>OX422221.1:349245530-354045530 GCA_949130495.1 Sambucus nigra
TATGAAGTAGAGGACAATGAGGTTACTGATGATGTACATGGTTCAAGTGCTCGTGAAGATATCACGATAAACCTTGACGATGACTACCAAAGTTTAAAATTTAAGGCAACCCAACCGTTATACTCTGGCTATGAGAAAGATCAAACAACCTTACATGCCATGGTTGGTTTGCCTAGTTTGAAGATGCGGTATGGTTTGTCTGGCAATAGCGTGACAAGAAATCTGATACGGGTGAAGGGCTTACTACCCAAGGAGAATATGCTTCCAAATAACTATCATGTTATAAAGAAAAGTTTGAAAGGTTTGGGAATGAAGTATAAATCGATTCATGCTTGTGCATATGACTGCATACTATACCGAAAGGAGTATGAAAATCTCGATTGTTGTTCGGTATGCGATGAACCTAGATATGTCCAATCTACTAGTAAGAAAGGCACAAGCTCAAAAGTGCCTCAAAAAGTGTTGAAATATTTTCCTGTTGGGCCTAGAGTAAAGTGATTTTTCACAGTACCATAGATAATGGAGGCACTGACTTGGCATGCTAGGGTAGAAGTAGGGGGTAATATCATGTGTCATCCTATTAATTCTATTGCATGGAGGATGATGAATTATGAGTATCCCGATTTTGCTCGAGAACAGCGCAACATTCGTCTGGCTATATCAATAGATGGTTTAAATCCATTTGGAAATATAACAACCAATCATAATGTATGGACAGTGATCCATCCCCACTCAACCTCCCTCATTCACAGTGTATGAGACCTGAATTTTTGATGATAGCTTTGTTGATACCTGGGCCAAAGGCACCAAGTGATGACATCGACGTCTACCTAGATCATTTGGTAGAAGAATTAAATGAGTTGTGGGAAGAGGGTGTGCAATCATTTGACTCTTTTAGAAAAGAAGAATTTATGCTGAAACCTATTTTGATGTGGGCAATTCATGATTTTCCAGCTTATGGAACATTATCCGGTTGTGTAGTAAATGGTTATTTGGGGTTTCCTATTTGTGGAGAGGAGACTGAATCTCTTCGTCTATCCATTAGCTCAAAAAATGTATACCATTGCCATAGGAGGTTTTTACCCCCGACTCATAGTTTCAGATTTGAGAAAGGTTCCAATTTTTTATTGGGCGGGGTTGAACATAGGCTAACGTCGAGACAACTTTTAGGTTCAAAAATTGAAAGTAAATATTCTGAATGTGGCCCTAATATGCCAGGTAAGAATCCCAAATTTAAGAATGTCAAGCATAAGAAGACCTCAACCGAGAATGAAACTAAGATAAGAAAGGCATGATCTAGGAAGTCAATTTTATTTGACTTGCCTTATTGGAAGAATAACTCGATGCGCCATGTATTGGATGTGACGCATGCAGAGAAGAACTTCACTGAACATATTGTGGGCACCTGCCTTGGAGGGAGTCATTGGAAGGATGGAGAAAATTCACGAAAAGACCTTAAATCGTTAAAACTTAAGCCACAACTATGGTTGAAAGAATATAGTAGGGGAAGGACAATAATCCCCCCTGGTGCATTTACTTTGACGAGTGGGGAAAGGAAGGTTCTCTTAGACACAATATATAATTTGAAGGGCCCACATAATTTTCGTCCAACTTGCAAAGGATTGTGAATTATGCTACTCATGATTTACATAAGTGTAAGTCCCACGATTGGCATGTGATCATGCAATTGGTTCCTCTATTGTTTAAGCGTTGTTTCTCCAAGCACAAGGATTTGCGGAGGGATATTATGCAAATTAGTATTACCTTCTCACTCTTCTGTGAGAAGGTAGTCAATCGAGAACACATAGTGACCGCAAAATTGGCGGTGACCGAAGTGATTTCTGTGTTGGAGAAGTACTTTCCCCTAGCATTCTTTGACATAAGTGTTCACTTGTTGGTACACCTATGTGACGAGGAACTTCTTTGTGGTCCAGTTTGATATCAGTGGATGTATCTGTTTGAAAGATTGATGAAAGTTTTTAACGATTATGTAAAGAATACGCGATACATTGTAGGATCAATTTCAGAGGAATACGTCACTGTGGAGTCATCAATATATACTCGGGAATATATGCCTGACTCGGCCAGCGTTGATGACACTGATGAGTTCATCGATGATGGTGGTCATGTGATGGGAAAATGAGTGAAATTAACTAGTTTGCAACATGAACAAGTAGCTCGTTATCTATTTGGCACACATGAAGATGTCGAAGAATGGAAAAAGTAAGTTTCGATTATTATAATGTTTAACATTATTTTAGATTATTTGATACATGATTAATTTTGTAATATGCATAAAATATGAAGCCTGTGAGAAAAATAACAGACGAAAACAATGGTACAATCAGACAGCGACTTTAGGCTGTGGTTGACACAAGTGGTAATTATAATGAAAATGGCCATTATATAACGTTACATTACACTCAAATTTTACAAATCATATAATTAATTTTTATATATTCTCAACTCTTAAAGATGGGTGATGCGACATCAAGGCTTGCTTGTCTAGCCACTGGACCCTTGTTCGTGGCACAAGAGTACAAAAAGTATCAATTGAACGGTTATGTTTTCGGAGCTAAAGTGTATGAGGAAAGTACAAATGTACAGAACTCGGGCATTTTATACAAGCTCTTACTTTTTTTCGAGCGAGCGCAAAAGATAAAAACCTCGTTGAAGATGGAATGTCTTACTATGGTGTAATCCGAAATATATTTGAATTGGATTATATAAGCTTCAAAGAGGTTGTATTTTACTGTGACTGGGTAAGATTTGAGGATAAAAATGCTTGTAAAGTTGATCCTGTCACCAATTTGATCATGGTTGACTTGTCCAAGTTAAAGAAAAACGACCACTTAAGCGATGAGCCGTTTGTTTGTGCATTTCAAAAGGTTAACCAAGTGTTTTATTCGGACTATATCAACACCGAGTCGTGGTCAATTGTCCAACACACGCCAAAGCGTCTAAATAGTAGTGTGGATGACTTTGCTGCTCCTACCGAATATCAATCCATTTTTTATGATAACCCGAATTTTAAACAATTTTTCAATTTGTAATAAATATTCCAATTTGTACCGAAACATCCATTTTTAATTCTTTTAATTGATTTGTACTTTATCATTTTCACTCTTGTGTAGTGTGCGTGTGTGTGGGCAGTAGGGGTGGGGGTGGGAGGTTTAACAGTATCTGTGTGTGTGTGTATATATATATATATATGTGTGTGTGTGTGTGTGTGTGTGTGTGTGTGTGTGTGTGTATGTGTGTGTGTGTGTGTGTGTGTGCATGTGTGTGTCTATGTGTGTGTGCATGTGTGTGTGTGTGTGGTGGGGGGCTGGGGGTGTGTGTGCGGTGGGGGAAGGGTGGGGGGGGGGATAGGGATGGTAATAAATATTCCAATTTTACCGAAACATCCATTTTTTATTTTCACTTTATCATTTTCACTCATGTGTAGTGTGCGTGTGTGGGCAGTAGGGGTGGGGGTGGGGATGTTTAACAGCAACAATTCATTTTTATTTATAGTAATTGTACATATTTGCATGTCTTCTTCTAATTCATTTTTATTTGTACTAATAACATTTTGTTACAGCAAATGTCTCCTTCAGGTATTAAGGCGAGGATGATGATACTGGTTATGATGATGTCATCTGGGCTTGGTGGTAGCGGAGTCGACGGGGGCTCCTCGACCCCTAGGATCTCCAAATATGGAAAATTGGGGATGGCCATCGAGAACAAGTTGGGGCTATTAACGAAATCCCTCGAGCTGGTAAAGACGATCATCGGCTCGGGGTACATTAGTTGGAAGGAGGTGCCATATGAGCTCAAGTTAGTTGTTTGGGTGGCACTATAGTTAATGTATTTATATGAATATGAATATGAATATTTGAATTTCAATTTCGATTTCAATTTCGATTTCGATTTCAATTTCATTTTATATTTATATTTATATTTATTCCCAACTAACATTGTATTTGCTGGACAGGAACAATTCAGCCTGGATCCAAAGCTACGCGATTCAGTCTTGGAGTAGTTGAGGGAGCAACGCAAGACGTGGAAGAAAAATATGCGGACCCGGTACTTTGGGAACACACGAGAGTTCGTTATCCGAATGCGTGAATCCGTCCCGCCGAAGGAGACGATCTCATTGGCACAATGGCAAAAGTTCATTGACAATGAGATCGGGGAGAGACAATTGGTATCTCGCCAATTGGGGAGGGAAAATTGAGCAAAAAAGACGGACGTGCACTACTCCGATCGGACGTCTTACGCCGAGGTGTATCATAGAATGATGGTAAGATTTAATTTATCTATAACTACATAAATATATTATTCTGCATTATTTTACTTTGCGGGGCCGATACTAATTTTACTTTATTTTATTTCAGGGGACAGGGAGTGGCCCTGAGGGTAAGCCATATAGGCTCGATACTTATTTGGCTCTTCGGACAAAGAAGGGGAAGGATAAGGAGGTATCCCCGAGCATCGCGGCCCCGATTGTAAGTAAACCGATAGTTTACTTTTTATTAATTACGTTATAATTTTTTAATTTACTTATTTTACTAATCATGTGTTTTTTATCATTTCAGGCATAGCTTAGGGAAGTGCATGAGTCGCATTCTGATGCTGACAAGGCATCTTTGTCCACTGACGCACTCAACCAAGTTCTTGGTGCTAATCCCAAGGGGAGGACAGGGGGTGAGCTCGCGGATGGCTAAATCTAGGATCATCGGATTGGAGATAAGCGACACCGAGTTGGTTTGAAAGGTGGACTCGCATGACGCAAAGCTTCCCCATTTGGAGGAGATGGTCCAAGATATGTTCTCATTCATGAAGCATTCGTTGAGAGGAAACCGTAAGGGGAAGGGGAAGGAAAAGGAGAAGGTGGTGGAGGAGGAGGTGCAGGAGGACGAGGATGTGGACCTCGTTGCTTCATCGCTGACACATGCGGACTTTGATGATCCACTTCCCTATTTGGCTCCCTTCGACCGACCTATGTCGACACTTGGTTGACTGAGTGTGTTTATACTGGACATATTTGATGGCCAGCAGATAGGGCGGGGGTCTAGGGACCCGAATATCGTCCAGGGTGCACTAGTTCATGGACATGAGCTTCAAGACATCGAGTCCAAGGTGCTCGTCATGCATGTGATACACAGGAAGGAGAACTCCCCATTGTGGTTGCACGAATAATGTGGCACGATGTATATTAGTGGGTGTGTCAATTCGTATATTGTGTGGCCTACTCACCTCCTCAGAGTTATCCTTACCCAAGACATGTAGTGACATTATTTGAATTGAATTATTTTTAAGTTGGTACATTTGAATTATATTTGGATTATATCGTGATGCATATTGTCTCTATTTTGAATGTATATTTGCATTATCTCTATTTTATTTGGATATATGATGCTTGAACGGGTACAACGTTACTATAACAGGTACAAATATATTGCAGGGCAGTGGCAGTGGCAGTGGCCAAACTGCCCAGCAGATTTTTTTTCAATTTTGCCCAGAATTGTCACGGTTATTGATCGTGACAATTTTTTAACCATTGTCACAGGTTTGTCACGGCCCTTAATCGTGACAAACTTGTCAAGGTCAAGTACCGTGACAAACTTGTCAATGTCAAGGACCATGACATGACCGTGACAATTCTAACGAACTTGTCATGGTCAATGACGGTGACAAGTCCGTGACAAAAAAGTTATCACCCCAGGAATTATCATAGTCATTGACCTTGATAAGTTGAAATTTTCAAGGTCAATGACCGTGACAATTCGGCAGATTTGGTGTAGTGTTGTATGTAGATTTTATTTTGTAAATACATCCATCACGAAATCATGATCCATGAATAGATAATTATGAAATTATGTTGAGTTGTTTGATGTTATTGAAGAAAATAGGGTTTCTATTGATAATTAGATGATTTGGTCCAAGAAATGAGTAATTCATGATGATTTAAGAATTATGGAACATTAAGAGTCATGTATTTAGGTTATTAGATCACCCATTACGTTTACTTTAGAATTTGGCATCTTGTAATGGAAATTTGGGATATATCTAGGGTTGAAAACACAGAAAATTGTAACTATAACTGTTCAATCGATCGATTGACATTCATGGGTCGATCGATCGACTGTGTTCGATCGATCGACATTCTTGAGTCGATCGATCGACCTCCCCAGAAATTGTGATAGTTTACTTTTTTGAATTTAAGCAATTTCGGCCCTTAAAAGTTATCGGTGGGGACTATGTGAACTCAATAAGCCTTAAGGAAGACCAGTAGGGGTGGATATGGAGGCCGCAATATATTAGAATTGAATTGGGACTTAATGTTAAACTTAAAAGGGTACGATGAGTACGTTACTATCAGAGGTTGTGAGTAAATGAATTAAATTTATATAGGTGATAACTTAAGGTTAGAGAAAAAAATATGGACCTTAAATTACTGAATTGACCTTAGGGGCAAGTGGGAAACTTAGTAACCTTTTGGGATAGGTTTAAGTCCTCGGAGTTATATGACGTGAGAGTTATCGTCTAAAAATATTATGTATGAGATGGGATGATAATAGAGTACGTTTCAGACTTAAGGTATAGGGATGGAAATATACCTTTAATAATGTGATAATTACCTAAGTTGTGTGAATGCTTAGTATATGGACTATTGTGTGGATGACACACCTACAATACTTTCTATCACGAGAGATTGTCTTTTGAAAAAGGACAATCATATCTTTGTGTGCCTATGGGGGGATTTAGATTGGTACCTTATGGACATAGGACAGTGAAAGACTTATTCATGCATTGATAAGTCAGCTGACCATGGGAGCGTAGGTATGTGCGTGACCCATGGGTATGAGAACTATGTTCACCTCCAATATGTGGGATTTTGTTTATTAAAATGGTTCCTGAGCGATTCGGAATGCGTAGTACTTATTTACGGGATGTACCGGGATTTGATAGAAGAGTATGCGTGCATCGCAACTTAGCCTAGGGGTGCCATATTTGTATATATGTGCTGAGAATGATATACTTGTACGTGTAACTAGTTCACTGTTGAATTTTGGATGCGAATAATTGAGATATTTAAATGGGATTAAAAATGTGAGAATCTAAACAATAATTGATTTAAATAATTTGGTTAATTGAAGAGTGGGTTATACGTAGAATATATTTTAGAATGATATGAATAGACCCCCTTATATTACAATGTGAAGACATGAAGTGGTATCGACTAGTTAGTTAGTGTCATAACTAAGATGGGTTAAGGGTATACGTCAGGCGTGCACTTTGGTTGAGGCGGGAGAAACTCATGTGAGAGAACATAACTACCATGTATATAATATTTATTGTTTAATTCAATTAAACACTTGCTATGTTTTTTTAAATTGTTTTCACCTCGGTCTCTGACCCATTTTCCTTCCAAATCTACTTTTCTGTAAAACATTTTAGGTGCTCAGCCACAGAGATGCCAAGCATAAGAGTTTCGTTCCTGTGACGTGACGTAGCTTATGTGGAAGTTATAAGATCTCGTTACTAGACGCCTCCACATCTATCCTTGCTTCTGTTGGGAGTCATTTATTTCAGCTAGGGCCTGTTGCCCATTCTATTCAGTGACAGCAGTTTTAGACTTTCATTTTATTTCAGTCTTGGGATTTTAATTATCCAGACTATTGTTCTTGGTTTATTTACATTGCTACTATTATTGGAGTGTTTACTCTAGACATCAGTTATTTCATTTTTTTGATTTACTTATGAGATTATTCATGTGATGGTTGGATGATGATTTAAATTATTTTATGGATGGTTAATATAAACATTAAAGTTTCGTACTTCACTATTTTAAATATTAGGTGGTTAGTAATTAATTAAATGTTTTCGATGGTGATGCTATGAACTGAACTAACTTGACATTTTGCATTAATTTATATAAAGGAGTACCTACCCGATATTTAATTAGTCGGGGTGTCACATCGTCTTATAAAACCTTGCCTACCTAGAGGCATAACCTTTCCATTCTACACCAGCACCTAACCAAGTCCATGACCTAAAGTGTAACTATAAATCACATAGCCTCCCCCTTCCTTGGGTAAGTCGAGATAGACGGGACCACTAGTTTATGTTTTAACTTCTGAACTCTCTTCACATTTCGTGAACTATAAAAAGTTCTTGCCCTTGTGTGTTAATTGGTTCAAGGCCATGACTATATTGGAAAATGTGTAATACCCCTCATTATTATGATCTTAAATAATCATGAGATTAATTATTATTGTTGGATTAATTTAATTAAAAAGGTCGAGAAATTTTATTGTTAATTAACCTAAATTTAAAATAATTATTAACTAGCTTACGAATGGTTAATACTTATTTATGGAAATATTTGATTATTACTGTGGTTAAATGTAATATGTAATCATATAATTTTTATAAATTGTCAGAGTGAAAAATATGACAGTTTGGTAGTTTCGTATTTTAAGTCAGGACGCGAGTGTGAGCCGTGTCGGGACTAATTGTATGGGATAAAAAGATAAACTATTTTTGTATAACTCGTATGATAATTTTGAGTGCTCCATTGATTCCGGAAGGGTATAGATAGTCGAAAAACTCTACCCGGGCATTTAATTTGGACTCCGGGGTAATTTTAGGCCTAACCGACACCCCGTAGGGGTAGTTTTGTCATTTCGGTTTTTGGGGAATTAAAATGGACGAAAATTAGAATGATTTAATATCCCTTACGAAGTTACAGTTAGGGTTTTATCTGTAAAGGAAAAGAGAGAGTCCTAGAGGAAGAAGAAGGAGAGGTTCCTAGGAGTTGCAAGGCCAAATCCAGTTATCTTTCACCAAAAACATCATCAACGCATAGATCAGAGAGAGTAAAACACTTATATAACAAATTCAAGTGAAGAATCATATCTTTATTATCAGGCAAGTGTTTATTACTTGTTTTCCTTTAGTAGTACCCATGTCCATTTTAGTATCGAAATGAGACACCTATGTATTGTAAATAAAAGTGATGAAAATTGGAGATTTGATATACATGATTTGAATCTGAGATTAATTTGAGTTGAACCATTGATGTATGTAGATTAGAAATCACGTATAGATAATTTTCTATGAGAACAAATCTAGAAATTTATGTTCTTGGATGATAATTGGAAGATCTATGGTTTTATTAAATTAATTGGGGATTCTAGATTACATTGATGATTAGAAATGAATTTTTGATGTTATATTTGTGGAAATCATACACACGTGTTAGAAAATTGATTTAGTATGATTGATCGATGTTTGGGGAAGGATTCGTAGAGGTTATAGTTGTTAAATTGGTGAAGAGAACATTTTGGGGCTAATCTGCGTCAAAAAGGGTAGCGGTCTGGACCGCCTTTCATAAAAGGTCCGGACCGTTTTTCAAAAAAAGGTCCGGATCATTTTAATTGAAAAGGTACGGATATTTTGTTTTTAAAAAGGGTCCGGATCTCTTTCCTAGTGGGTCTGGACCGCCTTATAAAATTTTCCAGAATTTTTTTGTGGACCCTTAAGATGCCTTTCGGGACTTGTAATGTGGGAATCCTAATGTAGAACACTGAGGTTTGAAGTGTTGTTATATTAAGATAAGTGAGATTTAAGACTTTGGCATAAGTGGGATGAATTACCCTCAGAAAATTTGGAGGGGGATCATAATCATAATTATTAAAGCGTCGAGAGTATTAAGGAAAGGTAATATTACGAATAAGACATGATACTTAATTGTGTGAATACCTAGAGATTGTAATAGGTTGAGTGTATACCTATGTATTGATTTATTATGTGTATAGAATACCTACATTGCTTGCTATCGAGCCGAGGTTTCACGCAGTGGACAGTCTTATCCTGGGTGACTCGATGGGGGGATATTGACTTGTACCCCGAGCATATGAACTTGGATACGTGCTATATGTTACGTAGTATAGTTTCGACTATTGAATGAGAGCGTAGGTATGTGCGTGACCCATTTAGCTGGTGAGTATGGTCGCCTCCAATATTTGTGTTATGCGATTTATGGTTCGTGAGAGACGTTGTACCAATTGTCCTTTTATGCAGCGAGCGATGCACCAGAACACGACAGCAGAGTATGCATTGCGCCAAGTGGTCCTAACCAAGGGGAGCAGGTTATATATATATATATATATATATATATATATATGTACTTGAGAATGAATGACTCTAATGTGTGAAATTAGAAAATGTATAAGTAATGGATAAGTAAAGTAACTCCAAAGGATAAAAGATTCCTATTAAAATAGTGAATATAAAATGGGTAACTGGCTTACAAGAATATTATTAGCTTATCGTATGGGCGATACAGGTAACTCCCTTGAGATATATTTAGGAGTTAATGTCTATAACCTAATTGGGAATATTATAGATAACTAGGTCGGGGTAGACGTACGCTAGGTATGCGCATTAGTGGAGTGGTGAGAAACTCAAGTGAGAGTTCGGAACTAACATGTACGTAATAATTGCATCTTTGTAGTTTTAAATACTTGCTAAAACAAATATTTTTACAAATCGGGCTCTGACCCGTTTCCTGTTAATTATCTTCTCTTTTGCTATATATATATATATATATATATATATATATATATATATATATATTATACCAGGTGTCTAGCCATAGGGTCACTGCTAGACTTAGATACGTGGATATTTGGACGAGTTGCAGCCATTATGGAAGTTGTAGGTCATTGATCTTAGACGCTGTTATCTCTTCATTCTATTCCTAATTCATATCTTTAATTTAGGGCATGTGTCTCCCGCTCCCAGATTAACTATTGCAGAGATTTTATTTTTATTAAGCATTTCCTTACGGTTGGATTGAGTATTATGATACTTTGGTTTTAGACTTTGAACTGAAATGTTTTATCCAGTCTCATTTATTTCAGTATTTGATTCATGTTCGGTATTTATATTTGTGGAATGGAATTGGCTTATATATTAAAGCACGGAAATTATTAATGGATTAATTGGATATAACTAATGTGGGAAAATGTTTTGACACTTAGCTTAATTAATTATTAGGTGATTAATAATGAAAATGGTTTTTGACAGTGATGCTCAGAATGAACCAACCGGACACTTTGATTTTTATTTAATAAAGGATTGATAACCCAATATTTAATTAGGCAGGGTGTCACAAAATGCTTCCACAAACCTTTTATATTAACCTCCTAGGCCAATGAACCTTGTAACCTTGGTAACCGTAGATGGTCTCTCCTAATAAAAATCAGTCGTGACCTTTCCTGAATCCACGACCAGCCCATCTTTATTTACTATGTGGATGATGAAGGAAATCTCCTCAAGACATAATTCACACTTAGAAAACTTTGCATATAACTTTTTCACCCTAACAACCTCAAACACTCCGCGGAGGTTTTCCTTATGACCCTCTATCGACTTAGAATAAATAAGTATATCATCAATGAAAACAATCAAAATTGGTCCACGAATGGTCTAAACAACTTAGTCACCAAATCCATAGAAGTCGTATGGGCATTGCTTAACCTGAAAGGCATGACTACAAACTCATAATGACCATACCTAGTTCTAAAGGTTGTTTTATGAATGTACTCATTCTTGATCTTAAGTTGGTGATATCGTGATCTCAGATCAATATTAGAGAAATATCTAGCATCCTTTAATTAGTCAAAAATATCATCAATCCTAGGTAATGGGTAGTTATTCTTCATCGTCATCTTGTTAAATTCCTTATAATCTCTGCACATTCTCATATATTCATCTGTTTCCTTTACAAATATCACCGAGGCACCCTAATGGGAAGTACTAAGCCTAATAAAGTTTCATCCTAATATGTATTCAAACAATTTTTTAACTCCTTCAATTCTGCGAGAGTCATTCTATATAGCGCCTTAAAACTGAGTTCAGCCTCTGGCGCAAGATAAATGATAAGCTCAATTTCTCTATTTGGGCGCAAATGTGGAAATTCTTCTGGGAAAACATCGTTATAGTTTGAGGCCACGGGGACATCTACTAAAGTGTCCATGGTCTTCTCAATGTCCTTCACATACGCTAAGTATCCGCGACACCCTCCCTTAATCATTTTCCTAGCCCTCAAAGATTATATTAATAAATGATTTCTCCTTGGTTTAGCTCCCCTAAACTAACTTCTGTCTCCAAAGATTTACATAGGGTAAGCTCATTTTTAGCACAATCAATCTAGAAAAATGGCCACTAATTCATTCCTATGATTATATCAAAATCTTTTATTTCTAAAGGGATTAGGTTGACCCCAAAATACTACTCCGCAATCTCTATGGCGCATCCCCCATAGATTGTCATGGCCTCACACAATACTCCTCCGGTGTATCAATAACTAAATGAGGGTTCAAGATCTGTGACCTATCCTTTATTTTTATGAAAAAGTTCTAGATACAAATGAGTATGTGGCCCCGAAATCAAAAAGTACATAGTCATTTATATTTTCAATAGTAACAGTAGTTGCTATCATGTCCTCAGCCTTCTCATCTTCTTTGGCCTTAAGGGCAAAAACTCTAGCTCTTCGAATTCTTTGCATCCTTCTTCAACAGTTTGTAATCTTTGGACTTATGGACTAGTTTTCCATAGTTGTACAAGCTCATCCTAAAGGGACGGTAAAAGCATTTTACCTCTGTGGCATTTACATTCTACTGTTGCTTCCCATCCGTAGACTTATAATTAGGTCATGACTTTTGAGCTTGTAACCTTGGAATTTCTTATTTCTTGTCATCGTCAATACCCTTTATCTTTTTTCATTTGTCCTTTAATTCGTCTTTAAAGTCTTGTTTCATAATTTGAGCTACCACCATTAGCTCAGTGTAGGTTCGCAGCCTCAATCCCATAACCCTGCTATGGAGTCCTCTCTTCAGATCCCTTTCACATTTATTATATTTCTTTTCTTATGTGTTAACAAGGTAGGGGAAAAGTGTGATAATTCCATGAACATTGTTTCATATTCTTACACGAACATGCTTTCTTGAGTTAGCTCCATGAACTCAATTTCTACCTTATCCCTAGTTGCGATAAGGAAATGTTTTCCAAGAAAATCTCCTTAAATGTATACCAGAAAAAGGAAACATCTTCTCCTATTAGTTGGGTCATTTTAACAAATACCACTAGTGATTTGCCTCACTCAAACATAATGGAAGAAAAGGACGATTTTTTTCAGTAGAGTTTAAGACCTTAAAATTTTCTCAATCTTCCTTATCAAGGCAACGACTTTTATTAGGTCAAGATCTCCTTCAAATGTCTAGGGCCCTAACTTTTTAAAGATCTCAATAATGTAGAGCATTGGACATTCCTCAATTGGTCGTGAAGCCATAGACCTAGCTAGGGTTTCCCCAAACCCAACTATCATCTCAGGCGCCATGTTAGGGATAACAGGTTATGAGACCTCATTATTGGAAGCGGCTCCTAGAACTCTTTTACTTGCCTTTGATTCCTGATAAGAATCACACACTTATATGTCTAATATCCTATAATTAGGTCTATTAGTTAAATATAACGAAACTATATTATTTCCAACACTCCTAAAAAATTTCCTAGGTCGAACACTCTCTTACCATTGGTAACACCTCGGGGCCTGCCCAATTCATCCATAGATGTTAGGTCACTTTTGTTCAGATGAATTTAACACTTAAACACTATAGGGTCTTATACTGACACGGCCTGCAAAGGGTCATAACTTCAACATCTGAATTGGTAAATTTTATAGCTTATTAGTATAATAATGCTCCATATGAGTAGAATCATCAACTAGATCTTTCAAATTTCATTAATGCCTTAATATTCTTTAATACATTCCATAGAACAAGTACTTCCTCAAACAATCATCAACATAAAATTATAAAGCTGAATAAATACAACTAAGAGTGAAATCTACATAAAACTCCCAAAGGAGCACTATACAAGTTATCTCTGTAGTCTCTATGTACTCGGTGGCCTCTACTAAAGACCTCATCTCTTACCTTAAGGAAACAAAGTATGTAGAAGGGGTGAGCTCTAATATCTCATCAAGGGTAAACTCAAAGTTCCTTAACCACCTACCAACGATTTTATTTACAAAGGCAATATATATACAATTAATGATAAGTAGGAAGCAATGAATGTGCAATTTAATCAATAAGGAAAAGATAGAATAATATTTCTTAATCCCTTAGATTTTTCCAATGAAATATGGCTCAATCTCCCAAAGGTCTTAACTCCCTACCTTCTCCCACGGCTCAGTCTCCCACAGTTCGCTCGCATAGTTTGTGGCATATATTTTTATAATCTTGAACTTCTCAAACACCACGAACTTATTCTAGGTGTTTTGACCTAGTCATGCCACAGGAAGCAACCTCTTCTCCTTCCTAATTCCAGGATGAACTATCCATGATATATTTTTAACTGTCCACTTTAGCTGAGATCTACCGCGATGTTAAGCCCCATAGCAGGCCTTGACTCAATATCCCTATATCAACTTTTTTAACCTCAAGCATTAAGCATGAGGTCCTTAATGGACATGATGCCTCGAAATGTCTAATGAATTTCGAATCCTTAGCACCAGGATACCCTTAACTCTTTAGGTGAAATATAATATTTCCTCCTAACTCTATGGCCTCTACTGACAAGCCAATCAAAAAGTTATAACTCTTGTTCTACAAATAACAATGTCATTATAGTAAACAGGATGTTTTTAAAACCCTAATTTATTCCCAATTTGTACCTCCAAAGATCAAAGTCAAGCCCTAAAATAAGTCCACTAAGATCATTAAGAACACCTTAGAAACCCTCACTATCGAACTCCAAAATCTCACCTCAAAACTCTAATAAAAAACTTCTAAAATTGGTGATATCGTCAATGAATAATAGATGTCCATGGCCTAAAAACCCATAATCTCAAATCAATGGTAGGACTCCGTGGACATTCGAGATTACACAGAAGGGCGCATCTCAGCCAATAGAAAACATGGAAATAAAGGTTATTAACAAGTAAGAAGAGGGTGATGATAGAACCCTTACTGTAATGGATAAATCTAATAAACAATAGCCTTCTACCTCCTCTAGTGATGCATTCTTCTCTGGTGAACAGTAGCCTTCTGTCGCCTCACTCGAATAGAACTCCCTTCTTCACACACAAACCTTAATTTCTCTCTATAGGATTGATTTCAAGGTTTCTAATGGACTTAGAAAGTGTGCCTATGATGGTATTTATAGGTTTTAGCAAGAACCTATGGTTTTCCTCTTTTGGACATTCTATTCCATAACTACCCCTTTTAAAAAGGTTTTTAAAATTCTATAAACTTGTTCCTCAAAGAATGACATAATATGACCACATCATCACTATACTTGATGTTGGATTAGTAAAAGGCTCTGCATCCTCACCTTTGTTCATGGCCTTACATGTCTGCAGCCCTTTCATAATATGTCGTATCCTCTAGACTTATAAAGTCCATGGACGCTACCATTTACCTAGGTCTCTTACAGGCTTTAACTACATATAGAGGTCTCACTATTCCCGTGGCCTCTTAAGGTTTTCGAGTTTGTTACAATATATGTTGAAACCCCCTAATAATGCTAACACCCATACAGACTTTAAAATGGAGCCAAAATATCACTCAAGCTACTAACACCTAGAAAATTAATAAAATATAGGTCAAATTAAGCTACTACAAACATGAACAAAAGATGTTAAAATATGACATACTAATAAATTCAAAATTGTGAAGAACACTTCCACAGTTAGTACATAAATAATGTTACAAAACTACGCAACATTATATTAAATGCATCCCTCATTCCATGCTTGAATACATCACAAATAAAATAGTCATAAAATACTAAAAACTGATGACACTCGCGTTAACAAAATTAATCAAATGGTGTGATAAGTGAAAATGCATATATCGAAACCATAGTATTACGAGAAAGAGGAAATACAAAAGAAACATGTCTCCATAAATGTTACAGATTTAAAATCAAAACCTAAATTGAAATAAAAAACTGAAACCAATAACAAATACCCCCACCTTTACTACTAACAAACCATCCAAAATCCTAAAATATCACGTACATCCATATTAACTGCACATTTTAAATCAAAATATTAGCAGTTTAAAGGGAAAACTATTATGTATTGTCACTAAAATTTTGCTAACACATATTCATTAACAAAACTTCACCACACACCAAAAAAGTATTAAATAACAAGTGTAAAATTTGAACCTTGCGAACTGAACTCACCGCGAAGAAATGAATCCATGAACTCTCCAATATATGTTATAGTAACACTAACATTATATTAAGAGAATTAGTACTTTACTAACATCAGTGTTTCTTTATTTAACACTCCCAACATATAAAAAATGATAGTATACCTAATTTTGAAACTAAGCTAAGAAAATAGAACCAATAAGGTTGTATTTATAATTTAGAAAATAAAACTTCATTTTCTTGATATTATTAATTGGACATATAGTAATACCTAAAACAATAACTACCATTTATATAATATCAATATAAGTGTCAAAGTAACCTAGTTGCAAAAGTGTACTACAAAAAGGCATTACTATAATCGATAGTACAACCAAGAAAGCCTAATAGGCCACAAAAAAATAGAGAAATATTTCTTAAAATAAAGAGTATGTGCGCTCTCATGGTCATCCATCTTTCTTAAAAGGGGAGATAGTGTCCATCACCTAAGACAAAAGAGAATCAATTTCTCATAATAAATTATATAGACACTTATAAAATAACAACCTAGGCATAAGAACCAAAGAAAGGTAAATTTTGGTTGCTCTTAAAAAAAGATGAATGAAATTAAAAGAATATCAAGAATCATATTTATAACACCCAATATCATATTACAATGTGTTATTACGGATTTTGGGTATGTATCTACAAAAATAGGTAATTTTGGGTTTGAAACTAAAACATCTCTACTATCAATCATAGAAAAAAAATTGTTATCT
The DNA here is from genome assembly GCA_949130495.1 of Sambucus nigra. Classification (NCBI taxonomy): domain Eukaryota; kingdom Viridiplantae; phylum Streptophyta; class Magnoliopsida; order Dipsacales; family Adoxaceae; genus Sambucus; species Sambucus nigra. The sequence continues at coordinate 349,262,510 of OX422221.1, forward strand.
GCAAAAGACATGAAAAAATAACTACAAAACAACCACATAAATGAAAAATAACAATCCTTTTGCAATACCCACAAAACTACACTATCATACACCATATATCAGAAAATGAAAAACAAAAGTATGGAGAAGAGTTTAAAACATTGTAACACAGAGTTGGAAAAAAAAGAACAAAATAAACCTGAGTGTCTTAACTTTCAAAAATATAAGTCCCAAGTCCTAAGACCTAACATAAAAATCCTAAAAATCTAAATGTGAAAACTAGTGCTCAAACTATTATTTTGAAGCTCAAATGCAATTATAGGTTTTTAGTATTTCTAAGAAATATTTTTGCTTCACATAGGGACATCATATCCATCTAGAAAATTAAAATAAGGCAAGCATATAAGAATAAAAAGACAACAACTTGAAGATTTAACTTACATTAGAGTGGTTGTAAAATGCGAAGAAATTGTCCGAGAAAGACTAGAAATCATTCTAGACTGCAAAATAAGACTTTCTACAAATAGTATTACGATTAGCACTCAATGAAATGAAAAAATGAACTCATTTGTCCACTTACACATTTTTTCAAACATATGAAGTGAAACAAAGAAATATCTATTTTTAAGCCCTTCAAATTGCCCAAAAACCCAAATAGAGTGTTACACAAAAACAAATTGCATCATAAAAGTATATGCTCCAAAGTTAGTGTAAAGGAAGGCCTCGCGAGAAGGATATGATCAAAACAACAATAAAAAAATGTCTGCAACATTAGTTTCAATCAGATATAAGAAGAGAATTAAACATCCAGAGATTGAAGAAACAAAGTGATGAACAAAAATAACATACCCACCTAGCTAGTTTGATTTAAGGAGGAGAGAGAACCATTACTGAGGGTTTCATGGAGAGAGGGGGGAGTTTTGTGGGAAAGGAGTGTTATTCTTCAAAATGTGAATAGAGTAAGAGATGGGGAATTAAGAGATAGGGAGGGGTTTGAATTAAAGTGAAATGTTAAACAAAAAAATTTCGGTGGAACAAGTTTGATAAGAAATTGATCTAGACCGTATGATTTGTGCCTTATTGGCCAAATCAGGACCCCTAATTATCTCATCAACTTATGGAATCGTAAAACACCTCTCCTCTTTATCATATAGATATATAACAACCCCGAACTATCTGTCCAAACGAACACCAAACTGTGACATCGAACAAAAACTTCACCGTGTGAATCTATAGGGGCAAATTAATTCAGTCCTAGGCCAAATCGATCCAGCATGACCAGATTTTCGAGTCTGCATTATGTTTATCAATAATGGCCCAAAAATTGCCTAAACTTCCCCTAGATCCTCTACCGCAACTAAACCCCATTCTTCCATACATAAAGTCACGAATTAGTGCATATAACAAGTTTTTCATAAGATTTAACGTTATTCCAGTACATTTAAGGGTTTAATTTCATATATTCACATTTTAGCACTAAGTTCATCTTTTTCGTGCAATTGGGACAAATTAAAATACGATTAACATAAATTCCTTCTTTAAACATGTCAATCATTTAAACTATAAAACGAATTATATGTACACCATGTAATAATTCAAATCATATAAATGAAGAATTTTCAACAATATGAGGCATATAGTTCCAAATTAACATGATTTTTAACATGAACAAGGATTTAATCACTTAACCATATCGAGTATACAATAAACGTGTTTAGAAATCATATTATGCAAAAAAATCATATTTTATAACCCTAAGAACATGCACTTAACCAATTGATCATACACAACAATGAAAGTTATAAATCGATTATACTAATACGATAAGCAAGATAGAATTTCTTGCCTTAAATGAAGCATGATTCTTGATTAATTCCTTGTGAGTGTTCTTCCTCTTCTATCAAATCTTGCATTTTGATGCTAGGATTATAATTATGATGTATTATGATGTTTAATGAGGGCGATAAACCTATTTAAAATCCTAAACCTGCAGGTCTACTATGAGCCCACTTTTTAACCCCCAAATAAGCCCAAAAGATTAACCCAAAACTCTTATAACTTGGTCCAAAGGTGTACTTATCCATGGATCCCAAATTTCCACATTAAAAAGGTCATTACGTGCTTTTGTACTCCCCAAAGCCCAGTTTAATCATACCAACCCAAAATTTATCCAACCCAATTAAACCCAATAAATTACCAGTTAATTTATGAGAGTAAATATTAATTAAAAATTAAAAATTTATTTATATGATTTTCAAAAAATATAGGGTATTACACTTCTCTTAATAGCATTCTAAAAAATTAATTTGGGAAACTGGTTCTTCCTCTACAAATCTTCAAAAGTTGTTCTTTGATCTTCTTACAATTCCTAGTGCAAAACTCCTAAATCAAGAGTTGAAAATGTTTTAATGAGGTTTAGGAGTTGAACACTAAGGCTTTGTATGTCACTAATTTGATAAGAAGAGTGTAAAATAAAACATTAAACTTTGGCTACAACTTTCCTTAAATAAAAGGTTGTATGCCCCATCTCTCATTATCATGATGCTATAGCGGTCCAACCTTCCCCTATAGTGGTCCTCAAGCCTCTATAAAAATTGACGTCTCCCTCTATAATGGCTCCTCCCATGAGCTACAATCTTTCACTTCTCTTCTCAAAATTTTATCATCAAAGGTACTTCTCTAATTCAACTCTATTCAAATTTGTAAAATAAAATGTGATTGACTTTGTAAAAATCAAACTTCAAGTTTGAGCAAGCCCAAAATTACTCAAATGACCCTAGAGTTTCCACCCAAATCCTAAATTTCCAATTAATTAAATAAATGATCATTTTATTCGTTTAATTAACAAAAAAATCTCCAAATTCATTTACATTAAATCTTTTCTTGTTTAATTCAATTCATTTAATTAATCAATCCATTTAAATAATTAATTATGTTCTCAAAATTGTGGGGCATATTACAGGATAGGATTAGTATTTGATAGAGCCATTGGTACTAGAAAATAATTGTGAACAAAGTTTGAGAAGAATTTTAGAAACAAATAATTTCTTTATAGGTTTTGGCTTCATTGTTTCACCATGTTCATATGACAATGTCCCACAAGTTTAAAAATGTTATATGTAGATACAACATTATGTTGTTCATTTGTTATTCCTACATTATTAATTTTATTATTATTATTATTATTATTATTATTATTATTATTATTATTATTATTATTATTATATATTTGTCTATTCTTTTGTCTAAATCAATATTCATATTATATTTATGTTGGTAAAGGGCTACGATTTCCTCGATATGTTAATAACCCAAAATACATAGAATAAAGAGTTCGCATGATGTTAGTATTTTTATTTTTTAATGGCGTATTTTGTTTCTTAAAGTGAGGAGGTGACTGAACATATTTTGAGTCTAAATTTCTTCTAGAATTGGCATATGTTATTAATTATTTAAAAGATGTTAAATCGTCTCGGTGAAACCTATTAGGTTGGCATTGGCAAAATCTATCAGCTAAGGGAGATTGAAGAAATAAAAAAGAATATTATTAGCATAGAAAGAATACACGAGAAAGAGTAAAAAAAGAAATATATTTGTGCAATTGACTTTATTATTATTGGCCAGTGTTATAGTAAATATTATTTTACATAACTACTAAAGTTATTTATATTTTTTTATTTATCATTACTTTTATATTTTTCACATGCATTGGGTAATTGAATTTTGAGTTAATTGTGGCCTTCTCTCAGAGTCCTAATTAATTATAATAGACTGCAAATGTTAAAAAAATATTTTATTATGATATGTATATATACATATATGTATTATCTTTAAATGTTTTTTTCTTTTTATTGTACTTTTTCATGAATTTCAATGTCGCGTCCTCATATTTTTACTTTTTCATGAATTCAGTATATATCCTTTGCCAATTCAGATTAGAGATTTTTATCGCAATTTATTTATTAGTAGTGTTGTAGTCATGGTTATGTGAATTTTGGTGTGATTTAGTTTTATTAAAATGGAATTTTTTTGTAAATTGTAATTTTTGTGTTATTTGTCTATGGGTGTATAATAGTTTAACAATTGGTTTTTGTGGTTAATGTGTAGGCACCAATTGACAGTTATTATTTATTGTTAACTTTAACATCACAAAGTTCATTGTTGGCAATGAGTTTACAGTGTATTTTATGAGGTTTATTATAAGCTCACAAATTATTCAAGTATTTTCTATAAACAACTTAAAATTTATCCCTTCTAATTAAATTTAATTCTTTACTATATATGTCAAATGAATTTTTGAGAAAAATGTAAAGGGTAATCATGTTTTAACGTCATTCTTATTCTCTATGTTGATTACAAATAAACTTAATGCATTCCTTTATTTTTATCATCAATCACCTTTAGACATTGTTTTATAGTTATTCCTGAATACACTTTTTATTTTAGATACTTAGAAATGTCTTTGAGCTTGATAATAAAATTAATTATTAGTGTTAAGATATATTAATTGTGATTTTTATAGTCAAGTTATTTAGGTATGTATGTTGGGATATATTATTTTTATTGAGGATTGTTATCAAGATGTTCATGAAGTGGATATAAGCGGTTTGAATTTAGTTGTTATGATTTGTGGAATGTTTTTTGCGATGATTGAACATGGTTATGGTGATTTATATTCATACTTATATGACTAGGTCGTAATAGAATTTCAGATCTTATACTCATGTGCAATATCTATAATATGAGTTTCTAACTGGTTTTTTCAGCATTTAACTTTCATTTTCTACTATGGCATAATGGAACCTGATCATCTCGTATAGCCTTGGGTATGGAGTTGTACTTTTAGTGTGATGGTGTAGTTATTTGTCTTTGATGTTGTCTTGAGGCTATAGGGTTGGGATGTCCTATAGATATACCTACCTAGTAGTGTTAAGAGTGATCTAAGAAGGCATTCGGGATTGTCTTTTGTACTTTTGTTTGGCCTTGAGCATAGCCCATATGGTTTGGAAATGAGTGAAGCATACTCGCTTGGATATTGGATTATACTATTTACAATTATTATGCACTGTGATTATACTAGAGACGTACATTTGTGATTATAACTTAAAAGCTATTAAAATCAATGAGCATTTGAATAAAAGATGTAATTATGTAATACGGGTCTCGGTTGGGTTTAGGATTAGAACCACGTGGTTATTTATGTTGTTTGGGTTGGGAGAATATAAAAATCAACTAAAATTTTAGATGAATATGTATTATTATTATTAGTGTCACCCAAATACAATTATGTTCGTATGCAATGTAGACTTTCTAGTCTTAATCATGTTTGTGGAACTGTTTTATAGGTCCTAGGTCATAACCACCGCCTCACACGTGATCATTTATGTGTGGAGACTTCTTCAACATCCATTCCAGTTGATTCTCTGTTACTATGATGTAGGTGTCGATCTTGTAGCTCACTTTTATGTCAAAATTTCCTTTCAGTTATTCAGACTTTCTTTTTATGTATTTAGTTGTGAGTTAGATTTGTATTGATGATTATTGATATTGGTATCCGATTTATTTATTCAGATAGTATATGTAGATTTATGTGGGTTATTTATATTCTAGTGTTGAAATTTATATTTCATTATGGATTTAATGGTATTAGAGATGTGTCGCTTATTTATTCATTATTTTATTTTAGCATTGTTAGCATCTTTATCATTTTATTTAGTTCAATTATTCTTATAATGTTATTAATTGTTTTGACTCTCGTATTATTTATGTTTATAACTGATCAATTTATTTATGAATTTTATGAGGTGTCACATTGAGTGTCGACGAGTTGGCATGATTATGTAAATGAGTCGCAAGATTATTAATGCATTGATAGAGTAAGTATTCCTTGCAACTTTATGGGCTTAGAACCAAAATATACAAAATGTTTTCCATATGCTCAGGGTTTAGCAGTTCAGACTTGTCACTTTCATAGTTCCAATTGCGTTCCATTCCTAGACTATGTTTTTATTTCATTTCAATTTCATACATTTTACATTCGGTGATTGTATGGACAATGTTGGTCCAATTTTCGTGTTCATTTAAGATTATTTATGGGGTTGATTGTGACACCCCGCCTAATTAAATACCAGGCGATCACTCCTTTATTAAATTAAAATCAAGGTGAACAGTTGGTTCATTCTTAGCATCACTGTCGTAAAAAAATAACTTTTCCAATTTAAACACCCTAATTAATTAAGCTAAGTGTCAAAACCAATTTTTAAACATTACTTTCCAAATTTTATTTTAAAACCAAAGATTTAATTATTTACAACAATTCAATATTAAATAATCACACCACAATAATCCTGGAATATATAATCCAAATAATTTAAACATTCAATAACTAAATCCCAACATTAAAACTTAAAGTAAAACATACAGACAGTAATAAATCCCAAAGTAACAATACTAGAAATAACTGAATCACAAAGTCCAAATAAACAACTGAATAATGGAAAGGGCGACACATGCCCCACTAAATGAATATGCTAGGAGTGGAGTAAAGTAAATGAAGTCGTCTAAGCAAGAGGCCTGCAACTCCCACCTAAGCTGCAGCGCATTTCTTCCAAGGGATCCTACGCAAGACGCCCCTGTAATATATACATATATATATACAAGAGAGAAAGAGAAATAGAAACGGGTCAGAGCCCGATAGTGTAGATGATTTAAAATTTATTTAGCAAGTATTTAAAATGTTTACAGGCCAATGCAACAACATATTAGTGATGCACTCTCTTGAGAAATTCTCACCTCTCTTCTAATGTGCACGCCTATCATACTAACCTTCCCAACAGATTATCTTATCTTTTATCGCACTAAACTTCCCAATGGTTTAACTTATCTTAGGTTACTCGTAAGATTTAAAACTGAATAATATAATTGTTTAAAAGGAAAATTTCATTTAGTAACAAAGCTCTCATTTTAACTTTATTTATTAATAAAGTTTCCCAATGTCTTGTTTTACTTTTTCAAAACAAGTATTTCCAAATTTTAAATTCAAAATTCACTTCTTACTTACCATATCACAGTAGGCAGTTTCAAATTTCAGAATTTCATATATATATTAAATACTCGTATAATATATATATATTCTAACAGCACCCCACATAAAAACTATGGTGCGGGCATGCTCTGCTATCCAATCCCCGTATCACTCGTACTAAGGGAAATACAAATTTGGAATCACTCTTGAACTATATTAACACATACACAAACAATATTGAGGCGAAGCATAGACTCCAAGTCTCTAAGAGGATAGAACATGCCCGCGTCTCTTAGGACCGTCTGAACTATCAATTCGATAGCCTGTACCAAGGATTTATATCTTCTAGGGTACGAGTCAATATCCCCCATAAAGGTCCCATCGAGATAAGACTGTCCCAGTGCGGTAACCGTAGGGATAGCAAGTAGCGTGGGCACGATTTTCACACATAGATAGTATATGCATAAACACAATCATATAACTATGCTAATATTACCATATCAATTTAGGTACATTTCAAATCCCATATTTACGACATTTGTCCTCATATCTCATTATTTAGTTCTCACGTATAACCGTTCATTTCTTACTTTGATTCGAGGGATTTTTCCAACTTACTACGTAATACTCATGGACTCTATCCTCCCAAGTGTAGAATTCAGTAGGTACTCATCTAGTTTCCAACGTAACCATCTTACGCGTCTCTCCCCTTAATACATAATTTCACCATCCCTTATATGTAAATATCCTAAAAATACAAATCTTGTCTTACACTAAAGGTCCCATAATTATTTATAAGTCCTACTGGTCTTCTTTATCTCCCAAAACATTTTAATAAGTGTGTCCAAGGATTATTTCTCATTAAATTGAATTCAACTAATTTAAAAAGGGGGAAATATGAGTCTGCCAGAAGGGATCAATCGATCGAGGTCTGGGGCTCGATCGATCGAACCTTCGATCGATCGAAACTCTTGGCTCGATCGATCGATCAAACAGGTATGGCGAATTCTGCAGTTAATCAGTTACGGGTTCTATCACATAACATCCTCCAAATCCAAACTTTTCATTCCCAATCGTCCAGAAATTTGTACTACTAACATTATAATCTTATGTATCTTCTACGTAAAGCATGTAAATTTTCGTCACTAATTATGGATTTATAGGCAAAACTTCATGAAAATCTCAAGAACCCTAGAATCTCTTTAACATGGTTCTAATCAATCTTTTCCAGAATTTTCTTCTTCTAAAACATCAAAATTTCGTGGTTTAATCCTCTACATGTGAAGAGGTTTCCAGATTTACATTCAAATCATTACTACATGCGATTTCCTATCTCAAATTTGGGTTTTCTTCCAAAACTCATCCTAATCATCCCTAGACTAACATGAGTGATGCATTAACGAAAATAAGCAAGATAAACACTTGCCTGGGATTTTTAGAATTCTGTTTTGCGGACGATTTTGGTGTGGTTGCGTTCCCCGTCGCGCGATCTACGCGTTAGTGGTGGTGGCGGTGCAAACATGTGACTTTTTGGCCTTGGATTGCTTTAGAAGCTCTCTCCTTCCCTCTCCTATGGCCGTCACTTGTCTTTGGCTGTTTTAACCCTAGAAGGCAACCTTAGACATCTGATATATCCCTTGAAATTTCGTGGGTTTAATTACCCAAAAATATAAAATGTCCAAAATGCCCTCCTGGGGTGCTAAATAGGTCTAAAAATGCCCCGAGACCCAAACTAAACCCCCGGGTATAGTTTTCTGACTATCTCGACCCTTCCGGACACTTTGGCACGCTCAAAATGACCATACGAGAAACTTATAATATATTCACTTTTATTCATCCATATTTAGTCCCGACGCGACACGGGCGCGTCCCGACTCAAATTTCCAAAATTGTCATTTTATTCACTCGTGACATTTAATATAACCAATATTATATATTACTTTGCTCATTAGTAATATTCAACAAATTACCATAATTACTAACTCTCATCACGTTAATAATTATAACATAATTCATTTTTGGATTTATATTAGATAATTAATTCACATTAAATTTAATAAATCCCCAAATTAATATAGCATAAAAATACAGGGTATTACATTTAGAGGATGTTATTTATTTATGTTGGATGTGGAGATAGTTGGTTTATTCAGTAATTTTTATTTTATTTCATCGCATGTTATGGATGGTTTAAATTCATTACAGTTATTATTGTTAGTATTATTATTATTATTATTATTATTATTATTATTATTATTATTATTATTATTATTATTATTATTATTATTATTATTATTATTATTATTATTATTATTATTATTATTCTTATTATTATTATTATTGTTATTGTTGTTGTTGTTATTATTACTACTATTACTATTATTATTATTATTATTATTATTATTATTATTATTATTATTATTATTTGTGACACCCCGCTTACTAAAATAAGAGGTCGGCATCCCGCTTCTCCAACAAAAACAGGAATCTTAAATGGGCCATTCTTAGCATCACTATCGCATAATAATAATACGAAACAACCCCAAAATATTTTAGAAAACGAATGTCATATATAATTTTGCAAATTGGATAAAAGCAATTTCCATCTATTAGTTATAACAAAAGGTTGATGTATATATATATATATAGAAGTTTAACAACATTTCTACAAAACATAACCGAATAAGTAGTCGGTTAACAGAATAAATACAAAAGATTGCACCAAGTATGACAATATGTACGAATACTAAACTGGGGCAACACGCCTGAATATATAGACGGATCATAGCTAGAGTATCAAAAGAAATGACTCGTCTACTACAAAAATCCCACTACATCCACAAAATGTCGTAGCTCCTTAACACTTGGAAGGAAGGTCACATCGAGTGCCCAAGTGGCGGGGCACCTAAACATATATATAAGAACCACACAAGAAGAAGAAATATAAATGGGTCAGGGCCCAGTTTGATATGATGTACATGTGAATAAAATGCATGACAGTTATGAATGCTACTTTCATAAACCAATAGAATTCGCTCTTCATTCAAGAAATCATCCTCACCTCTCTTCTAAGTGCATATCCTAATGCGTACAATTCATTTTAAGTTAAACTACCCATATACTTAATAGGAGTAACCTAACTATGTTCCACATGCCAAGTTTATCAATTGGAAACATATTCACAAGTCAATAATCATTAGGGTCCATAGACAATTAAAGTTGATTCACAGTTTTCTTAAATCAATTAATCAATTGGGTGAAATATTATTCTAATGGGAATAGTTACAATCATATTAATAACGGTTCTAAGACCATCCTCCTGAGAGTCACCCCACTAGATGCGCCCCCTAAATACTATCATCTTCCAGGTCCTATAACCAAGACCACCTAGGTATCCTAAATCGCAAGGTGTGGGAAGCGTCCATATACCTTCGATAGTGAGTCATAACCATTCCCGCAATTACCTCACTTTGAACTATACAATCATATAATGTAACAACCGGTATCATGGCATGAGGACTATAATCTTCCGGCATCATTAGCCAGGGGATTCACCTCTAATGCGTACTTCCCTTATGATAGGATTTAGAGAGGTATGTGTAAATGTGCCATAGTTACAAACTATTTTAAGTTAAACATACGGTCCTTAAATTCCGAAACCATATGTACGTACAAGTTTGGCTACAAGGTATAATTATTATCATACCATCCCCCGAAGGTCCAACACATACTACCCGACCCTACACTAGTCCTAGTCTCATTTACTAGACAAAATGCAACATTATACACTTATAACCATTCCTCGAAATAAGCCCAGACATTCCCGTATTATCCTAGAGTACCATTCTCCTTATATGGGGTCATATTACTTCTCAATAGATCCTAAGAGAAGGTTCCTAAGTCTTAAACCCAAAAGAAAAGGAGTAGAAAGAAAGTCCAATTCTTGAGCTGAAAACAAAGTACTGGTCGACCGGCCCCTGAACCCCGATTGACCTCGTAATTGAAATTTGCCTTACGAGGCAACCAGTAGGCTTTTCCCTATAGGCCCGATCGACCGGCGACTTGGTCGCGGTCAACGTGTCACACCAGATCACTCGACCATTCCCCATTTTTACTTACAAAATATAATTCCCCAACTCTTCTTCTTCCCTCTACACCAACTATCATCAACCAATATTATCAACAAATCATTCCTATATGATCACTAACAATATACAACCTCAAATCATATGTAACTTATCTAGGTGGAGGTTTGAACAACAACTCAATCAAACCCTAAATTGGTCAAATCTTCGGAACAAAAACTAAACACACAATTTATTCAACATAATCATAAGGTATTGCAAGTATAATACTTTCCTTGTTGTTGGAGTCTCGGATTCTTCTTCGTAGAAATGATTTCAGGCTAGAAATGGCAAAATATCCTCTTTCTCTTCTTCTCTCAAGCTCTCACTTCTCTCTAACTTTTAGGTTTAAAATTACACAAATGTTGTATAAATGCCCTTCCAAGACTTAAATGCCCAAATGATTTAAGTCTAACATTAAATGCTACTACATAATCAAAATGACCCGTAACATCATATTTAAGTCATAACTAGCCAAAAGTACCCTCGGAACCCAAAAATATACCCTAGCACTTATTTTTGACTATTTTGACCCTTCCCAGACTAACCGCGCCGTCTGAAGTGACATCTGGGATATCGTTCATTAATTTTTATTCCAACATCATATTGACATTCTAATAATAATCCAATTGGTATATAAATTATACTCACCGCCTCAAAGCATAGCGACTCAACATTAACATAATATTACACTATTTACAACCGCGTAAAGGTAAATATGCAATACTCATAAATATTAACTCCTAAATTACTGAAATTAATATTTACTCTAATTTCCTTTATTTGTAAAACTAACCCACATGGAAAATTAATATAAGTATAATTACTCAAAAGTAAGGGGTATTACATACACCCCCCCCCCCCCCCCCATAAGGGAATTTTTCCCTCAAAATTAGGTGTTCCTGGTAAAAAGAGGTGTGGGTATTTTTCTTGGATATCGTCCTCTCATTCCCATGTTGATTCTTCGGCGTTGTGGTGACCCCACTAGACTCGGACCAAGGGAACCACTTTCGATCTTAGTCTACGCTCACTGTGGTCTAAAATGGCAATCGGTTGTTCCTCATACGAAATATCGATTCGCAAATCAATATCGTCTAACGGAACATGCCAATGAGCTCCCTCACATCTTTTGTACTTCTTTAAAGACGAGACATGGAATACATCATGAATTTGTCGTAAGTGTTCCGGCAATGCCAGTTGATAAGCTACGGGGCCTACCTTTGCAATAATGGGAAAAGGACCTACATAACGTGGCGTAACTTTGCCCTTCTTTGCAAATCGCATCACCCCTTCATCGGGGACACCCTCACTAAAACTTGATCCCCCGCTTCTAATTCCACATGCCTCCTATTTGCATCGGCATAGCTCTTTTGGCGATCTTGCACAATTCGTACACTATTTTGAATGAGCTTAATCTTCGAAAAGGTGTCTTTGGATCATTTCAAGTCCATGAAGCTTATTGTCTCACACTTCTAACCAATAAGCGATTGATCGACACGGTCGGCCATACAAAGCCTCATACGGTTCCATACCTATCGTAAATTTGTACAAATTATTGTATGCAAATTCAATCAATGGAAGGTATTGCTGCCATCCTCCTTTAAAATCATGTATGCACATGCGAAGCATATCTTCCAACATTTGGTTGAGCCTCTCTATTTTCCCATCGGTTTACGAATGGTATGACGTACTCAACCGTAATTTGGTCCCCATTGCCTCTTGGAAACTTCGCCAAAAATGGGATACGAAAATTTTGTCTCGATCCCAGACTATATTAATAGGCACCCCATGAAGCTTCATAATTTTTGCAATAAAGAGCTGGGCATAGCGTGTCGTGTTATAATTCGTCCGTACCGATAGAAAGTGTGTTGATTTGGTCAAATAATTGACAATTATCAAAATAGAATCATGGTCTCTTTGCGACGTTGGCAATCCTGTGATAAAATCCATTGAGATACTCTCCCATTTCCACACCGGTATTTATAATGGTTTAAACAACCCAGCTGGCCGCTGGTGGTCCACCTTTACCAATTGACAAGTGGCATATTGGGAGATAAATTCAGAAATGTCCCTTTTCATTCTCGCCCACCAATACTGACGGCGCATGTCTTGGTACATTTTGTCCCCGCTTATATGCACCACAAATATTGAACCAAGGGATTCTGTCATGATAATACGTCTCAAGTCTTCTTCGTCTAGGACTATAAGTCTTCTGTGGAAACGTAACCCACCCTCAAAAATAATAGAGGAGGACTCCGCTCCCTCGATCAGTAATTGGCGTACCCGGTACTGGCAGTCTTTATCCCCTCCTTGCGCTTTTACGACTCACAACACAATAGCAGGCGTAACGGTTAAAACTAACATACATGCTCTATCTACAGCATCATCCTGGCCAAGTTCCTTCCACTTATCTTTCCACACTTTCGCTAGTTGTCCCACGTGTCTTCGACTCAGCGCGTCAACTACCACATTTGCTTTGCCTGGGTGATAGTGAATATCAAATTGATAGTCCTTTACGAACTCCAGCCACCGTCGTTGCCACATATTTAGATCTTTTTGCGATAACAAATATTGTAACGACTTGTGGTCCATGAAAAGTCTAATTTTCTCACCCAGGAGGTAGTGCCTCCATATCTTCAAGGCAAACACCATTGCGGTAAGCTCTAAATCATGCGTGGGATAGTTATTTTCATGGGGATTAAGCTTGCGAGGGGCATATTCAATGGATCTATGCTCTTGTTGTAGCACACCTCCCAATACTTGTAGAGAAGTGTCTATGAAGACCAACTAGTCAACTCTCGATTTTGGTAGTACAGGAGCAGAGGTCAACTTTTCCTTCAGCTCTTTAAAAGATAGCTGGCAGGAGTCATCCTAAACAAATCGTACTCCCTTTCGAGTCAGGTTCATTATAGGCCCACAATTTTGGAGAAACCCTTAATGAAACGACGATAGTATCCCACCAAACCTAGAAAGCTACGGATCTCTATTGATGTCGTAGGCTGATTCCATTCCCTCACCGTTGTAACCTTTCTCGGGTCTACAAAAACACCCTTGATTGTCACGATATGCCCCAAAAATTGCACTTCCTTCAACAAAAATCCATATTTCTCAAACTTACCTTAAAGCTGATGATCCCGTAGTGTCTGCAGGACCAATCGCAAATGTTCAGCATGATCAGCTTCAGTCTGAGAATATACTAGAATGTCGTCGATAAACATGATCATAAATTGTTTTAGAAAGTCCTGAAATACTCGATTCATAAGGTCCATAAATACCGTAGGAGCATTAGTCATCCCAAAGGGAATAACAAAAACCTCGTAGGACCCATACCTTATCAAGAATGTGGTTTTTGACACATCTTGCTCTCGAATTCGCAACTGGTGGTATCCTATCCTCAAATCTATTTTATAAAAGTATGACGCTCCTCGTAATTGATAAAACAAATCATCGATTCGAGGTAATGGGTATTTGTTTCTGATAGTTACCTTATTCAACTCATAATAGTCGATGTATAATCGAAGGGAACCATCTCTCTTTCTCGTGAATAATACGAGGGCACCCCATGGCGACGTGCTATGCCGAATGAACCCCTGACCCAACAGTTACTGAATTTTATCCCTCAAATCCCTTATTTCCAAAGGAGCCATACAGTATGGAGCTCGCGCAATCGGCCTGGTTCCCGATGCTAAGTTAATTACGAACTCAATCTCAAGACTAGGAGGTAAACTAGGGATCTCCTGAAAGACATCTCCAAATTCCCTGACAACTGGAATCGAGTCTAAGGAAATCATAATTTCTTGTAAAGTCTCTTCTTTCATACGATACAAGTAGGTGCTTGAACCTCCCCCCTGAAGCGGCATAGCCACCAAAAACATTTCTTTTCCCGGAATGGTGAAAACTATACTCCTCCCATAACAATTTACCATGGCCCGATAGTATACTAACTAATCCATTCCCAAAATGACATCATACCCGACCGTATCCAGGATGATAAAATCGGCCTCAAAATGTAATCTACCAAGTTCTATTCCCACCCCTTTACAAATAAAAAGTATAAGTTAACCATCACCCATAGAAGACTCGACGCTAGTGAAAGTACTTTCTGTAGACTTAAATAATCCCATCGAAAGAGAAAATTTCCTAGCAATAAATGACTGTGTGGCGCCAGTGTCAAATAACACCCAACCCACAAACCCTTAGATGGGAAACTTACCCTTAATAGTTTGTCGTGCTAATGGTGCTAGAGGAAACAAAGCGCCTTGGATATTGTACATACGGCCAAACTAGAGTTGTCCCTGTTGCAATGGGACGGCTGGAATAGGTGTTGGAGTTTATTGTTAAGCCTGCGGATTCTGAGGGCCTCCTGACAATTGCTCCATGTTCAACTGTTGAAAAGCTTTCTTGATGTGACCTGTCTCACTGCACGAAAAACAAAGGCCCATAAAACCCTCCAAATGTCAGCCTCAGTTATTAATTCGAAACTGCCCTGTGCCTTGGCCCTGTTGGCCTCAACCCCCATTATTCCCTCTACCAGCTTGGCCCGATTAGCCCAACTGATGTTGTTACTGAGCACCCTGACCATTCCTAAAACTACCTCCGCTAAAGTTGAAAGCCCCAAAGCATTTATTCTTAGATAAGTCCCCCTGGTGGCGGTCCTTCTCCTTCTGTTTATTCCCAGACTGCTGTGGTGGTGGTAGCGCTCCACCGACACTATTCCCTCTTGGTTTACTTGATTGACCATAATCTCCTATCTTCTTACTCACCTTCAGATGAAGGCGTTGATCCTGACAATGAAGTAAAGTTGCGTTCATCACATCGCCAAAAGTTTGTAAAGTCGGGTTCCCTAACAGGTTCTTCCTTATTCTCCAACTCAATCCCTCGACAAATTTTGAAAACCTCATTTCTTCTGGATTTACCTTATCTGGCACAAAGTTTGACAAATGGGTAAATTCTTCTTCATACTCTGCCACCGTTCTCTCTACTTGAATTACATCCTGTAGCTTCCTCCTCATCTCCTTCTGGATTGCTGGAGGAAAGTACTTTTGATCAAATAAGGACTAAAATTCCAAGATCGTCATCATATACCTCTGTTCTAGAGTGGTCACTGACTCCCACCATTAGAGAGTTGCTCCCATGAGTTTAAAAAGGACGAGAATCGATTTCCTCTCTTCATTGTATTCCATCATGCGAAGATGGCATTGAACATCCTTCTTCCATTGATTTGCAATAATCACATCAGCGCCACCCTGAAATTATGGAGGGTGACCTTTAAGGAAGGATTATCTAACTCTTTCCCATGCGGAAGGTCCCTTATGGGCTTGAGCCACCGGTGCTACCGGTTGTTGAGCTTGGGGAAATTATTGCGCCATAGCGGTCATTACAGCGTTTACCACCTGAGCCACAATATTAGCCACCTTCATCGCATTTATAGTGTCTTGCGGTGGTGGGGGCTCGACATCATCTTCTACTCGATTTACCCTTGTTGGTGGGTGACCTCTTATACGCGGCATCTAAGATAAAAAGCAACTGAATCAATATAGAGTTAAAAACAATTTATCCTTATGGGAAAATCTTAAATGTCGATAAGCAAAATAGTCCTAATAATAGGGCTCTATATCAAAGAACGCTACGGTAGAACGGGATAAGTCCACATAGATCCTAAGGACTTTAGAACATGATGCTTAGATACCATTTGTGACACCCCACTTATTAAAATAAGAGGTGGCCAGCCCGCAACAGCAATAAAAACAGGAATCTTAAATGGTCCATTCTTAGCATCACTGTCGCATAATAATAATAATAATAATAATAATAATAATAATAATAATAATAATAATAATAATAATAATAATAATAATAATAATAATAATAATAATAATAATAATAATAATAATAATAATAATAATAATAATAATAATAATAATAATAATAATAATATAAGACAACCACCAAATATTTAGAAAACGGATGTTGTATATAATTTTGCAAATTGGATAAAAGAAATTTCCATCTATCAGTTATAACAAAAGGTTGATATATATATATATATATATATATATATATATATATATATATATAATAGTTTAACAACATTTCTACAAAACATAACCGAATAAGCTGTCTATTAACCGACTAAATACAAAAGATTGCACCAAGTATGACAGTATGTACGAATACTAAACTGTGGCAACACACCCAAATATACAGACGGATCATAGCTAGGGTATCAAAAGAAATGAAAAGTCTACTACAAAAATCCTATAACATCTGCAAAATGTCATAGCTCTTTAACACTGGGAAGGAAGGCCACATCGGGCGCCCATGCGACGGAGCACCTAAACAAATATATAAGAACCACACAAGAAGAAGAAATATAAATTGGTCAGGTCTCATTTTTATATGATGTACTTGTGAATAAAATGCATGACAATTATGAATGTTACTTTCATAAACCAATAGAATTTGATCCTCATTCAAGAAATCATCCTCACCTCTCCTCTAAGTGCATATCCTAACACGTACAATTCATTTTAAGTTAAACTACCCATCTACTTAATGGGAGTAACCTAACTATGTTCCACATTCCAAGTTTATCTATTGGAAACATATTCACAAGTCAATAATCATTAGGGTCCATAGACAATTAAGGTTGATTCACAGTTTTCTCAAATCAATTAATCAATTGGGTGAAATACAATTTCAATGGGAACCGTTACAATCATAGTAATAATGGTTCTACGACCATTCTTTCGGGAGTCACCCCACTAAATGCGACCCTAAATACTATCATCTTCCAGGGCCTATAACCAAGACCACTTGGGTATCCTAAATCACAATGCATAAGAAGAGGCCATATACCTTCGATAGTGAGTCATAACCATAACCTGCATTACCTCATATAGAACTATACAATCATATAATGTAACAACTGGTATCATGGCCTAAGGACTATACTCTCCCTATATCATTAGCTAGGGGATTCACCTCTAGCGCGTACTTCCCTTATGATAGCATTTAGAGTGGTATGTGTAAATGTGCCATAGTTACAAACTATTTTAAGTTAAACAAACGTTCCTTAAATTTTGAAACCATATTTAAGTACAAGTTTGGCTACAAGGTATAATTATTATCATACCAGCCCCCAAAGGTCCAACACATACTGCCCGACCCTACACTAGTCCTACTCTCGTTTACTAGACTAAATGAGACATTATACACTTATAACCATTCCTCGAAATAAGCCCGGACATTCCCATTCTATCCTAGAGTACCATTCTCCTTATATGAGGTCATATTACTTCTCAATACATCCTAAGAGAAGGTTCTTAAGTCTTAAACCCAAAAGAAAAGGTGTAGAAAGAAAGTCCAATTATTGAGCTGAAAACAGAGTACCGATCGACCGGCCCCTGACCCCGGGTGACCGCGTAATTGAAATTTGCCTTGCGAGGCAACCAGTAGGCTTTTCCTTTTAGGCCCGGTCGACCGGTTGTTTGGCCGTGGTCCACCGATCACACCAGATCACTCGATCATACCCCATTTTTACTTACAAAACCTAAATCCCCAACTGTTCTTCTTCCCTCTACACCAACTATCATCAACCAATATTATTAACAAATCATTCCTATATGATCACCTAACAATATACAACCTAAAATCATATCTAACTTATCTAGGTGGAGGTTTGAACAACAACTCAATCAAACCCTAAACGGGTCAAATCTTAACAACAATAACTAATCACACAATTTATTCAACATAATCAGAAGGTATTGAAAGTATAATACTTGCCTTGTTGTTGGAGTCTCGAATTCTTCTTCGTAGCAGTGATTCCAGGATAGAAATGGCAAAATCTGCTCTTTCTCTTCTTTCTCTCAAGCTCTCACTTCTCTCTAACTTCTAGGTTTAGAAATACACAAATGAGGTATAAATGCTCTTCCAAGACTTAAATGCCAAAATGACTTAAGTCTAACATTAAATGCTACTACATAATCAAAATGACTCGTAACATCATATTTAAGTCATAACTAGCCAAAAGTACCCCCGGAACCCAAAAATAACCCTTGCACTTATTTTGACTATCTCGACCCTTCCCAGACTAACCTCCCTCTAAAATGACATCCGGGATATCGTTCATTATTTTCTATTCCAGCGTCATTTTAACATTCTGATAATAATCCAATTGGAATATAAGTTATACTCGTCGCCTCAAAGCATAGAAACTCAACATTAACATAATATTACATTATTTACATTCGCAAAAAGGTAAATATGCAATACTCATAAATATTAACTCTTAAATTATTGAAATTAATATTTACTCCAATTTCCTTTATTTATATAACTAACCCACATGGAAAATTAATATAAAAATAATTGCTCAAAAGAAAGGAGTATTACATTATTATTATTACTATTATTATTATTATTATTTTATTATCATTATTGTTGTTGTTATTGTTGTTGTCTTGATGCTAAGAATAATATAAATTATTTTAACGCGCCCTATCTTTGGCATATTGGAATGGACAACCGGTGTGTGAGAAAATAGGGGGTGTTACAAGCTAGTTCAACGATGGACATGTTTATATGATGATATTCGATTTTACTTTTATAGCTAATGTAATATTCTTATTTATAGATTATGGTGTAGTAAATGGGTAATACATAAATTTTCTTTCTTCTACAAGAATTAATTTTCATTTGTCTTTGATTAATTATAAAATTTCACTAAACACACATGAACCAACGATAATCTTGATGTCGTATTTTGTTTTATTGATAGCATGTCGTATCAAGGTCATAAGTAGACCTTTTTGGCATATCTCATCTCGAATAACAATCTAAATTGTTTTTAAAATATGAAATGACACTTGATTTTCTTTCTGTCATAATGCACGTGTGAGCAATAAGCACATTGCGTACTATAAGAAGTAAAACACTGGTTACCATATCATTGGTTGGGCATACCCTAGTAATTACATTAAAGAAAAGTGTTTTAACTTTATATATATATATATATATATATATATATATATATATATATATATATATATATATATATATATATAATGTGTAAAACTAAGTATAAAAATATTTTAAATGGATGGATAGAGGGAGAAAATGGAAAGAGAGAAAAACAAATAACCAAAATTCAAAGTTAACAAAATCTGTTACAAAATATCACTTCACCATTAATAGTAAAAACTTTAATGCATACCCAATAATAAAACATTAACAAATGGAACCCAAAACACAAATAACCCTGTATTTTATGTAATTAGCTATATATCATAATATAGTATTAATAATCTATAATTAATCATCAAATATTTAAAAATTTTAATTTTTTAAATTCATTCCAAACATGATGAATACATTTGAATGAAAAAATGATTAATACATTTAAATGAAAAAATATGGTTTTCTTGTTCTCCTCAGTAAAGGATTCTCTTTTAATTGCTGAAGAAGATGCAAATGATCGAAAGCATAGATATCAAGCCATGAACCTAATGGTACTTATATAATGCTTTGATTTTTTTTTCATTTGCGTTTGATGAAAAATATTTTGGGTGTTGCAAATGACTTGTCCCAAGATTTACAAAGAAAGGACCAAAACAATGTGAATGACATTACACTTATGAGAATAACTAAGCATCAACAAAATCAAATGAGAGAAGATGGATGGGAGTCGTGTTGGGTGAGGTTTCTTCATTTTGTGTCAAGTATGAGAAATATAAGCCAAAGATGGAAGACTTGTATGTTGTTATAAGAAGATCACGTTGCAACCCTAAAGAAGCCACAAATCTTCATCATTATCGTGTTGAAGTGTTTTACTAGGAGATAGATTTGAAACTTCAAGAAATGAATCATCGTTTTAACGAGGAGAATACAGAGTTGTTAGTGTGCATGTCTTCTCTTGATCCAACTGATTCATTCTCTTCATATGATAAGATAAAACTTCTTCTATTTGCTAAGTTTTATCCATCAGCCTTTCCTTCTCAAGAAATAATGATTCTTCAGCATCATCTTGGTAACAATATTGCGGATTATCAGAGTTATGGGGATTGTCGGGCTTGTTAAAAATATGCGTCAATTGAAGAAGCATCACACATATCCATTGGTCTATTTTCTTTTGAAGTTGGCACTACTCCTACCTGTTGCAACCACGACTGTAGAGAGAGTATTTTCTACAATGAAAATCAGTAAAGATTTTTTGCTTAATCAAATGGTAGATGAGTTGATGAATGCCTGTTGGGTGGCATAGATTGAGAGAGAAATAGTATCTGACATTAACAATGAAGATATCATTTAAAGTTTCCAAAAAATGAAGACCGAAGAGTTTTATTATAGAAATCTTATGCAATTTGATATTTGTACTGAAATTGTCCAAGACAATTTGACTATTTATATATGGTAATTTTTATTGTTATATTAGTATTTTTTCATATATGTTTCACCCACACTGTGATAAAATCGTGGGTCCGGAACTAGGTGTAATACCCCGTAATTTTAATGACTTTTAAAATTTGTTGAATTTTTAAATTAATGGATTAATTGGATTTTATTATAAATTAATTCACCACTGGAAAGAGTGCTTGGGAGAAAAGAAGATTGCTTGGAAAGGAGGAGAACCAAGGGCCAAAGGTCACCACCACCAAACACCACCGGAAGTTGACCGAAGAAGGGAGAACCACCAGTGATAAACAACACCAAAGGATCAGACCTTCATTAGAGGCAAGTTATTTGATAACGGCAATCTAGTTAGTATAATGTCCATGTTAGGATAGTTATTAAAAATGAGATTTTACATGTTTGGAAGATAAAGATAGAATTGTTAATTGATTTTTGGAAAATGGAAATATATAGGAATCAGACTCATTTTGGAGGTAGATAGTAATCCACGAAATAATCATCAATTTGCTGAAGAAATTATGAGAATAATTGGTTTGTTCTTGAAGATATCATGTATATAATTTTCTGGAAAAATAGGAAAAATATATGCTTATAATTAAAACTCTTGATGATTATAGGATGTTTAGATCATTAGAAATCATTTACATATGTTGCTATACCATATAGTAAGGATTATAAGGAATTTGGGTTGTTAATATGGAGATTTGAATGATCAAAAGTTATGAAACCCGTACTATAAGAATTGCAGAGTCTGGGCTGATATCTGGTCGATCGATCGATCGAACTCCCCAGAAATGATGATGTTTTTTTTTTAATTCTTGTTCTTATCCCAAATCTTTTGTAAATATTTGGTGATTATTAATTGGATATAATGGTACTTAAGCAAGATCAATAACCCTAGATAAGAACCGAATTAATGTGATTGGGATTTAATTGATGAGAATTATGATAATTCAATTGGAAGAAATTTCGGTTGCTAGATTCATGTGTTGGATTCTAATTTTTATATATGAGGATTAAGGATAGGTCCATGAGGGAAAATTTAATAAATCACCTGGGCAGCCTTAGGTTTACAAGAGGGTTTAATCCTAGGTGATAGAAGAGGTGTTAATAAGAGATTAGAAACTATCGGTTATAACCCTAATTAAAGAGAGTTTAATTCGTAGTAATTCGGGAAATAATATGATATGGATCAGTAGGATATTAGTGATTTCTTACTGAATGAATGTATTGAGGAAAACCTATGTAAACCTTGAGTAATGAGTGAGACTCTGGAATAATTAAATTAAAGAAGTAAAGTCATAATATTCTAATACGTAGGATTTAAGAGATATAATGCTACGTATGGGAATTATCTTAGGGTAATATGATTACGTTGTTAATATTATATCTATAGGTAGATGATAATTTCTATTTGATTAATTGATGATTTATATGTATGACATACGTAGCTTACTTGCTATCGATGGGAGGTTTGTGCGTGAGGGCAGTCATATCCCGATGAATCCATGGGATTTTTTATTTGTCGCTCGAGAACATAGGACTATGAAAGACTTATCAGTGAGTTGATAAGTCCGTTGACTATGGGAATGTAGGTATTTACGTGACCCGTGAGTATTAGAACTATGTTCTCCTCTAATTTTTGTGTTGTTATTTGTGGTTCGAGGAATCATTACCTAACCTTTAGTCCCCTATTTGGCGACCAGTGATACTGGGACGTAATAGCAGATTAATGCATGCACCACAGTTGTGTCTCGAGGTGCCATATTATATATGTATATATAATAAATTAAATGAATGTATATATAGTGGTTGATCAATCTACTGTGTGATAATTGTAGATGACGATGAATAGAGAAAAAGAATTGAATTAAGTTAAGGAATATTTATTCTTATAGATTTGAAAAGCTTAATTCATATTAATGAGAAAAGTATATGAATGATTATACTACGTATGGTATGGGACATACGGGGTTATGATATGGGATAGAATCATATTATGGAAACTAGTTAGGAGGAACCATTAACTAGGAGGTTAATAGGAAACGTTAAGCGTGCACTCTAGAAGAGAGGTGAGAATATCAAGTGAGATTCTGGATACTAACATGTACATAATAAATGCTTTATTGCACTTGTTAAATACTTGCTGTTTTCAAAATTATTTTTACATCGAGCTCTAACTCGTTTCTTTGCATATTCTCTTTTCTATTGTACCTTCTATATCAAGTGTCCAGCAGCAGGGATGCCAACCTTAAAGGATTATGACGAGCTATGGAGCTATGGAGCTATGGAGTATTTTTTAGACGCCTATCTTCATTTGATTCATAGTGATTCTTTTATTTAGGGCATGTCGCCCAAAGGAATTCAGTTATCTCCTTTCTATCTTAGTCAAATAGTCTTGCACTCGTGTCATTTTAATACATTTATCATTGTTGGGATTATTGTATTGGATGATTATTTGGGAATGTTTATTCCAATTACATTTAGATTCTTTTGTGTTATCTGTTCGGTTATTATATTGTAGAATAAAATGTGTAGTGTTATTTATAAACTAAAAAAATGAATTTTGTTGAATTAAAATTTGGAAGTTTTAACACCAGCTTAATTGGGTATTGGGTGATTTGTAAATGTTTTCGATAGTGATGCTAAGAATGAGCCAACTATATATTCTGTTTTAATTTGGTATGGGACTGCCCACCCGGTATTTAATTAGGCGGGGTGTTACAGGTGGTATCAGAGCATCAGGTTCTAGTGTCCTTTAGGCTCTGTACGACTTACTGTGTTTTCAGCTTAGCGTTCTTTGATGTAGAGCCCTATGAGTAGTATTATTGCTTTTCTAGTTACGCCTACGATCTTCAGTTATTCTGTTATACCAAATAATGATAGTGTACTCTCGTTTCAGTTGCCTCCTCAACATGCACCACAGCCCGCCCCAGCTCAGGGTACAATGACTGTGGCTGAAGTTACTGTAATTGTCGCTTAGGCAGTCAATACAGCTTTAGCTGCTGTTCAAGAGGCTCCAGTACAGGCACCAGTTGTACCAACCGTGCAAGGTAAAGTGTTTCCTATTGCATGGGAACAAGTGAGGGATGCCTTTCAGAAGGCACATCCACCAGAGTTTCAGGGAGGATCAGATGTCGTGACTACTAGCCAATGGAAGAGAGATATCCGAAGGCACTTGAGAATGCTCGAATGTACTGAGGTTCAACGTCAAATACTAGCCACATTCAAGATAGTAGGGGTAGCTTTGCAGTGGTAGGAGGCTACAACCACTATCGAGGAGAGAGACATAGTGACTATCCAAGACTTTTGGATACGGTTTGATCAGAAGTACTTTCCATCCGCCATCCAGACAGAGATGAGGTAAAAATTACTTGATTTGAAATAGGGAGAGAAAACAGTGGCAGAATAATAGGAATAATTTACGTGACTAACTAATTTGGTACCAGCAGAGGTACCCATAGAGGAGAGGAGAATTCAAATGTTCACTGATGGGTTGAATTATAAGATTCATTAGCATTTACTGGGAAATCTTTCACTAGGAACTTATGGAAATGTACTTAATGTTGTAATGCTTCACTGCCAGGATAACCGCTTACATGCGCAGGGTGTCAAGCGGGGGTTTGGGTCAAGCGTTTAGGGCAAGACTAATGGGGGAAGTTCTAGCAGGACTTAGCCAGGACAGAGTCATCAGCGTCGGGGTGAGCAGGGTTCCCAGACAAGGGATTATGCTAAGCATTTGTAATCTGGAGATTCTCGATTTAAGTATAGAGGTAATGGGTAAGGGCAGTAGGTCTATCAGGGCCAGATGCGGGCTCATCAGGGCCAAGGGAAAGGGGGTATTGGCCCGCAAGGTCGGGGTCAACAGGGACAAAATGGTGGAAAGTTTGCTGGAAAATATTTTTTGTGCGTCAAGTATGTCCATAAACGACAAGATTGTCCTGATAAAGACAAACTCCCTCGGTAACAAAATGCTCGACAGGATCCACAGATACCAGTTTTTCCACCAGCTACTCTTCCAGCGCCAACTCAGGTATTAGCATTACCTCCCATTCTAGTAGCTCCCGTTCAATAGGGTCAGTATGGGCATGTATATAACGTCCATCAGGCAGCGATTCAACAACCACCACCAACAAATGAGGGTATGTTTTCTATCTAAGGAGTTATGAGGCGCATACTGATTTTTGTGGCAATTAATATTGTATGGGCAAAAGGGTTACTAAACTTAGCCTATAGCAGTGTTATTTATGTAGACTCACCGAGGGGTTGTGGGACACCTATATTTTTACATGTCATCAAGTTGGTCTGATTTTTATCATGGAATTACATATTTTAGGCATGTCCGAACATGATGTGACTATCGGCGTGGATTGACTTGTGGTATTTGAGAGCGTATGGACTACTATAGCCAGCGTCTTGTCTTTAATAAGAGAGTAGATGAGTAGACTTTTATTTGAAATTGATAAAACCTATAGAGAAGTTATATACTATTGACTAAGGACCTGAGGAGTTTCGATGACCGTGTACTTTAGGTAGTAGTGTATCGGGGAGTTCTTTGTTTGGATTTCGCTTGCGAGACACCCCACGCATGAAACTAACAAACGTTGGGATTCAAAGTAAGTTAGGTCTTTAGGATATGAGTTTATAACCTTTACGGTAATTAGAGTATTATGCGGGTAACCATATCCATTTTATAATAGAAGTTTGTCACGAGGATGGTATAGGGAAGATTGGGTAAAGTTTAAATTCGATTCAGTTGAAACTATACAGTGAGGCTTGGCATATAACATCGATAAGGATTTTCGAAAATGTATTGTATGGGCAGTACGACATAGATTACTTGCGATGTGAGATTTATACTCAAAGTTGACCTTACCAGTATGATCTATCTTTTCGAATTTCGGGACGAAATTCTGTTATAAGGGGGGAGTATGTAATACCCCGTAATTTTAATGACTTTTAAAATTTGTTATATTTTTAAATTAATGGATTAATTGGATTTTATTATAAATTAATTCATTGGGTTTAAGTGTCGCACCCTCACTTAATTTTTGTTAAACTCATCCTTTTAATTAGAGATAAACTCGCTTAAACAATGCTTTAATTTAATCTCTAAGGAAAAATAGCATAAGATTTTTTTTTCCAAAGGTATGTGTAGATGAAAACATAGCTGCCTTTACTTATAACTAATAAGTACTACATAACTTTATATAACCAAGATCCTTAGTTTAATAATTACACAAAAGAAATCCTGATATTCAAACCATACTAAATATCCGTCACTCCCCCGTTTTAAGATCCTAACTTAGCAGTGGACTCCAAATTATAAGCATACCTGAAA
This sequence comes from Sambucus nigra, assembly GCA_949130495.1. Classification (NCBI taxonomy): domain Eukaryota; kingdom Viridiplantae; phylum Streptophyta; class Magnoliopsida; order Dipsacales; family Adoxaceae; genus Sambucus; species Sambucus nigra. The sequence continues at coordinate 349,289,391 of OX422221.1, forward strand.
CAAAACATTACAGGAGTGTAAGCTATAAAGTTTTAGTGAATGACCACATACCACACATATAACCAATTTGAATAACCATTTTTATTTTGTTCTAATGCTATAACCAAATAGGAATTGTGAAACTTTCGCAAGCCTGGACCCGCCACAGTCCAATTAACCCACCACAGTTATTAGGGACCACCACATCCCTTTATTAGGCCCGAGTACACAAACCTTTAAGTTGGATTAACAGGACCACCACATCCCGTAGGACCCACCACAATCCTTAACATTAGATAAAGGACTCACTAGTCCATATCATTATATAACATCTCTTAACATTTTTAATCATATGCATATGTTTCATAAATACAACATCACTCCCATAAATATTTTAACACATGTGTTTAACTACACAATTCCATATGAAATTATAAGAATTTATATTTCATAAGGAAGGTCACTCACCTTGTATTTAGTGCTAAGATTAATACCAACTACTTCCTTGGTATGGTAGTATTAGTTGCTTCCCCACCTAACAAGTCAATGTCGTTAGTATTTGAATACACCGATTAACATCAAATCCAGTAATACATCACATCATTTGGTCAATCCGAAATAACTAAGGAGGAATTAAATATGACACTTCACATTTATATAACACTAAATTAATTAGGGTTCTAACACAATTTACAGAATTTAATTACGAATTTGCTAGACAAAGTTATGCCCATTTTATTACAGCATTTTCCAAATCATTTCTCAAGAAAACAACAACACAACTTCAACTTCATGAAATTCTCATTATTTTTGTACAACATAAATTTCCATGATATTCCAACCAATATCATTAAACACATTTAATAATACAAATTTAATGTTTCATAATTTTTAGGGCTCATTTTCTATGTCGAGCAAAACGTCAAACACCTGGTATGCATTCTTGCTCCTTTAGGGCAGATTTTAAACCAATACTTCAAACCATCACCAAGGGTTCATTCCTTGGTATTTTTATATAATTTTCGGATATGTTATACATGTATGAGTATATTTTTATCTCCAACTTGAATCACTCAATTCCAATAAGTATTCCATGATTTATACCATTTTTAGCATAACTAGGTCAAAATACAACATTAAGGCATAACTTAACATTTTTAAGCATACATAACCTTGACCTTGAGTATAATTCATGGAAACATATAATAAACATGTTTTACCAGAAATATACATCATAATCATGAATTTTCTAAATCAAAATGCTTTACGAAAAGATGATGTAAATTTAGGACTTTAAAGTATGCATTTACAATCCTAGCTCCAGTTTTAACTTGTGTTCTTAACCCATCCATGTTCCAACACAATTCAGCAATATGGGTATCATTAAAATATATATCAAAATCAAAAATAAAAACATGATAAGTATAGAACTCATCCATGTGACCAACTTTAATAAAGATGTTATTACCTTACGAGGATTCCTTGATTTATGGAAAATTTCCAAAGATTTATTCCTTAACTTTCTTCTCTTTCTCTCTCTTTAGGCAAAAGTCTTATTAATGGCTGCATTTTCTAAACAAAGGAGTTGTTTTATACAGTTTAAGTCGTCCAAACCATCACCCACCCTTTGACCAATCAAAAATAGCACATGGTGTGCTAATAAGACAATTGTCACTTAAGGGATGGACATATTTACCCTTGTTTCGTACTTTCGGTATAACTTCTTGTACGAGCCTCCGTTTAACCCACCGTTTGTTGTGTTATAATATTAATTCATATATATACAACTTTCATAATTTATGTTTTCCCAAAATCATAAACTAATACGCCTAATTTGGGCATCGAACAGGAAAGTAGCAATTTACCGAAAATCTCAAAACTTTCACATTTGGCGACCAAACATTGCCAATTTCGTATCAACACCCTTATTTACTTTAATAAACATAATCATGCATTAAAAACATAATTTATTATTAATTTAACCACATAACTAATCATATGTTCTAAACATGGTATCCCCGATCATAAGCTCAATTAGCACCTAATGTAAACAACACATATATCACATGAGCATGCATCCCCTAAACATGATAACTAACATGTTTAACACACATAAACAATTTATAACTTATAACTCCTAAATTATAATTAATCATGTAATTAACCTTCCTAATCATGTTTTAAGGCCTTACAATTCTATCCCTCTTATAAAAATTTCGTCCTCGAAATTTAACGCATAAGAAACTTACCAAATAGATGAGGATATTGCTTCTTCATGTTATCCTCCCCTTCCCAAGTGCCATACTCCACATTCCGATTTCTCCACATCATTTTAACTAGTGAAATGGTTTTACTACGTAACGCTTGCTCCTTTCGATCTACAATAGCAGTTGGTTCGTCGACGTAGGTTAAGTCATCTTGAATCTCTATCGGTTGTGAGATAAACATGTGTGAAGGATCGGGCACATACTTACGTTACATGGATATATGAAAAACATCGTGTATCCGAGACAATTCTGGTGGTAATGCCCACTTATAAGCTACAGTTCCAACCCTTTTTACTATCTCATAAGGGCCAATGTACCTGGGACTTAACTTCCCCTTCTTCCCAAATCTCATAGCCCCTCTCCAAGGAGAAACACGTAGGAATACTCGATCACCTTCCTCAAATTTCAATTCTTTCCTTCGGTTGTCTGCTTAACTTTTCTATCTACTTTGCGCCACCTTTAAGTGAGTCTGCTATACAATTTTTGGCCCAAGTAGTTTTAGTTCTCCTACTTCAGTCCAACACACTGGAGTTATGCATTTTCTCCCATACAAAGTTTCATAAGGAGCCATATCAATACTCGAATGATAGCTACTATTATAAGCAAACTCTATTAGTGGCAAGTGTTCATACCAACTGCCCTTGAACTCCAATACACAAATTCGTAACATGTCTTCAAGTGTTTGGATCGTTTTATCTAACTACCCATCAGTTTGAGGATGAAAAGTTGTACTAAATTTCAATTTAGTCCCCAAAGCTTGTTGTAAACTAGGGCAAAAGTGAGAAGTAAACTTAGGATCTCGATCAGAAATAATAGAAACAGGTGCACCATGCAATCTGATAATCTCATCCACATATAATTTGGCATATCTATCCATGGAGTAAGTAGTTTTAATAGGAAGAAAATGTGCAGACTTAGTAAATCTATCAACGATAACCCAAATAGAATCAAACCCTCGTGATGATTTTGGTAAGCCTATAACAAAATCTGTAGTAACATACTCCCATTTCCACTCAGGAATAGGAAAGGGTTGTAGTAAACCACTTGGCTTCTGATGCTCCACCTTCACCTGTTGACAAACTAGACTTCTAGTAATAAAATCTGCAATGTCGTGTTTCATTCCCGACCACCAATAACATTTTTTCAAATCTCTATACAGTTTCGTGGTCCCTGGATGCATAGCATATAAAGAACAACGGGCTTCCTCTAAAAATTTTCTTCTTAAATAAGGCACATTATGTACACACAAACGGTTTCCGTACATAACAATGTCATCATCCCGAATAGAAAATTCATTTGCTTTACCCTTTTTCATATTATCTCTAACTTTCTCCAATTCTGTATCTCTTGCTTGTGCTTGTTTTATCCAGTCTATCAACGTGGGTCTAACATTTAAATGTGCCACTATTCCATAATACTCATTCAAAGTTAATTCCATCCCTATTAAAGCTAACTCTCTCAGCAGGTCAACTCGAATACAATAAATACAAGATATTATTCCTAGAGATTTTCTACTCAAAGCATCATCAACAACATTAGCTTTACCTGGATGGTGATGTATCATGCAATCATAATCTTTTATAAGTTCCATCCACCTTATTTGCCTCAAGTTCAAGTCTTTTTGTGTAAACAAGTATTTTAAGCTTTGATGGTCAGTAAAAATTTCACAACTAACACCATATAAGTAGTGTCTCCAGATTTTTAATGCAAAAACTACTGCAGCCAACTTAAGATCATGAGTAGGGTAGTTACGTTCATGTATCTTTAACTGTCGAGAAGCAAAAGAAATTACCTTTCCATGCTGCATTAATACACATCCAAGCCCTTGATACGAAGCATCACTATAAATAAATAAACCTTCTATACCTGTTGGGATAGTCAATACTGGAGTTGATGTCAACTTACCCTTTAAATTTTTAAAGCTCTTATCACAATCATCACTCCACAAAAACTTGTTCTCCTTTCTGGTAAGTTTAGTCAATGGAAATGCAATAGAAGAAAACCCCGGTATAAACCTCCTGTAATAGCCCGCTAATCCCAAAAAGCTACGTACCTCGGTCACACTAGTTGGTCTCTCCCAATTCATTACTGCTTCTACCTTCTTGGGATCAACACAAATACCATCAGCAGAAATAACATGCCCCAAAAATACTACCCTGTCTAGCCAAAATTCACATTTAGAAAATTTAGCATACAACTGCTTCTCTCGCAGGGTCTGTAAAATAATACACAGGTGGTGTTCATGCTCATCCCTACTACGAGAATATATCAAAATATCATCAATGAAGACAATAACAAAAGAATCCACATATGGGTGAAATATACGGTTCATCAAATCCATGAATACCGCTGGTGCATTTGTTAACCCAAATGGCATGACAAGGAATTCATAATATCCATACCTAGAATGAAAAGCAGTTTTAGAAATATCACAGTCTCTTACTTTAAATTGATGATATCCGGATCTGAGATCGATCTTGAAAAACACTCTGGCTCCTTACAACTGATCGAACAAGTCATCAATGCGGGGTAGTGGGTATTTATTACGAATAGTCACCTTATTCAATTGACGATAATTGATGCACAGCCTCATGGTTCCATCTTTCTTCTTCACAAACAATACTGGGGCTCCCCACAGTGATACACTAGGCCTTATAAAACCACGATCTAACAAATCTTTAAACTGTATCTTTAGCTCTTTTAATTCTGCAGGTTCCATACGATATGGTGCAATAGATATTGGTGCAGTTCCTGGTATCAACTCAATCGAAAATTCCACCTCACGATCTGGTTCTAACCCTGGGAGTTCTTCTGGGAAGATATCTGCAAACTCATTAACTACTGGTATATCTGATAGTTTTCCAACCTCTTGTCGTGTGTCCACCACATGAGCAAGATAACCCTCACATCCTTTCCTTAGCAGTTCATAACATTTTGTAGCAGAGATCAAACATGTTGGAGTGACATTTCGTTCCCTAATAAATTTAAATTCAGGTTCACCCGGTAATCGAAACACTACCTCCTTTTTAAAGCAATCCAAACATACATGATATGAGGCTAACCAATCCATACCCAATATTACATCAAAGTTGCACATATCGAGAGGTAATAAGTCAACTAGTAATTCTTTTTCACCCACTCGCACCACACACTCCCTATATACCCTCTCAATAAAAACTAACCCCCCTACTGGAGTAACAATAGCTAAACCAGAATCTAATGATGATAATGGTTTATTAAGATGCAACAGATAAAGCAAAGACATAAAAGAATGTGTAGAACCAGGATCTATCAACACATAAGCATCTTTATCACCAATAGGAAGTGTACATGTCACTACGTTAGGCATAGCTTGTGCATCTTGTTGCGTCAGTGCAAACACTCTGCCTTGGCCTTGACTTTGCGATATACCTCCTCTACCTCCCCTGGGTACATTCTGTGTAGAACTCCTACCTCCTACTACCACACTCCCAACTGACGTTGTAGCTCCCATCGCTGGACAATTCTTGCCTAAGTGCCCCGGTTGATGACAATGGAAACATAAAGGTGTCGTCTCAGCTATTGTACACTCTCAAGACATGTACCCTTGACCACCACATCTATAACAAAATATGGCCCTCGGCACCAAGAAAGATGCATTTTCTGACCGATTCATCCCAATCCTTCCACCTCGAGCTTGAAAATTTTCACGTGCACTTCTATTATTTTTAAATTCTTGTCCCTTAGGTACTGCTCGTGCTACACTCTGAGTTGAGGTTCCCGTCTCCCATCCATATGATTTTATAACATCATGTCTAGCTTTCTTCGAGTGTTCAGCTTGCATTTCTTTCATTGACTTTTCTGACACCATGGCCCTATCAACCAAGTCCACATAATCTATGATCTTCATATTAGCAACCATGTTTTTTATCTCTACACTCAGCCCGGTTTGAAATCGATCACGTTTACTTTCTTCCATCCTCACCAAGTCAGGTGCAAATCTAGATAAGGATATAAATAAAGCTTCATACTCTACCACTGTTCGGTTCCCCTGTTTCAACGTGATAAATTCTTCCTCTTTCTCTTTCCTATAAAGCCTTGGGAAATATTTTTCAAAGAACACCTTCACAAACCTCTCCCATGTAATTGGTGGAGGATTTTCTGGCACTACTCCCCCAATCATAGTAAGTTAGCATCCCACCATAACTTTGCATCATTCTCTAATCTAAAGGTTGCTAACAAAACCTTTTGTTCATCTCGCACTTCCATCACCTTGAATATTGTTTCCATTTTTCGAATCCACCCCTCTGCCATTAACGGATCCGTAGTCCCAGTAAATGCTGGCGGATTTAACTTTATGAACCTCTCATGTAATTTGTCCCTATCCCCAACATGTTCTCCACCTCTTGCTTGTTCCATAAGTTGTGCCACAGCACGTAATATTCTTCCCACGTCATCAACAGGTTGTTGTTGCACCTCTGGTTCATCCACTGCAATAGGTCTATGTCCTTGCTCACTATTAGGTACATAGGATGCCTCACCCTCTTCTCTATCATGCGGCTTGTGTGGATCCATCACTCACTGCAATATAATTAACTTAAACAAAATATAATAGCAGCAGTTTAATATTAACATTGTTAGTCAAAATCCAGGTGCATAACAAACTCACTTTCTAGTGTCCACTGCCAATCTAGACCCTCACACCCTATCCAGAACCAAATAACCACGCTCTGATACCAAGTTGTCACGCCCCGACTTAATTTTTTTTAAACTCATCCTTTTAATTAGAGATAAACTCGCTTAAACAATGCTTTAATTTAAATCTCTAAGGAAAAATAGCATAAGAATTGTTTTTTCCAAAGGTATGTGTAGATGAAAACACAACTGCCTTTACTTATAACTAATAAGTACTACATCACTTTACATAACTAATATCCTTAGTTTAATATTTACACAAAAGAAATCCTGATATTCAAACCATACTAAATATCCGTCACTCCCCCGTTTTAAGGTCCTAACTTGGCAGTGGACTCCAAATTATAAGCATACCTGAAACAAAACATTACAGGAGTGTAAGCTATAAAGGCTTAGTGAATGACCACATACCACACATATAACCAATTTGAATAACCATTTTTATTTTGTTCTAATGCTATAACCCAACAGGAATTGTGAAACTCTCGCAAGCCTGGACCCGCCACAATCCAATTAACCCACCACAGTTATTAGGGACCACCACATCCCTTTATTAGCCCGAGTACACAAACCATTAAGTTGGATTAACAGGACCACCACATCTCGTAGGACCCACCACAGTCCTTAATATTAGATAAAGGACTCACTAGTCCATATCATTATATAACATCTCTTAACATTTTTAATCATATGCATATGTTTCATAAATACAACATCACTCCCATAAACATTTTAACACATGTGTTTAACTACACATTTCCATATGAAATTATAAGCATTTATATTTCATAAGGAATGTCACTCACCTTGGATTTAGTGCTAAGATTAATACCAACTACTTCCTTGGTATGGTAGTATTAGCTGCTTCCCCACCTAACAAGTCAATATCGTTAGTATTTGAATACACCGATTAACATCAAATCCAGTAATACATCACATCATTTGGTCAATCAGAAATAACTAAGGAGGAATTAAATATGAAACTTCACATTTCTATAACACCCAATTAATTAGGGTTCTAACACAATTTACAAAATTTAATTACGAATTTTCTAGACAAAGTTATGCCCATTTTATTATAGCATTTTCCAAATCATTTCTCAAGAAAAACAACAACACAACTTCAACTTCATGAAATTCTCATAATTTTTGTACAACATAACTTTCCATGATATTCCACCCAATATCAGTAAACACATTGAATAATACAAATTTAATGTTTCGTAATTTTTAGGGCTCATTTTCTATGTCGAGCAAAACGTCAAACACCTGGTATGCATTCTTGCTCCTTTAGGGCAGATTTTAAACCAAGACTTCAAACTATCACCAAGGGTTCATTCCTTGGTATTTTTATATAATTTTCGTATATGTTATACATGTATGAGTATATTTTGATCTACAACTTTAATCACTCAATTCCAATAAGTATTCCATGATTTATACCATTTTTAGCATAACTAGGTCAAAATACAACATTAAGGCATAACTTAACATTTTTAAGCATACATAACCTTGACCTTGAGTATAATTCATGGAAACATATAATAAACATGTTTTACCAGAAATATACATCATAATCATGAATTTTCTAAATCAAAATTCTTTACGAAAAGATGATGTAAATTTAGGACTTTAAAGTATGCATTTACGATCCTAGCTCCAGTTTTAACTTGTGTTCTTAACCCATCCTTGTTCCAACACAATTCAGCAATATGGGTATCATTAAAATATATATCCAAATCAAAAATAAAAACATGATAAGTATAGAACTCATCCATGTGACCAACTTTAATAAAGATGTAATTACCTTACGAGGATTCCTTGATTTATGGAAAATTTCCAAAGATTTATTCCTTAACTTTCTTCTCTTTGTCTCTCTTTAGGAAAAACTCTTGTTCATGGCTGAATTTGCTGAACAAAGGAGTTGTTTTATATAGTTTAAGTCGGCCAAACCATCACCCACCCTTTAACCAATCAGAAATAGCACATGGTGTGCTAATAAGACAATTGTCACTTAAGGGATGGACATATTTGCCCTTGTTTCGTACTTTTGGTATAACTTCTTGTACGAGCCTCCATTTAACCCACCGTTTGTTGTGTTATAATATTAATTCATATATCTACAACTTTCATAATTTATGTTTTCCTAAAATCATAAACTAATACGCCTAATTTGGGCATCGAACAGGAAAGTAGCAATTTACCGAAAATCTCAAAACTTTCACATTTGGCGACCGAACATTTCCAATTTCGTATCAACACCCTTATTTACTTTTATAAACATAATCATGCATTAAAAACATAATTTATTATGCATTTAACCACATAACTAATCATATGTTCTAAACATGGTATCCCCGATCATAAGCTCAATTAGAACCTAATGTAAACAACACATATATCACATGATCATGCATCCCCTAAACATGATAATTAGCATGTTTAACACACATAACCAATTTATAACTTATAACTCCTAAGTTATAATTAATCATGTAATTAACCTTCCTAATCATGTTTTAGGGCCTTACATTAAGTCTGAATTTTTGGATATTAAAATGAATGTGATGTTATTGATATTACTGTGAGTTATTAATTCAGTAATTTGAAGTTTTAGTCGGACGCGGTATGGGACGTGTTGGGACTAATTTGTGAGATTAAAAAGGAAATTTATTTTTATATCAACCTTATAGTCATTTCGAGTGCGTAGTTGTATTCGAAACGGTTGAAATAGTAATAAAAGTCTATTTAGATGTTGGTTTTGGGTCTCGGGCCATTTAGAAATGAAAAGACACCCAAAAGGGTATTTTGGTCATTTTTATAGGGGGGATGAATAGTGATTTTGGATTTTGTCTTATTACAAATATTTGGAGATTAGTTGTACGCAGGCTCATTCTTCTCTTCTACACAAATTGAGAGGTCACTTTTTTTTAGAGAGAGTGAAAGGGTGCTTGGGAGAAGAGAAGATTTCTTGGAAATGATGAGAACCAAGGGCCAAAGGTCAACACCACCAACCACCACCAGAAGTTGACTGGATAAGGGGAGAACCTATACAACCCCAAAGGATCAGACCTTCATTAGAGGCAACTTATTTGATAATGACAATCTAGTTAGTATAATGTCTATGTTATGATAGTTATTAAAAATGAGATTTTACATGTTCGGAATATAAAGATAGAGTTGTTAAATGATTTTTGGAAAATGGAAATATGTAGAAATCAAACTCATGTTGGAGGTAGATAGTAATCCACAAAACAATCATCAATTTGTTGAAGAAATTCTGAGAATCATTGGTTTGTTCTTGAATATATCATGTTTATAATTTTCTGGAAAAATAGGACAAATATATGCTTTTAATTCAAACTCTTGATGATTCTAGGATGTTTAGATCATTAGAAATAATTTACATATGTTGATATATCATGTAGTAAGGATTATAAGGAATTTGGGTTGTTAATATGGAGATTTGCATGATCAAAAGTTATGAAACCCGTAGTATAAGAATTGCAGAATCTAGGCTGATATCTGGGCGATTGATCGATCGACCCCCTACCTTCGATCGATCGACCTCCCCATAAATGATGATGTTGTTTCTTTTTAGTTCTTTTTCTTATCCCAAATCTTTTGTAAATCTTTGTTGAAGAATCCATGAAATAATCATCAATTTGTTGAAGAAATTCTGAGAATCATTGGTTTGTTCTTGAAGATATCATGTATATAATTTTCTGGAAAAATAGGACAAATATATGCTTTTAATTCAAACTCTTGATGATTATAGGATGTTTAGATCATTAGAAATCATTTACATGTGTTGCTATATCATATATTAAGGATTATAAGGAATTTGGGTTGTTAATATGGAGATTTGAATGATCAAAAGTTATGAAACCCGTAGTATAAGAATTGCAGAATCTGGGCTGATATCAAGGCAATCGATCGATCGACCTCTACCTTCGATCGATCGACCTCCCCAGAAATGATGATTTTATTTCTTTTTAATTCTTGTTCTTATCCCAAATCTTTTGTAAATCTTTGGTGATTATTAATTGGATATAATGGAACTTAGGGAAGATCAGTAAGCCATATATAAGAACCGAATTAATGTGATTAGGATTTAATTGATGAGAATTATGATAATTCAATTGGAAGAAATATCGGTTGCTAGATTTTTGTGTTGGATTATAATTTGTATACATGAGGATTAAGGATAGGTCCTGGAGGGGAAATTTAATAAATCACCTGGGCAGCCTTAGGTTTACAAGAGGGTTTAATCCTAGGTGATAGAATAGGTGTTAATAGGAGATTAGAAACTATCGGCTATAACCCTAATTAAAGGAGAGTTTAATTAGTAGTAATTCGAGAGATAAGATGATATGGACCAGTAGGATATTAGTGATTTCTTACTGAATAAATGTATTGAGGAAAACCTATTTAAACCTTGAGTAATGAGTGAGACTCTGGAATAATTAAATTAAAGAAGTAAAGTCATAATATTTTAATATGTAGGATTTAAGAGATATAATGTTACGTATGGGAATTATCTTAGGGTAGTGGGATTACCTTGTTGATATTATATCTATAGGTAGATGATAATGCCTACTTGATTAATTGATGATTTATATGTATGACATACCTAGCTTACTTGCTATCGACGGGAGGTTTGCGCGTGAGGGCAGTCATATCCTGATGAATCCATGGGATTTTTGATTTTTCGCTCGAGAACATAGGATTATGAAAGACTTATCGGTGAGTTGATAAGTCCACTGACTATGGGAACGTAGGTATGTGTGTGACCCGTGGGTATGAGAACTATGTTCGCCTCAAATTTTTGTGTTGTTATTTGTGGTTCGAGGAATCCTTACCTAACCTTTAGTCCCCTATTCGGCGACCAGTGATACTGGGACGTGATAGCAGAGTAATGCATGCACCGCAGCTATGTCTCGAGGTGCCGTATTATATATGTATATATAATAAATTAAATGAATGTATATAGTGGTTGATCAATCTACTGTGTGATAATTGTAGATGATGGTGAATAAAGAAAAATAATTGAATTAAGTTAAGGAATATTTATTCTTATAGATTTGAAAAGCTTAATTCATATTAATGAGAAAAGTATATGAATGATTATACTACGTATGGTATGGGACATACGGGGGGTTATGTTATGGGATAGAATCATATTATGGAAACTTGTTAGGAGGAACCATTAACTAGGAGGTTAATAGGAAACGTTAAGCGTGCACTCAAGATGAGAGCTGAGAAATTCAAGTGAGAGTCTGGATACTAACATGTACATAATAAATGCTTTATTGCACTTGTTAAATACTTGTTATTTTCAAAATTATTTTTACATCAGGATCCGACCCGTTTCCTTACATATTCAATTTTCCATTGTACCTTCTATATCAGGTGTCCAGCAGCGGGGACGCCAACCTTAGAGGATTATGACGAGCTATGGAGTATTGATTAGGCGCCTATCTTCATTTGATTAATAGTGATTCTTTTATTTAGGGCATGTCGCCCAAAGGAATTCAGTTATCTCCTTTCTATTTGAGTCAAATAGTCTTGCACTCGTTTCATTATAATATATTTATCATTGTTGGGATTACTGTATTGGATGACTATTTGGGAATGTTTATTCCAGTTACATTTAGATTCTTTTGTGTTATCTATTCGGTTATTAGTGTTGTAGAATAAAATATGTAGTGTTATTTGTAAACTAAAAAAATAAATTTTGTTGAATTAAAATTTGGAAGTTTTAACACCAGCTTAATTGGCTATTGGGTGATTTGTAAATGTTTTCGACAGTGATGCTAAGAATGAGCTAAGTGTATATTCTGTTTTAATCTGGTACGGGACTGGCCACCCGGTATTTAATTAGGCGGGGTGTTACACTAGGTAGAATATATTATATATATCATGAGAGGAGAGAGGAGAATTATCTTGCCCCAATTGAAGAAAACCTCCAAAAATAATAAGAAAGAATTATAGAAGAAGTTCTTTCAAAATTGCTCATCAATTGATGAAAATAATCTCCCAAATGTGTAGAAGAAAAATCCCTCTTAAAAATGCGTTGAATTGGCTTTAAAATTCTGTTAGAGTTGATCAAGAGCTATCCAAAATGTTTTTCCATTTTTTTTGTCTAAAATAAAAGAGTATGATTTTTTAGATTTAATGGTAAAATTGGTGGGTTTGAGTTGTGAGTATGAAATGAGGAAATGAGAGAATGAAAGAATGAAGCTGTAGAAATGACATTTAATACCATTTCTTTCTTCTTCTTCCTTTTTATAATCCTATATGAATAGCACCGCTGACAAAATAGTGTTACTATTTGGAATTTTATTTTATTTTCTAAAAGAATCAAATGTTATTCGAAATAGTAATATTTGGATTTTTTTAAACTCAATTTCCATTTAAATAATTAATCAATAAAACAAAATTCCCCAAATATATTTATTTATTTATTTGACTATTAATAAATACCCATAAATTATGGCTTATTACAATTTCTCTCCCTAACAAAAAGAATTTCGTCCTCGGAATTCATAATTTACCCCATATTTATGTGAGTCAAAGTAATAATTCCTCATATAATTGAGTTAAATAGTAACACCTCATATAAATTAGTCAAAATACTAACATATCATATAAATGAGTCAAAACTAATGGGGTACTGTTGCCTCATCAAATCCTTGCTCTCCTAAGTGGATTCTTCCTCATTATGGTGATTTCACATTAGTATTAATGATATCTCCTTGGAACGTAACTTTGGATTCGTCAATCCAAAATAATCATCGACTGCTCAATGTATGACTCATTCAAGTCTAACTCAATATCACTCAAATCAATGTGTTGATTTGCAACCATAGGGTGTAGAAACAAACAAAGTAGAAAAATGTGAAACACATTATGCACCTGATATAGTTGATCCGAAAGTGCTAAACGATATGCTACCTTTTCTACCTTTTTCATAATCATGAATGACCCAATATAAGGAGGGGCCAATTTCCCTTGCTTACCAAACCTCGTCATGCCTTTCATAGGGGAAACCCGTAGTAACACCTTCTCACTCACTTGGAATTCCATCGATTTCTATTTTATCAGTATAGGTTTTTTGCCTATCTTTAAAGACTTTAATCCGCTCCATGATTAGGTTGATCTTTTCGATAGTCACTTGGATGAATTTCGATCCTAATTGACTACCCTCACTTGGGTCTAACAAACATAGCAGTGATCTAAATGATCTCCAATAAAGTCCCTCATATAGGGAAATAGAATTGGACTTTTGATAACTATTGTTATATAAAAACTCCAACAATGGCAAAGGGGTCTCCCAACTACCTTTGAAGGCCATTACACATGCTCATAGCATATCCTCTAGTTCCTGGTTGACCCTTTCAATTTTTCCATCTGTGCGCGGATGGTATGTCGTGCTAAGGAGAAACCTAGTCCCCATGGCCTCCTAGAAACACTTCCAAAAATGTGCCATAAATGTAGGTACCTGATCTGAAATGATCGATAATGGGACCCCATTCAGTCAAACTATACCGAATACATACAAATGCGCAAGATGCTCGATCGAATCATCGGTCGAATGGATAAAAAGATAGCCACCTTTATGAGATGATCAACAATCACCCAAATATAATTATGTCATCAAGGTATCAAGGGTAGCTCCGTGATAAAATCCATCGAGATATTATCCCACGTCCACTCAGTAATGGGTAAAGGGTGAAGCATACCAGATGGCTTCTGATGGTCCACCTTCATCATCTGAAAAATAGTGCATCTCGATATGAACTCTACCACATCCTTCTTCATACTGACCCACCAATATTATCATTTCATATCTAGGTACATTTTATCCCCACCTGGGTGTACTGTAAAATGCAAACCATGTGTAACCTCCATAACTTACCATCTCAACTCCTCGTCCAAGGGTACCACCATCCTTCCCTTATAATTGAACCTACCATCAGACCCCACTAAAAATAAAGGTACACCAGTAGCAAGAAGCTCCATCACCTTCCCCTTATGCATCTCATTATGTGACTGTCCCAAACCACAAGTCACGATGTATAAAGTCACTTTAAGAATACTCATGAATGCCCTAATCAACTCACCAATCATATCTACTGAGCCCTACTCGATAGCCTGAAGGGTTGAGAGACTACCACTAGGTCCTCGTATCAATGCGTTTGCCACCACATTAGCCATCCATAGGTGGTAATGGATAGTGAACTAGTAATCCTAAATGAATTTAGACCACTTGCATTAATTCATATTCAGATCTTTCTATGTAAACAGGTGCTATAAGATCTTATGATCGCTAAAGAGCCTAAACTTCTTACCCCAGATATATAGTGCCTCCATGAATGCAACACAAATAGTATGGATGACAACTTTAAGTCATGAGTTGGATAATGAACCTCATTTGGTTTATATTTTTGAGAGGCATAAGAAACTGGCTTGCCTTCTGGCATCAAAACCCAACCTAATCCTTGTAGAGAAGTATCTGAGTAAGCCAAGAAATCTACTCCAGTCTTAGGAAAAGTAAGAACTAGTTCAGAAGTCGGTTTCTCCTTGAGAGTGTCGAACACGTGTTGACACTTCTTTGTCTAAAAGAATGATGCACCCTTTTTCACTACCTCGATCATTGGTCCCGCTATCTTTAAGAAACCACAGATGAATCTTTAATAATAATTAGCCAACCCCTAAAAGGTACGGGCCTTAGCAGATGTCGTGGATTGTCCCTAATTCAACACGGTTGACTCCTTTCTCAGATCCATAGATAATCCCTTCTCCAGTACTACATTCCCTAAAAACATTACTTTTTTTCTTATAAAACTCGCATTTGGAGAACTTCACACAGTATTTCTAATGCAATCTGCAAATGATGATCATGCGCATCCTATATCCATGAATAAATAAGAATATCATCAATAAAGAATATGATGTACTAGTCTAAATACGGTCAAAACATCCGATTCATTAAGTCCATGAATACAGCTGGAGCATTAGTCAACACAAAAAACATCACTTAAAACTCATAAGACCTAGAACGAGTCAAGAAGGCTGTCTTAGGCACATCCTCTTTTTTCACCTTCAACTAGTGATAATTAAATCATAAAGCAATTGTTGAAAAAAATAAAGCTCCCTTAAACTGATAAAAAAATCATCGACCTCGATAGTGGGTACTTATTCTTCCCTAACAACTTATTCAACTCATGGTAGTTGATACACAATCTCAAAGACCCATCCTTCTACTTTACCAACAAAACTGGTGCACCTCGTCGAATGAATCACTGGTTAAACAGTTATTTAATTTGATCGCAAAGCTCATTCATCTCCATAGGTGCCATGCGATACATTGCTCTGGCTATCATCTTTATGTCCGGTGTTAAGTCTATAACAATATTAGTCTCTCAAGTAGAGATAAACTTGGAATCTTGTCAAATATATCAGTGAACTCCTGGACTACTATAATCAGATCTAGGGATACTGTGGCCTCCATCTGGGTTTCCTCATCAATAAAGTACAAGTGGGTAGTATCCCTGCCCTCACATCGAGACATAGCCACTAAATACGTCTCCTGACCCACTATAGAAAATATGATGGCCCTACCTATGCAATCTATTTGTTCCTAATAGGTAAATAGCTAATCCATCCATAATATAACACCATATGTGTGGGTATCTAAAACCAATAAGTTATCTACAAAGCATAGACTACTAATATCAATGCCTACCCCATCACAAGTCTCGATAATAAGAGTAGATATTCCTAAGGGGGTAGCTATAAATAAAAATCCAGAGCATGGGGTCAGAATTATCCCTGATAGTCCCATAAAGTGTCATGAAAAAATGAGTATGTGACCTTTGTATAAAATAAAACTCTGGCTAAGTGTCATGAATAGAAAAATGTACCATCACTTGCCTGAATAGGTGTTGGATCATCCTTAGGTTTCACATGATATACTAGACGATTCTCTAGCTGAGTTTGAGGCAGTACAATGGGTGGTGGTGGTGGAAGTGTCGATAGCTGCCTTGGGGCTAGAAAAATGGGCATCTACTGTTGCCGTTGTTGTGGCTGATAGTTGGACCTCAATACATATTATCCCTATCTATACTGCCCCTAGATCTACTATTATTGCTTGTACTGGCCATGTTGTCCATGACCAAAATGGTTCTATTATCTCCTAAACTGACCCTACCTTTGGCCTTATTGCTATGCCTAATCCTTTTGTATTTGTTGAACAACCATGTGACTAGGACATGCACTGGACCTATGTCATGTACCTCCCCACAAACTCCGATGAATGGATTGGGAGAGGTCCACACTTGTTGTTGCTAGTGGTGATGTTTTTGTTGCCCACCACCTCCTTGAGGGGGGCCCTGCTACTGGGGTATATACTGATTGGGTTGAAATCTCTTCCATTGCCTTTGGATCATCTGGCCCTCGCCTCCCCTTCTATCCCCACATACTCATCCATCAATACTCCTCCATCAATCTTGGGACCATTAGCGAGGCCCACCTTGTCAAACTTCTTCTAATATTCAGTTTGGTCTTAGCAAAAAGTGAGTGCCACACATATCTGTGTATAGTTAACATATGTTGGGTTCATATCAAAAGATGACAAATAGCGTGAATAATACCCCTAATGAAAAATAAATCTTCTTCTTCTCGGTGTTCACATCCTCGAGGATAAACAAGGACAAATTGATAAATTCTTTATCATACCCGGTAACATTACATGTTCCCTGCTAAAGTTCTATAAACTCCATATGCTCTTACGCACAAATGTCTTTCGAAAAATACTTATCATTAAAATTCGTAATGAACTCTTCATACCCATCTGATTTATCTCTCTGGATATACTCACACTCTCCCACCAGTGAAGAGGGTCCTCTGTCAAATGAAAGGTGGCTAAAAACTATTTATGCACCTTGGTACACAGGATAGAAGCCTCAAGTACTGATCAATGTCCCTACACCATTATAGTTCCACCAACGGATCTGAAGACCCAGAAAATTTTGGTGGGCTATTCTTTATTAATGCCCCTATGACCTTTTCCCACTCGACCATGGAGATCATACGGTTGGCTATAGGTCCTCTATTGGCCTTTCTTGTGTCCCTACAGTTAGCCCTGCCTGAACTTTCTATGAAATTAACTCTGAGAGATGTTGGGCTCCAAAGTGGAACCATCCTTATGTGTCCACTACTGGGATTACTGGAATGAGTTAAACAGGTGCCACTGGTGGCGTGGGTGTTATGTGTTGTGGTTGCATAGTGCGTGAGGAAAAATGAGTCTTCCTTGGTGACTTCTGAAATATGACACGAAATGCTTATTGGTATTACTCATCTTACAATAATATTTTAAAGAGAATGATGTATCAAAGGATGTTATACAGATGACTAAGATGGAACTATAGAACCTACGTTTCCTAGGACCATGCTCTGATACCAAGTGTGACACCTTCTAATTTTTAATAATTAGGTTGATGAAGTCTATTTATTAAATAAAATAATATGTCAATTCGATATAAATAGCATCCTTAGAATAAAATAAGAATTAAGGAATAAGGATATATCAAAGTAGAGAACGATAGGAAAAATCCTCAATGATCATGTAAGATGGATATAATCGATCACCACCACTAAGTAAAGTAAAAACTGTTTGACAAGAACTAGTACATGCCAAATCTCCCAAAATCATATTGTCTATAAATCTGAGTACAAATGCTAGGAATATTGCAAATCTCGCATCTCTCAACCATAAAGTAAATAAAACTAAAGTAGGTTTAATACCTAGATCTCCAAAATTCGATGGCGACTAGAATGGAAAACTGTGTACTCGAGTGAGGAACTAGGTCGAGTACGCTGGAACACCTGAAACTACGCGACGTGTTAGGTCCGCCGCAATAAGACAATAGCTACGCACTCAAGTAGTAAAACTATTAATCATGAATATAAATAATAATTCTATAGTTATTAAATTAACTATTATATAAATATATAATTTAGTAGTAGCCCTCCATTTGTTGAGGGTCTCACAACGCATAATGTGTCTAATATATATATAATCAATTTAAGTATTTCATTGATAAATAAGGTTTGTGATCATATCTTGGACATCACGCATGTGAAATAAAATGTCATAACATTAATAAATCCCCATCATAAACACAAATTCAACCTCACCTTATCCACCCTAAACACCGTCAATAATAAAATCATCGTAATCATGTTTGGCCCCTAGTTCTCTTTGGGGTCACCAAGCCCCACTATACGGAACCAACCTTATCCACCCAACACATCCATAATTATATTATAATAAAAGTGGTCACATGCGTATGATCATTAACATAAAAGTAATATTTATCCACTCTCGATATAATATCACAATTTAAATTCCACACATCACTAATGTATTTCAACGTCTTTTATAATTTATCTTTAAGTTCTCAAATTTCCTTAAATTAATTATAAATATTATACTACTTTTATAAACGAGAGGGTGACACATAGATTCTCCACAAAAAAACAAAAAGAAGAATTTTATTCTGCTCACATCATAAAAAAAAAACATCTTAGGCATATTTTTCAATGCCCATAAATTAGGATTGTACTCATTTAGGATATTGCAAGCATTATGATGTTGGAATAATAATTTATTAATATGAGCCCCTTATAATCGAATTTTGGAAAATTTTAAAATACGAAAGTTGTCAAAAATATGATTTTTTATAAAAACGCGTGAAACGTCTCAATTTACACCGACTAAGGGGTTAAGAAATTCTATATTCTGTAATGTTACTATATGTCAACAAATATACCTAGTCCGATTATTTTCATTGGTTAGGTCCTAATTGACTTGTTTGGGATTTTGTTAAAACATGAAACTTTTAGAAAAATAATTTTACACAAGCTATGAAATTTCATAATTTTCTAAGCAAATTTACTAATTCTAAAAAATTTGAGACTATCTCAGATCTTCAACATAATTCATAAACCCAAAAATGAAGAAGTTAAGACCTCCAATTCCCAAAAGTGGAAAAAAATAAAATTTAACATAATAAGAGATGAATTTAATCTACTATCATGATTTTCAACACATATAATTCATTCAATGATAGATTTAACATTTAAATTATACCAAGAATGTACGGTTCATAATCCAATTCCATTATAACAAATTAGACTAAATTAATCAAGTATATAATTTCATGAATTAAATTCATTCATTTATTCATCAAAAATTAGAATTTATAAAGGTGTGATCAAAATAAGATAAATATTAATTATCTCTACATAAATTTTAGCCTTTCTAAAAAAACTCTTCAGGTAGAAAATACTATGTATCTCGAGAGGAGAGAGTAGTATTATCTTGCCTTCCACAAAAAAAATATAGAAGAAGAATTGTAGAAGAAGTCCCTCCAAAATTTCTCCTTAATTGTACCAATAATTGTATAAATGTTTCCCCAAAATATGTTCCAAAAAATTTTAGGATTGTTGCTAAATTATAGAGTACAATTTTTGGAATATAATGGTATAATTTGAGAGAGAAAATGGATAAGATTTTTGGGTTAGGTTTTGTACTAGGAATGGAAATGCAGTAGAGATTTTGTACGGGTTATTGAGAGAAATGTAGAAGAATGAGGTGAAGTTCATTCTTAAGAAGTATGCACCAATTTAAATATTATAATGGCTAACCCACTAATTATAATCCTATAATGGTTAATCCACTAATAATTACAAATGCTATAATGACTAATGCATTAACAATTACAAATGTTATAATGGCTAAACCACCAAAGAAATCTTCATGATATAAGGCATTAATGTTGTTGCAGATGACTAACCTAATAATTTTATTATTATTATTATTATTATTATTTATTTTACTTGAATAGAATATTACTACTCCCATGTTTGAATAATAAGGTTCTATTCTCATTTTTTAGTTATTTAAATTTTCAAATTTTAATTAAATAATCAATTAAAATTACTAAATTTAATATTTAACTATTAACAAATATCACTAAATTATGGAGTATTACATGTATGTTGTTGCATGTAGTCAAGTGGAAGAAGGTCAATGTGTTTTGAGCATAATTTTTCCACACAAGTACACAACATGAATTTTTACTCACTGGGCACATGGCGATCCAACAATTTATTATGGACTACATGTATATACTTTTGAATTTCAAGTATGGACGGTATTTTTTAAATTTATTCCATTTTATATGTTGCTTATGGACTCACTTTTTTTCAATTGTATTAGGGCGTTATAACCCATTTTGAAATGATGTGTATGAGCTCAACATAACCGGACATGATACTTAAAGGAAGGAAGCTTATTGAAGATGTAGAAAATGAATGCATTGCACTTGAAATTTTGTTTTATAATTTTAGGGCAGTTGAAATTCTGTTTTGTAATTATGGGCGGGCCCTTGAAATTTTGTTTTGTATGTTTGTAATTGCCTGTTTTTTGGACAAGATGTAACAGACTTGTTCTTCGCAATTTTGGTTGTAATAGACTTGCTGATTTTTTTAATTGAAGTCGTGTTTTTTTCCTAATTTTAACATAGTATGCCGACTATTTTTTCCCAGTTAAGGGATGTCTTTGGAGTGTTTAAGTTGCTTGTTGTGTGTATTTTTACCTGTGAGAATTTTCTTATGGGGAATTGGGTTTTTGGGGTGAAAAGGATGGGTAAAGGAAAGAGTTGGCTTTCTTAATGATGTGGAAGCTCCACATATTTAAGCTTGGTTTTTTTGTCCACAATGAAAGTCGTTGTCGACTTTCTCCAAAAATAGTTCCAGGGCTACTTCAGTCTCACAACCTTAAAAGATAGAGAAAGAAAAATGAGTTTTGAAGGATAGGGGCATGGACAACCGACGGTATCACCTGGCTCGTAGGACCACGATGGTTTTAGATTCATACATAAGTTGTTCTCTGCCAGAGTTTCGTTCCATCTTCACCAAAAAATCCGATAATCACCGTCTTTGTATCTCCACCTACCTCCATTCTAACCCTTTCAAAAAATCCATTTGATCTCTATTTCCTTATTAACCAAACAAACGTCACACACATAAAAACATAATTTTAGAGTTGCTTCAGTCTCAAAATATTAAAACCCAGATAGAGAAACTGTGAAAGAGTGAAATGGAGATAATATTAATGATGGGAGTGTGTAGAGCTGGTGGTATCACCTTTCTCGTAGGACTACGATGGAGATGGGGATGGACTAGCGGTATCATCGGGTTTCAGATTCAGACATGAGTTGTTCTTTCTTAAAGTTTCGTTCCATCTTCACCAACAAATACAACATCGAGCGTCTTCATTGTTGTGAACCTCCGCTCTCACCCATAAAAAAATTGTATTTCGGCTCTACTTTCTTTTTCAGTATATACATGTATATATGTGATGTACTTACGTTTTTTGTGTACGTTGGGTTTGCGTCGTACATGTTTTTTTTTGTTTTTTTGGTTCATATGGTTTTTTTGGACTAATTAGAAAGTATATTGGAAACAAGAAAACTGTACAAAAGAGAGGGGGCATACCCCCAAGCTAGGATTAACAAGAGAGAGAAATTGGCCTAAAAGATGAAACAAAATAGGAAAGAGAAACAACCTTTATCAACTAAGCAATAATACAGTAGATGCAAACATATCCCCCAAACCCCAAACTAGGCCCCACCTAGCTATTGAGCAACTAATATTTATCTAGACCCCAGTTCATACCAATCATCCAATTGTTAAAGTTTCTTTTAGCTTTGGCCCATTGGAATGAATTTCATTTAGTAAAGAGTGTAATATCCTCGATGATATTTGAAAAGCTACTAGGATTGTGGTTAAAAATTCTATTATTCATTTCAGTCCAAAGGCAGTAAATGGTGGCAGCTAACGTGGATCTTCTGACTATGTAAATGAGTTCCCCTCCCCCCCCACCCCCACCAAAAAACACACACACACACTTAGTTATAACTTCCTGGATAACGTCATCCCAATTGGTGTCTTCAGAGATGAACGAGTTCCTAAATTGTACCTCCTTCCAAATGGTTTTGGATACTGAGCAATTAAATAACAGATGGATTCTATTTTCAATTGTATTGTTGCATAGGACACAAAGATCGTAACACATATTCCCCAGTTGTATGTTTTGCCCTTAGTGTTGGTGACATCATTGCAAATCAACCATAGGATTAAAGCACATTTAGGGATATTTCTATTATTCCATACCATCTTAGACCAACCAGCAGCAGATGCATGAATTCGAATAGAGTTCCAAGCAGATGTAGTGGAAAAGTAACCATTAGGTATTTCCATCCATAAAGTTTTATCGGGGATTATTTGAGGTAGGATAGCATGTTTTATCTCATTAAGTTCCCAAGCAACTGTAGATGGCCAAGACCATTCATAGTTCGAGAAGAAATCAGCCATTTAAGCTTTTTGATTGCTGATAGGATCATGGATGGTTCTATTAACATAAAGAGACCAAAGAGGGCCACTAGGATGACAATGGTCATGCCACAAGAAAGTGTCTTGGCCATTGCCAATAGTTGATTTTACAAGAGGCCTAGCTATACTTCTGAGTTTCATGAATTTGGACCATGTCCATGAAGCATCAGTAGGAATAGGAATACGCCACAAACTTCTATCTCTCAATTTGTAATGTACCATTTAACCCACAGATTATCCTTCTTACAACAGAGGTTCCATAAGAGTTTGAGCATAAAGGCTATATTCCACTCTTGGATGTTCTTTATGCCAAGGCCCTTTCATGCTTCGGGAGACACACAATACTCCATTTGACTGTTGCACCCACCTTCTTCATTTCTGGACCAGTCCATAGGAATCTTCTAAGAATGGTGTCAATAGAATTTATAGCCTTCTTTGGGAGGATGCAATGCTACACTAATAAACTTGCATACTGAACAGAACATAGTTAACCAAATTTAGCCTCCCAACATAGCTGAGCATCCAATTAGTCCAACTCTTCACCCTATAAGTGATCTTGTCAATCAGTTCCACATAATCATCGTGCTTTAGTTTTGTCAAAATGAGATGGACTCCTAAATATTTCATCGGAAAGAGATGCCAGTAGAGAAGAAATAGCTCTTAGCTGGATTTGCCACGTGGCCAGACATGGCACTGAAATCATAAAGGGCAGTATTGATGATGGCAATGGATTGGATATCAGCACCGGCTGGGAGAAAGAGATCATCACCAATGTTAGAAATTAAAGTAGTTGCTTATATTTGTTTAAATTAGTGGGTTAGTGCAGTTAGTGCTGGATAAGTTAGTGGGTTAGTGAGTTAGTGCAGTTAGTGCAGTTAGTGCAGGATAAGTTAGTGGGTTAGTGCAGTTAGTGGGTTGCTATTTCTGTTTGTATAAAAAGGTTGTAATACTCTTTGATCAAATGCAGAATTTTTCAGTACATTTTCATTTGTACTAACATCTGGTATCAGAGCCACCACAGGGCCTGATTGAAAAGGGAGAGAGATCATCTTTCAGCAGCAAAAATGGCAACTGAGAAGAGTACAGATAACTTTGTTCAACCTGCGATTCCAAAGTTTGATGGTCACTATGATCATTGGAGTCTTTTGATGGAAAATTTCTTGAGATCGAAGGAATATTTTGATCTTGTGGAAACCGGGTATGCAGAACCAGAACCAGAAGAGGAAATGACGGTTGCTCAGATAGCAAGGCTAGCTGCGTTGAAGCTGAAGGACCTGAAGGTCAAGAACTATCTATTTCAATCAATAGATAGGGCAATTTTGGAGACAATTCTCAAGAAGGATACAGCCAAACAGATTTGGGATTCGATGAAAAAGAAATACCAAGGAAGTTCAAAGGTGAAGCGTGCACAGCTTCAAGCTTTGAAGAGGGATTTTGAAGTTCTCCAAATGCAAAATGGAGACACTATCAATGACTATTTTGGCAGAGTTATGGGAATTGTCAACAAGATGAGGATTCATGGTGATCAACTAGAAGATGGAGCTGTGGTGGAGAAGATCTTACGATCTTTAACACCAAAATTCGACTATGTGGTTTGTTCAGTGGAAGAATCAAATGATACGGAAGAGATGACCATTGATGAATTGCAAAGTTCTCTGCTTGTGCATGAGCAAAGACTTAATCGGAGACTTGCAGTGGATGAAATGCAGGCTTTAAAGGTGTCTACACATGATGAAGGCTCTAGCTCTAGAGGAAGAGGTAGAGGAAGAGGTGGTAGAGGCCGTGGAAGAGGTGGAAGAGGCAATCATCATGGAGGTGGCAGCAGAGATAGTAGCAGATCATCTAAGAAAGATGAGGACCATCATGGCAAAGGAAAAGGGAAATTTGACAAGTCTAAGGTGGAGTGCTACAGGTGTGGAAATTTTGGGCACTTCAAGAATGAATGTTACACCAAATTGGACAAAGAGAAGGGAGAGAAGTCCAACTTTGCTGAGAAGAAAGAAGAAGAAACACTGCTGATGGCATTTCATGCTATGGAGGACATGGATTCAGAAATTTGGTATGTTGATTCTGGATGTAGCAATCACATGAGTGGCCGCAAGTCATCTTTTGTGAATTTGAATGAGAGCTTCAAATCAGTAGTGAAGTTTGGAAATGAGTCAAGTGTAGAAGTGATGGGAATAGGAGATGTGAAGATCAGAACAAGGAATGATTTTGTAGAAACCATTGCAAATGTTTTCTACATACCTGATTTGAAGGCAAACTTGCTGAGTACTGGACAGCTGCAAGAAAAGGGCTACACCATCACAATGAAGAATGGAGAATGTGAAATATATGATCCAAAAAGGGGGTCAATTGCAGTAGTGAAGATGACACAGAATAGACTCTTTCCCATGAAGATCAAAACTGTACAGAGTTGCTTGATGGCCAAGAAAGATGATGATGATTCATGGAGATGGCATAAAAGGTACGGACATTTGAACTTCAGTGGTTTAAGAACTCTATACAAGAAGAATATGGTGAATGGACTACCTGAGTTAGCCCATATTTCACAAGTATGTGATGAATGTACGATTGGCAAGCACAAGAGAGAAACATTTCCCTCTGGAAAATCAGTAAGGGCTCGAGAAGTCTTGGAGTTGGTGCACTCAGACTTATGTGGACCAATTTCACCAAAGTCAAATGGCAACAAGAGGTACTTCATTTCTTTTATTGATGACTTTAGCAGAAAGACTTGGATTTATTTCTTGCAAGAAAAATCAGAAGCTTTTAGTACATTCAAGAATTTTGTAGCTCTTGTTGAGACTGAAACTGGGAAGAAAATTAAAGCTTTGAGAACTGATAGAGGAGGAGAGTTTTGCTCCAATGAGTTCAACGAATTTTGTGATGAGAAGGGAATCAGAAGGCAACTAACAACAGCTTACACTCCTCAGCAAAATGGCGTGTCTGAAAGGAAGAACAGAACCATTTTAGATATGGTGAGAAGCCTGCTTGCAACTGGAAAAGTACCGAAGTCATTTTGGCCTGAAGCTGTCTTATGGTCAGTTCATATTCTCAACAGAAGTCCTACTTTTTCTGTTAAGAATATGACTCCTCAAGAAGCTTGGAGTGGAAGGAAGCCATCGGTCAATCACTTCAAAGTTTTTGGGTGCATAGCATATGCACATATCCCAGACCAAAAGAGAAAGAAGCTTGATGACAAAAGTGAGATGTGTGTGTTTCTTGGAGTAAGTGAATCCTCAAAGGCCTACAAACTGTACAATCCCGTGACAAAGAAGATTGTGGTGAGTAGAGATGTTATTTTCAAAGAAGATAGCACATGGAGTTGGGATGCACATAATGAAGGCAGCAGCTCTCTGCAGAAGCAGATTCCTATGGATGTTGAAATGAATGTAGATGAGGATGCACGGGGAGAACAAATTGAGGAAGATGTTCATAATGAAGTACAAGGTGATGAAGCAGCAGGTCAAGACTCAAGATACAATCTTCGAGATCACAACACAAGAAAAAGGCCAGCGTGGATGATAGATTATGAGGCAAATTATGGTGAATGTGGTGTTGATAATGCCAATTATGCATTGTTTGTGGACACAGATCCGATTACATTTGAGGAAGCTGTGAAAAATAGCAAGTGGAGGATAGCTATGGACAATGAAATTAAGTCCATTGAGAAGAACAAGACATGGGAGCTCACCGATTTGTCTGAGGGACAGAAATCCATTGGTGTCAAATGGGTTTATAAAACCAAGCTAAATGAAAAAGGTGAAGTTGACAAGTACAAAGCAAGATTGGTGGTGAAGGGATATAAACAAAAGGAAGGAATTGATTTCAAAGAGGTGTTTGCACCAGTAGCAAGGCATGACACAATCAGAATGGTGGTCTCCCTAGCTGCGCAGAATTCTTGGCCTATCTTTCAACTAGATGTGAAGTCTGCTTTCTTGCATGGAGACTTAGAGGAACAAGTTTTTGTGGAGCAACCACCAGGCTATATGAAGAAAGGAAAAGAAAAGAAGGTTTACAAGTTGAAGAAAGCACTTTATGGCCTGAAACAGGCCCCAAGAGCCTGGTACAGCAGAATCGATTCTCATTTTGCAAAAATGGGATTTCAAAAGTGCCCACATGAACATACACTTTATGCCAAGGTTGGAGATGGAGGTAAACTGATTATAGTATGTTTATATGTTGATGATCTCATTTATACTGGAAATAATGCTGACTTGTTGAATGAATTTAAGTTGTCAATGATGAAAGAGTTTGAGATGAGTGACTTAGGGATGATGAAATATTTTCTTGGAATAGAAGTCAAGCAAATGACTCATGGCAAATTCATCTGCCAGAAGAAATATGCTCAGGAGGTTCTAGAAAGGTTCAAGATGGAGGACAGCAAGCCTTTTGCTACACCAACAGAGATTGGAGTGAAGTTAGCAAAGGATCCGAATGGCAAAGCTGTGGACAACACCTATTTCAAGCAGTTAGTAGGAAGCTTAATGTATCTAACCTCTACTAGACCTGATTTGATGCACGCTGTGAGCTTAATAAGCAGATACATGGAGAAACCAACTGAGATGCATCTCAATGCAGCTAGAAGGATTCTGAGGTATGTGAAAGGGACCTTAGATTATGGAGTATTTTACAAGAAAGGAGAAGTTGGACTGAAAGGCTACACAGACAGTGATTATGCTGGAGATATTGATGATAGAAAGAGCACGTCTGGTTATGTGTTCTTACTGAGTGGAGGAGCTATTTCTTGGCAGTCAAAGAAGCAACAAATTGTTACATTGTCCACTACAGAAGCTGAGTTTGTAGCAGCCACTGCAAGTGCTTGTCAAGCAGTCTGGATGAAGAAAATGCTGGATTTCTTGGGAGAAGAACAGCAAGGTACTTCAGTTATTTATTGTGACAATATTTCAGCCATTAAGTTGTCTAGAAATCCAGTTATGCATGGCAGAAGCAAACACATCGATGTTAGATTCCATTTTCTAAGAGACCTGTGCCAAGATGGAGTTATAGAGTTGGAATATTGCAAGACTGGTGAGCAGATTGCTGACATCTTCACAAAACCATTGAAACAGCCTTTATTTGAGAAGCTGAGAGCTATGCTGGGAATGTGTTCAGCTAAAGTGTTCAAAGAAGATGGATTCAAGTCTGTGTAATCTACTTAAACTAGTTCAGCAGAAATCAGTTTAAGGGAGGGAATGTTAGAAATTAAAGTAGTTGCTTATATTTGTTTAAATTAGTGGGTTAGTGCAGTTAGTGCTGGATAAGTTAGTGGGTTAGTGAGTTAGTGCAGTTAGTGCAGTTAGTGCAGGATAAGTTAGTGGGTTAGTGCAGTTAGTGGGTTGCTATTTCTGTTTGTATAAAAAGGTTGTAATACTCTTTGATCAAATGCAGAATTTTTCAGTACATTTTCATTTGTACTAACAACCAAAACATAAATGGTTTATCTTTAATTCTTTTCATTTAAGATGAAATTTAAAATTTCGAGAACAGATGTGAAGGTCAAGAAGACCATCAAAAAGCTTCCATGACGAACAAGAAGAAAAAAGGAGAAGCTGTTTGGTTCTTGAGAATAAGGAATCAAAGTTGAAGTCGATTAATAATAATAATAATAATAATATTATACGAACTGCTGTTACATCGGATACTTTCACTTGTTCAAACAAAATTAACTTGCATACTAGTATTCATTTCATTTCATATGATTTACTCTGTTTGATTATATAGTATTTTTATCTTTCTATTCCCAAATGCCCTTCAACGTTAGAGTAAAGAGTAATACTATATGTACCCTCATTTGGTACCCTTATTTGGTACCCTCTAATAAGACAATGCAACAAAAACTTGTACTTATTGCCCTGGCGGAACACACAACAATAAGTACAAGCTCTTGCTGCCTTGTCTTATTAGAGGGTACCAATGAAGGTATCAAACAAGGGTACACATAAGTTTATTCTAGGGTAAATATTAGAATAAATGCTCGTTTGGATCTAGGTTATGTGCTTTACCGAAAGCCTAGATGCTAAATTAACATACCAAATCCCATATATCATGTTTAAATATTAAAAAAATGATAATATATTTCTAAAGATCAAATTTCCTTGTAAAATACCATTATAAAATTTTTAAAAAACAAATATGCTCGAACCTAACCAGCAATATATGACACTTTTGGTCACGAATGCTGTTTAGTTCATTTAGTGTTTGTAGATCTATCTTTACATCTTTCATGTTCCATTATAAATAGTATATGTTACTTTTTAGTCTGTTTTCCAATTTTTAGGTTTAATATAACATTTTTATAAGTTTTTCAAAATCTGATTCGATTCCATGTGTTAGATTATTTTTCTTCTTTTGGGGGTTAAAATGTATATTGGGACGAAAACTGAAAACAACCTATTGGCCTAAAAGTAGGTATAAACACATCAAACAATATCAAAGTAACTTGTCTATATTGATTGCATCCTCATTGAACTCTCAGTTGTCCATATTAGTTAGTATACGCTTATTTTAGGGTTTAGAATGGTAATTGGGGGAGAACATTGAAAACAATAAACCCAACGGTCTAGAATTACGTACAAACACATCAAGCGATACAAAAATAACTTATCCAAACTAACTGCGTCCTCATCGAATTCTTGTTGGCCAAATTAACTACATAAAAAAATAACCTAGAGGCCTAGAAATAGGTATAAATGTATCAAGCGATACCAATAAAAGTTCTCTAAACCAAACGCATCCTCACCGAACTCTCGATTAGTCAAATTGATTAGTATATACGCTTCTTTTTGGGTTAAAATGGGCGTTGTGCGGCGAAAACTTAAAACAACCTAGCAGTTTAGAAATAGGTACAACACATCAAGCGATACCAAAATAACTTTTTGAAACTAACCACATCCTCATTGGACTCCGTTGCCCAAATTGATTGGTATATACTCATCTTTTGAGGGTTAAAAATTGGCGTTAGGGGGCGAAACTAAAAAAACAACCTAGCAACCTAGAAATAGATCAAATATGTCAATCAATATTAATGTAACTTGTTCATACTAAATGCGTCTTCATTGGACTCTCGGTTGCCCAAATTTACAACTGTAGGCTTATTTTTAGAGTTAAAAAATGGTGTAGGGGATGAAAACTTAAAACAAAAAACCAATGGTCTAGATATAGGTACAAACACATCAACTATACTATGATAATTTTTACAAACTAACCACGTCCTCATCAAACTCTTGGTTGGCCAAATTGACTAGTATACGCTTATTTTTGGGTTAAAAATGGGAGTTGGACTAAAACTAAAAACAACAACATAGAGGCTTAAAACTAGCTACACGCACATCAAACGATATTAAATTAACTTTTTCAAACTAACTGCGTCCTCGTCGAACTCTCAATTGGCGAAATTGACTAGTATATACTTCTTTAGGGGTTAAAAATGGGCATTTGGGGGTGAAAACTAAAAACAACGACCGAGAGGCCTATAAATTGGTATAAACACATTAATTGATACAAAATTAACTTATCTAAAGTAAACGCGCACTTATCGGACTCTCGCTTGGCCATATTCACTAGTATACGCTTCTCTTTTGGTTAAATATGAGCATTGGGGTCGAAAACTGAAAAAACCAACCTAGTGGCATAGAAATAGGTACACACACATCAAATGATAGCAAAGTAACTTACCCAAACTAATCATGTTCTCATCAGACTCTCGGTTAAACCAATATTTTAAATCGCGATCTTGAAAGGTGTCACATTTTAATTTTGAGCGTGCTTCGTGTAAATCGCGTCATGCATCATGTAATTAATTCATGCATTTGATTTTATAATAAGATATACTAATAAATAAATATGTTCAAACGATCATTCGAAAAAGGAATACTCAATCATTTGAAATAAAGTCATTGGTTCACAAAGTACTATATAATTCCAACTAAAGCCACCATATTTCCCACAAAAAATCTATTTTCTCTTTCTAACTTTTAGTTTTCATTTCTGTTTTTAATTTTCATTTTCAATAGAAAATTTTGAAAACTAGGGAAACACATTCATTTGTTAGAAATATGCCATTATTTTAAAAATGTGATTTATATATATTTTATAGTCAAAATATAATTTATTAAAACTTGATATCTAAACTATAATTTACCAATAATGTAATGGCCAAAATTTAATTTATATAAAGTTTAGGGACCATAATGTATACTAAAAAAATTTCAAAGGCCAAAATGTAATTCACATGAAGTTTTGGACATTTTATTCTTAAAATTTAGGCTTAAAATATATATTTTTTAATTTTAGGGGCCAAAACATAATTTTTAAAAACATCAGGGGTCTAAATGTAATTTTCAAAGATAAATGATGTTTTGAATTTTTTTTGAAAAATTGAAAAAATATAACTATTTTCATTTGGAAAAATAATTTTAAACACATTTTGAGATTTTCATTTTTATGGAAAAAATTAATTTCCTTTGGGAAAACAACCTTATTTTCTCAACAAAACAAGCCCTTATTGTTTTAAGATATTGGTTTGCATTTTCTAAAGGTTTAAAAACAAAGAAAAAATGAAAAAAAAATAGCAAACCAGTGTTATTTTGTAATTGGTGCATTAAAATGCCTTATAACCGAATCATGCCCAAATAGTGTTAAATAGCGTCAATAGCGCAAATAGTGCGAAAAGCATGAAAACTGCTTGCCACGTCATCAATCGCACATGCTATTTGTGATTTAAGCAAATCATAGTGGGGTATGTTTAGTTTTCACTCAAAACAGCACAATCGTGAGCTACGTCGCTCGCAATCGCATGCTTTGTAAAACAATGGTCCAAACAAACTGCATCCTCATTAGACTCTCAATTGGCCAAATTGACTAGTATACACTTCTTTTTTGGGTAAATATGGGCGTCGGTGGCAAAAACTAAAAATAACAACCTAGCGGCCTGGAAATAGGTACACACATAAAGAGATACTAAATTGACTTGTCCAAACTTATCGCGTCCTCTTCATACTCTCAGTTAGCCTATTTGACTAGAATATGCTTCTTTACTGTTTGGGGGGCGAAAGCTGGAAAAACCAACCTAGAGGCCTAAAATAGGTAAAAATAGATTAGGCAATACCAAAGTAAGTTCCCTAAAGCAATCGCGTCCTAATCAGACTCTCGGTTGGCCAAATGGTTCCGTACATGTTTTTTTGGGGATTAAAATGGGCGTTGGGGGGAAAAACTAAAAACGGTAACCTAGAGGCATATAGACTTCTATTTAGGGTGTAACTGAGAGTGAGCTATGGTTCAATGGTCAAAACTTATTTAATTAAATGTCAACTTAACCTAGATTATAATTGTTATTAAACCCCAGTTCATGCAGCTATGTGATTGAAAGTAGTAAATCAAGAAGCATGCAACCAAACAAACAAGAAGACGAATTCAAGATAAATCCCGCAAGGAAAAACCATGTCTTATTTCACTATTATATGAAAATTGCAACTTACATGTATATAGAGAAATATAGATAGCATTTTAAGACAAAAATCTTGCAGGCATCGTTTCGTCTTCCTCAGCAGTAGTTCCCACAAGAACTACAAGTCCAGCAGTGGAAACACCTTCTCCACAAGAAAAACTCCAAGAATGGAATATATTTTTATGAGGGTTTCAAAGTGATTAACAAAATATTACTTGCGAGGATGTGTGAATCAAAAGAGGTTTTTGGTCTTTTAAAAGAAGACTTTTTGCGCAACAGATCTGTAGAAAGTTAGGTTTTAAAAGTCTTGCGAAATACCTACAAGAAGCAGGTTCCTATAGATAGGCAATTACAAAAATCGAGGTGGAAGAAATTCGTTGGAACGAGATCAAGAGGTCGTTCGAATGAGATGTTAATCTCGCTGGAAGCGAGCATCTAATGACCTATCAAATGACTTTTAAAAACTAATATAGTGCGCCTTCATTTGAACCTTATTAGAAGAAGGCCACCAAACGAGATATCAAACGACATAGGCAGGTCGTTCGAACGACAAGGAAATGTTGTTCTAACAACTGCAGGCGAAAATTATTTTTATTTTAAATCCATCCTCGTTTTTGTTAGAATAAAACCAAGTAAAATAGAATAAAGTTCTCAAAAAAACTAAGAACACGAAATAAAGAATATACCATAAAGGAACATGGAGTCATGGAAAACGATTGAAGCTGAACGTGATGCACGTTGAAGATGAGTGGTGCATGTTGATGTCGCAAGTTGCTAAAGATTCGAATTGTGGATGATCGTGTAGATGTGCCAATGTAATGCGATACGCCATATCTCATGTAATCTTGAACGCTAAAGAAAAGTCCTAATTTTTAGCAGATAATGACCGAAAATATCCTTACTATATTGGTGTTGGGGACCAAAAATTGAAAACAAAAACCTAGCCACCTAGAAATAGATAGAAACACATCAAGCGATACCAAAGAAACTTGTCCACACTAACTGCTTCTTCATTGAAATCTCGATTTGCCACATTAAATAATAAACACTTCTT
Organism: Sambucus nigra; assembly: GCA_949130495.1. Taxonomy (NCBI): domain Eukaryota; kingdom Viridiplantae; phylum Streptophyta; class Magnoliopsida; order Dipsacales; family Adoxaceae; genus Sambucus; species Sambucus nigra. The sequence goes on from OX422221.1 coordinate 349,323,280, forward strand.
TTTGGGGTTAAAAATGGGTGTTGGTGAGGTGAAAACTATAAATAACAATCTAGCGGCCAAGAAATAGGTACAAACACATGAAGCGATACCAAATTAACTTGTCTAAACAAATCGCGTCCTCATCAAATTCTCGGTTGGCCAAATGGACGAGTACAACCTTCTTTTTAGAATTGAAAGTAGGGATTACCTTCGACCACGCTGTGGTAATTTGGATTTTTCATTGGGAGAAGGGAGGGAATTCCTACTTTGATTCCTACTAACTGATTCTTGCTTTCTTTCACAAGGATTTGATTATAGCGGATGGTTAAAGTTATTGGTGAGATTTTTGAAAAGAGGTTTAACAAAGTTAGGACAGGTAGATTGAGGAGGCATTTGTAGATTTAGGCATCAGGGTCTCAAGTGTCCTACTTGGTTGCATTCATGGCAACGTATAAAAGGTCTGCTGGTACTATGTTGAATTTGGCTGAATGTTTTGTTATCGTTGGGTTTATTATAAGTGTGATCTTATTAATTTGGTTGATTCCTAATAACATAGGGATTTGGGGAAGGATTAGGAATACGGGATGGGTTAGTAACTGCGGGATTTTTCTCTATAAAAGAGGATATTTCAACAATTTGGTTATACTCTCAGATCTACAAAAGGATAACAAAAGATTATATGGTTTTGCGCAAACCTCGTTCAAAATGCTTGCACTTTTTGGGGTCGGTGTCAACGTATTCTTAGGCATATCGAGATAGTTCGATAAACTTGGCCTTATACTGGGCCATTGTCATTTTCTGTTGTTGTAAGTTTAAGAAATCTACGATCATTTCATCTCTTACAGTCTCTGAAAATTACTTGTTACATAAAATTTCTTCAAATTGTTCCCAAGTTATTTCATTCACATTGCGCGAACGTGTAATGGACTACCACCAAAGTCTGCTTCTCCTTCAAAAAGATACAAAACTAACTTTACCCTAAGTTTAAGGATAATTCCAACTCCATCAAGTACCTTGAGTGTTTGGCGAATCCATTTATCTGCTTCAACTGTGTCGAGATTTCCAAGAAATTCTGGGGGTTTCTGTCTTAGAAGTTCCTTAAGAGCATTCATCTTTCGAGTCTCGTATAGAATTTCATTATTCACATGAGGTGAATGTTTTGTTATCGTTGGGTTTATTATAAGTGTGATCTTATTAATTTGGTTGATTCCTAATAACAAAGGGATTTGGGGAAGGATTAGGAATACGGGATGGGTTAGTAACTGCGGGATTTTTCTCTATAAAAGAGGATATTTCAAAATTTTGGTTATACTCTCAGATCTACAAAAGGATAACAAAAGGTTATATGGTTTTGCGCAAACCTCGTTCAAAATGGTTGCACTTTTTGGGGTCGGTGTCAACGTATTCTTAGGCATATCGAGGTAGTTCGATAAACTTGGCCTTATACTGGGCCATTGTCATTTTCTGTTGTTGTAAGTTTAAGAAATCTACGATCATTTCATCTCTTACAGTCTCTGAAAAGTACTTGTTACATAAAATTTCTTCAAATTGTTCCCAAGTTATTTCATTCACATTGCGGGAACGTGTAATGGACTACCACCAAAGTCTGCTTCTCCTTCAAAAAGATACAAAGCTAACTTTACCCTAAGTTTAAGGATAATTCCAACTCCATCAAGTACCTTGAGTGTTTGGCGAATCCATTTATCTGCTTCAACTGTGTCGAGATTTCCAAGAAATTCTGGGGGTTTCTGTCTTAGAAGTTCCTTCAGAGCATTCATCTTTCGAGTCTCGTATAGAATTTCATTATTCACATGAGGTGGAGGTCTAGTTTCTTTTCGCTGGGTTAGAGTAACTAACTCTTAAATACAACATAAGATTCCTTCATTTATGGTAGTTGGATTTGACACTTGTGGAATAAATTGTTCTTTTTGAGTTATACTAGTATTTGCTCGAGTAGTAACCATCCTATATAGACAATAATGTAATAGATAAATTACAAGAAAAGATATAACAATAACTCATCATTTTATATCATATTAGACTTTTCAGTACATAGTTAACGTAGAAAACAAATAAAAAAGAAAAGTACATAGCCGTGAGTTCTATTTTACAACACACAAAAAAAACAAAAAAAAAACTATTAGGTTATGCTATCGTAGTGAAGGTCATCTACTTACACACTTGAACTTTTATTTAATTACATCTGTTAATACAAGAAATCGAACAAAATTCATTCTCATATCAGCATATCAAGTATGAAATAGATATAAAGCATGTAAAGAGATAAAAACAAAAGATATAGAGTGGTTCGGCTATTAAAACAAACCTACGTCCACTTTGTTGCTCCGCTCTCATTATATACACATTGTAGTACAAGTTTACATATCCATGATAGGCATATAGTATATTTAAGAGAAGAGAATACATGATCTTAGTAGGCTAATATTCTAATACTAGATGTGGCCTGAAATCGGTTAGGTTGCGACAGGGAGTGAGCCCCCAAGTTCGGTGGTCTCTAGAGAGAGAGAGAGAGAGAGAGAGTAGAGTTGAGTAGGGATTTGCCTAAGAATTCTCTATCCATCCCCAATAATGAGGTGGGCACATCTATTTATAGGAGTAATATAGGTGATATCACGTGCCCAGAGTACATGACAAGTGGATAAGTAGAAAGGCTATGGCCTCCATGGAGCCAAGCCAGCGTCTGACTATACCACAGTTTGAAGGATCCCAGGTTGCAGGGAATGTGTAGGTTTTGCATCCTGTCTATACCCAGGCAACGACCAATTTTATCCAAGGCTGGCTTAGATCCAAGCCCAATACGACTGTGGGTCGTGACCTGTTTGAACCCAGGCAAAGACTTTTTGTAATTATCGCTCTGTGGACATGGTGCATATTCTAGGCATATCAATAAGCCCTCGAGCCGTAGTTCCAATAGATGATGAGTTCGGGTTGCGGCTAAAGTGTGATACTGCCACGGATATTGTCATACGTCATTTCAACTTCCAATGTCCTCTTATATAAATGGATCCAACTGTGGCCTTCATTAAATTTTCCAAACTCTTAAGAGAAAATCGAAAGCCAACCTCTGTCAGTTCTTTGTCTTGATTTTTTCGACGACCTTTCAAGGCAGTGTGTGGTGGTTCTGAGGCGGAGCAACTGATTCTCATTAATTTCCAGGTAATTTTCAAACCAAATGCCTCCTGAATAATTTTATGATTCCAGTTTTATTGTCTTATTCTTAATTCTTGTTTGTAAATGAACCATTCGAATTCTCATCTTGTGATGGATCATGTTAAACAACTAATAATCAATTGAATCCATACTACCAAATCCACACTTAACATGAACTCGTTTGAATCCACTAATTTGTCTGAATCATTATATGGAACTGAGTCATTCTCCGATTAATAAAATAAATTGTTTAATCATCCATGTTGACTAAATAAATGGAACTTTCTGGCTAGGCTTAGATTATTAGGCCTTCTAAATCCCTTGTACTTGTGTAGGATCAAACTTGCTGGATTTAGAATTTCAGAAGTTATTCTTGATGTTCTTGAGAAAACCATTCAAATCCTAGGGTTTTGATATTTAGATTATGCAACCTTCGTTATCAACCTGTTTATGAGTCTAGTCGCGGCAGGTAGCATATTCCTGGGCTATTTTGCTGCGGTAACACGCTAATACTTTAATGATAATAATTCCCTTTTGAACTTAGGGTTTAACCTTAAGCTAGTTGTCCATAACTCTTTTGCCAATAAACTGAAGGGCTGCTGCATATAAGAACACACCTAATGTTTCCTTTCCAAATAAAAATATCTTGCTGTGGCAATAGCTTGATCTTTAGGATTTTTGCATTGAAACTGTGTAGTTGGTTGTTATTGTTGAAACTTCCATTTTAGCTTTAAACTTTTGTTGTTATGTTTTTCCTACCACGCCCTTTAGGAGGCTTCTCTGACCATATTGGTTACGGCACTTAACAGCGGACTCTTTCTGCTTTTCATGTCTTATCGCATCCATATGAGTTGGAATCCTGACGAATTTCTAAAGGACTTTTGGAAAACACATTTTGGGCTTTCTCCTCTTGAAATTCCATTATTGCGTCCTCTAAAGACATTTGGGCCTTGCCTGCCCAAAGATTGCCCACATTGTGTCATTCTAAACTCTGACTTTGCATACTCTACTTGTAGGGAAAATACTAAGGATGTGGCAATGAAAGAATAAACCAACTCCAGTAACAATCCTATTAGCAATGAGGCCCTGGAAGTTGGGCCTTCTGAGGCCAGGGTCGCACCTCCAGGCCCATCTAATAGAGTAGAGAGACCTCCTGCAGCCTTAAATGTCCGCACTATCATGACTGAGGAATGGACCAACCAAGTTGCTGAGGCGTTTGGGTTTCCAAAAAATGTGATTTGTTTAGTACCTTCCGCGGAGCAGAGTCCATACGCTGTGATTGCTAATGATGGGGTCTGCTTCCCCCTCCATGCTTTCGTATATGGGCTACGGCTTCCAGTGCCAGTCCCAATTAGGAAAATCCCTAGTGCAATGAAGTTAGCCCTAGCCCAATTAGATCCCAATAGTTGGAGGGAAATTCTTGCTTCTGTAGAGCTATGGAAGAATGAGTTCAAAAGGGACATAACTCCCGTAGAGTTCTTTCATTTTTACATACCAAAGGAGAACTCTCTAAAGTTTCCTTGGTATTACTACCTGCCCTCCGCAATAATGAAGAGACCCTGTATACTTGAAGACCTTCCAGTGTAAAGAACTGGAAGGGAAAATATTTTTACATTTTTAGAGAAGGGTGGGAGATCCACCCAGATGAGTCAGAAAGAGAGAAATCACATAGGATGCTGCGGTAGTGGGGACGACCATCCAAGCTAGGTACATACGGCTGCAGCCTTTGAAATTATATCGCATCCATTTTAGCAATTTTCACATGTTCCTTTTATTATATTATACTAATATTGACCTCTTATGCATCTCTTGATAAATTACACCTGAGTGAGCAGCAGGACAGAAGACTAGGAAGTGATGTGGTCATAAGTGCTAAGGATAAAAACTTCACCACCTTAGTGACTTCTGCTTCAATTTTTAAGGGAGACTACTTCCCCGATAAATTCTTACTAAAAGTAATGGCTGTAGAAGGTAATAATCCCCCTTCTCTATTTAGGCCACAGCAATTACCTTTGAACCTTTAATTTTTTATTTTACTTCATTTCTTTTTCAGGTGAGGAGATAGATAGAGAGCTCCTGGCAGCTCAGTTAGCTGAGATGGATGAGGATATGGTTGCCCTGAATAATGCAGTCAGACAAGGTAAGAAGAGATAAAGGACCAAGTTTAAGCATCCTGTCACAACCAATGTGGAATCCCAAACATCTCTTATCGCGTCAACTATGCAGGTTAAGAAGTTTGCTCCCCAAGAAAGGCGTGAGGGTCATTGTGATGATGATATTGGCAACCACCTGGCCGCGGAAGACTTAGTGCCTTTTGATTCTGAGCTGCAGCATGGTCGCGGAGTCTCTCAAGCGAACACCTTCAATTCTCCCCCTCCTCCTGTGATAATGGCTATTAATGCCAACTAGGCACCTCCCCAAAGTCGTGACAGTGTTAGCCTTGATGGCCGTTCGCGGCCTCAATTATGGAGACCAGACCCATAATCATCATGGGACATGAAAATCCCTTTTGTGTGTGTTTTAAAACGAACCAATTTATTACCAAAAGTTATCCAACTTTTAATGTGCACCAAACCAAGTTGTGAAAACCCAATTCTTACTTTAAACCAATTTTATCTTGATTAATACTAAACATGCATCTAGTGATTAAAGTAAGTAAAGTAAAGAATACTCACAATGCCTATTGTACGAGGAAAAAACCCAAAATGGGAAAACAACCTCGGACGGCCCAAACCAGACAATCACTATGAACAATGGTTTTACAAAGACAAATTAGCCTTACTCAATGACTTAATCCCCATGGGTCTTGATGATCCTTCTAATCTTCTACCGTTATTAAATAGTTCCCATGTAGAAATTCTATCTTCAACGATACGCGTCCACAACACGCAACTCCACGAATGTCTCGGTGTCCACCGATTAGCTTTGATTCATCTACGATGTCGAACAAGAAGTCCTTCTCTTTTCCTCACCGCAAAACCCCGATGTTCAATGGTAGAACAAACAAACTTGGTGTCGCAAGATCACTTAAACATATAAGAATGATATCTCTAATATTTGCAAACTGTAAGGATGTGTTTATGCTTTTTAACCCTTAAAAAACATGTGCAAACACTACTGGATGGTATACTGTTTTTCCAGAATGCACACTTACAAAACTCTGATGCAAACACGCTTTAAATAACAATTAAGCGCCGCCTCGAAAAGAGTGTCGCTCGAACGAGATTGCCACGTCGTTCGCATGACATGAGCATCTCGCTCGAATGAGCTAATATGTCGTTCGAACGACGCTGCGTCAATATGACTTTCTTTGACTTTTTGTTTAAAACATCTCTTTTAAAAGGGATCCAAATTAGTCAAACTCCATTTCGAGTATATTAGAATAAAACGTAGTATAAACCATTAAAACACTTTTAAAAACATTTTAAAATATTTTTCTTTATAAAAATACATCCTAATCTTTTATAAAAACAATTCCGAGCACCATTAATTATACGCATTCATACCTGAGTGATTTTGGAATGCAATTTACTTTGAAGACGAGTAAACTTGCACTAATTAAACTTCGGCATGATTAATTTTTTGAAGCTTTGCCGCAATGTCTTCAATTTCTTCAATACGTCATAGACCAAGTGGGATCGGGACAAAATAAAATCTCCCTATGACATATTACAAACAGAGTTTTGTTCAAGGAATTAAGTCAAAATAATACAGGGACTCTATTGGAAATTTATGTCCTTACAAATCTCCCCCTTTGACTATTTCGGGATAAAACTAAACTAGTGAAATGCCTAAGCTGGGCTGTCAAGCTGTATGACACCTAAATTCCATCCCATAAACCCAAAATAAAAAATTATAGGACACAGACTAGAATATGTAGCACCGGCAAGCATAAATTGTCTGAATGTGATGTAGACTTGAAATCTCGAATCGTTGAAGCTTACCTACACACATGAACAGACAAACAAATACCAAGTTAAGTATGGAGGAACAAATGAAACTAATATATTTATCCAAATGATACCAAACAATAATAGATGCCAATATGAATAATCTCTGAAAAGTCATTTGTTAAACAATTTGAGCAGCAAAATGATACCAATGTGTAATACCAATTTGAGATACCAATTTTTAAACATATGTAAACCAAAACATGCTCAAATCTCCCCCTACATCAAACATGCTCAAATCTCCCCCTACATCATATACATCTCTCCCCCTTTTTGTCTCGAATAGACAATCCGGCGAAAAGATAAACTAATCAAAATATCTAGCATGAGAATATAAACCAATATGAATCAATGTGAAATCACTAGATAATCATGAAACAACCAGCTAAATATGATCAATTAAGGACAAATAAGTAGATAGTAAACCAAGGAATCACCCAAAAAATATAGCAATCTAATCAGGTGTGATAAACGGACTATATGCAAAAAAAAAAAAAATTAGAACCACTAAATCCTGCATATAAACCAGTCAGTCCAGAAACACTTCCAGCAGTACCAAAAATATCATCCATAATAACCAGTGGACTTCAAATCAATCAGAAGCCACAATTCAACCTGTCGTTCGAACGAGCCAGGGACGTCGCTCAAACGAGTTGAGGACGTCGCTCGAACAAAGTACAGAAGTCGTTCATGTGACATAGGGATTTCGTTTGAATGACTTCTCACGACCTGCCAAATTTTCACATTTTCCCAGAAATATTATATATTATTGCCTAGTGAAAAACTTTCCACAAAAAAAATTCCAGGAAGGGCCTGACAGCAGCAAAACAGTGTTAAAACAGTATGCTTTTAACACAAAACACAAAAACTCATAAAAACTAAAAATGCGAGTTACATGCAAACATAGTACTGATGTGCTCAAACATGGATATGGAATGAATGGGCGTGAAACTACAACAAATGAGTCACAATTCCAACACATCGAAACGATCAAGAAGCTCTAATTGACAGCGATAAATCATCAAACTTTATCATATCCATATGACAATAAAAGTGTGAGATTAATGAACTAAACATACTACATGCACACAAATCCAGAATTTTGACGATTCTACAAACAATAGCGTCAAATTGCAATGTTTCAACATTAGGATTAGTTGTGCAAACCCATTTAAATTTTTAATCCATCCAAACTCCCTCAATAATATCATATGTTCTTTGGAATGAACTAAACTAATTTGGACCTTTTCTTAGCATATTGCATTTTCTTTTGGGCTCTTTTAAACGGTGGCTTTCACGACAAGTCAATTTTGAACTCTCGCAACCCTTTCGTGTGAATCACTCATCATTTTTTCGATTCAAATTCTCACGGTAAACGTTTCTTACATGTACACTTCTCCTTAAGTCTACTTATGCATATATGACAAGATTGATATAAGAACGCCTCACCAAATTCAAATATGCAAGAGAAGTCAAACATCCATATAAACTCCTGCATATGTGCAATGTTGGCATATATACAAAGTCGAATCAAAATGCATATCAACATCGAAACAACCCCGTATAAACAATGGTTAAGATAATTCTAAGCATCGATAATAATGACCAAATGTCCTAACCACATGGATAATGAAACGATGGGGAGGGGAGGTCCAAGCACACCAATATGCCACATCAAGCATGTAAACTAAAAAACAAAAACCTAAAATCTTTTTGGCCTTTAAAAAGTTTTCTCGAAAGTAAAATCTTTTTATATTTTTAAAATAAGACTCAAACAAGTGAAAAATAACATACAAAGAGATAAACAGTCATAACACTAACAAATTATAAACATGATGCAAGGGCTAGTGTATGAAAAAATATGCAAGCTACTATCCATAAGAAATAGCAAGAGATGAATCATGTGCATGCATGGGAGAGTCAACCAACAAATCATTTAGGATATCCAAAACGGATTTCCTAATCCAAACAGGTGTATACCTAACAAAATGGGTTTTGGGAACCGATGGGACACTATGTTTAGTCTTCCTAGGGTTTTTTCTAAGATCAAAATAAAAACTCCTAAGGTGAGCTTTCCCACCACAATGAGAACATGTGAAAACACGATGAGAAACGGAACCTTTAGGTTTACCTTTTCTAATACCCTCGGATGTGGTTGACGCTCTAAAACACACTATGATTTTAGCTTTTACATTCGAACCACTAGAATAAGATAAGCCGCTACCATCACTACTCGAGTCATTTAAAACATTTTTTAACTTCAAAACTTTCGACTCAAGCAAATGATAAGACTCCTCAAACTTTCGGGACTCCTTATTTGAATTTTCAATTACCCCTAGAAGGTTATATCTCTCCCCCTCAATGTGAGCAAACTTATCCCTAAGAGCCATTTCTCGTGCCACACAATCATTAATCGAATTATTTTCCGTCACAAACTCTGGAATTTTTTAAATCCTCTAACTCTTTGTCTAAAATGAGGACTCTATCATTACTCTCCTTTCTGCCCAATTTTAATAAAGTAAAATCTTTAAATAAGGAACTAAACTTCTCACGAAAAATATCTTTTTGAAATTTAAAATTTTGCAAATATTCAATCCTATTTTTGAAACCATAATTTTCTTTCTCCAAAACTTCAATACGTTTTACAAACTTTCAATTCAAACAATGTAAATCGTCAAAGCTTAGAGAATCCATCGAGAAAAAACAAACACATAGATAAACACATGGGATCACAGAACAAATAAATTATGTTTTCTAGCTCTGATACGAATTTGACAAAAATTCCTTTTGCGTGTGTTTCAAAACAAACCAATTTATTACCCAAAATTATCCAACTTTTAATGTGCACCAAACTAAGTTGTGAAAACCCAATTCTTAATTTAAACCAATTTTATCTTGATTAATACTAAACATGCATCTAGTGATTAAAGCAAGTAAAGTAAAGAATAGTCAAAACGTCGAATGTACGAGGAAAAAAACTAAAACAGAAAAATAACCTCGGACAACCCAAGCCACACAATCACTATGAACAATGGTTTTACAAGGACATATTAGCCTTACTCAATGATTCGATCCCCACGGGTCTTGACGTTCCTTCTGATCTTCTACCGTTCTTCAATAGTGCCCATGCAGAAATTCCTTCTTCCACGATACCTGTCCACAACACTCGACTCCACAAATGTCTTGGTGTCCACCAATTGGCTTTGATTCGTCTACGTTGTCGAACAAGAAGTCCTTCTCTTTTCTTCACCGTAAAACCCTGATGTTCAATGGTAGAACAAACAAACTTGGTGCCTCTAGATCACTTAAACAAATAAGAATGATATCTCGGATCTTTACAAACTCGAAGGATGTGTTTATGCTTTTTAAACCTTAGAAAACATGTGCAAACACGTACTGGATGGTATACTATTTTTCTAAAATGCACACTTACAAAACTCTGATGCAAACACGCTTTAAATAACAATTAAGCGCCGCCTCGAAGAGAGTGTTGCTCGAACGAGATTTCCATGTCGTTCGCGCGACATGAGCATCTCGCTCGAACGAGCTGACATGTCGTTCGAACGACGCTGCGCCAGTTTAACTTTCTTTGACTTTTTATTTAAAACGTCTCTTTTAAAAGAGATCCAAATTAGTTGAACTCCATTTCGAGTATATCAGAATAAAACGTAGTGAAAACCATTAAAACATTTTAAAATATTTTTCTTTATATAAATACATCCTTATCTTTTATAAAAACAATTTCGAGAACCATTAATTATACTCATTCATACTTGAGTGATATCAGAATGCAATTAACTTTGAAGACGAGTAAACTTGCACCAATTAAACTTTGGCATGATTAATTCTTTGATGCTTTGCCGCAACGTCTTCAATTTCTTCAATACGTCATAGACCAAGTGGGATCATGAGAAAATAAAATCTTCCTATGACATATTACAAACACAGTTTTGTTCACGGAATTAAGTCAAAACAATACAGGACTCAATTGGTAATTTATTTCCTTACAGGACACAACTGACAGGGCAGTCCACAGGATGCAGAAGGCTCCTGACTATATGGACCCGGATTGTCTGGTGGAGGAGGATCATGAGCACCTGGAAGAATATGCTCTCCACATTCCGTTCAGAGTAAGTACAATTTTACCTTTTCAATACTTTCTTTTTGTAGTTCATGTTTTGTTTCTAATAGACAATTTCTTTACAGGTCGCGGACGTTGTGATGTTCCAAAGGCTCAAGTATGAATTCTTTACAAGCTGAAAGAGGTCGCGGAGAGGGTGCATTCAACTGACTTGGAGAATGCCAAGAGTTTTTCCTTTGAGTCTGGCAAAGAGTCTTCTGCTGCGGCACTTCAAGTAGCATAAATGGACTTCAAAACTGCTATCACGACAAAAAATGATGCCGAGGCTAAGTTGACAACGGCCGCGACATCTCTCCAGATTGAGAAAAACAAGGTTGCAGAAGTGTGACACCCCGCCTAATTAAATACCGAGTGATCAGTCCTTTATTAAATTAAAATGAAAGCGTCCGATTGGTTCATTCTTAGCATCACTATCAAAAAACAATTTTCATTATTAATAACCTAATAATTAATTAATCTAAGTGTCAAAACATTTTCCAAATTAATTATACCCAATTAATCCATTAATAAATTCCATGCTTTAAGATATAAGCCATTCCCATTCCACAAGAATAAATACTAAACATGAATCAAATACTGAAATAAATGAGACTGGATAAAACATTCTAGTTCAAAGTCTAAAACCAATAGAATCATAATACTCAATCCAATAGGAAAAGAAAAGTTAAAAGAAAATACAATATCTGAAATAACTAAGTTGGAAATGGGTACATGCCCTAACTGAAATATCTGAACTAAGAAATGAATGAAAAAAGAGAAGCGTCTAATATCAATAACCTACAGCTTCCACAAATGTTGCTGCTCGTCGAATGATCCACGAATCTAACTCTGGTGGTGACCTTTTGGTTGGACACCTGGTATATATATATATATATATATATATATATATATATATATATATATATAGGGAGAGGTTCACAAGTGGACCAAAAGAATGGACTTTTTAATGGACTTAACAAAAAAAACTAATAAGTCTAGGTTATTGGGTGCCGCTGGCGCGAACCCATTACACCAAGGAATTAAAATTAGTGGGTTATTAGTCTTTTTTGTTAAGTCCATTAAAAAGTCCATTCTTTTGGTCCACTTATGATCCTTCTCCTATATATATATATATATATATAGCAAAAGAGAAGAGAAATAGCAAGAAACGGGTCAGAGCCCGAATTGTAAAAATATTTGTTTTAGCAAGTATTTAAAACTGTATTAATGCAATTACTATGTGCATATTAGTTCCGAACTCTCGCCTGAGATCCTCACCCCTCTACTAATGTGCACACCTAGCGTATGTCTACCCCAACCTAGTCATCTATAATGTTTCCACTAGGTTATTGACATGAAGTCCTAAATATATCTCAAGGGAGTAATCCGTATCGCCCATACAATACGCTAATAATATTCTTTTATGCCACTTACCCATTTTATATTCACTAATTTGATAGGAAGTCTTTTATCCAGTGGAATTACTTTACTTATCCATACTTATACATTTTCTAATTTCACACATTAGAATCATCCATTCTCAAGTGTATATATATATATATATATAACCTGCACCCCTTGGTTAGGACCACTTGGTGCAATGCATACTCTGCTATCGTGTCCCGGTGCATAACTTATTCATAAAGGACAATTGGTTTGGTGTCTCTCATGAATCGTAAATCTCATAACACAAATATTGGAGGCAAGCATACTCACCTGCTAAATGGGTCATGCACATACCTACGCTCCCATTCAACCGTCGAAACTATGCTACGGAACAGATAGCACGTATCCAAGTTCATATGCTCTGGGTAAAAGTCAAATATCCTCCCATCGGGTCACCTAGGATAATATTGTCCACTGCGCGAAACCTCCGTCCGATAGAAAGCAGTGTAGGTATGCTATACACACAATAATGATAAAACATAGAATAATAGGCATTCCCGAAGCGTTACAACAATTTAAGTATTCATTCGACCCATATTTATTTTTCTTCACGTAGTATATTTCTCCTTACTACTTATGCAATTTACTCGATTATTCACTCTCTCAAATTTCCCAAGGTTAGTTTACCTATTCAATACTCAAGGTTTCATTATAGGATTTATTCCTAAATAATTCTGCACTAAGTTAATATTGGTAACTGGCAGTATCCCTAACATAATTAATGGGGTAGCATGATCTGAGGAAAAATGAAATTTTTGGGATTTTTGAGACCTGTCGTTCGAACGAGTTAGCAGGTTATTTGAACATCTCTGACTTCTCGTTCAAACGAGACTCCATATCATTCGAACGAGATGGGGTCTTTTTCTGCTTTGGCCAGGCCTGTTACATTTTACCGTTCATACTTTGTCGTCCCCAAAAATTCAGTCCTAAAACCTCTAAATTTCTCAACCCCAACACCAAAACAACAATCCCAATTAATGTCCTAACATATATAAATGATTTCCCTTAACTTTTGACCCTTAATTTATCATAAAACAATTATAAAATCCAAAATCCCCAATTTAACAATTCAAAACCCTAGTTCATCAAATTTCCATAGAAGAACATCAATTTCAATTTCGTCCATCATCAGTACTCATCAATTTGGGATTTCTAAACTATCTACATGAGGGATTTATCCTAATTCATTTTTCAGGTTTCAATTTATATTCTTAAATCTCCATTTCATCAAAACTCATAAATCAAAAGTAAATATAATCTACCTACACCAATATGAACATATTTATTGCTATGAATTGCAAGTAATAAACACTTACCTTAATTTTGATGGTCTGATCCGCTGTTGATATGGTTTTGCGTGTGTTCCTCGTCTCATGATCTTTACTTTGGTATAGTTTTTGGCGTGCGTTCTTAAACCAATAGCTTCTTCTTCATTCCTCTGTGCCTTTCTCTTTTCTCTCTCGTAGGTTTATAGATGATAACTCCATACTAATCCATGTACATCTATCTTTTATTTCCCAATTTTTGTCCATATTATTACTCTAAAATTCCAAAGGACAAAAATACCCCTATGGGGTGCCGATTAGGCCTAAAATTACCCTAAAGTCCAAATAAAAAGTCCGGGTAAAGTTTTCTGACTATCTCGACCCTTCTGGACTCAATGGCGCACTCAAAATTACCATACGGGTTATATAAAAATAATTTATCTTTTTATTCCATATAATTAGTCCCGACATGACTCACATGCGGGTCTTGACTTAAAATACCAAACTGTCGTATTTATCACTCCGATAATTTATAAAAAATATATAATTCCATATTACATATACCCACCGTAATAATCAATGATTTCCATCAATAAGTATCAACCCTTGGAACGCTAGTTAATAATTATTTTAAATTTGGATTAATTAACAATTAAATTTCCTGACCTTTTTAATTTAATTAATTCAACAATCATAATTAATCCCATAATTATTTAATGTCATAAAAATGCGGGGTATTATAAGAAGCCTCCCAACATGCCTCCAATCTTGAGACCCAACTGGAGGAGCTTCAAGAGAAATGCAACCAAAGGGAGGATGATTACGTCACAACCATCAAGCAGATGGAAGATTGACACTTCATGACCCTCAAACTGGATGCAAAAGATGCCATGGACGATTATAAAATGTCTATAGATTTCTTCCTTACCAAGAATAAGGAATACATCCACGGCTTATAGGAGTTGAGGTATAGGGTCACCAAAAACTTTCCAAATCTCAAGGACCAAATCATGTCCTGGTGTGTTGGTGATGCTGAGCACAACACCTCTGTAGCTTAAATGAGGACTGCAACCGAGGAGAGGGAAAGGAAGCTATTGGAGGAAGCCGTGATAGAGGACGAGGAGACGGAGACTGCTACAGAAGGTGATGAAGGAGATGATGAAGACGATGATGCATCTTAGATTTCGGTCCTTGTTTCCTTTTTTGGTAATGTTCACAGGGCTATGGCCTTTATTTATTTGAACTTTATTTAAGCTGTGGCCATTTGTCTTTTCTTTATGACTTGACATATGTAATTTTTTTTCTAAGGTTGCGGCCTTTAATTAATTTTTGTTTTCTCAATTGTTCCTCTGTTTATTCCTCTACTGTTTGCTTTAATGATAGTTGTCTCCTTATATATTTGATTACTTTGCATGATCAATCTTGAAAAAATGCTCTTTAATAACGATAATATGGACATAAGGCCGCAGTTACACCTTATATAGGACCCCTTAAAATAGGTTGTGGTCTGTTACATTTTCCCTTGAGATTTTTCAAAATTTTTATTCCATGTTTGTGCCTATCATCCCCCAAGATGCGGTGTTAAAGAAAAATGGATTTGGGGCTACGGCTTAATTTCTTTAGACTCTTGGTTAAATTTTCCACCATTTTTCCAAGTTTTGATGTAGCAATCAGAGGTTATGACTGGCTTGCTAGCCTGCCGTGGCATTTGAGCAATTCAGAGTCATTTATTACTTATAGCTTTCACATGGTTCAGGATGCTAGTAACACAACACCTTTAGTCGCTTTCATTGCAGGGCACATATTCCATGGCTCCCTTTGATGATCACATTTGTAAAATTTGAACTGATCTTGTATGTGGTCGCGGACATTAATGTAATTCCAAATAAGTCTACGGTTTATTTCCACTGTATCCTTTTCTACCAGTAGTAGCTTTAATCAATATACTTAACTGGACTGCATGCTTCCTTTCCACTGCCCCTTAAATGAATGAATGGCCTCCTTAATAGCTGTATTCATATTGATAAGGCTAAAACATCTTTCATTTTAATTGAACTTTATTGGAAATGCAGCTGCAGAAGTGGGGTTGTGGTCCATCAGGCCCTTGTCCCCTAAAATGGACTACTATAGATGTAAGGGAGATTTTCAAGCCTCCTTAGGCTGGGTTAAGTTATTAATCCACCCACAGCTAATATACGGGATATTTTCAAGCCTCCCGAGGCTGGGTTAAGTTATTAAGCCTCCCAAAGCTAATATACGGGATATTTTCAAGCCTCCCCAGGATGGGTTAAGTTATTAAGCACCCACATATAATATACGGGATATTTTCAAGCCTCTCCAGGCTTGGTTAAGTTATTAAGCCACCCATAGTTAATATACGGGATATTTTCAAGCCTCCCCATACTAGGTTAAGTTATTAAGCCACCCACAGCTAATGTTGGACATATATATATATATAGCCATCCTTGACTGGGTATTATGAGGTTGTCCGGAGCCAATTAAAGCATCTCAAAATCTATGAATGGGCATTACCAGACCCCATGGCTTAATCGAAGATCTTTGAATCCTTGAATGTCTTCGATGTCACCTCTACGATTGTAAGTATCATGTGCTTCGATATGCTTAGGCATTATGAGGGGCTCTAGGTGCTAATTAAGTTAATTATCCACGAGATAATATGTTGTCTCCATTCAAAATCTATTTAAGACAAAAGGTCTTTTCAGAGACAACAGATAATGAAATCAAGAAATCAAGATATGGCAAAGTAGGCCTGATTTCATATATTCAAATATCATGACTTAGTTAGGACAATACAGAGTTAAAAAGGAGATATTCAAATAGAGTTTTTCACAGAGAAAACATAAACATGGAGTGAAAACATAAACATAGGAAGATATGAGGCATGCATCCTGCCAGGTTAGGTTGCATGCCTTATGCAGTTTTCAGGAATCGCTGCAGTATTTCCTGCTTCACAAGCCTTTCAATTTCATCTTTCAGGGCTTGGTCTTGATGAAATTTGCACCAATGAGCCTGATTCCTCCTATGGTATGGATCCTTCATCTTCTCTGTCCACTTCAGTAACTTGTCCTCCTTTACGAATTCAAAGATATCTTCAATCTCATACAGCAATGGGGCGTACGACTCTAAGGCTTTCTCTACCTTCTTTACCTTCCTCTTTTGGTTCTTGCTTGCTGCCTATGGGGCTGTGGATTTTGTGGTTGTGACCATGATGGTTAGAATAGTATCCCTTGGTGCTATAGCCTCCAACATAAGAACCCTCTGGGTTAGAAAGTTGGCCTGAGTCAAGTGCGAGGCATGACTGTCATACAGGTGGTTGAGGTGGTTGTAAAGCTGCACAATCTCATCCTTCATCTATGCACTCGGGATGGAGTTTCCTTCCCTTTCTTCTTTATTAGTCTTTAAAATATATATATTCTGAGATAAAACTAGCAGGATTGAGTAATATAAGAAATGTAAAATTAACTAAGTACAATAAAAGGGACTGCGAAAATTCGCCAAGTTATGCTACTGTGGATATGGCATGCTGAGCATGTGAGGTCACAGCCACGGCCTCTTCCAAGAGCCATAATTGAATCCAAGGACAGTTTTACCTCATCCTCTCCCAGATAATGAAATAAAGCTATGCGGTATCCTCCATCAGGGTTGCACCACTCAGGCAATTTCTTGCTAGGCCGCATCCTCAAAGTGGGTTCAAATCTTATATCTCATAAAAATAAACCTACCAAGGGTCTATAAGGGGCAGATCAAAACTCAAGTGGTCCAAAAATGGCACAATCATTGTAGAAAATCCTGGATCATAGGCTGAGAAAGTAGCAAATTAGCAAATAAAAGTCAACCCTAGTAACCCACCTTTATGGCCTTTTGCATTTTTCAGCACTATCTAGATGAGGTAACATCATCGAGGTATGTAAAATAGATCCAAGGTCACAAAGAGGAGACCCTGGACAGATTTGAATATATATGACACCCATTTAAGGGCGTGTATTCAAAATACGAGCTGAATAACCAAAATTCACCCATGAGATGATGACCCAAAGAATCCTCATGATCGTAATAAGGTGTTAAGAACTTAAAATATAGAGAAATAAGATTGAAATACCTTGCTTCCCATAGACAGCACAAAAATGTTGATAAGAGAAATTGGACACAAGTCGTTCTCATATCAGCATATCAAGTATGAAATATTATAAAGCATATAAAGAGACAAAACACAAGATATAGAGTGGTTCAGCCATTAAAATGAGCCTACGTCCACTTTGTTGCTCCGCTCTCATTATATACATGTTGTAGTACAAGTTTATATATCCATGATTGGCGTATAGTATAGTTAAGAGAAAAGAATACATGATCGTAGTAGGCTAAGATGCTAATACTGGATATGGACTTAAATCGGTGCGGTTACAGCAGGGAGTGAGCCCCTATATCCGGTGGTCGCTAAAGGGAGAGAGTAGAGTTAAGAAGGGCTTCGCTTATGAATTCTCTATCCATCCCCCAATAACGAGGTTAGAACCTCTATTTATAGGAGTAATAGAGGTGATATCATGTGCCCAGAGAACGTGACAAGTGGATAAGTATATGAGTATAGAGTTCCTCTAGAAGCTTGGATAACTGTCGGGAAACTAGATCAGAAAGGTTACGACCTTTCTGGAGCCAAGCCAATGTCTGAGTATATCGCGGCCTAAAAGAGCCTAGGCTGCAATGAATGTGTATATGCCACATCCTATCTATACCCAGGAAACGACCAATGTTGTCCAAAGTTGGATTAGATCCAAGCCCAATACGGATGAACCTAGGCAGAGGCCTTTTGTAATTATCGCTCCGCGGCCATCGTGCATATTCTATGCACATCAACATCCACACTTTGGTGATCAGTTTAAGCCATTTGAGGAACTACTTGCTCATATTCGGGATCACTATTGTAACACCCCATATTTTTGTGTAATTAGAAAATAATTAATTCGATGATTTTTGGAATTTCACGTGTGCCGTAATTTAGTGGGATTTATTGTTTCTTGTTGATTAAAATATTAATCGGGAGAGTTGATGATAAATTTTTATGGGAGATAATTACTAAGTGGATAGTGATATTTTATTTTACATCATAACGGGCAATAGTGACGTGACTGTGTTAGACCTCAACCGAGGGTCGAGTGTTGATTGTATGAGGTCAAGATGGGTACTCATGGTCGAGTGACTCAAATGGTGATTTTGAGGTCACGATTGATTCTAGAAGGTCAAAATTGTCATAATAGTGTACTTGAGTGTGCTGATTGGGTCCCGGAATGATTTTAGACCAAATCGGCACAAAATAAGGGCATTTTGGTCATTCGAGAGTATTTGGTAGATGGAAATCCAAAAATTTGAGAAGTATATTAGCCCATTGGAGTAGTAGACTAGGGTTATAACACCTTAGAGAGATAAAAGATGCCATAGGAGAGGAAGAGGAGAAGGAATCTAAGCTTTCCTATATCGTTTTGTAGCACGGACATCGTCGAAATTGAGATTGGAGCAAGTGAAGAAGAACTCCATCATCAATCAATGAAAATAATCCCATCTGGACCAAGGCGGGTATTTATCTTGCACTTTATTTAAGCATATTATGATACCCATGATAGTGTAGGGTTAAGATTGGATGAAGACATGATTTTGGGAATGTATTTTGGTGTTCTGATTCATGCATTATTGGGGATCACATTAGAATCTAACCTCCTGAGATTTACAATTCGAAATTTTATTTTTAAGACGTAAAAAAGTGGAATCTTTTTGAACTCTTAGTTAAAGAACATGAATCTTGAATAACTTAAGGTTTGATTGATGCAAATAAGATGACAATCTGCCAGAATTTTTTATGTTACTTTAAACGTGTGCCATTTTAATTGTACTTAGAATTAGAGTGCGAGACATATATGTCGGAAAGGTCTATGTCTTGTATTTACAATGATCTTTGAATGAGGTCATTTGGAGTTTTGTACAGGGAGAAATCGCAATTTTACTACAGGGTGTTTTATGTTCTAGGGAAGTTATGACTCGATTCGGTTACCGAGAGTTCATGAATTTCTCTTATTTATTCTCGAAATTACGACTTTTGATCGAGATACTTTTGGGTTGATTGTCTAAAATATAGGTAAGGATCTATTGAATTATGGTAGACTATGGTAAGGTTTAGGCTTAGCCAAAGGAGAGGATTTAAGGCTAGGACCTTTTAGGCATAATGTGTAGTTGAAGAAATTCTGAGAATTGGGACAGGTTATGAGGAGCATGAGTAAACCCAAGTCGTAAACTAGTAGGATAAAGATATATTATCTACTAGCATTAATTAAGGGGTAACTAGGAACCTTTGTGTAGTGAGCGATACTCAAACATATGTACATGAGATGTCATCATGGTAAATTGATAGTACATTAAGTATTTAAGAGTTATATACTACGTACGTGATATATTATAGGTTATGTGTATACTGTAATACCCCTTACTTTTGAGTAATTGTTTTTATATTAATTTGACATGTGGGTTAGTTATATAAATAAAGGGAATTGGAGTAAATATTGATTTCAATAATTTAAGAGTTAATATTTATGAGTATTGCATATTTACCTTTATGCGAATGTAAATAGTGTAATATTATGTTAATGTTGAGTCGTTATGATTTGAGGCGACGGGTATAATTTATATTCTAATTGAATTATTATTAGAATGTTAATATGATGTTGGAATAGAAAATAATTAACGATATCCTGGATGTCATTTTAGAGGGCAAGGTTAGTTCGGGAAGGGTCGAGATAGTCAAAATAAGTGCCAGGGTTATTTTTGGGTTTCGGGGGGTACTTTTGGCTAGTTATGACTTAAATATGATGTTAGGAGTCATTTAGATTATGTAGTAGTGTTTAATGTTAGACTTAATTCATTTGGGCATTTAAGTCTCAGAAGAGCATTTATACCTCATTTGTGTATTTCTAAACCTAGAAGTTAGAGAGAAGTGAGAGGTTGAGAGAAAGAAGAGAAAGATGAGATTTTTCTATTTCTAGCCCGAAATAGTTGCTACGAATAAGAATTCGAGACTCCAACAACAAGGCAAGTATTATACTTGCAATACCTTATGATTATGTTGAATAAATTGTGTGATTAGTTACTATTCTTAAGATTTGACCCATTTAGGGTTTGATTGAGTTGTTGTTCAAACCTACACCTAGATAAGTTCGATATGATTTGAGGTTGTATATTGTTAGGTGATCATATAGGAATGATTTGTTGATAATATTGATTGATGATAGTTGGTGTAGAGGGAAGAAGAAAAGTTGGGGATTTAGGTTTTGTAAGTAAAAGTGGGGAATGGTCGAGTGATATAGTGTGATCGGTCGACCGCGGCCAAGATGCCTATTGACCGGGCTTAAAGGGGAAATCCTACTCGCTACCTCGCAAAGAAAATTTCAATCATGCGGTGGACCGACAGTCAGGGGCCGATCGATCGGTACTCTGTTTTCAGCTCAAGAATTGGACTTTCTTTTTACTCCTTTTCTTTTGGGTTTAAGACTTTGGAACCTTCTCTTAGGATGTATTGAGAAGTAATATGACCTCATATAAGGAGAGTGGTACTCTAGGATAGTACGGGAATGTTCGATCTTATTTCGGGGAATGGTTATAAGTGTATAATGTCTCATTTCATCTAGTAAACGAGAGTAGGACTAGTGTAGGGTCGGGTAGTATGTGTTGGACCTTCGGAGGATGGTATGATAATAATTATACCTTGTAGCCAAACTTGTACGTACATATGGTTTTAGAATTTAAGGACCGTATGTTTAAGTTAAAATAGTTTGTAACTATGACACATTTACACATACCTCTCTAAATGCTATCATAAGGAAAGTACGCGCTAGAGGTGTATCCCTTGGCTAATGATGCAGGGAGAGTATAGTCCTCGGTCCATGATACGGGTTTTTACATTGTATGATTGTATAGTTCGAAGTGAGGTAATTCCGGGTATGGTTATGACTCATTATCGAAGGTATATGGCCGCTTCCCACGCATTGTGATTTAGGATACCCATGTGGTTTTGGTTATAGGCCCTGGAAGATGATAGTATGTAGGGGTGCATCCAGTGGGGTAAGTCCTGGAAGGATGGTCTTTGAACCGTTATTACTATGATTGTAACTGTTCCCATTGAAATAGTATTTCACCCGATTGACTAATTGATTTAAGAAAACTTTGAATAAAATTTAATTGATTATGGACCCTAATGATTATTAACTTGTGAATATGTTTCCAATTGATAAAATTGGAATGTGGAACATAGTTATGTTAATCCTATTAATTAGATGGGTAGTTTAACTTAAAATGAATTGTACGCGTTAGGATATGCACTTATAAGAGAGGGGAGAATGATTTATTGAATGAAGAGCGAATTCTATTGGTTTATGAAAGTAGCATTCATAACTATCATGTATTTTATTCACATGTACATCATATCAAACCGGGCCCTGACCCATTTATATTTCTTCTTCTTTAGTGGTTCTTATATATATGTTCAAGTGCTCCGCTGCAAGGGCGCTCGATGTGACATTCCTTCCAAGTGTTAAGGAGCTACGACATTTTGCAGATGTTTTAGGATTTTTGTAGTAGACGCGTCATTTCTTTTGATACTCTAGCTATGATCCGTCTTTATATTCTGGCGTATTGTCCTAGTTTAGTATATGTACATACTATCATACTTGGTGCAATCTTTTGTATTTAGTCTGTTAACCGATAGAATATTCAATTATGTTTTGCAGAAATGTTATTAAACCCTTATATATATATATATATATATATATATATATATATATATATATATATATATATATATAATCAACCTTTTGTTATAACTGATAGATGGAAATTGCTTTTATCCAATTTGCAAAATTATATATGACATCCGTTTTCTAAAAGATTGGGTTGTTGTCTCGTATTATTATTACGTGATAGTGATGCTAAGAATGGACCATTTAAGATTCATGTTTTTATTGGAGTAGCGGGTTAGTCACCTCTTATTTTAATAAGCGAGGTGTCAACTGTCTATATTGATGGGTTGTGTGTATACCTATTTTGGATATATATATATATATATATACCTATGATGTGATTTCCTATGTGTGTGAACATACCTACACTGCCTGCTATCCATAGGCTTCAACGTAGAGGGCGATCCCACCTTCGCCATTCTAGTGAGGCCTGGATGCGTGCCCGAGAACATAAAACCTAGGTACATTCACAATCTGAGTGTACGATAATATTAATAGTCATTTGCGTACGTTAGGTATGAGTGTAGTCAAAATTCTTGGAACTATGTTCGCCTCTAATATGTATGGATTTGACTTTTGTGTTTGAGGAGACATGTTGAAACGGTAGTCCTTGATTTGGGTACGAGAAGTATATGGACTTGATAGTAGAGTATGCCAGCATCACAAGGGGCCATTCTGGGGATGTTGTAGTTGTATATATATTATATGTGTGATGACACTACAAAAAAAAATTCTTTTTACTACGGAGGCTTTTGAGACGGCAAAAAATTGGGTCTCTAAAATTGACCTTTTAATACAGATAAAATTAACCGTCATAAAAACTTTTCATTTTTAAGATGGATAATTTTACCCGTCTCAAAAGAGAATACTTAAGAGACAGTATATTAGAAGCCGTCTCAAAAAATATACTTTATGAGACAGCTAAAACTAGTTTGGATTCCATCCTCACCAATTTTGATTCCCCACTTCTTTCTATTAGCCTAAACCTAAGAAAAAACAAAAAAAAAGGAAAAGAAAACTCACCCCTATCATTTCTCTTCTTCACCGCTCAAGACCTCGCCCTCGGTCGCATGTCGGACACACCGCTCAAGACCTAGACCTCGCCGCCCTAGCCTTAGCCATCTCTGCCCTAGCCCTCACCATAGCTGAAGTCGATGGCTAAGGAGATAAGATCGTGTAAGTAGTATTTCTTTTTTGTTGACTATTAGTTTCAACAATTTTATTTCAGATTTGTGTTTCATAGTTGGGATTTAGTTTATTCTATATGTGTTTCAATCGCTTCAATCATTGATACATGGACTGTGTACACTTTCGTGACACAATTC
Organism: Sambucus nigra; assembly: GCA_949130495.1. Taxonomy (NCBI): domain Eukaryota; kingdom Viridiplantae; phylum Streptophyta; class Magnoliopsida; order Dipsacales; family Adoxaceae; genus Sambucus; species Sambucus nigra. The sequence goes on from OX422221.1 coordinate 349,347,331, forward strand.
CTACAGTTTGTACATTTTTTCATGTTTTTTCATTGAATGATTTCAATATGTGAACAAAAATCATTGGTGTTTTTAATTATTGTGTTACCATAACTGAAATACAAGGCAGTGATAAATTTTCACTCTTAATGGACAATTATGTATATATATAAATACGTTAAATATAAATATCATAGTTATGGGAATCATATGTTTTTCATTGATGAATATTTGGCAGGGTTCATTGTCATTTAAATATATGATCTAGCCCCGGACATTCAAGTTATAGTATCGCCGACCTGATACAAATAAAAGGTAATTTTAATTTTTGGTTATTTATTAATATCATTAGTTTTTGTATTAGATTGATTTGTAATGGTGATAGGAGGTTGGAGGTGAGCCAATTGAAAACCCGGATTGTCAATTGGTTGTTGTAGTTTAGTTTTAAGATTAATTATGAGAATATGCACATACTTGTTTGTGTGAATTTTAGTTAGAATTATTGATATTTTTGTCTCAGTTAATTAATTCATGTCCTTTGCAAGTAGTTTATGCAAATAATTTGATTTACTATTCCATTATGATTTTATTTTGTGATATATGTGATGGACCCAATAAATTCAAACACGTGTCATCATTGAAAAGATCAATAATCAGTATGGAATCAAATGAGAGAATATTTTGTAGAAGTGGACATAAATAGGTTCATTTCCTTACCTACTTTTCTGTCACTAGTTTTTATAGTTTTTATTGTTAGTTTCTTTTTTGTATTTGAATTATATTATTTGTGTTGAGTGAAGTTTGCGTACACTTTGATACCCTGTTAAATTTGTATTTGGACCACATATATGTATCTACGAACATCACTATTAGCGTGTTGAATTTATGTGATGTAGTTTGGAATGGACTTTACTTTTGAGACTCTTTAGATAGGGATTGTGGAAGTAAAAAAATAGAAAAGTTAGGGTTCAGGTGAAAAGTTTTTATTATATTATATAAAGTGAAATGAAAAATAAATTCTAAAGTTTGGGTCATTTTCAATTTTAGACTCGATGTTTCAAAGGTTGCAGGATGTCAGTCATGGTTCAAACTCAATGCTCATACCACGGCCATACGATCAAGTTAACTAGGTATTTTTACCCACCGATTCGGTTTCGAGTTACGAGCTCAGTTTTCAATTATTACTGTGAATTGAACCTTTACTAGTATCCTTAAAGTGTATTATTACTTGAATTATATATATCCTTAACTAGTAATAGGAACTATTATAACATTCACGAAAAGAAAATTCCTGAAAAGTTAAGACATATTGTGTGCTCTGTAGTTGTTATTGTGGTAGCATACTGAATATCATAATCAGTATTATAGCAAACCAAGGATCTGAAGTTGCTAGTGCACTATCAGTGTGAGAAAAAAGAAAAATTCATGCTAGATTCTCTATTAACAAAGCATAGACACCGTTAGTCATCATCATTTAATGTGCTATTATTGATGTATTATCAGTTGGAACACGATCTTGTAAATCTACCCGAGCTTGCATATTGGGAGAATCGGTGAGGGGGATATATCATAGTTTCTAGAAATCAGTGTTGCAATGTGAATTAACAATGTTTAGGTTTATAACTTGAGGTCTTTATTTGTATTGGATCTTTTTATTTGAGCATGATCTATATTGAGAATCAGTGTTGCAATGCTAATTGTATTAGGCTTGCATTAGGTTTATAACTTGACGTATTTATTTGTATTGGAAATCAATGTTGTAATGTGAATTAATAATGCCCGTTGATGTAAAAAGTGTTGCTGGTGGAACTGAATCTAGTAAAATAACTATTTGCAAGATGATCATATTTCAACTTAATTATCAACGAGTTAAAATAACTATGGTTTCTCGCATAAATGTGTCATGTTCAAGTCTTTTCTCCTGATCTTTGAAAGATTGGTATTACACACTCACTTTGTCTTTTGTGATTGTTGTTTGTTGAGTTTTTGGCAAGAACTTTGTTATAACATCATTGCCATTGACATTTTCAAACTATGTGCACCACTTGTTCGTCATAATGCATGAATAGTTTTTCAACCCATTCTGAGTAATTTACCCGCTAACTTCTTTTTTTAGTGAACCATATTTCTCCCGTGGCTGTTGCCAGGGCTGCTGATTCTAAACATAACCTCGTCTATTCGGCCATGGACGCTGATTCCAAACATAAGCTCGTCTATTCTAAACATAAATTCTAAAATTAAAGTGTGGAATAGAAATATTTTTGGTAATATTATCCAAAATAAAAAAAATAATTATGCGACGCCGACGTCACGTAATCTAGCATGGGCACTTCATCAAAAGTGATGTACTTTTGTCGGATCCTTGGTGGGGACCCTTATGGAGTACGAAGGGCACAAGAATCGTGTTTCTACACTCTCTAATCCAAAATTTTCAACATAACAATTAGAATACCATTATTGGTAACATTCCTATGATTTTTCTTGTTATCCCATATCCGTCGCCCTTTTGACATGTTCTTTCAAACCAAATCACATATCCATGAGAGAAACTATGTCATAAAGGACCCCAAGTATACACATCATTATTGTCAATAGAGCATCTATGTGGGCCATACATCTCTATGTCAGGAGGGTCGTTTGACATATCATTGGGACGTCTCATGTCATTGGGTCATAGGATCATATCATGGGGTCGTGATGTATGCACTTATTCCATTTGATCAAGGGGAAACATGCAACTTATGCCCTTGTATAGGTGCTTGTGTTAGTGGGAGTAAGTTGATATACATGGATTAGCAAGTGTACTTTAACTGTTAAGAGTGTCCTATTTTTCCCCTAGGGATAAGGTGGCCACAAAAGGCATTTACCAACTAATGATTCAACCTCAGTTTACTAATGTATAAATATGTAATTTTAACACTAATATATAATTACCAATGCATAAATATCTATATCTATGCATTTACACTTTGTGAGCATGATTTTCACATACTTTGAACCGGATTCTATATGTTGGTATTAATGAGAGTGTGAATCGTAGGTTTTCGGAGTGAAAAGGCCATAGTTACCACCTCTATCGGATAAAGGCAAGGTCATAGCCTTATCCACGTGAAACTTTTGAAGAAATTTTGATTGAGAAGTTTCATAGGATAAGACTGAGTTAAACACCGCACATGATGTGCTATTAGTGATAGGGTACTCTTTCTCTCTACCCTACCTTTATTTATAAAGATTGTTGTTTCCCTAAAACAACTCTGATGTATTTATAGAAGCTTAGAGTGTGTATTTATGGTTTTTGATATCACTTTTACATATATTCTTTTAAAATTATTTGTTTGGAAAGGTCAAAGTCCAAATTAGTCTACTTTCTGGAAGCAGCATCGTCTTTTGACTGTCCGGTTATCCAGTCTCTGAATTTGAGCATCGTCTTTGGGTTGTCCGGTTATCCAGATCACCATCGCCAACCATTTCTCCATCGATCTCTTCTCTAACCGAATATATGATGGTTTCATCACCAAAACATCCAACTTCTCTGATGACCTCTCCATTTAGACCCAACAAACTACCCGGTGTGAATTGGTTGTTTTAAAAGTCTAAACCTTGGAAGATACAATTTCTTTGTTGCGGTCCAACATCTTCTCAGATTACCACGCATCGTACCATCATATGTATGAAAGGGGGGATATAAGGAATACTAGGGAGCCACCCGATCTATATCAATCATCGACCTCCTTCAAACCAGAAGTTGTATCATAACTACTATCAACCATCGTCAGCTGCTACGACACTATTATCAAATCCATCAACCTGGAGACCTTGAAAAGTGTGAATCCCATCTCTCCGGCGCCTAGGGCGTCTCTCAGTCAAAGTGCTATATGCACTCTCTCACTCTTTTGAGCTCTTACGGGACTACACCTCTGTGCTTGGCACATCTATGTACATCTCTTGTACTCAGTAGCTGGACTAAACACCCTACATTTAACAACTTAATTAAAGATCTCTTGTTCCATTTTATGAGATCACGTTTTAACCTCTTTAACTTGAAGGAAAAACTATTCATTTTTCTCCTAGTAGCTTCCACAAACTGAGAATTGGAAATAATCTCCAAACTTGAAGTGGTAATTTGCAGTAGCAGTGGACTGTGATCAGAACAACTTCTGTTAACATGAGAAATATGAGAGTTTGGAAAGATTTCAAGGCAATTTTGGTTCATTAACCCCCTATCCAACCTCTCCCATATGCCAACTCCATGAACATGCCTAACCCATGTGAAGATTTATCCTGACTAGCCCATATGAATAAGATCAATATCTGAAATGAAGTTGTTAAACTCCATAGTAGCATTTTGGTCTATTTCTTGACCTCCAATTCTTTCAATGCTGGAGGTACTATATTAAAATCACCAATGACTAAGCAAGGACAATAAGGACTTCCGAAATAGATCTTTTTTCTTCTTTCCTCTTTAAAGCTGAAAGTTTTGATGTAGAATTTATACCTGGTTTTAGAGAATGATTTTAGAATTTTGGCTACTATTATATTCTATCTGATGCAGATTGGACTTTCGAGTGGAGTCCTTTTCATTATTTTTGGAATTCAATCCTTCATAACGACACATTATAATGCGAATAGCAAAGATATTTTAAGAGCTAACTGTTTTGCATGAATCATGTTCTTTCATGTGATTTAAAACTAAAATCTGAAACAATTTAATCATGATTGAACATGACTCCAATAGTATTATAATTGAAACGTTATAGTATAAAAATGATTGGCTCGAAGTATAAACTACCTACTCTCAGTTTCAAGTACAGTTATCAATACAATGGTAACTCTCAGTGATGGTATTTGTGTATATATTAATTAAGACAGACTTATTTTATGTCATATTGGTAGGCTACGTATCTAAAACAATGGTTACATTATTTTTTAAGAGATCTATAAGTTGCATGGTATTCCACATCCCATCATTTCTGTTCAGGAACGCAAGTTTCTTAGTTACTTTTGGCGTATCTTAGGATGAATATTGGGTTCTGATTTGAATTTATCACTTTTTCATCCCCAAACCAATAGTAAAACCAACGTCATGAATCGATGTTTGGAGATTAGGCGTGACGGAGGATGAAATTGGACATGTCGCTGTCACTTGCATAACCTGCTGTTATAACTCCAAATGTTACATTATGGGAATGTTCCATTTCTGGGTGTTTATGGGGGAAGTCAAAGTAGCATGTCAATTGTGGGCCAGATTCATGAGAGCTAAACTTCAAGCCTCTCCAGCTGATATAAAATCTCCGTTTTTAAAGAGAATTAAATCAGGTATTGATGAAGTTGAGAAAAACTTAGTTGATATTGATGGGAAAAGCTACTGGAGGTAAACTTCTAAAGGGAAATTCAGTATCAAAAGTGATTTTGAATCTATCAGAAGTTCCAAACTAAAATATTCTATTGCTTCAGTCCCTTGGAGTCGTATTATTCCCTCTAAAATTCCTACATGTATGTGGAGATGTCTGAGAAAGATTATTCCTTTAGAACACAACATATAAAATATTATATTAAATTTAGTTTCAATATGTAGACGTTGTTATAACTCTATTGAAAACATCAAGCACCTGTTCATTCAAGGCCAAAATTACTTTGGAGGATTTCTTGGTATCAAGTTGAACTTTTCGTCTTAATATCATGCCCATGATGTGGTGGCTAAGACGAATAAAAAATGATATATGATGGGAGAGAAGGTGGGGAGGATAAAGGGTTGAGGGGCGCGCTGGATTGTGAAATGTCCGTGTCATGGGACGGTGTAGCAGGTGTAGGTATAGGAGACTGGGAGTGGTCCATGTCAGGGAGAGCTGTAGAAGGTGTAGGATTATAGGACTGTGATATGTTTATTTTCTCCTTGCTTGCGAATGGAGTGCTCAGTGTTGTTTGCATCCGTAATGTCTAGGGGACGGTTGCTAGCTTGGTACATATTTGGATTGATTGGAACATTTTCTTTTTATGGCATCATTGATGCTACAGTTTGTCCACTAGAAAAGTGTAAATGCGAAGGTTGTGTATAATTGTTGAAGCCAGCTGGTCTAAAATCGCGGTCTCGAGAATTATAGGATCCAAAGTGTTGGTGGCCAAATGAACCCCTTCCTCTAAAGTTTCTAAACTGACCTCGATTGGAAAAATTTGTGGGTGCCCGTGAGGCTACAAAAGCCATATTGTGATTAATATTAGATGAGGTCATAGGAATTTTAGAGTGTGGCTGTTCTCTAATGTCAAAACCTTTTAGAGAAGATATGAGCTGTGCTAAAGTTGGATATGCTAAAGTTGGTCGCATATACTTTTAAACTCCTTGGCACATTCGTTGAGTGTTCTCCCCTCTAACTTAATGTCATAGATTTGTTCTTTTAATTGAAACTCTTTTTCTTTTGTAGCTTGCAAAAAAAAGTCTTCCAAACATTTCCATGTTCGGCGTGATATTCGTTGTCCCACAGGAGAAGCAAGGATTACCTCGTAGGTTCTCTTTAATTTTCTGATATGTCACGCATTATATCTTACCTTTTATAGTATATGATCAGAGTGTGAAGATATTAAGATGCTAAATTTATGCAGAGGTTTTAGATTGCCTTCATCTCATGTAGTTCATACCGTCGAGCCAATATATGATGTTGATAGCAACCCATCAGTTTCTAGATTAATATTATACCCTTTGGTTTAGAATTTCACTGAAAAGATGTTGAATAAATAATTTTTGAAGCTAAATGATGTTGACAACCAAGGCCCTTCACCTGACCAAAATAATTTGGGCTTGTTCTTTGTATATTGGAATTCATTTTTTGGTGTTCTCAAAGTGCAGGTGACCACATAGAAGAACCCGCAGTCATCTTTTATAGCCATCAGAATAATAATCTTTAACTTGGCTGGATCCTAAAATAACACACATATTTCTATAATCACTCGCTCTTAGACTCTAAGCATTGCATGCACAATCTCGGCTCTCTTTTCAGCAATTGATACCCACACAAACTGTTTTAGAGAATGGGTGAAGAATGTCAGAAGCTCCATCTATCTAATATAACCTCACCATTGTGTTCATAGCCCCCAGATATAGTGAATTTGTCTTCCACGAGCTTCTTTGTATGTTCAGTCATCTTACACAGCGTTATCAAGTGGATATTTTGCTTCCTTTAAATCTGCTTTGGTTGTTTTGCTCGTGTAGTGGTATCATAGAACCAAGTGGTTTGGTTATGGTAATTGTCTAAAAGTTTTAAAACTGAAAACCAAATTGAACTGGATCGAAATAGAAAGAAATATTGACCCGGATCACTGTTCTAAAAATTCCACATAGGTGTTGCCTAAGCCCTGCCTAGGGTCTAAGTGAGATGATAGATGCCGCCTCGCCTACGCACATTGTATATTTGGTTAATGTTTTGTTGTAAGCACTATTATTGCTATATTGATTTTAGTACTTTAACTTCGTGTCGAATTGTTAAGTTTGTGCTGATAGTTGATTTCTATGTAGTATTATATTTAAAAAAAACTCACGACCGCTAGGCATCCTTCCTGCTTCCTCCTAGCACCTTTTAGATATTTCTTAAAATACATGTCTATCACATTGATTTTAGTACTACATTTTACCTTTTTGCATGATGGCCCCGGTGGTTTCATTTGAAATACTAAGTAAAAGAAGGGCCTCGCCTGAACTAGTTCTAATCAGGTTCTCAACTTTAATATGTTTAATTATTAATCCAAGATGAATTTGCAAAGAATTTATCATTTCTTTCCATAATAGTTGCATCCCCAAAGATTTTATTCCACCATGTAATTCTAGATCCATTGAATCCCAAATCAATTTGACCACAACCATCTATACACTTTTTCATATCAGAAGCTGCTCTAATATCAATTGGTTTACCTCCTACGTTATCAATAGGAATAGTAACAGTGCTAAAATCACAACCTATAGGCCATGAATCAGACCAATTGCAGTTAGAAAGATATTCCCAGAGACTAATGTATCTTTCCTAGTACATTTAGCATAAGCCATTGAAAAAAAACTTAAGATTTAAAGGTAGGGTGCTCTAGATATATTTAAAAGCATTGATTATTTTGGGAAACAATCGATATTTGGATATCATGCTTGTAGAAACACCATATAGTACTAATATCATTATAAATGATATTTTGGAAGCCAAATTTTCTCCTATATCTGTTATAACATATATAACTGTTATAACAATTATATCGAGTCCATTAAGCATTAAAAAAATGAACGTCCATTGAGTCCATTGAGCATTAAAAAATGTCATATATATGTTATAAAACATATATAATTGTTATAACAGTTATATCTGTTATAACATATATAACTGTTATAACAGTTATATATGTCTTAACACATATAATTGTTATAACAGTTATATATGTTAAAACATATATAACAGTTATAATATGTTTTCTTATATAACAATTCATTTTTTTTAATTATGAGTTATGTAAGATAACTTAGTATCTTTTAGGTGGAAAACACCTGTTACACATGAAAAAATCAATAGACTAATGGGATAATTGATTGAAAATAGTTGTTACATGTTTTTAAATAATGTTGTTTTCACTTAACGCAGAAAACAGTGTGCTTGTTAGAGTAATTACTGGTGCGAGTAGACACTGGCTAAAACATCGGATTGTTTGGCCCACGAGCAGATAGTGCAGTGCATTGTGTAATAAAACTAGTAACCTATGTTTTTGGACAATGACAATTGAATGTTAAATTTGATGTATAACACTACTTAACTATCCATTTTGATGTATAACTACACGAATGTTCGTTCCAATAGTTGTTTACTTTAATTTCTTCCATTTCTTTGGTTGTTACTTCCATTATGGTAGTCCATTCTGATTTATAAAACTAATGTGGAGTGTTTTGTTTTTATTTTAAAAATATCCTTCTCCAAAATTATATTTCCAATATTTTTCAAAAATATTATAACTGATGAATAGTTTTTCAAAATTACGAGTTGTAACTAGTTCATGAATACATTTTTCTCTTTCGTACAGGGGATGATGTGGAAAAAACCAATTTCATGACTAGATATCATTAAGCGTCATCTGAAATGTACTATGTCAATGACCTATTTTAAATAATGTGAGTACCAAATTGTAACACCCCGTATTTTTATTTATTATTTTAATTATTTAATTGGGATTTTCGAGAAAAATAAATTTTTGAATTTAATAGTTTTTATTGGCTAAATATGTTGGTTATGATTTTAGAAGAATAAAACTTCAAGCGGAATTAAAATCGGAGTTAAAACGGATTTTATATTGATTTAATAATATTTTGCCTTATAGGCATTTTTTAGGCAAACTGTCAATTTTCGGGATGATCGATCGATCGACCCCTGGGGGTAGATCGATCGACCCGCCCAGAAAACGTGCGCTGTAAGCTGTTTTTAGAGTTTGTGTAGGATTAGGACTCCTAATCACTATATAACCTTGTTAATCCATAGGGGGACCTCTCATAATCACTTTTTCTCTAATTTTTCACCAGAGAACACTTCCAAATATTTTTCCTCTCACTCATGATCATCAACCTTCAACAAAATCAAGTTTTTGTCACAAGTTTTTGAAGGCTTAATTGGGGTTTAATCAAGTTGGTTCAAGAACACTCTTTTGCTAATTTTTCTCCAGGAATCTAGATTTCTAATCAGATTTTCAACACGATCTTTACAGGCATGAATACTCTATTCTTTTCCTTTAGTATTATGCGTTTTAAGTGTCGCCTAAACACTTAATTACATGTTTTCTTAAAAATAATTAGTAACTTAATTAGAAAAAGTGGATACTAATTATGGGGCTGTTTTTTATAAAATCTTTTAATCTGAATAATATTCATAACCCTTTGGGTACATAGGATTCATGAGTGATTTTGGGATTTTATTGGTGTAGGTTGCGTGTAGAAAAATCCTAGCTTTAAAATAATTGACTTTGGGGTGCGTATAACTCATGAAATACATGTAGAGATAATAAAATTTAGTTTTTGATGTATATATGATGAAAACTTGGTATATTTAATTTAAAATAATTAAATGAGATTATTTGGGTATTGTTGACGTTGTGATAATTAAATTAAAGATTTAATTGAATTGGACTATCATGCGCAGTTTTATACGTTCACTAATTATTCTTATTGGTATGACTTGTTGGTATTATTAAATATCATTGTGATGACGGGTTGTTGGGTATTATTGCTCTCCCTATATTTTAGAATGCCTTCTAGGAATGGGACTAGTGAGGGAAGATTATTGCGTTTTTATCACCTTGGGGGTGGGTTGATTTTTATTACTCTTTCGTCGTTACGCTCGCCTAAGCATGAGACTAGGTCAAAATTTAATTTAGAAAATCCTCCTATACATAGGTTAGGATGTATTGATAACTTGGGGACCCTTAGGTATGGGACTAAGGGGTATTTTGAAGATCTCACATCGATTAAACGGCGAGGTGTTTATAAATTGTGAATTGAGAAATTGAGAACTAATACCTAAGATAATAAGGCTGGTATTAAAATATATTGGCGACATAATCAGCGAGGCCGACAGTTTAAAAGGGCCATCCGGCATTTTATGTCGTGTCGTGTGTGGAACCTTGTCAATCAGCGAGGGCCGACAGTTTAAATGGGTCAGCTGGCGTTTTGACAAGGGGATGTGTATTTTGGTGGAGAAATCACCCGAGGCGGGAGGACCATCATAATGAATTTTGGTGAATTATCACCCGAGGCGGGAGGACCGCCATACCTAATAATTATTGAAGTAAGAACATAAATAATTGAGAAATTTGATAATTTGGGTTAATTAATAAAAGATTAAATCAGCGGGACTCGGGAATTTAAAATCATATTGGTGTGCCTTTATAAATGGGGATTTCTGCGGGTAGTTAGTGATTTATATTTATCGCGTTTAATTATCCCGTTTAATTTTAAAATACTCTATTGTGATATTTATTGCATATAATGCCACTATCTGGATTCAAGGATCCTATTTGAGGGGAGTAGTGTGTATTCTTGCTCAGGGATTTACCTCTGACCCATGCGTTGACTAATATTTTTCAGGATTTAATTTGGAGAAGCTGCATAAGTTTATCAGAGTTATCATTGGAGGTGCAACTGGAGTTATTTACTTTATGGCATAGTTTAGTTAGACTTTCTTTTCAAGTCTTATTATGAGACTTCATTGGAGTTTTATTGGGCCATTCGGTTCTAAAGTTATTTAGAGGATTTCTGTTGAGATTATTCATATTTTATTTAATCATTATTGGATATTGGATTTTTGGAGTTAGCATGTGATGGATCTTTTATCGCTTAGTTATTTGTGATCATTTGAGATTGACTCAATTGTTTATCTTATGGACTGATTTATTTATGTCTCTTATCTGTCTCATGCTAAGAATGGTATTTATTTAGTTCACGCCCGACTTAGTTTTGGTGGCGGCTGACGCCAGAATTAGGCAGGGTGTGACAGATGGTGTCAGAGCATTGTCTTAGTTCTCATAGGTTATGAGTCCTTTTAGTTTCTGCATTGCCGATCTTTGATTCCCTTTGTTGATTCGTACTTCTTAAGGTAGAGGTATAGCATACATGTTAGATGTGTTTCTTGGAGATGTGAAGTTTTTAGTTAAGGACGTTGTAGACATTGAGTTTAGAATTAGTAAGCTTGATGTGGGGATCCTTAGAATGGATTTTGGAGACGATAATTATTTTGGAGATTTTAGTACAAATGTTAGGTACCATATGTATCGATTTTTGATGTTGAGATTTAATTTGAGGAAGTTAGAATTTTAATGACTTTTGGATATAGGATCGAGTGGGGGATTTGTGAGAGCATGTGGTATGCCGTTATTTTCATAGTTATGTGTATGTATATAGGCAATATATATTATTTTGTTGCTCATGGAGTAGGTGCGCGTAGAATTGGGTGTATGGGCGCCCAATTATGGCATTCTATGGGTAGGCATATATGAGCTTTATTTTCTTTTGCGAGATTTATGCGTTGATGAGTATGCTTCGTCTAATTTCGAGGATGAAATTCTTTGCTAGTGGGGAAGTATGTAACACCCCATATTTTTATTTATTATTTTAATTAATTAATTGAAATTTTTGAGAAAAATAAAATTTTGAATTTAATAGTTTTTATTGGCTAAATATGTTGATTATGATTTTAGAAGAATAAAACTTCAAGCGGAATTAAAATCGGAGTTAAAACGGATTTTATATTGATTTTATAATATTTTGTCTTATAGGCATTTTTTAGGCAAACTGTCAGTTTTTCGGGGTGATCGATCGATCGACCCCTGGGGGTAGATCGATCGGCCCTCCCAGAAAACGTGCGATGTAAGCTATTTTTAGAGTTTGTGTAGGATGAGGACTCCTAATCACTATATAACCTTGTTAATCCGTAAGGGGGCCTCTCATAATCACTTTTTCTCCAATTTTTCACCAGAGAACACTTCCAAATATTTTTCCTCTCACTCATAATCATCAACCTTCAACAAAATCAAGTTTTTGACACAAGTTTTTGAAGGATTAATTGGGGTTTAATCAAGTTGGTTCAAGAACACTCTTTTGCTAATTTTTTGCAAGGAATCCAGATTTTTAATCAGATTTTCAACACGATCTTTACAGGCATGAATACTCTATTCTTTTCGTTTAGTATTATGCGTTTTAAGTGTCGCCTAAACACTTAATTACATGTTTTCTTAAAAATAATTAGTAACTTAATTAGCAAAAGTGGATACTAATTATGGGTTATTTTTATAAAATCTTTTAATCTAAATAATATTCATAACCCTTTGGGTACGTAGGATTCATGAGTGATTTTGGGATTTTATTGGTGTAGGTTGCATGTAGAAAAATCCTAGCTTTAAAATAATTGACTTTGGGGTGCGTATAACTCATGAAACACATGTAGAGATAATAAAATTTGATTTTTGATGTATATATGATGAAAACTTGGTATATTTAATTTTAAAATAATTAAATGAGATTATTTGGGTATTGTTGACGTTATGATAATTAAATTAAAGATTTAATTGAATTGGACTATCATGCGCAGTTTTATACGTTGACTAATTATTCTTGTTGGTATGACTTGTTGGTATTATTAAATATCATTGTGACGACGGGTTGTTGGGTATTATTGCTCTCCTTATATTTTAGAATGCCTTCTAGGAATGGGACTAGTGAGGGAAGATTATTGCGTTTTTATCACCTTGGGGGTGGGCTAATTTTTATTACTCTATCGTCGTTACGCTCGCCTAAGCATGAGACTAGGTCGAAATTTAAGTTAGAAAATCCTCCTATACATAGGTTAGGAAGTATTGATAACTTGGGGACCCTTAGGTATTGGACTAAGGGGTATTTTGAAGATCTCACATCGATTAAAGGGTGGGGTGTTTATAAATTGTGAATTGAGAAATTGAGAATTAATACCTAAGATAATAAAACTGGTATTAAAATATATTGGCGACATAATCAGCTAGGGCCAACAGTTTAAACGGGTCAGTCGACGTTTTATGTCGTGTCGTGTGTGGAACCTTGTCAATCAACGAGGGACGACAGTTTAAACGGGCCAACCGGCGTTTTGATAAGGGGATGTGTATTTTGGTGGAGAAATCACCCGAGGCGGGAGGACCACCATACCTAATAATTATTGAAGTAAGAACATAAATAATTGAGAAATTTGATAATTTGGGTTAATTAATAAAAGATTAACTCTGCGGGACTCGAGAATTTAAAATCATATTGGTGTGCCTTTATAAATGGGGATTTCTGTGGGTAGTTAGTGATTTATATTTATCGCGTTTAATTATCCCGTTTAATTTTAAAATACTCTATTGTGATATTTATTGCGTATAATGCCACTGTCTGTATTCAAGGATCCTATTTGAGGGGAGTAGTGTGTATTCTTGCTCAGGGCTTTGGCTCTGACCCATGCGTTGACTAATCTTTTTCAGGATTTAATTTGGAGAAGCTGCATAAGTTTATCGGAGTTATCATTGGAGGTGCATCTTGAGTTATTTACTTTATGGCATAGTTTAGTTAGACTTTCTTTTCCAGTCGTATTATGAGACTTCATTGAAGTTTTATTGGGACATTCAGTTTCAAAGTTGTTTAGAGGATTTCTGTTGGGATTATTCATATTTTATTTAATCATTATTGGAGATTGGATTTTTGGAGTTAGCATGTGATGGATAATTTATCGCTTAGTTATTTGTGATCATTTGAGATTGACTCAATTGTTTATCTTATGGACTGGTTTATTTATGTCTCTTATCTGCCTCATGCTAAGAATGGTATTTATTTAGTTCATGATCGACTTAGTTTTGGTGGCGGTCGACGCCAGAATTAGGGGGGGTGTGACACAAAACAAACTTACCTATCTTATATATGACTTCACTTATGTATGCCAATATAATGTATGCATAACTATCTTTAGAAAATTGCAGATAATCGATTGTTACACACTTACCTATCTCATATATGACAAGAATGGTGTGGATATAGAAAGACGAAGAAGATCGAGAGGCTCAACATCAACAAGACGCTGAAGATCGAGGCACTCAATATCGACATGATCTCGAAGAATTATAGATTCGTCACCAACAAGCACTACTATAGATAAAAACTGAAATGAGAAATGAAATGCAGAATTAGTTTTAGAATATTATCCCTCATCATGCTTCCATTGCTTCAATGGCTCATAACGACTAGGTAATAACACATCTTTATTTTATTTTTATATATGCATGTGGAGTGTTAGGTAGGATATATGTTGTGTCTATTCTGCCCGTAGTTGTTTACAATGTTGTGGCTATTTCTATTATTGTTTTTGAGTTAATTTTTATGTTTAAACAGTTTGGTTTTCACGAATAAACAAAGGAGACTCTATCGATTTTTTTTTAAATAATAAGTGTTTTTAGAAGTAAATAATATGAATATATACAAATTTGTTAATGTTTTTAAAGATGGTCATAAATAGGAACTAATAAAAAGATTACTTCTTTGTTTACGGTAACTGACACTAAATAAATTTTATTGCAGGTCGAAATCTTTTATGGAAAAAGCAAGACATGTTTTGATGGAGGTCGTATGCTTGAAGATTGCAAGTTTACTTACATTAGTTTATGTTAGGAATACATTGGTTTGTATGTATTTGTTTTAATGAGACAAGTGAAATTTTGTATAGATATTTAGTGTGATGGTCACAATGTTGAAATTGCCTATTTTATCTTTGTATGGACTATAATTTAAGTTGAATGGAAGATTATGTGTTATATTTGTTGAAATGGGATGTCAAATATGTTATATATTATTTTTAAGAGTTTTTGCTTAAAAGTATATTGAGCATATTATGGAATGGATGAAATTTTAATTTTGGCGCAAAAATTATTAAAGACGGCTTCTGTGCCGTCTCAAAAGGATTCCATAAATGAGAACTTTTTGAGACGGCTAAGTTATCGTCTCAAAAACTCTTTTGGGACGTTTATTGGTGCCTCTAAAAATAACTTTAAAAGATGGCTTTTTCGCCGTCTCAAAAGGGTCGTATAAGCAGTGACCTTTTGAAACGGCGTATTTCCTGTCTCAAATAAATTTTTTGAGATGGCTTCTGCCGTCTCAAAAAGTTTTTAAAACGGGGGTCTAATAATACGTCCATTTGCCGTCTCAAACGGCGTCACAAAAGGCTTTTGAGACGGCCAGAGGACTTTTTGAGACGGTTGGAGCACCGTAGTAAAAAACAGTTTTTTTTGTAGTGTGAATATATACAAATGTGAATTACTCTACTTATGTGTGATAGTAGAAACGATAGATAATTTATATCTAAGAGCAACTTAAGTGTGGTGAAACCTCATTAATGGTGTGATACTAATGAATGATTATTCTATTTATGTGACAATAGGAAGATAGACAGCGAATATCTAAAAGAGAATTAAGTATGAGAACTTAATCTAAATTGTTTAATAATAACATACGAGAAATTGGAGTTTTTAGTGTTACGATAGCGTACTGTATGGGCGGCACGGGAAGAGCGGAACCTTTTGTGATTAGTTAGATATGGATGTCTAGTTAGGCTGGGTGGTATAGCTAGGTAGGATGTGTTAGGCATGCACATTAGATGAGAAGTGAGGAACTCAATGGAGTGTACGTGGAATTAATATGTATATTTAATAATTGTTTTTAATTTATGATTTAAATACTTTCTAAATATTTTTAAAAAGGTTTTCTCGGGCTCTGACCCTTGTCAAATCTATTTTTCTACTTTGTTCCAAAACATTTTAGGTGTCCATTCACAAGGACGTCAAGCTTGATGATTAATTATAGGGATATGTAGCTGCAGCATTATGGAGGCTTGTAGGATTTGATGTAGACACTTCAGTTATTCATTCTTAGATAGGGTTTCATTTGAGTGTGTTTCCCCTTCAAACTATTTAGTATTTATCAGACTTGGTTTTATTTTCTTTTAAACTTTTATATGGATTTTGATTTGGGAACTAATGGTTTATTCGGTATTATTTTATTCAGTGATTTAGCATGTGATGTTTTAGACTCTATAAGTGTGTGGATGGTTTAGAATATTTTATTTAGCTTAATGTTTTATGGTTAACGAAAGATAAAATTTTGACAACGGCTTAATTTAACATAGATGGTTAGTAATTTTAAAAAAATTCAACAGTGATGCTAAGAATGAACTAGATGAGATTCTCGTTTGTTTTAATGGAGGATTGATCACCCATGGTTAGAATATGTTGGGTGTCATAAGCGTCATCTTCGGACGGATCGGAGTCATCATCTAAGGAGTCTGGTGAAGTGGTGGTATTGGTTGGGGTAAATATTGTAGTAATGGAGTAAAGAGGTCCATAGTCTATTGGATAATTTGGAGGAGTCACGGTAATTTTGTTGGGCGGTACCACATCCCACGCGAGATGGATCGCTTATTGTAGAAATTCTGGACCTTTTTTCTTGTTGAGTAGCCTGAGCTTCTCCGATTAGGTGAGCAGTGAGAAAACTATGTTTAATCTCTAGAGTAAAAATTTCCCAGTAAAGGTTAATGCTTTGGATGTGTTGGCCTAATATGGCATATTCCACTTCTTTGATAGCTTGCTCAAAGTGTGTGTGCATTGAATCACAAATGTCGAGATAAATATCATCCCAAATGTTCATTACTGTAAAATAGTATGAGTAACAAAATATAATAAGGAAAATATTTTAAAACAATATTCATTTTATGACGCTGGCGAAGATTCTCATAGTTGACCCGTATAGACTTAAAACTCGATTACGCTCCGATACCATGTTATCGCATCCTCAAATATTTATACACTGATATGATAAAGAAGAATAAAAGGAAGTACAATAATAATTTTAGTGCATAGAAATTAAGATGAATTTCATTAGGGAGATGTCTCGCATCTTATTACATATCGGAGTTTGACAATAAAAGAATATACGATATTAATTGTTCATGCCATACATAAATTTAAAACATCGAAGAAACACTCAGGATTCATGACAACTAATAGGTTGTTGTGTATATATTCCAACATGGACTACCATCCTTGTCTAACATGTAAATGAATAATATGGTTAAGATAACCGGATAACTGAGTATCAAGCTACTGTGATATTAGTTCAAATTATAACATGATAACCTATAAATTATCGGTTATAAGGCTTCAATAGCGTAGACATACTGTTACAATATCACTCAAGGTATAGAATACACGCGAACAGGAAATTTCAATAATCAGGGAATGGTAAAATATAGCTCGGCACACTTAGCTAGAGTGGCGCTTATACGTATGTATCAGTACACAAAACTAAGCACTCAACATATGAGTCCTAGAGTCCAATTAGATTCATCGTGGATATACTGAGGTCTAATCCCTGAATTACAAGGTATGCTACTTAGGGTAAGTATTGATAAAGATATTAAATTGGAGGGTCGTATTCAATTAAAAGTAAGTTGTAGGGTTCTGTCATAATGAAGGATAAAGAGGTTTCATTGGTATAATGATTTATCGATTTCTGGAATAATCAAGAATATCGAGGGAATCAATATTATGACATAAATTTGAACTACTCAAAGGAGTCCATATTTGAATTCTGAGTTCAAAACTATCATAGAGTGATAGAAATCAGTAATTAAAAGACATGAGCTCAAAATTTTCTAATATATAGATTTAAATCACCTACCTTGAGTATTATGAATTCCGATTGGCTGTGCGACTAATTTGCGGGTAGAATGGAGAGTCTAAAATCATAACAAGTGTAAGTAGGCTATATAGATCTAAAACAATGTTTATGTACCATGGTAGGATGAAATTTCAAAAGGGTTTTTAGTGCCAAAATAATTAAAAGGGTGTAAAGTATAATTTTCAAAACTTTTTTATATAAATGTTTTCTCTTTATTCATTAGGATTTAAAATTAGTGCCAAGAGACAAACTAAGTTTAATTATACTCAAGTAATTACATAAAAAGTTTGGGGATGTTTTGAAATACTTAAAAAACTCATCAGGGGGTTATGTGTAAATATAAAAGTTAAATTTTAAACTTAAAAATGACTTCTCGAGAAAACACTTTCCTGGACTCCAAACGGGGTGATGTAATATACCAATTTGTTCTGAATTAAAAAATAAAAATATTGGAAAAAAAACAGAAAATTTTAATTGGAGACGCACCCTCACGCATCGAGTCAAATTTGTAACGCGTCTGGTTTGATATACACGCACGCACATCTAGGTTAATCATCTTCAACCTCTCAAAATTTGGACATCAGGGTTTTTAAACTTTGACCTTGATTTTGAGACATTTTAGAATTCTTTTTAAGTTTATTTCTAAATGAAAGTTGTCTAATTTTTGAAGAGGAATTTATCCTTATTGGTTTTAAAAATTTTGGTGGGCTAAATCGAGCTATTGTGATTCTTTAAAAATGGTGAAGTTTTTACCAAAAAGAATTGATTGAAAGTTATGATTCTCATTCTGCCATTATAAAGGTATTATTTTACATCAAAATGGGGAAAACTAAACTTGGCTTGAAAGATTTTGGTGGAGTAGAAATTGAGAATTTATTTTCTAAAATTTTCAAGGTCGAAAATTTCAATTCATGATTTGAAGTATCAAGAATCATTCTTAGTTCAATTAAAAACAGACATAGGTTCCTGAGAACCTAAGCTCAACTTACCCAACTTTAAAATTGGTTCAAAGTGTAGGAAGAAGAATCCATCATTGAAGCTCAAGCTTTAATGGTGTTTTCTGATTTTTGAGCTCTTTCAGTATATATACACGTCAACTTTCACTTGTAAAAATGTATTTCAACTCTAAAGATATGAAGAAACATAAAAACATTTCAGAAACACACATTCATACATAAAGTCATAGAAATTTAATAACTCTCAAAATTTTACTTAAAATTGCACTCAGTTGGGATGGATTTCGACTCAGGTAAGAAGGGGTATTTATAAGGTTGATCCAGGAGAGTTCATTGATTGAATTAGAGGTGAGTTTTGGACTTCTTTACACATGTTTCTAGCGTGGTGCTATTGGACGTAAAAAGGGTATCATAGGTTACCCACATGGTTCCAATTATGATGGCCTCTCTAGTTGGTGCCTGTAATAACCCTCGCTTATGGGACCGTATTTTATAATAATTACTTAGTATAGTAATTGGAACCTAGTGTTGGGTTATGATTTGAATGATGAATTCAATGTAGAAAAGTTGATATTTATTATGAGGTTGCATACATATCATAATTATGGGAAAATATTGCTATGTCATGCTTATTAATATCATCTGAATATAAAATGATATTTGGCTTAATTATGAGACCGGAACTTAAATTGAATTTTAAAATGTCCAAATGATAATTTGGAGGTTGCAGTTGATTCCGGAACGTGCGAAATAGTCAAATAATTTACCGTATTGTATTTTGTAGTTTTGGGCATTTTTGACTGGTTATGCCTTAATTATGCTATTGCGTATTATTTTATCGCACTTTTGGTTAAATTAAGTGGGCCATTTACCTTAAGCCACGACTTAAGTCTTCTAAGTCTCCTAATTTCCCCAAATTTCATTCCTAAACCTAAGAGAGTAAGAGAGAAGTGGAGAGAAAGCTTTGGAGATTGAGAGAGATTGATACTACACCAAGAAATCTGCATATTTGCTGAATCAAGGCAAGTTTCTACTTGCTATTTGTTGTCTTGAGATAGATGATTGTTTATGATAATGGTGTATTAATCCTAGTTTAGCAAACTTAGGGTTTCATTATGTGTTTTTGGGTTTTGATTCATTCAAAGTTAATTCATGAGGTTTTAAGATGATCAATAGCATCATTTATGTTCTTATAGTGTTAATACATGAGTTTGGTTTGGAGAAGATTGAGTTTGGGTAGAAAATGGAGTCCAAGACTCCATAGCCATTTCTTGGCAAAATCGCAGGCCCGAATCGATTCGGCCCCTTGGGCGAATCGATTCGGCTAGGGGCAGTGCTCAGGTCTTGTTGACCGAATGGATTCGGAATTGGTCCGAATCGATTCGGCAGTTAAGCAGAAACCCAGATTTTCTGATCGAATCGATTCGGTCTCCCATCCGAATCGATTCGGCATTTATGCAGAACCTCAACTTTTCTGGCCGAATCGATTCGGCCAAGGGGGCGAATCGATTCGGTAGCCCTGCATTTTCAAAATTTTTCTTTTTTCATTTTTAACCCTTTTTCTTTAGGATTATTTGATTAGGGACCTTCTTAAATGAAGTAAACATAGGGATTAGAGTTCTAGTTGAGTTGGGACGACATCCTAGACTCGAAAGGGTTCATCTAGGATTCATTCAAGGTGGAATTTAAGGTGATGTTTAGGCATCACTTTTGTCTGGTAGTTTTATATCAGTCTAGAATCTATTGAGGTCAATTTAGAGACTGTAGAATTCAATTCGAGTTAGATTTGACTTGATGATTTATAGTAAAGCCTAAAATAGGCCTTGGGGATAACTTTGGAGTCTAAATTCCTTTTGAGGATGATAGATCGGTACGAATTACATATAGTCCCGATTTAACTTATACCCTTTTAATTAAAATGGGGAATTGATAAGGTAAATGATAATTTACTAATCATGTAATGGAAATTAATAAAATGGATGTTACACACCTCTCTAAATACCATCTTAAGGGAAGTCCGCACGATAGGTGAAGCCCCCTGGCTAATGAATGCAGGGTGGATATAGTCCTAGGCCATGGGAGCGCTTGTGGTTACTTTTTTGCGGGGGTAGGGAGATTCCGGGTGTGGTCTTGGCTACCACGCAGGCTCATGGCCGCTTCCCGACGTTTTCGATAGGATCCCAGGTTGTCTTGTGTTAGGCCCTGGAAGATGATGGTTATTTAGGGACGCGCCATGGGGAAACCCGAATGGGCGGTCTTAGAAGCGTTATATTTATATTTATGACTATTCTAATTATCGAGTTGGACTCGATGGAACATTAATTGCCCTAGAGAGCAAAATTATGCCGCAAAGTGCATGTTATTGAGATTAGTGCCATATAGAGCACATGATGTCAATTATATTCCTGATAAGGAATGGAAAATGAATATTTGAATTGAAATATGATTAAAGATGATAAAGGCTTATAAGCACTTTTAATTCTGTTTTATTGTGAATCTCACTCTATGTAGTCCTTCACTAGTTTCATTTCCTTATATGCCGTTAACATGCTAGACTATCATCCATGCTAAATTGTGCATCATTATCATACTTGTCATTTATCTATTGATCACATATACCCGGCCCTGACCGGTTTTCCTTTTCTTGTTGTATATGTATATCTATATTATCCGTTCAGGTGTTCCACCGCACGGTCGCCCGTAATGACGTTTCCCTTCCGCATGTTTTGAGGAGCCGTGACATTGTGCGGGTTTCACGGGATTTTGAGTAGACGCCTCTGTTTATGTTTCTAGTTATGTTCAGTTCATTCGGGCATGTTGCCCAAACTGTTGTAAATGTATAATGAATTTATTATGTAACACTTGATGCTATAAGTATGTTGTATGGATGGTATTGACCGAAGCTTTATTCGGTCCTTTGTATCTTTCGGGATTTCTTATATGCGCTTGTGGGGGTTTCCACCCTCTATTTCTATGATGGGTTGTTGAAAGTGTTTTCCTTTTAATTTCAAATCAAAGTTTTTGATAACCCGTTTTCCGGATTATAGAGTGGTTATTCCTTATACTTTATATATTGTTGTGATGCTGAGGATGATATTATCCATGATTTCCTATTTAATCGGGGTATAGGGCTGGCCACCCTTTATTTCGGATAGCGGGTTGTCACAGATGGTATCAGAGCATCAGGTTCTAGAGTCTTTAGGATCTATGCGGACTTGTCACGTTCTACCATAGCATTCTTTGATATAGAACTTAATGTTAGGACTGCTTTGCTGCCTATATATGCGATCTCCTGCTAAATAGATTGTCTTATGTTATGTTTTAACTCTATCTCGTCTCTATCTCAGATGCCGCCGAAGAGAGGACGTCCCGCTAGACGTAATAGGGTCGTTGAGGATGAGTTTGGTCCTCCACAGCAGCAGGGGAGTATCAGTGTCGCTGAAGTGGCAAATATTGTGGCCCAAGCTGTCAACGCCGCGATGACCGCAGTGGCCCAACAAATGCCACAAGCCCAAGTTAGGGGACAAGAAGCACAAGCTCCCACGGGACCTTCTCAGTGGGAACGGGTGAGGGAATCTTTCCTTAAGGGACATCCCCCGGAGTTTGAGGGAGGTTCAGATGTTATCAAGGCGAACCAGTGGAAGAGAGATATGCAGCGCCATCTTAGAATGGTGGAATGTAATGAGGAGAAGAAGCAGATTCTCGTTACTTTCAAGCTGGTAGGACCGGCCTTTCATTGGTGGGAGTCAATGACGACACCCGATCAAAGGGATACTATGTCCATTACAAATTTTTGGACTTTGTTTGATGGGAAGTATTTCCCTCCCGCAATTCAGAGGGAAATGCAGAGGAAGCTGCAGGATTTGGTTCAAGGGGAGAGGTCAGTTGCTGAGTATGAGGAAGAGTTTACCCGGTTAGCTAGTTTTATACCAGATGAGGTAACTCCAGAATCGAAGAGGATCTCCAAGTTTGTGGGAGGTTTGAACTGGCGAATAAAACAACATTTGCTGGGAAATCCATCTCTAGTGACTTTTGGTGATGTGATGAATGCCGCTTTACTTCATTGTCAGGAGCATAGATTGTTTCTGCTAAACAAGAAGAAGGTTGTTGCTGTGGGTCAGACAGTGAGGCAGGGAGGAGTTGGGAGTGGAGGGGGAACATCTTCTTCTTCCCAAACCTCGGGGAACAAGCAGGTTGAGAGGGATCCTCAGCAGGGGGATTCGTCCAAGCGTCAACGGTTCGGTGGGTTTAATGCTGGTGGCAATAATAATAATAACAGGCAAGGACAAGGCGGTCAGCAGCCTCAGGGAGGTCGAGGTGGAAATGGTGGTAGGGGCCAACAGGGCCGAGGTGCGGGACAATTCCGGAATAATCAAGGTAGAAATCAGGATATTACGGCAATCAAATGTTTTCAGTGTGGGGAGTTGGGCCACTACAAAAGGGCGTGTCCTCAGTTGGCTGGAGGGCATCTTCCTAGGGCCCCACAGCAGCCGTATGTACAGTTTCCGCCCCAGGCACCTAATCCGGTTGCTCCTCCTCAACAGGGGCAATTGCAGTACGGAAGGGTTTACCATCTTCAGGAAGCTTTGCTTCCTCCAGCTCCTCCGGCACCACCGGCGATCGAGGGTAAGTTTCTTATTCAGGGGCACATGGGTCGAATTCTATTTGATACGGGTGCTACACACTCCTTTATTTCTAGAAGTTTTGCTCAGACTACAGGTTTGATAAAATCTGTTGAAAGTACTTTCACTAGCGTCGAATCCTCTATGGGCGATGGCTCATTGATTTTCTTCGTATGTAAAAACGTAGAAATTAATCTTGGTGACTTGTGTTTTGATGCCGATTTGCTCGTCCTTGATATGGTCGGGTACGATGTAATTTTGGGTATGGATTGGCTAGTGAAGTACTGTGCTATAGTGAATTACTACGGGAAGAGTATAGTTTTTGCGGTTCCGGGACAAGAGATGTTCCTAGTTGTTATGCCTTGTATGGAAGGGAGCACGAGTGCTTATTTATATTGTATTGCGGAAGATGCATCTAGGGATGTCGTGGTTCCCCTCGATTCTCTTCCAATCGTTCGGGACTTTGAGGATATTTTTCGAGAGATACTGGGATTACCTCCAAGTCGGGAAATAGAGTTTGTGATTGACCTAATGCCGGGAACTAGGCCGATCGCAAAAGCTCCTTATCGAATGGCTCTTGTGGAGATGAGGGAGCTGAGAGATCAGATTCAGAAGCTACTAGAGCAGGGTTTTATTAGGCGTAGTACCTCGCCGTGGGGCGCTCCGGTATTATTTGTGAAGAAGAGAGACGGTTCTCTCCGGTTATGTGTGGACTATAGAGAGTTGAATAAAGTCACCATCCGGAATAAATACCCTTTTCCTCGCATCGACGACTTGTTTGATCAACTTAGGGGAGCTTCCTACTTCTCCAAGATTGACTTGAGGACTGGGTATCACCAATTAAGGATACGGGAGCAAGATGTGTCCAAGACGGCTTTTCTGACCCGTTACGGATCTTATGAGTTCTTGGTTATGCCCTTTGGGCTGACCAATGCCCCTGCAGTGTTTATGGACCTTATGAATAGGGTGTTTCGGGATTTCCTTGACCAGTTTGTCATTGTATTTATTGATGACATCCTGGTTTATTCTCAGACGGAGTCGGATCACGCTGCTCACTTGCGGTTGGTCCTGCAGAGATTGAGAGATCATCAATTGTATGCAAAGTTTGAGAAGTGTGGCTTCTGGTTGAAGGAAGTTCAATTTTTGGGACATGTGGTGTCATCCCAAGGTGTGTCTGTGGATCCGAGCAAGGTGATCGCGGTGAAGGAGTGGGGTCAGCCCACGACGCCCACTGAAGTTCGTAGTTTTCTGGGCTTGGCGGGTTATTACCGTCGATTCATTAAGGGCTTTTCTAAGGTTGCTAGCCCATTGATGAATTTGACTCGGAAAGGAGTAAGATTTGTTTGGGACAGTTCATGTCAAGCGGCTTTCGATGAGCTCAAGGATAGACTGACTTCAGCTCCAGTCCTGGCATTGCCAAAGCCGGGGTTGGAATATCTTGTCTTTACCGATGCATCTCTTCTGGGATTAGGAGGTGTTCTTCAACAAGAGAGTCAACCCATTGCATACGCTTCTCGTAAGTTGAAGCCTCACGAGAGGAACTATCCGGTACATGATTTGGAGTTCGCCGCCGTTGTATTTGCCTTGAAGATATGGAGGCATTACCTCTTGGGGGAAAAGTTTAGTCTTTTCTCCGACCACAAATCGCTGCAGTACTTATTCTCCCAAAAGGATTTGAACATGCGCCAGCGCCGTTGGTTGGAGTTCGTGAAAGACTACCAATTTGATATTCATTACCACCCCGGGAAGGCGAATGTGGTAGCAGATGCCTTGAGTAGAAAGCCTGATGGAGGCTTAGCTGAGGTGTGGAAAGCTAAGTGGAAAGAACTCAGCCTGGAGGATGCCGGAGTGAGAGCATTCCTTTCGGTAATGACGGTTACTCCCACGATTATAGTAAAGATTGTGGAAGCTCAGAAGAGAGATAAGGTTTGTCAAGACCATACACGCCAGTTGTTGTCTGAGGGAGCGGAGTCGTACTCAATTGGTTCTGAGGGTGGATTACGCTTCCATGGAAGACTTGTGGTTCCCGATGATGGGGATTTGAGACGTGCAGTTATGGCAGAATCCCACGGGTCGAAGTTCATGGTACATCCCGGCGGGGACAAGATGTACCAAGATATGCGTCGTTCGTATTGGTGGGCGGGTATGAAGAGGGATATCTCCGAGTTTGTGTCCCAGTGTACTACTTGTCAGTTGGTTAAGATTGACCACCAGCGACCGACGGGTTTGTTACAACCGCTCGAGATTCCCGTGTGGAAATGGGAGAGCATTTCGATGGACTTTGTTACGGGCTTGCCTAGATCGCAGAAGGGTCATGATTCAATTTGGGTGATTGTCGACCGTTTGACCAAGTCGGCACACTTCTTACCTGTGCGCACCGATTATGATACCGCTCGTTATGCCCAGTTGTTCATTGAGGAGATCGTCAGACTCCACGGGGTACCTTTGAATATTATCTCCGACCGAGATAAAATATTTGTGTCCCACTTTTGGCAGAGTTTCCAGGGAGCTATGGGGACCGAGTTGAAGTTAAGCTCTTCCTATCATCCTCAAACAGACGGTCAGACCGAAAGGGTAAACCAGATGTTGGAGGATATGCTTCGTATGTGCATACTTGACTTTAAAGGTAGTTGGGAACAATATCTTCCGTTGGTTGAGTTTGCTTACAACAACTCATACCAATTTACCATTGGTATGGCACCTTATGAAGCTCTGTATGGCAGGCCTTGTAGGTCGCCTGCTTGTTGGTTGGAAGTGGGTGATAATAAGTTCCTTGGACCTGAAATGATCCAAGATACTTCTTCGAAGATCGAGCTTATTCGAAATCGCATACGGGTAGCCCAAGATCGCCAAAAGAGTTATGCCGATGCGGGTAGGAGACATATGGAATTGGAGGTTGGAGACCAAGTGTTGGGGCGGGTATCCCCGATGAAGGGCATTAAGCGTTTTGGGAAGAAAGGAAAGCTTGCACCCCGCTTTGTTGGACCTTTCCCGGTAATCGCAAAGGTTGGTCCCGTAGCATACCAACTTGCCTTGCCGGAACCCTTACAACAAATCCATGATGTGTTTCATGTCTCCTCCTTGAAGAAGTACAGAAGGTGTGAAGGTGCCCTTTGGCACATTCCTTTCGAAGATATCGAATTGCAGCCCGATGTTTCTTATGAAGAACAACCGGTTGCTATCCTTGAGTTTGGGGAGCGAAAGTTAAGATCTCGGGTGGTGCCTCTAGTGAGATTCCATTGGAGTCATCATCATGCAAGCGAATCAACTTGGGAACGCGAGGATGAGATGCGGGAGAAATATCCACATCTTTTCTCATGAGGTACGCCTGAATTTTGGGGGCAAAATTCCCTCATAAGGGGGGGAGTATGTAATAACCCTCGCTTATGGGACCGTATTTTATAATAATTACTTAGTATAGTAATTGGAACCTAGTGTTGGGTTATGATTTGAATGATGAATTCAATATAGAAAAGTTGATATTTATTATGAGGTTGCATACATATCATAATTATGGGAAAATATTGCTATGTCATGCTTATTAATATCATCTGAATATAAAATGATATTTGGCTTAATTATGAGACCGGAACTTAAATTGAATTTTAAAATGTCCAAATGATAATTTGGAGGTTGCAGTTGATTCCGGAACGTGCGAAATAGTCAAATAATATACCGTATTGTATTTTGTAGTTTTGGGCATTTTTGACTGGTTATGCCTTAATTATGCTATTGCGTATTATTTTATCGCACTTTTGGTTAAATTAAGTGGGCCATTTACCTTAAGCCACGACTTAAGTCTTCTAAGTCTCCTAATTTCCCCAAATTTCATTCCTAAACCTAAGAGAGTAAGAGAGAAGTGGAGAGAAAGCTTTGGAGATTGAGAGAGATTGATACTACACCAAGAAATCTGCATATTTGCTGAATCAAGGCAAGTTTCTACTTGCTATTTGTTGTCTTGAGATAGATGATTGTTTATGATAATGGTGTATTAATCCTAGTTTAGCAAACTTAGGGTTTCATTATGTGTTTTTGGGTTTTGATTCATTCAAAGTTAATTCATGAGGTTTTAAGATGATCAATAGCATCATTTATGTTCTTATAGTGTTAATACATGAGTTTGGTTTGGAGAAGATTGAGTTTGGGTAGAAAATGGAGTCCAAGACTCCATAGCCATTTCTTGGCAAAATCGCAGGCCCGAATCGATTCGGGCCCTTGGGCGAATCGATTCGGCTAGGGGCAGTGCTCAGGTCTTGTTGACCGAATCGATTCGGAATTGGTCCGAATCGATTCGGCAGTTAAGCAGAAACCCAGATTTTCTGACCGAATCGATTCGGTCTCCCATCCGAATCGATTCGGCATTTATGCAGAACCTCAACTTTTCTGGCCGAATCGATTCGGCCAAGGGGGCGAATCGATTCGGTAGCCCTGCATTTTCAAAATTTTTCTTTTTTCATTTTTAACCCTTTTTCTTTAGGATTATTTGATTAGGGACCTTCTTAAATGAAGTAAACATAGGGATTAGAGTTCTAGTTGAGTTGGGACGACATCCTAGACTCGAAAGGGTTCATCTAGGATTCATTCAAGGTGGAATTTAAGGTGATGTTTAGGCATCACTTTTGTCTGGTAGTTTTATATCGGTCTAGAATCTATTGAGGTCAATTTGGAGACTGTAGAATTCAATTCGAGTTAGATTTGACTTGATGATTTATAGTAAAGCCTAAAATAGGCATTGGGGATAACTTTGGAGTCTAAATTCCTTTTGAGGATGATAGATCGGTACGAATTACATATAGTCCCGATTTAACTTATACCCTTTTAATTAAAATGGGGAATTGATAAGGTAAATGATAATTTACTAATCATGTAATGGAAATTAATAAAATGGATGTTACACACCTCTCTAAATACCATCTTAAGGGAAGTCCGCACGATAGGTGAAGCCCCTTGGCTAATGAATGCAGGGTGGATATAGTCCTAGGCCATGGGAGCACTTGTGGTTACTTTTCTGCGGGGGTAGGGAGATTCCGGGTGTGGTCTTGGCTACCACGCAGGCTCATGGCCGCTTCCCGACGTTTTCGATAGGATCCCAAGTTGTCTTGTGTTAGGCCCTGGAAGATGATGGTTATTTAGGGACGCGCCATGGGGAAACCCGGATGGGCGGTCTTAGAAGCGTTATATTTATATTTATGACTATTCTAATTATCGAGTTGGACTCGATGGAACATTAATTGCCCTAGAGAGCAAAATTATGCCGCAAAGTGCATGTTATTGAGATTAGTGCCATATAGAGCACATGATGTCAATTATATTCCTGATAAGGAATGGAAAATGAATATTTGAATTGAAATATGATTAAAGATGATAAAGGCTTATAAGCACTTTTAATTCTGTTTTATTGTGAATCTCACTCTATGTAGTCCTTCACTAGTTTCATTTCCTTATATGCCGTTAACATGCTAGACTATCATCCATGCTAAATTGTGCATCATTATCATACTTGTCATTTATCTATTGATCACATATACCCGGCCCTGACCGGTTTTCCTTTTCTTGTTGTATATGTATATCTATATTATCCGTTCAGGTGTTCCGCCGCACGATCGCCCGTAATGACGTTTCCCTTCCGCATGTTTTGAGGAGCCGTGACATTGTGCGGGTTTCACGGGATTTTGAGTAGACTCCTCTGTTTATGTTTCTAGTTATGTTCAGTTCATTCGGGCATGTTGCCCAAACTGTTGTAAATGTATAATGAATTTATTATGTAACACTTGATGCTATAAGTATGTTGTATGGATGGTATTGACCGAAGCTTTATTCGGTCCTTTGTATCTTTCGGGATTTCTTATATGCGCTTGTGGGGGTTTCCACCCTCTATTTCTATGATGGGTTGTTGAAAGTGTTTTCCTTTTAATTTCAAATCAAAGTTTTTGATAACCCGTTTTCTAGAATATAGAGTGGTTATTCCTTATACTTTATATATTGTTGTGATGCTGAGGATGATATTATCCATGATTTCCTATTTAATCGGGGTATAGGGCTGGCCACCCTTTATTTCGGATAGCGGGTTGTCACAGTGCCATGTCACCAGGGGTAAAGAATAAACAAGTTTGGGTTTTTTTGGGTAATTGGATAGTTTTCATGTAGGTTTCAAGGTTTTTAGTTTATTTTATCAAAGTTTAGGAACTTTTGTGTAATTATGAAAACTTAATGGATTGGTTTATGAAAATCCTACAAAATATATGTCCTTAGGTTAAACTTTAATTGAAAGTTGGGTTCATATAGGTATAGGAATTTGTAAAGTATCCTAATTCTATTTATAGGGGCACTTTTGTAATTTAGAAAAAAATTAGGGTTATGGTTGGAATTTAAAGGACTGAAGGTTCATTTAAGGTGGGTTATTACATAAAATAAACAAAAATACAAAGATCATGGGGAATACCTCCAAGTAAGACAAAATGGGCCAAACAATAAGGAGATTGGGCATACCCAAACACCTATAACAAATAACAAAGCTGAAAACGCTTTAAGAGTGGCCTGGTTATATGGTCAAAAGTAGAGTTCGTATGTTAGGTCACATATAAGACCAATTCAATTTAATCCAAATTTTATCTTGATTAATTAGGTGTACCTAAACATGCCAGGTATATGAATATAAATCGAATCAAAACAAACCACAAGACAAGATATGCGTAAAGACCCTTTTCGAGTAAACCCATTTTTCAGCATTGTTACAACTAGGTATTACAAAATGACATGGAAAAGATTACAACCTAGGTTTCACTAATTTTTGAAACCATGTCTTCCTTCTTTGTTGTTGACAGAAAATGATACAGATCAAGCAATGCCCCATAGTGAGCTTCACTTACTTCGGTGTCCACTAATCAGCCTCAGGAAACTCTTTTTCAATCGTCAGCAATAAAGAATCAACTCCACGTGGATATGATCATGGTATGTGTCCTTCTAGGTTTGATAAAGTCTTTCAAAAAACATCCAAAGGGTTTAGATTTGTAAAATCAAAGTGTTTGGAGACATTTTGGAATTTCTAGGAAATTGATTTTCGCTAAAAGTCCCACCAAAAGCTGATTCCATGACTCACTTATATAGAAAACAAAATTTTCCAGGTGAAACAAATTTCTAGGGATTATTCGAATGAAAATAACAGTTCGTTGGAAAAAAACATATGTCTCCTTTGCACCAACTAAAAACTCATTTGAACGAACAATTAATCTCATTTGAACCAACTTCTAGCAAGCATCAAACAATATTATTTTTGCTAACAGAGAAACCTCGTTCTATGTTCATTAGAAGTTTAATTGAACGAAAAGTTATAACTTATTCGAACGAAGATCATAAAGTCGTTAGAACGACTTAAAACATATTTTGCTTTGAAAAACTTTTAAAAATAGCCCCGAAATGTTTTTATAAAAACCAACACTTTTAAAATACCCCTAAATAAAATTTTTACATAAAATCAAGCTCATATACCTTCTCTCATATATGTATTGAGGATCTTTCTTTGGCAGGTCTGTTTGGTCACTAACTCATTTTCGCTTGAATTCTTGAGAATGTACATGATGGTGAAGTTGGGTGTAATGGAAAAGGCCAAACTAAAATCTAATAAGAAATCATAAAACTTTTTCTTACAAAATAAAATAAGAAGGCAACCTAACTAGTCATGCAAAGAGGATTCATGGAGACCCCAATACTTGCAAGCCATCTAGTTATCAATATTATCCTTGTTTTCTTCCAATTCATCACCTTTCATTCTCCTTATTGTTTAATAACTCAATCTCCTGGATTAGGTTTCTAGTGGACTTAGCACCTCTCCTATGTATCCAGTCGTTTCTTTTAATCTAAATGCAATACACAGTGGTGAAGAAAGAAAATAATATCATCTTGTTAAGGAAGGATTTGCCACGGAAACTTTGGGCAGCCTCATGAATCTCATCATCCCAATTACTCATGTTTCCATATATTTGGTTCCTAAACATGACCTCATTACAATTCTTAATAGAATAATGACATTTAACCATGCGATGATTGATGTTTTCACATCTAACGCTGCATAGCTCATAATCAATTCTATTAATCACCCCATTTAAAGAGTTTTTCCTTATTAAATAAGGCTTTACTACAAACCATCCAGAGGATGAAGGCACATTTAGGAATGTTGCTTTTATTCCAAACCAGTTTGGACCGTATAGTGTCATGAAGATGAACTCTAATAGTTTTTATGGAAATAGAAGTACTATAGTTCCTATAAACAACAGGGGAACAAGTAACAAAATCAAGAATCAATGGGTTGATAGGTGGAAGGTTGTCATTATTGATTTCACTGAGCTCCCAAGTTGTATAGGATGTTCATCTCCAATCACTATCATTAATAAACTCATTAGATTTGGCCTTAGCATTACTAGCATCATCATATATAGTTTTATCCCCAAAGAATGGTTAGAGTGGTCCTCTAGGATGTCAATTATCAAACCAGATGAATGTATTCTTACCTCATCAATCATAGATATAATTATGGGTCTACCAATCTTCATATGTTTTAACACTTTCCTCTAGCTACAAGAAGCATCACTAGGAACTGTAAGAGGCCATATGCTTTTATGCTTAATCTTTTAGGTATGGAACCCTTTTAATCATAAATTGTCCTTTACACAAGTTCTAAAGATGTCTAGTCATAGAGGCTTTGTTCCACCATTACAAATAGTTGATTTGTAACGCCCCGACCCGGATTTAAAGTTTAATAAAGGATCAACCCGGTCCGATTTGTACGTTAACTGTGAAGTGCAATTAAAACAATCTAAATAATGTTTCTAATCCAGTTTTATTATTATTTAGTGTTACTCTTGTTAGCATGCAATTCCAATTATTATCAACTACGTGATAGGACCTAAGGGGAGTGCCCCTAAGGCCAAGTAAACCGAGCTACTAATCGTAAATGCAACTAACTACTTACATGTACAACTCTCTTAGAATACGCAACGTCATGCGACCTTCTGTAACAAAAGGAGGGATGTGAGCCGAATGCTTACTGGGATTATATACAAATGCAGTATAGAAACGAATGACAGAAAGGAATACTCACACGCTACACTACATGTGTGTGAAAATACGTATATATCTACATATATACTATTCTAAAACACAAGTCCCAATGCATGAAGCCGTTTTATTTCGAAAACGTTATTTGACCCCTTTTTATCTTCCTCATCCTTACAAAATAATCATTTTGTATTTTAAGCTTAGAGCTAGCATATTCTTTAGTTGACTCACCCAATTACACAATTTACACATGTTGGGAAATCCTTTCATTCTCTTTCAAACGTTTATTTCTTGACATTATGCCGACTTTTTAATCATTACTTAAGACTCTCTTTCAATGCATACACACACACACACCATGTTTAGAAAATACTCATTTTCCTTTAAAAGCTTTATATAACACACGTTTGTATTTATTATGATTCAAACCTCATTAGGTAGCTTACACTTCATTATATCATCTTATTAAACCATCCCAAGTTTTCACATGAATATTAAACATTTAATGCATTATACTTGCATTAGTAAATCAATGGATCAATGACATTCATTTATGCCTCTTTCATGAATATTCGATTCATTACTTAACATTATCTTTAGGGATTCCGCCGACACCCACACACATCACAACACACGCACACCCACGGTTTCACAAAATTTGACTGTCCGACAGCGAGTGCCAAGTAAATTGCAGTTGTTATAGGGTTTTTCAACCAAGGGACATCATAACCCTACTTAATTGTTTAACACGACATCATCCAATATCATTATCTTATCAACACATTATTCTCAATGTTCACATCAATTACATTCGCAGGACGAATCCAAAAGCCCTAACATAACCATCCATTTTTCCATTAACACTTGGAAAAATATTTCTTTCTTCATTAAGTCTTTTATTTGCACGTATGTTGATTTTATACCAAAAATCATTCTCGCTTTAGGACTTAGTTCATTCTCTTCGCATTATTTCCCAACACTCTTTAACATTTTTATTTCATAAAAATGTCATACTTTAAGTAGATTACCAATTTACCCTTTTTAATACCAAAATCACAATTTTGTCCATTAATAAGTCTTATTTTCTCAAGACGGTTATTAAGTCCTCCACTTAACCTCTAAACACTTTAGCTTTTCCAACACTTGTTTACATTAAACTTTTGCTCAATCACCACACTTGTCACTTTAATACATGAACGACACCCTCTATACTTTAAATTACAATTTTTTACCTTTTATTCCTAAAGTCTCCATTTTTCATGAAACTAAGAAAATATTTATTCCATAAATATTTTAACAATATGGACATCATTGACATTGGATTACACAAAATGTTTATTATTAATTTTTCACTATAAATATACCAAAATAACATCCTACATTTTTTCCATTCCTAAAAAATTCTCATTATTAGTTCTATTAGAAAACACATCTGAATAATATCGTCACACATTTTATTCCATAAAACGTCTATTTCAGATTTATTGAGAAAATACACATAACAACATTTTCTACACATTTGAGAAAATACACACAACAATATTTTCTACACATTTTTATTCCATAAAAAACATCTATTTAAGATCTATTGGTGACACACTATTATTTCGTGATATTCTACTCTTAAAATTTAACAAGCCTAAGACTACAATATACACAAAAAGTCCCAAATAAAAATACTAGATTATCCCACCTCAATGAAGTTCAAATCCGTGAAAGGCATGGAAGAATCAAGTAAGATGACAACCCCCCACCTACTAAGGTTGCCTTAAAGGGGTTGTCTAGAACCACCATATTTGTTCCCAAGAAACCTCACAAAAAACCCTCTATAAGACCTCCATTAAAACCCTCTTCTAATCAACCCCAACAAACACATCTGTACTCGAACCACAATCATAACAATGGAAAGAACTGAATATTTGTGTGAGTGTATTTGTTATATTAGAAAGGGTCGTTTAGAAACTAATTTAAAGAGAGAATTGTTTAGAGTGTTTGAAAGCTTAGGAGACGATATAATGAGTGAGCTCCACTCCCTCCTTCGTCCTTATATTTACAGCCAACCCATTACTCACAAACATCCCCTAACACTCACAACCTTTGATCAAATTAAATCTATGGTCCTAATGTTGTCAACACAATGGTACTATCAATATACCTCACAACCAAACCACGAAATTATTAAATAAATTTCCCATATGTAGAGAGGTCGGACTGACAATATAATTTGCAGTCTTCTTTGTAAAGATTCCCACGTTTTCCTTATTGGTGTACAAACCAAAAACCCGGGTGTGCATCACCTTTCTTTTCATGTTTCGTCCATTCTCTTACACAGTATCAGGCTCAAGGTTGATATGAACGGCTGATCATGAATGAGAGGATGACAACATTTTCTTGGTTCTTCTGTAAGTCCTAGGTGTATCCCGTTTTACACGACAACCCATTTGACCCACTAGCTACCACTTCTTTCCCTCGTCAGAAGGGATCATGTGATTAAATTTATCCACGAATCAAATATGGACACCGAAGAAAGATAATGTGTATAGTTGTTTCAAGCAACTAATTTTGTTTCCCATTTTGTCACTCAAGAAATCAAAAATCCAGTAATGTCCCCTTTGTTTTACTTCTTATTATCTCAGCACCTTCTTTTGCTATTTGGTCCCATCAACTCCGATTTCTTCGGACCACCATATATATGTACACATTTAATATTTGTAACTATTAATTCTATAAACTCTTTTCGTATAATTTCTCAATCCAAAATCCTCTTTTATTCTTACTATTAATTCTCCTTAATAAAATCATGAACCTAATTTTTTTTTCTACATAAACAAATGTGGTTCCTAAGATCCTATAATTTAAACTTGTCCCTCTCTGCATAAACAATTCTCTTCATAATCCGATTTGTCACCACAAATCCCTATAATTATCATTAGTTCCTCCTCATATAAAATCTATATGTGATTTAATTAATTTCTTGGGACGGGGTATTACATTCCTCCTTAGGAAATTTTCTTCCCCGAAATCCCTCGTCATTAACCTAGAATAACACCATCTTTGACCCATGTCCAAACCTAGAGTCTTCTTGACATTATTGCCTAAACTCCTAAAATTATATTTCCATTCATCATTTCCCACCCGATCATGGTGGACCCTAAGACCTCAATACCAATACCAGGCATGTCTAATTCCTTCAGTAAATAAAACCATGGGATAGTCGAACTATCAAGTATCGTATTATCACTAATGGGATGATTCTCGTGGGCCATTACCACACTATGATTCATAACCTACATTTCCAAAAAAAAATTTGGATCACGCCCAGCCTAGATAGTACAACCTCAACATTTATAATTGCTCACGCCAACAATCACGAGGCACTCATCTTAGGTTGCACAACACATTCAGATATGAGAAATTCAGTCCTCAACCCACACTACTCTTTATCGAGAGCAAAACTAATGCCCAATGTCTTATCAAGTCCTAATATTTGCAATATTCTCGAATCATGACCTCCGAACTCATGACCAACTCATAACTAGATATATCAATTAATTGACAAGACATGTTAATCTAAAGCAATCAGGTAACACATGCAAACTATATGAAGCAAATGTAAGATCATGCACACACACAGACTAGTGTAGATTCAAGGTACCCCAGAAGAAAACGCACTCATATACTGTGACGCATTAGCCATTATCGGCCTACCCGGTATCACTACTGAGCTTATACCGTGACATACTCAAATTATAACTGATTTTCAAATTCCCATTATCGGGATTAAGGAAGATGCAGAAAATTCAATGAATCCAATGGCTGCTATGCCAAAAAGAAAAATCAAATTCCAACAATGAACTGATCCCATGGTGTATAGTTCCATGATGTACGCCTGAAGTCTATAACTATTACCGATATCGGTTGAGCACCTTATCCTCTCCACGTCCCCCAACATGGATTCCTAACTCTAACAAGTTCTAACTACGAAGCATCCACCCAATACCAAACCCAATTCTTGAGGAAGTTAATATGCTAGGCTTCCCCCTAGGACTAGTGCCATATTCCTATCATTGGTAAGTACAATCAGCTGGACCAAATGAATCCACATTATTTTAATGCTTACCATTAGTCCCTGGCCTATCATACCTAGGCCACCAAAATTTCAATTCTTGATAGTTAACCTTATTTTCTAACATCACTCTCATCAAGTAAAACACGACATGCACAAGGTTTCAACATCCACTCATAGACCATTGCTCCAATTTTCAGTACTGTCTATGTGATTTCCTAACCTAGCCATCCTAACGGCATCTCAAACTTTTAAGCATCATCCATACCGAAGGCTTAATGATTTCGCTCATTAGAATCATACCAAACCATATAGATGGCACACATGGGTGATATAATTTAGCCTAACACTTCACCCCGAGTGCTATCTCTAAAATCATAACGAACATCATCGTGTTCTAAGTCTCCCAAGTGCACCACCTAGCATTGATCAACCTATTTTTGAAATTTTCCTTGAAGGTCATATCATGGCACATGCATATAAATAAAGTCATAGCACTAACTACAATGCACTTTCACAAGTCAACATGATCTAATCATACTACAATAATCAATGGTCTACCATCACTTATGTAAACTTCGATACAACAATGATTCCCAATGCCTCATAGATGGCAACATCAAAGTCAATTATTTCTCTAAACATCTCACACATCTATTAAATGAAATCACAAGTCATTCCGT
Organism: Sambucus nigra; assembly: GCA_949130495.1. NCBI lineage: Eukaryota > Viridiplantae > Streptophyta > Magnoliopsida > Dipsacales > Adoxaceae > Sambucus > Sambucus nigra. The sequence continues at coordinate 349,384,920 of OX422221.1, forward strand.
GACCTATGTTATACAACCTCGATGCAGTAATGAATCTCCAAATGTAATATATAGTACGCACCCCCAAATTAACTGTTACAAACAGACGCATACCATTCGCATTACCAACTCTCTAGATAAACCTTAGTACACACCTCGATAGAACTCTCGGTATATATTCACCTGCCTAAGAATGTTACTATCCCAAAGTCAATCTCCCTAGACCATATCTTTTGAATCTCTATGAGCTTCCCACCATAAAATCTGCAATGCCTTACTATGTAAACTTCATGCCATGTAAACATCGAACTATGTGATGGCCTATTAATTAACATGAATATATATCTTCTGGTAGGATACGCTACGCTGAGTATCACTTAAGAACACTAAGTCCCAATGCCTAAAAATGACACAAGGGATCCTATCTCTCAACACCGAACTGCAACTACCAAATTCTTAGATTTATATTATCTAGGTTCTCGTAGGATATAAGATGTCGGGTATTACCCAAAAAGAGGCCCATCCTAAGACGCAAGAGGTCCTATTATAAAACATCATAACTCAGTTACTTAATACTAAGTCACCACGATTGTCTCGGCTCACCCCTAGGTTACCTCAATCATCAAGAGTTTATAAACCCATATTATAATTAAGGCACATGAATCGTGATATACCGGACCCAGTTCTCAACGAAGAACTTGGTACTTCCTCACCACGGAACCACGCCTATAAACGCATTTCTCATACACTTAATTTCAAGGTTTCCATATAAATCTTGGCGAATGCTACACCTCATTACCACTAGTACGAAGGCTCTTGGTAGGATAACGAACACTATGTATAACTCTTACACCCCTCTGTATACTCCACTAGTGTCACCAAGGAACCTATCCGTTAAATTTTGCATTACTATTTAGATCACCGCTTCGAAGAGTTGTCTCAAGCATATTCCCTTACCATTATAGCTTATCAGTGTCACTCACGTGACCCTATGCCATGAATGGACAGTGACTCTAATCGTGGCTCATGTGGTACATGCATCGGCTAACGGTCACTAGGACACTCACCCATAAGGATAGCGTTATATCCACTAAGACTAACTTATCCTCTAGTGTTTGACCAATACATGCTCATCTAATTTAACACCAATCACGGAATTGAATTTGCCTAATTATCACATCGATGTTGACCTCTCACATATATCAAACCAAGACAACATGATATCTTGATCATGGTTTGTCTTTACATAATTGTGACACTCTATCGATGAATCCATACTATTGATTATTCACAACTCGGTGCTACTTGCCCAACGGGTGGTATTTCATTTTATTTAATGTCTCCACAGACTTTATGTCTATAAAGGCTGGAACACGAACACCCCACACTACGAACCACGGTCTCACCCCTTATTGCCTTACGTGGGCACCCGTAAATTGTTACATACTTATCAGAAGTTGTGAAAGCAATTTATAACATTTAACTTTACTCGTATCATTCTAACCTCACTGACCTTACCATCGAGGACACTAACTAAGCTGTCGTCAAGCTACCATGACTGGCCCAAACCACACTGATGTCGAAGAAGATCTACTTCTGTACTCATCAGGTTACACTCGAAAGGAACATTGAACCTAAAGTTGTAATACCAAATTGTAATGCCCTGACCCGAATTTAAAGTTTAATAAAGGATCAACCCGATCTGGTTCATACGTTAACTGTGAATTGAAATTAAAACAACCTAAATAATGTTTCTAATATTGTTTTATTATTATTATTTAATGTTACTCTTGTTGGAATGCGATTCCAATAATTATCAACTACGTGATAGGACCTAATGGAAGTGCCCCTAAGGCCAAGTTAACAGAGCTACTAATCGTACATGCAAGTAACTACTTACCAATATAACACACTGAGTATACGGAATGTGATTCGACCTTCCATATCAAAAGGAGATATGTGAGCCGAATGCTCAGTGGGTTTATATACAAATGAAGTATAGAAACGAACGACAAAAAGAAATACTCACACGGTACACTACATGCATGTGAAAATACGTATATATCTACATATATACTATTGGAAAACACAAGTCCCAATGTATGAAACCATTTTATTTTGAAAACGTTATTTGAACCCTTTTTATCTTCCTCGTCCTTACAAAATAATCATTTTGTATTTTCAGCTTAGAACTAGCATATTCTTCCGTTGACTCACCCAATTAAAAAATTTACAACTGTTGGGAAATCCTTTCATTCTCTTTCAAATGTTTATTTCTGAACGTTATTAACTCATGACGAGTTATTAATCATTACTTAAGACTCTCTTTTAATGCATACAAACACACCGTGTTTAGAAAACACTCATTTTCCTTTGAAAGCTTTATAAAACACACGTTTGTGTTTATTATGATTCAAACCTCATTAGGTTGCTTAAGCTTAATTATATCATCTTATTAAACCAGCCCATGTTGCCCCATGAATATTAAACATTTAATGCGTTATAATTGCATTAGTAAATCAATGGATTAATGTCATTCATTTATGCCTCTTTCATGAATAATCGATTCACTACTAAACATTATCTATAGGCATTCCGCCAAAACACACACACACCACAACACACGGACACCCACGGTTTCACAAAATTTCACCGTCTGGCACCGAGCGCCAAGTAAACTGCAGTTGCTTTAGGGTTTTTCACCCAAGGGATATCATAGCCCTTATTAATTATTTAACCCAACATCATCCAATATCATTATCTTATCGAAACATTATTCTCAATGTTCACATCCATTACATTTACGGGCCGAAGCCAAAAGCCCGGACTTAACCGTCCGTTTTTCCATTAACACTTGGAAAAAAAAATCTTTCTTCTTTAAGTCCTTTATTTGCACGTACGTTGATTTCATACCGAAAATGATTCTCGCTTTAGGACTTAATTCATTCTTTTCGCATTATTGCCAAACATTCTTTAATATTTTTATCTCATAAAAATGTCATACTTTATGTAGATAACTAATTTATCGTTTTAATACCAAAATCATAATTTAGTCCTTTAGTAAGTCTTATTTTCTTAAGAAGGTTACTAAGTTCTCAACTTAACCCCTAAACATTTTAGCTTTTCTAACACTTGTTTATTTTAAACTTTTTCTCAATTACCACACTTGTCACCTTCATACATGAATGACACCCTTTATACTTCAAATTCCAAATTTTTACCTTTTATTCCCAAAGTCTCCATTTTTCATGAAACTAAGAAAATATGTATTCCATAAATATTTCAACAATATTGACATCATTGACATTGCATTACACAAAATCTTTATTATTTCTTTTTCACTAAAAATATACCAAAATGACATCCTACATTTTTTTATTCCCCAAAAATGCTTATTGTAAGTTCTATTAGAAAACACATCTGACTAATATCCTCACACATACTATTCCATAAAATGTTTGTTTCAGATTTATTGAGAAACTACACACAAAAATATTTTCTACACATTTGAGAAAATACACACAACAATGTTTTCTACACATTTTTATTCCGTAAAAACATCTATTTAAGATCTATTGGTGACACACTATTATTTCGTGATATTCTACTCTTAAAATTTAACAAGCCTAAGACTACAACATACACACAAAGTCCCAAATGAAAATACTAGATTATCCCACCTCAATGAAGTCCAAATCCGTGAAAGGCATGGAAGAATCAAGGAAGATGACAACCCCACCTCCTAACTTCGCCTTAAAGGGGTTGTCTAGTACCACCATATTTGTTCCTAAGAAATATCACAAAAATCCCTCTACAAAACCTCCATTAAAACCCTCTTCTAATCAACCCCCGTAAAACACTTTTGTACTCGAACCATAATCATAACAATGGAAAGAACTGAATATTTGTGTGAGTGTATTTGTTATATTAGAAAGGGTCGGATAGAAACTAATTTAAAGAGAGAACTGTTAAGAGTGTTTGAAAGGTGAGGAGACGATATAATGAGTGAGCTCCACTCCCTCCTTCCTCCTAATATTTATAGCCAACCCATTACTCAGAAACATCCCCTAACACTCACAACCTTTTATCTAATTAAATCTGCGGTCCTAATGTCGTCAACACAATGGTACTATCAATGTACCTGACAACCAAAAACCATGAAATTATTAAATAAATTTCCCATATGTAGAGAGGTCGGACTGACAATATAATTTGTAGTCTTCTTTATAAAGATTCTCACATTTTCCTTATTGTTGTACAAACAAAAAACCTAGGTGTGCATCACCTACTTTTTTTCATATTTCATCCATCCTTGTACAAAGTATCAGGCCTAAGGCTGATATGAATGGCTGAGCATGAATGAGAGGATGAAGGCATTTTCTTGGTTCTTCCATAACTCCTAGGTGTATCCCATTTTACACAACAAACCATTTGACTTACTACCTGCCACATCCTTCCTTCGTCAGAATGAATCATATGATTCAATTGATCCATGAATCAAATGTTGACAGTGAAGTCAGATAACGTGTATAGTTGTTTTAAGAGACTACTTTTGTTTCCCATTTTGTCACTCAAGAAAACAAAAAATCCAGTAATGTCCCCTTTGTTTTACTTCTTATTATCTCAGCACCTTCGTTTGCTATTTGGTCCCATCAGCTCCGATTTCTTAGGACACACATATATATGTACACATTTAATATTTGTAACTACTAATTCTATAACCTTTTTTTATAGAATTTCTCAATCCAAAATGCTCTTTTATTCTTACTATTAATTCTTCTTAATAAAATCATGAACCTAGTTTTTTTACTACATAAACAAATGTGGTTCCCAAGATCCCATAATTTAAACTTTTCCCTCTCCACATAAACAACTCTCTTCATAATTCGATTTGTCACCCACAAATCCCTATAATTATCATTAGCTCCTCCTCATATGAAATCTACGTGTGATTTAATTAATTTCTCGGGGCGGGGTATTACATTCCTCCCCCTTTGGAAATTTCGTCCCCAAAATCCCTGGGCATTTACCCAGAATCCAATCATCTTCGACTCATGTCCAATCCTATAGTATTCTCAACATTATGGCCTAAACTCCTAAAATTATATTTCCGTTCATCATTTCCCACCCGATCATAGCGGACCCCGAGACCTCAATACCAATCCCGAGCATCATTAATTCCTCCATTAAATAAAACCATGGGGCAATCGAACTCATCAAGTATCATATTATCACTATTGGGCTCATTCTCATGGGTCATTCCCACACGAGATTCACAACTTACACCTCCCTGAACGAATTTGAATCATGCCCATCCTAGCTAGTACAACCTCAACATTTCTAATCGCTCACGCCAATGATCACGAGGCACTCATCTTAAGTTGCACAACACATTCATACATGAGCAATTTAGTCCTCAACCCGCACTACTCTTTATCAAATGCAAAATTAGCATCCAATGTCTTATCAGTTCCTACTATTTGCAATATTCTCGAATAATGACCTCGGAACTCATGACCAACTCATAACTAGTTGTACCGGTTAATTGATGAAGCATGTTAATCTAAAGCAAATAAGTAACACATGTAAACTATATGTAAGAAATGCAAGATCATGCACACACACGGACTAGTGTAGAATCAAGGTACCCTAGAAGAAAACACACTCATATACCGTGACGCATTAGTCATAACCGGCCTATCCCGTATCACTACTGAGCTTATACCGCGACGTACTCAAATTATAACTAAATATCAAATTCCCACTGGCGAGATTAAGCAAGATGCAGAAAATACAATGAATTAGACGACTGCTACACCAAAAGGAAAAATAAAATTTTAACAATGAATTGATCCCCACGGTGTATGGTTTAATGACATACGCCTAAAGTCTAAAACTCTTACCGATACCGATTGAGAACCTTAGCCTCACCATAGACTCCGTAATGGCTTCCTAACTCCGACAAGTTCTAACTATGAAACATCCATCCATGGTGGATAGACGAAATACCAAACCCATTTCTTCGAGAAGTTAAGATCCTAGGCTTGCCCCCTTAGGACTGGTGTCATATTCCTATCATTGGTAAGTACAATCAGCTGAGCTAAATGAATCTACAATATTTTAACATTTACCATTAATCCCTGGCCTATCATACCTAGGCCACCAAAATTTCAATTCTCGATAGTTAACCTCATTTTCTAAGATCACTATCATCAAGAAAAACACGACATGCACAAGGTTTCAACATTCACTCACAGAACATTACTCAAATTTTCAGTATTGTCTATGTGATTTCATAACCTAGCCATCCTAACAGCATCTTAAACTTTCAAGCATCAGCCATACCTAAGGCTTAATTATTGATCTCATTAGAATCATACCCAACCATATAGATAACACACGTGAGTGCTATAATTTAGTCTAACACTTCATCCCGAGTGCTATATCTAAAATCATAGCAAACATCACCGTGTTCAAAGTCTCCCAGGTGCACCACCTAGCATTGGTCAAACTATTTTAAAAAATTTCATCGAAGGTCATATCATGGCACATGCATATAAATAGAGTCATAGAACTAACTATAAGGCACTTCCACAAGTCAACATGATCCAATCATACTATAATAATCAATGGTCTACCATCACTTATGTAAACTTTGATACAACAATGATTCCCAATGCCTCATAGATGGAAACATCAAAGTCAATTATTTCTCTAAACATCTCACACATCTATTAAAAGAAATCATAAGTCATTCCATGACCTATGCTATACAACCTCGATGCATTAATGTTTTCCTAAATGTGATACACAGTACGCACCCCCAAATTCACTGTTACTAACGGACGCATACCATTCACATTAACAACTATATAGATAGACCTTAGTACACACCTCTAAGGAATTCTTGGTATATATTCACCTTCCTAACCATGTTACTATCCCAAAGTCAATCTCCCTAGACCACATCTTTTGAATCTCTATGAGTGTCCCACCAGGAAATCTGTAATGCCTTACTATGTAAACTTCATGCCATGTAAACATCATACTACGTGCTGGCCTATTAATTAACATGAATATATATCTTTTGGTAGGATACGGGACGTTGAGTATCACCTAAGAACACTAAGGCCCCATGCCTACAAATTCCACAAGGGATCCTATCTCTCAACACCAAACTGCAATTACTAAATTTTTAGATTTATATTATCTAGGTTCTCGTGGGATACAGGATGTCGAGTATTACCCAAAAGGAGGCCCATCCTAAGACGCCGCAAGAGATCCTATTCTAAAACATCATAACTAAGTTACTTAATATTAAGCCACCACGATTGTCTCCGCTCACCCTTAGGTTACCTCAATCATCAAGAGTTTCTAAACCCATATTATAATTAAGGCGCATTAATCGTTATATACCGAACCCAAGTTCTCACCTAAGGACTTGTTATTTCCTTTCCACGGAACCACGCCTATAAACGCATTTCTCATACACTTAATTTCAAGCTTTCCAGCTAAATCTTGGCGAATGTTATACCTCATTACCACTAGTACGAAGGCTCTTGGTAGGATAACGAACACTATGTATAACTCTTACATCCCTCTTTATACTCCACTAGTGTCACCAAGGAACCTATCCATTAAATTTTGCATTACTATTTAGATCACCTCTCCGAAGAGTTATCTCGAGCCTACTCCTTTACCATTATAGCTTATCATTGTCACTCACGTGACCCTATGCCATGAATGGACAGTGACTCTAATTGTGGCTCATGTGGTACATGCATCGGCTAATGGTCACTAGGACACTCACCCATAAGGATAGCATTATATCCACTGAGACTGACTTATCCTCTAGTGTTTGACCCATACATGCTCATAGAATTTAACACCTATCACTGGAACAAATTTCCCTAATTATCACATCGATCTTGACCTCTCACATATATCAAACCAAGGATACATGTGATCTAGATCATGGTTTCTCTTTACATAATTGTGGCACTCTATCGATGAATCCATACAGTTGATTATTCAAAATTCGGTGCCACTCGCCCAACGAGCAGTATTTTATTTTATTTAATGTCTCCACAGACTCTATGTCTATAAAAGCTGGAACACGAACACCCCACACTACGAACGATGGTGTCACCACTTATTGGCTTACGTGGGCACCCGTAAATTGTTACTTACTTATCAGAAGTTGCGAAAGAGATTCATAACATTTAACTTTACTCGTATCATTTTAACCTCATTGACCTTACCGTCGAGGACACGAACTAAGTTGTCATCAAACTAGCATGATCGATCCAAACCACACTGACATTGAAAAAGATCTACTACTATCCTCACCACGTCACACTTGAAAGGAACATTGAACATAAAGCTCTGATACCGGGTTTTAATGCCCCGACCCGAATTGAAAGGTTAATGAAGGATCAACCCGGTCCGGTTCTTACGTTGAATCTGAAGTGCAATTAAAATAACCTAAATAATGTTTCTAATTCAGTTTTATTATTATTTAATGTTACTCTTGTTAGCATGCGATTTTAATTATTATCAACTACGTAATATGACCAAAGCGGAGTGCCCCCAAGGCCAAGTAAACAGAGCTACTAATCGTAAATGCAAGTAACTACTTACCTGTATAACACTCTCAGAGTACGGAATGTCATTAGACATGTCATAACAAAAGGAGGTATGTAAGTCGAATGCTCAGTGAGATTATATACAAATGCAGTATAGAAATGGACGGATGAAAGGAATACTCACACGCTACACTACATGCATATGAAAATATGTATATACCTACATATATACTATGGGAAAAGACAAGTCCCAATGTATGAAACCGTTTCATTTCGAAAACGTTATTTGACCCCTTTTTATCTTCCTCATCCTTACAAAATAATCATTTCGTATTTTAAGTTTAGAACTAGAATATTCTTCCGTTTACTCACCCAATTAAACAATTTACAATTGTTGGGAAATCCTGTCATTCTCTTTCAAACGTTTATTTCTCAACGTTATTAACCCATCAAGAGTTATTAATTATTACTTAAGACTCTCTTTCAATGCATACACACACACACACACTATGTTTAGAAAATACTCATTTTCCTTTGAAATCTTTATATAACACATGTTTGTCTTTATTATGATTCAAACCTCATTCGGTAGCTTGAACTTCATTATATCATCTTATTAAACCATCCCATGTTGCCAAATGAATATTACACATTTAATGCGTTATACTTGCATTAGTAAATCAATGGATTAATGCCATTCATTTATGCCTTTTTCATGAATATTCGATTCCATATTTAACATTATCTTTAGGCATTCCGTCGACACACGCACACATCATAAGACACGCACACCCACGCTTTCACAAAATTTCACCGTCCGGCATCGAGCGCCAAATAAACTGCAGTTGCTTTATTTTTTTCACCCAAGGGAGAGCATAGCCCTGGTTAACTGTTTAACCCGACATCATCCAATATCATTATCTTATCGAAACACTATTCTCAATGTTCACATCAATTACATTCACGGGCCGAAGCCAAAAGCCCGGACTTAACCGTCCGCTTTTCCATTAACACTTGGAAAAATATTTCTTTCTTCTTTAAGTCCTTTATTTGCACGTACGTTGATTTTATACTGAAAATCATTCTTGCTTTAGGAATTAATTCATTATCTTTGCATTATTGCCAAACACTCTTTAACATTTTTATTTCATAAAAATTTCATACTTTAAGTAGATTACCAATTTACCGTTTTTAATACAAAAACAATAATTTAGTCCTTTATTAAGTCTTATTTTCTCAAGACGGTTATTAAGTCCTCATCTTAACCTCTAAACATTTTAGCTTTTCTAACACTTGTTTATATTAAACTTTTTCTCAATTACCACATTTGTCACTTTAACACATGACTAATACCCTCTATACTTTAAATTTCAAATTTTTACCTTTTATTCCTAAAGTCTCCATTTTTCATGAAACTAAGAAAATTTTTATTCGATAAATATTTTAACCATATTGACATCATTGACATTGCATTCTCCATTATTTCTTTTTCACTAAAAATATACCAAAATGACATCCTACATTTTTTTATTCCTAAAAAATGCTCATTATTAGTTCTATTAGAAAACACATCTGAATAATATCGTCACACATTTTTTTCTATAAAACGTCTATTTCAAATTTATTGAGAAAATACACACAACACTATTTTCTACACATTTTTATTCCATAAAAACATCTATTTAAGATCTATTGGTGACACGCTAATATTTCATTATATTCTCCTCTTAAAATTTAAGAGGACAAAGACTACAACATACACACAAAGTCCCAAATAAACATACTAGATTATCCCATCTCAATGAAGTCCAAATCTGTGAAAGGCATTGAAGAATCAAGGAAGATGACAACCCCCACCTCCTAAGGTGGCCTTAAAGGGGTTGTCTAGGACCATCATATTTGAACCCAAGAAACACCACAAAAATCCTACTATAAGACCTCCATTAAAACCCTCTTCTAATCACCCTCAACAAACACTTTTGTACTCTAACCACAATCATAACAATGGAAAGAACTGAATATTCGTGTGAGTGTATTTGTTACATTAGAAAGGGTCGAATTGAAACTAATTTAATGGGAGAATTGTTAAGAGTATTTGAAAGGTGAGGAGACAATATAATGAGTGAGCTCCACTCCCTCCTTCGTCCTTATATTTACAGCCAACCCATTACTCACAAACATCCCCTAACACTCACAACCTTTGATCCAATTAAATCTACGGTCCTAAAGTTGTCAGCATAATGGTACTATCAATGTACCTCACAACCCAAAAACACAAAATTATTAAATAAATTTCCCATCTGTAGAGATGTCGGACTGACAATATAATTTGCAGTCTTCTTTGTAAAGATTCACATGTTTTCCTTATTGGTGTACAAACCAAAAACTTGGGTTTGCATCACCTATTTGTTTCATGTTTCGTCCATCCTCGTACACAGTATCAGTCCCAAGGCTCATATGAATGGTTGAGAATAAATGAGAGGACGACAACATTTTCTTGGTTCTTCCATAAGTCCTAGGTGTATCCCGTTTTACACGACAACCCATTTGACCCAATAGTTGCCACTTCTTTCCCTTGTCATAAGGAATCATGTGATTGAATTGATCCATGAATCAAATGTGGACAGCGAAGAGAGATAGTGTGTATAGTTCTTTCAAGCGACTACTCTTGTTTCCCATTTTGTCCCTCAAGAAAAATCAAAATTCCAGTATTGTCCCCTTTGTTTTACTTCTTATTATCTCACCTTCGTTTATTATTTGGTACTATTAGCTCCGATTTCTCACGACACACACACACACACATATATATATATATATATATATATATATATATATATATATGTACACATTAACCTATTTTTCGTATAATTTCTCAATCTAAAATCCTCTTTTATTCTTATTATTAATTCTCATTAATAAAATCATGAACCTAATTTTTTCTACATAAACAAATGTGGTTCCCAAAATCCTATAATTTAAACTTGTCCCTCTCCTCATAAACAATTCTTTTCATAATCTGATTTGTCACCCATAAATCCCTATAAGTATCATAAGTTCCTACTCATATAAATTCTACGTGTGGTTTAATTAATTTCTTGGGGCGGGGTATTACATAATTCTGAAACCCCCTTCGTCCATTGGAACATAAACATCCTTCCAAGTCACTTTTGCACCCAAATTCTTAAGATCAGTGTCATTCCACAAGAAGTCTCTACGAATTTGGTTAATGGAATTCATCACCTTTTTAGGGAGACTCAAGATATTGGGTCAATAAACCTGAGTGATATAAAGAACAACCTTCACAAGTTATATCCTCCCAACTTAGCTTAAGGGATTTGAAGTCTAGCACTTGACTTTGTGGGTAATTCTTTTAATGAGTATACTACTATCTTCAAATTTCAGTCTAGTGAAAATAAGGGGAACACCTAGGTATTTGAAGGGAGGCTTATCCACACTCAACTCAAGATTAGGAATCATAGAATTCAACACATCCCCAGGTCCCCTTTTCAATGGATAATCAATTCATTAATAAAATAGAGGTGATTGATGTCTAGTTGTTGGCATCTAGGGTGTTAGGATAATAAGGGCTCGGAGTAGTGCTTATCCAAGATACTATCAAAGGCTTCCATCAGAAAGAAGAATAGGTATGGATATAGGGGATCCCCTTATTTAAGTCCTCTAGAGCTATTGAAGAAACCATGAATCCCCCAATTTAAGATAATTGAGCAACAGACACGTACTCATTAATTCACTGAATCGTGATGGAAGGGAAGCCAACTTCTTGCAGAATATCAAATAAGAAACTCCAATTAATAGTGTCATCGGCCTTAAAAAATTTGATTCTAAGGATGTATATAGGGTAGAAATCATTATGGTAGATCCTTATGAGTTCCTGCCCTAAAAGAATATTGCCAACTATAGATCTATCACCTATAAAGGCAACTTACATTTCATTGATGATCATGGGCATTAGAGGTTTGATTCTATTAGCAATCATTTTGGAGATGCACTTGTAAATAGTATTACAGTAATCAATGGATCTAAAGTCCCTCATATCACTAAGACTCTTGACATTAGGGATGAGATCTAAGGTAGCACAATTTCTTTGTCTAAGAATGTGGCCATTGGAGAAGAAATGAGACACAACATCATTCATATCATCCCCAGCCACATCCCAATTATCTTTGAAGAATTTAGCATTATAACCATCAGGTCTAGATGCCTTATTAGACCTAATAGAGAATAAAGTATTCTTAATCTCATCATGGGAAACAGTTGTTGCCAAAGCATCATGTTAGGCATGGTTTAATTTTCTAGTCGTATTTAGCTCAAAATATTGATCAGCACTGGAAGTACTAGCATTCATGAGAGAGTTGTAAAAAAAGACTGCCTCAGCAGCAGCAGCATTGCTCCCCTCAACAATGCTCCCCTCACTGTTATTCATGGTTATGATTTTCCTTAGAGCAATGTTCTTGTTGACACAACTATGGAAGAAGGAGGTACTCAACTAACCAACTTTTAACCAATTGATTCTGGAATTTTTTTTGAAATAATCCTCTTCAGAGGCTCTAAAGGTTGTATACTCTGTAACCTTATTATTTTCCTTTTCACTGAGATGAATATTGATGCCATACTTATCAATCTTCCTTTGACTAGAGTACATCTCTTCCCTCACCCCCACCATTCTATTAAAAAAGTTTCTATTTCATTTGGAATTTAAACATCTAAGAACAGGCTTTAGTCTTTTCAGCTTGTGAGATAACTTGAAAATAGGATTCTCTCCCCCCCCCCCCCCCTTATTCCGAAAGTTGACAAGTATCGCCTTAAACTTAGCATCTCTCATCCAAAAATTGAACAATTTAAAAGGCTTGGGCCTCCTTTACTCATTTGGAAAACTACGGTAAAAAACTCCAGGATAGAAAACACTAACTTGGTAACCAGGGAATTAGAAACTCCAGAGGGTGTTGTGCATCATACGATCAATTCTATATTGGACATTGGAGCTACCAGTAGTCTATTTATTCTAAACGAACCAAGTTGTGTTCATATCCTCAAATTGTGCATCATAAATGCAAGAGTTAAATTCTTGAACAGCTCTAGTATCAATTCCCTGGATGCCCTTCTTCTCATCACTACTTCAAACAATATTAATGTCTCTCATGATAATCCATTGGACATCATCAGTTTCCCTGAGATTATGTTTAAGAAAGTTCTATAAAGGACCCCTATCCATGGTTTAGTTGTACATATACACAAAGGCGAAAAAAATAACTTATCCATACCGACCAATTCAACCTTGCATAATATAGCTTGAGGGTGAATATTAATTAGATTAACCTTTAGAATGTTGAGGTACTATCCCACAACAAAATGAGCTACACCAAAATTGTTGAAGCATTTGTGTATTGAATTCCATTTCCAAAAATATCTACAAGCAACCTCAGCCATATGGTTCTTACTAAATTTGGATTTAAGGATACAATTGAGGGAGATCTTATGATCATCAATAATCCTCTTTATTTCTAATTATTTATAGGGGAGTTAAGATCCCTAAAGTTATACAATTCTAACTTAATCATATTGAATTTTTTATTTACTGTTAGACCTTTTCTTCCCCTCTTGGTGTTACCATGTAATGTGCCTTTATGTTATAGCTCATTAATAGCTATTTCCATAAGGGCCAAGCCAGTTGGCTCAAGTGTTGATTTAATTTCCCATAATGTCCATTAAACACATCAAAAGATTTTGAATTTTTAATTATAGGGGACACGGGTACACGAGTTTCCTCCACCACTTTAAAGGTAGTGCATGTATTATTGTGACTAACCTCTTTAGTACCACAGGTTTCATTGCAAGTTCAAGTGTAGCTTCATTATTAGTCTAGGTGGAAGAATAATAATAGGGTTTCTTCTTATTCACTTGAGTCTAGCCATCCTCTTTTGGGTTCACCTTGGTCACATTTTGTTAACTTGTAACAAGATGATTCTCCTAGTTATCTTTGGTAACCCACACTCATATAAATTTGGAGAACTTGAGGTGGTAATGAAGAAATATACAATAGTTTGCACATGATGGAGGTTTATCTTAGTATTCCACTCATACTTCAGTTGTATTTCCATCTTCCATAGCCACTTTAATAGTTCTTGAGTAGTCCTCCTTAGCATCAACCTCAACACAAATTCAAGCATAACTTCTTATATTCATCTCTTCAGTTACATTGTCAACATATAATGGGAAACTAATTGATCTTGCAATGTAGGTAAGACATTCCTCGGTCCAATATTAAACTGGGATATTATGAAACATCACCCAAATAGGTATTTTGGTGTTAGCTTCCTTATTTAAGTTAAAATTACGCTGCCATTTTATAGAATAATAGGGTTTCCTAGAAAATGCCACGAAACATTATTTGGAACCTTCTACCTCATATTATAGTTATTGAAAAACACTACACCAAATCTGCGCTATTGTCAAGGTCATTGACCCTGACAAATCCAACTTGTCAAGGTCAATGACCGTGACATTTCGAGGCGAGACCACTTTTTTTGTCACGGTCGTGTCACGGTCAATGACCGTGACACGTTTGTCACGATTATAAACCGTGACAAAGCCGTGACCCTTTTTAAAAAAATTGTCGTGGTCTATGACCGTGACACGTCCGTGATAACTTTTTGTCACGGACTTGTCACGGTCAATGACCGTGACAATTCTGGGCAGAATTTAAAAAAATCTGCTGGGCAGTATGGCCACTCCCACTGCCCAGCAGTATATTTGTACCTGTTATAGCAACGTTGTACCTGTTCCAAACATCATATATACAAACAAACTAAAGATAATGCAAATATATATTCAAATAGAGACAATATGCATCACGATATAAAACAATTCAATTCAAACTTATAACAATTCAATTCAAACTTAAAACAATGTCACTACATGCCTGGTGTATTGTTAAAACTGAGGAGGTGAGTAGGCCACATGACATACAAATTAACACACCCACTAATATACGTCGTGCCGCATTATTCGCGCAACCACAATAGGGAGTTCTCCTTCCCGGGTATGACATGCGTGACGAGCACCCTGGACTCCATCTCTTGAAGCACACGTCCATGAACTATTCCACCCTCGACGATATTCGGGTCCCTCAACCCCCGCCCTATCCGCTGGCCATCAAATACGTCCAATATGAACACGCTAGGCCAACCAAGTGTCGACATTGGTCTGTTGAAGGGCGCCAAATAGGGAAGTGGATCATCGAAGTACGAACGTGTCGGTGATGAAGCAGCGAGGTCCACATCCTCGTCATCCTGCGCCTCGTCCTCCCGCACCTCCTCCTCCACCGCCTTCTCCTTCCCTTTACCTTTCCCTTTACGGTCTCCACCCAACGTACGCTTCATGAATGCGTACATATCTTGGACCGTCACCTCCAAACGGGACAAATTCGCTTCGTGTGAATCCACCGTTCGAGCCAACCCTGTGTCGCTCGTCTCCAATCCGATGATCCTAGATTTGGCCACCCGCGAGATCACCCCTTGTCCTCCCCTTGCGATCAAAGCCAATCACTTGGCTGAGTGCATATGTGGACAAAGATGCCTTGTCGGCATTAGACTGCGACTCATGCACTTCCTCAAGCTTTGCCTGAAACGACAAAAAGCACATGATTAGTAAAATAAGTGAACTAAAAAATTATAACGTAATTAACAAAAATTAAACTGTCGGATTACTTACAATCGTGGCCGCGACGCTCGGGGACACCTCCTTGTCCTTCCCCTTCTTCGTCCGAAGAGCCACATAAGTATAGAGCCTATGTGGCTTACCCCCTGGCCCACTCCCTACTCCCTGAAATAAAATAAAGTAAAGTAAAATTAGTATCGGCCCCGCAAAGTAAAATAATGCAGAATAATATATTTTTGTAGTTATAGAAAAATTAAACCTTACCTGCATCCTATGCTCCACCTCGGCGTAAGAGGTCCGGCCGGAGTAGTGCACGTCCGTCTTTTTTGCCCGATTTTCCCTCCCCGATTGGCGAGATGCCAATTGTCGATCCTCGATCTCATTGTCAATGAACTTCTGCCATTGTGCCAATGAGATCGGATCCTTGGGGGGGACGGATTCATGCCATTGGATAATCGACTCTTGTGTTTTTCCAAAGTACCGTGCCCGCATATTTTTTTTCCACGACTTGAGTTGCTCCCTAATCTGCTCTAACACGGGATCGCGTAGCTTTGGATCCAAGTTGAATTGTTCGTGCCCAGCAAATACAATGTTACTTGCGAATAAATATAAATATAAATATAAATATAAATATAAATATAAATATAAATATAAATATAAATATAAATATAAATATAAATATAAATATAAATATGAAATCAAAATCAAAATCAAAATCAAAATTGAAATTGAAATTGAAATTGAAATTGAAATTGAAATTGAAATTGAAATTGAAATATTCATATAAATATAAATATAAATATAAATATATTACCTGTAGTACCGCCCAAACAGCTAACTTGAGCTCATATGGCACCTCCTTCCAACTCATAAATCCTGAGCCGATGACCGTCTTTAGCAGAACGAGGGATCTCGCTAATATCTTTGATTTGTTCTCGACGGTAATCCCATATTTCCCATATTTGGGGAGCCTAGGGGCGGAAGAGCCCTCGTCGCCTCCACTACCACCGACCCCAGACGACATCATCATAAACAGCATCATCATCTTCGCCTTAATATCTGAAGGCGACATTTGCTGTAAAAAAATGTTATTAGTACAGATATAATATTATCACAATATGCATATCTTATAAGAGAGTCGGGTTTGGCATTAATAAAGTGAGAATTACACACACACACATAAAAATCTTTAATAAAATTCTCATATCTTCTTTCAATTTAAACACACACACAGTAGTGACTGTCTATTTAAAATAATCTCAATGTTAATTTCAGGTATTGAATTTCTACTATTGTTTTGTGCTTTTTATAAATCATACCCCACCCCCACCCCACCCCAACATGTTTACGGGCTTTCATCACCCGTCATAAATTTTTCGGTCCGTGACTTACTGGCCAGTTGTCTTGGGTCTTTTAGTCCCTTAACATTACTTTAAGAATTTTACCCAATCTAAATACCACATTTTCTTTCTTGTTATACACTTGAACACGTTTTGTTATTTAGTCTTTATTAATTTATCTTTGATGTATTACCAGCATCTTTACTTTTATAAACTTTATTTAATTTTCAATTTTAAGGACTATTTTCATCACTTAGTGTTCATCTAAGTTCTAGTATAACAAGTTCCCATAAAAATCTTTAATAAAGTATTATCACAAATATAAACTAAGAGTGATAAAATAACTTTGAGGCATATAAATTAATTGTGACAAAGTAAGATTATGGAAACCCCACTTTTCTTTCTATAACTCCTATTTTATTAAACTTTAAATATAATTAGGGGTGTATAGAAAGAAAAGTTAAATAGGAATAAAAACAACATTTTTAAAATATGAAGGGCTCACCAATTTGATCAAATTTTTCAACAACATAGACTAATTGATCTTTATTATAAGACAATTACTACAAATTTATGCGCATCGCCCGAATTCAAAAAGTAATTTAATGACTAAAGTAATACTTTTTTTAACTTTAGTTATTCACCACAAATCTTAAAAAATATTTTATTTTTCATGCTTTTAGCAACTTCGGATGCCATTTTAACCCTTATTGTAGTTTTTTTAGTTTTCATGCTTTTATTTGATGGATATAAAGTCATGTGATTATTTCACCATATAAAGTCAACAAAAAACGCCATATATGGTTTTTTTCTCCATTAGTATAAGTATATAGCGATTATTTCACACTTAAATCACATATTAAGTCGGCCTTCATTTTTTTATGAAATTTGTAGAAAATTACTTATTTATTTTGAATGAAAATAAATTGTTATCCAATATTTTTGGATATTATTTACATTTACATTTTTGGATATTATTTTTGGATATTATTTACATTTACATTTTTGGATATTATTTTTGGAAATTTATAGAAAATTACTTATTTATTTACATTTTTAACCCCCTACCCCCCACCCTTCCCCACCCCCACCCTACCCCCACCCTGCCCCACCCCCACCCTACCCCCATCCTGCCCCACCCCTACCCCCACCCTGCCCCCACCGTGCCCCACCCCCTACCCCCACCGTGCCCCACCCCCACCCCCCCACACGCATACACACACGCACATATTTACACACATACACACATATATATACACACAAACATATATATAAATGGAAGAGAGAGAGAGAGAGAGAGAGAGAGGGAGGGAACGGCGGGAGGGAAAAAAGAAGGGGGAAAGAGTTTTTGCTGCTAACATTGTCACGGTCGTGTCACGATCATTGACCTTAACAATTATTTAAAGAATTGTCACGGTTAATGACCGTGACAAGTCTGTGACAAGTAAATTTGTCACGGCCTTGTCACGGTCATTGACCGTGACAATTCCTTATCACGGTCGTGTCAAGGTCAATGACCGTGACATAAAACACGTGTTTTTTGTCACGGTCAATGACCTTGACAAGGGTGGCCGGCTGAAAGGTGACATTTTGGCCATTTTGGTGTAGTGAAAGAATAATAAAAGTAATTATTATGGGCTATAATCTTGGACATGCTAAACTTATCCCATATTCTGTAGGCAGTGGTATATAAAAGAGAGTAAAGAAGCTTTCTTACCATAAAGCAACCTACGATACTATTTTCCCACTTCGAATAACCTTTTGTAGCTACTTCCAATGGAGGTGAGATAATAATTTTCACATCCACAATAGTTGGTTTGTGGTAGGTAAGTCTAAGCTTAGGAATTATCTCCTCATCCACAACATACTTCCATAGCTTGTCTTTAACAGGCTACACAGATGTGGTATCTCCATTCTTAGTAATGACAACATTAGTTTTCCCACTATTAAATAAAGAAATGTTGGTGTCTTAGGGACCTATTGGCAGGTTAGATTTACTACTAAAGATGCATATGTTCATCCCCAAGTCGGTGAAAGTGCAAATAGATACTAAGGTAGGTGTACTAGTAGAAGGTATAACCAACATGTGCACACAATATTCTATGTGATCACTTTGGCAGACTAATCCAAAGCAAGAGTCTTTGGTTGTAAGACTTCCAACTGTTGGCCTACAATGGGGTTTTTCTACTTACCTCCATAAATAGAGGTTCTGAAACCATTAATATCATTATGGTTAAATCCTTTTCTCTTAAGGAACTCAAGGTGGACATTCTTCTCTTTGTTAATTTCTTGTATTCTAGCCATATTAGCATTAGCTCTCATGATGCTATCTTCAATTGTTGTGATTTGGCCTTCTTCAAAAGATCCATTATCATATCTAGCATATTTGGCATTAGGAATACATCATAAGGAACCAATAATAGTGTGAGGGTATTCAACATATGAGGTGATGGGCTCAAAATAGCAGGTGCAACAATATCACCTGTGCCCAACGCATTTAGTACAATAGCAGCACCAGAAGTAGAAGGGGGAGCCATGGGTGTTTGGGTAATGGTTTCCTTACCTCTCATGGTAGTATGAAGTTTAGAGCCACAACTACAGGATGATGGCGGTCTGGAGGTCACCATGCATTTTTAACTTAAAAAGAAGGGATGAGAGAAGGAGGGAGAGGAGGACAACGAAGGAAGTGTGGTATTTAGGTGGTGTAAGTAGGAAGTTAATGATGTGGTAATCCTAAATATAATGGAAATCATTTTTAGAGGGTTACATGTTTATTATTTTATGATGATAAATCCACTGAAGTAATGATTAAAACCATTGACTAGATAATTAAGGACTTCATTTGTATTGGAACTAAGATGAAGCATAGTGTGGCCAAAGTTGCTTGGAGTGAGGTTTGTAAACCTAAGAGTCAAGGGGTTTGGTCCTCAAAACTATGGTGTAATGGAATAAAGTTTCCATATTGAGATGCTTGTGGTACATTTTCACCAAGAAAGAACTTATGGGTTAAATGGTGTCACACTTACAAGATCAAAAGAAGGAGTATTTGGGCCATCAATATAACCAGTGATTCTTCTTGGACTTAGAGGAAAACCCTCAAACTTAGAGGATGGGTAAACCACTCATCAGATCAACCATTGGTAATGGACGTAGCACTTTTATGTGGCGTGATAATTGGCACCCTCTTGGCCCTTTATAGCCTTTTTTTAGGAAAAAGCCCATATATGATGTAGTAAATAACACTAATGCTAAAGTTATTGAGTTTATCAATGGAACTAGTCATTATTGGCCTATAACTATTACATGGTAATTGAATGGTATTCAAAGCTCCCATATTCCAATTATCTACCCCGATTTGGATAAAAAGATGGTTTGTTTATCTGTTGGAAATTGCTTACACTCAACATCTTCCTATTATTATGCCATTAAATCCCATGCAGCCTTGCCATATGGGATAATTTGGTTTGTCATAACTACAGTATTCCCAAATTTTCATTCGTTCATTGTAGAAATTCATTAGTAACCAAGGATAAAATTTTAGAGCGGGGTCTGATTAATAATGCCACTTTCATTTTTTGTAACAATGGGGGAGAGACAATAATTCATATTATTAATGAATTCCCCATTTCTTCTCTTATTTTGGAAGAAGTGTTTAAGAGGAATTAAATGTACAGAGACTTGGTCAGCTGGGACATGGAGATCATTAATGCAGCTAATGAGGCATATGATAACTATTTTCTCAATTAATTGAGAACTTCATCCTTCTCATCCATTATCTATTACATTTGGATGGAAAGGAACAATAGGCTCCACAACATAGGTGTTAAGTTAAGTGAGGCACTTGTTAGTGTTATTGAAGTGATAGTGATGGCTAAAGCTTTCAAGTGGAAGAAGAGTAGAATATCAAATAACAATTGGATGGCCTATAATATGTGGGGCCTTCCACACTCTATTATGAATGATTAGTCATATTTGTTTCTCCTTTTGTTTACTTCCTTGTAAGTTTTATTTTGATACCTAAGTGTTTGGACTAATAATTTACCTAGAAAAAGAACTATTTATGATTCTTCGAGTGATCCTAAGGCCAAAGTTGCGAATTTTTTTTAATGGAAGTGAGTGGAGATGACCTTCCTCAACCACTTGGGAGCTGAATGAAATGAAAAGATCAATTTTTCTCCTATTAACCCCCATAAATATTATCTCCATTTCTTAGATTCTTGTTAAGAATGGAACATACAACACTTCCACTACTATGGAAGCCATTAAAGACCAACTCCCTATGACTAATTATAGGTAGGATATCACTACCAAAGACATATTGATGTTGTGGGGGGTAATTGAGAACAATGTTTGTGAGTTGTGAAATAGTTCAAGTGAAAGTATCGACCATATTATGGTTGAGTCCCCAAATGTTGTTGATGTTTGGAATGATATCCTCTATAGAAACTAAATTTATAGTAAACATGAGAAAATATGAAGCTACAACTGAGGAGGTTGCCCACAACTTTTTAGATAATTTATTTTAGGTAAATTAAGTTGTATATAAAAATTAAATGTACAAAAGGGTGGGAAAACCGATAAATATATCAAGATAGAGCCATAAACAAGTAGTTAGACAACAACCACAACTAAAAAGCAAGCCTAATAATTTTGGCAACAACATCAGAACTCAACATATTGCACAAACTTACAAATAAGTAAAAAAAATGCCTAAGTATGCTCAAGTGTATGAGGGATACCCCACATATTGCAGCCAACCAAATAGTATAGGTTCACTTGAGAGCATTAGCTTGTACCAATTCTTCAATGTCGTTAACCATGGCATTACTAAGTTTGGCCCCTCTGTTGTGAATCCTATTTTTCCTTTCCATCCATATGCACTAGATACTAGATAAGGAGGATAAAATTATCAAGTTGTAGAGAAAATAATTACCGTATGCCTCATTAGAAGCATAATTGACTTCATAGTCCCAGCTGCCCAAGTCTTTGTGCATTTGATTCCTATTAAACACCTTTAAAACCATAGGGGCACTCATTAATGAGGTGTATTATTCTCTCACCCCTGAATTGTATAGGCCACACGTGTCATTATCAATAAGACCTCAGTTTAAAAGATTTTCTTTGGTTAACAATGCGTTTATACAAGTATTCCAGAGGATGAAAGAGCACTTAAGAATGTAAAACTTATTCCACACCAGTCTGTGCCACTAAACATTGTTGACATGGTGTCTAATAGCTTCATAAGGGGAGGCTATAGATTACACTCCATTTTCAACAGGTTTCTAGTTCATAATTTCATTAGTATATTGATTAATAGCATGAAGAGGTGAGTGTTGGATGTTATTGATCACCCAAATCATAGTAGCAAGCCATTTCCTTCTTTTACCATCTATATAATCCAAAACATTGACTTTGGAGTTCTGGCATCATCGTAGATGGATCTATCCCCAAAGCGGTGTTGTAGAGGTCCTAACTGATGCTAGTTGTCATGCCAAATTAATGTATTCCTTCCATTACCTATAGAAGCCTTCATGAGAAGTTTGCAATCATCTATAATTTTCAAAAAAATTTGAACTCCAAGTTGTGTCATTTGGAATGTTAATAACCCATATACTCCTCCCATTGATCTTGTATGACTGGATCCATTTAACCCAAAGGTTATTCTTCTAGTAGCAAATATTCCTCAAATTTCTCATGATAGCAACCTTATTCCACTGTTTTATATTTTTAAGGACCAATCCACATTATCTTTTGGTCTTATAAATATCCTTCCAAGACACTTTAGCAATATTATATTGAAGCCCAATCCCATTCCATATGAAGTCTCTAAGGCATTGATCAACTCTTCTCAAAACTCCTTTTAGCAATATGAATATCGTAGTCTAATAGATTTGCATACTAAAAAGGACATACATGGCAAGTTGTAGTCTCTCATCCTAACTATAAAATCTAGTAGTCCATCTTTTTACTCTAGTAATGATTCTATTAATGAAATCTTTACAATATATTGCCTTCAATCTTGGGGAAACAATAGGGACACCCAATTATTTGAAAGGGTTTTTATGGTGAGTAATCCATGTCTAGTGGTCATGATATAAATTTCCAAGTCCCTCACACCTGAGCAGTAGAAGCTGCTCTAGTTCATATTATGCTTAAGAAACGAACTCATTAAGAGAATTCTTAATAAAATTCCATATATTGGATTTCCCCACCATAGAAAATCACTAGATCATCATCAAAGCTTAGGTGGTTAATCTTTAGTTCCTTGAATTTAGGATGGCAAGCGAATGTTTGTCTGTTATCATGTTTATCCAATATGCAAGAGAGAGCTTCCATAACCAACAAGAAGAGGCAAGGTGAAAAATGATGCCCTTCCTAAACCCTCTATTACCAAGTAAGAAAGCATCAAACTCTCTATTAAGGTTGACAAAGAACCATACATTAATTACATAGCTCTTAATCCAAACTACAAGCATAGTGGGAAATTCAACTTATTTCAGAATTTCAAAGAGGAAGTTTCAATAAATTGTATCAAAGGCATTCAAAATGACAATCTTCAAATACACCTAGGGTTGTGGGAGTCTCTGTGGTAATTCCTCATTAACTCCTGAAGAAGCATAATGCTATCAGTAATGGCTCTGCCTTAGAGAAGGGTAGATTTTCTATCATTAATCAGATATGGCATGAGAGGCTTAATTATAGAGGCAAAAATCTTGGAAATACACTTATAGATAGTGTTGCATCAAGCTATTGGTCTAAAGTCTCTCATAGAATTTAGATTACTCACTTTGGGAATAAGATCAAGAGTTTTACAATTCTATTATTTATACATACTCAAGAAGATGTGTTTGATAACATTGACCACATCTTCACTGATTACATTCCAATTATTCTTGAAGAAACTAATATTAAATACGTCACGACTTGGAGCTTTGTCTGAGAAAATTGAAAACATGGAATGCCTAATCTCTTCCTCACTTGCATGATTAGTCAGGCCACCTTAGTGAGCTTGGGTGAGTTTCCTGATTATAATATCCATGAGGATTTCCCACCTTACTTGAATTCCCCATTTGAGAAGGGAATTAAAGTAGGAGATTGCCTTAACAACTACTACTTCCATGCCTTCCATAATATCCCTTCAATCATTCTTGATACTTATTATCTTACATCTAGAAATATTGGACTTGACTTTTTTATGAAAAAAATAAAGCATTCAAATCCCCTAGTTCTATCAATCTAATTCTAGACATTTGTCTATAGAAAGTCGTCTTCAGTTGATCTTAATAAGTTGTAATGTATAGCCACATCCTTCTCATCAATATTTAGACCAATGCTGGAGCCATCATTATTCAAACTTATTTGTAGCAAGTCAAATTGGATTTTGGCCTCCTGCACTCTAGTAGAAATGTTGGAATTGAACTTAGCGTTAGTAGCATCAATTGTGGCTTAAGTCTTCTAAGCTTTTGAGAAATCTTTTCAATGGGTATTAATTAACATTAAACAAACCAAGTGTCTTCAAGAGTGGTATTAAATTCCTAATTATTTATCCAAAAATCAATGAATTTAAATGTTTTAGGCTTTCTATTATTGAGGCATAGAACAAATATGATAATGGGACGGTGGTCAGATATGATTCGGCAAAGATAATTTTCTCGTGACTCAAGAATGGTAGAACTCCATTGGTTTTTTCAAGAACTCCATCAATTCTAGTTTGAGTACAACCCCCACCTTCACTCTTGTTATTCCAAGAGAACCGTAAACTAGTTACATTCATGATATCCAACTAAGTATCAAAGATGCAATTGTTAAAGTTATCAATAACCTCGTGGTTACTTCCTAGTCTTCCTCTTTTCTCATCGTGTATTTTGAGAATATTGAAGTCTCCCATGATGATCCATTGATGGTCTTCAATGTAACTCTGGCTTAGTCTAAGAAAGGTCCAAAGGGGAACTCTATCATTAGGCAGATTATGACCATAGACAAAGGTTGAAAAGAATCTTTTATTTATGCCCATAAAATTAAATTTGCAAACAAGAGACTGGGGATGTTCCCTCAGAACCTCCATATCAAAGATTCTTGAGTCCCACCCAACTAAAAATCCAGATGGACCACCATTACTGGGACTATTATGGCTATAACTCCAATTCCAAAGATTGTTGCTACCAAATTGGCTATTTGTTTTTTTCTGACTTTGGATTCAAGGAGACAAATTAAAGAGAGTTTATTTCATAAATTAACTTTCTCACCTCTTGTTGTTTATGAAGAGAGTTAATACCCCTTATGTTTCATGATGAGATCTTGGTAATTTAGAGTGTTTGTGATTTTATTTGACTTCTTTTTCCTTTTTCTCCTCCCACTATTATGTTGAATGATGGTATTTGGAGTGATAACTAGTTTACCTTTATTTTCTAGCTCATCCAAATATTTAACTTTGAGTGCAATACTAGATTGTTCTAAAGTTTCTTCATTGTCGCATTCTTTTGTTCTAAATACCCTAAATGAGTTAGTTGTTTTCATAATGGGAGATAGTGGTATGATGGTCTCTATTGGTTCTATGTTGTTTATGCATCTCTAGATTTCTTTAGTATTACTTACATCCCTAAGAAAGATGGTTTTGCTGGTTTTGCAAGTAACTTGTGTCTATTCCTCTATTCTTCTTCTTTTCAGCTTTTTTGGTATGCTCGTTAATTGAATCATCACTAGAGAGCTATACTTCTTTACCTCCAATTGAATAACTTCGGGGCATTTGGAAGTGGTGTGACCAAAGGTGATGCAGTGGATACATGAGTGAGACGTATCTTAATATTAGACCTTGACAGAGGTTATGGTTCCATCCTCTATAATGAGCTTTATAGTCCTTGGATACTTAGCTCGAGGATTCATTTCAACACATATCTTGGCATAGTTAATTCTTGTCATTTTCTCAGTGACTGAGTCAGCATATATGGGCATTCCAACTAACTTGGAATAAATATAAGACCTTCAACAGTCTAGTACTCCATAGACGTGTTATAAAACATAACCCATACCAGAACCTTCTCTAGTATATCTTTGGTGAAGTTACAATCAGGCTGCCATTTCTTCCGCATAATAACATTGCCCATAAAGTTCCATGGGATGTTTTCCACCACTTTATATCTTCATGATGTAAGCGAGAGTAACCATCATCATTAGAAATGACTTTAGAGAGCCCACGACATGTGAGCTATGTTGTTTACCAAAGTTAAAGGCAATTTCCTACTAAGAAAAACATCCTACACACGTAGATTCCCATTGAGAGTACCCAATTTTATCCACTTCTAATGGTGGCTTGATCTGAACTCTATCCTCAAGGATTTTTTTTTGTTAGATTTAATGTATTAAAAATGGAGGAGAATATACAGAATAAAAGGGCTCACCCTCTAAGGCCACTAAGGCCTATAATACAAGATCACTTAAGGAGCAGTCGCAAAGCAAGCACATTTAAGTAAAAAATAAGGAAATGACTTCCTAAAAACTAGTGCAGAAATGAATCACTAAGCCCAAAAAGATTGCAGGCCATCCAATTAGTATAATTCTTCTTGTCTTCTTCCACTTTTAAGCCCTAGCCTTTATTATGTCTTTGATTTATCTAATAATCCCCAAGTTACTTTTGGCCCCTCTATCATGAGTTATGTTATTTCTCTCCCACTAGATGCAGTAAATTGTGGAGGAGAAAGACAGAGTTCTAAGCTTGTAAATAAACTTATTACTTATGTCATGGGATATAGTTTCTTCAGTTTATATCCTCATTCTATAGGTGCCCATACAACATTGGATTCTGAATAGGATTTACGACCAGACCTCAATGGAACAAGGACACTCAAAGGTTATGTGGTGGATGTTCTCTCTATTGGTGTTACAAAGGCTACAGTTTCATTATTAATCAGGTCCCAATGAAAAAAATTGTATCTAGTGATGAGCCCTCTCTCTGGGCCATCCAAAGAATGAATGAGGATTTTGGGATATTTCCATTGTTCCAATCTAAATTTTCACATCTAGTATGATGCCTCGAGTTTTGATAGCTTCCTATGAATATGATGTGCAGTATAAACCATCTCCAGTTGGAGTCCATGTCATCTTGTCCTCCACCTCCGTATGGATAACTACAAAGATAGACATATTGTATGTCATTCAGCCCATGTCATAGTAACATGCCACGTTCACACCCCACCTAATTAAATACTGGGTGATCAGTCCTTTACTAAATTAAATCAAAGCGTCCGATTGGTTCATTCTTAGCATCACTATCGAATTTATTTTTTCTTTATTAATCACCTAATAAATAATTAAGTTAAGTGTAAAAACATTTAATTATATAGATTAAGTCCTATTGTTATGATTTAATATACGAAACAATTTTCATGAACACAAATAATAATATTGAATACAAAACCATCCAAGTGGAATAAATAGGCTAGATTAATCAATCCAAATAAATTATCCCAAATGAAAAGGACATTGTAATAATCAAAATAATCCCAACTAAAACTGAATACTTAAATAATAAAGAGTACAAAGTCTCTCTGAGCTAAATAAAATTGGAATTGGGCGACACATGCCCCATCTAATATTACTAAGTGAAGAGATGAGATGATAAGGATGAAGTTGTCTAAATTCAAGGATCTGTAACTCCCACACTAGCTGCAGCATGTCAACAGTCCAAAGATCTAAGCCTGACGCCCCTGTGACTGGGCACCAGTAATTCATATATATATATATAAGAGAAAGAAAAGATGACAGGAAATCGGTCAGAGCCCGAGTGTAGAATAGCTTTAAAATTGTTTAGCAAGTATATAAAATGCTTAGAACTTGATATTTACATGCATGTTAGTGCCTCGACACGCACTTGAGAATTCCCACCTCTCAACTAATGTGCACGCCTATTGTAGTACTGAATTACTCTAGATAAAGTTAACCCAGTTAACTAGTTTAACCCAATTTCCCCTCACCAATACTGATCCAAGTGATCGCCTGACTATAGATTATATCTGATAACCTTTTCTTATGAATTTACCAAGCCAACTATGTTCATCTCAATATAGTTTTAAGTTCTCAACCACTTAATTCATTTAATATTAATTATTCAATTTTATCTACTTACAAGCACAATAGATGAATCACAGGTACCTATATTTATCACTCATAATATATATACTAATAGGGAACCCCACATAAATCTATGGTGCTGGCATACTCTGCTATCAAGTCCCAGTATCTCTCGTACAAAAGGGAAATACTAGTTCGGAATCACTCTTGAACTACATTAACACAAAACACACATATTGGAGGTGAAGTATAGTTCCAAGTCACTAAGAGTTTAGCACGTACCCTTACGTCTCTTAGGACCATCTGACTATCATTCTCAAATAGCCTGTACTAAGGATCATATGTTCTAGGGTACAAGTCGATATCCCCCATAAAGGTCACATCGAGATAAAGACTGTCTTGGCGCAGAAACCTCCGTGATAGCAAGTAGCGTGGGTATAATTAAATACAGATGTTCACATACTATATATATATATATATATATATATTCATTATTCAGGTAGGTACCCCCATGACCCATAACATATTCTAACCATACGCGGCGCCTAGCGCCCAAATCCTATGTAATTAATTCATTCTTGTATTTTCTCAATTACCGCAAGTTTGCAAGTACTTCTCAATCCTCGAAGTGTATCATTTTAATAAATATCAAATCATTAGGTGTACCCTCTCTACCCTACTAGTCTAAGTCATTATTGGCTTTCACAATCCCCAATTTATCACACATGCAATCATAATCCATTTTATACCCTCATAACCCTACGGTTAAATTCCATATGAAATCGTACTACCCGGACCTTGTCCCCAACTCTATTAGTCCTTCTCATGTCCCATTTTGATATTTAAATTATTTCTAAGGGTCCTTATACATTGGGGATGGACTAACATTTAAAAAGTAATAAGATTCAAATTCTAGGAGGAGTCGATCGATCGAAGGAAATGGTTGATCGA
The DNA here is from genome assembly GCA_949130495.1 of Sambucus nigra. Lineage (NCBI taxonomy): Eukaryota > Viridiplantae > Streptophyta > Magnoliopsida > Dipsacales > Adoxaceae > Sambucus > Sambucus nigra. The sequence goes on from OX422221.1 coordinate 349,414,519, forward strand.
TCGACCTAGTCCATCGATCAGTTATTGGCCCAAAAATTATGCAGTTAATGCCTACGGGTTTCTTCCATTTTAATCATCAAAATCTCCCTTAAAATGTTCCAAACTCCCAACCAATCATCAAAAACATTATATAAATAGGTATGGATGATTTTTAACGTAAACCATTAATTAATTCTCCAAGAATCATCATTAAATGGGTATAATTCATGATTTGGTCTCTAACCCTGGTTTACCATATTAATTCAAGAATCCACATGATATTTCAAGATTTCCTTCTCTAATCATCATTAAAATTCATGATAAATACTCTAAACTCATAAGAATATCATCCTAACATGATTTCCATTCAAACATATGAATTTGAGTCTTCCAATTACGTTAAATCTCCAAAAAAACTTATAATTATATATCCTACTCTAACATGGATGCAATATCAACTCAAGAATAGCAAGATAGATACTTGCCTCAAGAATGAAGGTCTGAATTTATGGGATTTGATGTTGTGGCTGAGTTCCTCTTCCTTCGATACACTCAAGCGATGTTTATGGTGAAAACGGTGCAACTAGGATGATTCTAGACTTGGGAAAGCTCTTGACCTCTCTCCTCTAATGGCTTCTGTGAGTTGTGTTTGTTCTAACGCTAGAAGAAAACCTCTAACAACAGATATAGCCTTATAATTTTCGTTATTAATTAAGGCCTAAAATTGGAAATTACCAAAATGCCTCTCGGGTTGCCGATTATGCCTAAAAATATCTCGAGACCCAAACTAAACCCTTTGGTACACTTTTCTAATTATCTCGACCTGTCCGAACACATCAGCGCACTCAAAATGACCATACGAGCTACTTAAAATTAATTTAGTTATTTATTTCCTTAAATTAGTCTCGATGCGACTGACACGCGCGTTCCAACTTAATTTCTATAACTGTTGAGTTATTCACTCGCGACAATTTTAATAAATTCAATATCATATATTACTTTACTCATTAAGTAATAACATATTTCTTACCAATAATTATTAACTCTCGTCACGCTAGTAAATATTCAATTTAAAAATTCGAATTAATATTAAATTAATTTATGTCAATTTAATTTAATAAATCCCATAATTAAAGGCCATGAAAACACGTGGTATTACAGATAGCTCCTATGATAAATTGAGCCACTTTTGCATTTAAGTTACTAGTTGCATCCTATATGGCTTTATCCCAAAATAGAGATTAGAGAGGGCCAAGTGGATGCTAGTTATTATGCTACATGAATTTTTTTTTGCCATTACCAATGATGGCTTTAATGAGAAGTCTCCCTAAATATCTAAGCTCAAGTATTTTCCTCCATGTCTAGGAAGAATCAGTAGGCATTTTGATGGACCATATACTCCACCTTTTGATCTTATAAGTATGACACCATTTAACCCAGAGGTTGTCTTTCTCGTTGCATAAATTCCATAAGTGCCTCATCAGCATTGCCTTTTTCCAATCTTCCAGGCTTTTAATGCCTAACCTCCTTCCTTCTTGCGCTTACAAACATCAGTCCACACTACTTTAACCCTAGTGTTCTTCAACTCAGTGCATGCCCATATGAAGTATCTAATCATTTAGTTAATGGATTTGAGTATGCCTTTAGGGATTATGAATAAACTAGCCTAGTAAACATGCATATTGAACAACATATAGATTTCCAACTGCATCGTGCCCGCATAACTGAGAAATTTGTTGGTCCAACGTTTGATTATGGCAGTAATTTTATCTATAAGGTCTCTACAATCCTCTTCTTTAAGTCTGGTGTAAATGAGAAACACTCCTAGATCTTGAATGGAGACTTGTTAATGTTGAACCCCAGGTTATTTGACATCACCTTGCTGTCATTGTAGATATTCTAGAGCAATATGGATTGCTCTTGTTAGGATTAGGGTTAGGCTAGATAGGTTAGAAAATTCATCCAATGCTAACTTAACATAATTAACAGATTGTGGGGAACCACCACTGAAAGCACAAGTGATTGAGTTGGATTTCCTTTCGAGTATGTTGGTTTGGGGTAGGAAAGTTTGAACTTAGGTTCCTTATTTTCTTCCACTATAGACTTCTAGGTCTTAATTTTCGGTCCCTATTATTACTAAGATGGTTATTAGTTATGGGAGTAGCGGTATAGGTCTGATGGGACACTAACATTTATCTCCAGTAAGATTGGAATAGGGTTTTCATAATTGGGAATATAGCAACAGTAGGGATATCCACATCATCATATGGTGTTGTAACTATAGCAGTTAAGGATGAGGCATTGGTCATGGTATTAATATTCCAGGTGGAAGCATTGCCCCTCACAGTAGATTATATTTTTAGACGAGGCCATGGTTAGTAGGTGGAGGAGGTGGTGAGGTAGGAGGAGCAGTTTAAGTAAGGGAGGACTGCGTATGGGGAGAGGATAGTCTAGAGAGAAGGGGGAGCATTATTGTAATTTAAATCAACAACATCACTAGTCCAATTTATAGGTAATTATTTCTTGAACAAAATGAGAAACTTATCCCTCTCCATCACTATTGATTGCATTTAGATTGAGAGAAATAATAAACTCCATAATAGGGGTTCCAATTCTTCTAATACCTTGCTGAAAGAGATTGAGTTCATGATTAGATGAAAGGTGATAAATTTGAGAAACGTCAGAACAAACTTTGTTAACTGGATGACTTGCATGTACTAAGGACTCTCCAACTCCTCATTGAATGAATAGTTAAGTTGTCTTCTTGTATGCTAGTTTTGTTTTCTTGTAGGTAATTGGGTATGCCCAATCTCCTTTTTCTTTTTCCAGTTTGGCGGTGTGGGGTATGCCCCTAATCTTTGTATCTCTTGTTCTATATATACATTTTACTTACCAAAAAAAGTATGTGGTGTGTGAGAGAGAGTCTGTGAGAGAGAAGGAAAGCATAGTGTTTGTGTTTGTGAGAGACGAATATGTAGGAGCATGTGTGGCTGTGTGAGTGTGTTTGTGTGTACAATAGATCTTTTGCATGTGTGAGAGGGTGTGTATGGGTAGGGGAGTGTGTATTCTTGTATGTGTGTGTGTGTGCACATGATTTTTGTTTAAAAGAGAGAGATAGTGTGAGTGACGGTGAGCGTGACCGTGGGATGGAGCCTGTGCATGTATATGAGAGAGAGAGAGACCGTCCAAAACTCTCATATGGGGGTTGCTGACCTCATAACTGCTTTCTTCTCAAGACAATTGGCTTTAATTTTTCAACCTAGTGTGTGTGTTAGTGAGAGTGTGTATTACAAAATTATATCTAAAAAAATTATATATTTTTTATTCTAGCGAGAAATATATTTTTTGGAAGAAAAAAATTGGGATAGCTTTGGATTAACTCTAAAGGATTTTTAGAAGCCAATTCAATTACTAAGAGATTTCTTCTAAACATTTAGTAGATTATTTTCATCAATAGAGGATCAATTTTGGAGGGTCTTCATTCACAATTTTTTCATTATTATTTTGGGAGATTTTCTTCAATTGAGGAAATATAATTCTAATCTCTCCTCTTATGAGATAAATAGTATTTTCTACGTAAAGAGTTTTTTTTCTTTATAAATTTTAGAATATATATAAAGATAATAAAGTTTATCTTATTTTGATCACACCTTTATAAATTCTGATTTTGGTTGAATACATTAATGAATCTAATTTATAAAAAATTATACTTGATTAATTTTGTCTAATTTGATGTAATTGAATTGGATTATGAATTGTACATTCTTGGCATAATTTAAATGTTAAATCTAATAATGAATTAATTATATGTGTTGAAAATCATGATAGTTGTTTAATTTCGTGTCTTATTATGTTAAATTTTATTTTTCATACTTTTGAGAATTGGGGATCTAATAACTATTAACTTCATCATTTTTGGAGTTATGGATTATGTTAAAGACTTTGATAGTCTCGGATTTTTTTTAAATAGTAAATTTGCTCAGAAAATTATAAAACTTTGTACTCTTATGAAAAATACAATTTCCTAAAATTTTGATGTTTTATAAATCCCAAAAAGGTCGTTTAAGACCTAAAAATGAGAAAAAATGGACTAGGTATATTTATCGACATGTAGTATCATAGAAAAGTGATTTTTTTTTATGCAGGTAGAAGGCATAAATTAAGACGTTTTGCAAGTTTTTATATGGAATAACGTTCTGGACAAGTATCATATTTTAAGTTTTTTCAAAATTTGATTATAAGGGGGTCATATTAATAAATTATTATACTGACGACATAATGCTTCAAATATCCTAAATGCGTACAATCCTAATTTACGGACATTGAAAAATATGCGAGAAATATATTTTTTATATGATATAAGTGGAATAAAATTCTTCTTGTTTTATTTTTGTGGAGAATCTATGCATCACTCCCTCCCTTTTAATAGTAGTGTAACATTTAGAAGTAATTTAACGGAATTTGAAGACTTAAAGTTAAAGTATAAACGACGTTGGAATATAATAGTGATGTGTGGAATTTAAGTTGTGGAATTATATCGAGAGTGCATAAATATTACTCTTACGTTGATGACCATATGCATCGGGCCACTTTTGTTATATTTTTATTAGGGATATATTTGGTGGATAAGGTTGGATCTGTATCGCGGGGCTTGGTGACCCATAGGGGACTGGGGTCCAGACATGATTACGATGATTTTATTATTGATAGAATTTGGGGTAGATATGGTGAGGTCGGATTTGTATTTATGATGGGGATTTATTTATGTTATGAATTTTATTTTATTTCACATGCGTGAGGTTCTAAATATGCTCATGAGCTTCATCTATCAATGAAATATTTACATTAATTATATATCTATAAGGAATGTTATGCATTATGAGACCCCTCAACAAATGAAGGGCTAGTCCTAGTTTATATATTTATATAACAATTAATTATATAACTGTAGAATTATTATTTATTCTCATAATTGATAGTTTTACTACTTGAATGCGTAGTTATTATCTTGTTGCGATGGGCCTGACCCGTCATGTTCTTCTAGGTGCTCCAACATATCAGACCTGATTTCCCACTCAAGTACATAGTCTTTCACTCCAATCGTCATCGAGTTTTTGAGATGTAGGTTTTGAACCCACTTTAGTTTTATTTACTTTATATTTGAGAGATACAAGGTTTATTATATTCCTAGCATTTGTAATCAGATTTGTCGACAAAGTGATTTTGGGAGATTTGGCATGTATTAGTTCATGTCATAATTTTTTTTTACTTTATTTAGTGGTGGTGATCGTTTCTATTTATATTATATGATCATTAAGGATTTCACATATCGTTCTCTACTTTAATATATCCTTATTCATTAATTCTTATTTCACGCTAAGAATGATATTTAAATTGAAATGACTAACCATTTTATTTAATAAATAGACTTGATCAACCTAATTATTAAAAATTATAGGTGTCACAGTTAGTATCAAAGCATGGTCCTAGGCAACGTAGGTTCCGTAGGTCCATTCTAGTCATCCGCGTAGCGTTCTTTTATACGCTTGTTTTCTTTGCATGCTTATCACATGGTACAATTTTTAGAGAGTTTAGTTCCAGTTATTCTAACAAAGAACCTGACTAGATTGAAGTATATCAGGAGGGTTCCTTATTTGAATTTCATTCGTAAGATGCCCCATGCATGGTTTTAGTTCGATCGAGAGTTAGAAAATATTAGGCATAAAACTTTTATTACATATATAGTAATACTTTTGGGGAAGTGTATGATGAGATTATGGAGAGGTTCAACAATAAGTATTTCCTTGAGTTTATTCGGTCTCAGAAGAAGATAGGTTTCATCTACCCCAATAAGGGGCATGTATTATCGCAGAATGTGAGAAGGAGTTTATGAACCCCCCCCCCCCCCCCCCCTTTTTTTTTTAAGATATGAATACCGAGAAAAAAGTCCTAGGCATTTTGTGATAGGTATTATTTAACCAACAAATTCGGTGGTATGCCTAGATAATAGATGTGTCACTCATTTTTTCTAATAATACATTAAGCACAAGATGATATTCTAGAAATGGGGCCAATCAAGTGGGCACAAGATGGGGGAAGTATCCAGAAGTGACAGGAAGGGAGGTCAAAGCCTTGATGGTTCATTTTCCATTCACGATGAATTAACCAGAGTTTTATTTGATATGGGGGTCACATATTCTCTTGTTGCATGACACTTCATGTGTTTATGTGATGATCTCGACTCCTTTCATTAAGTGCTTATCAATAGTTATTCTGTTAGGTGTATCCACTCTTATTATTGAGACTTGTGATAGGGTAGGAATTAATATTGGTAGGCTAAGATTTGTACCTAACTTGTTAGTTTGAGATACCGATACATATGATGTTATATTGGGGTTGGATTGCCTATGTAAGTATCAAGATCATATAGATTGCATAAGGAGAGCCATCTTGTTCTCTATACAGGGTCATGATATGTATTTAGCTGTTATGCCTTGACGAGAGGGTGGGGCTACTACCCACTTCTACTTTATTGATGAGGAGACCCTATACGAGGCAGTGTCCCTAGATGTGTTCGACGAGATTCTAGGTTCACCTCCTAGTTAAGATATTTATTTTGTGATAGACTTAGTAATGGACATGAAGCTGATATCTAGATCATCGTACCGCATGAATCCTATTAAGATGAAGGAGCTTAGAGATCAGATTAAATAGTTGCTTGAGAATGTCTCCATTCGATGTATCACTTCACCTTAGGGTGCACCAGTTTTGTTTGTAAAGAAGAATTATGGGTCTTTGCGGTTGTGTTTTGACTACCGCACATGAATAAGGTGGCGGTGAAAAATAAGTACCCATTGATGAGGATCGATGAAATTTTAGATAAGTTGGAGTGAGCTTAATTTTTTTAAGTATTGATTTGTGATCCGATTATCACCAATTGATGGTGCAAGAGGACTATGTTCCCAAGACAACCTTCTTGACTCATTATGGGTCTTATGAGTTTCGAGTGATGCCATTTGGGTTGACTAATGCTCCAATTGTATTTGTGGACTTAATGAATCAGGTGCTTTGACCTTATTTGGACCAGTTCATCATAATCTTTATTGATGATATTCTGATCTATTCACAGATCATGGAGAAGCATGGCCAACATTTGTGAATTGCATTACAAATTCTACGAGAGCAAAAGATTTATGATTGGTTCTCCAAATGAGAATTTTGGAAGTGGGAAGTGAGGTTTAGGGGAAATGCGGTTTTGATGAAAGGATTATCCATGGATCCGAGTAAGGTTTCATCTATTTTTTATCGAGGATAGCCCACGACACCTACTGAGCTCTGTAGCTTTTTAGGATTGGCCGATTATTATCATAAATTCATTCATGGTTTATTGAAAATAGCGGTACCAATGATCGAGTTGACTAAAATGTGTGTGCCATTATTTTTTACAGATAACTCTCATCATGCTTTGATACTCTGCTTTTCCGAAGAGTGGGGTAGAGTTCATAGTTTACACTAATGTTTCTCTATAGGGTGTGGGGGTTTGATGCAGGAGGACAAGCCAATTTCCTATTCCTCTTAGAAGCTTAAACCACATAAGGTTCATTATCTAACTCATGAATTAGAGTACACCCAGGTGGGGATAAAATGAACCAAGCTATGAAGAGACAATATTAGTGGGTCGATATGAAGAAGGATGTAGCTGAGTTCATATTGAGATGCATTTTATGTCAAATGGTGAAGGTGGACCATAAGAAGTTACTTGGTATACTTTATCCTCTACCCATTCCTAACTAGAAGTGGGATATCATCTCAATGGATTTCATCATGGGGCTACCTTTGACACCTCGCCATCATGATTTTATTTGGGTGATAGTTGACCGCCTAATGAAGGTAGCTTACTTTTTGGCCGTACATATCGAGTATTTGACTGAGTAACTTGCACGTTTGTATGTTGTTGAGATTATCCATTTGCACGGAGTCCCGTTACTGATCTTTTCAGATCGAGGTCCAAATGTTACTTTCAGGGTATTTTTTAATAGGCCATAGGGACTCAGTTGTATCTTAGTACGTCATACCATCCACAAATGGATGGATGTATGACAATGGTAAATCGGGCATTGGAAGACGTGTTATGTACATGTGTGATGGATTTCAAAGGAAGTTAGGGGAGACATTTTCCTTTAGTGGAGTTCGCATATAATAACAGTTATCAAATGTCCATTTCCATGGAACCTTATGAGGCACTTTATAAAATACTGTGCCAATCACCGATATATTGGTTACACCTAGGTAACGGTAGATAATTGGGATCCAAAATTTGTCTAAGAGATGACAAAAAAGATCAATTTGATCAGGGAGCGGATTAAAGTCTCTGAGGACAGGTTGAATATCTATGCCGATAAGAATAGGAAGCCGATAGAATTCTAGGTGGGAGAAAAGACGTTACTATGGATTTCGCTTGTGAAAGAGATGATGAGGTTTAAAAAGAAATGGAAATTGCCCCCCGGTTATATTGGGTTATTCATGATTACGAAAAAGGTATGACAGGTTGCGTATCATCTAGCACTTTCGGACCACCTAGATTGGGTGCATAATGTGTTTCACATTTTTCTACTCCGTTCGATTCTACACCTAAGGTTTCATATCAGAATATTGATGTGGGCAAAATTGATTTAAACTCGGAAAAACCGGTGAGTATTTTGGATCAACGAATCATAAAGTTGCATTCTAAGGAGACACCAGTGGAATTACCATAACGAAGAGGAGTTCACTAGGGAGCACGAGGATTTGATGAGGCAACAATACCCCATATGTTTTGACTCATTTATATGAGGTTTTAATATTTGACTAACTTATATGACGGGTTATTACTTTGACTTAGGCAAATGTGGGGTTAATTTTGGATTACGAGGACGAAATTCTTTTTGTTTGGGGGAAGATTGTAATACCACATAATATAGGATTATTCATTTATAGTTAAATATTAAATTTTGGGAAATTTTTATTAATTTAATTGATTATTTCAATGGAAATTGAATTTCAAATATTTTATAAAGTATGAATATTATTTACTATTTAACATTGGATGCTTACTATTCAGATAGTATATACTATTCACAGAAGATGCTAAATAGTAATTACTATTCGAATAGTATTTACTATACACATTGGATGCTAAATAGTATTAACTATTTACATAGGATGCTAAATAGTAATTACAATTTAAGAATTAAAATAAAATTATGAGCATAGGATGCTTATTCTTATAAACCACTAATTATGTTCATTCTCTTCTTCATTCTCCACTACCATTCTCATTTTCACTACACAACTCAACCCAAAATCTTAATCCATTTGTCACCCAAATTTCACCATTATATCTACAAAATTATACTTTTTTTATGTTACCCAAAAATTATATTTTTCTGGAAAAAAATTGGAACAACTTTGGATACTTTCTAAATGATTTTTGGAGGACAATTCAACTACTTTTAAGAGGGGTTTCTTCTATAGATTTGGGAGGTCCTCAACGAAGGACCAATTTGGGATGGACTTCTCCAACAAATTTTTCATTATTTTTTTTGAAGGTTTTCTACAATTGAGGCAAGATAATTCTACTCTCTCCTCTCATGAGATAAGTTGTATTTTCCAGCTAAAGAGTTTTTTTTATAAATTATAAAATTTATATAAAGATAATTATGGTTTATCTTATTTTGATCACACCTTTATAAATGCTGACTTTTGGTGAGACTTGATTAATTTAGTCTAATTTGGTATTACTGAAATGGATTATAAATTGTACATTCTCCGTATGATTTTAATGTTAAAGCTAGCATTGGATGAATTATATGTGTTGAAAATCATGATCATAGATTCAATTAATGCCTTATTATGTTAAATTTTATTTTTCATACTTTTAGGAATTGGGGTTCTAATAAATATGAACTTCTTCATTTTTGGTTTATGAATTATGTTAAAGATCTTTTTAGAAATAGTAACTATGCTCAAAATTTTATGATATGCTCAGAAAATTATGAAACTTCAAAGTCTGATGTAACCTATAATTTTCTAAAAGTTTCATGTTTTAACCAATCCGAAAAAGGTTGGTTAGGAGTTGAAAAATGAGAAAAATTGGGATTGATATATTTGTCGGCGTAAAGTGATTTTTTCCCCATGTGTATGGCGTAAATTGAGACGTTTTGTGGCTTTTTATAGAAAATAATGTATTGGGCAAATTTGGTATTTTAAATTTTCCCAAAATTCGATTAGAATTGGCTCATATTAACAAATTATTATTCTGACAACATAATGCTTCTAGAATCCTAAATGAGTACAATCCTAATTTTTGGTAAGTGGAATAAAATTCTTCTTTTTATTTTTGTGAAGAATCTATGCATCTCCCCCTCGTTTTTAAAAGTAGTATAACATTTAAAAGTAATCTAAGGGAATTTGAAGACTTAAAGATAAAGTGTATAAGGGTTGGAATACAACATTGACATGTGGAATTTAAATTGTGGATTTATATCGAGAGTGCATAAATATTACTCTTATATTGATGACCCTATGCATGGGGTCACTTGTGTTATATTGTTATTAGGGATATGTTTGGTGAATAAGGTTCGACTTGTATCGTGGGGCTTGGTTACTGATTAGGCATAAATATTGTATATTTATCCCCTGAATTTTGGTATTTTTATGATCTCGTGCATCGTAATTGACATGTTTTTATCTCATAATTATGATACTAACTCTCCTTATCAAGTACCTCGTGTTTTGTGTATCTCTTATGTGTTTTACAGTTTTTCATTTAAGTTAGTGCGAAAGAGAACTCGAAAGAATAAATAAACCCAAGAAATGGAGTGTTCAAGGGCATTTTGGTAATTCTTCACCCTTAGTCCGGAGGTGGGTCCTACTAGAAAGTTGAAGATATTAAAATTACAAGAACACTAGAAAAAATGGAACCATAATCGGAGCTATGATGAAAGAGTTAAACCATTTTGAAGATTGAGGAAAAATCATAAAAGAAGAAAGAAAAAAATGCCAACAGAACCAAACTGATCAGGTGAAAAGAAAAAAAGAACTGGTCCAATGTGTTCAAGTTATTTACATAAGTTGAACCGATATAGTGAAGTGGAAAAAAGAATCGGTTCAGTGCTACAAAATTCTCTTTATAAACCAAACCGATCCGGTAGGGGACCGGTCCGACAGGCAGAATTTGATTTTTTAATTCTCAAAAATAGAGTTTTGCATGGCTCAAACTCTTAAAATAACGTGATGTATTTATTTTTTGGTCATACAAAGACATTGGGGAGTTCTCTTTTTGTAAGTTTTAGATAGCTTTTTAAACCAAGAACCCTAGGGAATTACTTTCTTCAACAATTGTTTAAACTTTAGGCATTAATTCAAGATTTTTCTTCATTCCAAGTAATATTTTCTTCATGATTTCAATTGCTTTCATATTTGCGTATGATGACTCATAAAAGTTAGGTTAAAATTCTTCTTTATAAGTTTCATCCCATTTTTCACGTAATTATGAATTCATGCAATATAGATTTCTTGTTCAAGCATAGTTTAATCATGTCTAGCTAGATTTCTAAGGGTTGGGGTGCATGAACCCAACCCGATGTAGTTTTCACGTATAAAAAATTAGTCTTCGAATTAAATAATGATTGAATCGTGTTGTTGTAATACCCCGTACTTTTATTGATATTTATTTATGGGATTAATTAAATTAAATGTGAATTAATTGATAATTAATCCGGATAAAATACTAACGAGATGTGAGTTGGTATTTGATTATAATGCGTATATATGGTAGTATATGAATATTAAAAATATTAAAATTGTCGCGAGACTGAAATACGGCAATTTGAGAAATTTTGTTGGGACGCGCGTGACATTCGCATCAGGAATGTAATTATTTAAATTCAAAAAGTGAATTTTATTTTTATCAAACGTATGGTCATTTTGAGTGCGCCAACGTGTCCGGAAGGATCGAGATAGTCAGAAAACACTAGCCGGGAGTTTAGTTTGGGTCCCGGGGCATTTTTAGGCCAAACCGGCAACCCGGAAGGGTATTTTGGTAATTTTAAAAATTAAGGAATTTAGACCCACGATTTTTAGTGTTGATTTATTTATTTTTGGTTAGGCCATTAGGTCCATGATCAGCCAAAAACATAGAGGGGAGTTACGTGAGTTAGAGGAGAGGTTACAAAGAGTCCCCAAACCAAAACCACCACCCACCACCACCAATTTGGACGGAATTGTGACCGGAATGGAGAGAGGACCAGCCCTTAAACAACAACAACGGATCAGAACATCAAATTTACAAGCAAGTGGTTTATCTTGCAAAGATTTAAAGCATATATTTTACATGTTTCTATAGAATTGGAGATTTCTCATAAATAATGAAGATTAAATGGATTTGAATGGTTTAAATCATAATTTGGGTAGGACTTTCATGTAGGTTTATATTTGAGATGATAACAACTACGAATTTATGATTAATGAGTAGAGAAGTTCGAAATTTGAAGGAATTTATGGGATGTTCTTGAAGAAATAGGAAAAACTACGTTTTAAATGATTTTTGGGTAATTTGATCCATGAAAGTGATGTTATATGTTGATTTGATGAATCTAAAATGTGGGGAAAGAAGTAAACATGTTAGTAGGATGATTAGTGTATTCATTTGAGAGTTTTGGACGTTAGAATGATGATTATGAAGAGTGAAAAAATGCTAACCCGTAACTGCTAAGGATTTTTGGGCTGATGCCTGCTTGATCGATCGATCGACTCAAGAATGTCGATCGATCGAAGGTTCGATCGATTGACCCCTTTTTATCGATCGATCGACCCCTGCTGTATTTTGGAAATTTTTTCTCTTTAAGGTTTAATGATTATTCCAAAGCCGATGTTGGTTATTAGGAAGATTAATATGATAGCGTGGGACTTAATTAAAGTCAGTAGGGCCTTAGATGTTATCGGAGAACGATATAACTTATGGGATTGATTGATATTAAGTGCAAGGGTCTACCGAGTGAGGTACGGTTAGAAAACGTTCGAATTGGAACTACATTAAGAATTGAGGATGATGTAAGATAAGGGCAGTAATGGAGGGACTTTAAGTACTGAGATAACATTTGAAATTAATAAGAAATCTAGTAACCTTTTGAGTTAGGTTAAGTACCCAAATTGATATGACGAGAGAGTTATCAAACGGAATATATATGATATGTAATACTCGGAGTAAATTTGACACGTACGAGATGAACTAGATGAAATGTGCGAACATCTATATTGATATATGATTACTTAGGTTGTGTGAATGCCTAGTGTATGGATTTCTTATGTGTATGACATACCTACCATACTTGCTATCACGGGAGGTTTACGTTCGCTTAGGGCCATCTAATCTTTGTGTGCCCGGATTTAGATTGGTACCTTGAGGACATAGTTCAAGAGAATGACTTATTTGTGAGTTAATAAGTCAGCTGACTATGGAGCGTAGGTATGTACGTGACCCATGGATATGTTGAATTATGTTCGCCTCCATTTTTGTGTGTTGTGATTATTTTAAAAATTCCTGAGAGATTCGGAATTTGTAATCCTGATGTACGTGATGTACCGGGATGGATAGCAGAGTATGTGTGCACCGCATCTTAGCCTCGGGGTGCTTGTATTGTATATTTATGATGTGAATGATATACGGTTAAATGAACAGACTTGTCATGTTTAATTATGAGAATAATTTATAGTAACTCCTTGAGAAGATAAATAAGGGGATAACCTCCAGTAAATGATAATGCTAATAATTGAGAATATGAGTTTAAGTAAAGCTATCTATTAAAGTGATAACATTGGGAATTTATTGTGAATATTTGTGATGGGTTCATTGTTGCTTAGTAGATGTGATTGACTAAGATATGCGAATGGGTTAAAAATGAGAATTTAACTAACACTTGAGATAAGTAAATTAACGAATGTGAACATGGGTTATAAATATGGCTTAATTGGGGGTTATGTGTAGATACTCTATGTTTGAATGCGAAGGCAGGAGTGGTATAAACTAGTTAGATAGTGGCATAACTAGGATGGGTTAAAGGCATACGTTAGACGTGCACAGTAGTGGAGAGGTAAGGAACTCATGTGAGAGTACGCAATTAACGTGTTTATAATATGTGATGTTCAATTGTAATTTAAATCACTTGTTGTTTTTAAAATACTCTCCACTTTCGGGCTCTGACCCGTTTTTTTTCAAATCTCTTTTTTTTTGTAAAAACCTTTTAGGTGCCCAGCCACAAGGACACCATGCATAGTATTTCCATTCAGGTGACGAGCTGTAGCTGTTGTGGAAGTTACAGGACCTTGATAATAGACGCCTTCTTTTCTAGTTCTGACTCCATATTCAGCTTCATCATTTGTAGGGCATGTCGCCCATTTCTTTTAGAGACATTTTATATTCAGTTATTTAGGTTGTGGATTGTAATTAATTCAGGATTCAGACTTGTTTTATTATTTCAGTTGTGGGATTGTTGTGAGGAGTATTTCCTCCAGACTCTGTATTACTTGTTGATTTCACTATTGGGACTTTATTGTGTATGGTCATTGTTGATGTAAAAAATTAGATAGCTCTAATTATTCAATCACAGATAAATAAAATGAGACAAAGATTTTAAAGTGGTTTAGCCTTATAAGAATGGCCTACGTCCACTGTTATGTTGTTGCTGAGTATTTTGGGAATTTTCAATTATATGTTTTCTCAAGAAATTCCGGTCCCTTTGAATGAGGGTGATATAAGGTATTTATAGCCCTTAGGCTGTACATGAAAGGGTTGCTACATTAAATGATACACATATGAAATGGTAATACATTTAATGCAGCGTGTGCGTCAAGATGATAAACATTCAATGAATAATTGAACTGTTGATTATCTGGCAATTAATGTTACGGCCGAGATGCAGATCGGACCGCCTTAGTTGCTCATTGCTCAGGAGTTCCTCGGAGCGCTAGAGTACCTCGGAGTGCTGAAGTTCCTCGGTGTATCCTCGTTGCTCGGGAGTTCATGAGTTGGTCGTGGAAATGAACTTCCTCGTTACTATTGTGCCAAGTAGATTGACACGTGTCTTCATATTATTCGTCCATATCAGCATATTAATTTTGGTATCAATAGAAGCCCCCAATGTTTCATATTTCGAACTTTGAGGAGTATGGAACATTCTTTCTCGGTATATGGCGATATTAAATGACTTTCCTGGGTTTTAGGAGCCTTTTCTTCATATTTGAATTTCTTTCAAATTCACAAAGTCCGCCTTTTTTGAATTTTTATGAGTGCTTCGATCTTCGTGCATTTTTTCCTTTTAGCCGCCTGTGGCGTATTAGTTTCTTTTGTGTAATCATTTCCTTCGCAGCTTCCCAAGGTAAAGTACTTAAACTTCTTAGGTAACCATACTGTCTTCTACCATTTCCAATTTTCTGCATTCAAGCTTTCTGTTCTCTCTCTCCCTTGTGCGTTCATCTTTTCCTTCGCTAGTTGTCAGCTCTTCCTTTTTCGTGTAAGATTCTCTTCTTTTCTTCTGTATGTCTTTTATTCACTATGGTTTATATTGTGGAGTCTGTTGAAAAATTTCATTCCGATTTTTCCATTCCTTCCTGGGTAACTCTGGAGGTTCTTTCTGAGCCTTTAGATTATTTTCGATTGGCTGAGGGACATTGGTTCCCCAGTGTATTCATTGCTGAATGTGGATTTTCTTTTCCGCCAAACCCCTTATGCTTAGAGTTCTGTCAGTACTTTGACGTTGTTCCTGCAAAAATAGCCCCCAATTCATGGAGAATAATTAATGGGGTGTATAAATTAAATCTAACTCATGGAACTCGTATAAGGATTCCTGAGATTATGTATTGCTACAGATGGGCTATTTTAGATAATGTTTATTACTTAAAAACTAGGTTTTTAAATAGGGCTCTTGTAGTTAACCTCCCTGATGAAAATAGAGATTATTTTGAACATGGGGTGGTGATTAAAAATTGGCAATATGCCCCCTTGGTTGGAGACGCAGTATACCAGGGCACTAAATGCCCCCCATATGGCAATGGGATAGGTTTATTCTCATTTTCCTTTACTTATGAAATTATGCTTTTATCATATTTGATAAAATGTATGACTGATATTTCATTATGTATTTATTTGCAGTTGATAGTAAAAGAAAAACTCCAAAAGAATCAGAGGTTAATATTAAGCATCTGAAACTTATCTGGGGTTTGCATAAGAACGTTGCAGACGAGCACATCAGGTCTGCATCATATTTGCTGCAGTATAGGAGTTATACGACTTCTTATACTGCTCGTCCTGTGATTAGATCTGTTGAGCCAGCCTCAACTCCATAGGATTCTTCTTTAGATTCTCACATCCCTTTAAGTCAAAGAATGGGCAAGAAAAGAGCTCCCCCTGCTCTATTTGATGACACTACTTCTATTGCTGAAGCCAAGAAAAGCAAAATTGATGTCCCAGAGGGGACTAAGAAGGTGGATGTTGCGCCTTCCAAAGCTACCGAGAAGCCCCCAGTGGCTCCGAGCAAGAAGGTTGCTCCTGTGGAGATGACTGCTATCTCTCCTACCAAGAGCTCTTCCTTGGTTGAAATTGCTGAAGTTCCTTTGAGGAGATTGAGGAAATCATCCTCAGTCAATTTGGTTAAAACTGCCAATCTGACTGAAACCATACCAGCTGGTGGTGTTGGTGTTCCAACCATCATTCCTTCGAGCTCTGCCATGAGCTCGGTAAAAACTTGGATCATACCCGAGGTCCAAGGATAAATGAAAAGATTTCTAGGGATATGCTGACATCCCTAGCTACCCGTCACCTTGCTTCAGTAAATTTCTCACACTCTGAATTTCCTTTCTTTCTTTGAATACTTGTATTTTTGTATTGACCTGTCACTTTTTCCTTTGTTTAGCTGGTGAATTGTTTTAACAACATCGTGAAGAAAGATGAAGCAATTAAAGCTTCCAGCTCCTCGTCGGGGGTAGAGGATGCTCTGCTGGGTTTGACCCAATCCTTGAAAGATTCTCGTCAGCAGTATAGTGAGGACAAAGCTGTCTGGGAGAAAAGTTGTCTATAGTTGAAGCTGAGAAGGTGAAGTTGGCTGAGACCTCCAAGAGTTTGGAGAATAAGGTGAAAAGTTTAGAGATTGAGCATCAAAAATATGACGACAAGCTCAAGAACTTTGGAGAGCTTGAAGATAAGCTGAAAAAGGCAGAGGAAGAGTTGTCCGTCCTGTGAGATGTAAAGCGCCAAAAAGAAGAATTGGATGTGAAGTTAAAGACTGCCGAGGATCTTCTATCCGAGAAGCTCTCCTCGGAGAAACTGAAAAGAAAGCTCGCAGTTAAAAAATCCTTCAGCGCTGGCTGGGATAAAGGATGGGACAAAGGGATTGATGCGATGACATCCCAAGTACAATACGGGAAGTTGAAATACTTCCGAGATGGCTGGGTAGCTACCCTGCAGGAATTGAAGATCAAAGACGACTCTGAGCTATTTCAGCTACACCTCCCTGGTCCTCCCCCACTAATTGTAGAAGAAGAAGAAGATGAGCCTATCTCTGATGAATCTTCCATAGCCATAGATGATCAAGTCCCTGCCTCTCTACCTTCTGCCAACGAGGAAATTTCTTCCATGCTTCCTCCTCCTGAGAAAATTTCAACTCCTGCTGATCAAGCTGTTGTTACCACCGAGCAACCAAGCTCCTCGTCCCAACCTCCCGAGAAAGTCTTGGGAGACAAGGAAAAGGTGTGAAGTTGTTCGGTATCATTTCTATCTTTCATTATTTGTAATCAAACAATGTAATCTTTTTGTGATGTAATAAAATACATCTTTGTTCATCTCTGTTGTTGATGATTTGTTTTTGTTGACTGTGTCTTCTTTTCATTATTAGTTTGTGGCTAGAATGGAACTGATATCTGCACATGATACAAAGCTGATGCAGCAATGCCATGAATATTATAAAGCTGGTCATACAAATTTGAGTGTATCAGAAATTGCTGACATCCTTGGCCATGATGCCTCAGAACAAGCAATTGAGGTTTATCGGTACTTGAACGATTTACTTGATCGAGCTGTGGCCAACAACGTGGCCTACTATGACTTGATTGAGGATCTTCATTATTCCTTAGAAGATCTTCAGAGTCAGCATAATGAATCAACTTCTTTGTTGCACAAGGAATATGAGAATAGGTATCAACAGCTTTCCTTTGAGACAGGTCACAAAAAGATCATCGTTGGGTATGATGTTAGGGAGAGAACCCTTAAAGGTGAAGTTGAGGCCTGCAGACAGATCGCCGAGCTACTGGAACATGAGAACAATAATTTGCAGAAGAAGTTGGCACAATATGAGTCTGCAGCTTCATCCTCTACTGCCTTGGTACCGGTCACTGATGAAGGATTTTCATTCTTAGAGGTAGAAAACGCCAAATTAAGGCAAGAATTGGATACTCTGAGAAGGTCTGGTATCTCTACTACTGCTCGGGGACAAGGAAGAGGGTCTCATGGGCGAGGAAGAGCTGTTCAAAATGTTGTCGAGGAGCAAACTTCTCCACCTGCTCGGAGTCGATCAAGAGTTCTCAGCCGTAATGTTGAAGAATCTCGTACTCTGTCAACATTGGAAACCCAAGCGTACCAACTGAACGCTAAAGATCGGGCTTTGTCTGAAATGTCCAAGAAAAACCTATCTTTGGAAGATCAACTTACTGCGATGAAGTCTGCTTTGAATGATAAAGATGTTTTTGCCAGGAGCCTTCACGAGCAACTAGAGAGAATAACTTTCCAATTCCACAAACAACCTCGGGAGTTTTGGATGGCAGGATACAATGAAGCCCTTTGTCACTTGGATGCTCGTCTTGAAAATGCCCATAACGAAGGTTATAAACAAGGATGGTTGAACGCCCTGGGTGTGTTAAATCTAGAGCAGGGCCATTTTTTATGGGATTATCATGCTCCTGGGCTACTAGACTTGCCTGTAGCGCCTTATAAACTAGACATGGAATGGATCCCAGCTCGTGCCATTCCTCGTAGCTTAATTTCAAAATACCTTGGTGACTATAGTCTTCATTCTCAGATTGAATTATCTCGTCCCGAGCATCTCCTGGATACACCTTCTGTGATGAACGTCAGAATGCTCAGAGATGTTAATTCCATTAATTCTCCTCTTTGCCTGGAGGATCCTCCTGCTGGTGAGGAGCCTGTTTCAAAAGCTAAAGGAAAGAGACCAATAGAATAGGTTTTTCAATGTAACAGTTAGCACATATATGTAGCTTGTAATTTATTTTGATTTTAATGAAAGACTTTCATTTTCTGTTTGCAAATCTGTATTGCTATTGTTTTGTGTTTATCAAACATTTTTACATTTGTGCATATGTATCTGTTAAAAAGATAACAATATGGTGTTGTTCATCAACCAACTTAGTAATCAAAATTACAATTATCAATGTTGCTCAATCACTTAATAATAAAGTAATGAGTATAAAATGTTTAAAATGTTTCCAACCAACCAAGGTTGTTAAATTGTGCTTGTCGACCAACTACAGTTGATGGGTTTTTATCTCCAATCAGCCATACTTGGTAATTTTTTTTCATAAAATGTGTCCGACCAACCAAGGTTGATAATTTATCCTCGTCGACCAATTACAGTTTTGATCACCGACCAACTACACTTGGTTCAGTTTGGAATTCTTGTATTTTCTGGAATGATTTTACTTTCCGACCAACATAAATTGGCATATTTTGTTTCTTAACCAGCCAAAATTGGCATTTTTAAGAATGTTGTTCTTGCCCTCTTACCAACCGGAGTAGGTCATGAGTTTGAACTATCGGGTTCTTTCGAACTATCTTGTCCACAAGATCTTTTACCAACCGAAGTTGATCACGCAAGTGTACGCCTCCTAACCAAAGGAGTATAATTTGTTCTCGCTATTTTACCAACCGAAGTTGATCACGCTCGAACTATCCGGTTCTTTCGAACTATCTTGTCCACAAGCTCTTTTACCAACCGAAGTTGATCACGCAAGTGTACGCCTCCTAACCAAAGGAGTATAGCAGGTTCTTAACCAGCCAAAATTGGCATTTTTAAGAATGTTGTTCTTGCCCTCTTACCAACTTGAGTAGGTCATGAGTTTGAACTATCGGGTTCTTTCGAACTATCTTGTCCACAAGCTCTTTTACCAACCGAAGTTGATCACGCAAGTGTACGCCGCCTAACCAAAGGAGTATAATTTGTTCTCGCTATTTTACCAACCGAAGTTGATCACGCTTGAACTATCAGGTTCTTTTGAACTATCTTGTCCACAAGCTCTTTTACCAACCGAAGTTGATCACGCAAGTGTATGCCTCCTAACCAAAGGAGTATATCAGTTGTTCTCGCCCTTTTACCAACCGGAGTTAGTCGTGGGTCTGAACTATCGTCTTCTTCTTGTTGTCGAGCAGCATAGTGTACAACACTAGTATTCCCCGAAAAACTTTCAAACAAAGGAGAGAAAAAATGGTGAAAACATCATCGTTTTATTCATATTGATGGAACCGTTGTACATTTTACATCATTGATAATACTTGCGAAGGTGTTCAGCATTCCAAGCATTCTTGAATTCTTCTCCTTCTAGAGTTGCTATTCGGTAAGTTCCTGGTCGAACAACTTCTGTAACTCGGTAAGGTCCATGCTAGTTTGCCTCCAATTTATTATGCTTCTGAATGACCTTCTTTAGCACATAATCTCCTTCCTTTAAATCGTATTTCCTCACCCTTTTGTTGTAGAAAAGAGTTGTTCGTTGTTGATAAGCAGCATTCCTAATGGCTGCCTCTTCTCTGACCTCCTCGAGCATATCCAAATCCAGTCTTCTCATCAAGTCACTGACAGGAGAATTGAAATTCAGTACTCTATGCGTTGGAAGACCCAACTCGACAGGTATTACAGCCTCACTTCCAAATGCCAGCATATATGGTGATTCTCTAGTCGCTGCTCGGGGAGTTGTTCGGTAAGCCCACAATACTGATTGTAGCTCATTAATCTAATTAGCTTTAGCTTCACTTAGCCTCTTCTTCAAACCATTTAGTAGTTTTCTATTTGTCACCTCAGTCTGCCCATTGCTTTGAGGATGACCTGGTGCTGAATGGGTCTTCAGGATGTTTGATTGTTGACAATAGGCAGCAAACTCCTCGTTGTCAAATTGTGTTCCATGATCTGTGATGAAGGCATGAGGGAGACCATATCGACAGATGATATTCTTACAAACAAACTGTTATACCTTCTCGTATGTCATATCGATAAGCGGCTCAGCTTCTACCCACTTAGTAAAATAGTCCACTGCAACGACGAGGTACTTGAATCTTCCTCGGGTGGTCGGCAGTGGTCCAACCAAATCAATTCCCCATATGGAAAATGGCCAAGGGGAAGTTATTGGTGTCAACAATGCTTGTGGAGTTCGTCGGATGGAGGAAAAACGTTGGCACTTGTCACATTTCTTAGCATAGGCTATACAATCAGCCCTCATCGTCGGCCAATAGTATCCTTGAGTCATTACCCTTTGTAAAAGTGTTCGACCTGCTACATGAGCTCCACAAGACCCTTCATGGATTTCTTCAATCAATTATTTCACCTCGGAGGGATGTACACATCTCTGCAAACCTGCCATAATTCCTCGTCTATATAAAATACCATTAGTTAATACATACCGAGCAGCTTTATACTTCAATTTCTTGGCAGCGAGCTTATCCTCTGGCAATTCTCCCTCTTCAATATATACCCTGATGGGATCCATCCAAGATGGTCCTAAATTAAGGGTAATAACATTCATCGTCAGGTTTTCATCTATGCTCCGACTTTCCAGTACTTCAATTGGTATTGTTCTTCGCAGCTCGGTACGAGTAGCTGATGCTAGTCGGGACAGTGCGTCTGCTTGTGCATTTTTTATTCTGGGTATTCTGATCAACTGAATGACATCAAATTCTGCCAATAATTCCATCACCTTTGCATGATACTTGACCATTATTTCTCCTTTAACCGCATACGTTCCCATCATCTGATTCACAATCAATTGAGAATCACTGAATACCATCACTTGTTGTGCTTCCATAATCTTTGATAAATTAAGACCTGCTATCATGGCTTCATACTCAGCCTCATTATTGGAGGCTTTGAATTGGAATCGCAAAGCATATTCCATGTCAATCTCGTCTGGGGTGTTCAAAACAATTCCTGCCCCGCAACCTGCTGTGCAAGATGATCCATCTACATATAATCTCCATATGGGCAACCCGTCTTCAAATTTCTTATCTGACAGAGTTCCTCGGTGAAATATTTGTTGCTTCTTTTCATCCTCCCCTAACGCTTTTCGCTGTTCGTTGACCATCTCTTCTCGCTCTTTTACCAACCGGAGTTGGTCTGGATTTACGTCTGTTGATCCTGTAACATCCACAGGTTAGTCAGCGAGCAATTTTTGTTCCTCGGGGGCATCAGGATATGTAAACTCTGCTATAAAATCTGCTACAGCTTTCCCTTTCAATGATGATCTGGGCTCATACACAATATCATATTCACCGAACTCTATTGCCCAGTACATCAATCTCCCTGACTTTTCTGGCTTATGAAGAGCTTGCCTCAGTGGTATGTCGGTATAAAAGACGATGGTATGGGCCTGGAAATATGGCCTCATTCTTCTACTTGCTTCAATTAATGCCAATGCCAATTTCTCCAGCTTTGGGTATCTAATTTCCACACCTTGGAAAGCCTTACTTGTGTAATAGATTGGTTTCTGGACTCCAGTCTCCAATCTGATCAATGCTGAACTGACTGCATTCTCTGATACTACCAGATACAAGTACAACTTCTCTCCTGTTATTGGCCTAGACAACAATGGAGGTGCTCCCAAATACTTTTTCAAGTCTTGAAAGGCCTTCTCACATTCATCAGTCCACTCAAAAGTTTTTCGAAGTGTTTTGAAGAATGGGAGGCATTTATCAGTTGCTCGAGACACAAATCTGTTGAGTGCTGCAACTCGTCCTGTAAGACTCTGCACTTCTTTCTTTGTTGTTGGAGATCGCAACCCTAAAAGAGCTTTGATCTTATCTGGATTTGCTTCAATGCCTCGCTGGTTGACAATGTACCCGAGAAACATTCCTTCTCGTACTCCAAATGTGCACTTCGTCGGGTTGAGCTTCATCAGGTATTTATCCAGTTGATCAAATGTCTGAGCTAAGTCAACTAGATGATCTGCAGCTTTCTTGCTTTTTGTCAGCATATCATCGACATAGACTTCCATGTTGCAACTGATTTGTTCGGTGAAAACCTTGTTCATCAGCCGCTGGTATGTCGCTCCTGCATTTTTCAAACCAAAAGGCATAACATTATAGCAATAAGTTCCCCTAGGGGTAATAAAAGAAGTACTTTCCCTGTCTTCAGGTTTCATTTTGATCTGGTTGTATCCAGCGTAAGCATCCATGAAGCTGAGCAGCTCATGTCCCGAGGTAGCATCCACTAGTTGATCAATTCTGGGCAATGGAAAATGATCCTTTGGGCATGCCTTGTTAAGATCGGTGACATCAACACACATTCTCCATTTATTGTTTTTCTTTTTTACCATCACCACGTTTGCCAACCAGTCTGGATACTTTACGTCTTCAATGAATTGGGCTTTCTGGAGCTTCTCAACCTCCTTTTGTATAGCCTGATTCTTCTCGGGGCTAAATACCCTTCTTCTCTGCTTTACAGGCTTGATCTCCTTATTCACATTGAGCTCATGACATAAGAAGTTTGGATCTATTCCTGGCATGTCTTCATGACTCCACGCAAAAGTTTTCTTCCTGTTTCTCAAGAAAGTTATCAACTCCTATTTTATTGAAGCATCCAACGTAGAACCTATCTGGGTTACTCGTTCAGGGTGCTCGTCGTCCAGAATAATATTTTCTGTAGATTCCACCACCTGTCCTTTTACAAGTTGGGATTCATCTCGAGGATCCAGTGTTTCAATTTCTGTACCTTCATCCACCTGGTAGGTAGTAGTCTTTTTTCTTGAATCTTCAAGTTCCTCTTGCTCGGCAGACGAATAATAGCATTCCCGAGCTACTTTCTGATCACCTTTCACAACTCCTACTCCAAAATTTGTTAGGAATTTTAAGCACTGATGCACTATAGATGGAACTGCTTCGAACTTCTTCAAACCAACTCTTCCCATGATGATGTTGTAAGCTGACTGCACATTCTTATCCATCACAAAGAAGCGTATTCTCTCTGTTCGACAAGCAGGCCAAGTTCCAATGAATATGTCCAACTTGATCGTCCCAAGTGGAAAAACTTTTTCGCTAGCAAAACCCAAGATGGGTCTGTGATACGGTTCCAATTGAGATAATTTCAGATTCAAACTGTCAAAGCATGAATAGTACATGATGTTTGCCGAACTTCCATTGTCTACCAACACCCTTGAAATCACTACGTCCTTCATCCTCATTTTGATCACCAGAGGATCGGCGTGAGGATAAGGAACACCTGCTAGGTCGTTTTTTGAAAAGCCAATGACCAGCTTCTCTTTGTTTACCTTCCTCGGACGATCGTCCTCGGCCAGATTTATTCGCTGAATATATGAACAAGCTTGAGCCTCTCCAAGGTAAGCCTTTCTTTCTGCAGTAAGGTCTCCTCCTCCTGCATCTCCTCCTGTAATGACATTATAATCAAATGACCCAAAACGTATAGAAAATACCTCTCATTCTGGCTGTCTTGGTTTCTTGGGAAGGTCGGGGTCATCATCTGGATCATCTTCATGGTTTCTCTTCTTTTTCTCCTCTGCTCGACGAGGAGATCTAGACCTCTCTCTAGCTCGATCATTATTTTTTCTTTCACCTCCCCGATCAACATATTTTGATAGCTTTCCTCTTCGGATGAGTGTTTCAATCTCGTTCTGAAGAGCTATGCAATTTTTGGTCATGTGACCATGATCTTTATGAAACTCGCAATATTTATCCTTACTCCTCGAATCAGGGTCTGACCTTAGTTTCTTTGGCCATTTTACCTCCTTTTTGTTCTTGATTTCTTCCAAGACATGATGAATACCCATTTTCAAAGGAGTATAATTGTCATATTTCTTCAAGAATTCCCATGATGATTTATTATTTCTGGAGCGTTTATCACCGCCATTGCCCTTATGCTCTTTATTCTTAGACTTGTCGACTTCCACCTTGGTGTCTTTATCTATATTCTTCTTTGCAACCATAGCTTCCTCGGCATTCATGATTTTGGCCGCTTTTGCCATCTGTTCTGACATAGTTTTAGGTGGATCTTTTGCCAAAGTATAATACAACTTATTAGGCAACAACCCACTCATCAAAGCGGTGATTGCTGTCTTCTCTTCGTAATCTATGACCTCCAGCTTATCGTTATTGAAACGAGTTATGTAATCTCTAGTACTCTCACCAGATTTTTGTCTAACACTTAACAAGTGTGCTACTCGTTTTACTGGCTTTGCTCCAAAACAGAAATTGCCAATAAACAACTCGGCCAACTGAAAGAAAGTTGAAATCTTACCCCTAGGAAGATTGTTGTACCATATCTGGGCAGCTCCAGTAAGATTTCCTGAGAACGCTCTGCATCTCATCTCATCGGGGACGACATAGATGTCGGCAGCAGCTTGATATTGCTCTATGTGAAGAACAGGACCTGTCTTTCCATCATATTTGGGGGTCACTACAGGTGCTTTGAACTTTGATGGTGTAGGAAAATTCACAATGGCCTGTACAAAAGGTGTTCCTCGAACAAAAGTTCATTGTAGGGGGTTCTTTGCTTTGGCCATTTCTCCCAATTTATCCTCCAACCGTTGGAGAGATCCTTTCCACGCTTCATTTCCTTCCTCGGGCCTATTAGTTAGAGCAATTGATCGTTCTGAGGTAGCTTCTTGAGATCTATCTTGACGAGCAGCCGGTCGTGACTGTGCTGATCCTTCTCTTAGATCTGATGGTTGTCGAAAACTCCTCGACATGGTCTTAAGTGGACTCCTATTCCTCCTAGGGCCTAATCGACTGAAATGAGACACCCTACTCAGTCTTTCTAAAGCACTGGGTCTTTCTGGAGAGAGGGTGATATGTTGATTAGTATCTGTAGCCCTTATTGACGAAGTTCGCCCAGGTTGATAAGAGAAATCATCAGACTCCTCATTACGACATGACTCAGTACGCCTGGATCGTGAAGAAAGTAAATAAGTTTGCCTCTGACCACTTTGTTGTCCTGAACGTGCAGGTGCACCACCATGAAGGGTTTGTATGAGTTGCCTCATTGTTTCTTGCATGGCGGTTTGTCCTTGAGCCAGATTCGTCATAATCCCGGCTAGATCTGGAGGTGCAGAGGGATTCTGAGGATTTCCAGTATTTCCAGCATTTCGATTGCTAGATTCTGGATTATCCGCCATTGATGATGGATGATTTTTGGTGAAAAACGATAGTAACAATCGTTCCCACAGACGGCGCCAATATGTTGATGTAAAAAATTAGATAGCTCTAATTATTCAATCACAGATAAATAAAATGAGACAAAGATTTTAAAGTGGTTCAGCCTTATAAGAATGGCCTACGTCCACTGTTATGTTATTGCTGAGTATTTTGGGAATTCTCGATTATATGTTTTCTCAAGAAATTCCGGTCCCTTTGAATGAGGGTGATACAAGGTATTTATAGCCCTTAGGCTGTACATGAAAGGGTTGCTACATTAAATGATATACATATGAAATGGTAATATATTTAATGCAGCGTGTGCGTCAAGATGATAAACATTCAATGAATAATTGAACCGTTGATTATCTGGCAATTAATGTTACGGCCGAGATGCAGATCGGACCGCCTTAGTTGCTCGTTGCTCAGGAGTTCCTCGGAGCGCTAGAGTACCTCGGAGTGCTGAAGTTCCTCGGTGTATCCTCGTTGCTTGGGAGTTCATGAGTTGGTCGGGGAAATGAACTTCCTCGTTACTATTGTGCCAAGTAGATTGACACGTGTCTTCATATTATTCGTCCATATCAGCATATTAATTTTGGAATCAACAGTCATGTTATTCTTTTACTCTTCACTTACTTCATGTTAATCAGATTTAATTTAAAATTGGCAACTCGCTTTTAAATACTAGGTGGTTAGTAATCATTAAAATGTTTTCGACAGTGATGCTATTAACTGAACCAACTTGGCATTTTGTATTAATTTTAATAAAGGAATAGCTACTCGGTATTTAATTAGACGGGGTGTCACAGGTGGTATCAGTGCATCAGGTTCTAGTGTCCTTTAGGATCTGTACGGCTTATTATGTTTCCGCTGAGCTTTCTTTGATATAGAGACCTATGTTTAGGATTGTTGATTCCTTTGGTAAAATTTCGTTCTCCTGCTATGATGTATATGATTGCGAATCGTGTTGCGATCGGGTGTATTCGGGTGCCGAACAATGTAGTACGTCAGGTGAAGACAGTTGGGTGGACAGCAGGAGGCAAATATATATTGAGGTTAATTGATTTATTTAAAGAAGGATGACCGTAGTTGAAGTCACCGATATTATGGCACGGAAGTCCTGGATGATATAGAAGGCTAAGGCGGGACTTGAGACTTCCGGGTACAGTAAGTAGGAATGGGGTCAAATTAGACACATCCAACAAAGTTGGAATGGGAGAGACAAAGTTAAGTGTAAAATTGAAGAGAACCAGCAGTAGCAATACTCGAAAGGCAAAGACGGCATGTGCTAGCCAAACGAACGCAATGTATCCAAAGGCTTGGACATATGTCGGAGTATGGCCAATCGAGAGTGAAAATTTAGGAGAAATTTTTCCTTAACTCGTAAGAGCGGAGATTCAATGGTGAGACAAGCAACCCACTTAAAAGTGGAATGTGATGTCGAGAGGGTGTACACGTATGGTTTCACCATAAGTTCCTTCATCAGATGTTCAGGTTGAAAGGCGAATGTTATTCTAAACTCACATAAGAGGGCCAAACAGGGGTTAACTTGTGAGGAGAAATTTAATGTTGTAGCGAACCTTACACCGGGTGGAGAAGGTGGTATGGAGAAGAGGATGTTAAACGGAGAATATACATACAAGAAAAATTGTTAGCTCTTATGGGGAATTCTACTTGGATGATAAATACAAACAATAATTATATCGCGTGGTGTAAATTTGGAGGTAAATGTTCCCTTGGGTAGGGAGATACAAAAATCGAAGAATTTTTATAGAATAAGACTGGGAAAATAGTGTTGGAGAAACACCACAAGGAGGAAGACCCAATGGAGAAACCATTAAAATAATTCGATAGCGGAATTACTACCGAGCGATGGTAATTTAAGTAAGAGAGGTGGAAAACTACTAGTGTGTTCCTTAGGTACATCAAGCTAAGGGAACAACGGAGGTAGTCGTTTGAGTCGAGACTACCGACGTCCGAGAGATGGACCACCTTAACATGATTTGTGAGACAAAAGATAAGTGGAGTATGTGTAAAGGTATTTCTGTGGGGAGTGATACCCGTGCGTTATAAAAATTTTCCCGATACAAGAGTAGGGATCAAGGTATTGTGCCTGGCGAAGGCAACAGTTATTGAATTATCCGGTTTGGGACAGACATGTGTGGTAAGTCCACGAACCATTTGAGCAGACGGGACGATTATTAGGATAGAAGTATGAGTTATATACTCACATGAGTATACATGTTATTTGTGGCATGAATGAGTTACTACATTTGTTACAATTGTATTTTCACTTGAGAGTCGAGTCTAGTGAGTATATCTATAAGTTTATTATATATAAGAACATTTTCCCTGATAGTGGGAAGGTTACTTTTATTGTCATCCGCGGAGGATGAATGGGTATATTAATAGTGGTTTATGCTTTATCGAAATTACTCGTTTTAGTGTTGTGTTATACGAGTATGATATGATCTTAATTATTGTTTTATATATATGATTATACCGATAGTGTGCTGGTATTACAAGTTTATCGAAGTTACTACATCAGAGTAACATGTTTTGTTCTGGCGAGGCCCCATCTGTGAGAGAGACGTGATCGCAATTGTACTTTCGTGCATATATGTATATATATATATATATATATGTTGTGATTTCAAAGTATAATGGTCTCGGATATTTAATCCCAGTATGCGTAGGGATTTCATTATTATGAGTCGTATGTAATTGATTTACTAGTCAACAAAGAGTTAGTTGGTTTTTATAATTAACGATAGAGAGGTCGTAACAAAAAGAGCGCATTATTTTATCACCCGTTAGAGATTTGGAATTTTATACTCATAGTTGTGTGTCCGGGGACGGGAATTTGAGGGTCTCAAAATGTCTCGCATGTTGTTTATGAAATGTGATTTCCATCACCGTAAAGAGAAAAGTGTCTTTCAGAAGGAGTTCTTTGTTTATGTATAATTGCGAACTGAGATGAAACTTTGTTGTTAAAAGACGAGTGTGTAGGGGTACATATTATGGACAGGGCTTAACGGATTCCAATGACCAACAATGTTAGGTAGTAGTGTATCGGGAGGGTTCCTTGTTTGGATTTCTCTTTGCGAGACACCCCACGCATGAAATTTAGCGTAAGGTTGGTAGTAAGGAAATGTGTGGCCCTTCGTTCATGATTGGGATACCTCTAACGTTATGGGAGTATGTAGTTATAACGGGAAGTTACAAGGAGTAAATTATGATGTACGGCCATTAGAACCAGTTGTTAGTAAATTACGATATAAGTACTAATAATGTTGGTTTTGTCACGGCGTGTTGAAGGACGCATTGAGGATAAGGAGGATTTAGGATTTCTAATTCAGAAGCGATTGATAACGCCCAAGTGGTATAGCACCGTTGTATTTACAGTGACAATAAAAAGTTTGGGATTTGTATGAAGCGTATATAATGTTTAAAAACCATATGGTTGGGTTATAAGGGGCGTAGACATCTTGATTTGCTAAAGTGTAAATCAAAGGAAGAGGGAACATAGACAGGTGAGATTATTACTTATGAGGTTAAACGTCATAAGAAAAGGTGTAAGTGAATATCATGTGTAGTCAGTGTAGCACGTTCAAATTTGGAGAAAAGGCAGTAGAAAATCATTTAATAAAAGGATATCTCTTGAGAAGGCGAATAAATTATTTTGAGCAATTTGGAGTAGAGTTCCGATCAATCGAATGTTGAGGGTGACTCAAAAGTAAATAGAATGAGGATGTTAATCATGTATAAAGTCCAGATATGCACAAAGTGGTGAAAAGTGTAAAGGTCCAAACTTTTGGTATTCGTCGGGAGAATAAGATCATTAAGTATCATTTAACGAGGAAAATTTTATGTGAATATCGGCATTGAAAGAGGTATAGTAAGCAGTAGAACAGTTGGGGTTAGATGATCAACCAAATAATTTTGTATCAAGACGACGATTCCAAGAATGGGAGGGTCAAGTTGGAGAATTTTCTTGGGAGGTAGCCATCTTATTGATAAGTAATGAGTTCCTTCGATTATGGGGGACATGTTGTCCAGAAGGAGAGAAATTGTTATATACTTGGAGTGATTTACACTATTAGATAGTGAACACGCCGGTACATGGTTCGATGTAGTATTATTTAGAACTGGGATGAAATCCCCGAAATCCACATTTAGGTGGGGTGACAGTAAGTAGTGGGAAATAACGATTCAAACTGAGGGTTGTATCACCTATAACCCGAGGTGCAGGCGCAAGGTGACTAACTACTGATGGATTGTATGAAAGAAATTTTGGATTCATTACGATATTTTCAATTCCAAATCGGGTATAACTAGTGAGGTATATTGAAGTCATGAGGAGGAGATATTACCTAATGGTAGAGTTGGGGGAAAAGCACCCGTATCTATTTTTGGTGGACAAGGTGCTTACAAAGGTTTGCGTAACACCAACAGGCTGAGGTAGTTTTCCTTTGTGTGGAAGTCACAACGTCGGGATACTTCAAGGAATGGACAAGCGTAGTCAGATGTGTTATTGATTCATCCCAGGATGGGAGTTTGGAGTTTTGATAAACGCGGGAGTTAGTAGTGAGGTGCGGACTCACAATACTAGTAAAAATAATGCGGCCAATGGTGTATAGGCTATTTTTATTCGAAGGTTATTTAATAAGAGCACAACGTGAGGTGCATTTATCGAAGATTATTTTGATAAGGTATCAAATATGTTAAACAAGCTTATTGTGAAGCGAGGGTTTTAGTGATTTGGGATTTTCTTTATAATTATTTTGAATACTGGAGGATACCTAATTTTTTCCAGGTGTGCCTTACTTTTCCGAATTTCGGGACAAAATTATGTTATTAGGGGGGAAGTATGTAATACCCCGTACTTTTATTGATATTTATTTATGGGATTAATTAAATTAAATGTGAATTAATTGATAATTAATCCGGATAAAATACTAACGAGATGTGAGTTGGTATTTGATTATAATGCGTATATATGGTAGTATATGAATATTAAAAATATTAAAATTATCGCGAGACTGAAATACGGCAATTTGGGAAATTTTGTTGGGACGCGTGTGACAGTCGCGTCAGGAATGTAATTATTTAAATTAAAAAAGTGAATTTTATTTTTATCAAATGTATGGTCATTTTGAGTGCGCCAACGTGTCCGGAAGGATCGAGATAGTCAGAAAACACTAGCCGGGAGTTTAGTTTGGGTCCCGGGGCATTTTTAGGCCAAACCGGCAACCCGGAAGGGTATTTTGGTAATTTTAAAAATTAAGGAATTTAGACCCACGATTTTTAGTGTTGATTTATTTATTTTTGGTTAGGCCATTAGGGCCATGATCAACCAAAAACATAGAGGGGAGTTATGTGAGTTAGATGAGAGGTTACAAAGAGTCCCCAAACCAAAACCACCACCCACCACCACCAATTTGGACGGAATTGTGACCGGAATGGAGAGAGGACCAGCCCTTAAACAACAACAATGGATCAGAACATCAAATTTACAAGAAAGTGGTTTATCTTGCAAAGATTCAAAGCATATATTTTACATGTTTCTATAGAATTGGAGATTTCTCATAAATAATGAAGATTAAATGGATTTGAATGGTTTAAATCATAATTTGGGTAGGACTTTCATGTAGGTTTATATTTGAGATGATAACAACTACGAATTTATGATTAATGAGTAGAGAAGTTCGAAATTTGAAGGAATTTATGGGATGTTCTTGAAGAAATAGGAAAAACTAGGTTTTAAATGATTTTTGGGTAATTTGATCCATGAAAGTGATGTTATATGTTGATTTGATGAATCTAAAACGTGGGGAAAGAAGTAAACATGTTAGTAGGATGATTAGTGTATTCATTTGAGAGTTTTGGACGTTAGAATGATGAGTATGAAGAGTAAAAAAATGCAAACCCGTAACTGCTAAGGATTTCTGGGCTGATGCCTGCTTGATCGATCGATCGACTCAAGAATGTCGATCGATCGAAGGTTCGATCGATCGACCCCTTTTTATCGATCGATCGACCCCTGCTGTATTTTGGAAATTGTTTCTCTTTAAGGTTTAATGATTATTCCAAAGCCGATGTTGGTTATTAGGAAGATTAATATGATAGCGTGGGACTTAATTAAAGTCAGTAGGGCCTTAGTTGTTATCGGAGAACGCTATAACTTATGGGATTGATTGATATTACGTGCAAGGGTCTACCGAGTGAGGTACGGTTAGAAAACGTTCGAATTGGAACTACATTAAGAATTGAGGATGATGTAAGATAAGGGCAGTAACGGAGGGACTTTAAGTACTGAGATAACATTTGAAATTAATAAGAAATCTAGTAACCTTTTGAGTTAGGTTAAGTACCTAAATTGATACGACGAGAGAGTTATCAAACGGAATATATATGATAAGTAATACTCGGAGTAAATTTGACACGTACGAGATTAACTAGATGAAATGTGCGAACATCAATGTTGATATATGATTACTTAGGTTATGTGAATGCCTAGTGTATGGATTTCTTATGTGTATGACATACCTACCATACTTGCTATCACGGGAGGTTTACGTTCGCTTAAGGCCATCTAATCTTTGTGTGCCCGGATTTAGATTGGTACCTTGAGGACATAGTTCAAGAGAATGACTTATTTGTGAGTTAATAAGTCAGCTGACTATGGAGCGTAGGTATGTACGTGACCCATGGATATGTTGAATTATGTTTGCCTCCATTTTTGTGTGTTGTGCTTATTTTAAAAATTCCTGAGAGATTCAGAATTTGTAATCCTTATGTACATGATGTACCGGGATGGATAACAGAGTATGTGTGCACCGCAGCTTAGCCTCGGGGTGCTTGTATTGTATATTTATGATGTGAATGATATACGGTTAAATGAACAGACTTGTCATGTTTAATTATGAGAATATTTTATAGTAACTCCTTGAGAAGATAAATAAGGGGATAACCTCCAGTAAATGATAATGCTAATAATTGAGAATATGAGTTTAAGTAAAGCTATCTATTCAAGTGATAACATTGGGAATTCATATTGTGAATATTTGTGATGGGTTCATTGTTGCTTAGTAGATGTGATTGACTAAGATATGCGAATGGGTTAAAAATGAGAATTTAATTAACACTTGAGATAAGTAAATTAACGAATGTGAACATGGGTTATAAATATGGCTTAATTGGGGGTTATGTGTAGATACTCTATGTTTGAATGCGAAGGCAGGAGTGGTATAAACTAGTTAGATAGTGGCATAACTAGGATGGGTTAAAGGCATACGTTAGACGTGCACATTAGTGGAGAGGTAAGGAACTCATGTGAGAGTACGCAATTAACGTGTTTATAATATGTGATGTTCAATTGTAATTTAAATCACTTGTTGTTTTTAAAATACTCTCCACTTTCGGGCTCTGACCCGTTTGCTTTCAAATCTCTTTTTTTTTGTAAAAACCTTTTAGGTGCCCAGCCACAAGGACACCATGCATAGTATTTCCATTCAGGTGACGAGCTGTAGTTGTTGTGGAAGTTACAGGACCTTGATAATAGACGCCTTCTTTTCTAGTTCTGACTCCATATTCAGTTTCATCATTTGTAGGGCATGTCGCCCATTTCTTTTAGAGACATTTTATATTCAGTTATTCAGGTTGTGGATTGTAATTAATTCAGGATTCAGACTTGTTTTATTATTTCAGTTGTGGGATTGTTGTGAGGAGTATTTCCTCCAGACTCTGTATTACTTGTTGATTTCACTATTGGGACTTTATTGTGTATGGTCATGTTATTCTTTTATTCTTCACGTACTTCATATTAATCAGATTTAATTTAAAATTGGCAACTCGCTTTTAAATACTAGGTGGTTAGTAATAATTAAAATGTTTTCGACAGTGATGCTATTAACTGAACCAACTTATCATTTTGTATTAATTTTAATAAAGGAGTAGCTACTCGGTATTTAATTAGACGGGGTGTCACAGTTGTGTAGTGATCACAACCATCGTAGGCCTTTTAACCTCGTTTACCCTAGGTAACCGGGGTGTTTAAGGATGGGACGCGCGTGTTTATTATTTCGACACCGCTTTATTCTTGCTCTTGATTATGTATGATGCGGGCTAGTACCCTCATATATGCAATGCTTGAGATTAATAAAGATCGGGTTTAATCAATTATATAATTCAAAGGCTAGTTTTAGATTTGATAAACATACTAGCGTTTGGGGCATTATATTCCAGCCGACTTTTACCATACATAGTTAATCACCTACAGTAGTTTTAATTTTTGCGCATTTAGTTTAATTAGTAATTTTAATTTTAGTTTTCATTTAGATAGTAGAATTCAATTCCAAAATTAATCACGTTTTCGTTTCTTTTCTTGAGTCAGTTTAGGGTTAGTTATCTTTCCTTCGTCGTTATGAGCAATCATCCTAATTCCCTGAGGATCGACGCCGTCTTACCGAGTTTATTACTTACGCGACAGGCTTGCACTTGAACCTATATAAGCACGCACAATAGACATATTTTCAGTCACGTCAAGTTTTTGGTGTCGTTATCGGGGAATTTGGGTAGACTGTTAGGTTAGGTTGATTTAAATTGATTCCAAATCTTAAAAAAATATATATAAAAATAAAAAAAATCCAAAAAAAAATTAACATCTCTCAAAGTCCTTTCATGAAAAATCCGCAATAAACTCCTCAAAATACTCCAACAAGAATCCATAAAAATCCCATCGTTTAGTATAATCCCGATAGCCCACATACCCCTCACGTTCTGCAGTT
The DNA here is from genome assembly GCA_949130495.1 of Sambucus nigra. Lineage (NCBI taxonomy): Eukaryota > Viridiplantae > Streptophyta > Magnoliopsida > Dipsacales > Adoxaceae > Sambucus > Sambucus nigra. The sequence continues at coordinate 349,449,736 of OX422221.1, forward strand.
TTGGGTTCCACCTCCTACATCACCTAATTCCATCATGAGTCAGACTTTGAGTCACACTTCTAGGACACCGAGTGAGAACTTCGAGTCTATTGGAGAGAGCGCGATGTCTGACCACGCTAGTTTCGGTATGGGTGAGGGAGATTTACCATATTGTACCATGAAAGAACTCTTATTTCCAGAGCGAACGGTCACCCTTGGGTGCATTCTACTTCCATACAATGTAGGACAGTTCCACTTTCGTAATGGAATGATACAAATTCTTCCCACATTTCATGGCATGGATTCGGAGAAACCATACCTCCACATCCATGAGTTCGAAGAGGCATGCGACACGTTTAGTGATCAAGCTTGCATGCAAGACGTCATTTGCCTATAACTTTTTCCTTTTTCATTAAATGATAAAGATAATACATGGATTTGGTCTTTACCACTGAACTCCATTATATCATGGAAGGATATGCCATCCAAGTTTCCCTTAAAATTCTTTCCCCAACATAAAACGAACTCCGTCAAGGCTCAAATTTAAGCCTTTTGACAACAAGATAATGAGTCATTTGATCGGTGTTGGGAACGCTTCCAAGAGTTAGTTAATGCTTGCCCACATCATGAATTGGAGAAGTATCACCTTTTCTCTTTGTTCCTTCAAGGGTTAATTATAGCTTCTAAACAACTTGTTCAAACCATGTGTGAAAGACCATTTTGGGAGTTAGAGGCGAGTGATGTTGATGCTCACCTTAAGTATGTCGATGGGACTACTCAAGCATGGGACACATCCGATCCCAATACCTAAAATCGACCTCGACAAGCATCCACTACTCCTTCTACTTTCAGTTTGTACCAATTGGACAAAGACACCTTATTAGACCGTCTACTTGACCAATTTGAAAAGAGTGTGAGAGACATACTCGAGTCATGACTAAGAGAAGCAACTGGCCCCATCCAAACCCCCAGAGAGAAGGTGTGTACTATTTGTGAGGAAGGACATTCAATAGAGGAATTCCCGACGATACCCGCCTACAAGGTTATGCTTCAAGAGAAAGTAAATGCGGTAGGAGATTTTAAGGGTAACTTTAATGCCCCGCATGGGAACTCTTACTACCCTTTGTGGAGAAACCATTCTAGTTTTAGTGATGGGAAATAACAAGCTACATTGAATCCTAATTCACACGTTGCCCCACTCCCACCTCCTCCCCAATTTCAATAAGCTCCACATATGCAAGTACCACCTCTTGCACCGTATGTCACCCCACTGCGAAGAACTCTTGAGGATAGTTTAAATCAATTCATCTAATCTCAAAATGCAACCAATGCTAAGTTTGAGCGCATGTTCACTGAGATGAATACGAGTATCTCTAGGTTGCAAGCATCCTTAAGTATCCAAGAAAAGGGGAAGTTTCTGACCCAAGGCCAAAGACTTCCTCAAGGACAATCTAGTGTTAACTCTACATCCAACACAAATTAAGAACATTGTAGTGAAATTACCACTCTACGTAGTGGAAGGGTTGTTGAATTGTCACCTCCTCCACGTGATGAGCAAAATGAAAAGGATATTTCACCCGACACAAAAGAGGCCAAAGATGTCCCATTGAAAAAGAGTGGTAATGACGACACAGACGGGCCGAAAGTGTTTGTGAAACCTCCCAGTGCAGGCCTATACCCTCAACGGTTGGTCCCTCACTCCAAAGAGACCTCTCAGGATGATGTCCTAGACGTTCTTAAGCAAGTAAAGATCAATTTACCTTTTCTCGAGACCATAAGGCAAATTCCCGGGTACGCTATGTTCCTTAAGGACATACTCACGGTGAAACATAGGTTAAAGGTAAATAAAAATTTGTTCTTAGAACAGAACGTCAGTTCGGTACTATTAAGTGACCTTCCACTAAAATATAAAGATCTGGGTGCACCCACCATTTCGTGCATCATGGGGAAGGGCCGAATACAGAGAGCATAATAGATTTAGTGGCGAGTATTAACATTCTTCCCTATTCCGTCTATAAGAAACTAGACTTGGGTACCCTTAAGCCCACAAATATGACTCTCCAACTCACGGATTGCTCCATGAAGATGACTCAGGGAATTATTGAGGATGCGATCATCCAAGTTGACACTTTTTACTTCCTGGTGGATTTTGTCATTTGGGAGGAGGAGTCATTCGTTCTCCCGAGTAATCATGTGCTCGTCATCCTTGGCCGCCCATTCTTAGCTACGGCTAATGCACTTATTAATACTCGGAATGGGCAAATGCAATTAGCATTTGGGAACATGACCCTCGATACAATTATCTTTAATTACACCAAGAATGAGGGTGATGAGAGCGAACCACGAGATATGAATCTTATAGAGGAGATAGTACACGAGAATGAGAGGACTCACAAGCGAGAGCCGTTAAGGGTAGGCCTTGTTGCACCAAGTGAGAGAGGTAATTCCAATGTTAAGCAAAAGGTGGAGGAGGTGCATTTAGTGACCGCGGGTGAGAGCGAGAGTTAGAGCATAGGCATGAGCGGAGGAGGGTGATTAGAGGAGAGTGAGAGAAATTGTTCGAAAATTAATCATGAGAGAGAGTTAGGAGATATGAGTCTAGAGGACTTTGAGAAATAATTCAGGCCGATGGATGAAAACCTTAATGTCGAAGTCAAACCTTTATTTGACTCATTTAGTCACTTGGAAGAAAGAGAATGGAAAGATAATGTAGATAAATTCCTTCTTTGTGACCATCCACCCATACCACTTGAGTCCTCTAATGCGATTGAGGAAAAGAATCAAGTATCGTCCGATTTAGAGACCGACCCATGCACGCCTAAAAATAAAAGAAATCGAGATGTCCCCTCCAAGTCGGTACACATAGGAAAAGATTCGATTAGGCACCATGAGGATCCCTTCCCAGCGAGTCATCCCGAGAGCAAGGGTCTCTCCCTTATATAGGGACTGGGCCTAACTTGTTTCGAATATTTACTTATGATAGGGATACGGAGGAGACTAGGAGAGAAACAAACCCCGTACAAGTGGTCGGGTGAGTTGTGGAGAGATGAGAGGTCGTCGCACCCCCGATGCGTATGGGGTTATTTTTATTGTATTTTTAAGTCATGTATTAGTGTCTTTTTGCATTTTAAATATTTGTTTGTTTTATTTGCCACACTTGTTATTTGCTGTTCTTTAGATTTTAGTCTTTTTGATTGAGGACAATGAAAAAGTCTAAGTTGGGTGTGTGTGTGTGTGTGTGTGTGTGTGTGTGACAAGTTCATCTTTCTAAAACTTCACAAATTTTTAAAATGCCAAAACAAAAATAGATAGAAAATCTCAAAAATTTCCAAAAAAATTGAAAAATTTTGAAAAGCCAAAAATATTTTCTTCAAAATAAATAAAAATTGGAATTTAAAAGCTTCAAAAATGTCACACTGTTTTTAAAGTCTCAAATTTGTAAAAAAAAATCAAATGCACTAAGACGAAATTGGTCAAAGATGGAAATTGAAAGAAAGCTGATGACTTTACGAATAAGTGTGGAGGGTTAATCAACCCGGTGAGATTTCGAGCCTATCACTTTTCGTGAGTTTTTAAATCAATCCGTATTAATGGTTAACTCAAAGTTCTTTTCAGTGTTAAAAGACGTCATTAAGGATCTCTATTCCTTTGTTTTGATAGGTTATGAGAAACATGTGAGATGTTGTCTTGAAATACGTACTAAAATATCTCTAAACTAAATTAATCTCGAGACGCATATGGTAAAATAATAAGTAATTCGGATAATGAAGTAGGCCATCGTTTGTTACCCAAAAATATTAGCCATAAAAATTTGTGAAAATTTTTCCCTTTGCAACCCAATTTGAACCTAATAAAATTTTTCCTTTTCGTTTGGTAACCCGAAAAACCCAAATAACCCAGAATTGTGAAAATTAGAAATTTCATAAATTAAGTCCACATGGTGGAATAAAAAGGGGCAAGAAAAAAATTCCTCAGCGAAAATAGCAAGAAAATAGAAATGTGAAAAATAGTAAAAGAAGATGAAATGAGAAAAAGACAGAAAATCACTAACGAACATCATAAGAAAAAAATTCGATTTTGAAATTCCTAGTCATTCCTAATTTTACCCAAATACAACTTAAACCCGAAAAAGTCGTGACCGAGTCTGAATTTCAAAATTAATTACCGCGTGGAGAGCCTAAGACACGAAAAGATAAAAAGAGAGGTTGATTGGTGTGGATAAGAGGCAATGTTTCCCGTTTCCCAATGACCGTATTTTGATGAAGAGAACTTTTGACCATAATTTTTTTTGTCTTTTCCAATTTGTGTGCGTAAACTTGTGTTCCATTATATTTACTCTTATAAATCACGCGTACTAAGAGAATAACCACATTCTGAGTGATTCGTTTGTGAGTGTATCCGTAAGAAATTGAATCAAAACAAATTTTCAGAAAGTAACGTAATGATCAATCGGTGGAAATTTTTGGTTTGATTTTTGGCTTCGTACACACAGTGTGATTTGAGACTGTTGAATATGAATTTACGGTGACCATTTTTTGGGGAATTTAAATTGTACAATTTTTAAGTATTTTTATTTTTCTTGAGTTGAAGCCGAATTTTGTGGGTATATGCACTGCAAACCCTCACGAGACAACCCCCATCCTACTAGGGTAACCTAGGGGTTCACCGGCTTGTTTCATATGTAAAATGCAATCGCTTGCCCGTGAAAGTGGTATTCTATCCCAATAACACGTTTTCTAAGATTTGTGACCTTGTTTTGATTATTTTACATTACTTGGGATGCGCAACGTTCTATGTTAGGGGGGTTTGATTAGGCATAAACACTGTATATTTATCCCCTTAATTTTGGTATTTTTATGATCATGTGCATTGTAATTGACATGGTTTTACCTCAAAATCATGATTCTAACTCACCTTGGCAAGTACCTCGTGTTTTGTATATCTCTTATGTGTTTTACATGTATTTCATGCAAGTTAGTGTGAAAGAGAACTCGAAAGAACAAAGAAAACCTAAGAAATGGAGTGTTCAAGGGAATTTTGGTAATTCTCCACTCTAATTCCGTAGTTGGGTCCTATTGGAAAGTTTAAGAGATCAAAATTACATGAACACTAGAAAAAACATCACCCTAATCGGAGCTACGGTGAAAGAGTTATCCCATTTTGAAGATTGAGAAAAAAATCATAAAAGAAGAAAAAAAATGCCAATAGCACCAAACCAATCCGGTGAAAAGAAAAAAAGAACCGGTTCAGTGTGGTCAAGTTTTGTGCATAAGCAGAACTGATTGGGTGAAGTGGAAATAAGAACCGGTTCGATGCTACCAAATTCTCAGTATAAACCAAACCGATTCGGGAGGGGACCGGTCCGGTGGCAGAATTTAATTTTTTAATTCTCAAAAATAGAGTTTTGCATGCCTCATACTCTTAAAATAACGTGATGTATTTATTGTTTGGTCATACAAGGCATTAGGGAGTTCTCTTTTTGTATGTTTTAGAGAGATTTTGAGGCCAAGAACCCTAGGGAATTACTTTCTTCACTAATTGTTCAAATTTTAGGCATTAATTTAAGATTTTTCTTCATTCCAACTAATATTTTCTTCATGATTTCAATTTCTTTCATATTTGTGTTTGATGATTCATTGAAAGTATGTTAAAATTCGTCTTTACAAGTTTCGTCCCATTTTTCACGTAATTATGAATTCATGCAATATAGATTTCTTGTTCAAGCATAGTTTAATCTTGTCTAGGTAGATTTCTAAGGGTTGGGGTGCATTAACCCAACCCAATGTAGTTTGCATGTATAAAAAATTAGTCTTTGAATTAAATAATGGTTGGATTGTGTTGTGTAGTGATTAAAACCATTGTAGGTCTTTTAACCTCGTTTGCCCTAGGTATTCGATGTTTTTAAGGATGCGACACGCGTGTTTATTATTTCGACACCACTTTATTCTTGCTCTTGATTATGTATGATGCAGGCTAGTAGCCTCATATATGTAATGCTTGAGATTAATAAAGACCGAGTTTAATCAATTATATACTTCAAAGGCTAGTTTTTGATCTGGTAAACATACTAGGGTTTCGGGGATTGTATTCCAACCTACTTTTATCATCCATAGTTAATCACCTGTAGTAGTTTTAATTTTGTGAACTAAGTTTAGTTAGTAATTTTAATTTTAGTATATATTTTGATAGTACAATCAATTTTAATATTAATTACATTTTCGTTTCTTTTCTCGAGTCAGTTTAGGGTTAGTCATCTTCCCTTCGTCATTACAAGTAATCGTCTGAATTCCTTGAGGATCAACTCCGTCTTAGCGGGTTTATCACTTAAGAGACATGCTTGCACTTGAGCCTATATAAGCATGCACTATAGACATATTTTTAGTCGCGTTACTTACCCTATAGGAGACTGAGAGCGAGAAATAATTACGATGATTTTATTATTAATGGTATTTTAGGATGGATAAGATGAGGTTGGGTATGTGTTTATGATCAGGATTTATTTATGTTATGAATTTCATTTCACATCTGTGAGTTTCTAGATATGCTCCTGAACCTTATTTATCAATGAAATATTAACACTAATTGTATATTATAAGGAATGTTATGTGTTGGGAGACCCTTCAATAAATGGAGGGCTAGTCCTACTTTATATATTTATATAATAGTTAATTTAATAACTGTAGAATTATTATTTATACTCATAATTAATAGTTTTACTACATGAGTGCGTAGCTATTATCTTATTGCGGTGGGCCTGACCCATCGCATTGTTTTAGGTGCTCCAGCATACCTAACCTACTTTCCCACTCGAGTACATAGTCATTTAGTTTATATTTGAGAGATGGGAGGTTTACTGTATTTCTAGCATTTGTACTCAGATTTGTAAACAATGCGATTGGGGACATTTGGCATGTACTAGCTCTTCTCAGACGTTATTTTACTTTACATAATGTTGGTGATCAATTATATCCATATTATATGATCATTGAGAATTTCTCATATCATTCTCTACTTTGATATATACTTATTCATTGATTCCTATTTCAAGCTAAGGATGATATTGAAATTGAATTAACAAACTGTTTTATTTTATAGATAGTCTTGATCAACATAATTATTAAAAATTACGAGGTGTCACATAGAGCATAGGCACCACTACACAACAGAAGATCAAAATACAATAACAACATGACAATTTCCAAATAAAAATAAATAGACCAAAACATAAGGGTGTGCAAGCCCAACAAACAATGGGGGAAACTAAAGAAACGGTTGAAGTTGCTCAACATTATTTTCTACTCCAAAATTAGTACAAGAGTGCGGGAGGCCATTGTGACACCCTCCCTGTTCTAATAACAGGTGGTCAATCCTCTATTAGAATAAAATAGGAATCTCAGTCTTCTTTATTCTTAACATCATCGTCGAAAACCAATTTATTTACTAATAACATATTAAGTTCGGTGTTAAATTTTCAAAACTTAATAAGTTGCCTTATTAAAATAACCAACCACTAAAGTGAAAATTACACTATTTAAATAAACATTCACCACAAAAATAAAAATGACTACTGATAATGTAAATCAAATAAAAATAATTAAATAACTCTCGGTAACTCCAAATACAATCATCCAACTAATAAAGAAACAATGTAGCAAAGTCAAAAAAGGAAAGTTGTCAAACAATGGGCGACATGACCGAAATAAGGAAACTGAAATGATATCCTATCTAGATAGCAATGACAAAAACATCTAAGAGAACCCCGCAGGCATCCAAAGCTATTGCAGCATCTTCTGACTGGAAGGACAATTAAGCTTGGTGTTCCTGTGGCTGAGCACCTAATAGATTTTGAAAAAGATTTTTGATACGGGTCAATGCCCAAAACCATTTTAAAAATATTTACAAGCATTTAAATTCAATAATGAATATGCAACAGAATTATTCAACTTCATCCGGTGTCACCCTAGCATGAGATTATCCTCACCCCTAATCTATAGTGCAAACCTAACGCGTGTGTTATAATTTCCAAGTCCTGCTACCATGTCTAGCCCAATTGTGCTACACGTACTATACTTTGCATTGTTCTTACTTAGCTATCACATAATCTATAACATTAAAATTATAAATTATATTCTTAGCATTAAATAATAATCATAATTGTACACTAGTTATAATTCAAAGTTCACATATACATATAACTGTCATATATACGTATATACCTAGTATCCCCTAGCATTCCTCTTGGATGCATATAATATAATGTTCACATATTTATTAAGTATACATATACATATAATACTCTTTTATAAAATCTAAGATCCATACCTTTTTATAAATCTCTAGATCATATTCTAATTAAAAGAATAAATAAAATGTCATGCATTTGAAGTGACGTCAAAATTCACAAAAATTGGATATTTTGACAGATTAAACACCTTTTACGAAAATGGTTATTACTCCCTCCACATAAGTCCGAATGACTGATTTAAAGCTCATTATAAAGCTAAGATCCGTAACATTCATTAAATCTGTGGATCATAGTCTAATTCAAAGTAAAAATAAAATGGCATGTGTTTGAAGTGACGTTAAAGTTTCTGCCAGATTCATCAATTAAATTAATACATCATTCAATACTAAATCCTAGTTTCAAGATTCACCCTTTTTTCTGTTAAATAAATCAAGAACCTATATTTTTCATTCTAATCACATCAGATTTACCATATTATCATCATTAGATTCATCTTCAATAGCTACTTTAATCGAAACCCAAATTTTCATGGTTCTCCCAACATAAAAATTGTGTGTTTTCTATATGAACAATTGAAACCACAATAGTCATTATAGGAAGATAAATACTTTCCTTATGATTGAAGATAATCTAAATTCTCCCCTTTGAGTTCCTCTTTACGTTGTGATCTTTTCCATGGAATGATTAAATCCCCCTCCGAGATCACTTCTCTTCACTTTTCTTGATTTTTCCTTTTCTTTTCTCTCCCCTCTTAAGGCCTTGGTCTCATGGATGGTGGAATGGCTTCTCACCCCATCCTCCTTCCCTGAATATAACCCTAAAATCCACTAATCTTGAAATTAGGCCAGCCTCCATGTGTAAAATGACCCGAAAACCATTATACAGATCCCGTTTAGCCAAAAAAGTCCTCGAAACCCAATTACAACTCTCGAGTACCTAATTTTGACTATCTCGACCCATTCTGGATCATTGGCACACTCAAAATTACTATCCGAGTTATCATATATCATTTTTCTATCTTACGACCAACACGACTCTATTCGCGTGTCTCGAATGGGATACCGTTAATCCCGTCGATTAAACTCACTTATGACATAATTTAATTTAACATGTTTTCATTTACTTATCATACAAGTAAATATAATTTCATATAAATATTAATCCTTTTATTCATTAATTTATATCTAATTAATTCAATTTATTTCTTAATTTAATTAAATGACGTGCATATGTGTAATTTAGAATTCTAAAAAATATAGGGTGTCACATACTCCCCCCTTACAATGTATTTCGTCCACAAAATTCAGACATACCTGGTACCAAGAGCTCTGAAAACTTTTTCTGCATGGAATCCTCATGCTCTCAAATTGTCCCACGACAACATTGTGGTGTCCCTAATATACACACACTAACGGTACCATGTTGACAGAAGTCCTACTCACTATGGACAGAAAATAGTGGAAAGTCTCTTCTAATCATTATATGATGATATAGTACGTCATTCTTCTGTTACATTCTTGATGACGACACACAAAACACATCGTGAACCTGCTTCAAGTGATCTAGTAATTTGAGCTTATACACAACTGGCCCTTCCCTCTAGATAATAGGGTAAGGCCCCACATATATTGGTGCCAACATCACCTTCTTCCCAAACTGCATAACTCCCTTCATGGAGGTAACCGAGGTAACACCTAACGACTCACATCAAGAAAATAAAAAATCTTTGGTTTGCAACGAAGTAACTCTTCCAACGATCCCGAGCTACCCAAAAATGACTACTGATTAACTCAATCCTTACCGACATATCTTGAATCATGTCCTTCCTAAGAAGCTTCTTGTATCCCACCTCTTACCAACTAGAGGGTGAATAATAAGGTCTCTCATACAAACTCTCGAAAGGTGCCATGCCAAGTAAGATGGTACGAGTTATTACCCACAATTCTACTTATGGTACATACTACACCCAACTACCCTTAAAATCCATAATATAAATCCTCACCATATCCTCCAACATCTTACTCACCCTTCTCGTCTGCCCATCAAGCAGTGGTGATACACCTTTCTCAATCATAACTCCATCCCCATCACCTCCTGATGACTCTATCAGAGGCGACAAACAAAGATGTTATCTTCATCCAAAACATTGTTGGGTGACACCTCGTTCCGTCTCATTCTCCTTTTTACTATGAAATACAGGGCACAAGGCTCGCTCGTGAAATCCCTTAAATTATTAACCGCTCCACCTCCATCAATAGATCCCAATAACATGAGGGAGTCTTGATCACTCCGTGACGTTAGTAATGCAAAAATGAAGTCCATCATTATACACTCCAATTCCCTCAATGAAATCTTAAATTGTTGCAAAGGTTCTCCTTGTTTGGGAGAATCCACCCATATTGATGCGCAAGCCACCCTTAAAACTATATGGGTAAGACTCCATTGTACTTTCCAAGAATATTGGACCCTACCATGGGAATAAGGATCCCGTACTTCTGTCTTTACAGTCCCTTAAGCCATCACGAGTATGATGGTTCTCCCTACTATAAATATCTGGACTAACTTCTTCCTCAAATGAAGTTCAGACCACCTTACCAATCTAAATTTGTTGTTAATTGTCATTACCTTATCTCGAAAAAAATAACTATCGAACTGACCAGGGTTCGTATACACTCTATACCCCGTGCATATATGCACAAATATCACAGATGCAACCTACATTTATCAAAATCAACTTCACATTCTCTACATGGCTATTCAGTAAAGGTAGTCTCGATTACCTTAATAATCAGTAATCAATTATCCTTGAGGTTTCCCCACTAATCAGCTAGTGGTGCAAATAACACCCGTGCTCTCTACATAACAACCTTTGGCTCCACTGGCCTGAAATCATATAATAGATCACTTCTCAAAGTGTTATTAACACACGTGAAATGACTAATGTACTAAACTAATGTCTTAGAGACCAAACATCTCACAACTCCCGATACATACTATGGTTTATGTTTGGAATGTCTCGCAAGCAAAATCTAAATAAGGAACCCCCCTGATACACTACTACTTATTGTTATCGATCATCCTGATCCGTAATCCCAACACACATTACCAAGACATGCAAAAATTTTGTCCCCAATAGTACTAAGTTTAATCCTCCCTCCCACATCTCTAAAGGAGTCATACAATATGGTGCTCACACTATCACTAAGTCCCCGGTGCTAAGTCAATAATAAATAAAATCTCTCGACTCGATAGTAACCCCAGTATCCCCTGAATCATATCAATAAAGTCCATATACACAAGGATAAAATATAACCACAAAAGCATACCCCTGAAAGTCTCCTCTCCAATATAGTGTAAATGAAAGCTCAACCCCTACTATGGAAGAGGCACTAAAAAAGAAGCATATCATGCCCTGGAATACAAAACACAATAGCCTTACTATAATAATCTACTATGTCTCTAACCGTCACTAACCGATCCATACCCAGGATAAGATCATACTCATACCTCTCTAAAATGAGTATATCCACTAAAACAAATCCCCTTGATGTCACGCCCTATCCCCTAAGAATGGAACGAAAGAAATCCCCCGGTATCCCACGGTAAATATGCATTCATAATAATAAATAATGTTATATCCACTAAACCCTTCTCACACACGATCTAGTGCTAACAAAAGAATGTGATGCACCCGTGCCAAACAAAACTCACTCCATGTTCCATGGATAGAAAACATACTCTCAATCACTAACGGCACTAGTTTCCAACTTGTCTTTGGATGTAATACTCACACCTAAACTACCCGAAGAACTGTTGCAACTGTTACCCCTATTGTGCACTCGGCTCCTGAACCTTAGTTCTGTTTGGGTACACCCACCACTTGTGGCCTTACTTCCTACATACAAAACACCTCTCAATGAAATCTCTTGCCTCTGGACCTAATGAGGATTCCCTTGTCTCTAGCCCTACTTTCTCTACTATTCGCATCCCTATTAGCATCTAGTCTAGTTCTTGACCTTGATGGCCCTACCTATAACTACCATTACCCCTCTTAAATAACTTAGATGAGTCCCTCTGCTGGGAATATCACTCATGCTGCTTAACCTACTATTATGGAGCCCAAATGGATTCGTTTCTCCTAGTCTTGACTTACTGGCTAGATTATCTAACTCTCTTTGCTCCCTTCAGGTGGAAGCGGTGATCTTAGGAGCATAAAAGTGCGGTATTTACGACATCAACATAAGTCTTCAATGTTGGGTTTCCTAATAAATATTAGAAAATCCTCCAAGTGAGTTAATACATAAACTTAAGTAGACTTTTATCCTTGGTGTTCACCTCGTCTGGAATAAAGTTCACCAGGCACGTGAATTCCTCCTTATATTTGGCCACAATCCATCCCTCCTATAAAATAACTAGGAACCTCCACCTCATCTCCATCTGAACTGACGACGGAAAGAACTTGTTGCCAAGCCACACATAAACTCCCTAATAGTCATGGTATCTCTATCCTCTGATCTGGTGATTAAATACCACCACTATAAACTTGCCTCGGGTAGCTTTAATGTAGTTGGCACCTACTTTTGAATTTCACTGCAATCAACCATATGAAGATGCCTCTAGATGTCCTTGTTTTATAGGCTTGCTGCTATAATATCTGAATTTACTTGAAACTCCAGAGGATGGCCATTTTGAAAGTCTTTTCTGACTCGTTTCCAAACTAACAACATTGGTTGTGCCTGAACTGGACCACTGTCTGTTGTGGTCGTGCTTGGGGAAATCGATGTTCCATGGAAGTCATCGCGGTGTTAATTTATTATGCTATAATAGTGGCGACCTTTGATGTGGTCATCGTCCCTTGAGGGGCCTATGGCTCCGACTAAGACTCCTCCTCCATGACCCTCCATCGTCCCTTGAGGGGCATATCTCAAATCGTAAACATATAAATTGGAGGCGGTCATAGACAGACATCCATGGCTCATAACCATACCACATTACCCCAACAGACTCTAAACTTAAATGCAATGGTCATGCAATAGTCCTATGACCTGGGGAAATGGCCCAACACCTGCTGGTCACACCAGGGTGGATCCTGCACTACGCACAACCTCCAATAATAGCATCCGTAAGGTAGGTATGTTCACATAATCAATCACACATACATACATACATACATACATACATACATACATACATACATACATACATAAAAATTCCTAGTCTACCTAAGAACTTATATTAACCAATCCCGAAATACTAACCCGATTTCATAATTCTCACTCGAGTACTTTCACCCTATTATACACGTAATTTCTTACGCAAAATTCATTCTCGATTAGCCTAAGGAACTTCCTGATCATGGTAATAGATTAATATGAGTTTTAAAAAGTCCATCCATGATCTCCCTTTAAATACGTAAAAATATAAGAATCCTTATTCCATTAGAACTCTTAAAGCTCACAAATTTGCACAAATATAATATTCAGACAGATTAAACACCTTTTATTAAAATGGTTATTACTCCATCCACCGAAGTCCAAATGACCTGATTCAAAGCTCATTATAAATTTAAGATCCATACCTTTTCTATAAATCTACTCATAGTCTAATTAAAAGAAGAAGAAAAAATGGCATGCATTTGAAGTGATGCCAAAATTCACATAAATCAAATTTTGCGACAGATTAAACACCTTTTACTAAAAGGGCTATTACTCCCTCCATGAAAGTCCGAATGACCTGATTCAAAGATTAGTGGAAATTTAAGATTAGTACCTTTCTTTAACTCTATGGATAATATTCTAATTCAATGTAAAAATAAAATGGCATGTGTTTGAAGTGATGTTAAATTTTCGATCTGATTCATTAATTAAATTAATACATCATTCAATACTAAACCTTATTAGCAAGATTCACCATTTTCTCTTTTAAGTCAATCAAGAAAATATCTTTTTCATTTTAATCACGTCATATTTACCATATTATCATCATTAGATTCATCTTCAATAGTTACTTTATTCAAAACCAAATTTTTTATGGTTCTCCCAACCCAAAAATTGTGTGTTTCTACACCAAATTTCTACATAAATAATTGAAACCATAATAGTCATTATAGAAAGATAAATACTTTCATGATGATTGAAGATAATCTAAATTATCCCATTTGAGTACCTCTTTACGTCATGATCTTATGCCAAGAATAATTAAACCCCCCTCCTGAATCACTTCTCTTCACTTTTCTTGATTTTTCCTTATCTTTTTTATCCTCTCTCATACCTTTGGTCTCTTTGATGGTGGAATGGATGATCACCCCATCCACATTACCGAAATATAACCCTAAACTCCACTAATCCCAAAATTAAGTCAGACCCCATGTGTAAAATGACCCAAATACCCTTATACAGGGCCAGATTAGCCTAAAAAGTCCCCAGAACCCAATTGCAACTGTCGAGTGCCTAATTCTTACTATCTCAACCCATTTAGAATCATTGGATCACTCAAAATTACCATTTGAGTTATCAATATTATTTTTCCATCTCATGACCAACACGACTCTATCCGTGTGTCCCAAATGTGATACCGTTAAATCCGTTGATTTTACTCATTTACGTCATACGTAATTTAACATGTTTTCATTCACTTAACACACAAGTAAATATAATTTCACAAAAATATCAATCATTTTATTTGCTAATTAATACTTATTCAATTAATTTTATTTTTTAATTTAGTTAAAGTATGTGCACACGTGTAATTTAGAATGCTAAAAATATAGGGTGTTATTGCCACAATCCAACTTGACGTACTATAAACAAATTTAAATAGGGATGGCTCCAATACTCAACTAAGGAATGGTGAGAAGGATATAGTTGTGTGGTATATTTACTAAGAGAAGCTGAAGAAGATTTCCACAAACAAAAATCTATAATTAGATTGTTGCGATTAGGAGATTTGAACATTGCCTTTTTTCATAAAAAGTCAAGTCCAATATTTCTAGAAGAAAGATCCTAAGTATCAAGAATTGTAGAAGTGTCATTGTGGAAGGAATGGAAGAAGTAACTGGTGAGGTGGTATTTTACTTTAGTTTCCTATTTGGAGGAGTCAGAATTGAGGCAAGATAGGAAATAACCATGGATATTATGATCAAGATGCTCACCTAAGCTCAACTAAGTGGCCCGACTGATTATGTAACTGAGGAAGAAATTAAGCAGGACATGTTTTCTATTGGCTCAGATAAAGCTCGAGGGCTGATGGATTTAATGTTGGTTCTTCAAAAAGAATTGGAATGTTGTTAGTGAATATGAAGTCAATGTTGTCAAACACTTCTTCTCGATTGGTTATAATCCTACACAATGGAATTCTACATCTCTTACTTGTATCCACAAATTAAGAAATCCAAACTCTATAATGTAGCTTCCATCTAAGGCGGGTGTCCATGTTATAGAATCAAACATAATGGGATTTATAATTGGTAGGTAGACCTTTTAATTTCATTTAGTTCCCATGTGGTAGAGGAAGTCCACCTCCATTTAATCCCATTGATAAATTCAACAACTTTGGCCTTGGAATTATGAGTTGCATCATAGATAGTCATATTACCATAGAGGATATAGAGGGGACCAAGGGGGTGATAATTATCAAACCAAATAAAAATATTTTCTATATTTCCAATAATGGATCTAAGGAGTGGTCTACCAATATCCCTAAGATTAAGTAACTTTCCCCATCTCCAGGAGGCATCATTAGTATTTATAATAGCCCATATGCTTATATTTTTAATCTTGTAGGTGTGACACTATTTGACGCAGAGATTATCATTCTTCATGCACAGGCTCCGGAGGTGCCTTAGCATAGAGGCTTTGTTCCATACTTGTAAGCATTTGATGCCTAATCATCCCTCGTCCTTAGGGACATAAATATATTTACAAGAAACTTTAGCACCATAGTGCTTGAGCTCATAGACATTCCAAAGAAAATATCTGAGAATTAGATCAATAAAATCCAACACTTTTTTAGGGAGGACGAATAGGCGAACCTAGTAGATTTGAGTGTTAAGTAAAATACCCTTAATTAATTGCAGTCTCCTAACATAGCCTAAAAGCTTAGAGGCCCATCATTTAAATTTTGAAGTGATTCTATCAATAAGAATCTTGCAATCATTATATTTGAACCCATTAGAAATGAGGGGACACTAATGTATTTGAAGGGAGTGGTATCTAATTCCAAACCAATTCTAGTTACCATAAAATCCAAGATACCATCATCCACTCCAGAGCAGCGTCGGTTTCTTTTAGATAAGTTGGGATAAAGGTTATAAAAAGTATTAAACTCTTATAAGGACGCATTCACATACTCAATGGACTGAAGGTCCCCAGTGCAAGGAATGATTAAGTCATCAACAAAATAGAGGTGATTAATGCCAAGAAGATGGCTTTTAGGGGGTAAATGGATGAACTAGAACAGTACTTTTCAAGGGTAACATAAAATCTTCCATGTAAAAAGGAAAAGGTATGGGGATAGGATATCCCCTTGCCTGAGCCCTCTAGAGCCGCTAAAAAATCCATAAACCTCCCCATTGAGGCTGGTGGAGATTTGGAAATTGTAACACACTAATCAATCCAGTGAATCATGATGATATGGAATCTAACTTACATGAAAATGTCAAATAAGCAGTTCATTGTGTCATAGGATTTCATGATGTCAATCTTTAGCATGCATTACGGTGATAGAACTCTGTTGTAATTCCTCATACGTTCCTGCATCAAAAGAATGTTGTCAGAAATAGATATAACAATAACAAAGTTATCATGTCTTTCATTGATAAGAAAGGGCATGAGTGGAATGAATCTAGTAGCAATAACTTTGGAGATACACTTGTCTATAGTATTGAATAAAGCAATACTTATAAAGTCCCTCATGTTTGTAAGACTCTTCACTTTGGGAATAAGGATCAAGGCGGCACAATTCCATTATCTAAGAATATAAACAGTGTTGAAGAGGTGAGCCAAAAAAGAAACCACATCATCCCTAACCACATCATAGTTGTTTTTGAAGAACTTGGAATTGTAGCTATCAGGACCATGGGCCTTATCACACCTTATAGAGAATAAAGCCTTCTTAATTTCCTTATTTGAGACAAGAACACCTAAATCACAATGTTAAATCTGGTTAACTTTCTTACTCATGGTAACCTCAATAGAGTGATTGGGATCACTCACAGTAGGGTTTAGAATAGAAAAAAAAGTGTCGCATTAGCAACAACGCTGGATCCCTCCACAACATTCCCATCACTATTATTAATGTTTAAAATCTTCCTTCTAAAAGTTTTCGTATAAACACACTTGTGAAAAAAAGAGGTGTTCATATCACCAGATTGTAGCCATTTGATTCTAGATTTCTATTTATAGTAGGCTTCCTCATTAGCTCAAAGATTAGCATAATCCTTGATAATAAGCTTCTCCTCCTCTATACGTTGATACTTGAAGCCATCCAAGTTAAGATGTATTTGAATTGAATGCATATGATCCCTTACCTCCAAGACTTTAGTGGAAATATTGCTATTGAAATCCTTAAGAATGAGTTTAAGCCTTTTTATCTTATAAGACGATCAGATCATAGGATATCCAATAAAATCAAGAGTACACGAGTTAACGAGCCTCTCCTTTAATTAAATATATTCCATCCAAAAGTTAAAGAACTTAAAAGGATTACATATCCTCCCCACAATAGGCATTATATAGATGAGAATAGGGATGTGTTAAAAAACACTTGGTCATAAAATCATTAGCTTAGGAATCAGGAAAGTAAGAGCTCCAATCGGAGTTATGGAGAACTCTGTCAATTCTAGATTGAACATTAGAGGTGTCAACACTCCTTTTGTTCCAAGTGAACCAACAACTAGTAGAAGTCATATCTAGCGGTTAAATATCATAAATTCAAGAGTTAAACTCATTGAAGGCTCTAATATCAATGTCATGTGCACCCATTTTCTCCTCCTAATTCCTAACAACATTTAAATCTCCCATAACAATCCACTGATGGTCATTACTACCACCATGATTATTCCTAAGCAATGTCCATAGAGGGACTCTATTATTAGGTAAGTTGTATCCATGTAGCATAAAAGAATTTATTCATGTTAACTAGCTCAATTTTACAAAACATATCTTGGTAACTTCATTAACTACCCTAACCACCATATTGTTTGCATCCCACCCACCCAACACTCGAGAAACTGTCCCATTATCACGGCAATTGTGAATTGAGTTCTAGTTCCAAAAATATTTATTAGTAACACCAACCATATGATTACTCCTCATTTTTGAATTTAAGAATATAAATGAGGGAAAGATTATTATCATCAATCAGCTTCCTAACCTTTAGCTACTTATTGTAACAACTCGCGTAATTTTTGGGCTATTTTAATTAATTTCTGGAAAATGGAGGAAAATAAAATTTTTGAAAAAATTATTTTTATTGCTCAAATATGTTTAATATTATTTTTAAAGGCGAGAATTTCAAACGGTTTCGAAAACGGAGTTAAAACGGATTTTAAAATGATTTTTAAATGTTTTTAACTCTTGGAATTCTAAGTCGGCGAACATTAAGTAATTTTCAAGTGTTGTTTTGACTTCCAACTCTTCATTTCTTTACCTTATTTAAAGGAGTCTTTTGGATTCCAACTCTTCATTTCTTTGCATTATAAAAGGAAGTCGTGGGCAACCTTTTTAACTTACTTTTGGCACAAATTTTGGCAGCAAATATATTTTATATTCCTCTTATTTTTATATACACATTGGCCCTTGAGATTTGTGAGTTCCAACCTTAGATTAAAGGTGTTCTTGGGGTTATTTTGTTGGAGTTTCTTGGAGGAGCTTTTGTAGATCTTTTGAGTTGATCTTGAGGATGTGACCATTGGTTTCTCATCATGGTTTGAGGTATGGGGTTTTACACAATATGCTCCTTAAATCTCGCGAGTGTCATTCTCTTTGAATTCTTGTTAATTGAACTCATATTTGAATTGTTAAATTCATTGAAATCTGGAAAATAATTACTGAAATTATTTTGATTCATGTGGTATCATTATATCATTGTTGAGCACGTTGTCATGAGATTTTAATATGGCACGGATGTTGGGCACCCGCCAAAATTCCTGTTTCCTGGGCTATGGCTAGATAAAGCATATACGGATGTGGTGAGGCCTGGTGACCCGGTTAAAGTGTTATTGAGAAATTATATTGATAAATGCTTTGAGATTTGCATTTGATTTGAATATGCGTACTCGTGTTGTTACGCCTTATTGCTAATATATTTGTTGAGCATCTTTCCTGTCGTATTGTGTACTTCCCCATATTTTCTTTTAGTGGCAGGTTAGCGCGGATTTTGGGGCACTATGGATATTGATTTTAGCGAGGATTGTTTGGGAAAGATTTGTATTATTTATTTTGTTGTATAGAGCATTGGAGATTTGTATTTTATTTTCGAGGTAGTTGTAATTTTAATTCGAGAGACTTGTTGTAATTGAAGAGATTGAGATTAGTGGATTTATATTATTGTGGATTTATTTAGATGCTCTATACCTTGTCACTTGTGGATTTGGATTTATTTTATCGCATTAGCGCTCCGTTCGCTCTCCCCGGGCGGTAGGGGTGTTACAAATGGTATCAGAGCTTAGGTATACGGCAACCCTTGGGGCTTGAGTTTTGGGTTCATTGCGTGGTTAGCAATTTTTGGAGATAGCAAATTTTAGGTGATATTTGTGATAAGTTATGAGATTACAGGTGAGAAATTTATTTTTGGGAAACATGATTTATTTTTGGAGTTTGTTAGCCTGATTTTTTAGAGTTAGGCTTCGGCGAATTTCGAGGGCGAAATTTCATTGTTAGTGGGGAAGTGTAACAACTCGCGTAATTTTTGGGCTATTTTAATTAATTTCTGGAAAATGGAGGAAAATAAAATTTTTGATAAAATTATTTTTATTGCTCAAATATGTTGAATATTATTTTTAAAGGCGAGAATTTCAAACGGTTTCGAAAACGGAGTTAAAACGGATTTTAAAATGATTTTTAAATGTTTTTAACTCTTGGAATTCTAAGTCGGCGAACATTAAGTAATTTTCAAGAGTTGTTTTGACTTCCAACTCTTCATTTCTTTACCTTATTTAAAGGAGTCTTTTGGATTCCAACTCTTCATTTCTTTGCATTATAAAAGGAAGTCGTGGGCAACCTTTTTAACTTACTTTTGGCACAAATTTTGGCAGCAAATATATTTTATATTCCTCTTATTTTTATATACACATTGGCCCTTGAGATTTGTGAGTTCCAACCTTAAATTAAAGGTGTTCTTGGGGCTATTTTGTTGGAGTTTCTTGGAGGAGCTTTTGTAGATCTTTTGAGTTGATCTTGAGGATGTGACCGTTGGTTTCTCATCATGGTTTGAGGTATGGGGTTTTACACAATATGCTCCTTAAATCTCGCGAGTGTCATTCTCTTTGAATTCTGGTTAATTGAACTCATATTTGAATTGTTAAATTCATTGAAATCTGGAAAATAATTACTGAAATTATTTTGATTCATGTGGTATCATTATATCATTGTTGAGCACGTTGTCATGAGATTTTAATATGGCACGGATGTTGGGCACCCGCCAAAATTCCTGTTTCCTGGGCTATGGCTAGATAAAGCATATACGGATGTGGTGAGGCCTGGTGACCCGGTTAAAGTGTTATTGAGAAATTATATTGATAAATGCTTTGAGATTTGCATTTGATTTGAATATGCGTACTCGTGTTGTTACGCCTTATTGCTAATATATTTGTTGAGCATCTTTCCTGTCGTATTGTGTACTTCCCCATATTTTCTTTTAGTGGCAGGTTAGCGCGGATTTTGGGGCACTATGGATATTGATTTTAGCGAGGATTGTTTGGGAAAGATTTGTATTATTTATTTTGTTGTATAGAGCATTGGAGATTTGTATTTTATTTTCGAGGTAGTTGTAATTTTAATTCGAGAGACTTGTTGTAATTGAAGAGATTGAGATTAGTGGATTTATATTATTGTGGATTTATTTAGATGCTCTATACCTTGTCACTTGTGGATTTGGATTTATTTTATCGCATTAGCGCTCCGTTCGCTCTCCCCGGGCGGTAGGGGTGTTACAAATGGTATCAGAGCTTAGGTATACGGCAACCCTTGGGGCTTGAGTTTTGGGTTCATTGCGTGGTTAGCAATTTTTGGAGATAGCAAATTTTAGGTGATATTTGTGATAAGTTATGAGATTACAGGTGAGAAATTTATTTTTGGGAAACATGATTTATTTTTGGAGTTTGTTAGCCTGATTTTTTAGAGTTAGGCTTCGGCGAATTTCGAGGGCGAAATTTCATTGTTAGTGGGGAAGTGTAACAACTCGCGTAATTTTTGGGCTATTTTAATTAATTTCTGGAAAATGGAGGAAAATAAAATTTTTGATAAAATTATTTTTATTGCTCAAATATGTTGAATATTATTTTTAAAGGCGAGAATTTCAAACGGTTTCGAAAACGGAGTTAAAACGGATTTTAAAATGATTTTTAAATGTTTTTAACTCTTGGAATTCTAAGTCGGCGAACATTAAGTAATTTTCAAGAGTTGTTTTGACTTCCAACTCTTCATTTCTTTACCTTATTTAAAGGAGTATTTTGGATTCCAACTCTTCATTTCTTTGCATTATAAAAGGAAGTCGTGGGCAACCTTTTTAACCTACTTTTGGCACAAATTTTGGCAGCAAATATATTTTATATTCCTCTTATTTTTATATACACATTGGCCCTTGAGATTTGTGAGTTCCAACCTTAGATTAAAGGTGTTCTTGGGGCTATTTTGTTGGAGTTTCTTGGAGGAGCTTTTGTAGATCTTTTGAGTTGATCTTGAGGATGTGACCGTTGGTTTCTCATCATGGTTTGAGGTATGGGGTTTTACACAATATGCTCCTTAAATCTCGCAAGTGTCATTCTCTTTGAATTCTTGTTAATTGAACTCATATTTGAATTGTTAAATTCATTGAAATCTAGAAAATAATTATTGAAATTATTTTGATTCATGTGGTATCATTATATCATTGTTGAGCACGTTGTCATGAGATTTTAATATGGCACGGATGTTGGGCACCCGCCAAAATTCCTGTTGCCCGGGCTATGGCTTGATAAAGCATATACGGATGTGGTGAGGCCTGGTGACCCGGTTAAAGTGTTATTGAGAAATTATATTGATAAATGCTTTGATATTTCCATTTGATTTGAATATGCGTACTTGTTTTGTTACGCCTTATTGCTAATATATTTGTTGAGCATCTTTCCTGTCGTATTATGTACTTCCCCATATTTTCTTTTAGTGGCAGGTTAGCGCGGATTTTGGGGCACTATGGAGATTGATTTTAGCGAGGATTGTTTGGGAAAGATTTGTATTATTTATTTTGTTGTATAGAGCATTGGAGATTTGTATTTTATTTTCGAGTTAGTTGTAATTTTAATTCGAGAGACTTGTTGTAATTGAACAGATTGAGATTAGTGGATTTATATTATTGTGGATTTATTTAGATGCTCTATACCTTGTCACTTGTGGATTTGGATTTATTTTATCGCATTAGCGCTCCGTTCGCTCTCCCCGGGCGGGCGGGGTGTTACAAATGGTATCAGAGCTTAGGTATACGGCAACCCTTGAGGCTTGAGTTTTGGGTTCATTGCGTGGTTAGCAATTTTTGGAGATAGCAAATTTTAGTTGATATTTGTGATAAGTTATGAGATTAGAGGTGAGAAATTTATTTTTGGGAAACATGATTTATTTTTGGAGTTTGTTAGCCTGATTTTTTAGAGTTAGGCATTCGGCGAATTTCGAGGGCGAAATTCCATTGTTAGTGGGGAAGTGTAACAACTCGCGTAATTTTTGGGCTATTTTAATTAATATCTGGAAAATGGAGGAAAATAAAATTTTTGATAAAATTATTTGTATTGCTCAAATATGTTGAATATTATTTTTAAAGGCGAGAATTTCAAACGGTTTCGAAAATGGAGTTAAAACGGATTTTAAAATGATTTTTAAATGTTTTTAACTCTTGGAATTCTAAGTCGGTGAACATTAAGTAATTTTCAAGAGTTGTTTTGACTTCCAACTCTTCATTTCTTTACCTTATTTAAAGGAGTCTTTTGGATTCCAACTCTTCATTTCTTTGCATTATAAAAGGAAGTCGTGGGCAACCTTTTTAACCTACTTTTGGCACAAATTTTGACAGCAAATATATTTTATATTCCTCTTATTTTTATATACACATTGGCCCTTGAGATTTGTGAGTTCCAACCTTAGATTAAAGGTGTTCTTGGGGCTATTTTGTTGGAGTTTCTTGGAGGATCTTTTGTAGATCTTTTGAGTTGATCTTGAGGATGTGACCATTGGTTTCTCATCATGGTTTGAGGTATGGGGTTTTACACAATATGCTCCTTAAATCTCGCGAGTGTCATTCTCTTTGAATTCTTGTTAATTGAACTCATATTTGAATTGTTAAATTCATTGAAATATGGAAAATAATTATTGAAATTATTTTGATTCATGTGGTATCATTATATCATTGTTGAGCACGTTGTCATGAGATTTTAATATGGCACGGATGTTGGGCACCCGCCAAAATTCCTGTTTCCCGGGCTATGGCTTGATAAAGCATATACGGATGTGGTGAGTCCTGGTGACCCGGTTAAAGTGTTATTGAGAAATTATATTGATAAATGCTTTGAGATTTTCATTTGATTTGAATATGCGTACTCGTGTTGTTACGCCTTATTGCTAATATATTTGTTGATCATCTTTCCTGTCGTATTCTGTACTTCCCCATATTTTCTTTTACTAGCAGGTTAGCGCGGATTTTGGGGCACTATGGAGATTGATTTTAGCGAGGATTGTTTGGGAAAGATTTGTATTATTTATTTTGTTGTATAGAGCATTGGAGATTTGTATTTTATTTTCGAGTTAGTTGTAATTTTAATTCGAGAGACTTGTTGTAATTGAAGAGATTGAGATTAGTGGATTTATATTATTGTGGATTTATTTAGATGCTCTATACCTTGTCACTTGTGGATTTGGATTTATTTTATCGCATTAGCGCTCCATTCGCTCTCCCCGGGCGGGCGGGGTGTTACAAATGGTATCATAGCTTAGGTATACGGCAACCCTTGAGGCTTGAGTTTTGGGTTCATTGCGTCGTTAGCAATTTTTGGAGATAGCAAATTTTAGGTGATATTTGTGATAAGTTATGAGATTAGAGGTGAGAAATTTATTTTTGGGAAACATGATTTATTTTTGGAGTTTGTTAGCCTGATTTTTTAGCGTTAGGCATTCGGCGAATTTCGAGGGCGAAATTCCATTGTTAGTGGGGAAGTGTAACAACTCGCGTAATTTTTGGGCTATTTTAATTAATATCTGGAAAATGGAGGAAAATAAAATTTTTGATAAAATTATTTTTATTGCTCAAATATGTTGAATATTATTTTTAAAGGCGAGAATTTCAAACGGTTTCGAAAACGGAGTTAAAACGGATTTTAAAATGATTTTTAAATGTTTTTAACTCTTGGAATTCTAAGTCGGCGAACATTAAGTAATTTTCAAGAGTTGTTTTGACTTCCTACTCTTCATTTCTTTACCTTATTTAAAGGAGTCTTTTGGATTCCAACTCTTCATTTCTTTGCATTATAAAAGGAAGTCGTGGGCAACCTTTTTAACCTACTGTTGACACAAATTTTGGCAGCAAATATATTTTATATTCCTCTTATTTTTATATACACATTGGCCCTTGAGATTTGTGAGTTCCAACCTTAGATTAAAGGTGTTCTTGGGGCTATTTTGTTGGAGTTTCTTGGAGGAGCTTTTGTAGATCTTTTGAGTTGATCTTGAGGATGTGACCGTTGGTTTCTCATCATGGTTTGAGGTATGGGGTTTTACACAATATGCTCCTTAAATCTCGCGAGTGTCATTCTCTTTGAATTCTTGTTAATTGAACTCATATTTGAATTGTTAAATTCATTGAAATCTGGAAAATAATTATTGAAATTATTTTGATTCATGTGGTATCATTATATCATTATTGAGCACGTTGTCATGAGATTTTAATATGGCACGGATGTTGGGCACCCACTAAAATTCCTGTTTCCCGGGCTATGGCTTGATAAAGCATATACGGATGTGGTGAGGCCTGGTGACCCGGTTAAAGTGTTATTGAGAAATTATATTGATAAATGCTTTGAGATTTGCCTTTGATTTGAATATGCATACTCGTGTTGTTACGCCTTATTGCTAATATATTTGTTGAGCATCTTTCCTGTCGTATTGTGTACTTCCCCATATTTTCTTTTAGTGGCAGGTTAGCGCGGATTTTGGGGCACTATGGAGATTGATTTTAGCGAGGATTGTTTGGGAAAGATTTGTATTATTTATTTTGTTGTATAGAGCATTGGAGATTTGTATTTTATTTTCGAGTTAGTTGTAATTTTAATTCGAGAGACTTGTTGTAATTGAAGAGATTGAGATTAGTGGATTTATATTATTGTGGGTTTATTTAGATGCTCTATACCTTGTCACTTGAGGATTTGGATTTATTTTATCGCATTAGCACTCCGTTCGCTCTCCCCAGGCGGGCGGGGTGTTACACTTATGAAGGAAATTGAGTCCCCTTATGCTCTGTGAGGCGAAATTGATCTAGATTTTTTAGTTTTACTCCCAGGATTCCTCTTTCCTTTCCTATAACCACCATTGTTTGTCTTATTTTTGGGCTTAGGAATAACCACAAGTTTGCCTTTATTAGCAACCTCATCAACAACGTTAATCTTGAATTTCAGCCTAAATGGTTCTAGAGTAACATCAATCTCACAATTGTCTTAATTAAAATCATCACAGGAGTTTGAAGTCCTAACCAAAGCGGATATAAATATAGTGGTCAGCACAATAGAACTACTGTTAGAGCATATGGTGTTGGATTTGTCCTCATGAGTTCCACTAGTTTCACCCACTGAGGGATTTGTTCTCCTTCCCACTAATTATGGTCCATTCCTCCTTGTCTTTGTTCTCTCCCTCAACTCTAGTAGCTTCACCAGTGGTGGGAATAGTATCGATTTTCTTAACCAAACCCTTTTATCCATGGCACACTTAGAAATGGTATGACCAAAAATTAAAGAACGATTGCAAGAGTGGGGCCTATCTTGATATTCCACTTTGACCGTTTTAGAGATTCCATTATCCATGATAAGATCCATATTTTATGGATACTTAGCTTGGGGCTTCATTTTAACACATATCTGGGTATAACTTTCTTCATCTCTTCGGTGACAAATTCTACATAAATACGAATTCCAATGACATTGGCAATATAACTCACGCCTTCAATATTATAATATTGGGGAGGAATTTTATGGAAGAGAACCAAAATAGGAATCCTCTCAGTAGTCTCTTTGTGAAAGATAAAATTAGGTTACCATTTCTTCAAGATAATGGAATTTCCCACAAAGTGACAAGGCCCATTTTCCACAACTTCATATCTATACCTAGTGGTATCAAAATTGAAAAGAAAATATCCATCATCATGGTAAAGGACTTGATATAATCATGTTTGTCCCACAATGTATCTCCAAAGTTATTAACCAAGGTTAAAGGAATTTTCATGTCGAGAAAGTAACCAACACATGTGCATTCCCATTGAGCATATCCAAGCTTCGCAAACTCTAATGGTGGATTGACTTGTACTTTGTCTTCTACAAAGTCTGGTTGGTAGTAGTAAGACATCTTGAACTTAGGATCTTTCCTAACAGAAACCATGGACCTCCACGATTTGGTTATTAGGTTTGCACTGTTTTCTGGCAACAAATTAGACACCTTGGGTGCTACAGTGGGCCTCAATCCAGTAACAACCTTACCTTTTTTCTTCTCGGCATCAGAGGAAGTACAATGAGAATCATCTAGGGTTACAGACTTGTCCATACCACCCACATATTTTTACAAACCAATACCACCAGTTGTATTGGTATATGTAATAAGTGGAGACTAAATAGGAAAACAACACTAGTTAGAAAGTACTATTGCACCTTCACTAACCTTGCATCCGGCAACATCCTTTCCACCATTAGAGGGAGCTTCATTAGTTATTCTAAACTTAAAGAAATCATCATGTTTAAATCCCTTACTGTTAAGAAACTCAAGCTAGATATTCTTATCTTTATTAACTCATTCAACCTGGACACATTGGTATGGGCTCTAATGACACCATCCTCAAAGGCTTTGACTTGACCATATTCAACCTCATTATCAGTGGTAGAAACATTATCTTTTAGCACAATAGAAACTGGAATAGAAATGATGTCGTATGGGACTAAAGTAGCATTAAGTTGTCTAGCTGCTAAGTTAGACATACGAATAGAGGGGATGGAATGTCTAAGGAGGGAGATAGGAAAGTGGGGGGAGGAGAATGTGGTGGAAGGGCTGTAAATATGGAAGAAGGAAGTTAGTAGAGAGAGGGAGTTTTTAGGGAAAGTAATATCATTTAGAATTCTAGTTTAGATCACTTGTGGAATCTTTATTCTGCCTCAGTAACATCATTTCCAAAAACCTCCCAAATCTCCTTAAAGAAATGAGCTTTGAATCCATCAGGACCTAGAGATTTTTCGGGGCCTATTGAGAATGTTGAAACCTTTATCTCCTCCTCACTAACTGCATTAGATAATAGTCTAATATGTTCCTCATTGATCATTATAGTCATCACCTCATTAAGGGTGGGATGAGGGTCATAGCAGTTGTAACTGGTACACTATAGGTTCTTATAGTATTCTACTACTTCATAAACCATATTAGAATTTCCTTCCACTCTCACACAATTAGACTTTTCAATGATAAGGATTTTTCTACTAGCTCTACACTGGTTGGCTTTCTTATGGAAGAAAGAATTGTTTTGATCCCCAAGCTCCAGCCACCTTACCTAGCTTGTTGTATATAGAAAGACTCCTCAACATTCCTAAGATCAGCATACTTGACCACCATCTCTTTCTCCTCAAGGTGGAAGGAACTATTATAGTTATCCTGATCTAACCTAGTCTGGATATTATCCAACTGATGATTGGCAACCTCCACTCTCAAGGATAACTACTTATGAAATTTCTTATCAAAACCTTTGAGATTTGACTTAAGTTTGCTTAGCTTCTTATAGACTTTGGCCATGGGATTACTAGTATCACCCACATCCCAAGAGTTATGGAGAATAAGCATAAAGTCATTATGGTTCATCCAGAAGTTAAAAAAACTTAAAATGCCTGGGCTTTCTCTAAACAATGTTATCAATGACTATGATTCTTCGACAATGATCTGAGACACCATGGGGAAGGATACTATCTTGGGAGTTATGGAAGGAATTAAGCCAGGCATCATTCTGCAGCACCTTATTAATTATAGATTGAATATTATAAGGACCATCATGCTTCTTATTCCATGTAAACCATATACCATTAGACACCTTGTCATAAGAACTAATGTCAAATAAATAGTTATTGAACTCATCAGTTGCAGCCTCATCAATGCTATTAATACCTTTTTCACCTATCTTCTAGCTTCACTAAAGTCTACCATTAACACCCAAGGCCTATTAATAACAACCTCATTATTAGCTCTAAGGAAGTTCCATAATCTTCTCTTATTCTATGAGAGATTATCCCCATAAATGAATGATGCAAAAAAAGTGGTCATTTTACCAATAATATCCACATTACCCGAATGTCTTGGGTGTGAGAGGATATCACCCCCCAATCAAAACTCTAGCAAGTCCCCATCCATAGGGAAATTATCCACAAAATCCCAATGGAAAAAGCAGTTATCTTTTTTTTTTTGAAAAAGCGATTATTATTCATATTATTTTTTTAGGTAAATTATGATGTATATAAAAGGAAATGTACATAAGGGTGGGAGACCCCTCAAAGATTACAAGAAAAATCCATAATAAGCATCTAGGAAACAACCAAAAACTGAAAAAGCCCAAACTTTTGGCATTAACATAACAACTTACAACAATTGTACAAACTTACAATGAAGAAACTACTTATGTGAATTATTAACAAATGTTATAAAATACTCATAAAAAGAGAAAAAAATGCTCTCCCATATCTATATAACCTACCCCTCTCTAACTGTATTCTACCACCACCCAAGTAGTTCTCCCACCTCCTCCCCAACCTCTATACCACTATGGCCACATCTAAACTACCAACTACTAATAAAACTACTCCCACTACCTCTACAATAACTGCTTTGGTCATGGATCCATTTGACATGGTGGTTGCTTTAGTCCCAATTAAAGAATCCCATGCTCTAGTCACCTTGGAGATATTGGATGGTCTATTAGTCATTCTGAATTGAGAATATGAGTCCCAAAGTGAGGATGGTAAAGAGGATGATAAAGAGGAGGGACAAATGGTTGTCTCCGAGGAATATGTCAAAAGATCCAATCTCGATGTCAAGAATTTATGAACTAAATGAAGAAAATAATATCTACTTGGAATTCCTAACAAGCAAAGTCTATTTGGATGAGGATATTATACAGTTCAGGCTCCCCACCGGTGGGAAAAATGGAGGTGCTAAGACTCGGGTGGATGTCTCTAGATAATCGAAGAAGGTTGTCCTGTCACGCACGGCTAGAGCCCATGACCTTAGTGGTACTAACATGGGTGAATGTGTTAATAGCTAGACAAGGTGTGCGAACAAGCCTTATTCTATTAAGGCCTTGTCTAAGATAAATACGAATAATGTGTTAACCCATGCAAAGCCTCCCACCCATAACATTCCCCCCATACTGAGTAACAATGAGGTCCCACCTACCAAATTATACTCCGTGGTGTCTCTATCCAACTGTGGGACCACTGCATTCAATGGTGGGGTGAACATAGAAGGACTAATTGGTCCTTCCAAGTCATGGAAATCTGTCGTGGCTGAGAAGAGAACACCGAAGCTCAGACTTACCTATCATAAGCCTTCTTTTGTAAACAAGAAAATCACGGTCTCTCCTCCTATAAAGGTTGCTTCCAAAGGGAACATGAAGTGGGATAAAATCGTGGTTGGTTGTTTCTTAGGTAGGAAGTTACCATATTCTCTTATATGTACCATAGCCCACAGATTTTGGGATAAGTTTGGTCTTACTCAGTTTATTGGCTACAATAATGGTTTTTTCTTCTTTTTGTTTAATAAATCTACCATGAAGGATAAGGTTCTTGATAATGGCCCTTGGTAATTTTCAGACAACCCTATTATCCTTCAGAAATGGATGTCAAACTTCAACTTCAAGAAGGAAGCGGCCACGAAGATACCTATACGGGTTAAATTCCACATCATACCTATTATGTCTTAGACTGAGGAGGGTATAAGTTACATTGCAAGTTCAGTTGGTATCCCTCTATATACTGACAATGTTATAGAAGAGATGACGAGAATAAGCTACGCTATAATATGTGTAGAGGTGGGAGTTATGGAGGAAGACCTTAGAACTATTGATATGGCCACGGAAGATGGTTCCATGATGGAGGTGGAAATAGAATACCAAGAAAACCCCCCATCTTGTGCACACTGTGGCATTTTTGGCCACTCCCTTATACAATGATCAAAAGTTAAACATATATGGATTTCCAAAGATAATAACGAGGAGGTATTTCTAGTGGCCAATCAACAAGAGATGGAAAAAAGCAATGAAGGAGGAATGGAGATAAGTGAATAAGAAAAAACAACTCCTATAAACATCAATGGAACAGTAATTGAATAGCTCATAGTTGATCATAATGGGAGGACACCATAACATCTAGTGAAACTAATAGGGATTACATTACGCCCATAGTGGATGGGATATTAATTCTACCATATCCCCCCTGAGAAAAACTTCTAACTCATTCGATGTGTTTAATAGTGATTAAGGGGATATGGAAGCAACCCCAGAACTAACTGGTTTGGCTCTAAAGGTTACTGTTGTGGATGAACTAGCTGAGAAAGGACGGGTAAAAGACTTTCAGAAGGCTAATTACAAAAAAAAAGCAATGGTGGTGGCAAGGGTAAGAGGATGTGTGGCAATAAAATATAGAATTCAAGATGATGAGATTAGTTACTTGGAATATTAGGGCCCTAAACTCCCCCATAAGAAGCTAGAAGTAGGTAAACTAATTAAGGACAATAACATAACTCTCATTTGTCTTGTTGAGTCTAAGATTAAAAGGAGGAATATGTAAAGTGTGAAAACTAAGTGTTTTTACCATTAGGATTTTACTCACAATTTTCCCTTGGATGGGTGGTTGGGGTGTTGATTAAATGAAATCATACTATCTTGGATTTTGAAGTCATTGCCTCTTATAAGAAAGCTATGTTATGTAAGGTGGAGGGTTTTGGCACTAGTACTTCCTTTTTACATCCTTTATTTACGAGGATAACCTCACAGAGATTAAGAGGACTTTGTGGAGTTTTCTTAGATACAACAATGAGGTGGTTAGCAGTAGGCCTTGGGTCCTTATGGAGGATTTAAATGTTATTAAAAGTCCATAGGAGAAAAGGGGAAACATAATTGATGAAACTGCTACTGAGGAGTTTGACAGATGTATCTATGATATCAATGCTCATGATATGACTTCTAGTGGGTTATGGTTCACTTGGAATAAAAAGCATGTGGGTATTGACAACATCCAAACCAGGATGAATAGGGTTCTTCAAAACGATACTTAGCTTAATGATTTTACAAACTCTCATACTAGGCATTATGCCTAATGGTATTTCTGACCACTGTCTTATTATTGCTTTGATGGATAATATTATCTAGAATAAAGCCAAGTCTTTCAAGTTCTTTAACATTTGGATGAATCACTTAATTTATTTGCCTTCCCTTCATAAAGCTTGGCAAATGGAGGAGGGTGGTAACCCTATGGTCAGACTCTTTAGGAAGTTCAGTAGACTTAAGGTTGCCCTTAAAGGGTTTGATTTAAAATTTTACAAGTAGCTGTCTTTGGGTGTGGATGATGAAAAGTCGAAATTAGATCATATTCAGGATAGATTGAATAATAATGGTACTAATGTTAACTTATAAATAGAGGAGAAAGAGATAAGTCCCTCCTATGCTCAGTTGAGAATGGATGAAGAGTCATTTTATAGGAAACTGGCCAGGGTAAAATGGCTCAAGCTTGGCGATCAGAATAATTCCTTCTTCTAGAAGAAAGCCAATTAGAATAGGGCTCGAAGGAAAATTATAAGCATTAAGAATGACTTTGGGGAGAGTGTGGAAGGTAGTACTAATATGACCAATGAAGATGTGGGATATTTCTAGAACCTGTTAGGACCAGGATCTTTTATCATTACCCTACCCCCACCTTCAATGCAGTGATTTATAGGAGATTTAATGAGGAGTAGGATTCTAGTTTGGGGAGGCCTATGACTAGAGAGGATATCAAGTTGGATATGTTTTCTATAGGCTCTAATAATGCACCTAAACCTGATGGCTAAAATGCCCATATTTTTTAAATTAATTGGGATATTATGGCAAGGTTGTTCTGGATGCTATCTCTTTCTTCTTCTCTAATGGCCACCTGCTCAAACTGTGGAATGGCACAACACTTTCTTTGATTCCCAAAGTCTAATCTCCTACTTGTATGTAGTTTTTTTAGGCCTATCTCATACTGTAACACCGTCTATAAATGTATGTCCAAAGTTATTGCAAGTAGGGTTAAGAGTTTGATGCCCACTCTTGTTAGTGACAAATAGTTTTCCTTTGGGAAGGTAGATCAATTGATGATAATACCATACTACTACAAGAGTTGATGAGTAATTACCACATATTTTCTAGACCCCATAGATGCACTATCATAATTGATATTATCAAAGCCTATGATACTCTGTGCTCGGAGTTATTGATTGTCCTTTGACCGAGTGCAAAAAGTAGCACGTGTAAAGACGCTAATCATTGTTTTCGTTTCGCCTACTCAATACAAAAACCTAAAGTACAACTACACTCGACTGGTGAGTATAGCGATAAGTCGGGTATCTAAAGATCCACTGGGACGAGATGTTAGAATTTACGTGATTTAATACTCCGAAATAAAAGTGTAATAGGTGAATTACAAACTAAAAGAAAAGATGCATAAAAGGTAAATGATTATCTAGGAGGGGGAAATGAATATAGACTAAGAAAGCGATAAAACTATAGGTTGCGTCGAATATCCCTCACCCGAGTTAATTTGTATAAAATGGTTACATGGGTCGACGAGTTATTACAAATGCATATCGTTTCGATAGTTAATTAAATTAAGGGCTATCACGCCCCTAAATCCTCATAAAAGCCTAATAAGATTTTGGCGTCAACAAATATACTGGAAATTACGCATGAAAGGTCGTAAGCATGGGACATACATGATATGCCCCATCAAATCTCCTAGGCGTAATAACTAAGACAACGCACCCGAAATAGACCCGTAAACACTATCACCAAGCCAAGCAACGCGTTAACCCGAGTTAGTTCCATTCAAACACAACCTAATTTAAATTACCTAGAAAGCATGTTAAAAACGCGATAAAGAAAACACGGTAAATAAACGCGATAAAGCTACCTAGAAAAAAAAGTAAATCAAAGAATGTAAAACTAATTAGGAAAGCATGGAAATTACACTACAAAGCAAGAAATAATGAATTACAACTATATTAAATTGGTAGTGAAGATGAATAGTGTAACTTACAACCCAATTGGGAGTCAAACCAAGAAGAACCAAAGACAAACTCTTCATATCCCACAAACCCTAAGCTAAAACTCTCTAAAATCTATTCTAACTACTTCCTATATTATTATTAAAACAAAAAAGTCTTATATAGTAAGTGGGAAAAGAAATAGAAAAGAAAAGAAAAGGCCAAAATATCTCTTGGAAACAGGGGATCGATTGATCGACCCTTTTGGTCGATCGATCGATGGTGAAAAAATATCCCACTATCGATGAGGATCGATCGATCGACCCCTTTGGTCGATCGATCAATTAAGTAGGGCAGAACACACTGCATTGCTGTTTTTTCATGCTTCTATTTCCCGTCCGATAAAACTCTCTTAACTTCTTCATATGAACTCAAAATCACGCACTGTTCACTGCCACACAAAGCTAGCGAGGAGGGCTACAACTTCTGTGGGATGTCGGGTCGGGCGCCCAATCTATGAAATGAGCGAATTGCCCTTGAACATGCAATCTTGTATGGAACTTGAGCAGAATGCATCCGAACTTCACACTTAGCATCCAAATACCTATAAAAGCTCAATTAACCCCTGCAAAACATGTTAACGTAGAAATCTGAGGTTGTCTGGTTAACGAGCATAAATATAGGGAATAAGATACTTGAGGGGGCTAAAATGTGTCCGTTCGGAGGATGAAATACGCAGTATTTGCATATCATCATCCTTCTTTACCATATTGGGCTTCTTGTTATTATGATTGGATGGATCAAAGAGTGTGTGACTACTCCTAGATTCTCCATCAGTCTTAACGGTGATCTTAATGATTTCTTCCATGGAGGTAGAGGACTTAGTCAAGGGGACCCCCTTTCCCCTAACTCTTCCTCCTCGTAATGGAGGTCTTCTCTAGTATTCTTGATAAGGCATATGCTAATCCACTCTTTACTTATCATCCAAAGTGTAGAGAGGTTGATTTAAACCATCTATTTTTTGTTAATGACCTAATTATCCTAAGTGGGGGGGGGGGGGGGGGGGGATGTACCATCCTATATTATTGCTAAAGAGGCATTGAATGAGTTTAGTTCCATTTCTGGGCTATAGTTCAATCTTACTAAGATTAACCTCAACACTGCTGGTATTGAGGCTAATAGTTTCATGGAGCTCAAATCCATCTTTGGAATCACTCATATTAATCCCCCATTTATATACCTTTGGGTTCCCCTTATTATATCTATACTGAAGAAGGAGGAATATAATCTACTGGAATAGGATTACTTCTAGAGTCGGAAGATGGACTAATAAGTTCCTTTGTTATATTGGAAGGCTTCTTCTCATCAAGTCAATTGTGTTTAGCAGTTATGTATACTAGTCTAGCCTCTTTATTATGACAAAGAGTGTGATTATGAGGGTGGAACAAGTCATGAGGAACTACTTATGGAATGGTGATGATACTAAACATTCGGGGACTAAAGTGGCTTGAGAGGACCTATGATCTACCTTTGAGGGAGGTGGCCTGAATATTAAGAGCTTAGAGGTGTAGAATAAAGCTATTATGGCCAAACACCTCGAGAATATGTGTAGTAAAAAATATAGCCTTTGGATTAAATGGTGCAATGTGTACAAGATTAAGGGTAGAAGCATTTGGGCTTTAAAGGTTCCATAAGATGCCTCTTGGATCTAAAGGAACATCTTGAAGCTTATGATTCATTTTAGGCCCCATATTAGTGTAAAAATTGTAATGGGAAGTAAATATTTTTGTGGTATGACAACTGGCATCCTAATTCCCCCTGTAACCCATCTATGGTGATAGAGTTATGTATGATGCTTCTTGTAATCATAGATCCAAGGTCTCTGATTCCATCCACCTTAGAGAATGGACATGACCTTCTACTGTTACTTGGGAACTGAATGATATTAGTAATGCTAACCTCCCTCAGATTGATGATGATGCCACTAATGTTACTCTTTGGATACCAAATCATGATGGTAAGTTATCCATCTCTTCTTCTTGGAGAGTGATCAATCATCCTCTTCTTACCTTTAATTGGAGTAATCTAGTTTGGAGTAAGTATTGCATTCCCAATTTGATTAAGTAATCTTCTTTGGTGTTACTATAAGAATCATAAATAGTCTTATCACTATAAAGAGGGAGTAGAGGTCCAATTGAGTGTCAATTGTCGTGCCATATGAATGTATCCCTTCAATTTTCAATTATGAATTTTACAAATATTCTGATGATGTCCTTAAGCTTCATAAGTTTCCTACAGTTCCATATAAAATCAGTTGGGGTAAAAAGTGACCAAATGATTCTTTGCTTGATCTTATAATTATGGCACCATTTTACCCAGAGATTATCTTACTTATTGAATAGGTTCCATAGGTGTATAATCATTGCATATTTATTTTATATCACCAAGTTTTGTATTCCTAAGCCTCCTTCTCTTTGGTAGTGCATAAGCCTAGCCCACTGCAGAGATAGTCCTTAAGCATATGAACAATAATAGTCATCACTTTTTAAGGATGAAGAGAAAGGACCGGTATAATTGAGTGTTAAATAAGATGGAACTCACAAGTTGTAATTTTCCAGCATAAATCAAAAGCTTCGAAGTCCATGTCTCGATTCTATGAGTGAATTTATCAATGATAGTCTTGCAATCTTAAAATGTTAACCTAGTGGATATGAGTAGAATAGCTAGATATTTGAAAGGAAGGTTGTCCACAATAATTACCATCATAGCAGTCATGTGGTTGATAGTTTCATCCATTATACATCAACACTACAAACTCTTTTTGCCAAGTTAGTATAGAGGGCAAAGTAGCTACTGAATTCATCCAAAGCACTCTTAATACAGTTGATAGAGTCCATATCTCCCCCACATAGAATGATCAGGTCATCTACAAAATAATTATGGTTTATGCTCTGTTCCTTACATTTAGGATGATAAATGAACTTAGCATTAGAGAAATGCTTATCCAAGATAACACCAAATACTACCATCAATAAGAAGAAGAGGTAAGGGGGGATGGGATCTCATTGTTTAATCCCTCTAAAACTATTGAAGAACTAACACACATACACACACATACATATTTCTCACATCCTGCAACCACATCCTTCCATGTATTCTCACCCTCTTCTCTTTTTCTCTCTAACTCTCTCTATCTCTCACACAAACTTACATTTATCACACATTCTTTCTCTTAAACACACGTGGAGATGTTCTCCCACACATATGTAGACAGTGTCCTACACCCGTGCTCTCCCACATGCACTCTCATTCACACTCATACTCTCCCACTCACACAAACACACAAATGTCCAGGAAATAGTTCAGACTCATTAGCAACCTAGGCCCTCATAAGGGAATCATCCAAGCCTTTCTTGAAGAAAGACTTGGAGATGAATTCGAACTTCATTTCGGCAAGGACAAAGGTCTCATCCCAGCCTTTGTCGAAGGTATTATCCTCTACTTCCAATGTCACTGTCAGTAATTGAGCAGACTCTTCAACATCCTTTATTTGCTTATCAACCTTTATCATTAGAGTGGCGGCCTCAAATTCCCTATCCCTCGTTGCAACCTTATGCCCCTTGAACTTCTTATCAAAAACATCCAAGGCCTTTTATCTTCACTTAAGGCCTTTCCCAGATCAGCCTTTGCCTTCACCTGGTCAACCTTCCTCTTCAGGATATCAATAAAGTCTACTAAAAATTACAAATTAGAAACATAAAAAAATAGTTAACGCTAGGAAAAATTTAAAGTTTGGAGAAATTTGAAGACATTAAAAACTACCAATGATAGATTCTAGGAATCATGAGAGATGTCTCTATTGGTGGGCAAGCTCTCAACCATTACTTGGTCAGCTGGGAGGAGAGCCCCCTCAGTAGACTATGAGTTAAGTCATCATTATTGTCCACTGACCCTTCAATTGGGCCCTTCCCCTTATTGGGGGTACCCATTGTCTTTTGGGTGCATAAATTTATCGTAAGACCATAAGTGATATTTCTTTTCTTCGAATGATGTGCCTGAAACTTGTCAGGTTAATCCCCCACATTTAATGGTTCAGATGAACCCCCTATGTCCTTCCTCTTTAAATGTTGTTCAATTGGTAAACTAGGGACAAGGGCCCCCTCCATAACATTTGAAATTCTCCTTGTCAGTGTCATTCCCTCTTTATAGGAGTGATAGTAAGTAGGAGACATCGACAAATTTGAATGGCTCCCTATAAATAGGTTGGGATACGTAGGATATGGTGGTGGATGTTTAAGATAACAGTAGTGAAGCTGACCTAGGGAGTTTGACAGTTGTTTGAGGTTATCTCAGCTGCCAAGCTTTTTTCAACTCGACAATATTGTCGTGTCTCTGGTTGAGCTCTTTATTCTTCTTTCTTTTTGCACAAAGAAAGACCAAAACAACATAGAAATTGAAAAGCTATGGGAGAATAAGGAAAAAATATAAAAAGTAATACTAAACTTATTTCATATCCCCTTTCATGGCACCTAAGACCCCCATAGGGTTCACCACCATATGGAATGGGTAAATGCTCTCAGACTTTTACTATAAAATTATGTGATCAATAATTCTTATCAGAATTTGACAAATTACTACGAGGACTATCTCAACCTTCTTCTGTTCGAGATAATATATGTTTATTGGACCTAACCCAAATGTAGCAGTATATGATTTGTAGGATCCTAAGCTTGGTCACGTACAAATCGTTGATTTTATGGACCCATTTACAATTATCTAAGTGTTCGAATAAAACTGGGCTAGGACCACACTAAAAACTCACAAAACTCAAGGAAGAGTTAGTTTAGGGGAAAGGTGACGCCTTCCTCTACAACAAATTGGAGAAAATCCAATGTCCCCCTTCAATTCAATAATAATCATGGGGACAATCCCCTAATCAACAACTACCCATATAGGGATGTAATGACGGAGAATGTCCTCTATCATAATATCATTAATAGAGTAAATCATCCCCAAAATCAGGTAACGAAGACAAAGGAAGAATACAAATAATTCCTGAAAAAATCTCCTGAAAATGAAATAAAGGAGAGAGATTAACTTATTATGAGTAGAGGCACGAATGAAGCTATGGTATGATTAGAAAACTAAGTCAGAAGGCAATAAGAAAACTGACGATTTGTAAGAGGGTAGTGGGTGAAATAACTTAAACACCCTAACGTGTTTTAGTTAATAAATACAACTCTAACTCTTTTAAAAACGGTTTAAAAACTTGGATTGAAATTGTTGTACACACACTACCAAATATAGATTTGTGATAATGTTGCTCAAATAAAAGGATTTAGAATGGGACGAGAAAAAGCAGAATATGACACAGTATATGTTCTCGAGGAAACCACCAAAATGGAAAACCCCGTGTTCTTTAGTCCCATGACAACTCACACACCCAAGTCCCCTATTACCAATTATTAATTACAAAAAGTGTATAATGATTTAAACTAAGCAAATAGAAATCGTACACCTAGCCTTGTCTAAATACAACGCTAGTGACTAAAAATCAGCAAATTAATAATACCGAGGTAGTGGCAAATTGAACTCATACACAACTACAGAACCAATACCAGAAAACTAGTGAAGTTGTGCAACACACAAATTTAATAATTAGGTTTGTTTTAATCATAACATAAAAAATATTATTTTGTTTATAAAATAAGATTAAACACGCGTCAGGTTTTATCTAATTTTAGTTAACAAAAATAATAACAGTTTGTGATTAAAAAAAACAAAAGCCAATGAAAAGTCCACACTCACAAACAAGAATATAGAGGAGGTTTTTGCACAAGCCAAACACACACCAACTCAACACTGATTTAACTCAACACTTATTTAACTCAACACTAACTTAACTCAACACTGATTTAAATAGTTAAACATGAGTTAGTTTTGAGGTATGTTTCCTTTCTTGTTTGTTAACCCGTGAGAGCGAGGGAGATAGACAAAGTTCTAGTATAACACACTCAACAAGGATCTGAACACCTCAAACAAACCAGATCAGAAAAAAAAATAAACAACAGGAAAACGTCCTTAGAGGTATATAGAAAAACAAAACAGTTTATTTTTTCTCAAAAGAAAAATTAAATCAGTTTTCAACTACGAACATAGGGTAACAGTTTAAACAATTTGAGTTAATGCCTATTTAATATGTAAACAAAAATCGTTTTAGATTCAAACCATAGATAGTGCCCAAAACTGATATATGTATGTATGAGAATATATCAGTATATATATAGATTCTATGTGTGTGTGTGTGTATATATATATAAGAAGAGAGAGATAGTACAAAAAATTATGACAGTGCAAGCCTACACGACTTTGGCCGAAAAAATCGAAAGAGAAAGAAAGCAAGCCAAAACATGGAACTGAGATACAAACAGCAAACCTCTCCAAACACACGCTCCTAACCCAACAAACAAGCCAGTAAATATTTGAAGAACAACAAAGTACAAATCTTCAAACTGGGATATTGTAATCGAGCCAAACTAATAGGTCGTGAACCCAAGCCAAGAACAAACACTCAAACAGCTCACAAGTGTATGATCTAACACATGAAATCTCACAAAATAAAAACATTGATCGAAGAAATTAGAGAGAGAAGGTGAGAAAAATGAAGAGCGAAAAAAGAGTGTTGGCTGTAATTCTTAAATTTCAAACCCTAAAAACCCAATGACCCGATCGCTACCAATATATATGAAACCAAAAATGGAAAGGTTCATAAATAATAAACCTAACCTATAAAGGTATAAACGACCATTCCCATGGGCGGCTAGGGGCAAAATAGACAACACGAAAAATAAGGACACGTGCGTATTTTACCATTGTAAAAGGAGGGTTACAAGCGTCAAAACACATCTCCAACGGTCGAGTGCCCCCACGTGGTGAAATCGCGAAGACAAAGGAAGCACACCTCATTGGTAGATATGACAACAAATGGATTAAGTAAAGAAACACAAAAAAAAAACTTGATCCCAGTCATCCAATCGAGACCAACAAATTACAACCTTTGATTTTTGTTTAAATGTTTACAATAAACAAATTGAGTTTTGTTTATAAAACAAAATGTTTAAATATAAAAAAAATGAAATAAATATTTTAAAATACAAAAAAATATATATGTCAAAATACATAACTGATTATGAAAATATTTATGTATATTAATATATTTTTAAATAAATTTAAAATAGTAAAATGAATTAAATAAAAATAATGGTTCTAAAGGGCACACATAAAATGTTGTTTTTAACATGTAAAATCTCAAAATTGAGACAAAAAAAGGGACAATTTCAATCTCCCCCTTTGGCCAATTTTTGGACAGACACGACTTTCAGACAGAATACATAACTTAACTAACAACATTTTAAGTCCTCAAAAAATACGTAACTCAACTAACAAATTTTGAGTCATAAACAGATACAAAACTGAACTAACAACATTTTGAGTCCTAAACAAATATCAAAGTACATAACTCACTTACAACATTAATCCTAAAAGACCATAAAAGACACAAAGAGTCTCAAATTCTCCCCCTGTTTGTCTCAAGGGGACAAAGGGAGGAAACTAAAAGAAAATTTATTTCGAACATTGGTACTCCTTATTTGATAACCTAAGTCGTCTTTCTTAATCCATCTTGTCTTAACATTTGGAGAAATGATTATCATATCGGCACAACTAGAAACAAATTGAGGATGCTTTGTAATAAAGTGTGATTATAAAGAGATCCTGGAAAAATTATTAACAGTACTTTTTTGACCATTTAAGCGCTTATAACAGAATTTTCCTAAATGGCCTGTTTTAAGACAAAAATTGAATTTGTAAACATGCTTAACATCCAGCTTACTATTACTAGAAATATGAATTTGCATAACATTCTCAGTTTTTCTAGTTTGATTAAAATGCTTAAAACAAAATTGTTCCAAGAGTCCAAATTTAGAATAAAAGTTGTAATAAAAAACGTTTCTTTCAGCACACTTGACATCATTACACTTGGTGTGCTGACTTTTACCCTAAAATTCATGTATAAAATCAGCTTTTTATAACATAATTTCTCTAAATGTCCTATTTTAGAACAAAATTTACACTGAAAATAAGGTTTTGCATTCTTAATATTCCCAACATTTTGAATTTGCCTAATTTTTCCTAACTCAGCTTTACTTTGTCCTAATTTCTTAAAGCAGAATTTTTCTAACTGTCCAGTTTTGTGGAAAAAATTACATGAAAACACAGGTTTAGCA
Source organism: Sambucus nigra (assembly GCA_949130495.1). Lineage (NCBI taxonomy): Eukaryota > Viridiplantae > Streptophyta > Magnoliopsida > Dipsacales > Adoxaceae > Sambucus > Sambucus nigra. Next base: position 349,491,927 of record OX422221.1, read on the forward strand.
GAAGTAGAACAACCCTCATTTTCAACATGTTTATATGACATTTTAATTTCAGTTGAATCAGGAAATTGTTCCTTAGAGTTGACAAAATTGGTTACATCAAATTCTTTTCCCTCAAAACTAATCCCTTTTGTAGGAACAAAATCAGAATAAGAGTTTGTTGGGTAATAACGCATATTTTGATTAATAGTCTTGACTACATCAGCAGCATTCCAATAACGGTTTAAAATTTTCAAAGTGACCTCTAGTTACTTTTTCCATTCATCATATTTATACAAAAAAACCTTAAGTTCAATTTGAGATTCATCGAATTTAAACAAAAATGCCTTCTTTTTAATTTCTAGATAGTGATTTAGTTCAGTTAACATGCCAATTCTTTTCTCTGAAAATGAAACATCATTTTCAAGTTCACCTACTTGAAAAACAGATTCTTCAATTATAGACTTGATTCGATTGTTTAAAATGTCATTTTTAACCATCAACCTAGAATTAATTTGAACTAAATCAGTGCAGTCCTCAATTGTATTATCAATGTAATTGTTACTCACAATACCTTCTAAATTCGTACTCACGCACCCTTCTAAAACAATTGAATTGTCTACATTTTTAGGGTTATCAACATCATCAAAAACACTACCAATATTAGAAAGGGAAGCTACAGCAATAGGGTGATTTTGAGCAAGTAAGTCATGAGACAAATTCATAAAGTCTAACTCACAACTATCTACATGCAAATCAGAATCATCAGAAATAATAGATTAGCTATCAAAAATGTTCCCAGTTTTAATAGCACAAAAAGATGCAAAAGACATAAAGTTTATATTCACTTCATCATTGTCACTATAAGAATTATCACCCCAAGTTTTAGGAATATGGGCTTTATTTAAAGATCCCCCTTTTAATTTGGTAAAATAGTTATTAGCATAGTGACCAAACTTATTACATTTCCTATATTGAATATGACTAATAACTTTAGTAAGATTAATAAAATCAAATCGCTTCTTCTCAAATTGTTTATCAAAAGACCTATGAGTATAACTAGGTTTATCTTCTCTTGAAGCAACACTAATTTTAAACTTGACAAAAAATTTAAAGTGATTAGAAAATAAATCAATTTCTTTCCCCAAAGATTCGAGAGTAATGGAAGAATCGTCAATATTTGACAAGGAAGAAGAAAAAACAAGATTATTTACATTTGATCTAAAATTTAGCATACATTGTGCAAGAACTTTTCCACTTTGTTAATCTCTAAGGGAGTTTTGTAGTTCAAAAGTTTTAAGTTTACTACACAAAAGATGAGGGGTATAACTATATAAATTATCAACTATAGTATGGGCAATTAAGTCAAAACTCTTAGGAAGAGACCTTAGGATTTTATCACATATTTCAAAATCACTATAAAAAACACCATTAGCATGTGACTAATTAATAATATCTTGCAAATTAAGGTAAAAATCATCAAATTTCACGTTATCTTTCATAAAAAAAGAATCATACATTCTAACTAGCATTTGAGACTTAGCTTTTTTAACCCTACAGTCTCCTTCATGAGTTATCATTAGAATATCCCAAGCCTCTTTTGATGAAGTGCAAGATGAAATTCTTTTAAATTCAGTTGCATTCATCGCTTGAAAAATAACATTTATTCCTTTATTATTATACTGAGAATTTAACTTTTCCTCTGTAGTCCATTCGGAAAGAGGTTTTCAAACAGAAATTTGGGCATCATCGTCACCAACTAAAATGAGAAGGAATAGAAAAACTAGTTTTAATCATATTCCATGCCTCATCTCCGAAGTGTTAGAGGTGCGCAACTATTCTTACTTTCCAATAAGTGAAGTTGTCACCATCGAACACGAGAGGGATTACGAAAGTACCATTTTAATCACCCATAATAAAAAATGATTTAGATAAAAGACTTTAGGATGTTGGCAGAAAAAATCTTTAAAAAAGTGACTCATGACGCTCTGATACCACTTGAAATAACCTAAACACGCTAACGTGTTTAAGTTAATAAATAAAACTCTAACTCTTTTAAAAAAAATTAAAAACTTTGATTGAAACTGTTCTACACACACAACGAAATACATGTGTGCGATGAGATTGCTCAAATAAAAGGATTTAGAATGGGACGAGAAAAAGTAGAATGTGACACAGTAATTCTTCTCCAGGAAACCACTGAAATGGAAAATCCTGTGTCCATTAGTCCTAGGACAACTCACACACCCAAGTCCACTCTTACCAATTATTAATTACAGATTACAGTCTCACAAGTGTACAATGATTTCAACTAAGCACATATAAATCGTACACCCAGCCTAGTTTAAATACGACCCCACTGACTCAAAATCAGGAAGTCAATAATACTCAGGTAGTGACAACTTGAACTCACACACAACTACAGACCTAATACCAAGAAACCAGTGAAGTTGTGCAACACATGGATTTAATAATAAGGTTGAAAAAGCCTGGAACCCCGCAGATTGTGATTTTCTCAATTAAAATCAATGTAAATAATTTCCTTTTAAACTAAACTCGATGCGGAAGTGTAAGGAGATGGTTCAATAAAATTACACAATTAATATAACACTTAAACCGATTAATTAATCCAAGTCCTAGAGTTTGCCTAAGTCATATTTATCAATATTAGCAAATTAGGCGAAACCAAGTTTTAGCAAATGACTTGAATTAAAAAACTTTACCCATGATTTGATTAAAGTCCAAATTAAAATGAGTGTGACAAATTAAACTAAATTTTATCTTGTAATTATTCTAAGAATGCATTCTACGTTATTAAGCAAGATAAAATAAATAATATCACACTACGCCGCGATGTACGAGGAAAATCCCAAGACGGGAAAAAACCTCGGACGGCCCTAGCCACAAATCCACTATATACGAAATTACAAGTACAAGACAGATAGACTTACAACGATTGACTCGATCCCTCTCAAGCCTCGACGCTTCTTATTGTAGACACCTCTTCCTAGCGGATAACCTTGGAACACCACCGCGGTCTCGGAATCCACCGATAGGGCTTTCTATGGACACCATCACCCGAGCAAGGAGCCTTTCTCCAAGTGGGTAGAATCACAACAAACGTCTTCTTCTTTGATGGATGTAGAAGCAAACCAAAACTTCTCTTCTTGAATTCGGTAGAGAAAAACCGGTGCCAAACTCCAAGCAATATGATATGTATATAAGAACTTGGATAAACCATAATTGGGTGTAAACACTAGAGTGGTCTATGACTTTCTCTTTGAAATTAGCACTCAAAACATGAACATTTTCCTAAACAATTTTTGCTCTCAAACTCTCTCTAAGAGATAAACTAGGATGGAAAAGTTAGATTGGAAAATGTGATTCCCGCACAAGATAAAGTCTGAAAAAGTTTGTTAAAAACCAAGTGGGGAAGTGGGTGAAAAACTGCCAAAAACTGTTCCCGCCTGGCCTCTCGTTCGAACGACATTTTGTTCGAACGAGATCTCGTTCGAACGAGACTTCTAACGACACACCAGTATGGACTTCGTTAGAATCTCGTTGAAAACCTCGTTAGAACGAACAATCTCGTTCGAACGACATTTCGAATGACAGACCAGTATAGGCTAGTGAGAACTCGTTGGCAAACTCGTTCGAACGAAACCTGGTTCGAACGAAAAACTCGTTCGAACGACATTTCGAACGACTTCCAGAAATTTTGTAAAATTCGATTTTGGCCCAGAAACTTTATATACTTTAATTTAAAGTTCCAATTAAATTTTTTTGAAAATAAAACACAGTTTTTATTAAACCTAACACCCAACAAACTTTGTTCCAAGCTCCTATATATATATAATTGCATTCATACCTTGGGAGCATGGAACCATAGTTGATGACGTAGAAACGAGGCACGCAGACCGGCATATTTGATGAAGCTTTATACTCTTTGCCGCTACGTCTACAACAAACACTTCATAGGCTTGAGAGTATTACAATGACATACTATCCTATGAATAAATGTTTTTGTTCGGAATTGAGCCAACACAATACATGGACTCAATTGGAAATTTGTGTCCTTACAAATCTCCCCCTTTGGCTATTCCGGGACAAAAACCAAACAAAAATCCTAAAGGGTCGTCAATCTAACTAGACTCAAAACATAACATTAACCTGCCCAGACTTGACTCAACCCAAGAATTAAACGCTTTTCCATTGAAAGATGCCGCTTTATAATAATAATTCCTGCACACTTAAGCAAACTCATCAAATGCATAGGGAATATCAAAATACTAAATGCAATTTTAATTAATTACTCCCCCTAAATTAATTCTCCCCTTTATCAAACACGTGACCTACTTAGAAAGACGTCTCCCCCTAAGATAAATCTCCCCCAAACTTGGATACGATAATAATAGGATTAGATACCATTTCTCCCCCTATCATCATTCTCCCCCTTTTTGTTCAGGATTAGGCAAAGGATAAAGAAGTAATAAACATAAAAGAATGTTGAAGCTTAAAGTGTTAAGACATGAAAGCATATGGGCAATAAACGCAAGTCAAAGACAAACAAATATCATATATATAAACTAGAAATATACCAATGAAGTACTTGCATATATATATATAGATATAAACACACGTATAACACAAGATACAATAAGTTTGCACACTCGTATGGCAAAAATGTGTCATATGGAAACGGAAGTGTTGGGGTGTGAACTAGTAACGATTAAATTTAGACCCAATCACTTAATAAACATTCACGGAGTTCTCATTTGATTGCAAACTTTATCACATTCAAATATAACCTCATGTGACAATATGAAGATTGAACTCAATGAACAAACATACACAATGCATACAAGCCTAGCATGATGATGATTCTACAAACCAAATAGATTCATGACATTAAAGACAACTAGGATAAACGGACATTGTGCAAACCATTGATATACCATCCAATTCTCCCTCAATAAGCATATATATTCTTTTGCTTTTGAACGAATATATCAAACAAACATAGGCCTTGGCAATTGTTTTCTTTTCAATGCCAAATATTCTGTTTTTAGGCCTTTGGATCACGTATTTCTTTTAGATCCAATAAACGGTGGCTTACTATCGCAAAGGATTTAATTCATCCTTTCGAAGCCCTTCCCCGTGCACATTTTATTTATCATGTTTTCATTTTCACACAAATCTCACATGCAACGGATTTTGACATGCACTAGTCCTCCTAGGTCATAGATATGTAGATGACTAGATTGGTAGGAGAACACCTCAAAAAGCTCAAATATAACATGTGACATTAAGATTTCAAAAGAGCTCGTGCATGTGTGAATAGAGGCATATAAAAATAGAATCCATTTAAACAACACAAAATCCAACTACTCCACAAAATATGGTAAAGAACATAATAAGGATTGAAAATCTAAACCAAAAGTTCTAGCCACGTGGGAGTGTAAATGATGGGATTCAAACACAAATATATGCCACATAAAGTGTGACAAACAAAAATACACTCATAAAAAATATTTTTGAGATTTTAACATTTTTCACCAAAAATAAATATATATACTCAAAAGGATAAACAAAAATCATTTGAATTTTTCAATAAGCTTAAATTACCAAGCGATAAAATCCAAATGATAAACAAAAATCTTTTTGTATTTTAAATTTAATGCAAACAAAATGAAAGAAATATAATACAAAAGATAAACAAACATCATAATTCTAGCATGTGATAAGCATAGAGCATAGACTAGAAAATGATTAAACAAGTATACATTTAGCATGTGAATATAGCATGAAGTACAAACGCTAAAGTATACAAAACACTAACACATTCATCCTTTAGATTTAGCAATGGAGGAAGCATGTGAAAGTAAATGAGAATCAAAAACCCTATTTTGCAAGGCAACAAATTCGGATTTCCTAACCCAAATTAATGAAGAATGACTATCTTGGGGTGTTGGAACGTTAACTACCGTGGTTACTTTACTATGGAATTTTCTAGGAATTCGTTTAAGATCAAAACAAAATTTCCTAAGATGACCTTTTCGACCACAATGTGTACAAGAAAAAACATGTCGAAAAGATTTATTTAAGGAGTGATCTTTAAATGCATTCCTAGTAGATTCTCCTAAAACATTGGTCTTGGCTTTATGAGTAGATTCATTACAAGTATTGAAGCCTAAACCACAAGTGTCATTTTTAATTTGGACCGTTCCTAACATTTTATCTAGTTTTTCCGAACGACACTCCAAATCAAATTTGACATTACTAGAGTCTTTTAATTTATTTTGTAATTCTAAAATGTTAGACTCTAATAAAAAGTTTCTCTCTTCAAATGCAAGAAGCTCCTTTTTCAAGGATTCCATTAAACCCCTAAGGCTATCTCTTTCGCCTTCTACATATTCTAGCTTCATTTGAAGAGTTCTCTCATGAGTCCTAAGGTCTTTTATTAAAGCATTTTCATCAACGACCTTGACACTCTCTCTGAAACTAGCTTCTAACTTCAAATTAGCTATTTTTAATTTAATAGATTCTTTATAAATCTCTTGAAAAGCATTTTGAAGTTCACTCACATTAACCTCTTCTTCATTTTCACTCTCTCTTTCTTCTCCACTCTCACTATCATCAAAAATAAGAGAATCATGTATAATGACCTTGGAAGTGGCATGTGCTATCGTTTCATCAATCGATGAGTTCTCACTATCACTCACATGACTAGCCATAAAAGCCACAAAATTTTTTTTAGTGGGGGAATCGGGCTTCTCTTCCTTATCACTATCACTAAGGGTCGCATTATATGAAATGGGTCGCTTACCCTCTTTCCTTAGTTTAGTGGGGCACTCATAAGCCCTATGGCCATAACCTTCACAACCAAAACACTTTTTAGACTCGTCCCTATCTAAATTGTCATTACAAGGTTTAGGGATCTTCTCGGCTTTAGAAATCTTCTCGCTTTTGTCATGTTTAGAAGTATCAAATTTCTTAAAATCATTTTTAAATTTATCTTTGTTAATTTTAAGAAATTTTCTAAATTTACGAGCAAACAAAGCCATGTCTTCCGAGTCACTATCACTCTCGCTCTCTACTACTTGTTTGACCTCTTTTCGGGCTTTTAAAGCAACGCCCTTTTCGATCTTCTTTTCAGTTTTAGAGGGAAACATATCTAGTTCATTGGTTTGTAAATCACCTACAAGCTCTTCTAATTTCGTAGAGGCTAAAGTTGGTAAAGAATTTAAAACGATCACTTTTGGAATAAATCTATCGGGTAAGGACCTTAAAATTTTCTTTACAACATGGTCGTCAGGTATTTTCTCTCCCAAGTTAAAAGATGAATTAACAATATCAGAAAGTCTAGCATAAAATTCATCAAAATTTTCTTTTTCATTCATTTTGATAGTTTCAAATTGAGTGGTGAGGTTTTGGAGTTTTGAAGCTTTAACGACACTAGTTCCTTCATGAGTTAATTGTAAAAATATCCCAAGCTTCTTTAGCGATTTCACACGTCATAATACAATGGAATTCATCCGGTGTGACAGCGCTAAATAAGGCATTTAAACCACGGGAATTGAAATTAGCAAGTTTAAACTCATTTTCAGTCCATCTATCGGCGGGTTTGATAACACGTTCATTTTCAACTAAATAAGTTGGTGGGGACCACCCATTAAAAACAGACATCCAAACTCTTTCGTTGATAGATTTTAGTGCCGATCTCATACGCGCTTTCCAATACGCGTAGTTTGAACCTTCGAAAATAGGAAATTTTGAAAATGGGGAAAAATCCATTTTAGCCAAAAATTATTTAAAAGATCGTTAACGAAATAATTTATCGCTTTGGCTCTGATACCAATTTGAAAAAGCCTGGAACCCCGCGGATTGTGATTTTCTCAATTAAAATCAATGTAATTAATTTCCTTTTAAACTAAACTCGATGCGGAAGCGTAAGGAGATGGTTCAATAAAATTACACAATTAATATAACACTTAAACCGATTAATTAATCCAAGTCCTAGAGTTTGCCTAAGTCATATTTATCAATATTAGCAAATTAGGCGAAACCAAGTTTTAGCAAATGACTTGAATTAAACAACTTTACCCAATATTTGATTAAAGTCCAAATTAAAATGAGTGTGACAAATTAAACCAAATTTTATCTTGTAATTATTCTAAGCATGCGTTCTACGTTATTAAGCAAGATAAAATAAACAATATCACACTACGCCGCGATGTACGAGAAAAAACCCAAGACGGGAAAAAAACTCGGACGGCCCTAGCCACAAATCCACTAGATACGGAATTACAAGTACAAGACAAATAGACTTACAACGACTGACTCGATCCCACTCAAGCCTCGACGCTTCTTCTTGTAGACACCTCTTCCTAGCGGATAACCTTGGAACACCACCGCGGTCTCAGAATCCACCGATAGTTTTTTCTATGGACACCGTCACCCGAGCAAGGAGCCTTTCTCCAAGTGGGTAGAATCACAACAAACGTCTTCTTCTTTGATGGATGTAGAAGCAAACCAAAACTTCTCTTCTTGAATTCGGTAGAGAAAAACCGGTGCCAAACTCCAAGCAATATGATATGTATATAAGAACTTGGATAAACAATAATTTGGTGTAAACACTAGAGTGGTATATGACTTTCTCTTTGAAAATTAGAACTCAAAACATGAACGTTTTCCTAAATAATTTTTGCTCTCAAACTCTCTCTAAGAGATAAACTAGGATGGAAAAGTTAGATTGGAAAATGCGATTCCCGCACAAGATAAAGTCTGAAAAAGTTTGTTAAAAACCAAGTGGGGAAGTGGGTGAAAAACTGCCAAAAACTGTAACCGCCTGGCCTCTCGTTCGAACGACATTTCGTTCGAATGAGATCTCGTTCGAACGAGACTTCTAACGACACACCAGTATGGACTTCGTTAGAATCTCGTTGGAAACCTCGTTAGAACGAACAATCTCGTTCGAACGACATTTTGAACGACAGACCAGTATAGGTTAGTGATAACTCGTTGGCAAACTCGTTCGAACGAAACCTGGTTCGAACGAAAAACTCATTCGAACGACATTTCGAACGACATCCAGAAATTTTGTAAAATTGGATTTTGGCCCAGAAACTATATATACTTTAATTTAAAGTTCCTATTAAATTTTTTCTAAAAATAAAACACAGTTTTTATTAAACCTAACACCCAACAAACTTTGTTCCAAGCTCCTACATATATATAATTGCATTCATACCTTGGGAGCATGGAACCATAGTTGATGACGTAGAAACGAGGCACGCAGACCGGCATATTTGATGAAGCTTTATACTCTTTGTCGCTACGTCTACAAGAGACACTTCATAGGCTTGAGAGTATTACAATGACATACTATCCTATGAATAAATGTTTTTGTCCGGAATTGAGCCAACACAATACATGGACTCAATTGGAAATTTGTGTCCTTACAAAGGTTTATTTTTATCATAATATAAAAAATATTATTTTATATATAAAATAAGATTAAACACATACCAGGTATCATCTAATTCTAATTAACAAAAATAATAACAGTTTGTGATTAAATAAAAAATAGGAGCCGATGAAAAGTCCACACTCACAAACAATAATATAGAAGAGGTTTTTTCACAAGCCAGACACACACCCTGATTTAACTCAACACTGATTTAAACAGTTAAACAGGAGTTAGTTTTAAGTTATGTTTCCTTGCTTGTTTGTTAACCCGAGAGAGCGAGGGAGATACGTAAAGTTTCAGTACAACACACTAAACACAGATCTAAACATCTCAAACAAACTAGATCACGAAAAAAACATGCACACACACACACATACACAAATGTCCTTAAAGGTATAAAGAAAAACAAAAAAGTTTACTTTTTCTTAGAAGAAAAATCAAATCAATTTTAAGCTGCGGACATTAGGGTAACAATTTAAACAATTTGAGTTAAGATCTATTTAATATGTAAACAAAAATCATTTTAGATTCAAACCACAAATAGTGCCAAAAACTTATATATGTATGTATGAGAATATATAAGTATATATATAAAGTCTATATATATAAAGAAGAGAGAGATAGTACAAAAAAGTTTTACAGTCCCAGCTAACATGGCTTTGGTCGAAAAAATCGAAAGAGAGAGAAAGCAAGCCAAAATGTGGAAATGAGATCCAAACAAAAAACCACTCCAAGCACACACTCCAAACACAATAAACAAGCGAGTATTGTTTGAAGAACAACACAGTACCAATCTTCAAACTAGGATATTGAAATCGAGCCAAACTAACAGGTCATGAACCGAGGCCAAGAACAAACACTAATACAACTCACAAGTGTATGATCTAACACACGAAATCTCACAAAATAAAAACAATGGTCAAAGAAAGTAGATAGATGTAATAACCCTCGCTTATGAGAACGTATTTTATATTAATTACTAGGTATGGTAATTAGATATAAGTTCTGGATTATGAATTGAGTGCAAATTTAATGAAGAAAAGTTAATATTCACTATGAGTTTGCATATATATACCATAACTATGGGTGAATATTGCTATGTTATGCTTATTAATATCACATGAATTAAAATGATATTTGGCTTAATAATGAGACCGGAACTTAAATTGGATTATAAAATGTCCAAATGATATTTTAGAGGCTGCAGTTATTTTCGGAACGTGCGAGATAGTCAGATATTGTGCCATTATGTGTTTTGAGATTTTGGGCATTTTTGACTGATTATGCCTTAAATATGCAATTGCGTATTATTTTATCGCAATATCGATCAATTAAGTTGGGATTTTTGGCTAAAGGCATGATTTATGTCTTGAGTGAATCACTATTCACCTAATTGTAATTCCTAAACCTAGAGAGAAAGAGAAGGAGTAGAGAGAAGAAAAGATATTGAAGACTTGAGAAGGATTCTTGATCCCACACCAAGAAAATATGCATTTTCTACATTGAGGCAAGTTTACTACTTGCTATTTATGGTTTAAGATAAATGATTTGTATGAGAATGATGTATTTGATTAGGGTTTACTAGTTTAGGGTTTGGATGTTGGTTGGTTTTGAATCATTAAAGGATAGTTGAATGATTGTTGATGTTGATGGTAGTGGTAGTAGCATTTATGTTGTGTGGGTGAGAATAAATGAGTTAGATTTGGGATTGGCTTGAAAGATAGGAAATCGTGGTCTAGGTCTGCTTAGACCGATCGACCGCGGTTCGTAGACCGGTCGATCGGGTCTACGGGAGAGGGTTCACTGCATTTCTTTCAAAGGCCTAAAATTATGGCACGGTCGACCGCTGTCCCCTGACCGGTCGACCGGTTCTGCCGAAATGAACTTTCTGCTTTTCTTCTTAGGCCAAATATTGAGACGTGGTCGACCGCGGTATTAGGACCGGTCGACCGGTCCCCTGTTTTCTTCCCAAACATTTTATTTTCAGTCCTTAACTTCTTCTTTTCATAGGAACATAGGGACCTTCTTAAATGAAGTAAAAATAGGGACTTAGAGTATTAGTTGAGTTCGGTCAACTCCCTAGACTCGAAAGGGTTCATCTAGGGTTCCTATCAGGGGGAGGGGAGATTTAAAGAAATGTTTAGGTATTATTTCTGTCAGGTAGTTCTATAAAAGTCTAGGAAATCTTAAGGTCGAATTTGGAGACTTTAGGAGTAAATGCGAACTAGATCTCATTTGATGGGTTAATAAAGTCCAAATAAGGACATTTGGGAGAGATAACTTGGGGAGTTTAAATATTCTTCAAGGTTGTTATGATAATGTGAAGTATACCATAATGCATTTGATAAAATGTAAAATGGATAAAGTAAACCATAATTTACTGAACCATGAAATGGAAATTAATAAAATGGATGATACACACCTCTCTAAATAACATCTTAAGGGAAGTCCGTGCGTGAGGTGAAGCCCCCTGGCTAATGAATGCAGGGTGGATATAGTCCAAGGCCATATGAGCGCTTGTTTATATGTTTCTTCGATGGGTAGGAGATTCCGGGTGTGGTCTTGACTATCCCGCAGGCATATGGCCGCTTCCCGACGCTTGCGATAGGATCCCAGGTTGTCTTATGTTAGGCCATGGAAGATGATGGTTATTTAGGGGCGCGCACAGTGGGGAAACCCGGACGGGCGGTCTTAGAATCGTTATATATATATTTATAACTATTCTATTATCGAGTTGGACTCGATGGAATATTAATGCCATAAAGAGCAAAGTATATGCCACAAAGAGCATACTATTGAGATAAGTGCCATAAAGAGCACATGGTAATAAATGCATTCCTGATAAGGAATGGAAAGAAGATGGAATTGAAAATGATGAAAGATGAAAAAGGCTTAGAAGTACTTTTATTTCTTTGTATAATTAAATTTCATTTTAATATTTATTTAACTGTCTTAGTTTTTTTTATGATGTTACCATGCTAGAATATCATCCGTATCATCCATGCTTACCTGTACATTATTATCATACCTGTCATTTATCTAGTGATCATATAAAACCGGCCTCTGATCGGTTCTTCATTTTCTTGTTGTGTATGTACCTTCTATATTCTTCAGGTGTTCCGCCGCAAGGTCACCTGTAATGACTTTCTTTTCTCGGAGTCTTTTGAGGAGCTGTGACATTTTGCGCGTATCACGGCATATTTTGTGTAGACGCCTCTATTATTGTTTTCTAGCTAAGATCAGTCTTTATTTGGGCGTGTGGCCCAAATGGTTGTAAATGTATAAATTATGTATTATGTAACACATGAAACTTATTGTATATTGTATGGATTGTATCGATCGACGCTTTATTCGGTCCTTTCTTATCTACTGTATTACATTATATATGTTTGTGGGAGTTTCCACTCTCTTTTTCTATCATAGGTTGTTAAAAGAGTTTTCTCTAAATTACTAACTAAAATTTTTGATAACCCGTTTTCTGGAATATTGTGTGGTTATTCCTGATACTCTGTATGTTATTGTGATGCTGAGAATGATATCTATCCATGATTCCTGTTTCATCGGGGTATCGGGCTAGTCACCCTTTATTTTGGATAGCGGGTTGTCACAAATGGTATCAAAGCATCAGGTTCTAGAGTCTTTAGGATCTATGCGGACTTGTCACGTTCTACCGTAGCATTCTTTTATATAGAGCTTAATGTTAGGATTGCTTTGCTTCTTATGTATGCGATCCTCTGCTAGATAGATTATTTTATATAATATTCTAATTCTTTCTCTTCTCTATCTCAGATGTCGCCAAAGAGAGGACGTCCCGCTAGACGCAATAGGGTTGTCGAGGATGAGGTTGGTCCTCCACCGCCGCCACCGGGGAATATCAGTGCCGCTGATGTGGCAAATATCGTGGCCCAAGCTGTTAATGCAGCGATGACTGTAGTGGCACAACAATTGCCTCAAGCCCAAGCTAGGGGACAAGAAGCACTAGTTCCTACGGGACCTTCTCAGTGGGAACGGGTAAGAGAGTCTTTCCTAAAGGGTCATCCCCCAGAATTTGAGGGAGGTTCGGACGTTATAAAGGCAAACCAGTGGAAGAAGGACATGCAACGCCATCTTAGTATGGTGGAATGTAGTGAGGAGAAAAAGAAAATCCTCGTTACCTTTAAGCTTGTTGGATCGGCCTTACACTGGTGGGAGTCAATAACGACACCCGAACAAAGGGATACGATGTCAATTACCAATTTTTGGGCTTTGTTTGATGGAAAGTATTTCCCTCCTGCAGTTCAAAGTGAGATGCATAGGAAGCTTCAAGATTTAGTACAAGGGGAGAGATCGGTTGCCGAATATGAAGAGGAGTTTACCCGGTTAGCAAGCTTTATACCGGATGAAGTGACTCCTGAAGCGAAGAGGATCTCCGGATTTGTAGGAGGTTTGCACTGGCGAATAAAACAACATTTTCTTGGAAATCTATCTTTGGTAACCTTTGGGGACGTGATGAATCCTGCTTTACTTCATTGTCAAGAGCATAGACTATATGTGCAAAACAATAAGAAGGCTGCAGCAATGGGGCAAGTGGTGAAACCGAGAAGTAATGGGATCGGAGGGGGAACATCTTCTTCGTCCCAATCCTCAGGGAACAAGCAGAAGGAGAGGGATCCTCAGTAAGGGGATTTGTCCAAGCGTCAACGTTTTGGTGGGTTTAATGCTGGTGGCAATAATAATAATAACAGGCCAGGTCAAGGCGGACAACAACAACAGGGAGGTAGAGGTGGAAATGGAGGTAGGGGCCAGCAGGGCCGGGGTGCGGGACAATTTCAAAACAATCAAGGTAGGAATCAGGAGAATGCGGCTAATAAATGTTTTCAGTGTGGGTAGTTGGGCCATTATAAAAGGGCGTGTCCTCAGTTGGTTGGAGGGCATCTTCCCAAGGCTCCACAACAGCCATATGTACAGTTTCCGCCCTAGGCACCTAATTCTATTGCTCCTCCTCAGCAGGGGCAACTGCAGTATGGATGGGTTTACCATATTCAGGAGGCTATGCTTCCTCCACCTCCTCCGGCACCGCCAGCGATCGAGGGTAAGTTATTCATTCATGGGCATATGGGTCGAGTACTATTTGATATGGGTTCTACACACTCCTTTATTTCTAGGAGTTTTGCTTAGACCACAGGTTTGATAAAATCTACTGAAAGTACCTTCACTAGCGTTGAATCTTCTATGGGTGATGGTTCCTTGATTTTCTTTGTTTGTAAAAACGTAGGGATTAATCTTGGTAACTTGTGTTTTGAGGCCAAATTGCTCGTCCTTGACATGGTCGGGTATGATGTAATATTGGGTATGGATTGGCTAGTGAAATACCGCGCGATAGTAAACTGTTATGGGAAAAGCATTATTTTTGCAGTTCCGGGACAAGAAATGTTTCTGGTTGTTATGCCTTGTATGGAAGGGAGTACGAGTGCTTATTTATATTATATTGCGTAAGATGTATCTAGGGATGTTATGGTTCCCTTACATTCTCTTCCGATTGTTAGAGATTTTAAAGATGTTTTTCGGGAGATACCGGGATTACCTTCAAGTCGAGAGATAGAGTTTGTGATTGATTTAATGCCGGGAACTCGACCGATTGCTAAAGCTTCGTATAGAATGGCTCCTCTGGAGATGAGGGAGTTGAGAGATCAAATTCAGCAGCTATTGGAGCAGGGATTTATTAGGCGTAACACATCGCCCTGGTGCTCCGGTATTGTTTGTGAAGAAAAGAGACGGCTCTCTCCGGTTATGTGTGGACTATAGGGAGTTGAATAAAGTCACCATCTGGAATAAATACCCTTTGCCTCGCATCGATGATTTGTTTGACCAACTTAGGGGAGCGTCATACTTCTCCAAAATCGATTTGAGGATGGGGTATCATCAATTGAGAATACGGGCGCAAGATGTATCCAAGACTGCATTTCTGACCCGTTATGGATCCTATGAGTTCTTGGTTATGCCCTTTGGGCTAACCAATGCTCAAGCTGTATTTATGGATCTTATGAATAGGGTGTTTCGGGATTTTCTTGACCAGTTTGTTATTGTATTCATCAATGACATCCTAGTCTATTCTCAGACAGAGTCTGACCATGCTACTCACTTACGGTTGGTCCTGCAGAGATTGAGGGATCACAAATAGTATGCAAAGTTTGAGAAATGTGGCTTTTGGTTGAAGGAAGTTCAATTTCTAGGTCATGTGGTGTCATCCCAGGGTGTATCTGTGGATCCTAGCAAGGTGATTGCGGTGAGAGAGTGGGGTCAACCCATGACACCTACTGAGGTTCGTAGTTTTATGGGCTTGGCGGGTTATTACCCTTCGATTTATTAAGGGTTTTTCAAAAATTGCTAGCCCGTTGACGAATTAGCCCCGAAAGGGAGTGAGATTTATTTGGGACAGCTCATGTCAGGCTGCATTTGATGAGCTCAAAGATAGATTAACTTCGGCTCCAGTCCTTGCATTGACAAAACCAGGACTGGAATACCTAGTCTTCACCGATGCATCGCTTCAAGGGTTAAGAGGTGTTCTTTAACAAGAAAGACAAGGTATCGCTTACGCTTCTCGTAAGTTGAAGCCTCACGAAAGGAACTAGCTGGTGCATGACTTAGAGTTTGCCGCAGTTGTCTTTGCCTTGAAGATATAGAGGCATTATCTCTTGGGGGAAAGTTTAGTCTTTTCACAGACCATAAATCGCTACAATATTTATTTTCCCAAAAGGACTTGAATATGCGTCAGCGTCGTTGGTTGGAGTTTGTGAAAGACTACCAATTTGATATCCATTATCATCCTGGAAAGGGGAACGTAGTAGCGGATGCCTTGAGTAGGAAGCCTGAAGGGGGCTTAGCTAATGTGTGGAAAGCTAAGTGGAGAGAGCTCTGTCAGGAGGATGTGGGGGTAAGAGCATTCATTTTCGTGATGACCGTTACTCCTACGATTATAGTGAGAATTGTGGAAGCCCAGGTAAGAGATAAAGTTTGTCAATACCATATACACCGACTGTTGTCCGAGGGAGCGGAATCGTACTTGATTGGTTCTGAGGGTGGACTACGCTTCCATGGAAGACTTATTGTTCCCGAAGATGGGGACTTGAGACGAGCGATAATGGCAGAATCTCACGGGTCAAAGTTTACGGTACATCCAGGTGAGGACAAGATGTACCAAGATATGCACCGTCAGTATTGGGGGGATGGTATGAAGAGGGATATCTCGGAGTTTGTGTCCCAATGCACTACTTGTCAGTTGGTTAAGATTGACGACCAACGATCAACAGGTTTATTGCAACCGCTAGAGATTCCAGTATTGAAATGGGAAAGCATTTTGATGGATTTCATTACGGGCTTACCTCGATCACAAAGAGGTCATGATTCGATCTGGGTAATTGTCGACCGTTTGACTAAATCGGCACACTTCTTGCCCGTACGTACGGATTATGATACCGCTCGTTACACCCAATTGTTCATCGAGGAGATCGTTAGACTTCATGGGGTACCTTTAAATATTGTTTCTGACCGAGATAAGATATTTGTGTCCCATTTTTGGTGGAGTTTTCAAGAGGCCATGGGGGCCGAGTTGAAGTTAAGCTCTTCCTATCATCCTCAAACAGATGGTCAAACTGAAAGGGTAAACCAGATGTTGGAGGATATGCTTCGTATGTGCATGCTTGATTTTAAGGGCAGTTGGGAACAATACCTCCCATTGGTTGAGTTTGCTTATAACAACTCATACCAATTTACTATTGGAATGGAACCTTATGAAGCTTTGTATGGCCGGCCATGTAGGTCACCCGCTTGTTGGTTGGAAGTGGGTGATAACAAATTTCTTGGACCTGAAATGATCCAGGACACTTCTTCAAAGATTGAACTTATTCGAAATCGCATTCGGATAGCCCAAGATTGTCAAAAGAACTACGCCCATGCGAGTTGGAGACACATGGAGTTAGAGGTTGGAGACCAAGTGTTGGTGCGAGTATCTCCAATGAAGGGCATTAAACGTTTCGGGAAGAAAGGAAAGCTTGCACCGCATTTTGTTGGACCTTTCCCAGTTATTGCAAAAGTTAGCCCCGTGGTGTATCAACTTGCTTTACCGGAACCTTTGCAACAAATCCATGATGTATTCCATGTCTCCTCCTTGAAGAAGTATAGAAGATGTGAGGGTGACCTTTGGCACATCCCTTTTGAAGATATCGACTTACAACCCGATGTTTCATATGAAGAACAACCGGTTGCTATTGTTGAGTATGGGGAGCGCAAGTTGAGGTCCCGTGTGGTGCCCTTGGTGAGAGTCCAATGGAGTCATCACAATGCGAAAGAATCAACGTGGGAGCGTGAGGACGAGATGCGGGAGAAATATCCACATATTTTCTTATAAGGTACGCCTGAATTTTGGGGGCAAAATTCCCTCATAAGGGGGGGAGTATGTAATAACCCTCGCTTATGAGAACGTATTTTATATTAATTACTAGGTATGGTAATTAGATATAAGTTCTGGATTATGAATTGAGTACTAATTTAATGAAGAAAAGTTAATATCCACTATGAGTTTGCATATATATACCATAACTATGGGTGAATATCGCTATGTTATGCTTATTAATATCACATGAATTAAAATGATATTTGGCTTAATAATGAGACCGGAACTTAAATTGGATTATAAAATGTCCAAATGATAATTTAGAGGCCGCAGTTGTTTCCGGAACGTGCGAGATAGTCAGATATTGTGCCATTATATGTTTTGAGATTTTGGGCATTTTTGACTGATTATGCCTTAAATATACAATTGTGTATTATTTTATCGCAATATCGATCAATTAAGTTGGTATTTTTGGCTAAAGGCACGATTTATGTCTTGAGTGAATCACTATTCACCTAATTGTATTTCCTAAACCTAGAGAGAAAGAGAAGGAGTAGAGAGAAGAAAGGATATTGAAGACTTGAGAAGGATTCTTGATCCCACACCAAGAAAATCTGCATTTTCTACATTGAGGCAAGTTTACTACTTGCTATTTATGGTTTAAGATAAATGATTTGTATGAGAATGATGTATTTGATTAGGGTTTACTAGTTTAGGGTTTGGATGTTGGTTGGTTTTGAATCATTAAAGGATAGTTGAATGATTGTTGATGTTGATGGTAGTGGTAGTAGCATTTATGTTGTGTGGGTGAGAATAAATGAGTTGGATTTGGGATTGGCTTGAAAGATAGGAAATCGTGGTCTAGGTCTGCTTAGACCGATCGACCGCGGTTCGCAGACCGGTCGACCGGGTCTACGGGAGAGGGTTCACTGCATTTCTTTCAAAGGCCTAAAATTATGGCGCGGTCGACCGCTGTCCCCTGACCGGTCGACCGGTTCTACCGAAATGAACTTTCTGCTTTTCTTCTTAGGCCAAATCTTGAGACGCAGTCGACCGCGGTATTAGGATCGGTCAACCGGTTCCCTGTTTTCTTCCCAGACATTTTATTTTCCATCCTTAACTTCTTCTTTTCATAGGAACATAGGGACCTTCTTAAATGAAGTAAAAATAGGGACTTAGAGTATTAGTTGAGTTCGGTCGACTCCCTAGACTCGAAAGGGTTCATCTAGGGTTCCTGTCGGGGGGGGGGGGGGGGGGGGAGATTTAAAGAAATGTTTAGGTATTATTTCTGTCAGGTAGTTCTATAAAAGTCTAGGAAATCTTAAGGTCGAATTCAGAGACTTTAGGAGTAAATGCGAACTAGATCTCATTTGATGGGTTAATAAATTCCAAATAAGGACATTTGGGAGAGATAACTTGGGGAGTTTAAATATTCTTCGAGGTTGTTATGATAATGTGAAGTATACCATAATGCATTTGATAAAATGTAAAATGGATAAAGTAAACCATAATTTACTGAACCATGAAATGGAAATTAATAAAATGGATGATACACTCCTCTCTAAATACCATCTTAAGGGAAGTCCGTGCGTGAGGTGAAGCCCCCTGGCTAATGAATGCAGGGTGGATAT
Source organism: Sambucus nigra (assembly GCA_949130495.1). Classification (NCBI taxonomy): domain Eukaryota; kingdom Viridiplantae; phylum Streptophyta; class Magnoliopsida; order Dipsacales; family Adoxaceae; genus Sambucus; species Sambucus nigra. The sequence goes on from OX422221.1 coordinate 349,511,374, forward strand.
AGTCCTAGGCCATATGAGCGCTTGTTTATATGTTTCTGCGATGGGTAGGAGATTTTGGGTGTGGTATTGACTATCCCGCAGGCATATGGCCGCTTCCCGACGCTTGCGATAGGATACCAGGTTGTCTTATGTTAGGCCCTGGAAGATGATGGTTATTTAGGGGCACGCACAGTGGGGAAACCCGGACGGGCGGTCTTAGAATCGTTATATATATATTTATAACTATTCTATTATCGAGTTGAACTTGATGGAATATTAATGCCATAAAGAGCAAAGTATATGCCACAAAGAGCATACTATTGAGATAAGTACCATAAAGAGCACATGGTAATAATTGCATTCCTGATAAGGAATGGAAAGAAGATGGAATTGAAAATGATGAAAGATGAAAAAGGCTTATAAGTACTTTTATTTCTTTGTATAATTAAATTTCATTTTAATATTTATTTAACTGTCTTAGTTTTTTATATGATGTTACCATGCTAGAATATCATCCGTATCATCCATGCTTACCTGTACATTATTGTCATACCTGTCATTTATCTAGTGATCATATAAAACCGGCCTCTGACCGGTTCTTCGTTTTCTTGTTATGTATGTACCTTCTATATTCTTTCAGGTGTTTCGCCGCAAGGTCGCCTGTAATGACTTTCTTTTCTCGGAGTCTTTTGAGGAGCTGTGACATTTTGCGGGTATCACGGGATATTTTGTGTAGACTCCTCTATTATTGTTTTCTAGCTAAGACCAGTCTTTATTCGGGCGTGTGGCCCAAATGGTTGTAAATGTATAAATGATGTATTATGTAACACGTGAAACTTATTGTATATTGTATGGATTGTATCGACCGACGCTTTATTCGGTCCTTTATTATCTATTGTATTACATTATATATGTTTGTGGGAGTTTCCACTCTCTTTTTCTCTCATAGGTTGTTAAAAGCGTTTTCTTTAAATTACTAAGTAAAATGTTTGATAACCCGTTTTCTGGAATATTGTGTGGTTATTCCTGATACTCTGTATGTTATTGTGATGCTGAGAATGATATCTATCCATGATTCCTGTTTCATCGGGGTATCAGTCTGGCCACCCTTTATTTCGGTTAGAGGGTTGTCACAAGAGAGAAAGTGAGAAAAATGAAGAGCAAAAAAAGAGTGTTGGCTGCAATTCTTAAATTTTAAACCCTAAAAACCCAATGACCCGATCGCTACCAATATATATGAAACCAAAATTGAAAGGTTCGTAAATAATAAACACAACCTATAAGGGTATAAATGAGCATTCCCATAGGCGGCTAGGGACAAACTAGACAAGACAAAAAACAAGGACACATGTGTATTTTACCATTGCAACAGATGGGTTACAAGGTTCAAAACACATCTCAAACCGTCGACTGCCCCTATGTGGTGAAATCGCGATGACAAAGGTACCACACCTCGTTGGTAGATATGGCAATAAATGGATTAAGTAAGGAAACACAAAAAAAAACTTGATCCCAGCCATCCAAACGAGACCAACAATTATAGCCTTTGATTTTTGTTTAAACGTTTACAATAAACAAATTAAGTTTTTGTTTATTAAACAAAATGTTTAAACATAAAAAATAGAAAGAAACAAAATAAATATTTTAAAATGCAAAAAAAAAAAAAATATATATATATATATATATATATATATTAAAATACATAACTGATTATGAAAATATATATGTATATTAATATATTTTTAAATAAATTTAAAATAATAATATGAATTAAATGAAAATAATAGATCCAAAGGGCACACAGAAAATGTTGTTTTTAACAAGTAAAATTTCAAAATTGAGACAAACAAAAATGGAAAATTTTAATCTCCCCCTTTGGCCAATACTTAAACAAACACGACTTTGAGATAGAATACATAACTCAACTAACAACATTTTGAGTCCTAAACAAATACATAACTCAACTAACAACTTTTGAGTCATAAACAGATACAAAACTCAACTAACAACATTTTGAGTCCTAAAAAAATATCAAAGTACATAACTCAACAAGCAACATTAATCCTAAAAAACCATAAAAGACACAAGGAGTCTCAAATTCTCCCCCTGTTTGTCTCAAGGGTCTAAAGGAGGAAACTAAAAGCAAATTAAGTTCGAACATTGGTACTCCTTATTTGATAACCTAAGTCATCTATCTTAATTTGCCTTGTCTTAACATTTGGAGAAGCAGTTTTCATATAGGCACAACTAGAAATAAAATGGGGGATGATTTGCAACAAAGTGTGATTTTGAAGAGATCCTGGACAAATTATTAACACTACTTTGTTGACCATTTAAGCATTTATAGCAGACTTTTCCTAAATGCCTCGTTTTAGGACAAAAAATGTATTATTAAACATGCCTAACATTCAGTTTACAATTATTAGAAATATGAATTTGCTTAACATTATCAGTTTTTCTAGTTACATTCAAATCCTTAATACAAAACTGTTCCAAGTGTCCAAATTTAGAAAAAAATTTGCAATGAAAAACTTTTCTATCAGCACACTTGACATCATTACACTTGGTGTGCTGACATTTACCTCCAAAATTCATGTTTAAATTCAATCTTTTATAACAGAATTTTTCTAAATGTTCTATTTTAGAACAAAAGTTACACTGAAAAGCAGGTTTTGCATTCTTAATATTCCCAAAATTTTCAATGTGCCTAACTTTACCTAATCAGTTTACTTTGTCATAATTTCTTAAAGCATAATTTTTCTAAACGTATAGTTTTGTGGTAAAAATTACATGAAAACACAGTTTTAGCAAAAGTAAAATAACCCTCATTTTCAACATGTTTATAAGACATTCTAATTTGAGTTGAATTAAGAAATTGTTCCTTAGAGTTGACAAAATTGGTTACATCAAATTCTTTTCCCTCAAAACCAAGCCCTTTTATAGGAACAAAATCAGAATAAGAGTTGGTTAGATCATAACACATATTTTGATTAATAGTCTTGACTACATCACCAGCATTCCAATAACTCTTTAACTTTTTCGAAGTGACCTCTGGTTCCTTTTTCCATTGATCATATTTATTCAAAACAGCCTTAAGTTCAATTTGAGATTCATCGGATTTAAACAAAAAATTCTTGTTTTTAGTTTCTAGAGAGTAATTAAGTTCAGTTAACATGACAATTCTTTTCTCTGGAAATGAAACATCATTTTCAAGTTCACCTACTTGAAAAATAGATTCTTCAATTATAAACTTGATTCGATTGTTTAAAATGTCATTTTTAGCCATCAACCTAGAATTAATATGAAATAAATCATTGCAGTCCTCAATTGTGTTATCAATGGAATTATTACTCACACTACCTTCTAAATTCGTACTCACGCACCCTTCTAAAACAATTGAATTGTCTACATTTTCAGGCTTATAAACATCATCAAAAAGACTACCAATATTAGAAAGGGAAGCTATCGCAATAGGATGATTTTGAGCCGGTAAGTCATGACAAAAATTCATAAAGTCTAACTCGCAACTATCTACATGCAAATCAGAATCATCAGAAACAATAGATTAGCTAGCAAAAACTTTCACAGATTTAATAGCATAAAAAGATGCAAAAGCAATAAAGTTTACATTCACTTCATCATTGTCACTATCAGAATTATCACCCCAAGTTTTAGAAATATGGGATTTATTTGAAGATTCCCCTTTTAATTTGGTAAAATAGTTATTAGCATAGTGACCAAACTTATTACATTTCCTATATTGAATATGACTAATAACTTTGGTAGGATTCATAAAATCATTTCGCTTCTTTTAAATTGTTTATCAAAAGACCTATGAGTATAACTAGGTTGATGTTCTCTTGAAGCAACACTATTTCTAAACTTGACAAAATATTTAAAGTGATTAGAAAATAAATCAATTTCCATGTCCAAAGATTCGAGAGTAATAGCAGAATCGTCAATATTTGACAAGGAAGAAGAAAAAACAATATTATTTACATTTGATCTAAAATTTAGCATACTTTGTGAAAGAACTTTTCCACTTCGTTAATCTCTAAGGGGGTTTTGTAGGTCAAAAGTTTTAAGTTTACTACACAAAAGATGAGGGGTATAACTATATAAATTATCAACTATAGTATGGAAAATTAAGACAGAACTCTTAGGAAGTGACCTTAGAATTTTATCACATATTTTAGAATCACTATAAACAACACTATTAGCATGTGACTGATTAATAATATCTTGAAAATTAAGGTAAAAATCATCAAATTTCTCATTATCTCTCATAAAAAGAGAATTTTACATTCTAACTAGCATTAGAGACTTAGCGTTTTTAACCCTAAAGTCTCCTTCATGAGTTGTCATTAGAATGTCCGAAGCCTCTTTCGAAGATGTGCAAGCTGTAATTCTTTTAAATTCAGTTGCATTCATCGCTTGGAAAATAGCATTTGTGCCTTTATTGTGATATTTAGAATTTAACTTTTCCTCTTTAGTCCATTCGAAAAGGGATTTTCTAAAAAAAATTTGGGCATCGTTATCACCAACTAAATGAGTAGTAATAGAAAAACTAGTTTCAACCATATCACATACCTCATCTCCCAAGTGTTGGAGGTGCGCTACCATTCTTACTTTCCAATAAGAGAAGTTGTCACCATCGAACACGGGAGGACGTCAAAAGAACCATTTTGGTCACCCATGATAAAAAATAATTTATACAAAAGAGTTCACGATCATTGCGGAAAAAAACTTTAAAAAAGTGACTCTGGACGCTCTGATACCACTTGAAATAACCCTAAAAAATTTTAGTTAATAAATAAAACTCCAACTCTTTTAAAAATAGTTTTAAAACTTTTATTGAAACTCTTGTAAACACACACAACTAAATACAAATTTGCCATGATATTGCTCAAATAAAAGGATTCGGAATGGGATGATAAAAAGAAGAATGTGACACAGTAATTCTTCTCGAGGAAACCATCGAAATGGAAAATCCCGTGTCCATTAGTCGCAGGACAACTCACACACCCAAGTCCACTATTACCAATTATTAATTACAGATTACAGTCTCACAAGTGAACAATGATTTAAACTAAGCACATACAAATCGTACACCCAGCCTAGTCTAAATACAACCCCACTGACTCAAAATTAGGAAATCAATAATACCCAGGTAGTGACAACTTGAACTCACACGCAACTACAGACCTAATACCGGGAAACCAATGAAGTTGTGCAACACACAGATTTAATAATAAGGTTTATTTTAATCAGAACATAAAAGAATATTATTTTGTTTATAAAAGAAGATTAAACACACACCATGTTTTATCTAATTTTAATTAACAAAAATAATAACAGTGTGTGATTAAATAAAAATAGGAGCCGATGAAAGTCCACACTCACAAATAAGAATATAGAATAGGTTCTTGCATAAGCCAAACAGCACACCAACTCAACACTGATTTAACTGAACACTTATTTAACTCCACACTGATTTAAACAGTTAAACACCAGTTTGTTTTAAGGTCTATTTCCTTTCTTATTTGTTAACCCAAGAGAGCGAGGGAGATAGGAAAAGTTCCATTATAAGACACTCAACACAGATCTGAACATCTCAAACAAACCATATCAGAAATAAAATAAAAGAAACAACACACAAACGTCCTTAAAGGAAAATAGAAAAACAAAACAGTTTAATTTTTCTTAAAAGAAAAATTAAATCAGTTTTAAACTGCGTACATTAGGGTAACATTTTAAACAATTTGAGTTAAGTCCTATTTAATATGTAAACAATAATCTTTTTATATTCAAACCACAAATAGTGCCAAAAACTTATTTATGTATGTATGAGAACATATATATATATATATATATATATATATATATATATATATATAAAATAAAGGAGGAGGACTTTTACCACATCATATAATTTTGTATACAAAACCTATATATACAACTTTTGTATCTATCTATTTGGTCTTTATCAATTGATGGTTGAGATTAAATTGGAGAGGTTTGAATCCAATGGCCTAAAAACTAAGAAGGATTGATCCGTGTAAACTTTGGGACTCACAACGAGTAGAGTGGCTAGAGTACAACTATGATACGTACTTTCTACACCCACTCCCCTCACCACTCCTCAAACCCAGAGCCCCTTTCTCTCGGCAATAACTCCCCCCAAGACCAGAGTCTCTCTCTCACTTTAAAGACTTGAATCCATTTTTAGCATTTTTTTTATTTGTTCGAGTATATATTTTGTGTTAAGGTGTTTGCTTCTTTGTTGTTTACATTCGGTGTTTGCTTTTTTGTGGTAGATATTGGTGCATATGTTCTAGACTTTGTGTTAAGGTTTGAGTATATATTTTGTCTTTGTTCTTTGAAGGCAGGTTTATCAAATCACAGAAGGGTGTGGCCGTAGGTTTACAGATGACATAAAGATTTTGGTCTCCACTACCACGCTCAACTCGTGGGTTTCAAAATCTACTTCTCAAATCTTAAAATCTATAACTATTATTTTATACGCGGGATCTGAAAGCTTTTGGGTTCCCATCGTCGAAGGTGTATACAAAGGATCTGAAAGGTTTTTTGGGTACATTGTTACTGGTTTTTGCGATTATGTATCAGGTAAGTGGGTCGGACAAATAGTTTGGATTTATCAGTTTTCGAGTTTCAATGGGTTACTGTTTGGATAAATTTTTGAACTGGGTTGAGGTAGTTGTCCGGGTCTGGGTTCAGGTTAGTATGTGTGGGTTTTATAGTGGGTTACAGAGGTTGAAAAGGGTTAAATTTGGGTTTAATTAGGTGGGACTCAGACAGGTCTCTTCGGGTTAATGAGGTTGGTCAAGGGTTAAAGTTCTGTATCTGTCTCTCTCTCCTTACGCTACTATTGAGATGGGTTGAAATGGGGAAGTCAAAGACATTTTAAGGCATTCCCCATGATGTTTCCAAGCTTCAAACTCTGATACACCCATTTCATACCCTCTCCTATACGGACCCCAATAATAAAGATTACTATCCTATACCAAAAGAGGGTATTCAGAGCTTGGTGGGTTTACCAGTATTTTAGAAGATGAAGATAAAAGTTGTGGCTGTGCATGGTGTTCTTTTAAGTCAATTCGTGAGAAATTTAGAGACTTGTGCAAGAATCTGCAAGATGTTTCCTCCAATGCTTGGGAGATGGGTCGATCCGACCCCGGAAAGATTATGTTTTCAGCGAAGATGGGATTGGCTTTGACTCTCATATCTTTCTTGATTTTCTTGAAGGATCCACTTGAAGATCCAGGCAAATATTTTGTTTGGGCCATACTTAGTGTTGTGGTTGTGTTTAGGTTCTGTATAGGTATCATCTTACTACTCAAATATTAGTTATTACGAAAATTAGAAACTTCACAAGAGTTTTTTTTATTTGGTCTCTAGATTCCTATTTATAGATTTCAAATGAAATGGACAGTGAAGCAACGAATGTGTCCCCATTTAAATTTATTGACCTTCACCAAGTGAGGGTTGACATGAGACTCACAGCTCATTGCTTGAAGCAGTAAACGTTAGTGACGTGGGTCCTTCTGTTTTTATAGTCTGATTAATAGTGTGAGTGGTCATGTATAAAAAAATAAGCTAAGTGTCATATTAATGCCCATTTAATGATGGTCGAGAAGTATAATTTCGGTTTGCACCCAACTACCTCAGGTGGGGACTAAAATACATAAATGTGGCATAACTTTGATCAAGTAGTTAAAGACTGGGGAAGAGAATATGTTGTGTTGCTAGCGCCCAAACCAAGTTTATCTGATAGTTCCAAAGGGGTCATCTAGCTGCCTTTCGTGAACCACTCAGGTCATGCTATTCCATGGTCACAACAATCTTAAATTTTCAAATTTGGGTATGAATTTTTGTGAACTTTTATTCTGAGATTGCTGTTTATAGTGTTTTGTGGACTGATTATTCATCTTCGGGTTTGTTTTCAGATTGTTGTCTATAGTATTTTGAGATTGCTGTCTATAACTCATCTTCTGTGGGTAGATATGAAGTAACCCAAATACACCACATGCCTCCACCACCCTAGGTGGAGTAACCCATGACAAAAACAGTAACAACACCCCACCGGAACACAAACCCATAGCCGAAGAAGCCCATCATTGTTTTCGTGATATGCTTCTGGCTTAAACCCATTGTGTTGAAACTATTAAAAAATTCAAATTGTTGAGACAATGCCATTTATTAACCATATTTGAGATTTGAGTTTTGGTTTTGCACGTCTTGACTTCTCCTTTTTTTTCGGACATATTTTTTTATTACATGATCAGGTCTTTGATTTGAGAAAGTCTCTTATTTTGTTGCCTTTTGTTTTTTAGTTCTAATCCATTTAATGTTAATTTTGTTATAGTTGCTGGTAGTTCTATGATTGTATGGATGGTTGGATTTTTTGGGTCTCCGGTTGTTCGTTAGGGTTGTTTGGTTGGGGTAGAATGAAACTGATTTGGTTGTTTGTTTCGGTCTCGGGTAAATGAAATTGATTTGGTTGTTTGTTTGGGTCTCGGGTTATTTGTTTAGGTTGTTTGGTTGGGGTAAATGAAACTGATTTTTTGCGTGTGGTTCTACAAAAATGTCAAGTTATTCGTTTGGTTCGAGTAAATGTAAAGGAGGATGTTTAGTTATTTGCCACACTGATTGTTTTAAATTTCTGCAAGAAACAGGGAATGTTTGGTTTTCGTAAATGAAACATTACACTGTTTAGGTTATGCATCTAATGGTTGTAATATACTGTTTTGGTTAAAAGCTTTAAAACTTTCGAGTTTAATTTTTGCCTAAGAATGAGGCTAGGGGGATTTTTGGATGATAAGGTTCGTGGTTTTCAAATAGATTTTAAATTTGTTTTCAAATAACGTACAAAATTAATTGTACATTATATTTTTACTTATTTTAACATTTTATTAAATACTACACTTTTTTTATACAAGACAATTAAAATGGCAATATTTTTTTATATAAGAGAATTAACTCAATTGTTCAAAAAAATCTAAAAGTGTACATTAAAAAAAAAACTAAATGTTAACACCAGCATGAGAGAATGTGTCAATTTATAGTCGTGTTTTTCTGTGATTTATAAAATTTCCACCATTAAGTTTTCATGTGCTTTTAACATTATTTTTTTAATGAAACTGTCACTCGAAATGGATTCACGAAGAAGGAAAAATATTTTTTTATCGTACAATGGCACGGGTATTTCTAGACTTATTAATTCAACATTGATACTAAATCATTCATTTAGGAAAATTATATATGGTTAAATTTACGAGCCCTAATAATTTTTCTTATTTACCAAAGTTGATGGATCTTAACCATTATTAACGATTGTAGCGTGACAAATCAAACCCATTAAGTATCATGTTTTATTGGTTTGGTGTTAAAAGTATTACAGGTCCACACATTAACTTAATAGTTTGTGTTAGTTCGTACATATAATGTTATCGCGTGCGTCTTATTTCGTCAGGCCTAATCTCTATTATGATATATCCAGAACATTTTTACAACCGTGCCATCGGCACGGGTACACCCTAGTATATATATAAAAGAAGAGGTATATAGTACGAAAAAGTCTTATAGTGCAAGCCTACATGGCTTTGGCCAAAAAAACTGAAGACAGAGATAGCAAGCCAAAATGTGGAAATGAGATCCAAATAGAAAACCTCTCCCAACACACGCTCGTAACCTAATAAAAAAGCCAGTATTATTTGAAGAACAATACTGTACCAATCTTCAAACTAGGATATTGAAATCAAGCCAAACTAAGAGGTCCTGAACCCAGGCCAAGAACAAACCCTCAAACAGCTCACAAGTGTATGATCTAACCACGAAATCTCAAAAAATAATAACACTGATCGAAGAAAGTAGAGAGAGAAGGTGAGAAAAATGAAGAGAAAAAAAGGGTGTTGGCTATAATTCTTAAATTTCAAACCCTAAAAACCCAATGACCCGATCGCTACCAATATATATGAATCCAAAAATGGTAAGGTTTGTAAATAATATACCTAATCTATAACAGTATAAACGAACATTCCCATAGGCGGTTAGGGGTAAAATAGACAAGACAGAAAACAAGGACACATGCGTATTTTACCATTGCAACAGGAGGGTTACAAGGGTCAAAACACATCTCAAAGGGTCGACTTCCCCCATGTGGTGAAATCCTGAAGACAAAGGAACCACACCTCATTGGTAGATATGGCAACAAATTGATTAAGTAAAGAAACACACACACAAAAAAAAATTGATCCCAACCATCTAAACGAGACCAACAAATTACAACCTTTGATTTTTTTTAAACGTTTATAATAAATAAATTGAGTTTTGTTTATTAAATATAATGTTTAAACATAAGAAAATCAGAAAAAAAATGAAATAAATATTTTAAAATACAAAAAAATATATATTAAAATACATAACTGATTATGAAAATATTTATATATATAAATATATTTTTAAATAAATTTATAATAATAAATATGAATTAAATAAAAATAATAGATCTAAAGGGCACAAAAAAAATGTTGTTTTTAACAAGTATATTATCAAAATTGAGACAAACAAAAAAGGAAAATTTTAGTGGGGTGGATAATTCAAGAGGAATATTCCATCATTGCAGGCGCGCCCTCAAATAACGAGTGGCATACGCTATTGCCTTTTGGGAAACTAAGCTCACATTTACCATCTACCCTTAAAAATACTGGGATTTTGGGATTTTGTTAAAACATGAAACTTTTAGAAAATTATATTTTACATAATAATATGAAGTTTCATAATTTTCTAAGCATATTTACTATTTTTCAAAAATAAAATACTATCTCAGATCTTCAACATAACTCATAAACTAAAAAAATGAAGAAGTTATTATTTACTGGAACCCCCAATTCCCAAAAGTATGAAAAATAAAATTTAACTTAATAAAACATGAATTTAGTCTACTATCATGATTTTCAACACATATAATTCATTCAATGTTGGATTTAACATTTAAATCATATCAAGAATGACTAAATTAATGAAGTATATAATTTGATGAATTAGATTCATTAAAATTATTCACCAAAAAGAAGAATTTATAAAGGTGTGATCAAAATAAAATAAATCTTAATCATCCCTATATAAATTTTAGAATTTATATATTAAAACTATTTAGGTAGAAAACATTATTTATCTCATGAGAGGAGAGAGTAGAATTATTTTCCCTCAATTGAAAAAAAACATAAAAATTAATAAGAAATAATTGTAGAAGAAGTCCTTCCGAAATTGATCTCAGTTAATGAAAATAATCCTCCAAATGTGTAGAAGAAATTCCTCTTGAAAAGTAGTTGAATTGACACTCTAAAAATCCTTTAGAATTGATCCAAAGTTGTACCAAATTTTCTTTCAGAAAAATATAATTTTTGGCTAGAATGAAAGACTATAATTTTTTAGATGTAATTTGGATGGAAAATGGGTTAAGTTTTTGGGTTCATTTTTGTATTGAAATGGAAAATGAAGTAAATTTTTTGTCTACCAAATGAAGAGAAAGAAGAAGAAGAAGAAGAAGAAGAAGAAGAAGAGAAAAAATCGTCCGTTTTTTAAAATAATCATTTGTTTATACTATTCATGAATAGTAGCATCCAATGTTAGTATATATTATTATTTTTTTTATAAATTCAGTTTCTAATGAAATAATCATTTAAAAATTCTCAAATTTAGAATTTAATTATTAATAAACACCATTAAATTTTTAGGTATTACATCTATTAACAAATACAATTAAATTACGAGGTATTCAATTTCTAGTGAAATAATCAATTAAAAATTATCAAATTTAATATTTAACTATTAATAAATACCACTAAATTTTTGGGGTATTAAATTTTGAAATTTAATATTTAACTATCAATAAATAACACTGAATTATGGGGTATTATAGTAGCGGCCTAGAAATAGGTACAAGTACATCAATTGATAACAAAGTACCTTGTCTAAACTCATCGTGTCCTTATCATACTCTCAATTGATAAAATAGTATACGCGTCTTTTTTGTTAAATATGGGACTCGGGCCAAAAATTGAAAAAACAAACCGAGTAGCTTAGAAATAGGTACACACACATCCAGTGATACCAAACTAACTTGTCCAAACTAACTACATTCTTATCAGACTCTCGGTTGACCAATTAACTAATATACGCTTCTTTTCGGGTTATAAATAGGCGTAGGGGAAAAAACTTAAAAAAACTAGCATCCTAGAAATACGTACAATTACATAAAGCAATACTGAATTAACTTAACTTGTTTAAACCAATCGCATCCGGATCAAATTTTTAGTTACCCAAATTGACTAATATACGCTTTTTAGATTAAAAATGGGTGTTGGGGAGCTAAACCCAAAAACAAACTAATGGCTTACAAATAAGTACACATGATAAGCGTACAAAATTAACTTATCCAAACTAACCATGTCCTCATCGGACTCACGATTGGCCAAACTTGCTAGTTTACGGTTCTTTTAGGCTAAAACAATGGGTGTTTGGGGTGAAAATAAAAATGACAACTTAATAGGATATAAATATGTACAAAGGACTTAATTGATACGAAAATAACTTTTCCAAACTAACCTAATCCTCATCAGACTCTCAGTTGGCAAAATTAACTAGTATACACTTCTTTGTGGGCTAAAAATGGGCATGGGGGACGAAAATTAAAAATAATAACCTAGCGGCCTAGAAATAGGTACAAACATATCAAGCTATGCGAAAGTAAATTATCCAAACTAATTGTATGCTCGACGGACTCTTGGTTGGCCAAATGATAATTATAGTCTTCTTGTTTGGTTTAAAATAAGAGTTGTGGAGGCAAAAACTAAGCATACAAGCCTAGCAGCTGAGAAATAAGTATAGACACATCAATTGATACGAAAGTAACTTGGTCAAATTAATCGCGTCTTCATCAGACTCTTGGTCGGACAAATTCACTAGTATACCCTTCTTTTCAAGTTTAAAACTAGATATAGGGGAGACTATAGGGAAAAAAACCTAACGGCCTAGAAATAAGGACAAACCCATCAATTAGTGCACAGTAACTTGTCTAAACTAATTGCATCCTCGTCGAACTCTCGGCTTTTGGGTTAAAAATGTTCGTTGGTCAGCAAAAACTGAAAAAACCAACCTAGTGGGATAAAAATTGGTACATATAAATCAAGCAATACCAAATTAAGTTTCCAAAATAGATTCATTCCCATTAGACTCTCAGTTGTCCAAATTGACTAAAATATGCTTCTTTGGGGTTAAAAATGGACGTTGGGGAGGAAAACTGAAAACAACAACCTACCGACCTAAAATTGGGTCCAACCACATCAAACAATGCCAAAGTAACTAATGTAAACAAGTAGCATCCTCATAAGAATTTCAATTGAAAAAATTGACTCCTATATGCTTCTATTTGATTTTAAAATGGATGTTTAGGGGCAAAAACTGAAAACGATAACCTAGCGGGCAAAAAAGAGGTACAAACATAACAAGAGATACCAAAGTAACTTGTTCAAACACCTATCAAGCGAGCGACCGATAAGAACACGATTAGTTTGGACAAGTTACATTGGTATCGCTCGATGTGTTTGTACCCATTTCTAGTCCTTTAGGTTGTTGTTTTCCAATTTTGCCCAAAAATGCCCAATTTCGGGTAAAAAAATAAGCGTATACTAGTCAATTTAGTCAATCAAGAGTACGATATGGATGGAGTTAGTCTGGATAAGTTACTTCGGTATCTCTTAATGCAGGTATACCCATTTTTAGGTAGCTAGGTTATTGTTCTTGGCTTTCAACCACAAATGCCCATTTTTAACCCTAAAAAAGAATACATTAGTTAATTTGGCCAACCGAGAGACCAATAAGCATGCAGTTAGTTTCAAACATTACTTTGGTATCTCTTGATGCATTTGTACTTATTTTTAGGCCGCTAGGCTATTGCTCTCAATTTTTGTCCCCCCTATGCCCATTTTAAACCCTAAAATGAAGCTTATCCTACTCAATTTAGGCAATTGAGAGTCCGATGATGACTACCATATGCTTCGTTTTAGGTAAAACAAATCATCTTTAGGGAGATAAAAAGGAAAAATAACAACCTATCATCTTTTAAATAGTTACCAAAGTAACTTCTCCAAATTAACCACGTCTTTATCGGACTCTTGGTTTGCCAAATTGCCTAGTATACCCTTCTTTTTGAGTTTATAAATGGACATAGGTGGTGAAAACTAAAAAATAATCCAGCCACCTAGAAATAGGTAAAAAAACATCAAGGGATACGAAATTAACTTGTCCAAACTAATCGTATCAACATCGAACTTTAATTTGGCCAAATTGACTAGTGTTCGCTTGTTGGGGTTAGGGAAAATTGAAAATAACCTAACAGCCAAAAGAGGTACGCACGTAAAGCGATACCAAATTTATTTTTCCAAATTAACTGTGTCCCCATTTGACTCTCGATTGGCCATTGAGTATATGCCTCTTTTAGGGGTTAAATTTGACATTGGGGAGAAAAATGAAAACGACAACGTAAAGACCTAGAAATAGGTACAAACACATCAAATAATACCAAAGTAACTTATGTAAACTAAACTCGTCATCATAAGAATCTCGGTTGACCAAATTGAATAGTATATGTTTCTATTTGCACACAAGTTGGCTAAACCTGCTTTTGGTACACTTACTTCAGTCCCTACTTGTACTTCCTCGTACTTGGAGAGGAATATGGGTATAATTAGTATCAAATTCGACCTGCTGATAGATACCTTAGCCCCCAACATTTCTTTGTTAATATTGCACGACCAAGAATGAAGGGACCACACCAGTGCAGCCTACTCAGGCCAAGTCTTGGAAGTCCATTTTTATTAAGAAAAGAAGGCCCAATCTCATACTCAACTACCATAAACCTTCTTTTCTGGATGATAAGATCATGGTCACTCCTTTTATTGATGTTGCTACCAGTGGTTATTCCTAATGGGAGAACAACATGGTTAGTCATTTTCTTGGTAAGAAACTCCTATTTTCCATCATCAACAATGATTTTCATGGAATGTGGGATATATATGGCCTAACCAAAGTCAAATAACGTGATAATGGTTTCTTCTTCTTTATTTTTAATAACCCTACTATGCGTGATGAAGTCTTAGACTGTAGCCCATGGCACTTTGTTGGGAAGCCTATTATGCTTAAGAAATGGATGACAAACTTCCATTTCAGTAAAGATACAATAAAGAAGGCCCAAGTTTGGGTTAAATTCCATAACATCCCTCTAAAAATATGGATTGAGGAGAGACTCAACTATATTTCAAGCTCTGTGGGACTTCCTTTATATGCCAACTCAGTGACGGAAAATATGTCTAGAATCAGCTATGGAAGTCGAGGCCCAAAAAAATTACCCCAAGTAGCACTACTATTAAAATGGAAGAAGGTACTATTATGAAATTTCAAATTTAACTTATAAAATACCTCCTTCACGTGGTTGATGCAATTTTCTCATCCATTCTATCATGAAATGCCCTCTTGGCATGTTAATTAGAACCAACACTAAAGTTGTAATCAAGGGGAAGATTGATGAGAATGGTTAGACTAATGTTACTAACAAGAATCCCAATATGCAGATAATTGATATGGCTGGAGAGAATGGCCATACCGTGGATAATAAAGGTTAGCCCATCCATTGATGGGAATAAACTTTAACTTTAAACTAATTCTAACAATAGAGTTTTTGTGTACCATTTCTTCCAAAAATTAGTGAGCGGGGTTTTGAAATCCATATGAGACTTCCAAAAGTTCAAAAACGTGAAAGGAGTTGGTTTATTGGAACGGGGGGAGGAAATTGTTATAAAAAATGGAATAATGGTCAGAAATGCCATGGAATAAAACAATAAGAATAGCTTGTGATTTGGAAAAATTAGAGCAACATTGGTCATTATGAAGGTCTCTATCAATCCTAGATTGAATGTTATTATTTACCTCGTACTCAATGTTCCAAGTGATCTAAAGACCAACTGTAACCATATTATCAACTTGAATGTCATATAAGCATTTATTAAAATCCTCAGTGGCATTTGGATAAATTCCTTGAATATCCCTCTTATCTTATTGCCTCTAGATAAACATTAAAAATTATTGTTGATCACGGGTAGTCACTTTATTCAATCTAAGAAAGTCCCATAAATACTTCATATCATCGGGGAGGTTGTATCCATAAATAAAGGAAGCATAGAAGAACTTGTTTGTGCCAACAAAATACTTTTCAAAAGATGTCTAGAATACGAGTAACAACAATATCAAAATTGAAGATTTTAGGGTCTTAACCCACCATAACTATGGCCACACCACCATCCATAGGGCATTTATATATAAATTCATAGTTTAAAAAACAATATTTTTTATGATGGATATGTTATCCAATCTAACTTTAGTTTCCCGTAGACATACATGGGATAAGCAATTAGATCTAATCAACTTACACAAATCATGTTGTTTATGGGGGAGTTAATCCCCCTAATATTCCATGAGGCTAATTTGATCATTTAAAATCTTTATGTTTTCCTCCTGACATTATTATCCCCCTTCCATGCCCAATTTTTTGCTTTTCTGTGTTGGAGGTGTGGTTATCTAGTGATAAGTCTTTGCCCTCTAGTTCATTAATAACCTTTATCTTCCAAACTAATGGAGAGGTAAATAGTGTTACTTCAATATCAAAGTCAAGATTATCTTTTGGTCCAACAGTGGTGGACACCTTCATACTTGATGAAATTAGGGTGGATTTTTCCTCTATGATTGAGGGGTGATGGTTTTTTAACCTTAATAGACTCAACATTATGTTCTTCCTTGTGTCCTCTCTTACAAACTTGGGTCCATTCCTCCACATACTTTTTGGGAAATTCTCTATAGTTTTTGTCTTCTCAATAGTACCATTACTTATATTGTCTTTTGTGGCATTCTTCTCCACCCACAATCTAATGACTTTGAGGCATCTGGTAGACAAGTGACCAAATATGGGATAGTGAGGGAAAGATTGAGTCATTTCTTGCTAGTCCGCCTTAACAACTATGGAGTTCCCATTCTCTAGTATAAGATCAATGATCTTAGTATATGATTCTTTAGGTTCAATCTCAATCCATATGTGAGCATAACTGGTTCTAATCATACCCTTAGTTACACTATCATCATATAAAGATATTAGCTACATAACTAAGCCCTTCCTCAGTTCAATATTGCAATAGTATATTGTATAAATCAACCTACATGATTACTTTCTTAGTGGTGTCTTTTAAAAAGAAATAAACTAGGTTTCCATTTCTTTAAGATTATAGGGTTTCAAACAAAAATCCATGGTCCATTTCTAATCATTTTGTCTCTACATGTTGGATTATCAAACATAAAAAATAAAAAATCATCATCATAGGATATTACTTGGGATAGCCAATATTTTTTCCAAAGTTTGTGAGCAATGGAGTTAACCAAAGAGTAAGGAATCTTCCTACCCAATAAAAAACAACACCACTATTTTCCCACTTTTTGTAACCCTTTTTTTCAACTACACAAAGGGGGTTAACTTGAACCGTAGACTTAACAATGGTTCACTTATGGTAAGTAAGTTTGAAGTTTTGTTTACGTTTTTCAGTGACCATAGAGTTCCATGATTTGGAGGTTAAACTTATTCCATCATCATCCTTATCCTCTAATACATTAGCAAGATGGGTAGGCACAAAAGTGATTGTTCTCACCCGACTTGTTTTGTCACCAAACTTTTATGTACAAAGAGTATCTTTACCTATTAGATATTTCTTAGTTATAGTCTAATAGTAAGTACAACTATGTACTAGCATAGCCACCCTATCCAACATGTTTTCTCATACTTACTCCATCAGTAACACTATACTTTTTATCACCTACTCACCTCCTTCCACCACCTCGTAGTCAACAATGGTGTTTTTTTTTTGGAAATAGTGGTAAATAAACAAAATGATTTCCCTTCTCCCTAGAATTCCCTCTTTTCCCCTAACATCCCCCCATTCTCATCATCATCTCCCTCCCCCACCCCTACTTCCTTCTTCTAAAACCTCTCCACACCCCTTCTCACATGGGCATTCCTCATACTGCCTCATCTTCTACCTTAGTTCCTTAAGACTTGGTGGTTGTTCAAGCTTCGTCTTAATAGTGCTTCATTGTATAAAACCATTATCCTAGAGGAGGGTGAAGTTCAATCCACTGATGTAAGTATTTATAAATCCAATGTAAATATATCTAGGTTGAAAGAGATTAATGAAGATAAAAACATTTATCTTGATTTCCTCATGAGTAAAAGCTTCACTCATGTTTATATTAGAGTATTTAGAGTCTCCAATGGTAGATTTAATACATCTGCTGCTATTTCTAGACACCAGAAGATAGACGAACAATCACCTAATGCTACACATGCAAAAGTTACTACTGGAGAAGGTGACTAACGTAGATATTAATGTACTTATAGTAATCCTAAGTGTAATTCTTCTACCAATGAGAATAATAAAGGTATGCTTGGTAAATATGTCCCTACTTTAGCCCCCACCATGTCCAATTATACTCCAATCAATAAGGCTGACACTATCACCAAAACGTGGAGTTTAGTGGTGTCAGAAAAAAATGATCCAAAACTCAAGCTCACATGCCACAAACTTATTGTGCCCGGACGCCTAATTTATAGGGGAAAACTCCAATTAACCACGACCCCGGATATAATCAAGACAAAATGGTAATAATGACAAGGACAATGAAGTTGTAAGTAAGAGAGATGACAACAAGATATACGTGGTTCACCAATTTGGCTACATATACGAAGAGGCCCGATTTCGTTATATTTGAAGAAATTACAAGTACAATGGAGAATATGCAAGGATAAATAACATACCCTTCTACCCAAATATTTGATATCCATTATTAATTTACTCTTCCCCCAAGTGAATCCAAATCTAAGTCAAGTACCCTCTCAATATCTTGCCCTCAAGTGTTTCCCAAGTGTTTTTCTTCTACCCAGTCTGGTATATTTCACTCCCATGTAAAACGTTGAGAAATCCCTAACACATTACATCTTAAGCACGCCTATAATAAATGAAACAGTCACACTCACACCCTTCTTCCCACGTTTAACAATACTTATGGGTGAGAGGGAAAATTCATCACTTATCACTCCAAGCCCTCACATTCGGAAGAAGACTCTCTCTAGCTCTCAAGAGATCAACCTACGAAGTTAGGGTTTTAACCCTCATAACTTTCCATTTATAGATGAAACACGTCTATGGCAAAACCCCCCAAATACCCCAAACTTATACACATATTTCTCAGATCTAGGCATATTTGTTGCAGTGTTGCTACAACGAACCCTTGCACTGTAGTGAACTAATCCTTCATTGATTACACCTCCGAAAGTGAAATACGCCAAAAATGCTAGAAAGATGTGTGACTAGCGAGCCCCTTTGCACAAGGCATTTATCAAAAATACGAAATAAGATTTTGGTGTCAAACCACTAGTGCTTGGATTTCTTAGGTGTGTTCAGTCAACCATAAAAGGGGATATTACTTCACAAGTTTAGGTGGAGGGATTTAATGGTAATGGGTGATTAGTTCTTAGTAATTATAGTAGAGGCCATTATTGTCAGCATAAGTCCTGTGTCAGGATTAATGGAAGAATGGAAGATAGGGAAAGATGTAGGTGGTGTTATTTCTAGCCCATAATGCAATTGGTGATGGTGTGATAACCACATAAAAGCTCTATTGATTAGTGTTTGATTTTCATTTGGAAGGAAATTAATTATCAAGGATGTTGTCATAGCATGTCTACAACCAACGACAATTATCACTATTATTTGCAGAGGGAAATGAGTTGTTTCTTAGTTTGGTATCTAAAACAATAATGGTGGTGGCTCGATATGTACCTCAAGACAGTTAGCGGTGTATGATATACTTTTGGGGATATTCTCATAATATTTAAAAGTGATGAATTTTTAAGACAACGGTGACTCAATTGTAGGTGGATTTCATAAATCACACGGTGTTGTATGGGTTGTGTGTGATTGAGTGATGTTGCCTGGATTGATCTCGATGTTATATTTGGTAACAAAGGCACAAGTGTGAAAGGCCTTCCAAATGCGCTCTTTTACAACTGATGAGCGGGGTGTATGTTTCGATAGACGATGGTTAGACGAATATAGCCTGTGAAGAGGTGTGGTTGAGGTCTCTCTTTAGGGACGATGGGTATATTCAACTTGTTGAAGCTATATTTAGGCATTGAATCGTACGTTCAACTTCAAATAATGGCCAAGAAGAAATGTTAAAAATTTCAAGGTGCAATGTATATATTTACAAGAGGAGTTGCCTACTCCGAGGGAAATATTCACGGATTAATTGTATCTTTGAAGAGGCATTGAACAGTATACAAATAGGTGTAGCAGATATAATGAAGATCATTGGTAGTTCTTTTGGTGGATTGTCAAATAGGGATATTCGATGTACGATGTAATTCTCATTGGGTGGAATTTCGGTTATGGTTTGCAGTATTTCTCCCCAAGGTGGAGATTTATGGAGTTTGGCCCAAAATACCAATTCACGCAGCAAGTTTGCTGCAATGAAAGGGGCTTACTTAGCTCCCATCTTTCCAAACTTTTTTAGTGTGTTTCACTTTAGGAGGCACGACCAGTGAAGGTTTTGTTTGGCGCAATGAATGGGCCTAGATCCACAAAATAAGGGCTTTAAGTTTGGAGTATTTTGGGAGGTTTTCCAAAAATGTGTTTCACTTATAAAAAGGAATGTTTTGGGGCTTTAAACCAGATATAAGAGAGCAACCATGAATCCACATTGAAGGTTCTTTGATGTTGTATACAAATTGAGAGGATTTGTGAGCTTGAGTGAGTTCAATCCCTTATTAATTCAATTAAATAAAAGAAGCCATCATCCATGGATGTAGCCATGTTAGTGAACTACATACATCGTATCTTGTCCTTGTTGTTATTAGTTTTCTCTCATTTTCTCATTACTTTGCATTATTTTGTATTCATTTGTTATCTCTTTGGGTTGTACCCATAATGGATCTTGGGTGTGTATGAATCACTCATTTCTTGATTATCCACATAGTAAAGCCATCCATGGTGGATGACAGAATCCAAGTTAAACCACCGATTGATAGGATTTCTCATAGAATTAATTGCATTCATCCACTAAATTGAAGTTTAAAGACTATAAATCTCTCATTGTTAGGATTACTCAAAGAATCAAGTCTTGGACCTCCAAGTTATTGATATATACTAGAAGAGTGAAGTTAATGAAGGCCATTTTATTCAACACGCGAGTCTATTGGTCAAGACTTTTTATGCTCCCCAAGAAAGTGATGAATTCCATTAATCAGCTTCTTAGAGACTTCCTCTGGACTAGCATTGAACTTAAGCACATAGGTGTTAAATGGCTTGGCATGATGTTTTCACTCCCAAATATGAAAGTGTTTTGAAATTCAGAACTTGGTGTTATGGAATAAGGATTCAATGCTCACACATATCTGGAATCTTTGCAAGAAAATGACAACATTGGGGTCAAATGGTGCCACACATTCAAGATAAAACATAGAAGCATTTGGGCATTGCCTATCCCAGCTGACTCTACTTGGTTCTGGAGGAAAATTATGAAGTAGAAAAATTGTTAGACCTCTTTTAAATACGTTAATAAAATTGGTAGAGACACATATATATAGCATGAAAATTTGTATCCTCTTGGTCCCCTCATCCCCATCTATGGTGATAGCCATCTATTTTATGGGAGATTAAAGTCATAGTTACTAAGCATGCTTGACCCTGATTTATGAGAGTTTAAAGTCTTACTTTAATGGGCAAACCCCTGATTTATAGGAGAATAAAGTCCTACCTTACTAGTCATGACCTTGATTTATGGGATATTAAAGTCCTAGTTTACTAGGCACGCTTGACCCTGATTTATGAGAAATTAAAGTTCTACTTTATTGGGCACACCCCTGATTTATGGGAGATTAAAGTCCTACCTTACTAGGTGTGGGTACCACTTCCCTCTTTGTAGGCCCAAAGGAGTAGTCAGACTAAGCCCTAATAAAAATAGGCAGTGCCTGGCCCAAACTTGAAAGCCATAAATCATGAATAACGAGATATGGTTAACAGGGACGACGCTGTCTACTCTTAAAATCTCTCAGGAGATATTCTATGGATAGTGGGTTAACATGTGGGTACCTAAGAACCCCAATCTCCTAATTTTCATGTATATATTTTACCCATGGCCCGGGGCAAAGGGCATGTAACAAAAAATACTCCTCTGGAGAAAACGAAAATAAAAATTGAGAGCACCACCGTGGACGTAGGCTATTTGTCGAACCACATACATCTTGTGTTGTGTGTGATTGTGATTATTCTTATTCTTGTTCTTTATTTTTCTAGTGATTGCATTTACTTATAATTTGTATTGAGATTTCTTGTCATCACAATTGGCGCCATTTGTGGGAAATAGTTATTCTTCCTTTAAAAAAGCCTTTACCAACAAGAACCTATGATGTCTGGTCACAACAACAATGCCCCTCAAGAGGTTCAAGAGAAACCTATCCCTCATAAGGTTAGATCTGAAGTTCGACACTCAAACCCAAGGCTTCATTCGGAACGGCATGCCTCAGAAGAAAGATAGGGGCCAACAAGGTCTACATAAGTTTTCAGGATGATCGATGCCTATGAGGCTAGGAACCAAGAGCAAGAAGAGTCTACTCATAAGAAGAAAGTAAAAAATGCTCACCTTAAGAGGCGACTATAGAATATGGAGAGATAACTCCATCGTAATATGAGGCAGCATTATTAGACTCCTAGCCCTCAGGCGAGCAGATTTCGCGGTCGAGGAGGGAGACCAAGGCGTGGGTCTTAAAAAATTGAGGGACACAGATCAAATGAAGATTGGTCTGAGCAAAAATAAACAACTCGCCCTTACAGGATCCCAAGACGAAGGAACGACGATATACGAAACTTGGTCCGGAGAGAGATGGACCAACACCCATCACATCGGGGTGCCAAATAGACAAGAGAGCTAGCCAGGCGAGCTCTTAGGACCCAGATAAAGTCCCCTTTTTCAAGGGAAATAGAAGAAGAGGAAGCCCCCAAGAATTTTGAACACCCAGGTTCAAGATCTATGATGGAAAGACTGATCCCATCGACCATGTCAGACAGTACATGCCGACCGTGACCCTTTGGAACGATAAGGACCCATTGATTTGCCATATTTTTTCGTCGAGCTTGCATGACGTGGCCCAAAAGTGGTTCGAGAAACTCCCCCACAGATCCATTACTAACTTTGAGTCCCTGCCAGATCTCTTCACATCTCGCTTCATTACCAGCATCTCACATCCGAAGAGGATGGATTCTTTATTGACGATGAAGAAAAAGCCCCAGGAGAACCTCAGAGACTACAGGAAGAGGTATTAGGAGGTGTTCAATGAGGTCGAGGAGTTCTCGAAGAAGGTCGTAATTTCATCCTTCAAGATTAGTCTACCCCGCTCCTGCCTCTTACACCAGTCCCTAGCTAAGAAGGAGGCCACAACCATCAATGACTTGATGGCTTGTATTGAAAAATATGCCAAAGTCGAAGATGTGACCCACTTCAATGAAGGAGAAAATAGTCATGCCAAGGTTGCCAATAAGGGTAGCGATAAGAATGAGGATAAAAAAAGGGACTAAGAATGGGGGTAAGAATGTCCCTAATAGTGGGAATAAGAGTGATGCCTCGAAGTCGTTTCAATTAGTAAATATAATTTTCAGAGAATCAATCTACAAGATTCAAACCAAGATCAAGGATGAACTATTCATCAAGTGGCCCAAGAAGATGGTTAGAGACCCTTCCAAGAGTAATAACGCACTGAGATGTGCTTTACATAAGGAGCGCGGGCACAAAATCGAGCACTACAAAGCCCTCAAGTCTCATCTTGAAGACTTAGCTCAAGATGGACACTTGAGTGAATTCATGGAGAAAAAGGCAGAGAAAGTAGCTACCAATGGAGATCAAAGGCCTCATAATGTGCTCGAGGAAAACATAGGCCATGAGTTAGAAGTAATTCATGGGGCATACGACCTCAAATAGATTCAAGGAAATACAGGTCGGATGGAAGTGAAAAAACTTATAGCAGTAATGCAAGCTTTTTAGATCGATCCAGCCAAAATGTAAGTTGGGAAGCACTGGCGAGTAGAAGATCTTGACTATAGCAAGCATATTGTGTTCATAGACGAGGACCTGGTGGGATTGAAACCCCACATCATGATTCACTGATCATTACACTTATGATAGATAACTATGATGTCGACAGATTGCTCGTCGACCAAGGTAGCTCATATGAAGTAATGTATCTTTAAATGTTAAGGAAGTTGAAATTAAGTGTCACCGACCTAAAAGAATCCATAATTCCTTTAGTTGGCTTCGCTGGAAATATAACCATCCCCTTGGATCCTACTAGTAAGGGCATGAAACATCTCAAAACTGATCAAATTTCTCGTTGTCGATAATAATTCACCCTACCAAGCAATCCCCAGCAGAGGATGGTTGCACGCGATGAAGGCCGTCCCATCTACCTACCATCATAAGATCAAATGTGTGACTGAATGAGGAGTGATGGAGATCAATGGAGATTAGGCGATAGCAATAAAGTGCTTTATAGTGGCCATCCATCCCAAACCAGAGAAGAAGGTTGAAGAAGTTATAAGCAAGAAAGAGGAATAGGGGAGGCTAATGCCCTCCAAATAGCAACTGAAATATGGAAGACCAAGAGTGTAGGAGACCAGTATCCTCCCCTCTAAAAGAGTCATCGATGACCTGGAGGAAGTCATAACGAGTAGCAGCTCGAATGAAAGAAACTTCTTAATTGGAACCTCACTCACAGACCGCGAAAAATGGGAGTCAGTCACTCTACTTTTGAGTAATTTATATGCCTTTGCATGGGATAGTTACGAGCTGCCCGGGATTTATCCTAACATCACTTTTCATAGATTGCATGTCGATCCAGCTTTCACACCAATAGCACAGAAAGCTAGATGAACTGATTCGAAAAAAATTGAAGGCAGTGGAGAAGGAAGTTGAAAAACTGTTGGATGCAGGATCCATACTGGAAGTCCAGTTCCCCAAGTGTCTATCCAACCTAGTGGTTGTCCCCAAGAGTAACGTAAAGTGGAGAGTCTGTATTGACTTCACTTATCTCAACAAAGAATGCCCTAAAGACAACTTCCCCCTCCCAAAGATTGATCAGCTGGTGGATGCCACAACAGCACATGAGAGGACGATTTCTTGGAGGCATACTCCGAATATCACCAGATCCCTCTACAAAAGATGGATTAAGACAAAATAGCATTTATAACCACAGTTGGGTTATATTTCTATAAGGTTATGCCCTTTGGTCTAAAAAATGCAGGAGAAACTTACCAGTGGTTGGTCACGGTTCAAAGACCAAATGGGAAGCAGTATGGAGGTCTACATCGATGACATGCTCATCAAGAGCAAGCTCAAATATGGGCACCTATCTGATTTATCAAGGACATTTGAAATCCTTAGGAAGTATAGAATGAAGCTCAATGCGATTAAATTCTCCTTCGATGTCCAGTCAGGAAAATTTCTTGGGTACCTGGTCAGCAAGAGAGGTATTAAAGACAACCCAGACCAGATTGATGCTACCAACAGGGTGCAACCCCCCCTCCCCCGAATGATAAGAGACGTACAAAAGCTCATGGGAATGCACACCGCCCTGAATCAATTCATCTCAAAGTATTGCAAAAGATGTCAATCGTTCTTCCAGTTTTTGAAGCTAAGCAAGGATGTGTAATGGAATGATGATTGCTCGAGGGTATTGGAAGGGATCAAAGCTTACCTCAGCAGACCGCCTTTGCTCGTAATCCCTCAAGAGAATGATTGTCTATACCTTAACCTTATATTATCTAGTCATGTTGTGAGTTCTGCATTGGTATGCAAGAAAAGGGGGATTTAGTACCCAGTCTATTACGCAAGCAAGACTTTTTTGGACATGGAACAACGATAACTACCACTAGAAAATATCATTTTTGCACTAGTGTTATCCTCAAGAAAATTATAACACTATTTTGAAGCTCACTCCATCATCATACGTATGTCCCACCCTATTAAAGAAGTCATGAGGAACGAACACCTTTTAGGTAGACTGTCAAAGTGGTCGGTTGAGCTCGAGCGATTTGACATTCAGTTCCAGCCAAGGACTGCCATCAAAGGGCATTTCCTCGCCGATTTCATCGCTGAGTTTATAGGAGAACAACCTTGCCACCAGCCCTAGACTAGTCATCAGAGTGAAGTTCCAACAACATCAGGCGTTTAGAGATTATACGTTGAGGGAGCCTCCAATTCCACAGGGACAAGAGTAGGCATCGTGTTGGTTACCCTTGAAGATGCAATACTCGAGTAAGGAATCAGGCTTGGATTTAAAGCCTCCAATAATAAAGCCGCATATGAGGCACTGATTACGGGACTACAAAAGGCCGTGAACGCTCAAAGCATAGAGATTCCAAGTTTTTGGCGACTCGCAGTTGGTCTCCAACCAGATAAGTGGCAATTTCAATGCAAGGGATGAGAGAATGGCAACCTATCTGACCACTGTGAAAGGATTGATGGCTAACTTTGAGCACATCAGTGTCCAGTTGTTTCCCAGGGGACAAAATAGCCATGTTGATGCCCTCGCAGCCTTAATCTCAAAAATCAACTTTGACTTGAAAAGGACAATACAGATCAATTTCCTTAATTTCCCAGACAAGTATCAACCATATCAACGAACTGCCGAACATAGAGCACGTTCTTCGGATCGAGATAGGCCCTAGTTGGATGGACCCCATAATAGATTATTTGAAAAATGGTGTACTACCAACAAATAAGAAGTCCCCTCATCAAGTAAGGGTCAAAGCTGCTCGCTTTCACTTATCTCCTGAGGACAAGATGTACAGGAGATCTTTCACGGGCCCTTACCTCTAGTCCATTCATTCAAAGGACATCGAGTGATTCCTGCATGAAATCCATGAGGAAATCTATGGGAGTCATATTGGGGGCATGTCGTTAGCCTTTTAAGCAATGAAAAAAGGGTACTAGTGGCCGTACATGCATAAAGACGCTAGAATCTACGCTTAAAAGTGCAAAAAGTGCCAACTTCACGCACCTATGGTTCACCAGCGAGCTAGCGACCTAAAGTCACTTAATAGCCCATGACCTTTATCCCAATGGGGTA
The DNA here is from genome assembly GCA_949130495.1 of Sambucus nigra. Lineage (NCBI taxonomy): Eukaryota > Viridiplantae > Streptophyta > Magnoliopsida > Dipsacales > Adoxaceae > Sambucus > Sambucus nigra. Next base: position 349,538,648 of record OX422221.1, read on the forward strand.
TGGACATTGTGGGCCTTCTAATAACAGTAGTCGGTAATTACAAATATCTGTTGGTCGCAACAGACTACTTCACTAAGTGGATAGAGGCAGAGCCACTAGCAAATATTAGAAACGTAGACATGATAAGATTTATATGGAGAAACATCGTCACTCGCTTTGGTATCCCCAGGACTATAATCACTGACAATGGAACCCAGTTTGAGAGTGGCCTCTTCCAAGGTTTCTACAACGACCATGGGATTAGGCACTATTTTAGCTATGTGGCATACCCTCAGAGCAAAGGATAGGCTGAGGCCTCCAACAAAACGGTGATCAATGGATTAAAAAAGCGTTTTGAGTGAGCCAAGGGAGCATGGGTAAATGAACTACCCCATATCATATGGGCTTACCGCACCACCCCAAAAAGAGCAACCGGAGAGACACTATTAACATGTACATATGGGATGGAGGCAATTATCCCTTTGGAAACTGGCCTCCCTACCATGAAGTCCACTCTAATCGACCAAGGCCAGAACGATGCAGTATTACTCGTTGAACTTGAATTAGCCGACGTACGAAGGGAATTGTCTCTAATAAAACTAACAGCCTACTAGTAATAGTTAGAAAAGCACTATAACAGAAAAATCAATCCAAGAACATAAGAAAAGTTCTTGGTAGCACTATAAAGCCATCAGATGGTCAGCTAGGACCACACTGGGAGGGACCATTAAATGTTATAAGAGATGACCTACAAGGAGCCTACCACTTAGAAACGCAGGAGGGCATGGAGATACCAAGGGCTTGGAATGCAACCAACTTGAAGAAATTCTACATCTAGATTTCCTTTTTATTTCTGCAAACTTAATGTTAAATTTCAATTCTTCTTCGATTAATAAGATTTGTTTGGCATTGGCATTTTATGAAGTGTTAGTCTTCTCAAATACATTTTAGTATATGCACCCTTTCCAAGACACAAACTCCCCTCATAACATGCAAAACTAAGATCACAAGCAACTTATTAGTTAAAATATTAGGGTCGATATGTAATGACCCTCCTCAGGCGTTTATCAATTAACATGATTGACCTCCTAGCTTGCCCTTAGCAATACATGAAGCCCTATAGGGGACCCTTAGGCAACATGGCCAACCCAAGTTGGTCGCTAACATTTTCTGGCCAAAAATCCTCCTCGGATAGAATATTCTATACCAAGTGTATCCTCTCCATTGCCTCACTTAGGCCTAAGGCAGTGTGATGACACGACCTAAGAGGTAAAGTAAGGAAGAATGGAACACTTAAATCATACTGGATCGGGGGTACTCACTCGAAAACCAACTCTACCTAAGTAATATCTAGTCGGCTGTAAGAGCCCAAGATAACTGAATAAAAGATCAATAAAGTCAAAAATAACACAACACATGTTCAGTCGGCAAATCGACCAAAACATAAATATTTTATTACATCATTACATGTACAAAGAGTTACATATGTTAAGTTATTCAAACCCTAATGAGGACCAGGTCGACGAGCAAGGTAGTCAGCTACTCGCGCTCTTCCGCCATCATCTGGGTGAGGAGTGAATTCCTCCTCGACCTCATCTAAACTTGGCTCCAGGAGATGTCTTGGTATCACATCTATAGTAACCCAGCGATCATCCCTTCTGAATAGGTTCAACATTAATGTTTAGGGAGATATTTCATGCCTATACTAAAGAATAGAGTTCCTGGGAACTTGTAACTCCCTGAGGGCACTCAGCCACCCTCTTACCAAAGCTAACTCCTTGACCTCCTTCAACTTTGTTGGAGCATTAGTCTAACCCTGGTCGTATCCATCCACCCACGCCTACCGAGGACCATTTTTGAACAACTATCTCAATCTGGTAACATCTTGCTGAAGCCCGATTGCAATCACATATGCTCGAGTGACATCCCCTTTCATCTCGGTAATCTCTCTCTGAGAGCTGCTAGGGAGGTTTGCAACTCATTGTATCATTGATGATGAATAACCTTGGATAAGCAAAGGAACTATGCTTAGTGCATTCTCCCTCAAGCGGGAGAGCATGCACTTCAATGTATTATTTTCTTATTGGAGCATCTCGCCAACTAAGTTGAGTTTGGACGTATCTAGGAGCTTGACTTTAATAGCATTGACATCTTCTTGAACAGAGGCGCCAATTTCACTCATCTCCTCAAGCCTATCTTTTAACTTAGTGACCATCTCGGACTGGTCTTTATAATCCTGGTTCCTTGCTTTAAGATATTTGCAAAATTTTATAAAAGGACGATGAACTTGGTCGTTCACATTAGTACCAAGGATATGGCCTAAGCGAGAAGTGGTTGGGATATACTCGTCAAGATCGATAAGCAAAAAATCATACCAGCATCGAGAATAAATAGATCAGTATATGAAAAGGAACAAAACTTTATTTCATTAAAATGAAAATAATTCACGTACAATTACATCAGCGAGAAAAAGAGAACAATAGAAACATAAAAAATACAAAGCCCCCCTAAAAAGACTAGTTGGCAACCTCAGTTTTCTATGAGGATGTTGGTTTTTTCGCTTATCTGCTATGGCCTTATTTTAACCTCCCTCGAATGGAGCAACCACCATTCCTTGATCGATGGGAGCATCAGCAGCAGTAGTTGGAGCAGCTGGAACACCTTCATTGGTAGTAGGAGGAGGAACGCCCTCTACAACAGGTTTCAGACCAAGCTTATGTTGGTCAAAGAGAGGGGAATCAACATCCACCTTGGCAGCAAGCAAAGCCCTGTCCCAACCTTTCTTAAAGATGGACCGGTTGATGTAGCCGATCTGAGGCTTAGCATCCTCGTATGCCATGAACCACCTAACATTGTAAGAGATATCCTTGATGGTGGCAGCCTCAAATTCTAGCTTTTTTGTCTTCTCGGCAATCTCTTTATTATCCTCAACCACTGCCAACTTTCTCGTACATATTATGTTATAGGACTGCCTCATATCCTCCAGCTCTTTAGATGCTGCCTCCCTCTCTTTTTTAGCGTCAGCCAAGGTAAGATCAGAAGATTTCTTAACAGCACTAGTAGCTTTTAGGCTCGCCCCTAGCTCATAATGTTTCCTCGCCAGCTTATCACGACTGCAAAAGATGACGATAAAATCATACACGAACTACAGAGAAGTAGGAAAACGTTAGCGAAGAAGGTACGGAAAATAAAATTGCAGAGTAAATAAGTAAAAGTAGACTTATCAAGGCTAGACTCTGACTCACTTTTAGGGCTAACTAGTCGGTCCACATGCTCTATGACATCTGGCGGTCTATGGAAAGACTGCTCTCTCGAGCACTATCAGAGCCAACTGAGGAGTAAGAGCGATGAAAGCCCCTCAGCCAAGGCAGACAAGGGCACCAATGACTGCCCATTTTTTATCCTCGCTTCTTCTCTCCTTCTCTCTTCTTCTCTCTCCTTCTTGTCCATCTCAACCCTATTCCTCTCTTCCTCTTTCTTCCCCTCTCTCCCTCATTAATGCCTCCTCTGAGCCACAGTTTGGGAGCCAGTGGCAGTGTCCCCACTCCCAGACTTCTTCTTCTTCAGCCTGCGAGCCAGAGAAATATTATCCTTATCATTATCCTGGATTAAATTCTTCCTAAGGGAGCCATAATCTCCTCACTGGAACTCTCTGAACTTTCCTTCGAAGTGGAAGATCCCAAACCACTCGAGCTCTCCTCATTGGAATCACACTCAGCTTCACTGCTGTCACCTCCTACGCTACCTTCACTAGAGCTACTCTCATCCTCGTTCAACTGAATTGGCTCAGTAGCAACCTCCTCTAGGATATTGAGGTGAGGAATGATATCAAAAGGTCAGGCAATGAAGTTAGATCCTATGTTTTTGTACTCTAAAAGGAAAGCAACCGATCTCGAATGCTCGCCATCAACCAAAAGTTCCCTTATTTTCCAATCTTTTATCAGCTCAGCAGCTCGAATTTCGCGGGAAGAAGGTTCCAAGTTCTTCGCCTTCGCTTTAAAAAAAAGAAGGCATAAGAGAAAGAAAATAGTAACAGGAAATATTTAAGGAATACAAGAAAAATATCTACCTATGTACTCCCTGAAGAAGGGAATCGGAGGTCCCTTGTACCTATTCCCCTCGATCTGGGGAGGGAACTACCAGTTCCTGGTAATAAAGCCTTCGTTCCAATAATCCTTATGTGAATTAGGTAGATTGACTACTAACACCCTATCAGGACTCCTAAATTTTAGGTAAAGGAGACCCGAGCTCGTTCGAGAAAAGGTATAACAATAGAAAATTTGAGTGAGACCTAAATTGGTGCCATAGAGATGATTTATCCTATGTACGCCGTTAATAATTTTCCAAACATTTGGAGAATATTGGGCAGGGACTATGTAGAAATAACTAAATAAGTGTAAAAATAGGCAATTTGGGGGAAACGTTAGACCCCTGAGACGATAAGAGAAGGACTATCCAATGCCCATCCTTAATGTTTCGAACATTAGGAGGAATAGGGGGACATTAATTGTCCACCCAGTTGGGGATGTTATAGAACTCCTTAGACTCGTCCACAGATATATTTCCTATTTTGGCCATAAATTAACCCTAACAACAACAATAAAGAAAGAAAAAGAAGTTTGGAGACTTACGAAGTAAGATTCAGCCTGAGATGATGCAAAGCCACAGGTAGAAAGATATGAAAAGTTAAGAATGACTTGAATACAATGAAAGACAGAGCCTGGGAGAAAGAGGGGACACTGGAGTGCAAATAACATTTTGAGAATTGGATATTATGAAGCAATGTCAAAGATAGGTTCAAATCAACAATTTAAACCCTTCTAATGATGGTTCACACTAACCGAGGAAGATTTTTCGCCTGAATCTCTAATGAGAAGACGCTTCGCTCCCCAAAACTCACGTAATTCACAACAGTGCAATTCGAGCACAATAAGAGTCATTATTTAAAATTTCTGAGCCTAAATCGTGGCCCAAAAATTTTAGGGGCAATTATGGGTACCACTTCCCTCTTTCCAGGCCCAAATCAGTAGCCGGACTAAGCCCTATTAAAAATAAAGAGCGCCGACCCAAACTTGAAAGCCTCAAACTGTTCATAACGAGAGAGGGCTAACAGGGATGACCCAATATACTCCTAAAATATGTCAGGAGATATTCTAGGGATAGTGGGTTAACGTGTGGGTACCTAAAACCCACACTCTCCTAATTTTCATGTATATATTGTACCCCTGGCCCGAGGCAAAGTGCATGTAACAAAAAATACTCCTCTGGAGAAAAGGGAGATACAAACTGAGAGCACCATTGTGGATGTAGGCAATTTGCCGAACCACGCACATCTTGTGTTGTGTGTGATTGTGATTATTCTTATTCTTGTTCTTTATTTTTCTGGTGATTTCATTTACTTATAATTTGTGTTGAGATTTCTTGTCACCACACTAGGCATGGCCCTGATTTATTGGATATTAAAGTCCTAGTTTACTAGGCATGCTTGACCATGATTTATGGGAGATTAAAGTCCGAGTTTACTAGGAACGCTTGACCCTAATTTCTGGGAGATTAAATTCCTAGTTCACAAGGCATGCCTGGTCCTGATTTATGGGACATTAAAGTCCTAATTTACCAGGCACACTTAAAGACCCTCATTTGTGGGCACGCTTAAAGACCCAATTTACTTAAAGGACCTTTATGGTTTCTTGACTAAGTAAAAATTGGGCACATTTACAAAAATATGTTTGTTTAAAAAACCCGGTTCACTTGAAGAACAAATGGTTGCTCGACCAAGTATTGTCGATAAGTTTTAATCTTATGATTGTAAAAGATCCACTATACTTTGATAACCACCAATTGATACTCGGGCCGATACATCTGGCAGGTTTGCTGTTAAAATTGAGTAAAACCATAATAAAATTGTGGAGACATGTTCATTCGAGAGGAATGGGGACAACCCCCCAAATACTCCTCCAAAATGAAAAACAAAGGCAGTATAGATAACCCTCAAAACTATATGCAAATGTTATACGCACATATACGCATGGTCTAGAGCGAACGTAATCCATGATGGCTTAGATAAGTGGAAACATACTGAATGGTATTTCATACACATGGTTGACATGCCTTGGCCAAAGCATCACCACACCAACTATGCATACAAGGGGAAAATGTAGGATGGCCTTAAATAAATCAACCATCCAGATTTGATAAAATGGGGCTATAAGACTTATCAAGTTTTACTGATATCCGGGGACTACATTGACTGCAATATTAATACATGTTACTAATATACTGCGTATACCCCAAATTTGATAAATTAAAATAGAGAACACTCTAGTAAATGATTTAAATTAATTATTTTTAGATTATACCAAAGATATTATGACAAGCGACACCATGAATATTTTACAGTTGGTTCCATAGAAAATATTACAAGTGGCAAGCCCACTTGGCATATTTTGGTTATAAAAAGAGGTTTCCCCCTCATTTAGAAGGATGATGATTACATGTTTCAATTGAGATTTTTCCTCTTCTACCCCATAATTTTCCAAGAGTTTCATCACAAGTTTCATAGTGATAAAACGAATGTTCTGGTTATATAATGAGTTTTATACGATATATACTCGAGTTTAGAGGTGATTAGGTCAATTTAGCACCCCTCGCATTACAAAATCATCAAAATAAAGTTTTTCTTTGTACTTTAGGGACCCACGAACTACGCAAAGTTTAATTCCACGAAGAGATGGATATGTTGGAGCAACAACGTTGCTCAAGTAAAAAATACAGTAGATGAGATGCTTCCCCAAATCTAGACTACTCTCTTATAATTCTAATATACTCACATCAATACATAACCATGTGTTCCAAGATCCTAAATATTCTCTCATTTCTCTCTAAAACTTAACTCTCACTAGCCATGTACAACCAATACCTATACAGCTCTCCAACCTCCTCCCCCACCCTCTAAACCCCCATAACCTCTCCCAAAATTTAACCTGCTAATTTGGCAGTGTATACCCTTGGACTACTGCCACAACACCTATTATTATTACTGTGTTATCAACAACATTTGACTTGGTGGTGGTTCCCAAGACAATTGATGGAGCCTTAAAGGCTACCCCATCTCTAAAACCATTAGTGCTTTTGAATTATAAACCTCCATCCTATAATGATGATGATGTTACAAATAATGATGACTTGGAATATGGTTAAATAACTGTCGAAAATGAAAGCTTGAGTAGAGCTAATGTCAATGTATCTCGGGTTAATGAGCTGAATGAGGAAAAATGTCTACCTAAGCTTCCTCCTATAAAGACATAAATTTCCAATTGAATCTTATGTAGTGTTGGCTCAATTTTGAACAAAAACATTTGAGTCATAGGATAGTGTTCATGTTGTATTCTTTCAAGCCTATGACAAGTATATATTGAAGATGTAGCGGTCAGAAATTGAAGAATATATCCTTGCCGATTTTCGTGCCAAGTTTCACGTCATCAACATGTGGATTCCAATGTCTCCTAAAGGTAAGAATGCATTAATATATATATATATATATATATATATATATATATATATAGGAGTTTAGAAATTTATTTTGGGTGTTGGTATTTTTTTGTTAATTTTTTTTGAAATCGTAGTTCTAAAGATTTTGTTCTCGAACACCTTTCCATAGAAAAATCATATCAAATCCAAAAAAGTCAAAAAAATACGAAACTGTCGGCTATGCGTTTCTATCAAAATTATCTACATCATGACTGTCATTGGAATGATATTGATTCTCATTCGAACGAGATCCAAAGTCGTTCGAACAAGATTTCAAACGAGATTTTTTTTTTCGTTCTGACTTATCGTTAGAAGTGTCATTCAAACGAAATGTCGTTCGAACGAAATTGGCGGGAACACTTTTAACCCATTTTCCCACTTTTTGTTACACTGTCTTTTTGATAAATAAATATAGTTCGGGACCAGACTTTTTTCACACATCTAAGATAATTTTTAAGATCAAATTCTTCCAAGAAAAGTCCCTTTGATTTTTTTTAAAAGGGTTTAATTCTTAGAACAAAATCAAGGTTTATACACCCATAGTTTATTTATTCCAAGTTTCTTCACATATATCATTGCTTGGGGTGTTTGGCACCTGGTTTTTCTCTACGCCTCAAAGAAGAGAAGTTTGGGTTTACTTCTACATCCCTAAAATAAGAAGACTTGTTTTTGCTGCGGCGTTCTCACATGGTGAAAGGCACCATGTGTGGTTGACGGTTGTTCCCAAAAGCTTCATTGGTGGATTCCAAGATTCTGGTGGAGTCCGGGATTGTCGGCTACGAAGAGGTTGATACACGAAGACGCGTCAGGGGCTTAAAGGGAGTCGAGTCGAGTCGAGTTGTGTAAGTCATTTGTCTTGTATTTGTAAAATTCTGTACTTAGTGGACTTAAGGCTAAGGTCGTCCAAGGTTTTTCCCATTGTGGGTTTTCCTCGTACATCGCGGCGTAGTGTGTTGTGAATTTATTTTATCTTGAAAAATCACCTAGAACGCATGCTTAGGACTAAAAGATAAAATATGGTTTATTTCACTATTCTTGTTTAATTTGGTGCTAAATTAGTGTGGGTATAATTTAATTAATTTAATTCAACTCATTAACCTTAATTTGGTAAAATTTGGTTTGGCCTAATGTGCAAAAATTAAATATTTATTATTAGGCAAATTTCTAGGACTTGTATTAAATTTTTGGGCTTAAAGTAAAAATTCACAAATTTAATTTTTAGTATAATTTTAATTTTGAAAAAATTAAAATTTGTTTTAATTTAGTTTTAATTTGTGACAAAAATGAATTTTTAGTTTATGTAGTTTTTTAGTTGAACCATCTCTATTTCGCACGTGTTAGGAAATTAATCATATTTAATTGAAAGAAGAATTTTTTAAATTAGGGTCCTATCATTTTCAAATTGGTATCAGGGCCGGAGCATTAATTTATCGCGTTAAATAGCCATTTTTCGGCTTTTATATTTTTTTTGCTCCTTGTATTTTTAGGTTGTTCATTTTTACTCACTCTCATTTTTGTTTTGTATCTCTCGATGGGACCTCTTGATGATAATTTAGCCATTTCTAATGATAATGAAGTTTTTGATATTCGAGAGGAAGTTAATTGGCTTAATAAGTGTAATGAAAAATTAAAAGAATTAAATTTGAGATTTGTAAAAAGAATTAAGTTTCTTGAAAATGAAAATTTATGTTTTAAATCTAGAATTTGACTTTTACAAACCTCACTATCTCAAAAATATATTTTTCGTAAAAAGCTCATGGACATAAATTACAAATTTAATATTTTAGAAATGTCCAAGAAATAGAGTGATAGTCGAGAAAAGACTCTTAGGGACAAGTTTGCTCACATTGACGGGAAGCGTGATAACCTTCTAGGAGTTATAGAAAATTTAAAGAAGGAATCCCGTAAATTTGAGGAGTCTAACTTATTACATGAGTTTGAAATTTTAAAAATGAAAAATAATTTATAGAACTCGAGTAGTTATTGTAATGGTTCTAGCTCATCATATTCTAATGCTTCCTTATCTAAGGCTAAGACCATTATTTGTTTTAGAGGGTCAACTTTGTCTAAGAACAATAGAAAAGATCACACCTTAGGTCACTTTCCTCAAGTTTACACATGTTCGCATTGTGGTAGGAAAGGTCATCTTAGGTCCTTTTGTTTTTATCTTAGAAGATGTTCTAGGAAGTTTAAATCTAATATTTCATTTGTTTCCAAATTCCGACATTATAGATACACATCCATTTAGGTTAGGAAATCTCTTTTAGAGGAACTAGATGTTAGACTTGTTGATTCTCTCATGCTAGCACATGACCCCCAACATGTTATATCTTATGGGTGACTCCTTACATGTTTGCATACTCTAGCTATTTGTGCTTCATACCATATATCCTTACTAGTTGTATGCATGTTTATTCATTTTCTATTCCATGATTAATTATCCATGCCTTACTAGAATTATGACTTGTTTATCTTTTGTATTATATTCTTTTCATTTTTGTTTGCATTATACGAAAAATACAAAATTATTTTCTTTACCATTTGTATTTTACTTTTGGGAGTTATTTGGACTTAATGAAAAATACAAAATGATTTTTTTTTTTTGTCTTTTGAGTTATTTTGTTTGGTTTATAAATCTAAAAAACTCAAAAAGACTTTTTTTGTGTGTAATTAGTTTGACACACCTTTTGTGGCATATGTTTGAATCCTATCTTTCCGCTTCCATGTGACTAGAACTTTTGGTTAAAATTTCAATCCTTAAAATGTTCTTTATCATGCTTATATGGAGTTGTTTAAGTTTGACTTGCATAATGTATTCTCTTTTATATGCCTTTTCATACACATGCACGAGCTCTTGTGAATCTTAACTTCGCTTGTATATTTGAGCTTTGTGAGGTGTTCTCCTACCAATCTAGTCATCTACATATTATGTGACCTAGGAGGACTAGTGCATGTTAAAATCCGTTGCACGTGAGCTTATTATGTGTTTAAAAAATTTAATACATTATATGTGCACGGAGAAGGGCTCCGAAAGAAAATATCATACTTTGCGAGTAAGCCACCTTTTGCTTGGACCTAAAAGAAATATGTGGTCCAAAGGCCTAAAAGAATAATGGCAATAAAATAAAATCTTTAGCCAAGGCCTATAGTTGTTTAGTTTTATATAGTCATTCAAAATAATAATATGTTTATTTTGAGGGATTTTGAATGGTATATCAATGGTTTTCACAATGTCCGTTTATCCTAGTAATTCTTTAAATGTCATGGCTCTATTGGTTTGTAGAATAATCAGCATGATAGGCTTGTGTGCATTGAGTTTGTTTATTCACGAGTTCACTTTATCCTGTCACATAAAGGCTAAATTTTAGTTGATAAAGTTTTGCAATCAAATAAGAACTCTGTGAACATGTTTAAGTGATTGGGTTTTAAATTATTTAGTATCTAGTTCACACCCCTTCACTTCCGTTTCCATATGACACATTTATGCCATAAGAGTGTGAAAAACTTATGTTATATTATTTTGTGTCATTTGTGAGTTTATATCTATATATATATGTGTTTGTATATATTTTATATATATTGTGTATACATATATATGATAGTATGTTTTATTTTGAGTCTTTGCCATTTTAGCTAGTCCACCTATGCCTTAATTCATAATTGGTACTTAACTTGTTGCAAAATTTTGCTTGATATCACATGCCTAGTTTCTTATGTTTCAAATTGATATCATTTTGTTCGCATCGTAATTAGTGTCTACTGTCACTTACTTGGATTAGTTATTGTGTTTTGTTGCCCATAGCTCTTCTTGATCCTATATCTTAAGCATCATTTTATTTTACTTGTTTTCCTATATTTATATCCCATATGTCGTTTTTAGGGAGAGAAATCATACTTAGTTAAAATGGGAAGAAATGAGTGATTGATTAGTTCTTTTATCCTATGTCTATTCCTGAACAAAAAGGGGGAGAATGATAGGGGGAGAAATGGTATCTAATCCTATTATAATCGTATCTTAGTTTGGGAGATTTAACTTAGGGGGAGACGTCTTTATAAGTAGGTCAATTATTTGATAAAGGGAAGAATTAATTTAGGGGGAGTAATTGTTTTTAATTGCATTTAATATTTTGATATTCCTTATGTGTTTAATATTTTGCTTAAGTGTGCAAGATTTTTAGCGGCATCTTTATATTGGCAAAGACAGTCATCCTTGGGTTTTGAGTCAAGCTTGTAATTTTTTATTTTGGGTGGTATGTTTTTGAGTCTAGTTGAGCTTGACGACCCCTTTAGGATTTCTGTTTTGTTTTTGTCCCGGAATAGCTAAAGGGGGAGATTTTTAAGGACACAAATTTCCAATTGAGTCTTATGTAGTGTTGGCTCACCCCTCAATTCCGGACTAAAACATTTGAGTCATAGGATACTGTTCATGTTGTATCCTTTCAAGCCTATGACAAGTGTATTTTGAAGACGTAGTGGTCAAAAATTGAAGAATATATCCTTATCGATTTTCGTGCCAAGTTTCACGTCATCAACATGTGGATTCCAGTGTCTCCTAAAGGTATGATTGCATTAATATATATACATATATATATATATATAGGAGCTTGGAAAATTATTTTGGGTGTTAGTATTTTTTTGAATTCATAGTTCTAAAGATTTTGTTCTCGGACACCTTTCCGTAGAAAAATCATATCAAATCCAAAAAAAAATAGAAAAATACGAAACTGGCGGTCACGAATTCGTATCGAAATTATCTACAATAATGAAAGGTCATTCGAACGATATTGATTGTCATTAGAATGAGATCCAAAGTCGTTTGAACGAGATTTCAAAGGATAATTTTTTTTCATTCTGACTTATCGTTAGAAGTGTCGTTCGAACGAAATTGGCGGGAGCAGTTTTTTGGCAGTTTTATCCCATTTTTCCACTTTTCCCACTATATTTTTGGTAAATAAATATACTTCGGAACCGAACTTTTTTCCAAGACTTTTTCACACATCTAAGATATTTTTTTAGAGAAAATTCTTCCAAGAAAAAGTCCCCTTGATTTTTGTTAAAATGTTTTAATCCTTAGAACAAAATCATGGTTTATACACCATAGTTTGTTTATTCGAAGTTTCTTTATATATACCTTCCTTGGTTTGGCACCAGGTTTTTCTCTACACCTCAAAGAAAAGAAGTTTGGGTTTGCTTCTACATCCCAAAAAGAAGAAGACTTGTTTTTTCTGCGGCATTATCGCATGGTGAAAGGCACCATGTGTGTTTAACGGTTGTTCCCAAAAGCTTCATTGGTGGATTCTAAGGTTCCGATAGATTATGGGATTATCGGCTAAGCAGAGGTTGATACAAGAAGCCGCATCAGGGGCCTGAAGGGAATCGAGTCGAGTTGTGTAAGTCATCTGTCTTGTATTTCTAAAATTTCGTACTTAGTGGACTTAAGGCTAAGGGGCGTCAGAGGTTTTTCCCGTTGTGAGTTTTCCTCGTACATCGCGGCGTAGTGTGTTGTAAATTTATTTTAGCTTGTAAAATCACCTAGAACACATGCTTAGGACTAAAGATAAAATATCGTTTAATTCACTACTCTTGTTTAATTTGGTGCTAAATTAGTTTGGGTATAATTTAATTAATTTAATTCAAGTCATTAACCTTAATTTGGTAAAATTTGATTTGGCTTAATTTGTAAAAAATAAATATTTATTGTTAGGTAAATTTCTAGGACTTGTATTAAATTGATTTTGGGGATTAAAGTAGAAATTCACAAATTTTATTTTTAGTATAATTTTAATTTTGAGAAAATTAAAATTTGTTTTACTTTAGTTTTAATTTGTGAACAAACTAATTTTTAGTTTATGTAGTTGTTTAGTTGAACCATATCTAATCCGCACGTGTTAGGAAATTAATCATATTTAATTAAAAGAAGAATTTTTTAAATTGGGGTCCTTTCGTTTTCACCTCCAAAGCAAAGGTTACACTCATGATGATATCAAACAATTCAAGTTCCCCATTGGTGGTGGAAGTGGTGGTGTTAAAACCCACATGGCTAAATCCAGGCAACCTCTATCCCAAATTCCTGGTAACACTGTCCTTTATGGTAAAAACACAGATTTATGGTGCAACCGTCACACAAATAGTGCTACTGAACCTCCACTACACCAAATCCTGTGAATGGTCACGCCTAGCTGGTCATGGCCCATGTCCGCAGCCAGCTGATCATGGCCCAAGTCTGCGACCAATTTATTTTTTGGCGTGACCATATTTATTACCACACTAAATCATGGATGCTCTAGAAGTGGTCACGGACAAAATCCCTGACCACTATGGGTCACGAACCTCGGCCATGACCAGGGTGTGACAACCTTGGCGCCAAATTCACACTAAAATTCCCTCCAAACTGGTCGCGGATGGGTCCCAGACTTGGACTGTGACCATAGGCATGACGAAGAACAAAACTTACACAAATTGGATCATAGCTGGGAGCCGTGACCATTTCTGAGTCTGGGCCTAGGCTATGGGCCGTGACCATCCTCCATTCCAGCAGAGATTTTAATGGAGAAAGGGTCATGCATGGTGGGTCACGGCCTAGAGCCATGACCAGGTTCAATCCAACAGGTTACCCCTTCATTTATTGGTCGCGCATGGTGGGTCACGGCTATAGGCCATGACTAGGTTTAGAACTTAAAAACAAGACCTGCACAAAATCATTTTTATCGAACGAATTCTCTCTCAAGGCTTGTATGATTTCATTTCGATTTGTGCGATTTCACAACATCAGGTGCGATTTCATCTCATTTATATATATAGATTTATGTTTGTATGTGTGTGTGTGTGTATGTATAGATTTATGTTTTTATGTGTGTGGATGCATAGATTTATGTGTATATGTGTGTTTAACTATGAACAAATAAATTTTTTTTATGTCAATAAACCCTAGATTTTATGTATGTGTATGTATAGATTGTATGGGTATGTATGTATAGATTTATGTCAAAAAAATATTAGGGTTTAAGTAAACCCTAGATTGTATGTGTGTATGTATAGATTATGTCAATAAACCCTAGATTGTATATGTGTATTTCTTTTTGACAAAATATTATTCAAAACTCTAGAAATTATATTTTTTTTGACAAAATATAATTAAATGGATTTATAATAAGTAAAAAAAAATTACAACTGCCTTGTTTTGGGTTATATGTATGCATAGATTTATGTCAAAAAATATTAGGGTTTAAGTAAACCCTAGATTGTATGTGTGTGTATGTATAGATTATGTCAATAATCCCTAGATTGTATGTGTGTGTATTTTTTTTGACAAAATATTCTTGTCTTGTTTTTTTTTTTGACAAAATATAACTCAGTATTTTTTTTTACATACGAGTCGAAAACACGTGTGGACATTACTATAGTGAGATATTGTTGGCTTGATTGTTGGATACTATGTTGAATTTATTGAATTGATACTAGTGTCGATAAATGTACATGTTATTAATTTTTTTGGCGTGCTCTTTATTTGCCTATGAAAAAGTTACTCACATATCTTGCGATTAATGTGCATTTTTTTACCTTTACGTCAAGATATTAGGAGGCTACAACTTGACATGGAACAAATACAACTTGATTCTGTTCATTCATATTTTAACTTGACATGTATGCCATAATTCTGTTGATTTCATACAGTTATGTTTTAGTTTGAGATTTGTTGTGATCAACTTGATTGGATATGTATTTTAAAACCTTAGAATGGCAGCGTAATAATCACAACTACATTGATATTATAGGCACCGGGTTGATATTATAGACTTTTGTTCTCCTTTGCCTTTGTGTACTTTTCTTTACATATTATAGGCAGCAGATCGCTCACGTTCGTTCGAATTGCGGTGTTAAAATGGGGAATAAATCTGCATCATATGTAAATCTACGACATATTATAGACAGCAGATCTAATTCTTCAGTGGTTTTGAGGTACTTTATTTAATTTTACATACCCTTTCTTGATAACACATTGTTTAAGTACTGTAGATCTAACCAATTAGATATCAGTTCTTCATTACATACCAGTTCCTAATTATACACCAGTTACTCTTTACTTTAACTAAAGTAGTTATATAATTGATACACATTATCTATTAAATCTTTTACATGATTGAAGGAGTACGGGATAATTATTGGTTTTGTTTGGTTTGGTTGTTGGATAATTATTGGTTGTTGGCTTGTTGTTAGATAGTATGTTATAAGGAGTATGGGATAATTAGAAGGAATACGAGATAATTATAGCTTTGATTGTTGTATAATATGTTGAAAATATTTTAGACTCCCGATTTCAGAATACGATAATAACTTGCTAATGTCTAGACATAAGCATAAAAACATGGCGTTAGAGGGGAAAAACCCGAAACATCCCACAAACGGATCCGTGAGAGGGTGAAAACATGAAACATCCCACGTACGGTCCCGTGAGAGGCACCAACACCTCTCACGGGACCAATGTAACTTGTATGAACTGAACGCGCGATCACGGGACTTTCGATTTCATAATACGATGATAATTTGAAAATATGAGGACTTAATCTTGAAAATAAGGCATTAGAGGGAGAAAACATGAAACAACCCCCGTACGGTCCAGTGAGAGGAACCAACACCTCTCACGGGACCAATGTAACATGTAAGAACTGACCGTGCGATCACGGGACTCCCGATTTGAGAATACGATGATAATTTGAAAATATGAGGACTTAAGCTTGAAAATAAGGTGTTAGAGGCGGGAAACAAAAAATAATCCCCGTACGATCCCGTGACAGGCACCAATACCTCTCATGGGACCAATGTAACATGTAGGAACTGACCATGCGATCACGGGACTCCCGGTTTGAGAATATGATGATAATTTGTAAATATGAGGACATAATCTTGAAAATAAGGCGTTAGAGGGTGAAAACCCGAAACAATCCTCGTACGGTCCCATGAGAAGTACTAACACTTCTCACGGGACCAATGTAACTCGTAGGAACTGACCGCGCTATCACGAGACTCTCGATTTGAGAATACGATGATAATTTGAAAATATGAGGACTTAAGCTTAAAAATAGGGTGTTAGGGGCGGGGGGGGGGGGGGGGGAACACGAAACAACCCTTGTACGATCCCGTGGGAGACACCAACACCTCTCACGACACCAATGTAACACGTAGGAATTGACCGCACGAACAAGGGACTCTCAGTTTGAGAATACGATGATAATTTGAAAATATGAGGACTTAAGTTTGAAAACAAGGCGTTAGAGGGTGAAAACTCGAAATAGCCCCCTTACGGTCCCGTGAGAGGCACCAACACCTCTCATAGGACCAATGTTACTCGTACAAACTGACCGCATGATCATGGGACTCCGGATATGAGAATATGACGATAATTTGAAAATATGAGGACTTAAGCTTAAAACATGGCGTTAGAGGGTGAAAGCGCAAAACAGCCCCTGTACGGTGAATAAAAATCTACATTGGCTGTAACAATTGTCTATAGCAGCTATATATGGCTTATACAACAACTATATATTGCCATATTTTTTTATTTTTTTTAAAGAGGATTAACCCTTAATTTATTTTAGTATAAGGAAGAAAAGCCCTTCCAGGTGGCAATACAAATACTTAGAAATGGAGCAAGTCTAGTTGAGCAAATTTTGGTAATAATCTTGTAACAAAAATTACAAAGACTAATAGGCCTGAATTCACTATTATGAGTATGATTATGGGATTTTGGTATGAGGGAAATGTTAGCAACATTCCAAGATTTTGGAATGGTTGTTCCTAAGAAAGAACTTTGAGTTGCATTGGTCTGGTCAATTTTTATAATCTCCCATCACTTTAGAAAGAAGACCCCCTTAAAACCATCTACACCAGCAAACTATCCCGATTCATGGTTTTAATAGATAGCAAGATTTATTCTTCACTAGGAATCTTAGTGAGAGTCTTATTCATTTCATCTGTCACAATTTTTGGAATAATATTCAAAACAGAATTATCATTTGAAACTAGTTCTTCATAAAGAAGATTTTTGAAATGATTTATGAGTTCAGAGGAAATGTCAGCTTGGTACTCTAGCCATTTTCCATCTTTATCCTTCCGTTGTCACAAGTACCCGATGAATCGGTACCGAACTTTAAAACATTCAACCATTTCACCGACAAGGAGTACTTGCTCGATTTGCTTTCCATGAAGGCATATTTGCCCTCATGTGTGCCACCTCCCATTCCGCTTGCTAAATCTTTGGGAGGAAATTCAGTTTTTTTTTGTCCCCTTGTGTATTTGTCACCCATCCTATCCAAATCACCCATCCTCACTCCCAAATTTTTAATTGGGGATGGTTCAACTTTTCCACCACCCACATGCCTTCCATCGTTTGAACGAAATTTCTATTTTTCGGGAGGCATGCATGAAAGGGAGGGTCCACCGTTGATCCTCCAAAGTCAAGTTGTATTTTGGGTGGACCCTCAAAAATTTAGACTTCTAGTGTATAGTTAGTTAGGATCCTAAATAGTAGGTTGTATATAGTTAGCTTTTTATTCTTTCTTTCTTTTTATTTTAGTCTAGTGTAATTAATTAACTTTTTATTATTTGTTTTTGATATGCTCGGTACTAACTTGGTTTGTAGATTCATTGGACTTGTTCTTATGGGGATCTCTCCAATTTTGGGTAATATCTCTTTTTTTCTCTCTTTGACTTGGTTCTTAATTCACATTGAGGACAATGTCAAGTTTTAAGTTAGGGGGTGTGGGATATTCTAACCATTTCTTTAGTTAGTCCATGTTTTTGCTCACATGTTAATTACTTAGTATGCTTTTCTTAGAAAAATTCAAAAATATCAAAAATATTCTCTTTCTTTTTTCTCCTTTTTTGGGCATTTTTCTTTTGTTTTCGATGATAAATTTCAAAAATTGCCTGATCCAATAGACAACCCAATGATGCATGTTCTCGATTTTAGAAGTTATTAGACTTTAGTCCTCAAATCATTAATATTATGAATAACTTCATGAATTAAACTTTATCCCATGAGAACATGCGTTTTTCTTGTTATATTAATTTGGTTTAAGATTTTTATAACTCGGTAATCTTTTGTTGCATTGTATATACTTTCACCGAGTGAGATTAGAGACTTATCTTCATTTGTGAGTGTATACACTATTCTTTCCTCTTTAAAAACGTTACATTCGTTGGTAATCTCTTTATTCTTTCATTGGCTGTCCATTAATTAAGTTCATACTTGAAATGTGTTACTTGAGCATGATTTTCATATATTGTTTTGACTTGAGAATTGCATAAACTTTATGAAATGATCATAGGTCATCTTTATATATCACCCATATGACCTTGACCTCACCTTTTATATGTTCCCTAGTCAACCCACTTGAGCCTAAATACTAGCCTTTCGTTTCATTACCCAAAATCCACTAACCAACTCCAAATTGGAGTTATATACCATATATATTACCTTACATACCCTTGTTTGGATTGTTTACTCGGGATTGAATGATATTGTTGTTTTGTGGTTGCAATTTGAGCATGAAAAGAGTGAGAAAAGAAGAAAGTGTAGTGAAAAAGAGAAGAAAGGGAGAAAGTGAAAACAAAACAAAAGAAAAAAATTAGAAAAAGAAGAAAAGAAAAAGAAAGAGAAATTTGTTTATATTGTCTATAGTGATTCAATAATCCTTGTTACTCTCTTGATTGTTATATCTAATGCTCGCTTGGAAATCATTTGTCCAATTTTGAAATTGCCCACTTTTTTCCATTATCCCGAGTTTCATCCCCAAACAACTTTGAATCCGTATATACATCCCTTTCATTTTGTACCCTAGCCTAGCCTACATTACAACCCTATTAAATTCCTATGTGATCTTAAGTAGATTTAATTCAAAGGTTTAAATAGTTTTGATAATATGTGAAAATACATTTCGCCTCTTTTATATGTACGGTATCCTTTCACTGAGATTGCAATTTTTATTTTCTATATAGCGTTGTTCAATTGTGACATGTGCGCGGCCTAGTTTCGATTTACATTTACTCCGTATGCTCGCATGTCCCGTGTGTTACCTCCTTATTTCAAGTGAATTCATTTGATGAGTGTAATGCCCGTGAGGATTGACTTATATGCATGCTTTGATATTTAGTATCCGATTTATTTATGTTTTTGCCAAATCATATCTTGCATGTTCTCACTCCCCTCCCACATTTTAAAGTTTCAATCCATTGAGGTGCATTATATAATGTCAATAACTACGAACTTTTCACGTGAATTCGTTTGCTATGCTAATAACATGTTGAAATCTTATTCGTATTGTTGGGTTTGTCACATGTGATTGGGCATATTTTGAGGAAACTTTATGATGTTTGTGGGTTTCATCCCTAAAAACCCTCACGAGACGACACTCTCCCACTAGGGTAACCTAGGGGTTTAACGTCTTATTGCATATGCTAAATTCAATCGTTCGCCCGCGAAAGTGGCCTTATCTTTTTATTGCTTTCTTATACTGTTTTTTGTACTATCTCCTATTTTTGGTTTACTTGTTGTTCTTATTTCATCCTATTTCATTGCTAGGGGCTAGCAATGTGTAAGTTAGGGGGTGTGATAATACGTAAATATTGCATATTTCATCCGTCGAACCTACGCATTTTAGCCCCCTCGGGTGCCTTAATCTCTATATTTAAGCCCGTTAACCAGACAACCTCGGTTTATATTGTTAACATGCTATATGAGGTATAATTGGGCTTTTGTAGGTATTTAGGTACTAAGTATGGAGTTCGAACGCATTCCAGTGAAGTTCCGTACGCAATCGCATGTTCAAGGGAAATTCAGTCAATTTAAAGTTTCGGCACCTGGCCTGACATCTCACGAAAGTTTTAGCTCTCCTCGCAAGCTTCTCATGGCAACAAAGGGTGCGCGATTCGGATCCCTAACGAAGAAGTTACGGCACTTTTGGCGGAAGAGAAAAGCACTGAAACCAAAAGACGGGAGAAGAGGAAGAAAAGGAATGCAGTAGGCTGCCTTGATTCTTCCCTGCTTGATCGATCGATCGATCGATCAAAAGGATCGATCGATCGATGCCCTATTTTCGGCAAATATTTTGGCTTTGCTTTTATTTTTCCTTTTCTTTTCTCCTTTTATTCCAACTTACTAAATAACCCAATTTTGTTGTAATATCAGATATACTTAGTTTTAGAAGATATTTTAGGTTAGGGTTTGGTTTTGAGAGCTCATCTTCTTCTCTTCTTGGGGTGACATCCATTTGGTTTTGTAAGATTGAACTATTCACTATCATCTCCAGTAATATAGTTTTGTTCTTCATTTTCCTTGCTTCGTAAATTAGTTTCCATGCTTTGTAGTTAGTTTAAATGCTTTATTTCTTGATTTCCTAGTTTAATTAGTTCTAATTTAGTTTAATTCATGTATTTCCCTTAGATAAATAGGGTCGGGATTTCGTTCCGCCATTAACGAATTCCGAGCTCCGAAAATTAGATTTTGTGCAAAATTACATTTAATTGAACCCGCGCGTATTAACTTTCTTTGTCATACAATGTTAGTGTTTATAGCGATAATCCGAATTTAATCCGCGTGTGACCAATTTTCGGTTAAATGTTTATTCTCGCAACTTTGGCTTAAATTCCTTATTGTGTGAAGTTTATGATTAATTGATAATCCTCGATTAAATAGCTTTCAAGACGGAATCTTGATTAGTAGTTTTTTCGAGTCGTATGGTTGGATGATATCCTGATCCTCACTTTTACTTTATTTAGACTTAACTTCTCTCTTTTCTTTTATTTACCAGCATACATCACCCTTCTACACTTTTATTCCTGAATTAATAATCTGTTACGATTTATCGAACACTCCCTGTGGATTCGATACCCGACTTACCACTATACTTGTATCGCAAGTATAGTCGTAACTTAGGTTTCTTTTGTATTCAGGCGGTGAAACTAAAAGAACGATCGTGCCCCTACACGAGCATGTTTTTTTCCCTTAATCAAAATCAATGAGGTTCTTCAGTCCAAGATTGATGTTGCAGTTAAGGCTTCTTTGGAAGATCCTGTTGAGAAGGCCATCAAAGACTACAAGGTCTTTGATGAATTTGTCAGCTTTAGTTTTGAATACCTTGAAAGAGGTATCAAGGCGACTGGAAAATGGGCAGCCACGAAGGAGAGCGAGTCTGGTGTCTTAATTGCATCAGACTTTGTGGGTCTCGGCCTTGGAGACCCTCGGTTCACTCAGGCCTTGAAGGAAGTTGAAGAGGCTGATGCTGCTCCAGCCGAGACTGCTCCTCTCGAGGTCACAGAGACTGAAGACGCTACTCATCATGATGATGGAGTTGAATTGACAAACGTCATCCATGACGAGACGATTGCAGTTAAAGAGACATAGGCTATTTTCTTGTGAAGCTTTTCAATAGTTGTAATTTTGATTTCCCCTTTTGTCTGTAACTCTTATTTTTATGAACTCTGATGAAGGCTCTTGATACTCTATTTTGTAACTCTGAACCCTTTTTATGATAATCATTAGTTCAACTTCTTCAGATTCTTTTTCTTCATACAATGTTTTGCTTGAAACTCATTTGCTAGTGTTGCCCTATAATTGATGTTTAAGGTCTGAGGTCCCCAAATTATGAGGTTTCACCTCTTAAACTTTCACCAAATTAGTGTTGTTTAACATCTGAGGTCACCAAATTATGATGTTTCACCTCATATTTTCACCAAACTAATGTTGTTTACTAATTTGAGGTCACCAAATAAATGATGTTTAGTAATTTGAGGTCACCAAATAAGTGATGTTTTACCTCGTATTTTCACCAACTTAATGATGTTTAAGGTCTGAGGTCACCAAATTATGATGTTCCACCTCATATTTTCACCAACTTAATGATGTTCTATGGTCTGAGGTCATCAAATTATGAAGTCTAAGGTCTGAGGTCACCAAATTATGATGTTTCACCTCTTAAACTTTCACCAAATTATGATATTTCACCTCATATTTTCACCAACCTAATGATGTTTACTAATTTGAGGTCACCAAATAAATGATGTTTAATAATTTGAGGTCACCAGATAAATGATGTTTTACCTCATATTTTCACCAACTTAATGATGTTTAAGGTCTGAGGTCACCAAATTATAATGTTCCACCTCATATTTTCACCAACTTAATGATGTTCTATGGTCTGAGGTCATCAAATTATGATGTCTAACCTCTTCAACTTTCACCAAATAATGATTTTTGAGGTCTGAGGTCACCATCTTATGATGTTCCACCTCATATTTTCACCAATTTAATGGTGTTCTAAGGTCTGAGGTCATCAAATTATGATGTCTAACCTCTTAAACTTTCACCAAACTAATGATGCTTAAGGTCTGAGGTCACCACATCATGGTGTTTTACCCTCATATTTCACCAAATAATGATGTTAAAGGTCTGTCGTCACCACATTATGATGTTTTACCTCTTACTTTCACCAAATAATGATGTTTGAGGTCTGAAGTCATCAAATTATGATGTTCCACCTCATATTTTCACCAACTTAGTGGTGTTTTAAGGTCTTAGGTCATCAAATTATGATGTTTAACCTCTTAAACTTTCACCAAACTAATGATGTTTAAAGTCTTAGGTCACCACATCATGGTGTTTTACCCTCATATTTCACCAAATAATGATGTTAAAGGTCTGAGGTCACCACATTATGTTGTTTTACCTCTTACTTTCACCAAATAATGATGTTTGAGATATGAGGTCACAAATTATGGTGTTCAACCTCATATTTTCACCAACTTAATGATGTTTAATAATTTGAGGTCACCAAATAAATGATGTTTTACCTCGTACTTTCAGCAAATTAATGGTATTTTAATGTCTGAGGTCATCACAACATTGATACCTTTTCATTAGCATCCTTTGTATAAATCGGTACATGCATTACAAAAAGATAAGAACAACTGCAACATCATATGTAATACTTCTTTAAGTGATCGGCATTCCAAGGATTGGAGAAAGGTTCTCCTTCAAGATTTTCTAGCCGTTAGGTACTAGGCACAACCTCATCAACTACCCTATAAGTACCATGACAATTAGGATGGAGCTTATTTGCTTTTTTCCACGTCTTCTTTAGGACTAGGTCTCCCACAGCTATGGGCCTTGACTTCACCCTTTGATTGTAGAATCTCGTAGTTCTCTGTTGGCAGGTTGACTATCTTATCTCTATATCCTCTCTTCTTTCTTCAATTAAATCAAGATCCAGTGATCTTTCCTCCCCATTCTTCTGAGGGTCATATGTATGAATTCTATGAGTAGGAATTCCTACCTTTATTGGGATGACAGCCTCTAAGACATGGGCTAACATAAATGGAGTTTCTCCCATCGGTGTCCTTGCTATCGTCTTGTAGGCCCAAAGCACTGCATATACCTCCCATATCCATCTCCCTTTGGCCTCTCCCAACCACTTTTTTATCCCATCAAATATTGTTCAATTTGTGACCTCAGTCTTACCGTTTTCCTGGGGTTGGCTAGGAGAAGAAAAGAACTGCTTGATTTCCACTCTTTCACAGTATTTTTCTAAGGATATGTTCTTGAATTGGGTTCCATTGTCTGAGATGAGGGTGTTTGAAAGACCATACCTGCATATGATGTTCTTCGAGATGAACTGGAATGTCTTATGCTCAGTGATTGTGATCATTGGCTCAGCTTCTACCCATTTGAAGAAATAATCAATTTCCACTATTAAGAATCGATAGTTGTTTACAGCTCTTGGCAAGGGACCTACCAAATCAATTCCACATATTTCAAATGGCCAAGGGGAGATAATTAAAGTCATAGGTTGGTGAGGTTGATAAGGGATGGTGGAGAACCTTTAGCACTTGTCACACTTTTTCACATACACGGTTGCATCTTTGGACAAGGTCGGCCACCAGTACCCCTAAGTGATTATCCTCTTAGCCAACAGCCTTACTTCTATGTGACTGGAACCAAATCCCTCATGCACATCATGAAAGATGTGTGGAACCTCTGAAGGGTGGACACATCTGAGGAGAGGGAGCACGAACCCTTTTTATACAGGACATCTCCTACAGTTGAGAATTTAGCAGCCCTGAACCTTAGCTTTCTCCTTTCTAACTTCGATTTTGACAACTCACCCTATCTGATCTATCTAATGAGAGGATCCATCTATGAGACTCC
Source organism: Sambucus nigra (assembly GCA_949130495.1). Taxonomy (NCBI): domain Eukaryota; kingdom Viridiplantae; phylum Streptophyta; class Magnoliopsida; order Dipsacales; family Adoxaceae; genus Sambucus; species Sambucus nigra. The sequence goes on from OX422221.1 coordinate 349,563,357, forward strand.
CATACTCAGATTTAGGCAAGGTCTAGCAATCTCTTCCTCTTCTACGGTCGGCTTGAGCAAAATCTCAACTGGCACTGTTCTCCTTATATTTGTCCTTGTTACTGAGGCCAACCTCGCAAGTGAATCAGCTCAGCTGTTATCTAGCTGAGGTATCCTATTCATCTTAACTTACTTCAAGCTTTATATAATCGTTCTCACCCTCTTCAGTTATCTGGCCATTCTTTCATCTTTGGCCTCATACACCCCCAGAATTTTTGGTTGACGACTAACCTGGAGTCACTGTGGACTAGAAGTTGGCCGACATTGAGGGCTTTTGCCAAAGAGAGACATGATATTAATGCCTTATAATCTAACTCGTTGTTGGAAGATTTGAAGTTGAACCTCAGTGCATACTCAATGTCGGTACCATCCGGTGCTAACACTATCCGCCCTGCTCCACTTCCTCTTTCACAAGACGACCCATCAACGAAGAGGTTCCAGATAGTTAGACACAAAGAGAATTTACCCTCGGTTAGGGTCCCCATTCTGAATAGGTATCTCTCTTCTTCATTCTCAACTGCTCTGTATCTGGCTTTTCTTGACTGAACCTTGTCCAAATCTCGGAAGACATTTCTGTCTTGTTCATCTGCAGCCCCGTTACCCTCCTCAACATCAGCCTTTTCCCAGGTAAACTCAGCTACAAAGTCTACAAGTGTTTGTTCCTTTATGGAAACCCTGGGTTGATAAAAAATATCGTATTCCCCAAACTCGATTGCCCAAGTCATTAGCCTACCTGAATTCTCAGGCTTATGGAGCACCTGTCTGAGTGGGGAATCAGTGAGGACGACCATAGAGTGGGCTTGAAAATATGGCTTCATTTTCCTAGAAGTATGTATCAAATAATAGGCTAACTTTTCAATCCTAGGGTACTTCTGCTCAGACCCTTGGAGTGCCTTGCTATTAAAGTACATTGGTCTCTGCACTCCATCCTCTTCTCTTACTATCGCAGCACTGATGGATGACTCTGAGACTACTAAGTATACATATAGCTTCTCACCCTGAACTGGCCGAGATAGTAGTAGGGGAGAACCGAGGTAGGACTTGTGCTCTTTAAAAGCAATGTCATATTCCTCATTCCATTCGAAGTCCTTTCTAAGAACTTTGAAAAAATGAAGACACTTATCTGTGGCTCTTGAGACGAACTTATTAAGTGCAACAACTCTTTTGATTAGCCTCTGAATGTCTTTAATAGTTATGGGTGTCTTCATTTCCAACAAAGCCTTGATCTTCTCAGAGTTAGCCTCTATTCCCCTTTAGTTGATGATGAATCCCATAAACTTTACTGCTCCTACCCTGAAGACACATTTGACCGGGTTGAGATTCATTCTGTATCTGTCCATGGTGTCAAAAGTTATTTCAAGGTCGCCCACATGAGTCTCGGCCTTCAAACTCTTCGTGAGCATTTCATCCATATAAACTTCCATGGATTTGCCTATCTGATCTTCGAACATCTTATTTACAAGACGTTGGTAAGTAGCCCCTGAATTTTTCAAGCCAAAGGGGACCTTATAGTAATAGGTCCCCTTTTTGTAATGAAAGTTGTCTTCTCTGAGTTTGCCGAGTCCATAAAGATTTGATTATATCCCGAATATGCATCCATGAAGCTCATGAACTCATATCCTGCTGTGGCATCCACCATGTGATCTATACGATGCAGGGGAAACTGTCTTTTGGGCAAGACTCATTTAGATCAGTGAAATTTACACACATCCTCCATGTTCCATTACTCCTGGGTATTATGACAGCATTAGATAACCACTCAGGGTATATGACCTCTCTAATGAACTTGGCCTCTTCAAGATTTTTAACCTCGTCTCTGATGACATCCTACTTTTCTCTTGAGTATATTCTTCTTCTTTGCTTGATGGGCTTAGCATCTTCTACAACATTGAGTTTATGGCACATAATCTCAAGATCAATACATGGCATGTCTGCAAGGATCCAGGAAAAAATACTGTGTCTCTTCCTTAACAGCTTTACTACTTCCTCCTTGACCTCAGGTCTTAGATATTTATAGACTTGGATGGTATTTTCTATCTCGTCCTCATTAAGGATGATGGATTCTACCTCCTCCGTGGCTTCTCCCTTTTTGAGCTTTGTTTCATCCCTAGGATCAATTGTGTCGATGTCTTACGTGGTTGTTGCCTTCTTATGAGCCTCTCTCTCTTCTGCAGAGTTGAAGTAGCATTCACGTGCCGATATTTGGTCACCTTGCACTTCCCTTACTCCATAAGGAGTCGATAATTTTAGCATTTAGTGGATCGTTAAAGGCACGGCCTCAAATTCCTTGAGGGCTACTCGTCCTATGACTAGGTTATAAGTTGAGAAGACGATTTCATCCATCACAAAGAAATTAATTTTTCTGGTCAACCTCTTAAGCCATTCATCTCCCATTCTAACATTCATTTCATACATGCCCAATGGATGAACCTTTTCACTACTGAAGCCAATCAAGGGATGATGATAAGGGACAAGCCTAGCTCTGTTGAGGCCCAGGCTCTTAAAATAGGGCCAAAACATAACGTCTGCAGAACTACCCCGATCAACGAGGATTCTCTGAACTTCACATTCATGCACCCTTGTGGTGATGACTAAAGGGTCGTCATGGGGAGCTAAGATACCCTTGAAGTCAAGTCGCACGAAGTCGACCATGAGGGTGTCCATATCTACCTTCTTTCTCTTCTCGCGCTTAACCTTTGTAGATGCCAAGTTCATAACCTCGGCTTTAGTCACTACTTTGGCCTCTTCCACATGAGCCTTGCGATCTTCTACCTCTGAGCCACCCCCTGGTAGTCCCCCATAAATAGTGTTCACACCGAAAGAGATTATACTAACCCTCTTCACTGGGGCATTATCGTCTTTTGGTGGGAGGTCAGGGTCATCGTCATCATCATCCGAGTCATCAGCTCTTTTGGCAGGGACATCTTCCCAACATTTATCATTTCTTTTCTTCTTTGGGGTCGTCTCTTCCCCTTTTAGAAGATTTACCATCCACATACTTTCTGAAATTTCCAGACTTCAACATCTTCTTAATATCGTCCTTCAGGGCAAAACACTTGTCAGTCAGATGGCCATGATCTTGATGGAACTCACACCATAGATTCTTATTTATCTCATGTGGCGGAGCCTTCGACTTCTTTGGCCATCGCAGGGCTCTATCATTATTTATCTCGTTGAGGATATGTTCGCAGCTCACAGTTAAAGGAGTGTAATGTGAAAACTTGTCATCTGCGATTCTCTTCTTTCCATCCTTATTCCTTTGAAACTTCCCACTACTATTTCCATTCTCATCCTCATACTTCTCATCCATTGCTTTTTCTATGTTCATGACCTTTCCAGCTATTGCTAACATCTCGGCCATGGACTTAGGAGGGTCTTCAGCAAGCTTCCAAAGAAGCTTTCCCTTCTGAATCCCTCCAATAAGGGATGTCATGGCTATGCTTTCGTCATAATATTCTACCTCCAATTTTTCCTTATTGAACCTCGTGATGTAGTCCGTGAGGCTTTCAGTCTTCCCTTACTTTACATAAATCAAGTGGGTCATCTTTTTTTGAGGTCTTACCCCAAAACATAAGTTGTGGATAAACCGCTCAGCCAATCCTTTGAAATTTTCAACTGAATTTTTAGGAAGAGAAGTGAACCAGATATGTGCAGCCCCAGTTAAAGTGCTTGAGAAAGATTGGCACCCCATCTCATCAGAGATCGAATAAATGTCTATCGTAGATTGATACATTTCAATATGATGGACTAGGTTAGTACTACCCTCGTACTTGGGAGACACCACCAGGGGTTTGAATTTGGTAGTGGTTGGGAAGTTGAAAATCCTTATCACAAATGGTGAGACCTCTGAGTACCCCATCTATAATGGTTCTCATCTTTTTATAAGATTCCCTATCTTATCTTCCAACCTCTGAATAGAGTCATTCCATGGTTTGGAAATGTCGGCTTGGCCAAGGTTGTCCCCAGCCACTTCTAAAGGGTGGACTGAGGGTTAGCCAATGACTGCGCAACGTCGGCTGTTGATTTCCCCCTGACCATTGTCTTGGCCATGTTGGGGTCGACCATGATGAGGCCAATGATGATCACCTTCCCTTTATGAGCCAGCTATGCTTCTCGACCTGGACAGCCTCTGGCTCAGATCATTAACTGGGTTGAGCCTTTCAAAGTCCGACCCTCTACTTAAGCGATCAAAAGCTGACCCTCTATGTCGTGCATCACCATATCGTCTTTCACACTAACCTCAGCTCTGCTATATAGGACGTATAGTGTTGTTTGAGACCTCACACGGCTCCCAACAGTCTTCCAGGGCATCATCTACCTCAATTTCATCATACATATCCTCAGGGAAAGCACTTCCTTGCCTCCCCAGGCATAAATGCCTAAGGTCAGCAACATCCCTCCTCCATTGAGAAGTAGGTTGGTCCTTTCATGGTGCCTGGAGTGGTCCCCTGGACTCATTATGTGGCTGAGTAGCCGCTAGAGTAATCATCTCCGGTGAGACCTCAGGTGGTCTCATTCTGTTTTGGCTTAGCTGGGCAAATTGCTCCGGCATCACTTGCTGAGTTGCATCCAAGGATTAAAGGTTGTTGCCACCTCAGCCATCTCGGACTGAGGTGGTGCCTGGATGGAACTAGGTCCTTCAGTACTAGATGGTGGAGGAGGTGGTGGTAACCCCGGCTCCATGTGCTTGAGATTTTGATGCGAGGACTATAGAGCTTGGAAACCTTAAGGGACCTCTTTCAATGGTGAAACAGCTCCATGCGAAGGGTGAGGCTTGGTTCACCACCAAAGTCTCCGGTGAGGTTAAGCAGCAAAAGAGGAAGAGATGAATCTTCTCATTCCCATAGATGGAACCAAAATGTTGATGATGTAAACAGCACCACCAGATGAGGTGTTGATAAGCTCAAACTAGCAATAACAATAACAGCACAAGAGTAAATATCTTAGTAGAAAGAGGTGAGGAGAAGAGGATGAACACTAGTATATAAGTGGTTCAGCCAATATGGCCTACATCCACTGTGAGTGTGTGAGTAATTTCACTAGATGAAGGAACTAATGGCCATAGATACAATCTCTCAAGATTTCTCTCTTTACTGTGAAAACCAACAGAGTTTTAGCTAGGGTTATAATTATCAATCCTTTTTCAAGGTAGAGGAAGACCTCTATATATAGTGCTTGGGGAGTAGTGTACCCCCAAGCATGCAATGAGCATATGTATGAGGATCGAACCAATATAATGATGACACCTAGCTGATCTTATGTAGATAATGATGACCATAATATTCCCTCACATGAAGGGAATGATTTGGTTATAACTGATTTGCCCACCTGTTCCAAGTCTTACATTTGCTTGCATATGCTCGAACTTGTGCCCTTGACTAATGTAACCTCGGCCAGTACGAGTACGAGGTTGGTGAAGCCCGATGATGTTGCTTTATCTTATCAATAGCCATGATGACCTTGGCCGAGAAGACTGGCTGAGGTTGGGCACGGTTATAATTTAATATCGGCTTAAGTAGAGCAAGATGTTGACAATAACTTGTCCCCATAAGGTGATGCTAACCTCGGCTGCTGCAGAGACGAGGTTGGTAGTAGAGAGCCGACCTTGCAGAATACGACCTTTCTGATGGAAGTTATGAGCTTCTTGTCAACTCGATTGTGAGAGAGGCCGAGGTTAGTGATTCTGAGTATAAGGGTGCACTTTGGGGATATCAGAAACCATGCAAGGTATTGAATCCCTCAACCAAGACAATGAAGAACATGAAACAAATACAATGAATATAACAAGATTAAATTAAAGATTACATCAAAACCATTGATCAAAAGACTCATGAAATGTTCAAACATGAACAGTTCAAATAAGCTTTTTCCAACACATCCCACAACCTATAATGATCCTACTCGTGCAAGCACAACATCAAGAAAGTTATGCAACCACTGAATTGATGTTTTAAGCATGTCAAAGAAATTCTCTAAAGCACACATATTACTTTATTTTGTTTTACTTTAGGAACCATTATACAAAATTAAAGTAACTTGTTTCAACTTGTATAAGCATAAAACTACTCACTCAAACCCACTCTAGGACTCCCTAAACATTCCCCAAAGATTGGACCCAAACCAAACAACCTTTAGACTAAAACTCATGAGTTTTAGTCGAATAATCTTGAGGTTCAGTTGACGAAATTCCAAGAAAATAGTTTAGCAAGATCAATTGTCTTTTAGCCAACTGAAAGCCCTCGACTAAAAGTTAACTTTCAGTCGACTAAAACCTCCTTCTTTTCAAGCTTCAACCTTTGTAACTATAGGCCCCTTTTTTCTTACGAATGTATTTTAAGGATGTCAAAACCAACTTCCTTTTTGAAAACCCTTTTTCCAAATTTTATGCGCACCAAGTGTGTGAACCAATTTTTGTTAAGCCCATTTTTATCTTATTTAATCCTAAACATGCATCCACGTGATTAAAGAAAGTAAAATAAATAAGTTCAAAAAAGTGACGTAGGATGTACGAGGAAACCACTAAGGGAAAAAACCTCAGACGGCTCAAGACATACAATCACTATGATGTGGAATTACAAAGTACAAATGATTGACTTACTCAACGACTCGATCCCCCCAAGTCAACGCTCCTCTGATCCTTCAACCACTCTTCCACAGTTCCCACATAGAAGTCCTTCTACGATACCTATACACAGCACACGCATCCACGAATGCCTCAGTGTCCACCAATACAGCTTGGCAACGTCTACGATCTTGAACACGGACTCCACCGCTTCTTCACCATAAAATCCAACAAAACAGGTTGTTCACTATGGATGAACAAACTCCAATAGTGCAAATGAATATCTCTATATCATATGTGAATGAAAGATCAGATCTTTAAACACTAAGGATGTTTTTAGACTTTGAAACCCTTAGAAAAAAATGTGCAGAAAACGTATTGATTGTAAACTATTTTTCTTGTTCTACATCTTACAAAATTCTGAATGAAACACGCCTTAAATAGAAAAGTTGAGTTGGCACATCGTTTGAGTGAAATGGTCGTTGTTCGAACAAGATAGCCATGTCGTCTTAACGACAAAGCCATGTCATTTGAGCAACTTCCACATGTCGTTTGAACGACTGCGAATGTCATTTGAACGACTATGAATGTCGTTTGGTTCTATATAACTCCCAGCAATCTTTATCTTAGAATAAACCAAGATATATTTTTTTTAATCAAATAAGAATTTATTAGATAAAAAGAGAGAATATCCCTCTCCAGGTGGCTATACAATCAGCAAAAAGAAACAACACATCAAGTATTCCTAACAAAAGGAATTTTAGAAGAATCTAACATTAAAGATACCTTAATAACTTGAGGAAGATTTTCTATACTAAAAATAATAATTAAAAGTTTTTGGTTCATCTTCAGATGAGGATAAAAGACCTGCTACTTTGTTCCCTTCTTTTTTGCAGCAACTGATATTCATCTTGTACTTCTTGATAAAGTCTTAGATTTCAATAGAATTTGATCTAATTTTCAAGGAAAAGAAGAAGATGAACAAGAAATAATATCCACCATTAGTTTTGAATCAAACTCCAGGTCAATATTATAGATATTCTTGTTTAAGAAAAATCTAATTCCTTATTGAGATGATAAGGTCTGAGCTTTCACAATGGAACCATTAGCTATAAATTGAGAACAGTCCCATTTTAACTTTCCTTAATCATCCCTTAATACAGCTCCTGAACCTATAGGCATTTGTTGAGTTTGGCTTGCTGAGACATTGATATTTAATCTTCCATTAGCTGGCATATCACAAAGATCATGGTTTCTGAATCTAGAATAATCTTAAGGATTTTTAATTCTGAAAAAGGACAAAACTTACTGACTTAAATCATTAACATCTCATGTATAAATGTTGAGATTAGTAAGATCTGCAATTCTAGAAATCACATTTTCCACTAATTTAATTTTTCATTGGTTGAGCATCGAACACTGCTTTATTTCTGCTGAGCCAAATCTCCCAGATTATACTGATTGGGATTTTCGAAAAAAGCCACTATGTCATCTTTGATTTTCCTGAGAAGAGACATCACTAAATGAAAGTATCATGAATAGAGTTAGACAGATGATTAATTCCCATGATTCTTTTAAATACATCCCAAACTTTTGAAGCTCATGGGCCTGTGATAAAGAGATGATTAAGAGATTCTATTTAATAATTATAGCACTGACATTTGGATGTCATCCTTATTCCAAATTTTTAAAGAAGATCATCTACTGGAACACATTTATTTAGCAAATTCCACATGAAAACAGAGATGTTAGGGGGAATATTGGGATGTCAAATGAACTTGAAAGCAACAAAAGACAAGTTACACTTTCTAACTTGATCATAAGCTGATGAAAAACTGAAATTGCCACTAACTGAAGGCTTCCACATAAGATCATTGTTCATCCTGAAGGAATTGGATTCTACTATATCCCAAGCTGTTTGAATTCTTTTAAATGTCACCGGGCCATTGAGCAAGTAAAGTTTTGATATTTTCTTTTCATGAAAATAACCCAATGGCTCCTTCCTTCCTTACAGCTCCAGGCCAATTTGATGTTAGCTGCTGCAACAACTGAACTAAGATTTCTGAGTCCTAATCCCCCTTCTAATTTAGGCAAGCAGTTAGAATCCCATCTAATCCAGTGATATATTTTCCCATATTCTTTACATGCTCCCCAAAAAAATGAACTAATCAACTGATTAATTGAGTTAAGGATGACTTTAGGGGGGCTCAAAGAAAGAAGAGTGTATAGAGGCATTGAGGAAACAACTAACTGAATCAAAGTTAATCTACCTCAAATAGTAAGGAACTTGGACTTCTAGCAATTGATTTTACCTGCTATTTTTTTTAAAAGAGGCTCAAAATAGATAGCTTTTCTCCTACCTTTGAATAATGGACACCCTAAGTATTTTAAAGGACCAATTTCAAATTTAAAACCAGTGGCCTCTCATATTCTTGACCTTGAAGAAAAAGGAGTTTTAGAACTCATAGTGAAGCATCTTTTATCCTTGCTAATTTGTTGATCTGATTCCTTCTCATATTTATCCACAAACATCATCAAATTTTTAAGATTTCTTTTCACTCCTCTAGTGAAGATAATGATATCATTTGCATAACTAAGATGACTAATCATTAGACTCCCTCTAGGATGAGAAAAAGGAAGGATTTTACCTTTAGATGTCTACTCATTAAGCCCTCTACTAAAAACTTCTGCCATTATAAGGAATAGGCTTGGGGATATAGGATCCCCTTGCCTAATGCCTCTAGTTGGTTTGAAGAATACCATAGGTTACCCATTGATAATAACTAAGAACCAAGAAGAAGAGATACATCTCCAAATAAGATCTATAAAGGTCTCTAAAAAATCAAAGGCTCTTAAAGATTTAATTAGGAATAACCAAGATAATTTATCATAAGCTTTGGCTTATCTAGCTTCGCAATCACATTGTCACCTTTTGCCTTTCTATCAATCAAATGAACCATTTCTTGAGCCAATGAGATATTATCCATAATTTTCCTGCCTTGAATAAAGCCTGGCTAGTTTGGTGAGATAATTAAAAGAAGAATAAGACTAAGTCTGGAGTTTAATATTTTAGTGATCACCTTATAACTCAAGTTACATATACTGATAGGTCCGTAATCATTAAAACATAGAAGGTCTATTAACTTTAGGAATAAGGCAAATATGAGTGGAACTCCAAGATTTAGGGATTTCATATTCTAAAAATAAGGATTAGATAGCCCTTAAGAAGTCCAATTTGATAATGTCCCAACACACCATATAAAAAAAGCCATTATAGCCATTTGATCATGCTGAGCTTCGTTGATTCATGGCCTTAATAGCCTTGTATATCTCCTCTTCCTCTGTGATATCTACCAAATTTTTGTTCTCTCCATCTGTGATTAATTTGGGAATCACATCCAATAATTGTTGATCTTCAAGATTACCTGTAGAAAATAAATTTGTAAATTAAGAAAGAAAAATATTAGCAATGTCCTATTTTTCCTCATGCTGATTCCCTTCATCATACTTGATTTTATGAATAGATAGATTCTTTCTTTTTTGTTGAACTTGATCATGATAAAATTTAGAATTTCTATCCCCTTCTTTAAGCCAAACACTCCTAGATTTTTGGTGCCAAAAAATTTCTTCCTTTTCCAAGGCTGAATTAAGAGAGGCTCTAGCTTTAGAGCATTTGTTTCTCTTTGATCTCCACTTGAATCAAATTCCAAAGCTAATTCTTATTGAAGGAGGCTATCTCCCAAGGTTTTAATATCTTCAAATATATCTTTAAAATCCACTTTACTCCAACTTCTAAGATAAGATTTTAATCTCCTTAATTTGAATGCAAACAGCTCCATAAATCTTCATGAGGTTGCTTATCTCTAGGATTCTTTAACTAACTATAAAAAGCCTTCATCTTGAGCCCACATAGTTTGAAACTTAAAGAATTTTATCATAGTATCTTGAGGTCTAAGCATAGACAAAAGGAGAGGACTATGGTCAGAACAATTTCTATGTAAATGCTTAATTATAGAATTAGGAAATGAGTTGAGCCAAATTGGATTGATCAAAGCCCTATCCAATCTCTCCAAAATTAAAGAACCATTAGATTCTCTAGCCAAAGTGGATCTACAACCTTCAAATCCCATATCAATAAAGGAGCTACTAACTATACATGAATTGAAATATGTTGCTCCTCTCACATCAATATTACATCCTCCTGCCCTTTCCTCACTATTAAGAACTATATTAAAATCACAAATTACTATCAGAGGAATACCTGAATATGTAGCTGAACATTGTCTTATAGCATCCTATAGCACATTCCTTTCTTTCCTAGTACATTTATCATAAACTAGATTAACTCCAATCTCCTTTTTCAATTGAGGATGATCCATTTTAATCAGTAAATTTTTCTCCCCGTCATCTATTACCTCACTTAAAATACCATGTCTCCCAAAACACCAGATTTTGTTCAAATACCATGTCTCCAAAAACACCAAATTTTATTTTCTCTATTAAAAGAACAGTCATCAAAGTTTAGAATTGTCCTTATATCTTTAATTTTAGAATTACCTATCATAGATTCAAGAATAGCTATAAATGAAAGAAAGTGACTCTTATAGAGTTTTTTAAGACTTCTTTTTGTAAACTTATTTCCTGTTCCTCTAACATTCCAAATTAGAGCTTTAATCATTGATCCTTTATAGTATTAACTTACTTGATTCCTTTTCTTACTGATCTGGTCCACCTCTTCTTAATGATTGTATATCTCCTTAAACCTTTCTTTAAATTCTTTGTAGGTTTAAACTGTTGATTTAATGAAGGAGACTGCTTCTCTGGACTTTTCTTCTTCTTTTCTTCTAAGCTTTATGACAGGCTGCAAGTTTTTTAGTTAACATTTCAAAAAAATGGATTACATCTTCCCATTCTGAATTTTATTGGTATACAATTGGTTTATTATCTAAATAATAACCTCTTCTTCTTGGATAAGTCTTTATTACTGAATTCATCACTTTAAACTCAGTACTGTAGTCTACTTCTTCTTGCTTCTTTTTCTTAGAATTTATCAAATCTTCGATGTCTAAATCATCTTTAAAATCTTCAAAATCCTCCTTTAATCCTCCTTCTTCTAGTTGCTCAGTGTCTATCTGATTAGAGGTGGTATCTTATTCTTCAATTTTTTCATTCAAGGCTTTAATGAAATTTACTTTTGATTCTCTGATTGCAATGGATCTCTGTTATTGATTGAATACTGGCTCTACATTCTGACTTTTGCTAATTGAGACTTCTAACAGTACTGCCTTTCCTTTATCTTCGCGGACCTTCTCTTTCCCTTAACTTTTGATTCTGAAAGTTTTTTTAGCTTCTTGATGTATTCTTGGTATCTTTTGGGCATCTTCTCTATGCTCTTGAATATCTTTACCTTTGCTCTCATCTTTCTTGATAAAATCAGGTTTAAATAGACATTGAACTTCTTGGTGGCCCAATTTACAACAATGAGAATAATAACTTGGCATTGTTTCATATTCTATCTTCTACCAGAAACCAAAATCATCATGACCTATCCATATCCTATAAGGTTTGGATTTTAAATTATCTATTTCCACACACACTCTAGCAACACTAGGCATGTTAACATTTGCAGTCGACTGATATATCTTTAATGGGCATCCCACTGCCTGGGCTATAGAGAAGAGGGTATCTTTAGAAAATAAATTAACTGGGAGATTTGGGAAGTTAATCCAAATTGGAACTAAAGGGCTCTCTTGTTCAGGTCTAAATAGAGGGGACCATTTGAATGTCCTCATAGGGCTACTAACTATGAACCAAATATCTTTCATCCATTATCTCATGAAGTCTTCTTCACTATTGACTCAAATGAGAATATGTTTATGATCTAGTAATCCAAGGTGAAAAGTTTATTTGAGACCAAAAGATTCAAAGTTTTTACGTATGAATTCCATAGAGGGCTTACCATGTGAGAATTTTCCAACTATTTCATGCTTGTATAAACGATCTACTTCTTCATTTGTGAACAAAATTGCAGGTTCTCCTTTGTACTTTGAAAGAGGTTTCAGATTGCATGTAGGGGAGGAAGATGAATCTTTAAGTAAACTGGCAAAATATTTTTGCCATGGGTTTATAGGATCAGGAGGTTTAGGCCTCGTTTGGGAGTTTGGGAGAGAAAAGAAAGGAAAGGAAAATTTTATTAGGAGAGAAAAGAAAAGAAGAGAAAGTTAATAGGAGAGAAAAGAAAAGAAGAGAAAAGAAAGGAGTTTGAGAGAGAAAAGAAAATAATTTTCTTTCTTGCGTTTGGGAGTTTGGAAGGAAAATAAATTTTTTAAGAGGAAGAAGGAGCAATTCATTAAAAAACTTTCCTTTCTCTCCATTTCTTTCCGATTTGGAAAGAAAGTTTTGGAGAGAAAGGAAAAGAAAGTTTTTTAAAAATTTTCCTTTCTTTTCTCTCCTTTTAAACTTCCAAACGAGAGAAAGTCACTTTCTTTCCTACTTAAACTCTCAAACGATGGAAAGGAAACACACTTTCTCTTCCTTTCTTTTCTTTTCTCTCCAAAAACAGAACTCGCAAACGAGCCCTTAGGGGTAATAGTGATTGAGGAAGACGGATATGAGGTTGCCATGCAACCCTAATTTTAAAATCATTTTTTAATAAAAATAACATCCTAAAAACATTTTTCGAGTCCCATAAACATAACGCATTCACACCTGAGAGATCGGAATGCAATGAAGATGTGAAACGTGAACCAAATTAATGTCAGCATGATAAATCTTTGAAGCTTGACCGCAACATATTCAATAAACTTTATGCCATAGACTATGTGGGAATCGTGACAATAAAAAATCTATCTATGACTCAAAAATAATGTTTTGTTTCAGTAATAAGTCAAATACATACAATGGACTAAATTGGAAATTTTGTCCTACAAATCTCCCCTTTTGACTATTCCGGGACAACCCAAATAGTGAAATACCTAAGTCAGGCCATCAAGTTGTATGACGCCTAAATTCCATCCCATAAAACCCAAAATCAAAAATTACAGGACAAGACTAGTAAATGTTGGTCCGGTCAGCATGAGCTATCTAAATGTGATGTAATATTGAAATCTTAACTCGCTGAAGAATACCTACACATATGAAACAGATATATACCAATGAAGTATGGAGGAAAAAGTGATATAAAAATACTAATATGTAAAAAGAAACCATTTGTTAAACATTTGAGCAAATTACTTTGATACTAATTTGAAATCAGGATATCAATATGTGCAAACAAATTAATACCAATATATAAGCATGAAAGCATATGATATCAACTCATAATGCAACCAAAAAAATTATATGCTCACAAACTCTCCCCCTACATCACATACATCTCTCCCCCTTTTTGTCTTGAATAGACATTAAGTGAAAAAGATAAACAAACATTAAATATATGGAATAAAATAATCAATGAAGCATATCTAGATAAACATAAACCACTAGCTAAAAATAATTTTAGTGTACCACATCATAGATAGCAAACAGAAGTCACGTGAAGGAATCATCAAAATCAGTTTTGATGTGACTAAACGAATAATGCATAATCAACATACACTGCATATAAACTGTCTAAACAAACCCAGCAGTACCAAAAAAATATCAACATGAAGCGGGTACTGAAACATAAACAATTCTCAAAAAAATCTATCGGGTCGCTTAAACGACAATGCATGTCGTTTGAAGCAAGCATCAAGTGACCTTAAAAATTACAAACTAGTAGGCTCTCGCGCGAACACCCCTTCTCATTACCCATCACACGACCCCTCTCATTGACAGTACCTGACACTTTTCACCATCTCGCTTGAAGCTCGCGAGATCAATTCTTCACGCGACCTGGACGTGTCGCTCGAACGAAGTCCATATATTGTTCAAATGACATAAAAATGCTCAATTCCAGTTCCAAAAATATTGAAGTTTCACCCAGTGAAAATTTTTCCTAAAAACGTCAACTGAAAATACCAAATAGTAGCAAAATAGACTCAAAATAGGAAAAATAAAACAAGTAAAACAATGTGAATTTCATGCTAACATAGTCCCAATGTGCTCTGACATGGATATGGAGTGAATGGGCGTGAACTACAACAAATGAATCCCAACTCCGACATATTGAAGCATTCAAGAAGCTCTAATTGATAGATAAATTTCATCAAACTTGGATTTAGCCACATGTGATAATTAATATAATAAGCTAAATGAATTAAACAATCAACACACACACAAATCTAGAATTTTGACAATTTTACAAACAATAGTGGCATGAGACGATATTTTAACATAAGGATTCGCGGTTCAAACCCGTTTAAATTTTTCATCCAAACTCCCTTAAATATATATATTCTTTTCAATCTCTTTTGAGGTTTCTATTTTTCTCAACTTAGAGAAATCCTATTGGCCCTATTTTTGGCATATGATTCTTTTTATTGCCTTAATTTTTCTTGTTAAATGGTGGTTTTCACGGCGAGTTAATTGTACTCTCGCACCCCTTTCCCGTGAACACTCATCAATTTTTTAAAATATATGCAATATCAATACTCACAGTAAGCTTTTCTTATATGCACACCTCCTCCTAAGTCTACTTACACATAGATGGCAAAATTAAGATAATAACATCTCACCAAACTCAAATATGCATGAGATGTTAAACTATGTATCCTAATTGATTCTACCTCGAACTAGAGGAAAATTCTTAAGTTTAGAGACATTGGCAGGCCTCTTTTCAAATCCAAAATGGACAATAGCATAAATACCTTGGTGTGTTATGATAATTGGGACTCTCTTAGCCCCCTCCCTCCACTATATGGTGAAAGGACTATTTATGATGCAACCAACAATTCCAAAGCCATGGTTTCTGGCTTTATACATAATGATGATTGGTTTTGGCCAACTTATACTATTTAGGAGCTCATTGAGATTAATAATTGTCCTTTTCCACCAATCACTCCTCATTTACCCGATACCATTGTTTAAATCCTTGCCAAAAATGGAGTCTGCTCTATAGCATCTACTTTGGAAGTCATTAGACCCCAATTTTTCACTACGTTCTAGAGTAAGATAGTGTTGATTAACTACAACATTCCCAAGCACTCCTTTATCATGTGGTTAGTTTGTAGAAAGGCAATCATCACTAATGATAAGCTACTGATGTGAGCGATAATTGATGACAGAGTTTGCAGGATATGCAACTCCACTGAAGAAGATATCAATCACCTGATGTTGCTTATATTCTTTAGAGTTTGGAATGATGTGATGTACAGAAACCAAATATATAGGTACGTGTGAATATGGGAGACTGAAACTATTGAAGTTTTTAATAGTTATAAGGGTGACTCGAGTAACTTGCTTTTTATGTATGCGTAGTCGTTGTCTTCAAAAGTCGAGTCCCAAAATCCCTTGAATACCTACAAAACTTGTTAAACAACTTGTATTGTGGTAAGTACGGGTATCAATCCAAATAATGTTAATACCTGTAACTTCAATTTTTTATTAAAACATATATATATATATATATATAATTTCAAAGGAAAATTAACTAATTAATGCTAAAAAAAATAAAGTGACTAAATGAACTAAAACAACATGTAACCGAGTGTGATAAATGTGAGAAGCACAAGGGATGGGATTACACATCGTAATTAATTATTTAAATTTCTTAATTTATTGAATTGTAATCTTTTGAGATAATATTAAATTTACAATTTTGACTCTCGTTACAATCATAGATTCAATAATATCTTTTTTTAGAAAATTAATTTAAAAATGTTACACTCTAAAAAATTCGAGTTTATACTCTCTAAAAAAATCACCCGCTAAGATCAATTTAATAAATATTGTATGAGTCCTTTAATTGCAACAACGAATTAATATTCCAAATTTAATATTATAATTAGGAAAAACTATCTCTAGTTCAATTCCAAAATTAAATACTGAATTTAAAATGAATTAAATTAATCTCTCTCGAAGCATAAATTAATTTGTGACAATTCAAAATTAATCTCCCTAGAAATATAATCAATTAAATAAATTAATTAATTAAAATGAATATCAAACATGGTTGCATCCCACCCCTTGCGCAAGGTGTTTAGCCTAACATTATTATATTAGAATAAACAACAATCAAATATATGTCAAGAATGATATAAATTGAAAAGAGTAGAAAGAAATATGATACATAAATTTTTCTGTCAAAACGCGTTCATGAAATGCGTCCAAATTCTTCCACAATTATTCTCCCTTGATTACAAAAATAAAAAATAAAAACTAATCCAAAAATAATATTCAAAATCTATTCAATTTATTTTATTTTTCTAGACTCTTTTTTTCTAAACTGAACAAAATGATACTTCATATGATATGCAGTCTAAGAGATCCTCCCAAAAGTGAGCTATCGTCCTTTATTATATCCCGTGAAGTTGGTTTTCTTATTGGGAGATTTTTGGGATTTTAAAACCCAAGTCAGAGGACATGTGGCTTTAAAGGAGTTCCTGATTTCTTGGATATTTGGTTTGGCTATTGGTTAAAGGCGGGTGAAAGTGTTGTCCGGGCTATGTGGGTTAAGGGAATGGGTAAGGCAGGTCCAATTTTATTTTTGGTTCAAGCTACTAATCGGTTCAAGGTGGTCTCCGAGTTTGGGTTGAGGTTGGTGATTCATCTTGAATCATGCATATATTCACCCTCTTTACTTATGCATTTAGCCCCCTCGGGTACCTTAATTCCTATATTTATTCTCACTAATCAGAAAACCTCTATTTTATATGTTTACATATTTTGCGATGTATAATTGAGCTTTTTTAGGTATTACGGTGCTTAGCGTGAAGTTCAGTAGTGTTCTGAGGAAGTTCCGTCGATAATCGCATGTACAGGGGCATTTTAGTAATTTCACAATTTGGATATCTAGCCCAATATCGTCACGGAATTTATATCCCTTTGTGTCATCTTCACGTGTCCGCTGACGGTGCGCAGTTCCGATCAATAATGAAGAAGTTACTGGATTTCTCGTGGAGGAAAGACAACACTGAAACCACTTAGGACAAATCATTTTCTTTTCTTTTATCTTTATTTCTTTTACCACTTACTATATAAGTGGGTTCTTGGTATTTGAAGACATATCTTCCATTTTCTTGTTTTTATCATCTTTTTAGTAGTTAGATTAGGGGAGATTAGGGTTTGGAGGAGAATTTTGGGTTTTGCTTCTCTTTCTCCTAGGGTTTCACCCAAATGGGTTTGTAAGTTACTATTCATCATCTCTCTTTAAATCCAAGCTTCCATTATTGTTTTTATTGTTTTGTTATTTCTTTACTTTCTTTGTAACTTAGATTTAATTGTTTTTCTTACTTTCTTGCATTTAAATACATGTCTTCCATTATGTTGTGTAGCTAATTTAGTTTAGGTTGTGATTGCTTGAACTCACCTTGGGTTCATTTTATGAGTTTAATTCGATTTTTTATGGTAATGGGTTTTATGAGTTTAATTCGATTAAGTTGTTCTGGTTATTATTCCTAGGAGATTTAATGGGGTATATCATGTATGATCTGTATTTATGACCTTGTGTGTGTAATTTTTGGGGTTGTTGATGCCAAAATCATAGTAGGCTTTTATGACAATTTAGGTGGTGACAACTCTAGATTTAATTATTGTTGAAATGAGATTCAATCTTGTTAAACTTGTCTCTCCATGTAACCATTTATGCCAATTAAATCAAGGTGGGGGATATTAGTCGCAATCTATAGTTTTTATTCCTTTTTGTTAATCTTAGTTTAAACACATGCCTTGTATTATCTTTTCTTTTGTTAACAATTACCATTTACACTTTTATTCCTGAAGTATTAAATCAATATAATTCTAACGACTAGTCTTTGTGGATTTCGATACTCGGACTGGCCACTATGCTCTAAAAGAGTGAGTCAATAGTTTAGGTTTTTATATTGAGGTGATGAAACAAATTCAATGACTGGCGTACTGACATTGCACTACTTTTAACCCTTGATCAAAATGGTATCATTGTCAGGGACTTATTTGTTTTAGGATTTAATGATTTAGTATTTCGTAATATTTTTCTTTCAATTTGTATTTTTTTTGTTAACAATTTTTGCAGGACTTCTAAATTTGAGCGCAAGAAATGCTTGAATTTTTTGGACACACATCACTTTGTGGAATTTGCCATCTCGAGCCATTTTTTGGGTAAGCATGTCTTATTCTAATGTTTTCGGTAATCGTAGTGACAATTCTCAAAATCCTCTTAAACCTATGACTTTTGGTCAATACTCACAAGTCCAAAAAATTAAAACATCTAAAATGACTTTGGGTGAGTATTACCAAAGTCAAGTTATGGATTACGGGAATTTTGAGAATGATTATTCCAATTTTGGGCCTCAAGGTCCTTTTAATAGGAATTTTGAAACAAATTACAATAGCTTTCAAAATTCTTATGATCATGATTTTATAGTAGTTCCAAGGATAGTTTTCAAACTTCTCATTATCAAGAATCCTCTCCTCTACCTATGACTTTGCGTGAGGGATTGCGTATTCCTGAAAATGAAAATTTTGAAAACCGCTATCGGGAAAAAAATCTTTGTTGGAAGCAAGAGTTGGATGCATTATTCGAATCCAACGGCGATTTCTCTTCTAAGACTTTCGAAGCTGAGGAATATTTTGAACCAAATGAGGATTTTGTGCCTACTTCGGAACAAACCATTCTTGACTTGGACCATGGTATAATAGAGAATGAAAATGAGGAAGAAATGGATGTAGTATCCATTTGCAATGAAATGATTTCTTCTTTGGTCCCCAAAGAAGAATATTTCATTGAAATGATCTTATTTCCTTTGAAACTCAATCTTCAAGAGATGATGACTCATCTATGGAGTTTGAATTTATTTCCTTCCCATCTTTATTCTATATTGTCGAACTGATACAAGTGTCCAATGAATCGGTTCAAAACTTTAAAATGTTTAACCCTTTCACCGATGAGGATTACTTGCTAGAGTTGCTTTTCATAAAGGCAACTTTTTCTCCCTGTGCGCCACCTCCCATTCCAATTGCAAAACCTTTGGGAGGAAATTCTATTTTTTATCCCACGTGTAATCGTCACCCATTCAATCTAAACCCCCCATCATCCACCCCAAAATTTTAATCAATGATGGTTCATTTCTTCCGCCTTGCAGATACCTTCTGTTGTTTGAACGGAATTCATATATTCCGGAAGGTATGCATGAAATTGAGGGACCGCCAATTATTCCGCAAAGTCAAATTATTGTTTGAGCGGGCCCTCAGATATTTCAACTCCTTTTGTATAGTTAATTGAGTAATTAAAATTTAGGTCATACATAGTTAATTCTTTTTTTATTTATTTCTGTATAGCTTTTAGTGTAATTTGTTAATTTTTTCTTTATTTTTCACACACTCATCTGCACTTCTATGCATATATTTTCATTTTTTTGTGTATGTGTGTGTGTGTGTCGCCCATTGTAAATTTCATCCTTACTTTAATTTTTTTAGGGTATATATTGTTTTATAGTAATTTCTATATATATTATTCAATTATTTATATATAGTTTTATTTATCTTTTGATAATCCGCACTCATTTCCCAATACAACCAACAGTTGGCATAAGGAAACGAGCAGGTCTTTTGGCCAAGAATATGATCAAGTATGTGCAAAAATGAACCAATTCTTTGGCTTAACAAAAAAAAGAGGAAGCAGTTATTTGCTTGCCACAAAAAATAAGGAAGTCCCCCATTAAACAAAGTAGAAATTGGCTTAAAAATAGGGAAGTAAGTGCAAAATACAAGCAGGTCTCGGCTAAGAGGAAAAAAAAAGAAGCAGGTCAGATTTTTGTTGCCCCGATCGACCGGGTAAGAAGAAGTGATCAACCGGTTTGTTAAATCATTGCGCACTGTCTCAACTCTTAGGCCAATTCGCAAAACTCGGTCGACCGGGCTCCCACCCGCAGTCAACCAGTACCCTTTCCCCTCGCGCTCTGTCCTCTACCCATGGCTAAATTGGAAATCGCGATCGACCGACCCGCTTACTCGCGGTCGATCGGGGTCAGATGGATCAAGGTAAGGTAAGGCCAAAAACTGCTTCTTATATTTTCCACATCTGTTCTAATTTCTCAACCTCTCCTCTACTATTTACCCTCTTATTACCAAAACTCGCAATGTGTTTCCTACCCAACTTTAATCATTTTCACCCATTTTTACACATCAAAGTATAAATTCATCCTTGTTATCATGTCTTTTTGGTGTGTTTGGTTGATAATTGTCAAATTTCTAGGGTTATGTTTTATTTTGCCAATTTGCGAGTTTAGTTGGGTGTGTTCCAATTTGTGTTGTTCCAACTTTATTTATGCACTATTTGTTATTATATCCATTCATGAACACAAATTATTGTTGGATTATTGTGTTTGTTCATGTATGGGGTATGTTGTTGGTTTAAATGACACTCACACACCCTTGTACCACATTGTGCACACCAAGTGTTCACTAAAATGCCTAAACCAATTATTCTCAAGATTTTTAGCACACACTTGCATATTTTTCACTCATTGTTGCACCCCGACACATTTTGTCACAATATGGTATGGTTTCACCCGGTTTCAGGCACTTGCACACGCCATTTTAACTTGTTCACCGACTAACTTTAATTGTGTTTTACAATTGTTTTGTCTTGCCTAATTATTGTTTTGTAGGTTTAAATGTCCTCAATGTATGATTTGATGCGTGTGTGCCCTCCCGGAGTGTTCATGGATTCCATTGTGAAAGGCGAGTCATCTTGCGTCACCACAATTGGGCCCATTTTTCATGCCAAGAATGGTCGCATCAATGAGGACTTTGTGAATATTTTTCATGAGACATTCATGATGGTGAAGGGGGCGGACATCAAACGAGGCTAAGTGAGGGGGTCAAGATATGCATCGGGATCCTCTGGTGGTCCCGATTTTGGAGTACTATTGTTGTAATGGAAAATTATTTTTTTTATTTTTTTCTCCTTTTTTTATACTAGTATTGTATTGTATTGTATTGTATTGTATTGTATTGTATTGTGAAATTATGAAATGGAAAATGATAATGTAGTTGTTGGTTATTTATTGGATTTTGATGCGTGTGACCCTCCATTTTTATAGAATCAAATGTTCACCATCAATATATCTAGTATTTGCACTTCAGCCCCTCTATATTGTTGTGCCTTATGACATGATTTCTTTTAACTTAATTCTTGTAATAAATATTTTTCTTTTTCCTTGGTTTGTATAGAGCTTACATTGACTACCTCGGGGATCGCTCCAAATTGGGGTGATTTATTTCTATCCCTCTCTTTGTCATAGCATCTTTAATTTCATTGAGGACAATGTGTGTTTCAAGTTAGGCGGTGTGTGATTATTCATCTCAATTTCTTTTTCATTATCGTGAGCCATGTTTAAATTTATTAATTATTTTTTTAATTTAAAATAAAAAAGAAAATTAAAAAAAATCAAAAATTTTTAAAAAAAATTCTTTATTTCTTTCTCTTTCTTGGGCCTTTTGCCCCAATTTCCTATGATAAATTTAATAATTGTCCTATCCAATTGCTAATTCCATGTTGCATTTTCTATTTCTTTCATGTTATTAAACTTTAGTGCACAAATTATTCAATATTGAGAATAAGTGCATGAATTAAACCTCGATAACCCATGAACACTTGAGCATATTTTATAAATGATTCGGTAGGACAATTATAACTTGGCATCTTTTTGTTGCTTTATGTACACTAAAACTAAGCGATCTTTGTGATTTTCTTCATTTGCAAGTGTTTATACATTACTCTTTCATTCTTGAAAATATTGAATTCGTCGGTAATCTCACTATTATTTCATTTGATCATCCATTAATTGAGTTCATATACGAAATGTTTTACTTGATCATGATTTTCAAAGTTGTTTTGACTCGAGAATTGGGTAATCTTTAGAGAATGATCATAGGCCCTTTTTTTATATTATCCATATTGACCTTGACCTCACCTTATATGTTTTCCCTCGTCAATCCCTTTGAGCCTAAATATAGCCTTTCGTTTCATAACTCAAAATCCCATAATCAACTCCAAATTGGAGTTATAAACCACACATATCACCTTCCATACCTTTGTTTGGAATAATACTTGGGATTTAATGATATTCGTGTTATGTGGTTGCAATTAAGCAAACGAAGTGAAAAAGAAAAGTAAAGGGGAAAAACAAAAGCAAAAGAAAAAGAAGAGAACAAAAAGATAGAGAAAGTATGTACATGTTGTATATAGTGTTTAATAATCTTTCTCACTTTCCAATGCTTATTACGAAAATCATTTTCTAATTTTGAAATTGCCCACATTTTTCCATTATCCCAAGTTTTTCATCCCCAAACACCTTTGAATCTATACATATTCCCTTCATTTCATAACCTTAATCGCAAACCTACATTATAACCCATAAAAGTCCTATGTGATCCTAAGGTGAATGTAATTCAAATGTCATAACAATTGCGATAATCTGGAAAAGTTCATTTCACCTCTTAAATAATGATATCCTTTCATTGAGATTGCAAAGTTTTTACTTTATATACAGCATTCTTCATTGATGACATGTGTGTGGTCTAATTTCCATTTACATTTACTCATTATGCCCGCATGTCCCATGTGTTACACCCTATTCCGAGTGTTTCTATTTTTTAAGTGTAATATCCGGAGAGGATTGAGTGGAAGCATGCTCTATTTTTTATCCGGGCTATAAGCATTTTTATCGAATCAAAGGTTTTCTAAATAATCCAAAACTATAACCTTTGATTATTTAGAAAACCTTTGTTTTAATATTAATAGTTTTGAATTATTTAGAAAAAGTCTCAATTGCTTTGTTAATAATATGTTAAAATATCTAGTTACTGTTGAGCTTGGCATATTGGTTGGTTAGGCATATTTTGAGGAAGTTTGATGTCTGTGGGTTTCATTCCCAAAAGCCCTCACGAGACAACACTCGTCCACTAGGTTAACCTAGGGGTTTAATTGCTTTTTGCATATGCTAAATGAAATCGTTCACTCGAGAAAGTGGCATTTATCTCATTTGTACATATCTTCTTTCTTCTAGTTTACTTGTAGTTCTTCTTGCTTTGTATTTCATTGCTAGGGACTAGCAATGTGTAAGTTAGGGGGTGTGATTCATCTCGAATCATGCATATATTCACCCTTTTTACTTATGTAATTTAGACCCCTCGGGTACCTTAATTCCTATATTTATGCTTATTAACTAGACAACCCCTATTTTATACATTTAGATGTTCTGCAAGGTATAATTGAGCTTTTGTAGGTAATACGGTGCTTAATGTGAAGTTCGGTAGTGTTCCAAGGAAATTTTGTCGATAATTACACGTACAGGGGCGTTTTAGTAATTTCATAATTTTGATTTATGGCCCAATGTCTTCACGTAATTTTAATTCCTCTGTGTCATCTTCGCGTGGCCGCTGACGGTACACAATTCTAATTAATAACAAGAAAGTTACGGGATTTCTCGCGGAGGAAGGATAACACCAAACCCACTTTAGGACAAATCCTTTTCTTTTCTTTTATTTTCTCTTTATTTCTTTTACCACTTACTATATAAGTGTGTTCTTGATATTTGAATAAATATCTTTCATTATCTTGTTTTTATCATCTTTTTAGTAGTTAGGTTAGGGGAGGTTAGGATTTGGAGGAGATTTTTGGGTTTTGCTTCTCTTTCTCCTAGGGTTTAACCCAAATGGGTTTGTAAGTTACTATTCATCATCTCTCTCTTTAAATCCAAGCTTCCATTATTGTTTTTGTTGTTTTGTTATTTTTTTACTTGCTTTGTAAATTATATTTAATTGTTTTCCTTACTTTCTTGCATTTAAATACATGTCTTCCATTATGCTGTATAGCTAATTTAGTTTAGGTTGTGATTGATTGAACTCACCCTGGGTTGATTTGGTTGCTTTGCTATGGTGATGAATTTTATGAGTTTAATTCGATTAAATTGTTCTAGTTATTAGGCCTATGATATTTAACAGGGTATATCATGTATGATCCATATTTATGACCTTATGTATGTAATTTTTGGAGTATTTGTTGACGCCAAAATCATAGTAGGATTTTACGACGATTTAGGGGGTGACAACTCCAGATTTAATTAATTGTTGAAATAAGATTCAATCTTGTTAAACTTGTCTTACCATGTAACCATTTATACCAATTAACTTGAGGTGAGGGATATTATTATCAATCTATAGTTTTTATTCCTTTTTGTTAATCTTAGTTTAAACACGTGCCTTGTATTATCTTTTCTTTTTTTAACAATTATATATTACACTTTTATTCCTGAAGTATTAAATATGCTCCCTTAAAAGAGTGTAGTCAATAGTTTAGGTTTTTGTATTGAGACGGTGAAACGAAGTCAACGACTGGCGTACTGACACAATGCTACTTTTCACCCTTAATCAAAAAAGAGGTGAGGGATATTAGTCACAATCTATAGTTTTTATTCCTTTTTGTTAATATTATTAAGAATACCATTGTGCCCTTCCTTTACCTTTTAGGTCGTGTCATCACACTCCCTTAGGCCTAAGTAGGGCAATTGGCGAGGACACACCTATTATTGGATGTCTTTATCCGGTCAGGATTTTGTTTCACCAAAGTAGGTTTGATGCCTAAGAATACTCTGTAGGGCTTCATATATTGCCATGGGCAATGCTATGAGGTCTGTCGTGCTTCATGACGATGACCTGAGGAGGGGTATCCCTCTGCTATGCCAACCATTATACCTGTGATTTGAAAAGGATGTGCAATAAGATATAATTGTTACTTTTTAGAGAGTGATCAACTGAGAGATTTTCATTGGTGAAATGGGAAATAAACTGTCTTTTCCCATAATGAGTACAATAAAAAATCTAACAATAGAACCCCTAAAAATAGAATTTCTTGAGATTAGTTGCGTTCCATGCTCGTGGTATCTCTCTGCCCTCCATTGTTTTCAAATGATAGGCACCTTGCAGATCGTTTCTAATTATCTCATATGGTCCTTCCCAATTCGGGCCCAGTTTACCGTCTGATGGTTTCACTGTGTTGCCCAGAACCTTTCTTAGAACATAGTCCCCCACTTCGAATTTCCTCGGATTGACCCTTTTACTGTAGTGCTTTGCGAGCTGTTGCTGATAGCTCGCTAGTTTTACTAGGGCAAGTTCCCTGCGCTCGTCGGCCAAATCGAGTTCAGCGAGCAAAGCTTGATCGTTCTGACCCTGCTCGACAAGGTCGGATCTCATTGTAGGCAATCCTGTTTCTAGTGGGATGACTGCCTCCATACCATATGCTAGTGAGAATGGCGTTTCTCATGTGGCTCGCCTAGGAGTCGTTCTGTACGCCCATAGGATATGCGGTAGCTCGGTTGTCCACGCGCCTTTGGCTTGTTCTAACCGCTTCTTCAATCCAGCGATCACTGTCTTGTTGGAAGCCTCAGCTTGTCCGTTGCTTTGAGGGTAAGCCACCGAGCTGAAGTGGTGCCTGATCCCGTGTTGGTCGCAGAAGTCCTGAAAAGGGCCACTCTCGAACTGTGTTCCATTGTCAGTGATGATGGTTATGGGGATCTCGAATCGAGTGATTATATTTTTCCATATGAACCTCATCATGTTAGCATCCCGGATGTTCGCCAGTGGTTCTGCCTCGATCCACTTGGTAAAGTAATCAGTTGCGACCAACAGGTATTTGCGATTGCCGGCAGCGGTGGGCAGTGGTCCCACGATGTCCATTCCCCACTGGGCGAAAGGCCAGGGGCTGATCAGGGATTTAACTCGCTGGCGGGCTGGTGGACCATGGGGGCGTGAAGCTGGCATTTCAGGCATCTGCGGACATATACTGCGGAGTCCCTTTGCATATATGGCCACCAATAACCTTCCTTCATTACTCGGAAGGCTAGAGACCTTCCTCCGACGTGACTCCCGCAGATTCCTTCGTGAAGCTCATGAAGCACTGTCTTGACATCGCCTGGGTGGACGCATCTAAGGTAGGGGCCGGAGAAAGATCTTTTATACAAGTCGCCTCCCGTGGATAAGTGAAAGCGAGCATCTTTGACTCTTATCTGGTGGGCAGTCCTTTTATCCTCTGGGAGCGTTCCGTTCTTCAAATAGTCTCTCAAGGGATCCATCCAGCTGGGGGCTGGTTCCAATTGGAGTATTGGTTTCGCTTTGGTCAGCTCGCAGTTGGGTTAAATGCTCGGGCAGCTGAGGAAATCGATAGGGATGATCCTTTTAAGGCTGGAATCAACTGCCGAGCTCAGGGCTGCCAAGGCGTCAGCGTGGCTGTTTTGCCCCCTGGGAAATTATTGGATGTTGATTTCCTCAAAGTTCGTCATTAAGTTTTTCACCAAGGAGAGGTAGGTTGCCATCCTCTCATCCTTTGCGTTATAGTCTCCACTTATCTGATTGGAAACTAGTTGCGAGTATCCGAATACCTGTAAATTCTTTGCTCCCAGAGTTTGCGCCCTTTGGAGACCTGCTATTAAGGCTTCGTATTCTGCTTCGTTGTTGGAGGCTGCAAATCTCAGCCTGATTCCTTGCTCAAGGACTGTATTTTCTGGAGTGATGAGGACAATTCCTACTCCTGCCCCCTTTGAATTGGAGGCTCCATCAACGAATAGTTTCCAGCTTCCCCCTGTAGCCTAGTTGTTTTGGTCTGTTGGCTTAGGCTGGTTGAAGGGTTCTTCGCCTGTGAATTCATCTATGAAGTCAGCAAGGATTTGACCCTTGATAGCTGTCCTTGGTTGAAATTGGATGTCAAATCGTCCGAGCTCGACTGACCATTTAGACAGTCTGCCCGACAAATCCGCCTTCCTTAGGACATCCTTAAGGGGGTGTGATGTAAGGACGATGATCGTGTGAGCTTCGAAGTAATGCTTCAGTTTTCTCGAGGACATTACTAGGGCGAATGCGAGCTTTTCCAATGGCAGGTAGCGCTGCTCGGCCTCTAGTAAGGTTTTGCTCGCGTAATAGACTGGATGTTGGATCCCTGTAACTTCACACATTAGCGCTGAGCTGATAGTATGGCTGGATACAGAGAGGTAGAGGTACAAAGGGTTCATTTTCTGTGGTATGACAAGCAGTGGTGGGGAGCTTAGGTAGGACTTGAGCTCGTCTAACGCTTGTGAGCAACCTGGAGTCCATTCTACTGTTTTGCTGCCTTTTAAGAGTTAGAAGAAGGGCTTGCATCTCTCGGAGGATTTAGAAATGAAACGATTTAGAGCAGCGAGCATTCCAGTGAGCTTCTGTACATCGCGGATTGTGCGAGGAGGTTGCACCCGTTTGATTGCATCAATCTGGTCCGGATTAGCCTCTATGCCACGCTTGCTGACTAAATACCCAAGGAACTTTCCTGACTGGACACCTAAGGAACACTTGCTCGCGTTGAGTTCCATTCGGTACTTCCTGAGGATTTCGAAGGTACTTGACAGGTCCGAGAGGTGATTTTCCTTTTCCTTGCTCTTGACGAGCATGTCGTCGATGTAGACCTCCATCGTGTCTCCCATTTGATTCTTGAACATTTTAGTAACCAACCGCTGATAGGTTGCCCCTGCATTTTTAAGCCCAAAAGGCATGACCTTGTAACAGTATAAACCAACCGTCGTGATAAACGCCGTTTTGTCCTGATCTGGGGCATACAGGGGAATCTGGTGATAACCTGAGTATGCGTCCAGGAAACTCATTCGTTTGTGAGCTGCAGTGGCGTCTACTAGTTGGTCTATTTTCGGAAGAGGGAAGCTATCCTTGGGGTAGGCTTTGTTGAGGTCAGTGAAGTCTATGCAAACTCTCCACTTCCCGTTGCTTTTTGGAACTACCACTGGGTTGGATAACCATTTGGGGAATTGCACTTCCCGTATGGACCCTGCATCCAGCAGTTTTTCGACTTCTTTTTCTATTGCTCTGGCCTTATCGGGAGCAGTTCGTCGTGCCTTCTGTGCTATCAGTTTGAATGTGGGACTGGCGTGCAACTGATGGCAGACCATATTGGGATCAATTCCTGGCAGCTCATAGGGTTCCCAAGAGAAAACATCTATGTTGTTTCTGAGTAAGGCTAACAAATCCTTTTGCTCTTGGTCAGTGAGTGAGGTCCCGATCAGAAAAACTCTGTTGTTGTCGCCTTCTTTAGCAATTACTTCTACCAGGTCCTCTACAACACGCTCGGAGGGGAGGAGCCTGGTCTCTTCCACTCCGGGCCTTCCATATTTTAATTGCTATTTGGAAGGGATTGCACCTTCCTCCACTTTCTCGCTGGTTTGAACGGCTTTCTTCTCTGGCTTTGGTCGGATGGCCGCTATGAAGCACTTTCTCGCCATCGCCTGGTCGCCATGTATCTCCATCACTCCCCGCTCGGTGACATACTTGAGTTTCTGGTGGTAGGTCGAGGAGACTGCCTTCATTGCGTGAAGCCATCCCCGGTCGAGGATGGCTTGATATGGTGAATCGATGTCGACCACCAAGAATTCAATCATCTTTGAAACATTTCCAGCGAGCACTGGTAGTACAATCTTGCCCAGAGGCATGGTCATTTTCCCAGCGAAGCCGACTAGAGGAACAGTTGTTCCCTTTAGGTCGGCGACGTTCAACTTCAATTTTCTGAACAGGTCGATGTACATTACTTCGGATGAGATCCCTTGATTAACGAGCAGCCTGTCGATATCAAAGTTGGCTATCCTGAGTGTAATGACTAAGGCATCGTGGTGTGGGGTCCTCACTCCCACGAGATCTTCGTCCGTGAAAACAATATGCTTGTTGTAGTTGATGTCCTCTGCTCGCCGACGTTTTCCTGCCTGTGATTTTGCTGGATCAATCTGAAAAGCTTGCATTACTGCTGTCAGCTTCTTTACCTCCATTCGAGCTGAGTTACCCTGGATTTGCTTAACATTGGATGCTCCATGGATTACTGCGAATTCGTGTCCGGCGTCGTCTTCCAATACGTTGTCGGGTTTTGCCTCCTTGTGGACAGTTACTCTTTCTACCTTCCTTTCCACGAAGTCATTCAAATGTTCGGATTGGGCCAATTCCTCGAGGTGGGACTTAAGAGCCTTGCAGTGCTCGGTCTTATGCCCTCCCTCTTTGTGGAAGGTGTATCTCAGTGCATTGTTTCTTTTCGATGGGTCTCCTCCCATTTTCCGGGGCCATTTGATGAACGGATCATCCTTGATCTTCGCGAGAATTTTGTAAATTGGTTCTTTGAAGACGGTGTTGACCGCCTGGAACGACTTTGCAATGTCAGGGTTCCCTCCGTTCTTGGAGCCATTCTTGCTCCCATTCTTTCCTCCTTTTTTTTGGTTATCAACTTTCTCACTTCCCTTGGTAGCGAGCTTGGCTCGACCGTTTTCTCCTACGTTAAGGCGGGTGACATCTTCCACCTTTGCGTATTTCTCAGTCCGGGCCATCAGGTCATCAATGGTGGTTGCTTCCTTCTTTGTCAAGGACTGGTAAAGGAGGGAAGAGCTGGGTAGCCCAATTTTGAATGAAGCCACTGCTACCTCTTCCGCGCAGTCCTCGACTTCATTGAATAACTCCCAGTACCTCTTCGCGTAGTCTCGGAGTGTCTCCTAAGGAGTTTTCTTCATCGTTAATAGAGCATCCATCCTTTTGGGATGGGAGCTGCTGGTGATGAACCGGGCCGTAAAGAGCTCGGCCAGGGATTTGAAATTTCTGATGGATCGGTGAGGGAGTTTCTCGAACCATTTCTGGGCCACGTCATGAAGGCTCAAGGGAAAAATACGGCACATCAGTGCATCTCGGTGATTGCAGAGGGTCATAGCTTGCCGGTACTGCCTGACATGATCAATGGGATCAGTCTTTCCGTCATATATCTTGAACCTTGGAATAGAAAACTTTTTGGGAGCTTCTTCTTCTTCAATTTCCCTCATGAAGGGTGATTTCATCTGGGTCTTGAGGGCTCTCCTGGCGAGTTCTCTGGTCGACCTGGTGCCGCGGTGAGCTGGATGTTGGTCAATTTCTCTGCGGACTAGGTTCCGTATGTTGTCTTCGCTGCGAGCAGGACTCTGATAGCGGCGAGCTTTTCTCAATTGCTCGCGGAGGTCGTCGTCTGAGTCGCCACCTTCGAACCCTTGATATTGCCGCCTAGGGCTCCTTCCTCGGCTGCGAGATTTGCTCGCCTGAGGGCTAGGAGTGCGATAGGGGCGTCTCCTGGTATCATGACGTAGTTCTTTCTCCAGTTTTTCCAGTCTTCTTTTCAAGCGAGCATTCTCAGCCTCATACCTGCGAGAGGACTCCCTCTGCTCGTGGAGCCTTGCTTCGTATGCATCGATCAATCTGGATATCTGAGTGGACCTTTATGGTCCTTGACTTTCTTCTGAGGCTGGCCTTTCTAAGAGAGCCCCTTGATCTGAACGTCGGACTTCAGACCTAATCCTGCGAGGAGCGGGTGGTTCCTGAATATCTCCTGCTTGAGGAGCGTTGCTGCTGTGACCAGACATCTTAGATTTCTCTTTCTCGGAATGGGCTCTTCTTAGGGAAACATAAACGTTTCCCACAGACGGCGCCAATTGTGGTGACAATTATTATGCAACACAAATAAATATGAAAGAGGTAACAATCAAGAAAAGATAAATAAAATGCCAATCACACAACAACGGGTATACGTGGTTCAGCAAATATGTGCCTACGTCCACGGTGGTTCAGTCAGTGTTATTTCTCTATATTCTGAAGAATAAGTACAGAGAATACAACTTGTCCTTTGCCCCGGACTTAGGGTTTAATTTATACATGTATATGTTGGAGTAGTGGGGGTGATGGGTTCCTCCTTATCAGCCATCTCCCCTTCGTGGGATCGCGCTCCTTTACCACTTCTCTTCATGGGATCGTGGGGTAATCGGATGAGTACAAGAGGTGATGGGCCTGGGATTTGGGCGGCTAAGGAGAGGCTACTCGTCCAGGCCTTATGGTGCTAAATTCAGGGTACCCACACTTAGGAAAGTGACGTGACTGTTGGTTAGTGCAATACTTCTTAAATTCATCCTTTGCTTACATAGTGTGCGGGCTACGATCCCTCATATATGTAATACTTAGGAGAACTAAAGATCAGTTTTATTTAAAGCTTTAATTCTGAATCTAGTATCCTACAAAGTGAATTACTAGGGTGTGGGGAATTGTGACCCGACCTATCGTTCTCATTTCATAGTTAAAGTTTTAGTCAAATTGTCATTATTTCTTTAGTTAATTAGAGTAATTGAATTTCAATTATTCATTGTTTCAGTAGTTACTCATTTTCATATTTGCATCTAGTTGTAGTTATTTCACAATCCAAATCACCTTCTTCTTCTTTTTAGAGTCAAAGTTAGGTTACCTTCATATTTTCTACGTCGTTATGACTTCATTCAGCATGTTTCCCTGAGGATCGATACCTGACTTATCGAATTATTACTTGAGATATAGGCTTGCACTTGATCCTAAATATCATGCACACTATACACATTTGTGGTCATGTCAAGAAGGGTAGGGGAAGAAAGGCGAGGGTGAGGGTGAAGAGGTATTCATCATGAGCCTTATTGAGCATAAAGGTGAAGACAATAAGGGCTCTATAAGCAGGGTGCTCTAATTGGAATGGGTGGCAAAATGGTTTGTCAATCGGGTTGTCTAGGGGCTCATAGAAGGCACATGATGATTATATAAATGGAAAATGATCATGGTCATGCCGGGACACGTTATTGAGACATCGGGAATAAAAATCACCACGATAGACGAATGGTGGGCATGGAAAAATAAGTTGTGTGTCCTGAAAGTTGAGAGTTGCACAAATACTCTCATGGATGGTGGGGTTTATGAAAAACTCAAGAGTGGGATCGTGTAGCACTAGTGTCGAGGGAGGGTTTAGGTGAAGACCTAAATGCATAGATGGGAACATGGGAGTGATAATAGCAAGGTTCAAACTAGGTGGTGGTTCGGGTGGGACAAAGGGTGCGGGAAGATGATCCAACTCGAGAGTAGGGGACATACACTTATCAGGAGGCTCGGAGTGATCCTAAAGGGTACTCACAAGAGGAAGTGTGGAATTAAAGGATGGAGAGAGAAATTTATCCAACCATAAATAACCATCTGAGGTAGTGAAAGAGTCTAAGAAGGCATGAAGATCCGAGATAAATAAATCAACCTCAAAATAAAATTCAAGGTGAGCCAAGCATGGTTGGATAGGATCCATATCCAAAGAGGTAGAAACAATCTCGAATTCAATCTCAGAACGTCGGGGATAACTCATAGTCAAAGTTAACATATAAGAAATGGTTGTCACGAGGACACACATGGGGGGTCAAAAGATTGAAACTTGGGCATAGTTTTGGATTCGTAGAGATAGGGAATAGGAACCTCAATGGTGGGTGTTATAGGACAATGAGGGTTTTGATTAGTCTCACAATCATAGTGTAAGTCAACACAATTGTCAATTTGGGTCTCATACCATGGGATGGTCGCAACATCGAGGTTATTGGGATGATAGGGTTGGTCACACATAAAAATTCATATAATAAGATTACTCATCATCACTCCACATGGGTGCAACAATGGTTTGACTTGGGGTGAAATTCGACTCTCTCGCACACTTAAATTCATTTATCCTTTATTTAAGACATTGAAATGCTTCATTTTCTTCTCTTGTTTGAGGATAAACTTTTTCAAGAGTCTTTCGAGAGCGGATGTACATGGTGGTGGTGAAGTGTTAACGGGTGGCGATGGTGGTTGAGGTAGACACAACTCGCGATTAGCATGACTAAACGAGGAAGACTCATATGAAGTGTGGGTAACGGGATCAAATGCATCATACACGAGATAAGTGTCTTCGCGCGAGAAAAATGGTTGATAATCATGAGGAGCATAGTGAGGGGACTGATCGGGATGAGGTGTACTAGGTTGCCATGATGACTATCGAAAATCGTGAGGATACACAACATGGTGTTGGGATTCATATTGTATAGGAGGGTGATTAAGCCTCAACGAATAGCTCAGGTGCTCATACCCCTCGGTATTAGATATATCGTGACAATACGCTGAGGACGATTCTGAAACAGTGTCATATGGATACACATGGGTCATAGTGTGTTCAGATGGATATGGAAGATATGGGCACGCATGGGATAAGTAAGCTATGTGAAACAATAGGTGCACGATGAAGCACTGGACGTTTTGACACTCATCATCGGAGGTGGTGGAATATGAGAGGCATGCATGGACGATGCAAGAGTATTAACGGCATGTATGAAAGAGTTTAAGCAACTAAGTAAAGTATGGAGGTTGGACTCATTCTCAATCTCAAACAAGCTTCGAGATGATGGAAAATGAACAAAGTATTCCCGTAAAGGACGTTCGTCGGCCATTATGAGAGTAATATTTTTTATTTTTTTAAATGTTTTCCAGAAGAATAGAAAATATTTTTATGATTTTTGAATATACGAAAAGGAAAATCTTTACCGAATTTTGAATATTGAAAAAGAGAGAAAATATTTTTTGAAGTTGTTGGAAAATATTTTGAAAAAGGAGGAAAATATTTTTGGGATTTTTGGAAAAGGGGATAAAATGGATTCATTTTTAAACTCGAAGGGACAGAGCACTAGAAATCTATTTCAAAAGGGTGAATTAGACACGTACAAGCAAGGGAGAAGTCCTAGTGAGCACATAGCCAAATTTTTTTATTCAATTAGGTGAGTGGGTAGTCAAATTTTAATTAATATGCGAACGAGAAAAACATGGAGTCGTATGTCGCCTTTGAAAAAACTGTGCTCCTACTTTCTTCCCGAGACAACAAGAGACTTACTAGTTAAGGCTCACCACACTAACTATTACAACAATTAACCATTCGATACCACGTTGGGGAAATCACAAACCCGTTTTGCTGGGCGGCCTTACTTAAAACCCAATTTCCCTAGACAATTGTCCTAAATAAGTCATTCGAAGATTGACAGTGGTGGAAAGGACTCACGAGAGTATCTTACGAGTGTATCATTCCAAAAGGTTCCTAATGAACACCCATCCTACTTGTCTTGCTAGTTGATTGGTTTTAATTAAGTGATAGCACGGGGAATAAGCAAAGGGGATAAAGTGATTGAGTGGGTGATGAAACCCGACCCATTTCAATAGCCGAGTCTATGTTTTAGGTTTATTAATTCATCAAACCATTCAAATTAAGTGCGATGCTAAAATAAAAGGCACATAGAAGAAATAACCACATAAAAAATGAACTCACTTGCATGAGATTCGCGAGTGATAAAGAAGTGTACCTCCCACAGTTTTTACACACGTGCGGTGAAGACTGAGTTGAGTCGATCGAGGAGAATTTTTCCCCAACTTTAGTCCTCCCCGAGAGTCCTACAGACCCAAAATAGAGAGGCTTCAAAATCCACTCCAAAGGAGCTATCTTTATTTTGTCACGTTTCCCTTTTCGCATTTTGTCTTTTGTGAATAATTATTACAAATAAAATGGTGTCAAAAATGTACCCAAATAAATACAACGCCTCAATAATCCTAATACAACCAATCTAACGAATAATAAAAAAGCAATTACAACTACAAATGAAATACAAGTCTTCAACTTTATCTCCTCATTAAGAAAGAAACGGCGTCATTTGATAACTTGCTTTTTACGTATGCATAGTCATTGTCTTCAAAAGTCGAGGCTCAAAATCTCTTGAATACCTACAGAACTTGTTAAACAATTTGTATTGTGGTAAGTACGGCATCAATCCAACTTTCAAGAGGAAAACAAATAACGTGAATACTTGTGATTTCATTTTTTTATTAAAATCTTATATATATATATATATATATTAAACAATTTCAAGGGATAATAAACTAATTAATGCTAAAAATCTTAAATGACTAAATGAACTATACGACACTTAACTGAGTGTGATGAATGTGAGAAGGACAAGGGATGGGATTACATCGCGTGATCACTTATTTTAATTTCTTAATTTTATTGAATTGCAATATTTCGAGATAATATAAAATTTACAATTTAACGCTCGTTACAATCATAGATTCAATAATATCTTTTTTTTAAATTAATTTAAAAATGTTACACTCTAAAAACTTTGGATTTATACTCTCTTTTAAAAAATCACCTACTAAGATCAATTTAATAAAAATTGTATGAATCCTTTAATTGCAACATCGAGTTAATATTCCAAATTTAATACCGTAATTAAGAGAAACCTATCTCTAGTTCGATTCTAAAATTAAATATAAAATATAAAATGAATTAAGTTACCCTCTCTCAAGGCATAAATTAATTTGTTATAATTCAATATTAATTTTCCTAGAAATATAATTAGTCAGATAAATTAATTAATTAAAATGAATATCAAACACGGTTTCATCCCACCCCTTAAACTGGGTGTTTAGCCTAACATTCTCATATTAGAATAAACAACAATCAAATACATGTCAAGAATTATATAAATTGAAAAAAGCAGAAAGAAATACGATACGCAAATTTTCCTGTCGAATCGCATACTTGAAATGTGTCCAAATACTTCCACAATTATTCGCACTTGATTACAAAAATAAAAATTAAAAATTAATCCTAAAAAAAATTCTAAACCTATTCTATTTTGTTTTTTTCTATTTCTAGACTCTTTTTTTTCGTAAAGTGTACAAAATGATATTGCATATGATATGCAGTCAGAGATCCTCCCAAAAGTGAGGTGCCCTCCTTTATTATAACCAAGGTTCTAAAAAACGCGGGGCGCGATCGAGGCGTGGAGGTCAAGCCTCAAGCCTTAGAAGCCTAGGCGAGTTTAAGCGTAAAAAGGCGTGAAAAGGCGTTTAGGCCTTATTAATATATTTTAATATTTTTACACCATAATAAGGTTATTAAAATACTAAAATTGTACATATCATAAAGATATGTTTGAATATATGAAAATTAAAATACTATTTGATTATTTTGGATGAGATAATGGTCCGGTTAGTTAAAAAATTCTTTAAAAGGCGATATCGTTTCACTAAAGTATTGTTGTTTTTAGAAAAAAGTGCCCCTTAAGAGTTTTACTAAGCATAAGGTGTAAAAAAACTTAAGGCGAGGCGTTTCTCCCAAGCCTTAAGCCTAGGCGTGCCTAGGCGGAGCCTAGGCGGGTTTTTTAGAACAGTGATTATAACCCACGAAGTTGATTTTGTTGTAGAGAGATTTTTGGGATTTTAAAATCCAAGTCAAAAGACATGTGGATTTAAAGGAGTTCCTAATTTGTTGGATGTTTGGTTTGTCTATTGGTCAAAGACAAGTGTGATTTTATTTTGGGTTGAAGCTGCTAATCGGGTCAAGCTGGTCTCCGAGTTTGGGTTGAGGTTGGTAATGGGTTCTTGGGTTGAAGAAGAATTGGGTATGGCTGCTCGAGTAAGTGGGTGGCAGGGATTTGTCCCCATCAGGTCGAACAAGGTAGCTCGGGTTATGGAACCTGAGTAGCGGGTCGGATAAGAGGTTGGATTAGGTGTTCGGGATAGCCTAGGTTTGTTCGGAGCTTTAAGTTTTAGGCAGGAGGTTTGTATGACCGAATTTTTCAGGTGGTTGTCGGCTTTGATTCAGCAGCTTAGATTTGGGTCTTGGTTCCGGTTATGGTGGTAAGAGTAGGGTAAGCAGGTGGAGGTGGTTTTCTTTCTTTTAGTAAGGAGAGAGAGGTAAGAGGTAAGAGAAGAGGGTATGTCTTGGGCAGGGGCGTAGCTAGGAATTTTTATATGTGGGCGCTACAAAATTGTTAAGATAAAAAATAACAAGCATAACAGAAAAGACTTAATATTCGATTAAAAATTTGTGACATAATTACAACTACAATTGTCCTTGACGGCTTTTCATAGATTGAAAGCGTTGAATGATACACTCATTATCAATAACAGCAAATACATCTTTTTCTACATACACGATCATATTATCATTCATCCATTGTTCTTCCATCCGATTGCGCAATGAAGTCTTTATGAGATTCATAGCCGAAAACACCCTTTCCACGGAAGCCGTGGCAACCGGTAATATCAACGCCAAAGTCACAAGCAAATAAACCAATGGAAATACCCCACTTTTCTTTGTCTCAACCATCTTTTTTGCAAGAGAATAAATTCCAAACAATCCTTGAAAGGTGGGATTAGATTGCACATCAAGAAAATAAGCTTCAAGTTGAATATCAAGTTCAATGAGTTGGACGCTTGAAAATTCATTAGGATAAAAATGGGCAAGGCGAATTAATTTTACCTTGTCAAATGAAATAAACGAATCATCGGGACAAAGTCATGCCACACATAGTAGTAACTCGGTGTTCGCCTCAGTGAAACGTTCATTAAGCTCATGAAGTTGCATATCAACGACCGCATAAAATATCTCAACACGATAATGATGCAAATTTAACCATTTCGCCGCTTTACGTTGTGATCTTTTTATAGCAATGTATACATCCTCCATAATAGGAGCTTCAATTTCAAGTTTCTCACAAAATGTACAAACTTCATCCAACAACAAGACCAATCCATCATCCCGCATCATTTGTAGTCGTTGCTTGCATACCCGGACCAAAGACATGGCATTTACAATATCTTGATCTTTCCTTTGCAATGCCTTTGATAATTCATTTGCAAACCCCAATACATTTTTCATTAAGTGAATACAAAAAACAAATTCAAAAGTATGCAATGAATCTATTACATTTTTTGCATCAAATCTATGCAAGGGGTTGATTGCATCCACTTTGACAATCTCAAAAACACCAATTACGGAGGGGAACATGCTCATCAAACTAAGTAAAGTGCGAAAATGTGATCCCCAACGACTGCCACCTGGACGTTGGAGAGATGTACTCTGATTTAGTCCTTTTCCCGTTTGAATCTCACCCTTTCCAATTGCACAATTAATGTTTTGAAGTTGTTTCTCACGAAGAAGGCCACGACGCTTACACGAGGCTCCAACTAGATTAAGAACACTAGAAACCAAGATAAAAAGAGTCATAATATCATCATTTTTCTTTGCCACCGCAACAAGAGCCAATTATAGTTGGTGAGCAAAACAATGAACATAAAAAGCACATTCATTCTCCCTCAAAATAAGTGTTTTGAGACCATTGAATTCACCTCGCATATTACTTGCTCCATCATAACCTTGCCCAAGTAGTCTAGAAATGCTCAATCCATGGTTTGCAAAAAGACTATCTATTGCCAACTTAAGCGACACGACCGTTGTATCCTTAACATGCACTACACCAATAAAGCGTTCCATGATTTCCCCCCTTTTATCAACATATCTCAAGACGACAGCCATTTGTTCCTTAATCAACACATCACGGGACTCATTAATTAAAACTGCAAAAAATGAATCTCCGATGTCTTTGATAATGAAGTCCACAATCTCACTTGAAATCGAATTAACAATATCTTTTTGAATATCCGGTGATGTCATTGTGTGATTTGAGGGAGCATTCTTCAATGCAACGGCTCTAATATCAGGATTTAAATCACAAGAAAAATTCATAAGTTCAAGAAAGTTCCCTTTATTTTTTGACTCTTCCGATTCGTCGCTACCACGAAATGCAAGCCCTTGGCGTAAAAGAAATCTAATAGAGTTGATTGATGCACTTAGTCTTGTTCGGTAATCCATACGAGCTTTGTCCGATTGCTTGTGTAAAATTGTCTCAATGTGTTGACTTTCATTCATTAAATTCGCACATGCCTGCAAAGCCTGATTATGGGTACTAGTAGGACCTCCCACGTGAGTAACAAATCTCTCTTTCTTCTTCCAATTAGAAAAACCTTCGCCCACAAATACGTCCCCACCTGCTTGGTCACCCACATTTTTCTTGAAAAGATAACAACACAAACAATATGCAGCATTAGTAGTGATGCTATATTCTAGCCATTGAGAAAATTCATTAAACCAAGCAGGGTTAAAACGCCGCAATTGTTTGCCCATGGTTTTATATGGGAACGTGTGGCCACGAGGTTGACAAGGCCCCTTTTGTATATAGGCTCTAAGGAGTTTATCTTCCAGTTTAGGATTGCCAGGAGCAATTGGAGTTCGTAGGGCGGGATCGGCATGTAAATCCTCCAAAATAATTTCATCCGGTTCTATATTGCTGTCAATATGCGGTGTCGATGTCGACTCCAATTTTCTTTTATAAAACCTCTCCATAAGTTGACTGAATTGACAAAAAAAATTAGGTCCATTAATAACGCCAAAAAAAAATAGATTCAATAATATCCCCCCAAAAATTAGGTTCATTAATATCCCCCCCCCCCCCCCCCAAAAAAAAATGATGGTATAAATTAAATAAATACCAAAACCAACTAAACTAAATACCAACTCTTTAAATTAACAAAACAGAATGTAGACTAAATTAACAAAACATAAATTAATTCAATTGTTGGTTCAATGGTTTCTGACATGTGAGAGAAGCAAACCCTTAAGTTATATCATGAAGTCAACCACACGAACAATGTAGACTAAGCCTAAGTTAGTTGTAAAAATAAATATGAGAAGCAGCAAAAGCAAACCCATTAACAGCAAAACAGAACACAAATTTGAAATACGGTACCTGTAGGCTGTAGGCTGTTAATAGGCTGGTCCGGAAATGGCTCCGGCCGGAAATGGCTCCTGCCGAAAATGGGGTTGTTTCTCTGCGCTGGCCGAAAATAGAAATGACTTCTCATCTCTCTCTCTCGGCAGTCGGCAGCCGCTCTCCTCTGTTTCAGACTTTGAAACATGAGATAAAATGTTTAGGTTTTAACATTTGGGTAGTTGTGATATTATAATTATTTGTAAATATAACTCCCAAAACTTTTTTATTTCAACTTTTACCCCAAATATTTTATAAACCTACATTTCTAAAAAGAAAAAAAAACCTCCGTGGGGGCTGGAGCCCCTGCTCGGCCCCATGTAGCTCCGTCATTGTTCTTGGGTGTATAGGTGTGTATGTTAT
Organism: Sambucus nigra; assembly: GCA_949130495.1. NCBI lineage: Eukaryota > Viridiplantae > Streptophyta > Magnoliopsida > Dipsacales > Adoxaceae > Sambucus > Sambucus nigra. The sequence goes on from OX422221.1 coordinate 349,603,935, forward strand.
AAGGGTGTGATGTGTGTTAAAATAAAACTATTATAAACATTTAAGGCTCAACTAAAATATAAAATATATTAAAATTAAAGATAAAAATTAAAATCCTAACCTATTAATAAAATATTCAAAAAAATACATAATTATAATAATAATAATAATAATAATAATAATAATAATAATAATAATAATAATAAAACTAACCTAATAAAATTAAAAACAAATAAAAGAAAATAAAGAAAAGCCTAATAAAATACACACCCCTATTTATTTACATAAAAAAATAAAAACACTCGACGCAAACTAATGGACCCTAATATATACAACTATACGCACACAATAAAATATAAAAATCCTAAAAATTATATACGACTCAATAAAAAATCAAAAAAATAATAAAATTACAAACTAAACACACACGAGTCTCGAATAATGGCTTGGCTCAGTTTAGACTTAGGTTTGGTACAGACGAGGGTTTAGGGCATTGCTAATGATCTGGGCAAGCTCAAAAAGATACTATTGTCTTCACGATACTTTGATTTTCTCCATTCAATGCTTTTTATTACTACTTTGTCTCAATTACGTTGATTTAGCACATATTGATATCGCGACATCATATTGACCTACAATATAAATAGATAGATAGATAGATAGAAACATAAGTCCAGTTTTATTGAGAACAAGTGACTAAAATGCACGTATTTGGGTAATAAATTAAATACTTTTGTGTGCTTATCAGACTCTTTCATCAACAAGGTGAGAATGTTATCTTTCTCTATTATAGTTTATTGCATTTGGATTGAGAGAAACAATAGAAACTATAATAGGGGAAGCAAGTATGTTGATGCTTTTATTAAAGGAATTGAGTTTATGATTAAATGTAAAGTCATGAGCTGGAAAAAGGCTAGAAGAATATTTGTTAATTGAATGACTTGCAAATATTGTGGTCTCCCAGATTTAACCTTGCATGACTAGTTAGTTTTATTTATTTTTGTTAATTGTATTTAGTGCTTTAATGCTTGGGTATGCCCATCACCGTGTTTTTTTCTTTTATGCAGATTTGTGCCCTCCTTGTTTTGAACTTTCTATATTTCCAATACATTTTACTTAACCAAAAAATAATGGGATGAGTTGATACATAATATGTTAATCTGAACTTGAAAATATCATTATGGATAAAGCCTTTTCTCTTTAGAAACTCGAGATAAATATTATTTTCCTCATTAAGATCATGTATACATTGGACATTTGCATTTATCCTTCCTTCGAACCCTCATCTACAAAGCTATCATGGTTGGAAGGGGAGCCACCATTTAGATAAAGGGCATGAGGTTGAACACTGGAGTTGGGAAGATTCTTGTTAAGCATGTTAGAACTTAACATCGCCTTTGAACTTAAGTCACTAGTGGAAAAGAGGCCACCCAAAGTAGTAAAGAGTGTATTATAGGCAGTCATGGAAGTTTATAAGAGGTTCTCATAGGAGAGGAGGGGGAGAATGATGAGGGATGGTTTAGAGAGAAAGGAGATCATTTTTATATCATTTAACTTGTTTGTACCACATTGAAAATCATTTATATTTTCAAAAAATGAATTGGGTTCTATAAAGATAGTTGAGTTATTTATATACCTTAGTCTCATTACGTTTGAGGTGGTTTAAACTATCTCTCTAACAAGACCTTTTGTAAGTAGATATACAAAGATAGAGGGCATATCCTCTAAGCAACCATTAAATGCATAAATAATAAATCAGACAAAACAGACTTATAAGAGCATGAGTAAGGAGAAGAAGTTTTCCTAATTAGAATATAACATAGTTTAATTTAAGCTCTATCAATACTATTAGTAACAGGAACTATTAAATTCTTGTTAATTTTAATATAGTCTTTTGTAATTATAACCTTCATGAATAACTAAAAAAAATTTGATATCTTGGACTAATGTGATAGACTTCCCAATGTATGTCTCACTTGAAACCTAGTACATTATATCCTTATTGTTGCAATTAATCCAATAGCATAGGATGGATATTTCAAAAGAGGTATATCAAATATTATGTTTCTAAGTCATTCTTCTTCCTTGAGTTTATCTTAGGGATATTAACTCCATTGCATTGTTGAATCATAAAAATACATGTGTTTATTAGATCCCCAATAAGTATTTACTTTTCCTAGTGTAAATATATCAAACCAATAGTAGACTTGGATTTTTTTATAAGTTATTCCATCTTGAATCACTATAATATGAATAAATACCCTACATAATGTAAGCCAAAATCCATAGTCCTTTTTAGGAATCTAAGCACTCTAAAATATCATTTTAATGCTCTTGCACTAGTTTACTTTTGAATCGACATATCATCCCCATTGCATATGTTATGTATGATCATGTGCAATTCATGGCATACATAATATTTCTAATTAAAATGGTACATCTAGGTTGACCATAGTATGCCCAATGTTTTTAACCAAATTTATACTAACTACTACTCGTTTGGATAGTGGTTTATCTTCATACTAATTATATATCTTAAGAATTAAGGCAATGTTATAGTATTATCTTTTCTCAACATTTTGATTCCAAGAATCACATCATCTTCTCCTAGATCCTTTATACCAAAGTTTGATGATAAAAATATAATAGATTCTTCCCCTTATATGAGAATCAGCCCATGCATAAGCATGTCACCCAAGTATAAGAAAATAATGACACTAAATCCACTTCCAAATTTACCATAAATACATTTTTTGACATCAATCCCTTTAAAAACATGGGTCTTAATACCTTATCAAATTTTTCATACCATTAAGTAGGAGCTTTTTGTCCATAATGAGGTTTCATTGATATATATAAAAAAAATTCTTGTCTAGGAAGAAAACCTTTGGGGTGATCCATATAATCTTTTTCTTATAAACCACCATTTAGGATTTTTTTTACATCCATTTAATTAAGAACTAAATTACTAATATGCGCGAGATATAATGCGAGTTTAATAGAAGTGTATGTGAAACGGGTGCATAGGTGTCAAAATAATCGAATTAACATTTATGTTTATACCTCTTTGAAACAAACATTACTTTTATTTGTCAAAGGATCCATAAGGATTTTGTTTCCTTTTAAATGTCCATATAAACCAAATTATTTATTCTCCAAGATTAAGATTTTTACGAATGCAAGGATTTAACAAAATTAATTTCATTTCATTATTAATTGTCCTTTTCCAGAATATAGCATCCCTAGATGTAGTTGCTTTTCGCTTCTTAATCTATAGTAGATTTATCTTCCACGTTAAGAATAAATTTTATTTTTCCTTAATTTATTTCTACTCACTTACATAAAGTGTTACAAATGGGGGTTTGATCCCCCTCATATGTGGTATCACTAACCACATTCCTTACCAATTGTGCTAAAAAAGATCTCAACATTGAAAGTGTGTGAATTATTACATAAATGTACCGTTACTTACCCCGGCAATGTGGTACATAACTATTTGGATATCCAACAAGCCATGATATTGGTCTTTTACAATTCACCCCCTTATGGATCCCAACATTTGTTCGGATGAAATCAAATATCACCCAACATGTTAGAATACTTGTCTCGATTGGGGACTAGCTCTAACCCCACTTGTAATACCCCACTCTACCACCACCAATATTTTTCCCGATTTAACCACCTCACACTATGTTATGGTATTTTATTTCAAATCATATCCATAAACTGGTGTTAATGAAATCCTGATATGTGGTATCACTAACCACATGCCTTACCAGCTCAGTTGAAAAGGCCTTGGTGTTGGAATAGTACAAATCATGATATATATATATATATATATATATTCCTCTTTACTCACCCAAGTAAATGGGATAAAAATATCTACCTATTGAATCAACCATCATACTAGTCTATTACAGTTTTTTCACATATCCTTCAACAAGATCAATTACAAAGCTTGGTCCATATGTCTTCTCAATCCTTCGTCTCTTACTCTTTTTAAGTTCAACATCATCCCTTGGGTCACATGTCTCTCCTTCTCCACCACAATTTACTGCATATGGTTGGAGAGGAATGCTAGAATTTTTAGTAAAAAATTTAGAAGTCAAACTGTCATAATCAGAGATGTGGAGAATATGATTAAAGCTAAAGTTTTAACTTGGAAGAAAGATAGAAGAAGCTATGATAAATGTACGGCATCTATGTATTGGGGTATTCTCAAGAGTACCTTAGAATCTAGTTAGGATAGTTTCTTTTTGTTTCCTTTGTGGATTTTGTTTTGTAAGTTATTGGGGTATGCCCCTCAGATAGAGTTTCCTTTCCTTTTGGCTTGAGGGGTATTCCCCTCTAGCCTTTGTGATTTGAGGTTTTCCCTCTTGCCCGTGTTTTACTTTTGTTCATATATACATACATTTTCCCAAAAAAAAAATCATCCATTGATTCTAAACTCTGCATTGGCTGTGATGGGATATTTGAATGCGAGGCAACAATTGTAGAATCCTCATTTTCTAAATATTGATTCAAAGCACTTGACGTTTTTCGTTATTTAGAGAACTACACATATATCAACTCAATTATTTCATTATCTTAAAGATCTATAATGTATATGTCACACTATAGTTAAAGTGTCTAATAAAAGAGCTATTAAAAGACTTATGTCCTAATATAGGTCTCTTATGTTTGGGTTTTTACATAACTAAGACAACCCCAAACATTCAAACCTTTAAGAAAAGTGTCACGATTAAAACATTATTCTATTGGTGAAATATCCTTTCTTTTTGTAAAACTCTAATTAAAATATAATATGTAGAGATGAAACTACTTCACCCCACATAAACAAAAGTAATGTGTAACTAACTAACATCGCATTGACCATTTCAACCAAAGTCATATTATAAGAGAATGTTTTATAATTGCTCAAATTTAGTTTTTATTTGGCTTATCCCGTAACACACCACCGCACATTTATGATCATTTCCATGTATTCAAAGATAAGAAGTTGATTTGCAAGATTGAACATCATTCATCACAACAACATTCATAAGAGTTATAAGGTAGTTTGGTAAGGACTTTAACTTTCCAGTGGTCATTTTTAAAGAGTTTGCATTTCAAAATGTTTTTAAATAATTTTAAAATAAAATAAAATCTCGCTAACTCGTTAGAACGAGTTTGATAAGTCGTTCAAACAAGTTAAGGAATGTCGTTAGAATGAGACTCGGTCGTTTAAATGAAATCTAGGATAATACCTTTTGGTCAGCTCTGGAATTTCGTTCGAAGTTATATTGGATGTTATTCAAATGAGATTGGGTCCGTTATTAGAAAACATTTGAATGAGATCTGAAGCAATGCCACTGAAATGTTGTTCAAAGATTCGTTGTAAGCCTAATCAAACGAAAAGGGTACGCTATTCATACAAGGTACCAGGTCATTTGAACAAGTGCGTGAGTTTTTTATTTTTTATAAAAATATTATCTAAATCTCTAATGCCTTTCTCTTTGCAACTACTTTCCCAATAAATAGAGATATGGGATTAATATCTTTGGGAAGTTATTTGAGTTCTTTTTATGATCAAACTCTATAAAATTTTCATCCAAACCCCTTGGAACTTTAGAGATCACTTTATTAAATCTAGAAGAACAAATTCCTTGTTCCAAGACTCTCGTGAAGATTTTCTCTAGTGCTAACTTATGGAGCAAAGGCTCTACTGCTGAAGAAGAAGGTTGATCAATGGATACTAAGGGAAGACCACTTCACGTGGACAGTGCTAGACTATTCAGTATCTGTAGAAGACTTGAACAATTATGTATTATACCTAGAGAGTTAAGTAGTTTATAAGTCGTATAATGTTTATCAATCTTGATACAGTGCTGAAATAGAGGTTTTGCCCGAAAGGAATTTTTTTTTACTTCTTCGCACGCTTGGTTTGTTTATGTGGGTTGGCATATTTTATTTTGACTTCATCATTACATGCACACTAAATTAAATCAAGATAAAATTTATTAAAATTAGAATTTGTATGTGTTTGGCCTAGGATACGAATAAATCTTTAGAATCTGCATTCTCAAATTAGTATTAGAGTCAGTTGCACGAAAATATTATGTGATCCTTTTTACAGTATTTTTTAGATATCAACTTTTTTAAATTGTTGACTTGTAAAATTTGGAGTTTATGGATAATTTGTATCATAGTCTACCTATTTTTTATGGGTCTAATAATGTGTAATGGAAATCTAGGATGAGGTCTTCTTTAAAATCAATTATGAAAGAGTCTGGCTTGTTTGGGAAAGAGGGTGGACACCACCCACAGTGACCAATGGCGATGTCATATGTCCAAAACATATCCCTGCTTTGACAGAAGATGAAGTTAGATGGAGTAATTTTAACTCACGCAATTTAAGTGCCATATCTGGAGCCATCACCCCTAACTAGTTCCACCTCATCCTGACGTGCACCACATCTAAGGAAGCTTGGGATATCCTTTAGGTCACTCACGAGGGGTACCAATGCTATGAAAGCTTCTAAGCTTCAAAACCTCACCACACATTTTGAGACTATTACCATGCTAGAATCTGAGTCCTTCGGTAAATTTTATGCACGATTGTGTGATATCATTAACCTTAGTTTTAATTTAGGTGAGAAAATTCCTGAGACACATGTAGTTAAAGAGATTTTGAGATCACTTCCGGCCCATTTTATTCCTAAGGTTATTATGATCTATTCATTGTGGATATTAGATACGCTTAGGTTAGAATAACTCATAGGAGGACTTCAAACGTATGAGATCGACATATTTCTTACAACTGTTAAAACTAAGGAAAAAGGGGTTGCATTAAAAGTTCAATCTAAAGAGAAAGAGGAAATGTCATCTGACTCCGAGTATGATTTTGATTATGATGATCTTGCCGTTTTTACAAGAAAATTCAAAAAACTTCTCAAACTTAGAAAAGAAAATACTCCCAAAAGGCTTCTACAAAAAAATATATATATATGTTCTCCCTTCTGTCTAAAACTTACCTATTTCTATCCCTATACAACCACCACCTATACAACTCTCCAACCTCCTCCCCACCCCCTAAACCCCCCACGACCTAACCAAACCTTTAACCAATAAAACTGGGTACTGCAGCCCCTTGGACTACTGTCGCAACCCCTATTATTACTAACGTGTTATCAACACCATTTGATATGGTGGTTATTCCCATGACTACTGATGGTGCCTTGAAGGCTACCCTAGCTTGAAAGCCAATCGTGCTTTTGGATGAGAATCCTCCTTCCATCGATGATGATGTTTCTACAGATGATGATGACTTGGAAGATGGTTAAATAATTGTCTTGAATGAAAGCTCAAGTAGATATAACACCAATATATCTCGAATTAATGAGTTGAATGAGGAGAAAAATGTCTACCTATGCTTCCTCCAAAGAAAATGTTACACTCATGTTGATATCAAACGATGCAGGTTCCCCATTAGTGGTGGAAGTGGTGGTGCTGAAACCCAGATGGGCAACTCCGAGCAGCCTCAACCCCAGATTCCTGGTAACACTATCCTTCATGGAACTAAAATTGATTTATGGGGCAACTTCCAAATAAAGAGTGCTAATAAACCTTATTCTATTAGCACTATATCTGAGGTGAGGCTTAAAATACTCTTGACCATAATACCTACCCATTACCCATGCCTTATCCATATAATCATGTGGATCCTCCTAACAAAACATGAAAATAGTTTATGGCTGACAAAAAGGAGCCCAAGTTCAAACTCTCCTACCACCTGTCTGTCTTCCTTAATGACAAAGTTCAGGTTAAATGACCAATTGAGGTGGAAAATCTTGGCTACTCCTAATGGGACCGCATTGTTATTGGCATATTCTTTAGAAGGAAGCTTCCATTCACCTTGATAAACCATATTGTGCATAGGATTTGGGGGATAAATATGGCCTTACCAAGGTCATCTCAAATAATGGAGGATACTTCCTCTTCAAATTTGAAACACCTACTGCAAGAGATGAAGTTATAGAGAATGGGCTATGGCATTTTATGGGGAATGTCATTATTTTGCAAAAATGGAAGGCTGACTATTACTTGTCCAAAGAATCCATTAAGAAAGTACATGTTTGGATAATGTTTTGCAACACCCCAATACAATATTTGACTATTGAAGGTCTTAGCTATGTGGCTAGTGATAATAGAGTATCTGTATACGATGACTCATTTACTGAAGAAATGAGGAGGATCAATTATGCTCGTATATGTATGGAATTACAGATCCAATCCAAGTACCCTAAGTCAATTGAACCCATTGTTGAAGCTGGAATAACTACAAATGTTAGAATTGAATACCAATCTATGCCTTTCTCTTTTAGCCATTGCATCTATTTTAGCCCACTCTGCCAAAGTCTGGGACTGATGAACCCCTTATGCCCCCTCCCCCTATCCCTATTATAACCTCCAACCCATTTGTCCTAATAAAATATGATAGTGAAACCACTCCAGTTCCATCGAGCAGTAGCCTCAAAGTGAAATATATGGATGAATTGGTTGTCAAATAGTTAAAACAAATAAGCCTTTTGCTAGTAATGAAATGGCAAGAAGAAGAAGTGAAGCATAGAAACTCCATATGACCTTTATTTCCTCATGGAACATTAGGGGGGCTAAATTACCCCCAGAAATAAGTTGATATTAGGAAGCTAATATTAGTTGATAAACTTTCACTAATTTATATCCTTGAGTTTAAGGTTAGAAACAACCACACAACAACTGTCACCAATAACTGCTTCAGGAATTAGGACTCCATTCACAACTATCCCACCACTGAGGGTGTGGCTAGATTCATCGTAGGTTGGGACCCCAACATATTTAAGGTTGAGCTTATAGCTAAGAATTAACAAGCCATTTTTTTTAACATTAAGTTTTCGGGCACTACCTTGCTACCTTCATCTATGGCCACAAATTACCTACTAATAGAACTACCCTTTGGAACTCCTTGAGAGCCAATCTCACCCAAGCTCGTGATAAGGAGTGGATTATCATGGGGAATTTCAACATTGCCCATATATCAAATAAGAAAACAAGCTACCTCAACATAGACTATAAGGTTTCCATTAACTTTAACTACGATATCTTTAATACTCAACGGGATGACATGGCCTCTAATGGCTTCTGGTTCTCGTGGAATGATAAGATCAGTGGGGCTGGTAGCATTCAAAACAAGATTAATTATCTTCTCCAAAATACCAAATGGAGTACTTATTTCCCCAACTCCCAATCCAACTACCTCTGTTAAGTCATATCTGACCATTGCCCCATTGTCATAACCATAATCCCTACCCCAATTTCCAAACGAGCACTATTTAAATTCTATGATTTTTAGATGAAGAATGAGGATTTCATTAGGATACTTGAAGAGTCATGGGATACTTCTTGCACTGGCAACCCTATGGTTATCTTATTTGAGAATTTGAAGAGGATCAAGCCCCTCTACAAACTTCTCAACATTTAGTTATATTCAAATAATTCCACTAGGGTGGTTGAGGCTAAACAATAGCTTGAGATGCTACAAACTAACCTTGACAATGATGGCTGTAACCACCAGCTGAAGGATGAGGAACATGAGATGGTGATTACTGAAGGATGATAAACATGAGATGATGATTAAGTATAGATGGCTATAAGATGCTAAAGAATCTTACTTTAGATAAAAATCAAGGATCAAATGGCTCCAATTGGGGGAAATAAAAACAAGTTTTTTCCACAAAAAAGGCAATACTAATAATTCTAGAAGCAATATACTTTCCATACATAATTATTGTGGGGTGCTGGTGGAAGGAAATAAGGCAGTGGTAAATGAATATATTTCTTTCTTCATTTCTCTTCTTGGGCCTGTTCAGAGGAATAAGATGGGGTTTTATTTCTCCAACAACTTCATGGTTGGAAAAATCCCTGAGGCTTGGCTTAATGGCTTGATTGAAACTATTAACATTCATGAGATTAATCTTGCCATGTTCTCCATTGGGGAGAATAAATCCCCTTGGCCTAATGGGTTTAATGCCAGTTTATTCAAGAAGAACTAGAACATAATTGAGGAGGATGTGGGGAAGGTTGTGCAACATTTCTCTACAATTTGACACATTCCCAGACAGTGGAATTGTACCATCCTTGCCCTCATTCCCAAAGTTAAGAATCCTAATTTTATTAGAGACTATAGGACGACCTCTTGTTGTAATACTATATATAAATGCATCTCTAAAATCTTTGTTAAATGTATTAAACCCCTCGTGCCTCACTTGATTTGGGGTCAGCAGGCTGCTTTTATGGAAGGTAGATCAATCTTAGACACCATATTACTCCTTCAAGAGATTATGAGGAATTACCATAGTGACACTGTTACCCCAAGATGCTCTCACCATTAGCTTTCATAAGGCCTATGACATTATGGATTAGAACTTACTTTTTGAAGTTCTTAAACAGGTGGGATTTCCTTCCACCATGCTCTACTGGATTAAAGCTTTTGTTACAAGAACTTCGTTCTCTATCTGTATCAATGGAGAGTCTAATGGCTTCTTTACAAGCACGAGAGGCCATAAGCAAGGGGACCCTCTATCTCCATACATTTTTCTCCTAGTTATGGAGGCCTTCACTTGCATCTTGAACAAGCGTTGCAACTGTTCAAACTTCACCAACCTTCCTAAATGTAAAGAATTAAAGCTTAACCACATGAGATTTGCGGATGATTCGGTCATCTTCTGTGGGGGTATACGCAATCTATTTATTGTATTAAAGGCGTTATTGATGAGTTTGTTGAGATTTCAAGCCTCCACCCCAACTTGGATCAAAGTAACCTCTACTGTGATAGTGAGGTGGAGGAGGATATAACTCTCATGTCTGACAGATTGGGGATTGCCACCCACTTTCCACCTTTCAAATATTTAGGGGTGCCCCTCATCTCCACTAGGCTAAAGGTTGATTGTACTGGCCTCATTGATGTAATTACTAGTATAGTCAAATGTTGGACTTCTAGACTCCTCAATTATTCTAGAAGACTTCAATTAATCATTGTTGTCCTATTCAGCATCCAGGTGTATCGGGCAAGCATCTTCATCCTGCCCAATATTATTTTGAAGTATATAAATCAAATTCTCAGGGACGTCCTATAGACTAGTCCAGAACTTAAGCATTGTGGGGCCAAGGTTTCTTAGGAGGACATATATGAGCCAAAAGAAGAAGAAAGCCTAGGTATAAAAAGCCTAGATGTGTGGCATAAAGATGCAATTATGAGGCATCTATGAAACCTTTGTGAGAAAATAGACAACCTTTAGGTTAAATGGTGTAACACTTCTGGGAGGTCAACATCCCAAATGACTCAAGCTAGATCTGGTGGAAGATTCTCAAATTAAGAGAAGACTGCAGACCTCTAATGAAGCAATCATTGGCAATGGGAAGGACACGTTTATTGTAATTCCCCATAATTTTAGGCTTTTAATTATGAGATTATGTCTTTTAATTATGAGATTATTAAATGAAATTGCTTTTAATTGTGGGATTAATTAAATTAATTTGGGATAATTAATTGGAAATTAATTTGGATTTAAATAACTAGCGAGACGAGAGTTAGTATTTAAATATGATAATAATTTGAATATTACTGAGTGATTATGGTAATATGTGATTATTGAATTTATTTAAATTGCCGTGAGTTGAAAATACGACAGTTTCAGTAATTAAATTTGGATGCGCGTGTCAGTCGTGTCACGACCAAATTTAATGGAATTAAAAGTATTTTTTATTTTTATGTCATCCATATGATCATTTTGAGTGCGCTGACGTGTCCTAAAGAGTCGAGATGGTCATAAAACACTAGTCGGGGGTTTAGTTTGGGTCCCAGAGCATTTTTAGGCCTAAGCGGCAACCCGGGAGCGTATTTTCGTGATTCCTATTTTTGGTGAATAGTGACCTACGAAAATTGGGTTTATTTATCAGTCAAAACTTATGGTTATTAGGGCCATTATTTGTTAAACAAAAGATAGAGTAACGTGAGAAGAAAGAAAAGGGTTTCAGGAGAATCCCAAGGGTTTCCAAGGCAAAACAACCACCACACACCACCACCATCGCCGGATTTGTGACCGAAAAGAGAGGGAGAACCAACCAATACCTTCATCAACAGATCAGAACTTCTAATCAGAGGGAAGTGATATATCTTGCAAAGATTCAAAACATATATTTTACATGATAGTTTAGATTTGATGATTTATCATAAATAAGTGAATTAATTGTGAAATTGGAGAATTAAACATTAAATATGGGTAGGCTTCATGTAGATAAACTTCTGGGCATATATTAGTTATGAAACCATGATCCACGCATCGGGATTTGTGAATTTATGTTGAGTTTTATGAATATCTTGAAGGAAATAGAAGAAATAGGGTTTTTATGAAAATTGGTTGTTTTGATCCAAGAAACTGATGATCCACGATGATTTAATGATTCTAATACGTTAAAGATTTTGCTAATATGTTAATAGGATGATTAGTGAACTTTCTTGGGAGTTTGGGACGTTGTAATGAAGAGTTTGAGGTGTAAAAAGAAAGAAACCCGTAACTGTTTAAGAAATTTGGGCAAATACCTTCTTGATCGATCGATCGATCCAAGAACGTCGATCGATCGATGATCGATCGACCGATCCTTTTCATCGGTCAATCGACCCCTCCTGATTTTGAGAAATTGTTTTCCTTAAGGTTTAATGAAAATCCCAAGGCCGATGATGATTCTTAGGGTGATTAATTTGATATTCTGGGACTTAGTTAAGGTCAGTAAGGTCTTAGTTAGTTCCCGAAAAAATGGTTTACCTTATGAAATTTAATGCTATGACTTACGAGGGTTTACCGAGTGAGGTACGGTTAGAAATCATTCGAATTGAAACTATAATGGGCATGAATGATGAGGTAAGGGTAAGAACAGTAACTGAGGAACTTTAAGTTATTGAGATAACATTAGAAACTAATAGGAGATCTAGTAACCTTTTGGGATAGGTTTAAGTACTCAAATTGATACGACGAGAGTTATCAAGCTAAATATATATTACGTATGATGTTTGGGATAAACTTGCTACGTACGAGACTTACTAGATGGAATGTGTGAATACCTATATCGAAATATGATTACTTAGGTTGTGTGAATGCCTAGTGTATGGATTTCTTATGTGTATGACATACCCACCAAACTTTCTATCACGGGAGGTTGGTTTTTGGAGAAGGGCCATCTTATCTTTGTGTGCCTTCGGGGGCGATTTCGATTGGTACCTTAAGGATATAGGAATGTGAATGACTTATTAGTGAGTTGATAAGTCAGCTGACCATGGGAGCATAGGTATGTCCGTGACCCATGGGTATGTGAACTATGTTCGCCTCCAATATGTGTGATTTGTATTGAGACGGTTCCTGAGTGATTCATAACACGTGATCCTTACGTATGTGATGTACATGGATTTTATAGGTGAGTATCCGTGCACCGCAGCTTAGCCTAGGGGTGCCTTATATGTATATATGTACTGAGAGTGATTTATATATATATATATATATATATATAATTGTTACTGGTGCATTGTTGCTTAGTAGATGTGAATACCTAAGATATTTGAATGGGCTAAGAATGTGAGAATTTAACTAACACTTGAGATAAGTAATTTAATGAATGTGAATATGGGTTATGAATATAACTTATTTGGGTGTTAAGAGTAGATAACCTATGTTAAAATATGAAAGCAAGAGTGGTACAGACTAGTCAGTTAATGGCATAACTAGGATGGGTTAAGGGAATACGTTAGGCGTGCACTTTAGTTGATAGGTGAGAAACTCATGTGAGAGTACGCAACTAACATGTTTATAATATGTGTTGTTTAATTGTGATTTAAACACTTGCTAAAGTTTTAAACTGTTTTCACCTCGGGCTCTGACCTGTTTTCCTCCAAATCTATTTTTGTTTTGTAAAAACATTTTAGGTTCCCAGACACTGGGACGCCAAGCATAGGAGTTCCATTATGATGACGTAATGTAGTTGTTGTGGAAGTTATAGGATCTTGGTATTAGACACCTCCACATTTATCCTTGGTTCCTTCAGAGTCATTCATATCAGTTAGGGAATGGTGTCCATTCTTATCTAGAGATTATAGATACAGACTTTCATTATTTCAGATGTCGGTTTATTGATACTCTTGTATCGAGATTTTATTTACTCTAGAAATATTATTATTGGAGTGTTTACTCCAGATTCAGTTTATTTCATTTCGTTGGTTATTTACATGAGATTATTTATGCAATGGAAGGTTGTTGATTTGATTACTTGGTTGTCGTTATTTTAATTAATAATAATTTGACATCTCTCTTTTTAAATATTAGTTGGCTAGTAATAAATTAAATGTTTTCGACAGTGATGCTACGACTGAACCAACTTGATATTTTGTATTAATTTCATAAAGGAGTAGCTACCCGGTATATAATTAGTGAGGGTGTCACATGTGGTATCAGAGCATCAGGTTCTAGTGTCCTTTAGGATCTGTGCGGTATATTATTCTTCTAGCATAGCTTTCTTTGATGTAGATCCCTATGTTTAGGATTATTGATTTCTTTGGTGAGATTTCATTCTCTTGCTATAATGTATATGATAGTGAATCTTATTTTCATTCATGTGTGTTTTTGTGCCGAACAATGTAGTATGTCATGCGAGTTGGGTAGGCAGCAGGAGGCAAAACTCAGTCGAGTTTATAAGGTATATTCAAGAATGATGACCGTAGTTGAGGTCATCCCTATTATGGCACGAAAGGCTGGGACGATAAAGACGGCTTGGACATAATATATGACTTCCAGGAACCACCATAGTAAAAAGTTGGGCATATTAGACTCACCCAGCAAGGTTAATGGGAGAGAGTCAGACGAAATATTGAAGAGACCCAGCAGTGGAAATACCAGAAATGCGGAGATGGCGTGTGTTAGTCAATGAAGGTAAAATATCCAAAGGCATGGGCATATGTCGGAGTATGGATAATCGGGAGTGAAAATTTGGGATAAAAATTTTCTTGGCTCGTAAGAGCAGAGTTACAATGGTGAGAGGCAACCACCACACTTAGAAGTGGAATGTATTGTCAAGAGAATGCGCATACGTATGGTTTGGCCATAAGTTCCTTCATCAGATGTTTAGGATAAGATGCGACGTTGTTCTGAACTCACACAAGAGGGTCGGATAGAGGTCAATTTGTGAAAGGAAATATAATTAATTAGCGAACCTTACACAGAATGAAGTAGGTGCAATGGAGAAGAGGACATTAAAGGGGAAAATTAACTTACAAGAAGAATTGTTAGCACTTCTGGGGAATTCTGCTTGGACGGTCAATGCAGATGGTAACAATGTCGTGTTTTGTCAATATGGAGGTAAACCCTTCCTTGTGTGGGGAGCTACAAGAATTGAAGAATTTAGATAGAGTAAGACTAGGGGAAACGGTGTTGGAGAAGCACCACAAGGGGAAGACCCACCAGGGGACCCATTTAAAATGATTTGGATAGCTGATTTATTTAGCGAGCGATGGTGATTTCAGTAAAAGTTATTGAAGCCAGTAGCATGTTCCTTAGGTCCATCAAAGCTAAAGGAACAACAAAGGTAGCCATTAGAGTTGAGACTACCAACGTCCGAGAGAACGACAACCCTAACATGGTCAGTATGATCGGAGATAAGTGAAGTATGTGTAGAGGTATCTTGTAGGGAGTGAAACCCGTTCGTTAAAATATTTCTCGAAGCAAGTAGAGGGATAAGGGTATGGTGCCTAGTAAGGGCAATAGTTATTAAAAATTTTGGTTTTGTACAGATAGGTGTGTTAAGTCCATGAACCATTTGATTAGCCAGGGCAATTGGAAAGATAGAAGTATGAGTTTTATCCTTAGATGATGTTGCATGTTTCTCTTCAGAAAGTGGATTAGGTCCAGGAGAATAGTGCTAGAATAGGTTGGATTCTGGAAGGACTCCTGTTACCCCTAAAGCTTCATCCCATCCTTTTTTAAGGACACTTTCTTTGCATAAGTGATATGGATCTCAACATCATCATAGGTTGCATACCATCCTTTTGTGTAGTTGTTATCCTTCACTCTCGGGATCTAATCCTCCGACTTCTGAACCTTCCCGACCAGGACCAAATTTTCTTGAATAAATTTCTCTTTCTCTGCACCACTAAGATGTTAGCCGCCTACCGAAATCTCTCTTTCCAGCTCAAGTGCAGTGCGAGCATCAGCTAAGTCCTTTTTAGAATTCTTTAGGGCATCTTTCAGCTCCTATTTATTCTTTGACTGGTCGGCATAACCATCCAGAAGGGCAATAAAGTCAGATAAAAACTGCACATAATAGAGAAAGAAAGGTCAATGCACAGAAGACGAACACAGAGAAAAGATAAAAAGAGGGGAAATTTACCAGAGCTAGTTCTTGGGCAGACTTGAGTGCCATCTAGGCCGACCCCAACCATGAGGAGCGATCGTGGCCAGCCACGAGCACAACCCCTTTCAATAATTAGGAGCCAGAATGGGAGTATTGAATACATTGGACCCCTTAAAAGCCATGGTAAAAAAGGCTCAGCAAGAGCCTTCAGAGACAACCTCTGATTAGCCTCCTCTTTCTTTCTCTCTTCTCATTTATTCTTTTCTCTCTCTCTCTCTCTCTCTCTCTCTCTCTCTCACTCACGCTCTCTTTCCCCTCTTCTTTTTTGTTCTTCTTCTTCTTCTTCTTCTCATTCTCATTCCCCTTCCCCTTGGCCCTCAAGCTGAAGCCACTAAATTTGGGGGAATCCCTCTCTACTTTTTTCAGATATTTCTTTCAATTAGATAGTATACCTTGATCGTCATCCATATTCATCACTCTTCTCTTCACAGGGGCTGCCATATGTTCTTCTTCTTCTTCTACCTTAATTGGTTCAAATATCCCTTCTTTATGAAGCTCTAAGATAGGGAATTTATCAACTGAATAAGAAATGAAACTACTGGTAGTATTTTTATACTCAATCAAATTAGCTGCAACATGAGGTGCTCTCCATCAGAAAGTATATCTCGAACTCTCCAAGCTTTGATTAAATCAGTAACTCTCAGCTCGCAGAGGGCAGGTTCTTGATTTTGATCATGATCTGCAAAATAGAGGAAGAATACATATATCAGAAGATAGGAAACAGAAGTATCAAGCAATAAAGTAGAAGAAAAAGAAACAGCAAGTAAACAAAAGTAAAAATAAAGTGACCTATATTATCCTCCCCCCAGTTAGGGATCTAGGGACCTCGGTACCTCTGGCCCTCAGATAGGGGAGGTTGTTACCAATTTCTATCAATGAAACCTTTCTCCCAATAGCCTTTATGGGAGTCAAGAAGGTTCACGACTAAGACCCTATCAACTTTCCTAGTCTTTAAGTACATGATGCCATAATTTATACATGACCAAAAATAATAGTAGCAAGGCTCGACCATCCCTAGGTTGGTCCCATATAGTTCATTTATCCTATGGACCCCATTCATAATTTTCCAAATATTTGGGGAACATTGAGCAAGGAAGACATCAAAGTACTTGAAGAATATCAGAAAAAGTGGGTTTGGGGAAAAAGTTAAACCCCCTGTGTAATCAAGAAGGTATAAATCTAGTGCCCCCTCCATGTCACGAACATCTTTAGGGATGGGGGCACAGTCGATTTCCACCCATGATGGAGTGTTATAAGACTTCCTAAATTCTACAATAATTTTGTTACCTAAGATATCCATAGATGATAAAAGACCTCTAACAACAAAAGGAGACTCATCAAAATAGTGAAAACAAAGAGAAGAAGAGAAAAACTTACAAAAGTGTATGGAAAGCTCTAAGAATATGGAAAATTGAAGAAGAAAGCACACTAGAAGTTTCATAGATGAGAAATGTTTGAAAAATAACGGTTCAAGGTGATGTATCTATGTTTGAACCTCGTGCTAATGATGGAGCACAAGTATTAATGAGTATTTTGGCGCTCTAACTACCTGCTCGGACCAGTGTGCCCCCCCTCTTCAATGAAATCACAAGTATGCCATGGTGTTTGACCTCAGACGAGCATACCCTCACAAGTTCACCACTTAGATTTTAAAAATAGCCTTAGGCCTTGGGCCCGGGCTTACTTAAAATCTGTTGGCCCATATGTTCAGCCCAAAGATTTTAGGGGAAATTATGGGGGCTCATTTATTTCAGCCCAAAAGTTGGGCCCACCAACCCAATGTACACAGTGGACTGCCCGTCCCAAGTCAGTTACCTATTTAGACCCTTGTATTTAACCTATTATTAAATGTATAGAGATACACTCAAATTGATTACCAATATTCTCGGAGGAGATATTTAAGGACATCACGAGTTATAAACAAGCTAATTAAATTACTTGCACAACTCAATCACTTATTTTCCACCACTATAAATTGTAAACCTGGCACGGGGCAATGGGATGGAACCTCGATTATTGAGAGACACTAATAAGAACATAGTAACCTCTTCGTGGACGTAGGCAAGTTTTCAAACCACTCACATCCTTTATTGCGTGTGATTAATTACTTTCGTCTCGATATTTCTTTTTAGATTATTAATTGTGATCATTCTTGCACTCACAATTATAAAGTTAAATTTTATAATAAATGTGATTTTTGTGTCCAATCTAAGATAAATAAAGAATCTTTCAAATCTGTTATAAGGGCAATTAAAAGGCTTGATCATATACATAATCATATATGTGGGAAGAGTAACGTCACATATCAAGGAAATAAATATTTCTCAAATTTTATTGCGACTACTTTAACTATAAATATCCATATCAATATTTAATTAAGATTAAAGAATAAGTATTCAAGAAATTTTTGTGCTTATAGCAAAACTGTAACTCCATGAATTCAGAAAATCATAGTATTGCTATCCAATAGAGCTAGTGAATACTAACTAAATGAGTTAATACAATTTTGTAATTATTCATAGAAAATTTCATCTAGTTACGACACCATGTTTTCGACAACACACTCGAATCACACAAAGCAAAATATGTGAGAAAGTGGATTCTATGGATTTATTCGTATCTTAGAGTAATACCCCGTATTTTTATGGCTTTTAAATTGGGAATATATTAAATTTAATTTGAGATATTAATTTAATATTAATCCAGAAATTTATTTTTAATATTTACTAGCATGATGTGAGTTAGTAATTATTGGAAATTTGTTGAATATTGCCATAAGAGTAAAGTAATATATGAGATTGATTTTATTAAAATTGTCACGAGTGAATAAAATGGCAATTATGGAAATTTAATTCGGGATGCGCCTGTGTCGTGTCAGGACTAAATTATTATTATTAAAGTGAATAAATTATAAGTCATCTATATAGTCATTTTGAGTGCGCCAAAGTGTCCGGAAGGGTCGACATAGTCAGAAAAGTGTACCCGGGGGTTTAGTTTGGGTCTCGGGGCATTTTTAGGCCTAATTGTCATCCCGGGAGGGTATTATAGACATTTTGTATTTTTGGGTAATTAAACGCACGAATTTTCTTAGTATTTATTATCCATTTAGAGTTGTCTCTTGGGGTTACCAAATACAAAGCCTAAGCCAGCCATTAGAGAATAAGGTGAAGTGATTAGAGAAGAAGGAGAAGAGATTTGAGAAGAAGGTGAAGAGTCTTCAAGCAATCCAAGTCCTAGAACTCACCCGATTTCATCGCCGCCACCACCACCAAAACGTAGATCGCACGACGAGGAATGTAACCATATATTTTTCATCAACAAATCAAACCCTTGAAGGCAAGTATATGTTAGTCTAGGAATGAAAATCATATATTTTAATGGAAAAAATTATATATTTTGGAAGAGAATTTATATGTGTTGCAGGGAGAACCCATGTAGTCTAAAATCTTGATCATATGTAGAGGATTACCCATGAATTTATTATGATATTTGGGAAGAAAATATTGATTAAAATAGAGGGTGGTGATTATTCATGCAAAATTTGGTTTTATAAAGAGATTTGAGATTAAACCCTTTTTTGATTGATTCGTTGAGGATTTATTGATGTCGTTACGTTAGAACTTGTTTATGTACATTGCTTATAAACTTGGATTACTTTGATGGGAGTTTGGGATGAAATTATAGAGGTTTGGAGGGGTTAAAATGGCTAAACCCGTAGGTTGAATATTGCAGAAAACTAGGCAAGAACTGCTTGATCGATCGATCGACTCAAGAACATCGATCTATCGATGATCGATCGATCGACCCCCTTTCCTCGATCGATCACCCCTCCTGGAAAACTGCATATCCCCTTTTTGTTTACTCCTGTTAAAATGCTTAGGAACACTTGATTATAATTGATAGAGTATAATGGGTTATGAAGATGACCAATAGGGTCTAAGTAGACTCCGTTGAGTGAAATTAATATGAGATGAAATTTTGGGTTAACGGGGAGTTATTCATACATTGGAAATTGTGCGTACGTTTACTAAAAGATTGAGACTCATGAAAGATTTAGACTAGAAGGTAAGTGAGGGTATACCTACTGAAATTTATACTTAGTGAGAAAGAATACTTCGAGAGATGAGAAGTAAGAACGAAGTAAATAATAAATGAGAATAAAATAGACGAATCCGTTATGAGAAATAATTGAGTAAAATTTGTATTGAGACTGGATAATAACAATTATGGGTCGTGGGCGAACCTAATTTGGAAAATATGAATATTTATATGTATGACTTTGTGAATGTCCATATATTATGTATCTGTGTATGACATACCTAGCTTACTTGCTATCGACATGAGGTTTGCGCGTGACGGCAGTCATATCCTGATGAATCCATGGGATTTTTGAATTGTCACTCGAGAACATAGGACTATGAAAGACTTATCGGTAAGTTGATAAGTCCACTGACTATGGGAACATAGGTATGTGCGTGACCCGTGGGTATGAGAACTATGTTCACCTCCAATTTTTTGTGTTGATATTTTTGGTTCGAGGAATCTTTACCGAACCTATAGTCCCCTATACAGCGACGTGATGTACTGGGACAAGATAGCAGAGTAATGTAGCACCGTGTAACACCCCGCCCGCCCGAGGAGAGCGAACGGAGCGCCACTGTCGATAAAACTAAACTAATCCACAAATAACAAGGTATAGAGCATCTAAATCCTACAATAAAATAAGAAACCACTATTCTCATCTTCAAATTAATACAATAAATCTCTCGAAATAATTACAGCAATCCAACTATCTCAAAAATAAAATAAATCTCCAAATGCTCTATACATCAAAATAAATACAAGTCTTCTCATATCTTGTATTAAAAATTCTTCCCAAATAATCTTCGCTAAAATCATCCCAATTGGTCCATAGCACTCAAATTCGTGCTCACCTGCCAACTAAGAAAAAGATGGGGAAGTACACAATACGACAGGAATATGCTCAACAAAGATGTTAGCGATGAACAAAGCGCAACAATACGACTACGAATACTCAAATCAAATAATGCAAATCTCAATAGCATTTTATCAATAAATTTCTCAACAACACATTAACCGGAGTCACCAGGCCTCACCATACCGCGCCATACTTTATCAAGTAGCCGGAAAAGGAGTCTTGGCGGGTGCCCAACATCAGTGCCATATTAAAATCTCATGACAGCGTGCTCAAAACAACATGAATTATACCACATGAATCAAAATAATT
Organism: Sambucus nigra; assembly: GCA_949130495.1. Lineage (NCBI taxonomy): Eukaryota > Viridiplantae > Streptophyta > Magnoliopsida > Dipsacales > Adoxaceae > Sambucus > Sambucus nigra. The sequence continues at coordinate 349,625,632 of OX422221.1, forward strand.
CCAACAATGATTTTTCCAGATTCCAATGAATTTAACAATTCAAAATATGAGTTCAATTAACGAGAATTCAACGGAATAAACACTCGCGAGATTTCAGGAGCATATTGTGTAAAACCCCATACCTCAAAATCACCAAAAAGAAACAACATGAATCATCACATAATTTCAGCCTCAAACTCTAATCACGCCATCACGTTCTTCTCGCGAAAATAATCAAATCTCGTTCTAGCCCAAACTCGAGAAAACACCAAATAAGCCTTCTAATCTAAGGTTGAAATCTTGAATAAGTTTGGGGCTAGTTTGTATATGAAAGGGAGTAATTTTGTAGAGATTTTCTGGTTGAAAAGTTTGAGAAAAAATGATTTGAAAAGCCAAGCCACGAATTAGTTGATATATAAAGGATTAAGAGTTTGATTAAGAAAAGAGTTCTAATCAGATACAAACACTAAAAATTTTATTCCTGACGATCGGACCGTTGGAATCGCTTAAAATTTTAACATGTTGTAGCGAACGGCGAGACAGGACTTCTGACAAAAATTCAACTTAATCGGACGGTCGGTTTTCTAAAAATATTATTTTTACTAGAGACTTTTATGTTCCGAGGACTCTTAGAGAGTTTTATATTTGAGGACTCTTCTATATAATAAAAATGCAATTAAAACTCCATTTTAAATTCTGATTTCGAAACCGTTTGAAATTATCGCCTTTAAAAATAATAACCAACATATTTGAGTAATAAAAATAATTTTATCTCAAAATTTATTTTTTCTCTTTATTTCGAAAATACCCCAAAAATTACGCGGGTTGTTACACACCGCAGCTGTGTCTCGGGGTGCAGTATAGTATATATATAATATAGTGAATATATATATATATATATATATATATATATATATATATATACATATACATACACGTTTATAACATCATTATATGTATTATAAGGTTAATACGTGGGAATAATTTGGTCTATAAAGAATGGATACATGTGGTTAATCTAGTTAGCGTGGGAACTATAACTAAGATGTCCTAGAGGTACGTTAGGGGTGCACACTAGATGAGAGGTGAAGATTCTCAAGAGAGTGTCACATACTAACATGGTTGTGATATTAGCCAGTAAGCATTTTAAATACTTGCTAATCTATTTTTAAAATTTTTTTACACTCGGGCTCTAACCCGTTTTCTGTCATTTCTTTCTCTCTTGTATATATATGTATGTATTACAGGTGCCCATCCACATGGGCGTCATGCTTAGGTTCTTTGGATTGGACATGCTGCAGCTTATGTGGGAGTTGCAGTCCCTTGCTTTAGACGACTTCGTCATTGAATCAGTTCCTACTTTAGATCTTCATAGTTAGGGCATGTATCGCCCGATTTCCTATTACAGTTGGATTTGTCCGAGATTTAGGATATTTCCAGCATTCGGTACTCCTTGGGAGTTAACTATTGTCAGGATGATTTCATTTATGGTTGTTATACTTGGTTTGGATTATATAGATGGTTTAATTATTGTGTGTTAAATTCCATCCTTATTATTTATGTAATTCTTAATTGTTGGGTATTAAAAAGGTTTTTATTAGTACTTAATAAAGGAAAAATGAGGTTTTAAATGGTTTTGACACTTAGCTTAATTATTTAGGGTGTTCAAATTGGAAATATTATTCTGGGACAGTGATGCTGAGAATGAACCAACCGTTCACCTTGATGTTAATTTAATAAAGGACTGATCACCCGATATTTAATTAGGCGGGGTGTTACAGGTGGTATCAGAGCATCAGGTTCTAGTGTCCTTTAGGGTTTGTGCGGCTTACTATACTTTCAGTTGAGCGTTACTTTGTTTGATATAGAGCCCTATGATTAGGATTGTTGATTTCTATGGTAAGATTCAGCTCTCCTGCTATAACATATATATTAGTGAATCTTATTTGCGTTCGGACGTGTTCGTACAAGAAGTATGGCAGATGAGGGCCATTGCATGAATAGCGAAAGTCGTACTTAGGAGGTTATGAAGTATTTTCGAGGATGATGACCATAATCGAGGTCACCCCTAGTATGGCACGAGAGGTCTGGACTGTAAAGAAGGTTATGACGCTGCCTACAAATTCCAAGTGCTGTTATAGTCGAAGGTGATGCAAAATTAGACTCACCCAACGTAGTATGCTTGGGAGAGGGTCAAATGGAAAATTGAGGAGAGCTATAAGTATAAGTTCTAAAAATGGGGGAATTGGGTGTGTTACCCAACGAAGGCAATATATTCAAAGGCTTGGACATACAGTGGAGGGTGGTTAACTAGAACTGAAAGTTTGGGGTAAAAATTTTCTTGACTCATCGGAGCAAAGTTATAATAGTGGAAGTCAACAACCACTGCCCACGAATGAGGGTACATTTTCTATCTATGGATTTATGCGGCACATAATGATTGTCATTAGGACCTCACATTCATTTGTATCTATTAGAATTGCGTGGACCATAGGGTTACTAGACTTGGCCATTGGCACTATTATTTATGTAGACTCACCGATGGATAGTGGGATGCCTATTATTTTCTTGTATATATCTGTGACACCCCGCCTAATTAAATACCGGGCAATCACTCCTTTATTAAATTAATTCAAGGTGAACAGTTGGTTCATTCTCAGCATCACTGTCGAAAAATAAAACGTTTCCAATTTAAACACCCTAATTAATTAAGCTAAGTGTCAAAACCATTTAAACCTTTATTCTCATTTTATTAAATCCGGTTATAAAACCTTAAACCATTAACGTCTAAAGAGTCACACAATAAGTAGAAGAAGAAAATGAACATTCAAGAGTTTACCCAACAATAATAAATCCCAACATTAAAATACTAAGGATAACATTCTGACATTAACAATCCCGAAATAAAGATACTGAAATTAAAAGAATTACAATCTCTGACAATATCAACTAAATAATGGAAAAAGGGCGACACATGCCCCCACTGGATAAAGCTAAACTAGAAGTAGAGTCAATAATGAGGTCGTCTAAACAATGGCCTGCAACTCCCACAAAATCTACAGCGCGTTCCATCCAAAGGATCCTATGCAAGACGCCCCTGTGGTTGGGCACCTGTAATACATACATATATATACAAGAGAGAAAGAGAAATGGAAACGGGTCAGAGCCCGATAGTGTATATGATTTAAAAATTCGTTTAGCAAGTATTTAAATTGATTACAGGCCAATGCAACAACATATCAGTGCGACACTCTCTTGAGAAATTCTCACCTCTCTTATAATGTGCACTCCTATCGCACTAACCTTCCCAATGGTTTATCTCATCATATATCACACTATCTTTCCCCAAGGATTTAACATATCTTAGGTGACTCTCAAGATTTAAGATTTAACAACCTCATGGTTTAAAAGGAAAATTTCATTTAGTACAAAACGCTCATTTTAACTTTATTGATTCATAAAGTTTTTCAATGTCATATTATACTCTTCAAAACAAGTATTTCCAATTTGAGTCACTACACATGTCTTACTTACCATAACACAGTAGGCAGTTTTCCCAAATTTCAGAAGTTCATATATATATTAAATACTCGTATAATATATATATTCTAACAGCACCCCACATAAAAATTATGGTGCGGGCATACTCTGCTATCCAATCCCCGTATCACTCGTACTAATGGAAATACAAGTTCGGAATCACTTTCGAACTGTATTAACACATACACAAACAATATTGAGGCAAAGCATAGTTTCCAAGTCCAAGAGGTCAGTACATACCCTCACGTGTCTTAGGACCGTCCGACTATCGATCCGATAGCCCGTACCTAGGATTTCTATCTTCTAGGGTACGAGTCAATATCCCCCATAAGGCACACGAGATAAGATCGTCCCAGCGCGGTAACCTCAGGGATAGCAAGTAGCGCGGGCATATTTTTCACACAGAGATAGCATATGCATACACAATCATATAACTATACTAATATTACCATATCAATATTGGGTATATTCTCAAATCCCATACTTACGACATTATTTCTCATATCTCATTATTTGTTATCACATGTAACAGTTCGTTTCTAACCTTGATTCAGTATTATTCCAACTTGCCACATAACTCTCATGGTTTTATCCTCCCACTTATAAAAATTCAGTAGGTATTCATGTATTCTCTTTCGTAACTATTTTACGTAATCTTCTCAATTTAAATACGTAGTTTTATCGTTTCTTATATATGAAATCTCCTAAGGATACAACTCTCGTCTAACCTTAAAGGTCCCGAAACTTATTCATATACCCTACTGGTCCTCTTTATCTCTCAAAACATATTTATAAGGGTGTCCATGAATTATTCCTCATTAAAGTGAATTTCAACTAATTAAGAAGGGAAAACATGAGTCTGCCAGGAGGGGTCGATCGATCGAGGTCTGGGGCTCGATCGATCGAACCTTTGATCGATCGAAGCTCAAGGCTCGATCGATCGATCAAGCAGGTATTGCGAATCCTGCAATTTTGCAGTTACGGGTTTCATCCTCTAACCTCAACCAATTCCATATTTTTCATTCCTAATCGTCCCAGAATTTATACTACTAACATTATATCATCATATTATGTATTTTCTACGTAAAGCATGTAAGTTTCCGTCACTAAACATGGATTAACAACCCAAAATTCATGTAAATATCAAGAACCCTAGATATCTCTTAAACATGGTTCTAACACATCTTTTCCAAATTTCCTTCTTATAAAACATCATAAATTCGTGATTTAATCCTCTAAATGGAAAAAGGGTTTCCAGAATATCATTTAAATCATCCCTACATGCAATTTCCTATCTCAAATGGGGTTTTTCTTCTATACAACTCATCCTAATCATTCCTAAACTAATATGAGTGCTGCATCAACGAAAATAAGCAAGATAAACACTTGCCTGGGATTTTTGACGTTCTGGTTTGGTGCCGAATTTGGTGTGGTTGCGTTCCCCGTCTCGCGATCTACGCGTTGGTGGTGGAAGCGGTGCAAACGGATGGATTTCGGGCCTTGGATTGCTTTGGAAGCTCTCTCCTTCCCTCTCCTATGGTCGTCACTTGTCTTTGGTTGTTCTAACCCTAGAAGGCAACCTTAGACATCTGATATAACCCTTGTAATTTCGTGGGTTTAATTACCCAAAACTATAAAATGACCAAAATGCCCTCCCGGGGTACTAATTAAGTCTAAAATAGCCCCGAGACTCAAACTAAACCCCCGGGTACACTTTTCTGACTATCTTGACCCTTCCGGACACGTTGGCACACTCAAAATGACCATACGGATAACTAAAAATATTTCACTTTTATTAATCAACATTTATTCCCGACGCGACACAGACGCGTCCCGACTTAAATTTCCATAATTGTCATTTTATTCACACTTGACAATATTATAAAAGTAAATCTCATATATTACTATACTCATCCAGTAACATTCAACAAATAACAAATTTCCAATAATTACTAACTCTCGTCACGCTAGTAAATATTTAAAACAACATTCCGGATTAAAATTAAATTAATTTATCTCAATTTAAATTTAATAAATCCCATATTTTAAAAGCTATAAAAATACGTGGTATTACAATATCAAAACGTGAGTTTAATTTTATCAGAGATTTACTTGTTATAGACATGTCCGAGTAGGATGAGATTATCGGCATGGATTGACTTTGTTGTATTTAATTTGAGTATTGAGATTAGTGGATTTATATTATTGTGAGATTCTTTTGCATGCTCTATACCTTGTTACTTATGGAATTAGTTTAGTTTTATCGTAATAGCAGGCCACGTGTCTCTCCGGGCACGCGGGGTGTTACAGTTGGTATCAATTTATTAAATTGGGAATTTATAAAATTTAATTTGAGATATTAATTTAATATTAATCCAGAAATTTATTTTAATATTTACTAGTATGATGTGAGTTAGTAATTATTGGAAATTTGTTGAATATTACTAGATGAGTAAATTAATATATGAGATTGATTTTATTAAAATTGTCACGAGTGAATAAAATGGCAATTATGGAAATTTAATTCGGGACGCGCCTGTGTCGTGTCAGGACTAAATTATTATTATTAAAGTGAATAAATTATAAGTCATCTGTATAGTCATTTTGAGTGCGCCAAAGTGTTCGAAATGGTCTAGATAGTCAAAAAAGTGTACCCGCGGGTTTAGTTTGGGTCTCGGGGCATTTGTAGGCCTAATTGTCATCCCGAGAGGGTATTATAAACATTTTATATTTTTGGGTAATTAAACCCACGAAATTTTCTTAGTATTTATTAGCCATTTAGAGTTGTCTCTTGGGGTTAACAAACACAAAGCCTCAGCCATCCATTGGAGAAGAAGGTGAAGTGATTAGAGAAGAAGGTGAAGAGATTTGAGAAGAAGGTGAAGAGTCTTCAAGCAATCCAAAACCTAGAACTCACCCGATTTCATCGCCACCACCACCAAAACGTAGATCGCACGACGAGGAATGTAACCATATATTTTTCATCAACAAATAAAACCCTTGAATCCGAGGCAAGTATCTATCTTGCTAAATTCCAAGTTAATATACCTTCCATGTTAGTCTAGGAATGAAAATCATATGTTCTAATGGAAAAAATTATATATTTTGGAAGAGAATTTATATGTATTGTAGGGAGAACTCATGTAGTCTAAAATCTTGATAATATGTAGAGGATTACCCATGAATTTATTATGCTATTTGGGAAGAAAATATTGATTAAAATAGAGGGTGGTGATTATTCATGCAAATTTTGGTTTTATAAAGAGATTTGAGATTAAACCCTTTTTTGATTGATTCGTTGAGGATTTATTGATGTCGTTACATTAGAACTTGTTCATGTACATTGCTTATACACTTGGATTACTTTGATGGGAGTTTGGTATGAAATTATAGAGGTTTGGAGGGGTTAAAATGGTTAAACCCCTAGGTTGAATATTGCAGAAAACTGGGCAAGAACTGCTTCATCGATCGATCGACCCCCTTTCCTTGATCGATCGACCCCTCCTGGAAAACTGCATATTTTTTCCCTTTTTGTTTAGTCCAGTTAAAATTCTTAGGAACCCTTGATTACCATTGATAGAGTATAATGGGTTATGAAGATGACCAATAGGGTCTAAGTAGACTCCGTTGAGTGAAATTAATATGAGATGAAATTTTTGGTTAACGAGGAGTTATTCATACATTGGAAATTGTGCGTACGTTTACTAAAAGATTGAGACTCATGAAAGATTTAGACTAGAAGGTAATTGAGGGTATACCTACTGAAATTTATACTTAGTGAGAAAGAATACTTCGAGAGATGAGAAGTAAGAACGAAGTAAATAATAAATGAGAATAAAATAGACGAATCCGTTATGAGAAATAATTGACTAAAATTTGTGTTGAGAATGGATAATAATAATTATGGGTCGTGGGCGAACCTAATTTGGAAAATATGAATATTTATACGTATGACTTTGTGAATGTGCATATATTATGTATCTGTGTATGACATACCTAGCTTACTTGCTATCGACGGGAGGTTTGCGCGTGAGGGCAGTCATATCCTGATGAATCCATGGGATTTTTCATTTGTCGCTCGAGAACATAAGACTATGAAAGACTTATCGGTAAGTTGATAAGTCCGTTGACTATGGGAACGTAGGTATGTGCGTGACCCGTAGGTATGAGAACTATGTTCGCCTCCAATTTTTTGTGTTGATATTTGTGGTTCAAGGAATCTTTACCGAACCTATAGTCCCCTATACAGCGATGTGATGTATTGGGACAAGATAGCAGAGTAATGCAGCACCGCAGCTGTGTCTCGGGGTATAGTATAGTATAGTATATATATATATATATATATATATATATATATATATATATATATATATACGTTTATAACATCACTATATGTATTATAAGGTTAATAAGTGGGAATAATTTGGGCTATAAAGAATGGATACATGTGGTTAATCTAGTTAGCGTGGGAACTATAACTAGGATGTCCTAGAGTTACGTTAGGGGTGCACACTAGATGAGAGGTGAAGATTCTCAAGAGAGTGTCGCATACTAACATGGTTGTGATATTAGCCGGTAAGCATTTTAAATACTTGCTAAACTATTTTTAAAACTGTTTTACACTCGGGCTCTGACCCATTTTCAGTCATTTCTTTCTCTCTTGTGTAAATATGTATGTATTACAGGTGCCCATCCACAGGGGCATCATGCTTAGGTTCTTTGGATTGGACATGCTGCAGCTTATGTGGGAGTTGCAGGCCCTTTTCTTTAGACGACTTCGTCATTGAATCAGTTCCTACTTTAGATCTTCTAGTTAGGGCATGTGTCGCCCGATTTCCTATTACAATTGGATTTGTCAGAGACTTAGGATATTTCCAGCATTTGGTACTCCTTGGGAGTTAACTATTGTAAGGATGATTTCATTTATGGTTGTTATACTTGGTTTGGATTATATAGATGGCTTAATTCTTGTGTGTAAAATTCCAACCTTAGTATTTATGTAATTCTTAACTGTTGGGTATTAAAAAGGTTTTTATTGGTATTTAATAAAGGAAAAATGAGGTTTTAAATGGTTTTGACACTTAGCTTAATTATTAGGGTGTTCAAATTGGAAATATTATTTTGCACAGTGATGATAAGAATGAACCAACCGTTCACCTTGATGTTAATTTAATAAAGGACTAATCACCCGGTATTTTACTAGGCGGGGTGTTACACTTAGGCCAAACACCCAAATTCAAATTTTAACTTTTTTTATATTGATTCAATTTAGTATGAATGTAATGATGAAGTCCAAATTAAATAAGCCAGTCCATATAAACAAACTAAGCATGAGAAGAAGAAAGGAAAAATCCCTTTAAGGAAAAACCTCGATTTTAGCACTGTATCAGAATTCACAGACACTATACGACTTACAGATTACTTAGATCTCTAATTATAATGCCCAGTTCTTCAAGCCTTCTAGAGATATGGCACAGTCAAGCACCGTCCATAAGAAGCGGTCTTCCTTTGATATCCACTGATCAACCTTCTTCTTCAGTAGTAGAACCTATGCTCCAACAGTCTGTAGTAGAGAAGATCTTTACAGTAGTCTTTGAATAAGGAATTTGTTCTTCAAGATTTGATAAAGTTATCTCTAAAGTTCCAAGGCGTTAGGAAGAAAATTTGATAGAGTTTGATCACAAAAGAACTCTAAAATGGCTTCCCAAAGAGTTTAATCCCGTTTCTTTATTTATAGGGAAATTAGTTGCAAAGAGATAGGCATTAGAGATTTATATCAGGTTTGTTTAAAAAAATAAAAACTCACGCGCTCGTTAGAACGAATTGTACCTCGTTCGAATGGCGTACCCTTTTTCATTCGATAAGGTTTACAACAAAACTTCGAACGACATTCCAGTCCTTGCCAAAAGGCGTCGCTTTAGATCTCATTCAAACTCGTTATAATGATGTACCTAGTATCATTTGAATGACATCCAATGAATCTTAGAACGACATTCTAGATTGACTAAAAGTTGTCGTCCCAGATTTCGTTCGAGCTAAGGAGTCTCATTCTAACGACATTATGTAACTCGTTCGAATGATCTATCAAACTCGTTATCACGAGATTTTAAAATTTTCTTTAAAAACATTTTAAAATGAAAACTCTTTAAAAATGACCCCTGAAAATTAAAGTCTTTACCAAAGTACCTAATAACTCTTCTAAATGTTTTTGTAACGAACGATCTTTAATCTTGCAAATGTCGTCAACTTCGTATCTTCGAATACATGGAAGTTGTCATGAAGGTGCAGTGGTGTGTAATGGGACAAACCAAATAAAAAACTTAACTTGAGTAATTATAAAACTTTCTCTTACAACTATCTGCCTTTGGTTATTCCGTTACAGAATAAAAATCGGATGTAAATTGACCCCTAAGACTAATACAACTAATGCTCTCCCAAGTCAATAACCTAAAATGCTTCAACTGAAAAGTCTTCATATTTTGTGGTCCAAGAAATCAACATCTAGGCAGAATGACCTTCACATGAGACAAAGGAAACACCATACCTCGGACGAGTTTTGAAAAATTAATAAACTCCACCTCATTTTGTTCTCCCCCTTTTTGTCCGTAATAGATAAAGGAGTAGAATCTGAACATTAATAATAAGCATCACATGAAGAAGTAAAATTATCATCACAGAGATAATCAATAAGCACAAGTAATGATAATCCAAGAGTCATAATGTGTTCTTACCTTATCAAACAACCATTTTTTATTTTTTTTCAACTTTTTAAGTATAAGGTATACAAAGAATACATATAGGCACAAACGCACATAGTCACCAGGGAATAACACTAAAATATTTGAATCATGAGAACGAAATGTAATTTTGTGAACATTTTCCATAGAAAAGTAAACATAAGCATTCATAACATAGGTGCACGAAGTCGTGAGATACTTATAAAGAAAGAACTCAATTTCAACCTTCGGTGTAAAATGTTGAAATTAGATGAAGTTGACACCACCTATGAAATATGCCATGAATTTTAATGATTCTCAAAACAAATACTCCAAACTATTTAATGCTTTTCAAGAGACTCCGTTGTGCAAACCCAATGATCTTTTTACTTTATAACACCCTCAAAATCACTCATGTATAATAATTTTCTCTTAAGTACTTTGAAGATATCATAATGCTCATATGTAGCGAAGCATCAACGAATATAAAATAAATACCCTTGGAAGTTCTATTTTATGTGCCGTTAATCTTTTTAGGCACTTTTTGCAAATGGTGGCTTTTCACGCAAAGAGAATTTATCTCTTCTGTAGACCCTTTCCATTGCTTAACATATATCAATATTTTTCGAAAAATAAAATTTAGGCAATCGTTCTTATAAGCACAACATATCTCTTTTTACATTTGGTTCATTATAAAGAAGGACTGCTATGAGAACACCGCATTCGGCATATGATAAACAAGTACAATGTTCATATATTTCGTGCACACGTGGAATAAAGATGACAAAGACTCTAACGTTTAGAAAGTAATCAACAATCATCAAAAAAATATTATCCACACATTATTAAGCATACTAAAAAAAATAAAGCCATGTCTTAAAGAACTATGAAAAATTCCTGTGAATGGATGGAATGTAGGGGTGGTCCTAATATCTTAAATGTTCATCCATATACGGTGAAAAACATGAAAATACAAAGATCTTTTTGTCTTTTCCAAAAATTTCATCAAAATAAAATCTTTTTCGATTTTTTAAATTTTTCTTAAAAACCAAAAATCTTTTTGGAGTTTTTTAGTCTTTCTATAAAAACAAAAATCTTTTTGTAATTTTTCAAAATATATCAAAAAGAAAATCCTGTGAATATAATGATTATACAATCTAGCAATAGGGATATAAGATATGATCATGATAAATATCCTACGCTTGATAAAGTACCCGAACTCAATCAATGGAGCAAATCCCCAAAGACTTACAAAGATCCTCGAATCTAGGTGCATCTAAAGGTTTCGTGAAAATATCGGCTAATTGATGTTCGGTACTCGCAAAACTCAAAGACACAAACTTCTTCTCAACGAGTTCATGAACAAAATGCTCATGTATCCAAATATTCTTTGTGTGATAATGTTGGACCCGATTACGAGATATATGAATTGCACTCATATTATCGCAAGAAATAGTCATTGTGCCTTATGAAATCCCATAATCTTCCAACATTTACTTCATCCATAAGAGTTGCGTGCAACAACTCCTGGTGGTTGTATACTCAGCTTCAGTCGTGGACAAAGATATAGAGTTTTTCTTCTTGCTTAACCAAGAGACAAAAATACTCCCAAAGTAAGAACACATATTCGAGGTGCTCCTATAACCATCAACATCCCCGACCCAATCAACATCCGAATAGGTGAACAAACGATCATCGATATCAAAGGAATACCAAATACCATAGGAAAGAGTGACACTTACGTATTTGATGATATGTTTAAGTCCATGTAAGTGTGACTCTTTCGTGGGCTTGGTATTACACACAGACTTCAATGCTAAAGGCAATGTAGAAACAACTAGCTATCAAGTAGATAATACTACCTATCATGCTCCTATAAAGGGCTTTCTCCATGGCCTTGCCTAAAGTGTCTTTACTAAGATTAGTCGATGTACTTATAGGGGTGTGTGAGTGCTTAGTGGAGTATAAACCAAACTTCTTCACTAGGTCCCTAATCTATTTGCATTGAGATATGAATATCCCATCCTCTAGCTGACGCACCTAGAGACCTAAGAAGAATATAAGCTCACCAAACATGCTGATCTCAAACTCGATCTTCATCTCCTCCTCAAAAGCGTGAGCATGTTGGGAGCATGTGGATCCAAATACTATGTTTTCCATATAGACCTGGGTAACTAATATAACACCACTCTCTCTCCTCATAAATAACGTCTTATCCACTCTCTCTCTCTTGAATCCATGAGAGAAGAGATATAAAGTGATCCTCTCAATCGTACAGGGCCTTGTTAAGAAAAAAGGCATGTCCCGGGTGCTTTGGGACTTCAAATCCCTTTGGTTGTTTCACATAAAATTCCTCCTATAGAATGCCGTTAAGGAAGGAACTCTTGACATCCGTTTGATATAACTTGAGGCGCATATGACATTCCATGGCAAGTAGTAAGCAGATGGCCTCAAGCCTAGAAATAAGAGCGAGTGTCTCGTCAAAGTCTACATCCTCAATTGTGTGTAGCCTTGAGCGACCAACCTAGACTTATTACAAACTATCGTACCATTCTCATCCATCTTATTCTTGTAAATCCACTTTTTACCTATCATATTAATCTCTCTAGGTCGGGGGACTAACTCCTAGACATCGTTCTTGTGAAACTGAAGCAACTCATTTTGCATCATGGATATCCAATGATCATCCTTGAGTGCTTCTTACATATTATTGGTCTCGCCTAAGGAGGTGTAGCAAACATATCTCACCACACTCTTAAGTTGATCGCGAGTCTTGACACCTAGTGTGGGATCACCAAGTATAGCGGAAAGGGTCATGACTCTTTTGAAACCAAGAGGGTGGATCCTCTAAACCAAGAGTGGGGTCCGTAAAAATAGTATGAGGAAGGATGGGATCATCACCAGGGGGTACATCATCCTCACACTAGGGGTTAAGGTCAATAGATGCCGACGGCTTATATCTCTAATCATGACATTTATTGACTACATAAGCTTGCAAGGTTAAACACCCTATAAGCCCTACTCGATGATGAATAACTTAAGAATATCCCCTCGCCACTTCGGGAGTCAAACTTTCCTAAGTGCTCTCTATCTTTCAAGATGTATCAAGTACTTCTAAAGACACGAAAATATGATAGGTTGGCTTCTTCCCTGTCCATAACTCATATGGCGTGTGTGGATGAATATATACTCCATTCATCGTATGGCACGCGATAATCACAATCTTTTACCAAAAATGGATAAACACGTTTCTTCGAAGAAGCATGGATCTATTTATCTCTTGTATCACCCCATTATTCCTCTTAACTGTCCCATTTTTTTAGGAGTACGTACCAATGAAAACTCGTATTTGATGCCCACTCCATCACAATAGCTATACACTATGGTTTTTTTAAATTAAGTGCTATTGTCACTATGCATCAGATTAATAGTTTAATAGTAACACTGCATTGATTTTGTAGAACATGACACTTGGTTGTTAGGAAATCAACCACGTTGGACTTTTCTTTAAGAAATGCCATGATAGATTCTCTATAAAAGTCATCGAACATCATGATGATGTATCTCTTACCACCTAAACTCTTCGAGCAAGTAGGACTCCAAAATACGTGTGGTGGTAATGGTATTCAACTTCCATTGGGGACTTTGAATTTATTTTCCTTATTGGCAAAGTCCACAAACTGAGGAAGTTGGATTCCTAAGTGCTTGTAAGCCATGAACTAGGGCATTTTTCACTAATCTCTCAACATCTATAAAGTTCACATTACCTATTCATTCATGGCAAAGTCTATAGAGGATACCGTGTCATTGTTGCACACATAGGAGGACTTGGGAATGATCCCTTAGTAATTATCTTTGATCCTCGTACCTTGTTGAAAATTTCATCTAATTGATCATATACGATACATTCGAATCGGTCAAATTTTATCATAATATTTTCATTGCACAATTATCTTGTGCTAATTAAGTTCTCTTTCAACCATTTTACAAATAACACATTATCTAGTTTAGGAAATCTGGGTATCTCAACACATCCACGTCGTAAAATACTTGACCTATTCGCATCTCCAAAGGTGACTTTGCCTTCCTTGTGATCCTCAAGGTTGGAAAAAAATGATATGTCACGAGTTATGTGCCTAGAGAACCCCTATCAATATACCATTGTGAAGTATTTTGAACCTTGAGCGCAATGTGAACAACAAGGGCTTTGTCATCTTGCTTAGGTACCCAAGTGGAGGTAACTTTTTGTTAGCCCTTATCGTTGTAGGCTCTAGTCGTATCATTATAATCATTCTCAAATAACATAGACATCCATTCAAATTCTTACATTAAGCTTTATGAAGTCGCAATTAGGAACTCAACTTTCTATATCAGACTAGTAAAATTACTATAACAACACGCAAGAGTGCGTGTACTTTAAGTTCTTCCTAACTAGTAGCAAAACTCTCTAAGGTAACCTCTCCTTTTATAGTTAGTGAAAAAATAGACTTTTTTTTTCTCTATTGTTGTTCGTTTTCTTAAGTAGAACTCTTTTTTGCGGTTTAGGTCGAGGCCCATAAAGATCTACCAGAAATTTAGGAACCGGTTTCGATGCAGTATAGGAAGTGGATGCACCGTCGTAACCTATTCCTCGCCTCTCTCCAAAATATAAAGCTGGACCGAGGAGCATCTTTTCAACCCTCTTCGATGTATCCTCTATGGTAACCTAGACTTTTCGGGCATATTTGAGATATTCCTCGAGTTGGGATATAAGGGATTCAAGTTTCTCATGAGTCTCCATATAGGCTTAAAGATCTTTTGTAATAATAGCCACTTTGTTGTTCAAGTCACAATTTTACCTCTCTATTAAAATGACCTTCTCTCCCAAAGAAACTCTCACTGAGGACTCTCTCTCTTTTGCCTCTTTCGAATCCTTCTTTAAAGATAAAACTCTAATCTCTAACCCTTTATTTTGTTTCTTTATTTTAAAGGACTTAGTTTAAAGATTGGCATAAGCACATTGAAGGTCACTTTCTCCCTCACTCAAAGATATATCTCCCTCACTTTCTCATGAATGACTAGACTCAGTATCGAGGTCATCACATTTATCAGCTTCCTCATCGGAAAGAGTCATACAGATGTACTAATATGACTATCCATGAATGCAGTGAAGTTACGTCCATGCGGGGATTCGTCATCGAAATCCACCGACTCGACACCGCTACCACTAAGTGTGGCATTGAAGGCCTTTTCCTTGTCTCTTTAATCTCGTATCACATTTGTGAGCTTTGCAATCATTACCCTCTCACTCATAACATCTATCTTCATCTTTCTTGGGGTAATCATTTCTTTATTTTTCAAAATATTTCTTGTCCTATTTATATTTTTTGTCTTTCTCAAAGCTCCCATTTTCTTTGGAAGTATTTTCTTTTCCTAGGTAAATTAATTCTATATAGAAGAAAGAACTGTACATGGGAAGATCAAAAAAAGAGAAAACACAATCTACTAAAGTAGAATAGACAATCAAAGGAAGTACCCTACATAAGGTTACAGAAGCAACAAACGACAATAATAATACAAAAGGCTATAAGGTAAGCCCATTTGGTTTCAAGCCATCTGGTTGTTATAGCTCCTCCTCGATTTCTTCAAATTCTTAGCCTTAGCAAGGACAATAGCACCAATGTCTTAAACATGTTGAGAGCTGGTTTTGTCCCCTCTTTGGTGTAGTTTTCTATTTATCTCCATCCAAATATAATATGTGGTGGAAGATAAGGATATGGTTGTCACTTTAGAAATCAAATTGTTCTTACAAGCATACAGAGTAATAGCTTCAATATCATAATCTCAACTCCCAAATTGCCTATAAGTTTGGTTCCTACTTTGAATATCTTCCCAGACCTGAGAGGTGTAGCGATAGTAGACCATCATGTGGCTAATTTACTCTATCCTATTGCTACATAAGAGGTAGGTAGCATCCTCAATCAGTCCCCAAGCAAGCAGTTTGGATATGATGACAAGAGCTTTTCTGCAAATAAACTAGAGAATGAAGGAACATTTTGGAATGTTAGACTTCTTCCAAACGACCTTATACCATTGGACATTAGGTTAAGTGTCCCCATCTTCTCATATACTGAGTTCGCAGAGAAGTTACCAATGGCATTTGGAGTCCAAGTAACTTTATCCTTAGATAGAGGGTCAATGGTTGGTAAGATGGAGTTCCTAACATCATTGAGATCCCATGTGATAGTAGAGGGCCATGATCAGCTAGAACCACTAATAAGGTTATCCACTTTTGCTTTGGAGTTGCTATCATCATCATAAATTGCCCTATCATTAAAGAGGGTCTGAAGAGGACCAAGTTGGTGTCAATTATCATACCACATAAATGAGACACCCCGACTAATTATATACCGGGTAGCTACTCCTTTATGAAATTAATACAGAATATCAAGTTGGTCCAGTCGTAGAATCACTGTCAAAAATATTTAATTTATTACTAGCCACCTAATATTTAAAAAGAGAGATGTCAAATTATTATTAATTAAAATAACGACAACCAAGTAATAAAATCAACAACCTTCCATTGCATAAACAATCTCATGTAAATAACCAACAAAATGAAATAAACTAAGTCTGGAGTAAACACTCCAATAATAATATTTCCAGAGTAAATAAAATCCTGATACAAGAGTATGAATAAACCAACATTTGAAATAATGAAAGTCTGTATCTACAATCTTTAGATAAGAATGGAAACCATGCCCTAACTGATATGAATGACCCTGAAGGAACCAAGGATAAATGTGGAGGCATCTAATACCAAGATCTTGTAACTTCCACAGCATCTACATCACGTCATCAGAATGGAACTCCTATGCTTGGTGTCCCTGTGGATGAGCACCTAAAAAAATTTTACAAAATAAAAATAGATTTGGAGGAAAACGGGTCAGAGCCCGAGGTGAAAACATTTGAAAACTTTAGCAAGTGTTTAAATTACAATTAAACAACACATATTATAAACATGTTAGTTGCGTACTCTCACATGAGTTTCTCACCTCTCAACTAATGTGCACACCTAACGTATGCCCTTAATCATCCTAGTTATGCCATTAACAAACTAGTCTGTACCACTCCTGCTTTCACATTTTAACATAGGGTATCTACTCTTAACACCTAAACAAGTTTTATTCATAACCCATATTAACATTCATTAAATTACTTATCTCAAGTGTTAATTAAATTCTCACATTCTTAGCCCATTCAAATATCTTAGGTATTCACATCTACTAAGAAGCAGTGAACCAGTCACAAGTATATATATATATCACTCTCAGTACATATATACATATAAGTCACCCTTAGGCTAAGCTGCGGTGCACGGATACTCTACTATCAAATCCATTTACATCACGTACGTAATGATCACGTGCTACGAATCACTCAGGAACCGTCTCAATACAAATCACACATATTGGAGGTGAACATAGTTCACATACCCATGGGTTATGCACATACCTACGCTCCCATGGTCAGTTGACTTATCAACTCACAAATAAGTTATTCACAGTCCTATGTCCTTAAGGTACCAATCTAAATCCCCCCCCCCCCGAAGGCACACAAAGATAAGATGGTCCTTTTTCGAAAACCAACCTCCCGTGATAGCAAGTATGGTAGGTATGTCATACACATAAGAAATCCGTACACTAGGCATTCACACAACCTAAGTAATCGTATTTCAATATGGGTATTCACACATTCCATCTAGTAAGTCTCTTACGTAGCAAGTTTATCCCGAACATCATACGTAATATATATTTATCTTGATAACTCTCGTTGTATCAATTTGAGTACTTAAACCTATCCCAAAAGGTTACTGATACATCACGAATATTGCATATTTGCGCCCCTTTATCTTTATGCATTCTAGCACTTTTACGTTCTTAATGTCTATATTTATTCTCGTTAACCAGACAACCTTGTATTTGGACATATATATGTTTTTCAGGGGTTAATTGTGCTTTTGTACGTATTGGAATGCTAAAAGTGAGTTTCGGTTGCATTTCGGAGAAGTTTCATCATTAAATGCTACTTCAAGGGAAATTTGGTCTTTTCAAACTCATTATTTTTTATGCAATGAAGTTACCAACATGTATATCATCAAATTATCTTTTCGTGGCCACTGACCGTGCGTCATTCTGACTCCGTATGTGGAAGTGATGGCCATTTCCGGAAGGTTTTAATATTTTCTTCTACTTCAAGGGCATTTTGGTAATTTCATACTGCATAATTTGGAGCGTTTAAAAATAGAATCATGTAGAGAATTGAATTATCTTCGCGTGGTTCCGACCACGCCTCATTTTGATTCCGTATGAGGGAGTTATAGTCGTTTCCTTACAACGCATCAAAATTGGTTCAAAGAGGAAAAGTTGGTTGTCTCCAGTCCAAGGCAAATCTCAAAACCGAGGTCAACCGGTCCCATCAGATATGGAAGAAAATTGACTTATTTTGGGTTTTTTGTCTTGGTTTTATGGGGGGTTTGTTTTGGGGTATAAATAGAGTGTTAGGGGATTTTCTTTGGGGATATATTTCATTTTAGGTTAGAGAACTTTGGGGATATTTTTGGAGTGCCCCTCTCCTCCATTTTCTTTGTTGTATCCATTTAATGTAAGATCATATTACTATTCATTGTCTCTTTTCTTTTGTTTATGCTTTGTGCCCTAGTTTTTCATGTTTTACATTTATTTCAAGTCTAGTTTAATTTGTGTAGTGTAATTTAATTAGTTGGTTTATCTATGTTGTTTATCATGATTAGTGGCTAGTTTAGTCTAGGTTGTGTTGGATTGAACTCACCTAGGGTTGGTGTTGCCTTGCTTTGGTGATGGAGTTTACGGGTCTATTTCGTGTGCGTTGTCCTATTTATTATGCCTAGGGGATTTGACGGGGTATATCATGTATGCTCCGTGCTTACGACCTTGCGTGCGTAATTTTCGGGGTATTTGTTGACGCCAAAATCATATTCGACTTTTATGCAAATTTAGGGGTGTGACAACTCTTGATTTAATTAACTGTCGAAACGAGACGCAGTCTTAATAACTCCTTGACCCATGTAACCATTTTATACTAATTAACTCGGGGTGAGGTATATTCGACGCAACATATAGTTTTTATTCTTTTTGTTAATCTAGTTTAATTTTCCCTCGCCTAGTTTAATCTTTCTCTTTATTATCTTTTCGTTTTAGTTAGAAAATTATCTTTTACACTTTTATTGAGAAGTATTAAATCCATTAAATTCTAGCAACTTATCTCTGTGGATTTTCAATACCCGGACTTGGCCGCTATACTCCCTTTTTGAGTGTAGTCATAAGTTTAGGTTTTTGTATTGAGGAGGTGAAATGAAAACAACGATTAGCGTCTTGACATGCGCTACTTTTCACCCTTAATCAATTACTAGGTCTCTTATTAGGTTCTAATGTTATCTCAGTAACTTAAAGTCCCTTTGTTACTATTCTTACCCTTACATCATCATTTATTCCCATTATAGTTTCAATTCGAACGATTTATAACCCTACCTAACTCGGTAAACCCTCGTAAGTCATAGCATTAAATTTCATAAGGTAAACTATTTTTGCGGGCACCAACTAAAACCCTACTGACCTTAACTAAGTCCCAAAATATTAAATTAATCACCCTAAGAATCATCATCGGCCTTGGGATTTTCATTAAACCTTAAGGAAAATAATTTCTTAAAATCAGGAGGGTCGATCGATCATCGATTGATCGACATTCTTGGATCGATCGATTAATCAAGAAGGTATTTGCCCAAATTTCTTAAACAGTTACGGGTTTCTTCCTTTTTACACATCAAATTATTCATTACAATGTCCCAAACTCCTAAGAAAGTTCAATAATCATCCTATTAACATATTATCATACTATAACATATTAGAATCATTAAACCATCATGGATCATCAGTTTCTTGGATCAGAACACCCAATTTTCATAAAAAAAAACCTATTTCTTCTATTTCCTTCAAGATCTTCATAAAACTCAACATAAATTCACAATTCCCTACGCATGGATCATGGTTTCATAACTAATATATGCCCAGAAGTTTATCTACATGAAGCCTACCCATATTCAATGTTTAATTCTCTAATTCCATAATTAATTCACTTATTTACGATAAATCATCAAATCTAAACTATAATGTAAAATATACGCTTTGAATCTTTGCAAGATAAATCACTTGCCTCTGATTATAAGTTATGATCCATTGATGATGGTATTGGTTGGTTCTCCCTCTCTTTCCGGTCACAAATCCGGCGATGGTGGTGGTGTGTGGTGGTTGTTTTGCCTTGGAAACCCTTGGGATTCTCATGAAACCCTTTTCTTTCTTCTCACGTTACTCTCTCTTGTGTTTAACAAATAATGGCCCTAATAACCATAAGTTTTGACTGATAAATAAACCAAATTTTCGTAGGTTACTATTCATCAAAAATAAGAATCACTAAAATACCCTCTCGGGTTGCCGGTTAGGCCTAAAAATGCTCCGGGACCCAAACTAAACCCCCGGCTAGTGTTTTATGACTATCTCGACCCTTTCGGACACGTCAGCGCACTCAAAATGATCATATGGATGACATAAATATAAAATACTT
This sequence comes from Sambucus nigra, assembly GCA_949130495.1. Classification (NCBI taxonomy): domain Eukaryota; kingdom Viridiplantae; phylum Streptophyta; class Magnoliopsida; order Dipsacales; family Adoxaceae; genus Sambucus; species Sambucus nigra. The sequence continues at coordinate 349,646,505 of OX422221.1, forward strand.
TTTAAAATAACACCCAATTTTCGTAGGTCACTATTCACCAAAAATAGGAATGACGAAAACACACTCCCGAGTTGCCAGTTAGGCCTAAAAATGTCCCGGGACCCAAACTAAACCCTCAGCTAGTGTTTTATGACTATCTCAACCCTTTCAGACATGTTGGCGCACTCAAAATGATCATACGGATGACATAAAAATAAAATACTTTTAAATCCAGTAAATTTGGTACTGACACGACTGACACGCGCGTCCTAATTTAATTACCGAAACTGCCGTATTTTTAACTCATGATAATTTTAATAAATTCAATAATCACATATTACCATAGTCACTCAGTAATATTCAAAATTATCATCATATTTAAATAGTAATTCTCGTCTCGCTACTTATTTAAATTCTAATTAATTTCCAATTAATTATCCCAAATTAATTTAATTAATCCCACAATTAAAAGCAATTTCATTTAATAAATCTCATAATTAAAAGCATAAAATTACGGGGTATTACATACTCCCCCCCCCCCCTAATGACGGAATTTCATCCCGAAATTCAGAAAAGTAGGCATACCTGGAAAAATTTAAGTATCCTTCAGTACTCAATACAAAATACAAAGAAAGGCTCTATCACTACAGCCCTCTCTTCACAACAAGCTTATTGAACACTCTTGACACTTTATCAGTTATAGGGTTATACTTCAATAAATGCACCTCACGTAGTGCTCTTACTAAATAACATTCGAATAAGAATAGCCTATACATCATTGGCAGCATTAACTCAATATTATTGTGAGTTCGTACCTCACTTCGTATCAACCCCCACGTTTATCTAAACACAAAACTCTTATCCTGGGAGAAACCATAAAACATCTGACTACTCTTGTCTGTTCTTTGAATCTCTGTTCTCGGCATTGTGACTTTTACACAAGGGAAAGACACTTTCAGACGGTTGGTGGTTATCCCATTATATTCATCGGATTCGAACTTCTGACGGATACCAAAACTCTGATAATCCGCTCACCTTTAAACAGCCAGAGGAAGAATGGTAAGGTTTTATCCACAGAAAACCTCAGTAAACACCTTGTCCACTGTAAATAGGTACGGGTGCTTTCACACAACTTTACTATTAGGTAATATCCTTTCCCCGTTACCAAATTATACTTCACTTACTAGTTATATCCGTTGTGGAAATGAAATGATTGTAATGAATCCAAAATTACTTTCATACAGTTCCACCAGTTGTCAATCACCTTGCGCCTACTCTCCGGGCTATAGGTGAGACATCCTTCTCAAAATGAAACGTTATCCCCACTACTTCCTGATACCCCATGTTGAAGGTGGATTTCAAGGATCTCATCCTAGTTCAGAATAATACTGGTCGGACCACATATCGGCGCATTCACTATCTAATAGTGTAATTTACCCAAGGATATAACAATTACTTTCTTTCTGGACAACCCGTTCCACACATTCGAAGGAACTCGTTACATATCTTTATGACTTCAACCCATCAAAGAAATTTACCAACTTGACTCTTCCTCTATTGGAATCGTCGGCTCGACACCAAGTTTCTGGTTGATACCCTTACTCCAACCGATCTACTACTTTCTATACCCCTTTCAATACCTACTTTCACGTATAATTCTTCCCATTAAGTGATACTTACTAACCCTCTTCTTCCCTCGGCGTATACCAAAATTTCTGACCCGTGCACTTTTCACCACGTTGTGCACATCTGGACTATATATACCTTATTGACATCCTCTCTCTATTTACGCTTAAGACACCCTCAACATTCGATTGGGTGGAACTTCGCTCCAAATTTCCCGTAATAGTTAAATATTTGTCTTCTAAAGGGATACCCCCTTTTTAAATGGCTTCCCACGGCCCTTAAACCAATTTTGGAAGCACAACTCTGATTGCACATGAATCTATAGATTGTCAACCTTCTCACAACGCTTAATCCACTCTACCACTTCCATTTCGTCATATTAGTCCCACAAGTAAAAATTTCACCCATTTATGTCTCTTCTTTCGACGATTTTGACACCAGTAAACCAAGGTGTCTACACCCCTTATAACCCATGCATACGGGTTTAAACATTATATACGTGTGACACCCCGACTAATTAAATACCGGGTAGCTACTCCTTTATTCAAATTAATACAAAATGTCAAGTTGGTTCAGTTCATAGCATCACTGTCGAAATCTATTTTTATAATTACTAGCCACCTAATATTTAAAAAGTGAGTTGTCAATTTTAATTAAATCGATTAACATACAATCCATTTAAATTATGAACTATGAATAACACAACCACAACACAGTCACAATGGAATAATAATGAAATGACAATGAATCTGGAGGAATACTCCTCTAATAATCTGAGTGCTGAATACAACCGAATACAAAGTTTGAATCACTAATTAGTTACAACCCAAAATCTGAAAATAAAACTGAGTAAGTAAGATGTCTCTAAAAGAAAAGGGGCGACATGCCCTACGGATGAGTAAAATAGATTCAAGGTAGATAGTGGAGGCATCTACTATTGAGGTCCTGTAACTTCCACAGCAGCTACAGCACGTCATCGAAATGGAACTCCTACGCTTGGTGTCCTTGTGGATGGGCACCTAAAAGGTTTTACAAAAAAATAGATTTGAAAGCAAATGGGTCAGAGCTTGATTGTGAAAATAGTTTAAAATACAGCAAGTGTTTAATATCATTAAACAGTGAATATAAAATACATGATAGTGCGTGCACTCACATGAGTTCCTCACCTCTCAACTAATCGTGCACACCTATCATACCCATACCCGTTCTAGATATTCTACTATCAAACTAGTCCAATTCAATATATATGACTTTTACTATACTAATCATGATTTAATTCCGGACGCCTTACCATAAACTGAGAGTTTTACCTTTGTTCCTCGAAATTAGTTTCAATAATTACTAAGTGTTTTCCCCTTTTTAACTCTACAAGGATATTACATTAATTCGCACTTTTACTTATATAAACAGTTCATGTCAATAATTCAGTATATCAATCTCATCATAATATACAATAATGGCACCCCGAGCCTAAGCTGCGGTGCACACATACTCTGCTATCAAATCCCGGTACATCACGTACATAAGGATCACGCATTCTGAATCTCTCAGGAATCGTTTGGACAAATAACAAGCACATATAATGGAGGCGAATATAGTTCACATCACATGGGTCACGCACATACCTACGCTCCCGTGATCAGCAGACTTATTAACTTCTCAATAAGCCCTTCTCTGACCTATGTCCTCGAGGTACCAATCTAAATCCCCCCCAGTAAGCACACAAAGATTAGATGGCCCTGATCGAACGTCGACCTCCCGTGATAGCAAGTATGGTAGGTATGTTGTACACAAATAACTACATATACCAAGCATTCACACATCTTAGGTATCCCATTATATTTATATAGGTATATTTCTCATCCCTATACCGTCATTTAATGTTACACGTTTACAAGTCCTCGATTTATATACATTAAAGTTATCAACTCTTCTCACGTCATAATTTTAGTTACTTATACCCTAGCCCATAAATGTCATCCGGTTTACTACTTAATTCTAAGTTTTAATCCTCAACGTAATCAACTCTCACAACTATACCCACTGGTTAACAAGGGAAAGTTATCACTCAATTAAATAAGTCTAATGGGAGTTTGAAAAAAAAGCAGGCTTAAAAGGCCATTCTGTCAACTCGTTAGAAATCTCGTTCGAACGAGGGTCATTCGAATGAAGTCTTCGAATGAACTCGTTAGAAGGGATACTGTCATCTTATTAGAAGCTCGTTCGAACGACCTGGGCAAGTCTTCTAACGAGATGGCAGAATACGTCCAGAAAATTCCCAACTCGTTTTTCTTCACTTTTCTCTCCTCTAAATTCATCCTAAGGTCATCCCAATAACATTTTAATGCTCTTAAACTACTCTAATTCCTCTTAGGTTGCTTCTTAACATATTCTTGGGGTCAAATCCTTCTAATCAACATGCAATTAACAGTAATCCCTAAATTTTACCCCAAACCCTATAAACATGAACCCATAATGTTATTGTGCCTAATTACCCATTATAAATCCGTTTTTAAATCATCAAAGTTAAGTTTTTGGATACCAAATTCGTCCATAGTCATTCTACATGCAATTCCTAACCCAACTTTAAAGTTTCTATAACAATTTCATTAGGTTTTCCTCAAAACTTTCAAGGCAAAAACAGTTCTACACTAAACATGGAGGAAATATTCAATGCACTTAATAATATCAAATCACTTGCCTTAAATTTGTTCTTCAGATTTGTTGCCGGTGTTTCAAGGTTGATTCTTCCCTCTTTTGGGTCACAATCTCTTCCAAAATTAATGGTGGGGAGATGGTTTTGTTTGGAAACCCTTTTCCCTCTTTCTAACTTCTCTCAAAAACTTTCGTAGCCCACTCTCTCACCTTTTGGATGATAATGGCCTTAGTGGATCTTTTAATAATATCTAATTTAACACTAAAATTTGTGGGTTTTAATCCCTTAATTTTTAAAATTACTAAAATACCCTTCTAGGTTGCCGGTTTGGCCTAAAAATTCTCCGGGACCCAAACTAAACCCTCTGCTAGTGTTTTCTGACTATTTCGACCCTTCCGGACGCGTTGGCGCACTCAAAATGATCATTCGGTTGATAAAAATAAAATTTACTTTTTAATTTAAATAAATTCATTCCTGACGCGACTGACACGCGCGTCCCAACTAAATTTCCCAAATTGTCGTATTTCTGTCTCTTGACAATTTAAATATTTTCAATACTCATATATTACCATATATACTCAGAAATATCCAATTTTAACATCATAATCAAATACTAACTCACATCTTGCTAGTATTTATATCCGGATTAATTCCCAAATAATTCTCATTTAATTCAATTAATCCCATAAATAAAAATCAATAAAAATACGGGGTATTACATACTCCCCCCCTAATAACAGAATTTATCCCGAAATTCGAAACTAATGAATACCTAGTAAAAATAACTGTGGATAACGTTCGCGCATCTCATCCTCGTGCTCCCATGTGGACTCCTCGGCATTATGATGCCGCCACTACCCGCTCACTAATGGTACTATCTTCGACCTCAGTTTCCTCTCGCTGTGGTACAGAATAGAAATCGGCCCCTCCTCGTAGGAACTATCAGGCTGAAGATCGATGTCCTCTAAAGCAATGTGAGTATGGGCCAAATCGTCCCTAAGATATTTCCTTAGCGAGGAAATATGGAACACATCATGAATCCTATGCAAGTGCTCCGGTAACCCAAGTCTGTACGCAAATGGCCCAATCCTCTCGATGATAGGAGATACTCTGGTGCCAATTTCCACGTATCTTGGTGCCAATTTCCCCTTTTTCCCAAACCGCATAATCCCCTTCATAGGAGATACTCTGAGTAACACCTGGTCCCCCACCTTGAATTCTCTAAAGAACCTCTTGGCATCAGCATAGCTCTTCTGTCGGTCCTGAGCTACCCGAATACGGCTCCGTATCATCTTTATCCTTGACGAAGTGTCCTGAATCACTTCCGGCCCAAGAAGTTTGTTATCCCTAACCTCTAACCAACATGTTGGGGAGAGATAAGGTCTACCATACAATGCCTCGAATGGAGCCATGCCAATGGTGAACTGGTAGGAGTTATTATAAGCAAACTCCACCAGTGGAAGGTACTGCTCCCAACCACCTCTAAAGTTTAGGATACACATACGCAACATGTCCTCCAACATCTGATTTGTCCGCTCTGTTTGCCCATTAGTCTACGGGTGATATGTCGTACTCAGCCGCAACTCTGTACCCATTGCCTCATGAAAACTCTCCCAAAACTGTGAAATAAATATCTTGTCTCGGTCAGACATGATATTTAGAGGCACCCCGTGAAGTCTCACTATCTTCGCAATGAAAATCTGGGCATACTGTCCCGTAGTGTAGTCTGTCCTCACGGGCAGAAAATGAGCAACTTTGGTCAACCTATCCACAATTACCCATATGGAGTCGTGACCCCTCTGTGATGTAGGTAACCCCGTGATAAAGTCCATGGATATTCTCTCCCATACCCACATCGAAACCTCTAACGGCTGTAGAAGTCCTGTCGGTTTCTAACGGTCCACCTTTACTAGCTGACAAGTGGCGCATTTAGAAATGAACACGGCGATATCTCTCTTCATCCCGCTCCACCAGTACTGTCGTCTCATGTCTTGGTACATCTTATCCCCACCAGGGTGTACCGCGAACCGCGAGCCGTGCGACTCTGTCATTACCTCGTGTCGCAAATCTTCCCTTTTCGAAACGACCAGTCTCCCATTGAAGCGTAATCCCCCGTCGAAACTAACGGTATAGGACTCAGCTCCTTCTGCTAGTAATCGAACTATCTGCTCCTGATAGAACGAGTCATTTACCTGGGCCTTTATCACCCTCGTAATAATATGAGGTGTAACAGTCATCACAGACATGAATGATCGGCCACTGCATCCTGGTGTCCCAACTTCATCCACTTAGCTTTCCACACCTCGACCACCTCATTTACTGGCCTACAGCTCAACGCGTCTGCTACCACGTTAGCCTTCCCTGGGTGATATTGGATATCAAACTGATAATCCTTCACAAACTCAAGCCACCGACGTTGATGCATATTCAGTTCCTTCTGCGTGAAGAGGTATTGTATAGACTTGTGGTCTATGAACAACCAAAATTTTTCCCCCAGGAGATAGTGTCTCCAAATTTGAAGAGCGAATACGACTGCCGCTAACTCCAAGTCGTGGGTGGGGTAATTCTTCTCGTGAGGCTTAAGCTTATGAGAAGCATAAGCTATGGCCTGACTTTCCTGTTGCAGCACACCTCTCAGTCCTTGTAAGGACGCATCGGTGTAGACTAGATACTCAACTCCCGGTCTAGGCAATGCTAACACAGGCGCTGAGGTCAACTTATCTTTCAACTCATCGAATGCCAACTGACAGGCATCACTCCAGATGAATGGCACACCTTTGCGAGTCAGATGTGTCAAAGGACCCGCTATCTTTGAGAAACCCCGAATAAACCTTATGTAATATCCTGCTAGGTCCAAGAAACTACGGATCTCAATCGGTGTCTTAGGCTGTCCCTACTCCCTCGTCGTGGATACCTTCCCCGGATCAACAGATATCCTCCGGTCTGAAATGATATGCCCCAAGAACTGAACCTCCTTCAGCCAAAACCCATATTTTTCATATTTTGCATAAAGCTCGTTCTGACGCAGCGTCTGCAAAACCTGCCTCAAATGTTCAGCGTGCTCCTCTTCTGTCTGGGAGTAAACCAGAATGTCATCAATAAAGACAATGATGAACTGGTCTAGGAACTCTCTGAACACCCTATTTATCAAGTCCATAAACACGGCTGGAGCGTTGGTCAAGCCAAAAGGCATAACTCGAAACTCGTAGGAACCATATTTCGTCAAGAAAGCAGTCTTCGAGACGTCCTGTTCCCTAATATACAACTGATGGTATCCCGATCGCAAGTCAATCTTTGAGAAGAAGGAAGCTCCGCTCAACTGGTCGAATAAGTCATCGATTCGGGGCAACGGATACTTATTCTATATCATGACTTTGTTCAACTCCCGGTTGTCTACACACAACCTCAAGGATCCATCCCTCTTCTTTACGAACAACACAGGGGCACCCCATGGCGAAGTACTCCTTCGGATAAACCCCTGACCCAATAACTGCACTATCTGATCTCTTAGCTCTCTCATTTCCGCTGGAGCCATACGGTAAGGTGCGCGGGAAATTGGCCGAGTGCTCGACGTCAAATCGATAACAAAATCTATCTCCCTACTAGGAGGTAATCCAAGTATATCCTGAAATACATCAGCAAAATCCCTAACGACTGGAATCGAATCGAGTGGTAATACCACTTCCTTAGAGGTCTCCTCCTCTATATAGTATAAGTGAGTGGACGATCCTCCCTCAGAGCGAGGCATCGCCACTAAAAACATCTCCTGCCCGGGAATGGCAAAAATAATACTCCTACTGAAACAATCAATCATGGCTCGGTACGCAACTAGTCAATCCATACCAACAATCGCATCATACTCCGTCATCTCTAACATTAACATATCAGCGGGTAAAGTGAATCTCCCAATCTCTATACCCACACATCTACAAATAAGGGAAATCATGGAACCCCTACTCAACGGTGAATCTACGCAAGTAATCGTGCTCTCTGTAGTGTCTAATAACCCCAAAGTGCGTGCAAATCTCGTGGCAATGAAACAGTGTGTGGCCCCCGTATCAAATAAAATATGCCCCATAGTCCCCTGAATAGAAAACATACCCTCAATAGCAGGTGGATTTTGTGGGACTGCGGTATGATGGAATTGATAAATTCGCCCGTACTGAAGTTGTCCCTACTGGACAGGGACTGCTGGGATAGGTGGCAAAGCTGGCATCTGTGGTGGTGCTGGGAGGGCGGCGGGATACATAGGTCTCTAGGGATCATGTCGAGCACCTTGTTGCTGCTGCTATGGGGTCCTGCCCCTATCAGGACACTCCTGGAACTTGTGGCTAATCTTGCCACAAGTGAAACATTTCCTCGAAAAATTCCCCCCTCTCTGCCCCTGCTGCCCACGGCCCTTATGGCCGTTGCCATTCCTCCCCTGGCCGTGATGGCCCTGTTGAAATTGTTGTTGTTGGCCATGTTGGCCGTGTTGTCCCTAATGGCCATACTGACCCTGCTGTCCCTGACGAAAACCTCCTTGACCATTCTTGAAACCCCCAGATCTGAACCTCATAAAATCCCCCTGTTGGGAACCCTAATGTCCCTGCTTATGCTGACCTGGAGCAGATTATGCCCCACTGGCACCATTTCCCCCTGTCTTGCCCTGATGGCTGGACTCTCCTGATCACTTACTCTCTGACATGTGAAAGCGGTGGTCCTGGCAGTGAAGCAGTGCTGCGTTAACCATATCAGAATAAGTGGCCAACGAGAGATTACCCAACAAGTGCTGACGGATCCTCCAAGTCAACCCATCCATGAACTTCTGAATCTTTTTCTCCTCGCTCAGAATCTCATCGGGAATGATGTCCAAGAGATTAGTCAATTCGGCCTCATACTCGGCCACGATGTTCCCCTCCTGCTTGAGGTTCATTAACTTCCTCCTCATTTCGATGTGAGCGGCTGATGGAAAATACTTGCGGTCGAACCTCACCCAAAACTCTTGTATAGAAAGGATGTCTCTCTCCTCCGTGGTGGTAATGGACTCCCACCACTGCAACGCTGATCCTACTAGCTTAAAAGTAGCCAGTATCTGTTTTTGTACCTCCGTGCACTCATATATCCTCAAATGCCTTTGAATGTACTTCTTCCACTTGCTGGACACAACGACATCGGAGCTACCTGCAAACTACGGAGGGTGTGATTTCTGAAAAGCATCACGAACACGTTCCCAAGCAGACGAGAATGCATGAGCCTGAACTGGCGCTACTACCGGCACCTGAGGCGGTGCCTGCTGCACGACTGCTAGGGCGGCATTTACCGCTTGGGCTACAATAGCAGCAACCTCTGCGGCATTCAAGGAGCCCTGAACTGGTGTAGGTTGTGGTTCGGGCTGAGAATCCCTGGGAACTCGTTGTGCACGTCGTGGAGGCATCTGAAATGAGAGTAAAGTCTTATAAGTTCGCAGTTATTATCTCAAAATAGCTGAAGAGAGAAACATACACAAAAGAGTACAACAATCCTAAAATATAGGGCTCTACATCAAAGAAATCTCAGCGGAAACATAACAAGCCGTACAGATCCTAAGGACACTAGAACATGATGCTCTGATACCACCTGTGACACCCCGATAAATTAAATACCGCGTAGCTACTCCTTTATTCAAATTAATACAAAATGTCAAGTTGGTTCAGTTCATAGCATCACTGTCGAAATCCATTTTTATAATTACTAGCCACCAAATATTTAAAAAGTGAGTTGTCAATTTTAATTAAATCTGATTAACATACAATCCATTTAAATTATGAAATATGAATAACACAACCACAACACAGTCACAATGGAATAATAATCAAATGACAATGAATCTTGAGGAATACTCCTCTAATAATTTGAATGATGAATACAACCGAATAAAAAGTCTGAATCACTAATTAGTTACAACCCAAAATCCGAAAATAAAACTGAGTAAGTAACATGTCTCTAAAAGAAAAGGGGCTACATGCCCTACAGATGAGTAAAATAGAGTCAAGGTAGAGAGTGGAGGCGTCTACTATCGAGGTCCTGTAACTTCCACAGCAGCTACAGCACGTCACCGGAATGGAACTCCTACACTTGGTGTCCTTGTGGTTGGGCACCTAAAAGGTTTTACAAAAAAATAGATTTGAAAGCAAACGGGTCAGAGCCCGATTATAAAAATAGTTTAAAATACAGCAAGTGTTTAAAATCATTAAACAGTGAATATAAAATACATGATAGTGCGTGCACTCACATGAGTTCCTCACCTCTAAACTAATCGTGCACACCTATCGTACCCGTACCCGTTCTAGATATTCTACTATCAAACTAGTCCAATTCAATATATATGACTTTTACTATACTAATCATGATTTAATTCCGGACGCCTTACCATAAACTGAGAGTTTTACCTTTGTTCCTCGAAATTAGTTTCAATAATTACTAAGTGTTTTCCCCTTTTTAACTCTACAAGGATATTACATTAATTCGCACTTGTACTTATATAAACAGTTCATTTCAATAATTCAGTATATCAATCTCATCATAATATACAATAATGGTACCCCGAAACTAAGCTGCGGTACACACATACTCTGCTATCAAATCCCGGTACATCACGTACATAAGGATCACGTATTTCGAATCTCTCAGGAACCATTTCGATAAATAACAAGAACATATAATGGAGGCGAACATAGTTCACATCACATGGGTACTGCACATACCTACACTCCCGTGATCAGCAGACTTATTAACTTCTCAATAAGCCGTTCTCTGACCTATGTCCTCGAGGTACCAATCTAAATCCCCCAAGTAAGCACACAAAGATTAGATGGCCCTGATCGAACGCCGACCTCCCGTGATAGCAAGTATGGTAGGTATGTTGTACACAAATAACTACATATACCAAGCATTCACACATCTTAGGTATCCCATTATATTAATAAAGGTATATTTCTCATCCCTATACCGTCATTTAATGTTACACGTTTACAAGTCCTCAATTTATATACATTAAAGTTATCAACTCTTCTCACGTCGTAATTTTAGTTACTTATACCCTAGCCCATAGATGTCATCCGTTTTACTACTTAATTCTAAGTTTTAATCCTCAACGTACTCAACTCTCACAACTATACCCACTGGTTAACAAGGGAAAGTTATCACTCAATTAAATAAGTCTAATGGGAATTTGAAACAAAATCAGGCCTAAAAGGCCATTCTGTCAACTCGTTAGAAATCTCGTTCGAACGAGGTTGTTCGAACGAGGGTCGTTCAAATGAAGTCTTCGAGTGAACTCGTTAGAAGGGATACTGTCATCTTATTAGAAGCTCGTTCGAACGAGGTCGTTCGAACGACCTGGGCAGGTCTTCTAACGAGATGGCAGAATACGCCCAGAAAATTCCCAACTCGTTTTTCTTCATTTTTCTCTCCTCTAAATTCATCCTAAGGTCATCCAAATAACATTTTAATGCTCTTAAACTACTCTAAGTCCTCTTAGGTTGCTTCTTAACACATTCTTGGGGTCAAATCCTTCTAATCAACATGCAATTAACAGTAATCCCCAAATTTTACCCCAAACCCTATAAACATGAACCCATAATTTTATTGTGCCTAATTACCCGTTATAAATCCGTTTTTAAATCATCAAAGTTAAGTTTTTGGATACCAAATTCGTCCATAGTCATTCTACATGCAATCCCTAACCCAACTTTAGAGTTTCTATAACAATTTCATTTGGTTTTCCTCAAAACTTTCAAGGCAAAAGCAGTTCTACACTAAACATGGAGGAAATATTTAATGCACTTAATAATATCAAATCACTTGCCTTAAATTTGTTCTTCAAATTTGTTGCCGGTGTTTCAAGGTTGATTCTTCCCTCTTTTTGGTTACAATCTCTTCCAAAATTGATGGTGGGGAGATGGTTTTGTTTGGAAACCCTTTTCCCTCTTTCTAACTTCTCTCAAAAACTTCCGTAGCCCACTCTCTCACTTTTTGGCTGATAATGGCCTTAGTGGCTCTTTTAATAATATCTAATTTAACACTAAAATTCGTGGGTTTTAATCCCTTAATTTTTAAAATTACTAAAATACCCTTCTAGGTTGCCGGTTTGGCCTAAAAATTCCCCGGGACCCAAACTAAACCCCCGACTAGTGTTTTCTGACTATTTTGATCCTTTTGGACGCGTTGTCACACTCAAAATGATCATTCAGTTGATAAAAATAAAATTTACTTTTTAATTTAAATAAATTCATTCCTGACGCGACTGACACGCGCGTCCCAACTACATTTCCCAAATTGTCGTATTTCTGTCTCGTGACAATTTAAATATTTTCAATACTTATATATTACCATATATACTCAGAAATATCCAATTTTAACATCATAATCAAAAACTAACTCACATCTCGCTTGTATTTATATCCGGATTAATTCCCAATTAATTCTTATTTAATTCAATTAATCCCTTAAATAAAAATCAATAAAATTATGGGGTATTACAATACGCTTCATACGTACTCCAAACTCTTTATTACCCCTGCATTCGTAACGTGGCTATACCACTTGGGCGTTCTCAATCACCCCTGAATTTGAAATTCTAAATCCTCCGAAACATCATTCCATCCTTCAACACGCCAGAATAAAACAAAATTATCAGTACTTCCTCACCACACAACTGGCCCTACTGGCCTTATATATCGTAATTTACCATTTAATTTTTAAATATAACTACATACTTCGCTAACGATCGAGGTACCCACATCATGCACAAATGACCAAACATCTCCTTACTACCAACCTTACGCTAAGTTTCATGCATGGGATGTCTCGCAAAGAGAAATCCAAATAAGGAACTCCCCGATAAACTACTTCCTAGCATTGTCGGTCATCGGAATCCGTTAGTCCTTCAGTCCATAGCATGTACCCCTATATTCCCGGCTCTTGACAACAAAGTTACATCTCCTTTCACAAAATTCTTAAACAAGGAACTTCTTTCGAAAGACACTGTCTGTTAACATTGATGGTAATCACCTTCTATAAACATCATGCAAATATAATCGGGGCTCTCAAAATCACGTCCCCGGATATACAACTATGAGTATTAACTTCCACGTCTCTAAAGGGTGATATAACAATGCACTCTTCTTATTACCACATCCTGAGCGTTAATTGTAATAACCAGCTAAATATTTTCGTTGAACAATAAACCAAATAAACTCCAAATCATATTAATAAAGTCCTTACACATACCGGGAACAAATATCCGAGACCATTATACTTTTCGAAGTCTTAACAATATATATATGTATATACAAATATATAAATGCGAGCCCGTCCCTCTCACAGATGTACCAGGCTCGCAAAGTAGTAACCCCGATAGACTTGCAATAAACGTACACTATAGGTTTAAGCATATTATAAAAACCATAATTAGGATAATATCATACTCGTATAACACAACACTAAAATGAGAAATTTTAATAAGGTATGTACCACTAGCGATACACCCATTCATCCTCCACGGATCACACTAAAGGTAACCCCACTATACCAGGAAAATATTCACATAAATAATAACATTATTGATATACGCACTAAACTTGACTCTCATGCGAATATAGTAATAAAAAATGTACTGTTGGTCAGCCTATCGACCATGCTAAGAAGGATTCAACTGAGGTCAGAACAGCTGTTAACCAACAGATGAGGGTTACCGAGAAAGGGAAGGCTCTAGAAATCTCTGAGAAGGTGAAGGAATAAAGTTCCTTAGTTCTATTGTTCTCCCTTTTTCTTTTATTCATGCCATGTAATTTCCTTTCTTTGGTTATACTGGCCTTTGGCCTCCCTTTATTGATTAATGAAAGAGATTTTTTGCTTTTATTGATGCTTCTTGCTCCTTTAATTATGCTGATATTCGTTTGCATTTCTTATTTGTTGTGTTATTTGTAGCCTATTGTCCTAGAGGACTACATTCCTACTACTTAAAACTTGGAGAGGATTTTAGGTTTAGGCATTAGTATCCAAGTCCGCAAGTCATTCGCAAAGCTCTGTAAGTAGATAAAAGCAAGTACTGAACAGTAGAAGGACCCATCTGATCTGGTAGTGAAGCTGAAGGATGACCTCCTAGTCATGGAGGAAATTGGTTCCTCAGTGCAAGAGGAGATAAATAGGGGCCTAGGTCTTGGAGAGCAAGGATGTGGGCTAAGTAGGTGAACTACTTTAGGTCAAAAATGATTCCTTGAAGAAGGAGGTCACTGATCTGAAGAATGACGTCCAAAGAGGATATGCCATCACATCTTGCCTCCAAAAGGTTGTTATAAGGTTGAGGAACTTGTTCAAAATAGGCCCTCAAAAATCATGGGCAGCGGGTTATGATAAAGGCTGGACTGATGCACCCTTAAGGCTGAAAAAAATCAAGGATGTTACGTTTAAGTGTGGGTGGTTGACGCCCTTAAAGAGGTAAAGACCCCAAAAGAATCAGACATATGGTATAAGTACCAAGTAGATTACCCTTCTTATCATCATTCCTTTCTCAAAGGACGATAAAAGGATCCCAATCTATGTCATTATTGTCCATCTTCTAAACCATTATCTTGAAAACGATAAGAAGTTGTTCACTCCTAACCTCAAATGATGGTCGAAGAGCATGCGTAGCTAATTATCTTACTCGCCATCCATAGTTGTCCAGGTCCTTGTATGGTCTTTAGTGTATCTTGTATTCTTTTAATTGTACTCTCCAGCTTTTGTCAATATGTATAAATTTTAATTATCAACTTGTTCCATATTTTGAGCATGTGCTGACTAATAATGAGTTTATAATTGCCTTTGTATTTTGACCACTGACTAGGAAGAGTTGACATCTATCGACCACTTAAGACTTTTGTTGACCATGTGATATTATTAATCATTTTGGGCTTCTCAATGATTAAATGAGTTAGTATTTACTATTAATCATATTGGGCTCTTAGGCGACCAAATGAATCAGGAACAAGTGTCAACCATTTTAGTCCCCTTGTCGACTAAATGAGTTTGATGACTTGTGTTTGAACATTCTCCCAGTCCAATATGCCTTAGCAGTATCATTCCATCTTCCTTACCTTTTGGGTCGTGTCATCACACTCTCTTAGGCCACAGTGAGACGATGGCGAGAATGTACCTGGCCAATGGGCCATCCGCCCGATTAGGTTTTTAGCTAGGGGTGGCAATTTTATAAATGACACGAAAACCGACACAGAACGACACAAAATTGACCCGAAATTGACACGATATGTCGTGTTCGTGTCGTGTTTTTTTACACGAAGTTGTGTCATGTTCTTGTTTGATTTATGAGTCGTGTTGTGTCGTGCTATCGTGTAATCGTATTTTTTAGGCATGAAATTTAAGAAATTTGGGTATTCATCTCGTGTCGTGCCGTGTTATTTTTTATTCGTGTCGTGTTCGTGTCAACTAAAAAAACATAAATCTGTGTCGTGTCGTGTCATGTTCGTGTCCGAAAAACCCTTGTCGTGTCATGCTGCGTCGGGTCGAAACAGGACCCGTTGACCCGAATTGCCACCCCTATTTTTAGCGATCAACACAATTGACGACTATCCTAGGTTGGATTTTTTGCCTAACGATCCCCTGTGAGAACACACTATATGATTGACTTACTCGAGTCTGTGTAATATAGGAGTTCCAACTAGTTTGGATATCGAGACAAAATAGTTTTAGATTTTTTATGCGTTACTCTATCTCGAAAAAGACATTCAAAACATCATCAAAAAGGCATCCCTGTCAGAGCACCTCGATGAACTTCAAAGGAAAGTACTTTTATTGTGAACCACATTAGGACACACACAACACACACTGCATATATATTTTTTTATGTGTGCACAATTTTTTAGTGCTTGAGACCTCATCAAAAAAAATTTAAAAGAAAACTCATTTAAAACATTTTTTATTATTTGAAATAATTTCTTTTCTGATTAAATAAAATTGAGTTTTTAAATGTTTCAAGTTAAAATCTAAATAATTTTTTATTAAAAAAAACTTTGGGGTTGAAAATTGTATTTCTCAAAACCTTTCAAAACTTGCAAACTAATTCTGAGCTTTGGCTTATGCATTTTTTTTAGATGTCAAACCGTGACCCTTCGTCATCTCGTGTTATCTACGGTTCCCAAACCTCGATTCAGGTAGAAACTGTCTCAGCCAATCAAGTTCAGATCACCTCAAGCCTTCAATCCAAGTGACTTCTTCATATCCAATCCGAGAACAGATTTAGATATGCAGATCGCAGCCGATCGTTTGTAACAGCCCTTCATTTCACCAACGGTTCAAAGCCTTTAAGCCTCAATCCGCGTCATTTCAATTAAACCAATCAGCAACGCTCATTCCACCAACCTATATCCACGCTTGAGATTGGATATCTATTCGTCGAGTAGGATCCTTATTCGTTTGTAACAAACCACATTTGTACTTTCATTCTCAGCCCTAGGATCTGTGTAGAAAAGATCCTCGCCGTTCGCTTATAACCGACCTTGTATCTGAGTATAAAACTTATCTAGGGTTTGCAATTTTGGGTTGGTGAAATTAGAAAGAGAGAGAGAAATGGCGATGTGAGAAAACCGAGAAGAGAGAGAGAGTTGGGAGAAAATTGAGAAGAGAGAGGGAACAGACCTCACTACCGGATTTCTCATCCGACACCGGAACCAAGAGAGATAACCGAGAGCTGTTTTGCGAACCCAAGGGAGAGAAGAGACCCACTTCGAAACCATACCCGTATATCTCAAAACCCATTTCGGTTTCTTCCTTAACCAAAAATACCCAACGTCTTATTTGTTTTTCCAAACAGTAACCCATAGTCTTAAGTGAGAAAAATTAATTGAGGGTTACATGAGTGGGTGTATTCTTGGTTTATTTTATTTGAAGACCTCTTCAACTTTATATCTCCCTAAGAACCCATTTAGTTCCTTGTAAGATTTTTCTAGGGTTCTTTAATTTCTTTTTCTTAGATCATTTTATTGTGTGATTGTTGTTGTTGATTGATCCAAGATAAGTAATCTCAAATTTATCTTGAGAAATTTGACTTCTGATACTTTTGTGTATATTTTCAGATCTGAAATAAATTTTTTTGTTTCAAAATATTGTCTCACATTTTGTGAAATCAGATTGAACATAAATAAATTTTGTTTGAAATAAAAACTTGATTTTTTTTTGTGACAGATCTGAAAAACTCTTGAAGTCATATTGTTCAAAGCACATTTGAAATTACCTGCATTGCATATAGAAATGGCTTGTAATTTGTAGGTACTTGCTTGTACTATTCATTGAGAGGGTGAGAATCATTTTGCATATTTAGTTAATTCACAAACACAAACACTTAGGATTTGTGGTTCTTGGTGAGATAGTTTGTTTGTGGGGCTGCTGGAATCCGGGATTTAAGGATAAAACAGAAGCTGCGTGGAGAAGAACAAATCAAGATAGAATGCATTTAAGAGTGGAGTAACTCGGGTAGGTATGTTTTCTGATCTTGTATTTTGATTCTTACTTGAATGCTTTAGGGTTGTAACTTGGTTGTGATTCTAGTGGACTTTTTTTATTTTGCTCCGTAGAGGGGGCCGTGGACGTTTCCCTAATTTTAGGGTTTTACCACGTTAAAAATCGCGTGTTAATTTGATTTAGTGTTCTTAATTACTTTGGCGAACAATATCATACTCGAAACTTAATTGTAGGTTTTGAATTTTAAAAACCTAAGGTAATCAATGTAACAAGTCTAAAGATCATATTAAAAAACATTATTTTAACACATATAGTGTTTATTTTGAAAAGAGTTTCATTCAACGAGTTTATTACGGAGTTGACTAAACTTATAACTTTTTGTTATTAATCTTGTAAATAAGTTTTTCAAGTGGTATCAAAGCGGGTTTATCAAGAGCTATTTTGATCCTGAAACTCCAGAAATTGTTTTCAAAATCCATTTCTGATTATGGATGAAAGATTTGAGAAGTTAGGTAACCTTTCCCAACCTCCACTCTTTGATGGAAATAACTTTTCCTATTAGAAAGTACGAATGGTTGCTTTCATTCAAGGAACACTTGGTGATGATGTTTGGGATATGATTGAAAATGGTTATGAACATCCAACTAAGTCTTTATCTGATATTGATCCCACAAGGGTTAAGAAACCTCTTAGCGAATTTACTATTGTAGAGAAAAAGAAGTCTCTCGATAATAATAAGGGCAAGAATGCTATTTTTATGTCCATTAACGGGCATGAGTTTAAAAGAATATCTATTTGCTCTACTTCTAAGGAGGCCTGGGACACTCTCGTCACCGCACATGAGGGTGATGAACGAGTTAAGGTCGGAAAAACACAAATGCTTGTACAACAGTACAATACACTGATTATGGATGAAAATGAATCATTTGATGATTTCTACATTAGGTTAACCGACATTTTCACAAAATTACATTCAAATGGTATAACCTATAGTAGAAAAGAAATCGTTCAAAAGATTCTTATGTCATTACCCGCTAAGTTTGACAATAAGAGATGTGCCATAGAAGAAATGAATGACCCAAACTTGACTCCTGAATTGCTAAGTAGCAAATTAAGAACTGTTGAGATGGAGTTAGAGTTCAAAAAACAATTGACTGCCCAAAACAAGAGACTGGATGGATTTAATGTTGTGTTTTCATCACAATTGACTTCACCTAAAGTCAGTCCCTTAGACTTTAACCTTTACCTAAATGATGACTGTGATTTGGATGATCTTGATAACCAAATTGCCTTGATGAGTAAACAATTTAAGAAAATAATCAAATTCAGAAACGCAATGGCGACCAAACATGGCAAATCAGGTTATCAAGGCCCTCAAAATTCCAGACCTCGTGAAAGATATGACAACAAAAGGACATATGACAATAATCGACCTAAGACTGATATAAAACATGTGAAATGTCATAGATGTGGAAAATGGGACATTATACCAATAAATTCCCAAATATATTTAACAACAATACTGGGGCTAACATGTGTAAGACGTGGGACGACTCTAGTGATTCTGATGAAGATGAAACTGAGTTAACCCGTAATTATGAGTCCTATATGTCATTCTATGATAAGATCATATACCATGATGATGATGAATGTGTGACTACTCATAATTCTATTGTTCCTGTTGTTGCATCTGTTCTTGAGAATGTTGTTACTATTGGTGATGAAAATGACATTGCTAGTGATAGCTTAAGGGTGTGTCAAACTGAAAGCATTATCGTTAAACCTGAAGTGTGTGTGAGTTCCACATATGAAATGAGCGATATAGGAGACACTTCACACAATACACTTAGTGAGTCCGATGATGATCTTCCAGATCTTCAAGAGCTATGCACGTAAACCCTTAAGAAAAGTGTCCGTCTTGAGAAAATAGTTAAGCTACTGAATGAGCGTATTGATTTACTTAACCAGACTATTAGGAAGAATGCTGAAGAATTTACAGCACAATGTGTTGCCCATGAGATCGAAATTGAAGAATTTTTCACAAAAATAGGAGATCTTTCTGAGAAAAATAATATTTTGGAACAAAAATACAAGTCAACTTTGGTTGAACTTGAAGAATCTAAACAAAAAGTTTCAAACGTGTTTAAAAAATACTTACACTTTGAAACTCAAGCTAAATCCTATGAAGAAATTATTGTAGGAAGAAGTTTGATTCTAATGACAAATCTGGTTTTGGATTTGGAGAAAAAGTTTATACTAGCAAAAATGTTTCTCCTGAAAATGTTATTTTTGTAAAACAATGCCAGAATTTTCAAGATACTCAGAAAGAAAATAGTTTTAATGATGTCTCTAAGGCGAACCAAAGTGCCCATACTCAACAGTCCAAATCTAATGGTCTAGCTAAGTACGTTTGTCCACCTGTTAGAAATCAAGGTCAAAACCCAAAAACAATGACACATGGATAACCATTCCTATTAGAGATAAACCTATCTTTAAATACTTTAGTAATAAAGTCAAGTCCTCCACACATCACTATTGTTCATTCTGTGATGTCTACGGCCACTCCATTGCCGAATTTTTTAAAAAAAAGTGTATACACCTACTTATTCAAACTTTAACTATTCTAGAAAGAGTAGGAATACTTATGTTCTCCCTAGATAGACCACTCGTAACTCTAACTATAAAAAGAAGGGAGGACCTAAAACTAAGAAGAAATCATTTAGAAAGACCCAACAAAACTTTTTTAAATCAAAGGCTAATAAATCTACCAAAACTAGGCCTATTTGGATTAGAAAAGATGACTTGTTACCCCCACTCAAGTGCAATATTGTCATATCCGCTTTTAAGGCACAACGAACTTCGTCTGGATGGTACCTTAACTCTGGATGTTCTAAACATATGACCGGAGATAACACTAAATTAACAAACAAAACAAATTTCCTTGGAGGTAGTGTTGTGTTTGGTGATGGAGTTTTGTCCAAGATCATAGGTAAGGGAACATTGAGTGAGGAAGGTATCCCCGGTCTAAATGATGTCCTCTTAGTTAAAGGTCTTAAGTCTAACCTGTTTAGCATATCTCAATTTTGTGATTCCAATCATAATGTTACTTTTTCAAAAATAGATTGTAAAATTATTGATGAAAATGGAAATTATATTTTAACGGGAAACAGAAATGAGGATAACTGTTACACAGTCCTTCCTAAATCTGAATCTTGTAATATTTCCAGATTGGAAGATGCTGATCTTTGGCACAATAGATTGGGACATACAAATTTTGATAATCTTCGTAGGTTAATCTCCCAAGAAATTGTTAGAGGATTGCCTAAAATCAAAAACTCTTTAAATCCTATTTGTGGTCCTTGTCAAGAAGGGAAGATAAGTAAATCTCCTCAAAAGAAAGTTAATTAATTTTAACTACAAAACCTTTGGAATTAATCCACATAGACCTTATAGGCCCTTCTAGAACTGCCAGCTTTTGTGGTAACAGTTACATACTTGTTATTGTGGATGACTTCACACGGTATACATGGGTAGCCTTTATGAAAAATAAATCCTATACCTTCGATGAGTTCTTAAAAATAATTTTAAAAATTAAGAACGAGAAGGATACCCAAGTATGTCACATCAGAAGTGACAGAGGTGGAGAATTAAAATATTCTGGTGTTGCAGAATATTGTATAGTCAATGGCTATAAACATGAGTTCATTGCGCCTAAGACACCTCAGCAGAACGGAATTGCTGAAAGGAAAAATATAACTTTACAAGGGATGGCTAGAGTTATGCTCCATGCAAAAAATCTACCTAAGTACTTTTGGGATGAAGTTGTTCAAACGGCTTGTCATATCATTAATCGTGTATACCTTAGGAAGAATTCCAAACAAACTTCATATGAACTCTGGTTCCACAAAAAGCCTAACTTGAAATATTTTAAAACCTTTAGGAGTGTCTGTTATGTTTGTAAAGATGGATAACATCTTTCTAAATTTGACACCCGAAGAGAAAAAGGAATCTTTCTTCACTATTCCCAAAATAGTAGGACTTTTCGTGTTTTCAACTATCGAACCAAAGTTATTATGGAATCTATTAATGTAATTGTCAATGATACTAGTGTTGAGAGTAGTGTCAGTCAACCAGTTGTCTTGGATGAGGAAGAAATAGATTTTACTTTAAACTCTCCAAGAGTAATTGATTCATTGCCACCTGAGAGTCCTTCTGTTCCAACCTGGGTTTCTAAATACCATCCTATTGAAAAGATTGTTGGTAATCCTTCTAAACCTGTTCGAACAAGATCACAACTTCAAAATTTAGCACAATTTGCTTATTTTATTTCCCTTGAGGAACCTAAAACTGTAAATGATGCCCTTTCTGACTCATTATGGATCAATGTTATGCAAGAAGAGATCATCCAGTTTCAGAGTCACGATGTTTGGTATCTTATTCCTCGGCCAAACGATAAGAAGGTTATTGGCACTCGCTGGATTTTCAAAAACAAAACTGATGAGAATGGGGAGGTCATTAAAAATAAAGCTAGGTTAGTAGCACAAGGTTACTCTCAAATATAGGGAATTGATTTTGACGAGACCTTTGCACCTTTTAATTGTCTTGAGTCATTTTGTCTCCTCTTAGCCATTTCATGCCATTTACATTTTAAACTTTTTCAAATGGATGTCAAGTCTGCATTTTCAAATGGATTTTTGATTGGGGAGGTATACGTAGAACAACCAAAAGGTTTTACGATCCCTCTTATTGAGACCACGTGTTTAGACTTAAGAAAGCCTTGTACGGTTTGAAACAAGCTCCTAGAGCTTGGTATGAGCATTTATCCACTTTTTTAGTCTCCCATGGATTCACTCGAGGTGGTAATGATCAAATATTATTTGTGAAGAAATCTGACAAACATGTTTTGATTGCCCAAGTCTATGTAGACGATATTATTTTTGGATCAACATGTCCTAATCAAGTGAAGAATTTTTTCAATATCATGCATTCGGAATTTCAAATGTCATTAATAGGTGAATTACAATGTTTCTTAGGTCTGCAAGTCAAATAATTTAATGATGGTATTTTTATTACTCAATCCAAATATGCCTCTGATCTCATTAAAAAAATAGGATTAGAACAGTCTAAACCTACACGTACACCTATGAGTTCGTCAACCAAACTATCTAAAGAAGACAATGGTAAAGATGTTGACTTGACCTTGTATAGGAGTATGATAGGGAGTTTGTTATACCTTACTGATTCCCGACCAGATATTTCTTTCGTCATTTGTGTTTGCGTTAGATACCAATGTGCACCCAAAGAATCCCACTTGTTATGTGTAAAATGTATCATTAAATATGCTAGGGGTACACAAAATGACGGTATTTGGTACATGAAAGACACCACTAGTGCTATTTTAAGATACACTGATACCGATTGGCCAGGGTGTTCGGACGATAGTAAGAGTACTTTTGGCGTCTGCTATTACGTAGGAAATAACATGGTTTCTTGGAGTAGTAAGAAACAAAATTGTACCTCTCTGTCTACGGCTGAATCCGAGTATATTGCATGCGGTAGTTGTTGTTCTCAATTATTATGGATCAAGCAAATGCTTATGGATTACGGTATATTTGAAGACAAACTGACTACTGCGATAACCAGAGTGCCATAAATATATCAAAAAATCCTATCCAGCACTCTAGAACTAAGCACATAAAAATTAGACATCATTTCATTTGTGACCTTGTAGAGTCTAAAGAACTAGATTTTGAGTAACTCAATACTAATAAACAGTTAGTTGATTTATTTACAAAACCTCTTGACAATATTATATTTGAGTATCTTCGTAATGACATTGGTATGATAGTTCTTACTTAATTCAACACATCATCCATATCCTCAGTAGTTGCATGCTTATAATTGGTTTCTGAGGATTTAGGGCATGGACGTTTCTCAAATGACAAAAGATGCCTCCTAATATCTAATTTATATAGGAGACCCTTGTATCTGCCCTTGCATATGTTATTGTTTTTGTTGTCACATTATATCATATTCTAGTGATTTATTTTTTTACCCCGTTATATATTTGAGCAAAATTAGGGGAGAAGAACTTGAGTACCTGTGCTACGATTTATATCTTTTGGTACTAACTCAACTAATATTCCATTGAGTGTTTATATTTTTCAGGCATTTTCATACCCGGTTGTATAGCTTGTCCTATTTATTAGGGTATTGGTCTGTATTGTAGTTGAGTAATGTATTTTCTTATCTTATTTTCGGTTCTAGGATGGGAATGGGTAGATAGAGATTTTTGTATAGGAAATCTAGGATTTTTCATTTTTACCCACGAGTTTAGAATACTTAAGGGAATTTTGTCTCCAATATCCAAAGGGGGAGATTGAGAACACACTATATGGTTGATTTACTTGAGTCTGTGCCATATAGGAGTTCCAACTAATTTGGATATCGAGATAAAATAGTTTTAGATTTTTTACGCGTTACTCTATCTCAAAAAAGGCATTCAAAGCGTCATCAAAAAGTCATCCCAGCCCAAGCACCTCGATGAACTTCAAAGGGAATTACTTTTATTGTGAACCACACTAGGACACACACAACACACACTGCGTATATATTTTTTTATGTGTGCACAAATTTTTAGTGCTTGAGACCTCGTCAAAATTTTTTTAAAATAATTTTTTATCATTTGAAATAATTTCTTTTCTGATTAAATAAAAATGAGTTTTTAAATGTTTGAGGTTAAAATCAAAATATTTTTTTATTAAAAAAATTTGGTGTTAAAAATTGTATTTCTTAAAACCTTTCAAAACTTCCAAACTGATTCTGAGCTTTGGCTTATTCATTTTTTTCTAAGATGTCAAACAGTGACCCTTCATCATCTCGTGTTATCTACGGTTCCCAAACCCCAATTCGGGTAGAAACCGTCTCAGCCAATCAAGTTCAAATCACCTCAAGCCTTCGATCCAAGTGACTTCTTCACATCCAATCCAAGAACAGATTTAGATATGCAGATCGCAGTCGATCGTTTGTAACAGCCCTTCATTTGATCAACGGTCCAAAGCCTTTAAGCTTCAATCCGCATCATTTCAATTTAGCTAATCAGTAACGCTTCTTCCACTGACCTATATCCATGTTTGAGATTGGATATCTATTCGGCGAGTAGGATCCCTGTTCGTTTGTAACAAACCACATTTGTACTTTCATTCTCAGCCCTAGGATCTGTGTAGAAAAGATCCTCGTCGTCCTCTTATAACCAACCTTGGATCTGAGTATAAAACTTATCTAGGGATTGCGATTTTGGGTTGGTGAAATTAGAAAGAGAGAGAGAGAAGCGACGGTATGAGAAAATCGAGAAGAGAGAGAGTGAGCTGTGAGAAAACCGAGAAGAGAGAGAGAAGAGACCTCACTATCGGATTTCTCATCCGATACCGGAACCAAGAGAGATAACCGAGAGCTATTGAGCTAACCCAAGGGAGAGAAGAGACCCACTTCGAAACCATACCTGTATATCTCAAAACCCATTTCGGTTTCTTCCTAAACCTAAAATACCCAACGTCTTATTTGCTTTTCCAAACAGTAACCCATAGTCTTGAGTGAGAAAATTAATTGAGGGGTGTGTTCTTGGTTGATTTTATTTGAAGACCTCTTCAACTTTATATCTCCCTAAGAACCCATTTAGTTCACTTGTAAGATTTTTCTAGGGTTCTTTAATTTCTTTTTCTTGGATCATTTTATTTTGTGATTGTTGTTGCTGATTGATCCAAGATAAGTAATATCAAATTTATTTTGAGAAATTTGACTTCTGATACTTTTGGGTATATTTTAAGATCTGAAATAATTTTTGTTGTTTCAAAATATTGTTTCACATTTTGTGAAATCAGATTGAATGTAAATAAATTTTGTTTGAAACAAAAACTTGAGATATTTTTTTGTGACTGATTTGAAAAATTCTTGAAGTCATATTGTTCAAAGCACATTTGAAATTACATGCATTGCCTATAGAAATGGCTTATAATTTGTAGGTGTTTTCTTGTATTATTCATTGAGAGGGTGAGAAGCATTTTGCATATTTAGTTAATTCACAAACACTATCAATCTCACTCAAACACTTAGGATTTGTGGTTTTTGGTGAGATATTTTGTTTGTGGGGCTGCTGGAATCCGGGATTCAAGGATAAAACAGAAGCTGCGTGGAGAAGAACAAATCAAGACAGAATGCCTTTAAGAGTGGAGTAACCAGTAGGTACGTTTTATGATCTTGTATTTTGATTCTTAGTTACATGCTTTAGGGTTGTAACTTGGTTGTGATTCTAGTGGACTTTTTCATTTTGCTCCGTAGAGGGGGCCATGATGTTTCCCTAATTTTAGGGTTTTACCACGTTAAAAATCGCGTGTTAATTTGCTTTAGTGTTCTTAATTACTTTGGCTATCAGTATCATACTCGAGACTTAATTGTAGGTTTTGAATTTTAAAAACCTAAGGTAATCAATCTAAAAAGTCTAAAGATCATATTCAGAAAAGTTGTTTTAACACATCTAGTGTTTATTTTGAAAAGAGTTTCATTCAACGAGTTTATTTCGGAGTTTACTAAACTTATAACTTTTTGTTATTAATCTTGTAAACAAGTTTTTCACCCTGTAGGGCTTTTTCTATTCTCGAGGCAACTCATGAGGTCCAATGTGTTTATTTCTGACAAAGACCTGAGGGTTGTAGCAATTGAAATAAACTCTAATAATTTATTGTAATTACTGTGAACCCTGCTCCCCCTTTATTGAAATAAGGTTAATGACTTATTGTAATCCACAGGAGTTTTTTAATGCGCAAGGAAGTTCCTTGGATAAGATATGTTTCTCAGCTTAGTGTAATCAAAGGTAATTTCTCTTATCATGGGGAGTGTTATCAATTGGAAAAGTTTCATAATGTTGAGCTACATAATAAAAATTTGAAGCAACCAATGTATGAAAACGAGATGAGAGAGCGAATGGGCATTTGTTCATTTAATATTAACTTGCAAGCACCATAAGTTTGAAATGAAAATTTGTGTAAACTAAAATGTTCTGATAAAAGACAAAAGAAGAATAAAAGTAGAACTCCTTGAGATTGGATGTGTTCCGTGCTCTCGGCATCTCCCTGCCCTCTAATTTTTCCAAGTGATATGCTCCTTGGAGGTCATCCCTGATTACTTTAAAAGGTCCTTCCCAGTTTGATCCCGACTTTCCATCTGACAGTTTCATGGAACTGTAGAGGACTTTTCTTAGGATATAATCCCCCACCTAGAATTTACTCGGATTGATTTTCTTATTATTCTATTTGCCCAGTTGTTGTTGATATGAAGCCAGCATGTCATGTTCTCTTCGCTCGTCTACTAAGTGAAGTTTAGTGAACAATGCATCGTTGTTTAGACCTTGGTCGACCAGGTTGGTTGTCATTATAGGAAGACCTGCTTCAAGTGGGATAATATCTTTTCTTCCATAGGTAAGCACGAATGGTGTTTCCCCGGTTGGTCTACTAGGAGTAGTACGGTAGGCCCACAATGTTTACCCAAACACCCTTTGCTTTTTCCATCCTCTTATTTAGTCCATCGAGCATCATCTTGTTGGAAGCTTCTATCAGACCATTGCTTTGAGGATATACCACAGAAATGAAATGATTTTTGATGTCATACGCATCACAGAAGCCTTCAAAAAGTTTCTTTCAAACTACATGATGTTGTCGGTGATGATAGTTCTTGGTACCCCAAAACATGTTAAGACGCTCTTCTAGATGAACCTAGTCATGTCGATGTCACGAATGTTTTCCAGCGGCTCTGCCTCTACCCACTTGGTGAAGTAGTCTGTGCCGACTAGCAAATACTTACGATTCCCACGTGCGGTAGGTAGTGGTCCCAAATTATCCAGTCCCCACTGCATGAACGGCCAAGGACTTGTCAAAGATTTCAGGTCGTCGGTTGGCTAGTTAACCATAAGAGAGAATTTCTAGCAGTTTTCACATCAGTGAACATAAGTACTTGCATACTTTTTCATGTGAGTCCACCAGTAGCCTTCCTTGATCGATCAAAAAGCTAATGACCTCCCTCCCGCGTGACTCCCATAAATGCCCTCATGGAGGTCGTTGAGAACTTACTCGGTTTGGGTGAACGCACTGGAGGTAAGGACCGTGAATGATCTTTAATAGAGCTATCCCCCTGAGGTAAGGTATAATTGGGCTGCTTTCACCCTTATTTGTTGAGTTAATCTCCTTTCATCCGGCACCATGTCACTCCGTAAATAGGCAATAATGGGGTCCATCCAGCTGGGGGGAATTTTTACAAGGAGGACCTTCTTGATGACCATAGTTTGTTTGATGCTTGGACGAGCGAGTAACTCTATCTAAATAGTTCTTCTGAGATTAGAGCCCACTAGTGAGCTTAGGAATGCTAAGGCACCAGCATGACTATCTGTCCCCAGGGGAACTACTGAATATCGACCTTTTTAAATCCCTTCATAAGACCTCTTACTACGGCGAGGTAGGCTACCATCCTATCATCTTTTGCCTTGAAATCTCCGCTTACTTTCTTAGAGATCAGTTTGGAAACGCCGAACACGTTGAGGCACTTTTCCCCCACTAGTTGGTCTTTGCACAAACGAGCGATCAGTGCTTCGTATTCAAATTCGTTATTGGAGGTGTCAAATCCCAACCTAGTTCTTTTTTTATGAGAGCGTCTTCCAGTGTGATGAGGACGATACCTACTCCCACCCCCTTGGAATTGGAGGCGCCATACACATATAGGGTCCAGTCCTTAGACTATGTTTCCTTATTTGTTGACCAATCCATTCTCCCATGAACTTGGCAATAAAATTATCCAGGACTTATCGCTTAATTGTTGTTCTTGACTGAAAGTGGATATTGAACCTCTCGAGCTCGACCAACCACTTTGATATTTGTCTAAAGAGGTCATATGTTTAAATAACATCTTTGAGGGGATATGAAGTGGTCGTTTTTATTAAGTGATCTTCAAAGTAGTGTTTTATCTTCCTTGAGGCAGCCCACTAATGCATAGTCTAGCTTTTCTAAAGGCAAGTAGAGTTTCTCTATATCCATAAGCATCTTGCTGGATTAATAGACGGGCTACTATCCGTATTTCTTCTCACATATCATAGCCAAGCTAACAGCGTGGTCTGATACTACGAGATAGAGATACAGAGGATCTCCATTATTGGGAATCACCAATAAGAATGGTTTTCTAAGGTTGGATTTGATCTCCTTTAAAGCTGTTGAGCAGTCATCATTCTACATGAGGCCTTTGTATTTCTTTAGAAGCTAAAAGAATGGTTAGTAGCATACCGAGGACTGTAAAAGAAAGCGTTTGAGTGATGCGAGCATACTTGTAAGCTTTTGAACATCCTGGAATTTTTTAAGGGCTAGACCTTGGTGATTACATCAATATGATCTGGATTGGACTTAATCCCTCTTTTTCTGACTAAATAGCCCAGAAATTTACGTGACTGGACACCGAATGGACAATTACTTTCATTAAGTTTCATCTGGTACTTCCTAAGGATTTCAAAGTTTCTAGCTAAATTCAAGAGGTCATCGTATATGTTCTTGCTTTTGACTAACATATCATCATTGTAGACCTCCATTGTGTATTCGATCTACTACTTGAACATCTTCATAACTAGCCTCTAGTAAGTTTCCCCTGTATTTTTTAGGCTGAACAACATGACCTTATAACAGTATAAACCAATCAGGGACATGAAGAATGTTTTATCCTCATCGGGGCCGAACAACAGAATTTGATGATGCCCTGAATAGGCATCTAAAAAACTCATCCTATTATATGCTTCTTTAGCGCCAATCACCTAATCAATCTTAGGGAGTGGGAAACTATCTTTGGGGCAGGCTCTATTAAGGTTCGTGAAGTCAATGGAGACCCTCCAACGGTCGTTTCTCTTCCATACTACCATTGGGTATGATAGCCACTTAAGGAACTAAACTTTCCTAATAGATATTGCATTCAGAAGCTTTCGTACTTCATTCTGCACCGCTTTAACCTCATCAGGGGTTGTTCGGTGTGCCTTCTGAGTGATCAACTTGAAGGTCGAGTTAATATCCAACTTAATTCTCAAGAAGGCAATCAACCCTTCCTATTCATGATGGACGAGTGCAGTTTTGATTGGGAACTTTCTATCTGACAAGTTGTCATCAGCACTAACCTGCTCCAGGATTTCAATAACCCTGGTCTCCTACACCCCTAGAGGGTGTATCCCCATTTTGGGATTCCTCTGGAGTATCCTTTGGTTCCTTCGGAGGCGAATGTCTACGATGAATCACTTCCTTATAGTGGCCTGGTCACCACGAATCTCGACCACGCCTCGATTGGTGACACACTTCAGCTTCTGGTGGTAAGTGGACGATACGGCTCTCATGGCATGAAACCAGCCTCTGCATAGAATATAGTGATGTGGAGACTTTATGTCCACCACTAAGAACTCAATCAACTTTGAGATATTGCCTGGCCTGATAAGTAAGACTATCTTTCCAAACGGCATTATAATTTTCCCTGCGAATCTGATCAACGGAACTATGGCCTTGTTAAGTCCAGGTAGTTTGAGCTTCATCTTGTGGAATAGCTCTAGGTACATCACCTCTAATGAGCTTCCCTGATCTACCAATAACTTTTTGACACCCTAATTTGTAATTCTAAGGGTAATCTCCAACGCATTATGGTGGGGAATCCTTAATCCAATAAAATCTTCCTCCTCTGGTTATCGGTGCTTGCCATATTGACTTTTTACGGGGTCAATTTGGAATGCCTAAATGATAGTAGTGACCATCTTTGATTCCATCTGAACATAATTCCCTTGGATCTATTTTAGGTCGGATGCTCCATGAATCACCGCTAACTACTGTCCCATATCGTCATCAAGGACATTATCTGGTTTTTGGTCGCCATTGGCTGCGGCCTTCTTCCAAATGCAATTTCAAAGCTTTATAATTCCCAGTCCCAAGACTACCCTCCTAAATGCACATCCCAGCACATTATTACTCTTCTTTGGTTCATCACCCATCTTCTTGGACCACTTGACGAATGACTTATCCTTGATCTTGCTTAAGATCTTATAGATTGGTTCTTTGAAGACTGCATTAACATTTTGTAATGCCTCTGAAGGATCGGTCTTACTCCCATTTTTAGAGTCATTCTTGACCCCGTTCTTATTCCCTTTATTTGGAGTGTCACTCTCATCTCCTTATTTGCTTTCTTTTGCTCGACCGTTGTCCCCTATGTTAGAGTGAACCACGTCCTCAACCTTGGCATGTTTCTCAATATGATCCATGAGGTCATCAATGGTGCTAGATTATTTCTTCGTCAAGGACTGGTGCAATGGAGATGTGGTCGGCAGACCAATCTTGAAGGATGCAACGACAACCTGCTCTGAGAAGTCATCCACTTCATTGAAGGCCTCTCGGTACCTCTTGGCATGATCACAATGGCTCTCTTGTGATTTTTTCTTCATTGTGAGCAGTGAATCTATCCTCTTAGGGTGGGAACTGCTGGTTATGAAGCGAGGATAAAAAGCCTTTATCATGGCTTTGAAGCTCTTGACATACTTGTGGGGAAGATTTTTGAACCACTTCTGTTCTACATAATTATTGATGTCTAAAAATTGACTAACTCCAAATTTATAATGATAGATAATAATATGGTAAGTAATTCAAACCACAGACATAAGAGAAGAGGTTTTTAGAGTGATTCGGTTGTAAAATAGTCGGCTTCCACTGTTAGTTTTGTTTAATGGGTCTATAATAGCTCAATATTGTGTGCATATGAGTGATTCGAGTGCCCTTCAGTTAAGGGACCAATTCATATTTATATTGGTGCAAAACCCTAGAAATGGAACGCCTTTATATTGTTAGGCATTTACATTTGTCTAAAATATATGACACTTTTGGAATTCAGTGCTGGTTGGCTTCCCATCCAAGTAACTATTGGTATTCCTATTGGTTGGCCTTCTGGAGTTAGTCAGCATTCCAGCAGACTAAGCATAGTACCACGACCCGAATTTATGGGCTACCCGTGACTCAACCTAGTCTGGTCTGAGCGTTAGGTGTGAAGTGCAATGAGATAACCTATATAATGTTACTAGTCAAGTTTTATTTTATTTAATGTTTCACTTGTTTAGCTTGCAATTTCAGTTTCAAGATAAACTACGTGTGGGACCCATGGGGAGCACCCCGAAGTACAAGCATACAGAGCTACTAACGTAAAGCAAATAAACACTAACTAGTATAATGCCCTCAAAATATGAAACCACTCCCAACCTACTGTAACAAGCGAGGGTGTGAGTGTGACACCCCGCCTAATTAAATACGAGGTGATCAGTTCTTTATTAAATTATAATCAAGGTGAACGGTTGGTTCATTCTTAGCATCACTGTCGCAAAAATAACTTTTCCAATTTAAACACCCTAAATAATTAAGCTAAGTGTCAAAACCATTTTTTTTTACATCAATTTCCAAATTTTTATTTTAAAAACCAACATTTAAAACTTTACATAATTCATAGTTAAGGAATCACACAACAACTATACTGGAACATATAATCCAAACAATTAAACATCCAACTAATTAATTCCAACTTTAAAACTTAAAGGAAAACATCCTGACAGTAATAAATCCCAAAGTATAAATACTGGAAATAAACGAATCACATTCTCCGATAAAACAACTGAATAATGAAGAAGGACGACACATGCCCAACGGAATAAATAGTGCTAGAAGTGGAATCAACAATGAGGTCGTCTAAGCAAGAGGCTTGCAACTCCCACCTAAGTTGCAACGCGTTCCTTCCAAAGGATCCTATATAAGACGCCCCTGTGGCTGGGCACCTGTAATATATACATATATATAAGAGAGAACAGAAAAAAGAAAACGGGTCAGAGCCCGATTATAAAACAGTTTAAAATTAGTTTAGCAAGTATTTAAAATGCTTACCGGCTAATGCAACCAACATATTAGTGCGAAACTCCCTTAATAAATTCTCACCTCTCTTCTAATGTGCACACCTATCGCACTAATACTCCCAACAGTTTAACTTATCTTATCTTAAGTTACTCATAAGATTTCATGCCGATAATTTCAATTATTAAGGAAGGTAATTTTTATTAAACAGTAAAGTTCTCATATAAGCCTCATTTAATTATAAGGTTTCTCAGTAACGCATCATACTTTTCAAACACTTGTTCCCAAGTTGAAACAATTATTCTTTTCTTACTTACCATAGTCACAGCAGGTAGTTTCCAAATTCCAGATTTAAATATATATATTAAATACTCATATAATATATATATTCTAACGGCGCCCCATATAAAATTTATGGTGCGGGCATACTCTGCTATCCAATCCCCGTATCACTCGTACTAAGGGAAATACAAGTTCGGAATCACTCTCGAACATTATTAACACCAAACACAAACAAATTGAGGCAAAGCATAGTTCCGAGTCACTAAGAGGTCAGCACATACCCTCACATCTCTTAGGACCGTCTGACTATCGATCTGATAGCCTGTACCAAGGATTTCTATCTTCTAGGGTACGAGTCAATATCCCCCATAAAGGTCCCATCGAGATAAGACTGTTCCAGCGTGGTAACCTCCGGGATAGCAAGTAGTGCGGGCATGATTTTTACACGTATATAGTATATGCATAAACACAGTCATATATGTATACCACAATTCCCATATCAAATTTAGGTACACTCTCATGACCCATAATTATGATATTTATCCTTATTACTCATTATTTAATTATCACGTATAGCGGTTTGTCTCTTATTTTAATTTGTGGGATTATTCCAACTTACTACGTAACACTCGTAGATTCCTATTATCCCAAGTGTAATTTCAGTAGGTACTCATTTATTTTACAAAATAACTTTCTTACGAGTCTCACCCTTTAACACATATTCCCATTATCCCTTATATGTAAAACATCCCCGTGAAATGTTAATCTCGCCTTACATTAAAAGTTCCATATTTTTAATACGTCCTACTGGTCTTCTTTGTATCCCAAAATGTTCTAACATTAATATCCAAGAATGTCTAATCATTTAAGTTGGAACAACCTATAAGAAGGGGAATGTGAGTTATGCAGGAGGGGTCGATCGATCTATGGCAGATGTTCGATCGATCGAAGTATCGATCGATCGATACTCTAAGGTCTATCGATCGATCAAATAGGTATGGCAAATCTGTAGAATTTCCAGTTACGGGTTTTCTCTTCCAACATCATCCAAAACGTTATATTTGACTACCAAACTCCCAATAATTCATACTATAAGTATTATAACCTCGAATAAGTGATTTCCTACGTCAAGCATGCGGATTTTCATCATGAATAACGAATATAAAGGGCAAAATCCATAAAAACATCAAGAACCCTAATATTTCTTTTGTTTGATTTCTTCCCATTCTTTTACCAGATTTCATACTCTTTATTTACTGTAATTTCGTGGTCCAATCTCTACATATGAATTGGGTTTCCAGAATACATATATTACTCATACAACATGCGAATTCGAATCTCCAAAATATGTTTTTTTTTCACAAAAACTAGTCCTAATCAATTCTAGGCTAATATTATTGGAGCATTAACTGAAATAGTGCAAGATAGATACTTGCCTTAGAATTTTTTTTGTTCAGACTTGTGGAGATTTTGGTGTGGTTGTGATCCTCGTTGTACGATCTAACGTTTGGTGGCGACGGCGGTGCAAACGGTGGAGTTCTTGGCCTAGAACTCCTTGGAAAACCTCTCCTCTTCCTCTCCAATGGCCGTCTTTGGTTTATGGTGTTTATAACCCTAGAAGGTGACTCTCACCATCTGATATTCCCTTAGAATTTTCGTGGGTTTTCAGGCCCAAAAATGTAAAATGTCCAAAACGCCCTCCCGGGGTATTAATTAGGCCTAAAAACCCCCGAGACCCAAACTAAACCCCCGGGTACATTATTTTGACTATCTCAACCCTTCCAAACACATTAACGCACTCAAAATGACCATACGGGTGACTTATACTTTTATTTACTTTTAATAGTCCGAATTTAATTCCGACACGACACAAGCGCGTCCCAATAAATTTCCAAAATTATCAAATTAGATTCTCGTCTCGTGATAATTTTACTAATCATAATTACACCACTTACTTTACCCATAAAGTAACTTATAACAAAAATAATTACTAACTCCCATCATGCTAGTAAGTATTAAATGATTTTTCGGATTAATATTAATTTGATATCTCTAAATAAATTTAATAAATCCCCAAAATTAAAAGGCATAAAAATACGGGGTATTACATACTTCCCTCCTAATAACGAAATTTCATCCCGAAAATCAAAAAAAAAATAAAGTGTACCTGGTAAGAATAACTCTGTGTACTTCTCACGCATGTCCACCTCACGCTCCCAAGTGGATTCCTCCACATTATGATGCTCCCACTGGACCCGGACAAGTGGGACTACCTTTGACCTCAATCTCCTTTTGCTATGGTCTAGGATAGCCACTGGTCTCTCCTCGTAAGAGTTGTCGGGCTGTAAGTCAATCTCCTCAATCGCGATATGGGTATGATCCATGTCATCCCGAAGGTATCGTCTCAACGACGAGATGTGGAATACATCGTGAATGCGATGCAAGTGCTCTGGCAGTCCCAATTTGTATGCTACTGGCCCAACCCTCTCGATAATGGGAAATGGCCCCACGTACCTCAGGGTAAATTTCCCTTTCTTCTCGAACCTCATCACTCCTTTTATAGGAGATACATATAGTAATACTTGGTCCCTCACATTAAATTCTTCGGAGAATCGTTTTGCATCGGCATAGCTTTTTTTATTGTCCTGGGCTACCCGAATGCGATTCCTGATGATCTCAATCCTAGCGGACGTTTCCTGAATCACCTCTGGTCCGAGAAACTTGTTATCCCCCACCTCTAGCCAACACGTTGGGGAACGATAAGGCCTGCCATACAAAGCCTCAAATGGAGCCATGCCAATCGTGAACTGATAAGAGTTATTATAAGCGAACTCTACCAGTGGAAGATGTGGCTCCCAACCTCCTCCAAAATCAAGGACACACATGCGTAGCATATCCTCCAACATCTGATTAGTACGCTTTGTCTGTCCATCTATCAACGGGTGATAAGCTGAACTCAATCTCAACTATGTACCCATGGCCTCCTGAAAGCTCTCCCAGAAATGCGACACGAAAATCTTATCTCTATCTAACACAATATTCAGGGGCACCCCATGTAATCTGACAATCTCAGCAATAAACAACTAAGCATACTGACCCGTGGTATAGTTTGTCCGCACTGGCAGAAAATGTGCCACCTTGGTAAAACGGTCCACAATCACCTAGATGGAGTCGTGGCCCCGCTATGATGTAGGCAACCCAGTAATAAAATCCATGGAAATACTCTCCCACTTCCACGCGGGTATTTCCAATGGCTGAAGCAACCCTAACGGTTTCTGGTGGTCCACCTTTACCTACTGGCAGGTAGAACACTTGGACACGAACTCAACAATGTCCTTTTTCATCCCACTCCACTAGTATTGCCACCTTATATCCTAGTACATCTTATCTCCCTCGGGATGCACCATAAATCGGGACCCGCAAGACTGGGTCATCACTGCATGACGTAAGTCTGCTCCTTTTGGGACCACCAATCTCCCATTAAACCTCAAACCTCCATCAGAACTAACAGAATAGGACTCAGCACCCTCAGCTAGAAGTCGTATAATCTTCTCCTGGCAAAATGGGTCTGCGGTCTGTGCCTGTATTACCCTCGTAATAATCTCGGGTGTCACTGTTATGACAGATATAAAGGAATGGGCTACTGCGTACTGGTGACCCAAATCTTTCCACTTTGCTTTCCAGACGTCCGCTACATCGTCCACCGGCCTACGGCTCAACGCATCAGCAACTACGTTGGCCTTCCCTGGATGGTACTGTATATCGAACTGATAGTCCTTCACAAACTCTAACCACCTGCGCTGACACATATTCAGCTCTCGCTGAGTGAACAGGTACTGCAGTGACTTGTGGTCTGTGAACAAGCAAAATTTCTCCCCCAATAAGTAGTGTCTATATATCCTCAATGCAAAGACGACCGCTGCTAACTCTAGGTCATGTGTGGGGTAATTCTTCTCGTGTGGCTTAATCTTGCGGGAGGCAAAAGCTATAGCCTTCTCCTCTTGCTGAAGTACTCCCCCAAGTCCCCGTAAAGAGGCGTCGGTGTAATCCAGATACTCCACGCCCGACTTAGGTAAAGCAAGGACCAGTGCTGAAGTAAGCTTGTCTTTCAGCTCGTCGAAATCCAATTGACAAGCATCGTTCCAAACGTATGGTACCCCCTTGCGAGTCAGGTTCATCAATGGATCCACTATTTTGGAGAACCCTCGAATGAATCTCCTATAGTATCCGACTAACCCCAAGAAACTACGTACTTCCATCGATGTCGTGGGTTGTCCCCACTCCCTCACCGCTGACACTTTACTCGGGTCAACTGTTATCCCCTGTTCAGAAACAACATGCCCAAAGAACTGCACTTCTCGTAACCATAACCAGCACTTCTTGTACTTAGCATACAATTGATGTTCTCGTAGAGTCTGAAGAACCTATCTCAAGTGTTCAGCATGCTCTTCCTCAGAGTGTGAATATATTAGGATGTCATCTATGAAGACGATGACAAACTGATCCAAGAACTCTCTGAACACTCCATTCATTAAGTCAATGAATACGGCTGGAGCATTTATGAGTCCAAACGGCATTACTCTGAACTCATAGGATCCATATCTCGTCAATAAAGAAGTCTTCGAAACATCCTGCTCCCTAATACGTAGTTAATGGTATCCTGATCTCAGATCTATCTTCGAAAAGAAAGTTGCTCCCCTCAGCTGGTCGAAATGATCATCGATTCGAGGCAATGGATATTTGTTCCGTATCGTGACCTTGTTCAGATCCCGGTAGTCCACACATAGCCTCAGTTAACCATCTCTCTTTTTCACAAACAAAACTGGAGCGCCCTAAGGTGAGGTACTCCTGCGAATGAAGCCCTGACCTAACAGCTACTCTATCTGATCTCGTAACTCTCGCATCTCCGCCAGAGCCATACGATATGGAGCGCGTGCTATAGGTCGAGTATCCGATAATAAATCTATGACAAAATCTATCTCTCAACTGGGGGTAGGCCTGGTATCTCCTGAAATACATCAGAATACTCACGAACAACTGGGATCGAATCCAAGGGAATCACGACCTCCTTAGAGGTATCCTTCTCTATGTAATACAAATGAGCGGTCGAGCCTCCCTCTGGGCGAGGCATCGCCACTACAAACATCTCTTACCCCGGAATGGCAAAGACAATACTCCCACCGAAACAATCTATCATGGCTCTGTAAGCTGCGAGCCAATCCATACCAATAATGGCGCCATGCTCATGCATATCTAAGACTAACATGTCTGTTGGTAATTCCAAGCTACCAATATCTACTCCCACACCCCGGCATATAAAGAAAATTAATGATCCATTTCCCAGTGGTGAATCTACACATGTTACAGTGCTCTCTGCTGTGGCTAATAATCCTAAGGTCTTCGCAAAATGGGTAGGTATAAACCAGTGTGTCTCCCCAGTATCAAATAAAACTCGACCCATAGTACCATGGATAGGAAACATACCCTCAATCACGGGTGGCGCCTGTGGAGCTACTACCTGGTGGAGGTTATAGACACATCCGTATTGTAACTTCCCCTGTTGCACTGGAGCGGCTGTAATGGCTGGTAGAGCTAGTACCTGAGCGGGTGCTGGTAGGGTGACTGGAAAAAGTGGCCTCTGTGGCTCATTACGGGCACCCTGCTGCTGTGGGGCCCTATCACCCTCTGGACAATCCTGGCGCCTGTGGCCATTTTTACCACACCCAAAGCATCGTCCCTTGAAATTTCCTCCCCTCTATCCCTGCTGATTATGGCCTTGTTGGCCGTTACCACCCCGCCATTGGCCCTGTTGGCCCTGCTGATTACGTTGTTTTTTTTTTGGTGGCCCTACTGCTGACCCTGCGCCTGACGATGTTGGCCCTACTGGCCCTGCTGACCCTGCCTAAATCCCCCAAATCCCTGCTTGGAATCACCTTATCGGAACCTCTTGGCAGGGTCCCCCTGATGGGAACTCTGCTCATGCCGACGAGTCTGCCCCTGAGATATCGGTGCTCCACTAGCACCACTACCCCCTGTCCTGCCCTGCTGAACGGACTCTCCTGCTCGCTTACTTCCCTGTAAATGGAAACGGTGATCCTGGCAGTGTAGCAAAGCAGCATTGAGTACATCTGTGTAGGTACTCAGAGATAAATTTCCTATAAGGTGCTGACGGATCCTCCAAGCTAACCCGTCCACAAACAATAGTATCTTTTAGCCCTCAGTGGGTGCCTCATCTAGCACTATAGTGAGAAGTCTTATGAACTCCTCTTCATACTCAGCAACAGTCGAATTTTCCTGCTTCAGACTCAGTAATTTCCTCCTCATCTCAATCTGCATGGCGGATGGGAAGTATTTGCTATCAAACCGCACCCAAAACGACTGAATAGTAATAATATCCCTCTCCTCCAAGGTGGTAGTGGATTCCCACCAATGCAAAGCGTCCCCCACGAGCTTAAAGGAAGCCAACAGTTGTTTCTTCACGTCCGTGCACTCGTACATACGCAGATGCCTCTGGATATCTTTCTTCCATTGGCTTGCTATAATAATATCTAAACCACCCGTAAACTCTGGGGGGATGCTCGTTCTGAAAGGCACCCCTAACTCGCTCCCATGGAGATGGAAGCTGTGTCGGTACTGGTGCCACTGCCTGAACTTGGGGTGGAGCCTGTTGTACTACTGCTATCGTGGCATTCATCGCCTGAGCAACGATAGCGGATACTTCATTTGCATTCATCGTTCCCTGAGCCGGAGGTACTGGCCGCTCGGCTTGGGCACGCCTATCCTTTAGTGCACGTCTCGGAGGCATCTGAAACGTGAAGAAAATTATTAGTCTACAGTCATTATCAAATCTCAAATAGCTGAAGACGTAATCGTAAAAGCAAGAATACAACAATCCTAAAATAGGGCTCTATAATAAGAACGCTAAGCTCAAAGCGAAATAAACCGTACAGATCCTAAAGGACATTAGAACCTGATGCTCTAATACCACCTGTGACACCCCGCCTAATTAAATACCGGGTGATCAGTCCTTTATTAAATTATAATCAAGATGAACGGTTGGTTCATTCTTAGCATCACTGTCACAAAAATAACTTTTCCAATTTAAACACCTTAAATAATTAAGCTAAGTGTCAAAACCATTTTTTTTACATCAATTTTCAAATTTTTATTTTAAAACCAACATTTAAAACTTTAAATAATTCATAGTTAAGGAATCACACAGCAACTATACTGGAACATATAATCCAAACAATTAAACATCCAACTAATTAATTCCAACTTTAAAACTTAAACGAAAAAATCCTGACAGTAATAAATCCCAAATTATAAATACTGGAAATAAATGAATCACAATCTCCGATAAAACAACTGAATAATGAAGAAGGGCGACACATGCCCAACATAATAAATAGTGCTAGAAGTGGAATCAACAATGAGGTCGTCTAAGCAAGAGACCTGCAACTCCCACCTAAGCTGCAGCGCGTTCCTTCCAAAGGATCCTATGTAAGACGCCCCTGTGGCTGGGCACCTGTAATATATATACATATATACAAGAGAGAAGAGAAAATAGGAAACGGGTCAGAGCCCGATTGTAAAACAGTTTAAAATTAGTTTAGCAAGTATTTAAAATGCTTACCGACTAATGCAACCAACATATTAATGCTACACTCCCTTGAGAAATTCTCACCTCTCTTCTAATGTGCACACCTATCGCATTAAAACTCCCAACAGTTTAACTTATCTTATCTTAAGTTACTCATAAGATTTCATGCCGATAATTTCAATTATTAAGGAAGGTAATTTTTATTAAACAGTAAAGTTCTCATATAAGCCTCATTTAATTATAAGGTTTCTCAGTAACGCATCATAACACTTGTTCCCAAGTTGAAACAATAATTCTTTTCTTACTTACCATAGCCAAAGTAGGTAGTTTCCAAATTCCACATTTAAATATATATATTAAATACTCATATAATATATATATTCTAACGGCACCACATATAAAATTTATGGTGCGGGCATACTCTGCTATCCAATCCCCGTATCACTCGTACTAAGGAAAATACAAGTTCGAAACCACTCTCGAACATTATTAACACCAAACACATACAAATTGAGGCGAAGCATAGTTCCAAGTCACTAAGAGGTCAGCACATACCCTCACGTCTCTTAGGACCGTCTAACTATCGATCCAATAGCCTGTACCAAGGATTCCTATCTTCTAGGGTACGAGTCAATATCCCCCATAAAGGTCCCATCGAGATAAGACTGTCCCAGTGTGGTAACCTCCGAGATAGCAAGTAGCGCGGGCATGATTTTTACACGTATATAGTATATACATAAACACAGTCATATATGTATACCACAATTCCCATATCAAATTTAGGTACACTCTCATGACCCATAATTATGATATTTATCCTTATTACTCACTTTTTAGTTATCACGTATAGCGGTTTGTCTCTTATTTTAATTTGTTGGATTATTCCAACTTACTACGTAACACTCGTAGATTCCTATTATCCCAAGTGTAATTTCAGTAGGTACTTATTTATTTTACAACGTAACTTTCTTATGAGTCTCACCCTTTAACACATATTCCCATTGTCCCTTATATGTAAAACATACCCGTGAAATGTTAATCTCGCCTTACATTAAAGGTTTCATATTTTTAATATGTCCTAGTGGTCTTCTTTGTATCCCAAAATGTTCTAACATTAATATCCAAGAATTTCTAATCATTTAAGTTAGAACAACCTATAAGAAGGGGAATGTGAGTTATGCATGAGGGGTTGATCGATCTATGGCAGATGTTCGATCGATCGAAGTATCGATCGATCGATACTCTAAGGTCTATCGATCGATCAAATAGGTATGGCAAATCTGTAGAATTTCCAGTTACGGGTTTTCTCTTCCAACATCATCCAAAACGTTATATTTGACTACCAAACTCCCAATAATTCATACTATAAGTATTATAACCTCGAATAAGTGATTTCCTACGTCAAGCATGCGGATTTTCATCATGAATAACGAATATAAAGGGCAAAATCCATAAAAACATCAAGAACCCTAATATTTCTTTTGTTTGATTTCTTCCCATTCTGTTACCAGATTTCATACTCTTTATTTACTGTAATTTCGTGGTTCAATCTCTACATATGAATTGGGTTTCCAGAATACATATATTACTCATACAACATGCGAATTCGAATCTCCAAAATATGTTTTTTTTTTCACAACAACTAGTCCTAATAAATCCTAGGCTAATATTATTGGAGCATTAACTGAAATAGTGCAAGATAGATACTTGCCTGAGAATTTTTTTTGTTCAGACTTGTAGAGATTTTGGTGTGGTTGTGATCCTCGTTGTACGATCTAACGTTTGGCGGCGACGGCGGTGCAAACGGTGGAGTTCTTGGCCTAGAACTCCTTGGAAAACCTCTCCTCTTCCTCTCCAATGGACGTCTTTGGTTTATGGTGTTTCTAACCCTAGAAGGTGACTCTCACCATCTGATATTCCCTTAGAATTTTCGTGGGTTTTCAGGCCCAAAAATGTAAAATGTCCAAAACTCCCTTTTGGGGTGTTAATTAGACCTAAAAACGCACCGAGACCCAAACTAAACCCCCGGGTACATTATTTTGACTATCTCAACCCTTCCGGACACATTGACGCACTCAAAATGACCATACGGATGACTTATAGTTTTATTTACTTTTTATAGCCCGAATTTAATCCCGACACGACACAAGCGCGTCCCGATAAATTTCCAAAATTATCAAATTAGATTCTCGTCTCGTGATAATTTTACTAATCATAATTACACCACCTACTTTACCCATAAAGTAACTTATAACAAAAATAATTACTAACTCCCATCACGATAGTAAGTATTAAATGATTTTCCGGATTAATATTAATTTAATATCTCTAATTAAATTTAATAAATCCCCAAAATTAAAAGGCGTAAAAATACGGGGTATTACAGTGAGCTAATTCCCAGTGTGAATATACAAGCAGTATATAAACGAACGACAGAAAGGATACTCACACGCTACAACCACATGCATGCAAACATATATTTTATCTATATATGTATGTATATATGTACCCTTGAAAATACATGTTCAAATGAATTAACAATTTTACTTTCAAAAACCTTACTTATCCCGA
Organism: Sambucus nigra; assembly: GCA_949130495.1. NCBI lineage: Eukaryota > Viridiplantae > Streptophyta > Magnoliopsida > Dipsacales > Adoxaceae > Sambucus > Sambucus nigra. The sequence continues at coordinate 349,689,640 of OX422221.1, forward strand.
TTAATTTAGCTTAATCTTGTAAAGACTTCATTTATTCATACTTAGCATTTCTCACTTTATTTAACATACTCGGTTCAACACTTGAAACCACTACACTTGATTTATCCGAACCCATTCATTTACCGGAATCACCCCTTTTATTCATTTAAATGTACTTTTGTATTTTCAATGAAAAGCGCCATTTCAACACACGCATTCACCGTGTTAGAAAATAATTATTTGTCATTTGATTACCTTTTCCATATATACTTATGCAAAGTTATGGATTTAAGAACTTGGTTGCTTAATCACCCATTTACCCACTTAATTTACCCTTTTTACCTTATCTTATGGACATTAATAGATTTATGCATTACTTGTCCATTTCACCTTTACTATAATATTTATCGCATTCATTCAAGTTAGGTTGTATTAGTACATTTTACCACAACCCCCATTTTTTGACATGTTCCATATTCTCCTTTATCTTTTCTGGGAATCTTCCTATACCGCATACTTCCACGGGCTTTACACCGCCGGCTATGCGCACCATATGCATTGGCCAATGTTTTAAAGGTTTTTCACTCAAAGGCTTCGGTCCTTTCTTGCTTTATCCCGGAGTCATCCGAGTTTTCTTTATGTGTTTTAACATTTTACAAATATCCACATTATTTCAGTTTTCCTTTCTACCCGGTCGAAGCCAAAATCTGGGACTTTACCACTCCATTTGCGTTACACTCTGAAATTTACCATTTTATGTCCTTTACACTTTAACCTTAATTTTGTTCCAAAAATCATATTCGTTTAAACCACTTTGCGTAACCCCCATTCCAGTATTTTTATTTCAAGAAAATGTTCCACTTAAAGTAAAATTACCACTTTACCCATTTATTTCCAAAATCACCTTTACTCCATTTCACAAGTGTTAATTTTCTCAAAATCACCATTAAGTTATTCATAATAACTTTTTAAGCGTTTTAATCCTTTAACATCTTTTTACAGTTGGACTAATATTCTTCTTAATTGGGAACACTTTTACACCTTTAATCCCCTTTTAATTCCATAAGTTTTAATCCTTTAAAATATTATCAAGTTATACACTAACTTTTCCATGTATACCCCTTAACACTTGATGACTACTTTTATCAACACTTTCTCAAACACACGTTTCTTTCCTTTCTTCATTTAAAAATCTATTTACACTTAAGACTACTTTTATAAGAAAATACCATTTGTTTTTATCAACATTTGTAGTCTTATAACCTTATGTTCATCATATCTTTTAGTCCTAAATGCACACACTTTGAAGACTAATTTCTAACTTTTCTTATTTTATGTTTAAACCCAAAAAAATCTTCCTTAAACTTGTTTATATATTCAATATCAAAATACAATAAGTTTATATACATGAGAAGATGGATTTTAAACCCGAAAATCCTACTGCATGGATTAAACATATATTTCATCTTGAAAATTCATTACACTTGCAAAAATACACCTTTTAGGCGCAAAAGACATTTTTGCTTCTTCAACCTCAACAAATACCTATTTTTCATAAAATCATTATTTTTGCAAGAAACATTATTTTACCAATGTTTTCAAAACAAGTCATCACTTCCAAACATTTTATTCCATAAAATGCTTACCACCAATTTTCTTTTTAGAAAATATTCCAATTTAATAAAACACCAACTTTTAATATTTCAAAATTTGAAATATTTACTCATTCTTTGTTTTCAACAAAATATCACTTTTTCAACATTTTATTTCATAAAAATGTGTACTATCTTCAACACAATAATTATTCCTTTTAACTAAATGCACCCTACTCAAATTGTCTAACTACAAGACTACAAATGTAAAATAAATCTTACACTAAGAGTAAGGTTTTTCCACCTCTAATGTCTCAAATGGTGGAGGAAGTGTTGATGTAGGAGGAGCAACCCCCGCCTCCAAAGGTGGCCTCAAGGGGTTACCAAATGCATCCTCCAAAAGCTCCAAAATGCTCTTCTTCCAAGAAAGATTGACTTCAACTCAATTAAAACCCACCTTCATCTTCTCCAAAAATCCCCCAAATATACCCTCAAAAATTCTTAGCTCTTCTATATCAATGGTAGAAATTCTATTCTCGATTTGAACAAGGTGGAATATCACCCAAAATGGTGGTGGAATGGTGGTTTGGTGGTGGGTGGAGGTGGAAGACCACCCATATATCTCTCACTTTCTTTCTCCTTCTTCCACTTTCTACCAACAACAAATGACCCAAATCAACCAAAAAAAACCTTATAAAACCTCCCTTAATACCGAAAACCCCATTTTGGTCCTTTTGGGATGATCTGGTCTCGAAAGCACACAAAATCAACACTCCAAATTATGACAGCGCACAAGGGTAATCGGATCTAAAAACTCGACTAATGTCGTTTGAATGACTTCCCCTATTTCGTTCGAATGACACCACCTATATTGTCTGATCTAGGGATCGCGCGACCTGTTATTGTAAACCACTAGCACGTCGCTAGATGTCCTGCTACTCGCGACCTTAACACTATCGTTTGAACGACAGCCCCAAGTCTTTTGAACGACCCTGTTTCTTTTTCTTTTTATTTTTCTCCAACTTTTCATCCATAATTATTCTATAGTTATAATTAATCCCTCCTCATATATAATCCATATATAATTTAATAAATTCACCTGGGGCGAGATAGTATAAACTTCCCTCCTTGGAGAATTTCATCCTCGAAATTCTCAATCCATCAATCCTCAAACTCAGGAGGTTCACCAACTTTTATTCTAAGTCCTAGAAATCCTCCAAGACAATTCATATAAGTCCTCAACACTAAAATCACCAAATATTTAACATGCAACATGCTTTAATCCTCACCATTTCATCAACCATGACACTACATAGTCGACTCTGAGCCTTCACTCACCTTATGAGCTCACCATTTCGTCAACCATGACACTACATAGTTGACTTCGAGTATCCACTCGCCTTATTAAGCCCAAACCATTCTTAGCACTACTTATGCTAGTACCTAAGACATATCGGTGACTTTACGGGCCAACCCCCTTTTTAGAGGTCAACGCTCACCCAAAGCAAATCATAATACAACCAACTATCACCAAAATCAATTTCTAGCTTGGGTTCATACATCTTGTGTTCCACAAACTTTCACATCATCCTAACCATGAAACTTGCATGAGCTTGCCAAGAAGCATACTATACTAGTATCCCACTACAAGGAGGAATAATCCCATCAAATCATTACCGCACACCCGATTACCATCTTCCATTGCGGCACTTTATTGAACCTAGTACTACCTTAGGCATCTCATCTTTGAGTACTCACTAGAGTCTCACTCTAACCCACTCACCATGGCAAGGCAACATCATGTGCTAAGTTTTCCTTGATTTCCACACTATACTTATCCTCAAACCATCATCCTGCTCTTCGCAACCTCAGCCATAGACTGCCGAGCCTGCTAGTCAAAATTTCACTAGACTAAAGGGAGACTGATACCACAAACAAATCAAGTGGCTAAAAGTATAGCCACCCATATGCAGAATTTTATGCTACAGCAAGAATACCTCAGATAAACGCATCCGTTTACCGAGCTACATTGACCAAACCCGGTCCACCACGCTCTCACGGGCTCAATCGCATCGTACCATGATATGGTACCAATTTGAGTCTCCTTAAAGGTGAGAATAGTGAATCTCGATTATCAAAATTTAAAGGAACACACTTCAGTTAGAGGGACGGATAATTGTCCCAAGGAATTTCGTCAAGAGGAAATCGATTCTTACTTATGAAAGCGAACCTCTACTATATACTTAAAGTCATGCCACTCATTCTCAAAACTCTCAATGAGCACCACTTCTGGATATATACCCTGGCCTGGGTCACTAGCTGTGATGCATAGAATCTCAACCATTCATTCTCATAATGTGATTGCAATTTACGAATCAGTAGTCCTTGAGGAAGTCGATGCCCTACTTCCCACCTTGGGAGAAAGGCCCTACCTTTCACACCCTTGGTGTAAATGAATTATTCTGATTAGTGGACACCTCATGTCTTGTCTACATCAACCTTATCCAATAACTACTGATTACCCGGTATTTAATTAGGTGGGGTGTCACACGAGTTTTCTTTTAATTAATGTTTCACTTATTTAGACTGCAATTCCAGTTTTAAGATAAACTACGTGTGGGACCCATGGGAAGCACCATGAAGTCCAAGCATATAGAGCTAATAACCTAAAATAAATGACACACTTACATGTATAACACCCTCAAAGTACGAACCGCTCCCAACCTGTCGTATCAAGCGAGGGTGTGTGTAACACCCCGATCCGAATTTATGGGTTACTCATATTCAACCCAGTCTGAATTGAGTCATTAGGCATGAAGTGTAATGAAACAACCTATAAAATGTTGCTAGTTCAGTTTTATTTTAGTCAACATTTCACTTGTTAGCATGCAATTCCAGTTTCAGGATAAACTACGTGAGGGACCCATGGGGAGCACCCCGAAGTCCAAGTAACAGAGCTACTAACGTAAACATAAATCAGAAATACTTACCTGTAAAATGCCCTCAAAATATGGAACCGCTCCCAACCTATCATAACAAAGTGGGAACATGAACTTATGCCCAGTGGGATTTATACAAGCAGTATAAAAACGAACGACAAAAAGGAATACTCACACGCTATAACCACATGCATGCGAAAATATGTATATATCTACATACGTATACCTTTAAAATACACATTCCAATGCTTTATCCATTTTATTTTCGAAAACCTTATTTGACCAGATTAATAAACCTTAATACTATTAAAGGTTTTCATTATTAAAATTCAGTGATTCCCACTTCATTTAACACTCCCGGTTCAACGCTTGAATCCAATACACTTTATTTTATTCGAATCAATTCCTTTACCGAAATATAACCATTTTATACATTTTATTGTACGTTAGTATTTTCATTGAAAATTACCATTTCAACACACATTTTCGTCGTGTTTAGAAAATAAGTATTTACTTTGCGAAAATCCCTTTGACAACACATTTCTGGTGTTAATTATGGGTTTAACCATTTAGGTTGCTTATCCACCCATTTATCCACTTCCTTTAACCCTTTTCATACAAATGTCAAGATGATTAATAATCAATACTAAAATGCAAGACAATACCCTATACACATATATTTAATCTAATATATGTAAATATCATGCCAAAAATATACTACCCATTAAACTTAGATCAAAGTTAGTCTAACCACCTCGAATGAATCTCAACAATAGAGGAAATGGTGTAGAAGAAGGAGGATCCCCCACCTCTAAAGGTGGCATCAAGCGGATCTCTAAAAATCCCTCTAAAGATTGACTCCATTATTTCCCCAAGAGTTATCCTAATGAAGCTCCTATGGGCTTCTTCTTCATCATCAAGATACACTCTTCAAACACCCATTAAGACATCAAGCACGCCATCGTCCACACCCAATAAATCTGTCTAGGTTTTGGCAAGGGGATAAAGGGAGGTTTGAGCTCCTCCAATGATGTCTCCAGGTGGTGTATGGTGGCTAATGTGGGTAGTTTTATCCCTTAGTAAGTTTGGCTAGAAGATACTTCTGTGGAGGCTTTATCTTAGAGAAAGAGAGGTAAAAAATCTGATGGAGTGCTATCTCCAAACACACACACAGTTTGCCTTCTTATAAAACCAATAACTAGATCCATAACCAAAGAGGAAACCCTCATCATCCCAAACCTCACCATATCAGGTTCTAGTGTGTCCACCAATCGACACCTCAATAGATCAAAGGCTACAAAAGAGACAACGCATAAAAAAATTGATCTGTCGAGGACTTACTCGATCGATCGATTGATGGCCCTTTAAACATTGCTCCTTTTTCTTAATTTGATCCCATAGTATCGTTATAGATATTTTTAGTACCCATAAAATGTGGTCAGCCCATTTTTACCCCTTATGATGAATTCTCTAAAAATCGCGCAACGTTATGCTTTGTTGTGTCGCGTAACACAAATGACACTTTATGCTTACTCGCATCCGTAACTCGTTTGTTCCTTGATTAATTCATGTTGTATTCTAACAATATATATGTACTAACTAATTGAACACGGATGTTTATCCATGCAGACCATGCAACATGGTATTTCCTTTGTAATTACTACGTGCGACGTGTCACTTATGTAAAATTTTGGTTCAATACCCATGCACCTATTTTCTCCAAATATTTCTCTGAAATAAAATACTCAATTAAATACTTATTTTCTAGGGTGGGGTATTACAAACTTCCCTCCGTCCTTGAAATTCTTGGTTTATCATAACTTATAATCCGGCTATCTACAACCAGTTTTAAATCCTAGGGCATCCTCAACACTACGGTCTAAAACCCAAGGACTACAATTCCACCAATCACCATGGCTAACCCAATCATAAAGAACCCTAAGGCCTTATTGATAATTCTCAAGCTCGCCTAACATGACTATTTTAACAAAACTCTGGATGCTCGATATTCTATAAATATGGTACCATCACCAATGGACTCATCATCGTGGATCGTCTCTACGTTAGGATTCACCACCTATGTTTCCTCAAACAAATATTGGGTCATGCCTAGACTAGGCTGATACAACCTCAACACTTATAGTCGTACACACTAATTATTGCTAAGACAGTCACCTTATCACATAGGTCTACCTGACCAATATCTCCTACGAGATCCTTATATTCACCAAGAGTCATTGTGGGTCTCACAACACAATCATACATGAGTGATCACATCCTCAATCCGCATAAATTTTAACAAAGTGCAATGCTAGCACATAATGTGATACTAAGCCCCAATACTCATAGCCTTTTCAAGTCACAACCTCATGACACACGACTAAGTTATAACTAGTTATACCGGTTAACCTACAAACACGTTAACCTAAAGTAATCAACTAACATATGCAAATTACAAGACACAGCACGAGACCATGCGCACATATGAACTAGTGTAGAACAAGATTCTTTTAAAGAAAAAGCGCATTCATATACCGTGACGCATCAGTCATAACCGGCCTAGCCCACATCACTACTGATCTTATGCAGCCCCGCACCCAAATTACAACTTCCCATCACAGGGATCACAGAAGACATAAGAATTACAATGAATCAGGCAACTGCCAAGCCAAAGGAAATAATCAAATTTTGACATGAAGTGCGAACCCACAACGTATACTTGAATTCTATACCTCTTTACCAATACCTGTTAAGCACCTTAGCCTTGCCACATACCCTGACTTGTACTCTAAACCCTGACAAGTTCTAACCACGAATCATCCATCCATGCCAGACAGACAGAATACAAAATCAATTTTTTCGGGAAGCTGAAATGCTAGGCCTCCCTCCTTAGGACTAATGCCATATTCCTATCACCAGTAAGTACAACAACGTGAATTTACATTCCTTCAACACTTATCATTAATCACTGACCGATCATACGTAGGCCTTTAAGATTTTAACTCGTGGTAACCAACCTCAATTTTCGCGATCACTCTCATCAAGTGAAACACCGCACTCACCTGGTTTCAAACGTTCATCTCACAGACCATTGCTACAACTCTCAGCAGAGTCTACATGATCCCAAACTATAATCACTCTAGTGGAACCTCAAACTTTCAAGCATTAACCATGCCTAAGGATTTCCCTCACCAGAGTCATTTCTTAACCGTACAGGTAGCACACGCAGGTACTATACTTATTCCTAACACTCTATTCTGAATGTTATCTTCTAAAATCATAACGAACATCATCGTGTTCTAAGTCTCCCAGGTGCTTATCCTCGCACTTATTAGTCTATTTTCAACATCAACCTCAAGGTCCTATTATGATAACAACTTATAAACATAATCCACGGCACTAACTCAAACCACTGCCACGAGTCAACATGACCCAAACACACTACAATCACCAATGGTCTTGTTATCGCTTATGTACACTCCAATATAACAATGGTTCCTAATGCCTCACGGGCGATAACATCAAACTTAATTATTTCTTTAAACATCTCACACATCTATTACAAGGAACCACCAGTGATACCATGACCTATGCTACACAACCTTGGGTTTATCACCATAAATGGACATCACTACAAAACCTCTATGCAATAATAAATCCCAAGGTTTTGAAGAGAGATGTTATCATCATTTTAATGCACGGTACTGATTCATATCGAATATTGCATATTCCTGCCCTTTATCTTTATGCATTCTAGCACTTTTATGGTCCTAAATGCCTATAATTATGCTCATTAACCATACAACCTTGGATTTGGATATATACAGGCTTTGCAGGGGTTATTTGTGCTTTTGTAGGCATTGGAACGGTAAAAGTGAGGTTCGGTTGCATTTCGGAGAAGTTTCGTCATCGAATGCTACATCAAGGGAAATTTGGTCTTTTTAAACTCACTATTTTTTATGGAATGAAGTTACCAACATGTATATCATCAAATTATCTTCTCGTGGCCACTGACCGTGCGTCATTCTGACTCCGTATGTGGAAGTTATGGCCTTTTCCGGAAGGTTTCGATATTTTCTTCTACTTCAAGGGAATTTTGGTAATTTCATATTGCATAATATGGAGGGTTTCAAAACAGAATCATGTAGAGAATTGAATTAGCTTCGCGTCGGTTCCGACCACGCCTTATTTCGATTTCGTATGAGGGAGTTATGGTCGTTTCCGTGCAACGCGTCAAAATTGGTTCGGAGGAAAAAGTGGGCTGTCTCCAGCCCAAGGCAAATTCCAAAAGTGCGGTCGACCGGTCCCAAAATAGAGGTCGACCGGTCCCATCAGATATGGACGAAAATTGGCTTATTTTGGTTTTTTTGGGTTGGTTTTGTTGGGGGTTTATTTTGGGGTATTAATAGAATGTTTGGGGCTTTTCTTAGAAGAAATGTTTTCATTTTTAGGTTAGAAGAGGGGATTTGTTGGGTGGAGCTTCTCTCTCCTAGGGTTTGTACCATTTGGATTGTTGTAAGCACTATTCATCTTCTTCCTCATTTATTCAACTTGTTTTAGCTTGTTTCTTGCTTTCTTAATTATTTACATGCCAAGATAACTTGTTTTAGTATATTAATTTCTTGTTTGCTTAGTTAATTAGTTGTTAAATTAGTTTTATTCATGTGTAGTAGATAACAGGTTGGGATTGCGTTTTCGCCATTAATGGGCGTCGAGCTCCGAAAGTTAGGTTTTGGAAAAAAATGCATTTAATTGAAACCTCGGGTATTAAAGTCGGATTATTATGCGTTTAACTTTCTTTGTCACGCAACGTTAGTGTTTATAGCGATAATCCGAATTTAATCCACGTGTGACCATTTTTTATTAAATGTTTAATCTCGCAACTTTGGGTTAAATTCCTTATTGTGTGATGTTTATACTTAATTAAAAATGCTCGATTAAATGTTTTCGAACCAAAATTCTAATTATTAGTTGTTTAGCCCATGGTGGGGACACGATCCGGACTCTCGTTTTATTAATTCTAGTTTAGACTTAACTTCTTAATTTTTCCCTTTTCTTTATTTCCAACCTATCACATTTTACACTTTTATTTTAGGAGTATTAAATCCTATAAATTCTAGCAACTCGTCTCTGTGGATTTTCGATACCCGACTTACCGCTATACTTGTATCGCAAGTGCAGTCATAATTTAGGTTTTTTGTATTAAGGCGGTGAACAGAAAACAACGATTAGCGTTCAGACGCGACGCTACTTTTCACCCTCGATCAAAATGGCGCCGTTGCCGGGGACTTGTTTGTTTAGACTTTATTTGATTTAGTATTTCATGGTATTTTCTTTCTATTTGTATTATTTGCTAATATTTTTGCAGGACTTCCACATTTGTGCACTTGGAAACGCTCGAATTTTTCCCGCCCGCACCTACTTTGTGGAATCCACCACTTTGAGCCATTTTTGGGGTAATCATGTCTTATTCCAATTCTTTCGGTAATCCTTGTTATAATTCTCAAAATTCTCGACCTATGACTTTCGGTGAATACTTAGAATCCCAAAAATTTGCAAATTCACATATTACTTTGGTCGAGTATAACCAAAGTCAAATTTTGGGTTAATGGAATTTCGATGATGATGATGATAATGATTTTGGGCCTTTACCTCCTTATAATAGGAATTTTGAAATGAATTCGAATAGTTTTCAAAATTCCTATAATAATGAGTTTTCGTTTAAGTCCGATGGTAATTTTCAAAGTTCCCATTTTCATGGATCCGCACCTCGACCCATGACATTCGGTGAGGGTTTGCGTATGTATGAGAATGAGAAACTTGAAACTCGTTATCGGGAAGAAAATCGATCGTGGGAACATGAGTTGGATTTATTATTTGAGTCCGGCGACGATTTTGCTTCCCAGACTTTCGAAGTTGAGGAATGTTTTGAACCAAATGAGGTACTTGTGACTACTTTGGAACAAGCCATTCTAGACTTTGCCCATCGCGTAATAGATATTGAAAGCGAGGATGAAAATGACGTAATATCTATTTGCAATGATATGATTTCTTCTTTGGCCCCCAAAGAAGAACATTTCATTGAAAATGATATTATTTCATTCGAAACTCAAACTTCATGCGATGATGATTCATCTCATCAGTTTGAATTTCATTCATCCCCATTTTCATTCTCTATTATCCCACCGGAACAAGTACCCGATGATTCGGTTTCAAACTTTAATGTTTTAAACCCTATCGTCGATGAGGAGTACTTGCTCGAGTTGCTTTCCATGAAGGCATCTTTTCCCTCGTGTGCGCCACCTCCCATTTCGTTTGCTAAATCTTTGGGAGGATATTCAGCTTTTCTCGGTCCCCATATGTTTTTGTCACCCGTTAAATCCAAATCCCCCATCGTCCCTCCAAAACTTTTAATTAGCGATGGTTTATTTCTTCCGCCTTACACATGCCTTCCGTTTTTCAAACGGAATTCATATTTTTCGAAAGGAATGCTTGTATGTGAGGGTACACCAGTTATCCTCCAAAGTCAAATCGTTCTTATGGTGAACCCTCACCTATTTAGACTTCTAGTGTATAGTTAGTGTGGAGTCTAAATAGTAGGTTGTATATAGTTAGCTTTTTATCATTTCTTTCTTTTTATTTTTTCTTTTCTTTTTAATTTAGTTTAGTGTAATTAGTTAACTTTTTATTATTTGTTTTTGCTATGCTCGGTACTAACTTGTTTTGTAGATTCTTTGGAATTGTTCTTATGGGGATCGCTCCATTTTTGGGTAATATCACTATTTTCCTCTCTTTGACTTGGTTCTTAATTTACATTGAGGACAATCTCAAGTTTTAAGTTAGGGGGTGTGGGATATTCTATCCATTTCTTTATTTAGTCCATGTTTTTGCTCACATGTTAGTTACTTAGTATGCTTTTCTTAGAAAAATTAAAATTTTCAAAAATATTTTCTTTCTTTTTTCTCCTTTATTGGGCATTTTGCCTTTGTTTTCGATGATAAATTTCAATAATGGCCCGATCCAATAGACAACCCAATGATGCATGTTCTCGATTTCAGAAGTTATTAGACTTTAGTCTCCATTATTGATATTATGAATAACTTCATGAATTAAACTTTAATCCCATGAGCACATGCACTTTTATGGTTATATTGATTTGGTTTAAGATTTTTATAACTCGATAATCTTTTGTTGCATTGTATATATTTACACCGAGTAAGCTTTGTACATTTCGTCGTTTGTGAGTGTATACACTATTCTTTCCTCTTTGAAAACGTTGAATTCGTTGGTAATCTCTCTTTTCTTTCATTTGATCATTCATTAATTGAGTTCATACTTGAAATGTGTTACTTGAGCATGATTTTCATATATTGTTTTGATTCGAGAATTGCGCAAACTTTTGGAAATGATCATAGGCCCTCTTTGTTATATCACCCATATTAGCCTTGACCTCACCCTTATATGTTTACCCTCATTAACCCCTTTGAGCCTAAATATAGCCTTTCGTTTCCTAACCCCAATCCCATAACCAACTCTAAATTGGAGTTATAAACCATACATACACTTTCCATACTTTTGTTTGGAATGTTACTTGGGATTGAATGATGTTGTTATCATGTCGGTTGCAATTTAGGCATATGAGAGTTTGACAAGTAAAGAAAAGAAAGTAGTGAAAAAAGTGAAGAAAAAGAGAAAGCAAAAGACAAAAGAAAACAAAAGAGAAAATGAGAAAAAGAAGAAAAGAAAAAGAAAGAGAAGTTTGTAAATGTTTCATATAGTTCAATAAGCTTTGATTACTCTCCCCGATGATATATCTAATGCCTTTTTGGAACTTGTTTTCTAATTTTGATATTGTCCGCATTTTCCCATTATCCCGAGTTTTCATCCCGAACACTTTGAATCCGTACATACATTCCCTCGTTTCGTACTCTAGCCTAACCTACATTATAACCCTATACAAGTCCTATGTGATCTTAAGTAGATGTAATTCAAAGGTTTAAATAGTTTTGATAATTTGTGAAAATGCATTTCGCCTCCTTTAATGAGCGGTATCTTTTATTGAGATTACAGTTTTTAATTTCATATATTGCGTTATTCGTTTGTGACATGTGTGCGGCCAAGTTTCCATTTACATTTACTCTTTATGCCCGCATGTTCCGTGTGTTACCTCCCTGTTTCGAGTGAATTCGTTTGATGAGTGTAATGCCCATGAGGATTGAATATATGCTTGCTTTAATTTAGTATCCGGTTTATATAAGTTTTTTGCCAAATCACACTTTTCATGTGCTCGCTCCCCTCCCACATTTTAAGGTTTCAATTTTATGAGGTGCATTCTATAGTGTTAATGATTCGAACTTTTGTGTGAATTCATTCGCTTTGCTAATAATGCATATGAAATTTTTTTCGCTTTTATTGGGCTTGTCGCATGTTGCTTTGGGCATATTTTGAGGAAACCATATGATGTATGTGGGTACCATACCTGAAAACCCTCACGAGACGACACTCGTCCACTAGGGTAACCTAGGGGTTTAACGGCTTATTGCATATGCTAAATGCAATCGTGTTCCCTACAAAAGTGGCAATTATATTTCGATGCATATATGCGTTTTGTATTTCCTTCTGTGGACTAGTTTTGTTTGTTTCATCACTAGGGACTAGAAATGTTTAAGTTAGGGGGTGTGATTCGTATCGAATATTGCATATTTCTGCCCTTTATCTTTATGCATTCTAGCACTTTTATGGTCCTAAATGCCTATAATTATGCTCATTAACCAGACAACCTTGTATTTGGATATATACATGCTTTGCAGGGGTTATTTGTGCTTTTGTAGGTATTGGAACGCTAAAAGTGAGGTTCGGTTGCATTTCGGAGAAGTTTCGTCGTCGAATGCTACATCAAGGGAAATTTGGTCTTTTCAAACTCACTATTTTTATGGAATGAAGTTACCAACATGTATATCATCAAATTATCTTTCCGTGGCCACTGACCGTGCGTCATTCTGACTCCGTATGTGGAAGTTATGGCCTTTTCTGGAAGGTTTCGATATTTTCTTCTACTTCAAGGGCATTTTGGTAATTTCATACTGCATAATATGGAGGGTTTCAAAACAGAATCATGTATATAATTGAATTAAATTCGCGTCGGTTCCAACCACGCCTTATTTCGATTCCGTATGAGGGAGTTATGGCCGTTTCCATGCAACGTGTCAAAATTGGTTCGGAGGAAAAAGTGGGCTGTCTTCAACCCAAGTCAAATTCCAAAAGTGCGGTCGACCGGTCCCAAAATAGAGGTCGACCGGTCCCATCAGATATGGATGAAAATTGGCTTATTTTGGTTTTTTTGGGTTGGTTTTGTTGGGGGTTTATTTTGGGGTAATAATAGAATGTTTGGGGATTTTCTTAGAAGAGATATTTTCATTTTTAGGTTAGAAGATGGGATTTGTTGGGTGGAGCTTCTCTCTCCTAGGGTTTGTACCATTTGGATTGTTGTAAGCACTATTCATCTTCTTCCTCATTTATTCAACTTGTTTTAGCTTGTTTCTTGCTTTCTTAATTATTTACATGCCTATATAACTTGTTTTAGTATATTAATTTCTTGTTTGCTTAGTTAATTAGTTGTTAAATTAGTTTTATTCATGTGTAGTGAGTAGATAACAGGTTGGGATTGTGTTTTCGCCATTAATGGGCGTCGAGCTCTGAAAGTTAGGTTTTGGGAAAAATTGCATTTAATTGAAACCTCGGGTATTAAAGTCGGATTATTATGCGTTTAACTTTCTTTGTCACGCAACGTTAGTGTTTATAGCGATAATCCGAATTTAATTCGCGTGTGACCATTTTTGATTAAATGTTTAATCTCGCAACTTTGGGTTAAATTCCTTATTGTGTGATGTTTATACTTAATTGAAAATGCTCGATTAAATCTTTTCGAGCCGAAATTCTAATTATTAGTTGTTTAGCCCATGGTGGGGACACGATCCGGACTCTCGTTTTATTAATTCTAGTTTAGACTTAACTTCTTAATTTTTCCCTTTTCTTTATTTCCAACCTATCACCTTTTACACTTTTATTTTAGGAGTATTAAATCCTATAAATTCTAGCAACTCGTCTCTGTAGATTTTCGATGCCCGACTTACCGCTATACTTGTATCGCAAGTGCAGTCGTAATTTAGGTTTTTTGTATTAAGGCGGTGAACAGAAAACAACGATTAGCGTTCTGACGCGACGCTACTTTTCACCCTTGATCAGGTACCCAACCTCAGATTCACTATTACCAAGAAATGACTACCCCTCACATCAACATCTCATTAGATAATCCTTGGTATACATCTCCAAGGAAAATTTCAATAAGATTTCGCAAGCCTATATCTTCTAATCTCTTATGAGCATCCAACCACTACAACCAACTCATCTTACCACATGAACCTCATACTATATGTTAATTTACCAACTAACAAAATGATATATATATTTGGTTGGATACGGGACATCGAGCATTACCTATGAACACTAAAGTTCATGCCTACGAATGCCACAAGAGATCTTATTTCTGAATGTCAAATTACAATCACCAGAATTTAAATTTATGCCTTTCAGGCTTTGGTAGGACACGGGGCATCGGGTATTGCCCAAGAGGAGGCCCACCCTGATGATGCCGGAAGAGGTCCTAGACTAAGACATCATAACTCATTTACTTATCACTAAGTTACCACGATTATCTACGTTCACTCCTAGATTACCTCGATCATTAAGATTATAAAAACCCACATCATAGTCAAGGTACATAAATCGCGGTATACTAAATTCGGGCCCTCACCCAAGGTACCTAGTACTTCCTCACCATGTAACTAACACTTATAAACATGTTACTCAGTCACAAAATTTCAATAGGGGAATTCACAAGCTTTTCAGCTAAGTCACGGTGAACACTACACTACGTTACATGGGACACTGTGTATAACCCGTACAGTAGGTATACACCAACGGTGTCATCAAAGGTCCTATTCATCAAATGTTGCATTATCCTTTCAATCATTGTCTGAAGGGTTACCTAAGGTTCACTCCCTTATCATTAAAACTCATCATTGTCACTCACGTGACCCCTTTTTATAAATAACCCATAACTTTAATTATGAATTATAAGGCACTTATGTCGGACAACAATTGTTATGGCACTCACCCATAAGGATAGCATTCTATCAACTAAGACTGACGTATCCTCTAGCGTTGACCCACACAAATTCATATGCTCATCGGATTATCTATCAATCTTGGTACCAAGGATCGAATTTGCCTAATCATCACATCGATATTGACCTCTCACATGTGTCACACCCAAGGCTACATATAATTTAAATCACGATTTCCCATTACATAACATGACACTCCAACAGGCAGTCCCTACTATTGATTATTCATAGTTTTTTGCCACTTTCCCAATGGGTGTCATCTCATTATATCGATATCTCAAAGGATCCTATATCAACGAGTTGGAACACAAACACCTCACACTACAAACCACGGTGTCATTACTATAGGCTTGCATGGACATCCATAAATTACTGTCATTCTAATCAAAAATGCGGAAGCAATTAATAGCCATCAATCTAATCCTGTGCCACTAGTCATTATTTTAACTTATCGTTCTAACCTCTTAGACTTTACCATCGAAAACACAAACTAAACCGTAATCAAGCTAGCATGACCGGACCGAACCATACCGACGTCGAAATAACGATTACTGACCTCAACACGTAACACCCGAAAGGAACCTTGAACCTAGAGCTCTAATACTATTTGTAATTCCCCGACCTGGATTTATGGGTTACTCATAGTCAATCCGGTCCAAATCGAGTCGTTAGGCATGAAGTGCAATGGAACAACCTATATAATGTTTCTAGTACAGTTTTATTTTAGTTAACATTTCACTTGTTAGCATACGATTCCAGTTTCAGGATAAACTATGTGAGGGACCCATGGGGAGCACCCCGAAGTCCAAGTAACAGAGCTACTAACGTAAATATAAATAAAATATACTTACCTATAGAATTCCCTCAAGATAAGGAACCGCTCCCAACCTTCCATAATAAAGTGGGAACGTGAGCTTATGCCCAGTGGGATTTATACAAGAATAGAAATAAACAACATAAAGGAATACTCATACGCTACAACAACATGCATGCGAAAATATGTATATATCTACATACGTATACCTTTGAAATACACATGCCAATGCTTTAGACATTTTAGTTTCGAAAACCTTATTTGCCCAGATTAATAGACCTTAATCTTATTAAAGGTTTTCATTATTAAAATTTAGCGATTCCCACTTTATTTAACAGTCACGGTTCAACGCTTAAAATCGATACACTTTATTTGATTCGAATCCATTCCTTTACTAGAATTCAACCATTTTAGCATTTGATTGTACTTTAGTATTTTCATTGAAAATCACCATTTCAACACACATTTTCGTCGCGTTAAGAAAATACTTATTTACTTTGCGAAAATCCCTTTTACAACACATACTGGTGTTAAGTATGGGTTTAACCATTTAGGTTGCTTATCCACCCATTTATCCACTTCCTTTAACCCTTTTCATACAAATGTCAAGATGATTAATGATCAATACTAGGATGCAAGCCAAAACCCTACACACACACACACACACACACACACACACACACACATATATATATATATATATATATATATATATATATATATAAATATCATGATGAAAATATACTACCCATTAAATTAAGATCAAAGTTACCTCTATATCTTGACTCCATTGTTGCTATAAGAGTTCTCCTAATGAAGTTCCTACAGATTTCTTCTTCATCCCCAAGATACCCTCTTCAAACACCCATTAAGACTTCAAGCACACCATATTCCACACCCAACAAATATGTCCAGATTTTGGTAAGGGTATAAAGGGAGGTTTGAGCTCCTCTAATGGTGTCTATAGGTGGTGTATGGTGGATAATGTTGGTAGTTTTATCCCTTAGTAAGTCTATCCAGAAGATACTTCAATGGAGGCTTCATCTTAGAGAAAGAGAGGTAAGAAATTTGATGGAGTGTTATCTCCAAACACACACACGATTTGCCTTATTATAAACCCAATAACTAGATTCATACCCAAAGAGGAAAACCTCATCGTCCCAAACCTCACCATATCAGGTCCTAGTGTGTCCACCAATCGACAACTCAATGGATCAAAGGCTACAAAAGAGACAACGAATAAAAAACAGATATGTCGAGGACCTACTCGATCGATCGATCATCCAGGAGCCATCAATCGATCGATTCCCCTTTAAAAATTGTTCCCTTTTCTTAATTTGACCCTATAGCCTCGTTATATATATATTTTTAGTACCCATAAAATGTGGTCAAATCATTTTTACCCCTTAGGTGAATTCTTAAAAAATCACACAACATTACGCTTTACTATGTCGTGTACCAGCAAATGACACTTTATGCTTACTCGCGTCCGTAACTCGTTTGTTCCTTGATTAATTCATGTTGTATTCTAATAATTTATATGTACTTACTAATTGAACACGGATGTTCATCCATGCGAACCATGCAACGTGGGATTTCGTTTATAATTACTACGCGCGATGTGTCACTTATGTAAAATTTTGGTTCAATACCCTTGAACCTATTTTCTCCAAATATTTCTCCGAAATAAAATACACAACACATCATTAAAAACTTATTTTCTAGTGCAGGTTATTACAATGTGAGCCTATGCTCGGTGGGAATATACAAGCAGTATAGAAATGAACGGCAGATGGGACACTCACACGCTACAACCACATGCATGCAAAAATATATATGTATCTACATATGCATGTATATATATACCCTTAAAAATACATGTTCAAGTGCATTAACAATTTTACTTTTGAAAACCTTACTTATCCAGATTAATTTACCTTAATCTTGTAAAGAGTTAATTTATTCATACTTAGCATTTCTCACTTTATTTAACACGCCCAGTTCAAAACATGAAACCACTACACTTGATTTATCCGAACCCATTCCTATATCAAAATCACCCATTTTATTAATTTAAATATACTATTAAAAAGTGTCATTCAATACACGCATTCACCATATTAGAAAATACTTATTTGTCATTTGAAAACCTTTTCAATACATACACATACAAAATTATGGGTTTAACTACTTGGATGCTTAATCTCTCATTTACCCACTTACTTTATCCTTTTTACCTTATCTTGTGGACATTAATAGATTCACGCATTTACTTATCAATTTCACCTTTACTGGAACATTTATCACATCTATTAAAGTTAGGTTGTATTAACACATTTTACCACACAACCCATTTCTTGACATGTTCCATATTCTCCTTTATCTTTTCTCGAAATCTTCCTATACCTCATATTTTCACGGACTCCACACCGTCAGCTATGCGCACCATATGTTTTTACCAGTGTTTTAGGGTTTTCACCTAAGGGCTACAGGCCCTTCTTGCTTTATCCCGATGTCATCTGAGTTTTCTTTATGTGTTTTAACGTTTTATAAATGTCCACATTATTCCACTTTACCTTTTTACCCGTGCGAAGCCAAAATCTGGGACTTTACCGCCCCATTTGCATTACACTCTGAAATTTACCATTTCATGTCCTTTATACTTTAACCTTGATTTTATTTCGAAAATCATATTCGTTTAGGACGACTTTGGGTAACACCTATTCCAACATTTTTATTTCATAAAAATGTTCCACTTTAAGTAAAATTATTATTTTACTTATTTATTTCATAAATCACATTCACTCCATTTCACAAGTGTCAATTTCCTCAAAAACACCATTAAGTTATTCATGCTAACTTCTTATGTGTTTTAACCCTTCAACACCTCTTTACACTTAGAGTAATGTTCTTTTTAATTTGGAACACTTTTACACCGTTAATCTCTTTTAATTCCATAAGTGTTAATCCTTTAAAACGTTATCAAGTTATACACTAACTTTTCCATGTATACCCCTTAACACTTAAGGAAGACTTTTATCAACACTTTCTCAAACACACATTTCTTTACTTTATCCATTCTATAAGGACATAAGTTTGTAAATGTCCGTTATCAATTAGTATGTTGTATACCGCTACAACTTCCAAAGAATGTTCAAGACATATGCAACAAGTTGGATCTGAATATCAAGTTTCTTCAACAATAAAGCCTCCGTGAGATGAATTTTGTAAAGGTTGTGTTTTTATTCCTTAGCATTTCACTTAGAATATTGGGATATTTTTTATCAAAAAAAATTTAAGTGTTGGAGCGGAGTTTTTAAGTTTTTCGTCAAAATTAATTTTCGAAGTTTTAAGGCGCTGCATTTTCTGGGAAAAGAAAAAGAGAAAAAATATCAGTTTAAAGGCTCGTTCGAGCGACAGCCTATGTCGTTCAAACGATAGGCCATCTCGCGTGAAGTTCATTCGAGCGACACATGTCATCATTCAAACGAGATTTGATCTCGTTTGAGCGATCTGTCACCTTAAGGTTTTTTATAAACACACGTTAAACGAGTCGTATTTCATTAAGAAGTCTTTTCATTTTTCATTCTGTAAATAATGCAATCAGCATAACACTTTTGGCTTTAGGGATTTAAATCCTTGTTTTTCAATTCACAAAAATCCCAATGTTTACGTGAATTGTTTTGGAACCCAAGAACATACATTGTTATTGTGCAACCTTTGTGGAGTGCGTCTCTACAACAAAAGACTGAGGTCATTGAGGTTCTCTGCGTGTCGATCTTTATTGAAGATTGGACTGCAGTTCATGTGGGTTACCTGTGTGGAATCCATTATTGACTATAGACTGCGCGTCTATGTAGGTTTGCTGAGGTAAACTTATTGCAGATTTTATTGTAATCCGTGTAAATTGTTATTTACAAATTATAGTGAAATAAAAGGTTTTGCCCTGAGGGGATTTTTTCTAAAATATGTGAGTTAGCATATTCGTGTTAATTATGGTTTGATACACGCACACATATAGTTGATTGTTTAAGGGCTGATTTAATTTGGTTTAAAAAATTAACTCTAATTAAATAAGTTTGTAGTTGGAATTTACGAATTTGTTCGAATCTTTATCACACATAGGTATTTACAAATTGGTATCAGAGCTTTTTTAAAGCGATGGTTTACCATTCACAAATTGGTATCAGAGTAGGTTACACTAATTTATTGTGTATTCCTATTTTTCCGCAAAATTGGGTGATATTGATTTTTTTTGAAAAATCATATTTTTTAAAATTGTCGCAATGTTTCCAAATGAAAACTTATATAATCGGTTTCCAATTTTTAACGGGTATAATTATGCTTAATGGAAGCCCGAATGATATCACATTTAAAAGCAATCGATGAAAGATTTTGGGTCATTTGTGAAAGAGGCTGGACTCCTCCCACTGTCACCGCAAATAATGTCACAAATTTAAAATTTATGTCAGACTGGACTGAGGATGAGTTTAGATGGAGCATTTTTAATTCATGAGGTCTTAGTACAATTTCCAAACACGGCACCCCCAATGAGTTCTGACGTATTATGACGTGCACAATGTCAAAAGAAGCGTGGGATATTTTACAACTCACCCACGAAGGCACTAGCGCGGTCAAAGAGTCTAAAATTCAAATTTTGACCACTCAATTTGTGACTATCACCATTCTTGAGACTGAGTGTTTTGATGACTTTTATGCACGTTTGTTTGACATTGTCAACACTAGTTTTAATCTTGGTGAGCCTATACCCGATGCACGAGTGGTTAAAAAGATTTTGCTGCCAAAACATTTTATCCCTAAAGTGACTGTTTTAAATACCTTAGGTAATTTGAATCGTCTGAAATTAAAAGAGTTGGTTGGATACCTCCAGACATATGAAATTGACATGTTTACTGACACTGTCAAGCCTAAGGATATAGGGATAGCACTTAAAGCTCGTCTAAAAAGAAATAGAAAATGAGTTTTTGTGAGTCTAAGTCTGAGGATGGATTTGATTTTGATATGTCCATGCTTGCAAAGAATTTTAATAAGTTTCTCAAGTTTTCAAAACAAAATTCTTCCCATAAAAAGTTTTTTTAGAAAAAGAAAGACAAGTCCAAAGAAAGCGGTGAGAAAAAAAAGGGTAGGGGAGATTTAGAAATAGTAACTAGTATTGAGTGTGAGGGTAAAGGGCATAAGTCGTTTGAGTGCCCCACTAGACTTAGGAGAAAGGTCAAGAAAGTTGCCATGCCAGTCACCCTTAATGATAGTGAGGATGATGTGAAAGATTCCGGGGATGAGTCTTCACAAGGAAAATTTTATGCCTTTTTAGCTAGTCATGTGAGTACACCTAGTTTGTCCCATGATGATGAGGATACCGATGCACGTGAGACCCTCGAGGATGATCCGAGTATTTCTAGTGAGTCTGAGAGTGAGTGCGCTAGTGAAGGTGATAGTGAGCTCCAGATCGCGTTTAGAGACCTTGAAAATACAGAAATTGAATAAGATATTAGGTCTTATGGTAAGAAATTTGTAAAGAGGGTCAGAAAGTTTGAAGGGTTTTGAGGCGTCGGCGAGTCAACTAGAGAAGGTGAAGATTAATTTGAGTGAGCAGTTTATCGTCATGAATTGGGAGAAAAGTGAACTTATAGCCCGCGTGTCACAATTAGAGAGATATCTTAAGCATACCCCGAAGGTTAAATTCAATTTAGAGAATGCATCTAAGAAGGAAGGAAAGATGGTTCTCAATCCCATTTTGGGTAGTGGTGAGAGTTTAGGAATAAGTCACGACGGTGCATCCACTTCACATGTTGCACCCGAGCCGGTTCCCACTTTTGTGTTAGGTTCACATGGCTCTCAACCCAACCCACCTAGGCATCATGTACCTGTTAGGAAAGCGCGTAGGAGGCATTTTGAGAGAGTTGTACCTAGGCCTGTTTATGTTTGCACACACTGCAAGAAGAGAGGACACCTTAGAGAGTTTTGTTTTAAGTTGGGTCACTTGTCATGTTTTTCTACAACATGTGTTCACACACACGCACCCATACCTGATGCTCTGGATGATTACATGAGAGAGTTTGCACATATTAGGGAGTAGGTAAAAAATTTAGTCAAGACTACACATGATTTGATGGAGGTTTTTCAAAGGATGTCACCACCTTTGGAAAACTCCATTGCACCTAACGGTTGAGCTTTAGACTTGTTTCCTAGCATAGGTTGATTTGCATGATGATATATTTTTGCCTATTTTCTAGGATGTATTTTTTGTACTAGATTTTTTTGATTTTGAAAAAATTTCAAAAATACAAAAAGATTTCATTTTGATTAAATTTTTGAAAAAGATAAAAAGAGTTTTGTATTTTGTTTTACAGCATATATGAATGGACATTTAGGATGATCGAGTCACAATTTCGTTCCATATCCATGTGACGATTTGATAGTGTTTTGATATGCGTCATCCTTTCATTTTTGTTCTTTACAATGTTTGGAGTCATTGAGATGTGGTTAGTTGTTATTACCTACATGTTGACTCGTAGGTTCCTTTAATGAACTCTTGCACGGATTTGTTTGATTATTGTACTTTTTATCACATATTGGTCACAGTGTTGTTAACTTAATTTCGTCTTTAAAACGAACCATATGCAATAAAACTTGACAATGGAAGTAGTGCATGTAAAAATCATTTACCGTGAGGAATTTAATTGTAACAAAATATGATGAGTGATTCACGGGAAAGCACTGCAAGAGTATGAAATTAACTCATCGTGAAGGCCACTATTTAGACCCCGAAAAAATTTAAAGGCAATAAAAAGATAAATATGCCAAAAAGGGGCCACCTCAAAAAGAAAAATATAATTACTATTATTTATGAGGGAGTTTGGGTGGAAAGAGATGAAAAATAGGTTTGCACGTCCTGACAGCATCTTGAAAAAGCATTCATAGTTTTAGATATTATTGGTGTGGGAATCACTTTTGACATTGATGTGTTGATGGATTGAGTCGATGTCATTTAAATTCAACATTTTTTACACCTAAGGACGATTTTGAGATTCATTCGATAGGAGTACATGTATGCATCGTGAACATATGTTATGTTTGATTGCATTGATTTGCCTATTGAATATGTTCACACCCATACAATCCGTATCCATGATTTGGTTGTCTTAGTGTAAATTCATGGTGTGTGATTTTTTTGCATTTTTTGTATGAAAATTTGAAAAAAATAAAAAATAGTTTGTGGAAGGTTTGCATATTTGTCGTGACACCTCCATGTTTATTTATGTTTATTCGTTTCCATGTCTATTTTGGTCAAATAAAAGGGGAAGAACGAATTATGGGGAGTTTTTCATTATGGGGGAGATTTGAATATGATGATTGATGTATTTTATATCATTTCACACTCGATACGTCATGAGGTATTTATTTTGTCTCATGTGTGTAGGTAAAAACGATGGAAGATCATATGTTACAAACCCTGATGAGAAAAGCTTGAAGATTTGATGTTGAATACTTTGAAGAAAAGTTTTGAGACCTAAAAGTTTAGTACCTTTTCTTTTTGGGTTCATGTAAATATTAGATTTGTATAAGCAGTTTATGTTTTGATAATTCGAATGTTTTTATTTTGTACCGGCATAGACATAGAGGGAGATTTGTAAGGACATAAGTTTATAAATGTTCGTTATCAATTAGTATGTCTTATATCGCTACAACCATCGAAGAATGTTCAAGATCACATATGCAACAAGTCGGATCTGAATATCAAGTTTATTCAACAATCAAGCCTCCGTGAGATGAATTTGGTAAAGGTTATGTTTTTATTCCTTGGCATTTCCCTTAGAATATTGTAATATTTTTCATTAAAAAATTATTAAGTGTTGGAGTGGAGGTTTTAAGTTTTTCGTCAAAATTAATTTTCGAAGTTTTAAGGCACTGCATTTTCTAGGAAAAGAAAAAGAAAAAAAAAATATTTATTTAAAGGTTTGTTCGAGCGACAGCCTATGTCGTTCAAACGATAGGCCATCTCGCATGAAGTTCGCTCGAGCGACACCTGTTATCATTCAAACGAGATGTGATCTCATTCGAACAATCTACCGGGTTTTGTATAAATACACGTTAAACGAGGCATATTTCGTCAAAAAGTCTTTTCATTTTTCATTCTACAAACAGTGAAAATTGGTAGGACACTTTTGGTTTTTTTATTTAGGGATTTAAACCCTTGTTTTTCAATTCAAAATATTCCAATGTTTAGGTGAATTGTTTTGGAACCCAAGAACATACTTTTCTATTGTTCAACCTTTGTGGAGTGCATATCTAAAACAAAAGACTGAGGTCATCGAAGTTCGCTGCGTGTGGATCTTTGTTGAAGATTGGACTGCGGTTCATGTGGGTTTGTTGCGTGGAATCCATTGCTGACTCTAGACTGTGAGCCTATGTAGGTTTGCTGAGGTAAACTTATTGCAGATTTCATTGTAATCCGTGTAAATTGTGATTTATAAATTATAGTGAAATAAAAGGCTTTTCCCTAAGGGAATTTTTCCTGAAATCTGTGAGTTAGCATATTTATGTTAATGATGGTTTGACACGCACACTCATAGTTGCTTGTTTAAGGGTTGATTTAATTTGGTTTAAAAATTGAATCTAATTAAATAAGTTTAAAGTTGCAATTTGTGAATTTTTTCGAATCTTTATCACACATAATTATTTACATATTTGATATCAGAGCTTTTTTAAAGCGACGGTTTACCATTCACACATTCAAAATCCATTTGCACTTAAGACTACTTTTATAAGAAAATACCATTTCTTTTTATCAACATTTGTATTCTTATAACCTCATGTTCATCATATATTTTATTACCATATTCACACACTTTGCAAACTAATTTCTAACGTTTCTTATGTTATGTTTAAACCCAATAAAATCTTGCTTAAACTTGTTCAGATGAATATCAAAATATTGCAAGTTTACATGCTTGAGAAGATAGATTTGAAATCCAAAAATCCTACTACATGGTTTAGATCTATATTTCATCTTGAAAATTCATTATACTTGCAAAACTACACCTTTAAGTCACAAAAGATATTTTTGCTTCTTCAACCTCAACAAATACCTATTTTTCATAAAATTATTATTTTTGCAAGAAACATTATTATACCTGCAGAGGGGTGTCTAGCTACTATTCTAGAATAGCTAAAGGTGGGTGAGCCCGCCTAGAGGGGCTCCTACTTCCCAAGTTAACACGAAAATATTTAGAGAAAGAGGGTCCATCATGAGTGGCACTATGACGAGATGTAAAACCTGGACGAGGGGACTCACAGTGAGAAACCCCTCTACCTAAGATAGAAGGCCATAGACAAAGGCCAAGGATTAGGGGTTCACCGCGAGCAACCCATGTACCCAAGATATAAGGCCATAGGCAAAGTCCAAGGATGAGGAGCTCACTATGAGCAATACCTATAAACAATATAGAAGGCCACAGAACAAAGGCCAAGGATGAGGGGGCTCACTTTGAGAAACCCCTTTACCCAAGATAGTAGGCCACAAAAAGAGGTCAAGGATAAGGGGCTCACCGCGAGCAACCCTTCTATCCAAGATATAATTCCACAGAAGAAGTCCAAGGACGAGGGGCTCACCATGATCAACCCCTCTAAACAGGATAGAAGGCCACATAAGAAGGCCAAGGACGAGGGGTTCACTATGAATAACCCCTTTAAATAAGATAAAAAGCCATAGAAAAAGGCTAAGGACGAGGGGATCACCGCGAGTAACCCCTCTGCCCAAGTTGATACCCAGATAAGGATGTCCACTATAAGTGTCCCCATCTACAAAACCTGGGATGATGTGACAGAGCATTTAATGACCCTAGGGGGAATGGTGAAGGAACCCTAGGTACCTCAAAATTGAAAATCGAATTTATGGTGTACAAAGCCTTTTGGTCTGCCCAACACAAAAGACTTTGCGCGAGGAGCTAATGTAGAAGGATGTTTCAAGCTTGACCACTATATTTTGGGGTGAGGGTCCCTCAAATACCCCCTCCGTAGTCTTCAGGAAATATAAGGTTGAGGAACCCCAGGGTCCCTCAACAGCAAAAAATTCATATTGAGGAGGAACCCCACCTAGGATCCCGGCAGAAACTCATATTCAAAAGGAACCCCCTAGGGTCCCGACAGAAACTCATATCGCGAAAGAACCTTACCCAGGTCGACAAAAATCCATATAGAGAAGTAACCCACCCAGGGTTTCGACAAAAACTCATATCGAGAAAGAACCTCACCTAGGTGGCGACAGAAACTCAAATCGAGAGGGAACCTCACCTAGGCGGCGATAGAAACTCATATTGAGAAGAAAACTCACCTGGGTGGCGACAGAAACTCAAATTGAGAGGGAACCTCACCTAGGTGGCGGCAGAAACTTATATTGAGAAGAAACCTCACCTAGGTGGCTGCAGAAACTCATATTAAGAAGGAAACTCATATTAAGAAGGGACCTCACCTAGGTGGCAGCAGAAACTCATATTGAGAAGGAACCTCACTTTGGTGGTGGCAGAAACTCAAATCGAGAGGGATCCTCACCTAGGTGGCGGCAGACACTCATATTGAGAAGAAACCTCACCTAGGTGGCGGCAGAAACTCATATTGAGAAGAAAACTCACCTAGGTCCCGGTAGAAACTCATATTGAGAAGGAACCTCATATAGGTGGCGACAGAAATTCATATTAAGGATAAACCCTCGAGGTCCTCCCCCTGCTTCCAGCAAATAAACCAGGAAGAGGAAGTTGCTGCCATGAGCAACCCCTCACCATGAAATGTTATCCTTTAAAATAACAACAGTATTAATATTTTTCTTTCTTGTATAGGTAGCCTAGTTGAGCAGGGAGGGCTCAAATAGGTCAGTTGGGATCTCTTGGGAGTTTTGGCTTGGCGATTGAGGAACAAGGTTTGTTGGGAAAGCTCAACCACTTATCACTTTAGGATTGAGAGAATACTAGTAGAAAGACTCTAGGGTCACCCAGTCCTCACACACCTTACGGTCAGACACAACCAGGGTGAGCAGCCAAATGGTTACTCACAAGAAAAGAATTGTTTATAAAATGATTTTAAAGGAGAGGTTCCTCTAGTCCCCTATCAATAAAAAAGATTTTAGAAGGGGTTCACCAAGACCCCCTCAAGGTTACAAAGATTTTAGAGGAGGTGGTCTTTGAGACCCCCCTCAAGTTTACAAAGTTGGTACCAAAAGTTACCGTTTCGAAAGATAGTTACCAAATCAGATATTTTGTCTCCGTTAGGAGACATATTTACTTTTTGAATTTGGTTTGCACCGGGTGGCACCTGTCTGAGGGGACAGGATGTTGTACACAGGTAGGGACAAATGGTACACTTCATTCCTTGTTCCTCACCAACCCCCTAAGTTTTTGGTGCCAAAAGTGCCAAATCAGCCCTAGTGCCCAAGTATAAATAGGACCCTTGGGCAAGGTCAAGGAAGAGATAAGAAAAACTCAATAGCAAAGTTACTCTGTCAATATCAAACCAGAACTTCCTAGTATTCTCTCCCTGCTCTCTCTCTCTAGTGCTAAGTGCCTTGTTCTTTCACTCATCACTGATAACCATCATTCTCAGGAGCTCTCCTTCAGAAAATTACTATTATTTTTGTGGAAGTTCATCTTCTTGCAGGGAGGGAGTTCCAGCTTGAGATCCATTTTTACCAAAAGGAGAAGATTTCATTAGAAGTTGCTCCAAAATTTCTAGAGAACCTTGCAAACAGCATCCATCAAAGTGGGTCACGCCTCACCCTTTCCAGTTATTCATAGACCCCAGTCTCACTACCCTCCTACAATACCAATGTTTTCAAAACAAGTCATGACTTCCAAATATTTTATTCCATAAAATGCTTACCACCAATTTTCTTTTTAGAAAATATTACAATTTCCTAAAACACCAACTTTTAATATTTTAAAACTTAAAATATTTACTCATTCTTTATTTACAACAAAATATCACTTTTCCAACATTTTTATTTCATAAAAATGTTTATTATCTTCAACACAATAATTATACCTTTAAACTAAATGCACCATACTCAAATAGTCTAACTACAAGACTATAAATGTAAAATAAATCTTACACTAAGAGTAAGATTTTTCCACCTCTAATGGCTCAAATGGTGGAGAAAATGTTAGTGTAGGAGGACCAACCCCCTAAAAGGTGGGCTCAAGGGGGTTACCAAATGCATCCTCCAAAAGCTCCAAAATGTTCTTCCACACTTCCACTCTATTAAAACCCACCTTCATCTTCTCCAGAAATCCCTCAAATATACCCTCCAAAATTCGTAACTCTTCTATATCAATGGTGAAAATAGTATTGTGTGTTTGAACAAGGTGGAATGTCACCCAAAATGGTGGTGGAAACGTGATTTGGTGGTGGGTGGAGGTGGAAGACCACCACCTCTCTCTCACTTTCTCTTAACAACAAATAACCCAAATCAATCAAACAACACCTTATAAAACCTACCTTAATACCAAAAACTCCATTTTTCCCCTTTTGGGATGATCTGGACTCGACAACACACAAAATCAACGCTCCAAATTGTGACAACGCACAAGGGTAATCAGATGTAAAACCAGGACTAAGGTCGTTCGAACAACTTCCCCTATGTCATTCGAACGACACTACCTATGTCGTTCGATCTATGGATCACGTGACCTACTAATATAAACCCGTAGCACGTCGTTAGATGTCTTAATACTCGCGACCTTCATAGTGTCATTCGAATGACAGCCCCATGTCGTTTGAACGACCCTGTTTCTTTTTCTTTTAATTTTTCTCCAACTTTTCATCCAATGTTCTTATATGATTATAATTAATCCCTCCTCATATATAATTCATATATAATTTAATTAATTCACTGAAGGGGGGGACATTACACTAACTGTCTCTGAATTCGATCAAGGTGGCTGATTGGCCACGTAAGAGGACATGTGTACATTCATCATTGGTCCACGTGAGAGTGTAATTTTTACATTCAACAAAAGCCCCCAATCCTCCATGATTAATGCTTGAGTGAAAGTATGGAGTATTTACCCCAAGAAGTTACTCGACGTACTATTTTGAGTGTTTGGTCGACAGCCGACCTCCCATACTTGTAAAAATTACCAATGGCACTGTTTGATGATGGCATTTTTATAAATAATTCAAACTTTTTTGAATCGTCGAAGGACACAGTCATCTTTTGACGCTTTAAGAAATGTGCAGTCGATGGTCATATGATTCATTCAGTAAATCATTTTATTATCACTTATCGAGGCAACTTATAAATAGGTAAAAAAAATTCCCTCCTTTCTTTCTACCTCAAACCTTCTGAACTTTATCACTTTCTTTGCCATCGAGATTTTTCTGAGCGATCATTTGCTACCATTTTCTCTTCAGTTTTTGCAACCATCTTTGATTCCCTGTAAGCCTTCTTTTATCTTCTCTCTATTTTATCATCTTTTTCTCTTTTTCCACCATGGTTCACATCGTAGATGAGAGTTCATTAGATGAGTTTAAAGAAAAAAGGAAAATCCCCTCTTAGGTAGACTTAGAGATACCCCTGGGTCCCATTGATGTTTATTCCCTTCCTGGGGGTCACTGGATCCCCACTTTATTCATAACTGAGTGTGGCGTCACCTTTCCACCAAACCCCCTTTTTTCTTCACTTTTGTCAGTATTTTGATATAGTTCCTGCCAGAATAACACCCAATAGCTGGAGAGTTGTAAACAGTGTACATAGGTTGAATGTGCTTTATGGAACCCACACTAGGGTCTTTGAATTTATGTTCTATTACAAATGGGCTACTGTTGGAGAAAATACTTATTACTTGAAGACTAAGCATGCTAATAGGGCTTTAGTAGTAAATCTGTCTTATTCCAATAAGGATTATTGGGAATATGGTATAGTTGATAAGAATTGGCAACACGCTCTTCTCCCTACTAGAGAATCTTATACTGGTCCCCGATGTCCTCAATCAGAACATGGCATAGGTTGTAACTCTATTAATTTTCTTTTTTTCTCTTTTGTTATGCATTTTTTATGTTGGCTGACTAATATTGTTGTTTCTTTTTTTATGCAGAGGAGAGTAAGAAGAGGTTCCCCATGGAAGGGGAAATCAATATCAATGATTTTAAGTTCCTATAGGGATTAAAACCGAAGATTGGAGAACAGAATCCCCGATCAGCTTCTTCGTTATTGGAGTACAAAAGTTTTATCACTTCTTTTGTTGCTCGACCAACACTCGTGCTGCCCCAAATTGTAATTAACTTGGAAGAAGACCCTATTCACATTTCCTCAGCCATTGAATCTGTTGGTCCTGAAATCATTCAGGGAGGAACTTTTTCCTCATTTGAGTCCTTTGACATTTATGAGATTCCCTTTTCTCCTTTCACAGACATGACCAAGAGGAAGATGCCTAATTTGATGGGTGGACCCTTATTTCCTACCCCCAAGAAAGTTGTTGATACTGATAAGAAGCCAGCTGAAATCTTAAGCAAGTGATAAGAGTTCAATTGGTGCTAATAATACTCAGATTATTGAGCCTCAACTGAAGAGGTTGAGAAGAGGTTTGGCTGATTATCAAAAATAGGCCTAGAAAACATCAGTCGACCAGCAAGCATTGGCCGCTAAGAAGATTGCTGACTAACAAGCGTTGGTAAGAAAAATTCAGGTTCACCTTGGCATTGGGTCAGCCTCTGGTGATGTTAACCCTGGACTGGCTAGGGGTTTGATTAAGTCTAGGACACTTCCTATTGAGAGAGCTTCATCAGCCCCCATGCCCTGGTCCAGACTGATTGAAAAAGCTTTCTATAACTTGGCACTGGTACTCTTCTCACTTTTTTTCTCTTGTCTTCATATTGGTGAACTCTTTCTGATATCTTGTCTTATTCTTTTTGAAATTTTTAGTTGACTTCAACCAAATAATATAGAAGGATAATCAATTGAGAACTTATCTAGGTGGAGTGGAAGAGGCCTTTGAAGGTCTAAAATAATCGTTGGAGGCTTCTCCACAAGCTTTGGAGACAAAGCAAAAATCCTAGGAATAGGAGCTAAGAAAGGCCAATGATAGGGCCACTGCAACTGAAGGCATGATAAAGGTTGTTAAAGACAAAGCCCAGGATGTCGAGAAGAAATTAGATGATGCTAAGGGTAGGGCCAAGGCTATCGGGGAGCAACTGGAAGAATTCACCACTCAGGCCCAAACTGTTGAAGACAAAGTGACTTCCTTGAAGGCCAAATGAAAAGTGGCTTTTTATAAAGGTTAGGAGAAGGCCATTTTGCTTCCTCTACTCAGATTGAGTCTGCCAAAAAATTATCCTTCAAGAAAGGGTGGACTGAGGCCCTGAAGTTGTTCGGTATAGAAGAGACTTTTGAATTCTTCTAAAGGCATGACCCTAGTACTCCTCCTAATCTGGACGAGGAGTTTGATGACGAGGAAGGGTCTGGAGAATCTTATGTTATGGCTAATGAATCTTCACTGGTGCCTAACGCTAATGCCGACCAACCTACTTCCAGCCAGGGCCAGGCTAAGGACAACGAGAAGGTCTAGCTCTTTTTTAACAAGTTTACTCTTTATTTTTGTTTTTATTTTTAATGATGTATCTGTTCTTGTACTTCAATTATTAATTAATGAGAGAATAACTTTTCTTGCCTCCATTCTTTGTGCCTTTGAATTATCTTGACTTTTGTCTAGTTTGTTACTTCTTGTATTTTGCTATTTTCTGGATTTATCCCATAAACTCATATATTTGTAACTTTACAGTTCGAAGCTAGGAAGAATGCCATAATTTTTACTGAATCTGACCTGCTCAAATGAAGTAGAAATTTTCTAGAAGCTGGTCATGTTGCCATGTCTAAAGAAGACTTAACTGGGTTGCTCGGCCCAGATGCATCTGACCAAGTTAAGGCGTCATATATCCATCTTCATTGTTTGTTAGACAAGGTTATTGCTAATAACGCTGCATATAATGAAATGATTGAGCAACTGTAAGAAGATCACAAATGTCCTTGGAAACTTCACTCTAATTATGAGGCTAAGTACAAAGCATTGAGTGAAGGTTGGGGTTTTGATAAGAAGTTAAAAGACATTACTTTTTCTCTAGATAAGAAGAAACCGTATTTGAGACAAGATTTGGATAGTGCTCGATCAATTATTGCAATGCTAGAGAAGTAAAATAATGCCCTGGAGATAAACTTGACAGCCTGAAGAGATCAATTACTACGGGTCCAGATGAGGATGCTTCCTTTCTATATACTAAAAATTAAAGACTGTTGGAGGATTTGGAAGAACTCCATAAGAAAAAAACCAAACCTGGACAAACTTTTAGGTAAAGGATAGTTGTTCGACTAACTATTAAGGAACAAAGAACTAAGAAAATTATTATCAACTAAGTTTCCCAGTTGAAAGCCAAAGGTATTGCTATTGCCGACTAAGTTGCCCAGTTGAAAGCCAAATATATTGCTACTGCCGACAAAGCTACCTAGCTAAAATTCAAAGATAATGTCCTTAAGAAACTTTAAAATTAAGTGGATAGGTTAGCATTTCACTTTCATAAACAGCTCAGGGAAGTTTGGACGGAGGGTTACAATGAGACCTTAGCCCACAAGGATTATCATCTTGCTCAAAGCAATCGTGAAGGCTATAAATAGGGATGGACCAACTTGCTAATTTTGCTAAAGTATGATCAAAACAGTGACTTGTGGCACTAGAAGGACCCAAGTCTCTTGGATTGCGACAAGCCTCCTTTCAAAATTGACACAACATGGATTCCTCCTAATGCTATTCCCCAATCCCTAATAAGTAATTTTTTATTGAGTTATATTTATTCAAGCTTATGGTTGTTATTAATCTTTTTGTCGACTACGTAACCTGTATAATTATTAGTTAATTGGATTATAGACTAAATAACCTGCTCAAATGTTTAATACCTGATTCATGTTTGAATCATGTATACGGTCTTGGATTCGACTAATGAACTTAGATAAAACTGTAAATAGCTCTATTGTACTAAGTTTTAGCATTAGTTATCAGTGGCGACCAAGTGTATTAGGAATGTATAATTATTCCAGTATTTTAACCTGGTCAGGTAAAATCCCTAATTAAGAAATTTTAATGATTTCTTGTTCGTGACTTGCCGAGGACAAATCATACGTGAAGTTTAACTTTTTAAAGTTGGAAAAGTTTGAACCACGCTATTCGGCGAGGAACGTTTTAAGAACTTTTTCGAAGTTGGAAAAGTTTGAACCATGCTATTTGGAGAGGAATTTTTCTGAAGTTGGAAAAGTTTGAACCATGCTATTTGGTGAGCAACTTTTCTGAAGTTAGAAATGTTTGGAAAAGTTTAAGCCATGCACCTTTCGGCGAGGAACTTTTTAAAAAAATTTATGATGTTGGAAAAGTTTGAACCATGCACCTTTCGACAAAGAAATTTTTTCTAAAGTTGGTTGGAAAAGTTTGAATTAAAATTTTTCGTTAATTCTAGTTAAGTTGTTGCCATTGTATTCCAAAAAACAAACACAAAAAGGATGTATAATGGGTAAAACCTAAAATTTTATTAACTTGAATAAGCCACTACATTAAGGATAGAATTTTCAAAACTGAATGACTGACAATACTTGTGTAGATGGTCTGCGTTCTAAGGATTCTTAAATTCTTCCCCTTCTAGAGTTTCTAAACAATAAGTTCCCGGTAGGATAACCGCCAAGATACGATATAGACCATGCAATTAGGCTCTAGCTTTTTGTTCTTCTGGATTACTTTCTTGATTATTAGATCTCCTTGCTTCAGGTTGATTAGCTTGGTCCTTCGATTATAAAACCTTGCATTCCTTTGTTGATAGGCAGTCATTCAAATAGCAGTATCTTCTTGGACTTATTTTATCATGTCCAGATCTAGTCGCCTCATGAGGTCACTCTTGAGTGAATTTAAGTTCAATACCATGTGAGTCAGTAGACCTATTCCCACTGGTACTACTGCCTCAGTGACAAAAGCTAGCATGTATGGGGTTTCTTCTGTTTCTATTCTGGGAGTAGTCCTATATGCCCAAAGGGAACTGTGGAGCTCATTAATCCAGCTGCCTTTAGCCTTATCCAACCTTTTCTTTCACCCATTTATCAAGGTTTTGTTGGTGATTTCTGTCTGGCTATTGCATTATGGATGCCCAAGTGTTGAATCAAGTTCCTGGATGTCTGATTGAATACAGTACTCTTTAAATTCTGCATTATCAAACTGAGTGCCATGGTCGGTGATGAAGGTATAGGGCATTTCATGTCTACAAATGATCTACTTATATATGAACTAGAACACTCTCTGATAAGTCATATCCACCAGGAGCTCGTCCTCCACCCATTTGGTAAAATAATCAACAGCTACAACTAGGTACTTGATCTTCCTTTGATGGTCAAAAGTGGTCCGACCAAGTCAATTCCCCATATAGAGGAAGGCTATGGAGAAGTGATGGGTGTTAAACTTGCTCCTGATATTCTGTGGATGGAGATAAACTTCTTGTATTTGTCACATTTCTTGGTGAAAGAAACACAGTCTGCTTTCATTATCGGCCAATAGTAACCTTGCATAGCTATCCATTATCTTAAATACCTCCCAGCTGTGTGAGCCCCTTACGAGCCTTCATGAACCTCTTTGGACAAATCATTCACTTCATTTGGATAAACACAATGAAGTAGGGAAATAGTGTATCATCCCTTATACAGGACACCTTTTTTTTAACACATAACTGGTTGCTTTGTACCTCATCTTCTTGGCTTCCTTCTGGTCGGATGGCAGTGTTCCTCTTTTGATGTTCTCTTGAATTTGGTCCATCCATTAAGGACCTAATTTCACAGTGATCATACTAACTTCCATCACATCAATGCTTCTATGGGTAAGAATCTCCATTGAGACTGTTCGTCTGAGTTCTGTGATGAAAGGGAATGAACCTACGTTACCATAACCCAACACCTTTATAGTAAGATAAAACCCGAAATTACTCTTCATCTTCCAAGTAAAATGACTAAAAATGCTCCTTCGAGGTGTCCTTTCATTTCCTGCTTGACCCGAGACCCAAATCCAACACTCGAATAGACTTTTCTGACTATTTCGACCTTTTCGGACGCAACGATGCACTCGAAACGACCATAAGGTTAATATAAACAATGTTTCCTTTTTATTCATTTAAATTAGTCACAATACGTCTCGTACCGCGTCCCGACTTAATTTCCATTATTACCGTATTAGTAACTCACGACAATATAAATAACATCATATTCATATATTACTTATATATCACCAAGTAATATTTAGAATCACACATTTCTATAATCTCTAATAATATTAAATCTGGATTATTCCCAATTAATTATTTCTTAATTAATTCTAATTAATCCCCATTAACTTTTAATTTTTCGCATAATAAAATTTATTAAAAATTACGAGGTATTACATACTTCCCCCCTTATAGCGGAATTTCATCTCGAAATTTGAAAAGTAAAAGCATACCTGGTAAAAATAACTCCGGATATTTGTCGCGCATATCATCATCGCGCTCCCATGTAGATTCCTTAATGTTATGGTGCTGCCACTGCCCACACACCAACGGAACCACTTTGGATGTCAACCGTCTTTCACTATGGTCCAAGATCGCTACCGGTCTCTCCTCGTAAGAGCTATCTAGCTTCAAGTCGATATCCTCTAATGCAACATGAGTGTGAGCTAATTCATCTCGGAAGTATTGCCTCAACGAAGATATATGGAACACATAAGGTATCTTATGCAAGTGCTCCGGTAACCCTATTCTATAAGCAACCGATCCAACTCTCTCAATGATAGGAAATGGTCCTACATATCTGGGTGCTGATTTCCCTTTCTTCCCAAATCTCATAATACCTTTCATAGGTGATACTCACAATAATACTTGGTCTCCCACATTGAATTCACAGAAGGACCATTTCACATCGACATAGCTTTTCTGTCGATCCTAGGCTACCCCAATACGACTACGAATCATCTCAATCCAGGCAGACGTGTCTTGTATCACCTTTGTCCCCAGTAGTTCGTTGTCTCCCACTTCTAGCTAACATGCAGGAGAACGATAAGGTCTACTATACAGTGCCTCAAATGGAGCCATACCAACGGTGAACTCTTAGGAGTTATTATTCGCGAACTCCATAAGCGGAAGGTATTGCTCCCAACCTCCCCCAGAGTCCAGTATACTCATGCGTAGCATGTCTTCTAACATCTGGTTTATACGTTATGTCTGCCCATCCATCTGTGGATGATAAGCCGTACTCAATCGCAATTCGGTGCCCATAGCCTCCTGAAAGTTCCTCAGAAATGTGACACAAAAATCTTATCTCTGTCGGACACGTTATTTAAGGGCACCCCATGTAACTTCACTATCTCGACAATAAATAATTGGGCATACTATTCCGTAGTGTAATCAGTCCGGACGGGCAAAAAGTGAGCTACCTTTGTCAACCGATCCATAATCACCCATATGGAATCGTAACCCCTCTAAGAAGTAGGTAACCCTGTGATGAAGTCCATAGAGATGCTCTTCCATTTCCACATTGGGTTCTCTAATGGCTGAAGAAACCCAACAAGCTTCTGATGATCCACTTTCACTAACTGATAAGTGGTATACTTAGAGACGAACTCAGCGATGTCTCTTTTCATACCGCTACACCAATACTGTCTTCGCATATCTTGGTACATCTTATCCCCACCGGGATGTACCGCAAATCTGGATCCATGCGACTCTGTCATCACAGAATGTCGCAACTTTACATCATCTACCGTTGAAGAGTAAGCCCCCATCTGAACTCACAGAGTAAGACTCTGCTCCCTCGGATAAAAGCTGTCGATTCTTTTCCTAACAAAACGAATCAGTCGCCTGAGCCTGAACCACCCTCGTCACAATCTGAGGTGTAACAGTCATGACTGATATAAATGATCGGGCAACTGAATCTTGGTGTCCCAGTTCCTTCCATTTCCCCTTCCACACCGTGGCCAACTCATCTACTGGCCTTCGGCTCAACACGTCATCTCCCACGTTAGCCTTTCCCGGGTGGTAATGTATCTCAAACTGATAGTCTTTCATGAACTCAAGCCCCTTGTGCTGACGCATGTTCAACTCTCGCTGAGTAAATTGATATTGCAATGACTTATGATCAGTGAATAGACGAAACTTCTCCCCGAATAAATAGTGTCTCTATATCTGAAGAGCAAATACGACTGTCGCAAGCTCTAAGTCGTGAGTGGGGTAATTCTTCTCATGAGGCTTAAGCTTTCTAGAGGCATAAGCTCCCCTGTAAGGAAGCATCAGTGTAAACCAAGTACTCCACTCCTGGCTTAGGCAGTGCTAATACTGGTGTTGAGGTTAACTTATCTTTCAACTCGTCGAATGATAACTGACATGCATCGTTCCAGACAAATGGTACACCATTACGGGTTAAATTCGTCACTAAACCCACAATCTTTGAGAAACCCCGGATAAAATGTTTGTAATAGCCGGCTAATACCAAGAAACTACGCACTTCTATTAGTGTCGTGGGTTGTCGCCACTCCCTCACCACTGATACCTTACTAGGACCCATCGATATCCCCATTTTAGACACAACATGCCCCATAAACTGAACTTCCCGAAGCCAGAATACACACTTTTTATATTTCACATACAGCTGATGCTCACGTAAGGTCTGTAGAACTTACTGCAAATGCTCGGCATGCTCCTACTTAGTCTGAGAATAAATCAAGATGTCATCTATGAAAACAATGACAAATCGATCTAAGAACTCTCGGAACACCCTATTCATTAAGTCCATGAATATGCCAACACATTAGTCAACGCAAACGGCTTGACCCGTAACTCATATGATCCATATCTAGTCAAGAAGGCAGTCTTTGAAACGTCTTGCTCCCTGATTCGCAGCTGATGATAACCAGACATCAAGTCTATCTTTGAGAAGTGGGTTGCTCATCTCATTTTATCAAACAAGTCATCGATTAGAGGCAAGGAATACTTATTCTTTTCGTGACTTTATTAAGCTCCCGATATTCTATGAACAACCTTAAAGAACCATCTCGCTTCTTAACAAATAACATAGGGGCACCCCAAAGTGACGTACTCCTACGGATAAACCCCTGCCCCAAAAGCTATTTTATTTGATCCCTGAGCTCCTTTATCTCTACTGGAGTTATACGGTAAGGTACACGAGCAATGGGTCGAGTTCCCAACGCTAAATCAATCATAAACTCAATCTCCTTGCTGGGAGGTAATCTCGATATCTCCTGGAATACATTCGCAAACTCACAAACTACTGGTATCGAATCAAGGGATAATACTACTCTTGTAGAAGTCTCATCCTCTATATAATACAAATGATTAGATGACCCTCTCTCAGAATGAGGCATCACTACCAGGAACTTCCCATGTCCCAGAATAGAAAATATAATACACCGACTATAATAGTCAATCGTGGCCCTATATGTAACAAGCCAATCCATGCCGATAATCACATCATACTCGAACATGTCCAAAACAAATAAATTCGTCGATAATATGAAACTCCCAATCTCTATACTCACATTAAGACATATAAAGAAAATAGGCATCCCACTACCCATCGGTGAGTCTACATAAGTAATGGTGCTATCGATCGAGTCTAGTAACCCTGTGGCCCGTGCAAATTTAGCAGCTACAAATGAATGTGAGGCCCCTGTGTCAAACAGAATGAGACCCATAGTCCCAGAGATAGAAAACATACCCTTAATCACGGGCGGTGGCTACAAAAATGCTGCCTGATGGACGTTATACATATGCCCATATTGTCCCTACTGTGTTGGAGTTGCTGGAATGGGAGGTAGTGATGGCAACTGAGCTGGTGCTGGGAGGGCGGGTGGGGGAAATACTGGTCTATGTGGCTCCTGTCGTGCTCCCTGCTGAGGATTCTTGCCATTATCAAGACAATCCTGCCTTTTATGGCCATGCTTACCGCACGCAAAACATTTACCAGTGAACTTTCCCCCATTCTTCCCCTATTGTCCTTGGCCCTGCTGGCCGTTACTTCCTCTCCCTTGGCCCTACTGGACCTACATGTTTCCTCCCTGTCCAAATCAAAATCCTTAGGATCATAAACATTTAGCATAGTCCTCAGGCTGGGAACCCTTCTCACCCTGTCACTACTGACTTTGATGGTGTCTCGCTAGAATTGCTTCCATTAGTCTTACCCTACTGGCTCGACTCAATCCCCCGCTTAACACCCTGGGCATATAAGTAATTATCATGGCAATGAAGCATCGCAACATTAAGAACATCTGCGTAAGTATGTAGGGAGAGATTGCCCAATAAGTGCTGGCGAATCATATAGTTAAGGCCATCAGTGAACATATAAATTCTCCTATCTTCAGTGGGTACCTCTGCTGGCACCAAGTTAGTTAACCGAGTAAATTCCTCCTCATATTCTGCCACTATCTTCCCTTCCTGTTTCAAGCTAAGTATTTTTCGCCTCATTTCTGTCTGGACGGCGGAAGGGAAATATTTGCGGTCGAACCGCACCTAGAAGTCCTGAATAGTCATAGTATCTCTCTCCTCAGGGGTGGTAATAGATTCCCACCATTGCAGAGCTGCCCCAACTAGCTAAAATGTAGCTAGTAACTGATGTTGAACCTCTGTGCATTCAAGCATCCTCAAGTGACACTGGATATTCTTCTTCCATTGGCTAGCAGTCATGACATCAGAACCCCCTTTAAACTCT
This sequence comes from Sambucus nigra, assembly GCA_949130495.1. Classification (NCBI taxonomy): domain Eukaryota; kingdom Viridiplantae; phylum Streptophyta; class Magnoliopsida; order Dipsacales; family Adoxaceae; genus Sambucus; species Sambucus nigra. The sequence continues at coordinate 349,729,926 of OX422221.1, forward strand.
GGTGGACGTGCCTTCTGAAAGGGATCCCTAACACATTCCCAAGCAGTAGGAAACACTTGCCCTGGCGTGGGTGGTACAGCTGGCGCCTGAACTGGAGCTTGTTGAACAACAACTAAAGCAGCATTGATGGCTTGAGAAACAATGGCAGCAACTTCTGCAGCATTCATGGTACCTCGAGTTGGGGCAGGCTGAGGTGCACATCGAGGAGGAATTCGAAACGAGAGAGAATATATAATCAATATTCGATATCACTTAATAGCTGAAGATTGTATAAATGAAAGTAAGAATACAACAGTCCTAAGAATAGGGCTCTAAATCAAAGAACGCTTAACCGAAAGCATAATAAACTGTTCAGATCCAAAAAGACTCTAGAACTTGATGCTTTGACACCACTTCTAACACCCCACTCAATTAAATATCGGGTGATCAGTCCCATACCCAATTAAAACATAATTTACAGTTGGTTCATTCTTAGCATCACTGTCGAAAAATATTAATCACCTAATATACAATTAAGCAGGTGTTAAACTTTTTAAATTTAATTTAATAAAATTCCATTTTAACTATTTCAAACAATTTTCATAATAATCCAATCCACAATAATAAATGAATCGCAATAGAATTTAAATGCAACTGGAATAATACTTTTTCGGCAAAATATCTCAATACATAAATCCCAACAATAGTAAATGTATCACAACGACATGAGTATAAAATCCTGACTCAAATAAAAGGGAAATATTATAATCCTCTTGGGTGACATGCCCTAAATAAAAATCAACTACAGAGTAGGAATCAACAAATATGAAGTCATCTAAAACAAAGCTCCAATCTCCATAGCGTCCATAACTCGTCAGCATCATAATCCTTTAAGGCTGGCGACCCCGTAGCTGTACACCTGGTATAGGAGATACAATAGAGAGAAGAAAATATGCAAGGAAACGGGTCAGAGCCTGATGTAAAATAGTTTGTAAAACAACAAGTGAATAATTGCAATATTTATCACTTAAAATATACATGTTAGATTCTTGGGCTCTCTCTTGAGATTCTCACCTCTCATCTAGAGTGCACACCTGACGTACCTCTAAGCCATCCTAGTTACGGTTCCCACGCTAACTAGATTAACCCAATGCATTCACTATTTATAGCGCAATTCATTCCCACATATTACTCTCATAATACATGTAATAATGTTATAAACATATATATCCATTTAGATTCAATATGGATAAGCCCCTTATTAATTCAATTCAATTAAGTGTTCATACTTAATTAATTCTAGATATCATGATCTTTTAATTCTACTTTAGTCACACAGTAGATATCATCGTATGTATATATATACATTCACTCTATTATATATATATATATATATACACTATACTTCATCCCGAGACACAGCTGCGGTGGTGCATTACTCTGCTATCATGTCCCAATAAATCGCGTCACTGTATAGGGGACTATAGGTTCGATAAGGATTCCTTGAACCACAATCATCAAACACAAACAGTGGAGGTGAACATAGTCCTAAGCCTTTGGGCTACACACATACCTACGCACCGAAATGATCGTTCTATACCATTGTTCTCACTAATGGTAATCGATCTAAGTCCTATGTTCTCAAGCGACAAGTCAAAATACCATAGATTCATCAGGATATGACTGCCCTCACGCGTAAACCTCCCATCGATAGGAAGTAAACTAGGTATGTCATACACATAAATTATCAAACAATAGGCATTATCATCTACCGATATAAAATTAGGTACCTATTCGATCTATGTATAATACTAGGAATTTATCCTATCCCCAAGTACCCGTTGTATTTATCAATACCACCCGTACTTGTTAATTATAATTATTTTCTTTATCGCATTATTATTATGTAGTTATCACTTTAATAACAATTTTCCAACATTAACCTAAGTCTTTCGCTCCTCGTTAATATACCAAAATTATCCAAACTTAATTCATCGAATATTATTATGTGAATCCACTTACATAATATTAACCTCGATTAAAAGTAATTTTCCAGCATTCACCCAAGTCCCTCACCTTTTTTTCAAATACAAAATTATTCGAATATTATTTCTACCAAAATTTATATAATTAATTCCCCGTTAAATCTTTTCCCAATTCAATCCCACTCAAATTATATTTTTCGGGTCTCAAGTATATCCTAATGTTCTCCCTTAAGTCCCATTATATTCAAATAATTAATACTAAATATTTCTCACAATTTGGGATGTAATCAAACTTTAAAAAAAAAAACATTTCACATTTCTAGAGGGGGTCGATCGATCGATGGTCTTGGGTTGATCGATCGATCAGTCAATCGATCGACATTCTAGGGTTGATCGATCAGATATCAACCAGATTCTGTATATTACAACCTACGGGTTTGATACTTCTTTTACATCAAAGCCAACATAAATCAATCCAAAACTTCTCCTAATTCATCTCAATTTATATAGCAACGTATATGATCAAATTCTAACAATCAAACAACCTAAATTCATTAAATAGTTTGGATTAAATCATATCTTTCACAGAATTCTCATATTTTAATATTTCTCCTCGAAATTATATGAACCCTGATTTCTCCTATTAATTGAAACCAAATTTCGTGGATTAAAACCTTTGTTCTGAAAGAGATTTATTCAATCTAATCCTCATGTCCAGAACTAACTAAAACTCTATAGTTTATCATTGATACATGTAATTTCTGAGATCCTAATTATCCTATGTAGCATGGATATTTTAGGCATAAAAATAAAGCAAGAATTGCACTTGCCTTAGTTATGTAGGTCTGATCCTTTGGTGATGATGGTGAAGGATTTCTTCCTCATTTTTCGATGACTTTTCGGTGGTGGTGCTGGTGGCAGAAGGTGGTTAATCCCCTTTGGTTTGCCCCAAAAGACTCTCCCCTTTTCTAAGCAACCTCTTCTTCTCCCAAAAAACTTTTCACTCTCTCTCACACTAAGACCTCTCAATTTTGTGATGAAATGGAATGAACCTATATTCCTATAAGCCAACACCTTTATAATAAGACAAAACCCGAAATTACTCTTCATCTTCCAAGTAAAATGACTAAAATACCCCTTCGGGGTGTCCTTTCATTTCTCGCTTGACCCGAGACCCAAATCCAACACCCGAATAGACTTTTCTGACTATTTAAACCTTTACGAATGCAATGGCGCACTCGAAATGACCATAAGGTTGATGTAAAATAATGTTTCCTTTTTATTCATTTAAATTAGTCCCGACACATCCCATACCGCGTCCCGACTTAATTTACATTATTACCATATTAGTAACTCACGGCAATATAAATAACATCATATTCATATATTATTTATATATCACCAAGTAATATTTAGAATCACACATTACTATAATCTCTAGTAATATTAAATTTGGATTAATTGCAATTAATTATTTTTTAATTGATTCCCATTAATCCCCATTAACTTTTAATTTTTCGCATAATAAAAGTTATTAAAATTACGGGGTATTACACCCTGAAAGGGATCCATACAACGGTTGGAAGATCGTCTAGGTGAAATGGCTAAAACTAAGAATCCATTGCAATGAAGATCATCTAGCATTAGGAATATGTTCACCAAGATTAAAGCTAGTATTAACAATATCAGATAATCTAGCATAAAAATCATCAAAACATTCAGTTTCAAGCATAGTGATGGTCTCAAATTGAGTTGTTAAATTTTGCAATTTAGATTCTTTCACAGCATTAGTTCCTTCATGGGTAAGTTGTAAGACATCCCATGCCTCTTTTGACGTGGTGCACGTCATGATACGTCGGAACTCATCAGGAGTGATGGATCCGAAAATAGCACTTAAACCTTTAGAATTAAAAGATGACCATTTAAATTCTTCTTCAGTCCAAGAGGTGACAGGTTTTAAATTGGTCACATTTTCAACAGTCATGGAGGGAGGAGTCCACCCTCTTTCAACTAAAATTCAGACACGTTCATCTATGGCCTTTAAAGCAGACTTCATGCAGGCTTTCTAGTATGCATAGTTTGTCCCGTCAAAAATTGGCATTTTATTATATGATTTCTCCATTATGAACACACTTGTTTTCAGAAATCAATTTTTCAGAAAATTAATATCTTAGAAAATTTTGCGAAAAATTAGGAATACGCGATAGATTAGCCTAACCTTCTCTGATACCAATTTGAAGGAGTGATCTTGCGTTCAAATTAAGAAATTATTTAATTAAACACAGTTTTACCCAATTAAACCCTAAACAAGCATTTAGGTGTGATTGAATAAGATGTAAAACATGCAAGAAGATTCAAACACACACATGTGAGGAAAAATCCCCCAAAGGGGCAAAACCATTTATTTTCATTATAATATTATAACATACAATTTCTCTGATTACAATGAAAATAAAGTGACATAGAATTACCCGCAGGCGTCGGATCTATAGTCGGCGACTGTAACTTTCCCTTTTCAGGAGGGCAGCAATGAAAAAGAAGAATGGTCTTCTCCACAAGGGTATGAACAGACACACGATTGTGTTCTTGGATTGCAAACAGATTTACAAGGGTTTGAAAAGTTGTGTGAATCGAAACATGAGTCTTGGGACTCACAAAGGTGAAGACTTAGAGTATATAGGACTCTGAAAATCGTCTATATAAGTCTTAGTAACCAAATCACCGAAGTTGGTTTATAAAAGAAAACCTGAGCCAAAAATATCTGAACACGATCTACACGATTTTATCCCAGGCGGATCGGTCCGCTTCTGATTCGAACCGGTGCGAGGTCGAATCGATTCCTTTTTGAATAGGTCTTCTTCGATTCATAATCGATCCGGGGTTTACTACTTTGAAGCATAAACGGATCGATCCGGCTTGAGGTAGATTGGTCCATTGGCGGATCGGTTCTTTTTCTAAATGGGCGGATCGGTCCGGGGCGGATCGGTTCCTTTTTAAAACAGGCGGACCGATCCAGCTAACCAGAAAACTGATTCCTTGAATTCTTTGTTATTTAGATTCGTTGATGACGATGTGATCTTGAATTTCTTCAATGATGTAACGGCTTATGACATACACATAAATAATGGACAAAATGTCCTTACATTCTACAATTGTTTCCAAAGCTTAGGGCTGAAGGAGAGTAAGCTAGAACCATACCTTAGACCTTTCATTGGATTCATAGGAGAGAAAGTATACCCATTAGGAACCATCAAGCTGGAAGTCTTGGTCGGCACCTGGCCGACAAGATAGAGAGAAAGAATTTGCTTATTTGTGTTAGATAAAAATATCCCGTCAACTTTTAATATCATCATGGGAAGAGTAGGAATCAAGAAGTTAGAGGTTGTGCCATCTATAGTGCACTATTACATGAAATTTCTAACAAATTATGCAGTCGGCATAGTAAATGGCAGTAAAAAAAAGCTAGGGAATGTTATTACACATCGGCCGGTCAACAGGAGATACAAATGAAGGGCACAACCACTTTCCACATTGACACTCTATATCCTCGAGAAGAAGAAAAACAGGTTCGGGATAAGTTATAGAAGAAATGAAAATTATTGTTCTAGACAACGAGAAACCAGAAAGAACCACCCAAATCGGTTACAAGTTATCTCCTTCTCTTTAACAGAAATTAATTATGTTCCTTAAAGAACAGATTTTTTTTTGCTTGGAGCCATGAAGATATGCCAGGAATTTATCCGAACTTAATGTGCCATAAGCTTAATATTTATCCAGGATCCAAGCCGATCAATAAAAAGCAAAGAGTCTTTATTCCCGAGAATAATATGGTAATCTAAGAGGAAGTGGAGAAACTATAGTGTGCGCAGTTCATTGAAGATGTCAAGTACCCTAGTTGTTGGCTAATGTGGTGATGGTCAACAATAATAATAATAATAATAAATGGCGTATGTGTGTAGATTTTATAGATTTCAATAAGGCATGTTCAAAACATTATTTCACTTTACCAAGGATTGATAAATTGGTCGATGTTATAACATGTGATGAGTTACTCAGTTTTATATATGCTTATTCTAGTTATAACCAGATTAAGGCGAAACATGAAGACAAGGGAAGAACTTTCTTCATTGCCAGCCGAGGAACTTAGTGTTACAATGTCATGCCCTTTGTGTTGAACAACCTATCAGAGATTAGTAATTAAGTTTTTTAAAGATAATATCGGTAAAAATATGGAGTTCTATGTAGATGATATGCTCACTAAGAGCAAACATGCTGCCGACCATATTGCGGACTTAGCTTAAACTTTTGATCAATTGGAAAAGCACAAGATGAAGCTCCACCCAACCAAATGAATCTTCAGAGTACAGGAAGGAGTGTTCCCAGGATACATTGTCAATCAAAGAGGAATAGAGGCAAACCTAGCCAAAATTAAAGTCTTGCTTGAAATGTAGTCCCCGGCCAACAAGAAAGAAGTTCAAAAATTGACTAGAAGAGTAGTTTCTTTGAATCGTTTTGTATACTGAGCAACGAATAAATGTATTCCATTCTTTAAGGTGATTAGAATAACCTTTGAGTGGAATGAGGAATGTGAGAAGTCCTTACTGGAGTTAAAGAAGTACTTGGGCTCTCCTCCACTCCTTTCCAAACCAATTTTGGGAGAAAAACTATATTTATACTTGGCTGTTTCATAGTCAGCTGTTAATGTAGATCAAAGGCCAGTGTATTATGATACCAAGGCATTTTGAGGAGTGGAAATAAGATATCCATGACTGGAGAAGTTAGAATTAGATCTAATCGAATCCTCAAGAAGGATGAGGCCATACTTCCAAGCACACACCATTATTGTCCACACGAATTTACCTTTGCGACAAACACTGCATAAACCAAAAAAGTCTTAAAGGCCAAAATCTCGGGCAGTTGAATTGGGAGAATATGAAATTTTTTATGAACCCAGAGTTGTAATAAAAGGCCAAGTAGTGGAAGACTTTATTACCTAATTCACATATGTAGAGAAGCAACATAATCCACATTTTTGCCAGCCGAACAAACTTTTACGGAAGATAGTTTAGCTAAAAAATAAATAGATATTATGGCCGATTAACCTGACTCGTTGACTGTTCAAGAAAGATTGCAACAAAGTAAGAATGCGATCAAGCATGGGATACTTGTAGAAGAAGAGTTTTCTGATGACATTCGTATCTGATGGTTGTTTGTAGATGGATCCTCATGTATTACTAGAAGTGGAGCAGGCCTCATAATTAACACTATGGGTAACTTGAATGTGGAATATGATTTGATATTCCAATACAAGGATTCCAGTAATGAGGCCGAATATAAAGCATTAATCACAGGACTGTAATTGGCTTCATCACTGGGCACCGACCAAGTATTGCTATATAGTGATTGTCAACTGATTGTTAATCAAATCCTACAAATTTATGGCGTCAAAGGGGAAACTATGATGGCATATCATAAAAAAGAAATAGAAGTTATTTCATTGATCACTTCAGTCAAGATAGTGAGGATTCCCAGACTTGAGAATGCTCGAGCAGATGCTCTAGAGTGAAAAGTTCCTTGGGAGAAGAAGAGGTTGCTTAGAAAAGGGGAGAGTCTTTTGGGGTAAACCAAAGGGGATTAACCACCTTCTGCCACTAGCACCACCACCGGAAAGTCGTCAAAAAATGAGGACGAAATCCTACACCATCATCACCAAAGGTTCAGACCTACATAACTAAGGCAAGTGCAATTCTTGCTTTATTTTTATGTTTAAAATATCCATGTTAGATAAGATAATTAGGATTTCAGAAATTGCATGTATCAATGATAAACTATAGAGTTTTAGTTAGTTCTAGACATGAGAATTAGATTGAATAAATCTCTTTCTGAACAAAGGTTTTAATCCACGAAATTTTTCAATTGATGGGAGAAATCTGGGTTCATATAATTTTCTGGGAGAAATATTAAAATATGAGAATTCTATGAAAAAGATGATTTAACCCAAACTATTTGATGAATTTAGGTTGTTTGATTGTTAGAATTTGATCATATACGTTGTTATATCAATTGAGATGGATTAGGAGAAGTTTTGGATTGATTTATGTTGGCTTTAATGTAAAAGAAGTATCAAACCTGTAGGTTGTAATATGCAGAATCTGGCCTGATATCTGATCGATCGACGCTAGACCATCCATCGATCGACCACCTCTGGAAATGTAAGATGTTTTCTTTTTAAAGTTTGATTACATACCAAATTATGAGAAATCTTTAGTGATGATTATTTGAATATAATAGGACTTAAGGGAGAATAGTATGATATACTTGAGACTCGAAAAATGTAATTTGAGTGGGATTGAATCGGGAAAAGATTTAACGGGGAATTAATTATATAAATTTTGGTAGAAATAATATTGGAATAATTTTGTATTTTAACAAAAGGTGAGGGACTTGGGTGAATGATGGAAAATTACATTTAATCGAGGTTAATGTTATGTAAGTGGTATTCATATAATAATATTCGATGAATTAAGTTTGGATAATTTTGATACATTAACGAGGAGCGAAAGACTTGGGTTAATGTTGGAAAATTGTTGTTAAAGTGAGAAGGACACTATGTGAGTGATAACTACATAATAATAATGTGATAAAGAAAATAATTATAATTAACAAGTACGGGTGGTATTGATAAATACAACGGGTACTTGGGGATAGGATAAATTCCTAGTATTATAATTAGATCGAATAAGTAACTAATTTTATATAGGTACATGATCATGCCTATTGTTTGATAATTTATGTGTATGACATACCTAGTTTACTTCCTATCGATGGGAGGTTTACGCGTGAGGACAGTCATATCCTGATGAATCTATGGTATTTTGACTTGTCGCTTGAGAACATAGGATTTAGGTCGATTACCATTAGTGAGAACAATGGTATAGAACGGTTATTTGGGTGCGTAGGTATGTGTGTAGCCCAAAGGCTTAGACTATGTTCGCCTCCACTGTTTGTGTTTGATGATTGTGGTTCGAGGAATCCTTACCGAACCTATAGTCCCCTATATAGTGACGCAATTTATTGGGACATGATAGCAGAGTAATGCAGCACCGCAGCTGTGTCTCGGGGTGAAGTATAGTGTGTGTGTGTGTGTGTGTGTGTGTGTGTGTGTGTGTGTGTGTGTGTGTGTGTGTATATACACACACACAATGATATCTACTGTGTGACTAAAGTAAAATTGAAAGAAAATGATATCTAGAATTAATTAAGTATTAGCACTGAATTGAATTGAAATTATAAGGGGCTTATCCATATTGAATCTAAATGGATATATATGTTTATAACATTATTACATGTATTATGAGATTAATATGTGGGAATGAATTGGGCTATTAATATTGGATACATTGGGTTAATCTAGTTAGCGTGGGAACCGTAACTAGGATGGCTTAGAGGTATGTCAGGTGTGCACTCTAGATGGGAGGTGAGAATCTCAAGAGAGAGTCTGATAATCTAACATGTATATTTTAAATGATACATATTACAATTATTCACTTATTTTACTAACTATTATACATCGGGCTCTGACCCGTTTCCTTACATATTCTCTTCTCTCTATGGTATCTCCTATACAAGATGTCCAGCCACAGGGACGCCAGCCTTAGAGGATTATGTTAATGACGAGTTATGGACGTTATGGAGATTGGAGCTTTGTTTTAGACGACTTCATATTTGTTGATTCCTACTCTTTAGTTGATTTTTATTTAGGGCATGTCGCCCAAGTGGATTATAGTGCTTCCCTTCAATTTGAGTCAGGATTTTATACTCATGTCGTTGTGATACATTTACTATTGTTGGGATTTATGTATTGAGATATTTTGATGGAAAAGTATTAATCCGGTTACATTTAAATTCTGTTGTGATTCATTTATTATTATGGATTGGATTATTATGAAAAGTGTTCAAAATGGTTAAAATGAAATTTTATTAAACTAAATTTGAAAAGTTTAACACCTGCTTAATTGGATATTAGGTGATTAATGTTTTTCGAGAGTGATGCTAAGAATTAGCCGAATACAATTTCTATTTTAATTGGGTATGGGACTGATCACTCGATATTTAATTGAGTGGGGTGTTACAGAGGGCTATTTTTCTTTCTTAGATTTAGCCGAGGAAGACTTAGCAGCTTCATTGTGCCTATGATAAACTCTCCTCCTGAGAGGTCTGCTCGGCGCGCACAGATCCCCTCATACTGGCCCTAGATCTTATGGACCCTTCTCTGTATTCAGGATAATGCTCCTGCTCCCTATTATGTCCTCTAGTTACTCGGGGGCCTAAACAATCAAAAGGGGACTTCATGCTTAGCCTCTCTAGGACACTTAGTCTTTCTTTGGTAAAAAAATCTACCATTATAGTAATTCGTTGATCGAAATGAAGAATTACTCCAAGACAGTATGACCTATCATGAGAAGAATGAGAATGATAACTCCTTTCATTTGTTACTGAAGGGTGGCATACCCTTCTAGAACAGGAGGACTTAGTTTATATGGTGTAGGGTAATTACTTAGCAGACTCTTATATGGCTTCTTGACCTCTAATAAGGTTGAGTAGAATTCTTTGCAGGTCTGCCGCACTAGGAGGAACAGATGGAATGACGGTATTTCCTTCATTTCTAGCGCTATTTTTGGGGTCATTCATTTCTTTGAAGGCAATGAAATAAAACAAATGGTAGAGAACGATGACAGACAATTATTCCCAGGGACAGCGTCAATCGGTTGATGTCTAAAAATGGACTAACACATAATTTATAATCACAGATAATAATATGGTAAGTAACTCAAATCGCACATAGAAGAAAATAGGCTTTTAGAGTGGTTCAGCCATAAAATAGCCTACGTCCACGGTTAGTTTTATTTAATGGGGTTTATAATAGCTCACTATGGTGTGCATATGAGTTATTCGAGTTGTCCTTTCAGCTAAGGGAGCAGTTCATATTTATATTAGTGCAAAACCCTATAAACGGAGCGTCATTATATTGCTAGGTGTTTACATTTGTGTATAATAAATGAAACTTTTAGAATTCAGTGTTTGTTGGCATCCCATAGAAGTAACTATTGGTATTCCTATTGGTTAGCCTTCTGGAGTTGGTCGTCATTCCAACCAACTAAGTGTCTGAAGACGATCAAGGTGGCTGGTCGGCCACATAGGAGGATATGTGTACATTCATCATTGGTCCACGTGGGAGTGCATTTTTTACATTCAACAGTCATGTAGGCTAGAAGGGAAGATTCAACACATCAATGCGTTGTTGTGACTCCACAAGGTCATTGCCTGCTTATATTGTCGGATGTGGTTTATGTGATCCATCTTTCCACTGTAGATCATGAACCTGGGAATGGAAAACTTCTTTGGGGGTTCCTCTTATTCAATCGCCCTTGAAAGAGGGGATTTTATCTGGGTGTTGAGAGCTCTTCTGGATAGCTTCCTAGTAGATTTGGCTCCTCATAGGTTAGATGTCGGTCCTCTCTCTACGGACCAAAATTCTGATGTTCTCATCCTGACGATCATTGCTTCTATAGCGCCTCTCTGATCGTCAATGCTCTGATCGATCACATTTTGAACTGTGACATTCGGATCCATCACGGTCACACATGGAGCTCCTTCTTCGGATGCAAGTATTGCTCGCCTAAGGACTAGGAGTCCTATCGCGACCCTTCCTAATATCTCTATGGATACCCCTCTCCATTCTTTCGAGTCACCTTTGTATGTGAGCATTCTTATCCACCTGGAGGCATTTTGCCTCCTTCTGTTCTCAAAGCCTGGCTTCATAAGCATCAACCAACCTAGAGATCTGGGTAGACCCAGGTGGTCCTTGATTTTCTTTAGAAGGTTGCCTTTCATGGCAGAACTTAGAATGTGGCTATTGGAAAATCTACAACTTGACCCTTGGTGGGGCTGAACTATCCTGTATGTCCCTAACCTAAGGGAGATTTTTGTTGTGGTGAGACATCATGGGCTTTCTACTTATAACTGCTTTCGTAGGAAAAAGAATTGGTTCCCAAAGACGGTGTCAATTGTGAGTGAAAAAATTATCATTATTAATAATCTAGAAAGCAATATCAAGATGAAAGCAATTAATCACACACAACAACAGATGTACGTGGTTTGGCAACTTGGATACATCCACGGAGAGGTTACTATATTATTATTAGTGTCCCTCAATGATCGAGGTTCTATCCCATTGCCCCCGACCAGGTTTTACAATTTATAGTTATGGAAAATAAATGATTGAGTTATGCAAGTAACTCAATTAGCTTGTTGATAACTCGTGGTGTCCCTGAATATCTCTTTCGAGAATATTGGTAACCTATTTTAGTATATCTCCATGCATTTTAGGACACGTTTAAAACATGGGTCTAAATAGGTAACCGACTTGGGCCGGGAAGTCCACTATGTACTTTGTGTTGGTCGATCACACTTTTGGGCTCAAATAAATGATCCCCCATAATAATAATAAAAAAATGAGTCATATATTAGTCATAATTTTAATATTTCTATAATTAACATAACTAAATTTATTTATTTTTTTTAAAAGTAAGTTATGTATTATACAAATAGAATATACAAGAGTCAGAGAGCATACCCTCAAACGCAACAAGAGTCATCTCCCGTTTGAATAACGATTTCTTCTAGGGTGTTGATACCAAAATTAATATGCTGATGTGGACGAATAATACGAAGACACGTGTCAATCTACGTGGCACAATAGCAGCGAGGAAGATCATTTCCCGACCAACCATGCTTCTTTCCGAGCAACGAGAATACACCGAGGAACTCTATCACACCGAGGAACTCTATCACACCGAGGTACTCTAATGTTCCGAGGAACTCCTGATCAGCGAACAGCTATGGCGGTCCGAGCTGCATCTCGGTCGTATCATTAATTGCCAGATAATCAACAGTTCAGATATTCATTGAATGCTTATATTCTTGGCACGCACTCTGCATTAAATGTATTACCCTTTCATATGTATGTCATTTAATGTATCGAACCTTTCATGTACAGCCTCAAGGCTATAAATACCTTGTATCATCCTCATTCAAAGGGGACCGGAATTTCTTGAGAGAACTTGTAATCAAGAATTCCACAAACACTCGGCAATAACATAACAGTGGACGTAGGCTTTATTCTTAGCCGAACCACTTTAAAAATATTTGTCTTATTTATTTATCTGTGATTGAATAATTAGAGCAATCTAGTTTTTTACATCAACAGATTGGCGCCGTCTGTGGGAAACGACTGTTATTATCGTTTCTCATAAAAATCATTTATCACCAATGGCAGATAATCCAGAATCCAGTAATCGAAATGTTGGAAATACTGGAAATCTTCCAAATCCATCTGCATCCCCAGATCTGGCTGGAATTATGACGAATCTGGCTCAAGGACAAACCGCCATGCAAGAATCTGTGAGGCAACTCATTCAAACTCTTCAAGGCGGTGCACCTACCTATTCAGGGTATAGGAGTGATCGTGGGCAATCACAATCCAGACGTACTGGGTCATATCGCAATGGGGAGTCTACTGATTCTACGTATCAACCTGGGCGAACATCATCGATACGGGCTACGGATACAGATCAACGTGTCACACTCTCTCCGGAAAGAACCAGCGCTTTGGAAAGATTAAGCAGGGCGTCTCCTTTCAGTCGATTAGGACCAAGGAGGAATATGAATCCACCTAGAGCTCCGTCGAAAAGTTTTCGGCCATCATCAGGTTTGAGAGAAGGATCAGCACAATCACGACCAGCTACTCGTCGAGATAAATCTCAGGAAGCTACGTCAGAACACTCAGTTGCTCGGACTAAGCGGCCCGAGGAAGGGAATGAAGCATGGAAAGGTTCCATCCAACGGTTGGAGGATAGACTGGGAGAAATGGCTAAGGCGAGGAACCCCTTACAGAGAACTTTCGTTCAAGGAACACCTTTTGTGCAAGCCATTGTGGATTTCCCTACACCGTCAAAATTCAAAGCACCTGTAGTGACCCCCAAGTACGATGGAAAGACAGATCCCGTACTTCATATAGAACAATACCAAGCTGCTGCAGATATCTACGATGTCCCCGACGAGATGAGGTGTAGAGCATTCTGAGGAACTCTTACCGGATCTGCACAGATATGGTACAATAATCTTCCTCGGGGTAAGATTTTAACTTTTGTTCAGTTAGCCGAGTTGTTTATTGGCAATTTTTGTTTTGGAGCAAAGCCGGTAAAGCGAGTAGCACACTTGCTAAGTGTTAGACAAAAATCAGGTGAAAGTACTAGAGATTACATAACTCGTTTCAATAACGAGAAGTTGGAAGTCATAGATTATGAAGAAAAGACAGCAATCACTGCTCTGATGAGTGGTTTGCTGCCTAACAAGCTGTACTACACTTTGGCCAAAGATCCACCTAAAAATATGTCGGAGTTGATGGCAAAGGCGGCCAAAATCATGAATGCCGAGGAGGCTATGGCTGCGAAGAAGAATATGGATAAAGAAGTTAAAGTGGAGGTCGACAACTCTAAGAAGAAAGATCAGAAAGGTAATGGTGGTGACAAACATTCCAGGAATAACAGGATGAAGTTGGAAGTCCTAAAGAAGTATGATAATTATACTCCATTGAAAATGGGTATTAATCATGTTTTGGAAGAAATCAGGAATAACGAGGAAATCAAGTGGCCAGAGAAACTGAAGACAAATCCCGACCTGAGGAATAAGGCCAAATATTGCAAGTTTCACAAAGATCATGGCCATATGACCAAAAATTGTATAGCCCTTCAGAACGAGATTGAAACACTCATCCGAAGAGGAAAATTATCAAAGTATGTAGATCGCAGAGGTGAAAGGAAGAATGATGATAGAACTAGAGAGAGATCTAGATCTCCTCATCGTGCAGAGGAGAAAAAGAGGAGGGACCATGAAGAGGATCCAGATGATGACCCCGATCTTCCCAAGAAGCCAAGGAAACCTGAACGAGAGGTATTTTCCATACTTTTTGGGTCATTTGATTGTAATGTTATTATAGGAGGAGATGCAGGAGGAGGAGACCTTACTGCAGAAAGAAAAGCTTACCTCGGAGAGGCTCAAGCTTGTTCATACATTCAGCGAATAAACCTGGCCGAGGATGATCGTCCGAGGAAGGTAAACAAAGAGAAGCTAGTGATTGGTTTTTCAAAAAACGACCTGGCAGGTGTTCTTTACCCTCATGATGATCCTTTGGTGATCAAAATGAGGATGAAGAATGTGGTCATTTCAAGGGTATTAGTAGACAATGGTAGTTCGGCAGACATCATGTACTATTCATGCTTTGATAGCTTGAATTTAAAATTATCTCAATTGGAACCTTATCGCAGACCCCTTCTGGGTTTTGCTGGCGAGAAAGTTTTTCCACTTGGGACGATCAAGTTGGATATACTCATTGGAACTTGGCCTGCTTGTCGAACAGAAAGAATACGCTTTTTTGTGATGGATAAGAATGTGCAGTCCGCCTACAACATCATTATGGGAAGAGTTGGATTGAAGAAGTTCGAAGCAGTTCCATCTACAGTACATCAGTGTTTGAAATTCCCAACGAATTTTGGAGTAGGAATTATGAAAGGTGATCAAAAAGTAGCTCGGGAATGCTATTATTCGTCTGCCGAGTAAGAGGAACTTGAAGAGTCAAAGAAAAAGACTACTACTTACCAAGTGGAGGAAGGCACAGAAATTGAAACTCTTGACCCTAGGGATGAATCTCAACTCGTAAAAGGGCAGGTTGTGGAATCTACAGAAATTGTTATCCTGGACGACGAGCATCCTGAACGAGTAACTCAGATAGGATCGTCGTTGGATGTTTCAATAAAACAGGAGTTGATAACTTTCTTGAGAAACAGGAAGAATACTTTTGCTTGGAGTCATGAAGACATGCCAGGAATAGATCCAAACTTCTTATGTCATGAACTCAATGTGAATAAGGAGATCAAGCCTGTGAAGCAAAGAAGAAGAGTGTTTAGTCCTGAGAAGAACCAGGCCATACAAGAGGAGGTCGAGAAACTCCAGAAAGCCCAATTCATTGAAGATGTGAAATATCCAGATTGGTTGGCAAATGTGGTGATGGTAAAGAAGAAGAACAACAAATGGAGAATGTGTGTTGATTTTACTGATCTCAACAAGGCATGTCCAAAAGATCATTTTCCATTGCCCAGAATTGATCAACTAGTGGATGCTACCTCGGGACACGAGCTACTCAGCTTCATGGATGCTTATTCTGGTTACAACCAGATCAAAATGAAACCTGAAGACAGGGAAAGTACTTCTTTTATTACCCCAAGGGGAACTTATTGTTATAATGTTATGCCTTTCGGTTTAAAAAATGCAGGTGCAACATATCAGCGGTTGATGAACAAGGTTTTTACCGAACAAATCAGCCGCAATATGGAGGTCTATGTCGACGACATGCTCACCAAAAGTAAGAGAGCTGCAGATCATTTGGTTGACTTGAGTCAAACTTTTGATCAACTGGATAAATACCAGATGAAGCTTAACCCGACGAAGTGTACCTTTGGAGTACGAGAAGGAATGTTCCTCGGATACATCGTCAACCAACGAGGTATTGAGGCAAATCCAGAAAAGATCAAAGCTCTTTTAGGGCTGCGATCCCCAACAACGAGGAAAGAAGTACAGAGTCTTACCGGACGAGTTGCAGCCCTCAACAGATTTGTATCCAGAGCAACTGATAAATGCCTCCCATTCTTCAAAATACTGCGAAAAAGTTTTGAGTGGACTGATGAATGTGAGAAAGCCTTTCAAGATTTGAAGAAGTATTTGGGAGCCCCACCATTGTTGTCTAGGCCAATAACTGGAGAGAAGCTGTACTTGTATTTGGCAGTATCAGAAAATGCAGTTAGCTCGGCATTGATCAGATTGGAGAATGGAGTCCAGAAGCCAATTTATTACACAAGCAAGGCCTTCCGAGGTGCGGAAATCAGATACCCAAAGCTGGAAAAATTGGCACTGGCATTAATTGAAGCAAGTAGAAGAATGAGGCCATACTTCCAGGCCCATACCATCATTGTGTATACCGACATGCCGTTAAGACAAGCCCTTCACGGGCCAGAAAAATCAGGAAGATTGATGTACTGGGCAATAGAGCTCGGTGAATATGATATTGTGTATGAACCCAGATCATCGTTGAAGGGGCAAGCCGTGGCAGATTTTATAGCAGAGTTCACATACCCTGATACCCCCGAGGAGCAAAAGGTGCTTGCTGACCTACCTGTGGACGATACAGGATCAATAGACACAGATCCAGACCAACCAAGGTTGGTAAAAGGACTTGTGGATGTAGAAAAATCATCATATTCAAACCCCGACCAACTCCGGTTGGTAGAAGGGCGCGAACAAATGACCAACGAGGAACGAAGGATACCCGGGGATGATGAAAGAAAACAGATGATATTTCACCGAGGAACTCTAACAGATAAGAAATTTGAAGACGAGTTACATACATGGAGATTATATGTAGATGGATCATCTTGCACGGCTGGTTGTGGAGCAGGGATTGTTTTAAACTCTCCAGATGATATTGACATGGAGTATGCCTTGAGATTCCAATTCAAAGCTTCCAATAATGAGGCTGAATATGAGGCTATGATAGCAGGTTTTCATTTGGCGAAAGTTATGGAGGCACGACAAGTAATTGTTTTCAGTGATTCTCAATTAATTTTGAATCAAATGATGGGAATATATGCAGTGAAGGGAGAGTTAATGGTGAAGTACCATGCAAAAGTGATGGAGTTATTGACAGAATTTGATTCTATTCAATTGGTAAGGATACCGAGAATGGAGAATGCTAGAGCAGACGCATTGGCCCGACTAGCGTCAGCTACGCGCACCGAGCTGCGAAGAACAATACCAATTGAAATATTAGAAAGTCGGAGCATAGAAGAAGATCTGACGGTGAAGATTATTACCCTTGATTTAGGACCATCTTGGATGGATCCTATCAGAGCATACATTAAAGAAGGAGAATTACCGGAGGACAAACTAGCTGCCAAGAAATTGAAGTATAAAGTTGCTCGGTATGTGTTAACTAATGGTGTTTTGTATAGACGAGGAATTATGGCAGGTTTGCAGAGATGTGTACATCCATCAGAAGTCAAAGAATTGATTGAAGAAATTCATGAAGGATCTTGTGGTGCTCATGTAGCAGGTCGGACACTTTTGCAAAGGGTAATGACACAGGGATACTACTGGCCGACGATGAGGGCTGATTGTATAGCCTATGCTAAGAAGTGTGACAAATGCCAACGTTTTTCCTCCATCCGAAGAACTCCACAGGCATTGTTGACACCCATAACATCACCTTGGCCATTTGCCATGTGGGGAATTGATCTGGTTGGACCACTGCCGACGACCCGAGGAAGGTTCAAGTATCTCGTCGTGGCAGTAGACTATTTTACTAAGTGGGTGGAAGCTGAACCACTAATTGATATGACGTACGAGAAGGTGTATCAGTTCATATGGAAGAATATCATTTGTCGATATGGTCTCCCCCACGCTTTCATCACAGACCATGGAACGTAATTTGATAATGAAGAATTTGCTGCCTATTGTCATCAGTCAAATGTCTTGAAGTTTCATTCAGCACCAGGCCATCCCCAAAGCAATGGACAGACTGAGGTGACGAACAGAACATTACTAAATGGGTTGAAGAAGAGGTTAAGTGAGGCTAAAGCAAATTGGATTAATGAGCTACAGTCAGTTTTGTGGGCTTACCGAACAACTCCCCGAGCAGCAACAGGAGAATCACCATATATGCTAGCATTTGGAAGTGAGGCTGTGATACCTGCCGAGTTGGACCTACCAACACACAGGGTGTTAAATTTCAATTCTCCGATCAGTGATTTGATGAGAAGACTGGATCTGGATATGCTCGAAGAAGTCAGAGAAGAGGCAGCCATTAGGAATGCTGCTTATCAACAACGAACAGCTCTGTTTTACAACAAAAGGGTAAAGAAATGTGATCTAAAAGAGGGGGATTATGTGCTAAAGAAGGTCATTCAGAAGCAGAATAAACTGGAAGCAAACTGGCATGGACATTACCGAGTTACAGAGGTTGTTCGACCAGGAACTTACAGAATAGCAACTCTAGAAGGAGAGGAATTTAAGAACGCATGGAATGCTGAACACCTGCGCAAGTATTATCAGTGATGTCAAATGTAAAGCATTTCTTTCATTATGAATAAAACGAGGATGTTTCGCCATTTTCTTTCTGGTTGAAAGTTTTTCGGGGAATACTAGTGTAATACACTACACAACAAAAGTGCTCTAAGGAGCCAACCTCCTTTGGTTAGGAGGACAGCTCTACGGAGCAAAAGTGCTATAAGTAGCCAACCTCCTTTGGTTAGGAGGACAGCTCTACGGAGCAAAAGTGCTATAAGTAGCCAACCTCCTTTGGTTAGGAGGACAGCTCTACGGAGCAAAAGTGCTATAAGTAGCCAACCTCCTTTGGTTAGGAGGACAGCTCTAAGGAGCCAAAAATATTCCTCTGGTTAAAAGGTGTACACCAGCTACACCAGCGTGATCAATTACGGTTGGTAAGATAAAAATATACTCTCATATTACAACTTATGTTGGTCGGGAGGTAATATTATTACAAAGAGTTCTTTGAAGAACAAAATATTCAAAAAATACACCAAGTATAGTTGGTCGGGGATAAAAACCCAATAACTGTAGTTGGTCGGCGAGGACAAATTATTGATCTTAGTTGGTTGGACGCATTTTTATAATTGAACCAAGTATAGCTGGTCGGGGATAAAAACCCATCAACTGTAATTGGTCGACAAACATTATTCAACTACCTTGGTTGGTTGGAAACAGTTTGAACAATTTACATTCATTACTTTATTGATCAACCTTGATACTTGTAAATTTTTAAGTTGGTTGATAAATAGCACGATATTGCCATCCTTTTAAATACATAGATACGTATGCACAAATATAAAGGTGTGTGATAAACACAAGACAATAGCAAAATTGGCAAATAGAAAATGAAATTCTTTCATTAAATTTAAGATTACAGGATACAAGAATGTACTAAATTGTTACATGGATATTACTATTCTATTGGTTTCTTGCCCTGTGCTTTAGAAACAGGTTCCTCGCCGGCAGGAGGGTCTTCTAGGCAAAGGGGAGAATTGATGAAATTAACATCTCTGAGCATTCTGACGTTCATAACAGAAGGTGTATCCAAGAGATGCTCAGGACGAGATAATTCAACTTGGGAATGAAGGCTATAATCACCAAGGTATTTTGAAATTAGGCTGCGAGGAATGGAATGAGCTGGGATCCATGCCATGTCCAATTTGAAAGGTGGTACAGGCAGGTCTAATAATGATGGAGCATGATAGTCCCATAAAAAATGCCCTTGCTCCAATTTTAACACACCCAGTGCATTCAACCATCCTTGCTTGTAACCTTCGTTGTTGGCATGTTCAATACGAGCATCCAGGTGAACAAGGGCTTCATTGTATCCTGCCATCCAGAATTCCCTTGGCTGTTTATGGAATTGGAAGGTTAATCTATCCAATTGTTCATGAAGGCTTTTGGCAAAAAGATCCTTATTATGCAAGGCAGATTTCGTCGATGTAAGCTGATCTTCCAGAGACAGATTTTTATTGGACATTTCAGTCAGAGCACGGTCTTTTACTTTCAACTGGAATGCTTGAGTTTCCAGAGTAGACTGAGTGCGAGCCTCTTCAACATTTTGGCTGAGGACTCTTCCTCGCCCCCGAGAACCTCTTCCTCGTCCCCGAGCAGTTCCAGAAATGGCAGATCTTCTTAAGTCCTCCAGCTCTTGCCTTATTTTAGCGTTTTCTACCTCTAAGAACGAGAAGCCTTCATCAGTAACTAGTATTAATGCAGTAGAAGATGAAGCAGCAGATTCATATTGAGCCAATTTTTTCTGTAAATTATTATTTTCTTGTTCCAGGATCTCGGCAATCTGCCTGCAAGCTTCAACTTCACCTTTTAGGGTCCTTTCCCTAATATCATATCCAGCAATGATCTTCTTATGGCCTGTTTCAGAAGAAAGTTGTTGGTATCTATTTTCATAATCTTTGTGTAACAAAGCCATTGATTCATTGTGCTGACCTTGGAGATCCTCTATGGAACCATGAAGTTCCTCGATCAGTTCGTAATACGCCACATTATTGGCCACAGATCTATCAAGCAAATCCTTCAGATACCGGTAAGCCTCAACTGCTTGTTCTGAGGCACTGTGACCAAGGATGTCGACAATTTCTGATGTACTAAGGATTGTATGACCAGCCTTATAGTATTGGTGACATTGCTGCATCAGCTCGGTATCATGTGAAGAGATCAATTCCATTCTAGCAACAAACTAAAGATGAGAAAAAGACAACAATCAACAAATATAAATCATCAACAACAGAGATGAGCAAAGATATATTTTATTAGATCATCAAAAAGTTACATTGTTCGATTACAAGGAAATATAGAAATGATACCGAACAACTTCACACCTTTTCCTTGTCCCCCAAGACTTTCTTGGGAGGCTAGGACGAGGAGCTCGGTTGCTCGGTGGTAACAACAGCTTGATCGGTAGGAATCTTCTCGGAAGGAGGAGGCATGGAAGAAACGTCCTCGGTGGCAGAGGGTTGAGAGGCAGAAACTTGATCACCCGTAGCCATAGAAGACTCATCTGAGGCAGGCTCATCTTCTTCTTCTTCCACAATTGGTGGAGGAGGACCAGGGAGATGTTGTTGGAATAGATCAGAATCGTCTTGGACCTTTAGCTCTTGCAGAGCAGCTACCCAGCCTTCATGGAAGTATTTCGACTTCCCATATTGGACTTGGGATGTCATTGCAGCTATCCCTCTCTCCCATCCTTTCTCCCAACCAGCACTGAAATGTTTCTTGATTGCGACCTTTCTCCTCAATCTCTCCGAGGAGAGTTTCACCTCCAATTCCTCTTTCTTGACCTTGATATCTCGCAGAGTAGATAATTCTTCCTCTGCCTTCTTCAACTTATCATCAGAGTCCTGATGTTTAACCTCCAAAACTTTAACTTTCTCCTCCAAATTCTTGGAGGTTTCGGCCATTTTCACCTTCTCAGCCTCAACCAAAGCTAATTTCTTCTCCCAAACAGCTTTTTCATCAATATGCTGTTGACGAGATCTCTTCAAAGACTGGGTCAAACCCAAAAAAGCATCATCTACACAGGACGAGGAGCTTGAAGCTTTGATAGCCTCATCCTTCTTCACAATGTTATTAAAACAATTCACCAGCTAAAAGATGAGAGAAAGAGCAAAGTCAATACAAAATGCAAGCTTTCAGAGAAAGAAAGAGAAATCATAAGTATGAGAAACTTACTGAAGCAAGGTGACGAGCAGCTAGGGATGTCAGCGTATCCCTAGGAATTCTTTCATCAAGACCATGGATCTCGGGTACAACCGAGCTCATTGCAGAGCTTGGAAGAATGATGTTTGGAACATCAGTACCACTAGCAGGTAAAGAAGAGGAAGTTTCAGCCGGAGTAACCGAGGATGATTTCCTCAATCTCTTCAACGGGCGGTCAGAACCTTCAACCAGAGAGGTCTTGGTTGGGGAGATTGTAATTACATCTGCAGGAGCATTTTTCTTGCTCGGGGCCACTGGGGGCTTCTCGGCAGCTTTGGAGGACCCAGCATCTACTTTTTTAGTCCCTTCTGGGACATCAGTTTTGCCTTTCTTGGCTCCAACAGCAGAAGAAATTTCATCAAATAGAGCAGGAGGAGCTCTTTTCTTGCCCATTCTTTGAGATAAAGGGATATGAGAATCTGAAGATGAACCTTCTGGAGTTGAAGCTGGTTCAACAGGGCGAGCAGTATAAGAGGTTGTGTAACTCCTATACTGTAGAAAATATGACGCAGACCTAATATGCTCGTCAGCAATCGTCTTATGCAAACCCCAGATAAGTTTCAGATGTTTAATATTCACTTCTGATTCCTTTGGAGTTTTTCTTTTGCTATCAACTGCAAATAGATACATAATGAAATATCGGTCATACATTTTATCAAACATGATGAAAGCATAATTTTATAAGTAAAATAAAATGAAAAATAAACCTATCCCATTGCCATATGGGGGGCATCTGGGACCGTTGTACGCTTCATCCCCAGCTAAAGGCGCATGTTGCCAATTTTTTATGATCAACCCATGCTCAAAATAATCTCTATTTGAGTCGGGGAGATTAACTACAAGAGCCCTATTCAGATACCTAGTTTTTAAAGAATAAATATTATCTAGAATAGCCCATTTATAACAAAACATAATTTCAGGGATCCCAATACCAGTCCCATGAGTTAGGTTTAATTTGTGCACCCCATTAATTATTCTCCATGAATTGGGGGCTATTTTTGCAGGAACAAGATCAAAATATTGACAAAACTCAAGACATAATGGGTTTGGTGGAAAGGAAAAACCACATTCAGCAACAAAAAGACTGGGGAACCAATGTCCCTCAGCCAATCGAAAGTAATCTAAAGGCTCAGAAAGAACCTCTAGAGTTACCCACGAAGGAATGGAAAAATCAGAACGGAATTTCTCAACAGACTCCACAATATAAACCATATTGAATAAAAGAGATACAGAAGAAAGGAAGAATATCTTACAGAAAGAAAGGAGGTATGTTGGCAACGAACGGAAACAAGGATGAACGCACAAGAGAGAAGAAGAGAATAGAAAGCTTGAATGCAGAAAATGGAAAACGTAGACGACGGTATGGTTACCAAAGAAGCTTAAATACTTTGCATTGGGAAGCGGCGAAAGAAATGATTACCAAAAAGAAACTACTGAACTTCCGGCGGCTAAAAGGACAAAAATTGCACGAAGATCGAAGCGCTTATAAAAAAGGCGAAAAACAGCGAAATAAGAAGGAAATTTGAATACAATGTTCCTGAAAACCAGGAAGGTCATTTAATATTGCCATATACCGAGAAAGAATGTTACATACTCCTCAAAATTCGAAATATGAAACATTGGGGGCTTCTGTTGATACCAAAATTAATATGCTGATGTGGACGAATAATACGAAGACACGTGTCAATCTACGTGGCACAATAGCAGCGAGGAAGATCATTTCCCGACCAACCATGCTTCTTTCCGAGCAACGAGAATACACCGAGGAACTCTATCACACCGAGGAACTCTATCACACCGAGGTACTCTAATGTTCCGAGGAACTCCTGATCAGCGAACAGCTATGGCGGTCCGAGCTGCATCTCGGTCGTATCATTAATTGCCAGATAATCAACAGCTCAGATATTCATTGAATGCTTATATTCTTGGCACGCACTCTGCATTAAATGTATTACCCTTTCATATGTATGTCATTTAATGTATCGAACCTTTCATGTACAGCCTCAAGGCTATAAATACCTTGTATCATCCTCATTCAAAGGGGATCGGAATTTCTTGAGAGAACTTGTAATCAAGAATTCCACAAACACTCAGCAATAACATAACAGTGGACGTAGGCTTTATTCCTAGCCGAACCACTTTAAAAATCTTTGTCTTATTTATTTATCTGTGATTGAATAATTAGAGCAATCTAGTTTTTTACATCAACATAGGGTTATTAAATGATTTCCAGAATCATTGTTTTGACTTCTCTTCTTAGAGCCATTAATGGATATGCAATGGGAGGGAACACATACCCACACACACAAACCAAGGATCTAATCTCACTCTGATACCAATTTGATGAAAATACCACTAAGTGGGTCCAAATAATAGAGAGAAAACAAGCACAACTCTGAAAATTGTATTATCAACCAAAGAAGAAGTATATGTCATATTATATCATCACTTATTTATACTATTGAAAATGCTACTCTAACTAGGAAAGAATTAAAAGTCTAAAATACACTTCATTTCTTCTATTATCTACTAAAGAGTACTAAAACCCATTTTATTACACTTAATACTAACAATTAATAAAACACTAAGGTTAATCTATATTACTATCTACATCAAATTCTCTCCCCGTGGAGAGGAAGAAGTGAACCTCTTGGATGCCAATTATCATTTCACGCGATTATGCTTTTATAATACCCAATTATAGACTTGATTAGAGGTCTTCCTTCAATTTTAAGCTTGAAAATATTTTTCCAAATCCAGGAAGAATCTTGTGGAATAGACATAGCCTAATTTATTATCCTATCAAGAAATGGAATCAACCATGTGAGTAAAACCACTATCATTTACTATATTAAATTTAATCGTGTCATTATAAGAGTACCGTTTGCCTATAAACTAACCTTTCATTAATAATTTAACCATATTTTACTCATATACAAGACACGAGTATTCTACTCATTTTAACTACATGAAATACATCAATTAAACTAAGAACCTTCGGAGGTGTCAAATTCAATTACATTATTCCCTTTAAAATAAATTTGTTAAGGATCTTATTTTCCATCTCAAAGGTTTTACCATAAATCTCTTTGTATATCTTCAAAAGAGAACTATCTTTAAAATTATGAATGGTTTCATTGATATCAAGCCATCACCCATATTTAATATCTATAGAATATTATTCGAACATCATTGCATTCTTATCCAATATTTGTTTCCATTTTAATCACTTGTTGCCTTCTTTTAAGTCAACACTCTTGAGAGAAATTAACAAGGTTCTCAAAGAAGTAACATTTTTCTTTCTTAATATTTCTTAACCATGATTCTTGAAATTGGAATCATTATTGGCTTTAAGATTGGAATACTTAGTCTCCTTCGATTTTTGGTCATCAACCAAATTTTCCTTGGAATGGATTTTGCTTTATTTTTTCTTTTAATCCCTCATGAGAAAATATTCTTCAATATGAAGGTGGATAAGAAGATATTCCATTGTGTAAATATTTTCATTATAATTGAGTTTCTTCTTAAAGTCATTCCAAGCGGATAAAAGTTTTAAAATAATCCCCTCCTTTGAAATTTACCTTGAATATTTGTTATAGTGTCCTTAAGATCACCAACTATTTATTGGAGTTCATGGGCTTGTGCAAAGACAGATTTTTCTAAAGATATTTTATGACGCAAATAATTAGAGAAAATAATGTAAGATTAATTGCTTCCCCATTTTGATATTTTATTTTGAGTGTCATATACACTTTACAATATGCATAGTTCCATGTGAAATATGAAGCGAATGGAATAAAGCATTACAAATATGTCATCAACACATGAAGTCATCATCCTTAATCTTTGCACACTTTTTTTATCTCCCTATTGTCATTTGGTTTGGGTTCGAGGATCACCTCAAATATTGGATGTGAGAAAGAAAATGACTTATCTTGACAAGGTGAGAAATTTGGACAACCAAAATAATTAAGTCAAACTAAATCTTGACCCATAACTTTTTTTGGTAAGTAAAATGTATTGAAAACTAAAATTGTACAATACATAAAGGGCACACCCCCACAAACCAAATAAAAGAAGAACAAATCGGTGATAGGCATACCCAAGCACCAGGGAACAAAATAACATTAGAAAGAAGAAGATAAACTAAATTAACTAGACATACAAGGATGAATGGGGAATACCCCAATAATTTCAAGCCATCCACTTAACAAAACTTCTTCAAGCCTTAAATAAACTCATTGACAATGGAGATAATACCTTTATATGGTATGACATTTGTAACCCTAATGTCTTGTATGGGGATAGACTTATTTATGACAATGCCAACAATAATAAAGTTAAGGGTGAAGATTTCACCCACAATGATAAATGGAGATGGCCTTCAATTGTTACTTGGGAGCTTCAAGAGATTAGGAATGTTGTCCTCGCCAATGCCTGATATTTAGGATAAAGTGACTTGGAAGTTAGATCGGAAAGGGTGTTTCTCTATTTTTTCAGCCTGGAAGCATCTTTATCCTCCTTTCCCTAGTATTGGATGGAGTAAGATGGTTTGGAACAAGTCTTGCATTCCCTAAAATTCCTTTATCCTGTAGATGGTGTGCATGAAAGCTCTTTACACGAAAGATAAGTTATTTAGTTAGGGGTTGGTCAAGAATAATCTTTGTGGCTTATCCAGCAATCATGTGGAGACTACTGGCCACCTATTCTTTGAATGAATTTTTTTAAGGAATTGTGGGATGAGATCTTTATCGGTAGCTAGGTCTATAGATAATCCCAAAGCTAGGAGAGTGTGTTTGACTTTGTTATCTCAACTTGTAGAGGGGGAAAGTTCATTAACAAAATTAGATTCATTACCTTATGTGCTCCAATCTATTGCATTTGGATTGAGGGAAATAACAAAAGTTTTAATAGATATTTTTTAAGTCCATTGAAGTTATTATAAAGGAGATTGAGATCATGGTTAAAGCTAAAGTTAACACTTGGAATAAATTATAGAGATAATTGGATGGCTTGTATGTATTGGGGTTTATATGAGTCATCTATTGATTTTAGTCCATTTAAGTTCCCTTATCTTTGTCCTATGGGTTGTTAGGACTTAGGGTTGCTTATTTAGGCTTGAGGGGTATGCCCCTCTTGTCTTGTGTTTATTTGAGATGTTTACCTCCCTTAATTTTATATGGTTCTTTGTTCTAATATACACACATTTTCCCCCAAAAAAAAGCAAACTGAGCTCTGGGACTCCTCATTCTTGATCACGGTATGACCTAATCAACTGTAAGTATTCGATTATGCTCTCGATTAGATTGAATTATATATTTCTGGCGGATAAAATATTATACATTATGACATGAAGTATGTACCATCAAGTGTACATTTCTCATAGTTGATCGATACGATTGTGGACACATACTGAAGGAACTTTCACCTACTCACTGGTTCCTTTATTAACACTAACTATCCAACCATTTGAACCTAAGATTGAGATGCTAGAAGGGGAAGAACCGAGACAGTATGTATTAGGGAATTTATATAGGTTAGCCCATGTCCTTTGTATATTTATGAAATCATAACTAACCTTATGATATACATGGTACACCATTGGTTTTTCTTTCATGTGTCTCTAGTATACATCGTAATTGAGTTGTAGGTCCACATAAAGTGCAACATTTGACCAACCATGTTACTAGTAGTGTCGAATATACTCATAACTCACAGTAACACAAACCATGTATATGACCATGTGTATAGAATAGTCACTCAAATACCATCATAATAATCTTAAAAGGATATAACGATGCATCGTGATAGTCTTTCAGATTCCATCAAATACTGGTATTGTTTTGTCCTCTCATTTCTTATCCCACTAGCGTTCTTCCTAAATTGGCCTAATCATGGATTAACACCTCATCTAAAGATGTTATCGGGACAATATGATCGAGTGGTGGACCTCACCCACCATATAATGTATCGGCGCCTTGATCCAAAATGCTAGAGAGAGTCAGGGATTAACCTCCCATTTTGGACAGTTATACGAGGATTGTAGAGCGCACAAATATGTAAACTAACATATTAAAATATTGTGTAGTTATCTAACATCGAACATAACATAAGGATATTATGATCTAATGGTGGACCTCATCCACCATATAATGTATCGGCACCTTGATCATCCGCAGGATAAAGGAACATTTGGGAATGAAAGACTTGTTCCAAACCAACTTACTCCATCCAACATTAGGGAAAGGAGGAGAAAGATGGTTCCAATCTAAGAATAGAGAAATGACTTTCTGATCCAACTTCCAAGTCACTTTATCCCGAGATACAATACTTAATTCCTCATCTCAAGATGTTATCAGGACAACCTTATCTAGTGGTGGACCTCACCCACCATATAATGTATCGACACCTTGATCCACAATACTGGAGAGAGTAGGGTTATGTTTCGGCCAAATCGGATCGGAAAAGCACGATTCAAAAAAGTTTTCAAAATTCTTGGTAAAAAAATCGACGTGATGAATCCAGTTTTTTTCGGAATAATTTTTTTCCCGATTTTGGAATTTTGGAAAAATCAGAATTTTTGGCAAAATCGAAAAAACTATAAATTTTTGCAGATCTGAAACTATATATATATATATATACGATACATACCGTGTTGAAATGAGAGCAGGGAAACGAGCAGATATGAGAGTGAGGCAGAGGAGAAAGGGGGTTTGAGCAGAGAGAGATTGATTTGAGAGTGAGGGTATATTGTTTGGTGTGGAATGAAGTGAGAGGGATAGCTGAATGTTTTTTTTTTGTATATGAGATGCCCTAAAACAAAATCTAAGGGTTAAATTCACAACTTCTGGCAATCCAAGGGCTAATAAAACAAGAAGGGTATAATTTTTTTAAGGGGTTAATTTTCGACATATGAATCAAAAAATAAATCTGAAAATATTTCGAAAATTCGAATAGGATAAAATTTCAAAAATTCGGATCAGCAAAAATCAAAAATTCGAATTTTGAAAAAAAAATCGATTTTCAATCCGATTTTTTTTAAAAAAATTGAAATTGGAAAATCGAAAATCGGCTAACAAAAATTCCTTCCAAAATTGGAAAAGAAAAAAATCGGTTTGGAATTCAGAAAAATCATAAATTCAAAAAAATAAAAACACAGCCCTAGGAGAGAGTCAAGGATTAACCTCCCACTTTGGACAATTATACAAGGATTGTATGGTGCCCAAAATATTTAAACTAACATATTAAAATAATGTACAGTTGTCTAACAGCAAACATAACATAAGAATAAAATCAAATGTGAATTGAACTCAAAGGGTCTATATTAATCTATGAGGAATATATATACCACTCCACTATGCACGTCCTCCATGGTTAGTTGATCATTAGGAAACCACTAAACTACTCGCTAAGAGAGTGGGAGCAGATACAGACCCTTTATAGCTGACACGTGGTCGACCGCATTAGTGGAGAAGTGTTTTAGATATTTTATGTCCTTTTACCATTTATAAGTGGCATTTCCAAGGATTTGATCAAACAGACTCCGAGAGGACGTTTGTTAAAATCCAGTGATGATATCTGTGATACATCATAAAATCTAAACTAGAATTATCAGGTTTAACACAAACTCACGGGATTCAAACAATTTAATACCATTATAAGCATGTCTTTAATAAAAAAAAATGCATAAAATAAATAACTGAAACATACCACAGGTAAATCACATCACTTTGATATCAAACCAACCAATAGTATTAATTCCATCGCATGACGACTACAATTGTATCAACATAAATCAAACTACTGAAATGATCTCGGGACAAGGTCAACACAGTTGCCTATGTCCTGAAAATTAAAGTCAACGCTAAAATTAACCTTAAATCTACAAAGTATAAGAATATAAATGAGTTTGGGTTATAATAAACTACGCATCTTCTTCTCATATTTTAGTTGATTTTAAGTTATCCCAACCAAAAACAACCCTATATAACACATATGTCTAATCCCAAGTCCATATTTCCCAATAATTAAGTCATATTAATCTTAGTCGTCTGACGCTTACAGATTCAAATTTTAATCATCTTATACATCTCGATTATACAATATCTCAATAGAAGTATTCATTACTTAATCACTATACATATCAAGTCTATAATATCTCAATTGAAGTAATTGTTACATCTATATCCACGTAATACAGGCAAAATCTAATACTCGTACCTCATACATGGGCCCTTCTTAAGCCTGCACATAACGAAGGCCTATCCTACCGCCTTCGGGGATTGCTCGCACGTACTAGGCATATTTATAAGTTCTGCCATGCCTACAACCATTATATCATCTCCAAGGGTATAATCATTACGCCTTCACACCAATCATATAGCCTCATGCCGAAATCTATATGAAAGGATATGTCGGAGCATTTTACTCTAAATATAATTTCAGAACGTAGTATCCGGGTTAATCATAATCAAGTTAAACCTGTATCATCGCATCAGGGTACGAAAGTAATAATCATCATTTAATCAAGGTAAAACCGCCTTTTGCATCAGGGTACCAACATAATCACTATCTAATATGCGATATATAGATATCCCTTTTAGAACGTATCCCATAAGTACACACACCCGGTATGTCGCACATAATACACAAAGTAATTAAACCTACTACACATAAAGGTTACAAGTCTATCATCTAAATGTGCTAACTTAATTAGCTTTTATTAATTAAGAGTATTCTCCATATTAACCGACTCAAAACATATTTAGATTACAAGTCCTAAATCAAATGTATTAACTTAATTAACCTCTATTAATTAAGATTATTCTCCAGATTAACTGAGTTAAAACTCTCAATAGACTAATGGCTATCCAATCGAAATCTCTAAACTTCTCAAAACAGAATAACAATCCATTCGACTCTCGGATACGCAAGCACATAATACTCAAGAGTAGCAATCCTAATCACACCAGGGGTACTAAGTCTAAATTCATCATTATGTAATTTGATAAGTCTCGTTTATCTAGGCATTTCACTTCAACCTAAATCTCAACCTTAACCCCTCTTGGTAAAATATTCATAAGAAATTCAATAAAAATCCAAAAAATACGAAACTAGCTCCCCACGCATTCGTAATTCAATTTTTAATAATCATATATCCTCGATCGATCGATGATAGCTATACAAAAACTCTTTCTTCTACCTATGAGTCTTGACCTTAAAATCCTCCATTGACGAACTTTCAAGCTCCCAAATCATCATAAAATCCAACTATATTCATATATTTGTTACAACATCATTCCTAACCTATATCTAAGGTTTTCATATGATTCTAAAAAGATTTAATGGTATAAATTTCCATATCATTCAAGATCCCTAGAATTTCATATTTGATCAAGTTGGCACAAATTAACTATCGATTCATGAAATAACTAAGGCGTTTTGATTAACTAACATAATAGAATGTAGTTCTAATAATTTAACATCAATTATACTTCAATTTCATAAGGATTAAAATCAATTTCATATTAAACTCTGAACACTAATAGTAACATAATTTAACCAATTGGATATTTTTTGAATTAGTAATTTAATTAGTTAAATCAAATTTATTTGCAATTATCTCTAGATTCTAATATATAATTATATTCTAACACCAAAAATAGTGATATTCATATACAATGTAAACTTGCCTCAAATTCAAAAGGTGAATTCCAAGCTCAATACCCCAATTCTTCTTCTTCAAGTTGCCTCCAAGGTGTCCCTTCTCTCTAGTCTCTAGGTTTTCTCTCTAAATGTTTAATATGTGTGTAGGTTAAGTCTAACCACTTTAATACCTAGTAACACAAAATTAGGTTAGTCCTAATCTAAACCCCAACTAAATGATCCCAATTACAACTCTCAACTACCCAAAGCCCAATTAATATATCAAACCATAGGCTTAAAACCCAACATTATAAGTCATAAACGAACATTTTACATATCCCAAAAGTCAACCCAAACTAACATACTAAACATCTTCATCTACTACACGTACAAGTCAAAAGTCAAGGATTAAACTGTGATGTCCCGCGGCCTGCCCTAGCCAGATGCGGACATTATATCATTCGAGCTCACACGGATTTAAAATTTAATTAATATATCATGATCATCATCATCATCCTTGACTTAATCCCATCATATGGGGTCGACCACATGAATTCTCCTTTTCTATTTTAATCTATTAAATGCATTCTTATCATTCAAGTTTAATTCCTTAAGGTCTCTCCTAATAATTTCCTCCCACGATAGCTTAGGGCGACCAATTTTTCTTTTACCCTTTATTTCTAACAATCTTCCTCTTGTTACAGGGGCATCTACTAGTCTACGCAACACATGACCGTACCACCTAAGTTTACTTTCTCTTAATTTATCGCTAATGAGAGCAACTCCAAACCTTTATCTCACGTATTGGTTTTTAATTTTGTCATTTCTAGTAATTCCTATCATCCACCGGAGCATCATCATCTAACTAACATAAAGACTTTGTTCATATTTTTTCTTTAACGCCCAATACTCCGCTCCATATAAGGTCGTTGGCCTAATAACTGTTCTGTAAAAAATTTCTTTTAATTTATTAGGTATCCTCTTATAGCATAACACCCTACTCGTTTGTCTCCATTTCATCTAACCAGTTAGTATTCTACCGGTAACATCCTCATCAATATCCCCATTACTTTGTAACATTGAACCTAGATAACAAAATTTATTAGTTTGGTTTATCACTTTTTCTTCAATCTTTAACATTATGTTACTCAACGCCTCATTATTAAATTTGCATTTGATAAATTTCATTTTATTTCTACTGATTACCCTCAATATCTAAGGCTTTTTTCCAACTATCTACTCTCATCGCTAAGCTTTTTTTTTAAGTTTCTACTAAAACTATATCATCCGCAAACAACATACACTATAGGATATTTTGTTATATGTCCTTAGTAATCTCATCCAAGACTACAGCAAATAAATAAGGACTTAAGGCCGATCCTTGATGTAAACCCACTTTAATCGTAAGGTCATTAGTTTCTCCACATATAGTCCTTATTCTAATCTCTGTGTTATCATACATATCTTCAATAACTATAATATAACTCATAGGGATTCTTTTTCTCCTTAAATCCCATCAAACTATATCCCTAGGTACCTATCATAAGCCTTTTCCAAATCTATAAAAACCATATATAAATTTTTATTCTTACTTCTACATTTCTCCATTAACTGTCTTAATAAGTAAATAGCTTCTGCGGTTGATCTCCCTGGCGTAAATCCAAATTGATTGTCCGAAATAGTTGACTCATTTCTTAATCTTTGTTCTATAACCTTTCCTCATAATTTTATAGTGTGACTCATTAGTTTTATTCCCTTATAATTACCGCAGTTTTGTATATCCCCTTTATTTTTATACAACGATATTATGGTGCTTTTTCTCCACTCATCTGGCATATTTTCTTCTCTTAAAATTTTACAAAATATGTGTGTTAACCATTCTACACCTAGACTTCCAAGGGTTCTCTAAACCTCTATGGGTATTTTATCTGGGTCAATCGCTTTATTATTTCCCATTTTTCTTATTAACATATCCACTTATTTTTCAGTAATCGGACAAACCACTCCTATATTATGTTAAATGATCTTGACATCTTTTTTCGAATATTCTTCATTCAATAATCCCTGAAAATACTCTTCCCATCTATCTAGAATTTCTTTATTGTTAATTAATATATTATGATTTATGTCTTTAATACACTTAACTGGACGCATATCCCTTGTCAATCTATCTCTATTCTTTGCTAATTTATATATTTATTTTCACCTTCCTTGGTACCTAATTTATTATGAAGATTATCTAGTGCATTTTGTCGCATTTCTAATAATATTTTTTACTTCACTTTTAAACTTCTTATACTTTTCTAAATCTTCTAGATTTTTACTCTTTTGCCATTTTTTAAAACTTGCTCGTTCTTTTGTATTATCTTTTGCACTTTCTCATTTCACCACCAAGTCTCTTTTTTATGAATCTTTTTCCTTTAGTCTCACCAAAAACTTGCTTACCTATTTCCTCGATATCATTCTTTATTCTTGACCAAATGTTGTTAACATTGTCGTTCCAATTCCACTTCATTCTTAATAGGAACTTCTCTCTAGATTTAATCTCTTTACATCCTTTTAAATCCTTCCATTTTATATTTTGATAATTATTTTCTCTTTTCGATACTTAAATCCTTTAATTGCTAAATCTATTACTAATAGACGATGTTGATTTGTTAAGCTTTCACCTGGTATAACTTTATAGTCTTTGTATGTGTACAAGTCTCTTCTTCTAAGTAAGCAATAGTCTATTAAATTAGTATGTGGCGATTCTTATACTACCTATGCCTATATGAGGCCTTGGCCTCTACATAAGAGTTGGCATAATTGATAACATTCACAGCTTAATAATACATCACAAATGATACTTTGTTCACTAATTATTTGGTTCATAATAATATATTCTTAATACATGCCAAAATGATAATCCCCTTACTATAATTCTCATAAAAGTTCCCTAACTTTTCTAATTATAACTAAAAGTGAAGAAAACTTTGTAAACATATTCTTCGCAACCTCTATACCCTCCACGACATCAACTACTGTCCTCATCTCCTAACTTGAGGAAATAAATAATATAAAACGGGTGAGCTTTAATAGCTCAGCAAGGGTTAAATCAAAGGTCCTCATCCACCTTCCAAAGTTAGTATTCACTAAGGCAATAGATATATAAATGATATAATGTGATTGGTAAAATTAGAGAATAACAATTGTGAATTATTATCAATAAGGAAAAAGGAAAGAATAGTATTTTCCCAACCCCTCAAATTCCCTAATAACCTATGGATAATTCTTCCAAAGGTCTCAACTCACCGACTTATCCCATGGCTTAACCCATGGTTTCCCCTCAATGTCCACGGAATATGTTTTTATAACCTAGGACTTCTCAAACCTATGGTCTTATTCTGGGTATCTTCTACCTAGTCATGCACTGTCCGTAGCCTCCTCTTCTGCCCAAATCCCGAATGAGTAATCCACGGTCTAA
This sequence comes from Sambucus nigra, assembly GCA_949130495.1. NCBI lineage: Eukaryota > Viridiplantae > Streptophyta > Magnoliopsida > Dipsacales > Adoxaceae > Sambucus > Sambucus nigra. The sequence goes on from OX422221.1 coordinate 349,765,437, forward strand.
TGTTAACTCTTCACTTTGGTCGAGCTCTCAAGTGGTGTTAATCCCCATAGTTATCCTGGTCTCACTCTCCCTAGACTAATGGTGTTGACCTCAAGCAGTGAGCAGGAGGTCCTCAAATAGACATGATGACATTGCCTGACGAATGAATGTCACGATGTTAGCATCCAATCCCCGTCTCATCAAAGGCACGATATGAAATCGCCTCCACACTCCACAGCTTCCTCTAATAGCTCGTGGCCTCAAGGAAAGACTTAGAACTATTGGTCAGCAATTACAAGGGTATTAAAGTAAAACAATTTTTTAAAAACCTAATTTACTCTCAACTTGAATCCTCAAAGTTCAAAGGAAAACCCCTAAATGAATCTTCTAAGGTTAAGTTAGAGCTTCCTCAAAAATTTATTCTCCACCTATACAATCTCACCTTAACAATCCTAGTAGAAAAAATCTAAAATCACAGATACACTTAATATGCCTAAGTCTCCCAATCTCCCTGGATCAATGGCACTCCATGGACTCCAACCTCGACGAACAGTAGCCTTACGTGGCTTAAACCAAGAAAACTAGAATCTTAGTTGAATAGTAAAACTCCAAGGACATTTTATAAACTTCACACAAGTGTGCGTCTCAATCAATAAAGATATAAGAAACTAGAGTTTTAAATTAGGAAGAAAAGGGTGAGGCTATATCCCATAGTTTAGTGGATCAATCCGATGAATACTAGCCATTTGCGCCTCCTTCTCCGGTGTACAATTGCCCTCTGTTGCCTCACTCTGATGAATAGTAACCCTCTACCGCCTTACCCCAGCAACCCTCTCTTATCCACACACAAACCTTACTTTTCTCTCTCTAAAATGAATTTTTTAGGTTTAAATGATATTGGGAAATGTGCCAAGGGTGGATATTTATAGGTCCTATTGGGGGAACCTAGGGTTTCTTCTTTGGGAAACACTTTTCCACAATTACCCCATTTGAAAAAGCTTCTAGAATCCTCTAAACGTGTTCCTCAAGTCATGACATAATAAGTTCATGTCATCATCCCTCGTGCTGTTAAGAAGACTAAGCTCCATAGTAATCAGCTTAATCCATGGTCTTCTAGAGTAAGTTTATAGCCTTTGCATACAATGTTGTCATCATCACTCGCTTCCATGGGGAAATTTTGAGAAAGGCATGGTCCCTAGATTTTAAGTCCACGTCTCTTCTTTTGACATCAACACATCTTTTTTGTCTGCTCTGAAAACTTCGTAGTAGTTCTTGAATCAACATAACATTAGTCGCATCCTCTTCTACTAGTTTTGGCCCTAGCAAATGCCTTTTTCCTACCTCATTCCAACATAATGGTTTACAGCATTGTCTCCCATATAACACTGCGTAGGGGTACATTTTAATACTCTCTTAGTAACTATTATTTTACACAAATTATACAAATGGTAGATGGTCTTATGAACTACAATGGAAATTTAAAACACATGCGCTCAACATATCCTCAAGGGATTGATTTGTTCTTTCCATCTATCCATCTATGTAAGGATGGAAAGTTGTATTAATGTCTAGTTATGGCTCCATTGCTATTTGAAAGCTCTTCTAAAATCCTGAGGTAAATCTAGGGTCACATTCAGATATTATGGTCACAAGGACACTATGGAGCTTTACTATCTCCTTTATGAAAATTTTGGCTAACTGATTAATATTTATCGTGGTCTTAACAGCCAAAAAGTGCACAGACTTGGTCAATTTATCCACAATAACCTAAATGGAATCCAGTCCTCTCTATGTCCATGTAAGTCCAACTATAAAATTCATAGATATGTTTTCCCACTTTTACTCTAGGATGAGCAAGGGTTGCAACATCCCTCCTGGTCTTTAGTGTTCGGCCTTAACTTATTGACACACTAGACACTTGGCTACAAACTCACCGACCTCTCTCTTCATATTGAGCCACCAAAAAATTTCCTTCATGTTTTGGTATATCTTGGTGCTTCCAGGGTGAATTGAAAAGGGTGAGGAGTGTCCCCGTTCTAATACCTCGAACTTAATCTTTTCATTTTGCAGCATATATAATCTAGTTTGAAATCATAGGGCTCCACGATAATTAATTCTAAAGGTGGACCTCTCTCCTTATTTTCGTAAGTCGACGGATCTTCTGGAGGTCATGGTCCGTGGCCTGCGCTGCCCTTATCTTCTCAATCAAACTCGGTTCAACTACTACTCCCATAAGGCATATGTGGCCTCCACGGCTTTTGAACTCAATCCAAGAATAAATTAATATATCATCAATGAAAATAGTCACAAACGTATCCAAGAATGGTCTAATCACCTTATTCATCAAATCGATAAAAGTCGATGGAGAATTGGTTAATTAGAAAGAGTTCACTACAAACTCATAATGACCATACCTAGTTTTAAAGGTTTTTTTATGAATGTCCTCATTCCTGATCTTAAATTGATGATATCCAAATCAGATATCAATCTTAGAGAAATATCTAGCATCCTTCAAATGGCCGAAAAGATCATCAATCCTGGGCAAAGGGTATTCATTCTTCACCATCATTTTGTCCAACTCTTTATAATCTACTCACATCCTCATATAATCATCCTTTTTCTTTAGAAATAGCATTGAGGAACCCTAAGGAGAAGTCTAGGCTTAGAAAGTTTTCCAGTTGTTCTTTTAACTTATTCAACCATGCGGGGTTTGGTAAACTCAATTTTTCTGTTTGGGGGAAACCCTGGCAATTCTTTCGAGAAATCATTATCGTAGTCTGCGACCAAATGTACATTTACTAATGTTACCACGATCTTCTCAATATTTGTGACATATGCTAAGTATCTGCAGTATCCTCATTTAATCATCTTCCTAGCCCTCGGAATGGTATAATCAAAGGTTTTCTACTAGGTTGAGTTCCCGTAAAACTCAATTTGGCCAACCAGGTCTACATAAGGTAATCTCCTAACTAGCACAGTTTATTCTTGCAAAGTGGGTGGTCAACCAATCCATGTTATCAAGTCAAAGTCTTTCATTTCTAAGGGAATTAAACTAACTCTGAAATCCTGACATCCTATATCCCCCTTATATGACTGTAGCCTCTGATGAAGTCGCTATCGGGGTAACAATTACTAAGGTGCGGGTGTAAAGTTTGCATCCTCTTCTTAAATTTTCGTGCAAAATTGGTTGATACAAACTGGTGTGTGGGCCCGAAATTAAAAGTACATAAGCAATTCTATAATCAATAATAATGGTACATGTTATCACATCCCCAGCTTTCCCAACATCCTTGTCATTAAGGTCAAAGACTGCCAGGAGTCCGCAGCTTCTCAACATCCTTCTTTGACAATCTGGAGTCTTTGACCTTATGGTCAAGGTTTTCCACAATTGTAGCAATTCATTCCCTGTGAGCAAGCCTTCGCAAAGTTACATTCATCATAGGCATTGGTGATAAGAGACATTTATGTTCTATTTGTAGAAAGAGGTTTGGATTTAAGTTTTGGGGTCATATTCAATAATCTGAAAATTTAGGGAATTATGTGAAAATTAAAAGTTTAGCTTTTCACTTTCTAAAATATTTTCTATCGAAAATGCTTTTTGGGTAACTAAATTGACAAAAAAAATAAGAATTTTGGGGAAAAAATAGAATTATTTGATTGGAGACGTGCCCTCGTGTGCTGGGACAAACCCACACGCACCTAGTTTTGACCCCACTCTTATGCGTATACCACACATCATCTTCGACCTTCGACTATTTGAGTTTAGGGTTTTGAAAGCTTTGACCACTGATTTGTGCCTTTATAAAATACCTTTTGAGTTGATTCAAAAGCCAAACTTTTTGATTTTTCATTAGGAATCTAACCGTATAACTTTTAGGAGTTGAGGTTAACTGTAGCCTTACATTGAGTTTATGTAAAAATGGCCAAACCTTGACGTGAATATTCGTGGATTTCTGGTTAAATATGAACTCCAACTTGGTTATGGTAATGTTTTTGGTAATAATAGAAGAGAATTGTTACGATGTTATGGATTATGTTTTACTATAACACCTGAATTGGTTCTCTAAAATTTTCAGTTACATAAAATAAAATCTTTGATTAGGGGCATTAAAGTGTGTTGAAACTCAACTAACCTATGCACCTAGGTTCCTTAGATCTAGAGCTTGAGTTCTCCACTTTGAAACGGGTTCGAAGTCAGGATTATAGACTCCACCATTGAAGTTCAAGCTTCAATGGTGGTTTATAGTATTCAAGCCTTTTTAGTGTCATTCTTACGTTAGAACTTCAATATAAAACCATAAATGTAAGCTCTGAATGTGCAGAAACTTAACCAAATTAAAAAAAACAGAATTCCTACATAAAATGATAGAAATAATAATTTGGCTCAACTTTAATATGGGTTTTTCAACTATGGATATGTACGTTTTTACTGTTGTAGTGTGGGATTTTTATACCGGTTTGGTGAGAGGAGTTGATTGGTAGGTGGTGATGGATGTCAACAAAGTTTTATTTGGTTTCGTGTTTAGGTAACATGTGGGGGGATGTGGGTACCATGTGATCACATTTGGTTAAAGTTGCATATTGGGTATCCAGGTGTCCAAATATGACAAGGCGTGTAAGTGTAAAGTTTAGGGTTTTGGTTTTGGTCCATGTGTAGTTTATGGGGTCATTTTAAGATGTGTTTAAAAGTTTAGGGGTTAATGTGTAATATATTAAACTTTTAGGGATGATTTTATGTATTTTTAAAGTAATATGGATGTGTTTGGTGATTGAGGCAGGATTGTAAGAGTAATGTATGGGTTTAAATAAAGATATTGCAATTTATAAGGGTATTTGGATTTTCTGAAACTTGAGGTTTACTACGGTAATTATCATGTTTATAGGGTTTTTTGAGATATTTAACTCATCTTTGAGTTCTTTAAATCTTGTATATTGATAGGGCATGGTTTATGTATTCCCGAGGTAAGTTTTTTATGTAAGGATTCTTTCGATAATAAAGTTTTGAGGTATATAAGATAAAAAGGGATACGGGATTTACAGGGCGTAACATTCTACCTTCCTAAAAAAAATTCTTCCTCAAAATTACCTTCAAAGAGTTATGGATATCGCAACTTCATTGACACTTCAAGTTCCCAGGTTTTTTATTCCTTACCATGGTGTTCCCAAAGAATTTTCATCGAAGGAATGTTTTTTCGTCGAAGTACCTTGTTTTGACAATCGAGAATTTTGATAGTTTTTCTTCGAAATCATGATTTGTTTGTTGCGGTCAGTACATATTTCCTTAATTTTGAGATATAAAAAACATCATGTATGTTGGATAATTCCAATGGTAGTTCTAAACGATAGGCTACAGGTCCTACACTTTCACTGATTTTAAAAAGTCTAATATAGCGAGGCACTAATTTTCCTTTCATTCTAAATCGAATAATTCCTTTTCGTGGGGATAACTTCAAAAATACTTGGTTGTCTACCTAAGATTATAAAGGCTTTCTTCTTTTGTCAGCACTCTTTTGTCGACTCTGATTAGTATGCAATCTCTCGTATTAATCGTATCATTTCCGTTGTTTCAACTATAATTTCAGGTTCAAAAATAGTATTTCTCCTAATTCATTCCAGGATAATGGTGAACGACAGGATGTACCATATAAGGCTTCATATTCTCTAGTTTGATAGTTGTTATTGCAGAGGAATTCGATTAATGCTAGATGATAAGTCCAATTTTTGGATAAGTCTAAAGCACAAGCTCATAACATATCTTTGAGAATTTGAATTACTCTTTCGTATTGTCCATCTATTTGTGGGTGAAAGGAGGTACTTAAGTAAAGTTTCGTTCCCATAGATTTATGCAATGCTTGCTAAAATTTTGCAATGAATTGGGGGTCTCGGTCATACATAATAGACAGGGGTACTCCATGGAGTCCAATAATATAAAGCTCACTGAGTCTTTGAAAAGAATCAGTAGTTTTTTTTTGTAGAAAATTAGCTGATTTGGGAAGTCAATCGACAATGACCCATATTAAATTATAGCCTTGAGATGTTTTAGGAAATCCACTAACAAAATCCATTGTAATATGATTCTATTTCCACTACGTGATAGGAAGCAATTATAATAATCCTCCAGGATTTTGATGTTAAATTTTTACTCGTTGACATGTAAGACATTTTGCCACAAATCGGCTATATCTGTCTTCATGCCTTGCCACCAACATTGTCGTTTAAGATCATATTACATTTTGGTACTTCATGGATGAATCATAAATTTCAAATGATGAACTTCCCTTAATATTTTGTCAAAGAGGGGTCTAATGGTACACATAATCAAGTTTTAAATCTCAATCCTCTCTCCAGGCTATAGGACCAATCTTTCTCTTCTTTGTTATCTTTAAATCTTTTTTATTGACCTTTGAGAAAAACGTCATCCAATTATTATTTCTAAGCAATGATATTTCTAAGCAGTGATGGAGGGATGTAAGGGCGAGTGGGTCGTAGCCCCCATAGATTTTTAATTCTTTTTTATATTTAAATAAGTTTTGGGTATAAATTGAAAATTTATAAAGAATTGGGCATTAATGGTATTATAAAAACTTAACTTTTAACCTAAAAACTTAACCACAACACACACAACACAACACTTTCCCCTCTGCTGCTGCTACGAAAAACACACCGCTCCTCTCTTCTCCCTCCCTTCCCTAATTCGGCCAAGATCCACCGTCCCTGTAAAGCCCAGGAGTTGCGCTCGAAATGTTATGTTGTTTTGATGCTAATTTTGTATTTGTTAAACTTGTGCTTTCTTTGATGCTAATTTGGGATTTGAAATATTGCTCCACCTTTGCTTTGCTGCTAATTATGTTAATTTGCACCACTTTTTCTTTACTCTGTTGCTAATTTGTGATATGCTAATTTATATATTTTAATTAGTTTTTAGTGAGTGTTTATTTGGGGTTTTAGTTGGAATAAAATTTGGGTTTGAAATAAATTTGGGTTTTAAATTTAGGGTTTAAATTGATAGTTTAAATTTGATGTTGCGGGATTGAATCATGGAGAAGTATTTTAGAAAAAAAGTGGTGACAACAACTTTCTTACCACCACCTAATGTATTGATGGCAACTCACCGAAATTTATTTCATGAGAATCATTTGAGGGTCCATGTAGAATTTAAATATTGAACATAAAGTTTATTAAATATTATTGGTTTATTTTAGGGTTATAATGTTAATGGTTATTAGAGCTTGCTTTAATGTTATTCTTGATTTTTATTTTAGAGCTAATTTTAGGGGATAATTAGGGATATTATTAGTTTTAATTTGGCACCAAAATATTGATTTAAATGTTTGTTTCTCTTTCCATTAGATAAAATAAATTACATTGTTTTCGTCAAATAGTCAAAAATGACCTCAAAAAATTCGGCTTGGGGGATCCCGCCCCCGAACCCCCAAAAATCCCCATTAAATTAGCCCCCACTAACTCAAATTCTTAGATACGTCCCTATTTCAAAGAATTATTAGAATTTTTGAACTTTATCTCTGTAGGTTAGACTCTCCCATTGTTTTTATAAACGTAAACATACCATTTTCCCTCTTGACTTCCAGCATAAGGCATCAATAACTCCATTTCCTTTCCGAGGCGGTATTGTAAGTCAAACTTATATTCCTCCAAAAATTAAATCCATCGTCGTTGTCGAAGATTTAAATATTTATGGGTGAATATATAGTTAAGACTCTTATGATCTGAGAATATTTGAAATTCTTCTCCATACAAATAACATCTCCAAATTTTCAATGTGAAAACTACTGTGGTCAGTTCCAAATCATGTAATGGGTAATTACGCTCGTAAACTTTTAATTGACGTGACCCATATTCAATCACCTTTCCTATTACAAAAGTACACATCTTAATCCTTGTAACGAGGCATCGGTATATACATCATAACCAATATTACTAGAGAAAATAGTAAGGATTGGAGTAGTGGTTAATTTTTCTTTTAATGTTTGGAATACTTATTCACACTCTTAGGTCAAAGAAAATGGAACATCCTTCCACGTCAAATTCATTAAAAGTAAGGCAATTTTTGAAAAAAATTCTACACAACGTCGATAATAACCTCTGAGTTCGAGAAAACTCCAAATTTTTGAAACACTTATGGGTTTTTGCCATTCCGTCACTGCCGCGATTTTTGTTGGATTTATTTGTATACCTTTATTGATAATAACGTGTCCTAGAAACTTCACTTCTCTCATGATAAAATTGCATTTTCTTTTCTTTTCGTAAAGTTGGCGTTGTCATAAAGTTTCTAGTACTATGCGCAAGTGTTCTATATGGTCTTCTCTAGTCTTACAATCTATCAAAATACGTCTATAAAAATAATTATGAACTTATCTAAGAAAGGTCTAAAACACGTGATGCATTAAATCCATGAAAGTAGCGGGTGCATTCGTTAATCCAAGGGATATTACCCTAAATTCAAAATTAACATACCGAGTTCGAAAAGTAGTTTTGGGTGTGCCTTTCTCCTTCACACGAACTTGATGATAATCGGATCGTAAATAATTTTTTAAAAATATTCTGGATCCTCAAAATTAATTAAACATATCTCTTATCCTATGCAAAGGATATTTATTTTTTATGGTTACTTGATTTCGTTTCTGACAGTCGATGCACAAACTAAACGTACCATCCTTCTTTTTTACAAATAGGACTGATGCTCCCCAATGGAACGTAGTGAGTCGAATAGTAACTTTCAACAACAATCCATTAAGTTGAGTTTGAAGTTATTGCAATTCTATGGGTTTCATACGATAAGGACGCATAGAATTAGGAGAGGTCTTTGGTAACAATCTATGGTAAATTCTAGTTCTCGTTATGGAGGTATACCAGGCAATTCTTCGGGAAATGCGTCATCATATTTATCTGAAATAGCAAGAGATAATGAAGGCACTTTTTTGAGAAGTTGGGAAAACTTTGAATTGGAGTGATTCTTCCCTTAAAAATAAAATGAAGTTTGATGAGGGTTTCTAAACATTACTAACTTCTTATGACAGTCAATATGACAAATTATCAGTGATAAAATGTCCATTCCTATAATCAAGTTGAACTCTTTTATGTCCAAAACTACCCAATCTACTATAAGAATTCCAGTCTCAATTCTCATGGTACACTGTTCTCAAACTCAATTTGTTACAGTTGTTTCCCTAATTGGCATTCCTATGGATAATGGATATTCTGAGGGACTAGTAGATAATTTTAATGTAGTAATGAGTCATAGCTAATGAAAGAATGTGTTGATAAGAATCAAGTAATATATGAGATGAAACATTGGGAAAAAAATATATTACCTTTCACCACTTCGGAGTTATTTGGATTTTCATTTCGCATAATTTCAAAATTTCGTCCTCAAGTCCTATTTATTTGTTCCTATATTTTCCCACAAAAAATTTGTTGAGTCGGATGATTGTTAGAATTAATAGTTAGTGAAAAAATGGGGGTTTGATAAAACTGATGATTTATTTGGTTTTGGTGGTCAAGATGGAAACTTCCTGCGATAAGATTGTTACAACTTTGGGCATTGCTGCCTTATGTGACCTAGTCTGTCAATCTTATGGCATCGTATCATAGATTCACTGCTACTACGATTGATTTGGTTGAAACCTGACCATCCTTTGGTTTACAATAAGGGTAGTCCCTCTGATTGTGTTTATTTCTTGATACATCTGAGTTTTTAGGAGGTGGGGTTGTGAATCGGATAAACTTTCCAATCACTGGATTTCGTTCAATGAGGGAGGCTACTTCTATCATTTTACTAAAATCACGATGTTGTAATGGAATAATATAAGTTTTGACATTCGTTCGTAAACAGCATTCAAAGTATTTACACTTTTTAGCTTTTGTGTCCACGTATTCTTGGGCTTACCGAGAGAGTTCTGTAAATGTAGCCTCATATTTTCCTATTGACATTTGTTATTGTCGCAACCCTAAGAGTGACACTGTCATCTGATCTTTTGATGACTTTGAAAAATACTTTTTAAAGAAAATTTCTTCAAAATAATCCAAAGTTAATCCTTTAACATTACAAGACTGAATAACATACTGCTACAAAAAATCTGTTTCTCTTTAAAAGAGATAAGTTGTTAACATTACCCTAAGTTCTGGTATGATACGTACTCCATTGAGAGCTTTAAGTGTTTAATGTACCCACTTTTCGGCCTCGCTAGCATCGGGTTTTCATAAAATACAGGGGGTCTTTATTGAAGAAATTATTTAAGTGCATTCATTCTTCGTATTTTTTCTATGGTATCATTATTAAATGGGTGTTGAGGTGGTGCATTCTGCTTCAACCTAGTCAATGCACTATTCTTGGGGACAATGCATTATACCTTCCGTGGTGGCAGGTGGATTTGGTAGATTTAGAGCATTCTAATGATCTCTTTGATATTTGGATCCACTGCCAGATGCTCAGGTATTTACCATCCTTTACAAAATATACTAAAGATATAAAGAGAATTTAGAGGAAACTAAACGAACTTTTATATTCATATCACGTACTATTTTATATTCTACCTATGTATAATAGAGTCCAAATTTTAGGAACTATAGAAATAGTGAATATCCATCCATTACGCCTACAAAACTCTACTAGGAATATGATAACCAACTTCTTTCAACCACAAAAAAAATGAAAGATAGCCTTGTGAAGTTATTTATGCACAATCATATTACCTCCATATGGTATTTAAATGAGTTGGGACATGATGCCATTAGTCTCGAATTCGGATTCACCAGAGGTAGAGCTTGATGATGAGGAAGTGGAGGTCAAGCAACTTAAGGTTAATGATATGGATCCATAGTCTATCGAAGATACTGGTGGTGGTGAAGTAATAGCAAGTTCTTCTTGTGGATCCACATCCCATGACAGATGAATAGATTTTTGGGGTATTTATGGCTTCTCATAATACCTTTATGCTTGCTTCATTGCTTGTTCTTCTCCTATCAGTCGACCAATTAATAAACTACAATTAATCTCAGGAGTGGCAATGACCCACTCACGATCTATACTTTGGATGGTTTTGCACAACTTAGCAAACCCTTCTTCCCTGATAGCCTGCTCAAATCATTCATGAGTCATGTTGCGAATATCTAGGTAAATTTCATCCCATATATTCATGTCTTTAAGACAGACTCAGTTACATAATGTAACTATGAAGTTATGAAACTACAATAACTAATATGATATCCTAAGTCTCTCATAGGCATAATAAATCAGAACTCGCTCTGATACCATGTTGTCACACTCGGTATTCTGTATATGATGATAATAATAATAATAATAATAATAATAATAATAATAATAATAATAATAATAATAATAATAATAATAATAATAATAATAATAATAATAATAATAATAATAAGAGAATAATAATTGTAATAAAAATAAATTTCAGGCAGAAAAATGGAACTTTATTCAAACGGGACGCAACTACACCTTGTTACATTATTCGATGTCTCATATAATATAAAACAGGGGGACTATTAGTGTTACATAAGTTAATAAGTAGTGATAAATGTATTTCAATTTATATTACCGTATTTGCTTGTTTCCGCACATACGTATGTAACTGAAAATGTTTTCCTTGATAAAATAAAATGAAATTCCATTGGGGTAGTAGGTATCTCTCCTTTGATATCACTTTCAATCTGGAAGGGAAACAAATAAGCAAAACTTTGCTAAGTATATAATTCTACATATATAACAAGTTTATAATTTATTGATTTGATAGCATAATGAAATAAATCACATGTAATGTATCGCAATTAAAGCAATATAAAATATTAACGGTATGAACAATGTCATCATGGTATCTATTGATATTCTTAAGGACAATATGGTGATTATAACTAGATAACTACTATCGAGTCATAAAGATAAGGGTTTTGGCTATTCTATAACAGGATAACCCATAATTATCAGTTATTGAATCTTCAAATGTGTATCAAAACACTTATAATAACATTCATCCAAAACATTTAGAGAATAATCAATTCAAAACTTTTTGAGATATCATAAATTCAAAACCTTTGGAGATAAAGTAACACTGCTGAGCCCAACTCCGAAGAGCAGCATCCATATGCTAAGCTAATCTAGACACTCAAACCCTCAGTCCTGCAGGCCAAATTACACTCTCGTGGGTATAACGACAGTCTATTCCCTGAATTATAATGTATGATACTAGGGTTTTAATGAAATCATCTCGTGTTTATGAAATCATTATTTTACTGAAATCAGCGGTTGCATGAAATCATGGGGTTAGGGCTTTCTCAAATAAATATTTGAATCAATATTTAACGAAAATTCTCAACTACACAAAAGAGTTCATAAATGAGAACAAGATTTCAGAGACTATCACATAATGATATAAATAATTGCAGTAGTCAAGTTATAAGCTCGAAATAATATTGAAATATAATTTACCTACTTTTCAATTTCGAGCTTGATTTTGTATGATCTTCTTGTACAAAGGGGTTATTCTAAAATTATGAATATAGTAAATGTTTAGAGTATGGAAAATAAATAAGGACGTAAGTAAAGATGGGGTTATATGTAATTTATTTATAAATAAAAATTGTATGGGGTCATTTGTATAATTTTAAATAATTAAGTTTAATTATTTTACTAAGTTGCATTCATCTTTGGGATTGGTGATAAGAGACATTTATGTGTTATAGAAATGGGTTTGGATTTAAGTTTTGGGGTAACATTCAATAGTCTAAAATGTAGGGGTTATGTCTAAATTAAAAGTTTAGTTTTTAATTTTTTACACTGTTTTCTCTCGAAATGCTTTATGGGTAACCAAAGAGGAAAATGTAATATATTATTTTGACCAAAAAAATAAAATAAAAATTTTGGAGAAAAACTCAAAATGATCGTATTAGAGACGTGCCCTCGCAATGTGCCAGATCTCGCATGCGCCTAGTTTTGACCTCACTCTCCCGAGTGTACCACACACCATCTTCAACCTTTGACTATTTCAAGTTAGGGTTTTGAAAACTTTGACCCCTGATTTATGCCATAATTTAATACCAATTGAGTTCATTAAAAATTCAAACTTCATGATTTTTCATAAGGAATCCAACCGTATAACTTTTATGAGTTGAGGTTAATGCAGCCTTGTATTTATTTTCTGTAAAAATGGCCAAATTTTTACCTGAATATTCATGGATTTCTAGTTAAATTCAAACTACGGCTTGGTTATGGTAATGTTTCTAGGTAAGAATGGAAGAGAATTGCATTGGTATTCTGGATTATGATTTACTACAACACATGAATTGGTTCTATGAAATTTTCAGTTCCATAAAATAAAAACTTTGATTTGGGGCATTAAAGTGTGTTGAAACTCAAATTAACATGTTCACCTAGGTTCCTTGGACCCATAGCTTGAGTTCACCCATTTTAAAACTGGTTCAAAGTCAGGATTACAGATTCCACCATTGAAGCTCAAAGCTTTAATGGTGGTTTCTGGTATTTTGTCATTTTTAATGTCATTCTTACGTTAGAACTTCAATGCAAAACCATAAATAAGCTATGAATATGCAGAAACTTAACCAAATGAAAATAAATAGAATTCCAATGTAAATGGTATAAATACCAATTTAACTCAACTTTGATTTAGATTTTTTAACTATGGAGAGGTACATTTTCACATTTTAGTATGGGGTTTTATATTGTTTGGTTTGAGGAGTTGATTGGTATTACATTTTTCCTCCTAAAATAAGTAATTTCGTACTCAAAATTTGAATTCATTATACTTGTACTTGAAAGTCTAAGAATATCTCACTCGTAGCATCCTCAAAATATATACACAAAATCTACCTGTTTATTAACCTACTATACATTAAGGTCTCTCATCGTAAGTCGAGTTTGACTAATAATCAGAGCAACCTATTTTATTCATTGGAACGTCAACTTGTCCCCCTGAACTCCTTCCATTATATACCCGTATAAACATTGTGCACGCATTAATGATAATAAGGTGAGATCAAATGACACCGGCCTTGTCCCATTCAAAGTCACGAAAAGGACGGATGCATCGAAATGACAACTTCCCCTTGGAATCTGAATTTCAAAATTACCATCCTCGAGGAGGTCTTTAAAAGTACTAGAACTAGATCCTGGGACCCCAAACCATACTTTCGCTCGTCTCAAAAGATTCTTTTATTTGCTCTCTCAATCTTCATACGCTCTAATAAGAATATCACTTCCTCTGAAGTTTCTCGAACACATTCCCAAACACTAACGTATGAACTATTAGCTATTTATCAACTTAGGCAATCTGACTCAAATAACCCTAATTGGATCAATGTGCTCTTTAGATCCCCCAAATTCTATCAACACTCAATGGGCTTACTTCTCTGCTTCTACACTGAGATTTTGAACACTGCAACTCTTTGAATGTCTCTGGTGTTCTCCCTTCTTCACTGAAAGGAGCACCCTCTCGACATAAAATATGCTAAAACTACTTCACCATACCAACAATATAAACTCCCATAATTACTGTACATCCAATCACATCTAAGACGTACAGCGAATCACAAAATACGCGCATTGGTCAAAACTACACCATGTTGCTGTCGTAAATAATTTCCCTTGGAACTATAACTTTCTACATTCATCAATGTAGAACCGGAACTCCTCCCAATTGTAACTTGCATACCGTCTCTCAGTAAAGTTTAACACTTGAACCTGAATAAGCCTTAACCCAAAAATCGGGTGTAATGACCATCACTGCTAGAAATGCTTGCAATTAAATAAGATGTCATCTTTAACCTAATGAAGAACTCATCACAATAAAATACTTCTCTTCAAATGAAAATGACCCAACAAGTTGTCAGCAGGCAACAACAAACACTTGTTCCACATCACGGTCTCGTTACTCCTAGTGGTCCACTTAATAAAGTGAATTATTCATCTTTTAACAAAGCGGATTGGAGTTTCTTCAAAATAACATACTACTCCCTATAACTTCTTCGCTCTAAAATTGCGATGCCTGCTCCAATGGCACTCTATCTTATCTAATAAGACTATCCCCAACAAAAAATACCCTCATAATGGGTCTAACAATAATTCCAACAGTAAGGCCAACATTAATCTCTAGTGTAAATGGTAACTCGGTACCCTCACAACTACAACTGAAAACTTTGGATTGTCGACAGTATTTTTAAGACACTGTAACCCTTCTGATGTGCTTGCATCTAAAATGTTCGTATGTGTTAGGCATTTTCCCTAGCCTAAGCATAACTATAAGAAACATTCCCTACTCGAAAATGAAAATTATAGGAACTTACCCCCTAGAGTCGATATAATCATAATACATATAGATACTACTCAAAGCTAAATAGTAGAATTATAAGACCTCATGTCTAAATCAACAAAATGGCTGAACACCTAAGCCGGCCAACAAATGATCACGTCTATACAATCACAACGTAAAGCATCCCCCACCCACTGGGGTGTCTACATAAAAATATATCTTAGTGATAACATTTATATATCGCATACTCATATTAAACACATTGCTAATAAATAATGATCATTCCTCGATGTCTAAGTCATACTCATGCGCGTGAGTCATATATAGAGTCATAGATACAATCGTACCCATTTCCCCGGTGGTATCCTCAATCATACCAATTGATCTAAGGAATCTACTAACTAAGTGGCCTCATCTAACACAAGTGTAATAATTTCCTTTGAAGGAACAATCTAAATGGCAGCCACACTAGCATCCCCTATTGAACTTGCCTCTACACTCATTTCTGCTAAAACTTGTCTCGTTGTTCTCATTGGTCGTGATCACACTGGTCATCATTTTCTTGGCTCTACTAGCTATAAAAAATCTAACTTTATACTCTTGGAAACCTTTTGAGATCTAGTCCCTCTATGTGGATCCTTTTGTTGTGAGGTATTCCCTACTTGGGGTCAACGCTACATCATCTCTAGTCGTTGGGCCTACTTTGGCCATAGTCCTCAAAATCTTTGGGACTCTATCCTTTATATAGTTATAGTGGTCCTACTTACAAAGGAAGGTAAATCCCACCATATGAACATAAGTGTTGAATAAAAAGTTACCCAATAAAACTTGACAAGCCTTCATGTAAGGTTTATGCCAACTTAAAACAAAATCTTCTCGTACTGAAGTGGATAATGCGAACATCCTTATCCACCTCCGTTGTCAATCTCTCCTAATGCGGAAAGAGGAAGATAGTTGAACTACTCCTCATACTGGCTACCACATTGGTACAATGACATTTTCAGGGTAACTGGTGATAGTAGCCCCTTATTGAGTTGGTCAGATGATCTAATGTAAATGATTTCTTGAAACACTTTATAGGATTCAGGATGGTCAGAGTATGCTCTATCAGATGTTTGGGAAACTGTGATGATTTTCGAGTATTATTTGATTGATTAAATCTAGGAGTTTGGATATCGCTCTTCGAATGTGTAAGCCTTTTGTTAGAATAGTCACAGTTGGTATCAGAGATGATTTATAATGGTGGGACAGTATGACTTCACCTAATATTAGAGATCGAGTAGGCTATGGTGACTTTATGGTGGAAACTAGTGAGAATTGTTTTCTTTACGTTAGTATGAGCACATAAATAGAGATTTTTCTTATACTAGAGGGGATTTTTAAAACTACTTTGAACACGAGTGAGAGTTCACAAATTGTCTACATTTACACATGGGGAGGTGAACACTGAGGAGAAAAATAAAGAATAATTCATTTATGGTAGGTTGACTTGGTCTATTATATGATTTGTATTGTAATTTCTGGCATACACTACTTAGGTTTAGGTGGTGGATGTCGCATATATGCTTTGGTAAGCGAAAGTGAGTTATTAAACTGAAAAGAGGAACGAGTCATGAGGTTTGGGTAAGACCAAGATCGGTATATTAGGAAATGGTCAAGATGACCAGCCATATAAGGATCCTTTAATAGGGCGAGATAGACATAACCTTTAGTAGGGTAGTGGATATTCCGTGGATCCTTTGAGGACATGGACAGAGACAACAGGGAGAGCATGCATCAGGTAGGCAATTAAACACAAAGATAAAGATCAAGTAAACTCCAAATTAAACTCATTTAGGAAACTCCTTTCAGAAATCCGAACAGTAGATGTGTAAAACTTATTTAAGTCAGATTTAAGATTTGGTAGTTTCATTACCTAGGTTTTAAATGAAAAACCTAATCTAATTCTTTGTCAGGAAACCAACCATGCAAGCATTAAGAACATAAAGAAGTAAAGTTTGACATAGTTATTTTTAACATGGTAAAACCTCAAATCTGAGGAAACATAGCATTAAGAACAAAAAGCAGTAAAGTTTGACACGGTTATTTTTAACGTGGTAAAACCTCAAATCTGAGAAAACATCCATGGTGACCTCTCTATCAAACAGAATGTATCAAAGAAACAACACACTTCTACGTGTTCGTGTGAGAGTGATGGCGAATATGAAGTGACTAAGAATGCAGAATGCTACTCATGTCACTCTTAAAATTATACAACCAGTCATATGAATTACAAATTTTTAATATGAGATGCAGAGTTTCAGTTTCAGGAAAATCAGACTTCTCAACGAAAAATCTTTTCGAAGTGAAAATAGATCTTAACAAAAATAGATCTAATACTCAACTTATTTATATACAAAAAAAAATTACAAACTGTAAAACTTTGTTTTAAGAGAAATTTTCAGATCTAAAAGTATAAATGGTTTTCGAAATCTCTTTTTTCAAGATCTTAAAATTAGAGAGGTTGGACCTACAAAAATATGCAACAAAACTTAAGATCCAACTAGATAAAGCATTTCTATAATAGAAATACACAGAAATAACTAAGATAAATGTGAAAATGCATCTCAGTGCTATTTCTCAAAATTTCTAGACAGAAATGTGAGAAAAGCCTAAAGACTGTGTCCCTAAGAGAGATAACATTTGAAGAGGATTTCTTCTATGAACCAAAATCAGAAAACTCCCAAGATAACCTAAGAATCTAACTCTCAAAAATATGGCTTTCAGAAGTGTTTTTACACGATGAAGATGGAGGTATTTGGTTTTGAGAAACACTCAAATCCTCTATTTTCTCTCTGGTTCTCTCTCTCTCTCTTTTTCCTCTCAGTTGGAAGAACTATCAAAATTCTTTAAATGCTTAGACTAGGGTATCTATTTATATTGGTGAGAGAAGGTTCTGGACGATCGAAGGAAATCAATGGTAGGGATTAAAGTAACAATTGGAATTCAAATCCAAGGGTCAATAATGCACCGCTCAACCTGATTGGTCCTTATACGTTGTACGGGGATTTACGTAGGACACATGCAGAACGTAGATTAGGATTAATCTAATGATTGGGAATGAATCTTAGGTACGTGAGAGGAAAGAAACACAAAAACATCCACAAAAATGCATACACGTGTCTAAATAAAACTAGTTCAAAAACATGTGTTTTAGATTTTTTGAAAAACCCATTTGTTACTACATATGTGTATGCCGATTTTGTTTTATACCCAGAAAGTCTTTAGGGAATTAATTAATTCAATTTTTAACCCCAAAGAATTTAAATCCAATTTTATAAATGTTTAAAAATTTATTTTAAATGTTTAAAAATTCCTAAAAAATATTAAAAAATATTTTAACACGCACAATGCAATGCTTGAATTTGTGTCCTAAGTGTGTTATTTCAACTTCCCTTTTTACCCTGATAGGTTGATTTTTGATGTAGCTTGATGTAGTGTGATGCCTTCAATGTACCATGGACAAGAGCTCAAAATCTAATAAAAATTTATCAGCATATCCGAACTAGTTGGAACTCCTACATAACACAAACTCAAGTAAGTCAACCATATAGTATGTTCTCAATCTCCCCCGTTGGATATTGGAGACAAAATTCCCTTGATTAACCTGTACTTGTGGGTAAAAAATAAAACCCTATATTCCTATACAAAAGAGATATTCTACCCATTTCTATCCTATAGCCGAAAATAAGATAAATAAAAAATTACATTAGTTAAATAATTACGGACCAATACCCTAATATGGTAAGATTGTACAATGGATCTGTAAATGAGAATGCTTGAAATAAAACACTTGATGGCATATTAGTTGAATCAAATAAAGATATAACGAGATAAATTCAAAGTCGTTACTCAAGTTCTTCTTCCCCAATTTTTCTCAAATAGACAACGGGACAAAAAAATGTAAACAATGATATAAAATGAATTATTCTACACAGACATTGTCATAAGCAAAGGTAATATCAAGGGTCTCCTATATTATCAAGATAAAGGAGACATTTTTTTGTCATTTGTGAAACAACCCTGCCCTAAATCCTCAAAAACCAATTATAAGCATGAAAATTACCGAGGATATGACAAATGTGCGGGATATATTAGTAAGCACAATCATCCCTATGGCTTTCCTAAGTGATTCAAATCTAATATTTTCCAAAGGTTTAGTGAACATGTCAGACAATTATTTTTCTGTGTTAAGATATTCAATATCAAGTTCCTTAGATTCAACAAGTTCACGGATAAAGTGATGTCTACTCTTGATATGCTTAGTTCGTGAGTGCTGTATAAGAATTTTTGATATGTTAATAGCACTCTAGTTATCACAATACATACTTTGTTTATCTTTGATAATACCATAATCGCTAAGCATTTGTTTGATCCATAAAAGTTGAGCCCAAAAACTACCCGTAGTTATATTTCGGATTCAGCAGTTGAAATGGATATACAATTATATTTTTAACTACTCCATTTTGCGAGATTATTTCCTATATAGTAACAGGCCTTAAACGTACTTTTACTATCGTACGAGCATCTTGCCCAATTAGTATCTGTGTATCCAACTATAGAGTTAGTAGTGTCGTTTGTATACCAAATGCCAAAATTTATTGTGCCCTTAACATATTATATTATCCGTTTTACACATAACATATGACATTCTTTAGGTGCACATTGATATCGTGCATAGACACATATAACAAAAGAAATATCTGGTCTAAATGCAGTGAGGTATAATAAACTCCCTATCATGCTTTTATATAAGGTAGGATCTACATTCTTCCCATGTTCCTCTTTAGATAGTTTCGTGGATGTGCTCATGGGTGTACGTGCTGTTTTGGAATTATCAAGACCAAACATTTTAACAAGATCACTAGCATATTTAGATTGTGTTATGAATAACCCATCACTAAATTGTTTAACTTGTAAACCTAAAAAGTATTATAATTCACCCATTAAGGATATCTAAAATTCAGTGTGAATTATATTAAAAAAGTCATTTACTTGATTAGAGGAGGTGGAACCAAATATGATATAATTTACGTATACTTGTTCAATCAATACATCGTATTCTATTTTCGTAATGAACAATGTTTGGTCGTTGCCACCACGCTCAAACCTTTTATTCACTAAAAAGGTCAAGAGGCGCTTATACCAGGCTCTAGGAGCTTGTTTTAAGCCATTCAAAGCCTTCTTAAATCTAAAGACATGGTTAGGGTAAGAGGGATTTACAAAGCCCTTAGGCTTCTCAACGTATACTTTCTCTGACAAAATACCATTTATAAAGGTAGACTTAACGTCCATTTGAAAAAGGTTGGATTGCAAATGATATGATATCGCTAAGAGGAGATGAACAGATGCGATTCTTATGATAGGAGCAAAAGTCTCATCAAAGTTTATTCCCTCTATCTAAGAATAGCATTGCGCTACTAACCTAGCCTAGTTTCTAACGACAAGCACAGTCTTATCAGTTTTATTTTTAAAAATCCAACGCATGCCAATAACCTTCTTATCTTCAGGCCATGGGACGAGATACCTAACGTTATGACTCTGAAACTGGACAAGCTCTTCTTTCATACTATTAATCCAGAATGAGTCGCAAAGGTCATCGTTTATATTTTTCGATTAGAGAAACAAACATGCAAAATTAGCCACTTTTTAAAGTTGGGATCTCATTTGCACTGGCTCAGACGAGTTACCAACAACCGTTTCGAGGGGGTGGTCTTTAAAAACTCAGGTTAGTACCACGGGGACCTTAGGTAGAAGTGAATCAGCTATTTCAGGAAAGTTAGGGGTAAAAACAGTTTCAGACTCATCCAGAAACACTATTTGATTGTTACAACTCTCTGCACTAATATCATTTATAAGTACATTAATAGATTCCATAATGACTTTGGTATGCAAATTGTAAACATAAGTAAGCCCTACATGATTGGGAGTAACCTAGAAAAATCACTTTATCATCTCGGGTATCAACTTTTGAAAGGTTTTCTCTGTCTTAGCATACATAACAGACACTCCCAAAGGTTAAAAAGTACTTCAAGTTAGGTTTTTTATTGTACCACAGTTCATAGGATGTCTCTTTGGTATTTTTTTGAGGTATACACGATTAATAATGTGACACACCGTCTGGATTGCCTCAACCCAAAAGTATTTTGGCAACCCTTTTTCGTTTAACATCACCCTAACTATCTCTTAAATGGTCATATTCTTACGTTCAATAATGCCATCCTGCTGAGGTGTCTTAGGTGCACTGAACTCATGTTTATATCCATTATCTACACGGTATTCTCTAATACCTGAGTATTTAAACTCTCCACCTATATCACTTTTTATGCGAGATACTTGGGTATCTTTCTCGTTTTCAATCTTTAAAATAATTTTCAAAACCTCACGGAAGGTGTCAGATTTATTTTTCATAAAAGTAACCTAAATATATCGCGTAAAGTTATCCACCATAACAAGAATATAACTGTTACCACAAAGGTTCACAGTTCCAGAGGGACCCATAAGGTCAATGTGGATTAGTTCAAGAGGCTTCGAGGTTAACATATCTTTAACCTTTTTATGAGTAGATTTGCTCATCTTCCCCACTTGGCAGGGACCACACACAAAGTTAAAAATGTTTTCGATTTTGGGAAAACCTCTAACTATTTCTTGGGATCTTAATCTACGAAGGTTATCAAAATTTGTATGTCCCAATCTATTGTGCCAGAAACATTTAATGTGGCAATCTTATAAGATTCGTTCTTTGAAATCATTGTGTAATAATTATCCGCAGTTTTGTTTCCTGAAATAATACAGTTACCCTCTTGATTCAAAATTTTGCATTTAGTTTTAGAGAAGGTAAGAGTATGATTGGAATCATAAGATTGCGATATACTGAGTATGTTATCCTTAAGACCTTTAATTAGAAAGACATCATTTAAAGCAGGGATCCCCTCTTCACGCAGTGTTCCCTTATCAATGATCTGGGATGAGAACCCTTTGCCAAATAGGACACTACCTCCAAGGAAGATTATCTCGTCCCCAGCCATGTGTTTTGAACACCCGGAATCTTAGTATCAACCAGTTGAGGTGTGTTGGGCCTTAAAAGTAGTTATAACCACATTGCACTTGAGCTAGGGTAAACGGTCATCTTTTCTAACCCAAATAGGCCTAGTTTTAAAAACATTATTGGCCTTTGCTTTAAAAAAAGTTTAAGGAGTTTTTCAAAATGGTTTATTCTTAGTCCTAGGAACCCCATTTTTCTTCCTATAGTTAAAGTTATGTGTGGTCTGCTTTGGGAGAACATACGTATTCCTGCTTTTTCTCGAATAGTTAAAGTTTTGATAAGTAGGTGTGTACAACCTTTTTCAAAAACACTCGATAATGGGGCGCCCATAGACATTACAATAGGAATAGTACCAATGCGAGGTAGGATTAACTCTACCACCTAAGTCCTTGAAGATAGGTTTGATCAGGTTTAACACATTTGTCCAATTTGTACAGTCTTAGTGTTTTTTTTTTAAGTCTCTATCAAGAGGACAGACATACTAAGCTTTACCATTAGGTCTTGTCTTCTGATTACACAAGTTTTGTGTTGCATTAGAGACATTAACATTAAAAATTCCTTTCTGAGGTTTTTCCATAGCCTGGCCTTATTTTACAAAAATTACATTTTCAGAAGAAATAATCGCCTTATTTTACTTAACTTTTTCCTCAAAACCCAGGCCAGTTTTATCTTCAAAATTCAATTTACTACCAAAAACAATCTCTTTGAGAGTGTGCCAGCAATCAATGTCCAACTTATTTAATTAAATTCCAATTTTAGTCCAATTTAGTCTTAACTTGTTGCAAACAATTGTGATAGATAAATGAAATAAACCAACATGCAAGTCAGTCACAATTTCAGAAAAAATCCCCCAAAGGGGCAAAACCTTTTTATTTCACTATAATTTATAAATCTCAACTTACATGGATTACAATGAAATACAGTGACACATGAAATACCCGCAGGTGTCGGTTCGGTGTCGTCGGTAAGAGGTCTCGCAAGAACTCCAAGATCTGTAGTGGAAAATCAACCTCCTTCTTCTCCACAAGAACTCCAAATGAGTAGAAAAATTTTCTTAGATTTAGAGGATTCACATAAATGATTGGGAATTGTTTGTGAATCAAAACAATGTATGAAACATGAAAAATGAAGTCTATTTTAATGCAGAAGAACTGGAGAAACGTCAGGTCCAAGACTTACAAAAATGTGTAGAATGAACACTGCTAAAATACATAAATTGAGGCGGAGGATCGCTCGAACGAGATGGGATGTCCGTGGACTGACGCCAGGTGTCATTAAAACGACTTCATGTGACATGAGTTGTCGTTTGAATGACAAGCTCTGTTGTTCGAACGATCTGAACGACGTGTATTTTTTCCCCTCTACACTTAGAAAAAATTCTTATTTCGAGATAAAACATTTCAGACTTCAAAATTTTATTTTAAAAATGTTTCCAAATATTTATAGAAATATTAAAAACTCTAATTAAATTATTTTACCATAATTGGGAGTGGAGTAGTGGGAACAGATGAATGCTGAAGATGCACGATGCATGATAGGACAATGTTAATGCACTTCGCATGTATGAAGGTAGTTGGTGCGTGATAACTTCGAATCCAAGTCGAGACCGTCATGGATGAACGTGGAGACATGTCAAATGTAGAGGTATTAGACATACTTGTAGTGATCTAGGACATACATAAAAATTTCCTAGATACTAAATGAACATTTTTAAAATCATGTTCTTACAATCCCATTTTACTGAGGAGTCTTCACGAGAAAAAATTCATGTTTGATCCCGAGGCTATCACAGTAAATATCTACTTTAGCTTTTTTAAACTCAGTGTCGTTGTCACTCTGTATTCTATTGATAGTGACTCTGTGTTGATTTTACAAGACACAACACTTGGTCGTAAGAAATTTCACAGCATCGAATTTCTCTCTCAAAAAACCTACAATTGAATATCGAGAGAAATCATCTACCATCACGAGCATATACCTCTTACTAATTAAACTCTCAATACGAGTAGGACCCATAAGATCCATGTGTATCAACTCAAGCACTCGTGTAGTGGTAATGGAATTCAACTTCCTGTGGGGACTACCGACTTGCTTTCCCAACTGGTAAGGTCCACAAACCGCAGAAGTCGACTTTTCAAGTGATGGCAAGCCACGTACTAGGTCATTTTTAGCTAATTTTTCTAAATCTCTAAAGTTCACATGACCTAGATGTTGATACCACAGATCCATAAGAGTGATTATGGCACTATTGCAGACAAATGAGGGCTTGGGAAGAATCCCATAAAATTTATTTCCAGTCCTCACCCCTTGCAATAAAAGTTTAACATCTTAATAAAGAACATTACATTCGTTCCGGTCAAACTTTTATGCAAACTCAGCGTCGCACAACTAGCTAATGCTAAGAAGGTTCGCTTTCAAGCCTTTGACATACAAAACATCCTCTCGGTTTGGAAATCCTAGTATCTCTATTGTACCTCGTCCTACTATGATAGATTTTATCCCGGTTCCAAAGGTGACTTTACCTTCCTTGCGATCCTCAAGGTAGGTAAAAAAAATGAGACATCACCTGTCATGTGTCTGCAGTACCCACTGTCGAAGGACCACTAAAATGTGTTATGTGCTTTAAGAGAAACATGAATAATAAGGGCTTTTGCGTCGAGTTTAGGCACCCAATGTGTGGTAACCTTCTATTTACCCTTGTCATTGTTGGCTCTAGTTGGGATACTAGAAGTGTTCGATGACGGCATAAAAATCCGTTAGAATTCTTCCATTAGACTCTGAGACGTGGCGACTAGAAACTCAACCTACTCTCTAAGACTCAAGAATTGCTAGTGGCACGTGGTGGAGCAAATATACGTCATGTCCGACCCAAACTATAGCAAAAATCCCTAAGGTGGCCTTTTATTTTGCAGCAGGTACAGAAGTACACAGGCTGTGGCCGACCTTGATTTGTTTTTCTTGGTTGAACTCTTCTTCGGGGTTTTTGGCGATGGCCATATGGGTTCGTAGTAAACACAGGAATTGGTTTCGGTGTCACATAGGACGTGGAAGCACCATCAAAACCAATTTCCTACCTTTCACCAAAGCCTAAAGTAGGGGCGAGGAACATCTTTCCCATCTTTCTAGATGTATCCTCAATCTTTACCTTGACCTCCCTGGCTATCTCAAGGTCATAAGAAAGCTGGTCTACAAGGGCTTCAAGTTTCATTAGAGTGTTCATGGAGGTCTAGAGCTCACTCGTAAGACTAGCCACTAGCTTGGTCAAATCCCCTTTCTCTTTCTCTAAACATCTCTCTCTCTTACCAAACTGACTCTCCCTCTCTACACAAACTCTCTCTCTCAACACAGACAATCTCTATCTCTCTCAGGGCAGTGGAAATGGAGGACTCTCTTGTCTCTCCTAAATCTTTCTCTAAGGCAAATATCCTAAGAGCTAATGCTTTGTTATGTTTTTTAGTTTTAAAAGAGTCGGCATATAAATCAGCGTACGCGCGTCGTAAATCACTCTCGCTCTCACATGCAACATCATCCCCCTCACTCACATCGCTTCCACTGTTGAGATGTCCCTGTGAAGTAGCATCCTCATCATCGTGAGGTGCACTGTCAATACTCACATGACTAGCCATGAATGCGGTTGAGTTGCATTCATGCGGTGGCTCGTCTCCAAAATCCACCGACTCGACCTCACTGTCGTCACTAAAGGAGGCATTAAGAGCATCTTTGCCTTTGCCTTGACGTCGCAAGCTAATAGGACACTCAAATGTTTTATGACCTCTACCGCCACACTCATAAGATCTCTCCTCATTGTAGAAGGGTGTTTTAAGCTTCACCACTATATTTGTGGGTGAGGGTCCCTCAAATACCCCCCTTTAGCTTACAAAAAATATAAGGATGAGGAACCCCCCAGGGTCCCTCCACCGCAGAAGTTCCATATTAGAGAAGGAGCCCCCAGGGTTCCTCCACTGCTCATATTGAGGAGGAATCACCCCAGGGTCCCGGCAGAAACTCATATTGAGGAGGAACCCCCAGGGTCCCGGCAGAAACCCATTGTTGATACCAAATTTAGTCTGTTGGCATGGATCAATAAAGTGAAGACACGTGGCAGTCTACGTGGCAACAATAGACACTTCCGAGGAACTCACACGCTCCGAGTAACCATACTACAACGAGGAACACTGTTTCCCCGAGGAACTCATACGCTCCGAGGAACGAGAACTCTCCGAGGAACTCTTGAGCATCGAGAAGCTTAGGCGGTCCGAGCAACTCATGCGGTCCGAGCTGCACCTCGAACAAAGCATTAATAGTGGGATAACCAACAGTTTGACTGTTTATTAAATGCTTATCATTCAGACACATACGCTTAAGGAGCATTGAATGTATCACCCTTTCATATGTACATCATTTAATGTATTACCCTTTCACATTACAGCCCGAGGGCTATAAATACATTGTAAAATCCTCATTGTAAAAGGACCGGAATTTCTTGAGATAACTTGTAATCGAGAATTCTCATACAATCAGCAATAACATAACAGTGGACATAAGCCATTCTTATAAGGCTGAACCACTTTAAAAATTCTTTGTCTCATTCATTTATCTGTGATTGAATAATTAGATATGATCTAATTTTTTACATCAACAGATTGGCGCCGTCTGTGGGAAACGACTGGTAATATCGTTTTCCATCAAAAACAATCCATCACAAATGGCTAATATTCCAGAATCTAGCAATCGAAACGCTGGAAACCCTCTAAATCCATCTGCTCCGCCAAGTATTCCAGATCTGGCTGGAATAATGACAAATCTGGCTCAGGGCCATACCGTCATGCAAGAAACTATGCGTCAACTCATACAAGCCCTCCATGGCGGTGCACCAACCCATTCAAGACCACGAAGTATTCAAAGAAATACCCGTGCATCTTCTTCGCGTACTAGGCGTACCAATTCATATCGCAATGAGGAGTCTGAAGATTTTTCTTATCAACCTGGACGAACTTCGTCAGTGCGAACCACAGATACTGAACAACGTATCACTCTCTCCCCAGAAAGGACCAGTGCACTAGAAAGATTAAGCAGAGTATCATCTTTCGATCGATTAGGTCCTAGGAGGAGCAAAAGTCCTCCTAGAGCCCCATCGAGGAGTTTTCGACGACCATCAGACTTAAGGTGTTGACGCCCAATCTGTTGATGTAAAAAATTAGATTACTCTAATTTTTCAATCACAGATAAATAAATGAGACAAAATATTTTAAAGTGGTTCAACCTTATATAAATGTCCTACGTCCACTGTTATGTTATTGCTGAGTGTTTGGGAATTCTCGATTACAAGTACTATCAAGAAATTTCGGTCCCTTTGAATGAGGGTAATACAATGTATTTATAGCATTGAGGCTATAATCTGAAAGGGTGATATATTAAATGATATACATATGAAAGGGTAATTCATTTAATGCTCTTCAAGCGTGTGCGTCAAGATGATAAGCATTCAATGAATAGTTGAACTTTTGATTATCTGGCAATCAATGTTGTGGTCGAGATGCAGCTCGAACCGCCTTAGTTTCTCATCGTTCAAGAGTTCCTCGGAGAGTTGGAATTCCTCGGAGCGTTGGAGTTCCTCGGAGAGCTGGAGTTCCTCGGAGTATAGTTGTTGCTCGGAGTGAGTCTGACTTGGTCGGGGAAATAAACTTCCTCGTTGCTATTGTGCCACGTAGATCGACATGTGTCTTCTTGTGATTCATCTATATCAGCACACTAATTTTGGTATCAACAGAAGCCCCCAATGTTTCATATTTCCCACAGACGGCGCCAATCTGTTGAAGACAGAAAATGGCCACTGCCATTTTAGTGGCGTCAACAGCAGATAAATGACGAAGATGAGATTGAAGATGAAGATAAACATTCACATCAAACATATAAGAGACAAAGATTTTTAAAGTGGTTCATCTATAAGGAAAAGCCTACGTCCACTGTTATTTTATTCCCAGGGGTTTACAACCGCACAATGTGGTAGAGAGAGGGAGAAAAAGGGTGTGGATCTTGTGTATGGTGTCTCTCGGTTCTTAGTTTTTTTTGGATCTCTCCCCTTTTGGCTAAGGGAATACATGTATTTATAGTGATGGGAGATAAAGAGATTCATTGTATGTAGACATTTATACATTATGTCTACATTCAACGAATCTAATTATTGAATTGCTTGGTATGCTATGTGTTGTCATCTACAGTATAAATGTACATTAATGCTCATTAAATGCGTAGTTATCCTTTGATCTTCCCGGTTGGTATGCCGACCAACTTTCCTCGGGTTCCGACTAACTCTCCTTGGGTGTCGACTAACTCTCCTCGGGTACCGACTAACTCTCCTCGAGTGTCGACTAACACTCCTCGGGTACCGACCAACTCTCCTCGGGTGTCGAATATTGCCACGTAGGATGACATGTGTCCTTTTCTGATTGGTCCTCGTAGATGGAGAATTTTTTCGTTAACATAAGGGAAGGATCTGCCCAGTCGCGACCAGCTGCTCGTCAAGAGAGATCCCAGGAAGCCACATCAACGCGATCAGTTGCTCGAACCAACAGGCCAGAGGAAGGAAATGATGCATGGAAAGGCTCTATTCAAAGGCTGGAGGATAGATTGGGGGAGATGGTTAAAGCTAAGAATACTCTATAACGAACCTTTGTTCGAGGAACACCTTTTGTCCAGGCAATTATAGATTTTCCAACACCATCAAAATTCAAAGCACCTGTCGTGACCCCCAAATATGATGGAAAGACTGACCTTGTCCTTCATATAGAACAATACCAAGCTGCAGTCGACATCTATGTTGTTCCAGATGAGATGAGATGCAGGGCATTCTCGGGAAATCTTACCGGATATGCTCAAATATGGTATAATAATCTTCCTCGGGGTTAGATCTCAACCTTTCTTCAACTGGTCGAGTTATTCATTGGGAATTTCTGTTTTGGGGCAAAACCAGTTAAACGAGTAGCACATCTGTTAAGTGTTAGACAAAAGGCTGGTGAGAGTACCAGAGATTATATAACTCGTTTTAATAACGAGAAACTTGAAGTCATTGATTATGAGGAGAAGACAGCGATTACTGCTTTGATGAGTGGACTACTGCCCAACAAGTTGTACTACACTTTGGCCAAAGATCCATCAAGAACCATGTCAGACTTGATGGGAAAAGCGTCCAGATTGTGAATACCGAGGAGGCTATGGCCGCGAAGAAGAACATGGATGCCAAAGAAA
The DNA here is from genome assembly GCA_949130495.1 of Sambucus nigra. Lineage (NCBI taxonomy): Eukaryota > Viridiplantae > Streptophyta > Magnoliopsida > Dipsacales > Adoxaceae > Sambucus > Sambucus nigra. The sequence goes on from OX422221.1 coordinate 349,795,050, forward strand.
CCAAGGTGGAAGGCGATAAAGCTAAGAAGAAAAAGCATAAGAACAATGGTAATGACAAACATTCAAAAAACAGGTCAGTGTGGGACGTGATGAAGAAATATGATAATTATACTCCTTTGAAGAAGGATATCAACCATGTTCTGGAGGAAATTAAGAACAATGAGGAACTAAACTGGCCAGAGAAAATGAAGGCAGACCCTGATAAGAGGAATAAGGCAAAGTATTGCGAGTTTCATAAAGATCGTGGCCATATGACCAAAAATTGCATAGCTCTTCAGAATGAGATTGAAACACTCATCAGACGAGGAAAGCTATCAAAGTATGTTGATCGTGTAAACGAAAGAAGAAACAATGACCGAACAAGAGAGAGGTCAAGATCTACTCGTCGAGCAAAGGAGAACAAGAAAAGAAACCACGAAGTTGATCCAGAAGACGACCCCGATCTTCCCAAGAGACCAAGGCAGCCAGAACGAGAGGTATTTTCAATACGCTTTGGGTCATTTGACTGTAATGTTATAACAGGTGGAGATGCAGGAGGAGGAGACCTTATTGCTGAGAGAAAAGCTTACCTCTGTGAGGCTCAAGCTTGCTCGTACATTCAACGAATAAATCTAGCTGAGGAGGATCGCCCGAGAAAGGTGAACAAAGAGAAATTGGTCATTGATTTCTCAAAGAATGAACTTGCAGGTGTTCTGTATCCTCATGATGACCCATTGGTGATCAAGATGAGAATGAAGGAGGTAATGATTTCAAGAGTACTGGTAGACAATGGTAGCTCGGCAGACATCATGTTCTACTCGTGCTTCAATAGTTTAAATCTAAAGTTATCTCAATTGGAGCCTTATCATAGACCCTTCCTCGGTTTCGCTGGCGAGAAAGTATTTCCACTTGGGACGATCAAGTTGGATATATTCATTGGTACGTGGCCTGCTTGTCGAACAGAAAGAATACATTTTTTCGTGATGGATAAGAATGTTCAGTCATCATACAATATCATCATGGGAAGAGTAGGATTAAAGAAGTTTGAGGCTGTACCATCTACGGTGCATTAATGCCTAAAATTTCCAACAAATTTTGGAGTAGGAGTTGTTAAAGGTGATCAGAAACTAGCTCGGGAATGCTATTATTCATCCGCCGAGCAAGAAGAAATGGAGGAATCAAGGAAAAAGACTACTACCTATCAAGTGGATGAAGGTGTCGAAATTGAAACATTGGATCCTAAAGATGAGTCGCAACTCGTGAAGGGTCAAGTGGTGGAAGCTACTGAAAACATCATTCTAGACGACGAGCACCCTGAGCGAATTACTCAAGTAGGTTCATCGTTGGAAGCCTCACTAAAACAGGAATTGATAACTTTCCTAAGAAGCGGAAAACAAACTTTTGCATGGAGTCATGAGGATATGCCTGGGATAGACCCAAATTTCTTATGTCACGAACTCAATGTGAATAAGGAGATTAATCCTGTGAAGCAGAGAAGAAGAGTATTCAGTCCTGAGAAGAATCAAGCTATTCAGGAGGAAGTCGAGAAGCTCCAGAAGGCTTGTTTTATTGAAGATGTTAAATATCCAAATTGGTTAGCTAATGTGGTGATGGTAAAGAAGAAGAACAACAAATGGAGGATGTGTGTAGACTTCACCGACCTCAATAAAGCATGCCCAAAGGATCACTTTCCACTGCCCCGAATTGATCAACTAGTCGATGCTACCTCGGGACACGAGCTGTTGAGTTTCATGGATGCTTATTCTGGCTACAATCAAATTAAAATGAAACCTGAAGACAGGGAGAGTACTTCTCTCATTACCCCTAGGGGAACTTATTGTTATAATGTTATGCCTTTTGGTTTGAAAAATGCAGGTGCGACATATCAGAGACTGATGAACAAAGTCTTTGCTGAACAAATCAGTTGCAATATGGAAGTCTATGTTGACGATATGCTGACGAAGAGCAAAAAAGTTGCTGATCATCTAGTTAACTTAAGTCAGACTTTTGATCAACTAGATAAATACCAAATGAAGCTGAACCCGACGAAGTGCATATTTGGAGTACGAGAAGGCATGTTTCTCGGATACATTATCAACCAACGAGGCATTGAAGCAAATCCTGAAAAGATCAAAGCTCTATTAGGGCTGAGATCTCCAACGACGAAGAAAGAGGTGCAAAGTCTTACAGGACGAGTAGCAGCACTCAACAGATTTGTATCACGAGCAACTGATCGATGCCTCCCATTCTTCAAGACACTCCGAAAGACTTTTGAGTGGAATGATGAATGTGAGAATGCTTTTCAAGACTTAAAGAAATACTTGGGATCACCTCCACTGTTGTCCAGGCCGGCGATGGGAGAAAAATTGTACTTGTACCTAGCAGTATCGGAGAATGCAGTTAGCTCGGTGTTGATAAGAGTGGAGAATGGAGTACAAAAAGCAATCTATTACACAAGTAAGGCCTTCCGAGGAGCAGAGATCAGATATCCAAGGCTAGAAAAGTTTGCACTGGCGCTGATTGAGGCGAGTAGAAGAATGAGACCATACTTCCAGGCTCATACCATAGTAGTATATACTGATATGCCATTGAGGCAAGCCCTTCATAAACCAGAAAAATTAGGGAGATTGATGTACTGGGGAATAGAGCTCGGAGAATACGATATAGTCTATGAACCCATATCATCGCTAAAAGGCCAAGCTGTAGAAGATTTTATAGCAGAGTTCACCTATCCTGATACCCCCAAGGAGCAAAAGTTACTCGTTGATCAACCTATGGATGTTACAGGATCAACAAACACAAGCTCAGACCAACTCCGGTTGGTAAAAGGGCAAGTGGATGCTACAGGATCATCAAATTCGAGCTCAGACCAACTCCGGTTGGTAAAAGGGCAAGAAAAGATGGTCGACGAAGAGCGAGAAATATCAGAGAAAGATGAAAGGAAGTAACAAATATTTCACCGAGGAACTCTGTCAGATCAGAAGTTTGAAGACGAGTTACTTATATGGAGGCTATATGTAGATGGCTCATCTTGCACAACAGGCAGTGGGGCAGGGATAGTTTTGAGCACTCTAGACGAGGTCGACATGGAGTACGCCCTACGTTTCCAATTCAAAGCTTCCAATAATGAAGCTGAGTATGAGGCCATGATTGCAGGTCTTAATTTGGCGAAAATTATGGAGGCGCAGTAAATTATTGTCTTCAGTGATTCTCAATTAATTGTAAATCAAATGTTGGGAATATATGCAACCAAAGGAGAATTAATGATCAAATACCATGCAAAGGTGATGGAGTTGGTAATAGAATTTGCTGCTATTCTGCTGGTCAGAGTACCAAGAATGGAGAACACAAGAGCAGATGCCCTAGCTCGATTAGGATCAGCTACTCGTACCGAGATACGAAGAACAATCCCAATTGAAGTTTTGGCTGGTCGGAGTATAGATGAAGATCTGGCGATGAACTTTATCACCCTTGATTTAGGACCATCTTGAATGGATCCTATCAGGGCATATATTGAGGAGGGAGAACTACCAATTGACAAGCTCGCAGCCAAGAAATTGAAGTTTAAAGTTGCTCGGTATGTATTAACTAACTGTATTTTATATAGATGAGGAATTATGGCAGGTTTGCAAAGATGCATACATCCCTCCGAGGTGAAAGACTTGATTGAAGAGATCCATGAAGGGTCCTGTGGAGCCCATGTAGCAGGTCGGACGCTTTTGCAAAGGATGATGATGCAAGGATATTACTGGGCGACGATGAGCGTTGATTGTGTAGCCTATGCCAAGAAATGTGACAAGTGCCAGCGCTTTTCCTCCATTCGAAGAACTCCACAGGCATTGTTGACACCCATCACTTCCCCTTGGCCATTTTCCATGTGGGGAATAGATTTGGTTGGACCACTGCTAACGACTAGAGGAAGGTTCAAATACCTCGTCGTCGCAGTGGATTATTTTACTAAATGGGTGGAAGCTGAGCCTCTCATTGATATGACGTACGAAAAAGTGTACCAATTTATTTGGAAGAACATCATTTGTTGATATGGTCTTCCTCATGCCTTCATCACAGACCATGGAACACAATTTGATAACGAGGAGTTCGCTGCCTATTGTCATCAATCAAATGTGTTGAAGATCCACTCAGCACCAGGCCATCCTCAAAGCAATGAACAAACTGAAGTGACAAATAGAACACTGCTGATTGGTTTGAAGAAAAGACTGGACGATACGAAAGCAAATTGGATCCACGAGTTACAGTCAGTACTGTGGGCTTACCGAACAACTCCCCGAGTAGCAACTAGAGAATCTCCATATATGCTAGCGTTTGGAAGTGAAGCTGTTATACCTGCCGAGTTGGGCCTCCCAACACACAGGGTACTAAATTTCAACTCCCCTGTCAGCGACTTAATGAGAAGATTGGATTTAAACATGCTCGAGGAAGTTAGAGAAGAAGCAGCCATTAGAAATGCTGCTTACCAGCAGCGAACAACTTTGTTCTACAACAAGAGGGTGAAGAAGTGCGACCTGAAAGAAGGAGACTATGTGCTGAAGAAAGTAATTCAAAAGCACAATAAGCTGGAGGCAAACTGGCATGGACCATACCGAGTTACAGAAGTTGTTCGACCAGGAACTTACCGAATAGCAACTCTAGAAGGGGAGGAGTTTAAAAATGCATGGAACGCAGAGCACCTGAGCAAATATTATCAGTGATGAATAAAATGAAGATATTCTGCCGAATTCTTTCTTTTTATTGAAAGTTTTTCGGGGAATACCAGTGCTACACACGACTCGGCAAAGCTCAGGCTACTCAATTTTTTTCTCGAAAACGCCAACTAAGGTTGGTCGAGAAACCTATATTCCTCCGGGAAGTAAAGCTACCAATATTCCTCCGGGAAGTAAAGCTACCTATATTCCTCCGGGAAGTAAAGCTACCTATATTCCTCCGGGAAGTAAAGCTACTTGTATTCCTCCGGGAAGTAAAATTTGTATTCCTAAGGGAAATAAAACTATATGTTTCTCGGGAAATAAAAGTATTCCTAAAAATGCCAACTTATGTCGGTTAGGAAATAAATATATTCTCGAAAATGCCAACTTGAGTTGGTCGGGAGGTAAAATTATTTCAAAAAGACTAACTATGGCTGGTCGGGGATAGAAGCCCACCAACTGTAGTTGGTCGACAAGGAAAATTTACCGACCTTGGTTGGTCGGAAACATTTAAGAGAAAATCTACCAACTATGGCTGGTCGGGGATAAAAACCCACTAATTATAGTTGGTCGACAAGTAAAATTTAAAGTGATCGAGTAACTTTTTAATTATTACTAAGTTGGTCGAGAAACAAAATATTATTTTTGACTACCACAAGTTCAAACTACTCGACAATAAGTTGATCGACAAATTATACAATATTGTTATCTTTTTATCAGATACACATGCATAAATATAAAGTGTTTTACAAGACAATAGCAATTAAGATTGCGAACAGAAATGAAAGCCTTTCATTAAATCCAAAAACAAATTACATTGATAATGAAAAAATAAGTTACATTAATATTGAAATGTATACTAACTATTACATAAAAATTCCTACTCTACTGGTCTTTTCCCCTCTTCTTTTGACACAGGTTCCTCTCCAGCAGGCGGATCATTTAAAGCTAGGGGAGAATTTATGAAGTTGAGATCCTTTAACATCCTGATATTCATCACGGATGGTCGATCTAAGAGGTGCTCGGGACGAGATACCTCGGCATTTGAATGGAGATTGTAGTCACCGAGATATTTGGAAATCAAGCATCGAGGAATGGCCCGAGCAGGGATACAACTCATATCCAGTTTGTATGGTGGTGCAGGTAGGTCGAGCAGCCCAGGATCATGGTAGTCCCACAGGTAATGACCCTGTTCGAGTTGCATCACACCTAAGACATTCAACTAGCCTTGCTTGTAGCCCTCATTATTGGCATTCTGGATACGATCGTCCAAGTGATAGAGAGCTTCGTTGTATCCAGCCATCCAGAACTCCCTGGGCTGTTTGTGGAATTGATATGTTAGTCTTTCCAGCTGCTCGTGGAGATTTTTAATGAATAGCTCCTTATTATCCAAAACTGATTTCTGCGTGGAAAGCTGCTCTTCCAGGTTCCTGATCTTCTTTGACATTTCATCCAAAGCCTGGTTCTTCGCCATTAACTAGAAGGCCTGGTTCTCTAAGGCAGACTGAGTCCTCTGTTCCTCGATAGGAATCCGAGCTGCTCTTGCTCGTCCCCGAGGAGCTCTTTCTCGACCACGAGAAGGTGTAGAAGGGCCAGACCTCTTCAAGGTTTCCAACTCGTCCCTAAATTTGGCGTTCTCGACCTCCAAGAATGAGAATCCCTCATCATTCACTGGGATTAAGGCGTTTGAAGTAGAAGCTGCAGACTTCAACTATGACAACTCTCTTTGAAGATTGTTATTTTCTTGCTCTAATAGTTCAGCTATCTGTCTGCACTCCTCGACTTCGCCCTTCAGAGTTCTCTCCCTCACCTCGTATCCAGCAAAACGCTTCTCATACCCCTTGTCAGCATTGAGTTGCTGGTACTTCTTCTCGTACCCCTCATGCAACAGGGCAGTGGACTCTTTGTATTATTGCTGAAGATCTTCAAGGGTGCCTTGGAGATCCTCGATCATATCATAATAGGCCACATTATTGGATACTGCTCGATCAAGTAGACACTTCAGATATTGATATGCTTCAACTGCCTGTTCTGAAGCATCTTGGCCGAGGATGTCGACGACTTGTGCTGCACTCAGGTCTATGTGACCAGCCTTAAAGTATTCATTACATTGTCGCAGCAGCTTTGTATTATGGGCGGATAGTAATTCCATCCTGGCCAGAAACTAGTAGAGAAACAAAAAGCAACAATCAATAAGAATCAAGACAGAGTATGAAGAAGATACAACAGTATGAATAAACACAAGTTCGAGTTTTATTATATCATAAAGGTCAAAAGTACAAGATTTCAGAGTTACATATTCATGGTTACAATTGACAAAAGCAAAATATAAAGATAAACCCTAACAACTCTACACCTTTTCCTTGTCTCTCAAAACCTTCTCGGGAGGCTGGGACGAGGAAGTAGGTTGCTCGAAAGGAGTAGAAAGTTTCTCGGGGAGCGCCAGTAGTTGCTCGGAAGAAGTAACGATTTACTGAAGTTCCTCGGCAGCAGGCTGGATGGCTGGGGGATGATCTCCCATCACCATAGAAGACTCTTCGTCGTCCTCTTCTAAGTCTTCAGGAGTTGGAGGGGGACCAGGGATGTGTTGCTGAAAGAGTTCGAAATTTTCATCCACTTTCATCTCCTGAAGAGCAGCAACCCATCCATCCCTAAAGTATTTGAGACTGCCATAGTCCACTTGCGACACCATGGCAGCCAATCCCTTGTTCCACCCCTTGTCCCAGCCAGCGCTGAAGGACTTCTTCACAACCATTTTCCTTTTTAACTTTTTCGAGGAAAGCTTATCGGACAGCAGGTCATCAGCAGCTTTCAGTTTTCTCTCAGCCTCCTCCTTCTGCCGATTTACCTCTCGAAGTTGAGACAACTCCTCTTCAGCAACCCTGAGCTTATTCTCTAGCTCTCCAGCATTCTTGAGCTTCTCGTCGAGCTCTTTATTTTCCCCCTCCAAGTCCTTTATTCTCTTCTCCAACTCCTTGGAGACCTCAACAACCTGAACTTTTTCCTGCTCGGTGGAGGCAAGCTTGTTCTCCCAGATTGCCTTGTCATTAGCATATTTCTGGCGAGAATCTTCCAAAGACTTCGTCAGGCCCACCAGAGTTTCCTACATACCAGATGAGGAGATTGAAGTTTTAATTGCTTCATCCTTCTTCATAATTATATTGAAGCAGCTCGTCAACTGTGGAAAGAAAATAAAAGCAAGTCAGAAACAGAAATGACAAGGGAAATATGAAAAGTTCAAAGTAAGAAGACTTACAGAAGCAAGGTGGCGAGCAGCCAATGAGGTAACCAAGTCCCGAGAAAGGTTTTCCTCAGTACCTTGGACCTTGGGAATGATCCAAGACTTTACTGAGCTCATGGCAGAGCTCGGGGGAACAAAAGTTGGAACACCAGTTCCAGTAGCTGGGGGCTGAGTGATGGTGTCAGCCAAATTAACCGAGGAGCTTGTCTTCAGCTTCCTCGGGGGAGCAGGAATAGATGCAACCAAGGAGAAAATCTTGGTCGATGATATTACAATCACCTCTCCTGGAGCAGCAGACTTGCTCGGAGCCACTGGGAGCTTCTCGACAATCTTCATAACAGCAGCAGCCGAGGAAGGCGCATCATTTTTCTTTGTCCCCTCCCCTGGGACATCAATCTTATGTCTTTTTGCCTCTCCAGCACCAGAGGCAGGTTTCTCAAAAAGGGTGGGAGGTCTTCTCTTCTTCATCCTTTCACTTAAAGGAATGTGTGATTCAGGCGAGGAGCTGGTGGAAGCTGGTACTGGTTCTGCGTCACTTATTACTGGACGAGCAGTAAAAGAGGTGGTGTAGCTCTTGTACTGCAGCAGATATGAGGCTGACCTAATGTGCTCGTCGGCAACACTCTGATACAGACTCTAGATAAGTTTCAAATGTCTTATATTAACATATGCTTCCTTTGGACACTTTCTTTTGCTATCAACTGCAAATAAATCAAAAATTAAAATATCAGTGGCACATTTTATCAAACACAAAAGAAGCATGATTTTAAAATAAGTAAAATGAAATAAAAATAACCTATCCCATTGCCATAGGGAGGGCATCTGGGACCCTAATAAACTTCATCTCCAGATAAAGGAGCATGTTGCCAATTTTTTATGACAACCCCGTGCTCAAAATAATCCCTATTAGCATCCGGGAGATTGACTACTAAGGCCCTATTCAAAAATCTAGTTTTTAAATAAAAGGTGTTATCACCAACTGCCCATCTATAGCAAAACATGATTTCTGGAATCCCTATGCGAGTTCCATGGATTTGATTTAACCTATGCACCCCATTAACTATTCTCCATGTATTGGGGGCTATTCTTGCAGGAACAACGTCAAAGTATTGACAAAATTCCAGACATAAGGGATTAGGTGGAAAAGAAAATCCACACTCAGCAATAAAGAGACTGGGGAACCAATGTCCCTCAGCCAAGCGGAAATAATCAGAAGGCTCAGAAAGCTCTTCCAGAACAACCCAGGAGGGAATAGAAAAATCAGAGCGAAACTTGTCAAGAGATTCAACAGGGTAAACCATGATGAATAAAAGAAATGAAGAAGAAGGAAGAAAATCTTACAGAAAAAGAGTGGATCTGATGACAACGAACGATGGAAGAGATGAATACACAGGAGAGAAAGAGACGACGGAAAACTCGAAGATACAAATTTGAAAAGGTAGAAGACGATGGGAGTGTCTGTGAAGTTTAAATACCTAGCCTTGGGAAATGGTAAAGTAATGATTACAAAAAAAACAATTACGCTACCGGCGGCTAGAGGAACAAAAAGGGCGCGGCAATCGAAGCGAGAAGAAACGATTACGCTACCGGCGGCTAAAAGGACAAAAAGTACGCAGAGATCGAGGCGGTTATGAAAATTCACAAAAGCCTGATTCTACGAATTTGGAAAGAAAAATAAATACAAGGTAAACACTCCTAAAAATCAGAAGGACTATTTAAAGTTATCATATTCCGAGAAAGAATGTTCCACACTCCTCAAATTTCGAACTATGAAACATTGGGGGCTTCTGTTGATACCAAATTTAGTCTGCTGACATGGATCAATAAAGTGAAGACACGTGGCAGTCTACGTGGCAACAACAGACACTTCCGAGGAACCATACTACAACGAGGAACACTATTTCCCCGAGGAACTCATACGCTCCGAGGAACGAGAACTCTCCGAGGAACTCTTGAGCATCGAGAAGCTTAGGCGGTCCGAGCAACTCAGGCGGTCCGAGCTGCACCTCGAACAAAGCATTAATAGCGGGATAACCAACAGTTTGACTGTTCATTAAATGCTTATCATTCAGACGTATACGCTTAAGGAGAATTGAATGTATCACCCTTTCATATGTACATCATTTAATGTATTACCCTTTCACATTACAGCCCCAGGGCTATAAATACATTGTACAATCCTCATTGTAAAAGGACCGAAATTTCTTGAGATAACTTGTAATCGAGAATTCCCATACAATCAGCAATAACATAACAGTGGACGTAGGCCATTCTTATAAGGCTGAACCACTTTAAAAATTCTTTATCTCATTTATTTATCTATGATTGAATAATTAGATATGATCTAATTTTTTACATCAACACTCATATTGAGGAGGAACCACCCCAGGCTCCAGACAGAAACTCATATTGAGGAGGAACCACCCTAGGGTCCCAACAGAAACTCATATTGAGGAGGAACCACCCCAAGGTCCCGGCAGAAACTCATATTGAACAGGAATCCCCCAGGGTCCCGGCAGAAACTCATATTAAGGAGGAACCACCCCAGGGTCCCGGTAGAAACTCATATTGAGAAGGAACCACCCCAGGGTCCCGGTAGAAACTCATATTGAGAAGGAACCCCCTAGGGTCCCGGCAGAAACTCATAATGAGCAAGACCCCACAGGGTCCCGGAAAAAACTCATACTGAGAAGGAACCACCCCAGGGTCCTGGTAGAAACTCATATTGAGCAGGAACCCCCCAAGGTCTCGGCAAAAACTCATATTAAGGACGAACCACCCCAGGGTCCCGGTAGAAACTCATATTGAGTAGGAACCCCCCAGGGTCTCGGCAGAAACTCATATTAAGGAGGAACCACCCCAGGGTCCTGGCAGAAACTCATATTGAGCAGGAACACCCAGGGTCCCGGCAAAAACTCATATTGAGCAGGAACCCCCAAGGTTCCAGCAAAAACTCATATTGAGAAGGAACCACCCCAGGGTCCTGATAGAAACTCATATTGAGAAGAAACCCACCCAGGGTCCAGGGAGAAACTCATATCGAGAAGGAGACCCCAGGGTCCCGACAGAAACTCATATTGAGAAGGAACCACCCCAGGGTCCTGGCAGAAACTCATATAGAGCAGGAACCCCCAGAGTCCCGGCAGAAACTCATATTGAGAAGGAACCACCCTAGAGTCCCGGCAGAAACTCATATTGAGCAGGAACCACTCTAGGACCCTGGTAGAAACGCATATCGAGAATTTCCCCACCCAGGGTCCCGGTAGAAACCCATTTGAGAAGTGCCACCGCAAGGGTCACTGCAGAAATGACATTTGAGAAGTGCCCCTTAAGAGCCACAGCAGAAGTCTAAGATTGAGGAGGGCCACCGCAAGGGTCACTGAAGAAATAACATTCGAGAAGTGCCACTGTAAGGGTCACTGCAGAAATGACATTTGAAAAGTGTCTCGTAAGGGCCACTGCAGAAGTCCAAGATTGAAAAGGGCCGCCGCAAGGGTCACTGCAGAAATGACATTCGAGAAGTGCCACCGCAAGGGTCACTGCAGAAATGACATTTGAGAAGTGCCCCGAAAGGGCCACTGCAGAAGTCCAAGATTGAGTAGGGCCACCGCAAGGGTCACTATAGAAGTGACATTCGAGAAGTGCCACCACGAGGGTCACGAAGTACCCCGCAAGGTCCACTGCAGAAATGACATTTGATAAGGTACCTCCCAAGGCTTCTTCAACAGCAAAAATGATGTTTGAGAAGGAACCCCCCACTAGGGTGCCTCAATAACAGAAACTTACATGGGAGGAGGGACCTGCAAAGTCCTTCCCCCTGCAGCTCCCAGAAACCAAGTTAAGATGATGGGGTGTCTATCATAAGTAACCCCTCATCATGAAAAAGAATAGAAGTACTAACACTTATTTTCTTGTACAGGTTGCCTAGTTGAGCAAGCAGGGCTCAAGTAGTCCAGCTGGGATCTCTTGGGAGTTTTGGCTTGGCGACTGAGGGATAAGGTATGTTGAGCAAGCTCAACCACTTAGCACTATAGGATTGAGAGAATACTAGTAGGAAACCCTAGAGTCACTCAAGACTACACACACTTCACACTTGGTCACAAGTGAAGTGAGCAGCCAAAGAGCTCGCTACTCACAAGGAATAAAATCTTTATAAAAAGAAAAGACTTTTCTAGAAGAGGGGTCCTCGAGGTCCCTCTCAAGAAAAAATAATAATTTAAGAAGAGAGGGGTCCTTAAGGCCTCCTCTCTCAAGATTTGCAAAATTGCACCACAAGTTACCGTTTCAAAAGATAATTACCAAATCAGATATATTGTCTTCATTAGGAGATATATGTGCTTTTTAAATTTGGTTAGCGCCAGGTGGCGCCTGCAGGAGGGGACAGGCAGGGCTGCCTGCAGGTAGGGATAAATGGTACACTTCAGACATTGTTCCCCACCAACCCTCTCAATTTTGGCACCCCAAAATGCCAACTCAGCCCTAATGCCCGAGTATAACTAGACCTCTGGGCAAGGTCAATAGAGAACAATTGAAATTGCACTGTTACTCTGCCAAAACTATATCAGACCTACCTAGTATTCTCTCCCTGCTCATTTTCTTAGTGCTGAGTGCCTTGTTCTTTCACTCCCCACTGACAGCCATCATTCTCAGGTGTTTCCCTTGAGAAAATTACTATTTTTGCTGTGAAAGCTCATCTTCTTGCAGGGAGTGAGTTGAAGCTTGTGCTCCATTTTTACCAAAAGGATAAGGTTTTACCAGAAGTTGCTCCAAAGGTTCTTGAGAACATTGCAGACAACGTCCATTGGAGTGGATCACGCCTCACCCTTTCCAGTTATTCATAGACCCCAGTCTCACTACCCTCCTACATTTGGCGACTCTGTTGGGGAGGTATCCTTACTTACATGGACAAAGAAGGTTTTAATATTTCTAAGCAGCTAGTGTTTGAAGATATTTCATCTGGGAATGGATATCAAAGAGACTGGACCACTCGGAAGAATGTGGTGGTGACCGGAGCTACGGTACCTGTTCCTCCGGGAGGGCAGACTAGCTCACCGGTAGCAGCTCCGGTGGCAGAGGATTATGAGTATATTTTTTAGACTTGTCAAGTTTGGGTCAAGATTGTGTAACACCAGCAGCAGCCCCCTCTGGAGGGGCAGCCGTTCCGGCGGCAATTCCGGTAGAAGTAGCTCAGTCGCGGAGGACGAAGCTGGAGCAAGTTGTGACAACCGTCAAGTTCACTGGCAAGAACCCCAGGAACCCTAAGTGTTTGGCAAGGAATTAGGTATGGTTGAGGAACTCCTCTCGCTCAATGATAGCGACGAGAAACCCTCAAGAAAAGAACCCACCGTGGTAGAAATTCCAAGTGAGGAACTCTCAGCTGCAGCATCCCCTCTAGAAACACCAACTCGCGAGGAACCCATGGATGAGAAACCCTGGGTGTCCCTTGTCATAAAAAAAGGAAATAGCAGCAACAACCCTTATAGAAATGTCAACTCGCAAGGAACCCTGGGTGTCCCTTGTCGCCAACAAAGAAGTTGTGGCAGCAGTCTCGACGAAGCATGAGGTCGAGACACCCCCGAATGGGAAGTCGAGGCGCGAGGAACTCATGGGTGAGGAACCCTGGGTGTCCCTCGCCTCCAACAAAAGAAGTCGCGGCAGCAGTCTCGATGAAACATGAGGTGGAGACACCCCCGGATGGGAAGTCGAGGATCGAGAAACTCATGGGCAAGGAACCCTGGGTGTCCTTCGCTGCCAATAAAAAAGTCATGGCAGCAGTCTCGATGAAGCATGAGGTCGAGACACCCCCGGATGGGAAGTCGAGGTGCTAGGAACTCATGGGCGAGGAACCCCGAGTGTCCCTCGCCGCCAACAAAAAAAGTCATGACAGCAATCTCGACGAAGCATGAGATCGAGACACCCACGGATGGGAAGTCGAGGCGCGAGGAACTCATGGGTGAGGAACCCTGGGTGTCCCTCGTCGCCAACCAAGAAGTTGTGGCAGCATTCTTGACGAAGCATGAGGTAGAGAGACCCATGGATGGGAAGTCGACGCGCTAAGAACTCATGGGCGAGGAACCCTGGGTGTCCCTCACCGCCAACAAAAAAAATCATGGCAGCAGTCTTGACGAAGCACGAGGTCGAGACACCCATGGATGGTAAGTCGAGGCACGAGGAACTCATGGGTGAGGAACCCTGGGTGTCCCTCGCCGCCAACCAAGAAGTTGTGGCAGGAGTCTCGACGAAGCATGAGGTCGAGAGACCCATGGATGGGAAGTCGACGCGTGAGGAACCCATGGGCAGAGAACCAATACACGAGGAACCCCTAGGCGAGGGACCCTTTCCAGTCACACCCCGATCGAGGAACCCTTAAATAAAGGAGTTCCAAATTTTGAGAAACCTAGATTGGCGCCAGCAGCAACCTCATGCGAGAGACCCTCGCCAGTCACGTCCCTCGACGAGGAATCCATACCAGTCAGTCACAACTCGTCACGACCTTCAACGAGTAACCCACCAGCAGTAGCTCATACATAGTGGGGGGTAGAAAATCCACTTCTTCAAATGAGATAGCGCTGACAAGGAACCAATATGTGAAAATTCATTCGAGGAACCCTTTTCCATCAGGTGGAACCCAAACGAGGAAGCCTTGGGTACAAAATCAGGACGCGAGGAACCTAAAGCCATGAAGAGGTTGGTCGAGCAACCCGAGGTCATAAGACAACTAAGTAAAGAAGCTATTGTCGGTAAAGATATGGGTGAGGAACCCGTGAATATTAAAAAAGCAGGTACGGATCCCAAAGCCATGAAAAAGCTAGTCGAGGAACCCTCAAGCACAGAACCCACAAGCGAGGAACCCTCACATGCAATAAATCCCAAATCACTGGACACAAACTCCGCCATTGAGGGACTCACTGGAAAACGAGGGTCTGACACATTTTTTTGACGAGCTTCCCCCAAGTCTGGGTTAGAGCACGAGGAACCCAAGTTAGAAGTCTTGGTTGACGAGGAACCTATAGAGTCCAAACCCTCAATCGAAGAAACTATAGTTTGTAAAGGAACGTGCGAGGAACCCCTGATGGAAAACTCAAATGAGTAATTGTAACAACCCGCGTAATTTTGGGCTATTTTAATTAATTTCTGGAAAATGGAGGAAAATAAAGTTTTTGATAAAATTATTTTTATTGCTCAAATATGTTGGTTATTATTTTTAAAGGCGAGAATTTCAAACGGTTTCGAAATCGAAGTTAAAACGGATTTTAAAATGATTTTTAAATGTTTTTAACTCTTGGAGTTGTTTTGACTTCCAACTCTTCATTTCTTTGCCTTATTTAAAGGAGTCTTTTGGATTATAACTCTTCATTTCTTTGCATTATAAAAGGGAGTCGTGGGAAACCCTTTTAACCTACTTTTGGCACAAATTTTGGCAGCAAATATATTTTATATTTCTCTTCTTTTTATATACACATTGGCCCTTGAGATTTGTGAGTTCCAACCTTAGATTAGAGGTGTTCTTGGGGCTACTTTGTTGGAGGTTCTTGGAGGAGATTTTGTAGATCTTTTGTGTTGATCTTGAGGATGTGATCATTGGTTTCTCATCATGGTTTGAGGTATGGGGTTTTACACGATATGCTCCTTAAATCTCGCGAGTGTCATTCTCTTTGAATTCTTGATTAATTGAACTCATATTTGAATTGATAAATTCATTGAAATCTGGAAAATAATTTTTGAAATTATTTTGATTCATGTGGTATCATTATATTGTTGATGAGCACGTTGTCATGAGATTTTAATATGGCATGGATGTTGGGCACCCGTCAAAATTCATGTTTCCCGGGTTATGGCTTGATAAAGCATATACGGATGTGGTGAGGCCTGGTGACCCGGTTAAAGTGTTGTTGAGAAATTATATTGATAAATTCTTTGAGCTTTGCATTTTGATTTGAATATTCGTACTCGTGTTGTTACGTTTTATTCGTTGCTAATCCGTATTTGTTGAGCATAATTCCTGTCGTATTGTGTACTTCCCCATATTTTCTTTTAGTGGCAGGTTAGCGCGGATTTTGGGGCGCTATGGAGATTGATTTTTAGCTAGGATTGTTTGGGAAAGATTTGTATTATTTTGATGTATAGAGCTTTGGAGATTTGTATTTTATTTTCGAGTTAGTTATAATTTTAATTCGAGAGACTTATTGTAATTGAAGAGATTGAGATTAGTGGATTTATATTATTGTGGGTTTATTTAGATGCTCTATACCTTGTCACTTGTGGATTTGGATTTATTTTATCGCATTAGCGATCCGTTCGCTCTCCTCGGGCGGGCGGGGTGTTATAGTAATCTCTAATAGACTGGCTCCTCAATGCAAGACTCACTGCAGCAATTGTTCCAAGCGAGGAACCCCGGGAAGCGAGTAGCTCTCGCGAGGAACCCCCAAAGTTAAGGCCTCATGTGAGGGACCCATAGTTACAAGAAAATCACAAACAAGGAGCCTTAGGCGGCTGAGACTTCACACGAGGAGCTGTCGCACGAGGAATCCACAACTGAAAAAAATGTCCAGCGAGGAACCCTCACTAATTAGAACAGATCGTGAGGAATCATCACCTATTTCAGTTGGCGCCTCAGAAGCAGTACCTCACGCAAGACGAGCGTAGGAAGTCATTTATCCACTCAAGGAACCTTTGGTAACGAAACCAATGGGCGAGGAACCTTAAGTGAAGAACCCAAAATCATGAGGAAAACCCTCAGATGACGTGGGAGAAGAACCGGTGGAAAAATAAGGATCTTGCATAATTTTCGACGAGGAACCCCCAAGTCTGGGGCCGAGCATGAGTAACCCAGATGCAAAGTCTTGATAGGCGAGAAACCGTCAGATCTCAAAGCACTAGAAACAAAAATATGGCATTCGAGGATTAGCACACGAGGAACCCGCAAGTGGCGAGGAACCCTCGTCGGCGATAACCATAGATGAGACGGTCGACGAGGAACCCCCATTGTTGAAAGCGCTGAAGATGGCCCTTTGTGGATGCAAGGAACCAAGTCGCGAGGAACCCTTGACATTGAAAAAAAAATGAGAAACCCTCTGTTAGCAGCAATGCTTGCGAGGAACCACCCGGTGACATAAGCACTCGCAAGGAACCCCCAGCAACGGACCCCCAATAAATTTAGCTCCAAAAGTGGGACCTCTGTGCGAGGAACCCGCCACCATTACAGGCGGTGGTGAGGGACCTATATAGGTTGTCGTCCCAAAATTCAACCCATCGTCAACGGACATCCTCACCACTACGACTGAAGAGGTACTAGGCCTGACTCCTGCCAAGTTTCATTTTCTTAAAAAAAATGAATAGCTTGCTCGAATGCATAAAGTCTTTTTTACGTAAAGCAATTTTATGAGTAGAAAATGAACCCTAGTGATTTTTTACTAACATTTGTATGCATAATTTATCTACCTACATTGTGCGGTGGGTACACCAGATTTATGTGTTCTTTTCTTAAAAAAAGGGTAGAACCTCTACTAGATTAGAAGAGGGCTCATGATATAAGGAACTTTCCTCATCAAACTTGGGGATATATCCAACCCAAAAGTAAAAGTATAGTGAGTAAAGTCCCTACGGACCGAAAAAACCCGCAGGAGGTTATCCTCCTAGTAATAATAAATAAAAAAATTCACTACATTTTTTTATTATTCCATACAGATTTATAGCTTAGAGAACAAGTCATAACCTCTGTTCTCAAGAAAAATGTAATTCACCAGTTTTCAAAAAATAGGGAGAAATGGGTCTACCTCTAAACTTGTTATTTTTATAAGACAAAAATGTTCCCAAGAAAAATTTGGAACAATGACCTTACAGACCAAGGGAAATTTTTTGTATAAAGAAATAATTAATTCTTTATTTATGATATATGTGAAATCTTATGCAAAGTTTGTGGGAAGGAGAAGGGCTAATCCCATCTCCTAGTTACTCCCTAAGAAATGAATGTGCATAACAAAATACCCCACAGTCACATGGGGTTGCTCTAAAAAAACTATACCCCAAAGTCGCACGGGGTTGCGCTAGAAGGTACCCCACAGTCATGTGAGACTATGCTAAAAAGTCATAACTTGCTGAGCCTATAAGTAAGTACCCCGCAGTTAGAGGGTTAGCTTCCAAATCTTAACTTTCTCAGATGTCTGCAAGTTAGAGGGGTCGCTTCAACTTTTTTTTAAGTTGCTCAGTTATATGCAAGTACCCCATAGGCATATGGGGATGCGCTAAAATGTTTAACTTACTCAGCTCATATGCAAGTACCCCTCAGTTAGAGGGTTAGCTTCAAAAAAATATTTACTTGCTTAATTATATGCAAGTACCCCACAGTTAGAGGGAAACTTCAAAAATATAACTTTCTCAACTCATGTGCAAGTACCCCGCAGTTAGAGGGGTAACTCCAAAATTTTAACTTGTTCAGTTATATGCAAGTACCCCACAGTTAAAGGGGTAGCTTCAAAATTTTAATTTTCTCAGTTATATGAAAGAACCCTGCAGTTAGAGGGGTAACATCAAAAGGATAACTTTCTCAGATTATTGGCAAAGTATCCCACAAACTATAGGGCAATTACATCTTGAAGTTCTCAGAGGAAATAGAGCAACTCACAATTTTGAGCAAGTGTTAAGTACAAGTATCTGTGCGACAGTTTCGCACCTAAGGCTCCAAGGATGTCGGAGCGCTCACAGTCTTGAGAAAAGGCCAAGTATAAAATATAAGGTACGATAGTTTAGTACCTCATGCTCTAAGGGCAACAGAGCGCTCATCATATTGAGCAAATGCCAAATATAAATATAAGGTCCGATAGTTTAGTACCTAAGGCTCCGAGGGCACCGGAGCGCTCACAGTTTTCAGCAACTGCCAAGTAAAAATATAAGGTACGACAGTTTAGTACCTCATGCTCCAAGGGCAACGGAGCTCTCATCATATTGAGCAACTGCCAAATATAAATATAAGGTACAACAATTCAGTACCTAAGGCTCCAAGGGCACCGGAGCGCTCACAGTATTGAGCAATTGCCAAGTATAAATATAAGGTACGACTGTTTAGCACCTAAGGCTCCAAAGGCACCGGAGCGCTCACAGTCTTGAGCAAGTGTCAAGTATAAACATAAGGTGCTCCAAATGAGCACCTAAGGCTCCAAGGGAACCAGAGCAATCACAGTCTTGAGCAAGTGCCAAGTATAAATATAAAGTGTGCCAGTTGAGCACCTAAGGCTCCAAGGGCACCGGAGCTCTCACAATATTAAGCAACTGCCAAGTATACGTATATGTGCGACAGTTTAGCACCTAAGGCTCCAAGGGCGTCGGAGCACTCACAGTCAGGAGAAAATGCCAAGTATAAACATAAGGTATAACAGTTTAGTACCTAAGGCTCCAAGGGCACCAGAGTGCTCACAGTATAGAGCAAGTGTCAAGTATAAATATAAGGTACAACTGTTTAGTACCTAAGGCTCCAAGGGCACCGGAGTGCTCACAGTCTTGAGCAAGTGCCAAGTATAAACATAAGGTGCTTCAGATGAGCACCTAAGGCTCCAAGGGCACCGGATCGCTCACAGTCTTGAGCAAGTACCAAGTATAAATATAAGGTGCGTTAGTTGAGCACCTAAGGATCCAAGGGCATCGGAGCGCTCACAGTCTTGAACAAGTGCCAAGTATAAACGTAAGGTGCTCCAGATGAGCACCTAAGGCTCCTAGGGCACCGGAGCACTCACAATCTTTAGCAAGTGCCAAGTATAAATATAAGGTGCGCCAGTTGAGCACCTAAGGCTCCAAGGGCACCTAAGCGCTCGCAGTATTGAGCAAGTGTCAAGTATAAATATAAGGTGCGACAGTTTAGCACCTAAGGATCCAAGGGAACCGGAGCACTCACAATTTTGAGCAACTGCCAAGTATAAATAAAAGGTACGACAGTTTCGTACACAAGTCTCTCAACATTACAAGACACTTCTGCAGGAGGGGGCTAATATTGAGAAGTCCTCAAGCAAGTAAACAAATAATAAAATAGCTTGGAGTGTGGGGATCCACTTAGAGTGGCTCCACCTTCCCAAGATTGCAAGTTTGACAGAAAAAGGCCAAGGGCAAGGGGCTCACCGTGAGTAACCCCTCCACCCAAGATAGAAGGCCACAGAAGAAGGCCAAGGGCGAGGGGCTCACCGCGAGTAACCCCTCCGCCCAAGATGAAAGGCCACAGAAGAAGGCCAAGGGCAAGGGGCTCACCGCGAGTAACCCCTCTGCCTAAGATGAAAGGCCACAGAAGAAGGACAAGGGCGAAGGGCTCACCACGAGTAACCCCTCTGCCTAAGATAGAAGGCCACAGAAGAAGACCAAGGGCGAGGGGCTCACCACGAGTAATCCCTATGCCCAAGATAAAAGGCCACAGAAGGTCAAGGGCGAAGGGACCATCGCGAGTAACCCCTCTACCCAAGATGAAAGGCCACATAAGAAGGCCAAGGTCGAGGGGCTCACCGCAAGTAACCCCTTCGCCTAAGATAGAGGGCCACAGAAGAAGTCCAAGGGCGAGGGGCCCACCACGAGTAACCCCTTTACCCAAGATAGAAGGCCACAGAAGAAGGCCAAGGGTGAGGGACTCGCCACGAGCAATCCATATGCCCAAGAAAGAAGGCCACAGAAAAAGGCCAAGGGCGAGGGGCTCACCTCGAGTAATCCCTTTGACCAAGAAAGAAGGTCAAGTATGAATGGCTCACCGCGAGCAAGCCCTCTACCCAAGATAGAAGGCCACAGAAAAAAGGCCAAGGATGAGGGGCTCACCATGAGCAACCCCTCTAAACAAAGTGGAAAGCCATAGAAGAAGGCCAAGAACGAGGGGCTCACTACGAGTAACCCCTCCTCCCAAGTTGATACCCAGATAAGGAGGCCCACTATAAGGGGCCTCATCTACAAAACTTGGGATAAAGTGACAGGATATTTAATGACCCTAAGGGGAAAGATGAAGGAACCCTAGGGTCCCTAAAAAAAGGAATTTATGGCGTACAAAGCCTTTTAATCTACCCAACATAGAAGACTTTGCACGAGGGGCTAATGTAGAAGGGTGTTTCAAGCTTCACCACTATATTTATGGGTGAGGGTCCCTCAAAGACCCCCCCTCAGCTTACAAAAAATATAAGGTTAAGGGACCCCCCAGGTCCCTCCATCGCAGAAGTGCCATATTGGAGAAGGAGCCCCCAGGGTCCCTCCACCGCTCATATTGAGGAGGAACCACCCCAGGGTCCCGACAGAAACTCATATTGATCAGGAACCCCAAGGGTCCCGGAAGAAACTCATATTGAGGAGGAACCACCCCAGGGTCCCGATAGAAACTCATATTGAGCAGGAACTCCCAGGGTCCCAACGAAAACTCATATTGAGGAGGAACCACCCTAGGGTCCCGACAGAAACTCATATTGAGCAGGAACCCCCCAGGGTCCCGGCAGAAACTCATATTGAGGAGGAATCCCCCCAATGTCCCGGCAGAAACTCATATTGAGAAGGAACACCCCAGGGTCCCGACAGAAACTCATATTGAGCAGGAACCCCCCAGGGTCTCGGTAAAAACTCATATTGAGAAGGAACCACCCCAGGGTCCCGGTAGAAACTCATATTGAGTAGGAACCCCCAGGGTCTCGGCAGAAACTCATATTAAGGAGGAACCACCCCAGGGTCCCGGCAAAAACTCATATTAAGCAGGAACCCCCTAGGGTCCCGGTAGAAACGCATATTGAGGAGGACCACCCCAGGGTCCCGGCAGAAACTCATATTAAGCAGGAACCCCCGAGGGTCCCGGCAGAAACTCATATTGAGAAGGAATCACCCCAGGGTCCCGACAGAAACTCATATTGAGAAGGAACCCCTAGGGTCCCGGCAGAAACTCATATTGAGAAGAAACCCACCTAGGGTCCCGACAGAAACTCATATTGAGCAGGAGCCCCCAGGGTCCCGGCAGAAACTCATATTGAGAAGGAACCACCCCAGGGTCCCGGCAAAAACTCATATAGAGCAGGAACCCCCAGGGTCCCGGCAGAAACTCATATTGAGATGGAACCACCCTAAGGTCCCGATAAAAACTCATATTGAGCAGGAACCACTCCAGGATCCCGGCAGAAACTCATATCGAGAAGGGACCCCACCCAGGGTCCCGATAGAAACCCATTTGAGAAGAGCCACCGCAAGGTTCACTGCATAAATGAAATTTGAGAAGTGCCCCGTAAGGGCCACTGCAGAAGTCCAAGATTGAGAAGGGCCACCGCAAGGGTCACTGCAGAAATAATATTCGAGAAGTACCACCATAAGGGTCACTGCAGAAATGACATTTGAGAAGTGTCCCGCCAGGGCCACTGCAGAAGTCCAAGATTTAGAAGGGTCGCCGCAAGGGTCACTGCAGAAATGACATTCGTAAAGTGCCACCGCAAGGGTCACTGCAAAAATGACATTTGAGAAGTGCCCCCCGCAAGGGCCACTACAGAAGTCCAAGATTGATAAGGGCCACCGCAAGGGTCACTATAGAAGTGACATTCGAGAAGTGCCACCATGAGGTTCACGAAGTACCCCGCAAGGGCCACTGCATAAATGACATTTGAGAAGGAACCTCCCAAGGCTTATTCAACAGCAAAAATTATGTTTGAGAAGGAACCCCCCACTAGGGTGCCTCAACAACAGAAACTTACATGGGAGGAGGGATCTGCAAAGTCCTTCCTCCCGCAGCTCCCAGAAAACCAAGTTAAGATGATGGGGTGTCTATCATAAGCAACCCCTCATCATGAAAAAGAATAGAAGTACTAACACTTATTTTCTTGTACATGTTGCCTAGTTGAGCAAGCAGGGCTCAAGTAGGCCAGTTGGGATCTCTTGGGAGTTTTGGCTTGGCGACTGAGGGATAAGGTATGTTGAGCAAGCTCAACCACATAGCACTATAGGATTGAGAGAATACTAGTGGGAAATCCTAGAGTCACTCAAGACTACACACACTTCACACTTGGTCACAAGTGAAGTGAGCAGCCAAAGAGTTGGCTACTCACAAGGAATAAACTCTTTATAAAAAGAAATGACTTTTCCAGAAGAGGGGGTCCTCGAGGTCCCTCTCAAGAAAAAATAATAATTTTAGAAGAAAGGGGTCCTTAAGGCCTCCTCTCTCAAGATTTGCAAAATTGCGCCACAAGTTCCCGTTTTAAAAGATAATTACCAAATCAGATATTTTGTCTTCATTAGGAGACATATGTGATTTTTGACTTTGGTTGGCGCCAGGTGGCGCCTGCAGGAGGGGACAGGCAGGGTTGCCTGTAGGTAGGGATAAATAGTACACTTCAAACATTGTTCCCCACTAACCCTCTCAATTTTGGTGCCCAAAAATGCCAACTCAGCCTTAATGCCCAAGTATAAATAGACCTCTGGGCAAGGTCAATAAAGAATAATTAAAATTGCACTGTTACTCTGCAAAAACCACACCAGACCTACCTTGTATTCTCTCCCTGCTCATTCTCTTAGTGCTGAGTACCTTGTTCTTTCACTCCCCACTGACAGCCATCATTCTCAGGTGTTTCCCTTGAGAAAATTACTATTTTTACTGTGAAAGTTCATCTTCTTGCAGGGAGTGAGTTGAAGCTTGAGTTCCATTGTTACCAGAAGGAGAAGGTTTCATCAGAAGCTGCTTTGGAATTTCTTGAGAACCTTGCACACAGCTTCCATTGGAGTGGGTCACGTCTCACCCTTTCCAGTTATTCATAGACCCCAGTCTCACTACCCTCCTACACTCGTCTTTCTTAAGTGTGTCCTTTTTTTCATTTTTTTTATTCTTTTCAAAGTTATTTTTCTCAAAATTCTTTTTGAAATTGCCATTTTTCTTTCAATTGAGAAATTTTCGGAAATTTTTAGCAAATAAGGCCCAATTATCTAAGTCAAAATCCAATTCAAAATAAGACAACTCTTCCTATGTTTTCCTAGATGACTCACCTCTCTTTCTTGTTGACCCCTCACTCTTCCCAGCCTGGGCTTTAAGTGCTACCCCTTTGTCTTTTGATTTAATTATATTAGGAAACATGTCAATTTCATATGTTTGGAGGTCTCCTACCAATTCTTCTAATTTCAGACTACTCAAATTTCCTATTGAACTTAGCACAGTGACTGTAGGGATAAATCGCTTAGGAAGTGATTGCAAAATTTTCTTAACTACTGTTGCATCAGG
Organism: Sambucus nigra; assembly: GCA_949130495.1. Classification (NCBI taxonomy): domain Eukaryota; kingdom Viridiplantae; phylum Streptophyta; class Magnoliopsida; order Dipsacales; family Adoxaceae; genus Sambucus; species Sambucus nigra. Next base: position 349,819,165 of record OX422221.1, read on the forward strand.
AATATGTTCACCTAAGTTGAAACCAGTGTTTACAATATCGGATAAGCGTGCATAGAATTCATCAAAACAATCAGATTCAAGCATGGTGATTGTTTCAAATTGTGTAGTTAAATTTTGTGTTTTTTCATTATTTAACTGCATTAGTGCCTTCATGGGTAAGTTTAAGAACATCCCATGCTTCTTTAGACGCGGTACACGTCATGATGCGTTGGAACTCGTCAGGTGTGACGGCTCCAGAAATGGAACTAAGCCCATGTGAGTTATATATACTCCATTGAAATTCATCCTCAGTCCATGCAGTCACAGATTTTAAAGTAGTTACGTTATCTACAGTGACAGTGGGAGGCGTCCACCCTTTTTCACACACAACCCAAACGCATTCATATATAGCCTTTAAGTGAGATTTCATACGAGCTTTCTAATATGTGTAATTTGACCCGTCAAAAATTAGGACTCTATTATATAAGTTTTCCATTGAAATTGTGCTTTTTCAAAGATCAATTTTTAAACTAAATTGATATCCAGAAAAAAAAAAGTGCGAAAAACATTACATTGTAAAATTGTGTAAATAGCTCTGATACCAATTTGAGAGTAGACTAGCAATCAATGTCTAACTAATTTAATTAAATTCCAATTTTAGTCCAATTCAGTCTTAACTTTTTGCAAATAATTATGACAGATAAATGAAATTATCCAACATGCAAGTCCGTCACAATTTGAGGAAAAATTCCCCAAAGAGGCAAAACCTTTTTATTTCACTATAATTTGTAAATATCAACTTACACAGATTACAATGAAATACAGTGACACACGAAATACCCGTGGGTGTCGGTTCAGTGTCGTCAGCAAGAGGTCTCACAAGAACTCCAAGATCTGGAGTGAAAAATCAACCTTCTTCTTCTATATAAGAACTCCAGATGACTAGAACAGTTTTCTTGGGTTTATAGGATTCACATAAATGATTGGGAATTGTTTGTGAATCAAAACAGTGTATAAAACATGAAAAATAAAGTTTGTTTTAATGCAAGAGAACTGCAAAAACGTCAGGTCTAAGACTTATAAAAATGTGTAGAACGAACACTGCTTAAATACAAAAATCGAGGCGGTGGCTCGCTCGAACGAGATGGGGTGTCGCTCGAACGACTCCAGGTGTCGCTAGAACGACTTCGCGCGACATGAGCTGTCATTTGAACGACAAGCTCTGTCGTTCGAATTATCTGAACGATGTGTATTTTTTCGCCTCTACACTTAGAAAAAATTCTTATTTCGAGATAAAATATTTCAGACTTCAAAAAAAAAATTTAAAAATGTTCCCAAATATTTATGCAAATATGAAAAACTCTAATTAAATTATTTTACAATAATTTCGAGTGGAATAGTGGGAACAGAAGAATGTTGGAGACGCACGATGCATGATAGGACGATGTTGATGCACTTCGCACGTATGAAGGTAGTGGGTACGTGATAACTTCGTATCCAAATCGAGGCCGTCATTGATGAACGCAGAGACGTGCCGAATGTAGTGGTATCGGACATACTTGTAGTGATCTAGGACATATATAAAAAATTTCTAGATACTAAATGGACATTTATAAAATCATGTCCTTACATTCTTGAAAAGATTTACCTTGTGTTTCAATATGTAAACATTTTTTAAAGACATTTGAAACTTTTTTGTTTGGATTCCTCCAATTAAATTAAAGTAGCCTTATATCTCTCTTCTAAGACAACATTTTTCTCAGAGAGGTCTTTTAGTTTAAAAGAAAATTAATACATTGCACAGTGTGGTCTTCGACATTCTTCCTAATAGTTTTGCTAAGTTGTTCAACACGTACAGTCAATTGCTTAACCATCTTATCCAGTTTGGCAGACTTTTTGAAAGTCTTAATGTACAACTCTTAAATATCAGGTAGGTCGCCAACGGACTCACTAAGTGAGGTGTTTGAAGTGTGTGACACCTCACCTAATTAAATACCGGGTGATCACTCCTTTATTAAATCAAAATCAAGGTGAACAGTTGGTTCATTCTTAGCATCACTGTCGTAAAAATAACTTTTCCAAATTTAACACCCTATTTAATTAAGCTAAGTGTTAAAAACCATTTTTTTTAACATTACTTTCCAAATTTTATTTTGAAAATAAAGATTTAATTATCTACAAAAATTCAATATTTAAAGAATCACACCACAATAATCCTGGAACATATAATCCAATTAATTTAAACATTCAACAACTAAACCCCAGCATTTAAAACTTAAAGTAAAACATACATGCTGAATAAATCCCAAAGTGACAGTACTAGAAATAACTGAAATACAAATGTCCCAATAAAACAGATAAATAGTGGAAAGGGCGACACATGCCCAATAAGGAGAATGATAGAAGTGGAATCAAGTAAATGAAATCGTCTAAGCAAGTGGCCTGCAACTCCCACCTAAGCTGCAGCACGTTCCTTCCAAGGAATCCTAAACAAGATGCCCATGTGGCTGGGCACCTGTAATATATACATATATATATATACAAGAGAGAAAGAGGAATAGAAACGGGTCAGAGCCCGATAGTGTATATGATTTAAAAATTCATTTAGCAAGTATTTAAATTGATACAGGCCAATGCAACAACATATTAGTGCGACACTCTCTTGAGAAATTCTCGCCTCTCTTCTAATGTGCACTCCTATCGCACTAACCTTCCCAATAGTTTATCTCATCATATATCACACTATCCTTCCCCAAGGATTTACTTATCTTAGGTGACTCTCAAAATTTAAGATTTAACAACATCATGGTTTAAAAAGGATAATTTCATTTAGTACAAAACGCTCATTTTAACTTTATTGTTTCATAAAGTTTTTTCAATATCATATTACACTTTTCAAAACAAGTATTTCCAATTTGAGTCATTATACATGTCTTACTTACCATAACACATTAGGCAGTTTCCCATATTTCAGAAGTTCATATATATATTAAATACTCGTATAATATATATATATTCTAACAACACCCCACATAAAAATTATGGTGTTGGTATACTCTGCTATCCAATCCCCGTATCAATCGTACTAAAGGGAATACAAGTTCGGAATCACTCTCAAACTGTATAAATACATACACAAAAAATATTGAGGCGAAGCATAGTTTCCAAGTCCAAGACGTCAGTACATACCCTCACGTCTCTTAGGACCGTGACTACCGATTCGATAGCCTGTACTTAGGATTTCTATCTTCTAGGGTACGAGTCAATATCCCCCAGAAGGCACACGAGATAAGATCGTCCCAGCGCGGAAACCTCAGGGATAGCAAGTAGCGCGGGCATGATTTTCACAAGTATATAATATATGAATACACAATCATATAAATATACCACTTTTATTATATCAATTTAGGTTTATCCAATAACCCACATTCACAACATTTATCCTTATTTTCCCATTATTATTTATCAAGTATAATGGTTCGTTTCTAACTTTAATTCGAAGGGTTTTTCCAACTTACTACGTAACCCTCATGGACTCTATTCTTCCAAATGTACAATTCAGTAGATATCCATTTATGTTCCAACGTAACTCTCTCTTACGTGTCTCTCCCCTTTAATATATACTTACATTATCCCTTATGCAAAATATCCCAAAAATATAGATTTCGCCTTACATTAAAGGATTTTGAATTTTATTTTCAAAGATGAGAATTTCAAACGGTTTCGAAATCGGAATTAAAATGGAGTTTTAATTGAATTTTTATTATCTCTAAGAGTCCTCAAAACATAAAATTGTCTAGCAAAAAAAATATTAAAAAATATTGAATGGTCCGATTGAGCTAATTTTTTTTTCTGTAGCTTCCTCTCGTCTTCAGCTAATTCTCTGTAAAATTTCATCCAATTCCAACGGTCCGATCGTCCGGAATAAATTTTTTTTTAGTGTTTGTATCTGATTAGAACTCTTTTCTTAATCAAACTCTTAATCCTTTACATGACAAAGGGTTTCCAGAATATCATATAAATCATCACTACATGAAAATTTCCCATCTCAAATTGGGTTTTTCTTCCATAAATCTCATCCTAATAACTCCTAAACTAATATGGATGATGCATCAACGAAATAAGCAAGATAAACACTTGCCTGGGATTTTCAGAAATCTGGTTTGGTGATGAATTTGGTGTGGTTGCGTTCCCCGTCTCGCGATCTACGCGTTGGCGGTGGCGATGGTGCAAACGGGTGAGTTTTGAGCCTTAGAATGCCTTGAGAGCTCTCTCCTCTCCTCTCCTCTCCAATGGCCGTTCTAGTGTTTTGAGTTATCTAACCCTAGGAGATAACCTAAACATCTGATATAAACCCTTTAATTTTCGTGGGTTTAATTACCCAAAAATACAAAATGACTAAAATGCCCTCCCGGGGTACTAATTAGGCCTAAAAATGCCCCGAGACCCAAATCAAACTCCCGGGTATACTTTTCTGACTATCTCGACCCTTCCGGACGCATTGGCGCACTCAAAACGACCATACGAACAACTTATAAAATATTTACTTTTATTTATCAATATTTAGTCCCGACGCGACACGGGCGCGTCCCGACTCAAATTTCTAAAATTGTCATTTTATTCACTCGTGACATTTAATATGGCCACTATTATATATTACTTTGCTCATTAGTAATATTCAACAAATTTTCCCATAATTACTAACTCTCATCACGTTAATAATTATAACATAATTAATTTCCGTATTTTTATTAAATAATTAATTCACATTAAATTTAATAAATCCCCAAATTAATATAGCATAAAAATACGAAGTATTACATACTTCCCCCCTAATAACGGAATTTCGTTCCGAAATTCGAAAAATAAGGCATACCTGGTAAGAACAAATCTGGATATCTCTCGCGCATATCGGCCTCGCGCTCCCAAGTGGATTCCTCCACATTATGATGCTCCCACTGGACCCGTACAAGTGGAACTATCTTCGACCTCAATCTCCCCTCACTATAGTCTAGGATAGCCACCGGTCTCTCCTCGTAAGAGCTGTCACGCTGCAAGTCTATCTCATCTATCGCGATGTGAGTATGAGCCATATCATCCCGAAGATACCGTCTCAATGACGAGATGTGGAATACATCGTGAATGCGATGTAAATGCTCTGGTAGTCCCAATCTGTATGCTACCGGCCCAATCCTCTCGATAATGGGAAATGGTCCCACGTACCTCGGGGCCAATTTCCCTTTCTTCCCGAACCTCATCACTCCTTTCATAGGAGATACACGCAGTAACACTTGGTCCCCCACATTAAACTTCCGAAAGAACCGTTTCGCATCGGCATAGCTCTTCTGCCTATCATGGGCTACTCGAATGCGACTCCTAATCATCTCAATCCTCGCGGAGGTTTCCTGAATCACCTCTGGTCCTAGCAACTTGTTATCCCCCACCTCGAGCCAAGAAGTTGGAGAACGACAAGGCCTGCCATACAAAGCCTCAAATGGAGCCATACCAATCGTAAACTGATAAGAGTTATTATAAGCAAACTCTACCAGTGGAAGATGTGGCTCCCAACCTCCTCCAAAATCAAGAACACACATGCGTAGCATATCCTCTAACATCTGATTAGTACGCTCTGTCTGTCCATCTGTCTGTGGGTGATAAGTTGAACTCAACCTCAACTCAGTACCCATAGCCTCCTGAAAGCTTTCCCAAAAACTTGATACGAAAATCTTGTCTCTATCTGACACAATATTCAGGGGCACCCCATGTAGTCTGACAATCTCAGCAATGAACAACTGAGCATACTGACCTGTGGTATAATCTGTCCGCACCGACAGAAAATGAGCCACCTTGGTCAAACGGTCTACAATCACCCACATGGAGTCATGGCCCCGCTGTGATGTAGGCAACCCTGTAATAAAATCCATGGAAATACTCTCCCACTTCCACGCGGGTACTTCCAATGGCTGAAGCAATCCTGACAGTTTCTGATGGTCCACCTTCACCAGTTGGCAGGTAGAACATTTGGACACGAACTTAGCAACGTCCTTCATCCCACTCCACCAGTATTGCCTCCTCATATCCTGGTACATCTTATCTCCTCTAGGATGTACCGCAAATCTGGACCCGTGAGATTGGGTCATCACTTCATGACGTAATTCTGCCCCTTCCGGAACCACTAACCTCCCATTAAACCTCAAACCCCCATCAGAACTAACAGAATAGGACTCAGCACCCTCGGCTAAAAGTCGTACAATCTGCTCCTGGCAAAACGGGTCTGTGGTTTGGGCCTGTATTACCCTCGTAATAATCTCGGGTGTGACTGTCATAACAGATATGAAGGAACGGGCTACTGCGTCCTGGTGACCCAACTCCTTCCACTTTGCTTTCCAGACGTCTGCTACCTCATTTAACGGTCTACGGCTCAACGCATCAGTAACTATGTTGGCTTTCCCCGGATGATACTGTATGTCGAACTGATAGTCCTTCACAAATTCTAACCATCTGCGCTGACGCATATTCAGCTCTCACTGAGTGAACAGGTACTGCAGTGACTTGTGGTCTGTGAACAAACGGAACTTCTCTCCCAATAAATAGTGTCTCCATATCCGCAGTGCAAAAACGACCGCTGCTAACTCCAGGTCGTGGGTGGGGTAATTCTTCTCATGCGGTTAAAGCTTGCGGGAGGTAAAAGCTATAGCCTTCTCTTCCTGCTGAAGTACTCCCCCAAGTCCCCGTAAAGAGGCATCGGTGTAAACCAGGTACTCCACACCCGGCTTCGGTAAAGCAAGGACTGGTGCTGAAGTAAGCTTGTCTTTCAGCTCGTCGAAAGCCAATTGACAAGCATTATCCCAAACATATGGTACCCCTTTGCGAGTCAGGTTCGTCAATGGACCCGCTATTTTGGAGAATCCCCGAATGAATCTCCTGTAGTATCCGTCTAACCCTAAGAAACTACGCACTTCCGTCGGTGTCGTGGGCTGTTCCCACTCCCTCACCGCTGACACTTTACTCGGGTCAACTGCTATCCCCTGTTCAGAAACAACATGCCCTAAGAACTGTACCCCTCGCAACTAGAATCCACACTTCTCGTACTTAGCATACAACTGATGCTCTCGTAAAGTCTGAAGAACCTGCCTCAAGTGCTCGGCATGCTCCTCCTCGGAGTGTGAATATATTAAAATGTCATCTATGAAGACGATGACAAACTGATCCAAGAACTCTCTGAATACTCGGTTCATTAAGTCCATGAACACGGTTGGAGCATTTGTGAGACCAAATGGCATCACTCTGAACTCGTAAGACCTATATCTCGTCAAGAAGGCGGTCTTTGAAACATCCTGCTCTCTAATACGTAGCTGATGGTACCCCGACCTCAGATCTATCTTCGAAAAGAAAGTTGCTCCCCTCAGCTGGTCGAACAGATCATCGATTCGAGGCAACGGATACTTATTCCGTATCGTGACCTTGTTCAACTCCCGGTAGTCCACACATAACCTCAGTGAACCATCTCTCTTCTTCATAAACAAGACTGGAGCGCCCCAAGGTGAGGTACTCCTGCGAATGAAGCCCTGACCTAATAGCTTCTCTATCTGATCTCGTAACTCTCGCATCTCCGTCGGAGCCATACGGTATGGAGCGCGTGCTATCGGTCTCGTATCTGGCAATAAATCTATAACAAAGTCTATCTCTCGACTGGGGGGTAGGCCTGGTATCTCCTGAAACACATCGGAATACTCACGAATAACTAGAATCGAGTCTAGCGGAATCACAACCTCCTTAGAGGTATCCTTATCTATATAATACAAATGAGCGGTCGAACCTCCCTCTGGGCGAGGCATCGCCACTACAAACATCTCTTGCCCCGGAATGGCAAAAACAATGCTCCCACCGAAGCAATCAATCATGGCTCTATAAGCTGAGAGCCAATCCATACCGATAATAACATCATGATCATGCATATCTAAGACTAACATGTCTGCAGGTAATACCAAACTACCAATCTCTACCCCCACTCCCCGGCATATAAAGAAGATAAGCGACCCACACCCCAGTGGTGAGTCTACACACGTCACTGTGCTCTCTGCTGTGGCTAACAACCCTAAGGCCTTCATAAAATGCGTAGATATAAAATAATATGTCGCCCCAGTATCAAATAAAACCCGACCCATAGTACCATGGATAGGAAACATACCCTCAATCTCGGGTGGTGCCTATGGAGCTGCTGCCTGGTGGACGTTATAGACACGTTCGTACTGTAACTGCCCCTGCTGCACTGGAGCTGCTGGAATGGCTGGTAGGGCTGGCACCTGGGCTGGAGTTGGGAGGGCAGCTGGAAAAAGTGGTCTTTGTGGCTCATTACGGGCACCCTGCTGCTGTGGGGCCCTATTTACCCTCTGGGCAATCCTGGCGCTTATGACCATGCTTGCCGCATATAAAACACCGGCCTCTGAAGTTACCTCCCCTCTGACCCTGCTGACCACGGCCCAGCTGTCCGTTACCTCCCCGCCACTGGCCCTGTTGGCCCTGATTAGCACGTTGTTGGCCCTGTTGGTTAGGTTGTCCCTGCCTATAACCCCTAAATCCCTGTCTAGAATCACCTAAACGGAATCTCTTAGCAGGGTCCCCCTGATGGGAACTTTGCTCGTGATGACGAGTCTGTCCATGAGATGGTGCCCCACTAGCACTACTACCCCCGGTCCTGCCCTCCTGGCTGGACTCTCCTGCTCTCTTGCTTCCTTGCAGATGGAAGCGGTGATCCTGGCAATGTAGTAATGCAGCATTGAGTACATCAATGAAAGTACTCAGAGATAAATTCCCTATAAGATGCTGACGGATCCTCCAAGCTAACCCGTCCACAAATAACAAAATTTTCTTACTCTCAGTAGGTGCCTCATCTGGCACTATGGTGAGAAGTCTCGTGAACTCCTCCTCATACTCAGCAACGGTAGAGTTCTCCTGTTTCAAATTCAGTAATTTCTGCCTCATCTCAGTCTGCATGGCGGGTGGAAAGTACTTGCGGTCAAACCGCTCCAGAACGACTGAATAGGGATCGTGTCCCTCTACTCTAAGGTGGTAGTGGACTCCCACCACTGCAAAGCGGCCCCCACCAGTTTAAAGGAAGCCAATAACTGCCTTTGCACGTCGGTGCACTCATACATACGAAGATGCCGCTTTCTTCCATTGGCTGATTGTGACGATATATGAGCTACCAGAGAACTCAGGGGGATGCGCCTTCAGAAAAGCGTCCCTAACCCTCTCCCATGCAGATGGAAGTTGTGCTGGTACTGGCGCCACTGCCTGAATCTGGGTTGGAGCCTGCTGAACCACCGCTAGCGCGGCATTCACCGCCTGAGCGACAATGGTGGCTACTTCATTAGCATTCATAGTGCCTTGTGTCGGAGCTGCTGGCTGCTCGGCCTGGGCACGCCTATCCTTCAGTGCACGTCTCGGAGGCATCTGAAACGTGAAGAAGTTTATTAGTCTCCAGTCATTATCAAATCCCAAATGGCTGGAGACGTAAACGTAAAAGCAGGAATACAACAATCCTAAAAATAGGGCTCTATAGCAAAAATGTTAAGCTGAAAGCGAAAATAAGTCGTACAGATCCTATGGACACTAGAACCTGATGCTCTGATACCACCTGTGACACCCCGCCTAATTAAATACCGGGCGATCACTCATTTATTAAATTAAAATCAAGGTGAACAGTTGGTTCATTCTTAGCATCACTGTCGTAAAAATAACTTTTCCAAATTTAACACTCTATTTAATTAAGCTAAGTGTTAAAAACCATTTTTTTTAACATTACTTTCCAAATTTTATTTTGAAAATAAAGATTTAATTATCTACAAAAATTCAATATTTAAAGAATCACACCACAATAATCCTGGAACATATAATCCAATTAATTTAAACATTCAACAACTAAACCCCAGCATTTAAAACTTAAAGTAAAACATACATGCTGAATAAATCCCAAAGTGACAGTACTAGAAATAACTGAAATACAAATGTCCCAATAAAACAGATAAATAGTGGAAAGGGCGACACATGCCCAATAAGGAGAATGATAGAAGTGGAATCAAGTAAATGAAATCGTCTAAGCAAGTGGCCTGCAACTCCCACCTAAGCTGCAGCACGTTCCTTCCAAGGAATCCTAAACAAGATGCCCATGTGGTTGGGCACCTGTAATATATACATATATATATATACAAGAGAGAAAGAGGAATAGAAACGGGTCAGAGCCGGATAGTGTATATGATTTAAAAATTCATTTAGCAAGTATTTAAATTGATACAGGCCAATGCAACAACATATTAGTGCGACACTCTCTTGAGAAATTCTCGCCTCTCTTCTAATGTGCACTCCTATCGCACTAACCTTACCAATGGTTTATCTCATCATATATCACACTATCCTTCCCCAAGGATTTACTTATCTTAGGTGACTCTCAAAATTTAATATTTAACAACATCATGGTTTAAAAAGAATAATTTCATTTAGTACAAAACGCTCATTTTAACTTTATTGTTTCATAAAGTTTTTTCAATATCATATTATACTTTTCAAAACAAGTATTTCCAATTTGAGTCATTATACATGTCTTACTTACCATAACACAGTAGGCAGTTTCCCATATTTCAGAAGTTCATATATATATTAAATGCTCGTATAATATATATATTCTAACAACACCCCACATAAAAATTATGGTGTTGGTATACTCTGCTATCCAATCCCTGTATCAATCGTACTAAAGGGAATACAAGTTCGGAATCACTCTCAAACTGTATAAATACATACACAAACAATATTGAGGCGAAGCATAGTTTCCAAGTCCAAGACGTCAGTACATACCCTCACGTCTCTTAGGACCGTGACTACCGATTCGATAGCCTGTACTTAGGATTTCTATCTTCTAGGGTACGAGTCAATATCCCCCATAAGGCACACGAGATAAGATCGTCCCAGCGCGGAAACCTCAGGGATAGCAAGTAGGGCGGGCATGATTTTCACAAGTATATAATATATGAATACACAATCATATAAATATACCACTTTTATTATATCAATTTAGGTTTATCCAATAACCCACATTCACAACATTTATCCTTATTTTCCCATTATTATTTATCAAGTATAATGGTTCGTTTCTAACTTTAATTCGAAGGGTTTTTCCAACTTACTACGTAACCCTCATGGACTCTATTCTTCCAAATGTACAATTCAGTGGATATCCATTTATGTTCCAACGTAACTCTCTCTTACGTGTCTCTCCCCTTTAATATATACTTACATTATCCCTTATGCAAAATATCCCAAAAATATAGATTTCGCCTTACATTAAAGGATTTTGAATTTTATTTTCAAAGATGAGAATTTCAAACGGTTTCGAAATCGGAATTAAAATGGAGTTTTAATTGAATTTTTATTATCTCTAAGAGTCCTCAAAACATAAAATTGTCTAGCAAAAAAAATATTAAAAAATATTGAATGGTCCGATTGAGCTAATTTTTTTTTCTGTAGCTTCCTCTCGTCTTCAGCTAATTCTCTGTAAAATTTCATCCAATTCCAACGGTCCGATCGTCCGGAATAAAAAAATTTTTTAGTGTTTGTATCTGATTAGAACTCTTTTCTTAATCAAACTCTTAATCCTTTACATGACAAAGGGTTTCCAGAATATCATATAAATCATCACTACATGAAAATTTCCCATCTCAAATTGGGTTTTTCTTCCATAAATCTCATCCTAATAACTCCTAAACTAATATGGATGATGCATCAACGAAATAAGCAAGATAAACACTTGCCTGGGATTTTCAGAAATCTGGTTTGGTGATGAATTTGGTGTGGTTGCGTTCCCCGTCTCGCGATCTACGCGTTGGCGGTGGCGACGGTGCAAACGGGTGAGTTTTGAGCCTTGGAATGCCTTGAGAGCTCTCTCCTCTCCAATGGTCGTTCTAGTGTTTTGAGTTATCTAACCCTAGGAGATAACCTAAACATCTGATATAAACCCTTTAATTTTCGTGGGTTTAATTACCCAAAAATACAAAATGACTAAAATGCCCTCCCGGGGTACTAATTAGGCCTAAAAATGCCCCGAGACCCAAATCAAACTCCCGGGTATACTTTTCTGACTATCTCGACCCTTTCAAAACGACCATACGAACAACTTATAAAATATTTACTTTTATTTATCAATATTTAGTCCCGACGCGACACGGGCGCGTCCCGACTCAAATTTCTAAAATTGTCATTTTATTCACTCGTGACATTTAATATGGCCACTATTATATATTACTTTGCTCATTAGTAATATTCAACAAATTTTTCCATAATTACTAACTCTCATCACGTTAATAATTATAACATAATTGATTTTCGAATTTTTATTAAATAATTAATTCACATTAAATTTAATAAATCCCTAAATTAATATAGCATAAAAATACGGGGTATTACACAGTGTCCCCTATCGTTTCAATCTGTGTAGTGGGACTCACACACACATTCAATTCATCAACGTTATTTTCACTTTGACTCACCCGTAAACTATAACCATCTATATCATTTTCAAGAGTAGTATATACAATAATTTCACTAGCATGAATAATATCAAGATCAACATGCATAATACAGTCACCAACCACATTATCAATAGGTAAACATGCGTTATTATTAGAATATATGACCTTAGCATAGAAGGACATGCATTATTCATCAACAATGGATGACTCATGTTCATCTTCATCAGAATCACTTGAGTCGTCCCAAGGTTTGTACATATTAGCCCTGAGATTATTACTATTCAATTTGACTCTACACTTAAAAATAATATGCCCCATTTTCCCACAACGATGACATTTGATGTGGTGATTGTCAGTCTTAGGCCTATTGTTATTAGTGGTCTCTTAGTCATCCTTTTGTCATGAGGTCTGTGAGTTTGAGAACTTTGATAACCGGGTCTCCCTCGTTTAGAAGCAACATAATTTCTAAACTTTATGATTTTCTTAAATTATTTGCTCATGAGAGCAATCTAGTTATCTAAACTGTCTAAATCACAATCCTCACTATGGTTTAGGTCAAAGTCAACTGGGTTCATTTTAGGGACAATCACTTGAGATGAGAATACCACATTTGATCTCGATGATCTTTTTTTCTGGGAGGTCAATTGTTTCTCATATCCGAACTCCATCTCCACTGTTCTAAGTTTACTACTCAGTAATTTGGGAGTCAAGTTAGGATCATACATCTCTTCTATGGCGTAACATTTATTGTCAAATTTAGAAGGTAAGGATATTAAGATTTTAAGCACTATTTCCTTTCTATCATATGTTATCCCATTTTCATGTAATTTGGTGACAATAGCAGTTAACTAAATATAAAAATCATCAAATGACTCATTCTCATCCATAATAAGAGTATTATACTGTTACAATAACATGTGAGTCTTCCCAGGCTTAATATGCTCATTACCTTCATAGACAGTGATGAGTGTGTCCCATGTTTACTTGGAAGTGGAGAGAATAAATATACGTTTGAATTCATGCTCATTTATGGACATAAAGATGCAGTTTTTTCCCTTATTATTATTAAGTGACATTTGTTTTTCTTCTTTGGTAAACTTACCGAGACTTTTCTTAATTCTTATAGTGTTTGTTTCAGTCAAAGGCTTAGTTGGGTAAAGGTAACCATTTTCAATCAAGCACCAAACATCATCACTCAAAGTCTCTTGGATGAATGCAGCCATCCTTACTTTTCAGTGAGGAAAATTTTGTCCATCAAAGAGGGGTGGACGGAACAAGTTACCAGGTTTCTCAAATCTCTCATCCATTTAAAGAAAAAGGTTTCAGAAAGCAGTTTCTGGAGTTTCAGGGTCAAAAATATTTTGACAAACCCGCTCTGATACCACTTGAAATTATTCACTAAGTTTTTAACACAAAGTTAAAGATTAAGTAAACTCCGAATTAAACTTGTTTAGGAAACTCCTTTTAGAAATCAGAACACAAGATGTGTAAAAATTATTTAAGTCATGTAAGGACATTTTGTCCATCATATATTATGGGTTATGTCATACGTCGTTACACCGTTGAAGATATTCAAGAACTTATCTACGTCAACGGATCCGAATATCAAAGAAGAGGAGGAACCAAAAGTTTGGCAGGCCGGACCGGTCCGCCCAGAGAAAAAGAATCGATCCGCCTGCGGATCGGTCCGCCCTTGTACCGGACCGATCCGCTTGCTGAAAAGCCACTACACCCCGGATCGATAGCGAACCGATAAAGCCAAAAAATAAAAAGAACCGGTCCGCCTACCTGGACTGATTCGCCTCTGATCCGGACCGGTCCGCCCTGGATAAACTCGAAAAAATCGTGTTCAGATTATTAAGGCCCAGGATTACTTATTTAATCCAACTACGGGGAGTTGGTTTAGCAAGACTTCTACACGATTTTCAGAGTACAAAAACTCTAAGTCTTCACCTGTTGAGTCCCAATACTCTATTTTTTTTATTCACACAACCTTTCATACATTTGTGAATCTGTTTGTAACCCTAGAACACAATCCTTTGCTGTTCAACCCTTGTGAAGAAGACCGCTCTTCTTCTTCATTGCTGCCCTACTGGAAAGGGATATCTCCAGCCGCCGACTACAGATTTTGACACCTGAGGGTAATTTTTAGTCACTTGTATTTTCATTGTAATCCGAAATTATACGTTACAATATTATAATGGAAATAAATGGTTTTGCCCCTTTGGGGAATTTTTCCTCATTTGTGTGTGTTTGAATGTCCTTGCATGCTTTACATCTTATTCAATCACACCTAGATGCATGTTTAGGATTTAATTGGGTTAAATTGTGTTTAATTATATAATTTCTAAATTTGAACGCACGCGTATATCTCTTTCAAATTGGTATCAAAGCAGGTTACGCTAATCTATCGCGTATTCCTAGTTTTCACAAATTTTTTCTAAAAGATATCAATTATCTAAAAAAATGATTTTTTTTTTTGAAAAATTGTGTGTTCAATGGAGAAATCATATAATAAAATGCCAGTTTTTTACGGATCTAACTATGCATATTGGAAAGCCCGCATGAGATCTGCTTTAAAGGCAATAGATGAACGTGTTTGGATTCTAGTTGAAAGAGGGTGGACACCTCCCTCCGTCACTGTTGAAAATGTGACCAGTTTAAAACCTGTCACTTCTTGGACTGAAGAAGAATTTAAATGGTCATCATTTAACTCTAAGGGTTTACGTGCTATTTTCGGATCCATCACTTCTGATGAGTTCCGACGTATCATGACGTGCACCACGTCAAAAGAGGCATGGAATGTTTTACAACTCACCCATGAAGGAACTAATGTTGTGAAAGAGTCTAAATTGCAAAATTTGACAACTCAATTTGAAACCATCACCATGCATGAAACTGAATGTTTTGATGATTTTTATGCTAGACTTTCTGACATTGTTAATACTAGCTTTAATCTTGGTGAACATATTCCTAATGCTAGAGTTGTTAAAAAGATTCTTCGTTCTTTGCCTAAGCGTTTTATACCTAAAGTCACTGTTCTAAATTCTATGGGTAATTTAAATACGCTAAAATTGTAATAACTTGTAGGAGATTTGCAAACATATGAAATTGATATGTTCCCTAAAACTGCTAGGTCTAAAGATAAGGGAATTGCACTTAATGCCCAAGAGAGAAAGAGTGAGGGGTCGGCTAGAAAGAGGGTAGAGTCATCTAGAAAGAGAGAGACTGACACGTCAGATTCTGATTCTGATTTTGACTTAGATGATTTGGCTCTTTTTGCAAAAAAATTCAAAAGGATTCTTAAATTTAAGAAAAATGGCAATTTTAATAATAAAAAGAAATTTGAGAAAAATAAGTTTGAAAAGAAAAATGAAAAAGATTTTAAAGATCCTCCTAAGAAAGAAAGTGAGAGATGCTTTGAGTGAGACGGTAGGGGTCATAGAACCTTTAAATGTGCCACACGTCTGAACAGAGAAAAAGGGAAAGATGTCCTTAATGCTACCCTTAGCGACGACAGTGAGGTCGAGTCGGTGGATTTTGGAGTCGAGTCACCGCATGAGTGTAACTTCACCGCATTCATGGCTAGTCATGTGAGCACTTCTAGTTCTCCTCACGACGATGAGGATGATGCTTCACAGGGACGCCTCGACAGTGAGAGCGATGTGAGTGAGGCGGAGGACGACACAAGTGAGAATGAGAGTGATATTCAACGCGCCTACGCTGAGTTATATTCTGAGTCATTTAAAACTAAAAATCATAACAAAGCGTTAGTTCTTAAGATCACCGGCTTAGAGGAAGAATTAAGAAAAGGGAGAGAGAGAAAGTCCTCCACCTGCACCGCCCTGAGAGAGAGAGAATTTGCCAGTGTTGAGAAAGAAAGTTTGTTTAGAGAGAGAGAGAGCACTTTTGAGAAAAAGAGATGGGACTTGACTAAACAAGTGGCTAGTCTTACGAGTCAGCTCCATTCCTCCGTGGAGACTCGGAAGAAACTTGAAGCCCTTGTTGGCCAGCTAACTCATGATCTTGAGAAAGCACGGGAAGTCAAGGTACAAATCGAGGACAGATCTGGAAAAATGGGAAAGATGCTCCTCGACCCCGCATTAGGTTTTGGTGATCGATAGGGAATAGGTTATGATGGTGCCTCCACATCCCAAATTGCACCTGGACCAGTTCCGGAGTTTACAACGACTCCTTATGGCCATCGTCAAACACCTCGAAAGAGAGTTCGACCAAGAAAAGCAAACCAAGGTCCGCCTTTGACTGTGTTCTTTTATACTTATTGCAAAAGAAAAGGCCACCTCGGGGAATTTTGCTATAGTATGGGTCGGACACGACGTACTACTGCTTCATGTCAGCATACTGATGATTTTACCAGTCTGAGAGAGCGAGTTGAGTTTTTAGCTGCCACGTCTCAGAGTTTGATGGAGGAATTCCGACGGATGTCTTTCCCGTCAGTGAATGCTTCTCACATTCCAGCTAAAACCAACAACAACAAAGGCAAACAAAAGGTCACCACTTCTTGGGTACCAAAGAAAGACAAAAAGGCCTTTGTTGTTCATATTGCTCTCAAATCACATGATACCTCACAGTGGTATTTTGACAGTGGGTGCTCTAGACATATGACAGGTGATGCCTCATTTTTTACATCTCTCGAGGATTATCAGGATGGCAGAGTCACCTTTGGAGATAGGAGCAAGTCAAGCATTATAGGATGAGGTACTGTCGAGTTACCTGGATTTCTTAAGCTAGAAAGTGTTTTGTACGTCAAAGGTTTGAAAGCAAACCTTCTCAGCATTAGCCAACTGTGAAACGCTGACTTTGCCGTAAAGTTTGACCGGGACGCTTGTAAGGTCTATAATCAATCCGGTAAACTTTTAGTTCAAGGGGTGAGGACAAAGGATAATTGCTATGGGACTGAACCCATATCCTCACTTGTCTGCAATATCCCCACGATCACTCATATGGATCTGTGGCACCAACGTCTAGGTCACATAAATATTATAGATCTCACTCTCTTAGCTAAAAAGGACCTAGTACGTGGTTTACCATCTCTTGGAAGGCCAACTTCGACGGTTTGTGGACCCTGTCAGTTGGGAAAACAAATTCATAGTTCCCATAGGAAGTTTCATTCCATTACCACCTCTCGTGTTTTTGAGCTTATACACATAGATCTTATGGGTCCCACTCGTACCGAGAGTCTAGGTGGTAAGAGGTATATTCTCATGATGGTGGATGATTTCTCCAGGTACTCCATTGTAGGCTTTTTGAGAGAGAAATCCTATGTTGTAGAGTTTTTAACGACCAAGTGTGGTGATTAGGCATAAATTCTTCCTAATTTATCCCTTAATTTCGGTACTTTAATCACCTCGAACAACGTAATTGGATTGACTTTATCTCATAATCTTGCTACTGACTTATCCTAACAAGTACACCGAGTTTCTGGTATTTCGTTATGATTTTACAGGTGTCTAATGTCAAGAAATGGAAGAAGGAAACCGGAAGAATAGAGAAAGTCAACAAGAAAAGTCAAAAGGGCAAAAGAGTCATTCCTACCCAGAATCCGGATGAGGTACGTAAAGAGAAGTTGAAGGTATCATCCTCACAAGCACCTAGGAAGAAACGGCACCTCAATCGGATACCCGGAGCAAAAGATATGGGCAGTCAAAGTTTGAAGGAAAAGTCAAATAGGCGGACCGGTCCGCCTAAGACCCGGACCGGACCGATGTACACAAATCCAGAGAACTGCGAACCGAAGGCAAACCGAAGAAGGCAAAAATTAAAAGAACCGATCCGCCCCCGGACCGGTCCGCCTGAAAAATAAAAGAACCGATCCGCTTTAGAAGCAGACCGATCCGCCTAAGGGCCGGACCGGTCCGCCCATCGAGATTTTGTTTTCTGATTCTCCTCTAAAGACTCCGATTTATACTCAACTTCTTGTAATTTCATGTAGGGTATAAAAACCCGAATTATTTTTATTGTAAAAAAAGTAAGAACGGAGGGAGTTAGTTTAATTTCTCCTTTTCTTCCACAAACCCTAGTTTAGCAACTTTATTCATTTTAATTCAAGACTGAAGCTTTGATTCCGATTGTGAGTACTTCTAGTTAATTGATTGACTGCTGTGGTAAAAAAATTAGTGAGTATCTCATCTTTTCAATTCTCTTTTACATCATTGTACGAGTTTGCCTTAGATTAATCATGGTTTTCTGCACATTGAAATCTGTTTTCATCACTTTCGGTATGTCCGGCTAGATTTCCAAGGTCGGGTTACATGAACCCAACCTGATGTGGTAATTGCACGTATAAAATTAATCCTCTGAATTTAGTGATTAATTGTGACCGTATTGCGTAGGAACACAACAATTGTAGGTCTAAATATCTCGTTTGCCTCTAGGTAACCGGGATGATTGAGAATATGATTCGAGTGTCACTATCGTGATACCGATTTACTCATCCTTTGATTAAGTATGACGCGGGCTTGAACCTCGTATACGTAATGCTTGGGAGTACTAAATACTGGGTCAAATTAATTAGATAAATTTACGATTAGTATTATAACTGCAGTACACTAGGGTTGGGGGATTGTATTCCCGTCCTATTTTTTCCATCATCTCATTTAAAAGTTCAAATCAAATTTTAATTCACATTTTAGGTAATTTAGTGTAATTGCACATTTTCATAACTACATAATTGCATTTAGCTTAATCATTCCCAAAATCAAATCTTTTTCTTTCTTCTTAGAGTCAACGTTAGGATTCCTCCGTCTTACCCCGTCGTCACAACTCTTGTTGTCCTTTTTCCCTGAGGATCGATACCCGACTTGTCGGATTATTACTTGAACGACAGGCTTGCACTTGAGCCTAGAGAGTACACACTTTAGAGACACATTCTGAGTCGTGTCAAGTTTTTGGCGCCGTTGCCGGGGAAACTAGGTAGACTTAGGATTAGATCGAGTTAATCCAAAACTTTGACCAAAAACTCAAAAACCCAAAAAAGAAAAAAAATTAAAAAAAAAAAAGCACAAAAAGATTCACAGTCATCATCTCTCCTGAGCTTAATGCAAAATTCTGAAACCACTCCCACACCCCATAATACTCCAACCAGCATTCACGAAAATCCACTCGTTGAGTATAATCCTGATAGTCCCCACACTCCGAACGCCCCACAGTTTTGGATCCCACCGCCCACACCATCGCAGTCAATCTCTAGTAACACTCCCTTCTCCTTCGTAGGACACACGTCGTGCACACCCAGTGAGAGCGCCGAATCGTCAAGTGAGAGAGAGATGTCGCAACATAGTAATGCACCTACCGGTGAAGAAGAGCCTCCGTACCGCCCGTTGAGAGAATTCTTATATCCCGAGCGCACTGTCACTCCGAGATGCATTATACTCCCGTATAATGCCGGGCAGTTCCGATTCAAAAATGGGATGATCCAGATGCTACCAAACTATCACGGTATGGATTTTGAAAAGCCATACCTGCATATAAGGGAATTTGAAGACGTGTGTGATACTCTCAACGATCAAACTTGCACACAAGAGGTGATTCGCCTCAAACTCTTCCCATTCTCGTTAAAAGATAAAGCTAAGACCTGGCTATGGTCTTTACCTCCGAGCTCGATTACATCTTGGAACGAGTTACAATCCAGATTTCTCAAGAAGTTCTTTCCACCACATCGAACAATCTCCATAAAGGCTCAGATTCAATCGTTCAGGCAATTGGATAATGAGCCATTCCATCGATGTTATGAGCATTTCAATGAGTTAACTGCTTCGTGCCCCCGTCATGGATTTGATACAGCTCAAATCATTTCCTTCCTATATAATGGGTTGAACCTTAACTCCAAGCAACTCATTGAAACCATGGGTAGTGGTCCGTTTATCGAACTAGACTGCCACGATGCTGAGCTTCACCTGAGGTATGTCGTCGAGACTACCCAATCATGGGATATTTCTGATCCTAATGCTCAGAATCGAAATCGTCAAGCGACCACCACTCCATCGGCGTCCGGCCTATACCATGTAGATAAGACCTCTATGTCGGACAGTCGGTTGGACACCCTTGAGAAAGGATTTCGAGATTTATGTGAGGTAGTTGGATCTATCAAAAACCCCGTTGAAAAGGTGTGTGCGATTTGTGAGGCGGGACATTCAACTGAGGAATGCACGACGATACCCGCCTGCAAAGTAATGTTGCAGGGGAAATTTAGTGGTATAGGAGGCTTTAAGGGTAATTTCGGTGCCCCGCACGGGAATTCATACAACCCTTCGTGGAAAAATCATCCCGGATTTAGCTACGGGCAACAACATGCCGCAATGAACCCTCCTTCGCATGTTGCCCCTCCTCCTCCACAACAATTTCAACAAGCTCCACACATGCAAGGACATGTGCAAGCACCACCACCTCACGGAAATTATATCCCGCCACAGCGGAGAACATTTGAGGATACTGTGAATCAGTTCATCGCAAGCCAGACCGCAAACAATGCCAAATATGATCGTCTAATTGGCGACATAAATGCGAATCTGTCCAAAATACAATCCTCGTTGAGTGTTCAAGAGAAGGGCAAATTCCCTGCCCAAGGCCAACGACCTCCCCATGGTCAGACTAGTGTTATCTCCACATCCACTGAACATCAGGAGCAATGTCAAGCAGTGACCACTCTTCGTAGTGGAAGAGTCGTTGATTTATCACCTCCTCCACACGACACAACAAAAGACAAGGAGATTTCGCCCGGCACGAAAGAGGCCGAAGATGTCCCCTTGAACGAGAGTGATAAGGAAGACACTAGTGAGCCTGAGGTGGTAGTGAAACCACCCTCCGCAGCACCATTTCCTCGAAGATTGATTCCCGCTCAAAAAGGGACTCCACGTGATGAAGTGCTAGAAGTACTTAAGCAAGTAAAGCTAAATCTACCTTTCCTTGATGCCATCAAACAAATTCCAGCCTACGGCAAAGTTATCAAAGATTTTTTGACGGTGAAAAGGAGGATGAAGGTTAAAAAGAATGTCTTTCTAGCTCAGAACGTGAGTTCCATTCTACAAAATGAGCTCCCGCCTAAATTCAAAGATCCAGGTGCACCCACCATATCATGCATCATTGGAGATAATAAAATCGAGAAAGCCTTACTTGACTTGGGAGCAAGTGTAAACATACTCCCTTACTCCATTTATAGGCAACTTGACTTGGGCGACCTCAAGCCCACAAGGGTCACTCTCCAATTAGCGGATCGATCAGTGAAGATTCCTCGAGGCATAGTCGAGGACGTGATCGTCCAAGTTGACACTTTCTACTTCCCGGTAGATTTTGTCATTTGGGACACGGAGCCCTCCCTTAACTCGAGCAATCATGTTCCCATCATCCTTGGGCGCCCATTTTTAGCGACAGCTAACGCTATTATTAACACAAGGAATGGGCGAATGCAGCTCACTTTTGAGAATATGACATTAGAGACCAACATCTTCAACATAGCCCAACATATGGGAGAGGAAGATGATATTCACGCGGTGAGTCTCATAGATGAGATAGTAGAGGAGTACTTTGAGGAGAATTGTTGTGGCGATGCCTTAGGATCCTATCTGGTTTCGAGCAATGAGAGTGAAGGGACGTATACTGAGTACGAGAGGGAGATTGAGGAGTTAAGAGAGTTACTCGATGAGAGAGCGTCGGACGAGGACGCGAGAGATGTGAATTGGGTTTCTAAATTCGAGGAGTTACCACTACGGGATACATGCGTTGTTCCCTCCGACGAAAAGTTTCCAACCCTTGAATTAAAGAAACTCCCCTCCCATATCAAATATGCATACTTAGGAGAGGATGAGACATTTCCTGTTGTTATCTCCTCTAGCCTAGATGACGAGCAGGAGGGTAAGTTGTTAAAAATTTTGAGGAAGCACCTAAGTGCTTTTGGTTGGTGCATTGCCGATTTGAAGGGGATAAGTCCTTTGATTTGCACTCACAAGATCCATCTCGAAGAGGATGTCAAACCCTCAAGAGAAATGCAAAGAAGACTTAATCCCAATATGAAAGAAGTCGTGAGAACCGAGATTATCAAATTATTGGATGCCGGGATTATCTACCCAATCTCGGATAGCAAGTGGGTGAGCCCCATTCAAGTCGTCCCGAAGAAGTCGGGTATGACAGTGATTGATAATGCTAAGGGCGAGCTAGTTCCCCAACGTACCACCACCGGGTGGCGCGTTTGCATTGATTACCGGAAACTCAATGTGGGAACTAGGAAAGACCATTTTCCCTTGCCATTTATCGATCAAATGCTTGAAAGAGTAGCGGGCCACCCTTATTATTGCTTCCTTGATGGTTATTCCGGATATAACCAAATTGAGGTAGATGTACTTGACCAAGAGAAGACAACCTTCACTTGCCCTTTTGGTACATTTGCCTACAAACGTATGCCATTCGGCTTGTGTAATGCACCCGCGACCTTTCAAAGGTGCATGTTGAGCTTATTTAGTGACATGGTCGAAAGAGGACTTGAGGTGTTCATGGACGATTTCAGCGTTTTTGGCACCTCTTTCGATCTTTGTCTAGAAAAATTGGAACAAGTACTTGCTCGGTGTGTGGAGAAGAACTTAGTGCTGAATTGGGAGAAATGTCATTTCATGGTCACTGAAGGAATAGTTCTTGGCCACATAGTTTCATCTAAAGGCATAGAAGTTGATAGGGCTAAGATAGATGTCACAGCTGACCTTCCCCCACCGAGATCGCTTAAAGACGTGTGCTCATTCTTGGGTCACGCCGGGTTTTATCGAAGGTTCATTAAGGACTTTAGCGCTATCGCTAGACCCTTAAGCAACCTTCTCATGAAGGACAACCCGTTTGAGTGGACCGAGGCATGCCAAAGCTCCTTTGACAAATTAAAGAACATGCTCGTGTCCGCTCCCATCATGCAAGTCCCGGATTGGTCCCTACCATTCGAACTTATGTGTGATGCAAGCGATTACGCGATTGGGGCCGTTTTGGGCCAACGTAAAGATAAACGAGCTCATGTCATCTACTACGCTAGTCGGACCCTTACCGGACCTCAACTCAACTACTCTACCACGGAGAAGGAGTTGCTAGCGGTAGTCTTTGCCCTTGATAAGTTCAGATCGTATCTCATTGGTTCTCCTATAATTGTCTTCACCGACCACGCGGCGTTGAAATATCTACTCGCTAAGAAAGACGCCAAGTCGCGCCTCATAAGGTGGATCCTACTCCTACAAGAGATCAATCTCTCCATTAAAGATAAGAAAGGAGTAGAAAATGTCGTTGCCGACCATCTATCACGGCTTTCGTCCGACGTACCTAGTGATCCCATTCCCATAGACGAATACTTTCCGGATGAGCAACTTTTTGCTACCTCTTCTTTACCTTGGTTTGCGGATATAGTGAACTACCTTGTCACAGGAGCCGTCCCTCCCGACTGGACACCGCAAGATAAGAAGAGGTTTCTTACTTGGTCGCGCATGTTCTTCTACGATGATCCATTCTTGTTTAAATATTGCGCCGACCAAATCATCCGACGATGCGTACCGGATGACGAGATCCCGAAAGTCATCCAGTTTTTTCATTCGGAAGCGTGTGGAGGCCATTTTTCCACGAAAAAGACGGCCGCTAAAATTCTGCAATGCGGTCTATATTGGCCCACATTATTCCGGGATGTGAACAATGCTTGCAAATCTTGCAATAGCTGCCAACGGATGGGAGCCATTACTCGACGAGACATGATGCCTCTTACCCCCATACTCATCATTGAGATCTTCGACTGTTGGGGTATCGACTTCATGGGTCCCTTTCCCCCGTCCTTTGGTTTCCTATACATCCTTGTTGCGGTAGATTAAGTTTCTAAATGGGTAGAAGCTATAGCTACCAAAACAAATGACAACAAGGTGGTGATAAAGTTCCTACAGGAACACATACTTTCCCGCTTCGGTGCTCCGAAAGCGATAATTAGTGATAATGGCAAGCACTTTTGCAATTGGCCATTCGGGAAGCTTATGAGAAAGTATGGCGTCGTTCACAAGGTTGGAACGACGTATCACCCACAAATAAATGGGCAGGCCGAACTAGCGAATCGTGAGATCAAGAACATTCTCGAGAAGACCGTCAATCCTAACCGGAAAGATTGGTCACTTAGACTGAACGATTCGCTATGGGCCTATCGCACCGCATACAAAAATCATCTTGGCATGTCCCCTTTTCGCTTTGTGTATGGCAAGCCTTGCCATATCCCCGTGGAGTTAGAACACAAAGCGTATTGGGCAATTAAGGAGCTCAATTATGCCATGGATAAAGCCGGTGAAGCTCGCAAGCTTCAAATAAATGAGTTAGAGGAGATACGCAATGATGCGTATGAGAATGACAAAATTGCCAAAGAAAGGATGAAACTCGCTCACGATAGCATCATTCGACGCAAAGAGTTTCTTCCCGGGCAAAAAGTTCTTCTCTATAACTCTCGGCTTCATCTCTTTCCGGGCAAGTTGCGATCGCGATGGTCTGGCCCGTTTGTTGTCAAGAATGTTTTCCCCCACGGAGCTGTCGAATTAGAAGATTTAAAAGGGGGAAATACATTCAAAGTGAATGGACAACGCCTAAAGCCATATCTTGAGGCGTGCGGGGAGGACGTCGACACCGTTTGGTTGTCGGACCCCGTTTACGGGGTAGAGTGAACGGTTTCAGTTAGGTCGTCGTGTATGTCGCGAGAGTAGTGTGTGTTGTGTGCGTTAGTGAGTGTCGTTAGGATTTTAGTACATTCGGGTTTAGCATGTGCATGTTCGGGAATTGGGTCAACTCGGGTGACCGGTGATGTTGAGAGGTCCTTAGTCTATAATTGGTGAGGAGCGCGTTTTAAAAGTGCAATATTTCGAGGAAGAGAGGTAGAAATCCAGTTTCGGGGAAATTCCAGCCTAAAATCCCCAGGCCGGACAGGTTCCTTTAATTTAAGGGCGGACCGGTCCGCCACCGGACCGGTTCCTTTAATTTTAAAACGGACCGGTCCGCCTGTCGAATTTTCTGGAAATTAAAGACCCGGACCGGTCCGCCCCTGGCCCGGACCGGTCCGCCTTCTGCAGATTCATTTAATCCTTTCCTCCCATTCACCCCCTTCCCCCCAATTTCCATCCTTCCCTCCAATTTGGTTTCCCACATCCCCATACACCTTTTTCCCTCCAAATCCTTTCCCCTCCACTATAAATTCAGCCCTACCCCTCCCCTTCTCTTCACACCTCAAACACAACTTCTCTCCTCTCCCTCTCCAGATTTTTTTTTTGAGATCCATCCTCTCTGTCTCCATGGCCCCCCGTGTTGCCCCCACAATATACGCGTCCACCGACATCCTACCCTCCGGGGGCAACGAGTTCCGCTCCCGCCAAGAGGAGCGATGGTGCACCCTGTTCTTCAGGACAAGCCGCAAACTCCATATGGAGCGCGCTGCCCAATTCTGTCACGGCCCTATTCATGGCCCGGGGGTGGTGTCGTTTCCTCAACGAACCCCATGAAGCCGTGTGGGCTTCCGAGGTCCGGTTATTCTATGGCACACTCGTGTGGACGGGCCAATATGAGGCCCAAGCTTACGTCGATGGGACGGTCGTTCCTTTTTCCTTAGCCATCCTCACGGCCAAATTGGCCACCTTTGGTGTTCCGGACCCCCAAGACTTCACATATCCAAGGAACGTTCTTCCGGTCGCTAAGGACGTCATCATGGAATGCATTGCTCCAAACGTGGATTAGGCGGGTCAAACCGTCGCTGTTGGACAACTCAACGAAAAGGCGCTCCTCACTTTCCAAATTGTGTGCGCCAACATTCTTCAAACGTCCAACGATTCCGCCATGAGGCCTCGGCAAGCCACCTTGACCTATCATCTCTTTGATCCCCAAACTTCCATCCATTTGGCCCGCACATTGTATGCCGACATCATCGCCGCCTCTTTGGATGAGAAGGGTGCCGCCCCTTTACCCTATGCCCGTTTGATCACGTCTATCCTCCAAGACGCCGGCATTGAGGCCCCGCTCGACCGCACCCGGATTCCCGGTCCCTTTGGACAGGGCACTCGCACTAAGAGTGCCAAACAGCTAGCCATAATCCGGGCACGGCGGGGTCATGATAGCGAAGAAGAGGCCGCCTCGGGAGAGAACGCGGGGGAGGAGGCCGCCGAAGCGGACGTTGAGATGGGTGACGTCGGCACCGACGACGAGTCGGCGGACGAGGAGGACGACCCGGACTTTGAGTGGGCGGGTACCGATATCTCGACCCGGTTGTCCACCCTTGAGAACCGATTCGAGACCTTTATGATCGACTACCGCCGAGATCAAAGTCGGGCGTCTCGAATGCAAGCGGATATCTACCGACGCCTAGGGGACCCTAATGAGCCACTCCCATCACATTTTCATGACCCCTATGGCCCCGACGCGCCCAGCTCATCCCATTTCCCTTCCCCGTGATGTTTTGTTGGTTATGGAATGTTTTGATGTATTCCTTCTCATGTCACACATATGCTGTATTCCTGTTTGTACCACAGTCTTATGATATAAAAAGTTGCATTTTCTATATTTGTTTGTTTTAATTATTGCACTTCTTATTTTGCCTTATTTAGATTTTAGTCCTTTTTGCTTGAGGACAATGCAAAAGTCTAAGTTAGGGGGGGTCACAAGTGCATATTTTTAAAACTTCACAAATTTTCAAAAATGCCCAAAATTTCCAAAAAAAAAATCATAAAAGTACGATAAATCCAAAAATATTTTTTTTTTTCAAAATAAATAAAAATTGGAATTCAATTTTTTCAAAAATATCATTAAAAGTCGGTTTAAAGTCTCGAGTTGTAAAATTCAACATACACAAAGCCGAAATTGACTAAAGATGGAAATTGAGCGAAAATTGACGACTTAACGAATAAGGTGGAGATTAACAAACCCGGTGAGATTCGAGCCTATCACTTTTTGCGAGTTTTTAAATCAATCCGAGTTAATTGTTAACTCAAAGTTCTTTTCAGTTCCTAAAACGTCGTCGAGGATCTCAACCCTTTGATTTTGATCGGTTATGAAAAACGTGTGTAATATTGCCTTGAAAAATGTGCCAAATTAGTCTCTAAATTAAATTCACCTCGAAACGCATATGGTAACACAATTGGCATTTTGGACAATGAAGTAGGCCCTCGTTTGTCACCCAAAAATATTGGCCAGAAAAAGTAGCGAAAAATTACCCTTTGCAACCCAAATTGAGCCGAATAATTTTTCCTTTCGTTTGACAACCCGAAAAACCCAAAATGGCCCGGAATTGTGAAAGTTGAAAAATCCCAGAATTTGAGTCCGAAGAGTGCATAAAAAGGGGCAAGAGAAAAAAATGAATATGCTCAACAAAAATAGTGAGAAAAGAAAAGAAGTGAAAAACAGAAAAAATAGAGAAAAAGAAGAAAAAATGAGCAATAGCCCAGAAAAAGCACCAACGGACATCATAAATAACTTTTCCAATTCCAACCTTCCCTACCATTTTCATTTTACCCAATACACCTTTAACCCGAAAAAGTCCTAACCGAGTCTAAAGTGTAGAATTGGTTACCGCGTAGAGAGCTAATACACCAAAAGATAATAAAGGAGATTAAGTGCGCGAATAAGAGGCAATGTTCCCGTTTTTAAAACCGTAATCCGTTGATGAGATCCTTTCACCATGAAATTTCCGTCTTTCTAATTGTATGCGTGATTTTGCGTCCATTATATTTACTCTTTATATCACGCATACCGAGAGAAAATCCATATTCCGAGTGGTTCGTTTGAGAGAGCTTCCCGTGAGAATTTGAAATCAAAACGAATTTTCGGATCAGTAACGTAATGATTAATCGGTGGAAATCGGCGGTTATATTTCTGGCTTCGCACACACGCACTACAGTTTGAGACTTGTAAACATGACTTAATGATGACTATTTTCTGGAAAAGTTTGAATTATACAATTTTTGGTTATTTTGAAATTCTTTGAGTCGAATTTTGTGGGTATATTCTCTGCAAACCCTCACGAGACACAACTCGTCCCACTAGGGTAACCTAGGGGTTTAAAGGCTTGTTGCATACGCTAAATGCAATTGCGTGCCCGCGAAAGAGGTATTTTATCCCAATAAAATGTTTTTCAAGAGTTGAGCCTTGCTAGAATTCTTTTACATTGCTCGGGACGCGCAAAGTTCTAAGTTAGGGGGGTTTGATTAGGCATAAATTCTTCCTAATTTATCCCTTAATTTCGGTACTTTAATCACCTCGAACAACGTAATTGGATTGACTTTATCTCATAATCTTGCTACTGACTTATCCTAACAAGTACACCGAGTTTCTGGTATTTCGTTATGATTTTACAGGTGTCTAATGTCAAGAAATGGAAGAAGGAAACCGGAAGAATAGAGAAAGTCAACAAGAAAAGTCAAAAGGGAAAAAGAGTCAATCCTACCCAGAATCCGGATGAGATAAGTTGAAGGTATCATCCTCACAAGCACCTAGGAATAAACGGCACCTCAATCGGATACCCGGAGCAAAAGATATTGGCAGTCAAAGTTTGAAGGAAAAGTCAAATAGGCGGACCGGTCCGCCTAAGACCCGGACCGGACCGATGTACACAAATCCAGAGAACTGCGAATCGAAGGCAAACCGAAGAAGGCAAAAATTAAAAGAACCGATCCGCCCCCGGACCGGTCCGCCTGAAAAATAAAAGAACCGATCCGCTTTAGAAGCAGACCGATCCGCCTGAGGGCCGGACCGGTCCGCCCATCGAGATTTTGTTTTCTGATTCTCCTCTAAAGACTCCGATTTATACTCAACTTCTTGTAATTTCATGTAGGGTATAAAAACCCGAATTATTTTTATTGTAAAAAAAGCAAGAACGGAGGGAGTTAGTTTAATTTCTCCTTTTCTTCCACAAACCCTAGTTTAGCAACTTTATTCATTTTAATTCAATACTGAAGCTTTGATTCCGATTGTGAGTACTTCTAGTTAATTGATTGACTGCTGTGGTAAAAAATTAGTGAGTATCTCATCTTTTCAATTCTCTTTTACATCATTGTACGAGTTTGCCTTAGATTAATCATGGTTTTCTGCACATTGAAATCTGTTTTCATCACTTTCGGTATGTCCGGCTAGATTTCCAAGGTCGGGTTACATGAACCCAACCTGATGTGGTAATTGCACGTATAAAATTAATCCTCTGAATTTAGTGATTAATTGTGACCGTATTGCGTAGGAACACAACAATTGTAGGTCTAAATATCTCGTTTGCCTCTGGGTAACCGGGATGATTGAGAATATGATTCGAGTGTCACTATCGTGATACAGATTTACTCATCCTTTGATTAAGTATGACGCGGGCTTGAACCTCGTATACGTAATGCTTGGGAGTACTAAAGACTGGGTCAAATTAATTAGATAAATTTACGATTAGTATTATAACTGCAGTACACTAGGGTTGGGGGATTGTATTCCCGTCCTATTTTTTCCATCATCTCATTTAAAAGTTCAAATCAAATTTTCATTCACATTTTAGGTAATTTAGTGTAATTGCACATTTTCATAACTACATAATTGCATTTAGCTTAATCATTCCCAAAATCAAATCTTTTTCTTTCTTCTTAGAGTCAACGTTAGGATTCCTCCGTCTTACCCCGTCGTCACAACTCTTGTTGTCCTTTTTCCCTGAGGATCGATACCCGACTTGTCGGATTATTACTTGAACGACAGGCTTGCACTTGAGCCTAGAGAGTACACACTTTAGAGACACATTCTGAGTCGTGTCATGTGGTGTCCTACAAAATCAACACGGAGTCACTATTAACAGGATACGTAGTGACAACGGCACTGAATTTAAGGAAGCAAAGGTAGATTTGTATTGTGATAGCCTTGGGATCAAACATGAGTTTTCTACTGTGAAGACTCCTCGGCAAAATGGGATTATTGAAAGAAAGAATAGAACGATCCAGGAAATGGCTAGATCTATGCTTCTAGGTCATAATATTTCGAGGAGATTTTGGGCAGAGGCAGTGTCTACTATATGCCACACGGTGAATAGGGTTTACCTACGTCCTCACACACTTCAGACACCTTATGAGTTGTGGACTGGCAAGAAGCCCAACTGGCATATTTTTGTGTTTTGGGGAGTAAATGCTACATCCTACGGGATAGAGAGCAATTAGGAAAGTTTGACTCCCGGAGCGATGAGGGAATATTGCTAGGATATTCATCGAATAGCAGAGCGTACCGAGTTTTTAACCTAAAGATCTCTAAGGTTATGGAATCAATAAACGTCACCGTGCAAGATGACGAACCTCCGACGGCTATTGATTCTAACCTTCAGTGTGAGGATGAGGACTTTTCTAGGAGTGACCTACTTGTCCCTCACTCACACTCTGCGGACCCCACTCCTGTGCTAGGGGACACACCCACTTGGGTTCGTAAGAGTCATGACCCGTCTGCCATTGTTGGCGATCCCACTCTAGGGGTCAAGACTCGTGCTCAGCTAGAGAACTTTGTTATCCATCTTTGCTACACGTCCAAAGTCGAGCCCAAGAGCCATAAAGAAGCACTCAAGGATGAACACTGGATATCTGCTATGCAGGATGAGTTACTTCAGTTTAAAAAGAATAATGTCTGGGAACTTGTCTCCCGACCTAGTGAGACTAATGTGATTGGTACCCGATGGATTTTTAAGAACAAAATGGATGAAAATGGTACCATAATCAGAAACAAAGCTAGGTTGGTCGCTCAAGGCTACACACAGATAGAGGGTGTAGACTTTGGGGAGACATTTTCTCCTGTTGCGAGGCTTGAGTCCGTTTGCTTACTACTCGCCATCGCATGTCATCTGCACTTCAAGTTATATCAGATGGATGTCAAGAGTGCCTTTCTGAATGGCATTCTACAGGAGGAGGTTTATGTGGAACAACCAAAAGGGTTTGAAGACCCTAAGTATCCGGATCACGTCTACTATCTGAGGAAAGCCTTGTAGGTTTGAAGCAAGCACCCCGTGCTTGGTACGAGAGGCTTACTTCCTATCTCTTAGCCCGTGGCTTCAAAAGAGGGGGAGTTGATATGACGTTGTTTGTCAGGAGAGATGACGGTGCTATTTGGTTGCCCAGGTCTATGTGGGCGACATAGTCTTTGGATCCACATGCTCCCAACATGCTCACCACTTTGAGGAGGAGATGAAAAGTAAGTTTGAGATGAGCATGGTAGGTGAGCTTACTTTCTTCCTTGGTCTCCAGGTTCGTCAGCTAGAGAATGGGATGTTCATCTCCCAATCCAAGTATGCTAGAGACCTAGTGAAGAAATTTGGTTTAGACTCTGCTAAGCATGCACGTACACCTATGAGTACTTCTATCAAGCTTAGTAAGGGCACTTCACGCAAGGATGTAGAGCAAACCTTGTATCGGAGTATGATAGGCAGTCTTCTCTACTTGACTGCAAGTCATCCCGACATCGCCTTTAGTGTTGGAGTCTGTGCGCGATATCAGGCGTCTCCGAAAGAGTCACACTTACTCGCTCTAAAACGTATCATCAAATACGTGAGTTGGACTCTCTCATACGATATTTGGTATTCTTTTTATACCAATGACCGTTTATCTGCCTATTTGGATGCCGATTGGGTCGGGGATGCAGATGGTTGTAGGAGCACTTCTGGTGGGTGTTTCCATTTTGGTTCTGCTCTTGTCTCCTGGCTGAGCAGGAAGCAAAATTCCATCTCTTTGTCCTCTACGGAGGCTGAGTACATAGCCGCCGGGAGTTGTTGCACGCAACTCTTGTGGATGAAGCAAATGCTGGAGGATTATGGGATTTCACAGGACACCATGACCATTTACTATGATAACACGAGCGCGATACACATATCCCGCAATCCCGTCCAACATTCACGCACAAAGCACATTAGGATACGTGAGCACTTTATACGACAGTTAGTTGAGGAGAAAGTCGTATCCATGAGTTTTGTTCCCACCGACCGTCAGTTAGCCGATATTTTCACGAAACCTTTAGATGCCCTTAGATTTGAGAGTCTTAGGAAATCTTTGGGGATTTGCACAGTTGACTGAGGGGTTGGTCTATGTCTAGAATAGGATGCGTTTTCATGTTCATATCATATGCTTCCTATTGTTAGTTTGTTTTATATGTATCATTGCTTTGTTGTACAACTATTTATTTATTTATTTTTGAAAAATCCAAAATGATTTTTGTATTTTTTTTACACCTTTTATGGATGAGCATTTCAGATAGCCAAGTCACAACTTCATTCCATTTATCCATGTGACTGTTTGATAGAGACTTGAGACGCTACATCATTTCATCCATGTGCTTTACATTGATTGGAGTCTTTGAGATGTGATTAGTGATATCTTTCTACATGTTTGACTCCTATCTCCTTTATTGCACACATGCACGGCTTTATTTGATTATTGCACTTGTCTATCACATATTGACTTGAGTGTTTCCATCTCAATTATGTCTATACAATGTACAATATGCGATAAACTTGATAAGATTGGAATGCATGTGAAAACCGTTTGGTGAGACTGTGTGTTTATTTGTAAAACGGGGAGGGGCTGCAAAAGGTAATTATCTATCCTTTGCGTAAAAGCCACCGTTTAAAAGGACCTAAAAATGGAGGAATTTTAATATCCGAGGTCCAAAGAGGTTAAAAGAGCCCGAAAAAATTTAAAGGCAATAAAAAAAAATTCATGCCAAATATGGGCCATTTAGGTTTCACCATCAATTCTCCAAAGTTTGAGAATTTCGAATACCTCTATTCAAAATATATATCTGAGGGAGTTTGGTTGGAGAATCTTTAAACGAGTTTGCACTTCCTTGAAAGTCCTGAAAAAGTATGAAAACATTTTGGACGTTATTGGTGTGGAAATCACTTTGAGCTTTGATTTGTTGAATTGAATTTAGTCAATGTCTTATATTGTCATTCTTTTACACCAAATGAAGCATTTGAGTTCATTCGCTAGGAATATCCAATTTTCATCATGCACATATGTCATGTTTGTATGCATTGATCTTCCTATCGAATATTGATCACACCCATTCATTAACACTATCATCGACTTGGTTGCTTTGTGTTCATTCATGGTGTGATTTTGTTTGAACAATTTTGAAAATTTTAAAAATAGTTGTGTATTTCCTTGTGCTTGTTTGCATTATTTCTCTCATTTGTCTATTTGGGGACATCATAAAAAGGGGGAGAAAGAATTATCATATTATGGGGAGTTTTGAGTTGTGATAACGTATGCTTTCATCATCAATTGGTATCTCTATTTATCTCATTTCAAACTCGATATGTCACTTGGTATTTGCTTTGTCTCATGTGTGTAGGCACCTCATTAATGATCTCTTTTTGCACACACTGATGAGAAAAGCGTTGAAGATTCCTGAAGAGTTGAAGAACAAACGATGAAGTCTTATTCAATTGTACCTTTTCAGTTTTTGGGTTCATGAAAGGGTAGATTTGTATAGGCATTTTTTGTAAGTTTGATAATTCGGATTGTTGTTGTTTATGTATGTACCGGCATAGACATAGGGGGAGATTTGTAAGGACATTTTGTCCATCATATATTATGGGTTATGTCATATGCCGTTACACCGTTGAAGATATTCAAGAACTTATCTACGTCAACGAATCCGAATATCAAAGAAGAGGAGGAACCAAAAGTTTGGCAGGCCGGATCGGTCCGCCCAGAGAAAAATAATCGATCCCCTGCGGACCGATCCGCCCTTGTACCGGACCGATCCGCTTGCTGAAAAGCCAGTACACCCCAGACCCATAGCGAACCGATAAAGCCAAAAATAAAAAGAACCGGTCCGCCTATCCGGAACGATCCGCCTCTGATCCGGACCGGTCCGCCTTGGATAAACTCGAACAGATCGTGTTCAGATTTTTAAGGCCCAGGACTACTTATTTAATCCAACTACGGGGAGTTGGTTTAGCAAGACTTCTACACGATTTTCAGAGTACAAAAAACTCTAAGTCTTCACCTGTTGAGTCCCAAGACTCTAGTTTTTTTTATTCACACAACCTTTCATACATTTGTGAATCTGTTTGTAACCCTAGAACACAATCCTTTGCTGTTCAACCCTTATGAAGAAGACCGCTCTTTTTCTTCATCGATGTCCTACTGGAAAGGGATATCTCCAGCCGCCGACTACAGATTCCGACACCTGAGGGTAATTCTTAGTCACTTGTATTTTCATTGTAATCCGAAATTGTACGTTACAATATTATAATGGAAATAAATGGTTTTGCCCCTTTGAGGGATTTTTCCTCATTTGTGTGTGTTTGAATGTTCTTGCATGCTTTACATCTTATTTAATCACACCTAGATGCATGTTTAGGATTTAATTGGGTTAAATTGTGTTTAATTATATAATTTCTTAATTTGAACGCACGTGTATATCTCTTTCAAGTCAGAATCAAGATATAATAACCTCATTACCTACGTTTTAAATGAAAAACCTTATCTAATTCTTTGTCATGAAACCAACCATGCAAGCATTAAGAACATAAAGCAGTAAAGTTTGACACGGTTATTTTTAATGTGGTAAAACCTCAAATATAAGGAAACATCCACGGTGACCTCTATGCCACAACCAAAAATCCACTAGAAATAGTTTATAATAATTACAAGCATATGAACAAAAACACACAAGATCCAAAAGTTAAAAGACAAAATATACTTATTGAACAAAACTCCTCCACGGTATCTGATTCTGATGCTTTTGATCTTCCTGGTTGTTCCTTGCTTTAATTCCTTGCTCCTCATTCCAGTGACTCATTCAAACAAAATCTCTCAAAAAAATAACACACTTTTACATGTTCGTGTGAGAGTGATAGTGATTGTGAAGTGCCTAAGTATGCAGAATGTTACTCATGTCACTCTTAAAATTATACAACCGACTTATGAATTATAAACTTTCTATATGAGATGCAGAGTTTCAGTTTCAAAATAATCAGACTTCTCAACGAAAAATCTTTTCAGAACTGAAATTAGATCTTAACAAAAATAAATCTAATACTCAACTTATTTATATACAAAACAAATTTTACAAACTGTAACACTTTGTTTTAAGTGAAAATTTCAAATCTAAGAATATAAATGGTTTTCGAAGTCACTTTTTCTAGATCTTGAAAGTCGAGAGGTTGGATCTACAAAAATATGCAACAAAACTTAAGATCTAACTAGAGAATATATTTTTATAACAGAAATACACAGAAACAAGTAAGATAAACGTGAAAATGTATCTCAGTGATATTTCTCAGAATTTATAGAAATAAATATGAGAAAAAACTAGAAACTGTGTTCCTAAGAGAGATAACGTTTGAAGAGGGTTTCTTCTATGAACCAAACTCAGAAAACTCCCAAGAAAACCTAAGAATCTTACTCTCAAAAATTTGATTTTCAAAAGTGTTTTTACACGATGAAGATGGACGTTTTTGGTTTTAAGAAACACTCAAATCCTTTATCATTTCTCTCTAGTTTTCTCTCTCTCTATCTCTTTCCTCTCTCTTTCTACTCTCTCTTCACTCTTTTTTTCTCTCAGTTGGATGAACTATTAAAGTTCTATATAAAAATTCCTATGTCGTGACTACCCAACCCAAACTCGAGTAACGTGTAGTCTCATATCGTATCATGATTAATCATTATTAATCTCATTTCAGTATTTAATGTATCAAAATATTTCCTTCAAGTATAATATCAAATACATCGATTCGGAATATTACTTTTGAGACATAAGCATAATATCTCACACAACAAGTCATATCAGGTCACTATCATTACCCGGGGGAACAAGTCGTAACACTAGGCCTACACACGAATATTTCCCAATATTACGTGGCAATGGCAATCATACTAAGTCCTAAATCACATGGCGTTTCAAGGTCTTTCTATCCGACCCGCATTACAACCATGTGTCCGGTTCCGGTGGTTTATCTCCGACACGGCACTCGAGCGGAACCTAACCGGATCAATCATAAAAAATTGCATTCAACATGTTCCTACGTCGACCGGAGGACTAGTCTAGTGTGTACTCGACAATATACATGTAAAACAATTTCACGCTTATGTATATATACAATCATGTCAAGTCTCTTACTCGAGTTATACAATAGTCATTATTTATAATATAACATAATTTACCTCATTAATTTACTAATTCAACATCAAATCACTTCATGGTTATATATCCCTAATAACCATAAGTATGTGATCAAGTTAGGATATTAGGCACAACACCACAATTATCTTACTAACAACATGAAAAATATTATCACTCTTATTTCAACAACATGCTGCCTAGAATTTAAAATGCAGATTCGAGGTTCTTCTGATCCGTTTTTGGAAAAACTTAAAACTACAAAGTTGTTCGGAACGTGATTTTCTACAAGGACACGCGAGCACGCTACCATAGCCTACTTAAAACAGACCCGAAACTAACATATACAGTTCGGACCGGTTCACGATAACTTTCTGCGCAGAATTTTAAAACGCCGATTTGAGACTTTTCCGATCCGTTTTCGGAAAAACTTAAAACTATAAAGTTGTTCGGAATATAATTTTCTATCGGGCAATGCAGACTAAACAGCCATTTTCGGAACCAAATAGCTCAAAACAGTTTTTGATATAACGATTTACAAGTTCATAGATTTCTCAAATTCAAGAGGTTGTTCAATAATTCAATCCCTATAATGATGTTATTGCATTTGAATCTACATGGAGGGTGATCCTAATACATTGTATATCATTTTTAACATCAATATCATATTAATTTAGGGATCCAAATATATGTTCATGTGAAATTTCATTATAGATACATAATATACACATATAGGTTATTAACTTGCCTTGGATTGTATGGAGAAGTTGAATCCTCTTGAAATCCTCTTAGCTTTCTTCTCTTCTTACTCTCTCTCTCTCTACCAAACCCTAGCCCCCATTTGTGAAATGATAAAATGAAGACTTCTTCTCTTCTTTTCTATTTATACCAAGGGTTAGTTTATTTATAAAAATGTCATTACCCCCAATTTTAACCCTCTCGATCCTTTTACGCAGTAATTCGCTTCTAATATTTAAGTCGCACATTCGTATCTCAATGAATTCATTTTAACTTTTCATTTCCAAACATTTCGAATATATATACTGACATAGTTTTATTTCCAAACATTTCGAATATATATGCTGACATAGTTTTTTTTTCAATTTCAATTCAATCAAAAATGCGGGGTATTACAGCGGAGACGTTGGGGGAAGTCCCTCTCAACAGCGGTTCCTTCTTAACTTGAGTTTCTACAGGGACTCTTGCGGTGGTCCTTCTCAATATAGGCTTCTACTTCCACCTTGGTGGGGTTCCTTCTCATCGTGAGTTTTTGCGAAGATGTTGGGGGAAGTCCCTCTCAACAGCGGCTCCTTCTCAACTTGAGTTTCTGCAGGGACCCTTGCGATGGTCCCTCTCAACAAAGGCTTTTGATGCCACCTTGGTGGGATTCCTTCTCATCTGAGTTTCTGCGGACACCTTAGGGGAAGTCCCTCTCAACAGCGGTTCCTTCTCAACTTGAGTTCCTGCAAGGAACCTTGCAGTGGTCCCTCTCAACATAGGCTTCTGCCGCCACCTAGGTGAGGTTCCCTCTCAATACCTATAAAAAGTATTTTGGGGAAGACACCCTTCTACATTAGCCCATCGTGCAAAGTTTTTTTGTGTTGGGTAGACCAAAAGGCTTTGTACGCCATAGAGTCAATTTTCAATTTTTTCAAATTTTGAGGGACCCTAGGATCATTAAATGCACTGTCCCTTCATCCGAGGTTCTTTGATTTTTGAGGCCCCACGCGTCAGTGTGGGAACTATCCTCTCATCATTTAGGAAAGAATTGTCATAACCTTTTTTTGACTTCCTACACGTTTTCCCACTTTTATGTAAAAAGAATCATAAGGCCCATTTCTTAAAACATTTCATCTTCTTCAAAACCCTCATAGAGTCTTTAAGTTTGTAGTGAGAGAAAGTGAGAGAAAAAATTTAAACACCATAGCCCCCTAATTTTTTTTGCTCTAGCTTTTTCTCAAACACTCCATTAATGGCTTCTAACCCATCAAATACTAGGCCTGTAAATTGAGCGCTCGAGGCCCGAAGCCCGCCCGTTCGGCCCGCTATTTTCAGGCCGAGCTTTATTTGAGTTTGAGCCGAGCCGAGCCTGAGCCAAAATTTCAAGCCCGAATGAATTTCGGGCCGAGCTTGAGCCGAACCTTGCTAATCCCGAATTGGTCCCGAAGCCCGAACTTCATATTTCCAAATAAATAAATAAATAATTTATATAATTGCTCAAGTCACAATAGGCCTTTCTTAGTGATCAAATTTTGATAAATGTATTAAATTTAATAAGCATTTGTAGATTTTCACTCTTATTTCCCTTGTTTTAATTTAATACATTTCATAATTATATATTTTATTTCATGAAATATCAATTAGATTTTAATGTGTAATTTTTTCCATGATGGAAATACAAGAAATAAAAATTAATTCGAACTTTTTTAGCAAAAAAATTGAAATCGGGCCCGAAGCCCGTAATATATATGAGCCGAGTTCGGGCCTAGGTGGGAAAAAATAATTCGGGCCGAGCTTGGGCTTGAGCATGGGTAAGTGAGTTCGGGCCGAGCCTGAGCAACCCCAAGCCCGGCTCACCCAGCCCGATTTACAGCCCTATCAAATACCTCTTCAAATGTGAACACCCCTATTGTTCCCATTGTTTTTGGTTCCTTACCCTCTTTTATTGCCATTTTTTCCCAAAGCACTGTCACCATGTCTGCCACCCCAAATAATTTCCTCATTACGTCAAATGCCAACTATGAAACCCTTGTTAGTGTTGAGATTTTTGCACCCACCTCTATAATACCCATTGTCGATGTCGGCGCATCCTCTTCGGCCATTATCGGCGAGAGTTCCTTGAAGCCCGCTGCCCGGTCCGGTGTTGTTATGAGTGCGACAGCGCCTATCCCTTTGTGTGGGGCTCTCGGCAAGGGTTCGTCGCACTTATTTCCCTCGTCTGTTGGGTTTGGTGGTTTCGAAGATATTTTGGATGGAGGTGTCTCGACGGATAATTTCATCGAGGGTTCCTTGTCTATGGCACCGCTAGAGGCCAAGTATGGTATAGCTGATAGCTCCTCGCGAGATCCATTTCATATCGTGGGTTCCTCGCATATTGGTTTTTTTGCTACGGGTGTCTCAAAATCTGCCAATGGGGTGTCGGCTGCCAGTTGTGGTAAGGAAGGGGGTTTCTCGCATGTCGACTTCACCTCTAAGGGTGTCTCGACGTCTGTCGATGTTGGGGGTGTCTCGACCCCATATGTCGTCGACGGTTCCTCGACTGGTTGTGTTGTATTTGGAGAAATGAGTAATTTGCGATTTGTTTCAAGTGGGGGTGTCTCGACCTCGTGTCCAGTCAAGGGTTCCTCACGCGTCGACTTCACCTCTGAGGGTGTCTCGTCGACTGCTAGCGCTACCCGAGGTTCCTCGTGTATTGACCTCATATCCGAGAGTGTCTCGCCAACTGTTGGCATTATGGGGAGTGTGTTGCTGACCAAGGGTTCCTCGCGACCCCTTTAATTGGTGAGTTCATCATGTGCTGGAGATTTGAGGGTTAGAGGTTTCGCAACTTTTAGGATTTCAACTATGGGGCCTGTTGCCGGGGGTCCCTCATTGTTAGCTGTAGCTGCCACGGATACTTTATTGACGACGAGGGATACCCAGGGTTCATCCCCCATGGGTTCCTCGCGATTTGGTGTTCCAACAGGGGTTGCTGTTTTGACTTCTTTTTTGGCGGCGAGGGATACCCAGGGTTCCTCGCAAGTTGACTTTTCTATAGGGGTTGCTGCTGCCACTTCTTATTTGGCAGCGAGGGACACCCACGGTTTCTCATCCATGGGTTCCTCGCGGGTTGGTGTTTCTAGAGTGTCTGTTGCAGCTGAGAGTTCCTCACTTGGGGTTTCTACCATTAGGGGTTCTTTTCTTGAGCCAATGGCTCTTGGTAGTTCCTCGGCCACATCATCTTCTTCTAAGGAATGGTAGGACAATATGCGCATTCGCCAGGGGTGAGATTTTGGTATCTATCATCGTGATCCTTTTTTTGGTCCAGCCGATAATTTTATGGCTTCTCTTACTCAATTTGAGGGAAAATTTGCTAACATCGTTCTCGAGCTCCCTCATGTAGGGTTGAATGAGTCTACTGATTCTCCTATTATTCTTCTAGACTCTATTCTCTGGGTTCGGGTCGACTGCGATGATTTTTCTTATTACAATATTGAAGTTAAAGCTGCGGGGGTGCCATGGAGGAATGGGCTAG
Organism: Sambucus nigra; assembly: GCA_949130495.1. Lineage (NCBI taxonomy): Eukaryota > Viridiplantae > Streptophyta > Magnoliopsida > Dipsacales > Adoxaceae > Sambucus > Sambucus nigra. Next base: position 349,860,013 of record OX422221.1, read on the forward strand.
CTGGGTTGAATATGTTCTGAGCATTCCTAGTTACGTGGTTGTTCTTAGGGAAGTGGGTCTTTTTACTACCGTCAGTAGCCTGAAGTCCTGCACAGTATCTAAGCACATTTATTCGCTCAATCTTTTACTGTCTCGGTGGAGTATGGAGTCTGACACATTTATCACGGGCTGGAGCAAATTTACCATCACCCTAGAGGATGTATGTGAATTGTACGCTCTTCCTTTATTTGGACAACAGGTCTTTTTTTATGACTATAAGGATCCTTTAGAGCGAGATATGGTGGGGGAGCTACAATCAACTCTCGAAGAGTGCTCAAAGTATGTAGCTATAAATATGAGTGGTAATACCAAGCATTCCTTTGCTAAATGGCAAAGATACTGGTTCAGAGATTTTGAGCAGTTGTCGAAAGGGGAGACTTTCGGCGCAGCCCCCAGAACCCAGGATGGCCCCAAAATCCACTCTCCTTCACACTTAGCCGCTTTCTTAGTTACATTTCTGACTCGGTTCCTTCTACCAGGTAAGCCCGAAGATTCCCCTCACGAACTTCTCTTTAAATTGGTTGTACGGTTATCTCGCGGTAGGTTGGTACCTATAGCCGCCTTGACTTTGGGTTTCCTTTACACCTGGATGGACCGAGCACATATAGATGTAGAGAGGTCTTGCGGTCAATGTGATGCTAGTTATGCCTTTTTATTTGAGCATTTCCCCCACCTTACTTCAGAGGCTCAGGCATGTCATAGCGATGTTGCGCGACTTCTCCGATGGCACAAGAAAATTCCCAAGAAATCTTTGGGAGCATTGATTGATGATATTGAGGAGTTCCAGTTTTGGCCTTATAGCAAGCGCCCTGGGGGAATCTTCAGTTGGCTTTCTTTTCCTGGTGATGGCAGGACTTTCTATTGTCCTTCGGCAGTGGGGTATGTTTCTACCTGTCCTCACATTAATGTGGTGATGATGCTATTACCATTCTTCCTTCCTTCTTGGACCGAGTTGGGTCCGCGTGCTGAGTTCTATCATTCTAAAAGGGCAAGACGGCAGTTTGGCTATGATCAAGGCATTCACACCCCTCCTCTTCCTTCCTATAATGATCCTTCTGAGGCATTTTTATAGGCATGCACCAGCTTCACCCTCCAGGGACTGTTCTATACATTCACTGGTCTAGGGGGACTTTACGTGCCTCCACGCGATTACCATCCCTCATTTACTTCCTCTTGGTTCCTGCTTTGTCAGCGACAGGTTCTTTTGATCCAAAATTGTGTAGTTGGTCCCCTCATGAGACTAACCCAGTGAAATATGTTAAGGCCCAATTTTTTGTCAAGCAGACGCGGAAGGATTCTTGGTTTCTTAGCATCACTTCCAGGCCACCCTTGGAGCAGGCCATCCCCATTTTAGTGAAACCTCTTCTTGACAAGTCACTTTAGCCCCTGTCAACTGAGCTTCCCCCTGTGAAGTCTAAAGTTCGGTCCAAAAGCAGTGGGAAAGTGAACACCCCTACCACAGGCAAGAGGAAGCAGCCAGACGCGGATGTGTCTAATTTCATTCTTGCTACTGCTGCTTCTCCTCCCTCTTCTCTTGTGAGGACCCGAGCTGCGAAGAAGAAGAAAAGGAATAGTGTTGACGTCGTTGCTTCCTCCGTGATGGATCAGGGGTTCGATACTGATGATCTTGGGATGGAAGACACCTACCAGGCTGTGAAAGAGAAAGGTTACGGAGCATTGTACGTTTCTTCTCGGGAGGCGTTGGTCACATCTATTCCCATTGCAGAAGGTACTATATCCCAACATTCTTTACTTAGCGAAACTGGTTCTCTCGAAGTTTCACCATCTGGGGCTCCCTCCCCCTCATTGGAAGAGGAACTAGTTGACTATGGAATCACCCCTTCCTATAATGGCCATAGTTCTTCTTCGGGTGATGTGGGCATTTTGTATTTCCATAGCGAAGGCACTACTGACACTTATGCTTTGTTATCAGTCTCGAGAGAGTCTTCCAGTGATGATGAGGCCTCCCATTCTCCTAAGGGAGTTATCTCCACCACCCGACCTCTTCCTTATGGTCAGACTATGCGCCCTGTTGCTGTAAGTGTTTCTTTTATTGGAAATTTTATGCATATGATTTTCTTTCTTTCCCCTCATTATTTTATTTACTAATGAAAGTATTTTGCCATATTTTGCAGGTCACTTCCATGAAGGCAAGTAGTTCTTCACTTCCCCCACTACGACTAACGCCTTTTTAGCGGGAGAGAAACTCTATGCTCGTTTCTTCCCGAGGCCTCTTCAGAGAGGTTTGCTACCTCCTTCTTCCTTTTATCATGGACTGTAATGTATTAATCCACCAATTACATTTTGGTTTCATATGCTGGTATTTCCCTGCAGCTTTCATCTGTGCACCCTACCAGCACCAGGACCACCTCTGTGACTTCTCCTTCTGCTCAGGTATGCCTCGCCATTTTCTCAATTTTCATTGTGCCCTTTTCCTCTTTCTTTCTTTCTTTTCTTTACCTATTTGTAATGTGTAGAGGATGGTGCCTTCCGGCGCCGTCACCTCGTCTTCTCTTACTTCGACGGTGGGCACTTCTGCAGCTGAGCCCCTGGGCACCTCCTCATTTAAGGTGCGTATTTTTAAAAGTTTGTTTTCTTTCGATAATAGGAACTTTATACTTTTTGGCCTCTTGCATTTTCTTTGGGCCTGACAGCTTTTGGATTTTCTTCTTATGGAGGGACTCTTCCCTTACTTGATGTTACCATCCCCGGGTTATCCTCTTTGACGAGGATTTCTATTCCTTGGGTCCGTATATCTATGGACGGCAGGCCCTTGGTTCTGGCGATCTCTCGCGGCCCGATGTGTACTGTGACTTCAACTATTGAGCCCACACTTCAAGTTAGGCATTTCCATTCGAGCGTGGAATCTCCTTTTTCTAGGACATGTGACAAATAACATGTTTTGACATTTGCAAGGTATTAGCACAGCCTCTGCTGTAACGACCATCCTTTTCCACTCCTCCTCTTTGGATGGGGCTCGGGTACTTTAATATCTTCAAGTTAGACATTTTTTTCTAACCAGCCTGTATTTATCATAGACCTCTTTTACTTCTTTTGCAGTTATCCCTTGGTATTATTTTGACGGTGGCTCCTACTACTATCTTTTCAGTAGCCCCTGTGGGCGGTCCAGCTCGCCCTATTACCACACCCCCTCAGGTAACTATCTTTGTTGCGCAATCTTAAAATTTCCCCCTTTTTTTTAATTGAGGTGTCCTTTCATTTATGAGGTAGGCGATTTATTAACTCTTACCTCTTCTTCTCATTTGCAGCCTCACCTATCCACTGCGACTGTCATCGCTGGGATTGCTCCTTCGAAAGCACCTGCAGTTGAGGTAGCCTCCTTAGGAGCACTGGTTACTGAGATAGCCCCTTTAGGAGCATCCGCTGTGACTACTATCTTTGAGGTATCTCTTTTAGGAGCACCCGAGATTTAGGCAAACCCCTTAGAAGTACCCGTTGTTAAGATGGCCCTTTCAGGAGCACCAGCCACTGAGGTGACCTCTTCGGGAGCCCCTGCACCTCTTCCTTTGACTGCTATGGAGGGCATTACTCAGGTACAGTATAAAAGGACATCCATTTTCCTTATGCCATTCTTACATCTCTATTATTATTTTTTTGTTTAAACTGTGTAGGCTCTCTCAACTTCACCATTGTTGCGTTATTTTTAAGTAAGTGATGTTGGCCCAATGACTATGGAGTTTAATGAGGTTGCTCTGATATTTATGGAGTCTGAGAGTGGGATGGTTGTGAGAGAGGTATTAAACTAGCATACCCTCTTATTTTCTGTTCCCCTCTTTTCTTCTTGTGTATACTATGCAAGTATTATCATATCACTTTGTTTCATTGTTTCCAGGTGAATGAGGCTACTCCGATGACTGTGGAATCTAGCAGTGGGGTGGCTGTGAGAGAGGTATTAAACTAACATACCCCCTCTTTTTACTATTCCCCTCTTTTCTTCTTGCGTATACTGTGCAAGTGTTCTCATTTCACCTTTGTCTCATTGTTTCCAGGTGAGTGAGACTACTCCGATGACTGTGGAGTTTAAGAGTGGGATGGCTGCGAGGGAGGTATTAAACCGTCATACCCCCTCTTTTTACTATTCCCCCTCTTTTCTTCTTGTGTATAGTGTGCAAGTGTTCTCATTTCACCTTTGTCTCATTGTTTCCAGGTGAGTGAGATTACTCCGATGACTGTGCAGTCTGAGAGTGGGATGGCTGCGATGGAGGTATTAAACTGTCATACCCCCTCTTTCTACTATTCCCCTTTTTTCTTCTTTCGTATACTACGCAAGTGCCTTCACCTTCACCATTGTTTCATTATTTCCAGGTAAGTGAGGCGGCTGCTCCGGTAATTGTGGAGCCTGTTGAGGGGATGGCTGCGAGAGAGGTATTATTCTGGCGTACCCTCTCTCTTTTTACTGTTGCCCCTTCTTTTTTTCTTACATATACTGTGCAAGTGTTCTCATTTTCACCTTTATTTCATCATTTCTAGGCGAGTGAGATTGATCCTCCGGTGGTACCTGTGGTGGGGGAAGAGAGCATGATCACCCTTTTGAATTTGGGGGTAAGCTTTATATCATAGATAGGGTCTGGCTCGTAATTATCTTTCATCTCTTCAGCCACTTGACAAGCTTTACACTTATTCACATGCCCAATGGAGTCGGCCTCCATGGTCGGCCAATAGTACCCCAGTGTCATCAGCTGGTCATACAGTTTAGCGCCCCCAAGTGGGAGGGATCATGAGCTTCCTTCAACACCCTCTCCACGTCCTCTTTGGCTATGCACCTCAGTGACTTTTCATTGTACCCCTTCATGTATAACTCTCCCTCGACCAAGTAGAAACGGGCTATTCTTTTTCTAAGATAAATTTCATCCGCTCTCTCTGTGGGTAGCTCGCTATCTTTCAGGTATGCTATATATATGGTTGTCTCTAATCTTCAAAGGCTTCCACGAAGTTGGCCTCCACTGGCTGGTCAAAATTGGCTTGGCACTTTAAGCAGGTTTGTTATAAGTGAGCCGCTTCTGCGCTCATGGCATGCCAATAGTACCCACCTCGTTGCAGTCGTCTATAGAGAGGAATGTCAGTATCTCTGTAATGCATTTGGTGCATTTCTATTAACCTTTCCTTGTCTTCTTATTCATCGATGCTCCTTACTAGAAACGCTCCGGGACTCTTGAAGTAGAGAGTTCCCTGCAGCACATGATAGTTGGCTAACTCTAACATCTTCATCGTCCCTTCTATAGTTTCAAGCTGCTTCACCATTGGATGCCTCTAATCTTTTGGCTCGTTACTTGGAAATAAAGATTTTACTGTAATGGGTACTGTTCTCCGCCATACTGTAATGGTTGCTTCCAACTCCTCCATGTCTAGCTTTTGTGCTATGGTGGCGAGCGCGTCGGGGTGCCTGTTCATCGTTCGCGCCTACCTCTCCACAGTTACTTCCAAGAATTATCCCATCATCCTTTGAATGATGTGCATGTAGGGTGCTAAATTGGCATGCTTAAGGGCGAAATCCCCATTGACATGCCTCACTACTAAGTTGGAGTTCCCTCGTATACACAACATCCTGACCCCTCTTTTGAGTGCTTCTAACATCCCTAGAATGAAGGCCTCGTACTCAGCTTCATTATTTGAGCATTTGAAATCCAACTTGAAGGAGAGAGTGATCTTCTCTTTCCTATCTGACAGTATGATGTCGGCCCACCTGTTCCTTGAGCACTGGAACCATCAAACCCCATAGACCATTTCTTCACCTCCTCCGCCATGCATGCTTGAAAGCTCTCTCAGGATAGCTCTTCGCTAGGTGGTTCAAAAATTCCACTTGGGAAGTGAGCAAGCAGATCTGCCACTGCCTAGCTCTTAATAGCCTTGGGCACTATACATTTTAGATCATATTATGACAAGATCAAAAACCACCTTACTTCTTATCCCACGAGTACAGTCCACGCTAGGAGGTACTTGATGGGGTCACACTTAGTGACTATGTGAACCGTGAAGGCTAGAAGATAATGTCTCAGCTTTTGGGCTACAAAAACTAATGCCAGACAATGCCTTTCCGCGCTGGTGTACCTAGATTCTGTTCCAGCGATTACTCTTGACATGTAGTAGACAGGATTTTCTACCCCTTCCTTCTCTTATGCCAAAAACTGCCCCTATCGATCTCTCTGTCGAAGTGAGGTAGAGAAGCAACGGCGCTCCGGCCTCTGGGGGGATCATCGTGGGCGGAGAAGCTAAAAATTTTTAATCTTCTTAAACGATTTCTTATGTTTTTTTCCCCAAATCCACTTGGCCTTGTCTTTCAATAGGGGGCGTGAATGGATGAGTTACTTCTGCTAGCGCGGGTATAAACCTCCGCATGTAGGATACCTTTCCCAGGAAGCTCTTATGCTGCCTCTGACTCTTGGGCGGTGGCCTCATCACAATGGCTTTCATCTTCTCTGCATCTACTTGCACACCTTGTCTATTCACAACAAGGCCTAAGAACTTCCATGCAATAACCCCAAAGGCACACTTTGAGGGGTTTATCCTCATCTTGTACCTGCGGTACCTCTCGAATACTTTCCTGAGATCCTGCATATGTCTGCTTTCTTTATTAGATTTCACCACTAGGTCATCCACATAGAATTCTAGTATATCATGAAATAGGTGATGAAAAATCGCCACCATGGTCTGCTGGTATGTGGCCCCGGGATTCTGCAGTCTGAAAGGCATGAATGTGTAATGGAAGTTCCCTAATGGTATGCGAAAGGCAGTCTTCTCCGCATCGACATGATCCATTTTAATCTGGTTGTAGCCAACGTATCCGTCCATGAAACTATACATCTCATGTCCCGCGGTGGATTTAACTAAGCTATCTATGCTTGGTAAAGGAAATTCATCTTTAGGACATGCCCTGTTCAAGTCGCGAAAATCTATGCAGATTCTGATTTGGCTCTTGTCTTTCTTCGTCGCTGGCATTATGCTGGAAAGCCATATGAGATGATGGATAGTCTTAATGAACCTTGCTGCTAACAACTTCTCCACCTTGCCTTTTATCTTCAAGTCAAGGTATGCTTTTTATGTGCGCGTGGCTTGCCTTACTGGGAGGGCACTGGGGAGGATATTTAATCTATGGGAGCTTACTTCTAGATTTATCCCCAGCATCTCTGTGTACTTACAAGCAAACACAGCAGTGAACTCTCTAAGTAGCCCAATGATCACTTCTTTCTATTTTAGTTCCAGACCCTTAGAGATTAGAATGGGTCTGCTCTCACCCCCTTCTGACCCCAAATAGATTTCCTCTAATTCTTGCTGCTGCTCTCTGAGCCCATCTTGCATGCATTCTGGAGCTTCTTCCAGTTCCTCAACATGCTCAACGATATGGGATTCATCAATAATAAAACACTCAGGCATCGGGTCGATGCTCTCATCCCATAACACCGCCCGCGCAGACCATTATAAGCGATAAATGACCTTTCCATCCGGCAAGACCACCTTCTTGCAGGTTCGAGGGGGATTAGCCACCTCATCTACTTTCCTCTTTCCCTTTGCTATGTGGGGGATCACCCTCCCCCTAGACGATCATGAACGAACTTCTTCTGCGGGATACTTCCTTCGGCTACTTGCCTCCCTTCCAGCTTTTTTGCAAAGACCTTCCTTTCCTCATCTAACTCAGTGTAGAATGCAACATCTACCAAATGGGCCTCCTCGATGACGAAGGGTCTCTACATGGCCTTGATCACTATCTTTGTACCTCTAATGTTGGCCTTTGCACACTGATGGCGGGTGAAGGGCACTATGCTGTGGGTGTGCATCCATACCCTCCTAATAAGTAGTTGGTAGCTAGTGTTATCATTGATAACGTGGAACTTAATGTGGGAGGTGAAATTTCCCAACTTGACTCCCACATTCGCATATCTAATAGATTGCATTCCAGGATTATCAAATTCGAAAATTACTAGTGGTACCGGCACCACCTTCCCCTAGTCAATTCCTGTTTCATACAATGTACTGATGGGCATGATGTTAATATATGCTCCCCTATCCATTAACGCCCTGGGAAATGAGACTCCATTGACCATGGTTGTAACATACAGTGGGAGGTTGTGGAAGTAAGGCATCAGTCTATCTGCTTATGAAAATACCACCTCAGAAGTATACTTCTTAATCAGCCTTCCAATTAGCCCCTACCAATTTAGCGAAGGATCTCCATGCTGTTGCACTGCCTCCAAGACTTTCCTCGTGATGGCTACCCTTGTGTCATACTTCACCCCAATCTGGTCAAAAAAACAGTTGAACTTGGGGCTCCTTATTATGGCCTCACATTTAGAATCTAGGTCTACCTCATACGTCTGGGCATTGCAAACATACTCTGCCTCGGAGGTCCCTCCCTCATCTAGAGCGAGAATGACATCTATCTCACCTTCTGAGAGGGTCACTTCCTCAACTTCCCCATTTCCATCTTCTTATTTTAAAGTGAAGAACCACTCATCTCGCTTCCTTTCTAACTCAAATCTACTAAGTGATAGATTTTCTAACTCCTCACATAACTGATCGCCGCTCTCCCACTCCGTCAGATCTTTGGTAGCTTCTTCATCATAAGCAACTACCATGTTAGCAGTACCGAAGTGATGTAGTGGAAGTGGGTTCTCATTAACATCCACAGGGGGGATCTACAAGGTACCATTGGCCACCTACTCACCAATGATCCTTCGCAAGTAGTAATAATCTTTGGTAGAGTGCTACACATGTTGGTGCAACTCACAGTACTTTGGATTGGCCTTGTCAGCTGCAGTTGGGGTTTCTCCTTTCAAGTGAGGAGGACCTGCCACCCCTTCTTGTACTAAGGTACGATAACAATTCATAGCCTCAGCTACGCTGCAGGGTAGCGGCGGTGGGGCATCTTCTCCAAACTTTCTGTTATTGTCGGTACTGTTATTCTTGGCCCAGAGCCTCCCTTCTTTCCTTTGGGATTCCCGTCCACATAGTTGACCGCTTGTCTCCTCGAAACTTGAAACCTCCCGGACGTCAAGGGAACCTGCATCCTCCAACCCGGGGCCCTTGGTTTGATTATCATAGCTATGTTGCTAGCAGCCCTGCTGAACTCTATAGTTTCGTTGATTAAGTGCAACTTGTATTCCTCTAAGAATCCTTTCACATATATCTGCAGCAACCTGGCCTTCGCCATACTGAGGTGTGTTTTAACGTGCAGCATACTGAGGTGTGTTTTAATAGCCCTTCCGGATCGATAGGGTGTAGGTAACCCCCACGTCTCTATACCATTTGTCGATAACTGCGGATGTGCTATTCTTGAGTCTGCCAAAAATCTAGTAAGAAAGATTCACTCCGATCAGGGTAATGCTATTTCAGAGGATCCGACCATAACTACTGACACAAAGTTCTTGCCATTGGGATCTTTATGAAAACTAAGTCTGATTGATCTGGCTGAAGTCTGCAATTTTATGGGCACATATGCCTCTGCGACTTTTCATAGGCATGCGGCATATGCAATTGCGATCTTCTTGCTCTTGGGTTTATGGAAACCACTGACTCCACGTCTGTCCATAGGCATTCGCTATCTACAACCAGGGTCTTATCTTGTGATTTGATGATCCATAGCATTTGTAGTTATCTTGAGGTATGATTGTTGTTAACTTTTTTTTGTTATACCTATTGGATGAAAATTATAAATAAATTAAAGCAAACAATTAACTTTTCATTAAAATGAATTTAAGGGATACAAAAGTTGCTTTCTGGACCAGATATGGCCTTGTAATAATTTAAAAAAATTAGCAAAAACTACTTTAAACATCTTTTAGGCCACGACCTCTTTGTTGCTTAGTTGAAGGTTGCAGTCTTTGTAAACCTTTGTAGCATCATATGCTTAACAAGTCTTTCAACCTGGTGCTTTAGGCTTTATCACTTGTTAGTAATATGGTCGTGGACATTGTGGAACTCCAACTATTTATTTTTGTCCCTTCTTCCAATGAGACTTTTGAGCTTATCTAGTTGCTTGACGAGGTTTTCTTCTTTGATATTAGCCAAAATAGTTTCTAGGTTGCTGTTGAGAGGAGTAAACTCTTCATACGACCCTTCTGGATGATCCTTGTGCTTTCTTTTCTTCCTTTTCACCACTTCTGTTGTGAACTTCCTTTTATAGGTCGCAGCCTCTGCCTTGATTTCAGTGTCTTCGCCCTTCCATGTATTGGTGAAGGCAACATACTTTATCATCATGATCTTTTGGCCGAGGATATTCATTTGGCCCTAGAGTAAGGTCTGACCTTCATAAAGATGGTTGATGCATTTTATTAAGTGTGCAACATCTTCAGTGTGCTGGTGTACTGATCTCGAGATACCCTCCATGTTGAGTTCTCTTTAAATAACTAGCTCTTTAGAAAATATTTCTTTCTTCAGAATTGAGCTAAACATAGTGAGAAATATAAGAGTTATAGAGAAAGAGAAAAACCATATATTGAGCAGATAATAATAACTAGACGAGGCCTGTTCTCTTGAGGCTGCGGCCTGTTAAGCCAAAAAGGGATGAGGTCGTGGCTATTATCCTTTATAAGGAGTTTTTAAATTGCGATTAATAAGAACGAACATGATTTTCTCCCCGAGATGATCCTGCTTGGTGGATAATCTACCGAATATATGCCCTTGGATAGAACGGTAATGCAATAACTGAAAAGTTAGTAAAACATCTTTAACCCATCCTAGGCAGTTTAACGATCCTTAAGGCGATAGACCTGTAGGATTTTACCCACATAATCATCGATTTTCAATCCTATAACCTATCCTTATGCAAGTTAACCAGACCTATGAGCCATAAAACATGTTATGGGATTTTTTAAGCATTATGTGGCATCTTCGGTTTAAAAGAAAGCAATTCTATGAACAAAAATGCTAAACATGCCCAGAAATAGAAATTTGGTCTAAACTATTACTGGGTGGCCGTGATCTGTAACATAACAATATGTAAGGTCGTGGACCTTTAGGGATATAATGCAAATTCTAGCCCAAATTTTGCCCAAATGAGATTTTCTACCCCAATAATTAAACTAAAAAGCTTTTTAAGTGTTAATATAGGGCATAATAAGTCATTATGTGCAAATAAACATAAGTTCAGCAACAAATACCTAGGTTACAACACAACATGACAAAATCACCATAAAAATTAGAGAAAACAACAAATATGTTCATCTTTAGTTCCCAATCCTTATAAAGTCGTGGCCATTTTAAAAGTTTAGGTAAATTTAGACATGAGAACATCACTGGGGGAAAAGGATCTGCCCAAAAAACCCTAAATAGGCTTGGAAAATAGATCTGAAAATATGGAGATACCCTTATGTGAAAATATGGGCCTAACCGCCAAAATTTCACATATAAGATGTAGATCGAAGATCCCTATGAATGAAATAAGGCACAAACGACCTGATTTGTGAGAAACTCGATAGAACATCTTATTTTTCACAGACGATGTCAGACTTTTGTTGTCCAAAATTGGATATACTAAAGGAAATCGTGCCATCAAAGCTATGCACAACAGTCAGAGTATGTAAATAGAGAAAAAGATAGATAAAAGAGAGATAACACAATATTTATAGTTGTTTGGCCATTAAAACAAGCCTACATGCAATTTGGAGCCTGATTTCTCTCTCTCTCTCTCTCTCTCTCTCTCTCTATATATATATATATATATATATATATATATATATATATATATATATATATATATATATACACACATTTGGTGCATGTTGGGAGCCTTAGAGGCATACACGAAGCGAGAAGCACGCTAAATACATGAACATACATCTACTGTACATGGGAAGCTGCAGACCTTGTAATGGTAATAAGTAGAGTCCGCACATGTTATGTGACTGATCTTCGGGAATATGTGACTGATCTTCTGGAGTAGGTGACCGAAGTGGGACTACGTTGTCAAAAGAAGCTAGAGAGAGTTGGGCAGAGCTTCACTAGCCAGATGTAAGGAATCTTTCTAGAATGTGGACAACTAGCGATCCAATGCTGGCGTGTAGGGGTCCGCAACCATTACATTTGGAATTGTGCCGAGGCTATAAGGATGCGACCTATAAGGCACCTGGCCGTGGCCTTCTGAGGTGGTCCGATGCTTAGAGTCCGTGACCTGTCTATGCACCAGGTCGTAGTCTTGTATAAAGGGGCAAATGGTGAATTGTCTTGGTTAGGTACCAAGTCATGACCTTTTTTATAGGCTGAGGCCTTTTGCCAATACTTGAGCGTATGTTCACTGTGCACACGTGGAATTCCATGCCATGTGTCTCCTGATCATTGAATGACATATTTTAGGTACAACAGTCACATTTTATAGGGGATGTGTTCGTGTCAAATAAAAAAAACGATCATGTCAGATCGAAACCCTACTCGAAAATACAAATTGCGATCCTAGATACTTTTCAGTGGACTTATTGAAGAAACCATTTTTATCTTATCCTTATCGCTAATTTTTAAAGAGTTTAGAGACTTATCACCATGTTTCCAAGAGGGGGATAATTAAGTAGTGACCAAAACGCAAAGTAGATATACTTGCCCCCACGTTTAATGCATATTTTCACATACCCCGCCAACTATGCTATTTTTTTTTACTTAACCCCCAATTTTTTTATGGAAGTCTAAGGCCATGTTTAGCTGCGAAAAGCTAATTTTTGTATTTTATTTTCAATTTTCATCTCCATTTGTAATTTTCATTTTCCATAGAAATTTAAAAAAACTAGAAAATGCGTTCATATGCTAGATACATTATTATTTGTAGAATGTAATTTATTAAAAATTTGGGGGTCAAATATAATTTACATAAAGTTTATGGTTATAATATAATTATAAAAAGTTCAGGGTCCAAATATAATTTATAGAGAGTTAAAAGAGCAGAAATAAAATTTATAGAAAGTTCAAGTGTGACACCCCGACTAATTAAATACCGGGTAGCTACTGCTTTATTAAATCAATACAAAATGTCAAGTTGATTCAGTTAATAGCATCATTGTCGAAAACATTTTAAAGATTACTAACCACCTACTATTTAAAAAGTAAGTTGCCAAATTTTAAGTTATCTGATTAACATGCAAAAAGAATAATGTAAGTACAACATAAAACCATTCACCATAACGAAGTAATGAAATAACCAACGATAGTAATAAGTCCGTAGGAAAACTCCTCACAACAATCCCACAACTAAAAATAATAAGACAAGTCTGAATTCTGAATTAAGTACATGCCCGAATTCTGAATAACTGAAATAAATGAAATGCCTCTAAAAGAAATGGGCGACATGCCCTACAACTGATAAATACTGAGTATAGAGTCAAGATAGATGAAGCGTCTATAATCAATGTCCTGTAACTCCCACAAACCGCTACAGCTCGTCACCTGAATGAGGATCCTAAGCATGGTGTCCTTGTGGCTGGGCACCTAAAATGGTTTTTACAGAAAGATAGATTTGAAAGCAAACGGGTCAGAGCCCGAATGTGGAGAGTATTTTAAAAACAGCAAGTGCTTTAATAATAATTAAAACAATGAATGCAAGATACATGTTAGGACGTGCTCTCACATGAAATACTCACCTCTCGTTTAACTGTGCACTCCTAACGTTCCTTTACCAATTCATGTGTTTTCTCATAACTATCTAATTCCAAAGAGTTTCTAACACTCCTACTCGGTTCACGTTTAATTTCCAACCTTAACAATTAAATAGAGAGTTCTACTTTAATTCTAGGATTCCCAATTATTAACAAGACCATTTATTGATACATGTCCCCTTTTATCTTTTCCTAATATTACAATTACTATACCCACAATTAACATAGCAATTTCCTTTTCATTTAACCGTATATTATTCACATCATAAATATACTATACAAGCACCCAAAGGCTAAGCTGCGGTGCACACATACTCTGCTATCCATCCCGGTACATCACGTACATAAGGATTACAAATTCCGAATCTCTCAGGAATTGTTGGAATAAACACCACACACAAAAATGGAGGCGAACATAATTCAACATATCCATGGTCACGTACATACCTACGCTCCATAGTCAGCTGACTTATTAACTCACAAATAAGTCGTTCTCTTGAACTATGTCCTCGAGGTACCAATCTAAATCCGGGCAACACAAGGATAAGAAGGCCCTAAGCGAACGTAACCTCCCGTGATAGCAAGTATGGTAGGTATGTCATACATATAGAAATCATATACTAAGCATCACACATCTTAGATAATTCAATATTAATAAAGGTATACTCTACATCCTTATACCATTATTCCAAATTTGTATATTTTACGTCTCTCGATAATATAAAAGTTAAACTGTCGACACGTCTCACGTCGTAGTTTCTTATACTTAAAACCTATCTAAAAAAGATTATTAAGTTCCTATTATTCCCATGTATAGCATCTTTAATTCTAAGGTCCTTACTTCTGCCCCAAACCTCATTTCATCAAAGTATTCAAATTTACACTATTAACCCAAATATTTACTCACTTATCGAATTTCATTAGTTTTAGAATAATTCCTCAAATTGAATTCTAATTAAGGTCCAAATCTCATAACCAAGCCTACAGGTCTTCCTTAAGATTAAGGGTATTCATATGATCTCCAATAATATTAATCAAGGTTTAACATCATTAAAATTTAAATAGGGAAAAACTTTACTCATTCTGGGAAGGTCGATCGATCGACCTTTTCCTTCGATCGATCTATGGTGGTCGATCGATCGACTGATGAATGCCGATCGATCGATTGCACCAGGTATGGTTACGGACTGCTTCGTTTTGCAGTTTTCAAATCAACCCAAAACATACTTTTAATGCATGAATCTCTAATATAACGTTATAGCATCATCATATAACCATCCTACAACATTAATAACGTTCTAAAACCAATAATTCATCATTCAAGGGCTTTGTATGGATCAAATCTTCATCAAGAATTCCAGATTACTATTTCTTTCAAGAACATTAATAAACTTATTCAAAAATCCGTTTTTAAATCATCAAGGGTCATAATTATGAGTTCATAATTCGGCCAGATTGTTACTACATGCAGTCCCTAACATAATTCATAGTTTTAAACTTTCAATTCATGGGTCTATATCATCTTCCAAGATAAATTCGATAATTCCTAAACATGGAAAAGCATAGCTTTAAATCAATTGTAATTAAACCACTTGCCTTAATCTTTCTCTGAATTTGATGTTGAGTCTTGAAGGCTAAGTTGTTCTCCCTCTCTCTTTCTGCAGAATTCTCTTCTCTCTCTCTCTCTCTACAAGTTTCTCTAAGGAAGATGACAATGGAGGTGTGGTTGGTTTTTGGTAAGTTGGGATTATATCTTAACTTCTCTCGTAGCCCATTAAGTCCCTTAGTGTAAGTAGTGGGTTTAGTGGATAAAGAAAGAGTCAGATTTTTATCTCTTATTTTCGTGGGTTTTAATTCCCAGATTTTTGAAATTACCAAAATGCCCCTATAAGTTACCGGTATGGCCCAATAATGCCCCGGAACCCAAACTTAACCCCCGGCTAGTGTTTTCTGACTATTTTGACCCTTCCGGACGCATTGGCGACTCAAAATGCCCATACGGGTGATAAAAATAAAATTCACTTTTTAATTCAAATAATTATATTCCTGACGCGACTGTCACGCGCGTCCCAACAAAGTTTCCCAAATTGTCGTATTTCAATCTCGCGACAATTTCAATATTTCCAATATTCATATATTGCCAAGTATACACATTATAATCAAATATTAACTCACATCTCGTTAATATTTTTATCCGAATTAATTTCCAATTAATACACATTTAATTCAATTAATCCCCAAAAATAAATATCATGAAAATACGGGGTATTACATACTTCCCCCCTAATAACTAAATTTCGTCCCGAAATTCGGAACTAGAAAGTACCTGGTAAGAACAACTCCGAATAACGTTCGCGCATCTCATTCTCGCGCTCCCATGTGGACTCCTCGACATTATGATGTCGCCATTGAACACGCACTAACGGAACTATCTTTGACCGCAGTTCCCGCTCACTTCGGTCCAAAATAGCAATCGGCCCCTCCTCGTAGGAGCTATCCGGCTGGAGATCGATGTCCTCCAAAGCAATATGAGAATGAGCCAAATCGTCTCTAAGATATTTCCTTAGCGAGGAAATATGAAATACATCGTGAATCCGATGTAAATGCTCCGGTAATCCAAGCCTATACGCAACCGGTCCAACCCGCTCAATAATAGGAAATGGTCCCACATATCTCGGTGCCAACTTCCCTTTCTTCCCGAAACGCATGATCCCCTTCATAGGAGATACTCTGAGCAAAACTTGGTCCCCCACTTGGAACTCCCTGAAGAATCTCTTCGCATCAGCATAGCTCTTCTGCCGATCCTGAGCTACTCGAATGCGATTCCGTATCAATTATATCCTTGCCGAAGTATCCTGAATCACTTCCGGCCCAAGTAGTTTGTTGTCCCCCACCTCCAACCAACATGCTGGGGAACGACAAGGTCTACCGTACAATGCCTCAAATGGAGCCATGCCAATGGTGAACTGGTAGGAGTTGTTGTAAGAAAACTCCACCAGTGGAAGATACTGCTCCCATCCACCCCCAAAGTCAATGATACTCATACGTAGCATGTCCTCCAACATCTGGTTTGTACGCTCAGTTTGCCCATCGGTCTGCGGGTGATACGCCATACTCAACCGCAATTCTGTGCCCATGGCCTCCTGAAAACTCTCCCAAAACCGTGAAACAAATATCTTGTCTCGGTCAGACACGATATTTATGGGCACACCGTGAAGTCTCACTATCTCTGAAATGAAGAGCTGGGCATACTGTCCCGCAATGTAGTCTGTCCTTACGGGTAGGAAATGAGCGACTTTGGTCAACCTGTCCACAATTACCCAAATGGAGTCATGACCTCTCTGTGACGTAGGCAACCCCGTTATAAAGTCCATGGAGATGCTCTCCCACATCCACATCGGGACCTCCAATGGCTGTAGAAGTCCTGTCGGTCTCTGATGATCCACTTTAACTAGCTGACAAGTGGCGCATTTTGAAACAAACACGGCAATATCTCTCTTCATCCCGCTCCACCAATACTGTCGCCTCATGTCTTGGTACATTTTGTCCCCTCCGGGATGTACCGCGAACCGTGAGCCGTGCGACTCTGCCATTACCTCGTGCCGCAATTCTTCCCCTTCCGGAACTACCAATCTCCCATTGAAGCGTAATCCCCCGTCTGAGCTAACGGTATAGGACTCGGCTCCCTCTGCTAGTAATCGAACTATCTGTTCCTGACAGAACGAATCTTTTGCTTGTGCCTTTACCACCTTCGTGACAATTTGCGGTGTAACGGTCATCACAGACATGAATGATCGGGCCACTGCATCCTGGTGTCCCAACTCCTTCCACTTGGCCTTCCACACCCCTGCCACCTCATCTACTGGCCTACGGCTCAACACGTCTGCCACCACGTTAGCCTTCCCCGGGTGATACTGGATATCGAACCAATAATCTTTCACGAATTCAAGCCACCTCCGTTGCCGCATATTCAACTCCTTCTGCGTGAATAGGTACTATAGGGACTTGTGATCCGTGAACAATCGAAACTTCTCCCCCAAAAGGTAATGTCTCCAAATACGAAGGGCGAATACCACTGCCGCTAACTCCAAGTCATGGGTAGGGTAATTCTTCTCGCGAGGCTTAAGCTTACGGGAAGCATAAGCTATGACCTGACTCTCCTGCTGCAGTACACCTCCAAGTCTTTGTAAGGACGCATCGGTGTAAACAAGATACTCAACTCCCGGTCTCGGCAATGCTAACACAGGTGCTGAGGTTAACTTGTCCTTCAACTCATCGAATGCCAACTGACAGGCATCACTCCAAATGAACGGCACACCTTTACGAGTTAGATGTGTCATGGGACCCGCAATCGTGGAGAAACCCCGAATAAACCTCCTGTAGTATCCTGCTAAGCCCAAGAAACTACGGATCTCAGTCGGTGTCGTGGGCTGTCCCAACTCCCTCACCGCGGATACCTTCCCCGGATCAACAGATATTCCCCTGTCGGAAATAATATGTCCCAAAAACTGGACCTCCTTTAGACAAAACCCGCACTTCTCATATTTTGCATACAGCTCGTTCTGACGTAGCGTCTGCAAAACTTGTCTCAAATGCTCGGCGTGCTCCTCCTCTGTCTGGGAGTAGACCAGAATATCATCGATGAAGACAATGACAAATTGATCTAGGAAATCCCTGAACACCCTATTCATCAAGTCCATAAACGCTGCTGGAGCGTTGGTCAAACCAAATGGCATAACTCGAAACTCGTAAGAACCATATCTCGATAAAAACGCAGTCTTCGAGACGTCCTCCTCCCTGATACGCAACTGATGGTAACCAGATCGCAAATCAATCTTTGAGAAGCAAGAAGCTCCTCTCAACTGGTCGAATAGGTCATCGATTCGAGGCAACGGATACTTATTCCGTATCGTGACCTTGTTTAACTCCCGGTAGTCCACACGCAATCTCAGTGAACCATCTCTCTTCTTCACGAACAACACAGGGGCACCCCATGGTGAAGTACTCCTCCGAATAAACCCCTGACCCAACAACTGCTCAATCTGATCCCGTAACTCCCTCATCTCAGCTGGAGCCATACGATACGGTGCGCGTGCTATAGGTCTCGTATCTGGCAATAAGTCTATAACAAAGCCTATCTCTCGACTGGGTGGTAGGCCTGGTATCTCCTGAAACACATCGGAATACTCCCTGAAAACTGGGATCGAATCTAAAGGAATCACAACCTCCTTAGAGGTATCCTCCTCTAAGTAGTACAAATGAGCGGTCGAACCTCCCTCTGGGCGAGGCATCGCCACTACAAACATCTCTTGCCCCGGAATGGCAAAAACAATGCTCCCACCGAAACAATCAATCATGGCTCTATAATCAGCGAGCCAATCCATACCGATAATCACATCGTGAACATGCATATCTAATACCAACATATCTGCAGGTAATACTAGACTACCAATCTCTACCCACACTCCCTGGCATATAAAGAAAATAAGTGACCCACTCCCCAATGGTGAGTCTACACAGGTTACTGTGCTCTCTGCCATAGCTAACAACCCTAAGGCTTTCGCAAAATGTGTAGTGTGGTGACAATTATTATGTAACACAAATAAATATGAAAGAGGTAACAACCAAGAAAAGATAAATAACAAGCCAATCACACAACAACGGAGGTACGTGGTTCAGCAAAGAAGTGCCTACGTCCACGGTGGTTCAGTCAGTGTTATTTCTCTATATTATGAGGAATAAGTACAGAGAATACAACTTGTCCTTTGCCCCGGACTTAGGGTTTAATTTATACATGTGTATGTTGGAGTAGTGGGGGTGATGGGTTCCTTCTTATTAGCCATCTCCCCTACATGGAATCGTGTTTCCCCACAACTTCCCTTCATGGGATCGTGGGGTAATTGGATTGATATGAAGGTGATGGGCCTGGACTTTGGGCCGCTAGGGAGAGGCTACTCGTCCAGGCCTATGGTGTTAAATTCAAGGTCCCCACAATTGCCCCTAAATTTGTTGGGCCATCTTTTCAGGTCCAATGAATTTAAATAATCAGCTATCATGGTTGATTTCTTTGAAAACTGTGAAGTTACTTTGGCGGCACCCGCTTCGCTATCCGTGCGCTATGATTAGACTTGAAGGCTCGTTGGAATAAGGCGCATTTCTTTTTATCGCTTCAGGCTTTTCCAGCAATCTTTCGTCTTCTGAGAGCTCTTGCGCTTAGTACCCTCTGTTTTTTATTTCAACTTTCGTTGCTTCTTCGCCATTTGACCTGATCTTCTGTCTTGTAAGTCTCTCGTGCTTTTTTGCATTTTCTCTTTGGTTTGTAGTTTTTTTTTTGTGTGTGTGTTTTTCCAATGGCGAAGATTGGAAATAGGTCTGTGGCTGAGTTTAGAAAATTCTATAGTATTCCTGAGTGGGTAGAGATTGAGTGATGTGCCTCGCCTCCTAGGAACGTTAGGGATATAGAGGATGCACATTGGATTCACGTCCTGTTGCTCTCCCAGGGGGGACTTACCTTCCCTCCCAATGATCTGTTTCTGCACTTCTTTAGCTACTTCAGTATTGTGCCTGCACAATGTTCGCCTAACGTATGGAAAATAGTGAACGGCGTGCATAGGATAAATCAATTGTATGGCACGAAGTTAGGGCTTGTCGAGGTCTGTTTTTGTTACTCCTTTTCTCGAACGAGTTCAGGTGTTCGGTACCTTAAGGCTAGGAGCCCTGATAGGGTATTGGTAGTAAATCTACCTGATTCCCATAAGGACTACTGGCAAGAAGGTTTTCTTGTCAGGAATTGGCAACTTTCCCCCCAATTTGAAGGGTCGAGGTCTGAGAGGTTCACTGTTCCTTTTTATGGGGAAGAATATATAGGTAGATGCCAGATTATTATTTCAACCTTTGCTGACTTTGTGGTTTTTCTAACTTCTCCTTGCTTTTTCTTTTACAGCGAAGATAAAGAACTTGGAGCCTGCTCTCAGCGAGGTTCGTATCTCGGAACTGGTGAAAGCTTGGAACATCAGGGAACCCTTGGGTGACGGCGAGCATCCTAGGTCTGCTGCTTTTCTACTTGAATACAAGAACACAGGCTCCAGCTTCATAGCCCGACCTGTGGATACTGTTCCAGACTTTGACTCTTCCGAAGAGATTTCTGCTGAGCCTATCCAATTGGACGAAGAAGAGAGCAGCTCGGAGAGTGAGCCTGTAGGTGTTGTGAGTAATTTGGGTGGAGGTAGTGCTGATAGCAGCAGTTCCTCGAGTACTACCAGCAACTCAGGTGAAGAAATGCCTCCCAGGAAGAATTTAATCCGAGATGATGATGATGATGATGATGATGATGATGTGCTTCTTGCACAGAGGTCCAAAAAATCGAAGACTATCTCTGGGGCCATAGCTACTGGTTCTCGGCCTTCCCCTCAAAAGCAAGAGAAGAAGAAGAGGGAGGAGGGGCAGACGAGGGAGAGGGAGAAGAAAAAGGAGGAGGAGAGGAAGAAGGTGGAAGAGAGAAAGAGGAGGGAGAAGGAAAAGGAGGAGGAGAGGAGGAAGATGGAACTGAGGACCAAGACCGGTCAAGCCTTGGTCCCAGTATCTGCTCTGCCTGAGGGGGCTTCGGTGGCCACCTCTCCTCAGCTCGCCCCTGCGCTGCTTGAGAGGGCAGTCCTCCCTGCAGATCGTGAGAGGGCGTCAGGGTCCGATCAACTGGCTTTGCAAGCTAGCCAGAGGCTTGCCTTGGTAAGGTTCCTTTTCTACTTCTCAACTTTTTCTAATCCGTTTTGTTGGTTTCTTCTTTCTGATCCTTTCCTTGTTTTTTGCAGTTTGTGACTGACTTTGCTGTGCTCTATCGCTCTCGCGACGAGCTTCTGAGAAGGAACACCGAGCTGGAGCAGCAGAAGTCTACTCTGGTGGCCAGAGGTTCTCAGCTGGAGGCCGATCTGAAGGCTGTTGATGCGGCTCGAGCTTCTTCTGCCTCGGCCCTTGCTAATTCTGCTCGCGAGAGAGATAATGCTGTTAGGGAGCTTGGCGAGCTGAGGAAGTCGTATGATCAGGTCTGCTCGAGCAAGCTGGACTTTGTGGAGAAGAACAGGGTTCTTGCCGAGCAGCTGGAGGCGGAGAAAGCCCAGGCAGCCACTCTTAAAGAACATTCATACAATTCTGGCTGGGCTGCTGCGTATGAAGACGTCGAGGTTCAGATAGGCTATATTAGCCGTCTGAACTTCAAGAAAGGGTGGAACAAGGCCCTTGTGGCCGCTGGGGTGGATGTTGTATCCCCACTCTTTGACGAGCATGATCCAGGGCCAAAACCGGTCGTGGATGAGGACCCAGCCCCAACTGCTGAAGGCAGCAATCCTGTTTCTCGGGCGACCTCTTCTGATGCTCCCTTGGTCGAGGAGGAAGCGGATGCCCCTGCAGAGGGTAATGCCCCTGCCGATGCTGATAAAGACAAAGGTCCATCCACCGAGGTTGCTAAGTGATAGGGATTCTTTGTAATTTTTTCCTTTTTTGTTCTGATGTAACCTCGCTCGTTATCAATGAAAAGACTTTATTTTTGTTTATGCTGATCCCTTTCTTTCCTTTTTCTTTTACTTGTAGTTGGTTGATGTGGATGACTATGTTCCTGTTACCTCCCAATTAGGTAGGACTCTGGGTCCTAATGCAAGCCCTGCAGTTCGCCAGGCTTTTGCTAGGCTTTGCAGGTTTGCTAAGTCAAGGAACCAGAAATATAAAGATCAGTCCGAGCTGGTGGCCAAATTGAAGGACAGGCTCCAGGAAATGGAAGAGATCGGAGCTTCAGTGCAGGAAGAAATTAGCGAGCTGAGAGCAAAGTTACTGGAGGCCACCGAGATCAATCAAGTCGTGGAGTTTCTTCAGCGGGAGAATGACGACCTGAGGCGGGAGGTCTTGAAGCTTAAGGAGCATTCGCCGAGCACCGCTTCGGCAGTCCTACAAGGCTCTTCCTCGTCGCGAGTTGCTCGGCCTTCCCTCCCGCGTGCTGGTAGGAGTACACGGGGTAGGAGTAGGGAAGTTGAGGAGCAGCGTGAGAGGGAAATGGAAGAGCTGCGCGGCGATGTCCGGCGAGCTTACGTAACTGTTGTTGGGCTTCAGAGGGATGTCACCCGACTGCGGCATCTATTCAAGAAGGGCCCTCGCCAAGTGTGGACTGATGGTTATGATCAGGGCTGGTTGGATGCTCCCACGAGATTATCAGAGTTCGAGGAGCTTTCCTTCATCAGGGGGTGGTTGAGTGCTCTCAAAGAGCTGCAAGTCCCAAGGAACTCGATATTGTGGTATCGGCACGAGGTTTCTCCCTCTACTCTGATGCCCAATCCATTCAGGCGAGATGATCGATGGATTCCTATCGATGCTATTCCTCGGCGACTTCTGGAGTTGGACACAAATGAGGTTGTTGAGGAATTCGATCCTGCCCCTGATGACGGGAGGAGAGCCAAGGTTGCTGACTACCTCGCTCGGAGGCTTCCACCTTCTTGATATTTTTTTTTTTAAATAATTGTAAATGCTTTGGGCGAGCCTTTGCCGACTAAACATGTACTATTATTGTTTGTAAATATAAAAGATTAATGGAAAGTTTGAGTTTTGGGCGATTTTGCCGACTAAACGTGTTTATCCAATCTTTGTTATATTGTTGCAGCTTCGCAATCTTTATCTTGTCATGTGAGTGTCCGCCCAGTCCAGTATTAAGAATACCATTGTGCTCTCTCTTTACCTTTGAGGTCGTGTCGTCACACTCCCTTAGGTCTAAGAGGGGCAATTGGCGAGGACACACCTGTCATTGGATGTCTTCATCCGGTCAGGATTTTGTTTAACCAAAGTAGGTTTGATGCCTAAGAATACTCTGTAGGGCTTCATATATTGCCATGGGCAATGCTAAGAGGTCTGTCGTGCTTCGTGACGATGACCCGAGGAGGGGTGTTCCCCTGCTATTATACCTGTGATTTGAAAAAGATGTGCAATAAGATATAATTGTTACTTTTTAGAGATTGATCAACTGAGAGATTTTTATTGATAAATAGAGAAATAAACTGTCTTTTCTCATAATGAGTACAATAAAAGATCTAATGAATTGAACTCCTAAAAGTAGAATTTCTTGAGATTAGCTGCGTTCCATGCTCGTGGTATCTCTCTGCCCTCCATCATTTTCAGATGATAGGCACCTTGCAGATCGTCTCTAATTATCTCATAAGGTCCTTCCCAGTTTGGGCCCAGTTTACCATCTGATGGCTTCACTGTGTTGCCCAGGACCTTTCTTAGGACATAGTCTCCAACTTCGAACTTCCTCGGATTGACCTTTTTACTGTAGTGCTTCGCGAGCTGTTGCTGATAGCTCGCTAGTTTTACTAGGGCTAGTTCCCTGCGTTCGTCGGCCAAGTCGAGTTCAGCGAGCAGAGCCTGATCGTTCGGACCCTGCTCGAGAAGGTCGGATCTCATTGTAGGCAATCCTGTTTCTAATGGGATGACCGCTTCCATACTATATGCTAGTGAGAATGGCGTTTGACCTGTGGCTCGCCTAGGAGTCGTTCTGTATGCCCATAGGACATGTGGTAGCTCGGTTGCCCATGCGCCCTTTGCTCGCTCTAACCGCTTCTTCAACCCAGGGATCACTGTTTTGTTGGAAGCCTCAGCTTGTCCGTTGCTTTGAGGATAAGCTACTGAGCTGAAGTGGTGCCTGATCCCGTGCTGGTCGCAGAAGTTCTGAAAAGGGCCACTCTCGAACTGTGTTCCATTGTCAGTGATGATGGTTCTGGGGATCCCGAATCGAGTGATTATATTTCTCCATATGAACTTCATCATGTCAGCATCTCGAATATTCGCCAGTGGTTCTGCCTCGATCCATTTGGTAAAGTAATCAGTTACGACCAACAGGTATTTGCGATTGCCGGTAGCGGTGGGCAGTGGTCCCACGATGTCCATTCCCCATTGGGCGAAGGGCCAGGGGCTGGTCAGGGATTTCAATTCGCTGGCAGGCTGGTGGACCATGGGGGCGTGAAGCTGGCATTTCAGGCATCTGCGGACATATACTGCGGAGTCCCTTTGCATATATGGCCACCAGTAACCTTCCTTTATTGCTCGGAAGGCTAGAGACCTTCCTCCGACGTGGCTCTCGCAGATTCCTTCGTGAAGCTCGTGAAGCACTGTCTTGACATCGCCTGGGTGGACGCATCTAAGGTAGGGGCCGGAGAAAGATCTTTTATACAAGTCGCCTCCCGTGGATAAGTGAAAGCGAGCAGTTTTGACTCTTATCTGGTGGGCAGTCCTCTTATCCTCTGGGAGCGTTCTGTTCTTCAAATAGTCTCTCAAGGGATCCATCCAGCTTGGGGTTGGTTCCAATTGGAGTATGTGTTTCTCTTTGGTCAGCTCGCAGTTGGGGTAAATGCTCGGGCAGCTAAGGAAATCGATAGGGATTATCCTTTTAAGGGTTGAGTTAACTGCCGAGCTTAAGGCTGCCAAGGCGTCAGCGTGGCTGTTTTGCCCCCTGGGAAACTGTTGGATGTTGATTTCTTCAAAGTTTGTCATTAAGTTTCTTACCAAGGAGAGGTAGGCTGCCATCCTCTCGTCCTTCGCGTTGTAGTCTCCACTTATCTGATTGGAAACTAGTTGCGAGTCTCCGAATACTTGTAAATGCTTTGCTCCTAGAGTTTGCGCCCTTTGGAGACCTACTATTAAGGCTTCATATTCTGCTTCGTTGTTGGAGGCTGCAAATCCCAGCCTGATTCCTTGCTCGAGGATTGTATTTTCTGGAGTGATGAGAACAATTCCTACTCCTGCCCCCTTTGAGTTGGAGGCTCCATCAACAAATAGTTTCCAGCCTTCCCTTGTAGCCTGGTTGCTTTGTTCTGTTGGTTTAGGCTGGTCGAAGGGCTCTTCGCCTGTGAATTCCGCTATGAAGTCAGCAAGGATTTGACCCTTGATAGCCGTCCTTGGTTGAAATTGGATGTCAAACCGGCTGAGCTCGACTGACCATTTAGACAGTCTGCCCGACAAATCCGCCTTCCTTAGGACAACCTTGAGGGGGTGTGATGTAAGGACAATGATCGTGTGAGCTTCGAAGTAATGCTTTAGTTTCCTCGAGGACATTACCAGGGCGAATGCGAGCTTTTCCAATGGCAGGTAGCGCTGCTTGGCGTCTAGTAAGGTTTTGCTCGTGTAATAGACTGGATGTTGGATCCCTGTAACTTCACACATTAGCGCTGAACTGATAGTATGGCTGGATACAGAGAGGTAGAGGTACAAAGGGTCCATTTGCTGTGGTATGACAAGCAGTGGTGGGGAGCTTAGGTAGGATTTGAGCTCGCCTAATGCTTGCGAGCAACCTGGGGTCCATTCTACCGTTTTGTTGCCTTTTAAGAGTTGGAAGAAGGGCTTGCATTTCTCGGAGGATTTAGAAATGAAACGATTTAGAGCAGCGAGCATTCCAGTGAGCTTCTGTACATCGCGGATTGTGCGAGGAGGTTGCACCCGTTTAATTGCATCAATCTGGTCCGAATTTGCCTCTATGCCACGCTTGCTGACCAAATACCCAAGGAACTTTCCTGACTGGACACCGAAGGAACACTTGCTCGCGTTGAGTTTCATTCGGTATTTCCTGAGGATTTCGAAGGTACTTGCCAGGTCCGAAAGGTGGTTTTCTTTCTCCTTGCTCTTGACGAGCATGTCGTCGATGTAGACCTCCATCGTGTCTCCCATCTGATTCTTGAACATTTTAGTAACCAGCCGCTGATAAGTTGCCCCTGCATTTTTTAGCCCAAAAGGCATGACCTTGTAACAGTATAAACTAACCGTCGTGATAAACGCCGTTTTATTCTGATCTGGTGCATACAGGGGAATCTGGTGATAGCCTGAGTATGCGTCCAGGAAACTCATTCGCTCGTGAGCTGCAGTGGCGTCTACTAGTTGGTCTATTTTCGGAAGAGGGAAGCTATCCTTGGGGCAGGCTTTGTTGAGGTCAGTGAAGTCTATGCAAACTCTCCACTTCCCGTTGCTTTTTGGAACTACCACTGGGTTGGATAACCATTTGGGGAATTGTACTTCCCCTATGGATCCTGCATCCAGCAGTTTTTCAACTTCTTGCTCTATTGCTTTGGCTTTCTCGGGAGCAGTTCGTCGTGCCTTCTGTGCTATTGGCTTGAATGTGGGATTGACGTGCAACTGATGGCAGACCATATTGGGATCGATTCCAGGCAGCTCATAGGGTTCCCAAGCGAAAACATCTATGTTGCTTCTGAGTAAGGTTAACAAATCTTTTCGCTCTTGGTCGGTGAGTGAGGCCCCGATCAGGAAGACTCTGTTGTTGTCGCCTTCTCTAGCAATTGCTTCTACCAGGTCCTCTACAACACGTTCGGAGGGGAGGAGCCTGGTCTCTTCCACTCCGGGCCTTCCATATTTTAATTGCTATTTGGAAGGGATTGCACCTTCCTCCACTTTCTTGCTGGTTTGAACGTCTTTTTTCTCTAGCCTTGGTCGGATGGCCGCCATGAAGCACTTTTGCGCCATCGCCTGGTCGCCATGTATCTCCATCACTCCCCGCTCGATGACATATTTGAGCTTCTGGTGGTAGGTCGAGGAGACTGCCCTCATTGTATGAAGCCATCCCCTGCCGAGGATGGCTTGGTACGGTGAATCGATGTCGACCACCAAGAATTCGATCATTTTCAAAACATTTCCAGCGAGCACTGGTAGTACTATCTTGCCCAGAGGCATGGTCATTTTTCCAGCGAAGCCGACCAGAGGAACAGTGGTTCCCTTCAGGTCGGCGATGTTCAACTTCAATTTCCTGAACAGGTCGATGTACATTACTTCGGATGAGCTTCCTTGGTCGACGAGCAGCCTGTCGATATCAAAGTTGGCTATCCTGAGTGTAATGACTAGGGCATCGTGATGTGGGGTCCTCACTCCCACAAGATCTTCATCCGTGAAAACAATATGCTTGTTGTAGTTGATGTCCTCTGCTCGGCGGCGTTTTCCTGCCTGTGATTTCGCTGGATCAATTTGAAAAGCTTGCATTATTGCTGTCAGCTTCTTTACCTCCATCCGAGCTGAGTTGCCCTGGATTTGCTTAACATCGGATACTCCATGGATTACTGCGAATTCGTGTCCGGTGTCGTCTTCTAATACGTTGTCGGGTTTTGCCTCCTTGTGGGCAGTCACTCTCTCTACCTTCCTATCCACAAAGTCATTCAAATGTCCGGATTGGGCCAACTCCTCGAGGTGGGACTTAAGAGCCTTGCAGTGCTCGGACTTATGTCCTCCCTCTTTGTGGAAGGTGCATCTCAGCGTATTGTTTCTTTTCGATGGGTCTCCTCCCATTTTCTGGGGCCATTTGATGAACGGCTCATCCTTGATCTTAGGGAGAATTTTGTAAATTGGTTCTATGAAGACGGTGTTGACCGCCTGGAACGACTTTGCAACGTCAGGGCTTCCTCCGTTCTTGGGGCCATTCTTGCTCCCATTCTTTCCTCCTTTTTTCTGGTTATCAACTTTCTCACTTCCCTTCGTGGCAAGCTTGGCTCGACCGTTCTCACCTACGTTAAGGCGGGTGACATCTTCCACCTTTGCGTATTTCTCAATCCGGGCCATCAGGTCATCAATGGTGGTTGCTTCCTTCTTTGTCAAGGACTGGTAAAGGAGGGAAGAGCTAGGTAGCCCAATTTTGAATAAAGCCACTGCCACCTCTTCCGCGCAGTCTTCGACTTCGTTGAATAACTCCCAGTACCTCTTCGCGTAGTCTCGAAGTGTCTCCTGAGGAGTTTTCTTCATCGTCAATAGAGCATCCATCCTTTTGGGATGGGAGCTGCTGGTGATGAACCGGGCCGTAAAGAGCTCGGCCAGGGATTTGAAATTTCTGATGGATCGGTGAGGGAGTTTCTCGAACCATTTTTGGGCCACGTCATGAAGGCTCGAGGGAAAAATACGGCACATCAGTGCATCTCGATGATTCCAGAGGGTCATAGCCTGCCAGTACTGCCTTACATGATCAATGGGATCAGTCTTCCCGTCGTAAATCTTGAACCTTGGAATAGCAAACTTTTTGGGAGCTTCTTCTTCTTCAATTTCCCTTGTGAAGGGCGATTTCATCTGGGTCTTGAGGGCTCTCCTGGCGAGTTCTCTGGTTGACCTGGTGCCGCGGTGCGCTGGATGTTAGTCCATTTCTCTGTGGACTAGGTTCCGTATGTTGTCGTCGCTGCGAGCAGGGCTCTGATAGCGGCGAGCTTTTCTCAGTTGCTCGCGGAGGTCGTCGTTTGAGTCGCCACCTTCGAACCCTTGATATTACCGCCTAGGGCTCCTTCCTCGGCTGCGAGATTTGCTCGCCTGAGGGCTAGGAGTGCGATAGGGGCGTCTCCTGGTATCAGGACGTAGTTCTTTTTCCAGTTTTTCCAGTCTTCTTTTCAGGCGCTCTCAGCCTCATACCTGCGAGAAGACTCCCTCTGCTCGTGGAGCCTTGCTTCGTATGCATCGATCAATCTGGATATCTGAGTGGACCTTGCTGGTCCTTGACTTTCTTCTGAGGCTGTCCTTTCTAAGCGAGCCCCTTGGTCTGAACGTCGGACTTCAGACCTAACCCTGCGAGGAGCGGGTGGCTCCTGAATATCTCCTGCTTGAGGAGCGTTGCTGCTGTGACCAGACATCTTAGATTTTTTCTTGGCGTGGGCTCTTCTCAAGGAAAGATAAACGGTTCCCACAGATGGCGCCAATTGTGGTGACAATTATTATGCAACACAAATAAATATGAAAGAGGTAACAACCAAGAAAAGATAAATAACAAGCCAATCACACAACGACGGAGGTACGTGGTTCAGCAAAGAAGTGCCTACGTCCACGGTGGTTCAGTCAGTGTTATTTCTCTATATTCTGAGGAATAAGTACAGAGAATACAACTTCTCCTTTGCCCCGGACTTAGGGTTTAATTTATACATGTGTATGTTGGAGTAGTGGGGGTGATGGGTTCCTTCTTATTAGACATCTCCCCTACATGGAATCGTGTTTCCCCACAACTTCCCTTCATGGGATCGTGGGGTAATTAAAATGATATGAAGGTGATGGGCCTGGACTTTGGGCCGCTAGGGAGAGGCTACTCGTCCAGGCCTATGGTGCTAAATTCAAGGTCCCCACATGTAGCTATAAAACAATGCGTTGCCCCCGTATTAAACAAAACCCGACCCATAGTACCATGGATAGGAAACATACCCTCAATCGCGGGTGGTGCCTGTGGAGCTGCTACCTGGTGAACGTTATAGACACGTCCATACTGTAACTGCCCCTGCTGCACAGGAACTGCTGGAATGGCTGGTAGTGCTGGCACCTGGGCTGGAGCTGGAAGAGCAGGTGGAAAAAGTGGCCTATGTGGCTCATGTCGAGCACCCTGCTGCTGCTGCGGGGCCCTGCCCTTATCAGGACAATCCTGACGTTTGTGGCCAATCTTACCACAAATGAAACACTTCCCCGGGAAGTTTCCCCCTCGCTGTCCCTGCTTCCCTCGGCCCTGGTGGCCGTTACCATTTCTGCCCTGGCCTTGCTGGCCCTGGTGAAACTGCTGATGTTGACCATTTTGACCCTGCTGGCCGTTATGACCCTGCTGGCCATTCCGGAATCCTCCCTGTCCGTTCCTGAAACCCCCTGATCGGAACCTCTTATGATCCCCTTGCTGGGAACCCTGATCGGTCTGCCTATACTGACCCTGAGTTGACTGTGCCCCGCTGGCACCATTTCCCCCTGTCCTGCCCTGATGGCTAGACTCTCCCGATCTCTTGCCCTCAGCCATATGAAAGCGGTGATCCTGGCAGTGTAACAAAGCAGCGTTAACCACATCAGAATAAGTGGCCAACGAAAGGTTCCCTAACAGATGCTGACGGATCCTCCATGTCAACCCGTCGGTGAATTTCTCAATCTTCTTCTTTTCTGTCCGTATCTCATCCGGAACGATATTCAACAGATTCGTGAATTCGGCCTCATACTCGGCCACGGTCTTACCCTCTTGTCGAAGGTTCATCAACTTCCTCCTCATTTCCGTGTGAACAGCAGACGGAAAGTACTTGCGGTCGAACCGCATCCAGAACTCCTGAATCGTGAGAGTATCTCTCTCCTCTACGGTGGTAATAGACTCCCACCACTGTAGTGCAGATCCCACTAGCTTAAAAGTAGTCAGTACCTGCCTCTGAACGTCAGTGCACTCATACATCCTCAAGTGCCTCTGTATATCCTTTCTCCACTGACTCGAAACAACAACATCGGAGCTGCCAGCAAACTCCGGTGGATGTGCTTTCTGAAAAGCATCACGTACACGTTCCCAGGCAGAGGGGAATGCATATGGCTGAACTGGCGCGGCAACTGGCGCCTGAGGTGGTGCCTGCTGAACTACGGCTAATGCAGCATTTACCGCTTGGGCTACTATGGCTGCAACCTCAGCGGCGTTCATCGTGCCCTGAACTGGTGCGGGCTGTGGTTCAGGCGTTGCATTCCTAGGAATTCGTGGTGCACGTCGTGGAGGCATTCTGAAATAAGAATAAAGTCTATAAGTTCGCAGTTATAAACTTAAAATAGCTGAAGAACGTAGCATATAAAAGAATACAACAGTCCTAAAATATAGGGCTCTACATCAAAGAAAGCTCAGCGAAAACATAATAAGCCGTTCAGATCCTAAAGGACACTAGAACCTGATGCTCTGATACCACCTGTGACACCCCGACTAATTAAATACCGGGTAGCTACTCCTTTATTAAATCAATACAAAATGTCAAGTTGATTCAGTTAATAGCATCACTGTCGAAAACATTTTAAAGATTACTAACCACCTACTATTTAAAAAGTAAGTTACCAAATTTTAAGTTATCTGATTAACATGCAAAAAGAATAATGTAAGTACAACATAAAACCATTCATCATAACGAAGTAATGAAATAACCAACGATAGTAATAAGTCCGGAGGAAAATTCCTCACAACAATCCCACAACTAAAAATAATAAGACAAGTCTGAATTCTGAATTAAGTACATGCCCGAATTCTGAATAACTGAAATAAATGAAATGCCTTTAAAAGAAATGGGCGACATGCCCTACAACTGATAAATACTGAGTATAGAGTCAAGATAGATGAAGCGTCTATAATCAATGTCCTGTAACTCCCACAAACCGCTACAGCTCTTCACCTGAATGAGGATCCTAAGCATGGTGTCCTTGTGGCTGGGCACCTAAAATGGTTTTTACAGAAAGATAGATTTGAAAGCAAACGGGTCAGAGCCCGAATGTAGAGAGTATTTTAAAAACAGCAAGTGCTTTAATAATAATTAAAACAATGAATGCAAGATACATGTTAGGACGTGCTCTCACATGAAATACTCACCTCTCGTTTAACTGTGCACTCCTAACGTTCCTTTACCCATTCATGTGTTTTCTCATAACTATCTAATTCCAAAGAGTTTCTAACACTCCTACTCGGTTCACGTTTAATTTCCAACCTTAACAATTAAATAGAGAGTTCTACTTTAATTCTCGGATTCCCAATTATTAACAAGACCATTTATTGATACATGTCCCCTTTTATCTTTTCCTAATATTACAATTACTATACCCACAATTAACATAGCAATTTCCTTTTCATTTAACCGTATATTATTCACATCATAAATATACTATACAAGCACCCAAAGGCTAAGCTGCGGTGCACACATACTCTGCTATCCATCCCGGTACATCACGTACATAAGGATTACAAATTCTGAATCTCTCAAGAATTGTTGGAATAAACACCACACACAAAAATGGAGGCGAACATAATTCAACATATCCATGGTCACGTACATACCTACGCTCCATAGTCAGCTGACTTATTAACTCACAAATAAGTCGTTCTCTTGAACTATGTCCTCGAGGTACCAATCTAAATCCGGGCAACACAAGGATAAGAAGGCCCTAAGCGAACGTAGCCTCCCGTGATAGCAAGTATGGTAGGTATGTCATACATATAGAAATCATATACTAAGCATCACACATCTTAGATAATTCAATATTAATAAAGGTATACTCTACATCCTTATACCATTATTCCAAATTTGTATATTTTACGTCTCTCGATAATATAAAAGTTAAACTGTCGACACGTCTCACGTCGTAGTTTCTTATACTTAAAACCTATCTAAAAAAGATTATTAAGTTCCTATTATTCCCATGTATAGCATCTTTAATTCTAAGGTCCTTACTTCTGCCCCAAACCTCATTTCATCAAAGTATTCAAATTTACACTATTAACCCAAATATTTACTCACTTATCGAATTTCATTAGTTTTAGAATAATTCCTCAAATTGAATTCTAATTAAGGTCCAAATCTCATAACCAAGCCTACTGGTCTTCCTTAAGATTAAGGGTATTCATACGATCTCTAACAATATTAATCAAGGTTTAACATCATTAAAATTTAAATAGGGAAAAACTTTACTCATTCTGGGAAGGTCGATCGATCGACCTTTTCCTTCGATCGATCTATGGTGGTCGATCGATCGACTGATGAACGTCGATCGATCGATTGCACCAGGTATGGTTACGGACTGCTTCGTTTTGCAGTTTTCAAATCAACCCAAAACATACTTTTAATGCATGAATCTCTAATATAACGTTATAGCATCATCATATAACCATCCTACAACATTAATAACGTTCTAAAACCAATAATTCATCATTCAAGGGCTTTGTATGGATCAAATCTTCATCAAGAATTCCAGATTACTATTTCTTTCAAGAACATTAATAAACTTATTCAAAAATCCGTTTTTAAATCATCAAGGGTCATAATTCTGAGTTCATAATTCGCCCAGATTGTTACTACATGCAGTCCCTAACATAATTCATAGTTTTAAACTTTCAATTCATGGGTCTATATCATCTTCCAAGATAAATTCGATAATTCCTAAACATGGAAAATCATAGTTTTGAATCAATTGTAATTAAACCACTTGCCTTAATCTTTCTCTGAATTTGATGTTGAGTCTTGAAGGCTAAGTTGTTCTCCCTCTCTCTTTCTGCAGAATTCTCTTCTCTCTCTCTCTCTCTACAAGTTTCTCTAAGGAAGATGACAATGGAGGTGTGGTTGGTTTTTGGTAAGTTGGGATTATATCTTAACTTCTCCCGTAGCCCATTAAGTGCCTTAGTGTAAGTAGTGGGTTTAGTGGATAAAGAAAGAGTCAGATTTTTATCTCTTATTTTCGTGGGTTTTAATTCCCAGATTTTTGAAATTACCAAAATGCCCCTATAAGTTACCGGTATGGCCCAATAATGCCCCGGAACCCAAACTTAACCCCCGGCTAGTGTTTTCTGACTATATCGACCCTTCCGGACGCGTTGGCGCACTCAAAATGCCCATACGGGTGATAAAAATAAAATTCACTTTTTAATTCAAATAATTATATTCCTGACGCGACTGTCACGCGCGTCCCAACAAAGTTTCCCAAATTGCCGTATTTCAATCTCGCGACGATTTCAATATTTCCAATATTCATATATTGCCAAGTATACACATTATAATCAAATATTAACTCACATCTCATTAATATTTTTATCAGGATTAATTTCCAATTAATACACATTTAATTCAATTAATCCCCAAAAATAAATATCATGAAAATACGGGGTATTACATCAAGGGCCAAAATTATCTGTTTTGGAAAAATATCAAACTTGAACTCATTTTCTAATTTTTCATTTTTGTGAAAAATTTTCGAATTTGTTTTTGAAAAACAACCTTGTTTTTAACAACTAAACATGACCTAACATTGTTAAAAAAATCCTAATCCATAATTAGACACCCGTTACAACATTCTAAGATAAAATGGCCCTAATTAAAACTTAAACCTTGCAACCAAACACTCATCTTTTTACTTACTCAATAAACCCTAAATTTATCATTATACTCAAACACACACTCTCTCTCGTAACCTTTAATATTACAAATTCAAGGTTTGAGTTTAGGTAATTTTATATCTTTAGGAAACTCTTTTATAAATTGGCAATGAGAATGAGAATGAGAATAAAATTTAGGGTGCGTTGAAAAATAGGTATTTAATTAAGGGATAATATTAGAATTGTTACCCCGGCTTCAAAGTGTTGTACCTTGTTTTGTTTTTACTTGTATGGATTCCGTCTGAACATAAAAGACAAAGCAAGGTACAACACTAACATACCGGAAGTAACAAAAAGGGGTACCCAAAAGGGATAGCCCTAGTGTTACCCTTAATTAAGTTGGGGAAGGTAAAGCAAAAGGGTATTTTAGTGAAATAAATATTTTGGGGGTTAAGTGTAATTATTAATATAATTATTATATAATGATGTTTTAAGAGAAGTGAAATGGTGTTAAAAAGTTGGGGATCTGAAGCATTGGTGCGAGAGAGAGAGAGAGAGAGAGAGAGAGATGGTGAGTAAAGCAGAAGAAGGAGATGTGGATAGGGTGGAGAAGCAAGCGGAGGATGGAGGCGGAGGGGCGTGGGAATACCTGTGTCTCGTACGGAAGCTGAAGCTTCGGCGCTCCGATAAGGTGTTGAACCACGGTCTCTCCATCTTGAACGATCCCAACAAACGATCTACTCTCGGCCCTCACGGCACGTTTCATCTCTCCTATTCCTATTCCTATTCCTATTCCTATTCATTCACAACTTTCTACTCTGCAACTTTTCTAATTCTCATAATCCCTTCATTTTATCACACCAGAATGGACCCTATATGAACAGGTAGCCGTTGCAGCCATGGACTGCCAATGCCTCGATATAGCAAAGGTTTTCCTCTTTAATACCTCCTTCAATTTCTCTATTATTCATTATTTAATTATAAAACTCCACCTACTAAAATCCATCAACAGACTTATTTTTTTTTATTGGCCTCCCAATGTAGAAATGCATTTTCTAACTGAGGTACAAGTCAAATCAAAAGCCGCATCAAA
Source organism: Sambucus nigra (assembly GCA_949130495.1). Classification (NCBI taxonomy): domain Eukaryota; kingdom Viridiplantae; phylum Streptophyta; class Magnoliopsida; order Dipsacales; family Adoxaceae; genus Sambucus; species Sambucus nigra. The sequence goes on from OX422221.1 coordinate 349,895,570, forward strand.
CTGATATTGCCATCCAAGCAAATTTGACACCAAAATCCTTCGTGGGATTGAGTCGTCGACCACATACTTTCTGAAGACGCATTTGCACTTAACCACAATTACTGGGATCACTACATTCCTCTACGTACCGCGATTCGGGATCCCACAAACCCAAATATGTTGGGTTCTCGATCTGGATCTCCAAATGGCGTTCCCAAATTTAAAATGCACTGCTTAGTTATGAGAGAAAACGGTTGACTTCAATAATATAATAAATGGGAAGAAAAAAACTTCTCAACCAATATATACACATCATTCAATATATATCTTGTTGTAGACTATCGATAATATTCACTATCCTGAGGGAATTTTCTATATTGGTGGAGGCATGAATCTGGACAAAATTAATAATTATAATATTAAAAGAACCCATTAGGTCCCCTTATGATTTGAAGTAGTGAACCAACTAAGCATACGCCGATCATATCGCGTATCGGCTAAAGAAATGTAGCTAGTACCCGTACTAAAGTCACCCACAATTAAGGTAACATTGCACGCTATGAACATCATCTTCGCAGGAAATATAAAAACAAGATCTCATGTATAGTTACGCTCCAAAGCAATCTCCCTAGGATTGCGGGGCTCATTTCACAAAGGGACCTTAGAGCATTCCAATAATACAAATCTGGAGCCAACCAAATCGCATGCCCTATCGGGATAAGACATTGGAAAATAGCTGGGTCGCGCCCCCAAGACATCGGTGCGATAGAACAAAAAATCTACATTTAGATATGGAAGCGGAGATGTCCAGGAATTGGCCATGTTTCGTTAGGATAAGGGATGTCAAATCTATGTCCACATTCATGGCAACCTCTCAGTGATGATTTTGGAGCAACTCAGACACAAATTGAGGAACGGAGATAAAGTCAAGCTTGCATATGGGAAATACTGTTATAGGAAAGATGCTGGGAAATACTGTTATATGGGAAATACTGTTATAGGAAAGATGCTGGGAAATGAGCTGATTAGTATTTTCAGATTAACCATATCGAGAAGGGAGCACATAGACTTAGAAGGTGGTAAAGGAGAAGGAGAGATACCTAAATTCGGAAAAGAAGTTGTGGGAGCCGCCGAGGGCAATGGTAGTACACTTGCAAGTTAGGCTTTTAATGGTTCGGGAGGAGGAGCCACCTAAGCCTTCTTTAAAAGAGGAACATGTCGGACAAGCGACGAAGCCTAATCCTTGCGAGATGTGGAGACAGGAGCTGTAAACCTTCACACCCTCATAAAAAGGTACATCCTCATGGATAGTGGCCTTAAGAGAGTGATACATGTTTTTAAATATCAAGATAAAACACTGGTACCCCTTAGACATCGAGAAGTACCTTACAAAATGCACTAAATAGCTCTATCATTGAGTTTGTGCCGAGAAAGACAACAATTATGAACAAAACATGTTCAGTCAAACACACAAGGATGGATGCGGAATAGAGTGTTGTCGGGTTTGGACACTAAATGGGAGTCTTACCCCTAACACCCAACTTGGGGTTTGGTTGATAAAAAAGTGGCAGTGAGGACAACATGGTGCGAACAAGATTTAGGTATCTTCATCCTGCTTAACAAACACCTAACCAATTCGATTAGATGGCAATTTTTGCGTTCCCTCACTCCATTTTGTTCGGGGACATGTATGCAAATAAGCTGATGTAAGATTGCCTTCTGATTAATTTGGGACCTAACCTCTACCAACTAAATGATTAAATTGAGTTATAACCATTTGAAGAAATTGGACGGATAATGGAAGGATTTCAGATTTATTTTTAAGGAGATAAATTTAATTACAATGTGTGTAATCCTCAACAAATTTCACATAATAGCGGTGGTTAAAAAAGGAAAAAAACAATACAAGAGACGGTCCCCACACATCGGAGTGAATCAAAGCGAACATACTTGGGGCACGACTTATGTGAGAAAGCTCACACACTTCACATAAAGATTTCTTATCCCTGTAGGCTTTAGAAATTGAAGGAAATAACGAACATAAATACACAAAATTTACATGCTCTAAATGAGACATCATAAGAGGTAGAATAGCCCTAATATGAAAAGCGCAGGTGGAGTAGCTGTATTCGGTGGCAATGAGTGTAAAGGGCTCGACCCAAGTATCCCAACAACTGCTCATGAAAGGACTTGATTCGGATAAATTATTGCGGGAGAAAGAGGTGCGACAACAATTAATTGAGAGAAATTGATATCAACACCCACAACTAATCAAGTTGAACCAGATGGTTTGTTTCGAGCAAAGCTCCGATTCAACCTGGATGGAGCTTGAAGCACCAAACCTTTGTGTGCCTAGAACTGCAAGATTTGAGTTGCGAGAGACCTTAAACCCATTATAAATTGATATGCGTTGTTGATCAAGTTGCTTCACCAAGTGTTATGCCTTCTTGGGTGGAAAATCACTAAAAGACTCGTAGTGCGCGAATTACTCCCACCAAAAGTGCTAATAGCCAAAATAATCCCGAACAACAAGATATCTCCTGGTACAACTCAAAGATAAGAGCGTTATTATGCGCACGTGCATACATCTGGTTTAGGATTGTCCAAAGGCTTTGCATTGAATTTGGAACATAAAGATGGATTCTCCTCCATCGAGTTGATTAACCCATGTTTAGATGGAGGAACAACAAGGTTCTAAAAGGCGCGAGGCGTGGTCGAGGCGTAGAGGTCAAGCCTCAAGCCTTAGGAGCCTAGGCGAAGCCTAGGCGTAAAAAGGCGTTTTTCCTTTTTTTATTATTTTAATTATTCCAAGGGTAGTAATATAATAAAATAGTACATATCTTGAATTTTGAAAATATATCCATATGTTTGGTAGCCATCTTTCTCATATTCATGCTCCATAACCAATATATATCAACTAATCATTTGTTTTTTTTTTTAAAAAGTGTGCCTTAAGCCTTTTACCAAGAATAAGGTGTAGGCGATGCGTTTCTCTCAAGCCTCAAGCCTAGGCGGAGCCTAGGCGGGCCTTTTAGAACAGAGGGAACATGACCACGATGCAAAGTTGTGGCCATTGATTAACTTGGGATTATTAAGAGACGGTTTCTTTTTGGTCCCTACAACTAATCGGATTTCTCTTTTTCACCCATGTTTAGATGGAGGTAACATGACCAAGTTGCAAAGTTGCAGCCATTCAAGAGCACGCTAATCACCTGATGAGCTGGGGTATGATGTGTTGAAGAAAATATATCCTTTTTACTACCCAAGTCATCCATTATAGCAGAAGAAACAACTGAAAACACCGAGTTGTGAGCAAGAAATCATATAGAAATGAATAAGCATAAAATGCTGCCGAACACACTGGCAACCCCCAAACGAAGGAACACGTCCTTAATTTACAATAAGCTCGAGCAAAACCCTAAATATGGTAAAGAAGTGCGTGATGCAAAGGCCCCATAAAACTCTTGAGGAGAGTGGATATTGAGTCATGCTTGTCAAATGTTTATAAAATGATTTAATAGAAAATATAATATCCCCTTGGAGCTCAAAATCCAAACTCCTTAATCGGGGTTCCAAAAGCTAAATAACTATTGATTTGATTATATCAATTAGCACAGCCAAAGCATCAACCTCCCAATTATTCATGTTCCTCCCCGAACCACAAATTCGGAGACCAACAATAGGAGGTCAAGTCTTAAAAATACAAGTTTCGTGACTAGTCAATGGAGGAGAGAGAGGGTCGCCACCCGTGAAACTAAATCTTCGTGACTTGTACAATGACGAAACAGTAGGTTGCAACCCCAGATTTGGACTTCCGATTAGGGCAATATCACTAAGATGAGGTTTTTGCGATGGTTAAATGGTAGAGAGAAAGTCAGATCTAGTTGAAATGGGGGGAAATTTTTGCGATGAAACATAACCCTTGGGTTTCATAAAGAGAGGTTTAGAGAGAGAGGTGGGGTACTTTTAGCTTTTATACTAAAAAGGTTATTATAATGTCTTACCAAGATGGCACCTCAATAATTGTTTATACGCTAAATGGGGAAAATGTTACAAATCTGGAAAGTTCAAGGGAATACAATGCCCAAAACACGAAAGACCCAATATAAAGGAAAATATAGAGTAAAGACTAAAATAACAAGGAATGCAACAAAAGCTATATGTGATCATATTGAATAGGGTACTCTAAATGCCATTTATGCATGTTAATTCCTAAAAAATGAATCTTGACCTTTTTAAAAGAAGAAAAGAACATAAAGAAAGCCAACGAACCCTGAAAAATAGTGTGCTTTACGTTTGCATGGACTTTTTGCGAAAGCATTTTGTTGCTGGACTCTTGGTATGTCCATACATTTCGATACATATATGGACATGCATGTAGACTAACTTCCTTTATCATTTATGAAATAATAGCATATTTTGATATACACCCTGCAATAATAGCATATTTTGACATGCCCCAAAAAGTTGAATAATTAGATATAATCCCTTCTACTAATGCCTTAATTTGATATATCCCTCAAAGATTGACGAATACTAATGTTCGTCATTCTTTGGGGGTTTATGTTTAATTTATTATCTTTTTGGAGATCAAGTCTAAATATGACATTAATACAAGTTAAGTAAAAAAAACCGGCATTAAATGTATTTTTTAATTATCTAAGTGTTTATTTGTTAGTTAGTTACATATTTATTAATTAATTAGTTAATTTAATTACGAGGAGTGCTGATCCTTCTAGTGTTTTTTTTGTAAAGTGGGAGTGTTTTCTAATGTAAGTATATATTTTATATTTAAACATTATTGTGTACAATGTTTCTTCTTCGCTGGTAACTTCGACGACAATAGTTAGAAGTATATGCTTGCTTCCTTGAGCTCTGATTCCTGCAACGATATTAGGATTTGTTGGAGAACACCATGAGGCATGAGAGCAATATGTAGAAGAAATTAATGAAATCTTTAGGGTAACTCTCCTCAGTGTGTTTGTTTTCTCACCTGTTTTTGAATGTGGATTTGAAAATTTGCGATCAACTTGAAAAGACCAATCCTTGAAAGAATCATAGTTGAACTCGGGGAGACTGGATATTTGTTTCGATGATGATGGTGCCTTTAGGATTTTATTAAGTTGAGGATTTTATTTCCTTTTTAGTTTTGATGAAATTAGTTATTCAAACTTTTATATCAAAACAAAAGGCCAACAAATTGGATCAATTAAACACCACAAGTTGGATAAACTTGGCGTGAGAGCAGATAAGTCTCCTCCAACCTGGCAGAGGGGATGTGTAGGGGGAACGAGCGCCTAGGCGTTCCAAAAAACACGGGGGAAATCACCCACAGGAATCGCCTTCGGAGTGATGTCTGTGGTTGAATTCTCTCGTTGCCCCCAACCCCTCCCCCTTTTTTACTCCTCCGTGTTCTAGTGTCCGAAGAAGGTGACATGTACTTCACAGTATATTATTGGAATGATTTGGAAAGTGTTAATGTAATTTAAAATAATAAACATAAAAGGGGTGGTGTAATTAGGATATTTTAGTCTTTTACATTTTTATATATCTATAAAATTTGAAATTATAAATGGGGTGTATAAAAACGTATTGAGTTTGGAAATAAAATTACCCTAATAAAGTACTTTTTATTGATTATGTAATTAATTAATATATTACTTAGGATTAATTAATTACTATGATAGGTGACCCCCTAGGTAATCCTTGTGTTGCACCCGCAATTTTGTGGACTTGGAGTATTTTTTCTTGTGTTAATACAATAACATACCTCTTCCTCAAGAATAAATAATGAGACTCAACCCACGTATTAATGCCATAATTAGACGTACCCCCGAGATACGGAGACTAATCTCCTTTGGGGGGTTATCTCAAATTTTTCATCTTCGAGAGGGTTAAAGTCTAAATATGACGTTAATACATTAGTCCTATTAATGCATATTCTTGTGCTTAATTAGTGGATTGGCCGCTTTGCTTACTTTTCTGTATATTATGGAATCTGTTGCAGGACTCCATTAAGGTTTTACAAAGGAAGTTTCCCGCGAGCAAGAGGGTTGGTGAGTTTGATAAATCAATGATCAAATATAAGTCTGCATGTGCGATTTTTATTTTGTTTTGTATAAGAAAAGGTAACCTGCACGAGTTTACGTAGGCTTTTTGTGGTTGAGTGACTTGTCGTGTGGATTCATCGTCTACCTTTTCTATCTAGTATCCTGCCCATTGGGATCTCACAGAAGCATTACGCATAAGAGTGGCATAACTTTCATAAATGTGGGCATTTGCCCTTCTACTATCACTCTATCAATGCTGTTTATACTCCAGTATCTGCTAGAATGACCTATTCACCACAGGCCCTATATGTAATTGTGATGCTTGAATCTTAGAAGTACATCTCCTCAAAAGGTGGACTGTATTTGAGATCTTACGAGTCCAGGTGGAGATACTTGACATGCTTAACACATGACTTTTCAAAGGATTATTTATGGGACGAGCTGATATGACTATGTGAATGTCCCTTATAAATTATGTTTAATTCCACTTTTCATAATATGAATAATATGTTGGACCATTTTGATTATACCACCTATTTTGTTTTCATAATTAAGCTTTACGCACTATTTTGTTTTGCTTTAGACATTGCCACCCAAATGGATGGAAACCGTTGGTTGTCTGATCCAACCTACATCTTTCTTACAAACAACCCAAATTACCCTTATTCAACATTATTAAAAGCCCAATCCACTCTTTATTTTCTTAATTAACTTAAAACACTTTCCTAATTTAATATATTAATTAAATAAGACATTTGCATGCACACGCACTATGACGAGGCAAGCATGGATCATAGAGAGAGCACTTCAACGTTCACTCAACAAATCAAATCCAGGACGAAAAAGGGAACAAAAAAATACATTTTTATTAAATTTTAATATATAAAAATTTGGAGGAAAAGAGAATATTTTTTTAAATAAATAAAAAATGTGACAAAAAAACAAAATAAAGTTTATTTGTTTTTTTAGTATATAAATTCTGGTAGGATAAAGATATTTTTTTTTGTTTTTTTAATAAATAAAAACTGGGACAAAGAAGAGAACAATTATTTCTTTTTAATTTTCTTTGATAAAGAAACTCCGGGGCGAGACAGAGAACAAAAAAAGATCATTTTTTTAATAAAAAATGGTATGGAAAAAGAGAACAAAAACCAGTTTTTTTATATTTTTTAATAACTAAAAATTGGGAGAAAAAAGGGAACAAAAAAATTGTTTTTTCAATAACTAAAAACTGAGACTAAAAAAGAACAAATAACAGTGTTTTTGTTTTTGTTTTTTTTAAATATATAAATTCTGGAACAAAAAAGAGTACAAAAAACAGTTTGTCTTTTTTCATAAATAAAAGCTGGGTGTCGGGACGAACAGAGAACAAAAAAGTAGTTTTTAAAAAAATGAAATAAAATAAAGAAACATGGGGACGAAAAAGAGAAGAACAGTTTTCTAATAAATAAAAAGTGGTATGAAAAGGAGAAGATTTTTTTTTAATTTATGAAAACCAGGAACGAGAACAAAAAACTCAGTTTAAGTTTTTTTAATAAAAAAACCAGGGCGCGAATGAGAGAACAAAAAACAGTTTTTTCGTTTTTTTAATAAATAAAAACCGAATTGAAAAATGAACAAAGAACAGTATTTTGTTTTTTAAATGAATAATTACCGGACGAAAAAGAGAACAAAAACATTGTTTTGGTTTATTCTAATCATTAAATAAAAAGGGGACGAAAAAGAGAACAAAAACCAGTTTCTTATTTAGAATTTAAAAATAAAAATAAAAAATGGTTTAATAAAGTGTTTTATTTAATTATTATATTAGTTTATAAGTAAATAATGTATTCCAAAAAGTGGATTGAGCATTTAGTAATGTAGAATAAGGATAGCTTGGGATTTTTGTACAAACATAACAGTTTGACCAATTCAACCGACGGTTTCCATATTTTTGGGTGGCAAAGTCTAAAGCAAAATAAAGTAGTGGGTAAAATCTAATTATGAATACTAAAATGGATGATGAAGTCAAAATGCCCAAAATTTTTGGGTAAACAACTTGTGGGGTTTGGAAACTAGATCATTGATTGTGCTAACCGAAATTTATTTAAATGCGGATTTAATATTTCCCAAACGGAGTAGTTCATTATGCCCAACTTTGGAAGCGGATACCAGTATCGTATTGGTGTTGGACACGGACACCGGTGAAACGACCCGAAAAAGTCGAGTCTCTACTTTACTTAAATTTCAACGAAAATTATAATAAACCATACAGAGCATCTAAATTTTTCACGAAAATTAGTAACGAGTCACCAAAACTGAATGAGCGAATATTTCTAACTCCAAATATAATAATGTAACAATAATCCAAAAATTACAATTCAACTTTTCAAATAATCGCATGAAAATTTTCCATAAATCTAATCTGTTACTAGTATACAACAAATTTGTACAAAATATCTACTCTCTCTAGTTTGCCATCATAATGCTAATCCCAAACATCTTTAAAGACCATGCTTACGGAAAAGTACACAATATGGCAAGAATAGAATGCTCAAAATGACAATGGTTAATAAAAAAAATGTGCCAACACGTACCATATATGAGTCAAATACGACAAAACGCAACAAATACAAGCATCGTTTCCATTTCTTTCGTAATAATACATCAATGAGTCACCTCACCTAGCCACCTCAAGGCCTTATTAAGGAGATTGGACATTTGGCGGATGTCCAATCTCGTGCTAAAATTAAATTTCATGGGACACAGTCCAAATCACCAAACGCATAATATTCCGACAGAAAACACTTAAAAAATTCCAATAAATATCACAACATATTCAAGAGGAGTACAAATAGAACAAAATGCACTGAGAAAGAGATTCTTTACGCCACCTGGCACACAAATACCCTTGAGAGATTAATGGAGCATATTGTGTATAATTCCTTATCTCAAATCACCAAAAAATTCCAATCTACATTGTTCTCCCAATTTTTGTGCCTCTATAAAACCTAGTCAACGAGCCTGCTCACCCCGAAATATATCTAGGACTCCATATTATTACTCGGTGCCCAAAAATCTATTATGATAACAAAACCATATATGCATTCTGACCTGTCAAGCTTATCATGGCAATGACTTTATGTTACTAAGGGTGGTAGGGTTCAATTATAAAAATGTGGTTAATCTGGAGGAATATCTGCCCATGATTTCAGGTGGAGTAGTTTCTGTATGGTGTGATGTTTAACAAAAAGTTTGAAGACGGTACTTTTATGTATAGAATCTGATTTATAAAGAAAATTGTTGAAAGATACTTTTATGAATATAAGGAAAACTGTTGAAAGATATGGCTTACAAGCTTGCAGTGGTAATACCATATAATTAAGAATCAACTGCTTAAGAGTATGAAATAGAAGAACTAACAGAAGTTGTCTACACCCCATCTCTATCTCTTTTTTGTTTTTGTTTTTGTTTTTGGTAATATTGACCTCTTTGACTCGGTCCATTAAAATAGTTTTTAATCCAATTTAAACATTAACAAAGCAAGGCCCACAATAACACCTGATTCATTATAATTTGTTTTTAACTTTCTCATCCAAACCCTAGATATATTAGTGTTGGATAATTTTTTCCCTACTTGTACAAATCTGTTAACTAAAAGGAGATTTACAACTACACCACTTGATTTGACTATGTACTAACTTATTACAATGTCAAGATAGTTAAGGAGAAAAAATTTAATAAAAAAATTATGAATGTATTAAATTGGGTCCCACTGTATCGATAATATTATAGAACTGACAGATTTCCTTTCAATTAAATTCTGATTTTTTCTTCTTCTAAATCAGTGTAATAAATTTTCTTTAGAAAGTATACATGAAATATAATACACGTTTAACAGATATTGGCGATGTTTTTACACGTAATTTTTTTTACTTACTTTTATTTTTCCACTTTAAATTCAGTTATAACAGGGATAGGGCATATCCAAAGAAAAAAGGGCACGATACAATCAGGATATGTTAATTAAATAATGATATAATATATTTTTTATTTGTATAAAATTTCAGTACTTTAATAATTTTATGAACAACATGATTAGAAAAATTATATAAACCATTAAAAACATAAAAATATGAAAGAAGCAATTTAATATTCATTATAAAGTCACTTGAATATGATGATACCACAAGAAGTTCCAAGTGCTTGGAACAATACCTCAGTCCTCATACACGGGCATGAGCTTTTTTTTCAATATTTCTTTTAATTAGGGGTATTAATGTACTATTACACTTTTGCTCCCTAGTATATAAAGGGCCCTGTCGTGTATTTGATTCATTATGGTTTGGAGATTATGAAAGATGACTAGAGAGAGAGAGTTTCTTCATTTTTTTCCATTATATGTTGTTTTGAACACATTTGATCGCTTTTGCTTACATCTACGGAGCTCTCGTGTATCAAGTCTAGAGGTCTTTCCACACCTTAGCTGCACTACCTTCCACCTCTGTATCCATTTAGAAGCAATACCAAAAGTCCTGTATTGCCAGGGGTATACTTCACATGGAGCCATGGTGCGCGCAAGCTCTGCTATGATCCCTGTCCAACTCATTAGACCTTAGCTCTAAGGACCTGAGTTCCCTCGTCAAGGAATCTAAAACCTCCCGTCACTTCGTTTAGTTGGGCCACATCAAAGTCATGCCTCTGCCACACTCAGCAGAGGTTCGCTACACAGTAGTCAACCGCAACAAGGTTTAAAAAGCCCCAGCATTAGTGTGGCTCACCCACACTTTATCCTCCTACCTTTAGCAACCTCTTACAACATTGGACAAGGTCAGGCTAGGAAAGTACAACAGACTCCTCTTTTCCAATCTGATGGTTTTGTAACAAGTGGTCATTGTGATATCAACCTCCACTGATTGTGCAACACTGTAATGAAACATTAAATCACATTTTATGCTATGATCAACTTTCACTCATTACCTGAAAGGCTGCAACCCTTTCTCCAACACTCCGCAACTTTTTCATCGTTTGACTGACGACTCCCTCAGCTATTCTGCTGACATCCACCTTATATAAGTTGTACCTATGAAGATGGGACTGGGGGAAAGCTTCACGGATTGAACAGTACCTAAATAGAGAAAACTCTTTCTTTGTTCTTGTACTTGTTGTTTTGATAGGGCATATCTCAAAAAACTAGGGTACAGTATAATTGAGATACGTTAATTAAATAATCATATAATATATTTTTTTATGTATAAAATTTATTACTACTCAAATAAATTTAGGGTCATTTGTTCAACGTCCAAGTTTTAATGCCTAATTTGACTTAACCCCAAGTTTTCATAATTCATTGTCTATGCCCTCAACACCGGGGGGTTAAGTCTAGTTTTGAATTATAAACAAGGGACAGTCAAATAAATTCTTAGACTTAACCCCTTATTTTTTTACAATAATTTGACATAACCCCCCTCTGCACGAGGGAATTATGTCAAAGAGATTAATAAAGTGGGGGTTAAGTCAAATATCGCATTAAAAAGTGGGGTTAAGTCCAAAAAGCCCTTGAATTTATGAACAATATGACTAGAAAACTTATTTAAATCATTCAAAATTGCATAAAATATAAAAACAACAATTCAGTATTCGTTATAAGTCTCTCTCCCATTGCGGAGGCCTCAGCTTCCACTTTTGTATCGATTAAAAATTGCATAAAATACATCCAGAGGTTCACCTTCATACGGAGCTAAGGTACACACAAGCTCTGTTAAGATCCCTGTTTAACTCATTAAGGACCTGGGATCCCTCATCAAGGAATATATAACCTCCCATCACTTTGTCTAGTCACTTCAAAGTCATGCCTCTGCCATGTTCAGCAGATAGTCCACTACGTAATAACAAACCGCAACAAGGCTTAAAAAACCTCAGCACCAGTGTGGCCCGCCCACACTTCATCATCCTATCTTCAGCAACCTCTTACAACATTGGACGCCGAAGGTCGGGCAAGGAAAGCTCAACAAATTTCTCTTTTCCAATATGATGGGTTGGTAGCAAGTATAGTTACGGTGCTATCAACCCCCACTAAATGCACAACACTGTGACGAATCATTGAACCACATTTAATGTTGAGATCAACTACCACTCATTACCTGAAACCTTTCTCCAACACTCCACTTTTTCTGTGGTCAGCCAACGCCATCCTCAGCCATGCTGCTGATGTCATTATCCACCTTCTATAAGTTGTTTCCATAAAGATGGGCTTGGGGAAAACTTCAGGGATCGAACGATCAAGTGTCAATGCTTGATCGTTCGATGCTAGTATTTTTTGCCCGCCTCGCCTCGAGGCGTAAGCCTCAAACGCTTTTTTCAACGTTGCAAGCTAGTCCTAGCACCTTAAGAATATACAATTACATTTCATTTTCATGATTCCATACTAAAAAACGAAAAATAACATATCATGTCCATACATGGATAATCAAACGTACGACCCATTTGGTAAATAATGAGATAAAAAAGGTTCAGTTGGCTCTACATGGGACAAGTTTTAAGAATGACAAATTTAACTTTTCAAAAATTGCCCAAAGATCCCTCCGTATTCATAACCGTATCCCTCTCATATCCTTAAATAATAAATGGTCGAGGAATATTATTTGGCATATCCGATACGTGTTGTGGTGTATCGATATCCGGTACTTGTTTGATTCTGGAACGGGACCTTCATGACCGTGATAACATATTACTTTTATGTACTAAGATCCTAAATTGACCTAGTTCAAACGATATTTTGGATGTTTAATTTATAGCTTAAGTAGAAGTATTCAATCAAGTTCAACCATCGTCTTTGGAAATTTGATGTAGAATTTGCTACCGTTGGAAGCACTATACCTATAATAATGGAAGCCTTGTTAATTTGATTATTTTTGGGGTATAAACTTATCAAATCGCATGAAGTAAAATAAGTACACGTGGTCATACTATGCAACATACACATGTTTAAAGATTAGCTTTATGGAGTTAATCAAGGAAACATGGGGAGCAGAGATGCCTTATGCAAAATGTTGTGGTTTGAAAATGTGTCGAAGGAGATGCCAGACGGACCTCAAAATCAGTGTGCTCACTGCTCAGCACTCTGTGCTCTATAACTGTCCTGAACAGACATTAGTTATCTATTGCGTTCTAGGGAAGGAGGGATATATTAACTATCTATCTATCTATCTATCTATCTATCTATCTATCCCAAGAAGCACGTGACACGTGACATGACACTACATACTGATACAATATTTTCCAGAACTCTAGGATACGGGGGACACATTGAACGTAATATATATTTTTATAGTAATGAAAATTAAAATCATTCCAGTGACGATACGAGCTAAAATCAAAATTTGACAATCCAAATTTATTAAAGCAATAATAAACAAGAATAATACGATCACTTCATTCTTTCATTGAATCTGTAAAATTTAGAAAAGTTTAAATTTAGCATGTTATTTTTTGGACAAAAATTTAGCATGTTAATTGTACAACAAACTTATGCAAAAAGTTTGGTATGTCCACTAAAAATTATAGTGTATCTTAGAAAAATAATCCATCAACAAAGAATCAATTTAAACACATTAAGCATAAAATTATCTACTAAAAAATTCAAAAACAAAGACATACAAACATTATGTATAAACAAACAATACACGTCTTCTCAAAAAGAAAAAAATGCACATAAACATTACATATAAACAGATATATACGGGGAGAGAGAGCATGAAGTGGATATAAAAAGAAAATCCTTGTATAAACAAACACCCAAAATTCTAATTTTATAATCCAACGGAAGTTCTGAACATAGACACCTTTACATATTTCCCCACTGTTGAACCTGATTTCAACGTCAAGCACCAACATATGGTTAGCCCAAGTGCCCAATTCGACTTCCAACAAAATCTGCAGGCATAGCGGATTTTTTTTTCTTTTTTCTCTTTTTACCATTTTTTTTGTTGTATGTTGGCGATGATTTACTTGCCGGCGATTTCGATGAGGATCCACATCAAAATGTCAGAGCACAGTCAGATCTGCTGACAACAATTTGAGGTAGAAGATTCAAGATCTTCAATAAAGACTGAGTCTTGAAAGATTCATTCAATCTGTTATTTATATGTTAATTTTTTAAAATCCGAGAAACTGTTAAGAATAAATTTTTTGTTATTAATGAGGGTGATGGTGGTTTTTGGCAGTGAAGATGATGGTGGAGTTTGACGGGTATGGAGGGTGGTGGTTTTGTTTGTTTGGAGATGGTGGAGGGTGACTATGGTGTTTAGGGTTCTTGCGATGAAAATGAAGAAGATGAAGACTCTCTCCTCTTCCAATTGCAGAAAGTGAAGACTCTCTCCACTTGTCCTTCAAATCGCAGAAACCCTAGAAGGCTCTCCTCTCTTCTTCACCACCTCTTCAAAAGCTAAGAGACTCTTCTTCGCAGTCCCTTCTCTCTACCCCGTTACCCTATCACAAAATTGGTATTTTCCGATGAAAAGGGAGTTGCTGAGTTGCTGGTTTCGAATCCGAGGGTATTGGTGTTGCTGGAGTTGTAGGTTGCAGTGGGTGGGTTGGGGTTTGCAGAGGGTCTTGTTGGGTTGGGGGTTGAAGTCGTTGGGAGAGGGTTTGCAAAGCATGGGGAGGGGAAGATACATAGTTGCAAGGAGGGGAGTGAGGCGGCATGAAGGAAGGGTGTGGTGTGTGTGTGTGTGTGGGGTGGGGGAGGGAGTTCCGCTAAGAGGTAGTGTGGGTAGATAGGAGGGAGTTTGAGAAAGAGAGAGAGAGAGGTACCTTGGTCTGATTTATTTTTTCTTTTTACATTTTCCTTTTTAATGTTTTTTTTCAAAGATTAATGGGTCTAATTTTTTTACTTTTTATTTAAAAAGATGACACGCAGCCTATTATTGGGTATTTTAAATTTTCCGTCAGTTAATGAGAACTTATGGTTGCTTAATGAGAACTTATGGTTGGCTCACATTGAATTAAAATTAAAACACAAGGGTTAACATTGCAAAAATTGAAAGAATTGTTATGACATTGCAAACATCTCCAAATATCAGGGTTAAATTTGCAATTTACCCTGATATTATATTACATTATAGACTAAGATACTATCAAATAATCCTATCATAATATTTGTAAATATATAATGTTAATCAGATCATGTCTATGTAGATCCAAGTTATAATTGAATTACTTGAATCAGATTCACATTTGTACTGGGGAATCCAAATTTACGTCATACTGAATTTTGATTGGGTTGACTTAATTTCATAATGTGACCTCCACATTATTTGCTTCCTTACGGGTGCTGTGCAAGGATTCGGGTAATTGTGTCTTTGTTATTTTAATTTTGCGATAGCTTGTGATTGTTGTTGCGGCATAATGTGCAGGTAGATTGGAAGCTATGTTGCTAGAAGCAAAGGGATCCTGGGCAGAGGCTGAAAATGCTTACTCCAGCCTTCTAGAGGATGATCCATCTGATCAAGTAAGTCTCTTTATGAGTCAGATTTGAATTTAATTTCCTACTTCTTGTCATATGAAGAATGCCTAATTAGTATATAAAAAAAAACTGTCGAAGGGGTCCACAAAAATGGTGGACAGGCCTATGAGGCCATACAAAACAAAGGCCTAAAATAGAAATTCCCCAAACAGAGAATCCAAAAGAGTGATAATGGAAATTACATGACTGGGGAGTTCTCACTGTACCAAAAAACCAATGTACTGAAAAACAAGAATTGTAGCGCCCCCCCCCCCCCCCCCCCCCCACACACACACACACACACAAGGAATCAGCACCTTCAAAGCATCTTCTATTTCACTCTCCCTATAATAGTCACATGACGCACTGGGGTACTTCTCACGCAATAACCCACTCAACTGGAAATCATCTCTGAAACTGTCTGTGAAATATCAGAAGGGCTAAAAGAACATCCCACATACCCCCTCACAATACCCCCTCTCACGCTATAGTCCACTCAACTGAAAATCATCTCTGAAACTGTCTGCGAAATATCGAAAGGGCTAAAAGAACATCCCACATACCCCCTCACAATATAGTAACAAGAGATCATCGGTCTCCTCTTCCTTATGGCAAATTCAACATCTAGTCACGGAATGCCTATTCATCGTTTTTCAGATTCTCAGGAGTCTTTATAGCAACACCACACGAATAACATCACCTTCAATGGATGTCACATGAGTGCTGAACCCCCTTACCAATAGGTTTCCACAGGCACACTCCTCATGGTGCATTTTAACCTGAAGGGCCAAATCTCGCCTTATAACTCGTCGCCATAAGCCTCCCAATTTGTGTCCTATCCACTGCCACAAATTCCCAGATCCCACTAATTCAAGGATGCTTGGTTGAAGATGCTTCAAAAAACTAATCCCTAAATCACCCTGTCTCAGCGGGTGGCAACAGTCCTTACATTCGACCAAATGCTACTTGAACTCTTCATCCTCACCAGATCATAAGTCAGTCGTGCATTTCAACCTTTAATGCACCTACACCGGAAGAGGGAGAATATAATTGTATAATAGGCGGGCAGGTTTTGTGGCCTTCCATATTGAAAGTTTATATTAAGCGAATGTGATCATTAGTTTCATTTTTTAGTTACTATCTTTCTTTTCTTCTCTATGATATCCCCTCCATTTTGGTTCTTTCGTAGCATCTTATTTACTTTTGTCATTCAGTTGATACAAAAGAGGAGGGCAGCTATGTCAAAGGCACGGGGCAACCTTTCAGGGGCCATTGAAGGGCTCAATAAATATCTTGAAATGTGAGAAAGATCTTTAAAACATAATTTCGTGGTAAATTGAAGTGTTCAGCAAAACTAACACATGTATGAGTGGTTGCCTTTTCCAGATTCATGGCAGATCATGATGCCTGGAGAGAACTTGCTGAAATATATGTGTCCCTACAAATGTGAGTTTTGATTTTATTTATCATTTTTTCTGGCTAGGTTTTGGGTAGAAATTAAACTCTGTTGGTTTATTTTACCTTTTTTCTGAAATCATACCTGGCCTACAAGTATATTTATGTCTTCTTTCACCTATTTGTTTGGTTTCACATAGGTACAAGCAAGCTGCATTCTGTTACGAGGAGCTAATCTTATCTCAGCCAATGATTCCACTATATCATCTAGCCTATGCTGATGTAAGTGGAATTTTCTAGCTATACTATTTCCCACACTATCTCACTGAAAACCAAATACATGTGCATGTGAACACACAAACAAAGAGACACATATATCACTGACTGGGTTTTTCCTTTCTGCTTTTGATTCAGTCCACTCCACCGTAGGGTCTTGAGTGATTTATGTAGCTTTCTCTCGACTGTCACTGAATGATTTATGTATTTTGTCCAATGTTTTAAGAGGCACGAGGTGGAATGTTTAGGCGTTATGCGAAAGCCTCAATTTTTTTTTTTAAAGTAGTCACTAAAATTGAGATTGAAAATTGTAATTAAATAACAAAATATGTATCATATTTATCATCAAAACAAATGGTCTAAAATAATGCCACCACACAATGTATATAATAATGTCATCATGTCATTACAAAATAAGACAAAAGAAACAATGTATCTAGCAATGAATCATCACTATATAATAAATGGAAAATGATAACATGTGCCCTATTAATTGTATGTTGGCGCTGTATCCCTACTACTTTTAGATTCTTAGTGTGTGCCCTTAGGGCACATGTTATCAGGACCCATAATAAATAGTAGATTTTCGGTATCTAGTGGACGGATGTCAAACAAATACTACAAACCTGTAAGATTTGGTTTGGGTGCTATTGAAAATCTACGTATGAATTTCTATCCAAGTTGTGGGTCCAGGGAGGCGTGCTTGAAATCTACTTACTTTCATCTTTGTTGTAAAGAAATAATAGATATTAGATTGAAAATTCCGTTCAGATATTATCAGATTGGTGTACTATCAGTGACCCATATTGTCTTCTTAGCACTTTCGTGATACCCCCACAAATTCCATATTTAGGGTGATCAATCCTAAATACCCAATTTATGAAAGTCAAACAATTAATAATAACATTCTAAGGATGTGGAATAACATGAAGAGTACAACTGCAAGTAGGAAACCTTGAACCATGCAAATTCGGCAACACTAAAACCACAATGTCTAGAAAGTTTCAATATATACCTGTAGAAGTAGAAAAAGAACTGATACGACTAAAATTAATTTTTGAATATAAACTGATCAACTGAATATAAATACAATCCTTCGAAACTATGAATCAGAAAAGTCTATGCTAAGAATCCTCAACCATAATCGGCACCAAGAAATGATTGCTGCTGTGTCAATCCTCTGATCCTCGTTACAGATCCTGAAACTCTTAGTCAACGAAATGAGGGTCAAGCCCACTGCAATAAATCCTCTACATAAATCCAATCGAAGATTAGAATAAAATATACGAAATGCCATGCTGTCATCAAGATGCATAAACATAGAAGTCTCCAAAAATTAAAGCATTACCTTAATCCTTCCAATAGTATTTCATATTCATTAAGGGATGTAATTACAGTCGTATCCCAAAAGGTCTCGACATCACTAATAAACTCTTCTAAAAAGGATGACCACTGAAGAGTCCAAATTCACTATGCTGTTCCTGAACTAAAATACTGGGATTGCCACATTAACATGTACTCTAACCAATAAATAACTAATAATCTCACACCCCTCAATAATAAAAGAACCCAATAACCATAGAAATCATATATCTTGTGTCAGTAGAGCGTACACATTCCCCTTGTGTGGTGTTGTGATGACAACTCCCACAATTTGGTGTAGAGAAATAAAATCACTTGTTACTTCCCAATTAGCCTTTAAATATCTCTAAGCTTGCTACCCTTCAATTGCCCCCAAATTGCTTCCAGAAGCCAACTCTCTCTCTTATCTATTTTCTAGAGTTAGTGTTTTGTGTTTTGTTGTGTTATGCTGGCTTAACTTAAGCTAATAGAAGCTATTTTTGCAGGTTTCCCTTGGCCCATTTTTAAAACCATCTAAAAGGGCCCAAAATATAACCCAATTAATTCTAAACTTATCCCAGTATGTTACCTAACCCATTGGTCCAATTCCGAATAGATGTAACACTATTTGGGCACTCTAAACTCCTCGCAAGTCCAACCTAACACCAAACATAAAAATCTAACCTAAGTCCAGAAATTGACCCTACTTGACAAGAACCACAATTTGATTAATATGATTTCTTCTTTAAAATTAATTTTCCAAATTAATCCACAAAATATTATTTAACCCAAATAATTATCTATTCAATAAATCCACCAATAAATAATAAATTTCAAATAATTTTCCAAGATATCCTTGGTATTACAATTTTGTTATTTAATTTTCGGAAGCAAATCTTTGTTTTTTGAATTATTTAAATATTTGTGCCATTTTAGTTCTAATGTAAATACTTTGGCATGGGTGGTGTTCTTTCTTTAACAAGATGAACTGAATGAATCTTTTTTTTCTTGCTGCCACCGGCTTAAACAGGTGCTTTACACATTAGGAGGATTAGAAAACCTTCAGACAGCTAAAAAATATTATGCATCTACTGTAGACTTGACTGGCGGCGCGAACATTAGAGCGCTATTTGGTATCGTCTTGGTGAGCTCTCTCTCTCTCTCTCTCTCTCACACACACACACGCACGCGCGCGCGCGCGCATACACACACACACACACACAAATATTTGTTTATGCACATCTTATTCGGTATTGTCTTGTCGAAGTAGCTTAAAGTTGGTAAAAGGATATGTTATGATCCCCTACAATGGGATTGGATTCATTAATAGCCTTTGTTTATCAAATTTACCTATCATAAGATTTTTTTTTGTATTTGCTTTACTTGTGCGTACTCACTTTCTTGATACATGTCTTTGTTCTGTTTAATTTATATATATATATAATAATGCTCTTGATTTTAAAAGTGCGGACGGGACACTTATCGCCCGACGGATTTAGGAATTTGAGATGGGTGGAGCATGTCATGGGAAAAAATGGGGGTTCGGGGGCGGTAGCCCTCGAAACTTTTTTTAGGGCTATTCAAATATCTAAATAAAGATAAATATTCACACATTAATAGTAATAAAATTGAACAAACCAAACCATAATACTTCATTTCCAAAAAGAGCATCCAAAATATGAATTTGTCATTACAAATACTAATTAAAATATAAAACGAGCAAATTACAATTTCCCTCTCTGACTTTTCATCTTTTGGAATCTATCCACAATTGCGTCATTGGAAATGCAATCAAAGACATCTTTTTCGATATACGTCACGCAAGAGTCACTTAGCCAACCATCCCCCATACGATTTCGAAGATCGGTTTTCACAATGTTCATAGCAGAAAATGACCTCCCAACTGTAGTTGTGGAAATCGGAAGAATTAATGCCAACTTTATGAGCCTATAAACTAATCCATACACAACGTGTTTCTCTACCATTTTACTAGCCAACCCACTCATTCCATTCACATCAACGAAGTCACTATCGGATTTGATATCAAATTCATACAATTCAAGCTCATCCCGAAGTACAACACGCACACGCTCTTGCTCGGTGAAATCATCAACATAAAATTCAGATAGACGAACCAACTTGTTTATATCAAAAGTATTAAATGAATGAGCTGGATTGAACGATGCCATACAGGGCTGGCAATTTTTGACACGATAACCCGTTTATGGTAATAGCCCGAAATGACCCGAACATGACACGATTAACTTGTATAGATTTAAGAGTACCTAAAACTTATACTCAAATCAAAGTCAACGCGACTCGAAAATGACACGACTAACCCGAATTGCCAGCCCTAATGCCATACATGTAAGCAATTCAAAATTCACCTCATTGAAACGGTTGTTAAGCTCAACAATTTGTTTATCCACGCAAAGGTAAAACAAGTCAACTTTATAATGATGTAAATTTGTGGTTGTCAATCCTCTCTCTAATCTTTCCAAAAGACAAAAGTTACTTTCCATGTTAGGAATCTCAATATCATGTTTCACAGAAAAAGATGACGCCTCCATCAAAAGATTTTCCCACCCACTATCCCTCAATATTTGCATTCGTCTCTTAGACAATTTCACTAAAGTCATTACTTTGACGATGTCTTGATCTTTTCGTTGAAGAGCTTTAGAAAGCTCATTATTTATTGTAAGTACGTTTTTCATTAAATGTAAGATGAATACAAAATCAAATGATTGCATTGATTTCATCAAATTTATCGCCTCACCTTTTTTATCCGTTGGATTTTCCCCCAAATCATCAAGAACGTCAAGCACGGATCCATACATTACAATCAAATTAATCAAGGTTCCATAGTGTGAACCCCAACGTGTATCACCGGCACGCTTCACGCTAGTTTCTTGATTTAATCCCCTACCACTTGATATTTCACCACTAACCAACTGATTTTTAATCCGCTCCACCTCTCTCTCGCACAATGTCTCGACGCTTACAAGCAGCTCCCACAATGTTCACTACATTATTAACTAAAAAGAAGAACTCATCAATATTTTTAAGATCTTTTGCAACTTTTACAAGTGCCAACTGAAGTTGATGTGCAAAACAATGTACATAGAATGCTTACTTGTTCTCCTTCAAAATAAGTGATTTGAGCCCATTGTACTCTCCTTGCATGTTACTTGCCCCATTGTAACCTTGCCCCCGCAAATTTTTTACACTCAAATTATGTTTATTGAAAACTTGATCAAGTGAAGCCCTTAATGATTTAGCGGTAGTGTCAACATGTACCATACCCATGAATCTTTCCATCACAAAGCCCCTCTTATCCACATAACGAACCACAATTGACATTTGTTCTTTGATTGATACATCACGTGCTTCGTCAATCAATATCGCAAATGGATCTCCACCAAGTTCTTTTAATATTGTATTAGTAATCTCACTTGCAATTGCATTAACAATATCTTTTTGAATGTTAGGACATGTCAATTTATGATTACCCGGTGCATTTGTAAGAACAACTTTGTTAACTGATGCATCTCTTTTGGCAAGCCATTCTAAAAGTTAAAGAAAGTTACGTTTATTCATGGAGTCCTCCGATTCATCATGAGAACGAAAAGATAAGGCTTGTCGCAAAAGAAACCGAATCACATATATAGTTGTAATTAGACGTAGACGGTAATCATCTTCCCACTCCTTCCATTGCTTATCAAATAGAGCCGCAATATGTTGATTATGGTTCAACAAATTTTGAGTCTTCAGGTAAGCTGCATTATGACCCTCAGTGTTAACATGCTTTTGTAGTCGACCTTTTTGTTTCCAATTGTCAAAACCACCTCTAACAAAAGCATCACTTTTATTTCTGTCTGAGGATTCCGGACAAAATAAATAACAAGGCAAACAAAAAGCTGCATCCTTTGAAATGCTATATTCCAACCAACTACCAAATTGGGTGAACCAATTTGAAACGAAACGCCGATCCTTTTCTCTCATTAATTTTTTAGGATAAAGAGGCATAGAGGGTTGACAAGGACCAATTTGCAAGTATGCGAGTCTAACTTTGTCTTGATCGTTCGCATTATAATCCGAAATGCGTGGTCGTAAGCTAGGATCCGAAGGAAGATTTGTCAAGTCAACTTCGATATAATCTAGAATGTTCCTCTTCGACAACTTTAGTTGGAATTGGAAGCGGTGTGATATTGTTGATTGGAGAGACTTCTACACGGGCTCTTTTGGAGAAATATTTATCAAGAGACTAGAAATGAATAAAAAAAATTATTATTAGAAAATTAGATTAGCAATCAATAATTTATGAGAAATGTAAAAATCTAATTGAAATAAATGAATAAACTAGCAATAAACTAGAGTTTAGAAATAATAAGCATGAAATAGCATTAAATAAATTTCATAAGCATTGAATAAACTAAAGTATAAACTAAAGAATAAATTTTATAAGCATTGAATAAACTAGATACCTTCATCACAAGCCACAACCACAAGCAGTAGTTGGTCGAAACAGAAACAGGGGAGAGACGGACAGGAACAAAGGTGAGCTGGAACAACCTGTTCCGAACAGGAGAGGTCAGGCGCAGGCTAGCAAACGAATTTGAGGTTTTGAGGTTAGGTTTTGAACTCGAGTGTGTATTGGGTATTGGCTTTGGAGGTTTTTGCTGTTCCGTTTTGGGGGGGTTTGGAGTCCATGGTATGCTGTTGCGTTTGGAGTCCACCACGTTTTGAGTGCTAATATCTCGGCTGTTTTAGTAATTTAACTTTTTTTTTTTTTAAAATGTCTGGATGGAGCACGTGCCCCTCCCACTTACACAGTATGTCCGCCCCTGCCTGGCGGTGAGCCTAAAAATTGTCGACTAAATTATAGGCACACACTCTCTCTTTTCCAACATGACAGTATTTTTTATTGATGAGGGCAACAAGAGCTAATCAGCTATGGGTTGGGCACTGATATGTGACACGAACGTGTCAACACATCAAATTATATATATATATATATATATATATATATATAGGGAGAGGTTCAAAAGTGAACCAAAAGAATGAACTTTTTAATGAACCTACTAATACATAAAAAATTGATCCTTAATTTCTTGTTGTAATTGGTCGGCGCCAGCGGAAGGATTGAAAAATTATTCATTGCCGCTGGCGCGGACCAATTATAACAAGAAATTAAGGATCAAATTTTTAATGTCTTAGTAGGTTCATTAAAAAGTTCATTCTTTTGGTTCACTTGTGAATCTCTCCCTATATATATATATATATATATATATACAATACTGCTATTGTGCGGCTCTTGTTGCCCTCATCAATAAAAAATACTGCCATGTTGGATAAGTTATACTTAAATTTCAGCCATTAGATTTGTTTCATGAACAGTGCCTGTCTTTTAACTTTCTATTGGAATGAGTATCTTGTTTATGATATTTAGGTCTTGTTTGATTCGGGTGAAATATTTTTCACTTTGGTTCAGGGTCTACCCTTGCTATAGGCGGAGTAGGCCAAAGATTAGGGCCCCCAAATAGTCGAGGCTCCCAAATCTAAAACAAAAATTTGTAGATAAAAATAGATTATTGGCCAAAAAAATTAGTTTAACCACTATAATAAGCCCAAAATAGTATATGCTGTCCAGGATGTAAACACATAAAATAGACTCAATATAAAAACTTGGTCCACTTAAAATTGGCCTAAAATAAAATAATTGGTCCACTTAAAAATAGATCCAAAATATAAAACCCCGAAATCCTAACATATACTTGACTCTTTCATCCCCCGCAAAAAAACTCTGTTCTCTCTCATACTTTCCCAAACGTCGTCTCTCTCTCTATAACCAAAGGCCACCGCTGTACCAAAATAAAAAGACGGTTGTCGATATTCGACAAAGAAATGAATTTCTGTCTCTCTACAAATATATCTATCTGTGTGTCTATCTATTCAAAGATGAATGATACACGAAGACGGGATTTTTAGTGAACTTATAGAGATTGTAATCACTCTTGAACTTAATATTGATTATCAAAGAGGACACGAATATGATAATGTGTCTAATATGAAAGGAAAAAATAAAAGGTGTAAAACAAAATATTACAGATAAATCCTAAACCACTCTACACACATTGTGGTTGTCATAGTCTTAATCTTGCACTTAGTGATATATATACAGTGAGATTCTACAACATACCTTCTATGAACATACACCCATTTTCAAAAATAGTAAAAAAATATATTTTTTAAATACATAATGAGGAGATCATCTACAAAAAATTACATCCAAAAATTCAACTTGGAAGAGGGTGAGATGATGATCACAAGTTTCAACGGTTAAAAATGCTTGTATCCATCCAATTCTCAAATCCCCCACGAGTTGTATTTTTGAATAATGGAGATCATGTATACTAAATTTGGTTGAAAAAAATATTTTTTTACTAATTTTTTAAAATGGATATGTTCATAAGTATGTTATTAGGAGGTACGTTGGAGAGCCTAACTGTATACATATACATATACATATATGTATATATATATATGTATGTGTGTGTATATTGAATTTTTGTCTCGTCCATAGCGGTGTCTAGTTTCCACAGATTTTGTTAAAGGTCTCACACTTGGCCCTTGATTACGATTTACACAAATTAAAGATGCTTTAATTGACTTAGCAATTGACCCGTATATTGATGGGACGGCAAAAATTTCTTGTGATGACTTATTATGAGTGCCAAACTTCTGCAAACATATGACATGGACATTGATGTTGCTTTGAATATTCTAAAATGACTTGTTTCTTAAAGCTGCTTTGAATCTTTTACACACGTCCGACATTTTACCTAATGCTTTGTGCTTAACGTTGCGATTGAATGTTTTTAATATATTTTGTGATTGTAATTTGATGCTCAACCCCCACTTTCGACCCACAACAACTTGCCCATAGTTTCGGGTTTTTTTGTGTGGTAAAATATCAGAGCAGTACTCAGTTTCTTTAAACACTTGCGATGTACCAATATGCTCTTCTACCAAAAATCAAAATTCAAATTCCATGCGAAAATTATAATTAAACCCGCTCAAGTTGTGTACACAACACATAGACTGCACCTGCAGCCTCCTTGGGTCTGGAATCGGTCTCAAAGCAGTCTGTATCCATTTCTTAAGATTTAAACTGAATCAATGATGGAAATAGAAAAATGATGCTACACATTCAAGATGCTTCATCATCTTACCTTGCATGTGATAGAGCAATAATGATATTTGTTGGGCTAGTTATCAGCATGATGCATGTTCAACAGCTAGAACAGAAAACAAAGTACACGTTAAAGTAGGTAGCATAGTATTAATTGTTAAACACCAAAAATTGTTGTTTAACTTCCTTAAAATTGCTTGCAATTGTCATTTGATTTGGAGATTTTTTTTTTCTAATTATATTTTTCAAGGTTCTAAAAAACGCGGGAGGTGACCGAGGCGTGGAGGCCAAGCCTTAAGTCTTAGAAGCCTAGGCGGGTGCGTAAAAAGGCGTGAAAAGGCGTTTAAGCCTTTTTTAATATATTTTAATATTTTTTGACTATGACAACAAGGCTATTAAAAATACTAAAATGGTACATACCCTAAAAGTATGTCTAAATATTTGTAAATTAAAATACATTTTTTTAAAATAAAAAAAAAATAAAAAAATTGCGTTTTTCACGCCTTCTAAAAAACTCGCGTTTTTTCACGCCTTACCCCTAAAAACGTTGACCATCGTTGACCACGCCTAGGGCCAAAACTTGGCGTATCTAAAAAGCCTCGCGCCTGGGCGCGTTTTTTAGAACACTGATATTTTTAAATTTTGATTTTTAGTGGGCTAGTGTTTTTTTTTTATTTGAATGAGTGGCTGCTGAATTTCGATTTTTTGTTGAGTGGCATTTTGGTCCCCCAAAACTTGAAAAAATGTCTTGTGGGTATCTTAACACCCGAAAAAAAGTTCAAAATCTCGAAATTGTGGGTCATGAATAAAAACTTTAGGGGCTTTCTGAAATAGTTCCCCCGTGGGTGGGGGGGTTAATGCAATTTACCCTAATGAATTTACTCATCCGACCAATAATTGTTGTTCACACTTTAATTTATGGGTTCCCAATGTGTTGTATTCCACTATTTCAAAGGACGATCAATGTGTTGGCGTGTCTTTGTCGTAATACCCTTACCCCGTGTCCTGTCCATGTTCATGCTTCATAATCTTTTCAGCTGGGTAAAATTGGTTAGCGTAGATTTGATTGGCTAGTATTAGTTAATCTGGAATGTAATTGTTGTTTTTGTTGTTACACTCAGTGTACATCTGCCATAGCACAGCTGACAAAAGGGCGGAACAAGGAGGACAAGGACAGCTCGGAACTGCAATCTCTGGCAGCGAAGGCTTTGGAGAAAGACTACAACCACAGAGCTCCCACCAAGCTCTCTCTCCTTAGCTCCATTCTTGTAAGCTTGAAAATTTAAACATGGCCGCACCTTATCTCCAAAACTACAAAGCACCCATTACAATTTACTCCATTTTACAGATTTGAACCAATTTCTTATGTTATTATTCATGTACTTTTGCACCTCGTATGACTATCTGATGGTGTGTTGTATTTCTTTAAATGATCAATTATTATCGAAGTCTCTTGTATTAAAATATGAACTGATTGTTTTAATGGAGTTCAAATTTGTTGACCCCATTATAAAGTGGGTCTTGATGACCCACTCACATGATTGGTTAAACATTAAAGTAATAAATAGTTACATTGGGCCCTACAGTTTTTAGTGTTTCAACGAGTCACGTGAGAGGGTCACTAATACTTACTTTTAAATTGGGTCAACTCATTAGAACTCAATGTAACGTGTCTCATCTCATCTTTCGAAACATTCGAGTGAGACATTGTTTTACCCTCGGTGGATAGAAAAATGTTTTTTTTAATTTTGGTAAATTATGACCTGGCTCATCTTTTTAAACATTTGAATGAGACATCGTTTTAATCATGAGCGGATCGGAAAATGTTTCTTTTAAGCAAATTTTAGGAATTTGTATTGTCTACACTTCTAATTTCAATCCTATTTTTTTAACATTTCAAATTCATGCTGAGACTTTGTAGGAAACTATTTCCAAATTTTTATTTATAATTTTTGATTTCATTTTCAGTAGAAAATTC
Source organism: Sambucus nigra (assembly GCA_949130495.1). NCBI lineage: Eukaryota > Viridiplantae > Streptophyta > Magnoliopsida > Dipsacales > Adoxaceae > Sambucus > Sambucus nigra. The sequence goes on from OX422221.1 coordinate 349,923,265, forward strand.
AAAAAACTAGTGAAACATGCTCATTGCTTAGAAATAAAGCATTATTTTCAAATTGTAATTTGTAAAGATGGAGTCAAAATATTCACAGAAAGTTTAAGGGTGAAAATGTAATTTATAGAAAGTTTTGGACAGGTTTTTTCCTTAAAAGATGAGGGTAAAACGATAATTTTCTAAAATTTTTGGGGTAAAATAATTTACAAAACGTTGGAATTTATGTATAATTTTAAAAATTAATGATATCTTAAAAATTGGTTGAAAAGATGTTAAAAGCAGGTTTTTAAATTTCGGGAAGTTGGAAAATGAAAAAAAAAATGTTTTTATAGTTTCTACGTGATAAAAATAATTTTGAATACAATTTGTAGTTTTTTTTTTTTAATTTTTATGGAAAACTTCTGATTTGTCTTCGGAAAACAGGATTGTTCCAACAACTAAACAGGCCTGTAGTATTCGCAAAATTTTCAGAATTTTGAACATGTTGGAAAGTTGAAAATAGTATTATTTCATAAGGGGCTTAGGGCCCGTTTGGTTCGCTATTGAGAAAATTCGATTTAAACGATGTTTTTAAATACAGTTTTTATGTTTATAATTATTGGTGTGTGTTTGGTAAACTTGGTGTGCGTTTGGTAAACTTGTTTTTCAATACAGTTTTTTTGAAAATTTGATAAAATTGGCAATCATGTATATTTATATTGTATATATATATATATATATATATATATATATATATATATATATAGGAAAAAGGATTTTTTTTTTAATTTTTATGGAAAACTTCTGATTTGTCTTCGGAAAACAGCATTGTTCCAACAACTAAACAGGCCTGTAGTATTCGTAAAATTTTCAGAATTTTGAACATGTTGGAAAGTTGAAAATAGTATTATTTCATAAGGGGCTTAGGGCCCGTTTTTACGCTATTGAGAAAATTCGATTTAAACGATGTTTTTAAATACAGTTTTTATGTTTATAATTATTGGTGTGTGTTTGGTAAACTTGGTGTGCGTTTGGTAAACTTGTTTTTAAATACAGTTTTTTTGAAAATTTGATAAAATTGGCAATCATGTATATTTATATTGTACATATATATATATATAGGAAAAATGATCAAGTGAGGTTTCAGTTTAAGGATTCTGAATGATGATCATTTTTTTAAAATAGTAAAAAAATATTTTTGGGCCGATTTTTTTTTTATGATTTTTAAACATTTCAATAGGACCATAAAAAAATAATCAGCTCAAAATGAATTTTTTTGCTATTTTAAAAAAATCGGTCAAACTTTGTCAGTTTTTAAGTCGTTAAAAATTGACAAAGTTTGACCGATTTTTTTTAAATAGTAAAAAAAATTCATTTTGAGTTGATTTTTTTTATATGGTCCTACTGAAATGTTTAAAAACTATATAAAAAAAATTAGCCCCAAAATATTTTTTTAATATTTTATCAAAATTGGTCCGCGCCAGCGGTATGCAAACAGAGGTCCTCATGAGATCCTCTCTCTCTCTCTCTCTCTCTCTCTCTCTATATATATATATATATATATATATATATATATATATTTTATTTATAAGAATTTATATATTAAGGTATAATTGCATTAAAATATTAAGAATGGATAATTTTGAGTTGAAAAATAAAAAGCAGAAGTTATAAAACACCCTAAACCTGTTTTCTGAAAAACTTTATTATAACACAGAAATATTGTAACTCTGTGTTTAAAAACAGGTTGCCAAACGCAGATTCTCATCAGAATTGTATTTAAACACAGAAAACAGAATTATAGTTGCAAACTAAACAGACCCTTACACTCTTTTTAGTTGATCTCCTTGGGATTTTGGATTCTCTTGGGTCCACAACTAATAAAAGGAGCTTTTAAAGAAAGGTTCAATTCAATTCAAAAGTATGTTAAAAATATGATAGTTTACACAATTTTATAAATTTAGTCACCGTACTAAAAAGACTATTAAAAGGATCAATCTATCATTTGATAACTCATACAAAAAAAAATTATCGAATCTTAAAATATCCATAACTTCAAATCTACGAATCGAAACAAATAAATTTACTATCTCACTAAAACCTTCATTTTTTCTAGCAAAAACTTCATTTTTTCATGTGAAAAACCTTATTCTCCTGTTTTGACAATGATGCGGTGCGGAGCAAAAAAGAAAAGAAACAGATGAAGAGAGAGAGAGAGAAATGAGGAGAGAGAAACAATCCGATAAGGATTTCGACAGTCTTCGATGAGGATTTCGGCAGACTATAGAAATGAGGATTTCGACAGCCTCTCTTGAAAGTAGGAGGATGTCTCTCCCTTGTATATTCAATATGAAGTGATCATAAAATGTTTGACGTCTTTATAATGAGCAGATGATTCTTAAGAAGCAACTGATTGACTTCTCTTATTACTCCTACTCACTAGACTGAAATAAGGCTAAGTCACTTAAGAATGGTGCTTAGAATACAAACTAGGACAAGTAAGGGGTAACTGTATCGCTAATGGAAAATATATAAACTATGCTTTGCAATCCACCAAGATAATTGAATTCAGATCCCTGCTGCCTTCCCCAATTATCCTTTATATAACCAACTGCTTAGAATGGGTGAGAAGTGATGTTTACGGTATGGGTGGCCATGGTTGAGCTTTCTCGCTAAGGTATGGGTGGTGTTGGAGGAAGGAGTTGGTGCGGGGGATGATGGTAGTACTCTTGATTTGAGGTTGAGGATATGGAGTACTCATGATGTTTCGATCGCAGACTTGAGGGACCAGACTCCACTTTGGTCTGGAGGAGGCGATTAAGGTAGATTCTGCTTAGGAGGAGGCTTGTCTGGCTGTTTGCAATCACTTTCTCGAGGGACCTTGCATAGATGACTAAGAGTTCCTTGATGCCCAAGCCTGTATAAGTGTCGTGAGGAATCACCGAGGTCCTCATTTGGTGGCGTAGGCTCTGTTGATAGGGTCTGTTGAAGGCGCTCCACGTTTGACACAATATTTTTAGGGGTCATTTGTTTAAATTGTGAAGTCTGTACCTCTACCAGGGTCGTAGACTGAAAGGCCGAGGTCAGTTTTGTTCTATTTTGATCTCAACTTTGGATTTGGGACCTTTTCCCAAGGTTTGAGGTCGGAGATCATATTTATTATATTCATACCACATATGTAAACAATACACACTTGAATATGGGAAGAATACCCCTCATCAACATACGATAATCATCAAAAGAACCAGATGTGACACCCCGCCTAATTAAATACTGGGTGATAAGTCCTTTATCCAATTAAAACATGAATCTCATCTGGTTCATTCTTAGCATCACTATCGAAAACTTTTTAAAATTTAACCAACCACCTAGTATTCAAAAGACTGATGTCAAATTTTATCTTTTTATTAAACAACAACACAAGCGAAATAATCACCATAACCAAATCATGCAGTAAAATAATCTGAACTAAACACCAGATAAATAATTGAAATAAAATGTTACCGATTAAACCATCAGTTCTCAATATAAAATCCAACTAAACATCCAATGAAATCAAACTGAGTCCACAACTACAAAGTCTGATAAATTGAATAAAATAAATAAATGAAGGGGCAACATGCCCAAATAAAATAAGTGAACTGCATCTTACTCTAGGAATGAAATAACGAAGCGATTAAGTCCAAATCCTGCAAGCATCCACACGTACTGCAGCTACGCATCCCTGGAACAGATCATCAAACTGGGTGTCCCTGCGACTGGACACCTAAAAAGGTTTTGCAAAAAGTTTTGCAATTACGGGTTAGAGCCCAAGTAAAAACCATTTGAAAACATTTAGCAAGTATTTAAATTGTGGTTTAAATGAACAGTTATTAAATCCACATGTTAGGTTGCGTACACTCTCTTGAGTTCTTCACCTCTCATCTATAGTGCGCACCTAACGTCCCACCTAGTCAAGCTACCCCATCTAACTAGGTCTCAAGCATCTAATCAACCATATACCAGTCTAGCTCTCCTGTACCGCCCATACAGTACTCTTCAATATACCCTTAATTATCATTAAGCCTTTAGTTAAGTTTCTCATTAACTTATTCCGTATAGCCCATACAGTACGTTACCGAAAAACTAATAATTAATATTACTCTCACGTTATTATTAGGATCCTCATATTAAGTTCTCACACTTACACCTCTAGATTCGCACTATCTATCTTTTCTACTATTTACACTTAAGTAGATTAAGCCTTGTTTTAGATATACACTATCTAGTCTCACTACTATCCCGCATACGTAGATTAAGCATTGTTGAGATATACACTATTTAGTCGCATTACTATCACACATAAGTAAGATTAGACATTTATGAGTATATATATATATATATATATATATATATATATCCTGGACTGGTCATAACGATGCTCACTTGCGTACTCTACTATCAGTCCAAGTACCTCTCGTACCTAATCAATGACTATTGGTTCGGAATGTCTCCTCGAACCATCAATCAAACCCTATAATTTCGTGTCACCAACATAAAGAATTATGACTTCATGCAAACCTACTTCAATTCATGGATTATACCCACCCAAATTCATATTAAATCTTTCAAAAACATGTAAATTAAACCCTATTCAACATGGGCATTATAACATGCTTAATATAAACGCAAGATAAATACTTGCCTCTAAATTGAAGGCCTGGTTTCGTGATTTGTTTGTCTTCCCCTTCAATCCACTCCCCAATGATGTATGTGGTGCAAGAATCACTTGAATCTATCAAGAATCCTTCCTTAAACTTCAAGAATGGCCTCTCCTTCTTCTCTAATATCCTCTCTTGGTTTTCTAACCTCTAAACCCTAGAATATCCCATCTATATACTGATAAAAGCTTTGTAAACTCGTAGGTCTCTTTACCTTATTTTACCAAATGACCAAAATGCCCTCCTACGGTGCCGATTTGACCTAAAATTATCCCGAAACCCAAACTATACCCCCATGTATACTATTTCGACTATTTTAACCCTTTTGGAATCAACCGTGACCTCTAAATAGTCATCTGAGTTACTTTATAAAATCATCTTATTTCCACTTCAAAATATGATACATGTGAAATTAAAATAGCCCGAATTAATTTAAAATTAAATTCACCAAATTAAATAATTTCTCCAAATTAAACAAATCCAAAATCACCAATATTATTAAATGTAAATCACCAATTTAATTAAATCCTATATCCTCAGAAATATGGGGTGTTATATACTTCACCCCTTTACAAAGGAGTTTCGTCCTCAAAATTCGGGTAAGACTAGTACTTCAAGGTTTCTACATTATCTTAATCATGTGCTTTGAAGATCACTACATATACTTATATCTCCCCTTATCACGGATAATATTAAAAAGAATTCAACTACACAGGACGCCCATACACTGCACCAACGTTACTCGGCTCCGCTGGCCTCAATTTATAACATAGCTATGATCCCTTAGATATAACTGCATAAACGAACAATAACTACAGTACTAAACTCATGTCCTAATGGATAAACATTTCCCCACTTCCAACGTTGCGCTAAGTTTCATGCGTGGGACGTCTCGCAAAGCGAAATCCAAACAAGGAACCCCCCCGATACACTACTACCTAACATTGCCGATTGTCGAGATCCGTTAGGCCCTCAGTCCATAACACGTACCCCCAAATCCCCGTCTCTTGACATAAAAGTATACTCATCCACTCTCATGCTACACAAGACAACGTATATCACAACGCTCTTACTACCACTAGTTTCTTAGCGCGAATAAATCATGAGCTATATCTCTCCGCTCGATAAAAAGCCAATTTACCCTGAATCACATCGGTAAATGTCCCTACTCATCGAGATTAAATATAACCACACAAATATATTTATATAAGTCCATCATACAACACACTATAACATATATACACGTATATATAGGCTAGACCATCTTTCAGGTGATACTTAGCAAAAATAAATCATATCCTGGAACAACGAATACAAAGTCCTACTTTGACCGTCTACCATTTCTCAAACCATCGCTAATTAGTCGATACTCAAAAATAGTCTACTCATTTTTCTTAATTCTTGAAAGCAGTAAACCAACACGTAATTCAACCATCCCCTTAGTGTGCACACCCTCTCTCTCTTGTAGGCGGCAAAAAAATTCCCGCTACTCCCACGGTAATTAATCATTAATATACACAATAAGGCTATTACGGTCAATGCACCCACTAAATCAGACTCACTCGCGAATTCTAGTGCGAATAACATTTCATTGTGACGCCCCCATGTCATTAAAAATCTACTCTGTGCTCATAAGATAATAAGGTCAATTTACCTCTAAGTGGTAGCTGCACCGTCTGGTCGATGGGCTCCTTATCTTAATCCTTGTATCCAAACTGACCCATTACCTGCTGCAATGGTTGTACATCTAGAACCTCATCCTATGGTTGCCCCTACCTTGATTAGGGCAATCTCTCTTCTTATGGCCTCTCTCTACACACGAAACATCTCCCAGGAAGGCCCTGGTGGCTCTGAGGAACGAATGCTGCTGCTACTGTTGAGGGCCCTGCTGACCTTGCCTAAACCCAACACTCTCGGATCAATAGCCCTCCGGACCTAAACCTCTTGACCCAGTTTGCTTGCTAGAGATCCCAGTCCTGCTGTTGTTGTGCCCCACGGGCACCGTTCCCATCTACCTTTTCGGCCTGACTGGACCCACTCACTCTGTTGCTATACTTCATATGGAATCGTTAATTCTGGCAATGAAGTAGCGCAGTATTAATAACATCTGCGTATATCTCCAACGTCGGATTACCCAACAAGTGCTGTTGGATCTTCTAGGTAAGCCCATCCATGAACTTACGCATTCTCTTATCTTCAGTGTTTACCCCATCTTTCACCAAAGTTGCTAACCGAGTAAACTCTTCCTCATATTTAGCCAGGGTCATATCTCCTTATTGATAAACAACTGCCGCATCTCTGTCTGAACACGGACGAAAATTACTTGCGGTCAAACTACACCCAAAACTCCCCAATGGTCATCCCATCTCTCTTCTTTGTGGTGATCACAGACTCCCACCACTGCAAAGTTGCGCCCACTAGCTTAAATGTTGCCAAGAACTGTTTTTAAGTGTCGCTGCACTCCGTCATATGCAGGTGGTGCTACATGTCTTTCTTCTACTGACTGACCATTACTACATCTGAATCACCCTGAAACTCTGGTGGGTGCCTGGGTGGGCCTGATCGTTGGATGCCACTAACGATTATGGCTGATTTTATGGAAAATGCCGTGCCATTGCGGTCATCTCCGTGTCAACTGCTTGTGCCACAATCTCGATTACCTGTGCGGTTGTCACCATTCCCGATGGTGGCTGTGGTTGAGGTACCTCCTGCTCCTGCTGAGCCTCTATCACCTCATCTCTCGCTGTCGCTCTAGCCTGACATCCCCTCTTAGGCGGCATCTGAAAATTTTAAAACGAGCTGTATGAGTTCACAATTAATACATCTATAATAGCAAAAGAACGTAAATGCGCATATGTAAAAGAATACAACAATCCTATCATAAGGCTCTACATCAAAGAATGCTAAGCTGAAATGTGAAAAGCCGTACAGACCTAATGGACACTAGAACCTGATGCTCTGAAGCTAACTATGACACCCCGCCTAATTAAATACCGGGTGATCAATCCTTCATCCAATTAAATCAGGAATCTCATCTGGTTCATTCTGTCGAAAACTTTTTAAAATTTAACCTAGTATTCAAAAGACTGATGCTAAATTTTATCTTTTTATTAAACAACAACACATGCGCAATAATCACCATAACCAAATCATGAAGTGAAATAATCTGAACTAAACACTAGATAAATAATTGAAATAAAGTTCTATCGACTAAACTATCGGTTCTCAATGTAAAAATCCAACTAAACATCTAATGAAATCAAACTGAGTCCACAAATATAAAGTCTGATAAACTGAATAAAATAAATAACTGAAGGGGCAACATGCCCAAATAAAGTAACTGAACTGCATCCTACTCTAGGAATGAAATAACCGAAGAGACTAAGTCCAAATCCTGCAAGCATCCACACGTGCTGCAGCTACGCATCACTGGAATAGATAATCAAATTAGGCGTCCCTGTGGTTGAAAAACTAAAATGTCTTGTTAAAAATTTGGAGGTACGGGCCAAAGCCCAAGTAAAAACCATTTGAAAACATTTATCACGTATTTAAATTGCAGTTTAAATGAACAGTTATTCGATGCGCATGTAGGTTGCATACACTTTCTTGAGTTCCTCACCTCTCATCTATAGTGCGCACCTAACGTCCCACCTAGTCAAGTTACCCCATCTAACTAGGTCTCAAGCATCTAATTAACCATACACCAGTCTAGCTCTCCCGTACAACCCATACAGTACTCTAGAGCATACCCTTGATTATCACTAAGCATTTAGTTAAGTTTCTCCGTACCACCCATACAGTACGCTACTGAACAACTAATAATTAACATTACTCTTACATTATTATTAGTATCCTCATATTAAGTTCTCACACTTACTTTACCTATAGATTCGCACTATCTATCTATTCTCCTATTAACACTTAAGTTGATTAAGCCTTGTTTTAGATATACACTATCTAGTCTCACTACTATCACACATAAGTAGATTAAGCGTTGTTTAAATATACACTATCTAGTCTCCTTACTATCACACATAAGTAAGATTAAACATTCATGAGTATATATATATAATACAACATCTCTCGGACTGGTCATAACGATGCTCACTTGCGTACTCTACTATCAGTCCAACTACCTCTCGTACCTAATCATGGACTATTGGTTCAGAATATCTCCTCGAACCATCAATCAAACCACGCATATTGGAGGCGAACATAACACTAAGTCTTTGGGAATGCGCACATACCTAACATACCCAAGCGACTTGCCGGCATCACTACTTCTCTCACAAAGTTATCCACTATCAACACTACGCTCTGGGGAACAAATCCAGACCTCCTTAGAATAGGCAGGGTGGGATCGCCCACTTTGCGGGACCTCCGATGATAGCAAGTAGCTTAGGTATGTTAACATAGACAAAAGCACATAATAGGCATACACACAGCCTAACCATATGTATATTCAATATACGCACACACACGACCTATGATAAATTCGTATAAGTATATACTCAACCTATTATAACCCGTATATGTATACTCTCGCCTATAATAATCACCCGTACGTAGAATTTATCTCTCAAATACTCACCGTACAATTTATTTACATTTATACTTCTCATTATATTTATCTGAACATTATTCTCTACCCGAAGGCCCCCTAGTTATCCCTTATATTAATTCAATAGTTATTACACCCATATCATCCTGGTTATGTAGCCTTAGGTAATGTACCACTCTTCTCGAAGCCCGAATCCCAAATTCTTGATTTGTAACTCACTCCATTTATTATCGCCGGTTAAAGTTCTAATCTCACTCACATTCAGATCCAATAAAGTATCGAACATATATACCTACTGACTTCCTCCAAGTCTTTAATTAATTCTAGGATTAACCCCCCAATTTCTCGTAATTCATCCTAAGAGGAAATAACATCAAAAAGGAAAAACTGGCCAATTCTAGGCAGCCGAATCGATTCACCCAGGAGGCCGAATCGATTCGAAATATAACAGGTCTCTTCTTCCTTACGTTTTTGCGATTTCTCAATCCAACATCTTCCTCAATTCTCCATGAAACTTCACCAAATTTCAAACCAACAATCACTACATAGATGTATATGAATGATTTCCAACATAAATTAATCATTAATTTATCCCTAATTCAATCCAAGAGTCAATTATCCTCTATAATACATAAAAACCCTAGTTTCTCATGTTCTTCACATCTTTTAATCAATAACCCATATTTTTTCATTATAAATCATCCTAAACTCTCTGATTTTGTGTCACCAACATAAAGAAATATGACTACATGCAAACCTACTTCAATTCATGGATTATACCCACACAAATTCATATTAAATCTTCCAAAAACATATAAATCAAACCCTATTCAACATGGGTATTATAAAATTCTTAATGTAAACGCAAGATAAATACTTGCCTCTAAATTGAAGGCCTGATTTCGTGATTTGATGATGGATTTGATTGTCTTCCCCTTCAATCCACTCCCTAATGAGGTTTGTGGTGCAAGAAACACTTGAATCTCTCAAGAATCCTTCCTTAAACTTCAAGAATGGCCTCTCCTTCCTCTCTAATGTCTATCTTGGTTTTCTAACCTCTAAACCCTAGCCTCTCCCATCTATATACTGATAAAGACTTTGTAAACTCTTTGGTCCCATTACCCTATTTTATCAAATGGCCATATGCCTACGGTACCGGTTTGGTCTAAAATTATCCCGGGACCCAAACTATACCCCCAAGTATAATATTTCGACTATTTTGACCCTTTCGGAATCAACCATGACCTCTAAATCGTCATTCGAGTCACTTTATAAAATCATCTTATTTCCACTTCAAATTACGACACGTTAAATTAAAATAGTCTGAATTAATTTAAACTCCAATTCACCAAATTAAATAATTTCTCCGAATTAAATATTTCCCAAATCACTAATATCATTAAATCTAAATCACCAATTTAATTAAATTCTATATCCTCAGAAATACGGGGTGTTACATCAGAACACACAATACTAACTACTTATATGTGTAAAATAATATACAAAATAAGATTAATAAGAGTGAAAGCGAGCTCATTTAAGATCTATGAAATGCCTCAAACATTGCATGTGTGTGTTTGGGGGGGGGGGGGGGGGGGGGGAGGAGTATGAATAGGATATTCTACAGTTTATGTCTAATTTTTAAAACTAAAAAACTAGAGAACTAATATTATGAAAGTAGCCAGAAAATCCAAAATAACCTTTAAACACCAACTGGACATGTGTGAAATGAATTTTTAAATCTTAAAAACATATTTAAATAACTTTATTTGCAACTCACAATCTACAAGAAAGATCTACACTAATTAAAGTGCAAGATTTGAGAATTTAAGAGTTCAATTCACCTACCAATTATGAAAGAAAACTTAGATCTAGAAGTGCAAGTGTGTAATATTAAATTTAAACTACAAAAGCATCCACAAGCAATTATACTATTCAAGATCTATGAGGAAAAGGTCCACTTAAGGCAATAAACCTCAGTGCAATTCTCTTTCTCATTCAATTTTAAAAGTCATTTGTTTTACAAAAGAAAGAAAGTATCTTTCACATATCCCTCACGATTAGTTACTTATGAACATCTCAACTTTACTCCGAGTCAACGCATCTTGAGACGATTTCTTGAATAGATCTAGGATTATACCTAATTATAAATTGAATTTAGATGTAGATTTGAATTAAATATAGGCTTTTGTAGATTTGTAAAAACAATTCACTCAACATGCCCCTCAAAGCATAGATCGAGTATAGATATAGATAAAAACACTCAAATGTGTTAGGACCAATTAAATTGCAAATGAGACTCTGCAAAAGCTCTGAGATACGAACTTGTATATTAATTTTATTTTCCACACTTCTCTTCCTTTTAAGATTTGAAACTAAAAATGAATTTATTAGCAATCTAAAGAATCTGCATTCGTCGTGTGCACGAGATCGACTTGTTCGTGTGCGCGACTGCATATCTCATTGGCTGTAAGCTTGCCACGTGGAAATCTAGTTGTGCCGCATAAAACGTGCCCAAGTTTAAAATCAGTGTCGTGCGCACGCAACCATGAACACTATTTTTAATTTATGTCAATGTGTTAATGATCAAATCCCCTTTTTATATTAAAAACTTTACAACACTAAAAGATTTTGCAATTTCACAAGTTTAACAAGAGGTTTTCGAAAAAAAATGTGCATGTGTGCAAATTTTAGATGTCAAAATATCACAACCTTCAGAAAGGATATTAAAGTTCCCCTTCATAAAAAACAAAGTAGATGTGCTGGATCCGCTGAAGCGGATAGACGTGCAAGGCTATATAATGGGATCAAGTCTCTCACCTACGAATTCTATATAAAAATAAGTTGTGCTATATATGTAAGACTCAACATTTTGTTAGGGATTATCCAACTAACAAATGAACATACTTATAAAGTGGATTATAATATATTTTTTATCTCCTCCTTTGGCTATTCTATGTCAAAACCCCTTAAACTAAAAAACTATTGTTTTTGACCATTATACAAACCCCACATAAGCCAATACAAAGTGCATGATAATCATAATGCCATATACATATAAAATACTGACATAATGCAACAATTCGATTCTAAGTCTGGATCAAGTCATCAGGTCAATACCTACAAAACATAAACAACACCAAAATATCATTCATGTTTGACAGTAAGAAAGACATCCCCCATGCTCTGCAATTATCCCTAAATCAAATATCAATACGATAAGCATGAGAAATATAAACAATGTAATCCACTAACTCATATCAATATATTAAAGATGTTTCTCTCTCTACGTGACACAACCAAAATCTCCTCGTTTTGAAAATTTTCTCCCCCATAAAAGTATCTCCCAATTTTTTTCTCCCTTTTTACAAATGAGAAACGTCAAATAGTGACAATAGGGATATGGATTGCCAAACACCAAAATTTAATTTCCAATTAATTAACCAAGTGGATTAACTAATTTTAAACACACATTGTGTAAACAATTAACTAATTTTATCTTGCCCTAAGCAAGCGTCTAAATGATTAACTAAAAATCAAACCACAACGCCGCGATGTACGAGGAAAATTCACAACGGGAAAAACTTCGGACAACTCAACCACACAAATCCACTATGATATGGGTATCATATAAGGACGAATTAGACTTACTCACAGACTTGACACCTTCAAGACGTGATGTACTCTTCGCACCTTGAACTTTATTCACAACCACCGCTGGACGCCTTCCAACAGTCTTCACAGCTCAGGCGCCTCTCACGTCTTGATATCCATCAATCTTCTTGCTTTGGATAGTCAACTGTCACCACAACGAAAGACGAAAACTGCACGAAACATGTTCAACAATAATGAAGAGTAAACATGTTCTTGGTGCTCAAACGTGAGATTTCAAATAAACATATTATGTTAGAAATTAGATCTCAAACAAAGGGTGTAAATTAGGGTTAAAAGAGGCTTTAGATATGCACCCTTAAAATTAAAATACCTTACATATAACAATATGTATAAACTGTGACAAGCTTACAAAATGTTCTATCCTATCTCTAGACTTCCCTCCTCTTCTGTAACCCTCTCTTCCTTCCTCTTCCTCATTTAACCTTATATCCTTCCTCTTCCTCATGCCTTCTCCCTTTTCATTGTGTGCTATTACTGCACCAGTATCATCGGGCCATGTGGATATTGCCTCCCCTTCACTTTTAGTCCCATATGATGTTTTGCCTATACCATGTTTGGTAGAGTCCGACATTGAATCTTTGGAGGAGGCACTGAAGAAAGTATCATTAGAGCTAATGCCAATGTGTCCAGATTGCAAGAACTCAACAAAGAGAAATATGTTTACCTTGAGTTTCTTAAGAGTAAAGGTTTTAATAATGAAGATATCAAGATATTCAGTGCTTCTAATGGTAGTTGTAAGCAATATACAACACTACCTCCAGCCACGAGAGTGGAGGAAACTGATCGAAAATACAAACTTTGGACCAATCTGCTATAGTTTACAACATGGAAAATCGTATGAGCAAGTTGGCTAAGTGAGGTCACTTTGTAATACCTCATAATTTATTGGTATTTTTTAATAGTTAAATAAATAAATAAATTAATTTTGGGCATTTTTTTATTGATTAATTATTTAAATGGAAATTGATTTAAAAAAAATCCAAATAATACTATTCTGAATAGTACTATTTCAAATAACATTGGATTCTTTTAAAAAATAAATTCCAAATAGTAAATCACTATTCTGTCGGTGGCACTATTCACATAGGATTCTTAAAAAAAAAAGAAAAAGAAAAAGAAAAAAAGAAGAAGAAGAAGAAGAAGAAGAAGAAGAAGAAAGGATATAAAATCCTATTTCTTCTTCTTCTTCTTCTTCTTCTTCTTCTTCTTCTTCTTCTTCTTCTTCTTCTTCTTCTTCTTCTTATCATTCTCTCATTTCCTCATTTCTTCCTCATTTCCTCCTAACAATTCAACCCACCTATATTACACCATTAAATCTAAATAAAATCATACACTTTTATTTTAGCAAAAATTATATTTTTTTAGAAAAAAAATTGGGATAGCTTTAGATCAACTCTAAAGGAATTTCGGAGGCCAATTCAGCTAATTTTCAAGAGGAATTTCTTCTACACATTTGGGAGATTATTTCATCAGTTGAGGAGAAAGTTCGGAGGGACTTCTTTTATAATTCTTTCTTATTGTTTTTGGAGTTTTTTTTCCAATTAAGTCAAGATAATTCTCCCCTATCATCTCATGAGATAACTAGTATATTCCACCTAATTTTTTTTTTTTATATAATTCCTAAAATTTATGTAGAGATAATTAAGGCTTTTTTTTGTTGTTTTCATCACACATTTATAAATTCTGTTTTTGGTGAATAAATTTAATGAATCTAATTCAATAAATTATATATTTGAATAATTTAGTCTAATTTGGTATAATTGAATTGGATTATGAATTGTACATTTTTGGTATGATTTAAATATTAAATGTAAAATTAAATGAATTATATGTTTTGGAAATCACGATTGTAGATTAAATTCATGTCTTATTATCTTAAATTTTATTTTTCATACTTTTGGAGATTGGGGTTCTAGTAAATATTAACTTCTTCATTTTTGGGTTTATGAATTATGTTGAAGATTCGTGATGATCTTGTATTTAAAAAAAATAATAACTGGACTCAGATATTATAATTATCTAAAAGTTTCATGTTTTAACAAAATCCAAAAAAGATCATTTAGTACCTGAAAACTAAGAAAAACCTGACTAGGTATATTTGTCGACGTGTAGTAACATTACAGAAAAATAAAATTTTAATCCGTGTCGAAAGCGTAAATTAATACGTTTAATGTATTTTTATAGGAAATCATATTCTGGACAACTTTTATATTTTAAGTTTTTCCAAATTCCGATTATAAAAGGCCCAAAATAATAAATTATTATTCTGACAACATAATACTTGTAAAATTCTAAATAAATAGAATTCTAATTTATGGGCATTGAAAAATATGCCTAAAATGTATTTTTTTATGAGATGTGAATGGAATGAAATTCTTTTTTATTTTTATTTTTGTGGATAATATATGCCTCACCCCCTCCCTTTTAAAATTAGTATAACACTTAAAAGCAATTTAAGAAAATTTCAGAACTTAAAGATAAAGTATAAAAGACATTGGAATGCATTAGTGACGTGTGAAATTTAAATTGTGGAATTTTATCGAGAGTGGATACATATTACTCTTATGTTGAATATGCTGGGTGGATTAGGTTGGTTCCGTATTATGGGGTTTGGTAACCCAAATAAAAACTGGCTACCAAACACGATTACGATAATTTTATTATTGGTGGTGTTTGGAGTGGATAAGGTGAGGTTGGATTTATGTATATGATAAGAAATTTATTTTTGTTATGAATTGCATTTTATTTCACACGCGTGATGTCCTAGATATGCTCATGAGCCTTATCTACCAATGAAATATTTAAATTGATTATATATTTGTGAGATACATTATGCGTTGTGAGACTCCTCAACAAATGGAAAGCTAGTATCAGTTTATATATTTATATGACTGTTAATTTAATAATTGTAGAATTATTATTTATACTCATGATTGATAGTTTTACTACTTGAGTGCATAACTATTATCTTGTTACGGTGGGCCTGACCCGTCACATTGTTTCAGGTGCTTTTGTGTACTCGTCTTAGTTTTTCACTCGAGCACACAGTTTTTCATTCCAGTCGCCACCAAGGTTTGGAGATATAGGTGTTACATTTACATTTACTTTTATTTCTTTTAATCAATTGATGTATGCGAGGTTTACTGTATTCCTGGCATTTGTACTTAGATTTGTAGACAGTGTGATTTTAGGAGATTTAACATGTATTAGTTCTTGTCAGACAAATTTTACTTTACAGAGTGGTGGTAATCGATTCTATCCATATTATGTAATCATTGAGGTTTTCTCATTCCGTTCTCTAGTTCGATATAGCCATATCCATTGATTCTTATTTCGTGCTAAGGATGATATTTAAATTGAATTGACAAATTGTTTTATTTAATAAATAGACTTGATCAATCTAATTATTAAAAATTACGAGATGCCACACACTGGTACAACTATCGCAGTCCCTACGTGTACTTTTAACTTGGATGAGAATATGTGTATGGTTGGTGATAAGCACCCAAAAGTGTACATTTTCTACACCGAATAGACATATTTTAGTTGCTAATTTTCGACAAATTGGGTTTTATATGCGTAAATGTTTAATGCGCAGGCTTGATCACCATTTGCGGAGTTCGACGCTTATTTCAAGGCAAATGTGCAATTGATGGAGTTAATTCCCCAGTCCCGTACCTTACTCGAGCCTAAACCGAGCCCAAACCGAGCCCAAACCTTCACCTGAGCCCGTGTGTGTTTAGTTTGTGTTTTTTAGATTTTCAGTTTAAGTCGTTTTTATTTTTAGGATTTATTTTAGTTTTATTTAGAATTCTCTAGAATTTATTTTCTATTTATTTTTATTTTTTATTTTTATTAGTTTTTAATTTTAGTTTTGCTAAATTTTATATTTTTAGGACTTTAGGTTTTATTTTTACTTCTTTTGTAGTTTTTATTTTTATTATTTGAGTTTTATTTTTAATAGATTTTATTTATTTTTAGAGGATTTATTATTTTTAGTGCGTCGAGTATTTGTTTTCCTTTATTTTTGTTTGTTTTTAGTTTGTAGTTAGTTTATTATTATTTTTTATTTGTTTTGTTTTACTTTATTAGTTTTTATTTGAGACGCGTTTAGTTTTTAGAGTTTGTATTGTGTGTCGTGTTATTTTTATTTTTTATTTTTTTTTATTTTTTTTAGTGAGCTTTATTTTTAGTTTACTTATTATTATTTTTAAATTTTTTTTAGGGTCACAAGTTAAGTCCACCCAACACCCAAATAATACACTCACTCACACCCAATTACCACACACCTAACATACACACAAACACCACCCTCACCCTCACCACAACACACACAACACCCAAACAATACACTCACCCACACCCTAAGACCACACACCCTCATACACCCTATAACCCCCACATTCATCTTCTACCTCCCAACACTCTCTCTCCTCTTCCCCCATAACCAAAACAACCCATACCCACCTATCTAAACCCAAATTCCATCTCATCCTTCACAAAACCAAGACCCACAAAAATCACAATCCGTAGCAGCCCCCCCACCTTGCTCCAGCGAGAAAGTCGACCTCACCACCTAACTCCTGCCATGGCAGTCCCTTAACAACCCCGCTGCTGACCTCCCACACCAAATCGATAACCCGAACCCGTAGCTAGACCCATCTGCCAACCAAACTCGACCTTCATTTCCATCGGACCAAGCCTGTAACCCAAACCCAGTTCGCCCAACCCCCAACCCGCTTACCCCTTCTCCGACCCGATTCCATCCGAAACCCGCAACTCTGAACCTTCTTCAAACCCAAAACCGTGACCATGGTCTGACCAACTTGTCCCTATACCCTCTGCCTAAACCTGGCACCAAGCCTTCCAACAATCCGAAACCCACGATGACACACCCCAACCCATATTACTTATAATTAAGTTTGAAAGTCAAAGTGAGTCAAATCATAATTACCATAACCAAACCATAATCATGAGTATCCTTTTTCAATTATTAACATGAATCAATAAAACTAAAACCTTAGACAACTTTAAGGTAATTAGGCTTATTCAAACTTACTAAAAAGATAAGTGGGCTTAAATTACCCCATTTACGTTTGACCAAAATCCTAGTTTTATGCATCCCTTGCTAACCCCACCGACCCCCTAGATTTAGTAGTGATATCACAATACCTGAAAAATATAAACATAGGAACCATGAGAAAAATAGCTCAGCAAATGCATCACTATTACACTATGGCATAAAATTAACTGCAATAAATCATATCCCCGTGATGATATATACATACTTATCAGGCCCATTCATAAGAATTATCAATTATATACTTATCCGTCTCATTCATAAAGAATGATAAATTATATACTTATCCGGCTCATTCATAAAGAATGACCAATTATATACATATCCGGCTCATTCATAAAGAATGACCAATTATATACAATCATATACTTATCCGTCTCATTCATAAAGAATGACCAATTATATACTTATCCGGCTCATTCATAAAGAATGACCAACTTATTCGAATCATGATTCACATATCATGTTTGCAATAGATATTCTCCCCCATTCCTGGTCGAGGAGTAACCCCTTGTCTTTAATAGACAAATCTCCCCCATTCCGGGTCAGTGAGTAACCTCCCATTTCGGTAAGCCGAAATGAAAAAATTCATATGCAATATTATTCTGATCATATCCGTAACCATGAATAATACATCTTACCAATAAGTGATATTCAGATCATATCCATAACCATGTATAATACATCTTACCAGTGAGTGATATTCAAATCGTATCCATAACCATATGTAATACATCTTACCTGTGAGTGATATTCATATCATATCCATAACCACGTGTAATACATATTACCCATGAATGATATTTCAATCATCTCCATAACCATGTATAATACATCTCTTTCCAGTGAGTACACTCACCTTGGCCACTTCATCTGTTTTCCCGTGCCTTTGTCTGGCACTTGTTCAAACGGTTCTTCCCCCCTTTCACATATAAATTCTTACAATATTAGTATCATAATAAGGATATTAACAATCCAAATAATAACTTAAACTTAACCCAATTCATAAGCAACATATAATCCCATTCAAATCATATATCGTAAATGAAGTCCAATCTAACTTCATGGTAAGATATTTACCATACCCAAATCATAGGCCAAATATATTTTAATTTCTTCTTAGTAGTTTCATCCTTAACATATTGGGTTCCCAATCCAAAATATGACATGTCATTTCAAGTTTCCTAAAGCAAGATATGCCCATTTCTTTGCTGCATAGCCAATCTGCCCTATGGGCTCCTTTATTGTTCAGTCAACTTCCAAGAATTTTCATAATTTTTTTGTATCATAACTTTCTATGATATTTCACCCAACATCAATAAACATATTTAAAAAAACAAAATTAAAGTTTTATATTTTTTAAGGTGCATTTGCTATGTCAAGCAAAGCATCGAACACATGGTGTGCATACTTACTCTTTTGGGTCAAATTTTATACCTGAGCTTCAAACTATCACCAAAGATTAATTTATTGGTATTTTAACATAATATTCTTATTTATTATACATATATGAGTCTATTTTCATCTCCAACTAGAATTATTCAATTCCAATAAATATACAAAAAGTTATAGAAGTTTGAATACACAAGGTTTCTAATCAAAGCAATATACATGATTTACACGTTCAACTTTGCTTAAACTTCCATCTATCCGTACATATACACCAAGGCATGAAATTTCAGTAAAAAATCAATTATTTCTATCATTTCAGTCAATAATACCAAAATAATGACAAGATTTATGCGTAGAATTACCTTTGGGACTTTTTCGTAATTTTCTACGGATTTTTCTCAATTTTTCTCCTCACTTTCTACTTCCCAAGCTTCTCGATTCTCTCTCCTCAAGACAAACTCTCTCATGCATGATTTTAGCTGTAGGAGTAGGTCATTTCAAGGTTTTATAGTCCGCATAAGTCACCTCCCCTAGGTTCAATCAAAATATGACATGTGTCGCCATGTAAGACAAAATATCCTTTAAAGCTAAATGACTACTTTACCCCCTGTTGGTAATTTTAGCATAACTCCTTCCTTGGACCTTTGTTTTACACACCGTTTATTGTGTTACAAACTTAACTCATATATCTAAAACTATCTAGTTTCCACCTCAAGTCAATTATCATATTATTGTGGCCAAAACTAGTCCCGAACTTGAACATTCCTACTGAAGACTTCACAAATATCTGTTTGTGACTAATTCAATATTTCATAAGTTATGAAGGTAGAATTAGACTAAACACAATAACTTAACATTATATATTCTAATAACACATTATCCCCATCCCATATAGTAAGCATTATTTAAACATGGTTTACCATAATCATATCCGGATCGTCACACACGACTTCTTCAAACATTGGCCACCACATCCAAACCCAACCAAAATTTTCATTTTCCACCCATAAACAAAAAACGATTTCCATCTACTAAATGTGACACCCCACCTAATTAAATACAGGGCGATCAATCCTTTATTAAATTAAAATCAAGGTGAACAGTTGGTTCATTCTTAGCGTCACTGTCGCAAAATAAAAATTTTCAATTTAAACACCCTAAATAATTAAGCTAAGTGTCAAAACAATTTAAAACTTTATTTCCATATTTATTAAATTCCAATTTGAAAACCCTTTAAATAACCAACAGTTTAATAATCACATAAGTGCTACGGATAGCAATCAACACAAAATAATTTATCCATCTAGATTATCCAAACCAAATTTAAACTATAAATGAAATCATCCTGACAGGAGTTAATACCCAAAGAGTACCGAATACTGAAAATAAATGAACATACATCTCTGACAAATCTACACTGAATGGGAAATGGGCGACACTTGTCCTAACTATGAAGAACTATAACAAGAACCGAATCAATGAAGAGGTCGTCTAAAACAAAGGCCTGCAACTGCCACATAAGCTACAACGCGTCCAATCCAAAGAACCTATGCATGACGCCCTTGTGGCTGGGCACCTGTAATATATACATATATATACAAGAGAGAAGAGATAACAGAAAACGGGTCAGAGCCCGATTGTAAAACAATTTTAAAAATAGTTTAGCAAGTATTTAAAATGCTTACTTGCCAATGCAACAACCATGCTAGTATCCGACACTCTCTTGAGAATTCTCACCTCTCATCTAGTGTGCACGTCTACCGTACTACTAAACCTCAAAAGTCTATCTCACTTATTCTCCATAAGGTTTCATCTTAAGAATCAACAGGGGATAATGTTTAGTTTAGAAAGATTAATCTCTTTTAGATTTCCTATGCTGTTTAGAACACATAAGTACTGTTATCAAGTTCCTGAACACCTTCAGAGAGTTGCAACATTTATTCATTTACTTAACTACTTATACGCACAGTAGAAAGTTCCCATATATATATATATATATATATATATATATATATACACTATCTGCACCCCACATACAATCTATGGTGCTGGCATACTCTGCTATCAAGTCCCTGTATCACACATATTTAGGGAAATGCTAGTTCGGAATCACTCTCGAACTGCATTAACATAAAACACATACAAATGGAGGCGAAGCATAGTTTCAAGTCACTAAGAGGTCAGCACATACCTTCACGTCTCTTAGGACTGTATGACTATCAATCAGATAGCCTGTACCAAGGAATCCTATGTTCTAGGGTACGAGTTAATATCCCCCATAAAGGTCCAATCGAGATAAGACCGTCTCGGCACGGAAACCCCCGTGATAGCAAGTAGCCCGAGCATGATTTTTATACAGATATAATATATGCACAATTACACAGTCATATATATATATACACACATCCACATTGCTAAATTAGGTGCGATCACGACCCATAATTATAATTATCCGTTATTACACATTTTACTCAATTATTTCGTATAACGGATTCGTTATTTGTATTCTCATTTATTATTCACTTCATACTCACTTCTCCTCTCTCGAAGTATTCTAAGTATAATTTCAGTAGGCATTGACTCACTTACGTTCCGGTCTAACTCCCTTACGAATCCCGATCTTTTTATTAAATATACGCATGATTTCTTACACACATGAATCATTCCTCGTTAATTCAAAATCTCATCCTGCACTAAAATGTCACTCAACGGGGTCTACCTAGGCCCTACTTGTCATCTCTATATCCCATTATACTCCAACAACAACAATCAAGGGTTCCCATACATCTTAATCGGATTAAACTAACGAATGAGAAATATGCAATTTTCCAGGAGGGGTCGATCGATCGAAGAAAAGGGGTCGATCGATCAATCAGTCGATCGATCAATGCTCTTGGCTCGATCGATCGATCAAGCAGTTCTTGCCCAGAAACTGCAAATTAAACCTACGGGTTTCATCTTCCAATTTCTCCAAAAATGTCATTAACAACTCTATAATTCTCAATTAACAGTACTACAAGTTCTATATACATATGTACATTGTTTACTACGTGAATCATGTATAAATTCATCAACGATATCAGATTAATGGGGTAAAATTGACATAATCTTTAAGAACCCTAATTTTGAAAGAAATATTCATTCCTCTAATTATTCCCAGATTTCTTATTTCTAAACTCATAATAATTCGCTGGTAATCCTCTGCATATCATGGGTATATCCAGAATTGATGGAACCTCTCTAAACATGCGATTTAAAGTCTCTAAATTAACAACTTCTTTCATAAAACATGATCTTGGTAATCCTAAACTAACATGGGTGAGGCATTAACCAAAAATAAAGCAAGATAGATACTTTCCTGAAATTCAAGGTTCTAATTTCGTGGATGAAATGGTATGGTTGCGTTCCTCATCGCGCGATCTACGTTTTGGTGGTGGTGGCGGTGCAAACGGGTGAGTCCTTGGCCTTGAGTTTCTTGGAAAGCTCTCCAACTCCTCTCTAATGGCCGTTCTTTGATTTTGTGTTTGCTAACCCTAAGAGATAACTCCAAATGGCTGATATAACCTAATTAAATTCGTGGGTTCAATTACCCAAAAATGCAGGATGTCTATAATACCCTCCCGGGATGTCAAATAGGCCTAAAAACGCCCCGAGACCCAAACAAAACCCCCGGGTATACTTTTCTGACTATCTCGACCCTTTCGGACACATTGGCGCACTCAAAATGACCATACGGGTAACTCACAATTTATTCACTTTATATAATAATAATTTAGTCCTGACACGACACAGGTGCGTCCCGACTTAAATTTTCATAATTGCCATTTTATTCACTCGTGATAATTTTTAACAAAAATCAATTTTATGTATTACTTTACTCAATAAGTAATATCTAACGAATCAACAAACTTTCAATAATTACTAACTCTCGTCATGCTAGTAAATATTTAAAACAACTTTTAGGATTAAAATTAAATTAATTTATCTCAATTAAATTTAATAAATCCCTAAATTTAAAAGCCATAAAAATACGGGGTATTACAAACTTCCCCCCTAATAACGAAATTTCATCCCGAAATTCAGAAAATAAGGCCTACCTGGTAAAACACATTTTGGATACCTTAACACTACGCAACCTATACACATAGTAAGGCGATCAATCACTATAGCCCCCGCCTCACAGCAAGTTTGTTTAATACTCTTCATTAAAGATACTTCACATTGTGCTCCTATCCGACAACATTCGCATAAGACACGTATATACACTATTAATTCCCATTATTTTAATATCATTGGGAGGCCTCACCTCACTACATGACAACTACTCGAATTTCTAA
Source organism: Sambucus nigra (assembly GCA_949130495.1). Classification (NCBI taxonomy): domain Eukaryota; kingdom Viridiplantae; phylum Streptophyta; class Magnoliopsida; order Dipsacales; family Adoxaceae; genus Sambucus; species Sambucus nigra. The sequence continues at coordinate 349,946,980 of OX422221.1, forward strand.
ACACAAAGCTCCCATTCTGAGAGAAACAATATGAACATCTGACCACTCTTGTTTGCCTAAAACAGTCGTCGAATTCCACCATAGTCATCGGATTATTCTCGATCGATCCAAAATTCTGATTATCCGCTCACCTCTAAACATATGCAGAGGGAGAATAGTTAAGGTTTTTGCACACCAAAACTTCAATAAGCAACTCGTTCACGACAAACATGTACGAGTGCTTCCACGTAACTCTACCATTAGGTAATATCCTCCCCCAATTACCGTACTGCTCCACTTGTTAGCTATAATCGTTGTGGAAATGAAATGATCACTAAGATTCTAAAATCACCTTTACGCGGTTCCACTACTCGTTAATCACCGTGCGCCTGCTCCTCGGCTATAGGTGATACCTCTTACTCAAAATGAAACGTTATCTTTGTTGTTTCCTGAAATCCCGAATTGAAGGTGGGATTCACAAATTTCATCCTGATTCAGAAAATAATACCGCGTGGGACCACGTACCGGCGCATTCCCTTCCTTTCAAAGGAAGACTGGGCACACTAGTTAATATTGTAAATCACCCCAAAGGAATGTCAATCACTTCCTTCTTGGGCGACTTAATCCACATGTTCGGATGACCCTGGATCTTACCTTGAAGATGGCAACTCATCCAAGGACTTTACCGACTTTAACCGCCCTCTTCCGTTACAGGAATTATTGATAACCACAAAATTCTCCAGTTGATCCTCTTATTCCAACCGATCTCTATCTATGAGTGGTGCATGCAGAGACTACTCACCATGTCCCGCTCAACATCGACTTTCCTTGAAATGTTTCACATTAAGTGACACTTAATACTCCCCTTACTTCCTTAGTGAATATCGAAAGTTACGACCCGTGCACTTTTCTCCACGATGTGCACTTCTGGATCTTTTATACCATACTAACATTATCACTCTTTGTATGCACAATTCGCTCTCAACATTTGACTAATTACAACTCCGTCCCGAGTGTTCTCCATATAGTTAAATTCTACCCTTCTCAAGGAATACCCCTTTGTAAACGTCTTCCCACAGCCTTCCAACCAGATTCGGTGTGCTACTCTGATTGCACACGTATATATGGATTTATCATCTTTCACACGGTGCTTAATCCACTCTACCACTTTTACTTCATTATGTTAGTCCCACAAACATATATTCCACACGTCTATTCCCACGTCCCTTCAACTCGGACGGTTTTTAACATCAACTAACCAGGATGTCTACACACCCTATAAATCGTGCATACTAGCGTAAGCATCACATATGCTTCACACCTAATAATCATTTCTTGATTTTCCTAGTGCTCACAACATGAGTGAAACACTTGGGTACTCTCACTCACCCTAGAAATCGAAATTCTAAATCCTCCTTATCATCGTTCCACCCCTCAACTCGTGGTGGTAAAACAAAGCTTTCAGTGCTTTCTTACCAAGCAACCGGCTCCACTGGCCTTAAATCATAATTCAACTACCAACTTACAGATATAATTATCTGCTCCTATTACGATCGAGGTACAAAACTCTTGGACTAATGACTAAACATCTCCCTATTCCCAACCTTACGCTAAGTTTCATGCGTGGGATGTCTCACAAAGCAAAATCCAAACAAGGAACCCCCCGATACACTACTACCTAGCATTGTCGATTATCAAAATCCGTTAGGCCCTCCGTCGTCCATAGTATGTACCCCTATTTTTCCCGTTTCCTGGCAGAAAATTACATCTCTTCCCGAAACTACACTTAATAAAGAACATTTCACCAATTGCACTATCGTACAGTATTGGTGGTGATTGCATTCCATAAACCTCGAATACATACAATTGGGATTCTCTAAATCCCTTTTCCCAATCAGAGGGGTATAAATCTTAATTCCCACATCTCTAAAGGATAGATATAACAATGCACTCTTTCTATCCCCAAGTCCTGAGCGCTAAACATAATACTGAGTTAAATCTTTTCTCTCAATCGTAAACCCGATACATACTGAATCATAACAACAAAGTCCCTACACACCGGTATCGAATATCTCGAGCCCACTATCCCCTCTGAAGTCTCTAGGATATATAACATATAAGTGAGAGTCCAACCCTCTTGTAGGTGAGGCTTCGCCAGAACAAAACATGCTGCACTAATGCAACCACTCCGATAGCCTTGCAATAACTGCCTACTATCGTACTGACCATTCTATAAAGTTGTAATCAATACCATATTGCACTCGTATATCAAATCACTAAAACGAGTAACCTCAATAAAGTATATAACACTATTAATCTACTCATTCATCCTCCGCGGATAGCACTAAGGAAAATCCGCTACACTAGGGAAAAATATTCACATAATAATATCGTTTGTAGTTATACGCATTAAACTTGTCTCACATGCTAATCTAGCAATGAACAAAATATAATGACTCGCTCGTGTCACATAAAACACACCTCATCCCCTGAGGATAAAACTTATACTTCTACCTTGCCAATCGTCTTGATTGCACAAATGGTTTCCGGACGTAACACACCTTCCCAACCAACACAAAACTACTTTAATCGTTGTCTTTTACTAGGCTCCATAATCTTTTCCCTTTACTCACTTCGAGAAAACATCAACGCGTGTGATTTCACTCTCCACAAAATATCTCTACACATAATCCACTTATCACCTGTCATACCAACCATATTATGATTGTCCTTCTCTCGGACTTTGGTAGACTCAATTTATGTTGGCTATCCCCCGTGGTTCCCTTAGCCTTGTTGTCCATAAAGAACATGCTACTGGCTACAATAGTCCAACTGAATTCGCCATCGCTTTGCTAAGAGTTTAACTATTCGAATCATTTAAATGGGTCCCCTGACGTGTATCCCCACCCCCTTGTGGTGTTACACTACCATTGTTGCATACAGTCTTATTCTTGACTCACTTCTTCGATTCTTTTAGCCTCCCACACAAAGAAGCACTAACATCTCTATTGTCAAAGCACGACATTTATAACTTCTGAATCGACCGTTGAGCACAATTCCCTTTTTGGTGTTATTAACTATTTTTACGAGTCGATCTCCCACTTGGAGTCCTCTCCTCCATTTGTATCTACATCCTCCGATACAAGATTCGCTAATGGATTATATTCATATTCACAAATGGACCTCTGTCAGGTCCTCCGGTGATGAGTTCAAAACAACGTTCACTTCTTATCCTGAACATCTGATGAAGGAACATGCAGTCAAACTTTACCTAAGATTCTTCTACAGGCATAGCATTTAACTTCTAAAAATGGTGGTTGACTCCCACCATTATAACTTCGTTCCGACAAGCTAAGAAAAGTTTTCTCCAAATTTTTTCAGTTTCAGTTAGTCACACTCCGTCCTATGTTTACACCTTTGGATACTTTACCTCCTTTGACTAACACACACAATACCCGCATTTCTAGAATTCCCACTGACAGTTCTCTACAATGCTTCGTCTGACTTTTCCCAGTCGTGCCACGTTGGGGTGAGTTTACTCTTGCACCTCTTTCGACTATAGCAACATTTGGAAATCATAAGTTGCGCCCTAGCCGTCTTTATAGTCCTGGCATCCCGTGCCATAATAGGGGTGACCTTAACTACGGTCATCATCCTTGAATATGCTCTACAACCTCAGCTGATCCTTGCCTCCTGCTGTCCGCCCAACGACCCTTGCCTGCCATATTTCATTATTCGAACACGCCCGAACGTAATTAAGATTTCATTAAGATACATACGTAATAGCAGGAGAACAGAATCTCACCGTAGAAATCACCAATCCTAAACATAGGGCTCTATATCAAACAAAGCAACGATGGAAGCATAATAAGCCGCACAGATCCTAAAGGACACTAGAACCTGATGCTCTGATACCACCTGTGACACCCCACCTAATTAAATACCGGGGCGATCAATCCTTTATTAAATTAAAATCAAGGTGAACAATTGGTTCATTCTTAGCATCACTGTCGCAAAATAAATTTTTTCAATTTGAACACCCTAAATAATTAAGTTAAGTGTCAAAACAATTTAAAACTTTATTTCCATATTTATTAAATTCCAATTTGAAAACCCTTTAAATAACCAACAGTTTAATAATCACATAAGTGCTACGGATAGCAATCAACACAAAAGAATTTATCCATCTTGATTATCCAAACCAAATTTAAATTATAAATGAAATCATCCTGACAAGAGTTAATACCCAAAGAGTACCGAATACTGAAAATAAATGAACATACATCTCTGACGAATCTACACTGAATGGGAAATGGGTGACACATGCCCTAACTATGAAGAACTATAACAAGAACCGAATCAATGAAGAGGTCGTCTAAAACAAAGGCCTGCAACTGCCACATAAGCTACAATGCGTCCAATCCAAAGAACCTATACATGACGCCCCTGTGGTTGGACACCTGTAATATATACATATATATACAAGAGAGAAGAGATAACATAAAATGGGTTAGAGCCCGATTGTAAAACAGTTTTAAAAATAGTTTAGCAAGTATTTAAAATGCTTACATGCCAATGCAACAACCATGCTAGTATGCGACACTCTCTTGAGAATTCTCACCTCTCATCTAGTGTGCACGTCTACCGTACTACTAAACCTCAAAAGTCTATCTCACTTATTCTCCATAAGGTTTCATCTTGAGAATCGACAGGGGATACTGTTTAGTTTAGAAAGCTTAATCTCTTCAAGATTTCCTACGCTATTTAGAACACATCAGTACTGTTATCAAGTTCCCGAACACCTTCAGAGAGTTGCAACATTTATTCATTTACTTAACTACTTATACGCACAGTAGAAAGTTCCCATATATATATATATATATATATATACTATCTGCACCTCTGATACAATCTATGGTGCTAGCATACTCTGCTATCAAGTCCCTGTATCACACTTATTTAGGGAAATGCTAGTTCGGAATCACTCTCGAACTGCATTAACATAAAACAAATACAAATGGAGGCGAAGCATAGTTCCAAGTCACTAAGAGGTCAGCACATACCCTCACGTCTCTTAGGACCGTCTGACTATCAATCAGATAGCCTATACCAAGGAATCCTATGTTCTAGGGTACGAGTCAATATTCCCCATAAAGGTCCAATCAAGATAAGATCGTCCCGACATGGAAACCCCCGTGATAACAAGTAGCCCAGGTATGATTTTTATACAGATATAATATATGCACAATCACACAGTCATATATATATATATATACACACACCCACATTGCTAAATTAGGTGCGCTCACGACCCATAATTATAATTATCCGTTATTACACATTTTACTCGATTATTTTGTATAACGGACTCATTATTTGTATTCTCATTTATTATTCACTTCATACTCACTTCTCCTCTCTCAAAGTATTCTAAGTATAATTTCAGTAGGCATTCACTCACTTACGTTCCGGTCTAACTCCCTTACGAATCCCGATCTTTTTATTAAATATACGCATGATTTCTTACACACATGAATCATTCCTCGTTAATTCAAAATCTCATCCTACACTAAAATGTTACTCAACGGGGTTTACCTAGGCCCTACTTGTCATCTCAATATCCCATTATACTCCAACAACAATAATCAAGGGTTCCCATACATCTTAATCGGATTAAACTAACGAATGAGAAATATGCAATTTTCCAGGAGGAGTCGATCGATCGAAGAAAAGGGGTCGATCGATCAATCAGTCGATCGATCGATGCTCTTGGCTCGATCGATCGATCAAGTAGTTCTTGCCCAGAAACTGCAAATTAAACCTACGGGTTTCATCTTCCAATTTCTCCAAAAATGTCATTAACAACTCTAGAATTCTCAATTAACAGTACTACAAGTTCTATATACATATGTACATGGTTTACTACGTGAATCATGTATAAATTCATCAACGATATCAGATTAATGGGCTAAAATTGACATAATCTTTAGGAACCCTAATTTTGAATGAAATATTCATTCCTCTAATTATTTCCCAGATTTCTTGTTTCTAAACTCATAATAATTCGCTGGTAATCCTCTACATATGATGGGTATATCCAGAATTGATGGAACCTCTCTAAACATGCGATTTAAAGTCTCTAAATTAACAACTTCTTTCATAAAACATGATCTTGGTAATCCTAAACTAACATGGGTGAGGCATTAACCAAAAATAAAGCAAGATAGATACTTTCCTGAAATTCAAGGTTCTAATTTCGTGGATGAAATGGTATGGTTGCGTTCCTCATCGCGCGATCTACGTTTTGGTGGTGGTGGCGGTGCAAACGGGTGAGTCCTTGGTCTTGAGTTGCTTGGAAAGCTCTCCAACTCCTCTCTAATGGCCGTTCTTTGATTTTGTGTTTGCTAACCCTAAGAGATATCTCCAAATGGCTGATATAACCTAATTAAATTCGTGGGTTCAATTACCCAAAAATGCAGGATGTCTATAATACCCTCCCGGGATGTCAAATAGGCCTAAAAACGCCCCGAGACCCAAACAAAACCCCCGGGTATACTTTTCTGACTATCTCGACCCTTTCGGACACATTGGCGCACTCAAAATGACCATATGGGCAGCTTACAATTTATTCACTTTATATAATAATAATTTAGTCCTCATACGACACAGGTGCGTCGCGACTTAAATTTTCATAATTGCCATTTTATTCACTCATGATAATTTTTAACAAAAATCAATTTTAAGTATTACTTTACTCAATAAGTAATATCTAACGAATCAACAAACTTTCAATAATTACTAACTCTCGTCACGCTAGTAAATATTTAAAACAACTTTCAGGATTAAAATTAAATTAATTTATCTCAAATAAATTTAATAAATCCCTAAATTTAAAAGCCATAAAAATACGGGGTATTACACTAAACCCACAACATCCAACGTAAAAAATAAAACCAAAAAATAACCCACATGTTTAAAAACCTACTTATCCTTTATCCACATTCCAAAATTACCCCCAACTAACTCCTTTTACCGCAACACCGTTTTAACTAATTTGATTTTTCCCTCACCCATTACCTCACAAACCACATGTACCTCTCTTGTCCGGTATGCCCCTTGCCCCATTATAAAAGCAAAGAGAAAACCCATTTGGGAAGAGTTATTTTTTTTGCAGGGAGATAGTTTAGAGTAGAAAAATACCAAAGAGAGAGAAACACCTTGTAAATATTTTTTTTACTTTCTTTTATTTTTTTTAGAGATTAGTGAGAAATCAAATTGTTCAGAGATTCAATTAAGTATATGTATTGAATTTAAAATATTTAGATGCTCATATTGAATGGAGATGACTCAAGACCAATGAAGGTTGGAGTTCAATTTTGCAAATCAAGGAGACTTGTTTGAAGATTTGATCTCTTATCTCTACTTTTTTAGTTCTTTCTTAGTTTGTTGTTAATATTGCATTTGTGTATTTTATCATCATGTTAGGCTAGAAACCCCTTTCAAGGGGTGGGGTGATCCCATTATTTGATGTTAATCCCATTTTAATTAGTTTATTTAAATCAAATATCCGTTTGACGATTAATTTTGCACTCTTATATTTTGATTTACGCCTCGAGAGGGGGTAAATGATTTTCGAGAGAAAATCGAGATTCTAGTCTTAGTTTCCATTTTAGAATCGAACTAGAGATAGGTTTTTCTAAAATGTGAAATTATTTCTATGAATTTCAACTATAACTTTATTTTTATGATTTAAACTAATATAGTAAATCGATCCTAGCGGGTGGTCTGTCAAATGATGTTTGAATCTACTCTTCAAGAGTTGTAGGAGTGTTGAATTTAATTTTCTAAAATGTTATTATTAAAATTACATTTGCAACGGTAGTTGATTTGTGATTTTGATACTAACTTGGGATAATTATTTTTAATAAATTAATTAATTTTGATTAACTAGAATATTTGGTGTCATCCTATCCCTTGTTAGTCCCCACTTTTATTTCCTCACTCATCTCATATTTTACAATTTATTTAGATGCATTTCACTTATTTTCCATCACACTTTATAGTTAGTCTTTGAAACGTTGATTTTAGTTTAGTTATTTCTCCATTCTAAAAATTGTTTTAATATTGAAAAAATAAAAAAAAAATAGAAAATGAATAAAGTCCAAAAAGAAAATAAACAAATGAATTGCATACCTATTTTATATGTTTCATCCTTAAATTTGGATTGATTCCCTTACTCCCCGCTACAATCTAGTATTGTTATATTTTTGTAGGTATGTAAGGTTTTGATTAACTTCACTTGCACCAACGACGACACACAAAAAGCTTAGTTATCAAATGGTGCCGTTGTCGATCTTTGGAGCTTGAAGCATTGGATTTCCCATTTTGTGATTCATTTGTATTGCATTTTTCATTTTTCGTACCATTTTTCATTTTCTTAAAAGTTTTGTATTAGGATATTGAAGCCGTGTACATTTATTCTTGGTGCTTTGGACACCAATTATTTGTAATAATTAATAAAAAAAGCAAAAAAGAAATCGGATAAGGTAGAGAGAGGGCGTCCAAAGGCGAGGATTTAGAAGCCTCTCTAATTTGGGTCGATAGGACTCCTAGGGCCGATTGATATAGGCGTAATCTCCCCCTGGCCGACTCAAATTGTTCATCACCCCACGACGTAAAAACAGTGGGAGGTACATTTCTAAACCCTCGCGCCTCTCCTATTAACGAGTCAATTTGTGTGTGATTATGTGATCTTGTGTGATTTTATTCTCGCATTTATTTTTGAATGGTGTGATGAATTAAAGTACTAAGACCTACACCCGGTCATTCACGAGAAGGAATTTCATCACCCTACTCACTCGTTTACCAATTGTGTGCTACCCTAACTATCATTAAATTTAAAATCAATCAACTAGGTAGCCCAATAGGAGAACATTTTTGCAAAGGCGATCACTCAGATAATTTTCATGATTTTTATCCCCCGCGGACTTAATTAAAATTTGACTACCCTTTCACTAAATTTAAAGATAAAAATTGGCTATGTGTTAGTTATGATTTATCCTTGACTTGTGTGTGTCCAATTCAATTTTTCGGTAGTCGGGTTTTAGTGAGTTCGTTCAAAATTCAAAGAGTCAAATTATCTTTCCCACTATTTTCTTCCAAAAAAAAATCCAAAAATATTTTCTTCATTTATTTTTCTAAAAATCCAAATATATCTTCTTTCTTCCATTTTTAGAAACATCCAAAAATATTTTCTTTCTTTTTGGAATTTTTTTTAAAAAGCCAAAAAAATACTTCTCTCCACATGGCCGAAGAACGTCCCTTACGGGACTACTTTGGTCATTTCTCTTTGACATGCGACACGCGTGAGAGTGATCCCGAGCTGTCTCTTTATGATATCCTTAGTGGTATCACCTTTTTTACGAGTACCGTTGACACTCTTGACCCCTCTATGCACACATCTCCTATTCCATCACCTTCGGTGTCAAGTGTCGACGTGTCGCATATTTTATTATGCACCCATTGTTCATATGCCGATCACTTGTCCCATGAGTGCCCATAGTTTTCATATCCCTATGAACCCACCATGGAACATGTGTATCCATATGACACTGTTCTGGAATCCACCTCGGTCCATTGTCATGATATATCTAATTCCGAGTGGTGTGAGTACTCAAGTTATTCGTCGAGGCCTGATCACCCTTTCACGCAATACGAATTCCAACCCAATGTTGTGGATCCTCACACGTTCCAACAATTGTCATGAAAACCTAGGGCACATCCTCCCGATCAGTTTCCTCATTATGCACCCATTGATTATCATCCTTTTGTCTCTCACAGAGATGCTTCTCCCATGTATGACACACTTGACCCCTATCCCCATAGTTTATATGAGTATTCTCTATTTTCACATGTCAATAGCAAGTTGTGTCCACCTCAACCACCACTACCACCCGTCACTCCACCACCATCATCCACCTCCGCTCTCGAAATCCTCTTGCAAAAGTTCTGCGTCGAGCAAGAGCAAGCCAATCAAATTCAAAATGCATCCCTCCAACGTCTTGAACAAAGATTAAATGAAATTGAGTGTGAGCGAGAGTCGAACTTCACCCCTAGTCAACCTGTTGTTTCCCCCACGTGGAGTGATGACGAGTTCTTTTGTGCCACATATTTTGAGTGTGACCAACTCTCTCACCCCGAGAATCTCAAAGTTGAGACCATTCCATGGTTCGAACCCCAAGTCGACAATTGTGTTAACTTAGCTTTCATTAGTGAGACTGATTTTCTCTTGTCATATCCACATGAACCCACCATTGAGGTTCCTATTCCCTTTCCACCTGAATCCAAAAAAATGCCCGAGTCTACACCTATTGAGCCCACTTCTTGTGTTCCTGAGGAACCACTTCATCTTAGGTTAGATCTGGCTACGAGTTCCCCCCAATGCACTGAGATTGAATCGGAGTTGGTTCCCACCTCCCTTTCTATGGATCCTCTCCAGAGATGTTTGGCTCACTTTGAGTCTGATATTGATGTTGATTCATATATCTCTGATCTTAATGCCTCGTTAGACCCTTTCATCATTACGGATAGTGACACATTGGTGAAGAAGTTGTCCACTCTATCTTTAGATACCACACTCCTTTGTGAGTATTCCTTTACTCCTACCCATGAGTGTGTGTCCCCTAAACTTGAGTTGGATCATCTTCCCCCACCATTTATCCCACCCGACCCACCCATTGTCCCTTCTATCCCATCACCTGGTTTGGACCTAGATATTATACCTTACATGTTCCCAACTATTTATTTGGATCCTCACCTGAAACCACCATCCACCTTCCACAAGAGTATTTATGGTGTTACTCTCCACTTCCGTGACACCGAGCTTGTTACTCTATGCCCACCACTCTCTTGTGGTGTTGATGTTTTCCATTGAAAGCTCCCTGGCATGTCACGACGTGACCATTATCATCGTCCATTTATAGAACGGTCGTGTGCTTTCTATGAACCCCACCACATCCCACTTACCAAACCATTCCGCCTCCCTCACCGATTATAGGTCCCTTGTTGTCCTCACCTTTCGGCTCAATAAGGCCCGTGATCGATGCTTATTCTCCCCTCACTTTCCTATCCTTACCTTAATACCCACCCGCCCATGGTCCACCGATGCTTTACATTGTGTGATGCACTTTGCCATACAAGTGCATTGACCCCTTTAGCCTTTATCCTATAAGGTTGATGCTTCAGTCTTGTTTGGGAGTGATTATCATCACCCAATTTTTCTGCTACCCCGTGCTTTCATAGATCTTATGTTTAGGGTGAGAATGGTTCAGTCTGGATGAAGACATTAAACTTAGTGCTACCGGGAGGTAGCCCGTGATTTTTTATATGAGTCTCATCCTATTTGGGGGTGGTGTTTCACATCACCCCGTGCTTTACAATATTTATAGACTTGTACACATTTTTTTTCTTATCATTTATTCAGGTTCATTTTGGCTACCTCTCTCCACTTCGGTAGCGGTCGATTTTGGTAATATCTTTCCTCCCTTATGCTCTCAATTTTAAAAATCATTTTACTTAACATCGAGGACGATGTTCCTTTTTATTTGGGGGTGGGAAATTTTATCAAAATCGTACATCTTTTGAAAATTTTTGATTTTTAAAACTGATTTTTAAAATTTTCGCGCGTCTCTTTCATCTCACCCATTGATGTGAATTTTCTATCATCCATCTTTTTAAGTCTAGGAATCAAGTTAGAGGATTTATCTTTTTATAAATAGCTTATGTAATACGTTCCAATGCATTTTTCACCATGAGTTTCTAGACTCAACAAAATTTGCGGACTTATCACGTCACTACAGTTTAGAGTTGAAGAGTACTACAATTCTCAAGAAAACTTGAAGGATTACTAGTGGAGACTTTAGCTATTGAGATTTGTGCCTTTCACCCTTTTAGAGTGTTTTACTCAATCTCCGAGTCACAAGTTGATTCAACATCCTTTGGGTCCGCACTTAAATCGTTGTATGATCTCATTATTCTAAATTTTTTGGCTTGATCACTGAGAACGACATCACTTTCGAGTTGTAAGAAACATGTGTCTTGAAATTTGTCCCGAATACTAGATTTTCACCCATTCACTTCACTTATTACCTTCCCATATTCCCCACACCACCCATTTATCATCTCCATTCATATACCATCCATCATTTTGAGGAAAAGAGTGTTTTTCAAATGTTAAAGGTCTTCAGAGTTGAGAATATTTTTTTTTAAAAAAAGAGAGAAAAAAATAGAAAAGTAGATAAAAAAGAAGAGAAAAAGAAAAAGGAAATTAAAAAAAAAAGAAAAAAAGAGAAAAGAAAAAGCAATAAGAGCGATACACTTACCCTAATCTCGAGAGTTCGTTTACCTGTGAGATTTTGAAGTTGAAGCGTTGATTCTGAAAAGGCAATCTCTGAATTACTCTTATGATACTCGATCCATTTTAATCAATTCACACTAAACACGCTGGGTTCTAGGAAGGATGTGCCCTATGTATTTACTTAGCTAACTTTTTCTACATTCTAGCTTGTATTTCCCAAAATATTTCTCTTGTGATGGATTGTGCGATTATTCTATGTCTAATAAGAGATTGACTGCCATTTGAAAATAAAGAATTTTGTGGGTATATTCCCTGCAAACCCTCATGAGACAAAACTTATCCTGTAGGGCATCCTATAGGTTCAGAGGCTTGTTGCACATGTTAAGTGCAATCGCAAGTGCCCGCGAAAGTGGTACACTTTTGGTTTCTTATCTTTCTCTTTCTCTTTATCTTTTTGATCGAGGACTAGCAATGTTCTGTTTGAGGGTGGTGTGATAAGCACCCAAAAGTGTACATTTTCTACCCCGAACAAACGTATTTTTGTTGCTAATTCTCGGAAAATTGGATCTTATATGCGTAAATGTTTAATGTGCAGGTTTGATCGTCGTTTACGGAGTTTGACGCTTATTTCAAGGCAAATGTGCGATTAATGGAGCTAATTCCCCAGTCTCGTACCTTAATCGAGCCTAAATCGAGCCCAAACCTTCACCCGAGCCCGTGTGTGTTTAGTTTGTGTTTTTTAGATTTTTAGTTTAAGTCCTTTTTATTTTTAAGATTTATTTTAGTTTTATTTAGAATTTTCTAGAATTTGTTTTCTTTTTCTTTTTCTTTTTCTTTTTATTAGTTTTTAATTTTAGTCTTTATCTTTTGTTTTGCTAGATTTTATATTTTTAGGACTTTAGGCTTTATTTTTACTTCTTTTGTAGTTTTTACTTTTATTATTTGAGTTTTATTCTTAATAGATTTTATTTATTTTTAGAGGATTTATTATTTTTAGTGCGTCGAGTATTTGTTTTCCTTTATTTTTGTTTGTTTGTAGTTTTTAGTTAGTTTATTATTATTTTTATTTTATTTTGTTTTGTTTTATTTTATTACTTTTTATTTGAGTCGTGTTTAGTTTTTAGAGTTTGTATTGTGTGTCGTGTTATTTTTATTTAGTTTATTTAGTGAGTTTTATTTTTAGTTGATTTTTATTTTTAGGTTAGTTTGGTTTTTATTTTTATTTTTATTTTTATTTTACTTATTTTTATTATTTTTTTTAGGGTCACAAATTAAATCCACACAATACCCAAACAATACACTCACTCACACCTAATTACCACACACCTAACATACACACAAACACCACACTCACCCTCACCACAACACCCAAACAACACACTCACCCACACCCTAAGGCCACACACCCTCATACACCCTATAACCCCCACACTCATCTTCTACCTCCCAACATTCTCTCTCCTCTTCCCCCGTAACCAAAACAACCCATACCCACCTATCTAAACCCAAATTCCATCTTACCCCTCACAAAACCAAGACCCACAAAAAGCACAATCCATGGCAGCCCCCCACCTTGCTCCGGCGAGAAACCTGATATCACCACCTAACTCCGGCCATGGCAGTCCCATAAGATCCCCGCTGCCGACCTCCCACACCAAATAGATAACCCTAACTCATAACTAGACCCAACTTCCAACCAAACTCTACCTCCATTTCCATCAGACCATGCCCGTAACCCAAATCCAGTCCGCCCAACCCCCAACCTGCTTACCCCTTCTCCGACCTGATTCCATTCGAAACCCGCAACTCCGAACCCTCTTCAAATCCAAAACCGTGACCATGGTCCGACCTGCTTGTCCCTATACCCTCTTCCCTAACCCGACACCAAGCCTTCCAACAATCCGAAACCCACGACTTCTTCAAACGTTGGCCACCACATCCAAACCCAACCAAATTTCCCATTTTCAACCCATAAGCCAAAAATGATTTTCCATCTGCTAAACCCATATCATCCAAAGTCAAAAATAAAACAAAACAATAACCCACATGTTTAAAAATCCGCATTCCAAAATTACTTCTAACTAACTCCTTTTACCCTAATACCCTTTTAACAAATCTGATTTTTCCCTCACCCATTACCTCACAAATCACATGCACCTCTCTTGTCCATTATGCCCCATGCCCTAATGTGTCCATTATAAAAGCAAAGAGCAGACCCATTTGGGAAGAATTTTTTTTAGAGAGATAGTTTAGAGTATAAAAATACCATAGAGAGAGAAACACCTTGTAAATATTTTTTTTTAGATATTAGTGAGAAATCAAATTGTTGAGAGATTCAATTGAGTATAAGTATTGAATTAAAATATTTGGATGCTCATATTGAATGGAGATGACTCAATATCAATGCAGATTAGAATTTAATTTTGCAAATCAAGGAGACTTGTTTGAAGATTTGTTCTTTTATCTCTACTTTTTTAGTTCTTGTTAAGTTTGTTGATAATATTGCATTTGTGTATTTTATCATCATGTTAGTCTAGAAACCCCTTTCAAGGGGTAGGGTGATCCCATTATTTGATGTTAATCCCATTTTAATTAGTTTATTTAAATTAAATTCCCTTTGACGATTAATTTTGCACTCTTACATTTTGATTTACGCCTTGAGAGAGGGTAAATGATTTTCGAGAGAAAATTGAGCATCTAGTCTTAGTTTCCATTTTAGAATCGAACTAGAGATAGGTTTTTCAAAAATGTGAAATTATTTCTTTGAATTTCAACTCTAAGCTTATTTTTATGATTTAAACTAATATAGTAAATTGATCCTAGCGGGTGGTTTGTCAAATGATGTTTGAATCTACTTTTCAAAAGTTGTAGGAGTGTTGAATTCAATTTTCTAAAATGTTATTATTAAAATTACTTTTGCAATGAGAGTTTATTTGTGATTTTGATACTAACTTGGGATTATTATTTTTAATAAATTAATTAATTTTGATTAACTGGAATATTTGGTGTCATCCTATCCCTTGTTAGTCCTCACTTTTATTTCTTCACTCATCTCATATTTTACATTTTATTTAGATACATTTCACTTATTTTTCATCACACTTTTTAGTTAGTCTTTGAAACTATGATTTTAACTTAGTTATTTCTCCATTCTAATTTTTTTTTAATATTGAAAAAGTTAAAAAAAAATAGAAAATTCAAAAAGCCCAAAAAGAAAATAAACAAATGAATTGCATGCCTTTTTTATATGTTTCACCCTTAGATTTGGATTGATTCTCTTACTTACCTCTACACTCTAATATTGTTATATTTTTATAGGTATGAAAGGTTTTGATTAACGTAGATTACAACAACGACGACACACAAAAAGCTTAGTTAACAGTTGGTAGCCAATCCAACTTTCCAAAAGAACCAACAACCTCCAAAATGTCCTTGTCCAACAACGATCATGATGAGGCTAGCATGGCTAAAAAATCATGGAGCTCAGTTGTGGTTGATAAGAGAGAACCAAAGTTCAAGCTTACATACCATAAACTGACCATGGTTGAAGATAGAGTTCAAGTAAACCCTCCACCTGAGGTGGCCAAACTTGGCTATGCTAAATGGGAGAGTAGCTATTTGGGAAGGAAACTCCCATTTACCATTGTTAAATTGCTCATAAGCAATGGGATAAATTTGGTCTATCACAGGTGGAAGGATTCTTATTTCTTAAAGTTTGATAACCCCACTTTAGAGATGATGTGTTGGACAATGAACCGTGGAATTTTGCATGAAACCCTACCAACATGAAGAAATGGAACCTTAACTTCAACTTCTCCAAAGCCACCACATATAGAGTTCTAATTTTTTTGCAATTCCACAACATATCCATGCAGTTTAGACTGAAATGCTGAAATATTCACTAAGGATATGAACATGATTAGCTATGCTCGGATTTATGTGGAGATAGAGCCCAAAGATACCTATTCGAATTTAGTTGATCTCTTATGGGAAGATGGAACCATTACCGATGTTAAAGTAAAATATCAAAGTTTGCCACATTCTTGCTCTCATTGCCTCACCTTTGGCCACACTATCTCTAAGTGTACCAAAGTTAAACGTGTGTGGATGGAGAAGCAATCTAACCATCCTGAAATTAACAATACTGCTCCTTTTCCCCGAATGGCTGCTGCTACAGTTGATAAAGAAGGATGGTTCCAAGTTACTGGTAAGTATACGAATAAGACTACATTAAGGATAGGAAATAGAATACCAGTAAAAGTGAGTTTAGTGTAGTTTTGGAGAAAGGGGGACCATCTGGTACTCATGAGGTTGAGAAAAAAGTAAATATTCATAATATGAAACAATTTCTCCCCCTTAATGTGCATGCATTGATGTGAATTGAAACGAAAATGATAAACGAGCTTGACAACAAACACAAATAATCCAAATAATGATATATATGATATCAATTTAATACAAGTTAGAAGTATAATATAGTATTGTAAATATATATGAAAAATATGGATTAAATGCAACACAAAGACTCAAAACAAATACCATATATGTATAAACACACATATAACAACAACACACATAAATATATAAGTATAAACACCATAAAAGACACAAAACAAAATCTTTCCACACTCGTATGACATAAATGTATCTAAATCAAATGTGGTATAGAGTGAAGGGACGTGTACTAGAAAACAAAAGAAATATATCCCAACCATTCAAGATAGTCTAAGGAATTTTATTTGATCGCATTCATTTATCAAACTTAGATTTGGCCTCAAGTGACAAATAAAGTGAACTCATAATGGACAAAAATACAAAATGCACGCTGGCCTAGAAAATACTGATGATTTTCAAATCAACTACATCGAACATTAATGGTGAATTATGACTCATTGTGCAAACCCATTGATCTTATAATACCCTAAAAAATATAGATTATTAATTTTTTCTTTTTTTTTTGAAGATATTACTCTATGATGATCAATTCTAAACTATGTCCTAGGCAAACTTTCTTTTTCGTTTCTTTTATTTTTCTTTTTAAAGGCTGTTGCCAATGGTGGCATTTCATGCAAAGGATATTTACTCCCTTCATAGCCCTTTTCCATTCCACAGTCATATTTTTTCCACCAAAAATCATTCTCACGAACAATGGTTCTTACATGCACATATCCCCTAGACAAATAGATATGTAGATTACAAGATTTAAAGGAAAACACCACACTTATCTCATGCAACACAAGTAGTTAAAATTCAAAGGAGCTCGTGAAAGTGTGTGCGAAGGCATATACTTAGATGAATCCATTAAGCAAACCAAATTCGAACAATTCTATGCAAACATGATCAAGAACAATCTAAAACATTGTAAACCATAATCAAATGTTCTAACCACATTGAAAATATGGAACGAATGGAATCAAACACACCAATATGCCACACAAGATGTGTAAAACCAACTACACAAAACAAAATAAAAATCTTTTTGAGTTTTCAAAATTTTTCAAAAATGATTCACTTTCACTATGAATACTGGTAGAGAAAATGTAGGAAGAAGTCCAAGAGCAAAAGTATAAGATGATTATATTAGGCTCATGGAATATTAGGGGTTTAAATTCCCCACATAAACAACAAGAGGTGACTAAGCTCATTAGATACCATAAGATGGCTTTGGTGTGTTTACTAGAAACTAAGATTAGGAAGAATAATCTTATTAATGTTAAGAGTAATTATTTCTTCCATTGGGACTTTTTAAATAACTGCCCAATGCGTGGGGGGTGGCCAGAGTCATAAATTTAGAAACCTTAATTAGCTCAAGTCCACTTCACGTTGCTATATATATGTGTTTAAGGAAGGGGTATAAGCTGAATTAACACTCTTAAGGGTTGAAGAGGGAGAGTAACATTTTTTTTGTTTTTTTGGTGGTTCTCAGTGATTCTTCATCGGCGATTGGTGGTTGCAGGTTTCCAAGAAGGATGTTTCTCTAGTTGTACCATATGGGGTGGTTGGTTTATTTTTTCTTACTAGTGTTTAGCCAGCTTCTTCTTTGGCTACTACCGGTGCTTGCTGACGGATGTTAGTGTTGCCACATTATTTTTGTGTGTGCCTTCTTAGTGTTTGGTTGATCCGCTGCACTCGTGTTTTCTTTAGGTGGTTCCGCCGGTTGTTGGTGTATTACCCTCTGGTTGTGTGCACCTTTCATGATGTTTCTGGTGGTTGTCGATGGCCGGTCAGGCGTGCTATCGAGTTTACCCAGTTTGTTACCTTGGTCCACACTTTAGGCTTGAAGCTTCAGTTGTGGGTTTTTGGGTTTTTGTTGGGCTTTCATGCCGCTTTGTTTGTTCTTTTTCTTCGAACATGCTTGTTTATAATGCATATATTTGTGTTTTGTTTGCTATTTTGGGTAGTTGCGATTGTGCTCTACCCTCACGAGGCTCTCTTGTTACCGTAACCTTTTTATTTTATTTATTCATTTTACTTACCGAAAGAAAGAGGGAGATAAAATAACGCTATTCATGTTTTGGTGAGAGGGTGAGGTGGGAGTAGGTGAATTTTCTTTTATTTCACTAAGTTTTCATCTTTGAAAGTGCCCATGCACAACTTTCTTTGGGTGTATCATATAATGGAAGATCTTAGGTGTTATGCACATTTAAGTAACGATTAAAGGAAGTCAAACATCAGGAACATATTCTTCATCAAATTTGTCTCCCATATCGGATCAACTATAAGGTCCACAAAGGTATGGCGATCTGAACCCTAGATTTAATCTTTATCATTTTTGTCTTTCAAAATACAATTGATTAAAGTCCTTTGGGTACAAATTTTTTTATTATCAATCTTTATTAGTTTTTTATGTTATTGTAGAGGGTAGTTGTTGTACTCAATTACTTTAGATGAAGAATATATTGGAAGATTATTGTATTGATCAAGATGCATGACTTTTTTTTTTGTTTTGTGATAATACTAGGCGCCATTGATATTTCTAAAAATCAAATTCAACATTCACGCACGAAACACATTGACATTCACTATCATTTCTTTAGAGATCTTGTTGAAGACAAGGTATTATCATTAAATTATATTTCAAGAGAGCATCAATTAGCAAATATCCTAACTAAACCTATTAATTATAATATATTTTAATATCATATATCATCATTAGGTATTTTCATTATTAATTTATTTTTTAGTTACATGTTTAGAATTTTGAGATTTATCTTGGTGGTTTGTTTAGATGATATACTCTTCTTCATATTTGGTATATCAAATAACTATTTGTTTTATGATTCAGTAACTTGATTAAACCTAAGCTTGGACCTTTGTCGCAATGTTGTTTTTTATTTTAACAAATGAGCTATGATACTATGTTTTTGGTTGATAAATCTCATCGTGGGCCATGAAGATTGTATGACTGTTTGGTAAAATCTGTGGCTCTGCCCGCGTCCTTCTTCATGGATAGTTCAATACAACATAGCTTTTCTTCACATTAGAGCAAGCCGGGTGAGCTTCCATCTTTCAGGTTAGGCTTTTCTATGTTCTTGTTGGGTTTGAGACCCAACTGTATCCTTCTCTTGGAGTATAGCCTCTCATATTGACAGCTTGGAATTGATGGCTAAGGCAGAGAAACTAAAATCAAAGAAGAGGCCAGAGTAAACTTAAGATAAATGTAGTTATATCTGTTATAACAGTTATTACTTTTGTTTTTTGTTGTAACAGTTATTACTTTTATGTAGTATAAATCAGTGTTCTAAAAAACGCGCCTAGGCGCGAGGCTTTTTTGATACTCCCCGTTTAGGGCCTAGGCGTGGACAAAGGCGTGGTCAACATTGGTCAACGTTTTTTTTAAAAGGCGTAAAAAAATGCATTTTTTTGGAGATAAAATGCGCCTCAGGCAGCGTTTTTTTATTTTCATTTTCGGGGGTAACCAAAACGACGTCGTTTTGGTTGCTTTTAAACCAAAAAAAAAAAACCCTAATTTGTGTTTGGTTGACTGAGTTCTGCCGTTTTGTTCTAAAGAAACAAAACCCTTTTCGTTTTTCACTTTGTTCTAAAGAAAGTGAGCTCTTCACTTTCGTTTTGTCAACAAGAATTAAAACCCTAATCGTTTTTCACGATCGGCCCTGTTCTAAAGGTGAGTTCTTCACTTTCGTTTTTCACGATCGGTCCTGTACAGTTCCCTGTTTTTCACGATCGGAATTTTTTGTTTCTATTTTTACTTATATAAATATACTTTGAATACTTTACAATCAATTTTTTACATGACTTTTAATTTGTTTTCCAAACAAGTTAGTTTTGCTTTAATTTGCGTTTGTCTGATCATACTAGGAAAGGAATGCTGTGCCTGCATCTGTTTTAGTTTTGCATTACAGCTAATTACACCGACTGTTGTTTTAGTATAGCCAATTTTGGCAATGATCATACTAGGAAAGGAATGCTGTGCCTGCATCTGTTTTAGAATAATACACTTTGTTGACTCAATGTTCTGCTAAGATTTGTGTTGTAATTTATGTAATGCTGAAATGCTGTAATGATTTAATGCTGAAATGGTTTTCTTCAACTGCTGTAATGCTGAAATAGTTGAACTGTAATGCTGTAATAGTTTTGTAGCAGTTGAAGACCATTGTAATAGTTGAAGACCACTGTAAACTGTAATAGTTTTTTTCAACTGCTGAAATACAGGCTTTCAATGGTCTAGAAATACGTGCTTTTAGAACCTGTTTCTGTTTTCAATATAGGTTAATGGATCCAAATGAATATTCATCGATGGCATCTAACGAGGCGTCATCAAAGAAAGATCTTAGTGATGTTGGATGGGAAACCGCGATTCGTGCGAATCCAAACGACAATAATATATCAAGTGCACATTGTGTGGAAAAATTACTAAAGCAGGAATCTATAGACATAAAATTCATCTGTCTGGAATCAAGGGGTTGGGTGTTGCACCATGTAGTAAGGCTAATGAAGAGAAAAAGGCCAAATATATTGAGGCGCTTGAAGAGGCGAAAAATAAGAAAGTCCAAAAATTGGTGAGTGATAAAAGTAGG
Source organism: Sambucus nigra (assembly GCA_949130495.1). Classification (NCBI taxonomy): domain Eukaryota; kingdom Viridiplantae; phylum Streptophyta; class Magnoliopsida; order Dipsacales; family Adoxaceae; genus Sambucus; species Sambucus nigra. The sequence goes on from OX422221.1 coordinate 349,968,352, forward strand.
AGGAGTGAGGTAAGTTTAACGAATGAGGAGGAGGATGAAGAAGAAATTGAAAGTCTTAAAGGTGGGAGTCGTAAAAGGGCTTTTCATGGTCCTATGGATCAATTTACGAGGGAAATTAGGTTGGATGACTCATATTTATCTGCTTGCATGGAGAAGAAGCAACAAAATATTAACGATGCTGTTGACAAGAAAAGGGCATTAGCGGTTCATCAATATTTGGCGAAGTGGATATATGAAGCGGGGGTACCTTTTAATGCAATTGACAATTATAGCTTCAAGAATTTTGTTGATGCGGTTGGGTTATATGGCCCGGGTTACCAACCCCCTTCACAGTACCAACTGAGGGAGCCTCTTTTAATGGGGGAGATGGAGTCCACCAAAAAAGAACTTAAAAAGCAAGAGGAGGAGTGGAAAGCGAATGGGTGTTCAATCATGACCGATGCTTGGAGTGATAGAAAACGTAGAAGTATAATGAATTTGTGCGTGAATTGTAAGTTAGGTACCACCTTTCTTTCTTCAAAGGAAGCGTCGGGTGATGCTCACATCGGTACTTACATATTTGAGTATGTGAATGGGTGTATTAAAGATGTTGGGCCAGAAAATGTGATTCAGGTGGTGACTGATAATGCAACTAACAATATGGCGGCGGTGAATTTATTGGCTTTAGAAAGGCCAAACATCTTTTGGATTTCATGTGCTACCCACACTATTAACCTCATGCTTGAGGGGATTTCTAAGCTTCCCACCTTTAAAAATGTGATCCAAAAGGCAAAGTCATTCACTATTTTCATCTATGCACATCACAAGACTTTGTCATTGATGAGAAAATTTACAAAGAAGGAGATAGTTAGACCGGGAGTCACAAGGTTTGCTACTTCTTTCTTAACTTTACAAAGTTTGCTTGACAAAAAACATGAGTTGAGAAATATGATGACTAGCAATGAGTGGGATGAGACTAAATGGTCTAAGAGCAAAAAGGGGAAGGAGGCTTTTGCTATTGTTGTTCCAAATGAGTTTTGGAATTTGATTGAGTTGTGCTTGAGAGTGTTCACTCCATTAGTAAAGGTGCTTAGACTTGTTGATGGTGATGTTAAACCTGCAATGGGGTTTGTGTTTGGGGAGGTAGTAAAGGCTATGGAGGAAATCAGAAATGCATTGAAGAAAGAGTGTGATTATAAACCGATCTTGGACATTATTGATACCAAAGGCAAGGGTCGCATTGATAGTCCACTTCACACAACGGGTTATTTGTTGAATCTGTTTTATTATTACAAAAATTTAAGCATCAAAGATGATCCAATGATTACAGATAATTTGATTACTTGTGTTGAGAAGTTCTTTCCTGATGATGATGCAATCCAAAATCATGTGCCAAATATTGAGTTGCATAAGTATTTCCAGAAGGAGGGTGCATTCGGCAAAAAGCAAGCGATTAGTGGATGTGAGAACAATGATGATAATTATAACCCTGGTATGTTACTATTCCTCTTTTTTATTTTTGTACATTTACATTAGTCACACTCTTTACATTGTTCCCACCCACTTATTCTATTCATTTAACATTGACTAGTTGGTTGGTGGGACTTTTATGGAAGTGGAATCCAAATTTGAAGAGAATGGCCAAAAGGATACTTGGTTTGACTTCTAGTTCATCGGGGTGTGAACGAAATTGGAGTGTCTTTGAAGGAGTAAGTTACATAAATATCTTGTTTAGTTGCTTTTTGTTATTAGTTTTTTAATTTCAAGTATACTAATATCCTGATATTTTATTTTCTTAATGTAGATACACACCAAGAAGAGGAATAGATTAGATACCAAGAGAATGAATAATTTAGTATTTGTGCAATTCAATGCAAGGTTGAAGAACAAGAATGATAAGAAAAAGAAGAAGGATAAATTGCTAGCAAGTGATGCTACTAATGCACAATCATGGATTGTTGATGGTTGTGATGATGATGATGAGAGTGTGGATGGCGTGGAGGCGGGTTCTGGACTTACATGGGATGCGGCTGTAGATGCGGCAAATGAGATTTTACAACCTAGAAGAAGCGTGTGACACCCCGACTAATTAAATACCGGGTAGCTACTCCTTTATTAAATTAATACAAAATGCCAAGTTGGTCCAGTTAATAGCATCACTGTCGAAAACATTTTTATAGTTACTAACCACCTAGTATTTAAAAAGTAAGTTGCCAAATTTTAATTTAAGTTTGATTATCATACAATAAAAGAATAATGGAAGAACAACATAATCCATTCACCATAACGAAGTAATGAAATAACCAACAAATAGTAATAAGTCCGGAGGAAAACTCCTCACAACAATCCCACGAATGAAATAATAACATAAGTCTGAATCCTGAATTAATTACATGCCCGAAGTCTGAATAACTGAAATAAATGAAATGTCTCTAAAAGAAATGGGCAACATGCCCTACAACTGATAAATGCTGAATATAGAATCAAGATAGATGAAGCGTCTACAAGCAAAGTCCTGTAACTTCCACAAACAACTACAGCTCGTCACCTGAATGAGGATCCTAAGCATGGTGTCCTTGTGGCTGGGCACCTAAAATAGTTTTTACAAAAAAATAGATTTGAAAGCAAATGGGTCAGAGCCCGAAAGTGGAAATCATTTTTAAAAATAGCAAGTGTTTTAATAACATTAAAACATTAAATGCAAAATACATGTTAGGACGTGCAATCACCTGAAATTCTCACCTCTCGACTACATGTGCACTCCTAACGAACCATACCCATCTAAATGACATACGTATCTAACCAAACCGTAATAAGTTCTACCCCTTACTACTCGATTCCCATATTACATTCTAGCGTTATCAATTAAATAGAGGGCATTACTTAAACTCAGATCCTCAATTAGTAATACGACTCACTATCGGTTAACCCGTTATGTTTTCTCAAAACATTACCATAAGTATATTCACAATACCAATATGAAAGTTCCCATTAATTAAGTGTATATTATTCACGTCATATATATACAATATAAGCACCCCGAGACTAATCTGCGGTGCATACATACTCTACTATCCATCCCGGTACATCACATACATAAGGATCACACATTCCGAATCTCTCAGGAATCGTTCTCAGATAACAACAATCACAAACAATGGAGGCGAACACAGTCACATCACATGGGTCACGCACATACCTGCGCTCCCACGATCAGCAAACTTATTAACATCCCAATAAGTCCTTCTCTGACCTATGTTCATCGAGGTACCAGTCTAAATTCGGGCAACACAAGGATTAGAGGGCCCTAAGCGAACGTAAACCTCCCGTGATAGCAAGTATGGTAGGTATGTCATACACATAAAATCAATACATAGACTAAGTATGCACACATCTTAGTAATCACCATAATTTATTTGTAGTACCCTTCTCATTCTCGTATCTACGTATAATGTTACACAATTTACATATTCCCGGATGATATAATTATACAAGCCATTAATTGTTCTCACGTTGTAATAGACACTCATGTCCTAATCCATAATTTCCATTTGGTTCGAATCACACTTCTAGGTTTTACTCCTCTATATATCTCAAATGTCCCTACTATATCAATTTATCATCAAGGGAAGGTTATCTCTACTATTAAATAAGGTTACGGGACACGGGAAATCAAAACAGGCTAAAAAGCCTAAACTGTCAACTCGTTAGAAGTCTCGTTCGAACGAGGCTGTTCGAACGAAGTGGGCCTTCTAATGAGATCTCGTTCGAACGAAAGTCATCGAACGAACACCCCTCTCGTTAGAAGTCAAACTGTCAACTCGTTAGAAGCTCGTTCGAACGACCTGGGCAGGTCTTCTAACGAGTGGCCAGCTTCGAGCCCAGATTTTCCCTATAACGTTTTTCCAACTTTTCTTCCTCTCCAAACTCATCTAAACATCAATCCAACCATTGTACATGGGTTCTAATCATTCCTAAACATACTTAGGTTATATATTAACGTTTATATAGGGCCAATTCTTCCTAAACATCATTGAATCATCAAATCCCTTCATTTATCCCCAAATCATATGAACATGAACCCTAAAATTCTTAAATCCCCAATGAGTCTAATTAAATCCGTTTTTGTTTCATCCAAAATATATTATCATCAGATTAATCACCTACATACAATTCTACATGCAATTCCTCATCAAAATACGAGTTTCTAATTCCAATTTAATGGGTTTTCATCAAACTCCCAAGAACAATACAAATTTTGTCAATTTCCTACGCATGGAAGAAACATTCTTTGTAATAAACGAAATTAAACCACTTGCCTTATGTGTATCTCTGATTTTGATGACGATCTGATGAATGGTTCTCTCTCTCTCTCTGCAGAATTCTCCTCTCTTCTCTCTCCAAGCTTTTCTTCTCCAAAGTGGCAATGGTGGCTAGGGTTTTTGCCTTAGGAACTTTTGGGACTAATTTCAATAACCTCCGTAGCCCATTATGTTATAAGTGGGTTTAGTGGGTAATTGCCAAATCAGATATTAATTCCTAATTTTCGTGGGTTTTAATTCCCAAAAATCCAAAATTACCAAACTACCCTTATACGTTGCCGGCATGGCCTAAAAATGCCCCGGGACCCAAACTAAACCCCCGACTAGTGTTTTCTGACTATTTCTACCCTTCCGGATGCGTTGGCGTACTCAAAATGACCATACGGTTAATAGAAATAAAATTTACTTTTTAATTTGAATAATAATATTCCTAACGCGACTATCACATGCGTCTCACAAAATTCCCAAATTGCCGTATTTCAATCTCACGACAAGTTTCACAGTTCAATATTCATATATAGCCATATATACTCATTAATATCACATACCAACTCGCATCTCGCTAGTATTTTTATCCGGATTAATTCCCAATTAATACACATTTAATTCAATTAATCCCATAAATAAATATCACAAAAATACGGGGTATTACAAAGCGGTAGAAATGCTCGTAATGAAAGTGAAATAAGGGAACCCGATGAAGAGGATTTTGTATCGGATGGCACAGAAGATGGAATGGATGAAGAAGATGATTTTGAATTAGAGTCCAATAAGGAATTAGATGATTAAACATGTTTGTTTAAGTTTTTAATATTTATGACCTTATTTGAGAGATGTGTTGTTTGGTTGAAACTTGGGTTGTACTAACTAATGGATCGTTTTAGTATTTTAATCTGAATTATCGTAGTGTAAGTTTATTAGGGTGATGTGGACTTGTGCACATGGAAAAGGGCTCCCAATGCATATATTGGTATTCAATTTCAAGGTATGTATCATTTTCTATTTTATAAGGGGCTATTTTGATTTTATTCATATTGATTAATATTATTTATTTAAATTATTTTATTGACTACTTTGAATTTTGATTGCATGGAATTGGGTGATAACATGATGAGGACTTATGGAGCATGCATATGGCGTCCTAATTGCAAATATACGGACATATTTTTCAGGTATGTACCATTTCAGTATTATTTATTTTTATTGGGTATGTACCATTTTCAGTATTTTTTATTAGCCTTGTTATAATTAAAAAATATTAAAATATATTAAAAAGGCCTAAACGCCTTTTCATGCCTTTTTACGCCAAGGCCCGCCTAGGCTTCTAAGGCTTAAGGCTTGGCCTCTACGCCTTGGTCACGCCTTAGCATTTTTTAGAACCTTGGTATAAATATTAGAAGGACTCTCTGTATTTCACATCATGTAATTCATTTTGTTTAATTCAGATCGCACAAGTTTTAGAGTTCTCTTATTTTCTTTCCAAGATTTCAGTTCTCATACTCTGTTTGTCTAGTTCTCAACATGGTATCAGATTGAAAATCATACTTGATTTCGTACCTCTTCTCTTCCTTCTATCTTTGTAATTCAGATTGTAAATTCTGCTCGGGGATTTTCTCGAGAATCTTTAAACCCTAATTCTATTTCTTTCATTTTCTTAGTAAAATGATAGAACTAAACTCTAATAGTTCTTCATAATCTCCTCCAAATCCTTCGGACGAATCTTCTAGCCCATATTATCTTCATCCTAGTGATAATCTAGTTTCTCTCTTGGTATCAGAAGTATTTATAGGAGACAATTACATCGTCTGGAGCTGCTCGATCACAATTTCTCTGACTGTCAAGAATAAGGTAGCCTTCATTGATGGTTCAATTTCTGCTCCTCATGCTAATCAGCGAATTCTTCATACAACTTGGCTTTGTGCTAACAATTTAGTACTTTCTTGGCTTATGAATTCTATTTCTAAAGATATTAGAAATAATTTTCTTTATGTCACCTCTGCTGTAGATCTCTGGAATGAATTGAAAATAAGATATTTGAGAAGTGATGGCCCAATGGCTTTTCATCTTGAAAAATCTTTAAGTTGTATAAACCAGGGTTCATCATCCATTACAGAGTATTTCAGTGCTTTTAAGACTCTATGAGATGAATATGTTAGCTATAGACCATTTCCAACCTATGCATGTGGCCAGATGGCTTCTTGCACATGTGATTTGTTTAATTTCTTACTCCTTAGACAATAGTCAGATTATGTGTTCAAGTTTCTTATAGGCCTTAATGATTCTTATGCTTTTGTAAGAAGTCAGTTGTTACTTGTTGTTCCATTGCCTAGCATGACTAAAGTTTTTTCTTTACTGCTTCAAAAAGAAAGTCAGAGGCAACTGATGAATTTCATACCTACTAAAACACATGCTTTGTTAGCAAAGCAATCTAGTCAGTCAGAATACCCAATCCAAGTTCTTGAAAGATAAGTCAAGGAAATCTTCACTACATTATACTCATTGTGGCTACAATGGGCATACAATTGACAAATGATTTCAATTGCATGGTTATCCCCCGAGATGGACTGGGCCTAAGGGAAAAAGAAATCCTCCCTCTGTACATGTGACCATTTAAACTGAAGAGGTCTACATTCAAAATAGTAATGAGAATCAGAGGTTTCTGAAGAATTCAATAAACTCTTAGCACTTGCCAATTCAAATTCCTCTACTCAGAACACTGGTATAACCACAACAACAATAAATCTAGCCACTGCCTATCAGTTTTTTGGTAACCCTTTAAATAAATGTCATTCTGCTTCTACCAAGTTAAATTCTAAATTTTCTTGGATTTTGGATACTGGTGCAACAGATCATATGATTTGTTCACCACTGTTATATTCTTCTCCTCCTAAACTAGTTACAAATTTCATTAATCTTCCCAATGGACAAATTGTTCCAGCATTCTATACTTGAACTGTAAGTCTCTCCAGCACATTACATTTAAAGAATGTCTTGTGTGTTCCCAGTTTTTCATTCAATCTATTATCCGTTTCTAAACTAACCAAAGAATCTAATCTGTGTCTATATCCTTTTTTGGTTCTTATTGGCTTTTACAGGACCAATCAATGAAAAAGATAATTGGGATTGCCTTTGAGAAATAAGGACTTTATCACATATCTCAAGCTTCCTCGAATGCTAATTCCTTCCAGCAATATGAGTTTAATTCTACACCTGTCACTACATCAACTACAACTCAAAACCAGTCAAACCTTTGGCACTACAGATTAGGCCATGTATTGAATTCTAGAATACCTTTTCTTAGAAAAATAGACAATTCAATAACACTTGATTGTACAAATGTCTGTGAGAAACCGAATAGGTTCGGTGTGTGATAATTGATTAAATTAATTCGCAAGATTCCAATCAAACCTTATTTAATTCAGCCCCTAAACAAGCATCTACGTCTTATGCAAATCAACAAGTCAAAGTCAAATGATTTACACACCAATAACGTCCAAAACTATTTAGCGCTTTTCAAAGATTTTCAAGGACGTGCAAACCCGTTATAAAATCTCCAACCAAACTCCCTCATATATATTTTCTTTTTAGAGGTGATCTAAATTCTCAAACTTTGGAGAATTGGTGCAAAAACCTAAATGGCCCATAATTGGCATGAATTTCTTTTTATTGCCTTTAAATTTTTTTCGAGCTCTTTTAAACCTCTTTGGACCCCGGATAATAAAATTCCTTAATTTTTTAGGTCCAATGTAAACAGTGGCTTAGTATTCGCAAAGGCTAAATGAACCTTTCGCAGCCCTTTCCCGTTTTCAAATAAAGCACACAAAGTCACAAAACGGTTCTTATATGCACAATTTTCTTATCAAAATTTATCGCGCTTGGTTCGTTTTAAGGACAGGACTGAAGTGAAAACACCCAACCAACATGTGATAAGACAAGCACAATAATTAAACAAATCCGTGCTAGTGTGCAATAAAGGAAAACATGAGTCAAACATGTAGGAAGTAACACTTAATTACATCTTAATGACTCCAAACATTATAAAGCACAAGGATGAATTGACCTATTGTCTCAAAACACTATCAAATAGTCACATGAAAATAATAGAATGATGTTGTGACTTGGTCATCCTATGTCTCCATCCATAAATGGTGCAAACAAAATACAAAAATCTTTTTGGATTTTTCAAAAAATTTATCAAAAATAAAATCTTTTTGTTTTTTTCACAATTTTTCCAAAAAAATAAAACATACAAAAAGTACATGTCAACACACTAGCAAATATATAGCATGAAACCTCAACTAGTGTATGAGAAACATTCAAACACAATCATCTATATGATATGGCAAGAGAATAATCATGTGCAAGCAAACGAGAATCAACTTGTCTAAAATCTAGCGTATCCAAAAGTAATTTCCTAACCCAAATAGATGTGAAACGTCGTGTAGGGGATTTGGGAACCACGGGAACACTAGACATAAATTTCCTAGGACATTTTCCAAGATAAAAAAAAAATGCCTAAGGTGACCTTTCCGACCACAATATGAACATGTGTAAACGGGTGGAACGGTACCTATGGGTTGACCTTTTCTAACATCCTGAAAATTGGTTGACCCTCTAAAACAAATAATGGTTTTGCCTTTAGCATTAGAAGCACGAGAACAAGATAAGACATTACCATCACTATCAAACCTACTTGAGTCTGTCAAATCATTTTTTAATTTCAAAATTTTTGATTCAATCAAAGAATTAGACTCTTCCAAATTAAGGGACGCCTTTTTCAAGTTTTCAATAATTCCTAAAAGCATATCTCTCTCTCCCTCAATTAAAGAAAACTTTTTCCTAAGAGTCTTTTCACGTGCCACAAACTCATTGACTAAAATATTTTTCTCCTCTTTGGCACAAACACAAACCATCGAATTTTTAAGGTCCTCCAATTCCTTTTCTAAAAATAGGACCCTATCATCACTCTCCTTTTGGAAATTTTCAAAGAATCAAAATCAATACATAAATTACCAAAGTGCTCACGACAAATATCACTTTGAGTTTGGAACTCTTGCAAATATTCAATCTTAATTTTAAGGAGATAATTTTCTTTTTCCAAAGCTTTAATTCTTTTGCAAAGTTTCAAATTCAAACTTTTTAAATTTTCAGCATGGTCGTGAATTTTTTCAAAAATAGGCTCCTCATTAAATGGGCGTTCCATTGGAAAAATTGCGATTTTTCACAAAACTGATTTAAAAAGAATCATTATCACACAAATTTTTGCGAAAAATAGGAATACGCGATAAATTAGCGTAACCTGCTCTAATACCAATTTGAGAAACCGAATAGGTTCGGTGTGTGATAATTGATTAAATTAATTCGCAAGATTCCAATCAAAGCTTATTTAATTCAGCCCCTAAACAAGCATCTACGTGTGTGTGTGTGTGTGTGTGTGTCAAACCATAAATAGATAAATCATGCGACAGAAGTTTAAGGAAAAATCCCCGCAGGGCAAAACCTTTTATTTCATTATAATAAGTAAATCGCAACTTACACGGATTACAATGAAAGACAGTGACACACGAATATCCGCAGGCGTCGGTCGGTGTCGTTAGCAATGAATCCACATGCAGCGAACCCACACGGACCGCAATCCAATCAACAAAGGAAGAACCACAACACTCCTCAATGGCACGCAGCCATAAAACTTTGTAGAGACTCTCTCAGCAATAACACGCAGTCCTCGGTTGCAAAGATCTCCCCACAAAGGTGAACAAAAATAAAAAGGTGTTCTTGGGTTCCAAAAGGATTCACAAAGGTTTTACAATGATATGTGAATCAAAACATGAGTCTTGGAACTCAAAAAGATGAAGACTTGAGGTATTTGGACTCTCAAATTCGTCTATCAAAGTCTTGCAAAATAGCTCCCCCGAAGTTGGCTTTTATAAGGAAACCAAAAGAGTTTTAAAAAACTGGAACTGTTTCTATGCGTGTACCCAGAACCAGTTCTGGTGTACCCTGAACTGGTTCCCCCCCGAACCGGTTCCCCATGCGATTTGCGGTACCTCCCTGGTTTGGGGTTAAAAGAAAACAACATTCTTCAAGGAATTTTCTCCATCTTCAAAAGGTATAACTCCTTCACTGTAGCTCGGATTGAGGTTCCGTTTCTTCCAGTATCTTCGTGGCGTCGAGTAATTCAACTTTCCAGTTGACCAAAACTCCGGACTATGGCTGTAAAATTACGAAAATGCCCTTGAACTTTCATATCTCACCTTCTTTCACTGTTTTGGCTTCTCTTGCGTACCACTTGCATTAAGTCCCTAAAATCGTGGAACATGAAGTCGTTGAGGCAGATGTGGGAAACATTAATGGAGATGTTGAATGCTTGATTCCTGAAATTCAGATAGAGGCCGTCATGTGAGATCGTGAGGTGACGTGCCAAATGTAGCGGCGTACTACATACACAAATGTAACATGTTGGACATGAGAAAAATGTTCTTAGAGTCTGTGAAAATTTTTCACTAGTAAAGAAAAAAAAACTTACTTTCTCTGTATCACAGAGCAATTCTAATAAAGAATTTGATTTGATTCATTGTGACATATGGGATCTTTTTCCACTATCTCCTATTCTGGTTTTAAATTCTTCCTAACTATAGTACATGATTTCACAAGCTTCACTTGGGTGTATGTGCTTAAAAATACATTTGAAGTCTCTTTTTTGTTGCCAAATTTTTGTAAAATGGTGAGAACTTAGTTCAATACTTCTATCAAAACCATAAGAACTGATAATGGTTCAGAATTTATTCTTGCACCATTTTACACTGAAAATGGAATTTTACACCAAAGAAGTTGCGTAGAAACCCCACAACAAAATGGAGTTGTTGAAAGGAAACATCAACACCTATTAAACACAGCTAGATCATTGATGTTTCAAGCAAACTTACCTTTAATTTTCTGGAGTGATTGTGTGTTGACAGCAACCCATATAATAAACCAAATTCCAACTCCTCTTCTTCAAAACAAAACACTTTTTGAAATGTTATTTCATAAACCACCAAATCTTTCTCATTTAAAGGTTTTTGGATGTTTATGCTTTGCATCTAAACTTACTAGTCGCAGAAAAAAGTTTGATCCAAGAGAAACTAAATGTCTATTTTTAGGATATCCAGCTGATGTCAAAAGTTATAAACTCATGGACCTAAACACAAACAGAATCTTTACTTCCAGAAATGTTTTCCATGAAACCAATTTTCCATTCAAAATTCTTCCTATTAATTCTGAAATACCCAATTTCCTATTTCCTCCTACAACATTTCAACATGAAGCCTCTCATACAAATAATCCTATCTTTTCTGATCAAAACACGTCCTCATAGAATCCAGTGAACCAGATTCCTCTCATATCGACAGTGATCATCCAACTGACTTAGAAAATTTCATCCCTACTGATTCACATATAAGAAAATCAACTAGAATTAAACAACCACCAAAATTTTTGCAGGACTATTATTGTGGTAAAGTCTCATTGGCTCCTTATGCAAATAACTCATCTTCTTCCATTGACTGTTCTTCTAAAATAGATAATCTCTATCCTATATCATCTTTTATTTCTGTCAGAGTTTCAGGAAAAGCTTTTCTAGCTTCCATTTCTGTTACCAAAGAACCCAAAACATATAAACAAGCTGCAAAAATACATGAATGTCAAGTTTCTATGAGAAATGAACTCAATGCTTTAGAGTTAAATAAAACCTGGGAACTTGTTACTCTTCCTAAAAATAAACAGACCATAGGTTGTAAATGGGTTTTTTGACTGAAATATAAGGCTAATGGAACTATAGAAATATATAAAGCAAGACTAGTGGTGAAAGGATACACCCAACAAGAAGGATTACACTTATTTGATACCGTTTCTCCAGTGGCAAAAATTACATTAATTCGGTTGTTGTTAGCTGTTGCTGCCATTAGGGGTTGGTATATTCACCAATTAGATGTAAATAATGCCTTTTTACATGGTGAATTGCATGAAGAAATGTATTTGGAAGTGCCCCCTTGTTTGGATGTTAAACAACCTAACATGGTTTGTAAACTGTCAAAGAGTCTCTATGTCCTAAAGCAGGCCTCTCAGCAATGGTTTGCAAAACTTTCCTAAGCTCTTATTGATTATGGCTTCACTCAAGGCAATTCTGATTGTTCCCTTTTAATTAGGAAAATTGCCACTTCTTTTATAGCTCTACTAGTATATATAGATGATGTTTTACTAGATAGTGATAGTCTAATTGAGATCGAGCAACTCAAGACTTTTATGCATGATAAATTCACAAACAAGGACTTGGGACAACCGAAGTACTTCCTAGGATTGGTGATAGACAGATCACAGTATGGAATTTCTATTTGCCAAAGAAAGTATGCTTTAGAAATACTTGAGAATACATGTCTTATAGGTTCCAATCCAGTTGCATTACCAATGGAATCTAATCTTAAACTTAGTACAAATGATTCTAATCCTTATGAGGATGCCTCGAGCTACATAAGATTAATTGGCAAGTTACTATATTTGATAATTATAAGGCCTGACTTGGCCTACTTTGTTTAGGTTCTTAGTCAATTCCTTGCTAAACCTACAGTGGTCCATCATCAAGCTGCAATTCGTGTGCTTAGATACTTAAAAGAAACACCAGGCCAGGGATTATTCTTCTCTTCATCCTCAGACTTAAAATTGAAAGCCTTTTCTGATAGTGATTGGGCAGGTTGCTTAGACTCCAGGAGAAGTGTGAAAAGTTATGCAATTTTTCTAGGAGACTCATTGACCTCATGGAAATCCAAAAAGCAAGCCACAATTAGCTGATCATCTGCAAAAGCATAATATAGGGCTCTTGTAGCCACCACATGTGAGTTTCAGTGGTTACGCTATGCTCTTCAAGATCTCAGTGTTGATCATTTTCATCCAACCATGCTTTACACTGATAGTAAATCAGCTCTGTCCATTGCAACAAACCCAGTGCATCATGAGAGGACTAAACATATTCAAATAGATTGTCATCTTATTAGGGAAAAACTGCAGCAAAATGTCATTAAGCTTTTTCACATTCCCTCAAGATTACAACTAGCAGATATATTTACAAAACCTCTCGAATCACTGCCTTTCCATCATAATTTGCGCAAGATGAACATTATAAATATACATGCACCTCTTGAGGGGGGGAGGGTCTTGGAGTATAGCCTCTCATATCGACATCTTGGAATTAAAGTCTAAGACAGAGAAACTTAAAGAAGAGAAGAGGCTAGAGTAGACTTAAGATAAATGTAGTTATATCTGTTATAACAGTTATTACTTTTGTTATCTGCTGTAACAGTTATTACTTTTACGTAGTATAAATATTAGATTGCACAAGCTTTAGAGTTCTCTTATTTTCTTTCCAAGATTTCAGTTCTCATTCTCTGTTTATCTAGTTCTCAACACATTCTTTGGCATTTGGTTGGTTTCTTAATTTCTGGTGAGGGATTTGATGGCGGGTGTTATCGGAGTAATTTGCACTGGTAATGTCTTTGGCATCGTGGGTTTCTTTCTTTTGATGCTATGTTTTCAAATTGATGGTATCTCCCACTCGTCATGTCTAACCACGTCATGGTGTTTGGTGGGTTCACCTCAACGATTGGGATGCTCTGGTTTGGTGTTTTTTTTGGCATATGCATTGCCTGGGTTGTATACCTAGTGCTCTCGGGCCTGGCTTGGGCTCGAGTTGTCCCCTGCATTTTGTTAGCCTGTATTGGGATGCATTTGGGGCATGTCTTGAGCCGTTGAGATCGGTGTTTTGCTTACTCCCTTCCCTTGTGCTCCTTTGGGTCCTTGTTTGTTGGGCTTCCACACCTATATTTTTTATTATGTGTTTAGTGGCCGTGTTACTGTTATTTATATTTATTTCTTTGTTGGATACTTGGGCCCTTGCTCTCTCCTCACGGGGTATGCCATATTTTTTTTGTAACCTTGTATTTTTCCTTATATAAATTTTACTAACCAAAAAAGGGTTTTGAAATGATTACAAATATTTTCAAATGCATAACCCTATTTTTCTCTTTTTTTATATCAAGATTTGACATTTTAAGAGAGAAAATAGTCAAGAGAGAATCCAAATGGTTTTAGTTTTCATTTTAAGTACTCATAAACCTAGGTTAATGCTTGTTTATATTTTCTTTCTTTCACTTCTTTACATTTGATAAATCTTTTATTGATTGATTAATAATAGAGAAATAAGAATTTTTTTGAGCCATCAAATAGTTTTGTCACTTTAATCCTTTTCAACTTAGGACCTTTATTCTTTTGGATATTGTTATGATCATGCGGTTCATCAAGAGATTTTTCATCTATAAAGAAGAAAATGTTTGAGTTGGTTCAAGTTCAACATTGTTTATCAATTGATCAAGACATCTGAGATGTTGAGATTCTCATTGAGTTACAAAGGTTTTCGATTTAACTTTCTTAGACCTTTAGGTTATGGTCTTTGTTTAAGAACCGATTAAAATCTAAAAGTAAAATTTTAGCTTGGTGTCTTCTCTATCTCAGTAGTAAAATGCACTCACATAGGAAGTAAACAAGAAAATTTAGTGTTGTACAAAAATTTACAAAATTGGGCAAACTTTGTCTTAGGGTATAACCTACTTCATTTCAATGAACTTAGACTTCAATTTAGCGAAGATTTACCTTCTTGGTCGCATCGCAAAAAGGGTTCCCATAAAATTTTAGTTAGACAAGGTTGAGTCATGGTTCTCTCCATATTCAATTTAGTGAATAACAAGTTCACATTAGCGAACAACTCGCGAGTTATTTTTGAGAAACACTTTTTGAAGATCTTTATAAAAGATCTAGCTGGAAAGCATCCCCATGACACAATATTTCTTGGTTGCTCCAAGATTGTGCCTATGACACACTTCGTATGAAACATACAAGATAAAGCCACCCTAATGTCCCCAACCCTTTGGCTATATATCTTGTCGATTTACCATTAATCCAAACAACAGGAAAGAAAAGATAAGAGCTAAAATATTTTTCATCCATTTTTTCAATCAAACTTTCTAAAGAGCAAAAATCTAATTTTTCTTCATTGTGAATTCAAGTCTTTTGGTTCCATTTGTGAATCTAAAAGAATTTTCTACTCAAGATGGTTTTGAAAAAACTATTTTTTGAATATTTTTTCTTGAGAAAAAGCTTTTTAAAAACATATTGTGAGTTTATACAGATATATAATTTTCTTCATCTTTTCAATTGTTAGAATATCCTCACACATCCTAAGTTTAGCATTTTGGTTGCTTGGGTTCCATTTCCTTAAATAAAATTTCATTTTATATTTCAAGAAGATATTCTATTTTGGGAGATTTAAAGACATTGGTTGTTGACTAAAACCTAATGCGATTGTGTTGCATGCTCCAGTTATTGACGACTTATCATGTAGATTTGGCATGAAAGAGTAGACTGCAAAAGCAGTGCGTTGTGTGATCGTAAGCCATTATTTTCTTTTTGCAAAACTCTATCATAGTACATATGTCATTCTGATCGACCCAAGGTTTTCATGTTAGTGGATTTTTCCCTCTTATATCCATTATCGTGTGATTGCTTTGAAATTGATAAAGCATTTTTGTCACTTTGACATTTTAGGATTTTATACCCTTGTCATAATAAAAAGGAGATTATCTTTTAATTTGGTAATTTATTTCTGTTTGGGTAGATATCGTAGAGAACTCACATTCTCAATAGGTATAATGGCGGGTCTCCTTATTTTAGGCTTAAACCTCTATAGTTGATCATTTTTGTGCTAGATGGTTGGACGTTCGTGTTGGGGTTTATTATTAAAACCATGTGTCAAAACATTTATTATTGATTAATAAAGGGTTATTTTATTCATTTTGAAATGAGAATCAAGTTTGCAAGAATGCTTTATATTTGTTTAAATATATTATTTCATTTTAATGTCAGTCATTAGAACTTAGTAGGAATTCCAGTGATGCGACTTCGAATTTATCATATGGAGATTGAAATTCCGATTTAGCACTATTGAAAAGTTCACAACCTAGATAGGTAGTTGACATCCTATCGGAACAGTTTGATGCAATCATAAATAATTTATCTCAAACTACGGGAACCTGTGTGGTGGTTCGAGAACTTGTACAATAGTTTACCCAATGATTATGATTTGTACATCCAAAGAATTTATTGAAAATGACCACACATGAGATTAGAGTCTAATGGTTGTCTAAATTAGACTCGGGGCAATCTCACACCATTTGCAAAGGGTGCATAGATTCTTAATATCGAGAATCACGAGGATTGAAATGCTTATGTAGTTGTCACTTTGATTGCTATGGGTTCAATTCAATTTTAAATTGAATCAAACTATTCCGCATATTGGGTGACAATTATATGAGTAGGCCTGAGATCTTAATTCGGAGGAATCCATGTCCCGGGAAACCTTGGATTGCGATACCCGATTGATAGTTACATGATTTGTTTCCACCAGTAAACTTGATGAGTGGATTACTTATAATTCCGTGGAGTAAAATAATAAGTTAAGTCTGCTAATCAAGAAAATTGATTAGATGTTGGTTAAAGTCGGTTAATAGTAAATTGATTTAACCAAGCGGGTATCGAAAGCTTAACATAGGGAATTTTATTATGCACCATAATAAACTTTTCAAATAAGACCTCATTATATTCGAGTGATTTATGAGATAATTAAATTGGAGTGAAGTCATAATTATTTAGTGAAATTAATTATGATTAAATAAAAAAGTAAAGAAATAATGGTAATTATAATTTGGGATTTTTTAGTATTTATTTAGAAGCCAATTTAATTATTTATATTGGGTATCTAGTGTAGTCCATATACCCAAGTAGTTAGGCCCAAACTCTCAAGAAACCCAGTTTGGCATAGGGCTGTAATACCCCGTAATTTTAAAGGACAATAAATTAATTAAATTAAAAATTAGTGCATGTGTGTACTTATCTATAGTGACTCGAGTCGTCATTAAATTATTATAGTTTATTCTAGATTTTCATGTAGGTACTTTATTTTAAATTAAATTGGAATTAGGATAAAGGTAAATTTAATTGGATAAATGTAATTTAAATTCGATTTAACACCTTAAAAAGATGGGTTTTAAGCCCCATAAGCCAATATATGGTTTGTGCTAGACGTTAGACTAATTAGAGATGATTTTGGACTTAATGAGTCAAGGATCATATGGGAGTTAACCTCAATTTAGTGGTTATCCTTATAAAAAGAGAGATTTGGGTTAATATGAATCACTTTAACCCCTAAGAAAGAAAACCCATAAAGCTAGAGACGAGAGGCTACTTTAAGAAGAAATTGAGGGTAATTGGACTTGAAGAAGAAGGAACTAGGCAAATTGGATTGAAATATCGTATCATTATTCATGGCAAGTTTACTTTATATAAAGATATAATTGATTTTGTGTTATTATATCCTTACTCATTAAATTCTAAACCTAAACTTATTATAGTTTTAGTTAGGTGTTAAATCTATAATTTTGGAATTATTAAATTAAGAAATTTCAGTTAAACTCTATGTTTTTAGAATAATTGATAAAATTTAATATGAAATTTGATTACATGTTGAAATTGATATTTGATTAATATTATATTTGCATAATTACGGAAAAGACCTTATATATGTCATGAAATTGTTGAGAAATTTG
Source organism: Sambucus nigra (assembly GCA_949130495.1). Classification (NCBI taxonomy): domain Eukaryota; kingdom Viridiplantae; phylum Streptophyta; class Magnoliopsida; order Dipsacales; family Adoxaceae; genus Sambucus; species Sambucus nigra. Next base: position 349,986,341 of record OX422221.1, read on the forward strand.
GTATTTAGGAATTAAATGGAATTCTAGGGTTCTAAGCCTTTAAATATGATGTAAAACTATAATTACTATATAACTCAACTAAAGTTAGTAAAGGTTGGTATATAATTGAATTTCGTAGATCTAAAATGACATTTTGGATCATATTAGAGGTTCTAGAAACTTAGGATAGACTGATAATCGTAGTTTTGCACATAGGAACTGTAACAAGGGTTGAAGGTTGAAGAAAAATAAAATTCTATAAGGTTTCATCATTTAGCCGTGCGAACGGCTACTATTGTGGTCTGTGCGCATGGGCCGTGCGAGCGGCTAGGTTTTACTGTCATGCGCACGACCAAGGCAGAATTGTGATTTTTCCTAAATTAGGAAAAAAGGAACGTGGGATAGATATTGAGACTTGCTGATATAATACCTTTAATTACGTGTGCCTAATTACTTAGCTAGAAGATAAGTAAGTTAATATATGGAGGAAAGAGTTGTAACTCTTATGTGAAGTAGGTTTACTTTTTTTTTTTTCTGTATTATGTGCGATATATCGGGCATGTGTACTTGTTGGATACATACTATAGGTGATATCCGAGCATGCGATGATGATTATGTTAGTACCCTGATGCGCCGAGATGGGTTTCCCTTGATTGATTGATGATGATTACGTGGGTACCCTGATGAAATAAGATGAGTTTACCTTGATTATGATTACTCCTGACACTACGTGCTAAAATTCTCATTGTTTCTAGAGTAAGGTGCTCGGGATGATCCTTTCATATAGCTTTGGGTATGGATTTATATGACTTATGTGAAGGCATAATTATTATCCGTTTGGATATGATTTAATGTTGTAGGTCTGGGACAATATATAGCTATTCCTTGTATGCGAGAGCGATCCCCGAAGGCGATATGATAGGCCTTCAGCATGCGTGGACTTTATAAGGGCCCTTGTATGAGGTTTGAGTGTTGGACCGTGAATGTATTATGTGGATATTGTAAGGACATAAATTTCCAATTGAGTCCCTGTATTGTTTTGACTTAATTCTGTGAACAAAACTGTGTTTGTAATATGTCATAGGGAGAATTTTATTTTGTCACGATCCCACTTGGTCTATGACGTATTGAAGAATTTGAAGACGTTGCGGCAAAGCTTCAAAGAAATAATCATGCCGATGTTTATTTGGTGCAAGTTTACTCGTCTTCAAAGTTAATTTCATTCCGAGATCACTCAGGTATTAATGCGTATAATTAATGGTGCTCGAAATTATTTTATAAAAGATAAGGATGTAATTTTTATATAGAAAAATGATTTTAAATGTTTTAAAAGTGTTTTTATGGTTTAAACTTCGTTTTATGATGATAAGCTCAAAATAGAGTTTGACTAATTTGATTCTCTTTGTTACGAGACGTTTTTATCTGAAAGTCAAACTTTCGGAAGGTCGCTCGAGCGACATTGGATCTAGTTCGAATGAGATACAATGTCGCGCGAATGAAATGCTTAAGTCCTTCGAACTCACATTTTTCGAGGCGGCATTTAAATCCTATTTAAATAGTGTTTGCATCATAATTTCGGAAGTGTGCTTTCTGGAAAACAGTTTTACAAACCAGAACCCTGTTTGCACATGTTTTCTAAGGTTTAAAAGTCTTAAACACATCCTTAGAGTTTTCAAAGATCCGAGTTATCATTCTTATATGTTTAAGTGATCTTGCGGCACCAAAGTTGTTTATTCTACACATTGAACACAAAGGGTTTTGCGATGAAGAAGCGACGGACATCGTGTTCGACATCGTAGACGTATCAAAGCCATATCGGTGGACACCGAGACATACATGGACGCGTGTGTTGTGGACAGAGATCGTAGAAGACGGAATTTTTGCGTGGGCACTATTAAAGAACGGTTGAAGATCAGAAGGAGCGTCAAGACCCGTGGGGATCGAGTCTTAGTGTAAGGCTAATCTGTCTTTGTAAAACCATTATTCATAGTGATTGTCTGGCTTGGGTCGTCCGAGGTTATTTTCCCATTTTGGGTTTTTTCTTCGTACATCCGGCGTTGTGAGTATTCTTTACTTTACTTTACTTTACTTTACTTGCTTTAATCACTAGATGCATGTTTAGGATTAATCAAGATAAAATTGGTTTAAAGTGAAGTATTGGGTTTTCACAACTTGATTTGGTGCATTATTAAAAGTGGGATCTTTTTCGAAGAAAAAATGATTTTGTTTAAAACACACATATCGGGCCACTCAACCTTTCAAATTGGTATCAGAGCTAGAAAACATTTTTACTTGCTTTGTGATCCCGTGTGTTTTCAAAGATGAATTCTGGATATAGTGAATTTTCTCGAACTCCTATTTTTGATGGCACTAATTACACTTATTGGAAGATGAGAATGAGATGTGCTTTAAAGTCTATTGATGAGCGTGTTTGGCTTGCAGTTGAGAAAGGTTGGACACCCCTTGTCACTTTTATAGGTGAGGTCACTAGTTTAAAGCCTGTTGAGTCTTGGACCGAAACTGAACAAAGACTTGAACAATATAATTCTAAGGGTCTGCCCGTTATTGCTTCACATGTCACACACGAAGAATATAACAGAATTATGACTTGTGAAACATCAAAAGAGGCTTGAGATATTTTGGCACTCACTCACGAGGGCACTAGCACGGTTAGGGCGTCAAAACTTTAAAATCTCACTACACAGTTTGAGACCATTAGAATGTTAGAGAGTGAGACCTTTGATGAGTTTTATGATAGGTTGTCCAATATTGTCAACTCATCATTTAACCTAGGTGAGAAAATTCTCGACAACCGTGTCATTAAGAAAATCCTTAGGTCGCTGCCTAGTAGGTTTGATGCGAAAGTGACCATTTTAAACTCCTTGGGTAGGTTAGAGTCAACCAAACTAGAAGAGATTGTAGGTGACTTACAAACCTATGAAATCGACATGATTACCTCCAAGCAAGTGCCTAAGAAAGAAAAGGGTATTGCTTTGAAAACCTAAAGGAAGAAATTAAAGTTTCGAAATCGGATTTCGATTCTGATTTTGAGGATGTTGCTTTGTTGGCAAAGAAATTTAAAAAATTTATTAAGTTTCAAAAGCAATCGAAAGATGCCAAGAAATTTGACAAATTCAAGAACAACAAAGTATATCCCACCTCTAAGGATAAGTTTGAGAAGACTAAGAGAGATGAGTCGGATAAGTGTTTTGGGTGTGAGGGGTACGGTCACAAGGTTAAGGAGTATCCCACTAGACTTAAGAAAGAGATCAAGCAACCCATTGTCTATAGTGCCACCTTAAGTGATAGTGAACCGGAAGAGGGAGAGAGTTCCCCCATTGAGCGTAACTTTGTTGCGTTTATGGCATGTCATGTGAGCGACGACGACAATACTCATGTGAATGACACTTCCGAGGAGGTTTTGAATGTATCCCATGTCAGTGAGGGTGAAGAGAGTGACGAGGAGGATATAGATGTGAAAGAATTGCAAAATACATTTAATGAGTTGTATGCTGAAACGGTGCAGGTGAAAAAGGCTAACTCGAAATTGCAATCTAAGTTGAATGAGCGTGCCATAGAAAATAATGATAGTTTGATTGAGGATCTTAGGGCACGTGAGAAGAAGTTTAGGGAGAAATTAGAGTTTGTGGAGAAAGAGAGAGATAATCTCCGTGGTTTGATGGAGTCCTTGAAAAAGGATATTTTAGAATTTGAGGAGACTAGACGTTTACTCGAGTCTAAGATTATTGAGTTGGAGGAAAGGTTGAAAGACTCGTCCAGAGTCAAGTTTGATTTGGAGGCTAGGTCGGAGAAGTTAGATAAGATCTTAGGCACCGTCCAAATTAAGGGAGATAGGGGAGGTATAGGTTTTAGTGAGAGAGTTGTTCCCATTCCCCCCGCACGTGTGAGAAACACTAGGATGGTTAGAAAGGTCCCCATAAAGGTAATCATTCCCACCACCGCTACACTTGAACATTTTGTGGTAGGAAAGGTCACCTTAGGCATTATTGTTACGACCTTAGACAAGCTCCTAGGAAGTTTAGGAATAAAGTTGCCTCGGTTCCCCACACCCACATGCATCGTTTTACACCTACAGGGGTTAGGAAATCGAATTTAGTGGCTTTAGGAATTAAACTTCATGATTCTCGTTTGGGTGCACTTGATTCTTCCCATGCTAAATCTAAAGGATGATAGTGTTGCCATGTTTGTCATATGCTAGTTTGCTTCATGATATATTCATTGCTAGTATTATGACATGTTTATCATTTTGTATTATAGTTTTCATTTGTTTGTGTCCTATTTGAAAAATACAAAAAGATTTTGTTTTTGAAGAAAACTTTTGAAAATCCAAAAAGATTTTGCTTTTCTTTGAATCAAAATATGTTTGAAAAGCCAAAAAGATTTTTTTTTTGTTTTTGAGTTTACATGTTTGATGTGGCATATTGGTGTGCTTGGACCCCCCATCATTTCATTATCCATGTGGCTAGGACATTTGGTCATTATTATCGATGCTTAGAATGATCTTAACCATTGTTTATCTGGGGTTGTTTCGAAGTTGATATGCATCTTGATTCGACTTTGTATATATGCCAACATCGCACACATGCACGAGTTTATATGGATGTTTGACTTCTCTTGCATATTTGAATTTGGTGAGGCGTTCTTATCTCAATCTTGTCATCTATGCGTAAGTAAACTTAAGGAGAAGTGTGCATGTAATAACCGTTTACCGTGAGGATTTGAATTGAAAAAATGATGAGTGATTCATGGGAAAGGGCTGCGAGAGTTCTAAATTAACTCGTCGTGAAAGCCACCGTTTAAAAAAGCCCAAAAGAAAATGCAATATGCTAAGAAACGGGCCAATAAGATTTTCTCTAAGTTGAGAATGCTAGTAACCTCAAAAGAACTTGATAAATTATGTTTATATGAGGTGTATAAGATGATTAAGTAGATAATATATTTATTGAGATATTATACATTTGAGATGTATAAGATGATTAAGTAGAGAATACTTTCATTAATATATTATACAACTACAAGATGATTAAAATCAGAATTGGTAAGCGTAAGACCATTACGATTAATAAGACTTAACCATTGGGAAATATGGACTTGGGATTGGACGCATGTGATATATAGGGTTGGGATTATGTAAAAGCAACTAAAATTTAAGAAGAAGATGCATAGTTTATTGTAACCTAAACTCAGTTATATGTTTATACTTTGTAGGCTTGATTTTAACATTGTTAATTTACCATTTTTAAGACATAGGCCTCTAGTGTATGCTCATTCCCGATTTATCCTTGATCTCATCCTAGTTGCTGTTCATATATGATATAGGTGTCGAGCCTGCATGCTCACCCTATTTATTATTCTTTTTATCCACTTGACTAAGATGTATATAGTATACCATTTTAGTAGTTTGGTTTATGTTGATACAATTTTAGTTACGTGATGGTAATAAATTGTTGGTTGGTTTGGTATCAAAGTTATCTGGTTCACCTATAGTATATTTCAGTTATTTATTTTTATGAATTTAGTTTTATTTAAATTATACTTAGAATGATATTCAATTGTTTGATTCACGTGAGTTTGTATTAGGGATGATCAATCTATTATTAAATGTTACGGGTGTCACAAAGGCCATCTTTTGTACATATATATAAATGTCAGGGAAGTGGTTTTAATCATTTATTCTTTAGCATTAGGGTTTGATAGGGGTGGGAGAAAATACAATTCATGGTTTTGTGAAGAGGCCTAGAGAGAGACCACCATATTTAACACATAAGGTGGAGTTTTCATCTTAAAAGGTGCTCACACTCCTACCTAACTTTGGGAAAGATTATACACTAGAATATCTAAGATTTTTAGAAGGTTAAACAAGATTTTGGAGATAAAAAACAATGCCTCCCTTCATCATCGGCAAATACCATTCTTTATATCGGACTGCAACTGGATTCGAAAAGGTATTGTGTTGTAAACCCTAGGTGTGTTCTTCATACCTAGTTTTTTATTTTACATCTTTATAGTGTTTGATTAATCAAAGATCCATAGCTGAATTTTTTTATTTCACGTGTATCGATCCCAACAATTGGTATATTTATATTAATCATCCATTGGAAAGGTCCATGTTGTCCAAACCTTGAAAAATGTTAGTTTTGCATGTTGTTGAATGATGTATATTTGTGTATGCTTTCATACTAACATGATTTTACAAAGATTCTTTGTTTATGTCCCTTCCATCATGGCCACACATTATTTTTCTATGTAATTAGATCCCACGCTGGTTTATCCATAGTTATTTTTTGCTTCTTAATTCGGCATGGTTGTAATAATTAAGTTTTGGTAATTATTTCATTATCGATGTATTTGGAGGCGACTCTGAAGGGATGTAATGTTATTATTCACTTAGAGTCATGTTTTGAGTTGGTTTAATGTTTGGTGACATTTCATGGAGGTTCACGAAGGTTATGAATGGATATGGCATTTTTGCATGGAAAAATGAGAAGAGGAAGAAGACTGCTCCCGTCAAGGTCGATTGATCGACTGTTAGCCTTTGTGTTTTGGCTTTATGGCGTGTTTTTAGTGGATTCTTGCGATGGTTCTTCCATGTATTGTTTTCAAACTATAGAGGATCAGATTCAAGTGATCTCTGGATAACTCTTGTTTGTTATGAAATCCACTCCAAGTTGGACTCTTTGTCAAAAGGAAGTCCTTTTACAACAAGGACTCTTGTGCATGAAGAGTTATACTTCAAGAAGAAGTCTAGGCGATGGTGGAAATGACTTTTATGTCCTTTTATTTTGATCCAATTATTTAATTATTTTCTTTCATATATCTTTATTTATTTTATTGCATAATTCATGTTGTAATTAATTGGATACTTTGGAACACCCGTTTTATGGACAACATGGATTATTTACTTTGAGACCGATCTAGATCCTCGATTTTCTCCAAAAAATTGTGTTCTTTTATTCCTTTCTAAATTGAATTAAAATAGGGTAATTAATTTTAAGGTGCGAGCGAATTTGAGATCTCCGAATTTTTGTTTTTGGAAAATTTAAATTAATATTTTTATTTTGAGAACAATGGAAATGTGAGATCAAGATATTTAATTCACACAAGTAAATTTGGAAATTATTGAGGATTTAGATTTGGACTTTGGAACTGAATAAATGTTTTAAACGGACCCCCGTAGTTTTAAAATACTAAGTGGGAGATGATATTCAACATAAACCCCACGAGCTCCATCAGTATTTTCATGAATCAAAGATGGGTTCAATTCCTTCCGTCAGTTAGGCTAACCCACCATGGATGGAATTTATCAAGGCAAAGGATTCATAAAAACTCTTAAGTGATAGTTCCAAGAATTAGAATGTGAGTGAGCTAGATCCCCCCATGGGAAAGTTCATCACGAGCGTGTACTAATTCTGTGAATGAACTGGTGGTATAAACTTAGACACAATTTATGATATCCTCCCCCATGAAGTCATTGTCATTAATTATGGCAACAAAAATCAATGACTGTTTGATTGTGTTGGATAGAAGATCCTGAACTAACTAGGTGCATAATTGAAAGACAAAATTTTGCCTAGTTCAAGTTGGGATTATTTAAGCTCCTCATAAGAAATTTCACTCCATAAGGGAACTAGGATGTCTAGTGACTTTTACTTTAAAATGGTAGTGGGGGAACCATTTTAAAATCAAAACAAAGTTTAATTCTCACATGTTATTTTGAAATTAATTTGCTTTTCAAAATTTATGATTCTCCGATTTCAAAGTGGGATCATCATTCAACCCACTTGCTTCAATATTAAAAGATAACAAAATTATTGGCATGAATAGAAAAATAAACCATTACATGGACATTGTATGTGTATCATAAATAGAAAAATAAACCATTACATGGACATGAGGTAGAACATAAAAACAAAAGGCCTAGGGGCATACCCCAAAGGCAAACAAAACAAACTAACAATCTGAGGGACATACCCCATCAAAAACTATCCAAGGCTACAAGATCTTAAAGAATCTAAACAGACTAGAAGTCAAAATGTTTTCAGGGGGACCCAATACAAAAAAGCCATTCAATTATCATATCTTCTTCTAGATCTCCTCTAGGTTATAACTTTAGCTTTAACCATGTCTTAATGTTTTTAATTAGATAAATTATTGGATCCTAAAGACTCCACTAATACACCTAGAATTCCGTTCCAAACATATGCAGTGGACAATTGTAGAGAAAGAGAGTCACCTAATTCTATTAATGAATTTCTTCCCCCTTGTTGTTGATTGCAAAGTCAATCGAAACATCCCAACTGAACACATATGTAACAGTCCGCTTAATTTTCGGGGCATTTTATAAAATTTGGAAAAATAGAGGAAAAATAATTTTTGAGATTTAGTTATTTTCTTGTTGAATTATGTTGAGAATTATTTTTGAAAACGGGGATTTCAATCAGTTTCAAAATCGGAGTTAAAAAGAATTTTATATGAGTTTTTAAGAGTATTAACCTTTTTTAATTTTACTGGGCGAATCCCTGAGGGATCGATCGATCGATCCTGGGAGTCGATCGATCGATCGACTTCCCCAGATTTCTTGCACAACAGGTTTTTAGACTCTTGGTTTAACCCAACTCTTCCTTTCTTTGCCTTATTTAAAAGGGTGGTGGGAAGACCTTTTTAACCTACTTTTAGCACAACTTTTTGGGAGCAAATATATTTTATATTCCTCTCCTTTTTATATACACCTCGTCCCTTGAGATTTGTGAGTTCCAACCTTAGATTAAAGGTGTTCTTGGGCTTATTTTTTGTTGGTCGTTCTTAGAGGAGCTTTTGTAGATCTTTTGTTTTGATCTTGATGATGTGATTGTGATTTATGGGCAGATTTATCGTTGGTTCTCATCATGGTTTGAGGTATGGGGTTTTACACAATATGCTCCTTTAAATCTCTCGAGATTTTATTCCATTGATTTCTTGTTAATTGAACTCATATTTGAATTGTTAAATTCATTGAAATCTGGAAAAATAATTGTTGAGCTATTTTGATTCATCTGTTATTATTCATGTTGTTGTTGAGCACGTTGCCATGAGATTTTAATATGGCACAAACGTTCGGCACCCGCCAAAATTCCTGCTTCTCGAGCTATGTCTTGATAAAGCATATGCGGATGGGGTGAGGCCTGGTGACCCATTGATGTGGTGTTGAATTTTTTTATTGATAAATGCTTATGAGATTTGCATTTTTGATTTGAATATTCGTACTCGTGTTGTTACACTTTATTCACTGCTAATATTTGTTGAGCATCTTTCCTCTCGTATTGTGTACTTCCCCATATTTTCTTTTAGTTGGCAGGTTAGCGTGGATTGGGATGCTATGGACCAATTGGGACGATTTTTGCGTGGATTATTTGGGAAGAATTTTTAATACAAGTTGGAAGATTTGTATGATTTATTTTGTTGTATAGAGCATTGACGATTTATTTTATTTCGAGATAATTAGTTGTATTATTTCGAGAGACATTTGTTGTATTTAATTATAAGAATTGAGATTAGTTGATTTTATATTGTGGGATTTTTTTAGATGCTCTATACCTTGTTAATTGTGGATTTAGTTAGTTTTATCGAGTACCGCTCCGCTCCCTCCGGGCGGGGTGTTACAACATATTTATACAATTGATTCCTATAGAGAATCCCCTTCCAAACTTGTCTAGACAAGCTACATTCAACAAATAAGTGATTAATAGATTCAATGTGTGTTTTAATTCCCATATAAGTTAGTATCCATAATTCCCTACCTATAAAGTTTCTCTCTAGTGTACAAGGCTTTCTTAAAGACCATCCACAAGATGAAATAGCATTTAGGGATGCTGTTCAAGTTCCACACAAGTCTACACCAAGTAACATTAGGCATAAAAGGATATTATTCGAGGTAGGCAAAACCAATAGTGAATGTACCATTTTTCTTAGGGAGCCAAATCCTCATAATAGCTGAATCAAGGCTAATAGTTAAAAACACAACATTTTGAATATCCAATAATTCCTATGTGATGGAAGTAGGGCATGTCTAAAGTATTATAATCCATGCATAAAATCATCCAATTTAGCCTTATGGTTACTAGTAGCATCATACATGACTTTATCCCCATAAAGTGGTAGAAGTGGGCCATTGGGATGACAATTGTCATACCACATGAAGGTGTCCACACCATTGCCAATCACTTCTTTGATAAGAAGTCTAGTAGTCTTTATAATCTTTCTCCATCTTTAAAATTTATAATTTGGGATTTGTAAATCCCAAATGTACCTACCTTTAATTCTATACACATTGCACCATTTGATCCACATATTCCAAAGGTGGTTGATCATGGAAGCCTTATTCCAAACTTCTAAATTCTTGATGTTCAAGCCTGCCTCCTCACTTCTGCAGAACAGGTCATTCCAAGAAACTTTAGCCTGAGTGTGTTTGATTTCAACCTCAGTCCATAAGAAGTCTTTCAAGAGATGTTCAACTCTCTTAATTGTGACACCCTGCCTAATTAAATACCGGGCGATCAATCCTTTATTAAATTAAAATCAAGGTGAACAGTTGGTTCATTCTTAGCATCACTGTCGCAAATTTAAAATTTCCAAATTTAAACACCCTGATTAATTAATCTAAGTATCAAAACCATTTAAAACCTTATTTCCATTTTATTAAATCCAATTATAAAATCTTTGACCATTAACAGTTAAGAGTCACAAATTAAGTATAAGAATATAAATGAACATTCAAGACTTTAACCATCGATAACAAATCCCAACTTTAAAACACTAAAGGAAAACATCCTGACAGTAATAAATCCCAAAGTAAAGATACTGAAAGTAAAAGAATTACAATCTCTGACAAAACCAACTGAATAATGAAAAAGGGCGACACATGCCCCACTGGATAAAACTGAACTAGAAGTGGAGTCAACAATGAAGTCGTCTAAACAATGGCCTGCAACTCCCACAAAAGCTACAACATGTACCATCCAAAGAATCCTAAGAATGACGCCCCTGTGGCTGGGCACCTGTAATACATATATATATACACAAGAGAGTAAAGATAACAGCAAACGGGTCAGAGCCCGATTGTAAAACAGTTTTAAAATAGTTTAGCAAGTATTTAAAATGCTTATTGGCTAATGAAACAATTATATTAGTATGCGACACTCTCTTGAGAAATCTCACCTCTCATCTAGTGTGCACGTCTACCGTACTAATGAATCTCATATATCTCTCTAACTTAATCTCCATAAGTCTTATCACGTGAAATTAAGGTTATTATATTCACTTTTAGATAATCTATCTCTTCAAGATTTCTTACATAAATTAGAAGAACTCCGTATCGTTATAACATTTCCGAATACTTATAGTGAAATTGAAAATTTATACATTGCTTAACTTCTTTCACGCATAGTAGAAAGTTCTCATATAGATATACGTATATATATTAATTACTCGTATAATATATATACAAACAGCACCCCACATAAAATCTATGGTGCTAGGCTTCCATATATACGTATATATATGTCAATTACTCATATAATATATATATACTAACGGCACCCCACATAAAAAACTATGGTGCTGGCATACTCTGCTATCAAGTCCCCGTATCACACAAACTAAGGGAAATACTAGTTTGGAATCACTCTCGAACTGTATTAACACAAAACACAAGCAAATGGAGGCGAAGCATAGTTCCAAGTCACTAAGAGGTCAGCACATACCCTCATGTCTCTTAGGACCGTCTGACTATCAATCAGATAGCTTGTACCAAGGAATCCTATGTTCTAGGGTACGAGTCAATATCCCCCATAAAGGTCCCATCGAGATAAGACCGTCCCGGCGCGAAAACCCCCGTGGTAGCAAGTAGACCGAGTATGATTTTTACACAGAAATAATATATGCACAGTCACAAAGTCATATATATATATATATATATATATACATCCCCATTTTTGAATTAGGTGCGCTCATGACCCATAATTATAATTATTCGTTATTACACATTTTACTCGATTATTTCGTATAACGGACTCGTTCATTTTATTCCCGTAATTAAGTTATTCTAAACTCACTTCTCGCCTCTCGAAGTATTATCTTTACCTAAGTACAATTTCAATAGGCCCTCACTCACCTTCTAATCCAACTTCCTAGACATTTCGATTATTTAACCAACGCACGTATGATTTCCTAAGTATGAATACATCCCATTTGCCCTTCCTTTCCCTTTCACATTAAAGTCCCACATAATGGGGTTTATCTTGACCCTACTAGTCCTTTTAGTGTTTCATTATGTTCTAGCAACTCTAATCAAAATTTACTACGCATCGAATCGGATTAAACTAACACGAGCAAAAATGCAGTTTTCCAGGAGGGGTCGATCGATCGATGAAATGGGGTCCGTAGATCGATCTATCGATCGATCGATGCTCTGGGCTCGATCGATCGATCAAGCAGTTATGGCGAAACTGCAGAAAACCCAACTACAAAAATCTTACCCCAAACTCATCCAAATCATCATGTTTCAATCCCAAACTCCCAACCACTTATACTACAAGTATTGTATGCCCATATAAACAATATCCTACGTATAACATGCGAGTTTTCATCAACTATAACAAAATAAAAGGGTAAAATCTATATGACTCTCAAGAACCCTAATATTTTTATTTAACTTAGTTTCTTCCATTCTTTTTCCAGATTTTCTATCATTAAAACTATGGAAATTCGTGATTCAACCTCTACATGTGAAATGGATTTCCAGAATATGATCTTTACCTCTACAACATGAAATGTTTGTCTCCAATTAATGTTTTCTTTCAAGAACACTAATTCTAATCAACCCTAGACTAATATAAAAGGATGCATTAACTTGATTAAAGCAAGATAGATACTTACCTGAAATTCAAAGTTCTGATTTGTGGAAGAATTTGGTGTGGTTGAGATCCTCGTCGCGCGATCTACCATTTGGCGGTGACGGCGGTGCAACCGGAGGAGTTCTTGGCCTAGAACTCCTCGGAAAGCTTCTCCTCTTCCTCTCCAATGGCCGTCATTTGTTTTTGGTTATGCTAACCCTAGAAGACAACACTTACCATCTGATATAGCCCTAGAAAATTCGTGGGTTTAATTACCCATAGTTATAAAATGTCCAAAACGCCCTCCCGGGGTACTAATTAAGCCTAAAAACACCTCGAGACCCAAACTAAACCCCCGGGTACATTATTTTGACTATCTCGACCCTTCCGGACACTTTGCCGCACTCGAAATGACCATACGGCCAACTTATAATTTATTCACTTTATATAATAATAATTTAGTCCTGACACGACACAGGCGCGTCCCGACTAAATTTCCATAATTGTCATTTTATTCACACATGACAATTTTATAAAATAAATCTCATATATTACTATACTCGTCCAACAACATTCAACAATTTCCAATAATTACTAACTCTCGTCACGCTAGTAAATATTTAAAACAATTTTCCAGATTAAATTTAAATTAATTTATCTCAATTAAATTTAATAAATCCCTAAATTTAAAAACCATAAAAATACAGGGTATTACATTAATCACACTCTTAGGAAGGATAAATAAGATGGAACAGTGGACCTAAGTACTAAAAATTACGGACAAGATCATCTGGAGTCTTCTAGAATAGCTCAGAAATTTATTAGTCCAACTCCTAGTTCTATGAGTCATCAATGAGTATTATGAAATCCACCTACCTCGTCCTAGTTGTAATAAAAGGTAGCCCCAAGTACAGGAAAGGGGATTGTTACGAGGAATGCCAAGAGTGTTAGACAAACCAAGAATCTCATCATCCTCAATCTCAACAATAAAGAAGTTACTCTTGGAAAGATTAGGCCTTGGCGCATATATATTACTGAAAGTATCTAAATCATCATTGAAAATCATACAAGAAGTGATACCCCCACCACAAAGCACAATTAGGTCACGAAAAAAACATAAATGGTTGAGAGAAATCTCATTACATTTGGGGTGATATTTGAATTGAGGATTGTTATAGGGTTTATCCAGAATGCACGAGTAGCATTCCATCACAAGGAGAAAGATATATGGGGAAAGAGGGTCACCTTGTCTTAAACCTATCTAACCATCATAAAAATAACACAGTTATCCATTGTGGCTGCTATCTGGTGGAAGTAATATGTTCAAAAATCCAATCAATGATAAGAGAGGGAAACCAAAGAAATGGAGCAGAGTGAACATAAAATCCCAGTTGACAGTGTCGTGGGCTTTTAAAATATCAATCTTCAGAGTGCATCTAAGAGGGGTGATGTCTTTGTGGTAATTCTTCACGACCTTTTGCAATAATAGGATGTTTTCGATAAATGATCTTCCTTCTATAAAGGCATCCTATCTATCACTGATAATGTGGGGGATGATAGGCTTGATTCTAGCAGTAATAATCTTAGAGATTCACTTATAAGCAATGTTGCAGCAAGAGATATGTTCAAACTCTCTCACGTGGTTAGGATTCACCACCATGGGGATAAGAGCAAGATAAGTGAAATTTAACCTCTTAATAATTTACCCTTATTTAAGAAAAAAGAAACAATCTATGACATCCTTTTCAATTACCTCCCAGTTCTTCTTAAAGAAGTGAGCTAATCCATCTAGCACAGGAGGCTCATCAGACCCAATAGAGAACATTTCCATCTTGATTTCATCCTCAGTTACAGGGGTGATCAACTGGTTAGCCTGCTCATTATTAGTTCTATTGGTGGTAACTTCCTCAAGAATAAGATGAGAATTAAAACATTCATGACTATTTCCCAGTAAAACCCTATAGTAATCCACAACCACACTAGAAAAATTATGATTACCATTAATTTTATTCCTAAATTCATCGACAATGCTAATAATCTTCCCGCTGGCCCTAAGCAGATTGACTTTCTTATGGAAGAAAGCAGTGTTAAGGTCCCCCAACTAGAGCCATTTTGCTCCAAACTTCTGCTTATATAATGATTCTTAAGCACTCCTCCATTCAATGTACTTAGTAACCACATCCTTCTCTTATTTTTGGATCTCAAAATTACAAACGTCAAGGTATAATCTTCTTTGAAGGTCATCAAGACAAATATTAGCCTCTCCCACTCTCCTTGAAATTTAGCAGTAAAACTTCTTATCAAATCCCTTAAGGTTTGTTTTAAGTCTACCAAGTTTCTGACTAAGTTCGTCCATATGGTTGCCAACTTCTTCAATGCTCCAAGCATCCACCAACACATTCTTAAAATCACTATGATCCATCCATAAATTGAATTTTTTAAAATGTTTTAGGCTTTCTAGGTTCAGCATGAGAAAAGGATATAATGATTGGGCAGTGAACAAAAACACCCTGAGTAAGAACAGTTGCATTGGACTTGGGGAAAACATGCCACCATGCATAATTATGTATAACTCTATCTTTTTTAGATTTTATATTTTCCATAACTTCATGTTTCTTATTCCAAATGAACCACAAACCATTAGTCAACATGTCATTAATATTAATATCCATTAAGCATCTATTGAAGTCTTCAGTGGCCATCGAGTTTATGCCATTGAGACCTCTCTTCTCATCAAACCTCCTAACAACAATAAAGTTCCCCATAAGTACCCAATACATATTATTCATCCCATCATAATTTAACTCTAAAAAATCTCAATAATTGGTGCTTATTCTCCGAGAGGTTATCCCTATAAATAAATGAGGCAAAAAATGTGGTACTACTACAAATTACCTCAACCTTGCACATCATAGCTTGACGATGAGAACCTTGAACATCATAGATTGAGGATGAGAGGAGATCAAAACAATACTCAAGATGTAGGGATTCCATCCTACAATAACTCTAGAAACACCCCCACTTGGGTAATTATGCAAAAAATACCAATGGTAGAAGCAACTTTTCATAACATTCATTAGTTTGTTCCTCCTAACCTCAGATTCAAGTAGAAAAACAAAAGATAAATTATGGTCTCTAATGAGTTTACTATCCTCTCTTTATGTTTTGGGGAAATTAAGCCCCCAATGTTCCATGATGCAACTTTAACTATCTCTTATTTTTAGCGATAAAGTTCTTCTTCTCTCTCCCACTAGTATTGTGATTATGCGTGGTAGGATTAATCAATTTGGATTTCTTATCCACAAGACCATCCACTACGATGAATCTCAAAGGAAGTCCAATAGACTCCGGGGTAGTATTTAGCTCACATTTAGTGTTATCAAAGGCATTGAATGATTAAAAGTGACAATAGTTAGGGAATTTAGGATGACAACCTCCTCCACTATATTGATGGTACTTAACTTCTCATTGATTTTGGTCCATTCTACCTCATGGATAGACTTTAGACTAACACTAACCACTTGAGTACATAAATATATTTCCTCTATACATGGTTTCTTAGTGTTTCTACAACTAACTTGGTCCCACTCCTTCTTACCATTCTAGTAGCAACCATCACTTGGATTTGTAGCATCACTGGGATGTTCATTGGTAGTGGCCTTCTTCTCCATCTAAACACGTTTAACTTTGGTACACTTAGAGATAGTGTGACCAAGGTTAGGTAATGAGAGAAAGAATGTGGCAAACTTTGGTATATAATTTTAACACATGTAGTGGTTCCATCTTCCAACAAGATATCTAATGACTTTGGATAGGTATTTTTAGGTTTTCTCTCCACACACATTTGAGCATAGCTAATCCTCTTCATATCCTTAATGATTGTATCAGCAAACATGGGTATTCTAAATACACCAGCAATGTAGTTGAGCCCCTCCTCAGTCCAAACTGCACAAGGATATTATGAAACAAGATCCACATAGGGACTTTAGTGGTGATATGTCTAGAAAATCTGAAATTAGGATTCCATTTGTCCATAATAATAGGATTAGCAGCAAAGTGCCAAGGACCATTCTCCACCACATCATCTCTACATCTTGGGTTATTAAACTTATAAAAAGAAAAATCCTTCCTGATGGGCTATCACTTGGGATAGGCTAAACATGTCCCAAAGTTTGTGAGTAGTAGTGTTCACAAGTGAAAATGGGAGTTTCTTGCCCAAGAAAAAACCCAATGCAACTTCTCTCCCATTTTGCATACCCAAGCTTGGCCACTTTAACTGAGGGTTTCACTTATATTTTATCATTATCCAAAATAGGGTTGTGGTCAGTTAGTTTGAACTTATGTTCCCTTTTCTTAGCCACCACTAAGCTCCAAGTCTTCACATCACCATCAAGTTGGCCACTTAGTTTGGAAGTGGAAGCATCTTCCATAGTTTAGGTAATTTTACATCTATATTAATAAGGAATGATGTACAAGAGAAGGAGAAAACCTCCCCACAAGCTAAGCACTCTTGGAAAACCCTTATACTATACTTGAGTTGACCTAAAGATAATTCTAGAAAAATCCCTACAATGCATCTCATCTGAGACAAAATAAATATCTCAAGCCGCATGGTATTGCTCCATGTGCAACATCGGATCTAATTTCCCATCATACTTGGGAGTGATAATCGGTAGCTTGAATTTAGCGGGGGTTGGATAACCCATTAATTCACCTGTGGATGGTGATCCTCGAATGAAGCCCCTATGAAAAGGGTCCTTTATTTTGATGATTTTGCCTAGTCGATCTTCCAAGCATTAAATATACCCTTTCCAGTGTTGCTCTTCTCTCTTGGCCTTTACTATGATGATTTTATTTGCTTGAAATCAAATCTCAATTGAGCTCTCTTTTTAGGAAGTATTCTCAGCCTTTGTTGACCCACGCATGCGTGGCCTTGACCCTGTCGAGCACTCAACTCTCTCCTCTAAACCTTCTTGGCTCCTCTTTGCATTATTTAGGATCTCTATATTGGTGTGCCCTTGATGTTCTTGGTCCTAATAAATTAAATGAAGACTTCCTACTTAGTCTTACTTTAATACTTGGGAAGTTCAAGAAATAGGTATGTTAGTCATTATATCTCCCTGAACTGACGGTGGAGGTTTCCTCTGGATGATATGATCTGTCATCCTGGATTGATTCAAAGTACTTGGATATGCTATCTTCTCCTTGTGGGTCCAAATACAATATCCTGGGATATTTGTTGTTCTGTCATAATGAGCCCCCTTTCTTATCCTTGTATAAGGATGGGGGTGGCATTTTTTTTAATCAAAGTTCTCACTTCCTATTGGGGTAATCAGACTCAATTATAGTTTGTTTTGCATCCCGTTTAGAAAACTTTATGTCAGTTGCTTCATGCTCCCCCACATACCCTCCTGGCCTTTGGACATGCTCATTAACGTTCCATGTAGATCGCCCATACCTACAGGTATTGAAGGAATAATGTTGAAAGAAACATATAACAATTGTTAATGCAAAGATTTTACAAAAAAAGGTTTTTAATGGAGGAAAGAGTAAATTCGACGGTGAATTTAAGGATAAAACAAAACTGAATGATAATAGATTGAAAGTAACTCTAACCAATTAAAACACTAAATTGGAATGCGATTAACTGGCTTACTAGAAAACATCTATCCTCAAGTTTAGGAAAAATTAATAATGGTTGAAAGCAACGAATGACTTGTTGCAAACACACCAACAATGCCAACTTGTTATCGCCTAAAAATATTATACTGATTGCACACAAGTACACTGTAATACCCCAAGATTTTGGGATGATAAATTAACTATTTTTGGGATAAATAAATATTATTTTAATTGGAGAAAATTTAAATTGGCATTTGAGGTCAAAATTTGAATATGTTAGAAAGTAATTCGAATGACTATTCTGAGTGTGCGATTGATTCCGGAAGGGTTGAGATAGTCGAAATGACTGTACTTGGGCTTATTTGGGTTTCGAAATATTTTATGTTCGTTTGGGTCGAATTAAAGTAACCGAGTCATTTAAAGTGTGTATTATCATTTAAAGTTGGGTATCTTGGATTTAAGGCTTAAAAGCCTACGTGATAAGTCATTCTCACTTAAGAGAAAGAGAAAAGCCCTAGAAAGAAAGAGAGAAAGAGAGAAGAAGAAAGGAAGAAGAGAAAAAGAGTGAAAAGCTTGGGAATTCCGGCAAATCCGCGATTTTGAGGACGATCCAACCTCTACTACTTTGAGGCAAGTGATTAAACCTGCTAAATAATTGTTGTACATCTTTTATTTCATGATTTGTGGATAAAATTGTGGATTTTGGGATAATATGTCAAAACCTAGATTTTTGGGTTAAATCTTTCATTTGATGTTTATATATGGATTTGAGGTTGTAAATTAGTTGGGGTCAGTTGTTTGATTAGTTTTAATGTTGTGAATATGTTTGGGTCGAAGACTTGGGGTTTGAAGTAGATATTTTGGAGTTTTTGAGAAGTTGGAAGTTAGTAAAAATGGAGTTTGGATGAGGTTACTGGTAAGGCCGGTCGACCGCGTCCTGGGGACCGGTCGACCGTGCCTCTAATAGGAGGCACACTGTCTTCGTTTATAGGCAGAATAGGAAAGCGCGGTAGACCGGGGTTAGGGCACCGGTTGATCGGGCCTCTGTTTTTGGCTCCCCTTTCTTTTGAGTTTATATTTGTGGACATACTCAACTATGGTATCATCGAGGATTAAGCTATTATATAAGGGGACTAAAAATTTTAGAAGTGTGAGATGATATTTGAGGCTATTTAATAAATGAAAATAATTGTGGGATATCTCTCTCTCATTAAGGAAATGAGAGCAAAATTAATAGATGATTGGATGTAAAGGTTGGGGTTTTAGTGATTGATTTAAATAGAGTGCGAACTTAAGTTATCATATTGATTTAGTGGGAAATCCTCTTGGTGTCGAGGTTAATAATTGAAGAGTAATAAATGTTGATTGATGTGCATACGGATATATAGAGAATATCCTCAACGTAAATTGAATTGAGAGATTAATTAAAATACATGTGATGGGTGGCCTTCAAGTGAGAAATCGTATAGTGTATTCAAAGTGGGGAAGTTATGTGAGTTAGTGAAATGGTAGATCGAGAGTAATATACTAATAAAAGGAATTATTTCATTTACGCCTAAGAGCGTAATAAGAGTATGTGTACTTATATGGTGTGATATATGTACCTTGTGTGATGGTATACATTTATATAATGTGATAGTATATGTATATCTAATGTGATATATATATATATATATATATATATGTGAAGCATACCCCCTCTATGCTATCATGGGAAGTTGCGTGATGTGGGTGAGGCCCCTGGCTTGAGGAGCAGGGAGCATATAGTCCCCAGGTCATAGCGTCCATTATTATTGTGTGATTTTTATTAGGGGTGAGACATGGTGGATATGTTTTGTCTCACTTTCGGGGAGGAACTATGACCGCTTCCCATACGTTGTGATTTTGTTTTTGCCAAGGCGGTGTGAGATTTCGACCGTTGGTAACCAGGATATGTGAGAGATTCCCTGGTAGATGATAGCATTGAGAACCTGCGTCCTCGAGTTATAGCTCGCTGGGATGGTTATCATTATACTTGTGCGAATAGTATATTATTTGTATATGATTATGAGCTATCATATAAACATGTCTCTAGAGTAAAGAGACATAAAAATGTTGATTGAATCTCATTCCGGGAGATTTTATCCGGACTAAATTGTGATGAATATATTAAAGTGAAAAATAAAGAGTACGTAATTATATGAGTATATATATTACGATGGGTATCAAGGGCATACTGGACCTCAACGACCAACATTGCCCAGGAATAGAGTATCGGGGGGTTCCTTGTTTAGATTTCGCTTGCGAGACGTCCCACACACGAAACGCAGTGCACTTTTGATAGTTGGGAATAGTTTGATTATTTATATTAATGTAGTAATTGGGGTTATATGCGTCATGCATTGAGGGCATAATGAATCTCGATAATCAATAGTGTCAAAGAGTAGTGTATCGGGTGGGTTCCTTGTTTGGGTTTCGCTTGCGAGACGTCCCACGCATGAAACACAGTACAATATTGAGAATTGGGAGAAGTTTTGTCTTCAGCATTCGATGCTATTAACTCATTTATGTCAATAGCTAGAATATGAGAATTTCTAGTAAGAGAATACGTATATTATTAATTATATGTTAAGTAAGTGAGGCACATTTAGAATTATGGTAGATTTGGAAGTTGTTGGTTAAGTTTTATATGGTAGTTTTTATGAGTATAAATTTTGGGTGTAGGTTAGATTCTTGCGTTATATAGGGATGAGTTGATATTTGAAGATCATGTGCATACCTTTAGGAGCGCGCTTTACTTGAGAGGTGAGTTGAATTTTTTTGGAGAGTGCGACTCCACTTTAATCATGTTATAATCCATTTATAATTATTATGAATTTTAATGCACTTGCTAAAATTGTTTACACACCTCGGTCCATGACCCGTTTATATTTTTCTTCTTGCTATATATATTGTATTATCTTAGGTGTTCATCCGCAAGAACGCCATTGATGTTGTCTATCCAGTGCATTCTAGGAAGCTATGGTGGTTGCGAACTGTTGCGGGATTTGATATAGTCGATTCCTATCTATTGTATATCTAGATTAGGATACATTCTATATATCGGGTTTACACCCAAGAGTCCTAGTGGTAGCATTTCTTTTATATTTCTTTTCTCAGACTGTTGTATTGTCTCTGACCCGAAAGCATATTCGGGTATTTTCCTTTTCGGTAATTTTGTTGTACTCGTGTACTTCTATTTTATATAGCTAGTGTGTGCTCTTTATTCATATTCAATAGTTGTTATGTTGTTAGTTGGTTATTTCTTTGTATGTTTCAAATTTTTTTGGCACATCCTTTTTGTAGTAATGGGTAGTTAGTTATGTTTGTGTTAGTATCATCAGTTAATGCTGAGAATGATCCACTTGTAATTCCTAATTATTTTAGTATAGGGCTGGCCACCCGTTATTATTTTAAACGGGGTGTCGCAGGTGGTATTAGAGCATCAATATCTAGTGTCCTTAGGATCTGTGTGGGTTTTTCACGATCTCCCGTAAGCGTTCTTAATGTAGAGCCCTGTTATTAGGACTGTTGTGTTCACACGTCCATATTTTCTTCTGCGATTAGAAAACATTTGAAAGGCGTTCTGATACAATTGTTCTTATTTCAGATGCCACCGAAGAGATGTCTTCCAGGTAGGTCAAATAAAGGGGCTGAGAGTATGGAACCCCAAATGCCTCAAGGGACTATGACCATAGCCGATGCTGCCAGTATTGTGGCACAAGCAGTAACTGATGCCATTTCTGCAATGGCACATTAACCTGCAGCCCAAGCAGCCCAAGACCACCCAGGATTGTGTATGTGGGAAAGAGTACGAGAAGATTTTAGGAAGGGGCATCCTCCCGAATTTTTAGGGGGAGCTGATGCCATGGCTGGAAATTATTGGAAGAATAGTATACAGAGGCACCTTCGTATGGTTGAATGTAGTGAGGTGCAGAAGAAATTTCTCGCCACCTTTAAGTTAACGAGAACAGATCTCCATTGGTGGGAGTCTGTCACCACATCGAAACAGAGAGATACATGGCCCATAATAGATTTTTGGGAACTCTTTGACTGAAAGTATTTTCCTTCCGCGCTCCAAAGGGAAATGATGAGGAAATTGTTGGATGTGTTTCAAGGCGATTGAACGGTGGCCGAGTACGAAGAAAAATTTACTTGATTGGCAAATTTAGTACATGATGAGGTAAATATGGAGGAGAAGCGAATAACGAGGTTTGTGGGAGGTTTAGATTGGCGAATTAGGCAGCATTTGTTAGGGAACCGAGTGTTAGTGACTTTCTCCTAGGTAGTGAATGCGACACTGTTATAGTGTCATGAATATCGTCTTCGTTCGCAAGGGGGTAAGAACTTTAGAGACTCATGTTCATCTAGTAGGTCCGGTGAGGAGAATGCCAGTTATGCAAGAGGGTATAGGCAGGATTTTCGAGGGTCGCAACAATGTTTTGTTCTCCAAGATGGGCAGATAGGATTTGCGGGTAAATGTTTCTTTTGTAAGGAATTAGGCCACAGGAAGAGAGATTATCCTGAAAGAGGTAGAGGACCACGTTTTGAGGAAGTTTTGGATGTGAAACCCTTACAGCAGGTTCGAGGCCATTTTAGGCCTGGGGACTTTGAGTGGGAACCCATCGATGAAGAGATACAGTCGGATTAGAGAGGTATGATGTAAATTATTTTTTTTTGTGGTTAGGATTATGCTTTATGAAGCTTTGGAAGTATCGTATATAAGATAGAAATGAGTGGTTATTGCTGTAACCCTATTATGTATGGAATGACTCAGAAGGGAGTATTGAGTAAGTAAGGCTCTTATATGATTATCTTTTGGGAGAATAGATTATCTTGTAATGTGCTAGTAGAGAGCTATGATTTTGTTTTGAACACAAGAATTGTTGAAATATGTTGAGTAGTAACGGTAATGCTATTGTTGTATAGTTGTGCTAAATTTATATATTTGTTATATTCCAGCTATAGAAGAGCCTAGTTTATGGCAATATTTTATTATGATATAAGAGATTATTGTTACTGAAATGATTCAGAATTTAGTGGATTATTATCGAGCGAGGGATTTAGCTCACAATTATGCCAGTTGTGAGAACTATATGTTATTATGAGTATGATAATTATTAGCACCTTGTGTCTTGGGCATAAGGTATTTTATTTGAATGTCGAAGGACATAAACTGTTTTTAAAATAATCTTTTTTAAAAAAAATAAAAATAAAAATTATAGGCCTTTGGGCAACATCAAAAATTATTTTCACAAATATTTTTTTTAAACTCTAGTCCCGATCTAACTAACTCTCAATCCCCGATGTAGCTACATAGTAGTGTATTGGGAGGGTTCCTTTTTTGTATTTTGCTTGCGAGACCTCCCCCGCATAAAAGTAGCTAATGTCAGGAATTGAGAGGAGTTAAATCTTTGGACCTTTCAAAATTTTCATATTGTTAGTATGTAAGTATAATTTAAATTTATTTTGAGTTATTGTACAATTTGAGGCTAAGTGAAGACGAATTATGTTTATACGAATAAAGCTCGAATATGGGGCGTATGGGCGCCCTAGTTGGCAAATTTAGTTTTATAAATTGAAATGATTCGCCGTGAGAAGTGGGAAGAATGGGTATAGTGTTCGTGAGGGTAGGTGTCGTAGAAACTAGTTGAGATTTGGAGTATTGGGCTTAGCTTAATTTCGAGGGCGAAATTCTTGTAAGTGGGGAAGTCTGTAATACCCCGAGATTTTGGGACAATAAATTAATTATTTTTGGGAGAAATAAATATTATTTTAATTGGAGAATTATTAAATTGGCATTTGAGGTCCAAATTTGAAGATGTTGGAAAGTAATTTGAATGACTACTCTGAGTGTGCGGTTGATTCCGAAAGGGTTGAGATAGTCGAAATGACTGTACTTGGGGATTATTTGGGTTTCGAAATATTTTAAGTTCGTTTGACTCGAATTAAAGTAATCGAGTCATTTAAAGTGTGTATTATCATTTAAAGTTGGGTATCTTGGATTTAAGGCTTAAAAGCCTACGTGAGAAGTCATTCTCACTTAAGAGAAAGAGAAAATCCCTAGAAAGAAAGAGAGAAAGAGAGAAGAAGAAAGGAAGAGGAGAAAAAGAGGGAAAATCTTGGGAATTCTGACAAATCCGCGATTTCGAGGGAGATCCAACCTCTACTACTTTGAGCCAAGTGATTAAACTTGCTAAATAATTGTTGTGCATCTTTTATTTCATGATTTGTGGATAAAATATTGGATTTTGGGATAATATGTTAAAACCTAGATTTTTGGGTTAAATATTTCATTTGATCTTTATATATGGATTTGAGGTTGTAAATTAGTTGGGGTGAGTTGTTTGATGAGTTTTAATGTTGTGAATATGTCTGGGTTGAAGATTTGGGGTTTGAAGTAGCTATTTTGAAGTTTTTAAGAAGTTGGAAGTTAGTAAAAATGGAGTTTGGCCGAGGTTACTGGTAAGGCCGGTCGACCGGGGGCCGATCGATCGCGCCTCTAATAGGAGGCACACTGTCTTCATTTATAGGCATAATAAGAAAGCACAGTCGACCACGGTTAGGGCACCGGTCGACCGGGCCTCTATTTTTTGCTCAAGTTTGGGAATTTGAGTTTATCCCCTTTCTTTTGAGTTTATATTTGTGGACATACTCAATTATGGTATCATAGAGGATTAAGCTATTATATAAAGGGACTAAAGATTTTAGAAGTGTGAGATGATATTTAGGGCTGTTTAATAAATGAAAATAATTGTGGGATATCTCTCTCTCGTTAAGGAAATGAGAGCAAAATTAATAGATGATTGGATGTAAAGGTTGGGGTTTTAGTGATTGATTTAGAGAGAGTGCGAATTTAAGTTATCGTATTGATTTAGTGGAAATCCTCTTAGCGTCAAGGTTAATAATTGAAGAGTAATAAATGTTGATTGATGTGCATACAGATATAGAGAATATCCTCAACGTAAATTGAATTGAGAGATTAATTAAAATAGATGTGATGGGTGACCTTCAAGTGAGAAATCGTATTGTGTATTCAAAGTGGGGAAGTTATGTGAGTTAGCGAAATGGTATATCGAGAGTAATATACTAATAAAAGGAATTATTTCATTTACTCCTAAGAGCGTAATAAGAGTATGTATACTTATATGGTGTGATATATGTACCTTATGTGATGGTATACATTTATATGATGTGATGGTATATGTATATCTAGTGTGAGTGATATATATATATATATAAATATATGTATATGTGTGAAGCATACCCCTTCTATGTGAGGCCCCTGGCGTGAGGAGCAGGGAGCATATAGTCCCAGGTCATAGCGTCCATTATTATTGCGTGATTTTTATTAGGGGTGAGACATGGTGGGTATGTTTCGTCTCACTTTCGGGGAGGAACTATGACCGCTTCCCATACGTTGCGATTTTGTTTTTGCCAAGGCGGTGTGAGATTTCGACCGTTGGTACCCACGATGATATGTGAGCGATTCCCTGATAGATGATAGCATTGAGAACCCGCGTCCTCGAGTTATATCTCGCTGGGATGGTTATTATTATACTTGTGTGAGTAGTATATTATTTGTATATGATTATGAGCTATCATATATACATGTCTCTAGAGTAAAGAGACATAAGAATGTTGATTGAATCTTATTTCGGGAGATTTTATCCGGACTAAATTGTGATGAATATATTAAAGTGAAAAATGAAGAGTGCATAATTATATGAGTATATATATTTCGATGGGTATCGAGGGCATACTGGACCTCAACGACCAACATTACCTAGGAGTAGTGTATCGAGGGGGTTCCTTATTTGGATTTCGCTTGCGAGACGTCCCACGCACGAAACGCAGTGCACTGTTGAGAGTTGGGAATAGTTTAATTATTTATATTAATGCAGTAATTGGGGTTATATGCATCATGCATTGAGGGAATAATGAATATCGATAATCAATAGTGTCAAGGAGTAGTGTATCGGGGGGTTCCTTGTTTGGATTTCGCTTGCGAGACGTCCCACGCACGAAATGCAGTGAAGTATTAAGAATTGGGAGACGTTTTGTCTTTAGCATTCAATGCTATTAACTCATTTATGTCAATAGCTAGAATATGAGAATTTCTAGTAAGAGAATACGTATATGATTAATTATATGTTAAGTAAGTGAGGCACATTTGGAATTATGGTAGATTTGGAAGTTATTGGTTAAGTTTTATATGGTAGTTTTTATGAGTATAAATTTTGGGTATAGGTTAGATTCTTGCCTTATATAGGGATGGTCAGATATTTGAAGATCATGTGTATACCTTTAGGTGCACGCTTTAGTTGGGAGATGAGTTGGATTTTCTGGAGAGTACGACTCCACTTTAATCATGTTATAATGCATTTATAGTTATTATGAATTTTAATGCACTTGATAAAATTGTTTACACACCTCGGGCCCTGACCCGTTTATATTTTTCTTCTTGCTATATATATTGTATTATCTTAGGTGTTCCTCCACAAGAACGCCATTGATGTTGTCTATCCAGTGCATTCGAGGAAGCTGTGGCAGTTGCGGACTGTTGCGGGATTTGATATAGTCGATTACTATCTATTGTATATCTAGATTTGGATTCAGTATGTATATAGGGTTTACACCCAAGAGTTTTAGTAGTAACATTTCTTTTATATTTCTTTTCTCAGATTGTTGTATTGTCTGTGTCCCGACAGAATATTCGGGTATTTTCCTTTTCGTATATTTTGTTATACTCGTGTACTTCTCTTTTATATAGCTGGTGTGTGCTCTTTATTCATATTCAGTAGTTGTTATGTTGTTAATTGGTTATTGGTTTGTATGTTTTAAATTTTTTTGGCACTCCCTTTTTGTAGTAATGGGTAGTTAACTGTGTTTGTTTTAGTATCGCCAGTTGATGCTGAGAATGATCCACTTGTAATTACTAATTATTTTAGTATAGGGCTGGCCACCCGTTATTATTTTAAGCGGGGTGTCACATACACATGGTAATAGATAAAGAGATGTAAATCAATGGAATATTTATCTAGAACTCACTATAAAGAGAGATGAAAGGAAAAAGGGTGATTCTGTATTTACTTGGTTCAGCCCAAGGTGGTGCCTACGGCCACAGGTGCAAGTGTAGATATTATTGCTTCAGTAGAATAAGAGTTTGTAATCCCAGTCAGTTGTACTTTCCTCATTTTCTCTTGCCTCCAAAACATGCGTGTTGGTGTATCTTCTTAAGGGTTGTTCTAGCCAGTCCACTAGACCGTGTCAAGGTTTTTGTCTTTATATATTAAACAATTGTATAGTAGCCGAGGAGTAATTATAAAGCTAGTATGGGCACATATACTGGGAGGGAATGTTTGTCTATATCCAGAATGTGGGTGAAATCATTAGAATGACCATTTAATCCAAAATCTCTAGTAAAAAGATAGCCGTACCTCTTTATAAACTCTTCTTTTTCACCACATTAGGTCGCTGGGAATCGAACCTGACTAGACCTTTTCCCTATGAAGAATATCAATCATAAGTAACTATACCTTTCACATGGATATCTTATACGATATTTTTCTTAGAGAAACAGAGGGCTATGCCACCCGAAGCTTTCACGTATCTAGTAAGCGTAGTGACTCACTTATTTTATTCATAGTGATCATGACATCGTAGGTCCACTAATGTCCACTGAACACTAACTTAATCATGACGATTAATATGAAAGAAAAAAAGATTTAAAGTAAAAACCTATTTATCTCTACGCTTAGAAGCAGATCGAGGAATACGATCTGAAGCAAATTGCATTTCCTTTCTGCATCCACTTAGCTTATATAATCATAATCCTACAACTTAGATTTATCTCCTCGATGACATTGACCGCCAACTCCATACATGGGAAAGGTACATCGACAAGGGCGAAAGTTGGTTATTCTTTCTGGTGATCTGATCTCATTGCTCTCTGATTTTCAATATTGAGCGAATGGAATTTCTATAGAAGTGGTCATAGTTTAGTTAACAACCTTGATGGAGGAAATTCTTTATTCTTGTCTTTACTTTGCTCCTGATTAGGCATATATTCTTCACATTTATCCCCTTAATTTCGGTATTTTTATGATCCCGTGCAGTGTAAATAGATTGAATTTGTCTCGTATTTATGCTACTAACCCCTTTTGGAAAGTATTTCGTGTTTTGTGTATTTCTCATGTGTTTTACAGGTATTTCATGCAAGTTAGTGCGAAGGAGAACTCAAAACAGTGAAAGAAACCAAGAAATGGAGAGTTGAAGGGCATTTTCGTAACTTTTCAGCCTTAATTCGGAGGTGGGGCCAACTAGAAAGTTGAAGAGCTCAAAATTACAAGAACACTGGGAAAAACGGCACCTCAATCCGAGCTACGGTGAAGAAGTTACGATGTTTTGAAGTTGTGCGATAATGAAGAGAAATGGACCAGAAGCCAAACCGATCCGGATGGAACAGGACCGATCCGGTGGGGACCGGACCGGTCCGGTCAGGAAAAAAAAGAACCGATCCGGTACCAAACCGATCCGGTAACAAATGGATCCGGACCGGTCCGGCTGTGCGAATTGCTGTCATTAATTATGCAGATTTTAAGTTGATTGGCTAGTAAACACTTGTGGCACAAGCGAAATTTGATGCCAAATTCGTGCAACTTGGTGCTATAAAAGACCAAGCCCTAACTCATTCAAAGGGGGGACTCAAATATTAGGGAGAGAAAGTCATTTTTTAGAAATCCTTTTTAGTTTTTCATATTCTTAGAAAAATCCTAGTTTGTATGTTTGAAGAACAAGTAGTATTCTGGATTCAAGTTCATCTAGTGCAGATTTCAAGTATCAATTCTTCAATTCAATTCAAGTATCAAATTCCATTCTCTTAGTTAATCTCAATTTTTATTTTCATTTAATCATCTTTTCTTGTTTTGTACTTTTTGATTTTACCATGTTTCTTCGATCCACAATTACATGCATTGTTATGAATTTATTTTCATTTAATAAAATCATGCCTAGTGATTAGGCATAAATTCTTCACATTTATCCCCTTAATTTCGGTATTTTAATGATTTCGTGCGGTGTAAATAGATTGGATTTGGCTTATATTTATGCTACTAACCCTTTTTGGCAAGTATTCCGTATTTTGTGTATCTCTTATGTGTTTTACAGGTATTTCATGCAAGGTAGTGCCAAAGAGAACTCAAAACAGTGAAAGAAAACCAAGAAACGGGGAGTAAAGGGAATTTTTGTAATTTTGCAGCCTTATTCCGGAGGTGGGGCCAACTTGAAAGTTAAAGAGCTTTCAACTAAAAGAACACTGAAAAAAACGGCACCTCAATCGGAGTCCGGGTGTGAAAGTTATGAGCAGTCAAAGATAGAAGAAAAAGTCAAATAAAGAGGGGACCAGTCCGCCCAGAAATTAAAAGAACCGGTCCGCCCAGAAATTAAAAGAAGCGGTCCGCTGTGCAAACTCCAGTAGACCTCAGATCGAAAGTAAACCGAAGAAGGAAGAAATTAAAAGAACCGGTCCACCCTGGGACCGGTCCGGCTCAGAAATAAAAGAACCGGTCCGCATTCAAGGCAAACCGGTCCGGAGGAGGATAGGACCGGTCCGGATCAAGGCAAACCGGTCCGGGGGAGGAGGGGACCGGTCCGGCTGTCGCAGTTTTAATTTGCTATTTTTCCTCTAATGGAAAGTCCTAGTGCTGCTAAAACTCTTGGAGTCTTGTAGGGTATATAAACCCATTTTATTATCATTATTTGCACGGGGAATTAATATAATTTTCCATTTTTTCTGTAAAACCCTAGTTTTGAAGGTAGATTACAATTTTAATTCCAAGAGTGAAGATTATTCAGATTTCTGTGATTACAACTGTTCTTAATTGCTGCTTTTACTACTTGGGTAAGATTAAGAGCTAATTTTCTTCAATCCAATTTCCTTTCTACATCACTTTACAAATTTTCTTTAGTTTAATCATGATTTCCTGCAATCTAACAATTGTTTTCATTACTTTGAGCATGTTAGGCTAGGTTTTTAAAGGTTGGGATGCATGAACCCAACCTGATGTGTTAGTGCAAGTGTATAACGTTAATGATGAATTTAATGATTAATTTTGATCGTATCGCGTAATTTCATAAGAATTGTAGATCTTTATATCTCGTTTTCCCCTGGGTACTCGTGATGATTTAGAGTACAATTTGAGTGTAATTACCGCGATACCGATTTACTCATCCTCAGATTAGGTATGACGTGGGCTTGAACCTCGTATACATAATGCTTGGGAGTACTAAATTCCGGGTTTGAATTAATCGGATAAATTTATGATCGACGTTGTCACTGCATTACACTAGGGTTGGGGGATTGTATTCCCATCCTATTTTCTCATCATTTAGTTAAAAAGTTCGATTCCATTCTTCATTCATAATTTAGGTAATTTAGTTAGCTGCATTTTTCATCATAATTTCATAATTGCATTTAGTGTAATCGAATCCCAAAAACCAAATCAATCTTTTCTTTTCTTCTTAGAGTCAACGTTAGGATTCCTCAGTCTTATCCCGTCGTCACAACTCTCGTTGTCCTTTTTCCCTGAGGATCGATACCCGACTTGTCGGATTATTACTTGAACGACAGGCTTGCACTTGAGCCTAGAGAGTACACACTTTAGAGACACATTCTGAGTCGTGTCAAGTTTTTGGCGCGGTTGCCGGGGAACTAGGTAGACTTAGGATTAGATCGAGTTAATCCAAAGCTTTGACCAAAAAAATAAAAAAAATAAAAAAAAAAAATGAAAAAAAAAAATAAAAAAAAAAAGCACAAAAAAATTCATAATCATCACCTCTCCTAAGCTTTAATGCAAAATTCTGAAACCACTCCCACACCCCATAATACTCCAACCAGCATTCACGAAAATCCACTTGTTGAGTATAACCCTGATAGTCCCCACACTTCAAATGCCCCACAGTTCTGGATCCCACCTCCCACACTGTCACACTCAATCTCTAGCAACACTCCCTTCTCCTTCGTAGGACACACTTCGAGCACACCCATTGAGAGCGCTGAGTCGTCAAGTGAGAGAGAGATGTCACAGCATAGTAATGCATCTACCGGTGAGGAAGAGTCTCCGTACCGCCCGTTGAGAGAATTCTTATATCCCGAGCGCACTGTCACTCCGGGATGCATTATACTCCCGTATAATGCCGGGCAGTTCCGTTTCAAGAATGGGATGATCCAGACGCTACCACATTACCACGGTATGGATTCTGAAAAGCCATACCTCCACATAAGGGAATTTGAGGACGTGTGTGATACTCTCAATGATCAAACCTGCACACAAGAGGTAATCCGCTTCAAACTCTTCCCCTTCTCGCTTAAAGATAAAGCCAAAGCTTGGCTATGGTCTTTACCTCCAAGCTCGATTCCATCCTGGAATGAGCTACAGTCTAAATTTCTCAAGAAATTCTTCCCAACACATCGAACAATCTATATCAAGGCTCAAATTCAAGCGTTTAGACAACATGAAAATGAGCCATTCCATCGATGTTATGAACGTTTCAACGAGTTAGTGGCTTCATGCCCCCATCATGGATTTGATCCGTCGCAAATCATCTCCGTTATCTATAATAGGTTAAATCTTAACTCCAAACAACTTGTTGAAACTATGGGAAGCGGTCCGTTTGTCGATCTAGATGCCCATGATGCTGATCTTCACATGAGGTATGTCGCCGAGACTACCCAATCTTGGGATACCTCTGACCCGAACGCTCAAAATCGAAATCGACAACCCACCACTGCTCCATCGGCGTCCGGCCTATTCCACGTAGATAAGAATTCTATGACGGACAGTCAATTGGACACTATGGAGAAAGGATTGCAAGACTTATGTGAGTTAGTTGGATCTATCCAAAACCCTGTCATGAAGGTGTGTGCGATTTGTGAGGCGGGACATTCAACTGAGGAATGTCCGACGATACCCGCCTACAAAGTAATGTTGCAAGAGCAAGTTAGTGGTATAGGAGGCTATAAGGGTAATTTCGATGCCCCGCACGGGAATTCATACAACCCTTCGTGGAAAAATCATCCCGGTTTTAGCTACGGGCAACAACATGCCGCAATGAACCCTCCTTCGCATGTTGCCCCTCCTCCTCCACAACAATTTCAACAAGCTCCACACATGCAAGGACATGTGCAAGCACCACCACCTCACGGAAATTATATCCCGCCACAGCGGAGAACTCTCGAGGATACTGTGAATCAATTCATCGCAAGCCAGACCGCAAACAATGCCAAATATGATCGTCTAATTGGAGACATAAATGCTACTCTGTCACAAATACAATCCTCGTTGAGTGTTCAAGAGAAGGGCAAGTTTCCTGCCCAGGGCCAAAGACCTCTCCAAGGTCAAACTAGTGTTAGCTCGACACCCCATGACCATCCTGAGCAATGTAGCGCAATTACCACTCTACGTAGTGGGAGGGTAGTTGACTTGTCACCTCCTCCACTAGACATACTTAAAGATAAGGAGATTTCGCCCGGCATGAAAGAGGCCGAAGATGTCCCCTTGAATGAGAGTGATAAAGAAGACGCTAGTGAGGCCGAGGTAGTAGTGAAACCACCCTCCGCGGCACCATTTCCTCAAAAGCTAATTACTTCCCATAAAGGAAACCCACGTGATGACGTGCTAAAACAAGTTAAGCTGAATTTACCTTTCCTCGACGCCATTAAGCAAATTCCAGCTTATGGAAAAGTCATTAAAGACTTGTTGACGGTAAAGAGAAAGATGAAGGTAAAGAAAAATGTCTTTCTAGCACAGCATGTGAGCTCCATTTTACTCAATGATCTCCCACCTAAATTCAAAGATCCCGGTGCACCCACCATTTCCTGCATCATTGGAGAACACAAAATTGAAAAAGCCTTACTTGATTTGGGAGCAAGTGTCAATATCCTCCCTTACTCCATCTATAGGCAACTTGACTTGGGCGACCTCAAGCCCACAAAGGTCACTCTCCAATTAGCGGATCGAACCGTGAAGATCCCAAGAGGCATAGTCGAGGACGTGATCGTCCAAATTGACACTTTCTACTTCCCGGTAGACTTTGTCATTTGGGACACGGTGCCCTCCTTTAACTGGAGTAACCATGTTCCCATCATCCTTGGGCGCCCTTTCTTAGCTACGGCTAACGCAATCATCAATACTCGGAATGGGCGAATGCAACTCACCTTTGGGAACATGACCTTAGAGACCAACATCTTCCATGTCACCCAACATACGGAGGAAGAAGATGACCTTCACGCGGTGAGCTTCATAGACGAGATCGTAGGTGAGTACTTTGAGGAAAATGATTGTGGAGATGCCCTAGGGTCCTACTTAGTATCGAGCCATGATAATGAGGGGTCACAGAGGAGAGAGCCGCTAGGAGTGTACCCTAGTTCATCAAGTAATAGTGATAGTTGTGACAATGAGAGAAAAGTGGGGGAGAGGTGTGTAATGACCTCAATTGAAAGAGAGAGAGAGGGGTTAGAAGAGAGAAAACTGGTGGAGTGGGAGATCGAGCAAGTAAGAGAGGACGTAGGCACTACTCGAGAGAGAGATCTAGGGGACATGAGCATGGAAGAATTTGAAAAAGAATTCGGTCCGGTGGATGAGAGCCTAGATGAGAGCCTTAACGACCAAGTCCAAAATCTATTGGATTCATTTAGACACCTAGAAGAAAGCGAATGGAAAGATAAAATCGATGAATTTCTTCTTTGTGACCATCCACCCATACCACTAGAGGTCCCGAAGGCGAGTGAGGAGAAAAGTTATGGTTCATCCGACTTAGAGCCCGACCCATGCATCTTAAAAATTGAAAGAAACCTAGGTGTCCCCTCCGAGTCAGTGCACGTAGACCACGCTTTGAGTCAGCATCACGAGGATCCCTTTTCAATTAGTCACGACGAGTCTTCCGGTCTATCCTTTATCTATGGGCGAGGTCCCAACTTGTTTCGATTGCTGGAATATAATCCTAGGACAGGAGTAACAAGGAGAGCATCGACCCCCGTAAGTGGGGTCGGGTGAGTTTGTGGAGAGATGAGAGGTCGTCGCACCCCCGACGCGTATGGGGTGATTGTTGTCGTATTTTTGAGTCATGCATGAGTGTCATATAGTGTCTTGTTGCATTTTTCATATTTGTTTGTTTTATTTTTCCCCACTTTTCATTCGCCTTGAGTTAGATTTTCGTCCTTTTTGCTTGAGGACAATGCAAAAGTCTAAGTTAGGGGGGGTCACAAGTGCGTATTTCTAAAACGTCACAAATCTTCAAAATGCCCAAAATTTCCAAAAAAATCATAAAATTTTGAAAAATCCAAAAATATTTTTGTTCAAAATAAATAAAAATTGGAATTCAAATTTTTCAAAAATATCATTAAAAGTCGAATTGGAGTCTCAAATTGTAAATATCCAACATACACAAAGCCGAAATTGACCAAAGATGGAAATTGAGCGAAAATTGACGACTTAACGAATAAATGTGGAGATTAACAAACCCGGTGAGATTCGAGCCTATCACGTTTTGCGAGATTTTAAATCAATCCGAGTTAATTGTTAACTCAAAGTTCTTTTTAGCGCCTAATAAGTTGTCAAGGATCTCAATCCTTTCATTTTGATCGGTTTTGAAAAATGTGTGCAATATTGCCTTGAAAAACGTGCCAAATTAGTCTCTAAACTTAAATTCACCTCGAAACGCATATGGTAACGCAATTGGCATTTTGGACAATGAAGTAGGCCCTTGTTTGTCACCCCAAAAATATTGGCCAGAAAAAGTAGCGAAAAAACTACCCTTTGCAACCCAAATTGAGCCGAATAATTTTTCCTTTCGTTTGACAACCCGAAAAACCCAAAATAGCCGGAATTGTGAAAAATGAAAAAAATTCAGAATTTAAATCCGAAAAGTGCAACAAAAAGGGGCAAGAAAAAAATAGATATGCTCAACAAAAATAACAAGAAAAAAAGAAGAAGTGAAAAACAGAAAAAATAGAGAAAAAGAAGAAAAAATGAGCAATAGCCCAGAAAAAGCACCAATGGACATTATAAATAACTTTTCCAATTCCAACCTTCCCTACCATTTTCATTTTACCCAATACACCTTTAACCCGAAAAAGTCCTAACCGAGTCTAAATTGCGAAATTGGTTATCGCGTGGAGAGATAATACACCAAAAGATAGTATAAGAGATGAAATATGCGCGAAATAGAGGAAATGTTCCCATTTTTAAAACCGTAATCCGTTGAAGAGATCCTTTCGCCATAAAATTTCTGTCTTTCTAATTGTATGCGTGATTTTGCGCCCATTATATTTACTCTTTATATCACGCATACCGAGAGAAAAGCCATATTCCGAGTGGTTCGTTTGAGAGAGCTTCCCGTGAGAATTTGAAATCAAAACGTATTTTCGGATAAGTAACGTAATGATTAATCGGTGGAAATCGGCGGTTATATTTCTGGCTTCGTACACACGCACTACAGTTTGAGACTTGTAAACATGACTTAATGATGACTATTTTCTGGAAAAGTTTGAATTATACAATTTTTGGTTATTTTGAAGTTCTTTGAGTCAAATTTTGTGGGTATATTCTCTGCAAACCCTCACGAGACACAACTCGTCCCACTAGGGTAACCTAGGGGTTTAAAAGGCTTGTTGCATACGCTAAATGCAATCGCTTGCCCACGAAAAAGGTATTATATCCTAATAAAATGTGATTTTCAAGAGTTAAGCTTTGCTAGGATTCTTTTACATTGCTCGGGACGCGCAAAGTTCTAAGTTAGGGGGATTTGATTAGGCATAAATTCTTCACATTTATCCCCTTAATTTCGGTATTTTTATGATTTCGTGCGGTGTAAATAGATTGGATTTGGCTTATATTTATGCTACTAACCCTTTTTGGCAAGTATTCCGTATTTTGTGTATCTCTTATGTGTTTTACAGGTATTTCATGCAAGGTAGTGCCAAAGAGAACTCAAAACAGTGAAAGAAAACCAAGAAACGGGGAGTAAAGGGCATTTTCGTAAATTTTCAGCCTTATTCCAGAGGTGGGGCCAACTTGAAATTTAAAGATCTTTCAACTACAAGAACACTGAAAAAAACGGCACCTCAATCGGAGTCTGGGTGTGAAAGTTATGAGCAGTCAAAGATAGAAGAAAAAGTCAAATAAAGAGGGGACCGGTCCGCCCAGAAATTAAAAGAACCGGTCCGCCCTGGGACCGGTCCGCCCAGAAATTAAAAGAACCGGTCCGCCCAGAAATTAAAAGAACCGGTCCGCTGTGCAAACTCCAGTAGACCTCGGATCGAAAGCAAATCGAAGAAGGAAGAAATTAAAAGAACCGGTCCGCCCAGGGACCGGTCCGGCCCAGAAATAAAAGAACCGGTCCGCATTCAAGGCAAACCGGTCCGGAGGAGGATAGGACCGGTCCGGATCAAGGCAAACCGGTCCGGGGAGGAGGGGACCGGTCCGGCTGTCGCAGTTTTAATTTGCTATTTTTCCTCTAATGGAAAGTCCTAGTGCTGCTAAAACTCTTGGAGTCTTGTAGGGTATATAAACCCATTTTATTATCATTATTTGCACGGGGAATTAATATAATTTTCCATTTTTTCTGTAAAACCCTAGTTTTGAAGGTAGATTACAATTTTAATTCCAAGAGTGAAGATTATTCAGATTTCTGTGATTACAACTGTTCTTAATTGCTGCTTTTACTACTTGGGTAAGATTAAGAGCTAATTTTCTTCAATCCAATTTTCTTTCTACATCACTTTACAAATTTTCTTTAGTTTAATCATGATTTACTCCAATCTAACAATTGTTTTCATTACTTTGAGCATGTTAGGCTAGGTTTTTAAAGGTTGGGATGCATGAACCCAACCTGATGTGTTAGTGCAAGTGTATAACGTTAATGATGAATTTAATGATTAATTTTGATCGTATCGCGTAATTTCATAAGAATTGTAGATCTTTATATCTCGTTTTCCCCTGGGTACTCGTGATGATTTAGAGTACAATTTGAGTGTAATTACCGCGATACCGATTTACTCATCCTCAGATTAGGTATGACGCGGGCTTGAACCTCGTATACATAATGCTTGGGAGTACTAAATTCCGGGTTTGAATTAATCGGATAAATTTATGATGGACGTTGTCACTGCATTACACTAGGGTTGGGGGATTGTATTCCCATCCTATTTTCTCATCATTTAGTTAAAAAGTTCGATTCCATTCTTCATTCATAATTTAGGTAATTTAGTTAGCTGCATTTTTCATCATAATTTCATAATTGCATTTAGTGTAATCGAATCCCAAAAACCAAATCAATCTTTTCTTTTCTTCTTAGAGTCAAGGTTAGAATTCCTCAGTCTTATCCCATCGTCACAACTCTCGTTGTCCTTTTTCCCTGAGGATCGATACCCGACTTGTCGGATTATTACTTGAACGACAGGCTTGCTCTTGAGCCTAGAGAGTACATACTTTAGAGACACATTCTGAGTCGTGTCACCTAGCTAAGTTTTTAAGGATTGGGATGCATGAACCCATCCCAATGTAAATTACTTATGTAGAAAATAGAATTTAAATTAAAAATTGGAAAGATTCGTGCGAAACAATTTTACAACCATTGTAGATCTTTTAATCTCTCTTGCCCTAGGTACTTGGGATGTTTAAGAATACGATGTGCGTAAATTTTTTTATCACCGCTTTAAATTTACCTTTGATTTCATATGATGAGGGCTAGATCCTTCATATATGTAATGCTTAGGATCTATAAAGACTGGATTCATTCAAATTTATAATTTACAATTGTAGGTTTCTATACGGTAAATTACTAGGGTTAGGGGGATTGTATTCCAACCTACTTTCTCATTAATCTTAATTAATTTAACTTCTTTATTTACTTATTTTTTTTCCTATTCAACCATCATCATCTTTTTCATTTTTTCTTTAGAGGTAATAAATCAATTAAATTCTATCAACCATTCCCTGTGGATTCGATACCCAGACTCGCCACTATACTCCTTAAGAGTGTAGTTACAAGTTTTGTTTTTTTTTGTATTGAGGTTGGAAGCCGATAACAACGACTAGCGTATTACACGGACGCTCGGTTTTTCCACTCGATCAAAATGGCGCCGTTGCCGGGGAATTAGGTAGACTTTAGGTTAGGTTGGTTAATCGCGAATTTGACCTTAAAAAAAAAGTTAAAAAAAATAAAAAAAATCTCATCTCATCTTTCATAAGCTGTTCATGCAAAATCCTTCGTTGTCTCCAGCCTAATTTTATGAAAATTCCCTTGTTGAAGCTAACTCTGAAAATTCTCATACTACCAACGTTCCACACTTTTGAGTCAAACACTGAGTGAGGGTTCTGAATCGTTGGGTAGCAATATGTCTGTGTACGGTAGTGTTAGTGTTGGTATTGGTGTTGGAGAGGAAGAGATACCATATCTTCCCATGAAAGACCTTTTATTTCCAGAGAGAACTGTTACCCCTGGTTGCATTTTACTCCCGTATTATTCCGGTCAGTTCCACTTTCGTAATGGGATGATTCAAATTCTTCCTACATTTCATGGTATGGATTCTGAAAAGCCATATCTCCATATTCGAGAATTCGAAGATACATGTGAGACGTTTGGTGATCAAGCCTGCCCACAAGATGTTATCCGATTAAAGCTTGTCCCTTTTTCCTTAAAGGATAAAGCTAAGACCTGGCTATGGTCTCTACCCCCGAATTCTGTTCTGTCCTGGAGAGATATGCAGACTAAGTTTCTCTCAAAGTTCTTTCCGCAACACAAAACCAATTCTGTCAAGGCTCAAATCCAAGCTTTTCGCCAAAATGACAATGAAGCCTTTGATAAGTGTTGGGAACATTTTCAGGAGTTAGTTAGCGCTTGCCCACATCATGGGTTTGAGAAACATCATCTCATTTCGTTCTTTCATCAAGGTCTTACTTTGGTGTCTAAACAACTCGTGCAGACAATGTGCAAAAGACCATTTTGGGAATTAGACTCGAGCGATGCTGCGGCTCATTTGAAATACGTAGCAGAGACTACGCAATCATGGGATGTTTCTGACCCCAACAGCCAAAACAGACATCGACAAGTGTCCAACACTCCTGGTGCTTCCGGTATTTATCAATTGGACAAGGACACTTTGTTAGACCGTCGACTTGATCAGTTTGAAAAGAGGATAAGAGACATCCTTGAGGTTCGGTTTAGAGAAGCTACTGGACATATCTCAGCTGAAAAAGAAGAGGTGTGTGCCATTTGTGCGGCGGGTCATTCTACCAAAGGATGTCCGGCAATACCCGCTTACAAGGCAATGTACACTGAGCAAGTGGAAGCTATATGAGGGGTTAGCGGACATTTTAGTACACCCCAGGGAAACGCGTACAATTCATCTTGGAGGAATCATCCTGGGTTCAACTATGGACAACCACAAGGTGGGATAGCTCCTAATACACATGTGGCTTTTCCACCACCCCCACCGCAATTTCAGCAAATGCCTCCTCCAATGCCAAACCCTATGCAATCACCATCTCCTAGTTCATATGTTATTCCACCGAGGCGATCTCTTTAGGACAACTTAAATCACCTCATCCAATCTCAAAAGGAGAACAGTGCTAAGTATGATCGAATGTTCAATGAAATACATTCTAGCATCTCAAGGTTGCAAACTGCATCAAATGTCCAAGAGAAGGGCAAATTTCCTGCTCAAAGCCAACGACCTCCCCAAGGACAAACCAGTATTGGCACTACATCCCACTACCATCGAGAGCAATGTAACGCTATTACCACTCTACGTAGTGGGAAAGTAGTTGATTTGTCACCTCCCCCACGCAATGCATCAAAAGATAAAGAGGTTTCGCCCGGCACAAGAGAGGCCTAAGATGCCCCTTTAATTGAGAGTGAGGAGGAGGAAAACACTAGTGGACCCACCGCTGCCCCATACCCTCAACGGTTGGTCTCTCACTCCAAAACGACCTCCCGTGATGAAGTTCTGGAAGTCCTTAAGCAAGTAAAAATTAATTTACCTTTTCTCGAGACTATACAGAGAATTCCCGCCTATGCTAAGTTTATTAAGGACTTACTCACGGTGAAACGCAAGCTAAAGGTAAACCAGAACGTCTCTTTGGCCCAAAATGTCTGCGCAGTCTTGTCGAGTGACTTTCCATTAAAATATAAAGATCCGGGTGCACCCACTATTTCGTGTATCATGGGGAAGAACCGAATCGAGAGAGTTCTAATAGATCTAGGGGCGAGTGTTAACATTATGCCCTATTCCATCTATAGGCAACTAGAACTGGGGGCCCTTAAGCCCACCAATATGACTCTCCAGCTCGCGGATCGTTCTGTGAAGCTTCCTCGAGGAATTGTTGAGGATGTGATTGTGCAAATATACACTTTCTACTTCCCGATGGATTTTGTCATTTGGGACGAAGAACCCTCCGTTCTCCCCAGTAATCATGTTCCCGTTATCCTTGGAAGCCCATTTTTAGCTACATCTAATGCTCTTATCAATACCCGAAGTGGGCGTATGCAATTAACTTTCGGGAACATGACCATCGAAACAAATATTTTTAATAATTCCAAGAAAGAGGGTGATGAAGGGGAACCGCGAGGGTTGGATCTTTTGGGGGAAGCACACAAGCAAGAAAGAACTTACAAGGAAGAGACATTAGGGGAAGGTTATATTGCGCACAGTGAGAGGAGTGGTTGCAACATCGAGAGCAAGGTAGGAGATGTATGTTTAGTTAATGCATTCGAGAGCATGAGTGAGCCCATGAACAAGAGTGAAAGAGGAGATTTAGAGTGTGTCAGGAGAGGCTCGTCGAAATACTTAGAGGAAAGAGAATGGCAGGACACTATCGATACATTTATCCTCGATTACCACCCACCCACACCACCCTATCATTCGGCGAGTGAGCACGAAAGGCAGGTTGAGGACACCAAGCAAGAGAGAGAGGTAGCGGAGTTGAGCCTAGCAGAGTTGGAGCTCGAGTTCGGACAGGTGGATGCAAGCCTAAATGTTGAAGTCCAATCTTTCTGGGCCTCATTTCGTCATTTAGACGAAAGCGAGTGGGAAAATAGAATTGATGAATTTCTCCTTACCAAACCTCCACCCATACCATTTGCGTCTTCGGAGGTCCTTGAAGATAAGACTCAAATCTCGTCCGACATAGAGACCAACCCACGTGCTACGCAACAAGAGGATCCTTTTTCGGTTTATCATAATGCATCTCCCGATCTTTCCTTTATCTATGGGCACGGGCACAATTTGTTCTGACTATTCATGTATGATGGTAAGACGGGAGGGACGAGGAGCGCATCGTACCCAAAGAAAGGGGTCGGGTGATTTGTGGAGAGAGATGAGAGGTCGTCGCACCCCCGACGCGTATGGGGTGATTTTTGTTGTATTTTTGAGTCATGTATAGGTGGTATATAGTGTCTTGTTGCATTTAGAGTAATTAGTTAAAGTTTTTGTTATTCTTTTTTGTTATGCTTGGTTCTAACATGTTTTGTAGATTCAATGGACTTGCACTCATTGGGATCGCTCCATTTGGGCAATATCTTTCTTTTCCTCTCTTTATGTTGTGTTCTTGATTCGCATTGAGGACAATGCAACATTTAAGTTAGGGGGTGTGGGATATTCTTCCCATTTATTGTTTAGATTCGTTGATTTGATCACATGTTCTTTCCAAGTGTGTTTTTTCAAAAAAAAAAACAAAAAAAAAAAACAAAAAACAAAAAAATGAAAAATGTTGAAAAAACCAAAAATATTTTTGTTCAAAATAAATAAAATTTGGAATTTAATTTTTTTTAAAAATATCACCTTTATTCTATTTAAAGTCTCAAATTGTTAACAATCAAAATTGCACTAAGCCAAAATTGACCAACGATGGAAATTGAAAGAAAATTGACGACTTTACGAATAAGTGTGGAGATTGATCAAACCCGGTGAGATTTCGAGCCTATCGATCTTTTTGAGTTTTTAAATCAATCCGAGTTTATGATTAACTCAAAGTTCTTTTCAGCATTTTAATAAGTTGTTGATGATCTCAATCCTTTGTTTTGATCGGTTATGGGAAATGTGTGAAATGTTGTCTCAAAATTCGTGCTAAATATATCTCTAAACTTAATTAATCTCGAGATGCATATGGTAATGTGATTAGAAATTTGGACAATGAAGTAGGCCCTCGTTTGTTACCCAAAAATATTAGCCATAAAAAGTTGTGAAAAACAAAATTATTCCTTTGCAACCCAAGTTGAGCCTAATAAAATATTTTCCTTTCGGTTGATAGCCCGAAAAAACCAAATAGCCCGGAATTGTGAAAATTGAGAAAATTCATCAAGTAAGTCCAAATTGTACAATAAAAAGGGGAAGAGAAAAATAGAAAAAAAATGTTCCAAAAAAAAAAAAAAATTGGTGAGAAAAAAAATGAAAATTGAAAAAGAAAGAGAAAAATGAGCAAATGCTCGAAAAAGCACTAATGGACATCATAAGGACATTTTCCAATTCCAACATTCCCTACCATTTCCATTTTTTCCCTTTTACACCTTAACCCCAAGAAAAGTCCTAACCGAGTCCAAATTGCGAAATTGGTTACCGCGTGGAGAGCTAAGACATAAAAAGATAATATGAGAGATTAAATGGTGTGAACTAGAGGTGATGTTCTCATTTCCTAATTATTGTACTCCGATGATGAGATCTTTTCACCATATATTTCCTTCTTTTCAATTTTGTATGCATGAATTTGTGTCCATTATATTTACTCTTTATATCATGCATACCGAGAGAAAACAACCACAATCCGAGTGATTCGTTTGTGAGTGCATCCATAAGAATTTGAATCGAAACGAATTTTCGGAAAGTAAAGTAATGCTCCATCGGTGGAAATTTGAGGTTTAATTTTTGGGCTTACACACACACACTATGGTTTGAGACATTTGAATATGAATTTATGGTGATTATTTTTCAAAAAGTTTAAATTGTACAATTTTTAAGTATTTTGATATTTATTTTAGTCAATAAAGAATTTTGTGGGTATATTCACTGCAAACCCTCACGAGACAAAACTCGTCCTACTAGGGTAACCTAGGGGTTTAAAGGCTTGTTGCATATGCTAAATGCAATCGCTTGCCCGCGAAAAAGGTATTCTATCCCAATAAAAGAATTTTCAAGAGTTAAACTTTAAACTAATTTATTTTACATTGCTCGGGACGCGCAAAGTTCTAAGTTAGGGGGTGTGATTAGGCATATATTCTTCACATTTATCCCCTTAATTTCGGTATTTTTATGATCCCGTGCAGTGTAAATAGCTTGAATTTGTCTCGTATTTATGCTACTAACCCCTTTTGGAAAGTATTTCGTGTTTTGTGTATTTCTCATGTGTTTTACAGGTATTTCATGCAAGTTAGTGCGAAGGAGAACTCAA
Organism: Sambucus nigra; assembly: GCA_949130495.1. Lineage (NCBI taxonomy): Eukaryota > Viridiplantae > Streptophyta > Magnoliopsida > Dipsacales > Adoxaceae > Sambucus > Sambucus nigra. The sequence goes on from OX422221.1 coordinate 350,030,295, forward strand.
AACAGTGAAAGAAACCAAGAAATGGAGAGTTGAAGGGCATTTTCGTAACTTTTCAGCCTTAATTCGGAGGTGGGGCCAACTAGAAAGTTTAAGAGCTCAAAATTACAAGAACACTGGAAAAAACGGCACCTCAATCCGAGCTACGGTGAAGAAGTTACGATGTTTTGAAGTTGCGCGATAATGAAGAGAAATGGACCAGAAGCCAAACTGATCCGGATGGAACAGGACCGATCTGATGGGGACTAGACCGGTCCGGTCAGGAAAAAAAAGAACCGATCCGGTACCAAACCGATCCGGTACCAAATGGATCCGGACCGGTCCGGCTGTGCGAATTGCTGTCATTAATTATGCAGATTTTAAGTTGATTGGCTGGTAAAAACTTGTGCCACAAGCGAAATTTGATGCCAAATTCGTGCAACTTGGTGCTATAAAAGACCAAGCCCTAACTCATTCAAAGGGGGGACTCAAATATTAGGGAGAGAAAGTCATTTTTTAGAAATCCTTTTTAGTTTTTCATATTCTTAGAAAAATCCTAGTTTGTATGTTTGAAGAACAAGTAGTATTCTGGATTCAAGTTCATCTAGTGCAGATTTCAAGTATCAATTCTTCAATTCAATTCAAGTGTCAAATTCCATTCTCTTAGTTAATCTCAATTTTTATTTTCATTTAGTCATCTTTTCTTGTTTTGTAATTTTTGTTTTTACCATGTTTCTTAGATCCACAATTACAGGCATTGTTATGAATTTATTTTCATTTAATAAAATCATGCCTAGCTAAGTTTTTAAGGGTTGGGATGCATGAACCCATCCCAATGTAAATTACTTATGTAGAAAATAGAATTTAAATTAAAAATTTGAAAGAGTCGTGTGAAACAATTTTACAACCATTGTAGATCTTTTAATCTCTCTTGCCCTAGGTACTTGGGATGTTTAAGAATACGATGTGCGTAAAATTATTTATCACCGCTTTATATTTACCTTTGATTTCATATGATGAGGGATAGATCCTTCATATATGTAATGCTTAGGATCTATAAAGACTATATTCATTCAAATTTATAATTTACAATTCTAGGTTTCTATACGGTAAATTACTAGGGTTAGGGGGATTGTATTCCAACCTACTTTCTCATTAATCTTAATTAATTTAACTTCTTTATTTACTTATTTTTTTTCCTATTCAACCATCATCATCTTTTTCATTTTTTCTTTAGAGGTAATAAATCAATTAAATTCTATCAACCATTCCCTGTGGATTCGATACCCAGACTCGCCACTATACTCCTTAAGAGTGTAGTTACAATTTAGGTTTTTTTTGTATTGAGGTTGGAAGCCGATATTAACGACTAGCGTATTACACGGACGCTCGGTTTTTCCACTCGATCAGATCCCAAAGCAACAAAAGGAGAGTCTCTTAGTAAGGAACCGCTGATTGATGGTTTTAACAGAGTAGCTTGACCAAAATAATTGGAGTCTGGGCGAGGAATGGAGCTCTCTTCATTGCTTCCTCTTCCAGATCTTCCTATCCATAGAGATAGTGAGCAACCTAATCGAGTTTAAATCAAGAAGATTTGGTGTTCATTATTTTGTACGATCAAGTACCGTATAGAAGTTCAAGCGATACTAACATCATCCCACTGCTTGACTTATGCCTGATGTGATGGAGCTATTTGACAGAGTTATCTCCATCAAATGCCGAAGTTTTGTGTGCCTCTTAATTTCTAGGGCTGGCCAAAATGCTTAGGCCGACCCTGCTAGTATCTGAGTCGATCTCATTATTACATGGTAGATAATGAGTCCAGGTAGCCTCTTCTTATTTGTTTAGGAATCATACCATATTAATGGTATAACAATGATTATTAATGGTATTGCAGTTACTTCTCAAAAAGCTCCGTAAAGGTTGTTTACCTTCAACCAAGTTTTGGCCATAAATGAAGGTAACATAGAAATACTTAGATATGACAATCAATGTAATATTGCACAAAATGATCTGGTATGATTAGCAATAACTTCAAGCTCAAAGACGTTGAGTTCCCATCCCAAAGTAACTCTTGTAACTCCCCTAGAATTGGGGCAGTTGTGGACAATATCCCAGTTCCAAAAGAAACTATTCTTAATAATATTCATATGGTTTACTCTCACTTTTATTTCCATTAGATCTATAAGAGACACTTATTATCTCTAATAACTTTCTTAACCTCCTCTTGTTTATGGGTTGAATTGATAACCCTTTTGTTCCATCATCCTAATTTGGTCACCTAAATTGAGATTTTTTCCTCATCCCACATGGATTATTGTGATTCTTCACAGCTTAAGGTTTCATCTTCTTTTTCATTTTGCTACTAAAAGTACTAGAACCATTATTATAGATTTTCATCCCTAACCTATCAAGATATTTGATCTCCAGTACTAGCCCAGATGGTTTAGGAGTGGAGTCACTGTCCCTAACATCATGATATCTAAATCCTCAATAGCCGAAATGGTAAAGGTATTTTTCTCTTCACGTTTCTCCTCACTACTATTGGCCTCTCCAGTCTAGGTTATTAGGACATCATTAAACCTCCCTCATAAGCAATCTTATTCTTCTCCAAGACATCACTAGCTTCACCTGACTGGTTGTGTTTGTCACATAACTATTTTGCCTTTGGGGCAAATAATAAGAAAGTGTCCATACACACATCAGTGAGAGCATGGGGAGTGGTATGACTTGGTATTCAACCTGCACTTTGACAATGGTACCTTCCTCCATTAAGACATCAATGATTTTTGGGAAAACCTCTTGAGCTGCTACTTCAATACATATTCTCTCGTAAATTTTTCTATTAATATCCTCAGTAATGGTGTCACCATAAAGTCGGAGTCCCATTGAGCTAGCAATATAGCTAATCCCCTCCTCAGTCCATAACTAAACTGGTATGTTATAAAACATAACCCGCACAGGGATCTTCTTTATTGTATCTTTATTGAAGCTGAAGTTAGGCTGCCATTTCTTAAGAATAATTGGTTGTCCCACGAAATGCCAAGCACCATTATCCAGCACTTCATCTGATCATGGAGTTATCATACATAAAGAAAAGAAATATTATCATGAGATATCACCTTTGTAAGCCCAAACTCCCCCCATAAATTGAAAAAAACAGTGATAATGATAGAGAATGAGAGTTTTCTTCCCAAAAAGTAGCTGACGCGACCACAAATGTGTCTAGTGTGCGTGTTATTTAGGATCATTTGCAAGCCTGTCTCTCAAGTAATAATCCAATAAGTTGGATATTGATCCTCAGGGAAAGAGGACGAACGCAGTCGTAACGACATTGGAAAGACGAAGGTAACCTAACTTTGACTCTAAAAAGAATGAAAAAGATGATTTGGAATGTGAAACAACTACAACTAGATGCAAATATGAAAATGAGTAACTAATGAAATTATGAATAAATGAAATGCAATTACTCTAATTAACTAAAGGACTAATGACTATTTGACTAAAACTTTAATTATGAAATGAGAACGATAGGTCGGATTACAATCCCCCACACCCTAGTAATTCACTTCGTTGGATACTAGATTCGGAATTAAAACTTTAGATGAACCCAATTTTTAATGCTCCTAAGTATTAGATATATGAGAGATCGTAGCCCGCACAGTATGTAAGCAAAGGACGAATTAAAATACGGTATTCAACACTCCTAAGAATTACATATATGAGGGATTGTAGCCCGCACAGTATGTAAGCAAAGGATGGCTTAAAGCAGTATCGCATTAACTAAGATACAATTCACCTAAGAATTTAATTCAAAATTCTATTTCCACTATAGTAAATTACATCGGGTAGGGTTCATGCACCCCGACCCTTGAAAACTTAGTCGGACATATTAAAACTAGAAGAAAATATCTTTTGAATGAAAGAAAACATATTTACTAACAACTGAAGGTGAAGAAGAATGAAATTACTAACTAAAACATTAACTACTGCAATAATGAAAGAAAGAATTGGAATAAAATTACTTGAATTGCAGAACTGGAATAAAAACTAGGGTTTCTTGTTGTTCTCTTCTCTAAACTAATTACAATGCTTCTCTAACGAATTATCAACCTCCCTTAATGTCTAGGAGGTGTTTTAAACTTATACTCTACGAATTTCTAAGAGTTTTAACCATACAAGACTCTTATTTTACAAGTGGATAACTCCAAATTTTTGATACCCGAACCGATCCTTTAAAGGTGATTCGGTTCGGTTTTCCTTTTGACAGTAGTTTTTCCTTGAACCAGTTCGGTTCGTTTATTTCCTCTTCAGTTCGGTTCCATCTTTTTGTGCTTCACAGGAAGTTTTCCCAGGATAGGATCGGTTCATTTTTCCAGACCTTTGGTTCGATTCCATCTTTTCAGGAACTTTTCCTCCTTGTTTTCTCCTTCCTTGTGTGCACTGAATACCTGCAAAATAGATATGAGATACACGAAACTCGGTGTACACGTTGCGGAGCGATAAAAGCCTCTAAATTAAGGGGATAAATGGGAAGAATTTATGCCTAATCAAACCTCTTGACTTAGAACTTTGCTCGTCCTGAGCAATGTAAAAGAATCAAAACACGGTTGAACTCTAAAATGGGATAGAATACCTCTTTCGCGGGTGAGCGATTGCATTTAGAGTATGCAACAAGCCTTTAAACCCTAAGGTTACCCTAGTAGGACGAGTTGTGTCTCGTGAGGGTTTGCAGCGAATATACCCACAAAATTTGACTCAAAGAAAACTCAAAATAAGCAAAATTTGTGTAACTCAAACCTTTACAGAAGATAGTCATCATCAATTCATGTTCAAGAGTCTCAAATCATAGTGCGTGTGTGCGGAGCCAGAAATTTCACCGCGAATTTCCACCGATTGACCATTACGTTACTTATCCGAAAATTCGTTTTGATTTCAAAATCTCACGGGATGCTCTCACAAACGAATCTCTCGGAAGGATGGCTATTTTCTCTCGGTATGTGTGATTTATAAGAGTAAATGTATTGGAATCAAGTTCACGCACACAAATAGAAAGACGGAATTTTATGATAATTGGATCTCATCATCGGGTTGCGGTTATAAGAATACGGGAACATTGCTCTAATTCATATCTTTAATCTCTTTTATTATCTTTTTGTGTTTTAGCTCTCCACGCGGTAACCAATTTCGCATTTTGGACTCGGTTAGGAATTTTTCGTATTAAAGGTGTATTGGATAAAATGAGAATGGTAGGGAAATCTGGAATTGGAAAATTTTCTAATGATGTCCATTTGTGCTTTTTCGGGCTTTTGCTCATTTTTTCCATGCTTTTCTTTTCTTGCTATTTTTGTTGAACATTCTTCTATTTTTTTCTTGCCCCTTTTTATGCACTTTTCGAAATTAATTTCTGGGATTATTAACTTTCACAATTTCGGGCCAATTGGGGTTTTTCGGGTTGTCAAACGAAAGGGAAAATTTTATTCGGCTCAATTTTTGTTTACAAGAGGGGTAAATTTTGCTACTTTTTCTGGTCAATATTTTTGGGTGACAATTGAGGGCCTACTCCATTGTCCGAAATACTAATTGAGTAACCATATGCATTTTGAAATTAATTTAGTTTAGAGATTTACTTGGCACATTTTTCAAGGCAATATCACACACGTTTTCCATAATCGATCTAAGTGAAAGAATTGAGATCCTCGACGACTTATAAAAAACACTGAAAATAACTTTGAGTTAACAATTAACTCGAATTGATTTATAAATTCTCAATAATGAAAGGCTCGAATCTCACCGGGTTTGTTAATCTCCACATTTATTCGTTAAGCCGTCTACGTTCGCTCAATTTCCATCTTTGGTCAATTTCAGCTTTGTGTATTGTGTTTTTACAAGTTGAGACTTTTAACCAAATTTTCATGATATTTTTGAAAAATTTGAATTCCAATTTTTATTTATTTTAAAGAAAAATATTTTTGGATTTTTCAACATTTTCAATTTTTTTGAAATTTCTGGGCATTTTTGAAAATTTGTGAAGTTTTAGAAAGACGCACTTGTGACCCCCCATAAATTAGACTTTCACATTGTCCTCAAGCAAAAAGGACTAAAATCTAACTCAAAGCGAATGAAAAGCATGAATAAATAAAACGAACAAATAAAACAGAAATGCAGATTTATAGATATTGAGAACATGTGTTTCAAGGGAGAGGGTGGAACACACAACCAACATTTTTATACAGCCAACCCGACACAACCAACAAAACACAAATAGCAACAGTAGAAATGGGCTTCACTGGGATGGGGGATTGGAGGTTCTGGGCGCGCTGGGGTCATACGGGTCATAGAAGAAGGTTGGAGGGGGTCCACCAAAGTTGAGCTCGTACAAGTGAGTTTGGAGACGATGCGTCATGCTCGTATCCCTTCGATAGGCCTCTTGATCCCGTTGATATTATGTGAGGAATCTATCAAACCGGGTTTCTAACGCCAAAATTCTCCTATCAAATTCTGCAACCAGTGGCTCAAAATCTGAGTCATCGTCTTCGTCATACTCTTCTTCATCTGCCCCACCCATCATGACATCCTCAACCTCGTGCTCGTCAATAGCCATACCCTCATCTTCGGCTTCATTAACCACTTCCCGTGCTGCTAAAAGGGATGCCATTTGCTGGGCGCTCCTATTGCGTGATGCTTGCCCAATAGGCTCTGGGAGGCGTGGAGAGGCTCGAGGCGGTTGGATACCGGCATCGACAAGAATGGAGGTGATGAGTCATGCATATGGGAGGGGCACCGCACCTTTTTGCTCTATGGCCGCATAAAAAATATTGGTGTAGAGTACGCGGGCAAGATTGATAATGAAGTTGGGATCATAAAGGTGGTAGACGAGGGTGGCTTGACGAGGGTGCATCGCTGAGTCATTAGAGGTTTGAAGCAGGTTGGCGCAAATGATATGAAATGTAATGCGTGCCAAATCATTGAGGCATCCCACTGGGAAGGTGCCCCTTTCCCAAATCTCATTGGGTACGAGACGATCAATGCATGTCTTCTTCGGGATGGTGGGGGAATTGACGGGGTAATCATAGGCATCCGGGTTTGGAACTCCCTTGGAAGAAAGTTTTCGGGACATAATAGCTAAGGAGAAAGGGATGAGGAGGCTTTCCACAAAAGCTTGGCCCTCAAACTCGCTCGTGCGTATGAGAGAGCCATAAAAAGACCGGACCTCGTCGGCCCACACTGCATTGTGGGGTTCTGCGAAATATTTTGTCCACCCCCGTCGTCTGAAAAGAGTGGTGACCGAGCGGGGTAGCTCGTCCCATTTAATGACGCGCTCGATGTGAAGCTGGCGGGATATGCTAAAAAATTTCTCACACCAAATGCACTCCATGTGAGAACGGTATTACCCATTACCGTTAGGAAGGACCTAGGTATACATGTATTTTGGGGGCAGACCTGGATTTGCCATAGGAAATTCTGGGGGTAGTTAAAATGGGAGAGAAAGGTCAAGAGAGGGAATATGTGATGGAGGTGTGGAGGAATGGTAGGGGAGAGGGAGAATTTATAGGTGGGGGTTTGGGGGGAAGAATTTGGAGAGAAAGAAGGGGGGGATTGGAGGGAAACGAAGCGATTAGGGAAGGGGGAGGTATCTCTGGAAGAGGCAAAAACTGCATAATCTGAACCGACCCGATTCTGGGATTTTTTTTTGATTTATTGCAACCGAACCGATCCGGGTCAAGGGATTCGGTTCGGTTCGCCTCAGACAGAACTCTCCCACTCAGAATGCTGAAAATAATATCTCGTACCCTCGAATTTTCGAACACTTTCCTACTTATTCTCACACTTGAACTTCCTCGACTCCCTCACTAAGTGCGTGTTGGTGTGCCTATTCCTCAGCCTAACCTCTCGTAACCTACCTACGGACTCTAACTAGTCTACCTACACACAACTAATATACACAGGAATTTACCCCATACGCATCGGGGGTGCGACGACCTCTCTGTATCATCTCACTCAACCCCATAAACGGGGTCCGACAACCAAATGGTGTCGATCTATTATACGCACGCCTCAACATATAGCTTTAAGCGCCGTCCATTGACTTTGAACGCGTTCCCCCCTTTGGATCTTCCAATTCTATTGCTCCGTGGGGGAATACGCTTTTCGCAACGAATGGACCAATCGACCGAGACCGCAATTTACCTAAAAATAGATGAAGCCGGGAGTTATAGAGGAGTACCTTTTGTCCCGATTGAAACTTTTTTCGTCGAATAATCTTATCATGTGCTAGTTTCATCTGGGCTTTTGAAATCTTTGCATTCTCATACGCATCATTGCGTATTTCCTCTAACTCATTTAGTTGAAGATTACGAGCTTCACCGGCTTTATCCACATCATAATTTAGCCTCTTAATTGCCCAATACGCTTTGTGCTCCAACTCAACGGGAAGATGGCAAGGTTTTCCATACACAAAGCGGAATGGGGACATTTCGAGTGGGTTCTTGTATGCGGTACGGTAGGCCCATAGCGAATCGTTCAATCGAAGGGACCAATTTTTTCTGCCGAGATTGACGGTCTTCTCTAGTATGTGCTTGATTTTGCGATTTCCCAATTCGGCCTGTCCGTTCGTTTATGGGTGATATGTTGTTCCCACCTTGTGAATGATACCATACTTTTTCATAAGTTTTTCAAATGGCTTGTTGCAAAAGTGTGTGCCGTTATCACTGATTACCGCTTTAGGTGCACCGAAGCGAGAAAGTATGTGTTCGTGAAGGAACTTTATCACCAATTTATTGTCATTAGTATTGGTAGCTATAACTTCCACCCATTTAGAAACATAGTCTACCGCAATTAGGATGTATAGGTACCCAAAGGACGGGGGAAAAGGGTCCATGAAGTCAATACCCCAGCAATCGAAAACCTCAATGATGAGGATCGGGGTTAATGGCATCACGTCTCGTCGGGTAATCGTCCCCATCCGTTGACACTTGTTGCAAGATTTACAACAATTGTTAACATCCCAGAACATTGTGGGCCAGTACAAACTGCTTTGGAGAATTTTAGCAGCTGTCTTTTTCACGGAAAAGTGGCCTCCCACATGCTTCCGAATGACAGAATTTGATGACTTTTGGAATTTCGTCATCTGGTACGCATCGTCGGATGATTTGATCAGTGAAATATTTAAAAAAGAATAGATCATCATAGAAAAATGCGCGACCAAGTGATGAACCTCTTCTTATATTGCGGTGTTCAATCGGGAGGGATGGCTCCCGTGATAAGATAGTTCACTATATTCGCAAACCAGGGTAAAGAAGAGGTGGCAAAGAGTTGCTCATCCGAAAAATACTCGTCTTTGGGTGTAGAATCACTGGACGAAAGCCGTGATAAGTGATCGTCAATGACATTTTCTATTCCATTTTTATCTTTAATGGAGATATTAAACTCTTGTAGGAGTATATCCACCTTATGAGGCACGACTTTGCGTCTTTCTTTGCAAGTAGATATTTTAAGGCCGTGTGGTTGGTGAAATAGTGATGGGAGAACCGATAAGATAGGATTGAAACTTGTCAAGAGCAAATACTACCACTAAAAACTCCTTCTCCATGGTGGAGTAATTGAGTTGTGGTCCGATAAGGGTCCGGCTAGTGTAGTAGATGACATGAGCCTTATTGTCTTTTCTTTGGTCCAAAATAGCCCCTATCGCATAATCGCTAGCATCACATATAAGCTCGAAAGGTAAGGACCAATTCGGAGCTTGCATAATGGGAGCGGACACAAGCATGTTTTTCAGTTTTTCAAAAGAACTTCGGCATGCTTCCATCCACTCGAATGGGGTGTCCATCATAAGAAGATTGCTTAAGGGTCTAGTGATGGCACTAAAGTCCTTAATGAACCTTCGATCAAACCCAGTGTGGCCTAAGAAGGAGCGCACTCCTTTTAGCGATTTAGGTGGGGGTAAATCAACTATGACATCTATCTTTTCTCTATCAACTTCAATCCCTTAGGATGACACGATGTGGCCAATAACTATACCCTCAGTTACCATGAAATGGCATTTTTCCCAATTCAGCACTAAGTTCTTTTCCACACATCGAGCTAGTACTTTCTCAAGATTGGCTAAACATAGGTCGAAGGAGGTTCCAAAAACACTAAAGTCGTACATAAACACCTCTAGCCCTCTCTCAACCATGTCACTGAATAATCTCAACATACACCTTTGAAAGGTCGTCGGTGCATTACACAAGCCAAATGTCATATGTTTGTAGGAAAACATTCCAAAGGGGCAAGTGAAGGTTGTTTTCTCTTGATCAAGTACATCTACCTCAATTTGGTTATATCCGGAATAACCATCTAGCAAGCAATATTAAGGGTGGCCCGCTACTCTTTCAAGCATTTGATCAATAAATGGTAAGGGAAATGGTCTTTCCTAGTTCTTGCATTGAGTTTTCGGTAATCAATACAAACGCGCCATCCAGTGGTGGTAGGTTGGGGAACTAGATCTCCCTTGGAATTTTCAATCACAGTCATGCCCGACTTCTTCAAGACAACTTGAATGGGGCTCACCCACTTGCTATCCGAAATTGGGTAGATAATCCCAGCATCTAACAATTTTATGATTTCAGTCCTCACCACATCTTTCATTGTGGGGTTTAGCCGTCTTTGCATTTCTCTCAAAGGCTTAATATCCTCCTCGAGTTGAATCTTATGGGTGCAAATTAGAGGGCTTATCCCATTTAAATCATCTATACACCAACCAAAAGCACTTTGGTGCTTCCTCAAAATCTTTATTAGCTCACCCTCCAGCTCTTCATCTAAGCTAGGGGATACAATAACAGGAAATGTCTCACTTTCACCTAGGGAAACATTTTAACATTATAGGGTAGTTTCTTCAACTCGAGAGTCGGGAATGTGTCGCTAGAGGGCACCATGCGTGCTTCCCTTGGCGATAACTCTTCGAATTGAGAAACCCAATTAATATCTCTCTCATCCTCGTTCGACGTTCTCTCATCGAGTAAGCTTCTCAACTCATCTATCTCCCTCTTAAACTCGGTGTAGGCTCCTTACTCTCATGATTAGAAGCTAGGCAAACTTTTAAGGCGTCTTCACATAAATTTTTCACAAAGTGTTCTTCTACGATCTCCTCAATTAGGCTCACCTCGTGAAGATCATCTTCTTCCCCTACTTGTTGGGCTATGTTAAAGATGTTCGTTTCTAAAGTCATATTCCTAAAAGTGAGTTGCATCTGCCCATTTCTAGTATTAATCATTGCATTATCCATAGCTAAGAATGGGTGTCCAAGGATGATGGGAACATGATTTTTCGAGGTGAAGGAGGGATCTGTGTCCCAAATGACAAAATCTACCTGTGGCCATCCCCGATCCTCGAAGAGGACGGGCGAGCGCGATGGAGGATCCTAGGTCCCGTACGTCCCTCTCGGGAGAGCTTCAGTCGACGTCATTTTGGGTGAGGTGAAAAATGTAGAGAGATTAGAGTCGCCAGTCTATTTTACTCAAAACAGACAAAAGAAAGGGAGCCATCCCGAAGGACAACATCCAAAGACATACTGATGCATACGAAACCAAAAATGATTCGAAGAGGGTTCCGAGGCTATGTTACGAAATGGGAAGGTGTTAGGCACCCATTCCGCCCTTTCGGTCTCTCATGGATTTTGTTATTTTCCTTTTATTTTCCCCGTGATGTGTGCATGTGTATATATAGTGGAGATAGGAATCATCGACTTGTACCATGGAAGAGGTAAAGCGAGTCATCCGTAGGAAGGTATAAAAGTATTAGAAAATAGGATTTAGGCGATTATCCTTACTTTAATCGTTATGAGGGAACGATAAATCATATGGAATAATACGCCACTAAGAACAAATATATGTATATATATATAATATAAGAGAGTGGAGTTTAGAGAAAATAGAAAATGAGAGAAAAAGTAAAAATAGGACTCGAGTCTCGAGTTTTACCCCAAGATGACTACGTAGCCTATTGAGGCATCAAAGTCCACGTAGTTCGCATGCAAAACGAGGGGTGGTGTGTGTGTGCGTGTAGAAAAAGTGTTTTAGTTGTGAGAAAAGTGTAAGAAAAGTATGAGAATTCCCGTTTGGAATTTATGAGCAAACCTTCTTTTTCTTGTTTTTTGGGTTTTTTATTTATATGAAAACAAGAGATATGCAATAATACTAAATAAAAAGTATATTAGGATGTGTGAGATGAGATAATAAAAGTGCTAAGTAATAAAATAAGTTATTGCAAATTTATGAGAATTTAAGGAGAGAGTTGAGAAAATTAGACCATCTTGAAGATATTAAGCTTGATCTTGGATGTTGTAGAGCAGCCCTTGCACTTGGATGATGATGGAGAGTAGTTTATTCACCAAGTTTGATGAAAAGGATGATGAAAAGTGAAGGGTGGAAAGGGATTTGAGTATGGAAATCACTCTGACTTCGAGAGAGGTTTTCTGGATTTGCTGAAAGTGATATGCTTCTAATCTGGGCTCCCTTTGCAACTGAGGCCATACCTCCTTTTTATAGGCCCAGGGCATTACCGATTGGCATAGCCCTATTCCTGCCATTCGGCAGGTGTGTTTAGGCACACTGTCGATAGGCAGGGTCTGGGACCTGCCGTTTGGCAGTATCTTTCAGGCCTTTTCAGAAAATTGGCCGTAGAATGCAAACTGTTGATCTAAATTGCACACGGGGTGGACCATTGGAAAGATAATTCAGATACCTTCAAAAGTCCTTTGGACTGCTCCCGGGTTTGGGAGTTGACTTTGGGTCAAATATGGCTCGAAAGCATTTATCAGTCCATTGGACAGGGAATTATCGGACGCAAACGGATCATTCGTCCACATGGTAAGTCCGAATTGCTCATGGGGCAAACCTTTAGAAATGTTAGGAGATTTACTTTGACATTCCAAAGAGTTTGATCTGGTTCGGGGAGTTGACTTTGGTCAACCGGGCCCTGGAAGCATTCGGTGACCTTTCGAATAAAACGAATCATTCGTCCTATCGTAAGTCGGAGTCACGCACGGAGCAGACCGTTGGAAAGGGGTTTCAGTGACCTTTGAATATTCATTCAACCTCGATTGAATTGAAGAGTTGACTTAGGTCAAACGGTGCCCGGGAGCGCCCGGTGGCCTCCTGATTGAGTTTTAGGGGAAAATGGGTCGTTTATCAGCATGGTAAGTCAGAATCGCGCACGGGACGGACCATTGGAAAGGGGTTTTAGTGCCCTTCAAAGATTTATTCAGTCTCAATCGAGCTAAAGAGTTTGACTTTTGGTTAAACGGCTCCTGGGAGTGCTTGATGGCTTCTAGATCAGTACTCTGGGTATGACCTGGGTTTGTAGTGATGAAGGGATATGCTAGGGACCTAAGGAGAGTTTAGGGGGTAACATAATGGGGTGTCTACAGAGCCCCTCGATGAGTAAGTTTAGAATAAATAATAGCCGTCGAATAGACACCGCATGATGCTTTTGAGGTAGGATGACCAATTTGTAGGGTCGAGTTCGATTCTGAGGACCTAAGGAAATGAGGATGACCAATTCAGAGGGCCGAGGCCAATTTTGAGGACCTAAGGAATGGTTTGGAATAAAGGTTTAGGCCAATTCCTGAGGAAGTGCTGGGGATGACCGATTCAGAGGGTCGAAGCTAATTCTGAGGGCTTAAAGATGAGGGTGACCGATTCTGCGGGTCGAAGCCATTCTGAGGGCTTAAAGATGAGGGTGACCAATTCTGCGGGTCGAAGCAAATTCTGAGGGCTTGAAGATGAGGGTGATCGATTTTACGGGCTGAAGCCAATTCTGAGGGCTTGAAGATAAGGGTGACTGATTCTGCGGGTCAAAGCCAATTCTGAGGGCTTAAAGATGAGGGTGATCGATTCTACGGGTCAAAGCCAATTCTGCGATCTTGAAGATGAGGGTGATCGATTTTGCGGGTCGAAGCCAATTCTACAGGCTTAAGGTGAGATGACCAATTCTACGGGTCGAAGCCAATTCTACGGGCTTAAGTAGGGATGGCCAATTTTGTGGGTCGAAGCATATTCTGCGGGCTTAAGTAGAGATGACCAATTCTGCGATTGAAGCCAATTCTGCAGGCTTATGTAGAGATGACTAATTTTGTGGGTCGAAGCCAATTCTACGGGCTTATGTAGAGATGAACAATTCTGCGGGTCGAAGCCAATTTTGCGGGCTTAAGTAGATATGACCAATTCTGCGGGCTTAAGTAGGGATGAACAATTCTACGGGTCGAAGCCAATTTTGCGGGCTTAAGTAGAGATGACCAATTCTGCGGGTCAAAGACAATTCTGCGGGCTTAAGTAAAGATGACCAATTCTGCAGGTTGAGGCCAATTCTGCGGGCTTAAGTAGAGAGTGACTGATTTTGTGGGTCAAATCCAATTTTGTGAGCTTATGTAGAGATTACCAATTCTGCGGGTCAAAGCCAATTATGCGGGCTTAAGTACAGAGTGACCAATTCTACGGGTCGAAGCCAATTTTGTGGGCTTATATAGAGATGACCAATTCTGCGGGTCGAAGCCAATTCTGTGAGATTATAGTGATGATCAAAGACCGATGTTAATTCTGACCTAGCTAAGGTGACGATCCAAGATTAAGGACAATTATGACCTAAGAGAGGTGACGACCGAGGACCGAGGTCAGTTCTGACCTAACTAAGATGACAATCCAAAACCGAGGTCAATTCTGACCTAAGAGAGGTGACGACCGAGGTCAGTTTTGACCTAACTAAGGTTATGATTCAAGACTGAGATCAATTCTAACCTAAGAAAGGTGACAATCGAGGACCGAGGTTAGTTCTGACCTAAGAGAGGTGACAATCGAGGATCGAGGTCAATTCTAACCTAATTAAGGTGACGATCCAAGATCGAGGTCAATTCTGACCTAAGAGAGGTGACGACCGAGGACCGAGGTCAATTCTGACCTAATTAAGGTGACAATCCAAGACTGAGGTCAATTTTGACCTAAGAGAGGTGATGACCGAGGTCAGTTCTGACCAACCTAAGGTGACGATCTAAGATCGAGGTCAATTCATTTCCCTTGGGACAATCAGTGATTCTATTGGGGGTAAAGATTAGACTTTGGATTCTGTTGGGGAATAGTGAATGAGCTGGGGAGATTTTAGATCATCCTTTGGAGACATTGCCTAGGGAGAATGATTCTTTGGAATTCTGCTGGGGAAAATCTAGTGTCCTCTGGAGTTCCGCTGGGGGAAATCCTTGTGTCTTTTGGAGACCTTGTGGAGGAAAGTCAAGTTTAATGCCATAAACTCCACTGGGGAAGTGATTAGGTGGTCCAGGGTTTGGACGTACTGCTTGAGACCTTTGGGGTACAGGGGGTGATCTTTAGAGATCCTCCAGGGACGTTGTCGGGAGGAGTTTTACTTTGTTTTTGAGAGTTTCACTGGGGAAATGAGGGTTTCACTTGGGGGAAGGTGAAATTTTCTTGGTGAAACTTTTCTAAATCCTTCCTGGGATTTTTAGGAATTTCCTGAGAATTTTTCAGGGCTTTCTGGAATTTTCTGGGAATATTTGTACGAAATTTTAAGGGGGGTGCCAGTCGGCATGGTTCAGAGGGTGCCATTCAATAGTGGCACAGACTTTTGGACTGCGTCGGGAAGGTGAGGGGTCAGTGCTGATCGGTGGGTGGGGGCTCAATGCCGATCGGCATGACCCTTGGCATTCTATATAAAGGGGAGAATTCCCCTAATTTTCACAGCTTCTTGATTTCTTTCTTTCTGCGATTTTCCTCTGCAAATTGTTCTAGAATTCCTATCTCTAAGAAATGGTCGCCTTTGTGAGCACTGCAGCGCATAGAGAATGGTCGACTGTTGATTACTGGGCGAACATGGAGTAGAGGGCCTGGGCGCCTATTACTTTGGGGAGTGAGAACTCCTTTGATGCATTCGATCCGATTATGGATGAGCGGACCTTACTATAGGAGCCATCACGTCATCGGTCTTCGAGGATGGTGAATCCTGGCGGTTATGTAAGTAACCTGAATTTTGGCATTCTTTTCTTTTTGATGATTTTTTTCTGCCTTCTTGAATTTTGACAAGGTTCTTTTCTTTTGACAGTCTGATATCTCTTTGAAGAACATGCGTGCTCGTGGGAAGACGGGGCTTAAGGATGTCTGGGAGCATCTTCCACCTGTGGTGCGTTGGATGATATCTTCAGCGAGTTTTGGGAGGTTGGCGTCTGCACTGGATGAGACGCCTCGTTCGATAGCGTTCCTATGCTCTTTGGGGGGATATGGTGGGATACTACCCACACCTTCCATTTTGGCTTTGGGGAGATGATCCTGACTCCCATAGATGTGCAGCAGCTGCTGGGGCTATATTGCGATGGGGAGCAGATAAAGGTGGATCGTTCTCTGAAGGTGAGGCCGAAGGCGGTGGGGAGGATAGTTTTTGGGGATTCCATTCGGCTGTCCTTGCTGAAGGATGTTCTATTAAGTAGGGTGGTTGGTGTGGAGTATGGGCTGCAGGTGAGGCAGATGGCCATATTATTGGTGCTGGGAGGTTTCATGGTGGCGTCGAGTGGCGACGTCGTCCATTTGTGGTTCTTGCCGTACTTGAGGATGTTTTCGAACATTCCTCTCTATGATTGGGGTAGCCTGACTTTGGTGACCCTCTATTTTTCTTTGGATTCATTCAGCCGATGCTGTCGGCAAACTTTTACTGGAGCCACGTATCTTCTTCAGATATTTCTGTAATTTTGCGCATTTTCCTTTCATGCATTCGCATTTTCCTTATGCGTCTCTTTTGATTATGAATTCTTATCTTTGGCAGACGTGGTTTTATGAGGTGATTGGGTGCAATACTCCACTGATTGCTCTGAAGGACGATACTGTTGGGGACTTCTACCGATTGTATTAATGGCGTAAGGCCAATCGACAGTCGAAGGGATCTCTCTCTCTCTGGAGGCGGTGCGTCAGGTCTTGAATGGCCTGACCAGTGGTAGGGTAAGACTCTTTCCTTTTAGCTTTGATTTTTGGCATGTTCTAATTTTGTATTGACTTATGCCCGTCGGGGATTTTCAGGTGACCTTTTACCCTTGGGGGACAGCTATTTAGGATACGGGGGATACCGGGGTGAATACACAGATAAGGCGTTTGCTGGCGTATGAGTTCGGCCATTCCTAGTATCTGGGGGAGCGGGTGGTTTGGCAGATTACTGAGGAGGAGGTGGTGGTGCCACCTACGCAGCCTCCTATGTCTATGAGGCGAAAGTGGCTGTTGCAGGAGGATACGAGGATCACGGCTATGATCGACGATTCCTACTTGTTGTACACTGATACGACCGCGCTCTATGACTATATGGACTTTGTGACGAGCTGGTTGATGGCACCCAGCATATATGATGCCTACCTTTCCCTCCTGCGGGTTCAAGTCGGGTGGTGGGGTCTTCCCAAAACGACGGTGGTCCATCGACGTCTACGGAGGCGGCGACTTTAGAGGTTCCCTTTGTGCGGTTGCATACCCCTTCATACAACATTCGGCGGGCTGATGGATGGATGGTGCCTATGTTTCACCATCCTCATGCGATGGATCCGGAGGAGTTGGGTTTGACAGAGGAGGTTCTTCATCCTGTGGTATACCTTTCTGTTATTTCCCTCTTTTTGGTTCCTTTTCTGTTTTGATCCTTATTTGATAATGATTTTGCCTTCTTCTTGCAGCAAGTCAGAGTGTCGACCACTTGGCTAAGGGATATTAGAGACTGGATCTCATTGGTGACTGCCCACATTCGGGATGCGATCCCAGTTCCTTCTTGCTTAGTGCCATCTACTTCGTCCGAGGAGGTCTCTGGCTTGGGTAGTGGTGGTGTTTCGTCTCTCCGTAGGGGAAAGAGAGCGCATCGCAGGGGTGGAAGCTCTTAGAGAGTGGGGGTGAAGGGTAGTGAGAGAGAGAGAAAATGTGGGTTCGGGCTAAGTCCCGTTGTTTTTTGCTTTTCTTTTATTTCCTGCAAAATTTGATGTAACACAAAAGAATATATATATATATATGTAATGCAATTGGATTTTTTTATTATCTTTTGTTAATGATGGATGAATGCATGCACATACGCCTTTTACTTTGCTGCTGAGATCGTAAAAAGAGATATTTTTGGTATTTTGAAGGAAAGTTAAAAAATGAAAAATTATATAGGGGTGGAAGAGGATTTTTGAAATTCTATTGAGAATATCAATTTTATGTTTATTGAGCTTCTGATTTTGACAAAAGAGGAAAAAGGAAAACTTCCAAAAATAGGGAGTTGCCGATCGGCAAGACCCTTGTGTGACACCCCGACTAATTAAATACCGGGTAGCTACTCCTTTATTAAATTAAATCAAAATACCAAGTTGGTTCAGTTAATAGCATCACTGTCGAAAACATTTTTGAGTAATTACTAACCACCTAGTATTTAAAAGTAAGATGTCAAATTTTAAATTAAGTCTGATTAACAAGCAGTAAGTGAGATATAAAAGAATAACATAACCATACACCATAAAGTCTCAACGAAGTAACCGACAAACATTAATGAGTCCAGAGGAAAAACTCCTCACAACAATCCCACAACTGAAATAAATAAAACAGTGTATCCTGAATTAATTACATGCCAAAAGTCTGAATAACTGATATGAAATGTCTCTAAAAGAAATGGGCGACATGCCCTACAAGTGTTGGAACTGAATATGGAGTCAAAACCAAAAGAAGCGTCTACTAGCAAGGCCCTGTAACTTCCACAACAGCTACAGCTCGTCACCTGAATGGAAATACTATGCATGGTGTCCTTGTGGCTGGGCACCTAAAAGGTTTTTTACAAAAAAAATAGATTTGAAAGCAAACGGGTCAGAGCCCGAAAGTGGAGAGTATTTTAAAAATAGCAAGTGCTTTAATAACATTTAAAACAATGAATGCAAAATACATGTTAGGACGTGCGCTCACATGAAATACTCACCCCTCAACTAATTGTGCACTCCTTACGTACCGTACCCATCTAAATGACATTCATATCTAACTAAACCGTTTTAAGTTCTACCCCTTTCTACTCGATTCCCATTATACATTCTAACGTTATCAATTAAATAGAGGACCTTACTTAAACTCGGATTCTCAATTATTAACAATACAATTCATTACAGGTTATCCCTTTTTATTTTCTCAAGGCGTGACCATAATTATACTCACAATACCAACCTGAAAATTCTCATTATTTAAGCGTGTATTATTCACGTCATAAATATACAATACAATCACCCCTAGACTAAGCTGCGGTCCACACATACTCTGCTATCCATCCCGGTACATCACGTACATAAGGATCACGCATTCCGAATCTCTCAGGAATCGTTCTCAGATAACAACAATCACAATCAATGGAGGCGAACACAGTCACATCACATGGGTCACGCACATACCTACGCTCCCACGATCAGCAGACTTATTAACTTCCCAATAAGTCCTTCTCTGACCTATGTCCTTGAGGTACCAATCTATATCCCCCCGTAGGCACACAAATATTAGATGGTCCTAAACAAACGCAAACCTCCCGTGATAGCAAGTATGGTAGGTATGTCATACACATAAGTTATATACTAAGCATTCACACATCTTAGATGTCTCAATATTAATAAAGGTATATTCTACATCCTTATACCATTATTCCAATTTTATACATTTTAAGTCTTCCGATAATGTATAATGTAGACTGTCGACACATCTCACGTCATAGTTTCTTGTACTTAAAACCTATCTCAAAGGGATTATTAAGTTTCCTATTATTCCCACATATAACATCATTATTCTTAAGGTCCTTACTTCTGCCCCAAACCTCATTTCATCAAATTATTCAAATTTACTCTTTTAACCCTAATATTATCTCACTCATCGAATTTCATTAGATTTTAGAATAATTCCTCAAATTGAATTTTAATTAAGGTCCAAATTTTATAACCATACCTACTGGTCTTCCTTAAGTCTAAGGATATTCATAAAGTCTCTAATAATAATTTTCTAAGGGTTAACATCATTAAAATTTAACTAGGGAAAATTTTACTCATTCTGGGAAGGTCGATCGATCGATCTTGAACATCGATCGATCGATGGTGGTCGATCGATCGACTGATGAATGTCGATCGATCGATTGCACCAGATAGGCAACGAACTGCTTCATTTTGCAGTCCTCAAATCGTCCCAAAAATTCATTACAATGCATGAAACTTCATTCTAACGTTATAATATCATCAAATAATCATCCTACAACATTGTTAACGTTCTAAAACTAATTAATCATCACCCAAAGGCCTTATTTAGATCAAAACATCCTCAAGAACCCTAGTCTTCTATTTCTTTCAAGAACAACAGTAATTCTCTTCTTTAATCCATTTTTAGATCATCAAGTATTATGTTTTGGATTCATAATTCGTCCAGAATATGTCTACATGCAATTCCTAACATGGTTTATAGTTTTAATCCTCAAATTCATGGGTCTATATCAATCTTCCAAGACAAAATTTGATAATTACACTAAACATGGAAGAACACATTCATTGAATCAATTGTAAATAAATCACTTGCCTTATGTTCTTTAGATTTTTGTTGTTGGTTGAAGAAGGTTGAATTGCTTTCTCTCTCTCTCTACATGTTCTTCTCCAAGATGACAATGGTGGTTTAGAGGTTGCCTTAGGAACCTCTTAAAATTTCTTCCAATAACTCCCATAGCCCATTAAGTCATTTAGTGTTGTTAGTGGGTTTAGTGGGTAGACTAAATCAGATTTTAACTTCTAATTTTCGTGGGTTTTAATTCCCAAAATCTCGCAATTACCAAACTAGCCTTTTGGGTTGCCGGTATGGCCTAAAAATGCCCCGGGACCCAAACTAAACCCCCGGATAGTGTTTTCTGACTATTTTGACCCTTCCGGACTCGTTGGCGCACTCAAAATGACCATAAAGTTGATAAAAATAAAATTCACTTTTTAATTCAAATAATTACATTCCTGACGCGACTGTCACCTGCGTCCCAACTAAATTTTCCAAATTGCCGTATTTCAGCCTCGCGACAATTTCAATATTTTCAATATTCATATATTGCCATATATACACATTATAATCAAATACCAACTCACATCTTGTTAGTATTTTATCCGGATCAATTCTCAATTAATTCACATTTAATTTAATTAATCCCATAAATAAATATCGATAAAAATGCGGGGTATTACATACTTCCCCCCTAATAACAGAATTTCGTCCCGAAATTCGGAACTAGAAAGTACCTGGTAAAAATAACTCTGGATAACGTTCGCGCATATTATCCTCGCGCTCCCATGTGGACTCCTCGACATTATGATGTCGCCACTGAACACGCACTAACGGAACTATCTTTGACCGCATTTTCCGCTCATTTTGGTCTATAATAGCAATCGGCCCCTCCTCGTAGGAGCTATCAGGCTGGAGATCAATGTCCTCCAAAGCAATGTGAGAATGAGCCAAATCGTCTCTAAGATATTTCCTTAGCGAGGAAATATGAAACATCCGATGCAAATGCTCCGGTAATCCAAGTTTATAGGCAACAGACCCAATCCGCTCGATGATAGGGAATGACCCCACATATGTCGGTGCCAACTTCCCCTTCTTCCCAAATCGCATAATCCCCTTCATAGGAGATACTCTGAGTAAAGCCTGGTCCCTCACTTGGAACTCCCTGAAGAACCTCTTCGCATCAGCATAGCTCTTCTGCCAATCCTGAGCTACCCGATAACGCCTCAAATGGAGCCATGCTAATGGTGAACTGGTAGGAGTTGTTGTAAGCAAACTCCACCAGTGGAAGATACTGCTCCCATCCACCCCCAAAATCAATGATGCACATACGCAACATGTCCTCCAACATCTGGTTTGTACGCTCGGTTTGCCCATCGGTCTGTGGGTGATATGCCGTACTCAACCGCAACTCCGTGCCCATGGCCTCTTGAAAACTCTCCCAAAACCGCGAAACAAATATCTTGTCTCGGCCAGACACGATATTTAGGGGCACACCGTGAAGTCTCATAATTTCTGCAATAAAAAGCTGGGCATACTGTCCCGTAGTGTAGTCTATCCTTATGGGTAGAAAATGAGCGACTTTGGTCTACCTGTCCATAATTACCCAAATGGAGTCGTGACCTCTCTGTGACGTAGGCAACCCCGTGATAAATTCCATGGATATTCTCTCCCACATCCACATCGGGACCTCTAATGGCTGTAGAAGTCCTGCCGGTCTCTGATGATCCACTTTTACCAGCTGACAAGTGGCGCATTTAGAAATAAACACGGCAATATCTCTCTTCATCCCGCTCCACCAATACTGACGTCTCATATCTTGGTACATTTTGTCCCCACCGGGATGTACCACGAATCGTGAGCCGTGCGACTCTGCCATCACCTCGTGTCGCAATTCGTCCCATTCCGGAACTACCAGTCTGCCATTGAAGCGTAATCCCCCGTCTGAGCTAACGGTATAGGACTCGGCTCCCTCTGCTAATAATCGAACTATCTGCTCCTGACAGAACGAGTCATCTGCTTGTGCCTTTACCACTCTCGTGACAATCTGCGGTGTAACAGTCATCACCGACATGAATGATCGGGCCACTGCATCCTGGTGTCCCAACTCCTTCCACTTTGCCTTCCACACCCCTGCCACTTCATCTACTGGCCTACAACTCAACGCGTCTGCTACCACGTTAGCCTTCCCCGGGTGATATTGGATATCAAACTGATAGTCCTTCACAAACTAAAGCCACCTCCGTTGCCGCATATTCAACTCCTTCTGCGTGAATAGGTACTGTAGGGACTTGTGGTCCGTGAACAATCGAAACTTCTCCCCCAAAAGATAATGTCTCCAAATCCGAAGGGCAAATACCACTGCCACTAAATCCAAGTCATGGGTGGGGTAATTCTTCTCATGAGGCTTAAGCTTACGGGAAGCATAGGCTATGGCCTGACTCTCCTGCTGTAATACACCTCCAAGTCCTTGTAAGGACGCGTCGGTGTAAACTAGATACTCAACTCCCAGTCTCGGCAATGCTAACACAGGTGCTGAGGTCAACTTGTCCTTCAACTCATCAAATGCCAACTGACAGGCATCACTCCAAATGAACGGCACACCTTTACGAGTCAGATGTGTCAAGGGACTCGCTATCTTGGAGAAACCCCGAATAAACCTCCTGTAGTATCCTGCTAGGCCCAAGAAACTACGGATCTCAGTCGGTGTCGTGGGCTGTCCCCACTCCCTCACTGCGGATACCTTTCCCGGATCAACAGATATCCCCCGGTCGGAAATAATATGACCCAAAAATTGAACCTCCTTTAGCCAAAACCCGCACTTCTCATTCTTTGCATACAACTCGTTCTGGAGTAGCGTCTGCAAAACCTGCCTCAAATGCTTGGCGTGCTCCTCCTCTGTCTGGGAGTAAACCAGAATATCATCAATGAAGACAATGACGAACTGATATAGGAACTCTCTGAACACCCTATTCATCAAGTCCATAAACACGACTGGAGAATTGGTCAAACCAAAAGGCATAACCCGAAACTCGTAGGAGCCATATCTCGTTAAGAAAGCAGTCTTCTAGACGTCCTCCTCCCTAATACGCAACTGATGGTATCCCGATCGCAAATCAATCTTTGAGAAGAAAGAAGCTCCTCTCAGCTGGTCAAATAAGTCATCGATTCGGGGCAACGGATACTTATTCCCTATCGTGACCTTATTCAACTCCCGATAATCTACACACAACCTCAATGATCCATCCCTCTTCTTCACGAACAACACAGGGGCACCCCACGGTGAAGTACTCCTCCATATAAACCCCTGACCCAATAACTGCTCAATCTGATCCCGTAACTCTCTCCTCTCAGTTGGAGCCATACGGTAAGGTGCGCGGGCAATAGGCCGAGTGCCCGGCGTCAAATCGATCACAAAATCTATCTCTTTACTCGGAGGTAATCCAGGTATATCCTGAAATACATCGGCAAACTCTCGAACAACCGGAATCGAATCAAGTGGTGTCACCACTTCCTTAGAGGTCTCCTCCTCTATATAGTACAAATGAGATGACGATCCTCCTTCAGGACGAGGCATCGCCACTAAAGACATCTCCTGCCCTGGAATGGCAAAGATAATACTCCTACTAAAACAGTAAATCATGGTTCGATACGCAACTAGCCAATCCATACCAATAATGGCATCATACTCGGTCATCTCTAACACTAACATATCCGCGGGTAGAGTAAGCCTCCCGATCTCTATACCCACGCCCCTACATATAAGGGAAATCATGGAACCCCTACTCAGCGGTGAATCTACAGAGGTAACCGTGCTCTCGGCGGTGTCTAACAACCCAATGGTGCGTGAAAATCTCATAGCAATGAAACAATGTGTAGCCCCCGTGTCAAATAAAATACGCCCCAGAGTCCCCTGAATAGAGAACATACCCTCAATGGCTGGTGGATCCTGTGGGGCTACGGCCTGCTGGAGCTGATACACTCTCCCATACTGAAGCTGTCCCTACTGAACTAGGACTGCTGGAATGGGTGGTAATGCTGCCATCTGTGGTGGTGCTGGGAGGGCGGCGGGAAACATAGGCCTCTGCGGCTCCTCTCGAGCACCCTCCTGCTGCTGCGGGGCCCTGCCCCTATCAGGACAATCCTGGCATTTATGGCCAGTCTTGCCACAAACGTAACACTTCCTCGGGAAGTTCCCCCCTCTCTGTCCCTGCTGCCCTCGGCCCTGGTGGCCGTTACCATTCCTCCCCTGGCCCTGCTGAAACTGCTGTTGACCATTCTGCCCCTGCTGGCCCTGATGGCCGTTCGGACCCTGATGGCCCTGCCTGAAACCTCCCTGTCCGTGTCTGAAATTTCCCGATCTGAACCTCTTATGATCCCCCTGCTGGGAACCCTGGTCACCCTGTCTCTGCCCCTGAGTAGATTATGCCCCACTGGCACCATTTCCTCCAGTCCCGCCCTGATGGCTGGACTCTCCTGATCTCTTGCTCTCAGCTATGTGAAAGCGGTGATCCTGGCAGTGTAACAGTGCAGCGTTAACCACATCAGAATAAGTGGCCAACGAGAGGTTCCCCAACAAATGTTGACGGATCCTCCATGTCAATCCATCGGTGAACTTATGGATCTTCTTCTCCTCTGTCGGTATTTCATCCGGAACAATATTCAGTAGATTAGTGAATTCGGCCTCATACTCGGCCACAGTCCTTCCCTCCCGTCTGAGATTCATTAGCTTCCTCCTCATTTTCATGTGAACAACTGACGGAAAATACTTGCGGTCGAACCGCACCCAGAACTCCTGTATCGTGAGAGTATCTCTCTCCTCCACGGTGGTAATAGAATCCCACCACTGCAGTGCAGATCCCACTAGCTTGAAAGTAGCTAGTACCTGCTTCTGAACGTCGGTGAACTCATACATCCTCAAGTGCCTCTGAATGTCTTTCCTCCACTGACTTGAAACCACAACATCGGAGCTATCTGCGAACTCCGGTGGGTGTGCTTTCTGAAAAGCATCACGTACGCGTTCCCAAGAAGACGAGAATGCATGTGCCTGAATCGGCGCGGCTACTGGCGCATGAGGTGGTGCCTGCTGTACAACTGCTAGAGCGTCATTTATCGCTTGGGCTACAATGGCTGCAACCTCAGCGGCATTCATGGTGCCCTGTACCTGTGCTGGCTGGGGCTCTGGATGTGCATTCCTAGGAACCCGTGGTGCACGTCGTGGAGGCATCTGAATTAAGAGTAAAGTCTATAAATTTCGCAGTTATAAACTCAAAATAGCTGAATAACGAAGCATACATAAAAGAATACAACAGTCCTAAAATATAGGTCTCTACATCAAAGAAAGCTCAGCGGAAACATAATAAGCCATACATATCCTAAAGGACACTAGAACCTGATGCTCTGATACCACCTGTGACACCCCGACTAATTAAATACCGGGTAGCTACTCCTTTATTAAATTAAATCAAAATGCCAAGTTGGTTCAGTTAATAGCATCACTGTCGAAAACATTTTTGAGTAATTACTAACCACCTAGTATTTAAAAGTAAGATGTCAAATTTTAAATTAAGTCTGATTAACAAGAAGTAAGTGAGATATAAAAGAATAACATAACCATACACCATAAAGTCTCAACGAAGTAACCGACAAACATTAATGAGTCCGGAGGAAAAACTCCTCACAACAATCCCACAACTGAAATAAATAAAACAGTGTATCCTGAATTAATGACATGCCAAAAGTCTGAATAACTGATATGAAATGTCTCTAAAAGAAATGGGCGATATGCCCTACAAGTGTTGGAACTGAATATGGAGTCAAAACCAAAAGAAGCGTCTACTAGCAAGGCCTTGTAACTTCCATAATAGCTACAGCTCGTCACCTGAATGGAAATACTATGCATGGTGTCCTTGTGGCTGGGCACCTAAAAGGTTTTTTTACAAAAAAAATAGATTTGAAAGCAAACGGGTCAGAGCCCGAAAGTGGAGAGTATTTTAAAAATAGCAAGTGCTTTAATAACATTTAAAACAATGAATGCAAAATACATGTTAGGACGTGCGCTCACATGAAATACTCACCTCTCGACTAATCGTGCACTCCTAACGTACCGTACCCATCTAAATGACATTCATATCTAACTAAACCGTTTTAAGTTCTACCCCTTTCTACTCGATTCCCATTATACATTCTAACGTTATCAATTAAATAGAGGAACTTACTTAAACTCGGATTCTCAATTATTAACAATACAATTCACTACAGGTTATCCCTTTTTATTTTCTCAAGGCGTGACCATAATTATACTCACAATACCAACCTGAAAATTCTCATTATTTAAGCGTGTATTATTCACGTCATAAATATACAATACAATCACCCCTAGACTAAGCTGCGGTCCACACATACTCTGCTATCCATCCTGGTACATCACGTACATAAGGATCACGCATTCCGAATCTCTCAGGAATCGTTCTCAGATAACAACAATCACAATCAATGGAGGCGAACACAGTCACATCACATGGGTCACGCACATACCTACGCTCCCACGATCAGCAGACTTATTAACTTCCCAATAAGTCCTTCTCTGACCTATGTCCTCGAGGTACCAATCTATATCCCCCCGTAGGCACACAAATATTAGATGGTCCTAAACAAACGCAAACCTCCCGTGATAGCAAGTATGGTAGGTATGTCATACACATAAGTTATATACTAAGCATTCACACATCTTAGATGTCTCAATATTAATAAAGGTATATTCTACATCCTTATACCATTATTCCAATTTTATACATTTTAAGTCTTCCGATAATGTATAATGTAGACTGTCGACACATCTCACGTCATAGTTTCTTGTACTTAAAACCTATCTCAAAGGGATTATTAAGTTTCCTATTATTCCCACATATAACATCATTATTCTTAAGGTCCTTACTTCTGCCCCAAACCTCATTTCATCAAATTATTCAAATTTACTCTTTTAACCCTAATATTATCTCACTCATCGAATTTCATTAGATTTTAGAATAATTCCTCAAATTGAATTTTAATTAAGGTCCAAATTTTATAACCATACCTACTGGTCTTCCTTAAGTCTAAGGATATTCATAAAGTCTCTAATAATAATTTTCTAAGGGTTAACATCATTAAAATTTAACTAGGGAAAATTTTACTCATTCTGGGAAGGTCGATCGATCGATCTTGAACATCGATCGATCGATGGTGGTCGATCGATCGACTGATGAATGTCGATCGATCGATTGCACCAGATAGGCTACGGACTGCTTCATTTTGCAGTCCTCAAATCGTCCCAAAAATTCATTACAATGCATGAAACTTCATTCTAATGTTATAATATCATCAAATAATCATCCTACAACGTTGTTAACGTTCTAAAACTAATTAATCAATACCCAAAGGCCTTATTTAGATCAAAACATCCTCAAGAACCCTAGTCTTCTATTTCTTTCAAGAACAACAGTAATTCTCTTCTTTAATCCGTTTTTAGATCATCAAGTATTATGTTTTGGATTCATAATTCGTCCAGAATATGTCTACATGCAATTCCTAACATGGTTTATAGTTTTAATCCTCAAATTCATGGGTCTATATCAATCTTCCAAGACAAAATTTGATAATTACACTAAACATGGAAGAACACATTCATTGAATCAATTGTAACTAAATCACTTGCCTTATGTTCTTCAGATTTTTGTTGTTGGTTGAAGAAGGTTGAATTTCTTTCTCTCTCTCTGCAGAATTCTCCTCTCTCTCTCTACAAGTTCTTCTCCAAGATGACAATGGTGGTTTAGAGGTTGCCTTAGGAACCTCTTAAAATTTCTTCCAATAACTCCCGTAGCCCATTAAGTCATTTATTGTTGTTAGTGGATTTAGTGGGTAGAATAAATCAGATTTTAACTTCTAATTTTCGTGGGTTTTAATTTCCAAAATTCCAAAATTACCAAACTACCCTTTTAGGTTGCCGGTATGGCCTAAAAATGCCCCGGGACCCAAACTAAACCCCCGGCTAGTGTTTTCTGACTATTTCGACCCTTCCGGACTCGTTGGCGCACTCAAAATGACCATACGGTTGATAAAAATAAAATTCACTTTTTAATTCAAATAATTACATTCCTGACGCGACTGTCACGTGCGTCCCAACTAAATTTTCTAAATTGCCGTATTTCAGCCTCACGACAATTTCAATATTTTCAATATTCATATATTGTTATAATCAAATACCAACTCACATCTCGTTAGAATTTTATCCGGATTAATTCTCAATTAATTCACATTTAATTTAATTAATCCCATAAATAAATATCGATAAAAATGCGGGGTATTACACCTTGTCCTGCCTATCGGCAGTCAAGTCCAGTCCCATGAATTCAAAGCTTTGATTAGTTCCCTCTTCAGCCTTTTGTACTTTCTGGGGTAGGATTCCCTCCGATTTCTGTAGGGATTATGTCTTTTGTAAGGGTTCTCAAGTATAAAAAGGGGTAGGGGTGGAGTGTTTTCATCACACCTTCACATTCTTACTTACTTGCCTACTATCTCTTAGTCCTGCAAGATGGGTCTCCCTGGTAGCATTGAGTTTTCTAACTATCTCGAAGCCTTAGAAGCGATGTGCT
This sequence comes from Sambucus nigra, assembly GCA_949130495.1. NCBI lineage: Eukaryota > Viridiplantae > Streptophyta > Magnoliopsida > Dipsacales > Adoxaceae > Sambucus > Sambucus nigra. The sequence continues at coordinate 350,059,432 of OX422221.1, forward strand.
CTTATAATGTCGATTATGATGCTCTCAACATGCGTCAGGTCTCTTTGTGGAGTAGTCGGTCCATTGAGTGGAACATGCTGATGACGACGGTACAATTTTGGTACCCCGAAGACCATGTATTATGCTTTGGGTTGAATGAGGTTTGTCCTACCAATGAGGAATTTTTTGCCATGCTGGGGATAAATCACAATGTTACTGCAGCTTTACCCGAATTTTCCCATTGTCCTAGGGATTTATTGGCCGGGCTTCTTCGTATTCCACCTTCGGCGGTCAGACCATTGGTTACTGGAGGAATGATCTCCCTCCCAGCGGTGTTGTAGTTCGTGCATTTGCGGGAGGTAGGTGATACTGGCTATGCTGGAGCCGTTGCTCTGGGCCTGGTTTAAAAATTATTGTTGGTGACTGGGGAACTACTGGTGGATCCTTAACTTGCAGCCATTACTTCATGGATGCCATACCATCGCAATCCTACGACGGTGATACTGGCGGAGACCCTGAATGGTCTGGATGCCTGGCGAGAAGGACGTTCTGACTTCCTACGGGGTAGCCCCGTGATTCTGTTCATGTGGTTGTCTGAAAGACTTTGCCTATTGACTCTTCCAGAATATTCTTTGTCGGTTGTACCCAACTTCTTTTCGCATCACTTCTTCAGTGTTGGCTTAAATATTGAGAGCTGGGAGAATTGGCTTGTGGAGCATGGGGCTCGGAATCTGTTCTGGTCAGTGCCTTAGTGGGGACAGTTGTTGTCTGTTCTGGAGCAAGGAGAATACCCGTATATGCGACTAGTTGGTCTCAGACAGCCTCTTTTTATTTCCCTTGGCGGATTTTGCACCAATTTGGCTGGGCATAGGTCGTGCCACCTCGGACACTAAATTTCTTTTTGATAGAGGATTTGACCGAGCATCTGTGCATGCGACTTGGCTCTATGTGGGAGAGTCGGCATCCGTTGACCCGTCCTTCTCAGTCTATTGGGAGAGTTTGGCATATCCCTGGGGATTATATGAAGTGGTTGTGGAGGAGAGTAGTTAGCAATATGTTGGCAGTGGAGACTGGACAAAAGTGGCTTGTCTCTTTTGACACCATAGAAGGAGGTGTTGTGGTCTTTTCAAAGCTGGTTTGAGGTTATCGCTCCATGAAGTGTCTACGACACTTTGCTCAGGCTGGGGAAACTTTGGGACCCCAGGATGCAAATGATGATGACAGAGCGGTCTCCTCTGATAGTTGTGGATAGGACTCCTGGAGATTTTATTGTGTAATGGGGGATAAATGTGGGGATTTTATTTGGCTTTTTTAGGAGGGTAGGGGGAAAGGGAGTTATCCGTTCCTTTTCTTATGTAATTTGTATCGTAGTTTCTTATTAGTGAAATAAACAAGTTTTGATCATCCAGCTGTGCCTTTCAATCAGTTTTGTATTTTTTGAATTATCTATACCGATCGCTAAGGCATACATAATCCTTTTGTTAAAATATATGTTAGAATTGACTGTTGTTCTTGGAGATAAGAAAAGAATAGTATTTTGTGAAAAAGAAATGGCCTTGCTCATGTAAGGTATATGAGCTGCCTACGTACCTCTAGGGTTTTGAAAATTTTATACTTTGTTTGAAATTGGTTATTTGCAGAGGATCAGGCCCACGTAGTTCTGGGTGGGAGGAAATGAAGATTTTTTTTTTGAATAGAAGGGAGATGAGAAGAGTCGTAGCGTGCTGAGATTTTGGACTAGAGGTAGAACTTCTTGAGATGGTCCTGGTTGACTGTACGATCCATCTCTTCCCCACCTATGTTGGTAAGCGTGGCGGCACCGCTGGACAAGATCTTCTTGACAATGTAGGGGCCGCTCCAATTGGGTTTGAATTTCCCTCTGGGGTCCCAGATGGGTTCTATGATTTCTTTGAGGGCTAGGTCCCCTTCTTGGACACCACGCTCCATGAATCTCTTGTTGAATGAACGCGCTATTCGGCGATGGTACCCTTGTATATGGTATAGTGCTTTTAATCTCCTTTCGTCTAGGAGGGTCAGCTCGTCAAGACGACTTTGGTACCAGTTTTCTTCATTGACCTTGCTTTTAATCATGACACATAGCAAGGGTATTTCCAACTCCACGGGTAGGACTGCTTCCACACCGTAGACTAGAGAGTAAGGGGTAGCCCCAGTAGAGGTTCGAATGGAGGTTCGGTATCCCCAGAGGGCGTACGCGATCCGGTCGTCCCAATCCTAATAGCTTTCGGTCATCTTAATGATGATGGCTTTGAGGTTCTCGTTGGCAGCTTCAACTACACCGTTGGTCTGAGGTCAGTAGGGAGAAGATTTGTTTCTATGAATCCTATACTCATTGACCACCTCTGTGACTTATGCCTCGAAATGAAACTCGTTATCTGATACTAGCTCGAGTAGGACCCCATACCGGCAGATGATGTTTTTCTTGATGAATTTGGCCACTTTCTTAGCGTTTAGTACTGCGTATGACATAGCTTCGACCCATTTGGTGAAGTAATCAATGGAAACTAGGATGAAATCATGCCCATTGGAAGATTTTGGTGTAACCTTCCCTATGATGTCGATGCCCCAGGTGGAGAACGGCCAGGGAGAAGTCATATTGTATAATTCGCGTGATGGTAGATGCTGAAGGTTGGAGAACTATTGGTATTTTAGGCATCTCTGATCATAAGCGGTGTAATCCTGGGTCATTTTGGTCCAGTAGTAGCCCTGTCAGATGATCTTCTTGGCAAGCATGTGACCGTTCATATGGGGTCCGCATTCCCCACTGTGGATCTTCTGCACTATCTTTTCAATGTCAGTCGCTACGATGCAGTGTAGACGGGTTCCGTCAAAGTTCCTTTTGAGCCGTGCTTTGTGACAGATGATGTACTGGGCAACCAGTCTTTGAAGGGTTGCTCGATCTTTCTTATTAGAACCCTCGGGATACCTACCATGCTTGAGAAGGTGCCAGATATCATAGTACCAACAATTGGCTATCTCGGGATCTTCTGTGGTTACGATCTCAATGTGGTAGCAGTGGGTTGGTTTATCTTGCTTTTGAATCGGGAAGGGGGTCATTGTGATTCCTATGGGCATGTCGACCACGGAGGACAAGGTAGGGAGAGCATCGGCTAGGTTAATCTTTACTCGAGGTAGGTAATGGAAGGTGATATCTTGGAATTGGGAGGCTAGTTTTTCTAAGTGGGCATGGAAGGGTTGGAGTTTCTCGTCCTTAACTCTCCATTTTCTGAGCACTTGACCGATGATGAGGGCGGAATCCCGGTAGACGTCTAGGCATTGAATACTTTTCTTGAGAGAAACTTTGAGGCCTATTGTGCATGCCTCGTACTCAGTCATGTTATTGGTACAAGGGAAATCCAACTTGATGGAAATGGGAGTGTGGGAGTCATCTAGGGCGATCAGAAGTATCCCAATGCCATATCCCTTTTTATTGGCAGCACTGTCAAAGAACATTTTCCATCGAAGATTGTCTTGAGCAGTGCAAAGGATGTTTTCATCTATGAATTCAGAGATCCAGACATCAGCTTCTTCTACAGGGTAATCAACGAGGTAGTCAAAGATGGGTTTTCCTTTCATGGCTTTCTGCGTGATGTACACGATATCGAACTCGGCTAGGAGCATCAACCATCGGGTCATTAGGCTGAATAAGGCGGGTTTCTTAAGAAGGTATTTGATGGGGTCCATTTGGGATATAAGTTTGACGGGGAAGGTGAGCATGTAGTGACGCAGCTTTTGGGTGACCCAGACAAGTGCCACACGCCTTTTCCAAAGCAGTGTAGTTAACCTCGTACCTGACCAATTTGTGACTGGCATAATAGATAGATCTTTCTTTGCAATAATCTTCAAGGTATTGGGCTAGTAAAGCCCCAACTACAGTGTCGGTTATGGTTAGGTATATGAGCAAGGGGAGACCAGGCTGTGGTGGCATAAGTACCGGAGGTTGAGTAAGGTATTATTTGATTCGGTCAAAAGCTTCTTAGCATGCTTTGTTCCAAACTTTAGTTGAATCCTTTCGGAGGAGTTTGAAGATCGGTTCACAGATGGAGGTTAGCTGGATGATGAACCAGCTGATGTATTACAATTTCCCAAGGAAACCTCAGACTTATTTCTCTGTTCGGGGAGGTGGCATCTTAAGTATGGCTTTCAGCTTGGCGGGATCTACTTCTATCCCCTTCTCACTAACCATAACTCCCAAGAGTTTTACCTTTGTAACACCGAAGATGCATTTCTACGGATTGAGTCTCATCTGATACTTTCGCAGTCGTTCAAAGAACTTTTGGAGAACAGGAACATGACCTTATCTGGTCTTGGACTTGATAATCATATCATCCTCATAGACCTCAACTTCTTTATGAACCAGATCATCCAGGATGGTTGTGGCAGCCCTCTGGTAGGTAGCCCCAGCGTTCTTGAGACCAAATGGCATGACAGTGTAGCAAAAGGTTCCCCATGGGGTAATGAATGTGGTTTTTTCTTGGTGGTCTGGGTGCATTTTGATTTGGTTGTATCCGATAAACTCATCGATGAATGATTTGAGATCATGACTGGCTATGTTGTCTATGATCATGTCGATATTGGGTAACGGATAATCATCCTTTGGAGTCTCGATAGTCTACACACATATGAACTTTTCCTCCTGATTTCGGTACGAGCACTATGTTGGCTAGCCATGTGGGATATTTGATCACATGAATGAAGCCTACGTTCAACTGTTTGACCACCCCTTCTTTAACTTTGAGCAACCATTCGGTGCAAAGTTTTCTCAATTTTTGTTTGATCGACTTGTAATCTGGGAGAGTGGGAATCTCGAGCTGAGCTATTTCAGGATCAATGTCGGGGATATCATCATAGGACCATGCGAAGACATCCACGAATTCCTTTAGCAATTATTTGAGTTGTGCATGCTCATGCTCATCGACGGTAGCCCCTATCCTAATCTCGTGCAGTTGGCTACTAGAATCGAGGTTAATAATAACAGTCTCTTCTTCATTAACTTGAATGTGGTTATGTTGTTTATTATTAACCTTATTTAGATCAGTTAAGAATTGTTCATTTGCAAATCATCATCATCAAAAGTTTGATTAGAATCCAAATAGTTATGTAAGGCACAACAAGATACTCAAAATCTTTGTTTATTTCATTGATAGGAAAAAAACATTGAAAGACTAGTCAAAAGAGGACTCGATTACATTTGAACAAGGATAGACAACATAAGAAGAAAAGGGGTAAACATTAGGATTAGGGGAGATTTCAGCAGGTAGAACTGGCGCAGCATGCAGTTGAGGAGAGGTGCATCAATAGCTTTAATCAGTTAGGACGGATCCGGTGATGTAGTGCCTGAGTGAACCATACAGAGTGTTATCCCTAGTGTCTGTAAGTTAAAGGAATCTTCAGAGGCACTTTCCTCAGTCTCTTCGGTATCTTTGATGATCGGTTGTACATGGTGTTGGGAACCTTCGGCCCATGGGTAGCTATCTTGGAAGAAGATATCCATTCCAGGCTTTATCTTCTTGTCTGTATAATCATACCATGGTTCCAGAAAGCCGCTAAAGGGGAAGTCCTTACCCTCTTTGACAAATCACCCGTTCAAGGAGTCACCTGGGATAGTTTGGATGCAGTCTAGTCTTCTCTTTGGTCGAGACTGGCAGATCGTTCTGAGCTCTTATTCTGATAGTTGAAACCCCAAACCACATAAAGTGCATATTTATGAACATCTGAATCACATTGACGTTGCCATGAGAGGCGTATTCTGGACAAACTTTCTTTGAAGTTTTCCCCTGCCGGGAGTAAAATTGGTTCAACTCGGAATCCTGATAGGAGCATATCATTTGACCCGTGCTGTATTTAAAGGATTGGACTACTGGTACTTGCACCATCGGTATTGTCGTCATCGCCCAAAATGGTGGTGACTCATCCGTCGACGAAGAATTTTAATTTATGATGGAGTGAGGAAGACACGCCCTTGATACTGTAGAGCCAAGGTTGTCCTAGCAATAGGTTAAAACAGATTGGGATGTCAATAACTTGGAATTCAACGACAGCGTTTATTGGGCCAGCCGTTATTACAAGCTTTATGGATCCCATCACCTCCCGACGGGTATTATCGTAGGCACGCACAACAGCGGAGGTTGGAGCGAGGTCGCTTTCTTTTAGTCCTAAATATTTGAAGGTTCTCAGTGGGCAGACATTCAAGGCGGATCCATTGTCGACAAGAGAAAGTGGTACAACATTCCCCATAACTTCGACGGAGATGTTGAGTGCATGAATGTGGTTTGGTCCAATCTTGGGGATTTCTTCTTTGAAAAAGGATAGCATTTGGGTAGAGGTCAAGTATCCGACCAAATTTACCGCTTATTATGGTGTGGTAGAAGGATGAACTGTGGGTCCAGTGAGCAACTTGATCAAAGCATTTCTGTGTAGCTGAGAAGACATGAAACCCCCCCATAGAGTGATGTTAGATTGAGTTTTCTTTAGTTAATCGAGGATCTTGCTCTCCTCGATGGTCATCTCTGGCATAGGAAGTTTTTCCATGACCTTCCCTTTGTAATGCCTCTCTGATCTGGTCATGTGATTTACTGAAGAAGGGAAGAATATGAATCCCATTTCCTTGTCGATCTCGAGTTGTTCTGCCACCTTGTTTATTTCTCCAATAAGTTCTTCAAACGATATCATTCCACACATATCGGCTACCGGGCAAATTTTCTCTAAAGCTTGTTCTTCATTCGAATATCTGAATTCTCCCCCCCATCCGGTGGCAACAATTCTATCTTTCCATGTAAAGTTAATGCATTCCACGACTTCAATGGCTTCTTCATACATGTCTTACCATTCTGTAGGGATACGTAAGGGTGACGGGACCAGGCACCCTTATAGCTTCAAAGCATCGAATAACTTGGTGATACTGCAAATGTTGTTGGTCTGCCTGAATAATTCTTCCATAATCTGGACAACATCATCCAGGATTACTTCATCGGTTGGTACTACCCAACTATCTGACTCTTGGGCCCATTTTCGTGCTTCTAAGAACAACGTACCGAAACTTTGGCAATTAATGATCATTCGTGAGGGAAATTTCAACCCGAACGCTAGGAGTTGGTTTAAGACTTCTGACAATTCCATACTTCCATTTTCAGAATGGGTACGAACAACGATGCATGCTCTAGTAAGGAGTGATAGTGCCTGATCAACGAGGCTAGTAGGGTGTAGGAGGGAATATGGGAAAATTTGAAGAGGTTTAGGAGAGTATATGGGCGTGATTTGAGTCGAGGGATCGAATTTTTGGTTCTCTTCTAGAAAGATGGCATTGGCGTGACTTGGAAGTGGGTTGTGCATAGTGTTTGGCTTAGGATTGGCTGGTAGGGCGATGGTACCCTAGTCAATTAGACATTGGATTATGTTTCGGAGGTGAAAGCATTGGTCGGTGGTATGGCCAGCAGTTTGGTGAAAAGTTCAATGGGCATCTGCCTTGAAGTTTCTTGGGAGTGGATTTGGCAATGGATGGGGATCCAAAGGTTTGATAAGGTTTTGACTTAACAAGGCTTGATAAACTTTGGAGAGGGGAGATTTAGCTCGGTGTATTCCTTTCGGACTGGGACAGGGCGACTTTCTAGTGCCCATGAGGTGGTTGGTTGAGAGATGTTATTAATGGTTGAGACTGTAGCATTGGCAGGTTTGTCATATTTTTTGGGGGTGAACTGTTCGGACACCTTTTTTGGTTCGACATCTGTTTTAGCAAGACCTTTCTCGATTTCTACTCCTGCTTCTCTGAGAGATCAAAAATGGGGATAGTATTATCTTCCCATCATTTCTCGGATATGGGGTAAGAAGTTCTTCTTCACTATGCTGACTTGTTCTTCCTCAAAAGGCCGATTGATCATGGTTGCTACTTTTTCCCTCCACCGGGCGATGAAGTTACTGACTCATTCTCCAGCGATATTTTTTAAGAAGCTCGAAATCATGATGGGTGAGCTCAAGCTATTCGTTGTATTTGTACCGTGACATGAATTATTGAGCCACATCCTCCCAACTATGAATTCTGGATTCTTCGAGAGACAAAAACCATCAGAGGGCGCTATCGTTCAGAGTTTGCTAAAACAATTGGGCCATCACTTCTTCAGAAGCCCCCAGTAGAGTCATGGAACGGTGATAACTTCGATGATAAACAATCGAGGGTCTACTTCCTCCGAATTTCTCGATATTTGGCATCTTGAACTTCTCGGGTAACCTCGCTTTAGGATAAGGAGACATGTGGGTGTAGTCCATTTAATTTCTTGAGATTCTGACTTGGTCAAACTTCTTGGTGAGCATCTTGAGGTCTTATTTGACTTTGTTCAGTTCCTCCTCTTTCGGATCAATGATCATAGGCAAGTTAGCCCCATGCTGGGCAAGATTCGGCATAGGAAGCTGGGCAGGCAGCAGCCTATTAGCAAGAGGGGCACGTGGAGCCTGCTGATATTCTTTGGGAACCCATATAGGCTTGGGTGGATCCATATCATGACAAAATAGGGCCTCAGACTTTTAAGGAGTGGAAACCTAGTTTCGTTGCATTTCTCGGACCTCAGTTTGGAGGTTGTCAATCTTCGACACGAGCTGAGCTAGGACTGCCATCAGATTCGCCTGCACAATGGGTAATTGATCTATGTTCTCCATGGAAGGCGGATGGATTCCGGACTCGAAAGGAGTAATAGGGGAATGGATGGAACTCCAGGGTGATTTGACTAAAGACTGAAGCCAATAAGGAGCCAGGCTAAGGGTTTGCGATCGACCTCAGAAGGTGTAAAATGGGATTTATTTTGAGAAAAAGGGATTATTTTCTTTTGGATTTTTGATAAGGAAAGTAAAAAATATTTTTGGATTTTTGATAAGGAAAGGAAAAAATGCTTTTGGATTTTGGATAAAAAAAAAAGAAGGGATTTTTCCCTTCGGAGACGGTTTCAGCATAATTATTATAATTATTTTGTTTTCACTTGTATTAATTCTCCTAAATGCATAATGAAATGCCAGACGGGACCCGAGCCTGGAAAAATTTGGTTTGTAATATATGCAAAGCTATGGCTGGACTTGTGACAGGCTCGCGGACAGGGTCCCGTTTTAAAAATTCACGAAAATTTGGGCGGCAGGCAGACCCAAAATTTTGGCAAAGTTTCAGGTTGAAACCGACAATCTAACATGTGTGTCCTAGGCTTGACACCTATATGCGGGTATGCAGTTGGTCAGGTGAATCGGAAAGGGTTCCCCCCTTTGGCGTGACTTCCAAGATATACGTCTTGCTCTTGAGGGAAATCGATACGTGTGGACAAGCCATTTGATATACCTGAGTGTACATGAATTGCCTCACTATATACCTCGTGGAGACGGTACATGTGAGAGCGAATTAGATATACTCGGCGTACGTGAACGAATTCCCTGCGATATACCTCCTGTCATGACTTTGGTCAAGCGGTACGATGCGGGGGAAACGTTCAATATACATCGAAGGTACTTGGCTAATGGAAGGTGAGAGTCATATCGCTTAGGCTAACTACGCCCTTCCAGACCAGCGCCCATCACGAAGTGACCCTCCAGTTACGGGGTAAATATTGGTCAATCACAATGTTCTTTGGTGATGTCGTGTGAATCATGCATGATCCTCTTATTAGTATCTTATGAGAATGTATTTCTTGATTATGCCAACATGGATCAAAGTACAAGTACCAATGGTACACCATGCATGGATGGGTGATGCGTGCAACATGTGGATATATGTGACCCTAGGTGCACGTGGTGCGAAGTGTACATGGAGAATTTTCTACAAGTGTGTGAATAGAAGCATAAGCATGGGGTGCACAGGAGTAATAAAGGGGAACATGCAAACAGGGGGAAAATATAAACAAACATAACATCCATGTAAATAGAGTCTAGCCCTCAAAAGACATTTCCCCAGCAGAGTCGCCACTGTGGCCATCCCCGATCCTCGCGGTGGGCGGGCGAGGGCGATGGAGGATCCTAGGTCCTACGCGTCCCTCTCGGGAGAGCTTCGATCGGCATCATTTTGGGTGAGGTGAAAAATGTAGAAAGATTAGAGTCACCAACCTATTTTACTCAAAACAGACAAAAGAAAGGGAGCCATCCCGAAGGACGGCATCCAAAGACATACTGATGCATACGAAACCAACAATGATTCGAAGAGGGTCCGGAGGCTAAGTTACAAAATGGGAAAGTGTTAGGCACCCATTCCTCCCTTTCGGTCTCTCATGGATTTTGTTATTTTCCTTTTATTTTTCGTGTGATATGTGTTCATGCGTATATATAGTGGAGATAGGAATCATCGACTTGTACCATGGAAGAGGTAAAGCGAGTCATCCGTAGGAAGGTATAAAAGTATTAGAAAATAGGATTTAGGCGATTATCCTTACGTTAATCGTTATGAGGGAACGACAATGCATATGGAATAATACGCCACTATTAACAAATATATGTATATATATAATATAAGAGAGTGGAGTTTAGAGAAAATATAAAATGAGAGAAAAAGTAAAATTAGGACTCGAGTCTCGGGTTTTACCCAGAGACGCCTACGTAGCCTATAGAGGCATCAAAGTCCACGTAGTTTGCATAAAAAATGAGGGGTGGGGTTTATCCCATAAATCCAATCGGGGGATTCTCTTATTTGTGTGTGTGTGTGTAGAAAAAGTGTTTTCGTTGTGAGAAAAGTGTAAGAAAAGTATGAGAATTCTCATTTGGAATTTATGAGCAAAACCTCTTTTTCTTATTTTTTGGTTTTTTTTTATTTATATGAAAATAAGAGATGTGCAACAATACTAAATAAAAAGTATATTAGGATGTGTGAGATGAGATAATAAAAGTGCTAAGTAATAAAACAAGTTATTGTGAATTTATGAGAATTTAAGGAGAGAGTTGAGAAAATTGGACCTTCTTGAAGATCTTGAGCTTGATTTTGGATGTTAGAGAGCAGCCCTTGCACTTGGATGATGATGGAGAGTGGTTAATTCACCAAGTTTGATGAAAAGGATGATGAAAAGGGAAGGTTGGAAAGGGATTTGGGTGTGGAAATCACGCTGACTTCAAGAGAGGTTTTCTGGATTTGCTGAGAGTTATATGCTTATGATGTAGGCTCCCTTTGCAAGTGAGGTCAGGCCTCCTTTTTATAGGCCCAAGGAATTTCCAATCAGCATAGCCATGTTCTTGTCATTTGGCAGGTGCCTTTTGGTACACTACCGATAGGTAGGGTTTGGGACCTGCCGTTTGGAAGTATCTTTCAGGCCTTTTCAAAAAATCGACCGCAGAACGCAAACTATTGATCCAAATCGCGCATGGGGTGGACCATTAGAAAGGTAATTCAGAGACCTTTAAAATTACTTGGACTGCTCCCAGGTTTGAGAGTTGACTTTGGGTCAAATATGGCTCAGAAGCATTTGTTAGTCCATTGGACGGGGAATCATCAAACGCAAACGGATCGTTCGTCCGCATGGTAAGTTTGAATCGCGCACGGGGCGGACCATTAGAAAGGTTAGGATATTTACTTCAACATTCCAAAGAGTTTAATCCGGTTCGGGGAGTTGACTTTGGACAACCGGTCCCTAGAAGTATTCGGTGACCTTTCAGAGTAAAACGGATCGTTCGTCCGTACTGTAAGTCAGAATCGCACATGGAGTGGACCATTAGAAAGGGGTTTCAGTTCCCTTTGAAGATTCATTCAGCCTTGGTTGAGTTGAAGAGTATACTTAGGTAAAACGGAGCCAGGGAATACCCAATGGCCTCTTGATTGAGTTTCGGAGGAAAACAGGTCAGCCGTCCGCATGGAAATGTCAGAATTATGCACGAGGTGGACCGTTGGAAAGGGGGTTCAGTTCCCTTCAAAGATTCATTCAGTCTCGATCGAGTTGAAGAGTTTGACTTTTGGTCATATGGAGTCAGAGAGTGCCTGATGGTTTCTAGGTCAGTACTCGGGGTATGGCCTGGGTTTGTAGCGATCGAGGGAGGGGCTAGGGACCTAAGGAGAGTTTAGGGGGTAACAGAATGGGGCGTCTACACTACCAGGAAGTAAAAAGTGTCCACTTGGACTATCACGTCTTCAAATATACCCCTTGGTATCTTCATAGTTCGATCCGCTAACTGAAGAGTGATCCTGGTGGGATTAAGATCACCCAGATCAAGTTTCTTATAAATCGAATAGGGGAGGATATTGACACTTGCCCCCAAATCGAGTAAGGCCTTTTTAAATTTGTTCTCTCCAATGGTGCAGGAAATGGTGGGCGCATCGGGATCTTTATATTTAGGGGGGAGATCATTAAGAAGGACTGAGCTCACGTTTTGTGCTAGAAACACGTTATTCTTTACCGTCATCCGCCTCTTGACTGTTAATAAGTCTTTTATGACTTTTGCATAGGATTGGATTTTCCTTATTGCATCGAGGAAAGGTAAGTTCAACTTCACATTCTTAAGCACTTCTAGCACTTCTTCACTTATGGTCCTTTTATGGGAAGGAACCAATCTTTGAGTAAATAGCGTACCGGAGGGTGGTTTTACAAATACCTCGGGCTCAGTAGTGCTTTCTTTTTTACTCTCGTTCAAGGAGATATCTTCGGCCTCTTTCGTGCCGGGCGAATTCTCCTTATCGTTTGAAATGTTGTGTGCCGGAGGTGATAGATCAACAACTCTCCCACTACGAAGAGTGGTTATAGCTTGGCAGTGCTCCTGCTGTTCTGTAGAGGTGGAACTAACACTAGGTTGACCTTGGGGAGGTCTTTGGCCTTGGGCAGGAAACTTTCCCTTCTCTTGGATGCTCAATAAGAATTGCATCTTTGAAATGTTCGCATTTATTTCGACGAACATGCGTTCATATCTAGTATTGTTTGCACCTTGAGAATTTATGAATTGGTTCATTGTATACTCGAGGCTCCTTCGCGGTGGAGATATAAATGGAACTGGAGGTGGTGGTGCTTATTCGTATTAAGGAGGTGGTGGAGGTGGGACAACCTGTGAATGTGGGTTCATCACAGCTTGTGGTTGTCCGTAGTTGAAACCAGGATGGTTTTTCCATGATGGGTTGTGCGAGTTCCCATATGGGGCATTAAAATTCCCCTTGAATCCTCCTATAGCATCCACCTACTCAGTGTGCATGGCCTTGTAGGCAGAAATCATCAGGCAGGACTTTGTGGAGTGGCCCGCCTCATAGATAGAACACACTTTTTCTTTCGAACCATTGTTGGATCCGGATATGTTTCTCAACGGACCATCAAACCACTATTTCATATCTCTTTGAAACTGATCGAATTGACGGTCTATTAAGGTATTTCTGTCCAAATGGTATAGACCGTATGTCGTCTTATTGATAGATGGTTGTCTAGGTCGATCTTGGTTAGGATCAGATATGTCCCATGCTTGAGTAGTCTCTGCGATATACTTAAGATGGGTCTCGGCATTACATGAGATTAAATCCCAAAAAGGTCTTTCACACATTGTTTGCACAAGTTGTTTGGAAGCTATTGTCAACCCATTATGGAAGAAAGATATCATTAGGTGTTTGTCAAAACCATGATGGGGGCATGCGCTTACTAACTCTTAGAAACGTTCCTAACATCTGTCAAAAGACTCATTTATCGTGTTATCGAAAAACTTGGATTTGGGTTTTGGCAGAGTTGGTCTTGTGCCGTGGATAGAATTTTAAGACAAACTTAGACTGAATATCTCTCCAATAAGTGATGAAGTTCGGGGGTAGAGACCATAGCCAGGCCTTGTCTTTATCCTTTAAGGAAAAAGGAAAGAGCTTTAGGCGAATGACATGTTGCATGCATGCTTGATCACTAAATGTGTCACACGCCTCTTCGAACTCACGAATGTGTAGGTATGGTTTCTCCGAATCCATTCCATGAAACATAGGGAGAATTTGTATCATTTCATTGCGAAAGTGGAATAGATTGGCATTATACAGAAGTAAAATGTAACCAGGGGTGACAGTCCACTCAGGAAAGAGTAAGTCTTTCATGGGACGATAGGGGAGATTTCCCTCTCCAATACTGAAACTCACTACGTCAGACATCGCACTCACTCTCTATTCAAATGACTCTGTGTACTCACTCGGTGTCCTAGATGTGTGACTCGAAGTTTGACTCTGGGTGTAGCTACTGATAGAGTGCTCATGAGTAGGAATTGGAAACCAGAATTGTGGAATGCGAGGTGTGTGGGGGCTTTCAGAGTTGTATTCAACGATTGGATTTCTGTGGATTCTGGTTGGAGTATTGTGAGGAGTGTGAGTATGTTCAGGATTTTGCATGAAAGGCTTTTTGAGAGATGAATTTTTATTTTATTTTAATTTTTTTGAATTTTTTTCTCCTTTTTTATGTTTTTGGATTTTCTTGGTCAAAGTTTTAGATTGACTTGATCTAACCTAAGTCTACCTAATTCCCCGGCAACGATGCCAAAAACTTAACGCGACCACAAATGTGTCTAGTGTGCGTGCTATTTAGGCTCAAGTGCAAGCCTTCGCTCAAGTAATAATCTGATAAGTCGGGTATCAATCCTCAGGGAAACAGGACGAATGAAGTCATAACGACGTTGGAAAGACGAAGGTAACCTAACTTTGACTCTAAAAAGAACGAAAATGATGATTTGGATTGTGAAACAACTACAACTAGATGCAAATATAAAAATGACTAACTAATGAAAATATGAAAAAATGAAATGCAATTACTCTAATTAACTATAGGAATAATGACGATTTGACGAAAACTTTAACTATGAAATGAGAACGATAGATTGGATTACAATACCCCACTCCCTAGTAATTCAGTTCGTTGGATAATAGATTCGGAATTACAACTTTAGATGAACCCAATTTTTAATGCTCCTAAGTATTACATATATGAGGGATCGTAGCCCGCACAGTATGTAGCAAAGGACAAATTAAAATCAAGTCTTCAACACTCCTAAGAATTACATATATGAGGGATCGTAGCCCACATAGTATGTAAGCAAAGGATGGCTTAAAGCAGTATCACATTAACTACGATAAAATTCACCTAAGAATTTAATTCAAAATTCTATTTCCACTATCATAAATTACATCGGGTGGGGTTCATGCACCCCGAACCTTGAAAACTTAGCCGGACATATTAAAGCTAGAAGAAAACATGTTTCGAATGAAAGAAAACATTTTCACTAACAACTGAAGGTTAAGAAGAATGAACTTACTAACTAAAACATTAACTACTGCAATAATGAAAGCAAGAATTGGAATAAAATTACTTGAATTGCAGAACTGGAATAAAAACTAGGGTTTCTTGTTGTTCTCTTCTCTAAACTAATTACAATGATTCTCTAATGAATTAACAAGCTCCCTCAATGTCTGGGAGGTGTTTTAAACTTATACTCTACGTATTTCTAAGAGTTTCAACCATACAAGATTATTATTTTACAAGTGGATAAGTCCATATTTTTTATACCCAAACCGATCCTGTTACGGTGATTCGGTTCAGTTTTCCTTTTGACAGAAGTTTTTCCCTGAACCGGTTCAGTTCGTTTATTTCCTCTTCTGTTCGGTTCCATCTTTTCGTGTTTCACCGAAAATTTTCCCATGATAGGATCGGTTCATTTTGCCAGACCTTCGGTTCGGTTCCATCTTTTCAGGAACTTTTCCTCCTTATTTTCTCCTTCCATGTGTGCACTGAATACCTGAAAAATAGATAGGAGATACACGAAACTTGGCATACTAATTAGAAAATATCAATAGCAATGATATGAGATAAATCAACTCGAATTACACTTTGCGGAGCGATGAAAGCCTCTAAATTAAGGGGATAAATGAGAAGAATTTATGCCTAATCAGTATCCCACCATACTACTCTCCCACTTGGATGACCTTTGGTAGACACATCTCTAGAAGATTTAAAAAGAACTTTGGAGTCCACCATAGTAGAATTGTGATAAGTCAGCCTAAGCTCTGGGTTCTTCTTCTCGAAGACCACAAACTTCTATGATTTATCCAATCCATTTGGTTATTTAGTGACATCATCAGTATCATGGTCTATTGGGTAACCTTTTTTATGCAAGGTAGAAGTCTTTTCAAAGCTTAAAGTAGAAGAACAAGCACCCACCTCCTACGAAGAAGTGACAGATGAGGTAGAGTGAACATTGTTCTGTCCACTAGCCATTGAATACTTAGCTCCCAATATTTGTACCCGACTTTTACCACATACCATTTTGAGTACTGTAGGGATACTATTTATTATTGTAGCATGTTCCCTTTCCATAGTTTCGAATGCAACACCACTAACACTAGTGGTTTCACCATCTTCAGGCCTAAACTTGAGGACGTCTTCATGAACAAATCCTTTAGTCTTAATGAAGTCCCACAAGATATTCTTCTCTTCATTCAATTCTTATAATCTATTAATATTAGCATTGCCTCTAACAATGTAATCTTTGGTGGCAATTATAATACCCTGTATTTTTACATATTTGAAATTTAATTAATTCCGAAATTAGTTGGGAGAAATAACGTTTGAATTAAATTACACGAGTGACGTAATTTAATGTGATTAAATAATAAATGTGATTATTAAATATTAATCGAGAGAGAGATACAGATTAATATTATGAAATGAAATCTACTAAGTGTGAATAGTAAATAATTGATGCTTATTGATTTACGTCATAGTGAGTGATATGAGCGTATTTGATTTTATCTCAATCGGGAGTCGTGTGTACACTAAATTGGGATTGAGATAGGAAATATATTTAAAGTGACTCGAATGATGATTTCAAGGTCACAGATGGTTCCGAAAGGGTCGAAATAGTTGAAATTATATACCCGGGGGTCTAGTTTGGGCCCATGTCAATTTTACACCAAATCAGCACCTATTGAGGGCATTTTGTCATTTGGCAAAGGAGGTTTAGAGACCTATGGAATTTATAGCCCTATATCAGATGTTAGATAGAAGGGGATAGGGTTTTAAACAAAAAAACCTAAGAGAGTCCATTAGAGAAGGAGGAGATACCATTATCAAATATTAAGGAGGAATTTGTGAGAGATTCAACGGGTTCTTGCACCACAAACCACTTAGGAAGGAAGATTGGAGGAGAAAACAATCAAACACCAACATCAAACGATGAAATCAGATCACACCTGTTAAGGCAAGTGTTTATATACAATGTTTTTGAAGTTATAATACCCATGTGTGGGGTTTTTAACATTAGCTTTATATAATTATGATTGTTGAAAGAAAAAGAATGGATTTTGATGCATGATTAGGTAGGTTTGCATGTAGAATGATTTACTATCTATAGAGAGGTATAAATCATATGATAAGGACCTATCATTTAGAATTGAATCTGGGTTTATGAATAAATGTATTGGGAAGAACACAAAACTAGGGGTTTTGAAGAAGTTTTGGGTTTTGATTCGTTCTTGATTGAATTCTGTGAAGATTTGATACGTTTAGAATGTTAGAAATCACCCTAATGCATGTAGAACTGATTAGGAATAATTGGTTGTGATTTTAGTATAGTATAATGTAAGTTTGGTAAATGAAAATGGTGGGAAAATGCATGTAGAAGACGAAGTAGACAAACTGTACATTTTCGAATCGATTCGGACATGGGCGAATCGATTCGGTTTACCAGAAAACTTGATTTTCCCCCTTTTAAGCCTAGAATTCCTAAATCGTTGTCGTGAAAACCTTTAGGACCTTGTTAAATTATAATTTTGGACTGATTATATTATAGTAGGCTTATGATAGGGGTATGTAATAGTCTTATTGAGAGGATTAAGACGAGATTGAATTGGGTGAAACTACATCGTAATTAATCTAAAAGACAGATAAAGAATTACGAGAATTTCGAAAGAATTGTATATATACCAGTAGGGTAAGTTAAACTTAACTACTGAAATTAATAAAGGGTAACTAGGACCCTTAGAGTTGTGTGAATACTCAAATAAATGCGATGAGCGTGATAAATCGTAAAGTAATAAGTACAGGGAGTATGCAAGAGAAAGATACTACGTAAGAGTATGGATAATTAGGTTGTGTGTATACCTACTAATTTAATTATAGGTTGAGTGAATACCTATCATGTACTTGATTGATAAGTTCGATGAGATAATCTGAACCAAGTTCGATGAGACATTCCAAACCAAGTTCTAGGGGACATTCCGAACCAAGTTCTAGAGGACATTCCGGACTAATAGTCCTTAATGTGTGATATGGGAACATAAATGCAAAGTATGCACTTATAATACATATATATTGTGTGAAATATACATACCGTATAAATAATCTACTTATGTGTGATAGTAGTAAGATTAGATGCCTGGATTACGTTTAATGTACGATGCGTGATCATAGTGAGATATATAGTACATGTAAAACGGTGTTTTATTCTACTTATGGGCGATAGTAGTGACACTAGATGGCGCATATAAAAAATAATGGGTGATAGTAGTGAGACTAGATGGAGCATATCTAAAATAATGATCAGATACTTATTTACGATAGTAGTGAGACTAGATAATGTATATCTAAACAATGCTGAATCAACTAATGTCTAAATAGTAGGAAAAATAGTTAACGTATGTTTAAAATTAAATTTAAGTGGAGAAACTTGATGATATGGTGTGAATGATAACATGTGTGAAATATTAAATTGAATAAATAATAACATAAGGGTGGTGTTAATTATTAGTTGTTCGGTAACGTACTGCATGGGCGGTATGGGAACTTAGATGCGTAGATAAGTTTAGTTGGATACTTTAGTCTAGTTAGCTTGGGTAGTATATAAAGGTGGGATAAGTATATAATGTTAGGCGTGCACCATAGATGAGAGGTGATGAAACTTAAGAGAGTGTACGTGAACCTAACATGTGTAATAAATAACTGATTTTAAATTGTGATAAACACTTGCTAAATAATTTCAAAACGTTTTGAGTACTAACTCTTGCTGCCAAATTTTTTCTAAACCTTTTAGGTGCCCAGCCACAGGGATGCCCGACATGATTATTCTATTCCAGGGATGCATTGATGCAGCACATGTGGATGCACGCAGGGTTCAGACTAGACGCCTAGTTTCTTCATTCCTAGATTAGGATTTCAGATTCAGTATTTCAGTTTAGGCGTGTTGCCCCCAACATTTACTTTTTATTTAATTCAGGCAGTTGTTCAGTTTATGAGTATTATTTGATTACTATTTAGTTTGGGATATTTTTAGCCGATGGTTTATTCGGCAATATTTTAATTCATTCATTTTATTATGCGTTGGTTTACATATCTCATGTGGTGAATGATTTATTTTGTTTTTCGCTTGGTTATTGATTTGACTAATGAAAGATAAAATTTAGCACCGGCTTTTGAATACTAGGTGGTTAGTAAAGTTTTAAAAAGTTTTCGACAGTGACACTTAGAATAAACCATATGTAAATCCTGTTTTAATTTAATAAAGGCGTTACCACCCGATATTTAATTAGGAGGGGTGTCATAGATGGTATCAGAGCATCAGGTTTAGAGTCCTTAGGATTTGTGCGGCTTTTCAAGTTTCAGCTTAGCGTTCTTTGATGTAGGGACTTATGATAGGATTGTTGTATTCCTTTACATATGCGACTTACATTCTCCTGCTATTAAGCATAGTTGATGTGATTCATATAAAAGTTCAGTTGAGCTTCGTACACCGAGCAATATGGGACGACCACCAAGGGTTGTTAGAAGGATTGCAGAAGGATAGGGGATGCAGAAGACATAGAGTATTCTGAGAACGGTGATTGATAGTGAAATCACCACTTTATTCGGACAGATGACGATAGGATAACCACTCGGGGACAGTTGTTTCCCTAAGCACCATCGTAGAGAACGGTGGAATTTTTTCAGACTCACCCAACATAGTATGTAGGGGGAGAGTTAGAGGGACTCTTTCGAAGAGTCATATTTAAAGATTTGATAAAGAGAGGAAGTATGATGGACTAATGTATTAAGGTAATCCAAAGGCAATTGTGTAGGGTTGAATGTAGCGACACCCAGGACTAATTTTAGGACGAAATTATTTTTCTCATAGGAGCAGCATTGTGATGGGATGATTTAGTCACCCCATACAAGGAAGTAGATATAGAACGATCGTGAGAGAGAAGGCATTTGGAGTTTTGAAATTTATCAAAATTAGGACGGATAGAGACCTATTGTGATAGAGATGATGACCTGTTTAGCAAATTTCGACGAAGAGGGTGTATGAAGAATGAACAAGGGATTTATAAGTTGATAATGGAACTGTGATGAGAATACATAGGCATGGATGAGAAATCTGGTTAGGATGACTAGTGCCGATGTCGTCAAAGTCTTATGCTTGCAAGTTTATATCAACTCTTCCATGAGAAGGGAGCCAAGAGAGTTGGAGAATCTAGTTGAAGAGCAAGATGTGACACCCCGCCTAATTAAATACCGGGCGATCACTCCTTTATTAAATTAAAATCAAGGTGAACAGTTGGTTCATTCTTAGCATCACTGTCATAAAAATAACTTTTCCAATTTAAACACTCTAATTAATTAAGCTAAGAGTCAAAAACCATTTTTAAACATTACTTTCCAAATTTATTTAAAAAAAAAACAAAGATTTAATTATTTATAACAATTCAATATTAAAGAATCACACCACAATAATCCTGGAACATATAATCCAAATAATTTAAACATTCAACAACTAAATCCCAACAATTAAAACTTGAAGTAAAACATCCAGAATGTAATAAATCCCAAAGTGACAATATTAGAAATAACTGAATCACAAAGTCCAAATAAACAACTCAATAATCGAAAGGGCGACACATGCCCCACTAAATGAATATGCTAGGAGTGGAATCAAATAAATGAAGTCGTCTAAGCAAGAGGCCTACAACTCCCACCTAAGCTGCAGCGCGTTCCTTCCAAAGGATCCTATGCAAGACGCCCTCGTGACTGGGCACCTGTAATATATACATATAGATACAAGAGAGAAATAGAAATATAAATGGGTCAGAGCCCGATAGTGTAAATGATTTCAAATTTGTTTAGCAAGTATTTAAAATGTTTACAAGCCAATGCAACAACATATTAGTGCGACACTCTCTTGAGAAATTCTCACCTCTCTTCTAATGTGCACACCTATCGCACTAATCTTCCCAATGGCTTATCTTATCTTATATCGCACTAAACTTCTCAATGGTTTAACTTATCTTAGGTTACTCGTAAGATTTAAAACTGAATAATATAATTGTTTAAAAGGAAAATTTCATTTAGTAACAAAGCTCCCATTTTAACTTTATTTATTAATAAAGTTTCCTAGTGTCATATTATACTTTTTCAAAACAAGTATTTCCAAATTGAAGCCAAGATTCATTTCTTACTTACCATAACACAGTAGGCAGTTCCAAATTTCAGCATTTCACATATATATATATATATATATATTCTAACAGCACCCCACATAAAAATTATGGTGTGTGCATACTCTGCTATCCAATCCCCGTATCACTCGTACTAAGGGAAATACAAGTTCGGAATCACTCTCGAACTGTATTAACACATACACAAACAATATTGAGGCGAAGCATAGATTCCAAGTCTCTAAGAGGTCAGCACATACCCACACGTCTCTTAGAACCGTCTGACTATCGATCAGATAGCCTGTACCAAGGATATATATCTTCTAGGGTACGAGTCAATATCCCCCATAAAGGTCCCATCGAGATAAGACTGTCCCAGTGCGGTAACCTCAGGGATAGCAAGTAGCGCGGGCATGATTTTCACATGTATATAATATATGCACACACACACACAATCATATAAATATACTAATTTTATCATATCAATTTTACGTTCATCCCATAGCCCATAATCACGACATTTATCTTTATTTTCGCATTATTTGTTATCACGTATAACAGTTCGTCTCTAACTTTAATTTGAGGGATTATTCCAACTCACTACGTAACACTCATGGACTCTATCCTCCGAAGTGTAAAAATTCAGTAGGTGTTCATTTATGTTCCAACGTAACTATCTTACGCGTCTCTCCCTTTAATACATAGTTTCATCGTCCCTTATATGTAAGTATCCCAAAAATACAACTCTTGTCTTACATTAAAGGTCCCAAAATTATTCATATGTCCTACTGGTCTTCTTTATCTCCCAAAACATTTTAATAAGGGTGTCCAAGAATTATTTCTCATTAAATTGAATTCAACTAATTTAAAAAAGGGGAAATATGAGTCTTCCAGAAGGGGTCGATCGATCGAGGTCTGGGGCTCGATCGATCGAACCTTCGATCGATCGAAGCTCTTGGCTCGATCGATCAATCAAATAGGTATGGTGAATTCTGCAGTTAATCAGTTACGGTTTCTATGAGATAACCTCCTCAAAATCCAAACTTTTCATTCCCAATCGCCCATAAATTTGTACTACTAACATTATAATCTCATTTTATGTATCTTCTACGTAAAGCATGTAAATTTCCGTCACTAATCATGGATTTATAGGCAAAAACTTCATAAAAATCTCAAGAACCCTAGAATTTCTTTAACATGGTTCTAATCAATCTTTTCCAGAATTTTCTTCTTCTAAAACAGCATAATTTTGTGGTTTAATCCTCTACATGTGAAGGGATTCCAGAATAACATTCAAATCATTACTACAGGAGATTTCCTATCTCAAATTTGGATTTTCTTCCATAAACTCATCCTAATCATCCCTAGACTAACATGAGTGATGCATTAATGAAAATAAGCAAGATAAACACTTACCTGGGATTTTTAGAGTTCTGGTTTGATGACGAATTTGGTGTGGATGCGTTCCCCGTCGCGCGATCTACGCGTTGGTGGTGGTGGCGGTGCAAACGGATGGATTTTGGGCCTTGGATTGCTTTGAAAGCTCTCTCCTTCCCTCTCCTATGGCCGTCACTTGTCTTTGGTTGTTTTAACCCTAGAAGGCAACCTTAGACATATGATATATCCCTTGAAATTTCGTGGGTTTAATTACCCAAAATGCGAAATGTCCAAAATACCCTCCCGGGGTACTAATTAAGCCTAAAAATGCCCCGAGACCCAAACTAAATCCCCGGGTACACTTTTCTGACTATCTCGACCCTTCTGGACACTTTGGCGCACTCAAAACGACCATACGAGCGACTTATAATATATTCACTTTTATTCATCAATATTTAGTCCCGACGCGACATGGGCGCGTCCCGACTCAAATTTCCAAAATTGTCATTTTATTCACTCGTGACATTTAATATAACCAATATTATATAACCAATATTATATATTACTTTGCTCATTAGTAATATTAAAAAAATTTCCCATAATTACTAACTCTCATCACGTTAATAATTATAACATAATTAATTTCTGGATTTATATTAAATAATTAATTCACATTAAATTTAATAAATCCCCAAATTAATATAGCATAAAAATACGGGGTATTACACAAGACTGGATTTGATAGTGATAGTGAGGCATCACAGAAGGATATACCCAGTAGGGGACCCATTCCAATGATTAAGAGTAATATAATTCCTACCAGGAGATGGTGAATTTAGTCAGGGCCGTCAAGGCCAGCAACGAGTCCCATAGGGCCAGCAGAGCCAAAGGGATAAAGGAGGTAGCTGATAAAGGGTGAAAAGTAACGAGTGTCAAGATGCTAATCGTTGTTTTATTTTCACCACCTCAATCCAAAAGAAACCTAAGTTATGACTCTACTTACGATACAAGTACAGCGGTAAGTCGGGTATCGAATCCACAAAGAATGTTTGATAGATCGTAATAAATTATTAATCCAGGAATAAAAGTGTAAAAAGGTGATGTGAAAATATAAATAAAAGAAAAGAGAAGTCAAGTCTAAATAGAGTAAAAGCGAGGATCGGGATAACATCCAACCATACGGAGCGAAACACTTATTAATTAGAATTTCGGCTCGAGAGCAATTTAATCGAGCATTATCAATTAATCATAAACTTCACACAATAAGGAATTTAAGCCAAAGTTGTGTAAATAAACAATTAACTGAAAATTGGTCGCATGCGGATTAAATTTGGATTATCACTTCAAACACTAACATTGCATGGCAAAGAAAGTTAAATGCATAATAATCCAACTTTAATACGCGAAGGGTCAATTAAATGCAATTTTGCACCAAACCTAATTTTCGGAGCTCGAAACCCGTTAATGGCGGAACGAAATCCCGACCCTATTTATCTAAGGGCAATACATGAATTAAACTAAATTACAACTAATTAAACTAGGAAAGCAAGAAATAAAGAAATTAAACTAACTACAAAGCATGGAAACTAAATTACGAAGTAAGGAAAAATTAAGAACAAAACTATATTAATGGTAAATGAGATGGAAATTTCAACCTTACAAAACCAAATGGATGTCACCCCAAGAAGAGAAGAAGATGATCTCTCCAAACCAAACCCTAACCTAAAATGTCTTCTAAAACTATCTATCTTTGATATTACAATAAAATTGGGTTATATAGTAAGTTGGAATAAAAGAAAAGAAGAAAGAAAAGAAAAGGAAAATATCTGCAGAAAATAGGGCATCGATCGATCGAACCCTTTGGTCGATCGATCGATCATGAATAAAATATCCCATGTCGACAAGGATCAATTGATCGATCCTTTTGATCGATCGATCGATCAAGCAGGGCAGATTAAGGGCAGCCTACTGCATTCCCTTTTCTTCCGTTATCCCCTCTTTTGGTTTCAATGCATTTCTCTTCCGCCAAAAGTGCCATAACTTCTTCGTTAGGGATCCGAATCACGCCCCGTTCACGGCCACGCGAAGCTTGCGAGGAGGGATACAACTTTAGTGAGATGTCGGTCCAAGTGACTAAACTGTGAATTGACCAAATTTCCCTTGAACGTGCGATTGCGTACGAAACTTGAGCGAAATGCATCCGAACTCCATTCTTAGTACCTAAATACCTACAAAAGCCCAATTATACCTCATATAGCATGTTAACAATATAAACCGAGGTTCTCTGGTTAACGGGATTAAATATAGAGATTAAGGCACCCGAGGGGGATAAAATGCGTCGGTTCGAGAGTTGAAATACGCAATATTTGTGTATTATCACACCCCTAACTTATACATTGATAGTCCCTAACAATGAAATAGGATGCAACAAGAAGAACAAGTAAAATAAAATAGGAGATAATACAAAAGTAGGATAAGAAAGCAATAAAAATATGAGGCCACTTTCGAGGGCGAACGATTGCATTTAGCATGTGCAATAAGCAGTTAAACCCCTAGGTTACCCTAGTGGACGAGTGTCATCTCGTGAGGGTTTTCAGGGATGAATCCCACAAACATCATAAAGTTTCCTCAAAATATGCCCAACCCAACATGCGACAAGCCCAACAATAGCGAACAAGATTTCATATGCATTATTAGCACATTGAACGGATTCAAACAAATGTCCAAATCATTAACATTATAGAATGCACCTCATAGAATTGAAACCTTAAAATGTGGGAGGGGAGCGAGCACATGCAAAGTGTGATTTGGCAAAAACTTAAATAAATCGGATAAATGTTAAAGCAAGCATACATTCAATCCTCACGGGCATTACACTCATCAAGCGAATTCACTCGAAACAGGGAGGTCACACACGGAACATGCGGGCTAAAGAGTAAATGTAAATGGAAACTAGGCCGCACACATGTTACAAATGCAGAATGCTATATATAAATTGAAAAACCGTAATCTCAATGAAAGGGTACCGCTCATTAAAAAAGGCAAAATGCATTTTCACAGATTATCAAAACTATTATGACTTTTAAATTACATCAACCTAAGATCACATAGGACTTTAATAGGGTTGTAATGTAGTTTTAGCTAGGGTATGAAATGAAGGAATGTATGTACGGATTCAAAGTGTTTGGAATGAAAACTTAGAATAATGGGAAAATGCGGGCAATACCAAAATTGGAAAAACATGTTCCAAAACGTCATTAAATATATCATCGGGGAGAGTAATCAAAGCTTATTGAACTATATACATAACATTTACAACTTTCTCTTTCTTTTCTTTTCTTCTTTTTCGCATTTTTTCTTTTGTTTTCTTTTGCTTTTTGCTTTCTCTTTTTCTTCACTTTTTCTTTACTTTTCAAACTCTCATATGCGTAAATTGCAACCAACATCACAACATCATTCAATCCAAGCAACATTCCAAACAAAGGTATGGAAAGTGTATGTATGGTATAAAACTCCAATTTAGAGTTGGTTATGGGAATGGGTTATGAAACGAAGGGCTATATTTAGGTTCAAAGGGGTTAACGAGGGTAAACATATAAGGGTGAGGTCAAGGCTAATATGGGTGATATAACAAAGATGGCCTATGATCATTTCACAAAGTTTACGCAATTCTCGAGTCAAAACAATAAATGAATATCATGATCAACTAACACATTTGAAGTATGAACTCAATTAATGGACGATCAAATGAAAGAATAGTGAGATTACTGACGAATTCAACGTTTTCAATGAGAAAAGAATAGTGTATACACTCACAAATGACGAAAGGTACAAAGCTTACTCGGTGTAAGTATATACAATGCAACAAAAGATTATCGAGTTATAAAAATCTTAAACCAAATCAATATAACCATAAAGTGCATGTGCTCATGGGATTAAAGTTTAATTCATGAAGTTATTCATAATATCACTAATTTGAGACTAAAGTCTAATAACTTCTAAAATTGAGAACATGCATCATTGGGCTGTCAATTGGATCGGGAAATTATTGAAATTTATCATCAGAAACAAAGGCAAAAATGCCCAAAAAAGGAGAAAAAAGAAAGAAAATATTTTTGAAATTTTTAATTTTTCAAGAAAAGCATACTTATTAACTAACATATGAGCAAAAAGATGGACACTACCAATGAATGGATAGAATATCCCACACCCCCTAACTTAAAACCTGACATTGTCCTCAATGTTAATTAAGAACCAAGTTAAAGAAGGAAAATAGCGATATTACCCAAAATGGAGCGATCTCCGGAAAGTGCAAGTCCGATGATTCTACAAAACAAGTTAGTAACAGGCATAGCGAAAAAAAATAACAAAAAGTTAACTAATTACATTAGACTAAAATAAAAAGAAAGAAAGAAAAAAAAACTAACTATGTACAACCTACCATTTAGACTCCTAACTAACTATACACTAGAAGTCTAAATTTTTGTGGGTCCACCCAAATAACATTTTGACTTTGGAAGATCAATGGTGGACCTTCCCTCTCATGCATGCCTCCCGAAAAATAGGAATTCCGTTCAAACGACGGAAGGCATGTGGTTAGTGGAAAAGGTGAACCATCCCCAATTAAAAAATTGGGAGGGAGGATGGGGGATTTGGATAGGATGGGTGACAAATACACAAGGGAAAAAAAATGGAATTTCCTCCCAAAGATTTAGCAAGCGGAATGGGAGGTGGCGCACATGAGGGCAAAGATGCCTTCATGGAAAACAACTCGATCAAGTACTCCTCGTCGGTGAAAGGGTTGAACGTTTTAAAGTTTGGTACCGATTCATCGGGTACTTGTGATAGTGTGATAAAGGAGAATGAAATTGGGGAGGAAAGAAATTCAAACTCAAGAGATGAGTTATCATCACTCAAAGTTGGAATTTAAAGGAGATAGGATCATTTTCAATGAAACTTTCTTCTTTGGGATCCAAGGAAGAAACCATCTCATTGCAAATAGATACTACATCCATTTCATCCTCGCTTTTATTCTCATTTACAAGATGGGCCAAGTGACGAATGGTTTGTTCCAATGTAGGCACAAAGTCCTCAATTGGTTCAAAACATTCCTCGACTTCAAAAGTCTCGGAAGAGAAATCGTTGTCAAATTCGAATAATAAATCCAAGTCTTTCTCCCAACTATGATGTTCTTCTCGATAACGTTCTTCATACCTCTCTTTCTCAAGCATAAGCAAACCCTCGCCGAAAGTCATAGGCCGAGGTGCGAAAGCTTGAAAATGAGGAGTTTGAAAATCATTATCGGAAATAAAGTTAAACTCATTATTATAGGAGTTTCAAAAACTATTGCAATTCGTTTCAAAACTCCTATTATAAGGAGGTAAAGGCCCAAAATCATTATCATCATCCTCAAAATATACTCACTCCAAATCTTGACTTTTGTAATACTCACCCAAAGTCATTTTAGATGTTGCAATTTTTCGGGACTCTAAGTATTGACCAAAAGTCATAGGAGTATGGGGATTTTGAGAATTATCATAATGATTACTGAAAGGATTGGAATAAGACATGCTTACCCCAACAAAGGCTCGAGATGGATAATTCCACAAAGCAATGTACAACGGGAAAATTCAAGCGTTTCTAGGTGCTCAAGTGTAGAAATCCTGCAAAAAAGGTTAAAAGAAAGAATACAAATACAAAATAAAGAATACTACGAACTAATAAGAGAATTACAATCTATAACACAACACTCCCCGACAACGGTGCCATTTTGATCAAGGGTGAAAAGTAGGGCGTGTCAAGACGCTAATCGTTGTTTTAGTTTCACCGCCTCAATACAAAAGAAACCTAAGTTACGACTCTACTTGCGATACAAGTACAACGGTAAGTCAGGTATCGAATCCACAGAGAATGTTTGATAGATCGTAACAAACTATTAATCCAGGAATAAAAGTGTAAAAAGGTGATGTGAAAATATAAATAAAAGAAAAGAGAAGTTAAGTATAAATAGAGTAAAAGCGAGGATCGGGATAACATCCAACCATACGGAGTGAAACACTTATTAATTAGAATTCCGGCTCAAGAGTAATTTAATCGAGCATTATCAATTAATCACAAACTTCACACAATAAGAAATTTAAGCCAAAGTTGCGTAAATAAACAATTAACCGAAAATTGGTCGCATACGGATTAAATTTGGATTATCGCTTTAAACACTAACGTTGCATGACAAAAAAGTTAAATGCATAATAATCCGACTTTAATATGCGCGGGGTCAATTAAACGCAATTTTGCACAAAACCTAATTTTCAGATCTCGGAACCCGTTAATGGCGGAAGGAAATCCTAACCCTATTTATCTAAGGGCAATATATGAATTAAACTAAATTACAACTAATTAAATTAGGAAAGCAAGAAATAAAGCAATTAAACTAACTAGAAACCATGGAAACTAAATTACAAAGCAAGGAAAAATGAATAACAAAACTATATTAATGGTAAATGAGATGGAAAGTTCAACCTTACAAAACCAGATGGATGTCACCCCAAGAAAAGAAGAAGATGAGCTCTCCAAACCAAACACTAACCTAAAATGTCTTCTAAAACTATCTATCTTTGATATTACAACAAAATTGGGTTATATAGTAAGTTGGAATAAAAGAAAAGAAGAAAAAAAAGAAAAGGAAAATATTTGCAGAAAACAGGGCATTGATCGATCTACCCCTTTGGTCGATCGATCGATCATGAACAAAGTATCCCATGCCAACAAGGATCGATTGATCGATCCTTTTGATTGATTGATCGATCAAGCAGGGGAGATTTAAGGAAGACTATTGCATTCCCTTTTCTTCCCTTCTCCCCTCTTTTGGTTTCAATGCTTTTCTCTTCCGCTAAAAGTGTCGTAACTTCTTCGTTAGGGATCCGAATCACGCATCATTCACGGCCACACGTAGCTTGAGAGGAGGGATATAAATTCCATGAGATGTCGAGCAAGTGCCCAAGCTGTGAATTGATCGAATTGCCCTTGAACATTTGATTGCGTACGAAACTTGAGCAGATTGCATCCGAACTCCATTCTTAGTACCTAAATACCTACAAAAGCCCAATTATACCTCATATAGCATGTTAACAATATAAACCAAGGTTTTTTGTTTAACGGGATTAAATATAGAGAGTAAGGCACCTGAGGGGGCTAAAATGCATAGATTCGAGAGATAAAATACGCAATATTTGCGTATTATCAGTAGCAATCAGGGTCGAGGCTACTAGGTTCACGAAAAAGACAACACCGACATGTCCAGTGGGGCCAGTGAGAGTGGAATGGCACCGGGAGGTGTCTCATGTGTAAGGAGTGAGAACGCATGTGCGTGTCTTGTCCGCAGTGAGTTAGGGGATATGAGCAAGATGCCGAGCAGGGGAAATAATTATAAGAAGATTTTTAGCTTTTCGTTGGGACGAGAGTGTTATGTCCTGGAACCGCTTGAACTACGAGAGTAGTTGAAATTGAGGATATGAACTTTATCCCAGGGTGGATGGATTCTATTTTATATGACACGAACGGGTCACAGGTTTGTTAGTACTAAATTCTCATATGAAACGAGTTTAGTGGAAATATCGTTAATAGTACTATAGTTGTACATAAGTATTATTGGGGAACGGAGTTCTCTTTAGTTCCATCTACAGGGAGGCAGATGTGAGCACAAAGAGAATGTTAACATTATGTGGTAGTTTACTTCTTACGAGGGTTATGGGAGGAGATTATACTATTATCTTGTGTAGTGACTAGATACCGAGGGTTTGAACGATAGTAGATTGTATGTAAGACTATCGTGATCGCTATACCAGAGAGAGATATTTTATTTTGCGAGGCATCACTTGAAAGGGGGTTGAGCCTGTATATATATTGTATTGTATCATAGATTTAGGTGAGTATAGTTATATCATTACATTTAATACCGGTGCATGGGGACTTTTATGAGGTGATTCAGGGTATATTGGGTTATTATTGCGCGGAGAGATTTAACTCATTGTTATTTGCGCATTGAGAACTTAGTGATTATAAGAGCGTCGTATCGTGTGATGCCTTGAGAGTCATGACTAGTGATGAACTGATTTATCTATCGAGAGACTGCACTTGTAATATCCTAGTTATGTTCTTAGGAACCACGGATTACGACGATCGATATGGTTAGAGAATAGTGCATTGGGAAAAGTTCTTTTGGACTTTGTTATGAGATTTAATACGCATAAGCCTTAATAAATGTTGGGAGTGGAGAGACGCCATTGAATGCTAAGGCATC
Source organism: Sambucus nigra (assembly GCA_949130495.1). Taxonomy (NCBI): domain Eukaryota; kingdom Viridiplantae; phylum Streptophyta; class Magnoliopsida; order Dipsacales; family Adoxaceae; genus Sambucus; species Sambucus nigra. The sequence goes on from OX422221.1 coordinate 350,090,445, forward strand.
GATTTAAATGATAATTATTGAACGAGTGGGGAAAGCACTTTGGGCTGAGAGTTATTACGAAATAGGGCCAATGGAGCCGAGAAGTGTTGAAAAAGAAGAACTGAGAAAACTTTTGCACGACCAGTTGATGAGTGGGGTAACATAGAGAAGAAATAAATGATTATTTGTGAAGTAATCGAGAATACCAATATGATATAGCCACGCCAAGAGTGCGGGTACCGAGTTTGACATAACTATGTTGCGTATGTGGCGTTTGTGCAAATATGCACGGGTTATAGGGTGTATGGGCACCCTGGTTAGGCGATTTTTAAATCCTCCACTATAAAGGAATGTAGAGATAAGTGTGTTGAATGTATGCATATGGGGCAGTGAGAATAATAAGAGGACAGGAAGGACAGATAGAAATCTGTTGAGAAAGGGGACAGTCCGACTATGTGTATATCAAGGAGGACTATCAAAACTTTGGGAGTTGAAAGACGGTGAGTAGAGTCTCACTTAGTCAAATGCCTAGAGTGTCTTATGCATAATTCGATTGTTGAGTGAAACGTAGTGGAGTTGACTCTAGATACACCATTTAGTGAGGGGAAAAGGTTGATCCGAAGTTATCAACTCGGATTGTAAATTTGATGGTCCCAGTGACGGTATTGATAAACATTAGTGATGAAATTCACATTTGGGATATCCAAATTTTCATTTGAAGAGAATAAATGAAATGGAACAAGGTGTTGTCCAAGATTGTTGTGAATTAGGATGAAACCTTTCAGTTCCACCTATGATAGGGAGTGCCAAAAGGCTATGTGAACGAAGTTGCATATCGTACTAGACGTGTTAACCAAAAGTCGATGGGTAGACGGATAGCGATTAAGTCATAGGAGAAATTGAGAAATGTGTATTCTAGATTTTTGAGTAATTAAGAGTATTAATTCGGCTAGTAGAGTTATGTACGATACCTCGTAGCGGTTTATTATCTATGGGGAACCCTTTTGTAGATAAGGGGGTGGGGAATAACAAGTTTCATGGACCCAAAGTGATTTATGGTCCATCAAAAGGAATTGCGTAAATTGGGCCTTTTAGTGCAAGGCCAGAAATGTAATGAGGATTATGTCACCATGGGTTGAAGGTTGGAATCCTGACATGGGTGGTTAGGAAATTTTTATGGGTATTTACTCTAAGGAGAGTCACGTGTCTGACGACATGTAAATTGGCACCCTTAAAGGTGGGGGCTTTCCTAATATAGAGATAGTAGAGCCGACAGGGTATAAGCCGTCTTATGGGATACTATATGGTTGGAGACCATCGAGTTAGATATATGTGAGCAAGTGATGGGTCGGGTGTCTCCTATGATGGGGGTCATGAGATTTAGCAAGAAGATGAATCTAGAACCTAGATATGCGAGTTCATTCCCTATTATTGATAGGGTGGTATCAGTAGCATATATATTAGGACTTCCAGAGCATCTTTAGCAAATACACGATGTGTTCCATGTGGCATCGCTGAAGAAGTGTCGTAGGATCTAGAGAGCCTTCTGGCACGTTCCGCTTGAGGAGATTGATTTGCAAAGAGGCATATCGTATGACTAGAGACCCGTGGCTGTTCTAGATTGTAGTGAGCATAAGTTACGGTCCAAGGTGGTGCCACTAGTGCAAGTACAGTGGGGCCACCACAATATTGATGAGTCGACTTGGGAGCAGGAGGATGACATGCGAGAGTAGTATATAAAGTTATTCACCGCAGGTATGTCCTAATTTCAGGGACAAAATTCCGTTGTAAGGGGGGAAGTATGTAATACTCCGTATTTCTGCGTATTTGAAATTTAATTAATTTAGAAATTAATTGGGAGAAATATGTTTTAATTAAATTACACGAGTGACATAATTTAATGTGATTAAATAATAAATATGATTATTAAATATTAATCGAGATATAGATACTGATTAATATTATGAAATGAAATTTACTAAGTGTGAATAGTAAATAATTGATTATTATTGAGTTAAGTCATAGCGAGTGATATGGGCGTATTTGATTTCATCTCAACCGGGAGTCGCGTGTAGACTAAATTGGGGTTGAGATAGAAAATATACTTAAAGTGACTCAGATGATGATTTAGAGGTCACAGATGGTTATGAAAGGGTTGAAATAGTATACCAGGGGATATAGTTTGGGTCTCGGGTTAATTTTAGACCAAACCAGCACCTATTGAGGGCATTTTGGTCATTTAGCAAAAGTAGGTTTAGAGACCTACGAAATTTATAACCCTATATCAGATGTTAGATAGAAGGGGCTAGGGTAAGAAACACAAAAACCTAAGAGAGGCCATTAGAGAAGGAGGAGAGACCATTCTCAAAGCTTAAGGAGGAATTTGTGAGAGATTCAAAGGGTTCTTGCACCATAAACCACTTGGGAAGGAAGATTGGAGGAGAAAACAATCAAACACCAACATCAAACCACGAAATCATATCACACCTATTAAGGGAAGTGTTTATGTACAATGTTTTTGAAGTTATAATACCCATGTGTAGGGTTTTCAAAATAAACTTGATTTAATTATGATTCATAAAAGAAAAAGAATGGAGTTTGATGCATGATTGGGTAGGTTTGCATGTAGAATGATTTACGACTTGTAGAGAAGTAGAAATCATATGATAATGACCTATCATTTCTAATTAAATCTAGGTTTATGAATGAATGTACTGGGAAGAACATAAAAATAAGGTTTTTAAAGAAGAGTAGGGTTTTGATTCATTCTTGATTGAATTCTATGAAGATTTGATATGTTTAGAATGTTAGAAATCACTCTAATCCATGTAGAAATAGTTCGGAATAGTTGGTTGTGATTTTGGTATAGTATAATGTAAGTTTGGTAAATGAAAATGATGTAAAAACGCATGAAGAAGACGAAGTAGCCAAACTATATATTTTCAAATCGATTCAGCCAGGGGCGAATCGATTCGGTTTACTAGAAAATTTGATTTTTCCCCTTTTAAAGCCTAGAATTCCTAAATCGTTGCCGAAAAAACCTTTAGGACCTTGTTAAAGGATAATGGGGAACTTATTATATTATAGTAGGATTATGATAGGGGTTTGTACTAGTCTTATTAAGAGGATTATGAAGAGATTGAATTGGGTGAAACTACAACGTAATTAATATGAAAGACGGATAAAGAATTACGGGAATTTTGAAAGAATTGTGTATAGACTAGTAGAGTAAGTTAGACTTAACTACTGAAATTAATAAAGGGGTAACTAGGACTCTTAGAGTTGTGTGAATACTTAAATAAATGCGATAAGCATGATAAATCATAAAGTAATAAGTACAGGGAGTATGGGAGAGAAAGATACTATGTACGAGCATGGATAATTAGGTTGTGTGTATACCTACTGATTTAATTATAGGTTGAGTGAATACTTATTATGTACTTGATTGAAAAGTTTGATGAGACAATCCGAACCAAGTTCAATGAGACAATCCTAACGAAGTTCGAAGAGACATTCCAAACCAAGTTCGAGGGGACATTCCAAACTAATAGTCCTTAATGTGTGATATGGGGACATAAATGCAAAGTATTCACTTATAATATATATTGCGTGTGAAATATTTATACCGTATAAATAACCTACTTATGTGTAATAGTAGTGAGATTGGATGTTGTATACATGAATTACGTTTAATCTACTTATGCGTGATAGTAGTGAGAATATATAGTGCATGTCTAAAATGGTGTTTTATTCTACTTATGGGTGATAGTAGTGAGACTAGATGGTGCATATAAAAAATAATGATAATATACTTAGGGTTATAATAGTGAGACTAGATGGTGCATATCTAAAATAATGATCAACTACTTATTTGCGATAGTAGTGAGACTAAATAGTGTATATCTAAACAATGCTGAATCTACTAATGGGTAAATAGTAGAAAAAATAGTTAACGTATGTTCAAAAAGAAATTTAAGTTGAGAAACTTAATGATATGGTGTGGATGATAACATGTGTGAAATGTTAACTTGAATAAATAATAACATAAGGGTGATGTTAATTATTAGTTATTCGGTAACGTACTGCATGGGCAGTATGGGAACTTAGATGCGTAGATAAGTTCAGTTGGATACTTTAGTCTAGTTACCTTGGGTAGTATAGCTAGGTGGGCTAATTATAGAACGTTAGGCGTGCACTATAGATGAGAGATGAGGAAACTCGAGAAAGTGTACGTGAACCTAACATGTGTAATAATAACTGATTTTAAATTGTGATAAACGCTTGCTAAATATTTTCAAAACATTTTTAGTACTAACTCTTGCTATCAAATATTTTCAAAACCTTTTAGGTGTCCAGCCATAGGGATGCCAGACTTGATTATTCTATTCCTAAGATGCGTTGCTGCAGCATATGTGGATGCATGCAGGGTTCAGACTAGACACCTCGTTTCTTCATTCCTAGATTAGGATCTCAGATGCAATATTTCAATTTGGGCGTGTTTCCCCCAACATTTACTTTTTATTTGATTCAGGAAATTATTCAGTTTTTGAGTATTATTGGTTTACTATGTGGTTTGGGATATTTGTAGCCAATGGTTTATTCGGCAAGATTTTAATTCATTCATTTTATTGTGCATTGGTTTAGATATCTCATGTGGTGAATGATTTATTTAGTTTTTCGCTTGGTTATTTATTGTCTAATGAAAGTTAAATTTGGCACCGGCATTTTAATACTAGGTGGTTAGTAAAGTTTTAAAAAGTTTTCAATAGTGATGCTAAGAATGAACCATATGTAAATCCTGTTTTAATTTAATAAAGGCCCGATCACCCGATATTGAATTTGGCGTGGTGTCACAAAAATGATCTGCCCTTATTCAATATATTATTCAACCTACACCAAGGGTGAGGTTCTTTAATATCCACTTCTTCATCTTGAATGGCTTGCTTCTCATGAGGATGAGAAATAACCTTCTTTATATTACTGGTATCACTCTTAGAATTTCCATCTGCCTTAGGAATGGCCACCACATCATAGGGAATAATGACTACTGCTACTAGAGTAGGATTAACTGAAGCCACGAGGGAAGGGATGTATATAGTAGAGAGGGTGGAGGAGGAAAAGTATGTGGGTTAAGTGTTTAAGTTGTGGTTATTTATGGCTATAGAGAGGGAGATTTTAGAGAGAAGAGAGAACATACTTGATAAAAAATGTCTTTCAACCACTTGATGTTTTAATGACCTTACTCCTTATAGGTTTGGACTCAGATCATGTGTAATAATAAGTGTTATAGGAATCTGGAGAGTTGGGAGGATGATCTGAGGACTATTACAAGCTTTGCTGCTAGTAATTCATTCATTAAAAAGTTGATAACCATGTCTTTCTCATCCACCATCTACTGTATCAGACTTGAGAGGAATAGTAGACTATACAACAAATTGGTTAAATCTAGCATAAGACTCGTTAGAGACATTGAAACCATGGTCAAGGCTAGAGATAGTAGCTGGAAGAAGACTAAGAAGTTATGCTAACTGAATGTCATATAACTAATGGGGCATGTGTGGGTCCTTTAAGCATTCTAGTTAGTATCCATTTATTTGCCTTTGTAATTTTTCTAGTTATAGCCTTGTAATTTAGGTTGTTTGTTGGTTGTTGAGAGTGGGTAGGCCCCCTCCTTTTTTCCTTTTGGGCTTTATGAGGCTCCCCTCCTTTTATATCCCCCACCCTTTTCTCAAATATTTTTTTAATTACCAAAAAAATGGGGCGTCCAAGTCTAGGAAGTCAATTGTCATCGAGAAAAATAATCCCAAAATGAATCTAACTTATCACAAACCTTCAGTTGAGGACTTTAAGGTGGTTGTCAAATCTCCACATGAGGTGGATTCTAGAGGTTATGTCAAATGGTTTATCTTGGTGGTCTATTTTCTTGGAAGGAAATTACTCTTCTCTCTGATTAATACTATTACCCTCGGAATGTGGGGTAAGTATGGTCTAACCAAGGTTATGTCCCATGATAATGTCTTCTTCTTCTTTGACAACTTTTCCATGAGATATGAAGTGTTGGAAAATGGGCCATGAAATTTCATGAAAAACCTATTATACTCAAGAAGTGACAACGTAACTTCAACTTGAGTAAGGATACTATGAAGAAGATTATTATTTAAGTCAAATTCCATGATATACTAGTCTAGATTTGGACCGAGGAGGACCTTAATTACATTTCCAGCTCATTCGGCCTCCCACTCAATGCTGATACAGTAACTGAAGAGATGAGTAGGATAAGTATGCTAAAATATTCATAGAAGTTTAAGCTAGAGAAAACTACCCCAACAATATTGATGTGTTAATGGAAGATGGTACCACTACTGTTGTGCAGGTTGAATACCAATACATGCCTCCCTTATGTTCTCATTGTTTTGAATATGGTCACTCTCTCATGAAATGTTCTAAAGACAAGAGAGTGTGGATTGTTAAAGATAAACCTACCATGAATGCTGAAGGTAATGACTTTGAGACTCGTGAGAAGGATTTAAAAAGACAACTTTAGTCTCAATGGATGTCTCCTCTGTTAAGTTGGGCTCCCCAACCTATCCATTCAAGTCCTCAATAGGTTGGGGAGTAGGGGTCTTCTTGGTAACATGATTCCAACCATTATCACCAGTTTTCCCTTTTTCCAGCTAGCAAGGCAAATATATATGTCAATGGCTTCTTTAGCTAGCAAGACAAAGATATATTGATCGAGTGCGAAAAGTAGCGCGTGTAAAGACGTTAATCGCTGTTTTCGTTTCTCCAACTCAATACAAAAACCTAAGTTACTACTACACTTGCGAGGCAAGCACAGCGGTAAGTCGGGAACCGAGAATCCACTGGGACGAGTTGCTAGAATTTAAGTGATCTAATACTCCGAAATAAAAGTGTAAAAGATGATTACAAACTAAAAGGAAAAATATGCATAAAAGGGAAATGTTCATCTAGGCAATGTATTGAAACTAGATTATGAAAGCGAGTAAACTATCGGTTGCGTCGAATATCCCTCACCCGAGTTAATTTGTATAAAATGGTTACATGGGTCGACCAGTTATTACAAATGTGTCTCGTTTTGACAGTTAATTAAATCAAGGGTTGTTACGCCCTAAATCATCATAAAAGCCTAATAAGATTTTGGCGTCAACAAATATCCCAGAAATTACGCGCGAAAGGTCGTAAGCACGGGACATACATGATATGCCCCCTCAAATTCCCTTGGCGTAATAACTAGGACAACTCACCCGAAATAGACCCGTAAACTCCATCACCAAAGCAAAGCAACGCGTCAACCCGAGTGAGTTCAATTCAAACACAACCTAATTTAAATTACCAAGAAAGCATGTTAAAAATGCGGTAAATGGAAAGCGGTAAATAAACACGGTAAATCTATACTAAAAAGCGTGTAAATCAAAGCATGTAAATAAATCATGTAAACCTAAATTAGAAAGCTTGTAAATTAACTAGAAAGCAAGAAATGAAGAAATACAAACTATATTAAGGGAGAGGATGATGAATAGTCAACATTCAAGCCCAAAAGTGTGTCAATCCAAGAAGAAATGAAGAAGAACTAAGCAATTCACCCAAACCCTAACTATTCTATCTTCTAAAACTATCTAAAAACGTTCACCCCTGTTTATTACATCAACATTGGCTTATATACCAAGTGGGAATTAAATTAGAAAAGAAAAGAGAAAAGAAAAGTAAAATATCTGCTGAAAAACAGGGGGTCGATCGATCTACCATTTGGTCGATCGATCGAACAAGCAGGGGCAGACTGCATTTCCCCCTGTTTTGGCTTGCATTTCTTCTCCGCTAAAATCATCGTAACTTCTTCGTTATGAATCGGAATCGCACACCGTTTACGGCCACACGAAGCTTGCGAGGAGGGATACAACTTCCATGAAGATGTTGGGCCAGGTGCCCAATCTGTAAAATGACTAAAATGCCCTTGAACGTGCGGTTGTGTACGGAAATAGAGTGGAACGCTTCCGAAGTTCACACTTAGCATCCAATTACCTACAAAAGCTCAATTAACCCCTGCAAAACATGTTAACATAGAAATACGAGGTTGTCTGGTTAACGAGCATAAATATAGGGAATAAGATACCCGAGGGGGCTAAAATGCGTCCGTTCGGAGGATGAAATACGCAGTATTTACGTATTATCATATATGTCAGCTAGTAAGTCCTTAATATGTTGGGGAATAGGGGTCTTCTTGTCATTGAGACCTATAGAGATAATAACCTATGTTTCATTGGCCTTATGGAGACTAAAGTTAGAGTTAACCACATGTCAGTTATCAAGAATAGTTACTTTTGGAACTAGGAGTTTTCCCATAACTAACCCAATGATGAGGGGGTTGCTAGAGTTATTATGGGATGGGATCCGAATGTTTTGAGGTGTAAGTAACTTCCAACCATCAACCAACAATTTTTGTAGAATTATAGTGGTTGATCTTTCTAAATAGTTTTATGTAACTTTCATTTATGGTCATAACCTGCCGGATGGCAGACAATCTTTATGGAACTTTTTGAGAAGTAATTTCAACACCAATAATGATCAGGAATGGGTATTAATGGGGAAATTTAATGGGTTAGGAGACAACAATAGAAGAGATGGAACATTGGCATTGATCACATGGTTATGGAAGACTTTAGTGACTATATCCATGATATCCAGGTTGATGATATGTCATCCACTGGGCTTTGGATTTCTTCGAGCAAGAAGAGTGAAGGAAATAATTACATGGCATGCAATATGTGGGTTCTCCCTCACACCATTATGAATTTTTATTTGTATAGAATCTTTTTATTTTTCTTAGCCTTCCTTGTTTTGGGATTGTGACTTTCTCTATGTTTGTTTTGCTGGTTTAGATGCCCTCATTGGGCTAATATTGTTTGTGATTGGGCTTGTAGTTGTGTTGGATTATGGGGAGGTTTGCCCTCTTTTGTACATTATTACTTTCTAATATAGTTGTAATTTACCTAGAAAAAAAGTGAAGGCAACAATTATGTTCAAACTAGAATTGATAGGATGCTCCATAATTCTGCCTAGAGTTGTTACTTCCCTGAGTGTTAAGCCAACTACCTTTGTCAAGGTATTTCTGACCATTGCCCTATCATCATTTCTATGATCCCTCTCAACAAAATAAAACCTAAGCCATTCAGATAATTTAATTATTGGATGAAGGATGGGGTCTTAAGTAATTCTCCTAGGGTCCTATTATGAGGAGTGTTATGGTAACCCTTTGTTCATTCTTTATACTACACTTATGAGACTCAAACATCTATAACTCTTGAATAAGAGTCACTTTGCTAATATTTCTATGAGAGTTGAAGAGACCAAACTCCAATTGGACCTCATTTATTCAGGCTTGAACAATGACGGCATCAATATAGAGTTGAGGAGGTAGGAGTCTGAAATGGCTCATAACTTTAACTTGCTTAGAGTAGTAAAATAATCCTACTATAGACAAAAGGCCAGGATTAAATGGCTTAAGTTGTGGGAAGTGAATACTAACTTATTTCATAAGAGATTTAAGTCTAATACGTCCAGGACGAAAATTCTAAGTATTCAGAGCAGAAGTGGGAGTGTGGTTGAAGGCTTGGAAGTAGTGGCAAATGAAAATGTGTTATTCTTTAAATCCATTCTTGGCCCCATAGATCAGAATATAGGGAGAACCCATAACATGGATAATATTATGGAAAGGAAACTCATCAAAGACCAAATTAAGGACCATACTATCCTTCGTACCTTTGAGGAAATTTAGAATGCTATGTTTGTTATTGGTTCTAATAAGGCCCCTGGATTGCATGGTTACAATGTCAGATTCTTTAAAAATAACTGGGAGATTCTGGGGGAAGATGTCACTAAAGCAGTAAATCATTTCTTCTCCATGATAAATATGACAAGGAAATTGAAATATACCTATCTTTCCCTTATTCAAAAAGTGGCTAAATCCATTGACCATGAGAGACTTGATACCTATATCTTTCTGTAAGACCATCTATAAGTGTATCTCCAAGATTATTATTGAGCCTCCTTCTCCAGGAGATCATGAGGAACTACCATAAGGTTAGCATCCCTTCAAGATTTACAATGAAGGTGGATATAATGAAAGCCTATGACACTTTTAAATGGAACTTTTATTTGAAATTTTGGAACTAGTGTAGATTCCTATTACTATGATTATATGGATAAGAGAATGTGTTACAAAAGTTTGGTTCTCTATCAGCCTTAATGGTGAATTACATGGATTCTTTGCCAGAAAAAGAGAATTTAGACAAGTGTATCCTATATATCCATACCATTTCGTTCTTATTACAGAAGGATTCTCATATCTTATGGACAAGCATTATATGAATCCTAACTTCATTTTTACCCTAAATGAAAAGAGATACAATTAAGTCATCTTCACTTTACTGATGACCTAGTGATTTTCGGGCGGGTGGTGGTGTGTGGTGGTGGATGCCCAATATGTGGAGTGTGTAAACCATGCTTTGGATGATTTTTCCAACCTTTCTGGCTCGTATCCCAACCTCTTCAAAAGTAACATGTATTGTTCTAGGATTGATGAGGCTAATACTCAGATGTTGGCTGCCAGTGTGGGAAACAATCTTGATAGCCCCCCTTTAAAGTACTTAGGAGTGCCTCTTATTACTACCAGACTCAAAGTTAAGGACTGTAAAAACCTTATTAATAAGATTACTTTGAGGATTAAAACCTAGAATAATAATTTGCTTAGCTATGCAAGGAGATTATAACTTGCCGTGTCTGTGTTGTTCAGTATCCAAATGTATTGGGCTAGTTTATTCATCATCCCTAAAGGTTTCCTGAAAATCATTGACCAAATTATTAGGGACTTCATTTGGAATGGTCCTGAGATGGATCATAATGGGGACAAAGTTGCTTGGAGTGAGGTTTGCAAGCCAAATAAGGAAGGTATTTGGGAATATAGGGATTAGAAGAGTGGAATAAATTTTTTGTGCTTAGACATTTGTTGAACTTATGCATTAATAAAAAAGCTTATGGGTTAAATGGTTCCATAATTACAAGAAGTATTTGGCCCATCAAAGTTCCAAGTGATTGTTCATGGACCTAGAGGAAGATTTTTAAGCTTAGAGAAGAGGGAAGACCCCTCATCAAAGTCAACATTGGCAATGGGGTTAATAATTTTATGTGGCATGATAATTGCACACTTGGGGCCTCTTCAACATATATTTGAAGGTATAACAATCTATGACGCAACTAGTAATCCTAATGCCAAGGTCACTTTTTTATTTATTGATGGTGTATCTTAGAGATGACCATCCACTCTCACTTGGGAGTTGAATGATATAAAAATCTCCCCTCTTCCTGTTATAAGTCCCAATGTTCATGACAATATGAGTTAGATTTATGACATGGATGGGGCCTTCTCCACCTCCTCATCCTATGAAGATCTTAGAACCATGGTAGATATGTGGCTTGGGATAAGCTAGTTTGTCATACCTGCAATATTCCTAATGCCTCATTCATTCTTCGAATGTCATGTACGAAGAGTCTACCTACCTAGAACAAGATATTGGGTTGAGCATTTATTGATTATGACAAATGCATCCTTTTCATTTATTATTTTATTGACCTTACTCATTAGAAGTGTGGTCTACGATTATGTGAAGGAATCAGTGCTACAGTAATTTGGATATCTGGGAAGATGAGTTGAGGAATGGTACTAGCCTTGCTACTGGCAAGTTATTTATTAACAAACTAATAACCATTTCCTTCACCTCTACCATATACTCTATCTGTATAGAAAGGAATAAAAAACTGCATAATATAAGGGGAAATCAATCTTGGGGGTGGTTAGAGACATTAAAACTATGGTTAAGTTTAAAGCTGGTAATTGGAAGAAGACTAGAAGAAGTTATGCTAACTGGATAGCATGAAACCAATGGGGCATGCCTGAGTCTTTAATGTAATTATAGTTAGGATTCCATCCATTTGTCTTTGTTTTTAGATTGTTAGCATTAGATTTTTTTACTATGTTTTTACTTTTGTTATTGTTGGGGGTAAGGTATGCCCTTCCCACTTTTTGCCTTAAGGTATGGTGAAGTTCTCCTCCTTGTAAATTCCCTCATTTTTCTATAATAAATTCCAAAGAGGGGCTTCTTTTCAGGTATGGAATCATTCTGTTTGGGGATCAGTGTCTTAGGGCACTCGATAGATGGAAATAATGAGAAATATACCTAAGGATCCGACGATGAGTAGCCTCATGAATGCTATGTATATTGTGTGCCAAGATTGTAATATGTTACATGGTCAATAGAATTCAGTCTAATAGTTTTATACCTTTTAGTCACAAAGACTAAGTCTTCAGTCAGATAAAAATTATAAGTTTTTTAACCTTGAAATATTATTTCCCCAAGTACGTTTAACTATAAGTTGGAGGACTGTGAATCAATCTTAGATTGATGACTCCACTAGGGATGGTAATGTTATTATCACTTCGGAGAAAACTGAATAGGCTATATGGTTCAGTTACTTCCTAAGTAAATTGAGTGAGGTTACTTCTAGCACTATTAGTTATTACACTTTTCAGTGCATATAATGATGATTGAAAATTTAAGAGAATCGGTGAACCATAAAAGGGTTAAGCACATTGAGCATAGATTTCACCTAGTATGAAAGATCGAGCAAAGTGGGTGATAAGTTTATGATCAAGGTTTTATCGGTTAACACTCGGTTAGTGCTCAATTGATAGGCAGTAAACTTCTGTGTAGATGGGTTGAGAGTTAGATATATGGCTTTAAGACTAAGTGGGAGATTGATGGCGTTTTATTCTTAAAACCATATATGACGGTATTTTTAAAGTAATTGCGTGTCATTTCATTTTGAAATAGGAATCACGGTTACAAGAATGATTTATATTTGTTTAAATATATGGTTTAATATTATATCGGTCAATAGAGCTCAGTAGGAATTCTAGTGATGCGACTTCAGGTTGATTATAAGGAGATTGGTATTCCTGTTCTAGCACTGTTGAAAAGTTCAAAACCTAGATAGGAGCTAAACATCCTATTAGAACGGTCGCGATACGATCGTAGAAGTTCATCTCAAACTACGGGGAACTGGTGTGATGGTTTGAGAAATTGTGTGATAGTTCAACAGAGGATTGTGATTGATACAACCCGGGACTATACTAAACGGGACCACCCATGATATTTGAGTCTAAGATCTATCTAGCGTAGACTCGAGAAATCACACATCATTTGCAAAGGGTGCATAAATTCTTAATCTTAAGAAGTATGAGGATTGAGATGATTATGTAGTTATCGCTTTGATTGCTATGGCTATAATTCAATTTTAGATTAAATTAAATGATCCTCGCATATTGGGTTACAGTTATATGAGTAGGCCCGAGTTGATAATTCAGAGTAATATGCATCCAAGGTATATCATATATAGTGATACCCCTTGACAAACTTATATGTTTTATTTCCACCAAGTAAAACCCAGATTGGTGGATTATTTAATAATCCTGGTGGCATAGCAAATAAGTAAAGTCTGATAATAAAGGAAATTATTTAGATTTTAGTTAAAATATATTAACAACAAATTGATTTGACCAAGCGACCATCATAAACTTAACACGGGGAATCATATTATGTATAATAATAAACTTTGTAAATGAGACCTCATTATATCCTAGGGATTTGTGAGATAGTTAAATTAGAGTATAGTTATAATTATTTAGTAAATTAATTATGATTAAATAATAAAAGGAAATTGATTACGGTAATGGTAATTGGGCTTTCCAAGTATTTATTTGAAGCCATTTTAATTATTTGTCTTGGGTCTCTACTGTAGTACATATACCCAAGTAGTTAGATCCAAACTCTCAAAAAACCCATTTAGGGCGAAACCCACATTTTTTAAGTGTATGTAAAGGTGTGGGAAGGGGTTTTAATGATTGTTATTGATAATTGGGATTTGAGAGGGGTGAAATAAAATAGTATTCACATTTTTGTGAATAGGACTAGAGGGAGATAACCATATCTAACTCATAATGAAGGGTTTTCATCTCAAAGGGTTCCCACACACCTACTTAGATTGGGGATCATACGCTAGGAGATCCAAGCTTTATAGAAGGTTAAACAAATATTTGGAGACCATTTAAGTAACATCATTTTTATCATCAAACATTTCTCCTCATATGAATCACAATAAGATTCACTATGGTATAAATTCTTAAAATCCTAGGTTTAATCTTTAAACCAAGTTCTTGTTTTTCTTTTCAATGCATGATTAATCAAAGATCCGTAGGGCTGAATGTTTCCCCATTTAATTGCCAATCCCAAGCTATTTTTCTAATAATATGAGCGGTTGATCCTCAAACATTGATCCTTCTTCTTCTTCTTCCAAATTATCCTTAAGATCTCCCAAAGGTTTAATGACAATTGGCACCATTTGGGGAATCTCCTACGCCTCTTTCGGTATAGAACCATCTATAATTCTGTAAGAAAATACAATGCTAAAGTTGCTGAGTTTATTGATGATACTTCTTGTAAGTGGACATCCACTGTCAATCGGGAGTTGAATGATATCCAAAACTCCCCTCTTCTAGCTATTAAACCCAATGCAACTAACAAATTGAGCTGGGTTCCTATCACTGATGGTGTCTATTTCACCTCTCCTTCTTATGAATCTCTTACAAATCATGGAAGCAATGTGGTTTAAATATTTACTAGTGTGATGAGAGTTAGTAATTATATAAATTTGTTGAATATTACTAGACGAGTGAAGTAATATATGAGATTGATTTTATTAAAATTGTCACGAGTGAATAAAATAGCAATTATGGAAATTTAAGCCAGGACGCGCCTGTGTCGTGTCGGGACTAAATTATTATTATAGAAGTGAATAAATTATAAGTTGCTTGTATGGTCATTTCGAGTGTGCCAACGTGTTCGAAAGAGTTGAGATAGTTAGAAAAGTGTATCCGGGGGTTTAGTTTGGGTCTCGGGGTGTTTTTAGGCCTAACCGGCACTCCGGAGGGGCAATTTAGTCATTTTCAAATTTGGCCTTAATTAAATGACAAAAATTGGGACATTATTATCAGATATTAATAGATCCTTCTAGGGTTAACACTCTCCAAAATATAGAACGGCAGTGAGAGGAAGGAAGGGAAAACTTTTCCAAGAAATCCAAGGCCAAGAATAAATTCGATTACACCACCGCCACCACCAAAATATAGATCGCACGACGAGGAATGCAACCATATATTTTCCATCAACAAATCAGACCCTTGAATCCCATGCAAGTATCTATCTTGCTACTTTTGTAGTTGATTTTCACCCATGTTAGATTAGAATTGATAATTATAGGTTTCATGTAAGAATTTGAGGATTTAGAGAATTTAAATCACATATTTTTGGAGAAAATATATATGTTCTGGAAATATCAAACCATGTAGAGGATTACCCACGAAATTGTATTGATTTAGAAGTGAAAAATCCGGAAAAAGAATTAGAAGAATGGAAGTTTAATGTAAAATTAGGGTTCTTGATAATTATGATGAATTACACCTTTAATTCAATACTTTTGATGAATTTGTACATGCTTCTCGTAGGAATTCATGTGTATAGGTATATGTAACTAGTAGTAAGTTTGTTTGAGAGTTAGGGATTGTTAATGGAGTTTTAGTTGAGTTTGGAGAAGAAAACCCGTAGTTAACAATGAGAGAATTCGGAATACCTGCTTGATCGATTGATCGACCTAAGAGTATTGATCGATCGACTGATCAATCGATCGACCCCTTTCCTCAATCGATTGACCCCTCCTGGAAAAATGCATATTTTCCCTTTTGTTTAATCCGATTAAAATACGTAGGAACCCTTAAGTATCATTTAAAGAGTATAATGGGTCATGTAGAGGACCAGTAGGGTCCAAGTAAATTCCGTTGAGTGAAATTTTATATGGAATGAAATTGTGGGTTAACGGGGGGTTTCACCAAAGAATTGAGAAACTCGTGGAAGACTTAGACCAGAAGGTTAGAGAGGGTGTACCAACTGAAATTATATTTAGTAAGAGAGAATACTTCGAGAGATGATAAGTAAGTACGCAACGATTATAATTAATAATAAAATAGATGAATCCTTTATGCGAGGTAATTGGGTAAAATTGTACTAAGTACGGTTACTAATTATTATTATTGAGTCGTGGGCAAAGCTAATTAGAAAAATGAGAATATTTATATATACGACTGAGTGCATGTGTATATGTTTATATTATGCTTGTGTATAGTCATACCTGCGCCACTTTCTATCACGGATATTGCCATGCCGGGACAGTCTTATCTCGATGGGACCTTTATGGGGGATATTGACTTGTACCCTAGAACATAGGATTCCTTGGTACAGGCTATCTGAGAATGATAGTCAGACAGTCCTAAGAGACGTGAGGGGTATGTGCTGACCTCTTAGTGAGTTGGAACTATGCTTCGCCTCCATTTTGTGTGTATTGTGTTAATACAGTTTGAGAGTGATTCCGAACTAGTATTTCACTTAGTACGAGTGATACGAGAACTTGATAGCAGAGTATGCCAGCACCATAGATTTTATGTGGGGTGCCGATTGTATATGTATTATATGAGTGACTAATATATATACATACTTATCTATGGAAAATTTGTACTATGCATATAAGTAGTTAAGTAATGAATAAATGCTCCAGCTTTATAATAATTGTTCGGGAACTTTGTTACGGTACTGAGTTGTTCTAAGTAACATAAGAAATCTTGAAGAGATTGATTTTTCTAAACTAAATATCATAACCTTTTTACTTCTCGGGATAAAACTTTATGGAAAAATAAGTTTGATAGGCTTATGAGTTTAGTAGTACGGTAGGCGTGCACACTAGATTAGAGGTGAGAATTCTCCATAGAGTGTCGCATACTAATATGGTTGTCACATTAGCCAGTAAGCATTTTAAATACTTGCTAAACTATTTTAAAACTATTTTACACTTGGGCTCTGACCCATATTCTATTATTTCTATCTCTTGTTTATATATGTATGTATTATAGGTGCCCAGACACAGGGGCGTCAGGCATAGGATCTTTGGATTGGACGTGCTACAGCTATGTGGGAGTTGTAGGACCTTGCTTTAGACGACCTCTTCATTGATTCAGTTACTATTTTAGTTATTTGTAGTTAGGGCATGTGCCGCCCGATTTCCTATTCCGTTTGGATTTGTCAGAGATTTATGTTTATTTATATTTCCAGTATTCAGTACTCATTGGGAGTTAACTTTTGTCAGGATGATTTCTTTTATGGTTCTTTAACTTGGTTTGGTTAATCTAGACGGCTTAATTATCTTGTGTTGATTGCCATCCTTAGCATTTATGTGATTCTTAAATTTTTGATTATTTAATAAAGGTTTTCACATTAAAATTTAAAATTGAAATAAGACTTTAAATTGTTTTGACATTTAGCTTAATTATTTAGGGTGTTTAAATTGGAAAGAATTGTTTTGCGACAGTGATGCTAAGAATGAACCAACCGTTCACCTTGATTTTAATTTAATAAAGGACTGATCACCTGGTATTTAATTAGGCAGGGTGTCACAGGTGGTATCAGATCATCAGGTTGTAGTGTCCTTTAGGATATGTACGACTTATTTTTGCTTCCATCTTAGCGTCTTTTATTTAGAGCCCTATTTTTAGGACTGTTGTATTCTTGTATTTACGCTTACGTCTTCAACTATTTGAGATTTGATAATAACTGTAGACTAATAAACTTCCTCCTCATTCCAGATGCCTCTGAGACATGAACTCCGAGACAGGAATGCCTAGCCCGAGCAGCCAGCAGCTCCGGCTTAGGGAATGATGAATGTAACTGAAGTAGCTGCCATTGTTGCTCAGGCGGTGAATGCCGCATTAGCGGTGGTGCAGTAGGATCCACCCCAGGTTCAGGTAGTGGCGCCAGTACCAACATCGCTTCCTACTGCGTGGGAGCGGGTTGGGGATACCTTTCAGAAGGCACATCCCCCGGAGTTCTCGGGTAGTTCGAACATCGTAATTGCCAGCCAATGGAAGAAGGATATACAGAGGCATCTATGCATGTATGAGTGCACCTATGTACAAAGACAGTTATTGGCTTACTTTAAGCTAGTGGGTCCGCTTTGCAGTGGTGGGAGTCCACCACCACCTTGGAGGAGAGGGACAACATATCGATTCAGTCATTTTGGGCGCGATTTGATCGTAAATATTTCCCATTCGTCGTGAAAACTGAGATGAGGCAGAGGTTACTGAATCTCAAGTAGGAGAGTATGACAGTTACTGAGGATGAGGAGGAGTTCACTATACTTCTCACTATAGTTCCAGATGAGGAACCCACTGAGGAGAAGAAGATATTATTATTTTTAGATGGATTGGCCTAGAGGATTCATTAGCACCTCATAAGAAATTTATCATTGGGTACTTATACTGATGTACTCAATGCCTCTATGTTACACTGTCAGGATCACCGCTTCCATTAGCAGGGGATCATACGAACAGGGGAGTCTAGCCAGTAACATGGGGCAGTAGTACTGGTAGGGCACCAGCAGCCCAAGGTAACACCCATCATAGTGAGTAGAGTTCCCATCAGCGGGACCCTGCCAAGAGATTTCGATCAGGTGATTCTAGGCAGGGATTTAGGGGATTTAGATAGGGCCAACAGGGCCATTTCAGTCAGCATGGCCAACAGGGCCAACACCGCCAGCAGCAAGGTCAGTAGCAGGGCAATCAAGGCCAACAGCATTTTCAGCAGGACCAGCAGGGGTGGTAACGGCCAACAGGGTTGTGGTCAGCGGGGCAAAGGGGAGGTAACTTCAGGGGCAGATGTTTTGGATGTGGCAAGAATGGCCATAGGTGTCAGGATTGCCCAGAGGGGGATAGGTCCCCATAGCAGCAGGGTGCTCGTAATGAGCCGCAGAGGCCACTCTTTCCAGCCGCCCTCCTAGCGCCAGCTCAGATGCTAGCCCTACCAACCATCCCAGCAGCTCCGGTCCAGGGTAAATTACAATATGGACGCGTCTATAATGTCCACCAGGTCACAGCACCTCAGGCGCCACCCACGATTGAGGGTACGTTATCCATGGCACTATGGTTCGGGTTTTATTTGATACTGGTGCGTCGCACTATTTTATTGCTAATCATTTTGCACGGGCCTTAGGGTTATTAGACATGGCAGAGAGTACAGTGGCATGCGTAGACTCACCACTGGGGAGTGGGTATTTGATTTTCTTTATATGTCGGGGTGTAGGTAAAGAGATTGGTAGCTTGATTTTACCTGTAGACATGCTAGTTTTAGATATGCATGAGCATGACGCCATTACTGGCATGGATTGGCTCGCTGTGTATGTAGACATGATAGATTATTTCGGTAGGAGTATTATCTTTGCCATTAGGGGCAAGAGGTGTTTTTTGTGGTGATGCCTCGCCCAGAGGGAGGATCTTCCACCCATCTGTATTATATAGAGGAGGATACCTCTAAGGAGATTGTGATTCCCCTGGATTCGATTTCAGTTGTTCATGAGTATTCGGATGTATTACAGGAGATACCAGGCCTACCCCCAGTCGAGAGATAGATTTTGTCATAGACTTGATACCGGGCACTCGGCCGATAGCACGTTCACCGTACCGTATGGTTCCAGCGGAGATGAGGGATTTATGGGATCAGATAGAGTAGTTACTGGGTCAAGGCTTCATTCATAGGAGTACCTCACCTTGGGGCACTTCGGTGTTGTTTATAAAGAAGATAAATGGTTCACTGAGGTTGTGTGTGGATTACCGAGAGTTGAACAAGGTCACGATACGGAATAAATATCTGTTGCCTCAAATCCATGACCTGTTCGACCAGCTAAGAGGAGCAACCTTCTTTTTAAAGATAGTTTTGAGGTCGGGATATCATCAGCTATGGATTAGGGAGCAGGATGTGTCGAAGACTGCTTTCTTGATGAGATATGGATCCTATGAGTTCAGAGTCATGCCGTTTGGGCTGACAAATGCTCCAGCCGTATTCATGGATTTAATGAACCGAATGTTCAGAGAGTTCTTGGATCAGTTTGTCATCGTTTTCATAGATGACATCCTGATTTACTCACAGACTGAGGAGGTGCATGCTGAGCACTTGAGACAGGTTCTTTATACTCTATGAGAGCATCAATTGTATGCTAAGTATGAGAAGTGCGGATTTTGGTTATGGGAGGTACAATTTTTGGGGGATGTTGTGTCGGAATAGGGGATATCGATTGAACCGAGCAAAGTGTCGGCAGTGAGGGAGTGGGGACAACCCACGACACCGACAGAGGTGCATAGTTTCTTGGGGTTAGTCGGGTACTACAGGAGGTTCATCCGAGGCTTTTTGAAGATAGCGGGTCCATTGACGAATCTGACTCGCAAGAGAGTACCGTATGTTTGGGATGATGCTTATCAATTAGCTTTTGATGTGATGAAAGATAAGTTAACTTCGGCGCCAGTTCTTGCTTTGCCCAAGCCGAGAGTGGAGTACATTGTGTACACTAACGCCTCTTTATGGGGACTCGGGGGAGTACTTCAGTAGGAGGAGTAGGCTATAGCTTTTGCCTCCCGTAAGCTTAAGCCTCACGAAAGGAATTACCCCACCCACGAACTAGAGCTAGCAACGGTCATATTTGCATTACGGATTTGGAGACATTACTTGTTGGGGGAGAAGTTTCGCTTGTTCACAGACCAAAAGTCACTGTAATACTTGTTCACTCAGCGGGAATTGAACATGCATTAGCGCAGATGGTTGGAGTTTGTGAAAGACTACCAGTTCGAGATACAATACCATCCGGGGAAGGCTAACGTAGTTGGTGATGCATTAGGCCATAGACCGGAAGGTGACATAGTGAGAGTATATATAGCGAAGTGGAAATAATTGGGTCACCAGGATGCGGTGGCCCGTTCCTTTATATCCGTCGTGGGGGCAATAAATATGCCTACATAATAGCATAACACGTGGTGAGTACCCCGATCAAGATGGCGAGCAACAGGCGCTCCAACAAGATAGGGACGACTAGAGTCCTTGATAAACTAGAAGACCGAGGAGCAGTAATGGATTGGAATAAAACTCCACGAAGATAGGACTCATCCATATTTGTTACTCATCCATGTTTGTAACCCTAATGTAACCCCTAACTCTATATAAAGGGGACACCCCCCCATTGAGAAAGGGGGCTTAGAATCTAGAGAAACACTCTCATGTAAAACTCTTTCATCATTCTAATGAAACACAACAACAGCCCCGTGGACGTAGGCCATTCATGGTCGAACCACGTAAATATCTGTCTCTCGTATTTATTTTTATGCTTTTATCGTGATGAAATGGAACCCTCCTACGGGTGAGATTTTTGCACCTACAATTGGTGTCGTCTGTGGGAAACGACACAAAAAGTCTTTCCTTCCTATTTACGAGATGGAGATTTACGTTGCGACCTCATGGTGTACATGCACGATAATCAAGATCTAAGTTTACTTTTTTTATCTCCGTATGAATGATTACATATTTTTTGTATAAACATCGTTCTATTGATGCACGATTCTTTGCACATTTGTATTCATTTTGTGTATTTAATTTTTATGCATCTGCAAATCTGCACAACAACTTTGATTTTAGACAATTTTCATTGTTTTGTTTCACACGAAATTCACTATCGGAGATGTCTATAAAGACTCTCCAAATATCTGGACTCTCAACGAGACTTCTCTAAGCAGTTATTTACTGGGTTACATCATAATCTTGATTCTCATATCCTAGATTCTTCGACATGGATAAACGCCTAAAAGGTTTCTCTCTCATAAAGATGCATGGGGATGACACCTTTACAAACATACCAAATAAGAATAAAGATGGAACCAACAATATTTTGGTCATCTTCGAGCAAGCAACTTGAAGTTGCTTCCGATCTGAGATTTGGGGTTGTCATCCAGTCAAGCATTGCCAATAGATGATGTACATATATGCTACTCGTCACCTGACGGCAGGGCGCATAGCCATGTCGAACTAAGAGCCGTCCTCCAACCACCTTTGCAATTAGGTTCGACGACGGCAGACGGAAGAAAAATCGATATCCACCAGCCCTAGGCACAAAGTCCCCCAGGCCGAGCAAGCCCCGGTGACCAGAAAGAGTAGATGCCGACCTCCGTACAAGCCACAAACAAATCACTAATGGCATCTCTTCGATCGAGCACCAATGAGGCATTCCCAGAGCCCCTGGTTGCCGACGACCAATTTGTGACGAGCACATCAGCTGGTCGACGGTGAGGACGAGCACATCAGCTAGTCGACGACGAGGATGAGCAGGGACGAGCTCACCCCCATGCAAAGATTATATCACAGAATAAAGTTTCTTTGGGGCTGGTTTTCACCTGTGACAAGTCTTCCCTCTGGCTGGTTGGCATCCACGACAAGGAAGACCTGGTACCCATTTGCAAACTTTGCTCACTGATAATGAAACTACCCTGCGACCTGGGGCTACCACAGTTGGACGCCCATAATTCTTTCTAATCCTCTCTCCTATTCATCCCCGACCTGCTACCCGCGATCATCTCCGACATACAGTCGACCCCGCCCCTGTTGGTCGGCTTCCATATGGGATTAATAAAAAATCTCGACGAGCTTGCACGAGCCACTTTGGTGGTCATCAGTCAGCGTGCAAGGATGAACTCAACGCATTCAATATTAGTAAGGCCGATCAGGTTTTGGCCAGACCACCGACAACTGGTCGACGAATGATATTTAAAAGCAACAACAGAACCTGGGGGGCATCTTGGCTTTTGACGATTTTGACTTTATTGGAATAAATTCCTACTCTTGCTTGTTTGTTGCCTTTGATCTACAGGACTTTGTTTATATTTTTCTACACTTATAATTTGATATTTTATAAAACAATTTTGCAAAAATTCTAAATCCCCCCTGTGTCTTACATTTAAGATATATTTGACTAATTTTTGAATTGCTCGGTTCTCTCTAAAAATAAAATTATTTTAAGGGACCGTGTGATTTTTTACAACGACTTTAGTTGGCACTTTTTTATGCGACCTTATTACAAATTATTTTTCTCACATAAATAAGCGGGGGGCACTTATATTGCACTCACGTCATTTATTTGAACATTTTAATTTTCAATATTGTCATTCAACTACAATAATTTAATCTCACCGGAAGGAGATTATTGGTTATTTAGCTCAACCCCGATGGATGCTCAGGCGCGATTATCTCAGTGGGATTTTTATTGATAAAAATCATTGGATCATTTATTACATTCATACGCTACTATGAATTTTTTCCGCGGTAAATGGCCGAGCGGATGCATATCTTTTATACGTTGTTGAACATATTATCTTCATGATAAGTTCTATTTTGATTTAGCCTCAACAGTTGGTCGGGGAATTTACTAACTTCTACAGGTACAAGATTCAGTCCCGACGGATGCTCGACAACAATCTTAAGACCTTGGAAATCACATCGATGTTTCGACTGATGCTCGAGCACGAATTGCTCTCTATATCTACTCAGTATTCTACAACTTTGATCTGGCGGACTATCCAGTCACCATTCATTTTATTAATGCTCCGATCGAAGAGTCGAGCACACTATAGCATTTTACACCCAAAGAAATGCTTGGGAAAATTATTGTTACTCCAACTAAAGCTCGGATTCTATGATTCTTAACCTGAAGGATGGTCAGGCACATTCAAGATTCATCTCGACAAATAATCGGCAAAATATTTCTATATATTTAGTCCCGAAGATATTCGCAACGAATGTTGCACTTTATCCCCAACGGATGGTTAGTCAGGATAATTCTTATATTTAGCACAACCCCAGTTGATGGATACCCACATTTATGTGTGCATTGTTCATCTCTGTCTCATAATATCTTATTTGATCAGAAATTATGCTCACGATTTGTATCATCATAAATTTGTTAGCAGGGGGCTATCTTCTATATTGCATACAATTGTCACTACACAAATTTTCTGTGAAAACATTTTTCTTTTTTGGAACCAGCTTAATATTAAGTATTTGCGTAGAGCTATTTGCAAAAATTCCAAATTAACTCCTATGTCATACATCTGGGTATATTTGACAAATTTGGCATCTTTTATTCGACTTTATTACAATTATTTTGTTCACATAAATAATGGGGCGTACTTATAGAGCACTCATGTCATTTATTCGATCATTTTAAATTTCAATATTGTCGTCTAGCTATTATTGGTTATATCGATGGATGGTCACTGTAATATCTTTACTAATACTTAGCGTAGCCCCGACGGATGCTCGGGCACGACCATCCTCGTGAGATTTTATCATAAAAATTATGGGATCATTCATGTCATTCATTTAATACTAAGAATATTTTCCTCAACACATGCTCGAAAAGATGCACATCATATTGCATGATAAATTCTATTTGAATTAGCCTCGACAAATGGTCGAACAACTTATTAACTTCTGCAGGTACAAGATTTAGTCCCGATGAATGCTCGACCACAATATTAAGCTCTTGGAAGTCTTATTAATGCATCAATAGATGCTCGAGCATGGATCGCTCTCTATATCTACTCGGACATGTAAAACCTTGCCCTGGCAGACGACCCAGGCACCACTTATTTCGTTAATGCTCTGACAGATGGTCGAGCACGTTACACCACCTTGGACCCAACAAATTCTTGGGCAACATTATTTGTGATAACCGGAGGATGCTCGGACGTTGATATTTCTTTAATTTCAATATTGATTATCTGTCTCTATGATTTTTGACTTGAAGGACGATCATGCATATTTAAGGTTCATCTCAGCAAATGATCGGCAAAATATTTCTATATATTTAGTCCCGAAGATGTTTGCCACACAGGTCGCATTTTATCCCCAACAAATGGTTGGTCAGGATAATTCTTATATTCAGTCCCAACAGATGGTTGGCACCTTCGATTAATGATCGGCATTGTATTTATTGGAAAGTTAGTTTTCACCAACGCTACAGGATCATTCGTAATACTTGATCGGTCCTTTTTACCTCGACGGATGCTCGAGCATGGATTACCCGCAATATCTACCGGATCCTTAATAGTTTTTGCTTTGACAGGCATCCAGGCATCATTTATCTTATAAATGCTTCGACAGATGCTCGAGCATGGATCGTTCGCGACATCTTCTAGGTCCTTTGCAATTTTGCCTCGACGGACCCTCAGCTTCGATGGATAGTTGACATTGTGTAATCACGTCTCAAGCTCCAATAAACAGTTGGGCAATACAGTTCTTATTTAATTCAACCTCATCAAATGAAAAGTTGGGCGATCTGTACAACAAAGATCCAACCTATAAGAAGTTACATATCCAGCAAAATCACAATCAACGAACAAAACATGTTGATAACAACATTAGACCACCCTGAATGTATCGAGCAACATCGCCAGACAACCCACGGTGATCGATGATCACCAAGAAATGAATTAACGCGTCATCAACACTAAGATATCCACTCCAGAGGAATAACATTTCTTGAATGCCATATCAGATCAACGCATTTCTGCATAAAGACGCTTTGAACTCATATCAACTTCTTTAGGTGCACGAGCTATATGGAGTCTTCCACAGCCTCCCGAAACCATCATGCATGGTCGATGAACAAGTGCGCCCCGAGGAACAATACATTACGTGGAGCTATATGAGCAAGATAATCCATAATTATATCCAGCTCGACGATTGATCAACGTGACACTCTTCAACACAACAAAAACCCAAGGAACGATCGGACACACTTATCATCTCGGTTATACAGATCAAATGACTCGATGGACGGTCAGACAGTCTTCTCTTCACAGCCTGATTGGGGGCTCCGTGTCAACGATTACACGTGAATAGATTCACTGCAACATTTAAAGAAAAATAGAAGAGGTCAACTCAGGTTGGATGCCAATATGGTTAACACTGGAATTAGTCTTTCAAATGACGATCAAGACTAAGCTTAATTTAATTACAACAACCTTCTTGCTCATTCCCATTAAATTAAATACGTCCACATGCCTTTGTCATCTCCAAACACAAATGGCCTCATGAGTTGCCCTGACAACAATTAAAGCCCTACGGGGGATCCTTAGGCAAAAATCCAACTCAGATTGGTCGCCAACTATGTTGGTCGATTAAAATCCTGAACGGGTGGACGGCCCTTAAACCAGGTGCATTTTTGCCGTCACCTTTTAAGCCTAAGGAAGTGTGACGGCACAACCTAAAAGGTAAAATAGGCGGATATTTACATGCGAAGCATTAGAAAATGGAAAAATGCAAACATATCATATGTAGGGTCTTACCCCTACTCATGCTCGAGCAAGGCTCGACACATAGGCTTCTAGTTGGCCTCTCCAATTGAACCATATGAAAAATCTAATGCAGGGTCTTACCCCTACTAGGTACATGTTCGAGCAAGGATCGACGCATAGGCTTCTGGTCGGCCTCCTTAATTGGACCATATGAAAAACCTAAGGCAGGATCTTACGCCTACTAGGTACATGCTCGAGCAAGGCTCGACGCATAGGCTTTTGGTCTGCCTCTCCAATTGGACCATATGAAAAACCTAAGGCAGGGTCTTACCCCTACTAGGTACATGCTCGAGCAAGGCTCGACTCATAGGCTTCTGGTCGGCCTCTCCAATTGGACCATATAAAAAACCTAAGGTAGGATCTTACCCCTACTAGGTAGATGCTAGAGCAAGGCTCGATGCATAGGCTTTTGGTCAGCCTCTCCAATTGGATCATACGAAAAACCTAAGGCAGGGTCTTACCCCTACTAGGTACATGCTCGAGCAAGGCTCGATGCAAAGGCTTTTGGTCGGCCTCTCCAATTGGACCATATGAAAAACCTAAGGCAGGGTCTTACCCTTACTAGGTACATGCTCGAGCAAGGCTCGATGAATAGGCTTTTGGTCGGCCTGTCAAATTGGACCATATGAAAAACCTAAGGCAGGGTCTTACACCTACTAGGTACATGCTCAAGCAAGGCTCGACGCATAGGATTTTGGTCGGCCTCTCCAATTGGACCATATGAAAAACCTAAGGCAGGGTCTTACCCCTACTAGGTACATGCTCGAGCAAGGCTCAACGCATAGGCTTTTGGTCAGCCTCTCCAATTGGATAATATGAAAAACCTAAGGCAGGGTCTTACCCCTACTAGTTACATGCTCGAGCAAGGATTGACGCATAGGCTTTTGGTCGGCCTCCCCAATCGAATCATATAAAAATCCTAATGCAGGGTCTTACCCTGACTAGGTACATGCTCGAGCAAAGCTCGACACATAGGCCTATGGTCGGCCTCAGCAAATGGACCATACATGATCAAAATACAGGGAGATGCCCTAAACTTGATGCACGCTCGAGAAAGCCTCAGTAAATGAATTCTGAACATGCCTATGGTCAGCCTCACGAGTTGGGCCATGTAATAAAACAGAATAATGAACTACGTTTGACCTGATCCTAAGAGGGTACGAAGGCAGCTCGACACTCTCGAGTCCGGTTCCCATATCAATTGTAAGTCTCTCAACTCAAGCCAATAGTTCATCTAAGAACCTATAAAGGTAAGAAGATGAACCAAAGAAGGCTTAAAAGTTGAACGACAGCTCAAAGAACGCCAGTCCTATTCACATCAATAACTGCAAGAGATTATGGACCAGCTCCCAGCTCATCTCAGAATCAACTCAGCTGAATTGCGACCTGTGGGGCTATTGTGGGGGCAATAAATATGCCTACATAATATCATGACACGTGGTGAGTACCCCAGTCAAGATGGAGAGCAACAGGCGCTCCAACAAGATAGGGACGACTAGAGTCCTTGATAAACTAGAAGATCGAGGAGCAGTAACGGATTGGAATAAAACTCCACGAAGATAGGACTCATCCATATTTGTTACTCATCCATGTTTGTAACCCTAATGTAACCCCTAACTCTATATAAAGGGGACACCCCCCATTGAGAAAGGGGGCTTAGAAGCTAGAGAAACACTCTCATGTAAAACTCTCTCATCATTCTAATGAAACACAGGAGCAGCCTCATGGACGTAGGCCATTCATGGTTGAACCACGTAAATCTTTGTCTATTGTATTTATTTTTATGCTTGTATCGTGATGAATTGGAACCCTCCTATGGGTGATATTTTTTGCACCTACATCGGTTATGTCAGTCACACCCGAGATCGTCACGAGGGTGATACAGGCACAAGCAACGGATACGTTTTGCTAGTAGCAAAGTGTACGACTCTTAGCTGAGGGTGCTGAATCCAATTCGGTGAGCTCTGATGGGGGTTTGAGGTTTAATGGGAGATTGGTGGTCCCAGAAGGATAAGACTTATGTCATGCAGTGATGACATAGTCGTATGGGTCTAGATTTGCGGTACATCCCGGCGGGGATAAGATGTACCAGGATATGAGGCGGCAGTACTGGTGGAGTGGGATAAAGAAGGACATTGCTGAGTTCATCTCCAAATGTTCTACGTTCGACATGGTAAAGGTGGACCTCTAGAGATCGCCAGGGTTACTTCAGCCGTTGGAGATACCTACGTGGAAATGGGAAAGTATTTCCATTGACTTCATTATTGGGTTGCCTATATCACAGCGGGGTCACGATTCCATTTGGGTTATAGTGGATTGGTTGACCAAGGTAGCTCATTTTTTGCCAGTACGAACAGATTACACCACGGGCCAGTATGCACATTTATTCATTACCGAGATCGTTAGGCTATATGGGGTGCCCCTGGATATTATGTCTGATAGAGACAAGATTTTCGTGTCGCGCTTCTGGGAGAGCTTTTAGGAGGTCATGGGTACAGAGTTGAGATTGAGTTAAACTTACCACCCACAGAAAAATGGACAAATAGAGCGTACCAATCAAATGCTGGAGGATATGCTACACATGTGTGTCCTTGATTTTGGAGGAGGTTGGGATCCGTATCTTCCACTGGTGGAGTTCACTTATAATAACTCTTATCAGTTCACGATCGGCATGGCCCCATTTGAGGCATTGTATGGCATGCCTTGTCGTTCTCCCGCTTGTTGGCTAGAGGTGGGGGACAACAAGTTGCTCGGATCATAGGTGATTCAGGAGACTCCAGCTAGGATTGAGCTTATCAGGAGTCGCATTCGGGTAGCCCACGACCGACAGAAGAGCTACGCCGATGTGAAGTGGTCCTGTCGAGAGTTTAGCATGGGGGTCCAAGTATTAATGCGTGTATCTCCTATGAAAGGAGTAATGAGGTTCGGGAAGAAGGGGAAGTTGGCTCTGAGGTACGTGGGCCCATTTACCATTATCGAGAGGATTGGGCCGGTGGCATACACTTGCACCGTATTCATGATGTATTCCACATCTCATCATCGAAGGTAGTTCCACTTGTACGGGTCCAATGGGAGTATCATAATGTGGAGGAATCCACTTGGGAGCGCGAGACAGATATGAGCGAAAAATATCCAGATCTATTTTTACCAGGTACGCCTTATTTTCTGAATTTCGAGACGAAATTCCGTTATTAGGGGGGAAGTATGTAATACCCCGTATTTTTATGGCCTTTAAAATTGGGGATTTAATAAATTTAATTGATTATTAATTTAATATTAATCCGTAATTTTATCTTAAGTATTTACTAGCGTGATGAGAGTTAGTAATTATTGGAAATTTGTTGACTATTACTAGATGAGTAAAGTGATATGAGATTGATTTTATTAAAATTGTCATGAGTGAATAAAATGGCAATTACGGAAATTTAAGTCGGGATGTGCCTGTGTCGTGTCGGGACTAAATTATTATTATAAAAGTGAATAAATTATAAGTCGTCTGTATGGTCATTTCGAGTGCGTAAACATGTATGGAAGGGTTTAAATAGTCAAAAAAGTGTATCCGGGAGTTTAATTTGGGTCTCGGGGCATTTTTAGGCCTAACCGGCACCCCAGAGGGGCAATTTAGTCATTTCCAAATTTGGCCTTAATTAAATGACGAAAATTAGGACATTATTATCAAATATTAATAGAGCCTTCTAGGGTTAACACTCTAAAAAATATAGAACGGCAGTGAGAGGAAGGAAGGGAAAGCTTTTCCAAGAAATCCAAGGCCAAGAACAAATTCGATTACGCCACCGCCACCACCACCACCAAAATATAGATCGCACGACGAGGAATGCAGCCATATCTTTTTCATCAACAAATCAGAGCCTTGAATCCGAGGCAAGTATCTATCTTGCTACTTTTGTAGTTTATGTTTCACTCATGTTAGATTAGAATTGATAATTATAGGTTTCATGTAAGAATTTGAGGATTTAAGGAATTTAAATCACATGTTTTTGGAGCAAATATATATGTTCTGGAAATCTCAAACCATGTAGAGGATTACCCACGAAATTGTATTGATTTAGGAGTGAGAAATATGGAAAAAGAATTAGAAGAATGGAAGTTTAATGTAACATTAGGGTTCTTGATAATTATTATGAATATGCTAATTCCTCATCCGTAAATCATCCCTTCCCGTGGTGCATGGCTATCGTCAGCTCATGCCGTAAGGTGTTGGATTAAGTCCCACAACGAGCGCAACCCTCGTGTTTAGTTGCCATTGTTGAGTTTAGAACCCTGAACAGACTGCCGATGATAAGCCGGAGGAAAGTGAGGATGACGTCAAGTCATCATGCCCCTTAAGCCCTGGGCGACACATGTGCTACAATGGCCCTTTAATTCAACACTTTTGATGAATTTGTACATGCTTCACGTAGGAATTCATGTATATAGGTATATGTAACTGGTAGTAAGTTTGTTTGGGAGTTTGGGGATCGTTAATGGAGTTTTAGTTGAGTTTGGAGAATAAAACTCGTAGTTAATAATGGCAGAATTTGGAATACCTGCTTGATCGATCGATCGACCCAAGAGTGTCGATCGATCAACCCCTCCTGGAAAACTGCATATTTTCCCTTTTGTTTAATCCGGTTAAAATACGTAGGAACCCTTAAGTATCATTTAAAGAGCATAATGGGTCATGTAGAGGACCAGTAGGGTCCAAGTAAATTCCTTTGAGTGAAATTTTATATGGAATGAAATTGTGGGTTAACGGGGGGTTTCGTCACACATGGGAAATTATGCGTACATTCACCAAAGAATTGAGAAACTTGTGGGAGACTTAGACCAGAAGGTTAGAGAGGGTGTACCTACTGAAATTATATTTAGTAAGAGAGAATACTTCCAGAGATGAGAAGTAAGTAAGCAACGATTATAATTAAGAATAAAGGAGATGAATCCTTTATGCGAGGTAATTGGGTAAAATTGTACTAAGTATGGTTAATAATTATTATTGTTGGGTCGTGGGCGAACCTAATCGGAAAAATGAGAATATTTATATATACGACTGAGTGCATGTATACATATTTATATTATGCTTTTGTATAATCATACCCGCGCTACTTGCTATCACGGAGGTTGCCGCACCGGGATAGTCTTATCTCGATGGGACCTTTATGGGGGATACTGACTTGTACCCTAGAACATAGGATTCCTTGGTGCAGGCTAGCTGAGAACAATAGTCAGACAGTCCTAAGAGACATGAGGGGTATGTGTTGACCTCTTAGTGACTTGTAGCTATTCTTCGCCTCCATTTTGTGTGTATTGTGTTAATACAGTTCGAGAGTGATTCCGAACTAGTATTTCCCTTAGTATGAGTGATACGGGGACTTGATAGCAGATTATTCCAGCACCATAGATTTTATGTGGGGTGCCCATAGTATATATATTATATGAGTGACTAATATATATATATATATATATATATATATATATATATATATATATATATATATATATATATACTTATATATGGAAACTTTCTACTGTGCGTATAAGTAGTTAAGTAATGAATAAATGCTCCAACTTTATAATAAGTGTTCGGGAACTTTGTAACGGTACTGAGTTGTTCTAAGTAACGTAAGAAATCTTGAAGAGATTGATTTTTCTAAACTAATATCATAACCTTTTTACTTCTCGGGATAAAACTTTATGGAAAAATAAGTTAGATAGGCTTATGAGTTTAGTAGTACAGTAGGCGTGCACACTAGATGAGAGGTGATAATTCTCAAGAGAGTGTTGCATACTAACATGGTTGTCACATTAGCCAATAAGCATTTTAAATACTTGCTAAACTATTTTAAAATTGTTTTACACTCGGGATCTGACCCGTCTTCTATCATTTCTCTCTCTTGTATATATATGTATGTATTACAGGTGCCCATCCACAGGGGCGTCATGCATAGAATCTTTGGATTGGAGGTGATACAACTATGTGGGAGTTGTAGGCCCTTGCTTTAGACGACATCTTCATTGATTCAATTCCTATTTTAGTTCTTCATAGTTAGGGCATGTGTCACCCGATTTCCTATTCCGCTTGTATTTGTCAGAGATTTATGTTTATTTATATTTCCAGTATTCAGTACTCATTGGGAGTTAACTTTTGTCAGGATGATTTCTTTTATGGTTCTTTAACTTGATTTGGTTAATCTAGACGACTTAATTATCTTGTTTTGATTACCATCCTTAGCATTTATGTGATTCTTAAATTGTTGATTATTTAATAAAGGTTTTCACATTGAAATTTAAAATTGAAATAAGACATTAAATTATTTTGACATTTAGCTTAATTATTTAGGGTGCTTAAATTGGAAAGAATTGTTTTGCGACAGTGATGCTAAGAATGAACCAACCGTTCACCTTGATTTAATTTAATAAAGGACTAATCACCCGGTATTTAATTTGGCGGGGTGTCATAATAGTCCACTCCCGATTTTGGTAACACGAGTACAGGAGTAGAGGTTAACTTATCCATTATCTCCTCAAAATCTAGCTGACAGGAGTCATCCCAAACAAATCGTACTCCCTTCCGGCTCAAGTTCGTTAAAGGGCCCACAATTTTGGACAAACCCTTAATGAAATGGTGATAGTATCCTACCAAACCCATAAAGCTACGAATCTCCATTGGCATCGTAGGCTGATCCCATTCCTTCACCACTGCAACCTTACTCGGGTCCACGGAAACACCCTTAACCGTCACGATATGCCCCCAAAATTGCACTTCCTGCAACCCAAAGCCACATTTCTTGAATTTAGCATAAAACTGATGATCCCGTAGTGTCTGTAAGACCAATCACAAATGTTTGGCATGATCAGCTTTAGTCCGAGAATAGACTAGAATGTCATCGATAAACATGATCAAAAACTAGTCCAGAAAGTCCCTAAATACTCGATTCAT
Source organism: Sambucus nigra (assembly GCA_949130495.1). Classification (NCBI taxonomy): domain Eukaryota; kingdom Viridiplantae; phylum Streptophyta; class Magnoliopsida; order Dipsacales; family Adoxaceae; genus Sambucus; species Sambucus nigra. The sequence continues at coordinate 350,123,759 of OX422221.1, forward strand.
AAGGTCCATAAATATCGTAGGATCATGAGTCAGCCCAAAGGGCATAACCAAAAACTCGTAGGACCCATACCTTGTCAAGAATGCGGTTTTTGACACATCTTGCTCTCGAATTCGCAACTGGTGGTATCCTATACTCAAATCTATTTCGGAGAAGTACGATGCTCCTCGTAATTGATCAAACAAATCGTCAATTCGAGGTAACGGTTATTTGTTTATGATAGTTACCTTATTCAACTCACGATAGTCGAGCATAACCAAAGGGATCCATCTCACTTTCTCACAAATAATACGGGGGCACCCCATGGTGACGTGCTACGCGGAATGAACCCCTGCCCCAACAGTTGCTGAATTTGATCCTTCAACTCCCTTATTTCCAAAGGAGCCATAAGGTATGGAGCTCGCACAATCGGCCTGGTTCCCGGTGCTAAGTCAATTACGAACTCAATCTCATGACTAGGAGGTAAGCCAGGGATCTTCTGAAAGACATCTCCAAATTCCCTGACAACTGGAATCGAGTCTAAGGAAATCACAATTTCTTGTAAAGTCTCTTCCTTCATATAATACAAGTGGGTGCTCGAACCTCCCCCCGAAAGAGGTATAGCCACCAAAAACATTTCTTGTCCTTGAATGGAAAAAACTATACTCCTCCCATAACAATTTACCATGGCCCGGTACTTCACTAACCAATCCATTCCCCAAATGACATCATACCCGACCATATCCAGGATGAGCAAATCGGCCTAAAAAATTCCCTCCCCTTTATAAATAAAAAGCATAAGTGAACCATCACCCATAGAAGACTCGACGCTAGTGAAAGTACTTTCAGCGGACTTAAACAATCCCGTCGAAAGAGCAAATTGCCTAGCAATAAATGAGTGTGTGGTGCCAGTGTCAAATAACACCCGACCCACAAACCCCTGGATGGGAAACTTACCCTCAATAGTTTGCCGTGCTAACAGTGCTGGAGGAAACAAAACATCTTGGATATTGTACATACGTCCAAATTGGAGTTTCCCCTATTGCAATGGGATGGCTGGAATAAGTGCTGGAGGTTGTTGCTGTGCCTGCAGATTCTGAGGGCCTCCTGGCAATTTCCCCCTGTTCAACTGTGGACAAGCTCTCTTCAGGTGACCTGTCATACTGAAAACAATGACAAAAAAACCCTCCAGATGTCGGCCTCGATTGTTATTTCTAAATTGCCCCATGCCTTGGCCCTGTTGGCCTTAACCCCCATTATTCCCTCTGCCAGTTTGGCCCGGTTGGCCCAACTACTGTTGTTGCTGAGCACCCTGACCTGCCTAAAACTGCCTCTGCTAAAGTTGAAACCCTCAAAGCGTTGCTTCTTAGCTAAGTCCCCCTACTGGAGGTCCTGCTCCTTCTGTTTATTCCCAGACTACTGTAGTGGTGGTAGTGCTCCACCGACACCATTACACCTGGTTTACTTGATTGACCAGAGTCTCCTATCTTCTTACTCTCCTTCAGATGAAGACGTTGATCCTAGCAATGAAGTAAAGCTTCATTCATCACATCACCAAACGTTTGCAAAGTCGGGTTCCCCAACATCCTTATCCTCCAACTCAATCCCTCGATAAATTTTGAAATCCTCCTTTCTTCTGGATTTACCTCGTCTGGCACAATGTTTGCCAAACGGGTAAATTCTTCTTCATACTCTACCACCGTTTGCTCTTCTTAAAATACATCATGTAGCTTCCTCCTCATCCCCTTCTGGATTACTGGAGGAAAGTAGTTTCGATCAAATAAGGCCCAAAATTCCAAGATTGTCATCGTATCCCTTTGTTCTAGAGTGGTCAGCGACTTCCACCATTAGAGAGATGATCCCACGAGTTTAAAAGTGACGAGAATCTATTTTCGCTCTTCGCTGCATTCCACCATGCGAATATGGCATTGACCATCCTTCTTCCATTGATTTGCAACAATCACATCAGCGCCACCTTGAAATTCTGGAAGGTGACCTTTCAGGAAGGATTCTCTAACTCTTTCCCATGCGGAAGGTCCCGTTGCCACCGGTGATACATGTTCTCAATCTTGGGGAAATTTTTGCGCCATAGCGGCCATTGCAGCATTACCGCCTGGGCCACAATATTAGCCACCTTCGTCACATTTATAGTACCTTGCGGTGGTGGGGGCTCTACATCATCTTCTACTCGATTGACCCTTGTCGGGTGACCTCGTCTAGGCAGCGTCTGAGATAAAAAGCAATTGAATCAATATACAGTTAAAACAATTTATCCTTACGGGAAAATTGTAACCGCATATAAGCAAAACAGTCCTAATAATAGGGCTCTATATCAAAGAACGCTACAGTAGAACGTGATAAGTACGTATAGATCCTAAGGACTCTGATGCTATGATACCATTTGTGACACCCCGCTTATTAGAATAAGAGGTGTCGCTACTCCAATAAAAATAGTAATCTTAAATGGTCCATTCTTAGCATCATTGTCGCATAATAATAATATGAGAAATCACCAAATATTTTAGAAAACGGATGTCATATATAATTTTGCAAATTGGTTAAAAGCAATTTCCATCTATCAATTATAAGAAAAGGTTGATATATATATATATATATATATATATATATGTGTGTGTGTGTGTGTGTGTGTGTGTGTGTGTGTGTGTATGTGTGTAATAGTTTAACAACATTTCTACAAAACACAACCGAATAAGCTGTCGGTTAACAGACGAATTACAAAATATTGCACCAAGTATGACAGTATGTACGAATACTAAACTGGGGCAACACGCCCAAATATACAGACGGATCATAGCTAGTGTATCAAAAGAAATGACGTGTCTACTACAAAGATCCTACAACATTCGCAAAATGCCGTAGATCCTTAACACTAGGAAGGAAGGTCACATTGGGCACCCATATGGCGGAGCACCTTAACATATATATAATAACCACACAAGAATAAGAAATATAAACGGGTCAGGGCCCGATTTGATATGATGTGCATGTGAATAAAATGCATGACAGTTATGAATGCTACTTTCGTAAACAAATAGAATTCGCTCTTCATTCAAGAAATCATCCTCACCTCTCTTCTAAGTGTATATCCTAACGCGAACAATTCATTTTAAGTTAAACTACCCATCTACTTAATAGGAGTAACCTAATTATGTTCCACGTGACAAGTTTATCAATTCGAAACATATTCACAAGCCAATAATCATTAGGGTCCATAGATAATTAAAGTTGATTCACAGTTTTCTTAAATCAATTAATCAATTGGGTGAAATACTATTTCAATGGGAACAGTTACAATCATAAAAATAACAGTTCTAAGACCATACTTCTAGGAGTCACCCCACTGGATGCGCCCCTAAATACAGTCATCTTCCAGGGCCTATAACCAAGACCACCTGGGTATCCTAAATCGGAACGCGTGGGAAGCAGCTATATACCTTCGATAGTGAGTCATATTCATACACGAAATTACCTCACTTCCAACTATAAAATCATACAATGTAACAACCGCTATCATGGCCTGAGGACTATACTCTCCCTACATTATTAGCCAGGGGATTCACCTCTAACGCGCACTTCCCTTATGATAGCATTTAGAGAGGTATGTGTAAATGTGCCATAGTTACAAACTATTTTAAGTTAAACGTACGTTCCTTAAATTCCGAAACCATATGTACGTACAAGTTTGGCTACAAGGTATAATTATTATCATACTATCCCCCGAAGGTCCAACATATACTACCCGACCCTACACTAGTCCTACTCTCATTTACTAGACGAAATGAGACATTATACACTTACAACCATTCCTCGAAATAAGCCCGGACATTCCCATACTATCCTAGAGTGCCACTCTCCTTATATGAGGTCATATTACTTCTCAATACATCCTAAGAGAAGGTTCCTAAGTCTTAAACCCAAAAGAAAAGGAGTAGAAAAAAAGTCCAATTATTGAGCTGAAAACAGAGTACCGATCGATCGGCCCCTGACCCCCGGTCGACCGCGTAATTGAAATTTACCTTGCGAGGAAACCAATAGGCTTTTCCCTTTAGGCCAGATCACTCAGCCATTCCCCATTTTTACTTACAAAACCTAAATTCCCAACTTTTCTTCTTCCCTCTACACCAACTATCATCAACAAATCATTCCTATATGATCACCTAAAAATATACAACCTCAAATCATATCTAACTTATTGAGGTGGAGGTTTGAACAAAAACTCAATCAAACCCTAAATGGGTCGAATCTTAAGAACAATAACTAATCACACAATTTATTCAACATAATCATAAGGTATTGCAAGTATAATACTTGCCTTGTTGTTGGAGTCTCGGATTCTTCTTCGTAGCAATGATTCCGGGATAGAAATGGAAAAATCTCCTCTTTCCCTTCTTTCTCTCAAGCTCTCACTTCTCTCTAACTTCTAGGTTTAGAATTACACAAATGAGGTATAAATGCTCTTCCAAGACTTAAATGCCCAAATGACTTAAGTCTAACATTAAATGCTACTACATAATCAAAATAACTCGTGACATCATATTTAAGTCATAACTAGCCAAAAGTACCCCCGGAACCCAAAAACAATCCCGACACTTATTTTGACTATCTCGTCCCTTCCCGGGCTAACCGTGCCCTCTAAAATGACATTCGATATATCGTTCATTATTTTCTATTCCAACGTCATATTAACATTCTAATAATAATCCAATTGGAATATAAATTATACCCGGCGCCTAAAAGCATAGCGACTCAACATTAACATAATATTACACTATTTACATTCGGGTAAAGGTAAATATGCAATACTCATAAATATTAACTCTTAAATTACTTAAATTTATATTTACTCCAATTTCCTTTAATTATATAACTAACCCACATGACAAATCAATATAAAAATAATTACTCAAAAGTAAGGGGTATTACAAAAACTTTTATTAAATTACTAACCACCTAATATTTAAAAAGGTTGATGTCAAAATTTATCTTTTAATTAATGTAAAACCAAAATAATGAATAATTAACATTCACCATCCAAACTCATATGAAAGGAAATGACTGAAATAAAAAAATGCATCTGGAGTAAACACATCCCATCTAAGTATTAAATACTATAATCCAACCGAAATAATCCAACAGCTGAACTGAATAAATAAATGAATCCATAAATTTCTGATTGTCTAATAAAAAGGGGCAACATGCCCTAAAAGAAGTAAATATATCGGAATGGAGAAATGGTAAATATGAAGGCATCTACTACCGAGGTCATGTAACTTCCATAATAGCTACATCACGTCAAATGGATGGAACTCTTATGCTTTGTGTCCCTGTGGTTGGGCACCTAAAATAATTAGACAAAAGAGAATAGATTTGCAAGAGACGGGTCAGAGCCTGAGTGTAAACATTTACAAAATTTAGCAGGTATTTAAATGTTGCAGTAAAGCAAATAGTATGCGCATGTTAGTCTTTCTAACACTCACTTGAGATTCTCACCTCTCAACTAATGTGCACGCCTAATGCATCTCAAAAACCATTCTAATTATTCTATCACCTAGTAAGACTATGGACAAAAATCCTTCTAATCACTACCCGCAATACCAAGCTGCATTTTCAACGCAACACTATATTAAATGGTTTCACGAATGTTATCTCTATTTGGGAAGTATTTATAAATCACGTTAAGTGCTCGTTTACTTAGGTTATTCAGAGATTATCATCATTATATATCTTACCCATATACTTTCACACAACAAGCATCGCTGTATATATATATATATATATATATATATATATATATATATATATATATATATATATACATATATTAAAAAGCACCTCTAGACTCATCTACTGTGCCCTCATACTCTACTATCAAGTCCCGTTACATCTCGCATTGAATAAGGACAATGGGTTCGGAATTTCCCACAAACCATAAATTTACAAATCACACTCATTGGAGGCGAACATGGTTCTAAGCCTATGGGATACGCACATACCTACACACCCATATAACCATCAACACTATCATTATCTGATAACCAGTACCTAGGTTCCATGCCCTTGAGGTACCAGTCAAATATCCCCCCGAAGAATCCTCAAGATAAGACTGTCCCCTTTTCCCAACCTCCTGTGATAGCAAGTATACTAGGTATGTCATACACATAATACATATCATTATAGGCATTCATGCAACCTATCAAATTCATTAGGTATACACTCAACCCGACTATTTAACTTATATGTAGTATCTCACATTACTACTTGCATTACACATTAGATTACGAATACTCTCTCGCTCATAACTTTCAGAGATAGCTCGTCGCTCCAATTATCATAAAGTATCATACCTATTATATTACCCACTAATTCTTTTCTAACCCGAATCCCAAATAAACCTGCTACCCAAATTTGAGATAAAAGAAAAATTCCTAGAAACTGGACTTGTCGTTCGAACCAGAAGCTATCTCGTTTGAACGAGATAGCATGTTGTTAGAACGACATATCGCGTGACAGGGTATCTCGTTCGAACCAGGCTCCATCTTGTTTGAACAAAATTGAGCAGTTTCATCCCCAACCTGCACCTGCTACGTATTTCCTCCATAAACAGTCCTAAAACCTCTATAAACCAGTCCCAAACTCCTTCCATTCAATTCCAACTCAATTACCCTCGTAAAATAATGATTTTTAACATCTTAAACACATCAATTCCTGATTAATTAATCCACAAACTAAAAATACCCAAATTCCTGATTCATGAACCCTAGTTCATAAGATTTCCAATTAACCCTTTTTAAGTCTAGATTTAGTCAGAAATTATCAACATAAATTCGTAGTTAAACTTCAAATTACAAGGATCATTCAATTTGGTATCAATTTAAACCTAATTTATCATTTAATCATGGATTCTTCATCGAATCACATGCATTTTAAGGGGGTTTCATCACCTATACTAACATGAACACATTTAATGCTAAAAGAGCAAGATTTAAACACTTGCCTTACGAAAGATGGTCTCATCCTTTGATGTTGTTGGTATAGTTGCGACCCACGTTCTCAGATCTATGCTATGGTGGTCACGGTGGTGGAAGAGGTGCACTTGTGCTGGCTCTTCCTTAGATTTTTCTTCTTCTTTCTCTCTTTTGGGTCTCTCTCTGTGTCTCACTTTTTTCTAACGGAAGATTACCTAATCTAACCCACATAGGAGATCTTTTATTTCTCTATTTCATCCTCTAATTTACCCCAAAAATACAATTTACTAAAATACCCTTCAGGGGTGGCGATTCGGCCTAAAACTACCCCGGAACCCAAGCTAAGCCCTCGGGTAGACTTTTCTGACTATCTCGACCCTTCCGGTCTCAACAGTGCACTCGAAACGAGCATATGAGTGACTTATAAATATTTTACTTTTCACTCTATTAATTTAGTCCCGACACGACTGACACGAGCGTCCCGACATAATTTCTTTAACTGTCGTATTTTTCACTCACGGCAACTTTAATATATTTTCACAATTATATATCACTTTACTTGTTAAATAATATTCAACATAATTATCGCCAATAAATAATAACTCTTGTCACGCTATTAATTATTTAATTTAAATTCGGATTAATTATAAATAAATTCTCGCCATTTAAATTAATTAATCCCAGTCCCATAATTCAAATAAAATATTTTAAAAAATATGGGGTATTACATACTTTCCCCCTAACAACATAATTTTATCTTGAAATTCGGAAAAGAATAAAATTAAAGGTATATCTGGTAGGAATAACTCTGGGCATTTGTCCCGCATGTCATCCTCACGCTCCTAGGTAGACTTCTTGACATTATGATGCCGCCACTGCACTCTTACTAACGACACTATCTTTGACCTCAATTTCCTCTCGCTACGATCTAGGATAGCAACTGGCCCCTCCTTTTAGGAACTATCGGGTTGTAGATCAATCTCCTCGAAGGAAATATGAGTGTGGGCCAAGTCATCCTGAAGATATCTCCTTATTGAAGAGATATGGAACACATCATGAATCCCGTGTAAGTTCTCCGATAACCCAAGTCTGTAAGATACTGACCCAATTCGCTCAATAATAGGTAATGGCCCTACATACCTCGGCGTTAATTTCCCTTTCTTCCCAAACCGCATTATCTACTTCATAGGAGATACTCGTAGCAACACCTGATCCCCCACACTGAACTCCCTGAAGAATCTCTTGGCATCGACGTAGCTCTTCTCTCTATCTTGAGCAACCCGAATACGGCTCCGAATCAACTCAATCTTCGCCGAGGTGTCCTGGATCACCTCTGGCCCAAGCAACTTATTGTCCCCCAGCTTGAGCCAACACGCTGGATAACGACAAGGTCTACTATATAGAGCCTCAAATCAAGCCATGCCAATAGTGAACTGGTAGAAATTATTATAAGCAAACTCCACCAGTGGAAGGTACCGCTCCCAACCCCTGCCAAAATCAAGGATACCCATCCGTAACATATCATCTAACATCTGATTTGTTCGCTCTGTCTGCTCGTCCGTCTGTGGGTGATAGGCCAAACTCAATCATAACTTCGTACCCATGGCCTCCTGGAAGCTCTTCCACAACTTGGACACAAAAATCTTATCTCGATCGAACAAAATATCAAGGGGCACACCATGGAGTCTCACTATCACAATAATGAAGATCTGAGCGTACTGCCCCATAGTATAATCGGTTCGAACTAGAAGAAAATGAGCTACATTGGTTGATCGATCCACAATAACCCATATGGAATCGTGACCCCTCTGCGATGTAGTCATCCCTATGATGAAATCCATGGAAATGCTCTCCCATTTCCACATAGGGATGTCTAACGGCTGTAGTAAATTATTATGAAACTAGGAGATGTAGTGTTATGTTTGGGAGACTTTAGGAGCTCAATTGAGCTATGTTGGCCTTGATGGTTAATAGTATAACACCATAAAAGAGTGTTGGGTGAATTAAATTGGGAGTTCACATATTCTTTGAGGTTATAATGACGATATAAATCATCGTATGGCTCCGAAAAAAAAGGGTGAATTATTTACAAAATGTAAATGAATATGGTTTCGGATAAAAATGAAACATACATATGAATAATGGTGAATGAAAATGAAATGGAAATGGTAATAATTATGGTAAATTCTAATTTACTTCATAATGAATTTGGTAAATGATAATTTACTTAAACACACCTCTCCAAATGCCATCATAAGGGAAGTTCGCGCACGAGGTGAAGCCCCCTAGCTAGTGAATGCAGGGTGGATATAGTCCTGGCCATATGAGCGATATGTTATGTTTTCTGCGCTGGTGAGCAGATTTTGGGTGTGGTCTTGACTCTCCCGCAGGCATATGGCCGCTTCCCGATGTCTTGAATTATAGGTGCCCAGGCTGCCTTATTTGATAGCCCCCTGGAAGATGATGGTCATTTACGCGCCCAGTGGGGAAACTCGGAGGGGAGGTCTTAGAATCGTTATATGCATAAAAATATAACAATTCATAATCAAGTGGGACTTGATGTTTGAGATATGCCATAAAGAGCATGATGTAGTGCCATTAAGAGCACAATGAAATGCCACAAAGAGCATTTGTTGATGATGATATTCCTGATAAGGAATGGGATGCCGTAAAGAGTATATGATTGAGATAAAATCCATATAGAGCTTTAAATTTTGAGTATATTTTCCTATTAAGGAATGGAACTATGAAATGGATTAATGTTTTTGATGAAAGCGTTTAAATTAATGTTAAATATTCTTATTCTCCTGCATAGTTTAATTAGATTTATAATTAATTAAAATTGTCTTAGCTTATGCTTTAAATTGTGTAGGTAGATTCATATTCCTATATAGTCATGATTTACCATTCATAACTATCATACTTTTTATTCATCTAATGATCATATAAAACCAGGCCCTGACCCGTTCATATTTATTGTTATGCATGCATCTTTTATTTGCTCAGGTGCTCCGTCGCAAGGATGCCTGTTCTGACTTTACTACTCCAGTGTTTTTGGCGAGCCGTGATGCTTTGTGGGTATTACGGGACATATTGAATAGACATCGTCATCCTTGTACTTTATTTAAGATCGAGTCTTTTACTCAGGTGAGAGGCCCAAGCTTTTGTAATTGTCTAATGTAATGTATTATGTAATTTAATGAACTTGTTTAATATTCTTGTTTGAAAATTGTTGACCAACAGCTTATTCGGTCCCTTACTGTTTATTTTATTTGTATGTATTATGATTACTTCGAGGTTTCGACTTTATTTTCAAATTGGGTTGTTTAAATTCTTTTCTTAACTTTAAAACCAAAATTTTTGGCAACCCATTTTTCTGATATATGGAGTGGTTATCCTGCATACTTTTTATTTTGTTGTGATGCTGAGAATGATTCCATCCATGATTCCTGTTATATTGGAGTATCGGGCTGGCCACCCACTATTTCGGATCATGGGTTGTTACAGATGGTTTCAGAGCATCAGGTTCTAGAGTCCTTAGGAATCTGTGTGAACGCATTTCGCTTTCAGCGTTGCTTTTGATTTGACCTAGAGCGTTAGGATTAAGATCGTTGATTTCTCTTGTGATATTTCATTCTTCGTCCATGAGGTAGAACCCACAGAATCTTCTGCGCATTTGTGTGAGATTCGTAGGTCGATTGTAGAAGGGCACCAGAAAAGGTCGTTGTGAAGGCGTCGTGAGATGGGATTACTAGGAACTGTAATTTATGGTCGGGGGTGAGGATCGCTTTGGAGGTCTCTCCCCTTTTGTGGAATTTCTTATCTTGCTACTGCGACTACTAATTACGATAGATATTATTTTCCAAGTATCGCTAGAAGTAAAGGGTGGTACTAAGCTTGGGATTCCAAGGGATATTAAATTGAAGTGGGGAAGAGCCCATGATGAGGGCCACATATTGAATTAAGATGGAGGAAATGCATCCTCATTCGGTTGAAGCATAAGGCCCAAGAGCTTTGGCCTAGAAGAGGGTATAGTTGTGCCCAGAGGAAAAGGATGGAGGAAAATCCTTTAACCGTAGGAGTCATGTGAATCGGTGGGAACGTAGTCACCATATTTGTGGGTGCAGGAAGTTTTGGTTCATGAAGAAACCCGGTGCATACTTTCAACAGTAAATTTCTCTGGGATAATTGGACTGAGGAGTTTGTGAATTCTCAAACGTTTACACGAGGTGCGGTCTGAGGCTGACAGTAAATAAGGAGTTTTACGGTTAGGGAGGCCGTGCAACAAAATAAGGTAGGTATAAGGAAGAAGGATCCCTTCAGTGGAATGATAGGCACCAGAATAAGTGTCTTTAACACTTCTGAAGGAACAGTGTTCATGAAACACCATTGGTGGATACCCGCTCGGGGAGGTTTCTTTGATCTAAGGAAGGGGAGGCCGGTAGCGTATTCTTCTTTATTGAGGAAGTTAAATTAACTACGCGGGCTATTATGATGCGGAGTGTAGAACCACTAGTTTTCATTATGTTGTTTGGAAAATAAGGGCATAGATAAGATGTCTAGCTAGGGAGCTGATGGAGTAATTTGGTTCGGATAAGACTCGAGTATGGTGTCTGAGAACCATTAGTATTGACCCGGAGTGATTGGCAAGAGTGTTGGCAGGAATTCCACCTTATTAGTGGTTGGTGCATTCCTTAGGATAAGATTTAGTAGTATTGTATTTACTATAGAGTCGGGTGTGCATATCGAGCTTGGGGTAATATCGACGCTATTATAGTAAGGGTAAATATATGACTTCCTCGGTAGGGAAGTTTTATATTTTTCCCACTCGTTATGAGGCGAGTGATGATATTTTGAATGTATATGTGTTGTATGTGCTACTTTTATTATGTGTATTATGTGAGTATTTATATTTTGGTTTGACTGGGGTGATAGCAAGAAAATAAATTGCGAGGCTATCCTACTTCTAGTTTCAGGATGGAACTAGTTGTCCTATAATATCTCTCCTGGATACAGGTTGAGACTTTATAGGGGTGGTTGAGGTAGGTAGGAGATTTTAGTACTTTTTGTGTTATCTTGTTTGAGTTTTTAGTTGTTTGATTGCATTGTATGTGATTGTTATGCCTTTTCTCCACGAATAACAAGTTAAGTAGGCATGTGTCGGAGGGGTTCCTTCTTTGGATTTTGCTTTGCGAGACACTCCGCGCATGAACACTTAACGACGCCGGGATTAGAGAGAGGCTATTTTTTCTTCTTTTGTTTTATTTTATTTTGTTGTTAGAAGTTGGGTTGAAAGGTTTAGCCGAGAATCACGTAGAAGAATGATTAAGGGCTATTAAAATGAGAGATAAAAGCACTGAATATAGTTCTCTCCTCTGATCGATGCGAGGGAGACTGAGATATGAAGTCGATTTGGGACTTCTGGTTATGCTTTATTAAGAAGTTCATGTGTATATAGTGGAATAAATATTTATGAGACTTTACTGAAAGTAAATGTCCGATTAGTTGAAATCTTCAATTATTTGAATGGTAAGACATAGAAGTAGAATCTTATTAATAGGGTGAGGGTTAGAAAATTTTTCCGGTCCTGATCATGTGTCTTACACCGTCATATCTTAATGACCGACGATGCGAGGTAGTAGTGCAACGGGAGGGTTTCTTGTTTGGATTTTGCTTCGGCGAGACGTCCCACGCATGAAACCGAGCGAATGTCGGGAGTTGAGAAAGGCTTTGGACACTAGGGATATACTTCGTATCATACGTATACAACTTAGATAGGATATATATAGATCGACCTTAGGATTATTAGGACGTAATGCCTTTAAGGCATGGGACATTGATCTAGGAAGGCGATAAGGAGTTAGCCACGATTGGGTCATGGGTTAACTCTAAGAGGGATTTGGTCCCTAGAAATGAGAAGTATGGAAATCTTGAGTGATTCGAAAGGGTAGGCCCAAGGAGGCGAGGCCTCTTTTAGATAGAATGTTAGGTTGGTAACTAAACTTTCGGGGAGTTAAAAGGATTAGTTGACCTTCACTCTGAGCCCATATTAGTAAGCTCGAGAGTGGATTTAATGAATAAGTCTCTTACAGGATAGGGAGTAATAATACTGGAGCATGGACCCATTATTTATGTGTCTCACAAGCTTAAACTTATGGGAAGTATTATCCCATGATTGAATTAAAATTCATTGTGGTAGTGATCTCCTTAAAGAGATGGAGGCATTACTTCCTGGGCAGGAAAGTTGGTCTTTCTCACGAGCAATAAGTTATTGCAATATGTTGTGGGAAGAATAAAGTTGGTGTATTGAGATCATAAAGGACTATCAAGTGGACAGTCCCTTTCGCTAAGGAAATGCGATTGGGTTAGTAGGTGCGTCAAGTAGAAAACCCGTCGAAAAATTTGTGAAGGCATGGAAAGCCAAGTAGAACGGGAATAATTCGGAAAACTTTGTAGAAAGAGCATTCATGTTTATGACTGCCCATTTCATTTACTCGGGTGAAGAAGAGTAGTAGTGGAATGAAGAAGGGTATATTCATAAACGTCTACATTGAATTACCGGCACCGAACTGGTCATGATCCTATTTGAGAAAATTGTTGATTGTTCGACCAAATCGTTACTTCTTCGGCCATTATGGGCGGACTAAATGTAGAAGAGTACTCCACACTCTTTATGGAGAATGGTAGAACTGATTCATGTCAAAGGTTTGGTAAAGTTTCCATGAAGTAATGGGAACCGTATGGAAATGGAGTATATCTTACCACCTTAAAGTGGGTGGATGAATGGAGGAAGTTAACCTTATGCCGAGAGGCATACCTCGAATGTGCGCCTAAGGCTAAATGGATGAATGGGAGAAGTAGATTATATCGACGAAACATTTCCGTACACTACTTCGGATCACTTTCTAAGCTATGGCACCGTGAGTGGCCTTGTGTAGTGGTTGAATAATTCGCATACTCGTTGAATAGAACTAGCAGGACAAGACGTTCTCTGGACTTGGAGTGGGTTCGGAACATTTCTTTAAAGAGTGGGCTTATTGAGTCGTATGCTTGGAAGGGATACGCCTATGCAAAGAGAAGTTGAGTAGTATTGGGATTAAGCCATTTAGCGCTGGTGTAGGTATCCCCGAGGTGGGATGTAACGTGATTTGGGAAATAAGGTAGTTTACACCAAGTCACGTGGTTATTGTCTTCCACCGTAGGAAGTTAGGATCCATAGTTCGTAATGAGCAATTTGGTGCTAAGTTAGAGCAGAAAGAATATAGACTGAGATCGGTAGTGACTACCTTAGTTCGAGTCTATTTGGGACGCCACAACGACGAGGGGTTGGTTAAAAGTGATAGAATGATAGTTTAGGATAGTATACCCCTTTTTTCGATTAGGGTACGCCTGAATTTTGAGGGCAAAATTCCTTCATAAGGGAGGGAGTATGCAATAACCCTCGCTTTTAGGAGACTCATTTGATATTAAATTACCGCATGAAGTAATTATATAAAATGTTGGAATCGGAGTAAATATTAATTGAATGAGTTGAAAGTTAATATTTACTGGAATGTTACATATTTACTATATGTGTAAGTAAATATCATCATGTTGCATGTTTTATTGTGTCATAAGATTTAAATGACATTTATGGCTTAAGATGGAAACTGAAACTTGAAATGAGTTATAAAATTTCCAAATGATAATTTGGAGGATGTAGTTAGTTCCGAAATATGTGAAATAGTCAAAATAAGTGCCATATTGTATTTTTATGTTTTGGGCACTTTTGACTGGTTTTAACTTAAACGCGTATTGTGAGTCATTTTAATGTTTTATTTACCATTTAATTTGGGAATTAGACTTAAGCCACGATTTAAGTCTCCCAACCTTTTCCATTCCTTACATTACACACCATAAGCCCTAGAGAGAGTGAGAGAGAGAGGGAAGAGTGGAGAAATTGGAGACAAAGAAGAAAAGAGAGAGATTCAAGCTTGGAGATTGTTGCTACTACAAGAAAATATGAGATTCCCACACCAAGGCAAGTTTTCTACTTGCTAATATATGATCTAAGATGGATAAATTGTATGATAGTTGTGTGTTTGGTTGAATTGAGGAAATTATTGGGTTTGTATATATATGTATGTGTATGTTGATATACAAGTGATTAAACCCTGGATTTGTGGGGGATGTGATTTAGAGAGTAGTTGAAGTTTAATATTGTAGTGGCTATATGTATATGAGTGGTGATTTGGGAAATGATATGGGGTTTAAATGTATAACTTGGGTTTTAGTTTTGGAAGAAGAAAGGGTCATAGGTCTGCTATGACCGGTCGACCGCGGTCCTAGGACCAGTTGACCGGGCCTTCGGGGGAGGGCATACTGCTTTCGCACAAAGGCATAAAAATTGGTGTGCGGTTGACCGCGGTCCCCTGACCGATCGACCGGCCCCTCTAAACCGAGCTTTTTGCTTTTCTTCTTAAGTAAAATTTTGAGACGCGGTCGACCGCGATCTCAGGACCAGTCGACCGGTCCCCTGTTTTCCACGTTTAAACCGTATTTTGTTTCCTAGATTTATTCTCTTCAATAAGGACTAGGAACCTTCTTGAATGAAGTAAATTTAGAATTCTAGAGTCCTAGATGATTAGGGTAACTACCCTACATTAGAAATGCGTTATGTGGGGTTTTTTCGGGGATATGACAATTGATGTTAGGGCATTCTTTTCTTCTAGTAAATTATTATGAAACTAGGAGATGTAGTGTTATGTTTGGGAGACGTTAGGAGCTCAATTTAGCTATGTTGGCCTTGATGGTTAATAGTATAACACCATAAAAGAGTGTTGGGTGAATTAAATTGGGAGTTCACTTATTCTTTGAGGTTATAATGGCGATATAAATCATCGTATGGCTCCGAAAAAAGGGTGAATTATTTACAAAATGTAAATGATTATGGTTTCGGATAAAAATGAAACATACATAGCAATAATGGAGAATGAAAATGAAATGGAAATGGTAATAATTATGGTAAATGCTAATTTACTTCATAATGAATTTGGTAAATGATAATTTACTTAAACACACCTCTCTAAATGCCATCATAAGGGAAGTTCGAGCGCGAGGTGAAGCCCCCTGGCTAGTGAATGCAGGGTGGATATAGTCCTAGTCCATATGAGCGATATGTTATGTTTTCTGCGCTGGTGAGGAGATTTTGGGTGTGTTCTTGGCTCTCCCGCAGGCATGTGGCCGCTTCCCGACGTCTTGCGTTATGGGTACCCAAGCTGCCTTATTTGATAGGCCCCTGGAAGATGATGGTCATTTAGGGGCGCGCCGAGTGGGGAAACTTGGAGGGGCGGTCTTAGAATCGTTATATGCATAAAAATATAACGATTCATAATCAAGTGGGACTTGATGTATTGAGATATGCCATAAAGAGCATGATGTAGTGACATAAAGAGAGCAATGAAATGCCACAAAGAGCATTTGTTGATGATGATATTCCTGATAAGGAATGGGATGCCATAAAGAGCATATGATTGAGATAAAAGCCATATAGAGCTTAAAATTTTGAGTATATTTTCCTGTTAAGGAATGGAACTATGAAATGGATTAATGTTTTTGATGAAAGCGTTTAAATTAATGTTAACTATTCTTATTCTCCTGCGTAGCTTAATTAGATTTATGATTAATTAAAATTGTCTTAGCTTATGCTGTAAATTGTGTAGGTAGATTCATATTCCTATTTAGTCATGATTTACCATTCATAATTGTCATACTTTTTATTCATCTGGTGATCATATAAAATCGGGCCATAACCCGTTCATATTTCTTGTTGTACATGCATCTTGTATCCACTCAGGTGCTCCACCGCAAGGACGCCTATTCTGACTTTCCTACTCTGGTGTTTTTGGTGAGCCGTGATGCTTTGCAGGTATTACGAGACATATTGAATAGACGTCGTCATCCTTGTACTTTAGTTAAGATCGAGTCTTTTACTCGGGTGAGAGGCCCAAGCTTTTGTAATTGTCTAATGTAATGTATTATGTAATTTAATGAACTTGTTTAATATTCTTGTTTGAATTTGTTGACCGACAGATTATTCGGTCCCTTACTGTTTATTTTATGTGTATGTATTATAATTCCTTCGGGGTTTCCACTTTCTTTTTAAATTGGGTTGTTTAAATTCTTTTCTTAACTTTAAAACCAAAATTTTTGGCAACCCATTTTTCTGATATATGGAGTGGTTATCCTGCATACTTTTTATTTTGTTGTGATGCTGAGAATGATTCCATCCATGATTTTTGTTATATTGGAGTATCGGGCTGGCCACCCCCTATTTCAGATCACGAGTTGTCACATGAACTGTATTAATTATATGTAACTAGGTAGAATGTTACATGGCCTTCAATGAAAAATTATTAGTTAAGTTAATGTGATAAAAAACTTATAAATCATATATTAAACATACTCGGGTTAGAGTAGTGTGACATAATGGAGATATAACGAGGACTAGTTATGGGGTAGATGACTAGGTGGGTTATAAAGACGAACGTTGGGTGTGCACAATAGTTGAGGGGTGAGTAGGTCCTCAAGGGAGTGCGACACTATCTAAATATGAAAAGCATTCATGCATTTTAATTGGTACATTTTAATCACTTGCTAAATATTTTCAAAATGTTTTGGGTTCCTACCCTTGCTATAAAAGATTTTTAAAACCTTTTAGGTGTCCAGCAACAGGGCTTATTATTTAGGTTTTGGTTTTATAAAAATAGGGTTTAGATTTTTTAGTGTTATTAACTAGTATTTAGGTTCTTTCATTTAAAATTTTAGGTTAAAGTTTTCATTTTAGGGTTTATTTTTTTGGGCTTAGGTTTTTGGCTTTAGGATTTAGGATTTAGAAATTAGGGTTTAGGGATTAAGGTTCGTGTTTTAGGTTTTGGGTTTTTGGTTCGGGGTTATTAATTAGGGTTTCGATTTTAGGGCCTAGTGATTAGGATTTCGGTTTTAGGGTTTACGGATTAGGGTTTATGTGTAATACCCCGTAATTCTATTAATTTTTAATTGTGGGATTAATTAAATTAATTATGAGAAATTTACTTAAAAATTAATCTGAATTTAAATAAATATTAACTAGCAAGACGAGGGTTATTATCCAATGATGCGAATTATATTGAATATTACTAAGTGAATAAAGTAATATGTGGTTTTGAATTTATTAAAATTGTCGCGAGTGAAAAATACGACAGTTTCGATAATTAAATCAGGACGCGCGTGTCAATCATGACTCAATTTTATGGAATAAAAAAGTAATTTATTTTTAAGTCATCCAAAGGGTCATTTTGAATGTGCCAAAGTGTTCGGAAGGGTCGAGATAATTAGGGAAGTCTGTCCGAGGATTTAGTTTGGGCCACGGGACAGATTTAGGCCAAACCGACGCCCCGAAGGGACATTTTAGTCTTTTGAACTTGTAATCCTTATGTACGTGATGTACCCGGATAGTAGAACCTGTGCGCACCGCAGGTTTAGCCTTTTGGGGTGCCGTATTAGTAGATATATGATAGTGATTTATATATTTACACTTAAGATTATTCTAATGTGTGTCTTAGTAGATGATAAAGATTATGAAATCTTATATTAATCGAGAATGTGGAAACTTGAATGAGTAATGAGATACTTGAATTCGATTTAATTAATATTGAAAATTCAAGTTGTATTATTCGAGTAATACGGGTGGGCATAATGACTTAGGCATTATAGTAAGAGACTCGATTTAAACTAGATAAGTGGGATAGCATAATAAGGATGGGTTATGAGCTTACGTTAGGTGTGCACATTAGTTTAGAGATGAAAATCTCAAGTGAGGGCACGTGGAATTAACATGTATATAATATTTTACTGTTTAATGCATTTTAAACACTTGCTGATTTTAAAATAATTAAAACTCGGGCTCTGACCCGTTTTCTTCCAAATCTATTTTGTTTTTGTAAAAACCTTTTAAGTGCCCAGCCACAGGGATGCCAAGCATAGAAGTTCTTATCAGTTGATGTGTTGTAGTTGTTATGGAAGTTATGGGACCTAGGTACTAGATGATGCCTCCACACCTATCTTTGACTCTTTTTGAGTTATTTACTCCAGTCGGGTATGTTGCCCATCATTATTCATATGTATCCATAGATTGAGATTGCAGACACTTATTTATATTTTAGTGTTGGGTTTTATTTCATTTCAGACTATTGTATTTCGGATTTAGACTGGAAATTTTTATTCCAGACGCAGTTATTTCTTATGTCATTTTCTTGCTATGAGATTGTTTAATGGATGGTGAATGATGATACCAAAAATGGTATCACCACGCCACAGATGTATAAAGCTCAAACACGTGTACAACAATGGTAATAATCATGCAATATAACAGTAAAACAACAAAGGAGGAGATGAGGTGAAGGGGATGAACACCTAGACTTAAGTGGTTTGATCGGAGCCTACATCAACTGTGTGTGAGAGAGAGAGAGAGTGAAATCCACTAGTAAATATGGCTCTAATGGACTGGTTACACCATAAGCTCTCTCTCTCTCTCTCTCTCTCTCTCTCTCTCTCTCTCATGTGTATAAATGAGAAAAGTTTTTGCTAAGGTTTCAATTAATTGATCCTCTATAATGAAGAAGATGATAAGCAGTTATATTGGCTTGGGGGTGTATTGCACCCCCAAGCATACAACAAGCCTGTACAGAATGTTCCCAGCCAATGGGGTCAATCCAGTTGTCTTCGTCATATGCAAGTCATGATGATCCAATATTCTCACATGTGAGAGAATGATCCGGTGTAACGGTTTTAGCTCACACATGGTTTGTGTCCCATGCGCACTACTCCATGTGTGCCCCAAACCACGTGTTAAGTTGGGAAAATAACCCTGACCGACCTTAGTGGCCAACGATGAACTTGTAGAACTTCTAACCCTCGTGGAGTGACACATGTCATGAGGGTAGCCCTCGTCAAAAGGGATGAGGCCGAGGCCAAGTATACTCGACCTTTCAGGAATAATGCAGATACCTTACACTATGCTGCTGATGAGGGCCGCAACCGAGTCATATAACTTAGGATGAGCCTCCAAAGGTCAAGCGACAACTTCTCATTTCTGTTAATCTAGTCGAGGTCACCTAGGGCCGAGGCTTATGACCTTGGACGAGGTGATATTTGGCATATCAATGAATGTTTAGTTAATTATTTATTTAGTTGTATGTTAATTTAAATGATAAAATTGGACACTAGACTTTTTTAACTACTAGGTGGTTAGTAATTAATAAATGTTTTCCGACCGTGATGCTATGACTGAACCAACTAGATATTTTGTTTTAAATTTAATAAAGGATTGATCACCCGATTTTTAATTAGGTGGGGTGTCACAGGTGGTATCAAAGCATCAGGTTCTAGAGTCTTTAGGATCTGTGCGAATTATTGTACTTTTAGTGTAGCATTCTTTGATATAGAGCCCTATATTTAGGACTGTTGTATTCATTAATTGTGAATTTTACGCCTTCACCTATTTTGAGATCTTAACTATGGACTTATGAAGCTTCTATCTCATGTTAGATGCCTCCCTTACATGTACAGAGAGCCCATTTATCTGCAATGTCTAATGCTGAGTTCCAAAAGACTTATGCTAATGTCGATGCAGAGGGTGAAGAAGCTGAGGCGGGAGATGAGGTTAGAGATTAAATGGATGAGGGCTCTAAGTACGATGATCCACTTGACTATTCGTACGCTGAGCAATATCAGTCTTTCATTCGTGAGATTGACCTTATTTTCTTCAAGCAAATTTATGGTATTAAGCCCAATATCACCTCACGAGTTCCGAGAGAGGACAAGAGGGTTTGTGATAGACGAGAGGAAAAAATCGCTCTCTATGATCAAATGCCCAGAGTTGGGTTCCATCTCCCTATTAAACTGTTCGTGCGAGCCATCCTTTCTAGTCTTAGCCTTGCTCCCACTCATATAGCCCCAAATTCCTAGAGGATCATCTTAGTTTATGTTTCGTTATGTAGGAATAAGTACTAGGAACCCTTAGTTGAGATTTTCCATGCTTGCTACCATGTCTCGTCCACACCTAATCAGGCCGGGTATTATCACTTGGGAGCTAGGAGGTCTGACAAAAAGATCCTCAATGTTAATAAGACTTCCAATCATAGCTGGAAGAAGATATTTTTTGATGTGTCTAGAGCTTAGGAGTTTTCGGATGACTCCGACCATGAGAGATGAGAAGACGAGCTGAGGGTGACCCATAGTTGGGCAAAACCTTCAATGCTCACCACCATGTTTGACCCCAGTGGTTATATTCATCAGTCCATACAAATGGAACTTCCTTCCTAATGTATTAAGCTATTTTAAGAAATTATGCTCCTCGTTCTCTCTAGACTTCTGCTCTCCAAAACCGTCTTTTACCCCCAACTATACACCCTATCCAAACTTTGCTTCACCTGAGAGAATTGATTCGGACCAGGCCGAATCTATTCGGTTGCCCAAAATTATTTTCTTTCCCCCTGTTGTTTAAAATTTTTGGGAGATGTTCGGGATTTAATCAATCATTTAATTTTAAACATATTGAAGAGTATGTTGGAATACCAGTAGTCTTATATTGTAATTTGGCTTTAGTTCCATGATAACGAATTAAGGGTTAAACTTAATTAGGTTTAATCGAGAGAAATAACAAAATCGAAGACTAATTAAAATCCCAGAAGTCCAAAGGATGTGATAACTTAGACCAATAGGCTATAAGCGAGTTAGTTACTGATATTATGTTAGGAAATAAAGGAGAAACTTCAAGTAGCGAGAATTACTCGGTAGCATACGAAGAGAGCTGTAATATATTTTATTAACACGTAGGATATTTGTAACATAGATATACTCCGTATAAAACATATGCTATAGGATGTGCGTACACATATATTAAAGATAGTGATTTATGTCTTAAGGTTGTGTGAATACCTAATGTATGATTGATTGATTGTGTGTGTGACATACCTACCATACTTGCTATCATGGGATGCCTTAGAAAGGGGACAATCTTATCATAATGAGCCTTCGAGGGGATTTTAGATTGGTGCCTCAGAACATAGGTTTGGGAAAGACTTATCAGTGAGTTGATAAGTTTGGGTTCGTGTGGGTGCATAGGTATGTGCATATCCCATAGGGATGGGAACTATGTTCGCCTCCAATATGTGTGATTTGTATTGATACGATTCCAGAGTGATTCATAACTTTTAATCCTTATGTACGTGATGTACCAGGATTTGATAGCAGAGTATGTGCGCATCGCAGGTTTAGCCTTTTGGGGTTCCGTATTAGTAGATATATGATAGTGATTTATATATTTACACTTGTGATTATTCTACTGTGTGTCTTAGTAGATGATAAAGATTACGACATCTTATATTAATCAAGAATGTGGAAACTTGGATGAGTAATGAGATACTTGAATTCGATTTAATTAATATTAAAAATGCAAGTTGTATTATTCGAGTAATATGGGTGGGCATAATGACTTGGGCATTATAGTAAGAGACTCGATTTAAACTAGATAAGTGGGATAGCGTAATAAGGATGGGTTATGAGCATATGTTAGGTGTGAAAATTAGTTTAGAGGTGAGAATCTCAAGTGAGGGCACATGGAACTAACATGTATATAATATTTACTGTTTAATGCATTTTAAACACTTGCTAATTTTAAAATAATTTCAACTCGGGATATGACCCGTTTTCTTCCAAATCTATTTTGTTTTTGTAAAAACCTTTTAGGTGCCCAGCCACAGGGATGCCAAGCATAGAAGTTCTTATCAGTTTATATGTTGTGCCTGTTGTGGAAGTTACGGGACCTCGGTACTAGACGATGCCCCCACATCTATCTTTGAATCTTTTCGAGTTATTTACTCCAGCCAGGTATGTTGTCCATCATTATTCAAATGTATCCAGAGATTGAGATTGTAGACACTTATTTATATTTTAGTGTTGGGTTTTATTTCATTTCAGACTATTGTATTTCGGATTTAGACTGGAAATTTTTATTCCAGACGCAGTTATTTCTTATGTCATTTTCTTGCTATGAGATTGTTTAATGGATGGTGAATGATGATACCAAAAATGGTATCACCACGCCATAGATGTATAAAGCTCAAACATGCGTACAACAATGGCAATAACCACACAATATAATAGTAAAACAACAAAGGAGGAGAAGAGGTGAAGGGGATGAACACCTGGACTTAAGTGGTTTGATCGGAGCCTACATCAACTGTGTGTGTGTGAAAGAGAGACTGAAATCCACTTGTAAATATGGATGTAATGGCCTGGTTACAACATAAGCTCTCTCTCTCTCTCTCTCTCTCTCTTTCTCCCGTATATCAATGAGCTGAGTTTGTTCTAAGGTTTCAATCAATTGATCCTCTATGATGAAGAAGTTGATAAGCACTTATATTGGCTTGGGGGTGTATTGGACCCCCAAGCATACAAAAAGCCTGTGCAGAATGTTCCCAGCCAATGGGGTCAAGCCAGCTGTCTTCATCATATGCAGGTCATGATGATCCAATATTCTCACATGTTAGAGAATGATCTGGTGTAACGGTTTTAGCTCACGCGTGGTTTGTGTCCCATACGCACTGTTCCGTGTGTGCCCCAAACCACGTGCTATGTTGGGAAGACAACCCTGACCAACCTTTGTGGCCAAGGATAAACTTTTAGAAATTCTAACCCTCGTGGAGTGACACATGTCATGAGGGTAGCCCTCGTAGACAAGGATGAGGCCGGGGCCGAGTCATATAACTTAGGCTGAGCCTCCAAAGGCCTAGCGACAACTTCTCATTTCTATTAATCCGGTCGAGGTCGGCTAGGGCCTAGGCTTATGACCTTGGACGAGGTGATATTTGGAATATCAATGAATGTTTAGTTAATTATTTATTTAGTTGTATGTTAATTTAAAAGATAAAATTGGACACTAGACTTTTTTAACCACTAGGTGGTTAGTAATTAGTAAATGTTTTTCGATCGTGATGCTAAGACTATACCAACTAGATATTTTGTTTTAAATTTAATGAAGGACTGATCACCCGATTTTTAATTAGGTGGGGTGTCACAGGTGGTATCAGAGCGTCAGGTTCTTGAGTATTTAGGATCTGTGCGAATTATTATACTTTCAGTGTAGCGTCCTTTGATATAGATCCTTATATTTAGGGCTGTTGTATTCATTAATTGTGCATTTTATGCCTTCACATATTTTGATATCTTAACTGTGGACTTATGAAGCTTCTATCTCATGTCAGATGCCTCCCGTACGTCTGATGCTGAGTTCCAAAAGACTTATGCTAATGTCGACGCCGAGGGTGAAGAAGTTGAGGCTAGAGATAAGGTTGGAGATGAAATGGATGAGGGCTCTAAGTCTGATGATCCACTTGACTATTCGTATGCTGATCAATATCAGTATTTCATTCGTGAGACCGACCTTCTTTTCTTTAGGAAAATTTATGGTATTCAGCCCAATATCACCTTACGAGTTTTGAGCGAGGACAAGAGGGTGTGTGACAGAAGAGAGGAAGAAATCGCTCTTTATGATCAAATGCTCAGAGTTGGGTTGCATCTCCCTATTAAACTGTCCGTGCTAGCCATCCTTTCTAGTATCGGCCTTGCTCCCACTCATATAGCCCCAATATCCTAGAGGATCATCTTGGTTTATGTTTCCTTATGTAGGAATAAGTACTAGGAACCCTTAGTTGAGATTTTCCATGCTTGCTACTATGTCTTGTCCACACCTAATCAGGCCGCGTATTATCACTTGGGAGCTAGGAGGTTTGACAAAAAGATCTTCAATGTTAATAAGACTTCCACTCATAGCTGGAAGGAGATATTTTTTGATGTGTCTAGAGCTTAGGTGTTTTCCGATGACTCCGACCATGAGAGACGAGAAGACGAGCTGAGGGTGACCCATAGTTGGGCAAAACCTTCAATGCTCACCACCACATTTGACCCCAGTGGTTATATTCATCAGTCCATACAAATGGAACTTCCTTCCTAATGTATTAAGCTATTTTAAGAAATTATGCTCCTCGTTCTCTTTAGACTTCCACTCTCCAAAACCGCCTTCTACCCCCAATTACACACCCTGTCCAAACCTTGTTTCACCCGAACGAATCGATTCGGACCAGGCGAAATCTATTCGGTTGCCCATAATTGTTTTCTTTCCCCTTGTTGTTTAAAATTTTTAGGAGATGTTCGGTATTTAATCGTGGATTTAATTTTAAACATATTTAAGAGTATTTTCGAATACACTCCTAGATTGTAATTTGGGTTTAGTTCCATGATAACGAATTAAGGGCTAAACTTAATTAGGTTTAATTGAGAGAAATACCAAAATTGAAGACTAATTCAAATCCCGAAAATCCAAAGGATATGATGACTTAGACCAGTAGGCTATAAGTGAGTTCATTACTGATATTATGTTAGCAAATAAAGGAGAGACTTAAAGTGGCGAGAATTACTCGGGAGCATACGACGAGAGCAGTAATATATTTCATTAACACGTAGGATATTTTTAAGACAGATATACTCCGTATAAAACATATGCAATAGGATGTTCGTACAACTATATTAAAGATAGAGATTTATGTACTAAGGTTGTGTGAATACCTAATGTATGATGGATTGATTTTGTGTATGACATACCTACCATACTTTCTATCACGTGAGATATTATAAAGGGGACAATCTTATCTTAATGAGCCTTCAAGGGGATTTTAGATTGGTGCCTCAGAACATAGGTTTGGGAAAGACTTATCGGTGAGTTGATAAGTTTACGGTCGTGTGAGTGCGTAGGTATGTGCGTATCCCATAGGGATGGGAGATATGTTTGCCTCCAATATGTGTTATTTTTATTGATACGATTCCAGAGTGATTCAGAACTTGTAATCCTTATGTACGTGATGTACCAGGATTTGATAGCAGAGTATGTGCGTGTCGCAGGTTTAGCCTTTTGGGGTTCCGTATTAGTAGATATATGATAGTGATTTATATATTTACACTTGTGATTATTCTACTATGTTTCTTAGTAGATGAGAAAAATTATGACATCTTATATTAATCAAGAATGTGGAAACTTGAATGAGTAATGAGATACTTGAATTCGATTCAATTAATATTGAAAATGCAAGTTGTATTATTCGAGTAATACGAGTGGGCATAATGACTTAGGCCTTATAGTAAGAGACTCAATTTAAACTAGATGTAAAATTTTGACTTGGAAGAAATCTAGGAGAAGCTACAACAACTGGATGGCTTGCAACTATTGGAACCTCCTTGAGTCCTCCATGGTGGACTAATTTGGCTGCTTGTTTGCCTTTTCTGCTGTATTATATTTTTTTGCTGTTTGGAGTTTCCATTCCTTATTGATCTCTAGGGATGTTCCTAGCTTGCTTCTTTATGATTTCGCTTGGGTATTCCCACCATATATGCCATATTCACCCTCTTTTTCTGTAGCTGGGATGGCTACCTAGGGGTATGCCCATAGTTCTCTTATTTCTTCGTTGGTTTATATATACATTTAAATTACCAAAAAAAAGTGGGATAACATAATAAGGATGAGTTATGAGCTTACGTTAGGGTTTAGTGATTAGGGTTTAGGAATTAGGGTTATAGTTTTAGGGTTTGGGTTCCATGGTTTAGTAATTAAAGTTTAGGGATTAGGGTTTAGGATATTTGGTTTAGGGTTATTTATTAGGGTTTTGGTTTTTAGAATTAGGGTAGTTATTAGGCTTTATTTTTAGGGTTCAGTGAGTAGGGTTTAGGAATTAGGGTTTCGATTTTAACATTTACGGATTAGGGTTTAAGTTTTTGGCTTTAGGTTTTAGGGTTTTGATTTTATGGTTAGAGTTTAGGTTTTAGAGTTTTGGGTTTTTGGTTTGGGGTTACTAATTAGGGTTTGGTTTTTAGATTTTGGGTTTAGTATTTAGCCTTTAAGGATTAGGGTTTATGTTTTTGGGTTTGTATTTAGGGTTTCACGTTTTGGTTCTTGTAATTAGGGTTAATGTTTTAAGATTTAGTATAGGATTTAGGATTTTGATATAGGGTTAGTAATTAGAGTTTTAGGTATTATTTTTTAGGTTTTGGATTTTAAAAAACAAGGTTTAGGTTTTGTGGTTTAGTGTTATTAACTATGATTTAGGCTTTTTGATTTGAAAATATACGGTTTAGGAATTATGATTTCAATTTTAGGTTTTATGAATTAGGTTTATTTTTTTGGGTTTTGATTTTAGGGTTTTGTTTTTGGTTTTAGTAATTAGGGTTTAGGGATAAAGGTTTATGGTTTTTGGTTTAGGGTTATTAATTAGGGTTTTATTTTATAATTTAGGGTTTAGTAATTAGTGTTTCAGTTTATGGGTTCAGTGATTAGGGTTTAGGAATTAGGGTTTTGATTTTAGGGTTTTGGGTTTAAGGTTTAATATTTAGGACTTAGGGTTTGGATTTTTGGTTTAGGGTTATTAATTAGGGCTTGATTTTAGAATTTAGGGTTTATGTTTTTGGGTTTAGTATTTAGGGCATCGTATTTCGGGTTTTGTAATTAGGGTTAAGGTTTTAGGATTTGGTAAATAGGGTTTAGGGTTTTTGATTTACGGTTAATAATTACGGTTTAGGTATTATTGTTTAGGTTTTGGGTTATAAAAAATAGGGTATAGGTTTTGTGATTTTGTGTTATTAAGTAGGATTTAGGTTTTTTCATTTAAAAATAGGTGGTTTAGGAATTCGGGTTTTTGTTTTAGGGATTAAGTTTTGGGTTTTTGGGTTTTTGGGTTTAGGTTTTAGGCTTTAGGATTTAGGACTTAGAAATTAGTTTTTAGGTTTTGGGGTTTAGGATTTTGGTTCAGGGTAATTAATTAGGGTTTTGTTTTAAGGATTTAGGGTTTAATAATTATGGTTTCAATTTTAGAGTTTAGTGATTAGGGTTTCGATTTTAGGGTTTAGGGATTAGGATTTATGTTTTATTTTTATTTTTTTTGGGGGGGGGGGGAAATTATATATATATCAACAAAAGGAGCTAAAATAAGTGAAAAACAAAAGGGGAAAAATCCCTAAGAACAACCAATGGGGAAAACCCCAAGGGGACAGAAGACAAAACAATGGGCAAAACCCAAACCCCCTTAACCTAAAACCTAATATAGAATACTATCTGAGATTCCCCAGTTCATGCATGCCATCCATTTTTTGAATCTTCTTCTGCCTTTCTCCCATGATATGGCCCTTGCTCTAATCATAACCTAAATCTCTTTGACAATGGCTTCAGTGTTCCTACTCACCCTCTTGAAATGTCTGGGGTTTCTTTCCATCCACAGGCAGTAAATGGTAGTAAAAAACAAGATGTTCCTAATACGGTTAAAAAGGCTAGGACCACTATAATTCGAGATAGCATGAAGCATCTCACTGTCCAAATCCATAATGTCCATATACTCCTGATTTCTGAATCTAGCCTCCTTCCACACCTCCTTAGTGACATGACACTCATTGAAGACATGGGCAACGGACTCAACCCCATTTAAACATCAACATCACAGGTTTTCCTCTGAAATGCCCCAGCTAAAGAGCTTATCCTTGGTGTGAATATCATCTCTACAAATCATCCAAAAAATAAAGGCAAATTTGGGAATATTAGTCTTGTTCCACACGATCTTATGCCAGGTAATAAGGGGTGACTAGAAGTAACCTCACCATAGGCTGAACCGATAGAGAAACTCCCGTGGTTGGGGATCCAAAGCACCTCATCATCAATATCCTACCTAATTTGGGGCAAATCCACATTCTTGATATCCAGAAACTCCCAGGTAACCACAACAGGCCATCTCCAACTATTCTTCATAATGTGATTAGCCACCAGGGCCTTATGATTGCTAGTTGCATCGTAGATAACCCTATCACCGAAAAGAGGTTATAGCGAACCAAAGGGATTCCAATTTCCATACCATAAGAAAGTGTCCTCCCCATTCCTAATGTTCCGTTTGATGAGCAGTCTGATCAAATGTATGAGTTGCATCATCTTCCTCTAGCTCCAAGTTGAGTCGCTAGCAATGGATATAGCCCATGTACTTCTTTTCTTCAGCTTGTAAACATTACACCACTTAACCCACGGGTAGTCTTTCTTGCTACTGAGATTCCATAACATCTTCAAAATAGCTGCAACATTCCATCTCTCGCAATCTATAATTCCCAAACCCTCTTCTTCATAGCTGTAGCAAAGGTCCTTCCACGTAACCTTAGCACTCGAATGATTAAGATCAGACCCTGTCCAAAGAAAGTCCCTCATTAGCTGCTCGTTTTTTTTATAAGACTAGACCAGTAAACTTGGATCCTAAACAAAACTGATTTGATAAGTTAAAATCTATCTGCGTAACTAAGAAACTTATTGGTCCAGCACTTAATCTTGTCTATCAGTCTACAACAGTTCTCTGTCTTGATCCTGGAGGTAATGAGGGGAACACCCAGGTACAAAAAGGGAGGGTTTTTATGAGTGAAGCCAAGGATATCCTTAATCCGCATGATTCTCTCCACATCAATACCTAAACAATAGGAACTACTCTTGCACAGGTTGGGCTTTAGGCCAACAATGCTATAGAAATCATTCAAAGCCTTCTTCATAATAGTACAGGAGGGGATGTTCCCCCCCCCCCCCCACTCAAAATAATCACATCATCCGCAAAACGAAGGTGGTTAAGCCCCACCTCCTCGTATCTTGGATGATAAGTAAACTTGAGATTGGATCAAGCCTTATCCAAGATGTAGGAGAAAGTGCCCATAACCAGAAGGAAAAGATAGGGTGAGAGGGGATCCCCCTGTCTCAATCCATTCTTACCATCAAAGAAACCATAAAGGTTCCCATTCAGGCTAATTGATAACCTGGTATTAGTGATGAACTCTCTAATCCATCCAACAAAAATAGCGGGAAAGCCAAGATGAAGGGGTAAAGTGAAAAGAAACTCCCAATTCACATTGTCGTAAGCCTTAATCAAGTCAATCTTCATAGTACACCTAGGCGGGTTGATCTCTCTATGGTAATTCCTCATAACCTACTGGAGAAGTAATATATTATCTGAAATTGACCTCCCTTCCATAAATGCATCCTGACACGGATTGATAATGTGCGGAAGAACCAACTTCAACCTGTTCGCAAGAATCTTCGAAATGCATTTATAGATGGTATTACAATAAGATATGGGTCTAAATTCGTGCATACCATTAAGAGTAGTAACCTTGGGGATGAGGGCTAAGGTAGTACAATTCCATTGTCTGGGCAAATAGATGCAACTGAAGAAGAACTCGACAGCCACAATCACATCACTCCCAACCACCTCCCAATTCTTTTTGGATAAGAACGCATTAACTCCATCAAGGCCTGGGGATTTTTTGGATCCAATAGAGAACATGGCCTTTTTAATCCCCACATCATCAATGGGGGTGCACAGCATAGAAACATTAGCGTCACTGATTCTCTTACAAACATTCTCAATAAGAATAGACCTCGGGTTATCAGAGTTGTTGCTGCTACCTAGAAGACTACTAAAATACCCGACAGCAGTGTTGGCCACATTCGGTGTACCCTCAATGCGTAAGTCATTCTCATCCTTAATGCAACCACTTCACTCTAGACCTTTGTTTGAAATACAAGTCTTCAGTGTTTCTAAGCTCACTTAGACATTCTATCCCTTTCTTCAATCCTAATACTAAAATTTCCTCCGTCCCTGTCCAGTCTTTTTTGAACATCATCCAACAACACCTTGGCCTCCTCAACCCTCCTAGAAATATGGTTGTAATTTTTTTGATCGAAATCTTTAAGGTCATTCTTCAGTCTTCTCATCTTCTTGCTTAATCTCATCATGGGATTACCCCCATCATTCCCATGCCAAGACTCAGTCAGAACTCCCTGGAAATCCGTATGTCCCATCCAAAAATTATAGAATTTAAAAGGTTTTGGTCCTATGGGCTCCATGGGTGAAAGCAAGATAGTGATGGGGAAGTGGTCCGAAACACTGAGAGGAAGAACGGTTGCTTGAGACTCAGGAAACATAATGTTCCAAGTATCATTATGAAGGACTTTATCCAGTCTAGACTAGACATTCTCATTACCCTTATGACATTTGTTCAACGTAAACCATAACCCACTAGTCATCATATCATCTGTGTGGATATCATTAATGCACTGATTGAAGTCATCAGTAGCCTCCACATCAATGCAATGCACCTCTCTTTTATCCTCGTGGGATCTCACCACGTTGAAATCACCGATAAGAACCCACGGTTGTCCATCCACTCTCCCACAATTAAGTCTCAAGAAATCCCACAAAGTAGCTCTTCTGTTAGGTAAATTCTCCCCATAGATGAAAGAAGAATAAAACCCATAGTTTCTCCCACATACATCCACCTTACATAACATGGCCTGGGGGTGTGACTGGACTAAAGTCTTAGTAACATTATTCGGATTCCAACCCATAATAACCCTAGAAACTCCCCCATCGCTAGGGAAGTTGTCAATACTATTCCAATTAAAGAAGCAATTATTCTTAACATTTAATAAGTTATTCCTCCTAACTTTGGTTTCAAGCAAACATACCAGGTTAAGTTATTGGTCTCTAATAAACTTGCCCACTTCTAATTGTTTATGAGGGAAATTAAGGCCCCTTATGTTCCATGAACCGAGCTTAATCATTGACTTTTGTTCCCCTTCCCTTTCTTCTTACTGTTCCCATCGGAGTTTCCATCCTTCTTTTTTCCCCTTTGTGCTTAACTGTCAACTCATACACTACTATAACTCTTTTAGCTAGGGCAGTGGGTTTAGGGGTGGTCTCGAACTCACTATCAATATCCATAACACTAAAATAGTTGGAAACACTAATGGTGGATAAGGCTACAATTAGAAATGGCTTGTCATGCATTTCAGTTCCATTCATCTCCTGTGGTTCCAACACTTTAAGTCTAGAAGGTTCTCCCTTTTCACAAACAGATGGAGTAGTGGATTTGTGCTTCATGGGGACCTGGGTCCAAACCTCTCCATCAGTGGTCTTTATCTTAGTTGCCATAGTGTTCTTTTCCAACCCCACAATAGCTTCCTTACCTTTTGTGCAATTCATATCATTGTGCCCAAACACAAGGCAGTTAGGGCACGAAGGAGGTTTGGCTTGGAATTCAACTCTAACCGAAGCACTTATAACATCCTCCATAATGACGTTAATGCTATTAGGGTATGATTATTTATCTTCCACATCAATAAAGATACAATTATATGACATTCTATTCATCTCCTCAGTAACTGCATCAGCATACAACGGAGGTCCCACTGAGCTCGCAATGTAGCTAAGCCCTTCCTCCGTCCATAGTTGAACCAGAATGTCATGGAACTTAACCCAGATGGGTATTATCTTGATGGTATCTTTATTAAAATTGAAATATGCTTCCCTTTTCTTGATAATAATGATCATGCCGGCAAAATGCCATGGGTCGTTATCAAAAACCTCATCACGATGGGTAGGGTGGTCAAAAAGGAAAAAGAAATAACCATTATCATGTGCTATGACCTTAGTCATTCCATACTTGCTCAACATTCTACTAGCAACATTGTTCACATAAGAGTAAGGGAGTTTTTTCCCAAGAAAATACCCTTCTAAACTGTTCTCCCAATGGCTATGACCCCCACTAGCCACCTCAATAGGTGGTGTAATAGAAATGATATTATCCACCACATAAGGTTTATGGTTGGGGATCTTAGGATTCTTTTTCTCTGCCTCCACTGAACTCCACATCCTATCTTTATGGTTTATGATTTGTGGTTTTACGAGTTGAGGAAACATGCCTTTAGCTGACACCTTTTCCTGATCACCCAAACTCTTTCTATTCATCTTACTCTTGAGCCCCATGTTTGTAACAGTCCCACTGGCCGTAGCAATAGTAGGTAGAGAACTCCCATCATTCTTGCCACTTGAAACTCAAATGGTGTCAGAAGGTCTAGCCAAATCTCTGGTCGGTATGGTAGACACGCCAGCTCCAACCGGATTAAACCCATTTGAAAGAGACGCACTCTTTTTAACTTCTTCTTGCATGAAAACCTTTCTTACGAGGAAGCTGAGGTATAGATTCTTCTCTTCATTCAGTACTCGCATACTATTTGCATCAGAAACATCAATGGGGTTTCCTGAACGTAGATCCAAAATGGTATCCATGGAGTTTCTAGAGAAACCCTCCAAGAAGGGTTTATCATCTACAGGTTCATGACAAGAGTGAAAGGCAGAAGACCCATCATCCATCGATACATACAGGACCTTACCTTCTTCAACATCAAGATAGGTACCCCAAATAGGAGTGATGTGCCATGGAAAGCATCCTGGGCGATATGGAGACGGGATGGGTTGGAAGAATAACGGTGGGGAAAGTGTTTGGCTGAAAGGTTTCTAGAGAGAAGGAGAAGCATTTCTAGAGATAAAACTCTTATTTTCTTTGAGATTAATAAACTTTTTGAACTTCCTAAAATACAAAGAAGGTTGTTACTCTATAAATATTTGAAGATGAAAAGAATGAGGCAAAAATTATTTAAAGAAAACCTTAAATTCTCTTATATTATTTGAAGATAGAAGAGCCATATAAATGTCCAAAAAGAACTTGTGGAGGGGTTTATGTTTTATGATTTAGGGTTTTTTATTTAGGGTTTTTGTTTTTGGATTTAAGTTTTAGTCATAAGGGTTTCCATTTTAGGTTTTTTTTTAGTAAATAAGAATGCTATAAAAGGTAAATATACAAGACAGAAAAGGGGGCATACCCCCTTAGGATCCAATTTCGAAGATTAAATTAGTCCAATGATAGGAAAAACAAGAAGAACCTATTATCCAAAATAAAAAAACAGGGGTGAGACAATTAGCTACTAAGCAAAAGAGACTCATCAAGACCCCAGTTCTTATAAATGAGACAATTATTAAATTTGTTTCTAGATTTTGGCCATTTATAAGACTTGCACTTGACAAAGAAGGAGATCTCATCCATGATATCAGCGTGATTGGACCTTGTGTTATTGAAAATCCTATTTTTCCTTTCCATCCAAATGAAATAGGTGGCCGCAGCAAAGGAAGCTCTTTTAATTTTCGTATTGATATTCTTCCCCTTGAAGTTGGTGGCAGCATCCTGAATTAATTCCTCCCTGGTGGTAGTTATTTTGTTGTGTGAGTTGTTGTACTTTATGTCCTCCCAGATTGCATTGGAGAAGCTACAGTTGAAGAAAAGGTGGTCTCAGTTCTCAATGGCATTATCACAAAGAACACACATGTTATCATTAGATAGCTTCCAATTAAGAGTTTTGTCCTTTGTATTGATAACATCTTTATAAACAAGCCATAGGACGAATGCACATTCGGGAATGCTACTGTTGTTCCAAATAATAGAAGTCCAATCAGGGGCATGAGGTTGATGTCTTATGGAGTTCCACGCAGAATTGAAAGTAAATAAGCCATTAGCCATATGACTCCACATAACCAAATCCTCCTTGTTGACGTCGATGTTTGGGAGGTCTGCATTTTTTATCTCATTAAGATCTCACGTTACAGTAGCTGGCCAAGACCAATTCCCATTCTCGATGTAATTCGCAACTTTGGCCTTTTGGTTTCTAGCTGCATCATATTTAGAGGTCAAAATTTTCTTCTCAGTTTCATGAGTTTGTTCCATGTCCAGGACGCATTGGTTGTAGCCTGTATATGCCATAGGCTTCTTCCATTCAATTTATAGGTATTGCACCATTTTACCCATAGCATATCTTTCTTCGTGCATAGATTCCATAGTTTCTTAAACATAATGGCTTTATTCCACACATGAGTATCCTTTATACAAAGTCCACCTTTAATTTTTTGGTAACAAACATCACTCCACTTAACTTTTTCTCCAGTTTGCTTCATGTCCAGACCAGAGCAAAGGAATCTTCTTTAACCTGGTGTCAATGTCTTTAGTAGTTCTTTTGGGTAATATAAAGATGCTGGCCCAATAGATTTGCATGCTAAAGAGAACATAAATGACAAGGTTTAATCTATGGGCGTAGCTTAAAAATCTATTCGTCCAATGCTTGATTCTATTGGTTATTTTCTCAATAAGAGGGAGATAGTCAATGTGCATCATCTTAGTGGATATGAGTGGAACCCCAAAGTATTTGATGGGGAATTGTCCATAATTGAAGCCCAACAAGTTAGAGAGGGTGACTTTATTAGTGTCAGAAGTCCCAACAGCAAAAAAGGAACAATTAGTTGGGGTGGGGTGGAAACAAGACATGGCACTAAACTCTTGGATTGCAATATTAATGATGGCAAGAGAATTTACATCAGCACCTACTAAGATAAACAAATCATTAACAAAACAAAGGTGATTAATTTGAAGCTTTTTGCATTTGAGGTGGAAGGTAAAATGTGGAGATCTTATGTGAAGATCAAGAAGGCCAGCAAATGTCTCCATAATGAAAAGGAACATAAAGGGGGAAAGGGGATCGACTTTTCGCAACCCTCTTTTATCTTTAAAGAATCCATGTGTGGACCCATTTAAGAGTATGAAGAACATTGGAGTAGTAACACACTCTTTGATCCAACCAATGAAAGTAGGCGGGAAGCCCATATGATGGAGAACATTAAATAAGAAATCCCAGTTCACTGAGTCATAGGTTTTAAGAATGTCAACCTTTAGGGCACATCTAGGTGGACCATTATTCCTATGATAGTTTTGCATCAGCTCTTGCATGATGAGGGTATTATCCCCAATGTATCTTTCATGAATAAAAGAGGATTGTCTGTCACGTATAAGGTGGGGAATGTAAGGGTGGATCCTATTCACAATCACTTTCGAGATGTATTCGCCTTGTCCTTCCTAAGATTAAAGAAAGCCTCCTTTATTTCCTCATTTGTCACTCGAGAGATGATGGGGTTAGCCTTCTCCAGGGAGAGCTTTTTTGACATGGCATGGTTAAGGATGTGAGGATGGGTGGTTTTGTTATTCTGCCCCAAGAAGTTTGTGAAGTGAATAACAACTTCATTTACCACTTACATATGTCCCTCAATTTTGTGTGCATGATGGTTCTTGATACTTAGAATTTTGTTCCTACGGATGTTGCCTCTAACTCTACCATGAATGAAACTAGTGTTAAAATCACCTTCTCGTAGCCATTTGGTTATTGATTTTTGTTTCCAGAAGGCGTCTTCTGCCATACAACATTCAACATAAGCAGCTCTAGCATTCTTTTCAACATTTTGAATCCTGCTATTACTTCCCCCACTATAGAGATGATTCTGGAGCACCAGTAAGGCCTTAGCATCGCTGGTTTTCTTGGTGATATTGCTGTAGAAATTTTGGTTGAAGCCTCTTAAAGCATGCTTGGCCATCTTGAGTTTCGTGGAAACCTGATACATTGGGTTGTTATCAGCATTTCTCCTCCACGCTTCCTCCAAAATAGTAGTAAAATTATTGTGCAACATCCAGTAGTTGAAGAATTTGAATGGCTTGGTAACATTTGTAGGTTGAGGTGTGATGGTGGTAATGATAGGGCAATGGTCAGATAGCCCTTGGCTTATAACCTCGAATTGGGAGGTAGTGAAGTTGGATCTCCACCCATCATTTATGAGGACCCTATCAATTTTAGTTTCAATGATGTTCTCATTATTGTGACTTCGGGTCCAGGTGAACCAAAGGACTCTGGTGGTCATATCACCCACATGAATATTATAGAGACACTGATTAAAGTCATTCACAGCATTGACATCAATATCAAGAAATCCGTTTTTTCATCTCTAGCCCTGACCACATTAAAGTCACCTATAAGAATCCAGTTTTGATTTTGGATAAAAAGGTAGTTGGTTTCAAGGGAAGTCCAGAAGGGGGTTCTTTGAGAAGTTAGGTTAAAGGCATAGACAAAGGTAGCAAAGAAGGTTTGATAAAGGCTTAAGGAGGTAATGAAGAGGGTTATGGCCTGGGTGGTAGTAGAAATGGTTTGCACTTTAAAATGGTTTGGGTTCCAGTCCACTATAATTCTGGCAAGTCCACCATCTGTTGGGAAGTTATTTATAGTATCCCATTGAGGTAAGTTGTTCCTAGTAGCATTAAGTAAGTTGCTTATTTTAATTTTGGTTTCAACAAGGAAGATGAGGGAGAGGTTTCACTATTTGATGAGTTTCCTAACTTCCTGCTATTTTGTGGGGGAGTTTAAACCCCTGATATTCCAAGTAGCTAGATTAATCATTGAGATTGATTTGGATTGGTAGAGTGTTAACACTAGTATTAGCTATACCCTCCTTCCTCTTTAGAAGTTTCTTCTTATGTTTCTTGGACAAATTTGGATCAACTTTGATGCCTTTACCATCAATGTTTTTTATTTTTAAAACTAATCCTGAAGGAGTTGGTGTAGCATCAGCGTCACATGATTCCTCTAACTCATGTAGGCCATCAAGCCTGTTAGCAGCTATAGGGGATATTGTATTGCTTTGTATTTGTACTTTTTCAGTTGCAGTTATAGAAGTAGTGTCAGTGTGGATTGGGATTCGTTCAACTATAAATGCCTCTTCACAGTCCTATAGAGTATCAAACCTATTGTTTATGGTAAGGGGGACCTCTTAAGTTTGGTTCGGTGGTTCTAAAGCTGTAGACTTAGTAGGTGAAGTTTTGGCATTTGTAGGTTTAAGGTTTTTTTCTTGGATTTTATGACCCACTATTTCCCATTCAAAGTTTTGAGCAACATATAATTCAGCAACCTTAGTTGGAGCCTATTTTTGCACCCAAACTCTCGACACATGAGGACATTTTGATATTTTGTTGCCAAATACAAGACAGTTGGAGCATGAGTATGGCATACCTTGGTATTCCATAATGATCTCAGTAGTTTTGCCATCATCGTGTTGCAGGTTGATGGTTTTGGGGTATCTTCCATTGGCTTCACTTCAATACAGATTCTAGCATAGCTGAGAGTATTTCTCTTTTCTGTGGCTGCATCTGCGTATAGCGGTTCACCTATGGCACTAGCAGTATATCTTAGACAATCTTCTGTCCAGTATTAGATGGGCACATTATGGAAATGAATCCATATAGGAACAAGCTTAGTGAGGTCTTTATTAGCCTTAAAGTTAGGTTACCATTATTTTAGTATGATGGGGTTTCGAGCAAAGTACCATGGGCCACTTGTGATGATATTATATCTATCTTCAAACTCCTTAAATTTGAATACAAAGAAACCATTTTCATGGGGGATTACTTGCAAGAG
The DNA here is from genome assembly GCA_949130495.1 of Sambucus nigra. NCBI lineage: Eukaryota > Viridiplantae > Streptophyta > Magnoliopsida > Dipsacales > Adoxaceae > Sambucus > Sambucus nigra. Next base: position 350,161,980 of record OX422221.1, read on the forward strand.
ACCATGTTTGTCCCATAATTTGTGGGCAAGGTTGTTGATCAAGGAGAATGGCAACCTTCTTCCAAGGAAGTATCCCACCGCACTATTACACCACATTGATTTTTCGGCTTCTGCCACCTCAATAGGTGTTTTAACCAAAGGAATACCATTAACCATTTCTGGTTTGTTGTAAGATAGATTGAGGGTAGTTGTACGTTTAGGGGCTACCACCTTACTCTACGACTTGAAACTACCAGTAATCTATGGTTTAGAATCTGTACGGATGTCTAACTTAGTAGTATTGGATATGCCAGCTGTCCCATCGTATTTATGTGCAATTTGATTAATGGTATTATGGTGATCGGGTTCTTTTATTGTATCGCCAGAAACTAGGGAGTCGGAAATGTTACCTTGTAGTGCACATTCTCTAGCAACTCTCGAGTGGTTTTCTATAGCCAAAACCAGCTGGTGGTTTGGGTTGTCAGTTATTTCATCTAAAGTAACTCCACCGTTGGAAGATTGTTTTTCCTTATCACCTTTAATATCCTCATGCGTGAAGCCTCTGCTCAATAAAAAGTTGAGATAGCAATTTTTCTCTTCCTTTAACTCCTTCATTTTTGCCACATCAGTAACATTAATCAAGTATCCATGTTTCTCAATCTCATTAGGTTGCACAGATGCCAAACCCATTACCACATTGGTTTCTAGTATTTAACCTTCCTCAATAGCCTCGCTATTGTGGACTATGGGAGTAACATTGTAAGAGAGGTGAACAACACTATCTGGCTTGGGGTTGGCAGCCCGAGCTCCATTGAAGATGGGTATATTGCTAACCTTTATGGTCTTGGGGTTGATTGGCAGCCTCAACGAGGGGGGAGGGGGTTGTGAAGTGGCCATGGGGTGGTTAGCAGGTGCAAGAAGGCCCGGGGTGGTGTTTGGTTGGTAGATGGGTTGGGTTTTGGTTAGGAGGGGTTTAGAGAGAAGGGGGATAATTTTTTTCCTTATTCCATTTAATATTTTTCCATTTTAGGGTTTATTGATTAGAGTTTAGGAATTAGGATTTCAATTTTACGGTTTTAGGATTCTAAGGTTTGGTAATTAGGGTTTTGGTTTTAGGTTTAGTGATTAGGAGTTAGGAAATAAGATTTCAATTGAAGGGTTTAAGGATTAGGGCTTAGAAATTAAGGTATTGGTTTTAGGATTTTGTAAATAGGATTTGGGGTTTTAGGTTTAGGGTTATTAATTGGGGTTTTGGTTTTAAGATTTTTGATTTAGTAATTAGGGTTTTAATTTTGGGCGTTGTGATTAGGGTTTTAGTTTTAGTGTTTAATTTTAGGTTTGGGTTTAGGATTTAGGTTCTATAGTTTAGTAACAATGGTTTAGGGATTAGGTTTTAGGGTTTTTGGTAGGGTTATTAATTGCGGCTTTGGTTTTAGGATTTAGGGTTTCAGTTTTAGTGCATTGGTTTTGTTGATTATCCACAGGCCTCTTGTCTCTTGGAGCAAGTCTGTCTGGAGTAAGGTCTACATTCCCAAGTGTTCTTTCATTGCTTGGTTAGTATTTAGGAGGGCTATCAACACTGAGGTAAAGTTACTATCTTTGGGAATTATTAATGATGACCTTTGTGGGATGTGTGGGGTAGAGAAGGAGACTTACAACCATCTTTTCTCTCAATGCATTCTTAGTAAAATTATTTAGGAGGAGGTGATGCTTAGGAACCAGTGTAATATAGATGTGCGGAGTTTTGATAGAGAGATTAGATCCCTTTCTTTTATTACTACGATCAGCATTTGGATGGATAGGAATGCTAGGTGTTTTAAGTATGTCTTCAATTCTCTAGACACCGTTGTGAAGGGTATTTAAAACATGGTTAGAGCCAAAGTTCTTACGTGGAAGAAATATAGAAGGAGCTATGCTAATTGAATGGCTTGTATGTACTGGAATATTCTTAAAAATAGGCTTTTAAGTTAGTGTCCATTTTGGTTTTTTATCCTTGGATTTTTTCTTGCCTATGGGGTATGCCCCTTGGTTTTGGTCTTTTGAGGTTTTCCTTTGATATATTCTTTGTTTCTTTATACATATTTTAATTTTCCCAAAAAAAGGGTTCTGGAATTAGGGTTTCAGTTTTTAGGTTTATGGATTAGTGTTTAAGTATTTGGGTTTAGGGTTTAGGTTTTTGGGATAGGGTTTAGGGATAAGAATTTGGGTTTTATGGTTTTTGGTTTTTGGTTTAGGTTTATTAATTAGGGTTTGGTTTTAGGATCTAGCTTTTAGTAATTAACATTTGTGGATTTCGGTTTATGTTTTTTTGGTTTAATATTTAGGGTTTTATGTTTAGGGTATAGTAATTAGGGTTAAGGTTTTAGGATTTAGTAACTAAGATTTAGGTTTTAGGGTTTATGTTTTAGGTTTAGGTTTAGGTTTAGGTTTAGGTTTAGGTTTAGGTTTTAGGGTTTATGGTTTTTGGTGTAGTGTTATTAAGTAGGATTTAGGTTTTTTCATTTAAAAATATATGGTTTAGGAATTAAGGTTTAGGTTTTAGGATTTATTAAGTAAGATTCGGGGTTTAAAGTTTAGGGTTATTAATTAGGGTTTGGTTTTAAGATTTTAGGTTTAATAATTAGGGTTTTAATTTTGGCTTTGTGATTAGGGTTTAGGAATTAGGGTTTAAGGATTAGTGCTTTAGTTTTTAGGTTTTAGTTTTGGGCTTTGGTTCTATGTTTTTTTTTGGGAAATTATGTGTGTATATACAAGTACATGAGGGGGTACCTCAAAACAAATAAGTCAAAGGGAGAACCCCAAAGACTAATAAGAAGAAAAGACAACATAGTGGGGCATACCCCACCAAATCGTAATCATCCAAACACAACAAAACAAAACAAGCCATCATAAGGATCAAACTAAACACAAAAAAAGGCCCAATATGGGGCAAACAAAACGCAGCCCAAGAAGCAAACGGATAGTACCAACTAGGAGGACCTAGGCCCAAGCCATGGCAGACTTGACACCCAACAGTCAATGGGTATACACCCAAACCACGAAGGTCATAAAATCCATCTAAAGCATCGCCGAAAAATTCCCAACCATAGTAGAGACCATCACCGATCAAGCCAAAATCACGACTCAGACCAGGAGAAAACAACAACACTAAACACCATCAGCAACCATCGATCGCTTGGGAGATCGAGACGGGCTCAAATAGAGCAACATCAGGCCAAGCAAGGGACAAGCCATCGCAAGCCAAACACGATAGCGGAGAAAACCCATAAAGAAACCCGAAACTGCATTTGTTCAGCTACATCAAAATCCCAAATCGAATCCTACAAAATGAACCAAACTAGAGTTTCCAGCATCCGAGTAAACCATACACCAAAAAAATACCACAACCATCAACCTTACGTGAAGCAGCCTTGTAAAAAGTAGCTGTCTCTGGAAGGTTTTTCTTGGTAAGGAGAAAGAGGCAGTTGGGCACAATTGGGTCTCTTACTGGGTGACATCACCGGGGTTAGAAAGTCCGATCAAAATTCTGACCGACCCCAAAAAAGAAAAAAAATCCAGATATGGTAGCCACCCATCTTGGTCTAACATAAAGCTTTCCGTTCAGATGACAACCAAGTGGCAGAGAATGAGAACAAACATCTAGAATTTTTTGAAAAGAGGGGTCATACCCATCTTCGTTTAAAGAACACATCGCAATCCAGTCTGACATGAGGCACACATGGGGAAATAGGGACATGAAATGCAAAGGCTCTTTAATGTAGCGTGGGTGGGGGATGACACAAAGAAGAGGGAGGAACAAGAAATGGGGAGGGTGGCTATAAAAAGGTGCAAACCAAACCCTAGAGAAAGAAGCTCTCAACCATCAGAAAAAGGAGTGGTTCTATGGTTTAGTAATTAGGGTTTAGTAATTTGGCTTTAGGGATTAGGGTTTATGGTTTTTGGTTTAGGATTATTAATTAAGGTCTTAGTTTTAGGATTTAGGGTTTAGTAATTAAGGTTTCAATTTTAGGGTTCAGTGATTAGGGTTTTGGAATTAGGGTTTTGGTTTCCAGGTTTAACGATTAGTGTTTAAGTATTTGGGTTTAGGGTTTAGACTTTATGGTTAAGGTTTAGGGATTAGGGTGTACGATTTTTGGTTTTGGGTTTGTAAGTACATAAATTTCCAATCGAGTCCCTGTATTGTTTTGACTAAATTCCGTGAACAAAACTTGTTTGTAATATGTCATATGGAGATTTTTATTTTTGTCATGATCCCACTTGGTCGATGGCGTACTGAAGAAATTAAAGACGTTGCGGCAAAGCTTCAAAGAATTTATCATGCCAATGTTTGATTGGTGCAAGTTTAATCGTCTTGAAAGTTAATTGCATTCCAAGATCACTCAAGTATGAATGCGTATAATTAATGGTGCTCGAAATTGTTTTTATAAAAGATAAGGACGTAATTTTTATAAAGAAAAATGTTTTTAAAATGTTTATAGTGTTTTAAAAGGTTTACACTAAGTTTTAATTCTGATAAGTTCGAATACGAGTTTGAATTATTTGAATCTCTCATGGAAGAGACGTTTTGAACAGAAAGTCAACTTTGTCGCTCGAACGACATCAAATCTCGTTCCAACGAGATGCTGATGTCGCGCGACCGACTTGCACTGTCGTTTGAATGACACAAAAATTGAGGCGGCATTTTTAATCCTATTTAAACAGTGTTTGTGTCAGAATTTCATAAGTTTGCATTCTGGAAAAACTATTTACGAACCAGAAACTTGTTTGCACATGTTTTCAAAGCTTTACATAGCATAAACACATCCTTAGAGTTTGCAAAGATCTGAGTTATCATTGTTATATTCTTACGTGATCTTTCTGCACCAAAGTTGAAGTTTGTTCTTCATTGAACACTTGTGATTGCTGGTTTTGTGGTGAAGAAGCGACGGACATGGTGTTCGACATCATAGACGAATAAAAGCCATTCGGTGGACACTGAGACATACGTGGACGCATGTGTTGTGGATAGGTATCGTGGAAGACGGAATTTCTGCGTGGGCACTATTGAAGAATGTTTGAAGATCAGAAGGAGCGTCAAGACCCGTGGGGATCGAGTCTTAATGTAAGGCTAATATGTCATTGTAAAACCATTATTTATAGTGATTGTCTGGCTTGGGTCGTCCAAGATTGTTTTCCCGTTTTCGGTTTTTTCCTCGTACATCCGGTGTTGTGAGTATTCTTTACTTTATTTTATTTTCTTTAGTCACTAGATGCATGTTTAGGATTAATCAATATGAAATTGGTTTAAAGTAAGAATTGGATTTTTCACAACTTGGTTTGGTGCATAATTAAAAGTTGGTAATAAAATTGGTTTTGTTTGAAACACGGATATTGGGACGCACTCTTCAAATTGGTATCACATCTTGAAAACATATTTTATTTGTTTTTTCATCTCGTGTGTTTGTTTATCTCTCCTGTGTTTGTTTTCTCTCGATGGATTCTCTACGCTTTGACGATTTACATCAATGTATTGAAGTTTTGGAGAAAGAAAATTATGGTTTCAAAAATAGGATTGAATATTTGAAAAAATTTCAAATTCAAAGAGATATTTATCGTGAACACTTTAATTCCTTGTTTAAAGATTTTAATATATTAAAATTGAAAAAAAAGGAGAGTGATGATAGAGTCCTCATTTTAGAAAAAGAGTTAGAGGATTTCAAAAATTCTAAAGTTTGTGCTGTTGAGGAAAATAATTCGATTAAGGATTTTTTGGCACGAGAAAAGGCTCTTAGGGATAAGTTTGCTCACATTGAGGGGGAGCGAGATAACCTTCTAGGGGTAATTGAAATTTATAGAAGGAGTCCCGAAAGTTTGAGGAGTTTAATCGTTTGCTTGAGTCGAAAGTTTTGAAGTTAAAAAATGATTTAAATTACTCGATTAGTGATGGTAACGTCTTATCTTGTTCTCTTGGTTGGAATGTAAAAGCCAAAACCATAGTTTCTTTTAGAGCGTCAACCACATCCGAGGGTATTAGAAAAGGTCAACCTAAAGGTCCCATTCCTCGTCGTGTTTTCACATGTTCGCATTGTTGTAGGAAAGATCACCTTTGAAGTTTTTGTTTTGATGTTAGAAAAGACCCTACGAAGATTAAACGTAGTGTCCCATGGGTTCCCAAAGCCCGTTTTGTTAGGTACACACCTGTTTGGGTCAGGAAATCCCTTTTGGAGATGCTAAATGCTTCGTTGGTTGATTCTCACATGCATGCACATGATTCGTCTCTTGTTATTTCTTATGGATAGTAGTTGCATGTTTTGTCATATGCTAGCCCGTACATCATGATTTATAATATGCTAGTGCTGTGACATGTTTATCATTTTGTATTATAGTTTTCATTTGTTTGAATAAGATTTTTTTTTAGAAAAAAATTTAAATCCAAAATGATTTTAGGTTTTTGTTTTTGGGTTTACATGTTTGATGTGCCATATTAGTGTGCTCGGACCCCCTCATCGTTTCATTATCCATGTGACTAGGACATTTGGTCATCATTATCGATGCTTAGAATGATCTTAACCATTGTTTATATGGGGTTGTTTCTAAGTTGACATGAATTTTGATTTGACTTTGTATATATGCCAACATTGCACACATGCCCGAGTTTATATGGATGTTTGACTTCTCTTGCAAATTTGAATTTGGTGGGACGTTGTTATCTAAATCTTGTCATCTATGCGTAAGTAAACTTAAGGAGAAGTGTCCATGCAATAAACGTTTACCGTGAGGATTTAAATTGGCAAAAATGATGAGTGATTCACGGGAAAGGGCTACGAGAGTTCAAAATTGACTCGTTGTGATAGCCGTCGTTTAAAAGAGCCCAAAAGAAAAGGAAATATGCTAAGAAAAGGACCAAATTCGTTTAGTTCATTCCAAAGAAAATATGATAATATTTAGGGAGTTTGGATGGATTAAAAAATTTAAACGGGTTTGCACAACTAATCCTAATTTTGAAAAATTGCAATTCGACCCTATTGTTTGTAGAATCGTTAAAATTTTGGATTTGTGTGCAACTAGTATGTTTAGTTCATTAAGCTCACACTTTTATTGTCGTATGTCTATGATTAAGTTTGATGATTTATCGCTATCAATTAGAGCTTCTTGATCGTTTCGATGTGTTGGAATTGTGACTCATTTATTGTAGTTTCACGCCCATTCATTCCATATCCATGTTTGAGCACATCGATTATATGTTTACGTGTAACTTGCATTTTTAGTTTTTATGAGTTTTTACGTTTTGTGTTAAAATCCTACTGTTTTAACACTGTTTTGTTACTGTCAGGCCCTTCCTAGAATTTTTGTGTGGAAAATTTTTCACTGGGAAAAAATATAACATATTTCTAGGAAAATGTGAGAATTTGGCAGGTCGCGAGAAGTCGTTCAAACGACATTCCATGTCGCACAAATGACCTTGTACTTCAATCGAGCGACTTCGCATCTCGTTTGAACGAAGTCCTATCTCGTTCGAATGACAGGCTATTTTGTTTCTTCTGATTGGTTTGCAGTCCTTTGGATTAAATTGTATTTTTTTGGTACTGCTGGAAGTGTTTCTAGACTGACTGGTTTATATGCAGGTTTTTATTGGTTCAAAATTGAATTTTCACATATAGTCTGTTTATCACACCTGATAAGATTGCTATAATTTTTGTATGATTCCTTAGTTCACTAGCTTCTGATTTGTCATTGCTTAATCATATTTAGCTGGTTGTTTCATGGTTATCTAGCATTTTCACTTCTCAAATTGGTATCCAATTGATTTAAATTGGTATATTCTCATGCTAGATATTTCAAATTGGTTTATCTTTTCACCGGATTGTCTATTTGAGACCAAAAGGGGGAGAGATCTATGTGATCCAGGGGGAGATTTGAGCATGTTTTGGTTTACATTTGTTTGCAAATTGGTGTCTCAAACAGGTATTACACATTGGTATCATTTTGCTGCTCAAATTGTTTATCAAATGATTTTTTAGAGATTATTCATATTGGTATCTATTATTGTTTGGTATCATTTGGATAAATATATTGGTTTCATTTGTTCCTCCATACTTCACTATGTACTTTTTTGTTTGTTTCATGTGTGTAGGTATGCTTTAGCGATTTGAGATTTGAAGTCCACTTCACATTCAGACAGTTCATGCTTTCCAGTGCTACATATTCTAGTCCGTGTCCTGTAATTTTTTATTTTGGGTTGATGGGATGGGATTTAGGCGCCATACGGCTTGATGGCTCGATTAGGCATTTCAATGGTTGAGTTTTGTCCCGGAATAGTCAAAGGGGAAGATTTGTGAGGACATAAATTTCCAATTGAGTCCCTGTATTGTTTTGACTTAATTCTGTGAACAAAACATGTTTGTAATATGTCATAGGGAGATTTTTCGTTTGTCACGATCCCACTTGGTCTATGACGTATTGAAGAAATTGAAGACGTTGTGGAAAAGCTTCAAAGAATTTAACATCCCGATGTTTAATTGGTGTAAGTTTAATCGTTTTCAAAGTAAATTGCATTCCGAGATCATTTATGTATTAATGCGTATAATTAATGGTGCACAGAATTATTTTATAAAAGATAAGGATGTTATTTTTATAAAGAAAAATGTTTTAAAAATGTTTTATAGTGTTTTAAAAGGTTTACACTACGTTTTAATTATGATAAGTTCGAATAGGAGTTTGACTTATTTGAATCTCTCATGGAAGAGATGTTTTGAACAAAAAGTCAAAAAGTCAACTCTTTTGCTCGAATGACATCAGATCTCGTTCGAACGAGATGCCGATGTCGTGAGAATGACTTGCATTATCGTTCGAATGACACAAAAATTGAGGGAGAATTTTTAATCCTATTTAAATAGTGTTTGCGTCAGAATTTCATAAGTGTGAATTCTAGTAACACTGTTTACGAACTAGAAACTTGTTTGCACATGTTTCCTAAGGTTTACATAGCATAAACACATCCTTAGAGTTTAAAAGACCCGAGTTATCATTCTTATATGATTACGTGATCTTTGTTCACAAAATTTGAAGTTTGTTCTTCATTGAACACTTGGGATTCCTGGTTTTGCGAGGAAGAAGCGACGGACATCGTGTTCGACATCGTAGACGAATCAAAGCCATTCGGTGGACACCGAGACATACGTAAACGCGTGTGTTATGGATAGTATCGGGGAAGACGAAATTTCTACATGGTCACTATTGAAGAACGGTTCAAGATCAAAAGGAGCATCAAGACCCGTGGGGATCGAGTCTTAATGTAAGGCTAATCTGTCTTTGTAAAACCATTATTCATAGTGATTGTCTAGCTTGGGCCGTCCGAGGTTGTTTTACCGTTTTGGATTTTTTCCTCGTACATTCGATGGTGTGAGTATTCTTTACCTTATTTTACTTGCTTTAATCTCTAGATGCATGTTTAGGATTAATCAAGATAAAATTACTTTAAAGTAAGAATTGGATTTTTCACAACTTGGTTTGGTTCATAATTATAATTTGGTAATAAAATTGGTTTTGTTTGAAACACACATGTCGGGCCGCACTCTTCAAATTGTTATCAGAGCTAGAAAACATATTTTATTTGTTTTGTGATCTCGTGTGTTTGTTTATCTCTCCTGTGTTTGTTTTCTCACGATGTATTCTCTAATCTTTGACGATTAACATCGTTTGAATTTAAAGTTTACAAAACGTATTTAAGTTTTGGAGAAAGAAAATTATGGTTTCAAAAATAGGATTGAATATTTGCAAAATTTTCAAATTCAAAGAGATATTTGTCGTGAGCACTTTAATTCCTTGTTTAAAGATTTTAATATATTAAAATTGAAAAAAAAGGAGAGTGATGATAGAGTCCTCGTTTTAGAAAAAAGGGTTAGAGGATTTGAAAATTTCTAAAGTTTGTGTCGTTGAGGAAAATAATTCGATTAATGATTTTATGGAACGAGAAAAGGATCGTAGAGATAAGTTTGCTCACATTGTGGGGGAGCGAGATAACCTTCTAGGGGTAATTCAAAATTTAAAGATGGATTCCCTAAAGTTTGAGGAGTCTAATCGTTTGCTTGAGTTGAATGTTTTTAAGCTAAAAAATGATTTAAATGACTCGAGTAGTAATGGTAGAGGCTTATCTTGTTCTAGTGGTTCGAATGTAAAAGCCAAAACCATAGTTTGTTTTAGAGTGTCAACCACATCCGAGGGTATTAGAAAAGATCCACCTAAAGGTCCCATTCCTCGTCATGTTTTCACATGTTTGCATTGTTGTAGGAAAGGTCACCTTAGGAGTTTTTGTTCTCATCTTAGAAAATACCCTAGGAAGATTAAACGTAGTGTACCATTGGTTCCCAAAACCCGTTTTGTTAGGTATACACCTGTTTGGGTCAGGAAATCCATTTTGGAGATACTAAATGCTTCGTTGGTTGATTGTCACATGCATAACATGATTCATTTCTTGTTATTTCTTATGGATAGTAGCTTGCATGTTTTGTCGTACGCTAGCCCATACATCATGATTTATAATTTCCTAGTGTTATGACATGTTTATCATTTTGTATTATAGTTTTCATTTGTTTGAGACTTATTGAAAAATACAAAAAGATTTTGTTTTTTAGAAAATTTTTGAAAATCCAAAAAGTTTTTGTTTTTTGAGAAAACTTTTGAAAACCCAAAAAGATTTTTCTTTTATTTGAGTCAAAATATGAAAAGCCACAAAGAATTTAGGATTTTTTTTTGAGTTTACATGTTTGATGTGGCATATTGGTGTACTTGGACCCCCTCATCGTTTCATTATCCATGTGACTAGGACATTTGGTCATTATTATCGATGCTTAGAATGATCTTAACCATTATTTATATGGGGTTGTTTCGAAGTTGATATGCATTTTGATATGACTTTGCATATATGCCAACATTGCACACATGCACGAGTTTATATGGATGTTTGACTTCTCTTGCATATTTGAATTTGGTGAGGCGTTCTTATCTCAATCTTGTAATCTATGCGTAAGTAAACTTAAGGAGAAGTTTTTGCATTTAAGAACCGTTCCGTGAGGATTTAAATTAGAAAAAATGATGAGTGATTCACGGGAAAGGGCTGCGGGAGTTCCAAATTGACTCGTCGTGAAAGCCGCCGTTGAAAAGAGCCCAAAAGAAAAAGAAATATGCTAAGAAAAGGACCAAATTCGTTTAGTTCATTCCAAAGAAAATATGATAATATTTAGGGAGTTTGGATGGATTAAAAAATTTAAACGGGTTTGCACAACTAATCCTAATGTTGAAAAATTCTAATTCGACCCTATTGTTTGTAGAATCGTTAAAATTCTGGATTTGTGTGCATGTAGTATGTTTAGTTCATTAAGCTCACACTTTTATTGTCATATGGTTATGATTAAGTTTGATGATTTATCCCTATCAATTAGAGCTTCTTGATTATTTCGATGTGTTGAAATTATGACTCATTTATTGTAGTTTCACACACACTCATTCCATATCCATGTTTGAGCACATCGATTATATGTTTACGTGTAACTTGCATTTTTAGTTTTTATGAGTTTTTGTGTTTTGTGTTAAAAGCCTACTGTTTTAACACTGTTTTGTTTTTTTAAGGCCCTTTCTAGAATTTTTTTGTGGACATTTTTTCACTGGGCAAAAATATAACATATTTCTAGTAAAATGTGAGAATTTGGCAGGTCGCGAGAAGTCGTTCAAATGACATTCCATGTCGCGCGAATAACCTTGTACTTCAATCGACCGACTTCGCATCTCGTTTTAGCGAAGTCCTGTCTCGTTCGAATGACAGGATATTTTGTTTCTTTTGATTGGTTTGCAGTCCTCTGGATTAAATTGAATTTTTTTTGGTACTGCTGGAAGTGTTTCTAGACTGACTGGTTTATATGCAGGTTTTTCTTGGTTCAAAATTGAATTTTCGCATATAGTATGTTTATCACACCTGATAAGATTGCTATAATTTTGTGTGATTACTTAGATTACTAGCTTCTGATTTGTCATTGCTTAATCATATTTAGCTGGTTGTTTCATGGTTATCTAGCATTTTCACTTCTCAAATTGGTATCCAATTGATTTAAATTGGTATATTCTCATACTAGATATTTCAAATTGGTTTATCTTTTCACCGAATTGTCTATTTGAGACCAAAATGGGGAGAGATGTATGTGATCCAGGGGGAGATTTGAGCATTTTTTGGTTTACATTTGTTTGCAAATTGGTGTCTCAAACAGGTATTACACATTGGTATCATTTTGCTGCTCAAATTGTTTATTAAATGATTTTTTAAAGATTTTTCATATTGGTATCTATTATTGTTTTGGTATCATTTGGATAAATATATTGGTTTCATTTGTTCCTCCATACTTCACTGTGTATTTTTTGTTTGTTTCATGTGTGTAGGTATGCTTCAGCGATTTGAGATTTCAAGTCCACTTCACATTCCGATAGTTCATACTTTCCGGTGCTACATATTCTAGTCCGTGTCCTGTAATTTTTTATTTTGGGTTTATGGGATGGGATTTAGGCGTCATACGGCTTGATGGCTCGATTAGGCATGTCACTGGTTGAGTTTTGTCCCGGAATAGTCAAAGGGGGAGATTTTTAAGGACATAAATTTCCAATTGAGTCCCTGTATTATTTTGACTTAATTCTGTGAACAAAACTTGTTTGTAATATGTCATAGGGAGATTTTTCGTTCGCCACGATCCCACTTGGTCTATGACGTATTGAAGAAATTTAAGACGTTGTGGAAAAGCTTCAAAGAATTTAACATCCCGATGTTTAATTGGTGCAAGTTTAATAATTTTTAAAGTAAATTGCATTCCGAGATCACTCAGGTATGAATGCGTATAATTAATGTTGCACATAATTGTGTTTATAAAAGATAAGGATGTTATTTTTATGAAAAAAATGTTTTTAAAATGTTTTATAGTGTTTTAAATGGTTTACACTACGTTTTAATTGTGATAAGTTCGAATAGGAGTTTGACTTATTTGAATCTCTCATGGAAGAGATGTTTTGAACAAAAAGTCAAAAAGTCAACTCTGTCGCTCGAATGACATCAGATCTCGTTCGAACAAGATGCCGATATCGTGCGAATGACTTGCATTGTCGTTCGAATGACACAAAAATTGAGGCATAATTTTTAATCCTTTTTAAATAGTGTTTGCGTCAGAATTTCATATGTGTGAATTCTAGTAACACTGTTTACGAACCAGAAACTTGTTTGCACATGTTTCCTAAGGTTTACATAGCATAAACACATCCTTAGCGTTTGCAAAGACCCGAGTTATCATTCTTATATGATAACGTGATCTTTCTTCTCCAAATTTGAAGTTTGTTCTTCATTGAACACTTGTGATTGCTGGTTTTGCGATGAAGAAGCGACGGGCATCGTGTTCGTCATCGTAGACGAATAAAAGCCATTCGGTGGACATCGAGACATACGTAGACGCGTGTGTTATGGATAGTATCGTGGAATACAAAATTTCTACATGGTCACTATTGAAGAACAGTTGTAGATGAAAAGGAGCATCAAGACCCGTGGGGATCGAGTCTTAATGTAAGGCTAATCTGTCTTTGTAAAACCATTATTCATAGTGATTGTCTAGCTTGGGCCGTCCGAGGTTGTTTTCCCGTTTTGGGTTTTTTCCTCGTACATCCGATGATGTGAGTATTCTTTACCTTATTTTACTTGCTTTAATCACTAGATGCATGTTTAGGATTAATCAAGATAAAATTACTTTAAAGTAAGAATTGGATTTTTCACAACTTGGTTTGGTTCATAATTATAATTCGGTAATAAAATTGGTTTTGTTTGAAACACACATATCGGGCCGCACTCTTCAAATTGGTATCAGAGCTAGAAAACATATTTTATTTGTTTTGTGATCTCGTGTGTTTGTTTATCTCTCCTGTGTTTGTTTTCTCACGATGGATTCTCTAATCTTTGACGATTAACATCGTTTGAATTTAAAGTTTACAAAACGTATTTAAGTTTTGGAGAAAGAAAATTATGGTTTCAAAAATAGGATTGAATATTTGCAAAATTTTCAAATTCAAAGAGATATTTGTCGTGAGCACTTTAATTCCTTGTTTAAAGATTTTAATATATTAAAATTGAAAAAAAGGAGAGTGATGATAGAGTCCTCGTTTTAGAAAAAAGGGTTAGAGGATTTGAAAAATTCTAAAGTTTGTGTCGTTGAGGAAAATAATTCGATTAATGATTTTATGGAACGAGAAAAGGATCGTAGGGATAAGTTTGCTCACATTGTGGGGGAGCGAGATAACCTTCTAGGGGTAATTCAAAATTTAAAGATGGATTCCCAAAAGTTTGAGGAGTCTAATCATTTGCTTGAGTCGAATGTTTTTAAGTTAAAAATTGATTTTAAAAATTGATTTAAAAATTGATTTAAATTGATTTAATGGTAGAGGCTTATCTTGTTCTAGTGGTTCGAATGTAAAAGCCAAAACCATAGTTTATTTTAGAGTGTTAACCACATCCGAGGGTATTAGAAAAGGTCAACCTAAAGGTCCCATTCCTCATCATGTTTTCACATGTTCGTATTGTTGTAGGAAAGGTCACCTTAGGAGTTTTTGTTCTGATCTTAGAAAATGCCCTAGGAAGATTAAAAGTAGTGTCCCATATGTTCCCAAAACCTATTTTGTTAGGTATACACCTGTTTGGGTCAGGAAATCCATTTTGGAGATGCTAAATGCTTCGTTGGTTGATTGTCACATGCATAACATGATTCATCTCTTGTTATTTCTTATGGATAGTAGCTTGCATGTTTTGTCGTACGCTAGCCCATACATCATGATTTATAATTTTTATGACATGTTTATCATTTTGTATTATAGTTTTAGGTTCTAAGGTTTAGTAACTAGGGTTTAGGGATTAGGGTTTAGGGTTTAGGGTTATCAATTTAGATTTTAGTTTTATAATTTAGGGTTTAGTAAGTAGGGTTTAATTTTAGCGTACAATGATGAGGGATTAGGAATTAGGATTTCAATTTTTGAGTTTAAGGCTTAGTGTTTAAGTATTTGGCTTTAGAGTTTATTTTTTGGTTTAGGGTTTGAGGATTAGGTTTTAAGTTCTACGGTTTACAGTTTTTGGTTTAGGGTTATTAATTAGGGTTTGGTTTTAGGATTTAGGGTTTAGTAATTAGCATTTACGAATTAGAGTTTATGTCTTGGGGTTTAGTGTTTAGCTATTCGCATTTTGGACTTAGTATTTAGTAAATAGGGTTTAGGGTTTTTAGTTTAGGTTTAATAATTACAGTTTAGGTGTTATTATTTAGGTTTTGGGTTTCAAAAAATAGGGTTTAGGTTGTGGTTTAGTGTCATTAACTAGGATTTTGGTCTTTTCATTCAAAAATATATTGTTTAGGAATTAGGGTTTTGGTTATTGGGTTTAGGTTTTCGGCTATAGGATTTAGAATTTAGAAATTAGGGTTTAGGGATTATGGTGTAAGTTTTAGGATTTATGGTTTTTAATTCAGGGTTATTGATTAGGGTTTTGGTTTAAAGATTTAGGGTTTAATAGGTAAGGTTTCGATTTTGAGGTCTAGTGATTAGGGTTTCGGTGTTAGGGTTTATGGAATAAGGTTTATGTATTTGGGTTTGGGTTTTAGGGTTTAGTTATAGGATTTAGTAATTAGGGTTTATGGATTACCGTTTAGTTTTAGGGTTTTTTGTTTAGGGTTATTAATTAGGGTTTTGGTTATAGGGTTACGGATTGGGATTTATGAATTAGGATTTTGACTTTAGGTTTAGGGTTTTTGAAATAGGATTTCAGTTTCAGTGTTTGAGGATTAGAGTTTAGTAATTAGGATTTAGTAAATTGGGTTTGGGAGTTTTTATTTAGGGTTGTTAATTAGGATTTTGGTTTTAAGATTTTGGGATTAGTAATTAGGATTTCGGTTTTAGGGTTTAGGAATTATAGTTTCGGTTTTTGGGTTTTAGGATTTAGGGTTTAGTAAATAGGGTTTCAATTTTTGGGTTTTGCGATTAGTGTTTAGGAAATAGGGTTTCAGTTTTAGGGTTTAAGGATTAGGGCTTAGAAATTAGGTTTTACATTTTAGCATTAAGTAAATAGTGTTTGGGATTTTAGGTTTAGGGTTATTAATTAATAAGGTTTTGATTTTAGGATTTAGGATTTAGGATTTAGTAATTAGGATTCCAATTTTAGGGTTTAGTGATTGGGGTTTAGGAATTATGGTTTTGGTTTTAGGGTTTAAGTTTTTAGCTTTAGGTTTAGGGTTTAGGTTCCACGGCTTAGTATTTAGAGTTTAGTGATTAAGGTTTAGGTTTCAAGGTTTTGGGTTTTGGGTATAGGGTTATTAATTAGGGTTTTGGTTTTATGATTTAAGGTTTTAGTTTTAGGGCTCATGATTAGGTTTTAGGAATTAGGGTTTCGATTTTAAGGTTTAAGGATTAGGGTTTAAGTTTTGGGGTTTAGATTTTATGGTTATGGTTTAAGGATTAGGGTTTAGGTTTTAGATTTTAGGGGGGTTAGGTGTTAGGTTTTAGGGGTTATTAATGAGTCCACATCCCTACCCACGTCTGACATGAAGAACATAAAAGACATAACGGCAAGGGGAGGGGAAAAGCCAACATAATAGTGGGAGTGACTGGGAATAGAGAAGGTAGAAGGAGTAGAAGGGACTGTGTTTAGGGTTACCAAAGTGTTTCCTAGAGAGAGCAACTCTCAACCATCAGAAAAAGTGCCCATCCTTTTAACGACATGTGTTTAAGCTTAAGTCTAACTATTTGCAAGTTATGGTCATATTCTCTAGTCGTGAGTCCTGTGACTATGCGTTCAATTGCTACATGTTACATTGGTCCCATGCTACGTGTTGGTGTCTCTTACAAGTCCGTTAAAGGGGTGTTTTATGTTTTTGCCCTTCAATGACATGTGTCCAAAGCCAAAGTGGTAGATTTCATTTTTAATGGAAATTGGGATTGGCCCTCTACTGTCACTTGGGAGCTCAACGAGACAAAATATGCTGATTTACCTCCCATAAACTTCAATATGGAGGACTGTTTTATATGGTTACCCATGGCAAATGGTCTCTTCACCCATCAAGTCTGCGTGGAATTCTATTAGACTTCATCCCATCCCTCTTAATTGGGCCCCTATTGTTTGGAATAGTGGCAATATTCCTAAAAGTGCATTCATATTATGGCTAGTCTACAATGATTCTATCAACACAAAGGATAAAACCCTAGAATGGGGTATTTCCCAGGATAATAAGTGTGTGCTTTGTGATGATGTTACTGAGACTCTGTGATCACCTCTTCTTCAATGGTAGTTTATCTCATGCAATTTGGGAGGAGACTAAATACAATAACTCGAACATCAATGACTCCAAAAACTGTGTCGAGATCATTTCGAAAGTTGCCTCAAATTTCAAAGGTAAAACAATCGTCGACAAGATCAAAAGAGCCTCCTTTATAACTGCCATCTACTGTATTTGGATGGAGAGAAACAATAGAATTTTCAAGAATACTAGGGCTACCATGCGGGCATCGTGAATGATATCACTTTCTTTGTCAAATGAAAATCTTATAGCTGGAAAAAATCTAGAAGAAATTTTAACAATTGGCTAATCTGCATGAACTGGGGTCGTGATGACACCCTTTTACTTTCTCATTAGTTTTGTTTCTTCTTGTTAGTGATTTTTGTATTTTCCTTTTCTTCACTATTTTTATAGTTGATTTTTCTAGGTAAATTTCATCTTCAAAATTGGTCCCTGGGGCGGTATGGCCTCCTTTTCCTCTTGTATATTCTTTTTTGTTTAATGTTATACTTAGTTACCATAAAAATGACATGTGTTCATGACTAAGTTTAATTATTTCAAGCTTTGGTTATATTCTCGAACTGGGAGTCCTATGACTACGCGATCAATTATTGTGCATTACATTGGTCCTATGCGAGGTGTTCGTGCCTATATGGGGACTTTTGGGGACATTTTTCAATTCTCCCTTCAAAGGCTTGTTTTCAAGCCTAAGCTTAACTATTAACAATTTTTGGTCATATTCTTGAACCGAAAGTCCCGTGACCATGACATCATGCGTATTACGTTGTTCTCGTGCAATATGTTTTTCCTTCTTGTAGAGTCGTTTCGCAACTGTTTTGCATTTTCACCCATTAACGACTTATTTTCTATCCTAAGTCTGACTATTTGCATATTTTGGTCTTATTCTCAAATCAAAAGTCCCATGACTATGCAGTTAGTTGCTACGGGTTTTGTTCATCCTGTGCGAGGTGTTCAAGCCTCATGCTAGACCGTTTGGAGGTTATTATGTATTTTCACCCTGAAGGGCATGTTTTCTAGACCAAGCCTATATATTTACAAGTTTTGGTCATATTCTCGAACCGAGAGTCTTGTGACCAGTCGGTTTTTATATGTTACGTTGGTTTCATGCGATATTATTATGCCTCTTATTGGGTCGTTTGGGATGTTTGCATGTTTTGGTCATATACTCAGATCAGAAGTCCCGTGATTATGCGGTCAATCACTAAGTGTTGTGTTAATCCTGTGCTAGGTGTTCGTGCCTCTTACGGGGCTGTTTAGGGGTCATTTTTTTGTTTTCGCCCTTCAAGGGTAAGGTTTCAAGCCTAAGTCTAACTATTTACAAGTTTTGGTCATATTCTCGAACCGAGAATCCCATGACAACACGGTCAGTTGCTACATGTTAAGTTAGTCCCGTGCACGGTGTGGGTGCCTCTTGCGAGGCCGTTTAGGGGCTATTTTGAATTTTCTCCTTTCGACGGCTTATTTTTTAGACTAAGTTGAACTATTCGTAATTTTTGTTCATATTCTCGAATAGGAGTCCTGTGACCATGCAATCACTTGCTACTTGTTACGTTGTTCCGGTGCAAGGTGTTTATGCCTCTTGCGGGGCCATTTGGGGGTTATTTTGCATTTTCTCCCTTCAACGGCATGTTTTCAAGCCTAAGTCTAACTATTTGCAAGTTTTTATCATATTCCTGAATCGAGAGTCCCATGACAACGCGATCGATTGCTACATTCTACGTTGGTATCATGTGAGATGTTCGCAGCTATTGTCGGGCCATTTGGGAGCATTTTTGCATTTTTGCCCTTTAATGACAAGTTTTCAAGCCCAAGTCCAACTTTTTCAAGTTTTAGTCATTTTATTGAACCAGGAGTCGCATGACTTCACGACCAGTTGCTACATGTTAAGTTAATCATGTGTAATGTGTTGCTGCCTCTAGCGGGGCCGTTTGAGGGTTGTTTTGTATTCTCCCTTTTCAACGGCTTTTTTTTAAGACAAGTCTAACTATTTACAATTTGGTTATTTTCTTGAATCGGGAGTCCCATGACTATGCAGTCAGTTGCTATGTGTTGTGTTGGTCCAGTGCGAGGTGTTAGTGCCTTTGCGGGGCTGTTTGGTTGGCTATTTTGCATTTTTGCCCTACGATGGATAATTTCCAATCCTAAGTCTAACTATTTGCAAATTTTGGTCATACTCCTAAATCGGGAGTCCCATACTATGCAGTTAGTTGCTACGTGTTACGTTGGTCCCGTGCGAGGTGTTAGTGCCTCCTGCGGGACATTTTGGGGGTGATTTTACATTTTCGCCCTTTAACGACATGTTTCCAAGCCTAAGTCTAACTATTTGCAAGTTCTAGTCATGTTCTCAAACCGAGAGTCCCATGACTATGCGATCCGTTGCTACATGTAATGTTGGTCCTCTGCCAGGTGTTGGTGCCTCTTGCGGCACTGTTTGGTTGGTTGTTTTGCACTTTCACCCTTCGATGGCCTGTTTCCAAGCCTAAGTCTAACTATATATCAGTTTCGGTCATAACTGTGAGTCCCATAACTACGCGTTCAATTGTTATGTGTTACGTAGGTATCGTGCGCAGGGATGGCAACGGGGCGGGTTTGAGGCGGGTGTTCCAAAACCCTAACTTGGCCCATTTAATAAACAGGGCGGGGATATTTTTATTTAAATTAACTCCTAACCCGACCCATTTAATAAACAAGGCGAGGCGAGACTCCTACGGGTTGGATTAATTTTAAAAAAAGTAAAATTAAAATTATTACATTATAATCTTATAGGTATATAAGGGTTCGTATTTCAATACGTGATACAATTCCCCAATAGTCAATCCATGTTTCCACATAAATCTTTTGCAAAATTAACATACAAATGAAGTTTTTTAGTGTGTGTGTGTGTGTGTATGTGTGTATGGTTTAATTGTAATTAACATTTATATAAAGGGTAATTATGTAGGCATAAGTTAAACGAGGCGGGACTGTTTTATTTAACTTCACCAAGGCGGGGCTCCGATAGGTCGGCTTAAATTTCCATCCCTACCCATGCCATGTGTTCGTGCCTCTTGCGGGACCATTTCAGGGTTGTTTTGTTTTTGCTCCCTTTAATGACTTATTTTAAAATCTAAGTCTAAATATTCGTGATTTTTGGTCATATTCTCGAATTGGTAGTCCTGTGACCATACAGTCAGTTTCTATATGTTGTGTTTGTCCCGTGCGAGGTGTTGGTGCCTCTCACGGGGCCGTTTGGGGACTGTTTTACATTTTTGCAATTTAAAGGAATGTTTTCTAGCCCAAGCCTAACGATTTGCAAGTTTTGGTCATATATCCTTGAACTAGGAGTCCCCACTAGTCAGTTGCTATGTGTTACGTTGGTCTCATACGAGGTGATGATGACTAGTTAATTACTAGTTGCATTTTTCTTGCCTTGTATAACTATTTGCATGTTTTGATCAAATTCTCAAATCGAGAGTCTAGTGACTACACGGTCAGTTATTATATGCTATGCTCGTCTATGCGAGGTGATTGTGCCTCTTGCGAGGCTGTTTGGAGGACGTTTTGTGTTTTTCTCTTCAACAACACGTTTTCATGCCTAACCCTAACTATTTGTATGTTTTGATCATATTCTCGAACTAGGAGTCCCAAGACTACACGGTGAGTTGCTATGTGTTACTTTGGTCCCGTACGAGGTGTTCTTGCCTCTTGTGGGTCCGTTTGGGGGCTATTTTGCATTTTTTCACTTTGACGGCATGTTGTCAAGCCTAAGTCTAAGTATTTCCAAGTTTGGGTCATAATCTGGAATTGGGGGTCCTGCGACTACACGGTTAGTTTCTACGTGTTACGTTGGTCCTATGCGAGGTGTTTGTGCCTCTTGCATGGCCGCTTGGGAGTTCATTTATGTTTTCAGCCTTCAATGACTTATTTTCAAGCTCAAGTCTAACTATTTGTAAGTCTTGGTCATGTTTTAAATTGGCAGTCCCCTAAACATGTGTTCAGTTGCTCATTTTTATGTTGGTCCCATGCGAGATGTTCGCGTCTCTTGGGGGCTATTTTGCATTTTCGCCCTTCAGTGGAATGTTTTCAATCCTAAGCCTAACTATTTGCAAGTTTTTTCATATTCCCGAACCGAGAGTCCCGTGACTATGCGATCAGTTGCTACGTGTCACTTTTTTCCTGTGCGAGGTGTTCGTGTCTCTTTCAGGGCCGTTTGGGGCCTATTTTGCGTTGTTCCCCTTCAACGACATGTTTTCAAGCCTAAGTTTGACTATTTGTAAGTTTTGGTCATACTTTCGAACCCGGAGTCCCCTGATAGTGGGGTCAGCTGCTACTTGTTACATTGGTCCTGTGCGAGGTGTTCATGCCTAATGCAAGGCCGTTTGGGATTTATTTTGCATTTTCACACTTCAAGCGCATGTTGTAAAGCCTAAGCCTAACTATTGGAAAGCTTCATATTCTTTATCCGTGAGTCCCATGACTAATTAGCTGCTACAGTGGTCCCTTGCGAGGTGTTCGTTCCTCTTGCGGGGTCGTTTGGAGGCTATTTTGCATTTTCATCCTCTGACGGTATGTTTTTGAGACTAAGTCTAACAATTTGCAGGTTTTGGTCTTATTCTTAAAATGGGAGTCTTGTGAGTATGTGTTCAGTTGCTATGTGTTACATTGGTCCCCTGCGAGGTGTTTGTGCCTCTTGCGAGGCTATTTGGGGGTTGTGTTGCTTTTTTTCCATTTGACGACATGTTTTCAATACTAAGTCTATATATTTCCACGTTTTGATCATATTTTCAAATTGGGAGTCCCATGACTATGTGGTCAGTTCCTACATGTTACGTTGGTCCCATGCGAGGTGTCCGTACCTCTTGCGCGGTTGTTTGGGGATGTTTTGTGTTTTCTCCCTTCAACGGAAAGTTTTCAATCCTAAGTCCAACTATTTGCAAGTTTTGTTTATATCCTCAAACCAGGAGTCTCCTGACCACGCAGTTAGTTGCTACTTTTTATGATGGTCCCGTGCGAGGTGTTCATTCCTATTGCGAGGTAGTTTGGGGGCAATTTTGTGTTTTCGCCCGTCAATGACATATTTCAAGCCTAAGCATTAGCTATTTTCAAGTTTTTAAATATTCTCGAATCAGAGTCCCGTGTTTATGCGGTCAGTTGCTACATGTTGCGTTGTTCTCGTGCAAGCATTCGTGCCTCTTGCGAGGTTGTTTAGGGTAAAATTTTCATTTTTTTCCCTGTAAGGACATGTTTTCTGCAATACGAAAAGAAAATAACACATTCAATTTTTACGTTTCAATCATGTTTCTCACCTCCTAAAACCCTTATTTTCTTTCTTTTTTCTTTTTTTCAGAAGGGAGAAATAGGAAAATAAAAATATATAAAAAAAGAAGTCAAACTTGCCTTAGAAACTGTCTTTGATACCGAATACTATGAACCCCACCAATAATTGTAATAATACCCAATTAAAATGATGGTTAAAGAACTCTAAGATCATATAGACAAAGTTTATTGAGCCTTGACCCGTTACCTAGGCAGATAAGAACTAAGACTACGAAGTATTAAAACGCTACACCAAAGTATTAAAACCCAAGAATCTCTCACGAATCAAGGTGATAAGTTTGGTTGTTTGAATGCTACAAGATTAACTTGATAAGTTCAGAAAGTTTTCTTAAGAACCAAGAGGAACAAAATACCTCACAATAATATTAGTCAATGTCTAAAAGATGCTTACACTCCCGTGATTTATACTTGGAACAACCCTCTAAGAATCAAAAAAGAAAAAAATACAACATTAAAACAACACAATTATCATTTTATCCTCCCTCCTCTTCGTGTTTTCCCCACCCCATCTTAGTACATGTAACCTTCCTCTCTTAATCGTCATTTTATCCCATGATTAGCACCTCATGTCATATTGGTTTTGGGAGGTCTCTCATCTTCGAAGAAGGGTGTGGCCTCTTGGCTTTACTTTTCCTTAGCTATTGTAGGGGTTGGGTCTGGAACATTGGTCGGACTTTGTTTCTGACCCCGTGGAAAACACAAGAGCGATCCCCAAATGATTTCTCCTGTCTTTACCTCCTTATTGTGGGAAGCCTACCTGCGATCGATATTTTCCCCTGGTGTGCTTCACGTCAGGTCTATGGTGATGCCATCTTCGATGTATGGCTGGACGAGGTGAGGTTTTTTTTTGGTGAGGGATAGGGTTGGGCCTTGGTGTGGACAATGGGTGTTTCCATTTGGTGTTGTGTCATCCTCGACGTGGTGGGTTTTTGGGGTCTGGCGTTTATCCATGGTGGCTATACTGGTTTTTGCCGTCTTCGGTGTTGCTGCTCAGTCGGTGCCATGGCGGGTGCACTTTTGTGTTCTTGTTGTTTTTTGAATGATGGTGGCCCTGTAGGGGTGCGTCGTTGTGGGTGTCCCCGCTTCCTTGTTTGCCTTGTGACGACAATGGTTGTTGTTTATGTTTAGTGGTGATGCTTGCTCCAGATCTGAGTAGGGTTTTGGCTTATACAACGGTGGTCTCTATTGTGGTCGGGTGTTTTTCCAGCGATGCTTTTGATGGTTGTTTGGACCTTTGTGGTTTGGGTGTTTACCCATTGAATGTTTGTGTCGAGTCATCCATGGCTTGGGCATGGGTTCTTCCCAGTTGGTGTGTCACATTTGCTTGTTGGGTTGCGTTTTGTGTTAACCTTGTTGGGCTTGTTTTGTTCTATTTGTTTTGTTGTGTACATTTTGGTGGGGTATGCCCACCATTTCTAATCTTGTTATTAGCTTTTGGGGGTATGCCTCTTGGATTCTTTGTTTTGAGGTTTTCCTCTTGTATTTGTAAAGTTTTCGGTTACTTTACTATACACACACACACAATTCCCCCCTCCCCCACCACAAAAAAAATGTCAAAGTAAACAAGTTCCCACATTTTTTAGGCCACTTGGACTTGAAAAATCACAAAATATGAGTAAATGACTAAGTTAAATTTATTTAAAGATAACCAACAGGACTAGATTCATCCCCCATTTATTAATCTTGAACGTAGATAAATTCATGCCCATTTATGGTGTGAATATGATCGTTGCTTTTTTGCATGCTAATTAGCTCCCCAAATTGCTTTAATGACATGGACTAATCCTTTATTATCATTTGGGCCCATCTTGGTCTTCATCTTTTCACAATCAGCCCAATTCTGTTGGATTAGCCCAATAAGTGCTTCCTTAAAATGTCTAGCTCTAAGTTTTGTAATTGGACCACTAGAAAGTGACAAAGGGTCTTGTGTAAATTTAGCTCCACTCCCTCGTGTTTGATCAGCACCGTGCTTATCTTCAGCATATTAAGCTCCTTGAATTGCTTCATTCTCAAACCAGGAATCCCTTAACCATGTGATCAATTACTACTTGTTATGTTGGTCCCGTGCGAGCTATTCGGGCCTCTTGCAGGGACGTTTGGGGGTTTTCTTGTGTTTTCTCCCTTCAACGGTATGTTTTTAAGCGTTTAACCATTTGCTAGTTTTGTTCATAATCGTGAAACGGGAGTCCTATGAGTATGCAACATGTTACGTTGGTCTCGTATGAGGTGTCCGTGCCTCTTGCGGGTCTGTTTGGGGATGGTTTTCCTTTTCTCCCTTGAACAACATGTTTTCTAGCCAAAGTCTAACTATTTGTAATTTTGGTCATATTCTCAAATAGGAAATTTCGTGACTACGTGGTCAGTTGTTATGTGCTACCTTAGTTTCGAAAAAGGTGTTCGACCCTCTTGCAGAGCCGTTTGAGGGGTTATTTTGCATTTTTGACGTTTAACAACGTGTTTACCCTAAATCCGACTATTTGCAAGTTTTGGTCATATTCCTGAACTGGTGGTCCCGTGACAACTTGGTCAGTTTCTATGTGTCATGTTGGTCCCGTCCGAGGTGTTGGTGCCTCTTGTAGGTCTGTTTAGGGGATGATTTGCATTTTCACCCTTTAACAACATGTTCCAACCCCATGTCTAATAATTTTCAAGCTTTGTCATATTCTCGAACCGAGAGTCCCATGACTAAGAGATCAATTGCTACATCTTACGTCAATCCCGTGCGAGGAGTTCGTGCCTCTTAATGGACCATTTGGGAGATTTTTTTCATTCTCTCCCTTCAACAACATGTTTTCAAGTCTGAGTTTAACTATTTATATGTTTTGGTCATATTCTAAAATCGGGAGTCTAGTGACTACATGATCAGTTGCTATGTGTTATGTTGGTCATGTTCGATGTGTTTGTGCTTCTTATGGGGCCGTTTGGCATTGTTTTGCATTTTCTCCCTTCAACGAACTACTTTCTTGCCTAATTTTAACTATTTGCAAGTTTTTGTCATATCCTCGAATCGGGCGAGGTGTTCTTGTTGGCCCCATACGAGGTGTTCGTTCCCCTTGCGGGGCTGTTTGGTGGCAGTTTTGCATTTTCCCTTTAACGACTTATTTTCAAGTCTAACTCTAACTATTTACATGTTTTGGTTATATTATGGAATCGAGAGTTTTGTGACTACGCGGTCAGGTGCTACGTGTTACATTAGTCTCGTGTGAGGAGTTCGTGCCTCTTTTGGGGCTATATGGGAGATTGTTCATATCTTCTCCCTTTTTTGGGGAAAATTATGAATATATCAACAAAAGGAACTACAACAAGTGCAAAACAAAAAGGGAAATAATCCCTAAGAACATCCTATGGGGCATTCCCCAAAGGGACAAGAGACAAGAGACAAAACAATGTGAAAAATACCCAAAACCCCTAGAACCCAAATCCTAATCAAGTATACTATCCGAGATTCCCCAGTTAATGCATGCCATCCAGTTTTAGAATCTTCTTCTTCATTTCTCCCATGATTTGGCCCTTGATCTGATCATAACCTCAGTCTCTTTGACAATGGCTTCAGTGTCCCTACTCACCTTCTTAAAAATTCTGGCATTTATTTCCATGCACGGGCAGTAAATGGTAGTAGAAAATGAGATGTTCCTAATGCGGTTAAAAAGGCTAGGACCACTTTAATTTGAGATAGCATGATGCATCTCACTGTCCTAATCCATAGCATCCCTATACTCCTGATTTCTGAATCTAGCATCCTTCCACACCTCCTCAGTAACATGACACTCATTGAAGACATGGCCAACGGATTCAACCCCATTTAAACAACAGTAGCACAAGTTATCCTTATGAATGCCCCAGTTACAGAGCTTATCCTTGGTGTGAATCGCATCCCTACAAATCATCCACAAAATAAAGACACATTTGGGAATATTAGACTTGTTCCACACGATCTTATGCCATCTAATAGAAGGAAGACTAGAAGTAATCTCATTATAGGACAAACCTATAGAGAACCCACCAAGGTTGGAAATCTAAACCACCTCATCATTGGTATCCTGCCTAATCTGGGGAACTTCACATTCCTGATATCTAGAAGTTCCCAGGTGACTGCAAAAGGCCATCTCCACATATTCTCCACAATGTGATCTGCCACCAGGGCCTTTTGAGTGCTAGAAGTATATTAGATCACCCTATCACCCAAAAGAGGTTGTAAAGGGTCCAAGGGATGCCAATTTTCATACAATAAGAAAGTGACCTCCCTATTTCAAATGTTCCATTTGATGAGCGGTCTGATCAAATGTCTAAGTTGTATCATCTTCCTCAACTCTAAGCCGAGTCGCTAGCAATAGGGACAGCCCCACATACTTCTTTTCTTCAACATGTACACATTACACCACTTAACCCACATGTAGTCTTTCTTGCTACTGAGATTCCAGAACATCTTCAGAATAGCTGTAACATTCCATCTATCGTAATCTTTAATTCCCAAGCCCCCTTCTTCATAGATGCAATAAAGGTTCTTCCACGCAACCTTGGCTTCCGAGTGATTTAGATCAGACCCCCTCCAAATAAAGTCCCTCATCAACCGCTCGATTCTTTTGATAACCCCTTGGGAAAATGAAAAGACTAGACCAGTAAACTTGGATCCCAAATAGAACAGATTTAATAAGTTGTAATCTGCCTGCGTAACTAAGAAACTTATTGGTCCAACTTAATCATGCCAGGAATCTTGTCTTTCATTCTACAATAGTCCTCACTCTTGAGCCTGGAGGTAATGAGGGGAACACCCAGATATAAAAGGGAGGGTATCTATGAGTTAAGCCAAAGATATCCTTGATCTGCCTGATCCTCTCCTCATCAATCCCTGAACTGTAGAAACTACTCTTGCTCAGGTTGGGCTTAAGGCCAGCAATGCTATAGAAATCATCCAAATCCTTATTCACAATGTTATAGGAGGGGATGTCCTCCCCCCCCCCCCTCCCCCCCCCACACCCAAAATAATCACATCGTCCACAAAACATAGGTGGTGAAGCGCCACCTCCTTTCATCTTAGGTGATAAGTAAACGTGGGATTAGAGCAAGCCTTATCCAAGATGCAAGAAAAAGTATCCATAATAAGTAAGAAAAAATAGCGTGAAATGGGTTCACCCTGTCTCAATCATCTCTTACCCTCAAAGAAACCATAAAGGTGCCCATTCAGGCTGATAGAGAACCTGGTATTGGTGGAGAACTCTTTAATCCATCTAACAAAAACCGCGAGGAAGCCAAGATGAATAAGTAAAGTGAAAAGAAACTCCCAACTCACAGTGTCGTAATCCTTCGTCAAGTCAATCTTCATAGTACACCTAGGCGGGCTGAGCTCTCTATGGTAATTCCTCATAACCTCCTAGAGAAGTAAGATATTATCTAAAATTGACTTCCCTTCAACAAACATAGCCTGGCACGAATTGATAATGTATGGAAAATCGGCTTCAGCCTGTTCATAAGAATCTTAGAAATGCATTTATAGATGGTGTTATAGCAAGATATGGGTATAAAACCATGCATACCACTAGGGTTAGTAACCTTGGGGATGAGGGCCAAGGTAGTACAATTCCATTGTTTGCTCAAATATCTGCAACTAAATAAGAACTTGACAAGCTCAATCACGTCACTCCCAACCACCTCCCAACTCTTTTTGAAAAAGAATGCGTTAAAGCCATCAGGGCTCAGGGCTTTTTTGGACCCAACAGAGAAAATTTCCTTCTCAATCTCCACATCATCAATGGGGCTGCACAACATATCAACATCAGTGTCACTGATTCTCTTACAGACATTCTCATTAAGAATAGAACTCGGGTTCTTACAATTGCTACTGCTGCCAAGAAGATTGCTAAAAAAATCGACAACAGTGTTGGCCACATTCTGAGTACCCTCAATGCGTAAACCATTCTCATCCTCAATGTTGATAATTTTCCTCCTGGAAGAAGCCTGGTTGGCCTTCTTATGAAATAATGAGTTATTCCCGTCACCCAACTGCAGACACTTCACTCTGGACCTTTGTTTGAAATATGACTCTTAAACATTTCTGAGCTCTAGATACTTTAAAATCCCTCCCTTTCTTTAACATGAATACTACAATTCCCTCATCCTTCTCCTGTCTTTTTTGAACGTCATCCAACAGCATCTTGGCCTCCTCAACCCTCCAGGAAATATGGTTGTAAATTTTTTTTATCGAAATATCTATGGTTATTATTGAGTCTTCTCATCTTCTTGCTTAGTCTAATCATGGGATTACCCCCATCATTCCCACACCAATACTCAATAATAAATCGCTTGAAATCTGCATGCCCATCAAAAAATTTTAGAATTTAAAAGGTTTTGCACCTCTGGTCTCCATAGATGATAGAAAGATAGTGACGGGGTAGTGGTCTGAAACACCCAGAGGAAGAATAGTTGCTTGAGACTCGGGAAACGCAGTGTTCCCAGTATCATTATTAAGAACCCTATCCAGTCTAGACTAGACATTCTCATTACCCTCATGACGTTTGTTCCACGTAAACCATAACCCACTAGTCGTCATATCATCTTCATGGATATCATTTATGCATTGATTGAAGTCATCAATAGCCTCCACATCAATGCCATGCACACCTCTATTCTCCTCGTGGGATCTCACCACGTTGAAATCACCCATAAGAACCCGCGGTTGGCCATCCACTCTCTCTCAATTAAGTCTCAAGAAATCCCATAAAGCAACTCTTTTGATAGGAAAATTCTCCCCGTAGATGAAAGAAGCATAAAACCCACTGTTTCTCCCACATGCATCCACCTTACATTTTTTTTTTGGTAAAGTAAGAATATCATTGAACAAAAGAATATACATGAAAAGGAGGGCATAACCTCCTAGGTGGAGGATCACAGATGAAAAATACCCCCAAAATACAACAAATATATATGTAAGAAGGAACCATCAATCCTAAACACAACAAAATTTACAACTACAAATCAGAAAGTAAAGCCCTATCATTAAGACCCCAATTCATGCATGTCAGCCAGTTGTTGAAGTTTCTTCTAAGCATTTTCCATGTATGTTCTTTGCAATTGATGAAAAAGGAGATATCATTCATGATGCTCGCCTGGTTGGCCATATTGTTCTAAAAATACGATTGTTCCTCTCCATCCATATATACAGTAGATTGTAGCTGGAACGCATGTTCTTCTAACCTTTTGAGTGAGGTTTTCCCCAACGAACTTATGGGTGACATCAACAATGATCTCCTTCCATGTGGTCGCCTCAAGGCTGTAAGCTGAGACACCTCGCCCAATTAAATATCGGGTGATCAGTCCTTTATAAAATTTAAAACAGAATGTTCGGTTGGTTCATTCTTAGCATCACTGTCGAAATCATAATAACTTATTTAATCACCTAATATAATTAAGCTAAGTGTCAAAACATTTTTTTCTTACTAATTTAAAACCATTGTTGATTACCACACCAAGTAATTTAATATAAAACATCCACGCATAATTTATTTATACAAATACTAAATCAGAATCGCATGCTGAAATAAATAAGACTGGATAAAACATCCCAGTTCAAAACACTAAACCAAAATAATAGTACCCATCAATCCAAATTAAAGTAAACGAGAAATAGAGTAAACATAGTCTCTGAAAGTGTCCAAGGAAGGGGCGACACATGCCCTAAAGAAAAGTCATAATGAATAGGAATGAAATAGTCGAAGCATCTAAACAAAGTTCTGTAGATCCCACATCAGCTACAGCATACCACGCAATCCGAAACTCTAAGCCTGATGTCCCTGCGGCTGAGCACCTGATATAATACATATATATAGCAAGAGAGAAAGAAGATACAAGAAACGGGTCAGAGCCCGATGTGTAAAAATATTTGTTTAAGCAAGTATTTAAAATTTGCAGTAAAGCAAGTATCAAGTACATGTTAGTTCGAACTCTCTCTTGAGATTCTCACCCCTCTTCTAATGTGCACGCCTAACACGCATCTAAATTTTCCCCTTAGCTATACCTCCCAATATCACTAGTCTGAATCCATCCTAATAGTATTTACCCTTACTATGAGTACGCCCATATCGCCCATACAATACGTTAACCAATTAGGCTATATCGAAAAGCTAATTAATACATTTTCCGTTTCCATAATAAGTCAAATATTCGATTAGAATTTTCTTAACAAATTCCATGCCCACATTCATTAATATTCCCTCTAGATTAATTTACAATTCTCATACATATATACATATAGTCACTTCTTCCCTATATATATATATATATATATAACATGATACTGCACCCCCAGGCTATACCCCATTAGTGCACCTAGTCAACATACTCTACCCCCGGGTTATCACCCTTTAGTACACTTATTTAGATAATCTTGTACCCCCGGGTTATCACCCATTAGTACACTTACAATATGCTTTTGTACCCCCGGGTTATCACCCATTAGTATACTTGTAATAATAAGATTTTCACACACCCGGGTTATCACCCATTAGTGTCTTTAATAATAACAATACATAATAGGTATACACACATCCTATTATAATAGATAGGTATTTCCCCTTACCTACGTATGCTTCTCTTAAGCATTTTTATTCCAACATTTCATAATAGTTATTGGGTTATTCTCCCTCTCGAAATTTCTACGGTACATTCTCTTCATACCAAATTCATTAAAGTATTTAGCTTCTCATACTTCTTTCGAAATTCTGCCTTACTTAAGTTTATTATTAGACAATATATTTCTCATTTCTGAACTAATAAACTCAAAACTGGACTTAAAAGAAATTATCAAAACTTCACTATGTCGCTCGAACGAGGTGGCAAGTCATTTGAACGACTGCCACATGTCGCTTGAACAACTTCGCGCGAGATAGCAATCTCGCTCAAACGACTTCGAGCGACTTCGCGCGAGAGTTCGCTGTTCGTCCCCTACCTTGGTTTTTCAACGTTTTCCACCATTTTTAACCTCAAACCTTCTCAATCAACACCTCAAACTCCAAATAAATAGTTCTACATTGAACCCCATCAATAACACATGATTTCTAACATCCTAGGATCATCAATTTATTACGAATCGTTCATAAAATGTGAAATCCTCAATTTAATTTTATCAAAACCCTAGTTCTTCCAATACATGTTCAAGAAGCCATTATTTCCAGATTTGTTCTACATATCAATTCCTTAAAACATGATTTCCAGTCTTCATACATTAAGTATTTCAATCTAATATATCACAGAACTTATTTCTACATTCAAGTTCATCAATTTCACTATTTTGATAACCTATAACATAATCCTAACAACCCTACACTAACATGAATCAAATTAATACCGAAATACAACAAGTTATAAACACTTGCCTTGAGTGAGTAGTCTAATTTCTGGATGTTGTTGGTATAGGTGTATTCCCCTTGTCCCGATCTACACGGTGGTGGTGGTGGTTGTGCATGGTGATGTCGATTTAGCTCTCTTCTCTTGGAAAAGGTTTTCCCTCACACTTCCTATGGACGTTCTTGCTTTCTCCATCTTTCTAAACCTAATGCAAATGTTTTGGCTGATAAATTAAGTCCTAATTTTCGTCCATTAATTAGGCCTAAAAATCCAATTTACCATAATGCCCTTTTGGAGGGCCGGTTAGGTCTAAAATTGCCCCGGGACCCAAACTAAACACCCGAGTATACTATTTTGACTATCTCGACCCTTATGGACTCAATGGTACACTCGAAATCATCATACGAGTTACTAAAAATAATTGATATATTTATTCCACCAATTTAGTCCCGACACGATTCACATGCGCGTCTGACTTAATTAACTAAACTGTCGTATTATTATCGCTCGACAATTTATCAAAGTGTATAGTACCATATTACATATCGCACAGTCATATTAAACTAATAAGTATTAACCCTTAGCACGCTAGTTAATATATTTTTTTATTGGATCCGGATTAATTAACAATTTAATTCTTCACATTTAAATTTAATTAATCCCGTTGTAATAAAAATCCCTTAATTATTTAAATCATAAAAAATGTGGGGTATTACATACTTCCCCCCTAATAAAGGAATTTCGTCCCGAAATTTGGAAAAATAAGGCATACCTAGTATGAAAAAATCTGGATATTTCTCACGCATATCCGCCTCACGCTCCCAAGTAGACTCTTCCACATTGTGATGCTGCCACTGCACCCGAACAAGTGGAACTACCTTTGACCTTAACCTCCTCTCACTATAATCAAGAATAGCTACCGTCTCTCTTCATATGAACTATCTGGATATAGTTCAATCTCCTCAATAGCAATGTGAGTATGTGCCAACTCATCTCGAAGGTATCGCCTCAGTGACGAAATGTGGAACACATCATGGATACGATGCAAGTGCTCCGGTAACCCCAATCTGTATGCCACTGGTCTGACCCTTTCTATAACAGGAAATGGTCCCCCATATCTCGGAGCCAACTTCCCTTTCTTCCCAAATCTCATTACTCCCTTCATCGGGGATACTCTCAACAAAACCTGGTCCCCCACTGCGAACTCTCAGAAGAACCTTTTTGCATCGGCGTAGCTTTTCTGCCTATCCTGGGCTACCCGTATGCGATTTTGAATCATTTCGATCCTGATCGACGTATCCTGAATTAGTTCTGGCCCGAGTAGCTTGTTGTCTCCTACCTCTAGCCAACAAACTGGGGAACGACAAGGTCTACCATACAATGCTTCGAACGGGGCCATGCCAATCGTAAACTGATAGGAGTTGTTATAAGAAAACTCTACCAGTGGAAGATACTGCTCCCAACCTCCCCCGAAATCAAGGATACACATGCGTAACATGTCCTTGAGCATCTGATTAGTGCGTTCGATCTGCCCATCATTTGCGGGTGATACGCTGTACTCACACAACTCGGTACCCATAGCTTCCTGGAAGCTTTCCCAAAAATGAGATACAAATGTCTTGTCTCTATCTGACACGATGTTAAGAGGTACACCATGCAGTCTCAATATCTCTGCAATAAATAACTGAGCATACTGTCTCGCTGTGTAGTCTGTCCTAACGGGTAATAAGTGGGCTACCTTCGTCAACCGATCTACAAAAACCCATATAGAATCATGCCCCCTCTGCGAAGTGGGAAACCCGATGATAAAATCCATAGAAATGCCCTCCCATTTCCAGGTAGGAATCTCCAATGGCTAGAGTAAACCTGGTGGTCTCTGATGGTCCACTTTCACTAGATGACAAGTGGTACACTTAGATACGAACTCTGCGATATCCTTTTTCATCCTGCTCCACCAATACTATCGCCTCATATCCTGGTACATTTTGCCCCCATTGGGATGTACCACAAATAGGGACCCATGCGACTCCGTCATTACTGCATATCGAAGGTCCTCCCCCTCTGGAACAACGAGCCTCCCATTGAAGTGTAAACCAGCCTCAGAACTTACTAAATAAGACTCGG
The DNA here is from genome assembly GCA_949130495.1 of Sambucus nigra. Classification (NCBI taxonomy): domain Eukaryota; kingdom Viridiplantae; phylum Streptophyta; class Magnoliopsida; order Dipsacales; family Adoxaceae; genus Sambucus; species Sambucus nigra. The sequence continues at coordinate 350,196,068 of OX422221.1, forward strand.
CTCCCTCGGCTAGAAGCTGCCTAACCCGATCTTGACAGAACGAATCCGCTGCCTGAGCCTGTACTATTTGCATAATGATCTGAGGTGTAACTGTCATCGTCGACATGACTGACCGGGCCACAGCATCCTGATGTCCCAATTCCTTCCATTTAACTTTCCACACCTCGGCCGTCTCATCGACCGGCCTGCGGCTCAATGCATCAGCAACCACATTAGCCTTCCCCGGGTGATAGTGTATTTCGAACTGGTAATCGTTTACAAACTCAAGCCACCGGCATTGACGCATATTCAACTCCTTCTGCGTAAACAAGTACTTTAGTGCCTTGTGGTCTGTAAATAAGCGAAATTGTTCCCCCAACAAGTAATGCCTCCAAATTTGAAGAGCAAACACAACTGCTGCCAGCTCTAAGTCGTGGGTGGGGTAATTCTTTTCATGAGTCTTAAGCTTTCGGGAAGCAAAAAGCTATGACCTTCTCCTCTTGATGGAGTACTCCCCCAAGCCCCTATAATGATGCATCCGTATAGACCAGGTATTCCACTCCCGCTCTGGGAAGCGCTAGAACAGGTACTGAAGTTAACTTGTCCTTCATCTCATCAAATTCCAACTGACATGCATCGTCCCAAACAAACGGTACGCCCTTTTGAGTCAAATTTGTCATCGGACCCGCAATCTTCGAGAATCCCCGAATAAACCTATCTGTAGTATCCAGCCAATCCTAGAAAACTCCACACCTCCGTCGGTGTCGTGGACTGTCCCCACTCCCTCACGGCTGACACCTTACTAGGGTCTACAGATATCCCTTTTTTTGACACAATGTGTCCCAAAAATTGTACCTCCCGCTGTCGAAACTCGCACTTCTCATATTTGGTATAGAACTCATGCTCTCGTAGGGTTTGTAAGACCATACGCAAATGCTCGCATGTTCTTCTTCAGTGCGGGAATAAATCAGGATGTCATCTATGAAGACGATGACGAACTGATCTAGGAACTCTCTGAATACTCTGTTCATTAAGTCCATGAATACTGCTGGGGCATTGGTTAGCCCAAATGGCATAACCCTGAATTCGTACGATCCATACCTCGTCAGAAAGGCAGTCTTCACCACGTCCTGCTCCCTAATGCGTAGCTGATGGTACCCGGATCTCAAATCTATCTTCAAGAAGTGGGCCGCTCCTCTCAGCTGATCAAACATGTCATCGATCCGAGGCAACGGATACTTATTCCGTATCGTGACTTTGTTAAGCTCCCGATAATCAATACAAAGCCGTAGGGACCCATCCCTTTTCTTTACAAACAGAACTGGGGCACCCCAAGGTGAGGTATTACTATGGATGAAGCCCTGTCCCAATAAATGTTCTATCTGATCCCGTAACTCCCTTATCTCTGCTGGAGCCATACGGTAAGGTGCACGTGATATCGGATGAGTGCCTGGTGCTAAGTCTATCACAAAATCGATCTCCCTACTCGGAGGCAACCCCCAGCATATCCTGAAATACATTAGCAAACTCGCAGACGATCGAAATGGAATCAAGTAGAACCACGACTGTAGAGGTCTCATCCTCTATATAAAATAAGTGGGTGGAAGACCCTCCCTCGCTCGGAGGCATAGCCACCAAGAACATCTTCTGGCCCGGAATGGCGAACACTATACTCCTACTGAAGCAATCAATCATGTCCCTCTACTCGACTAACCAATCCATACCAATAATGGCATCGTACTCGAACGTATCTAATACTAGCATATCAACCGGTAAGATTAAACTACCAATCTCTATGCCTACTCCCCGGCATATAAAGAAAATCAATAACCCATTACCCAATGGTGAGTCTACATAAGTCTCTGTACTCTCTGTCGTGCTTAACAACCCTGTGGACTTTGCAAAGCTAGTGTCTATAAAAGAGTGTGATGCCCCCGTGTTAAATAAGATGCAACCTAAAGTGCCATGGATAGAAAACTTACCCTCCACTGTGGGCGGTTCCTGTGGAACTGCGGCCTGGTGGACGTTATAGACACTTCCATACTGCAATTGTCCCTGTTGCATCGGAACTGCGGGTAAAGCAGGAACTGGAGCCGGTGCTGGTAGGGCGGCGAGAAAAATGGTCTCCGGGGCTCCTGGTGAGCACCCTGCTGTAGAGGAACTCTGTTCCTATCCGGGAACTCCTATTTCTTATGGCCAGTCTTGCCACAAGTATAACATTTCCCAATGAAGTTTCCTCCTCTCTGCCCCTAGTAGCCTCGGCCCGGTTGGCCGTTACCACCTATACCTTGGCCTTGCTGGCCCTGTTATCCTCCCTACTATTGACCATGTTGTTGATTTTGTGGCTGGCCCTGGTGCTTGCCATGTTGTTGGCCCTGGTGGCCCTGTCTCCAACCCCCATGACCATGCCTGAACCCTCTAGAACGAAACCTCTTAGATGACTCCCCCTGTTGGGAACCTTGCCTCTGACTCTGCTCAACTAGTACTCCACTGGAATTTCCTCCCCCTGTCTTTCCCAACTGGTTGGGATCTCCCCCTCGCTTTCTTCCCTTAGCATGAAAGCGATTGTCCTGACAATGCAATAAGGCTGCATTCAGAACGTCGGTATATGAGTGTAGAGAAAGGTTACCCAATAAATGCTGTCGTATCTTACAAGTCAAGCCATCCATGAACATCTGAATGCACTTATCCTCAGTAGACACCTCCTCCGGTACCATGTTTGTCAAGCGTGTAAACTCTTCCTCGTATTCCGCAATGGTCTTCCTTTCCTGGGTGAGGTCTAAAAGTCTCCGTCTCATCTCAGTCTTGACGGCGGAAGGAAAATACTTGCGGTAAAACAGCACCCAGAAATCGTTGATAGTCATCACATCTCGCTCCTCGGTAGTAGTACTGGATTCCCACCACTGTAAGGCTGCCCCTCTCAGCTTGAAGGTAGACAAAACCTGCCTTTGAACCTCTGTGCACTCATACATGCGAAAATGCCGCTGTATATCCTTCTTCCACTGACTCGCGGTAACCATATCGGAACTGCCCAAGAACTCTGGGGGACAAACCCTCTGAAAGGACTCTTTAACTCTCTCCCATGCAGTGGGAAACGGATGCACTGGAACTGGTTCTACTGCCTGAACCTGAGGTGGGGCCTGTTGCACCACCGCTAAGGCTGCATTTATGGCTTGTGCAACGATTGCGGTAACTTCTGTTGCGTTCATTGTCCCTTGTGCCTATATGGTCGGCTATTCTGGCTAGGCCTGTCGGTCTCTTGGTGCACGTCGAGGAGGCATCTGAGACGAGAAAGAATATTATTAGTCCACAGTTATTTCAAAATCTCAAATAGCTGAAGACGTAATCGGAAAATATAAGATCACAACAGTCCTAAAAATAGGGCTCTATATCAAAGGACGCAAAGCTGAAGACATAGTAAGCCGTACAAATCCTAATGGACACTAGAACTTGATACTCTGATACCACCTGAGACACCCCGCCCAATTAAATATCGGGTGATCAGTCCTTTATAAAATTTAAAACAGAATGTTCGGTTGGTTCATTCTTAGCATCACTGTCGAAATCATAATAACTTATTTAATCACCTAATATAGTTAAGCTAAGTGTCAAAACATTTTTTTCTTATTAATTTAAAACCATTGTTGATTACCAAACCAAGTAATTTAATATGAAACATCCACGCACAATTTATTTATACAAATACTAAATCAGAATCTCATGCTGAAATAAATAAGACTGGATAAAACATCCCAGTTCAAAACACTAAACCAAAACAATAGTACCCATCAATCCAAATGAAAGTAAATGAGAAATAGAGTAAACATAGTTTCTGAAAGTGTCTAAGGAAGGGGCGACACATGCCCTAAAGAAAAGTCATAATGAATAGGAATAAAATAGTCGAAGCATCTAAACAAAGTCCTGTAGCTCCCACATCAGCTACACCGTACCACGCAATCCGAAACTCTAAACCTAATGTCCCTGCGGCTGAGCACCTGATATAATACATATATATAGCAAGAGAGAGAGAAGATACAAGAAACGGGTCAGAGTTCGATGTGTAAAAATATTTTTTTAAGAAAGTATTTAAAATTTGCAGTAAAGCAATTATCAAGTACATGTTAGTTCAAACTCTCTCTTGATATTCTCACCCCTCTTCTAATGTGCATGCCTAACTCGCATCTAAATTTTCTCCTTAGCTATACCTCCCAATATAACTAGTCTAAATCCATCCTAATAGTATTTACCCTTACTATGAGTACGCCCGTATCGCCCATACAATACGTTAACCAATTAGCCTACATCGAAAATCTAATGAATACATTTTCCATTTCCATAATAAGTCAAATATTCGTTTAGAATTTTCTTAACAAATTCCATGCCCACATTCATTAATATTACCTCTAGATTAATTTACAATTCTCATACATATATACATATAGTCACTTCTTCCATATATATATATATAAAACATGATACTGCACCCCCGAGCTATACCCCATTAGTGCACCTAGTCAACATACTCTACCCTCGGGTTATCACCCTTTAGTACACTTATTTAGATAATCTTGTACCCCCGGGTTATCACCCATTAGTACACTTACAATATGCTTTTGTACCCCCGGGTTATCACCCATTAGTACACTTGTAATAATAAGATTTTCACACACCCAGGTTATCACCCATTAGTGTCTTTAATAATAACAATACATAATAGGTATACACACATCCTATTATAATAGATAGGTATTACCCCTTACCTACGTATGCTTCTCTTACGCATTTTTATTCCAACATTTCATAATAGTTATTGGGTTATTCTCCCTCTCAAAATTTCTACGGTACATTCTCTTCATACCAAATTCATTAAAGTATTTAGCTTCTCATACTTCTTCCGAAATTCTGCCTTACTTAATTTTATTATTAGATAATATATTTCTCATTTCTGAACTAATAAACTCAAAACTGGACTTAAAAGAAATTATCAAAACTTCACTCTGTCGCTCGAATGAGGTGGAAAGTCATTTGAACGATCGCCACATGTCGCTCGAAGGACTTCGCGCGAGATAGCAATCTCGCTCAAATGACTTCGAGCGACTTCGCGCGAGAATTCGCTGTTCGTCCCCTACCTTGGTTTTTCAACGTTTTCCACCATTTTTAACCTCAAACCTTCTCAATCAACACCCCAAACTCCAAATAAATAGTTCTACATTGAACCCCATCAATAACACATGATTTCTAACATCCTAGGATCATCAATTTATTACGAATCGTTCATAAAATGTGAAATCCTCAATTTAATTTTATCAAAACCCTAGTTCTTCCAATACATGTTCAAGAAGCCATTATTTCCAGATTTGTTCTACATATCAATTCCTTAAAATGTGATTTCCAATCTTCATACATTAAGGATTTTAATCTAATATATCGCAGAACTTATTTCTACATTCAAGTTCATCAATTCACTATTTTGATAACCTATAACATAATCCTAACAACCCTACACTAACATGAATCAAATTAATACCGAAATACAGCAAGTTATAAACACTTTCCTTGAGTGAGTAGTCTGATTTCTGGATGTTGTTGGTATAGGTGTGTTCCCTTTGTCCCGATCTACACGGTGGTGGTTGTGCACGGTGATGTCGATTTAGCCCTCTTCTCTTGGCAAAGGTTTTCCCTCACACTTCCTATGGCCGTTCTCGCTTTCTCCAGATTTCTAACCCTAATGCAAATGTTTTGGCTGATAAATTAAGTCCTAATTTTCGTCCATTAATTAGGCCTAAAAATCTAATTTACCATAATGCCCTTTTGGGGGCCGGTTAGGTCTAAAATTGCCCCGGGACCCCAAACTAAACACCCGAGTATACTATTTTGACTATCTCGACCCTTCCAGACTCAACGGTACACTCGAAATTATCATACGAGTTACTAAAAATAATTGATATATTTATTCCACCAATTTAGTCCCGACACGACTCACACGTGCGTCTGACATAATTAACTAAACTGTCGTATTATTATCTCTCTACAATTTATCAAGGGGATAGTTCCATATTACATATCACACAGTAATATTAAACTAATAAGTATTAACCCTTAGCACGCTAGTTAATATTTATTTTTATTGGATCCGGATTAATTAACAATTTAATTCTTCACATTTAACTTTAATTAATCCCGTTGTAATAAAAATCCCTTAATTATTTAAATCATAAAAAATGTGGGGTATTACATAAGCATTGTTATATTTAAGATCCTCCCTGATGGTAACACCCCGCTTAAAATAATAACGGGTGGCCAACCCTATACTACATTAATTCAGGAGTCTCAGATGGCCCAGTCTCAACCCCAACTGTCGATACAAATATAATATAGACTAACTACCCGATATCATATAAGCGAGATGTTAAAATTAAATAAAATATGCAACAGACAACAAACCAACACTATAAAACTACTAATAAAGGAAAGAAAAATGCATACAAGAACTAAGATAAATGAAATGCTAGAATAAAATGAAATGAATAACTACAACCGAATATACCACAAAGGAGTAGACCCGAATAAGCTGTCGGGTCACAACCAATACAATAACTGAAATGAAATAAATATACATATCTATAAATATCCCTTGGGTATAAGCCCGATATACAACATGAATCCTACCTAGATTTTTAAAGAAGTAGGAAGCGACTACAAGATAAGTCCCGCAACAGTCTGCACCTGTCACGGCTCCCAAGTCTCTGGATTGAAGGTCATCCGGCATCCATGCGGTAGGATACCTGTAGTAATCTCTCTCTCTCTCTCTCTCTCTCTCTCTATATATATATATATATATATATATATATATATATATATATATATATATATATATATATATATATATATATATATATATATATATACAGGAAGGAGAGAAAAGTAAACGGGTCAGAGCCCGAGTTGTGAAAAATATTTAGCAAGTGTGTTAACCGTGCATAATAAATATCGGTGCACTTATTTCATAATTAAAGTGGAATCGCACTCTCGTGAAACCCCAACTCACCTCTCATCTAACGGCGCGCACCTATTCGCGTCCTGCGATTTTAGTTAAATTACCCCCATTTATAAGGACAACCTAACTTAACATAGGCCCAGCCTATACCCACGAGAATTTCCTTCCTATCTTAACCCAAGAATCCACTCTTTCTAAACACACTTAATTATGTTTACAAACAAATATGCCATAATAGGCTTAATGGATTCCGGTTTATAATTTTAATTAATTATAATTCTTAGTACGTTAACCATATACATTTGGGTTTAATCATATGATTTAATTAATAAATAACATGCATACAAATTGTTATTGACAAAACTTCTCTCCAATCTCAACACTGCACTACGTTTCGTGCGTGGGGTGTCTTGCAAAGCGAAATCCAAACAAGAAACCACCCCGTTACACTACTCCTTGACAATGTCGATCCTAGAGATCCATTATGCCATACATATAATATTATATTACTACAACTACTGAATTTAGATTACAATATAAAAACAACTTAAAATCTCCAATAATATCCTTGTGATGATGTAACCGAAATATTCCTTAAATGCGATACATCAACCCCCATCAATTTAGTACATCATAATCATCCAAGATGTACTCCACAAATATTCCATATCCTTTCATCTATAGGATATATAAATATATATATATAGGCATTTATTCTAACCATATATATATACAATCATCCATTCCCATAGCCAAGTGTACATACCACATATGATGTACAATGGCCATACACATAATATACACGGCTATATATATCGCCGATAAAACTGCATCATGCTATCATCTTCGAGGGCATTACTCACATACCATCCTTGGGACCCCGGTCGGTCTCAATATCACCTACATCGGGGCCATACACACACACACGATGTCCCAAGAAGCGGCCATAGCTCCTAACCGGTCAATGAGACGAGACATACCCACCACGCCTCAGCCTGAAAATTTAAATCACATAATCATACACTGGACGACTATGACCTAGGGACTATCCACACCCTGCTCCTTGAGCCAGGATGCTCACCCTCTGCGCGAAAACTTCCCAATGATAGCATGAGCGGGGTATGCTTAACCACATAAGTATATATATCATTCACAAGCAGAATATATATACATCCATATGATCCCATCGTATGATCAAACATTAAACCATTATATACGGTTTATATATTCATACCATGTATATCCACAACATAAATATATCCATAGAGTCATATCTATATAGATATATACATATCCACATATCCACACACACACACACACACACACACACACATATATATCTATATATATATATATATATATATATATATATATATAAAACTATATCTCATTCATATGTATAAGATATATATATATATACACTCGGCTATAACTATACATAATCCTCAATATACAAGCTGTCACCACAAACTCATTTAATTTACCTCGATAAGTGAATACAATCCCTCACTTGAATAGTCTCCGAAACAACATACGAATATCCCATCGCTCTCGATTTCAACTACGGTTCAATCACTTTTATGAATCCCCTAGTCTAACACCTCTCCGATTTATTCCTTAAATTTATTATTATTAAGGATATGCGACCATTCTTTTTCATTGGGCCCCAAATTGTATCTTAACAATATCCTATATTCATAAGGATTCGACATAAATGTTGGACTAGAATTTTACAACATACCCTCGCAACTATCTCTAAGAGTTCTTAGTCTCCCATCAGATCTATATTTACTTTTGATCTATAATTAGGATTTTTAATCACAATGAGGTTTCCCCACAACCTCTATATACAACTCCAAAAGCATACATGGATATATTTTTCCCAAATTGTCCCAAGAAGTCCCCTTAATCACAATGTGTGAGAAACCCCTAGTGTGTCTCCAAAACATATCTCTTACATCATAAGAGAAGGCCCCAAATCAATAAACCCAACCAAAAAGGGTTTGAAATCATCATAGAGAAAATTCCTCAAAATTCCCTATTTCCGAATCGATTTGGCCCTATTCCGAATCGATTCGGCCCAGCGAATCGATTCGGCTTTAGAGGTGAATCGATTCGGATCCAAAGACCTGGGCTTCTGTCTCATGCCGAATCGATTCGGCTTGGGTTCGAATCGATTCGGTCACACAGACCTGGGACTCTATAACATTACGAATCGATTCGGCCTGTTCAGCAGGCTACGAAATGGTCATTTTTCTACAAAAACCCTAATTTCCCAAAATTCCAAATCAACAATTTCCAAGTATAAATTGTAACCCAATGATGTTTCTAACATCAAAACACATCCTATAACCTCATCATTTTATGCCCCTAAAACCCATGTGTAAACATTAATTTCAAGATTTAAACCCAAAATCTAGGTTTTCATATTTATACCCAAAAATCATTTCTTTAACCCACAAATTATGAAATCAAATACACAAATGACTTATTTAGCAAGATTAAACACTTGCCTCAGATTTGTAGAGGTTGGATCGTCCTCGATGTCACGGTTGGGCCGGAAATCTCCAAGCTTTCTTCCTCTCTCTCTCTTCCTTTCTTCTTCTTTTCTCTCTCTCTAGGTCTTTTTCTCTCTTTCTCTCAAATGAGAAGGCTTGATCCGTAAGCCTCTTAAATCCCTTAAAACATAAGTCCCAATTTTAAATGTTAATACACACTTTAAATGACTCGTTTACTCCAATTCGAGTCAAACTAACTTAAAATATTCCGGAGCCGAAATAAAACCCAATGACAGTCATTTTGACTATCTTGACCCTTCCGGGATCGATGGTACACTCAAAAATATCATCCGGAATACTTTGAAATGTTCTCTATTTTGGACCTCAATTCCTAATTTTTAAAATTCTCCAATTTAATTAAATTTTATTTTCCCAAAAATTTAATTTCTCAGTCTCCAAAATCAAGGGTTGTTACATACTTCCCCCCTTACAAAAATTTCGCTCGCGAAATTTTAGATATGCCTAGGACCTCAATCTCATCTAGTCCTCGCATCAGTCCTCAGGATCACTATATTGATCCTTTCTAGTTCTCACGTCGAACCATATAGATTTTTAAAACAAACTACTACCCAGGGTGCCCATACACCCTGTACCCGAGCTTCCACTCGTAGAATTATAATCAGGCTCCATTAGCCTCAAATCGTAATATACTATCACCAATATAATCTATAATAACATATTGATTATATAAAAGTTTGAAAAATTCCCAATGGTTGAACTCTCCTCAATTCCTGACGCTAGCCACCTTCGTGCGGGGGAGGTCTCGCAAGCGAAATCCAAACAAGGAACCCTCCCAATCCACTACTGTGTAGCTAGGTCGGGGATTGAGATTAGTTGAACCAGGGTTAAGGTTTTATAAAAGATTTTTCATATTTTAGATATTACCCGAAGGCTTGCATAATAATATAATATAATATAAAATAAATCCATGTCTTTCGACATGCCAAGCAAACACCTTATGTTTAGGACACAAGGTCTCAACAAATACAACACTCTAACCACTACCTAGTTCTCAAACTAGCACAACTATATGCTAAATTATCCGCTTAACATAAATCTACTAAACCTTGAACCTCTCAATTATAAAATTCCTCTACATCACATCAACACCTTTCCATAAACTAAGTTCTTCCCTTATTGGAGCACTACAATTACACTCCCTAACCCATCCATAAGACGAATAACCTTATAATCACTACCCAACAAACCTCGATATTCCGTCCCTCTGGAATTCAATATTATAACCCTCAACTATCTCCTCACGAGACGATTTATTTTCTCAAAAGATGCCATACAAAGGCCGTACTTGCTCACTCTTTATTCCAAGAAAATTCTATACACCCTAATGGTGTAGAGGCTAACCGCTCAATATACCTAATGCGCGATGTTATCAACACCGCATAAAGCATGACTTAAATCCAAAGAAAGGTATTCTACCTTATACTTCCATAATCCAATGGTTTCACCCCGTCCGTGAACCTCAACTCAGGGTCCTCTACTTCTTCCAAGATAATCATTATCCCTAAACCTATTTCTCCACAAGGGAAACATCTTCCTCAAAATCCTTCCTAACCATTTTGAAGGATAAAATGCGATTACGACTACCGAAAACTCCCCCAGTCCTACTCAACGAAACTGAGTCTCCAATTTCTTTCTCCCTCATCCCAGAAGGCAATACTTCCGATATTGGGACAACTCCACCTACCTCACATCGATAAGAGTCACCAACACCAGGTTTTCTAACAAAGGTTGACGAGTTTCTCCATCTAAAACTCCCAAGGACTACACTATATCGGTTTTTGGTACCGGCATGCAAAGGTTCGAATCCTTTTACTCCAGATTATGAACACCCGATCGAATCTGTCAAGAACGAGCTGACGACTACAGGGGAAGCGGCTGACTGCAGTCCCTGAGCCCAGCTTGTAGCAAGCCAAAAGTTTGCCTCTCCTCGGACTTACCTTACTAAGTCCAAGATTTGCCATTTGAGTAAATTTCCCTTTCTTACTCAGCCACCGATAGAACACCCTGAATCACTGCTAGATTCTCCTCAATATCTCCACCGAAATCGGGAAAAAAGAAATACCCCCAATCAAAGCGTACCCAAGATATGTTATGGGTACTGTCTCTCTAATCTTGTCCTTTCCTAGACGATATAATCTAGGAGACATCTGAAATGAAACGAAAGCAACTATTATCAGAACATCGATCAAGTGAATACTTCATAGAAGAAGATAAGTGCAGTGAACACAACAGTCCTAATAGTAGGGATTTATATCAAGAACGTTAACAGAAGAACGCAGAAAACCCGAATAGATCCTAAAGACTCTAGAACCTGATGCTCTGATACCATCTGTAACACCCCGCTTCAAATAATAACGGGTGGCCAACCCTATAATACATTAATTCAGGAGTCTCAGATAGATCAATCTCAACACCAACTATCGATACATATATAATATCGACTAACTACCCGATATCATATAAGCGAGATGTTAAGATTAAATAAAATAAGCAACAGACAACAAACCAACACTATAAAACTACTAATAAAGGAAAGAAAAAGGCATACAAGAACTAAGATAAATGAAATGCTAGAATAAAATGAAATGAATAACTACAATCGAATAAACCATAAAGGAGTAGACCCGAATAAGCTGTCGGGTCACAACCAATACAATAACTGAAATGAAATAAATATACATATCTATAAATATCCCTTGGGTATAAACACGATATACAACATGAATCCTACCTAGACTTTTAAAGAAGTAGGAAGCGACTACAAGCTAAGTCCCGGAACAGTCCGCACCTATCACGGCTCCCAAGACTCTGGATAGAAGGTCATCTGGCATCCATGCGGTAGGATACCTGTAGTAATATATATATATATATATATATATATATATATGTACAGGCAGGAGAGAAAAGTAAACGGGTCAGAGCCCGAGTTGTGAAAAATATTTAGCAAGTGTGTTAACCGTGCATAATAAATATCGGTGCACTTATTTCATAATTAAAGTGGAATCGCACTCTCGTGAAACCCCAACTCACCTCTCATCTAACGACGCGCACCTATTCGCGTCCTGAGATTTTAGTTAAATTACCCCCATTTTTAAGGACAACCTAACTTAACATAGGCCCAGCCTATACCCACGAGAATTGCCTTCCTATCTTAACCCAAGAATCCACTCTTTCTAAACACACTTAATTATTTTTACAAACAAATATGCCATAATAGGCTTAATGGATTCCGGTTTATAATTTTAATTAATTATAATTCTTAGTATGTTAGCCATATACATTTGGGTTTAATCATATGATTTAATTAATAAATAACATGCATACAAATTATTATTGACAAAACTTCTCTCCAATCTCAACACTGCACTACGTTTCGTGAATGGGGTGTCTCGCAAAGAGAAATCCAAACAAGGAACCACCCCGTTACACTACTCCTTGACAATGTCGATCTTAGAGATCCATTATGCCATACATACAATATTATATTACTACAACTACTGAATTTAGATTACAATATAAAAACAACTTAAAATCTCCAATAATATCCTTGGGATGATGTAACCGAAATATTCCTTAAATGTAATACATCAACCCCCATCAATCTAGTACATAATAATCATCCAAGTGTACTCCACAAAGATTCCATATCCTTTCATCTATAGGATATATAAATATATATATATATAGGCATTTATTTTAACCATATATATATATATATATATATACAATCATCCATTCCCATAACCAAGTGTACATACCACATATGATGTACAATGGCCATACACATAATATACACGGCTATATATATCGCCGATCAAACTGCATCATGCAATCATCTTCCAGGGCATTACTCACATACCATCATGGGGACCCCGGTAGGTCTCAATATCACCATGCCTAACCGGTCAATGAGACGAGACATACCCACCATGCCTCACCCTGAAAATATAAATCACATAATAACACACTGGACGACTATGACCTGGGGACTATCCACACCCTACTCCTTGAGCCAGGATGGTCACCCTCTGCGCGGAAACTTCCCAATGATAGCATGAGCGGGGTATGCTTAACCACATAAGTATATATATATATATATATATATATATCATTTACATGCAGAATATATATACATCCATATGATCCCATCATATGATCAAACATTAAACCATCATATACGGTTTAGATATGCATACCATGTATATCCACAACATAAATATATCCATAGAGTCATATATATATATATATATATATATATATATATATATATATATATATATATATATATAACTATATCTTGTTCATATGTATAAGATTTATATATACACTCGGCTATAAGTATACATAATCCTCAATATACAAGCCGTCACCACAAACTCATTTAATTTACCTCGATAAGTGAATACAATCCCTCACTTGAAGCATATTCATCCATTTCCTATGATGAATAGTCTCCCAAACAACATACGGAATTATATATATATCCAACATTAGGGTTATCACCCAAAGTTTAGTGTAGGAAACCATCACTACACATACCATCCATATCCGAGAGCTCATTGATGAATCTAGTAATAATTTCGACTACTAGTGTACACATAACTAATAGTCTATAAGCCTAAAGCTCAATCTTACATTAATCAAATAATCCCATTTCTTAGGGAAAATACCTGTTGTAAATCACACACTGATAAACAACATCTACCCCAACTAGATTTACACACCCTACTCTAGTTGGTAATATGATCCCATCGCTCTCGATTTCGACTACGATTCAATCACTTTTATGAATCCCCTAGTATAAAGCCTCTCCGATTTATTCCTTAAATTATTATTATTAAGGATATGCGACCATTCTTTTTCATTGGGCCCCAAATTGTATCTTAACAATATCCTATATTCATAAGGATTTGACATAAATGTTGGCCTAGAATTTCACAACATACCCTCGCAACTATCTCTAAGAGTTCTTAGTCTCCCATCAGATCTATACTTACTTTTGATCTATAATTAGGATTCTCAATCCCAATGAGGTTTCCCCATAACCTCTATATACAACTCCAAAAGCATACATGGATATATTTTTCCCAAATTGTCCCAAGAGGTCGCGATAATTACAATGTGTGAGAAACCCCTAGTGTGTCTCCAAAACATATCTCTTACATCATAAGATAAGGCCCCAAATCAATAAACCCAACCAAAAAGGGTTTGAAATCATCATAGAGAAAATTCCTCAAAATACCCTATTTTCGAATCGATTCGGCCCTATTCCGAATCGATTCGGCCCAGCGAATCGATTCGGCTTCAGAGGCAAACCGATTCGGGTCCAAATACCTGGGCTTTTGTCTCAGTCTGAATCAATTTGGTCACACAGACCTGAGACTCTGAAACATTGCGAATCGATTCGGAAGGAGGCCGAATCGATTCGGCCTGTTCTACAGGCTACAAAATGGTCATTTTTCTACAAAAAACCTAATTTCCCAAAATTCCAAATCAATAATTTCCAAATATAAATTGTAACCCAATCATGTTTCCAACATCAAAACACATCCTATAATTTCACCTCATCATTTTATGCCCCTAAAACCCATGTGTAAACATTAATTTCTTTAAACCCAAAATCTAGGTTTTGATATTTATAGCCAAAAACCATTTCTTTAACCCACAAATTATGAAATCAAATACACAAATGACTTATTTAGCAAGATTAAACGCTTTCCTCAGATTTGTAGTGGTTGGATCGTCCTCGATGTCGCGGTTGGGCCGGAAATCTCCAAGATTTCTTCCTCTCTCTCTCTTCCTTTCTTCTTCTTTTCTCTCTTTTTTTCTCTCTCTCTATGGATTTTTCTCTCTTTCTTTCAAATGAGAAGGCTTGATCCGTAAGCCTCTTAAATCCCTTAAAACATAAGTCCTAATTTTAAATGTTAATACACACTTTAAATGACTCGTTTACTCCAATTCGAGTCAAACTAACTTAAAATACCGAAATAAAACCCAATGATAGTCATTTTGACTATCTCGACCCTTTCGAGATTGATGGTACCCTCAAAATTGTTATCTGGAATACTTTGAAATCTTCTCAATTTTTGGACCTCAATTCCGAATGTTTAAAATTCTCCAATTTAATTAAATTTTATTTTCCCAAAAATTTAATTTCTCAGTCTCCAAAGTCAAGGGTTGTTACACTGATAGCATTAGAGAAGCTACAATTGAAGAAGAAGTGATCCCGAGTCTCTGGTGCATTCCCACATAGCACACAAATGTTGTTCTGGGAGATACCCCATGCCATTGTCTTATCCTTGGTATTGAGAGCGTCCTTGCAAACCAGCCAAAGAATGAAGGCGCACTTAGGAATATTGTTGTTGTTCCAAACGATAGGATCCCAGGAAGGAGGGTTTGGCTGGTATCTAATAGCATTCCATGGAAAGTTGATGGAGAAAAGGACATTTACCTTAGGTAACCAAAAGACCTTATCCTCCATAAGAGGATTAATGGGGGTAATGCATCATACTTTATTTCATTGAGTTCCTACGAAATAGTAGCAGGCCAAGCCCAATTCCCATGCAGGATGAAATCAGAAACTTTTGCTTTATGGTTGCTAACTGCATCATATATTGTCCCCTCCCCATACTTCAGCCAAAGAGGACCTCTAGGGTGCCAGTTATCATGCCAGATGAAGGTTCTATTCCCATTCCCAATAATAGATTTGAGCAGAGGTCGAAAATTGCACTTAAGTTTCATTAATTTCTTCCAAGTCCAAGACACATCAGCAGGAGCCTGGATATGCCATAAGCTTCTTCCTTTCAACTTGTAGGTGTGACACCATTTGACCCAGAGGTTGTATTTCTTGTTGCATATATTCTATAGGTGCTTGAACATTGCAAAACATTCTAAAAATGGGAATTCTTGATACCAAGCCCACCTTCCAGTTTAGGCAGGCAAACATCACTCCAGTTAACCTTAGAACCAGTCTTTTTCATGTTCGATCCAGACCATAAGAACCTACACAGCTTGTTATCAATTTCATTAAGCGTTCTATTGGGTAGGATGAATTGTGAGGCCCAATAGGTATGCATGCTAAAGAGTACAGAAGTGACCAAGTTTAGTCTACCCGCGTAGCATAGAAATCTATTGGTCTAACTCTTAATCCTGTTAGTGATCATGTCAATCAGTGGGAGACGGTCATCATGCTTCAGTTTAGTAGAAATTAGGGGAACACCAAGGTATTTAATGGGGAAAGATCCCAACTGGAACCCCAAAAGGTTGGAGGTTGATTGGACATAAATATTGTATATTTATTTCCCTAATTTCCGTGCATTTGTGAACCCGAGTAATGTAACCTATACGGATTTGATGCACATTCATGCTACTAATCTTCTTTGGCAAGTATTTCGTGTTTCGTTCTTCTCTTATTGGTTTTACAGGTTAATTATGCAAGCAGCGCAAAAGAGAAAGCGAGACAATGAAAGAAAAGCTAAGAGGGCAAGTTCAAGGGCATTTTGGTAATTCTACAGCCAGATCCCGAAGGAGGAGTCAACTGGAAAGTTGAAGATCTCAGAACAACGAGAACACTGGAAGAAACGGCACCCAAATCCGAGCTACGGTTGATGAGTTATGACCAGTTGAAGTTGGAGAAAAATCCAAGGAAGAAAGGAAAGAAAGCAAGAAAAATTCTAAGTGTTGAATAAGCACCCCAAACCAGCAAGCATTCGTGAACCCAAGGGCAAACCGGTTTGGGGGGTGAACCGGTTCGGGGTACATGCGAACCGGTTCGGGGGGCCTGATGCGCGAATTTTCTCCTTCATTCTGATTGGCTCTAAAGTGTCCTATTAGGTTAAAACTCTAAAAAATAGAGTAGGAAACGTAGAGAGGAACTTAGGAACAGCCGTTTTGGATATTTTGGAGTAGTTTTTGATAGAGAAAAGAGAGCAAAACATCTAGGAAAATAAATTTGATTAATTTCTGCAAGATCCATACACTTCCGGGTTTGTTTTCAAGTTGTATTCCACGCTTTATTTTTATGATATTTGGTATTCTTGCATGGTAATTTCTATGTATGATTTGAATGAATTTCTGCGTTTATAATATTTAGCTACGTATATTGATCTAGTGTTATCATGAGTTTGTTCGCATGCAACGTTATTATTTCATGCATTGTTCAGTTTAATATGTCCGGCTAGGTTTAAAAGGTTGGGATGTATGAACCCAACCTAATGTGTTAGTGCATGTGTATAAAGTTAATCCGATGAATTTAATGATTGATTATGATCGTATCGCATAATTACATAATAATTGTGGATCTTTATATCTCGTTTACCTCCGGGTACTCGTGATGATTTAGAGTACAATTTGAGTGTCATTACCGTGATACCGATTTACTCATCCTCAGATTCGGTATGACGCGGGCTTGAACCTCGTGTACATAATGCTTGGGAGTACTAAATTCCGGGTCAGATCAACCAGATAAATTTATGATTAACATTATCACTGCACTACACTAGGGTTGTGGGATTGTATTCCCATCCTGTTTCTCTCATAGGTTAAAATAAAAAGTTTTTGAAATCATCAGTCATTCTCCATTTCGGTAGATTAATTTAGTTGCATCTTTGCTCATTTTCATTATCGCATTTAGTTTAATCATTCCAAAAACCAAATCAATTTTCCTTTTTCTTTAGAGTCAAAGTTAGGATCTTTCTGTCTCGTCCCATCGTCACAACTTCGTTGTCCTTCTTCCCTGTGCATTCGATACCCGACTTACCGGGATTATTACTTGAGCGACAGGCTTACACTTGAGCCTAGAGTGAACGCACTTCTGAGACACATTTTCAGTCGCGTCAAGTTTTTGGCGCCGTTGCCGGGGAATTAGGTAGACGTAGGATTAGATCGAGTCAATCCAAAGCTTTGACCAAAAATTTCAAAAATCCAAAAAAAAAAAAAAAAAAAGATTCACCATCTTCTCTCCTAAGCGTTAATGCAAAATTTTGAAACCACTCCCACACCCCATAATACTCCAACCAGTATTCACGTAAATCCACTTGTTGAGTATAATCCTAATAGTCCCCACACTCCAAATGCCCCACAGTTCTGGATCCCACCTCCTACACCGTCGCACTCAATCTCCGATAACACTCCCTTCCCTTTCTTATGACACACTTAGAGCACGCCCAGTGAGAACACCGAGTCAATAAGTGAAGGAGAGATGTCATAACACGGCAGTGCACCCGCCGGTGAGGAAGAGCCTTCGTACCGCCCGTTGAGAGAATTCTTATATCCCGAGCGCACTGTCACTCCGGGATGCATTATACTCCCGTATAATGCTGGGCAGTTCCGTTTCAAAAATGGAATGATCCAGATGCTACCGCATTACCACGGTATGGATTCTGAAAAGCCATACCTCCATATTAGGGAATTTGAGGACGTGTGTGATACTCTAAATGATCAAACCTGCACACAAGAGGTAATCCGCCTCAAACTCTTCCCTTTCTCGCTCAAAGATAAAGCTAAGGCCTGGCTATGGTCTTTACCTCCAAGCTGGATTCCATCGTGGAATGAGCTACAGTCGAAATTTCTCAAAAAATTCTTCCCACCACATTGAACAATCTCTATAAAGGCTCAAATTCAAGCATTCAGGCAACATGAAAATGAGCCATTCCATCGATGTTATGAACGTTTCAACGAGTTAGTTGCTTCATGCCCCCATCATGGATTTGATCCATCGCAAATCATCTCCTTTATCTATAATGGGTTGAATCTTAACTCCAAACAACTTGTTGAAAATATGGGAAGCGGTCCGTTTATCGATCTAGATGCCCACGATGCTGATCTTCACATGAGGTATGTCGCTGAGACTACCCAGTCCTGGGATACCTCCGACCCAAACGCTCAAATTCGAAATCGACAAGCGACCACTACTCCATCAGCATCCGGTCTATTCCATGTAGATAAGAATTCTATGACGGATAGCCGATTGGAGACTCTTGAGATAGGATTTCGAGACCTATGCGAGATATATGGAAAAGGACCAGCTAGACCCATTCCGAACCATGTCGTGAAGGTGTGTGCGATTTGTGAGATGGGACATTCAACTGAGGAATGCCCGATGATACCCGCCTATAAGGTGATGTTGCAGGAGCAAGTTAGTGGTATAGGAGGCTTTAAGGGTAATTTCGGTGCCCCGCACGAGAATTAATATAACCCTTCTTGGAAAAACCATCCCGGTTTTAGCTATGGGCAACAACATGCCGCAATGAACCCTCCTTCACATGTTGCCCCTCCTCCACCACAACACTTTCAACAAGCTCCACACATGCAAGGACATGTGCAAGCACCGCCACCTCAAGGAAATTATATTCCACCACAGCGGAGAACTCTCGAGGATACCTTGAATCAATTCATTTTAAACCAGACCGCAACCAATGCCAAATATGATCGTCTGATCGGCGACATAAATGCGAATCTGTCAAAAATACAATCCTCGTTGAGTGTCTAAGAGAAGGGCAAGTTTCCTTCCCAGGGCCAAAGACCTCACCAAGGTCAAACTAGTGTTAGCTCGACACCCCATGACCATCCTGAGCAATGTAGCGCAATTACCACTCTACGTAGTGGGAGAGTAGTTGACTTGTCACCTCCCCCACGATACGTACTTAAAGACAAGGAGATTTCGCCCGGCACGAAAGAGGCCGAAGATGTCCCCTTTAATGAGAGTGACAAGGAAGATGCTAGTGAGGCCGAGGAAGTAGTGAAACCACCCTCCGCGGCACCGTTTCCTCAAAGGCTAATTCCTTCCCATAAAGGAAACCCACGTGATGACGTGCTAAAACAAGTTAAGCTAAATTTACCTTTCCTCGATGCCATTAAGCAAATTCCAGCTTATGGAAAAGTCATTAAAGACTTGTTGACGATAAAGAGAAAGATGAAGGTAAAAAAAAATGTCATTCTAGCACAGAATGTGAGCTCCATTCTACTCAATGATCTCCCACCTAAATTCAAAGTTCCCGGTGCACCCACCATTTCCTGCATCATTGGAGAAAATAAAATCGAAAAAGCCTTACTTGATTTGGGAGAAAGTGTCAATATCCTCCCTTACTCCATCTATAGGCAACTTGACTTGGGAGACCTCAAGCCCACAAAGGTCACTCTCCAATTAGCGGATCGAACCGTGAAGATCCCAAGAGGCATAGTCGAGGACGTGATCGTCCAAATTGACACTTTCTACTTCCCGGTAGACTTTGTTATTTGGGACACGGAGCCCTCCTTTAACTCGAGCAACCATGTTCCCATCATCCTTGGGCGCCCTTTCTTAGCTACGGCTAACGCAATCATCAATACTCGGAATGGGCGAATGCAACTCACCTTTGGGAACATGACCTTAGAGACCAACATCTTCCATGTCGCCCAACATACGGGGGAAGAAGATGATCTTCACGCGGTAAGTTGTATAGATGAGATCGTTGAGGAATACTTTGAGGAGAATTATAGTGGAGACACCTTAGGATCTTCTTTAGTGTCGATCCATGAGAATGAGGGGTCCCACAAGAGAGAGCCGTTAGGGGTGTGCCCTATTTCATCAAGTAATAGTGGTAGTTCTGACAATGAGAGAAAAGTGGGGGAGAGGTGTGTAGTGACCGCAATTGAAAGAGAGAGAGAGGGGTTAGAAGAGAGAAAACTGGTGGAGTTGGAGATCGAGCAAGTAAGAGATGACGTAGGCACTACTCGAGAGAGAGAACTAGGAGACATGAGCATGGAAGATTTTGAAAGAGAATTCGGGCAGGTGGATGAAAGTATTACTATTGAAGGCCAATCCCTATTGGATTCATGTAGTCACTTAGACGAAAGTGAATTGAAAGTAAAAATTGATGAATTCCTTCGTTGTGACAATCCACCCACAACACTAGAGGCCCCGAAGGCAAGTGAGGAGAAAAGTTGTGGTTCATCTGACTTAGAGCCCGACCCATGCATCTTAAAAATTGAACGAAACCTAGGTGTTCCCTCCGAGTCAGTGCACGCAGATCACACATTGAGCCAGCATCACGAGGATCCCTTTCCAGTTAGTCACGATGAGTCTCCCTGTCTATCCTTTATCTATGGGCGAGGTCCCAACTTGTTCCGATTGTTAGCTTATAATCCTAGGACGGGATAGACAAGGAGAACATCAAACCCCGTGAGTTGGGTCGGGTGAGTTTGTGGAGAGAGGAGAGGTCGTCGCACCCCCGACGCGTATGGAGTGATTATTGTTGTATTTTTGAGTCATGCATGAGTGTCATATAGTGTCTTGCTGTATTTTAATATTTGTTTGTTTTATTTTTCCGCACTTATTATTCGCTTTGAGTTAGATTTTCGTACCTTTTGCTTGAGGACAATGCAAAAGTCTAAGTTAGGGGGGGTCACAAGTGCGTATTTCTAAAACTTCACAAATTTCAAAATGCCCAAAAATTTCCAAAAAAATCATAAAATTTTGAAAAATCCAAAAATATTTTTGTTCAAAATAAATAAAAATTGGAATTCAAATTTTTCAAAAATATCATTAAAAGTCGAATTGGAGTCTCAAATTGTAAACATCCAACATACACAAAGCCGAAATTGACCAAAGATGGAAATTGAGCAAAAATTGACGACTTAACGAACGAATGTGGAGATTAACAAACCCAGTGAGATTCGAGCCTATCACGTTTTGCGAGTTTTTAAATCAGTCCGAGTTAATTGTTAACTCAAAGTTCTTTTTAGCGCTTAATAAGTTGTCAAGGATCTCAATCCTTTCATTTTGATCGGTTTTAAAAAAAATGTGTGCAAAATTGCCTTGAAAAACGTGCCAAATTAGCCTTTAAACTTAAATTCACCTCGAAACGCATGTAGTAACGCAATTGGCATTTTGGACAATGAAGTAGGCCCTCGTTTGTCACCCAAAATTTTGGCCAGAAAAAAGTAGCGAAAAATCACCCTTTGCAACCCAAATTGAGCCGAATAATTTTCCCTTTCGTTTGACAACTCGAAAAACCCAAAATAGCCGGAATTGTGAAAAATGAGAAAAATCAGATTTTAAGTCCAAAAAGTGCATATAAAGGGGCAAGAAACAAAATAGTATGCTCAACAAAAACAACAAGAAAAGAAAAAAAAATGAGCAATAGCCCGGAAAAAGCACAATTGGACATCATTAATGACTTTTCCAATTCCAACCTTCTATACCTACTTCATTTTACCCAATGCAACCTTCAACCCGAAAAAGTCCTAACCGAGTCCAAATTGCGAAAATTGATTACCGCGTGGAGAGTTAAGACACCAAAAGATAACATAAGAGGTTAAATGCGCAAAATAGAGGCAATGTTCCCGTTTTTTTTAAATCGTAATCCGTTGATGAGATCCTTTCACCATAAAGTTTTCGTCTTTCTAAATTGCAGGCGTGAATTTGCTTCCAGTACATTTACTCTTTATATCACGCATGCCGAGAGAATAGCCATAATCCGAGAGATTCGTTTGTGAGAGCGTTCCGTGAGAAATTGAAATCAAAACGAATTTTTGAATAAGTAACGTAATGATCAATTGGTGGAAATTGGCGGTTATATTTTCGGCTTCGCACACACGCACTATGATTTGAGACTTGTACATATGACTTGATGATGACTATTTTCTGGAAAATTTTGAATTGCTCAATTTTTGCATATTTTGAATTTTCTTTGTGTCAATAACGAATTTTGTGGGTATATTCACTGCAAACCCTCACGAGACACAACTCGTCCTACTAGGGTGACCTAGGAGTTTAAAGGCTTGTTGCATACGCTAAATGCAATCGCTTGCTCACGAAAAAGGTATTCTATCCCAATAAAATGTGATTTTCAAGAGTTAAGCCTTATTAGGATTCTTTTACATTGCTCGGGATGCGCAAAGTTCTAAGTTAGGGGGGTTTGATTGGACATAAATATTGTATATTTATTCCCCTAATTTCCGTGCATTTGTGAACCCGAGTAATGTAACCTATATGGATTTGACGCACATTCATGCTACTAATCTTCTTTGGCAAGTATTTTGTGTTTCGTGCTTCTCTTATTGGTTTTACAGGTTAATTATGCAAGCAGCGCAAAAGAGAAAGCGAGACAATGAAAGAAAAGCTAAGAGGGCAAGTTCAAGGGCATTTTGGTAATTTTTCAGCCAGATCCCGAAGGAGGAGTCAACTGGAAAGTTGAAGATCTCGGAACAACGAGAACACTGGAAGAAACGACACCCAAATCCGAGCTACGGTTGATGAGTTATGACCAGTTGAAGTTGGAGAAAAATCCAAGGAAGAAAGGAAAGAAAGCAAGAAAAATTCTAAGTGTTGAATAAGCACCCCAAACCAGCAAGCATTCGCGAACCCAAGGGTGAACCGGTTTGGGGGGCGAACCGGTTTGGGGGGCCTGATGCGCGAATTTTCTCCTTCATTCTGATTGGCTCTAAAGTGTCCTATTAGGTTAAAACTCTAAAAAATAGAGTAGGAAACGTAGAGAGGAACTTAGGAACAGCCGTTCTGGATATTTTGGAGTAGTTTTTGATAGAGAAAAGAGAGCAAAACATCTAGGAACATAACTTTGATTAATTTCAGCAAGATCCATACACTTTCGGGTTTGTTTTCAAGTTGTATTCCGCGCTTTATTTTTATGATATTTGGTATTCTTGCATGGTAATTTCTATGTATTATTTGAATGAATTTCTGCGTTTATAATATTTAGCTACGTATATTGATCTAGTGTTATCATGAGTTTGTTCGCATGCAACGTTATTATTTCATGCATTGTTCAGTTTAATATGTCCGACTAGGTTTAAAAGGTTGGGATGCATGAACCCAACCTAATGTGTTAGTGCATGTGTATAAAGTTAATCCGATGAATTTAATGATTGATTAGGATCATATCGCATAATTACATAATAATTGTGGATCTTTATATCTCGTTTACCTCTGGGTACTCGTGATGATTTAGAGTACAATTTGAGTGTCATTACCGCGATACCGATTTACTCATCCTCAGATTAGGTATGACGCGGGCTTGAACCTCGTATACATAATGCTTGGGAGTACTAAATTCCGGGTCAGATCAACTAGATAAATTTATGATTAACATTATCACTACACTACACTAGGGTTGGGGGATTGTATTCCCATCCTGTTTCTCTCATAGGTTAAAATAAAAAGGTTTTGAAATCATCAGTCATTCTCCATTTCGATAGATTAATTTAGTTGCATCTTTGCTCATTTTCATTATCGCATTTAGTTTAATCATTCCCAAAACCAAATCAATTTTCCTTTTTCTTTAGAGTCAAAGTTAGGATCTTTCTGTCTGGTCCCGTCGTCACAACTTCGTTGTCCTTTTTCCCTATGGATTCGATACCCGACTTACCGGGATTATTACTTGAGCGACAGGCTTATACTTGAGCCTAGAGTGAACGCACTTCTGAGACACATTTTCAGGCGCGTCAGAGGTACTCAATTTATCACTAGCGGAAATGCCAACAGCGTGGAAGGAGCATTTTAGAGGGTTTGGTTGCAGACCAGACATCGCGCTGAAATCATTGATGGCAGTATTGATGATGGTAATGGAGTTTA
This sequence comes from Sambucus nigra, assembly GCA_949130495.1. Classification (NCBI taxonomy): domain Eukaryota; kingdom Viridiplantae; phylum Streptophyta; class Magnoliopsida; order Dipsacales; family Adoxaceae; genus Sambucus; species Sambucus nigra. The sequence continues at coordinate 350,221,194 of OX422221.1, forward strand.
TATCTGCTCCTGTAAGGATGAAAAGATCGTCAGCAAAGAAAAGGTGATTTATATTAAGTTCTTTGCATTTGGGGTGGAAGGTAAAATTTGGGAATCTGGAAGGAACATCAAGCAAGCCAGTAAAATCTTCCATAATGAAAAGAAAAGGGTAAGGGGAGATTGGGTCCCCTTGCCTTAGACCTCGAATAGGTTTGAAGAAACAATGATTAGATCCATTCAAGGGAACATAAAGCATGGTCATAGTAATGCATCCCTTGACCCATCCAATGAACATTGGATGAAAACCCATTTGGTTGAGGACATGGAAAAGGAAGCTCCAGCTGACAGTGTCATGTGCTTTGAGAATATCGATCTCTAAAGCGCATATAGGGGCCAAGATTTATATGATAATTAAGCATGAGCTCTTGCATGATAAGGAGATTAACCCCAATGGATCTACCCTGGACAAAAGGCAAAGTTCCTATCATTGACTAGCCACGGGATAAAAGCCTTCATCCTATTAACCATAACTTTGGAGATGCATTTATAGATAGTGTTACAGCAAGCAATAGGTCAGAAGTCTTTCATGGAGGAAGGAGAGTTGGCTTTGGGAATAAGAACAAGGTTGGTGTAATTCCACTGTTTGAGCATGGTACTGGTCTGAAAGAAAGATGCAACCCTAGCAATAACCTCTTCCTCCACCTTATTCTAGTTCTTGGTGAAGAACTCCGTGTTGAATCCATCAAGGCCTGGAGCCTTTTCATTGCCAAGACTAAATAGACCAATCTTGATTTCTCATTGGTAATGGGAGCAATAAGAGAATTTTCTTGATCAGATGAGAGTTTTTTTTTGTTATGGCATAATTGAGAATATGGGGATAAGAAGTGATATTAGGTTTCCCAAGGAGGTTAGAGAAATATCTGATGGCCTCCTTAGTAACCTGAGTATGTCCCTCCACCTTGTTCCCAAGATGGTCCTGAATGTTTAGAATTTTGTTTCTATTCCTGTTGCTTCTTATTCTAGAGTGGAAGAAGCTAGTGTTCATGTCCCCCTCTTTGAGCCATCTAGTCCTGGCCTTTTGCCTTAGGAAACTCTCTTCAGTTCCACTATATTTAATGTAAGCAGTTCTGGTATTCTTCTTCGCTACCTAAAGTAAGGGGTTACCTCCATGCCTATTGAGCTGAATTTGAATTTTGTTAAGAGCATTCTTGGCATCGCTGTTTTTTGCAAATACTGTTGAAGAACTTGAGGTTTAAACCTTTGAGAGAATGCTTGACGAAGGAGAGTTTGGAAGAAACAATATACATAGGGGTTCCATGCACAAAAGTCCCCAAGGCGTACTCAACAATAGTATTAAAATCCCTATGTGTCATCCAGTAGTTGAAAAAATTAAATGGTTCGGCCCTGGAGGGAGGTTGGGGAAGGATAGTAGTGATAATAGGGCAGTGTTCTGAAAGGCCCCGGCTAATAACATCATCCTGGGATTTAGTGAAAACATTCTACCAATGCTCATTTATGAGTACACGGTCAATTTTTGTTTGAATTAAAGATCCCTCATTATGGATTCTAGTCCAGGTGTACCAAATAACCCTAGAAACCATGTCATCCACTTGAATTTTATAAAGACATTGGTTAAAATCATTAACAACATTAACATCAATATCCAAAATGCCTATCTTCTTATTGCGAGCTCTGACAACATTGAAGTGACCGAGGAGAATCCAGCTATTATTATGAGTAAATAGGTGAGTTTCTTCAAGGTAAGACCATATGACTGTGCGTTGAGCATCAAGGTTGAGAGCATAGACAAAGGTCGCGTATAAAGATTTATCAAGGCTGAGAGAGGTAATGAGGTAAGTAATGGCTTGGTTATTCGAAGAGATGGTGCTAACTTTAAAGATATTAGGATTCTAGCCAATGATAATTATGTCTACCTCCTCATCAGTGGGATAATTATGAATGGTATCCCAATGAGGGAAGAAACCTCTGGTAGCATTCAGGATGTTATTTCTTCTCACTTTGGTTTCCACTAGACAAATAATGGAGAGGTTGTGGTTTTTGATGAGTTTGCGTACCTCTTATTGCTTAACCGGGTTGTTGAGGACCCTAATGTTCCATGTAGCCAGCTTAATCATTGAGGGGGGTTGGGTTTGGGGGTAGCATTGGCATTCAGCCTACCACAAGTCTTTTTCCTAAGGTTTTTTCTCGGTTTCTTAGAGAGGTTTGTAGCAAGATTTCCACCATTACCATCAATGTCTTTGATTTTTAAAGCTATTCCAGAAGGAGCAGGTGTAGTATCATTATCACTTGTATCTTCATTACCTAGGAGAGTCTCAAATCTGTTGGTCATAACAGGGGATACTACTTGAGTCTGTGTTACTACCATTCCATCAATGGAGTCCACATGGGTTCCCTTTTTAAGTAACATCATATTGTATAATGGTGTTCCAGAAGGAGTTGGGATTACCTCAAGGTCACTTCCCTCTTCTATGTCAAGAAGTTCTTCAAATCTATTGGCTATGATAGGAGAGGCATTATTCTTCTGAGTTGCGGCCACATGTCCTAAGTGTGCGACTGACATAAAGTCATACTAACATTATTCAGATTCCAACCAACAATAACCCTAGCAACACCCCCATCGCTAGGGCAGTTGTCAATACTATTCTAATGAAAGAAACAATTTTTTTTGGGAGGGGAAAAGTTATGTATATAAAAACAAAGGACTAATTACAAGCTTGAGGATGGTAAACTCCTTGAACCTTTAAGGACGTACCCCATAGGCGAAACTAACAAAATCGAAAACCAACCGGCCATAGCCCTATGCTAACCAATCACAAGATTGCACTCTCCGGGATACCCCAATTCATATAGGCAATCTAGTTGTTATACCTCCTTATCCCTTTCTTCCAGGTCGTGACCCTTGCTCTGATCATAACCTCAATCTCCTTAACTAAGGCAGTGGTGCATGAGGAAGAGTTCCTGAAATGTCTAGCATTTCTTTCCATCCAAAGGCAATAGATAGCAGTGGAAAAAGAGATTTTCCTAATCTTATTGTAAAAGTTTGAACCCCCATAATTAGTAGTTGTGAAAATCACCTCCTCGTCCCAAGGAAAGGCCTCCCTATACTCCAGTTTTCTGAACCTAACCTCCTTCCACACCTCCTTAGCAACGTGGCACTCATTGAACAAGTGGGTTATGGTCTCAACCCCATTATTTCAGTTGCAGCATAATTTATCCTCTGCAATGCCCAGCTAAACAACTTATCCTTTGTATGTAATGCATCCCTGCAAATCAGCCATAAGATAAAGGCACACTTCGGAATGTTGGCCATATACCACACTAAGGTATGCCACACCACAGGAAGATGAATAGGGTAGATCTCATAGTACGCCTAACTAATAGAGAATCCAGCTAGGTTGGGGACCCACATAACTTCATCATTCATATCCTGCCTAATGGTAGGTGATCAAGGGTGAAAAGTGGCGTTGCGTCAAAACACCGATCGTTGTTTTTTGTTCACTGCCTCAAAACAAAAACTTAAATTACGACGGCACTTACGATATAAGTGTAGCGGTAAGTCAGGTATCAAAAATCCATATAGACGAGTTGCTAGAATTTAATTTATTTAATACTTCAGAAATAAAAGTGTAAATGGGGAATTACAAACTAAAAATGAAAAGATGCATAAATGGAAATGTTTATCTAGGTGAGGGAAAATAAAGCTAGATTAACAAAGCGGTAAGAACTATATATTGTGTCGAATATCCCTCACCCAAGTTAATTAGTATAAAATGGTCACATGGGTCGACGAGATATTACGAATGCATCTCGTTTCGACAGTTAATTAAATCAAGGGTTGGCAAGGCTCTAAATTGTCATAAAAGCCTAATATGATTTTGGCGTCAACAAATACCTCATAAATTACGTACGCAAGGTCATAAGCACGGGACATACATGATATGCCCCGTCAAATCCCCTAGGCATAATAACTAGAACAACTCACTCGAAATATACCCATAACCACCATTACCAAAGCAAATCAACGCATCAACCCGAGTGAGTTCCATTCAAACACAACCTAGACTAATTTAGCTAGAAAGCATGGTAAAAACGCGATAAATAAACGCAGTAAATAAATGCAATAAATCTACTAATGTAAGGAAATAAATTTCCAATTGAGTCCCTGTATTATTTTGACTTAATTCCGTGAACAAAACTATGTTTGTAATATGTCATAGGGAGTATTTTATTTTTGTCATGATCCCACTCGGTCTATGACGTATTGAAGAAATTGAAGGCGTTGCGGCAAAGCTTGAAAGAATTAAATCATGCCGAAGTTTAATTGGTGCAAGTTTAATCGTCTTCAAAGTTAATTTCATTCCGAGATCACTCAGGTATGAATGTGTATAATTTATGATGCTCGGAATTATTTTATAAAAGATAAGGATGTAATTTTTATAAAGAAAAATGTTTTTTAATGTTTTAAATGTGTTTTAATTGTTTAAATTACGTTTTATAATGATAAGCTCGTAAACGAGTTTGACATTTTTGGATCTCTCTTTGGAAGAGACGTTTTAAACAAAAAGTCAAAAAGTCAAACTTTCGCGCTATCGTTCAAACGACATCCAATCTCGTTCAAACAAGATGGGATGTCGCTCGAACGAGTTCCTCAAGTCGTTCGAATGACACATTTTTTGAGGAGGCATTTAAATCCTATATAAGTAGTGTTTTCATCATAATTTCGTAAGTGTGCTTTCTGGAAAACAGTTTTAAGAACCAGAACCTTGTTTGCACATGTATTCTAAGGTTTACAAAGCATAAACACATTCTTAGAGTTTGCAAAGATTCGAGTTATCATTCTTATATGTTTATGTGATCTTGTTGCACCAAAGTTGTTTGTTCTACACATTGAACATCAAAGGGTTTTGTGGTGAAGAAGCGACGGACATCGTGTTCGACATCGTAGACAAATCAAAGCCATTCGATGGACACCAAGACATACGTGGACGCGTGTGTTGTGGACAGGTATCGTGGAAGATGGAATTTCTGCGTGGGCACTATTGAAGAATAGTTGAAGATCAGAAGGAGCATCAAGACCCGTGGGGATTGAATCTTAGTGTAAGGCTAATCAGTCTTTGTAAAACCATTGTTCATAGTGATTGTCTGGCTTGAGCCGTCGGAGGTTGTTTTCTCGTTTTGGGTTTTTCCTCGTACATCCGGCGTTGTGAGTATTCTTTACTTTACTTTACTTGCTTTAATCTCTAGATGCATGTTTAGAATTAATCAAGATAAAACTGGTTTAAAGTAAGAATTGGGTTTTCACAACTTGGTTTGGTGCATAATTAAAAGTTGGATCCTTTTAGGAGAAAAAATGGTTTTGTTTAAAACACACATATATCGGGACACTCACATCCTTTCAAATTGGTATGAGAGCTAGAAAACATTTTTATTTGTTTTATGATCCCGTGTGTTTGTTTATCTCTCCTGTGTTTGTTTTATCTCGATGGATTCTCTAAGCGTTGACGATTTACATCGTTTGAATTTAAAATTTGCAAAACGTATTGAATTTTTGGAAAAAGAAAATTCCGGTTTTAAAAATAAGATTGAATATTTGCAAACGTTTCAATTTCAAAGAGATATTTGTCATGAGCATTTTAGTTCCTTGTTTAAATATTTTAATATGATAAATTGAGCAAAAAGGAGAGTCATGATAGAGTCCTCGTTTTAGAAAAAGAGTTAGAGGATTTGAGAAATTCTAGTGTTTGTGCCGTTGAGGAAAATATTTCGATTAATGATTTTGTGGCACGAGAAAAGGCTCTTAGGGATAAGTTTTCTCACATTGAGGGGGAGCGAGATAACCATCTAGGGGTAATTGAAAATTTAAAGAATGAGTCCCAAAAGTTTGAGGAGTCTAATCGTTTGCTTGAGTTGAAAGTTTTGAATGATTTAAATGACTCGAGTAGTGATGGTAGCAGCTTATCTTATTGTAGTGGTTCGATTGTAAAAGCAAAAACCATAGTTTGTTTTAGAGCGTCAACCACATTCGAGGGTATTAGAAAGGAATAACAATTTAACTAAAATCGGGCCATAATATTAATAACACGTCTTCCTCCCATGTTAAATAAATTTTAAGTTGTTTAATTTACCCAACCTAAACAACCTAAAATAACCAAGCGTAACTACTCCCAAATCCATATGTGACCCATGTGAATAAATTTCATCTCTTAGTTAATTATTCTTTACCTTCACTTTCTTAAATTAATCACTTATAATAAGAATTATTTATCTTATAGTAATCTTTTACATTAATAATATCTCGATAACTAAACACTGCATTGCTAACATTCTCTAGATATGATACTAAACACGTGTCTCAAATCTATAAGTTCAGTTCAATTTATTTTTGGGAAAAATATGTATATATCAACAACCGAAAACTAATAAGTACGACCCCTCAATTAGTATATTTCATGCCACCAATATAGTATATACATCTCTAGTACATATGCTATGTAAGTCCCGAGTCATGACTTTATAATATACATCAGTACAACCCCTCAATTACCGCAACACAGTGTCACATAAAGCACCCGAAAGACAATCTCTATGTCTAACATCCACATAAGTATGGTCTCTGATACATACAAGTAATTAGGATACGCTTAAACCCGTAAATAAAACTACAAAAGGCTTATCATTATTGCCTTCGAGGATCACTAGACTGAGTGTTTAAGGATCTCCAAATCTAGATGATGTCTCAAGCCTAACTTATACAAGGATTAACTTAATAATATAACTACACTACTCAATAAGTTGCATATGTATTCTAATTAGTGGTTGATAATAACTAATTACTACTAGCTCTTGACCTTCCCTACACTCTATCCATGTGACGTCGTGCAAGACAAATCAAAACAAGGATCCCCCCACCCTCGATACATTTTTATCCAGAACAGATAGTTGATAAGACTCTATATAATACTCCTAACCATGTATCTCGATATTCTAAATATTCAGTAAATCACACTAAAATCCATTACACCCTCGGCTTATTACCGTAATATCTCAGATTGTAAATTAATAATCTCCAACCAAAATAAAGCAAAATGTCTAAACTGGACAAAAAGAGGTTCAAAAGACATCAAGGCCTCGTTCTAATGAAACTACACAAGTCATCCGAATGATAAAACCTAAGTCATTTGAACGAAACTACCCAATTCGTTCTACTGACCTACCCAGTCATTCTAACAAGATATAGAATCTCGTTTGAACAAGAACTCCATCTCATTTTAATGAGATTACCGCATTCTTCTTCTTCTCCAAACCTAAAAATACCATTAACAACATCCAAACCTAACTTCAAAGCCTCTGATCCATTGTATACCCATCCTCCTTTAGATATAAGGTTAACAATAACAATATTAACATAAATTACTAGTCTTGGGTGATTAATTCAAGGTTTCCTACATCAAAACAGATTATGGGTTTAAGAATCCTAACTTTATAATTCTAGCCAAATTTACTCAGATTCGATTCAATTTGAAGGGGATATTATAGGATTCATTAACATGATTCAAATGATAAAAATGTAGATTAAATTACAACCTCAATTCATAGATTTTCTTAACAACATATCTTAGTTCATTAATAAAGGATTGAGGTTTAATATCACCACTAAAATCAGATTTGTAAATGTATAATTTAGAATCCAATGGACTACTACTATCATAACACAATCCCAATTAGATTCTTAAATGATACAAACTTGACTATTGATTGATTGAGGAATTAATCCCCAAATCCTCCAAATTTCTTTACCCTTGTGTGCCTCTTCCTTCCTTAGCCTTCTAGGGTTCTCTAATGCTCCAAATATGTTTTAGGTTAAGACTATTGGCAACTTATCTTAGCTTCCCATGAATTACCCCTAGGCCCCTCACGGGCCTCAATCGAATGAGCCCAAATATCATTCCATATAGACTAAAACTCTACCCAATCTATATACTAACCCAATAAACTTAAAACCCATAGTTTCAAGCAAAAAATGGACATTCTAATTGTCCAAAAATTCAACCTGAAATATGATACTAAACAGACTAAGATTTTATCTAGTATGAGTCCAACTATCAATTATTTAATTATTTATTAATTACACGTGTCCCAGCATCATAAGAAACTACTTCACGGTCGGTGGAACCAAACATCGAGGGGATAAGCCAAACAAGAAAACCCTCGATACCAAATTCCTTACCATTTCGTAGTCTCCCATAATTCCAAGCTACTTCTAAATATTTGATTAGTGCATTATCGTGTATAAATTTCAATTTCAAGTGTGAATTATATAACACATATAAATTATAAATTGTGACGTCACATGTCACAACAAGCACACATGATTAATTTTCACAATAAAATGCACAAAAAATACGCGGTATTATAGTTATTTATACTATTTAATAAATATATAACACTCAAAATTTAATTGTCACATATACTATGCATTACTTTTTACCATTTCACACTTCTACTAATTATATTTATTTAATAATTTATTTTCACAATCAATAAATACCACAAAAATATAGGGGATGTAGTCTTCACCTTAATAAAGGAATTTTGTCCTCAGAATTCAATATGCACCTGACTAGACGAGTTTTGGATATTTCTCTCACATATATCCTCCCTCTTGTAAGGGCAAAATTTATAATTGCTCATTTTATTTTTATTTCTCTTATCGCATTACACCCCACTGCACCTTCATGATCGTTCTCAAGTCTTCGAAAAGAAGAAACGTTGGTGACATTTGCAAGATTGAAGATCATTCATCACAACTTTACTTGAGAAGAGTTATGAAGTGGTTTGGTAAATCATTAAATTTCAAGGGGTTGTTTTTAAAAAAAATGGGTTTAAAAGCTTTTTAATTTTTTAATGATTTTTAAAGAATTTTTGAAAATTTCGCTAACTCATTGGAACGATATTTACATGTTGTGAAGGGTCATTAAAATGAGGTTCCTTCGTTCCAACGAGATTAGATTAGGAGTGTGGGGTGTTTAGGTGTGTGTATTTACATTGTAAAAAAATAAGACAAAATAATATAAAATGAAAATTAATATATTATTTATAACCAAAAAAATCTAAGACTAAAAATTAAAATTTATTAAAATTAAAAAAATTAAACTCCCAAAAAGATAAATATTTACTTAAAAAAATAATTTATAAAGTCTATAAATTTTTAAAGTCTACTAAAAAAATTAATTCCTAACCTAAAAAATAAAAGTTTATAATAATAATAATAATAATAATAATAATAATAATAATAATAATAATAATAATAATAATTATAATAATAATAATAATAATAATAATAATAATAATAATAATAATAATAATAATAATAATAATAATAGTAGTAGTAGTAGTAGTAGTAGTAGTAGTAGTAGTAGTAGTAGTAGTAGTAGTAGTAGTAGTAATAATAATAATAATAATAATAATAATAATAATAATAATAATAATAATAATAATAATAATAATAATAATAATAATAATAATAATAATAATAATAATAATAATAATAATAATAATAATAATAATAATAATAATAATAATGATAATAATAATAATAATAATAATAATAATAACAATAATAATAATAATAATAATAATAATAATAATAATAATAATAATAATAATAATAATAATAATAATAATAATAATAATAATAATAATAATAATAATAATAATAATAATAATAATAATAATAGTAATAATAATAATAAAACTAACCTAACAAATAAAATAAATAAAGTAAAATCTAATAAAATACACACCACTTATATTTACATTAAAAAAACTCGACGCACGATACACGGACCCTAATATATATAACTATATGCACACAATATAAAAATCTAAAAATAATAATAAAATTACAAACTAAACACACATGAGGCTCATATGATGGTGTAGGACTCGGTTTAAGCTTAGGTTTGGTACAGACTGGGTTTAGGGCATCAAAACTCATCGGAACAAGCTAAAAAAGGGACACTGTCTCTGTTGTTCTTTGATTTTCTTTATTGAACTCTTTTAACCGCTATTGTGTCACAATTACATCGATTTAGCAAAATTTGATACCGCGACTGCCGATTGACCTGCAATATAGACAAATATGAACAAAATGCCATTTTTATTAAAGACTAGTGACTAAAATGCATCTATTTAGGGCATACATCAACACTTTTGGGTGCTTATCATTATACATGATTTGCGTTAGAAATCATCCCTTTATGTATATTTGATGTTTAGTTATGTTAATTGGGAATTTGGGATTGTAGTATGAAAATTTGAGGAATTTGATAGTAAGAAAATTCGTAACAACGAGATGAAGAAGAAGACCCCTTACACTTTTAAAATCGATTTGGCCCAAGGGCAAAGCGATTCGACAAGTCTAATTGATTCAACCATTGGGAGAATCGATTCGATTTTGCCCAGAATTGCAAACTTTCCTTTTTAAGCCCTGAAATTATGGATAATTCGTGAGAGAACTTTTGGGATATATTTCATTATAGAGGGAGATATAAAAATGACAGTAGGCCTAAAGTGGAGATTAGGTTTACATAAGTGGAGACGAGTTAAGTATTGGAATAATTGACAAAATATACATAGATGAATTAATGAAATTCGAGATGGGTCACGAAGTGATGAGTGAATCTATGTTTACGACCAGTAGTATACAATGGGAATAACTACGTATTAAATAATGGGTAGTTAGGACCCTTAGAGTAGTGAGCGATATTTGAAATTAAATGAATTGGAATTTTAATGTAAATTAATGGTACGTCGAATATGCGAGAGATTTATACTACGTACAAATTGATGAAATTGGGATGTGTGCAATGCCTACTGAATGAAATATGTAAATAGGTTGTGTGAATACCTATAGATATGATTTGATTATGTGTGTGAACATACCTATGTTTCCAGCAATCAGGATGTTTCCACGCAGAGGGTGATCGCACCTTGACGATTCCAGTGAGGTCTGGATTTGTGCCCCAGAACATGGAACTTAGGGCGGTCCACTATGAGTCGTGTATTAATGGGACTAGAAGGTCGTTTGGGTATGTTAGGTATGTGCGTATCCCAGAGGCTTAGAACCATATTTGCCTCTACCGTGGTGTTGATTGATTTTGGGTTCGAGGAGGCATGCCTAACTAATAGTCCTTGATTGAATTAGATAGGTACATGGATTTAAACCAGAGTATGCAAGTATCACGAGGGGTCATTCCGGGGATGCGATAGTTGTGTATATATTATATGTGTGATGAATATATACCAGTATTATATATCTATTTATGTGAGATAGTAGAATTGATAGATGATGTTTATCTAAAATGCTTGAGGTAGTGAAACTTAAATAATTGACTCAATAATAAAATGGGAATAAATAATTTGTTCTTGAGACCGTAGTTTCGTGTCGTATGGGGATATACTAGATAACTATACTTATTGAGAGTAGTCAGATACCTTATCTAGTTGGGCAGGGAATACTAGTTAGGTAGAATACATTAGGCGTGCACATTACTTGAGAGGTGAGGATCTCAAGTTAGTGTAAGTGGATACATCTGTGATAAATAATTGATTTAAATTGTGAATTAAATACTTGCAAAATATTTTTAAAATGTTTTACTTGGGCTCTGATCCATGTCAAAAACATTTGAAAAACCTTTTAGGTCTCCAGCCACATGGACACCAAGCATAGAGATCCAATCCAGAGATATGTAGTTGTAGCAGTGTGGAGGCTTGCAGGAGATTACTTTATACGCTTAAGCTCATTCATTCTAGATAGGAGATTTCCTTAGTAGCTCATTTGGGCATGTTGCCTTCAGACTATCTATTTTATTCAGTTATGCATCAGATTGAGTTCCCATTTTAGTTTTTCTTATTTCAGATTGTGGTTGGATTATGTACTTGGAGAACCGCTAGTTTATTCAGTCTCATTTATTTATGCATCTATCGTGTAATTGTTCAAAATATATTTATGTGTGAATGGTTTAATTCATTTAATTTATTTCGGCATGTGTTCATAATAAAAGATTAAATTGGACACCAGCTTAATTTAACATAGGTGATTAGTAATTAAAAAAAATTCGACTGTGATGCAACGAATGAAACCATTAAATATTCTTGTTTAATTTAATAATGGATTGATCACCCATGAATAAAGTAGGCGGGGTGTCACATATGGTATCAGGATATCAGGTTCTAGTGTCCATAGGATTTGTACACCTTACTATGATTTCAGCGTAGTGTTCTTTGACTTAGAGCCCTATTATTAGGATGGCTGCATTCATAATTATGCATGTGAAATTTGCTCTTCTGCCATTTTAATTTTATTGGTTGTGAACTCATACAATTTGAATATATTTTCATATTCCACATAGGAGAAGACGAGCGACGAGAGCACCGACTAAGAATAATGCATGGGAGGCTCAAGCAGAGCCAGAGGCACTGCAACCACAACCACCATAAGGGTCAGTGTCAGCAGCAGAGGTGGCAACAATAGTGGCACAGACAGTTGTAACACCCCCACCTAATTAAATACCGGGTGATCTGTCCTTTATTAAATTAAAAATCAAGGTGAACGGTGTGGTTCATTCTTAGCATCAATGTCGAAAATATTTTTTCCGTTTTAATCACCTTAAATAATTAAGTTATGTGTCAAAACAATTTAAATGATTTTATTTATTAAATTACGTTGTAAAAACCTTTTAAGCATAACTAATTTATGAATAATACAAATAATAAAGATACCAATCATCCAACGAAACATGCCAACTAGATTACTCAAATCCAAAAAAATAACCACAACCACTGACAATGTGATAGATAAAATAAATGCAAATGAAAACACAATACTGAAATGATAGAAGTGTATGCAATCCCTATCAAGTCTAAACATGAGTCTGGAAATGGGAGACACATGCCCTAACTAAATGAACTAAATAGAAATCTGAGGAGCCAAATGAGGAAGCGTTTACTGCAATGACCGATAACTCCCACACAAGGTGCAGCACGTCCAGTCAAATGAATCTACGCCTCACGCCCATATGGCTGAGCACCTTCCATCCTAAATATTTCTTTATTTTTGTTTGTGGATGTGGATGTCATCTTTTGAGTAAAATAAGTTTAGTTTTGTTTTAACAGGTTTAGGGTCTGTTTTAAGTTTTTTAAACTTTTCAATTAATTCGTTTGTTTCTGGTGTCTCTTCTTTTTTATATACAAAGTTAGTTAATTTTTCTAGTGTTTCTTCTTTTTTATATAATAATTTATTTAGATTTTCTAATTCAAATTTTATATTATGTACTTTAGTATTTATACTATCTAAAAGTCCTTTTATGTAATCCTGATTTTCTTCTAATTTTTTAATTCTTTCAATTATATTATTACTACTCATATATTTATCCTAGTCTTCCTTTTTCTGCTAATATTCCTAACCTAGTTTCGTAAGCTATTATTGCTTTTTCTTGTTTATATATAAAATTTATACTATCTTCTATTATATTATCGTCTCTTGGGCTTTTTAGTATTTCTAAAAATTTATAAGTAATATCTATTAATTTTCTTTTAAATAGTATATAATTTTTTATTCTTCATTTTTCTGTTATCATATATTATTAAAATCTTCCCTTTTCACTTAAAACTTCTAATTTTATCTGAATCTGGTGAATTCTTTCTCTTGGTATCTGAATTACCCACCTATTAACGGTTACACCTATATGGTTTTTATTTTTTAAATCTTTTTTAATTTTATTAATAGCGTCGTCTAAAATATTATATTCAGTACGTAGTCTTCCTTTTAGGTATTCTTTTTCACTTATCATTAATTATCCTAAACGTCCTTTTTCTCCTAAAATTTCGATTTCTAACTTATATTGATGGATTCTTTCTTTTATATCATTAATTATCTGATTTACTAATATAAAGTTTGGAAATTATTTTTGATTTTTATAGTATATTGCTCTTTTAATATAAAAGTCTAAATTTCTATATTATGCCCTTAATCTAGCTCTTAAACACAATTTTTCACTAAGCATATAAAGTTTTTATATTTATGAGTTTTAACTTATGATTTGTAAATCCACTCCTTTCGTTAAATAACATGTCTTATTATATAAAGATATATGATTAAAGCAACTCTGATACCATTATTTTACATGGATGAATAGTGACATGAACAGTACAGATGAACAATAGAAATGAACAGTAACTTATAAATAGTCATCAAGTCCACATTACTACAGACAACTGTAGTAGCCCAGTCAAGCCTACAAATGCCTATATCATGGCAACAACGGCGACAATGGCAATTCACAGGACACCGAAAAATTTATAAACAGAAGATCATTTCAGAGTTCATCTAAAATATTTATGTCAATATTACCATAAAAACAAATCCTCAAGGATCCTTTAATGATATATCAAAACATAATAAGAATATTATCTAAGTACTCAGAGTGGTTGACCCGAAAGTTCTAATAAAAACTTGAAATTTTATTGCTGGAAATATAACATGCGATTAAAAGCTTAATTTACAAGCGATAAACAGAGATACATGCCATAATTTACAAAGTAATAGGAAACTTACTATTACAAGAGAGTTTACAAACTATTATTCCTGGAAATCTTAATAGAAAATTTAAGAGGACTTGGTTGCTTGAGAATATTTTGATTGCTGAGTTTGATGATATTAGAATGAAGGGAGAGGCTCCTTTTATAGGAGTAAAAGGTGTTTCGGAATTCAAAATGAATTTTAATTGCTTCTGGAATAGTAAGGAAACATGGGCGGCTTCGACAGAATCTTGCATAGTAATTCAATTTGTCAAAAGTGCACAGTGAAAGTTTCACAGTGAATATTCGGCCGCGTGAATGAACAGTGAAAGTTGGGACGTTGACGTTTGCTGACGTCATGGCTTGCGTCTCCAGTTTTGTCTGTTTGAGAATAGTGAATGCTGATGAGATGCTCACGTAGTTGCATTTTGCTTTTGTTAATCTATTGCATCTTTAATTATTTTTATGGCTCCATCATATTATCAATATTGTGCCTTGTTACAAAATCCATGGAGTCATCTGAATCATCTTCAGAGTCAGAGCGCCTATATTTAGTATAATTATATTTAGTATTTTTCTCATTTTCTATTGTTTCTTGTACTTCAGTGGAGCGCGTTGCTTTACTAAAATATCTTAAGTTTAAGCTAAAAGGGTGTTTTGGTATAAATAATCTCATATTAAAATTTTCTTTAATTATACACCACGGGTCTGATGGTATTTTGTTCATAATCATATATGTTTTATACATATTAATTAGTTCTTCTGTTGCTTCTTTATCATTTATTAAAGAGTCATCATCTCTACATTGAACAAAATAATTAGATATTTTATCTGGTCGATGTTCAATAAATATATTGTGCCTGCTATGGATTATTTGTCCTAAACCTACCCATTCAGGTGGTATGCTTTCTATTATTAATAAAAGGTTTGGTAAATTTACTCGCCACGTTTGTTGATCTGTTAGGGTCCGTTTGATACATATTGGGCAAAATTTGCCAGGACAAATTTTGCCTAGGCAAATTTTGCCTAGACAAATATTTTTTTCTCACATTAGGCTATCAAACACCAAATAAGGTAAAACAAGTTTTTTAGGCAAAACATTTTAATAACACATTTTTCGTCCATATTAACATATATAATAATAAAAAATATGCTATTTTTTTTTAATTTTTGTCCCAAGTCTTATTTAATAAAAAACAGTTTTTGCTTTTCTTTTTTACTTCCCGTTTTTATTTATTAAAAAAGTAACAAACTATATATAAAAAAAAAGTTTTTTACGCGAAAACTACTTACTAAAAACAGTTTTTACATTAAAACAGTTTTTAATTTTTACATTAAAACATTTTTTACGTTAAAACAGTTTTTAATTTTTTTTACATTAAAACAATTTTTATATTAAAATAATTTTTTGCATTAAAAATGTTTTTACATTAAAACATTTTTAAATTTTTTACATTAAAACAATTTTTACATTAAAACAATTTTTTACGAAAAAACAGTTTTTACATTAAAATAATTTTTTACATTAAACCAGTTTTTACATTAAAACAATTTTTTATATTAAAACAGTTTTCACATCAAAACAATTTTTAATTTTTTACATTAAAACAGTTTTTTACATTAAAACGTTTTTTACGAAAAAACAGTTTTTAAACAGATTTTAATTTAAAACAGTTTTTTAACTATTTAAAACAATTTTTAAAATATTCATAACAGTTTTTTTTAATTATTTAAAATAGTTTTTAAATTGTTTTTTAAAATATTAAAAGCGTTTAAGAAGTTAACAAATTTGTTGGCAAATATTTCTCACCCATATAGCAAAGCAAAATTTGCCAACATGTTATGCATAAGAGGTGTTGTACATTGGCAAATAGCTTGTAGGGAAATTTTGCTATCAAACACACCAAATTGTAGGCAAATGTCATATTTGCCAACTTATTTGCCATTTGCCATGGCAAATAATGCTATCAAACGGACCCTTAGTGCTTCTGTTAGTCCTTTTGGAAAATTACAATTTATATTATCCCAAGGTGGGGGTATTAAAATACTAGCTACCATACCATATTCTAATAGTAAACTTATTGTTACTTCTATTTCTATTGGTGGATTATGAGGAAATATTTTATTAGGTCTACTAATTATAAAATTTTCGAAAAGTTTATATTCTATATCTACTAAAATTAGAGTTTCATATTTATTTTGAAAATTATTTCTTATATGTTCATATTTATATGTACATCCTAGTGGTTCTAGACCAAAACGAAAACGATTTTGTATAGCTACCCAATTAGCAGTATCTTTTTCTTTTGAAAATAGAAATATTTTTTCTACTAAATCTCTTGGCAAAAGAGATTCTAAATTAGTACGTAATATATACCTAAAGTAAGGGTCAAAAGAGGCTAAAAAAGTACTATTATTATATAGATTTATTTTTTCTAATTTCTTTTCATTAGCTTGGTTTTCTAAATTTAAAACTTTATAATGTTTTATTATTGTTTCATGGTCTTTTAGTAGTTGTGTACTAGTGCGGGATTTATAATAATTAGCTTGTGCTTCTAGAGTTTTAACATGTTTTGAAAGATTATGAAAATATATATTAAGATAATTCATTGCATGTATAAAAGATCCTTTATTGTATTCGCGGTTAAACCAAAGATTATCCAATATATTCTGTTGTTCCTCTGTTACGGGTACCTTCGACCTGAACTTTTGCCTCTCATTAAGAACAGTAAATAATTGATTAGGATAAGGTAAAAATTGATGAGTAAATTCTGTTGTTCCTGAAGAAGATCCTTGGTATTGAGACATCTGCAAAATTAAGAAGTGTTAGGAATTAATCGAGATAATATATCTGATAATTGATTTTCTTTACCTTTAATATGTTCAAATTGTGGTGTAAATCCTTTACCTGTAATATGATCTATAAAATTGAACCATCTTTTAGTTGCTGATTTACTTTGGTTAGTTTTATTAAAATGTTTTACAATATTATTGTAGTCAGTTCTAATTAAAAATTCTTTTCGTAAAAATAATTGAAATCGCTTTATTGTATTTATTACTCCTAATATATCTAAGTCTGTGGATGGTAATCTACTTTGTACCTCATTAAAATTACCTGGGGAATATTTACAAATTTCTTCTTCATTTTTATTACTATTTTTGTTTGGTTTTTGTAATAATATTCCGGCCCAACCTAATGCTGATGCATCTGTTTGTATTATTTTATAACTATTTTCTGTAGGTAATGATAAAGGTTCTAATTTACTAACTATTTGTTTTATTTTTTGAACTAATTTTATGTCTTCATTATTAAAATATTTTTGTCCATGTTTTCCTAGTTTCCTATATAAGGGTCCTACTAATTTTGATAAATTTGGTATAAAAGATCAACAATAATTTAATAATCCTAAAAGTGCTTGTAATTTTTTGGTTTCTTCTAATTTATCCGAGAATTGTAAAACTTTTTTATCTATATGTTCTTGTAACTCTATTTTTCCTCCCTTTATAAAAAGTCCTAAAAATTCTATTTCCTGTTTTTCTAATTGCATCTTTTTACTGCTAATTATTAAGCCTTGATTTATAAATTCTTTAAAAACTACTTGTAAGTGATTTCTATGTTCTTGTTTATTATCATTAAAGACAAGAATATCATCTATATATACTATACAAAATTCTGAATGTTTTTTTAAAGATTTTATCCATTTTATTTTGAAATATTTGTAGTGCATTTTTTCATCCAAAAGGCATGACTAACCATTCAAAATGTCCTTCTGGACAAGTAAAGGCAGTCCATTCTATTGATTCCTTTTGCATTTTTATTTGCCAAAAACAAGATTTACAATCGAATTTAGAAAAGTATTTTTTATTTTGAATTTTATTTATTAATTCATCTTTATTAGGTATTTTATAGCTATCGTCGTATGTATTGTCATTTAATCGTTTATAATTAATTACCATTCTTGCTTTATTTCTTTTTATTTCGGTGTGATTTCTAACCATAAAAGCAAGGCTTCTACGTCTACTTGTACTTTTTTGTATTACTCCTAGATTTAATAATTCTCTTATTTGTATTTTAAATTCTTCTTGGTCTATTATTTCACATGCTATATCTTTTGTTTTTATAGTCATATCAGGGTTTATTATACTTAATTTAGCTTCCATTTTATATTTATTCCAATATTTTTGTGGGTTTTCTCCTATTATTTCGGTTTTTTCTGCTAACCTAATTAAGTCTTCTAATTCTAGTTTTGTGTTTTTAAACATTATATTATTTATTTTATTAAATTCTATTTTTTGTGTCTGGCTTTCTTCAATATTTTGTAAATAATTGTTTAAGTATTCTTCTTCTATGTTTATTTCATTATTATTACTAAATTCTATGTCTTCTTTGGTTTCTAATATTATATTATTATTAAGAATTAATTTATTTTCTTGTTTTAGTATATTAGATTGATTATTAGGTACAATATGTGTTCCTTTTTTAAATAATATGAATGCATGATTATGATTCCTGGAGGGAATCCTTGGGATTATTGGTCATCGCTAGATGCTATAGGCCATTATGGCCGTTTATATATATTCTAGGAAGAATATATAGGATAGGTATATACGATGTGATTTAGGTATATATATGTTATGATGGAAAGGTTTTTGAAAATATAAAAATGAATGTTTTCAAAATGGAAAGAAAAATGATTTTCATAATTGATAAATTATGGTTACACACCTCCCTAAATCGCTATCATAAGGGAAGTTGCGCGCGTTGTGGTGAAGCCTTCCTTGCTGTTGAGCAGGTTGGATATAGTCCCTAGGCCATATGGGCATTTGTATTACTGCGCTGGTTAGGGGATTCCGGGTGTGGTCCTGACTTTCCCGCAGGCAATATGGCCGATTCCCGACGTTGGTAGGTTCCCAGGTTGTCTTGTATAGATAGGCCCTGGAAGATGATATCCATTTAGGGGCGCGTCCAGTGGGGAAACCCGGAGGGGCGGTCTTAGATTTATTAAAGAAATTCATGATAATGAATTGGCTTTATATTTACATTTCCTGAGTATAAAAAGGGAAATGGGATAAAGGTTTGGCTTCGGTAACACTCCCGGATGGAAGAAGGGATGTGGAAGCATGATTTGATCAAAGCATTTTCATGATAATGGAAATGGCTTTGGGGTACATTTCCTGAGTATAAAAAGGGAAATGGGATGACATATAAGGGAAAAGCATTTTTATGATAATAAAATTGCCTTTTAAAAAGGTATATGATTTGTTAAAGCAGTTCATGATAATGAATTGGCTTTTAAATACATTTCCTGGATATGAGAAGGGAAATGGAAGGTTTTGAGAAAAATGCTAAGTATTGATAAATACTTTGTATATGAATCCTCAGTCCGGGAGATAGATCCGGATGGTTATGGTAAAATATGTATATGTATATAAATTGATGAATCGAGTACCGAGGGTCTAATGGATCCCGATAATCGACCTTACCTCATAGTAGTGTATCGGGGGGCCTCCTTGTTTGGATTTCACTTTGCGAGACACCCTACGCACGAATATGGCAATGTGTTGAGACTAGGGAGAAGTTTCATCCTTAGTACTCTTATATTGATATTTATTATATGATGTATATATATATATCGATATATATATATTCTGTACTGAGGGACTGACGGATCTCAATGATCGACCATGCTGCGTAGTAGTGTATCGGGGGGGTTCCTTGTTTGGATTTCGCTTTGCGAGACACCCCACGCACGAACATTGCATAGCGTTGAGACTGGAGTGAAGTTTAGCCCTTAGTACATTACTTGGACTATCCAGGGTAGATAGTAGATGGGTAAATTAGACTAGTTTAGCAGGATAGCTTGACTAGGATGTCTAGAGGGATGCGCTAGGAGTGCACTGTTACTGGAGAGGTGAGGGGTATCTCATGGGAGTGCGATACCAATTTAAATATGAGATAAACTATTTTTCTAAAAATAAAGCATTGATGCACTTGCAAAATATTTTCAAAAAATTCGGGCTCTGACCCGCCTATCCACTCTCCTTTCTTTCTATATATTATATATATATATATATAGGTGTCCAGACACAGGGACGCCTGGATGGAAATTCTTTTGAGTCAGACGTCTGCTGCAGCAGCTGTGGATGCTTGCGGGTTCTCAGTAGACACTTCTTTCCTTGTACTCTAGATAGGAGGTATTGTATAAACACTCGGGCCAATGGTCCAACTGATTTTATTTATTCTTCACACTTATTCGATATGGTTGTATTATTTGAACCGAGTGTTCGGTTATTATAGTTCATTTCATTTTCCTTTTTATTTCATTTACGCATTAAATTGTGGATGTTTTATTTTTTGTCGTTAATAAGATTAGTTAAGTTAAAATTTTGACACCGGCCTAATAGGTTATTAGTAATTAAATAAATTTTCCACAGTGATGCTAAGAATGATCCATATGAGACGCCTGTTTTAATTTATATTGGAGTGATCGCCCGGTATCTTATTAGGCGGGCTGTTACAGGTATGTTTTGTATACATTGAGTTATAGGTATTGCGTCTTTATTAAATTGATGTATGTAAACAGGGTAATTTAAATCTTTAGCGTCTTCTTTTTCTACTAAGTCTACATGAATTAAACTTATTCTTGCTCCTGTATCTAACATTGCTGTTGTTTTATTTGCAAATTTTATTTTTGTAGGAAATGTTATTAATGCTGTTTTATTAGTATTATTTATTTGTTCTTTAGATTTATTATTAATTTCTTTATTATAACATTTTACGCATAGGTTTTGTTTACATATTTCACATAAATATATTTCTTTATATTCTTTTAAACATTTTGTACAATTTACTTTTAAAAACATATATTGTTTAAGTTTGTATTCACATTCTTCTATATTATAACAAAAATTTAAATCTTCTAGACTTTGTTCTAAGATTTCTATATCATTATCTTCAGATTCTGTAGATTCTACCGATTCTATACTATATATACTAATGTTATCTATTTCTTCATATTCATCGTATGTACTTTCTAATTCTATTGTATCTCGTAGGTCATCTTCAATGTCATCTAATATATATATTTTTTCTTGTATTTTAGATATATTATTATTTTTATTTCTATATGGACAGTTTGGTCTAATATGATTAGGGTCTCCACATATAAAACATTTACAGTTTGTTACCTTCTTAATATTTTTATTATCTTTAGTTTCTTTATTATTATTATCTTTGTTTATTTTACGTTTTTTATACCACGGGTGTTTTCTGAACAGTAGAAATGAACAGTAACTTATAAATAGTCCTCACGTTCACAGTACTACAGACAACTGTAGCAGCCCAGTCAAGCCTACAACCACCTATATCACGGCAACAACGGCGACAATGGAAATTCACAGGACACCGGAAAATTTATAAACAGAAGATCATTCCAGAGTTCATCTAAAATATTTATGTCAATATTACCATAAAAACAAATCCTCAAGGATCCTTTAATGATATATCAAAACATAATAAGAATATTATCTAAGTACTCAGAGTGGTTGACCCGAAAGTTCTAATAAAAACTTGAAATTTTATTGCTGGAAATATAACATGCGATTATAAGCTTAATTTATAAGCGATAAACAGAGATACATGCCATAATTTACAAAGTAATAGAAAACTTACTATTACAAGAGAGTTTACAAACTATTGTTGCTAGAAATCTTAATCGGAAATTTAAGAGGGCTTGGTTGCTTGAGAATATTTTGATTGCTGAGTTCGATGATATTAGAATGAAGGGAGAGGCTCCTTTTATAGGAGTAAAATGTGTTTCGGATTTCAAAATGAATTCTAATTGCTTCTGGAATAGTAAGGAAACATGGGCGGCTTTGACAGAATCTTCTATAGTAATTCAATTTGTCAAAAGTGCACAGTGAATATTCGGCCGCATGAATGAACAGTGAAAGTTGGGACGTTGACGTTTGTTGACTGTGACAACCCGCGATCCGAGATAAGGGGTGGCCAGCCCGATGCTTAAACGTAACAGGAATCATGGATGGATATCATTCTCAGCATCATAGAAATAAACTGAGTATACGGGAAAGCCTACCAACGAATCAGAAAATCGGTTGCCAAAAAGTGTAAAATTTTAAACTGCAGTTAAGAAATTTAAATTTAAACAACCCAAATCTGATAAGCAAGTGGAATTCCACAAGAATATATATAATACAACTAAAATGAATGTATACAAATGGACCGAATAGGCTGTCGATCTACAACTACACACAAAGGATTCCAATAATTTAATATCTTATAAAATACATTCATTAATCAAATACAAATGTTTGGGCCACACGCCCGAGGGAAAAGACCCGATCATAGCTAGAATAACTAGAAGAAAACGTCTAATTCAAGGACCTGTAATAACCCACAAAATCGTATAGCTCGTCGAAAGCAAAGGAATGGGAGAATCAAAACGGGCGTCCTTGTAGTGGAGCACTTGAGCGGATACAATCATATATGCAACAAGGAAAGTAAACCGGTCAGGGCCGGGTTCTATATGATCACCAGAAGAAATAAAAAGCATGATAGAAATGAACAGTTATGCATGAATGATAAGGATGATAATATGGCATGTTATCTAGCATGTTAAGCCTAAATTACAATTTAAAACAATTTAACTAAATGATGAAATAAAATGTCTTTTACATAAAAGAAAGAAAAGTAAATAACTTTAATTTAAAACCTTTCCTCATTTATCCAATTACCATTATCTTTTATATTCTTTAATAGGAATAAAACCATTTATTAACTTTCATAGTTAATTTTCTTATCATTTCATCTTTCCATTCCTTAATAGGAATACCATTAATATCAAGTGCTCTTTATGGCACATAAATCTCAATCCCGTGCTCTTTATGGCACGTAACCATGCTCTTTATGGCATATATCCATCAAGTCCCACTTGATGCAGAAAGGTTATATTCTCATAGATATAACGATTCTAAGACCTCCCCTCCGAGTTTCCCCACTGGGCACGCCCCTAAATGACCATCATCTTCCAGGGCCTATCTATACAAGACAACCTGGGCACCTATCAATATGTCGGGAAGCGGCCATATGCCTGCGGGAAAGTCAGGACCACACCCGGAATCCCCTAACCAGCGCAGAAAAACGTATAAAAACCCCGCATATGGCCTAGGACTATATCCTCCCTGCATTCATTAGCCAGGGGTCATCACCAAGCGCGCGAACTTCCCTTATGAGGTCATTTAGAGAGGTGTGTTTAATTAAATTAACATTTACCATATTTTATCTCATTTACATTTCAATTTACCATTACCAAATTCCATTTCCAATATCCATGTGTTTGGTTCTTTTTATTCGAACCTATCATAATTAAACAACCGGGTTCATTTTATTTGAACCAATCATCATTAACATAGCTTGGGTTCATTTTAGTGGAACCTATCTGTGACACCCCGCCTAATTAAACCTTGGGTGATCAAGCCTTATTTTAATATAAACAGGTTTCTTAAATGGCTCATTCTTAGCATCACTGTCGAACGTCTTTTAAATTTACTAACCACCTAAATGAAATTAAACGGGTGACAAATTTTATCCTTTTTAAACAAAACATTCACCATACAACCACATTACAAATACTAGAAATAAATAAGCAGTTTATAAAATCTGAAAGCAGGTAAAGTCTTGCCGAAAACCATGGCCCAAGAGACAACTACAAATCCATTACTAGAATAAACTGATATAGTAAAGGTGGAACAACATGTCCCAACTAAGAATAGTAAAACTGAGACCCTGCACTAGAACTGAAAAAGAAGAAGCCTCTAAACAATCCCTGCAACATCCACACTTGCTGCAGCTCCCAAATAACTGAAATGAAATCATGCTGGGTGTCCCTGTGGCTGGGCACCTAAAAGGTTTTAAAAAATTTACATCGCAAGAGTTAGTACTCAAAACATTTGAAAATATTTTGCAAGCAGTTATCACTATTAAGTTATTGATTACACATATTAAGGTTTCGCACACTCCCTTGATCTTCCTCACCTCTCTTGCGTAGTACGTAACTATCGATAAAACTTAGTCTACCTAGTTACACTACCCATAACCGTATTTAACTCATTTACTGTCCGTTGTCCTTATTCTTGTAATAATTTCATCACGCTATAAATTATTACTAAGACATTTACATTTCATTTCATTATCTACTATTTTAAATTAATAGATAGTGCACAAAGAATACATTTCATCACATAACAATGTATTTAATCTTAGTTACCTCTAACATATCCTTTTATTACACATAAAGGACTCTTGGTTCGGAATAATGCGTCGACCCCAAGTGAAAGTTGGTTCGGAATAATCCATCGACCCCAACTATCTAAAAATATAAATATATACACATATTCTGGTTCGGGACTCTTTCATCGCGACACCAGTTACAAGTTTGGTTCGGCATTTATCATCGACCCCAAATATATAATAGTTTTATGTTAGTTCAGAATGTCACATCGATCCTAACATAATTAATTTAGGTAATATCCTCTTAACCCAAACTTTTTATATAATTTAGTAGGTACACACCCGACCCAACAAATCATACCCGTACGTAATATATTTTACTTATATTCACCGTACTTATAAATTACAATATTTTTCATCATTGTATTTATTCGAGTATTCACGCAACTCTAAGGGCCCTAGTTACCCCTCTCTTATTTCAGTAGCTAAGTTAATATTTAACCTACTGGTATTTCTTTTCTGAAATTTAAATCTCATTCTCTCCGAAATTTAATTCTCACAGTCGCAACATATGGCTAAATCGCTCGTTCTTCCGTCAGTCTATTTCTCCAAAATTCCCACTCAATCATATGTGAAGAAATCTAATGATACACCTATTGGTAATTTTAAAGTCCCCTCATAGGTAAAATATCATTTCTAAGGTTCCCATTAAGCGACGGTAATTAAAAGGAATATTCGTAAATTTCTCTAAAGTCCAGCCAGGGTCGATCGATCGAAGGGTGTGGTTGATCAATCGACTGCTCGATCGATCGACATTCAAGGGTCGATCGATCGATCAAGCAGTGACAGACCCAGTTCATCTTCTTCCTACGGGTTTCACCTTTTTTATTTCTCTAACTTTCATGATAGTCCACCATATTCACAGCCAACAATTTATAATCATTCCTACATGTTCTGGGATGATTACTAATGATTTACAACAACAAAATCATTATAAATATTGGCCAAATTAACTAAAAATATCACTAATCCTCAAGAACCCTAAACATGCATTCTTTAAATCTTCCATCCAATTTCCAGATTTTCTCACGAATTTGTCATCTAGATTTCTATGATATAAACCTTCTTGGTAATCCAAAAACGTTCTACATGCAGATCCTACTCAATCATAGATCATAATCAATTGTTTGTTCCCAAGAATATCATAAAAATCATGCTCTTCCTAAAGCTTAATTATGGGTATTATAACTCAATTATTTTGTAAATAACCACTTGCCTTATAATCTGTAGGGTCTGATTTCTTGGTTGTTGATGATGGTTGATGATATTGATACTTCAATCCTCCTTCCCAACAATCTTTGTGGTGAAATTTCTTTAGGATGATCCCTCCTTCCTTCTTTTGCCTTAGGATTTTTCCTCTCTCTCTTCTCTAATGGCTATGGTGTATATCTATTTGACTAACCCTAGCCACCACTCTTATAATCTGATCTAGGGTTTCAAAATTCGTAGGTCATCTTTCCCATTATTGTAAAGAGACCAAAATGCCCCCGAATGGTCCCGGTTTAGCCCGAAATTGACCCGGCACTCAACTAGTACCCCCGGGTATACTATATTGACTAATTTGACCCTTTTGGAATCAACCGTGGACTCTAAATTATCATTTGAGTCTCTTAAATATTTTTTTCTACTCTCATCCTTAATTTTTGTCCTACGCGTGATACTCGCTTGAGATAACTCCGGTACGTCCATATAGTCACTAGATCGTACCTAAAAACATTAAAACTTTACTATTCACATTTAGTAACTTTTTACTCGTCATATTCATATTTATTAACATAATATTTCATTAAATTACTCATCTCACGTAATTTAAATAAAATCTAATTAATCATATAAATGACTCTACTCACGTGTTCACTTTAAATTACTCTACTCACGTAATTTAAACGAACGTGGTAATAAATCACATAAATTACTCTACTCACATAATTTAAACGAACGTATTTTCCTAATTAAGCAGAATTACGGGGTGTTACATACTTCCCCTCTTACAAAACGAATTTCGTCCTCGAAATTAGAAAATACATGCTGTGAATAATTCTGGATATTGCTCTCGCATATCCTCCTCCCGTTCCCAAGTGGACTCATCCATATTGTGATGTCCCCACTGTACTCGCACTAAGGGTACCACCTTGGATCTTAGTTTTCGCTCACTATAATCCAGGATAGCCACGGGTATTTCTTCATACGAGACATCTGGCTGCAAATCGATCTCCTCCAGTGGAATGTGCCAGAAGGCTCTCTCGCTCCTCTTGTATTTCTTCAGCGACGCCACATGGAACACATCGTGTATTCGCTGAAGGTGCTCTGGGAGTCCCAATCTGTAAGCTATCGGTCCCACTCTCTCAATGATAGGAAACGACCCCACATATCTCGGTGCTAACTTCCCCTTTTTGCCGAACCTCGTAACCCCTTTCATAGGAGATACTCGAATTAACACTTGGTCGCCCACATCTAATTCCACATGTCTCCTGCCGGCGTCAGCATAACTTTTCTGCCTATCCTGGGCTATTCGAATACGTCCTCGAATCAACTCTATTTTGGATGAAGTCTCCTGTATCATCTCTGGACCCAAAAGTCTGTTATCCCCCACCTCTAACCAACAAGCGGGGTGAACGACAAGGCCTCCCGTAAAGCGCCTCGAATGGAGCCATGCCAATAGTGAATTGGTAAGAGTTATTATACGCAAACTCCACCAAAGGAAGATATGGCTCCCAATTTCCCCCAAAATCTAGAATACACATTCTCAGCATGTCCTCTAACATCTGGTTTACTCTTTCCATCTGGCCGTCCGTCTGTGGGTGATAAGCCGTACTCAACCGTAAGTCGATGCCCATGGCCTCCTGAAAACTCTGCCAAAAGTGTGACACAAATATCTTATCTTGGTCCGACACAATATTAATAGGAACTCCGTGCAGCTTAACAATCTCTGAAATGAATATATGCGCGTACCTCATAGTATCATAATCCGTACGAACCGGTAAGAAATGGGCGACCTTAGTCAAACGATTCACTATCACCCATATGGAATCGTGGCCCTTCTGGGAGGTGGGTAACCCGGTAATAAAGTCCATTGAGATGCTCTCCCACTTCCATACAGGAATCTCTAGTGGTTGTAACATCCCTGAAGGTCTCTGATGGTCAACTTTTATGAGCTGACATGTAACACACCTTGAGACAAACTCAACAATATCTCGTTTCATACCTGACCACCAATATACTCGTCGCATATCCTGGTACATTTTGTCCCCACCTGGATGTACCGAGAATTTTGACCCGTGTGACTCTGTCATAACGGCATGCCTCAAATCATCATCTTCGGGTACTATCAGCCTACCATTGAAACATAGTCCACCCTCTGAACTGATGGAGTAGAACTCTGCCCCCTTGGCCAGTAACTGCCGTACTTTGTCCTGACAAAATGGGTCTTCTCCCTGTGCCCTCACTACCCGCATAACGTTCTCGGAAGTGATAGCTAGAACTGCCAGGCATGCTCTCGCCATTTCATCCTCGTGTCAGAGCTCACTCCACTTCACCTTCCAAACTTCTGCTAACTCCCCGGTAGGTCTTCTGCTTAACGCATCTGCCACCACGTTAGCCTTACCAGGATGATACTGTATATCAAATTGGTAGTCCTTCACGAATTCAAGCCACCTTCTTTGTCTCATATTCAGGTCCTTCTGAGTGAATAGATACTGCAATGACTTATGATCCGTGAATAACGTGAACTGCTCGCCCAGAAGATAGTGTCTCCAAATCCTCAATGCAAGAACAACTGCTGCCAACTCGAGGTCATGGGTGGGGTAATTCTTCTCATGTGGCTTAAGCTTTCGTGACGCATAAGCTATGGCCTTCTCCTCCTGCTGTAACACACCCCCAAGTCCTTATAAGGAAGCATCGGTATAGACTCGGTATTCCACTCCGCTCCTAGGCAAGGTAAGAACGGGGGCTGATGTCAGCTTATCTTTTAATTCATCAAATGCTAACTGGCAACTGTCACTCCATACGAAGGGAATTCCCTTCCGAGTCAGATTCGTCAACGGTCCGACAATTTTTGAGAATCCCTTGATGAAGCGACGATAATAACCAGCCAATCCCAAGAAACTACGAATTTCTGTCGGTGTCGTGGGCTGCCCCCACTGCCTCACCGCTGATACCTTACTCGGGTCAACAGCAATGCCCCTTCTAGATACGACGTGGCCTAAGAACTGAACCTCATGAAGCCAAAATCCACACTTCTCAAATTTGGCGTACAACTGATGGTTCCGCAATGTCTGTAGGACCAATCGTAAGTGTTCTTCGTGTTCCTCCTCCGTACGAGAGTAAATTAGAATGTCATCTATGAACACAACAACAAACTGATCCAAAAACTCCCTGAATACCCTGTTCATGAGATCCATGAATACTGTCGGCTCATTAGTTAGCCCAAAAGGCATCACTCTGAACTCGTATGACCCGTACCGCGACAGGAAAGCGGTCTTAGGCACATCCTCTTCACGAATGCGCAATTGGTGATAACCCGACCTCAAGTCGATCTTCGAGAAGTATGCAGCCCCTCTCAATTGATCAAACAAGTCATCAATCCTCGGCAATGGATACTTATTACGTATTGTCACTTTGTTTAGCTCTCTGTAATCTACACACAGACGAAGTGAACCATCCCTTTTCTTTACAAACAACACGGGCGCACCCCATGGCGATGTACTCCATCGAATGAAACCCTGTCCTAATAGCTGTTGAATCGGCTCTCTCAGTTCTCGCATCTCCGAAGGAGCCATGCGATATGGTGCTCTAGCAATAGGTCTCGTCCCCGGTGTTAGATCAATAACGAACTCTATCTCCCTTCTAGGAGGTAACCCTGGTATCTCCTGAAATACATCCTCAAAATCCCTCACAACTCGGATTGAGTCCAGAGAAACGACAACTCCACGTGAGGTCTCCTCCTCAATATAATACAAATGAGTTCGCGATCCTCCTTCGGGAAGTGGCATTGCCACAAGGAACATCTCTTGCCCCGGAATGGAGAACACGATGGTCCTCTCATAACAATCTACCATTGCCCTATTATGTGCCAACCAATCCATGCCTAGGATGACGTCATATCCCTCCATGTCCAGCACTAGGAGGTCCGCCGCTAGACTCAATCTCCCGACTATAATGCCCACACCCTTACAAATCGAGTGTATAAGGGACCCACTACCCATCGGTGACTCCACACACATAAGATGAGTATCTGCTGTCGCTAATAGGCCGGCTGCCCGTGCAAATCTAGTGGAAATAAACGAATGCGATGCCCCCGTGTCAAACAAAATATTTCCCTCAAGCCCATGAATAGGAAACATACCCGCAACTGCTGGCGGTGCTAGAGGGGCCGGCTGAAATGGAATATCACGGATGTTGAACACACGCCCGTACTGCATTTGCCCTGGCTGTGGGGCCTGTACTTCCGCTAGTGCTAATGGTGCCTGTTGCCTCTGTTGGGCACCCTGTTGTTGTGCCCTGTCTTGCTATGGACAATTTCTGCTCTTGTGACCTTGCTGGCCACAAGTGAAGCACTGACCCTGAAACTGTCTTTATCCTTGGCCCTATTGGCCCTGTCGTCCTTGGCCTTGTTGTCCTCCATTTTGATTACCCTGGCCCTATCGACCCTGAGGGACTGGTTGCTGAGGACCCTGCTGGCCCTGCTGGTCAAAGCGATGCCTCCCGTGCTTAAACTTCTTGGCAGAGTTCCCCTGTCGGGAATCCTGCCCTATCTGACCCGCTGTTTGCTGCAGTGATGCGCTGCTGCCACTACCTCCATCCACCTTGCCCGGTTGGCTAGGCTCACCCCTCTTATTTCCCTTAGTATGAAAACGGTGATCCTGACAGTGTAGTAGAGCGGCATTGACGACATCTGTGTAGGTTACCAACGTCGGATTACCAATCAAATGCTGTCTGATTCTCCAGGTTAGGCCCTCCATAAATTTGGACTTCTTTCTCTCTTCATTGCTCACCTCGTTTGGCATAAAATTGACCAAGCGTGTAAACTCTTCCTCGTAGTCAGCAACTGAGCAATCACCCTGAACCACTTCGCTGAACTTCTTCCTCATCTCTGACTCTACTGATGGAGGGAAATACTTGCGGTCAAACCGCACCCAAAACTCAGAAATAGTCAAAGTATCCCTCTCCTCGGTGGTGGTAACTGACTCCCACCATTGTAGGGCCGCTCCTGACAGACGGAAAGTGGCTAGCATCTGTTCCTGTACCCCGGTGCACTCTATCATGCGCAAGTGGCGCTGGATATTCTTCTTCCAGTTGCACGCTTCCACTACATCAGTACTGCCCTGAAACTCGGGTGGGTGTCCCTTCTGAAATGCCTCCCTGACTCGTTGCCAAGTAGATGGACCTGCTGGAACTTGCACTATCGGTGCCACAGGGGGAGGCACATGGGGCTGAGGAAAGTGGGCTGCCATTGCCCTCATCGTTGTTTCGAATGCCTGAGCCACTATCACTGCAACCTGAGTAGTGGAGATTAACTCGGGTGGGGGTGGTGGTATCGGTACCTGTGGCTCCTGATGAGCCTCCCTCACCTCTTCTCTGGCTTCAGCCCTCTCTGCTCTCTGTCTCCTTGGCGGCATCTGAAATAAGATTCAAATTGTATAAGTACACAGTTTATACAATATTTAAGAGCAGAAGTACGATATCGCAACAATGGAAATTTTGAATCAACAATCCTGATCGTAGGGCTCTAATACAAACAAACGTTACGCTGAATCGTAGTAAGCCGTACAGATCCTATGGACACTAGAACCTGATGCTCTGATACCATCTGTGACACCCCGCCTAATTAAACCTTGGGTAATCAAGCCTTATTTTAATATAAACAGGTTTCTTAAATGGTTCATTCTTAGCATCACTGTCGAACGTCTTTCAAATTTACTAACCACCTAAATGAAATTAAACGGGTGCCAAATTTTATCCTTCTTAAACAAAACATTCACCATACAACCACATTACAAATACTAGAAATAAATAAGCAGTTTATAAAATCTGAAAGCAGGTAAAGTCTTGCCGAAAACCACGGCCCAAGAGACAACTACAAATCCATTACTAGAATAAACTGATATAGTAAAGGTGGAACAACATGTCCCAACTAAGAATAGTAAAACTGAGACCCTGCACTAGAACTGAAAAAGAGGAAGCATCTAAACAATCCCTGCAACATCCACACTTGCTGCAGCTCCCAAATAACTGAAATGAAATCATGCTGGGTGTCCCTGTGGCTGGGCACCTAAAAGGTTTTATAAAATTTACATAGCAAGAGTTAGTACTCAAAACATTTGAAAATATTTTGCAAGCAGTTATCACTATTAAGTTATTGATTACACATATTAAGGTTTCGCACACTCCCTTGATCTTCCTCACCTCTCTTGCGTAGTACGTAACTATCGATAAAACTTAGTCTACCTAGTTACACCACCCATAACCGTATTTAACTCATTTACTGTCCGTTGTCTTTATTCTTGTAATAATTTCATCACGCTATAAATTATTACTAAGACATTTACATTTAATTTCATTATGTACTATTTTAAATTAATAGATAGTGCACAAAGAATACATTTCATCACATAACAATGTATTTAATCTTAGTTACCTCTAACATATCCTTTTATTACACATAAAGGACTCTTGGTTCGGAATAATGCGTCGACCCCAAGTGAAAGTTGGTTCGGAATAATCCATCGACCCCAACTATCTAAAAATATAAATATATACACATATTCTGGTTCGGGACTCTTTCATCGTGACACCAGTTACAAGTTTGGTTCGGCATTTATCATCGACCCCAAATATATAATAGTTTTATGTTAGTTCAGAATGTCACATCGACCCTAACATAATTAATTTAGGTAATATCCTCTTAACCCAAACTTTTTATATAATTTAGTAGGTACACACCCGACCCAACAAATCATACCCGTACGTAATATATTTTACTTATATTCACCGTACTTATAAATTACAATATTTTTCATCATTGTATTTATTCGAGTATTCACGCAACTCTAAGGGCCCTAGTTACCCCTCTCTTAATTCAGTAGCTAAGTTAATATTTAACCTACTGGTATTTCTTTTCTGAAATTTAAATCTCATTCTCTCCGAAATTTAATTCTCACAGTCGCAACATATGGCTAAATCGCTTGTTCTTCCGTCAGTATATTTCTCCAAAATTGCCACTCAATCATATGTGAAGAAATCTAATGATACACCTACTGGTAATTTTAAAGTCCCCTCATAGGTAAAATATCATTTCTAAGGTTCCCATTAAGCGACGGTAATTAAAAGGAATATTCGCAAATTTCTCTAAAGTCCAGCCAGGGTCGATCGATCGAAGGGTGTGGTCGATCGATTGACTGCTCGATCGATCAACATTCAAGGGTCGATCGATCGATCAAGCAGTGACAGACCCAGTTCATCTTCTTCCTACGGGTTTCACCATTTTTATTTCTCTAACTTTCATGATAGTCCACCATATTCACAACCAACAATTTCTAATCATTCCTACATGTTCTGGGATGATTACTAACGATTTAAAACAACAAAATCATTATAAATATTGGCCAAATTAACTAAAAATCTCACTAATCTTCAAGAACCCTAAACATGCATTCTTTAAATCTTCCATCCAATTTCCAGATTTTCTCACGAATTTGTCATCTAGATTTCTATGATATAAACCTGCTTGGTAATCCAAAAACATTCTACATGCAGATCCTACTCAATCATGGATCATAATCAATTCTTTGTTCCCAAGAATATCATAAAAATCATGCTCTTCCTAAAGCTTAATTATAGGTATTATAACTCAATTATTTTGTAAATAACCACTTGCCTTATAATCTGTAGGGTCTGATTTCGTGGTTGTTGATGATGGTTGATGATATTGATACTTCAATCCTCCTTCCCAACAATCTTTGTGGTGAAATTTCCTTAGGATGATCCCTCCTTCCTTCTTTTGCCTTAGGAATTTGCCTCTCTCTCTCTCTTCTCTAATGGCTATGGTGTATATCTATTTGACTAACCCTAGCCACCACTCTTATAATCTGATCTAGGGTTTCAAAATTAGTAGGTCATCTTTCCCATAATTGTAAAGAGACCAAAATGCCCCCGAATGGTCCCGGTTTAGCCCGAAATTGACCCGGCACTCAACTAGTACCCCCGGGTATACTATTTTGACTAATTTGACCCTTTCGGAATCAACCGTGGACTCTAAATTATCATTTGAGTCTCTTAAATATTTTTTTCTACTCTCATCCTTAATTTTTGTCCTACGCGTGATACTCGGTTGAGATAACTCCGGTACGTCCATATAGTCACTAGATCGTACCTAAAAACATTAAAACTTTACTATTCACATTTAGTAACTTTTTACTCGTCATATTCATATTTATTAACATAATATTTCATTAAATTACTCATCTCACGTAATTTAAATAAAATGTAATTAACCATATAAATTACTCTACTCACGTGTTCACTTTAAATTACTCTACTCACGTAATTTAAACGAACGTGGTAATAAATCACATAAATTACTCCACTCACGTAATTTAAACGAACGTATTTTCCTAATTAAGCAGAATTACGGGGTGTTACACTATCATCTTTAAACCATTTGGGTTCATTTTATGCGAACCTAATTCCCATTGAATATTTTCATTAATATTCCTCAATTTCAAATCCCAAATAAATCTCCAAATGATCATTATGATCCTACAAATCCCCAAAGTTCATATAACTTTGATAAGCCCATAAGTCTCCAAGTTAGGGAATTTAACTTCCTAACTTCTAAAAATTTTAATAAAAGAAGTAATGCCTTAACATTACTTTAAACCTCCCCGGAATAAACCCCAGATGAACCCATTTCTAGTCTAGGGTAGCGACCAAACTCAACTAATACTCTAGGACTCTAAGTTTACTTCTTTCAAGAAGGTTCCTAGATCCTAAGCCTAAGGAAAAAGATCAAAATTTGAAAAGAAAACAAAAGAAAAAAATGCAGGGTCTCCGAATCGATTCGTCTAGGAAAAATGGGGATTCTGCATAAATGACGAATCGATTCGGACTATCCGAATCGATTCGGGTCACCCAAACCTGGAAACTGTCCGAGGGCGAATCGATTCGGCCAGGCCGAATCGATTCGGTTCTGCAAATTGCCAAATTTTGACTATGGAGTTCTAAACTCCAAATTTCTTCCCAACTCAAAAGCAACCCAAACCAAGATCATCTATCACCCCCAATACATAATAAAGGCCTCTAACTAACATTATTTACAATAATTATCATCCAAATCCATCTCCAAGGGTTAATATCCAATTAATCTAACAAAACCCTAAAAGGATTAAACACAACAAATTCATAACTATCCATGCTAATTAATCCACTTAAATCATATAATAGCAAGTAGCTAACTTGCCTTGATCTTGCAAATTCAAATTTGATTTGCTGGAGGCAACAATCCAAGCTCCAATCTTTCTTTTTCTCCAAAGTTCTCTTCCTCTCTCAACTCTCTCTCTTTCTTTCTAGGTTTGGAATGAAATTAGGGGAAATTAGAAGACTTAGGGAGACTAAATCATGGCTTAGTCTAAAATTACTAACTTGAGTGATTAATATCGCGATAACATAATACGCATTTACCCAATTAAGCTACAACCAGTCAAAAGTGCCCAAAATACCAAAATGCAATATGGCACTTATTTTGACTGTCTCGTACCTACCGGGACTAACTAAGCCCTCCAAATTATCATTTGGGAATTCTATAAATCATTTTAAGTTTTGGTTTCTCATTAAACCAAAATGCCATTTTAATTCTTATGACACAACAAGTCACCACATGGATATTTTTACCTACTCATCAGGTAATCATACAACATTTCTATAAATATGAACCTTTTCATATTAAATTAATATTTACTCAACATCCATCATTTTATAATTAATTACTACGCATAGTAAATAAACATAAAATAGGCTACCAAAAGAGAGGGTTGTTACATACTCCCCCCCTTATGAGGGAATTTTGCCCCCAAAATTCAAGTATACTTCGCAAAAAGAAATGCTGATACTTTACCCGCATGTCATTCCAGTGATCCCATGTCGATTCCTCGACAATGTGCTGACTACCTTGCACCGTAACCAAAGGTACTACCCGCGATCTCAATCGCGGGTCTCCACGCTCTAAAATAGCAACCGATCACATCTCATAAGAACGTCAAGTTATAGCCCAAAATTCTTTGAAAGAAATGTGCCTAAGGGCACCGCCACATCTCTTGTACTACTCTACAGAGGAGATATGGAACACGTCATGAAATTGCTACAAATGTTTCGATAAAGCAAGTTAATAGGCTACCGGACCCACCTTAACATTTATAGGAAAGGTCCAACATAACGTGGTGCAAGTTTTTTTTCCTTCTACCCAAAAACGCTTAATGCCCTTCATGGGTGATAATCGCACCAGCACTTGATCCACCGACCTCAAACTCCACATTCCATCTCCCCGTATCAACTTAGCTCTCTTGTCGATCTTGGTTATACGAATGCGATTCCGAATGAGCTCAATTTCCAAAGAAGTATCTTGGATCATTCCAGGTCCGAGAGACTTATCATCTCGCACCCTAACCAACAAACGGGAGATCCATAAGGCCTAACCTGCAAGGCTTTTTAAAGAGCCATCCCAATAGTGAATCGATACAAATTATAATAAGCAAATTCAACTAGTGGGAGACACTGTTCCCGACTAATTTGAAGTCAAGCACCCACATACGAAGCATATCCTCCAACATGCGGTTTACCCTTTTTGGTCTGGCTGTCTGTGGAGGATGATAAGAAGTGCGTAACCACAATTTGATTCCCATGGCTTCTTAGAATCATGCCAAAAGTAAGAAATAAAAATCTTATTTCAGTCGTAAACTATAATCGAAGGCACCCCATGCAGTCCAACAACCTTTCTATGCCCGGCCACTAATACTGGCGGCGCATATGCTGACACATTTTGTCATTACTCGGATGCACCATAAACTTAGAACCGCGAGATTCCTCCATCTTTGCCTTTCTTAAGTCCATTTCATTTGAGATAAATATTCTCTTATGGAAACGCACCTTTCCCTTAAAATTAGTGGAGCAGGGTTCTGTTCCCTACATCAGCAGCTTGTATATGTGGTCTTAACCACCCCTGTCTCTCCTACGACATCTTGCAACGAAATGTTGCTCGCATGAAAGTTTAAATTCTACCCAGGAAGTAGTACCTTCTTTCCCATACGACGATTACCCCCATGATGGATTTTAATTCAAACATGGGATAATACTTTCCACAAGTTTAAACTTATGAGGTGCATAAATAACAAGTCTATGATTCAGTATTATTATTCCCCATCCTGGCTGAGGCTTGTCAATTGAATCCACCCTCGGGTTTAACAACATGGGTTCAGGAGTGAGAATTAATTCACCCTTCTTCACGAAAGCTGAGTGCCAATGTAACATTCTAACTACGAGAGGCCTCATCTCCTTCGGCCTAACTAACCAAACTTCTCAAAATCTCACACTTCTCGCTACTAGGAATCCAATCCCTCTTAGAGTCAACACACAATCTGTTTGTGGTCAACTCCCGACAACCCTCCTAAACTAACGTCACATAACTAAAGGTCTTATGTCCAAACAATCCTAAGGTCTATCTACCTATAACCTACCTAAGTCGTGTACATATAATACTAAGCATATCCCTAGTGCCCAAGACCTTTCTCAACTCCCGACATTTGCTCGGTTTCGTGCGTGGGACGTCTCGCCGAAGCGAAATCCAAACAAGGAACCCTCCCGTTACACTACTACCTCGCGTTTTCGGTCATCAAGATATACAGGTCTAAGACACATGTTCGGGACCGAAAAAATTCTACCTATATACATTACCATTTAAATAACTGAAGATTTAACAAATCAAACATTCATTTTTCATAAAGCCTTATAATTATATACCCCGCAATATATATATACCTTTTTAAATAGCCTTCTTATCAAGGCATAACCCGAAGTCTAAATTCGACTTCGTATCCCAGTCTCCCTCTCATCGTTCAGAGGAGAGAACTGTATATAGTGCTTCTATTTCACACTTTAATAGACATTTATCACTCTTCTACGTGATTCTCGGCTAAACCTTTCAACCCATCTCTTAACCAACAAAATGAAATAAAATAAAATGAAATGAAATGAACTAAAAGAAGAAAGAATAACATATCCCCACTTCCAACATCGTTGAGGTTCACGCGTGGAGCGTCCCGCAAAAGCGGAATCCAAACAAGGAACCCCTCCTATACGCTACTACTCAACTATATCGGTCGTGGAGATAAGGCATACCAATCACATCATACCCAACCATGTCAAGGACGAGTAAATCGGCCTCAAAGCATAAAGTACCACAATAAATCCCTATATGTATATAAACAAGGAATTTAGCGAACCACCACTCATAGGAAACTCAATGTTAGAAAAAATACTCTCAGTAGATCTTATCAAATCTGTAGTCTGAGAAGAGCTCATAAAGCAAATGAGCGCGTAAAACTCGCATCGAATAACACACAACTCAAGTGTCCTTGAATAAAACTTACCCTCAATAACGGGTGGTGTCGGCAGAGCAGGAGGAAGCATAGCCTCCTAAATTTGACAAATACGCCCATACTGTAGTTGTCCCTGCTGCGGAGGAACAACCATAATAGGTACCGGAGGTGGAAACTGAACATATGGATGCTGCGGAGCCCTAGGAAATTGGCCCCCAATCACCTGAGGACACTCCATCTTATAATGACCCGCCTCCTCACAATGGAAGCACCGTCCCTTCATATCCTCCTGACCTCGACCCTTATTATTTCTAAACTGGGTAATTCCTTGGCCCAGATGGCCTTTACCTCCCTGACCACCCTGACCTGCATGTTGCGAAGCACCTTGACCGTGCCTACTGTTATTGCCACCAACAGTAAACCCTCCGAAGCATTGTCTCTTAGACGAAACCCTTTATTCAGGGTCCCTCTCTCTCTGCTTACTACCCAAAGATTGGGATGAGGTAAATACTTCTCCTCGAATCCCATGCCCTCCAGGCTTTCCTACTTGCTCCACTATGGTAGCTTTCTTGCTACCCGGTGTATATAACTAATGCTCATGGAAATGGGATGAGGCTGCATTCATAACCTCACCAAAGGTTTATAAAGCTGGATAACCCAACAATTGCAGCCGGATCCTCTAATTTAGACCTCACATAAACTTTGAGATCTTCCTATATTCCGGAGCCACTTCATCCGGTACAAAACTCACCAACCGTATAAACTCCTCTACATATTCCGCCACAGATCTCTCTCCTTGCACAACATCCGGAAGCTTCTTCCTCATCTCCCTTTGAACTGTGGGAGGAACGTAATCACGATCGAACAAAGTCCAAAACTCAGTGATCGTCATTGTGTCTCTCTGCTCTGGTGTGGTCATTATCTCCCACCAGTATAACGCAGATCCGTTTAGCTTAAAATGGCAAGGACTTGTTTCTTCTCCTCGCTACATTCTATCATTCGAAGGTGGCGTTGTCTGTTCTCTTTACATGTATTGGCTTTAATAACATTCATGCCTCCCTCGAATTCTGGGGGATTGCCCTTTAGGAAGGACTCTCTAACTCTTTCCCACGGAGTATGTCCCATAGGAGCTTGCACATCGTGAGCCCATTGATGAGCCTATGGAAAATTATTGGACCACTGCGGTCATGGCGGCGTTAACCGCTTGAGATACTATATTTGATACATCCATAGCGTTAACGGTCCCTTGTGGCGGCGGTGGAGAATCTATCTCCTCTTTTACAACCCTATTACGTCTCGCTGGGCGACCTCTCTAGGTGGCGTTCGAGATGAAGAAACAATAGAGTTAAAATACTATCTGAAACTATCTATCTCGTAGAAGATCGCAAACATAGACAACTACACAGTCCTAACATTAGGCTCTATATCAAAGAATGCTACGGTAGAACGTGAAGAATACACATAGATCCTAAAGACTCTAGAACCTCGTGCTCTAATACCATCTGTGACAACCCGCGATCCGAGATAAGGGGTGGCCAGCGCGATGCTCAAACGTAACAGGAATCATGGATGGATATCATTTTCACCATCATAGAAATAAACTAAGTATACGGGAAAACCACCCAATTGTAATAACCCTCGCTTATGAGACCGTATTTTATAGTAATTACTTAGTATAGTAATTAAAGACAAGTGTTGGGTTATGATTTGAATGTTAATTCAATGTAGAAAAGTTGATATTTATTTGGAGTTTGCATACATATCATAATTATGGGTAAATATTTCTATGTCATGCTTATTAATATCATCTGAATTCAAAATGATATTTGGCTTAATTATGAGAACGGAACCTAAATTGAATTTTAAAAATGTCCAAATGATAATTTGGAGGTTGCAGTTGATTCCGGAACGTGCGAAATAGTAAAATAATGTACCATATTGTATTTTGTAGTTTTGGGCCTTTTTGACTGATTGTACCCAAATTATGCAGTTGCGTATTATTTTATCGCACTACTAGTTAATTAAGTGGGATATTTGTCTTAGGTCACGACTTAAGCTTTCTAAGTCTTCCAATTTCCCCTAATTCCCTTCCTAAACCTAAATAGAGAAGG
This sequence comes from Sambucus nigra, assembly GCA_949130495.1. NCBI lineage: Eukaryota > Viridiplantae > Streptophyta > Magnoliopsida > Dipsacales > Adoxaceae > Sambucus > Sambucus nigra. The sequence continues at coordinate 350,261,780 of OX422221.1, forward strand.
AGAAGAGTAGAGAGAAAGATTAGAGCTTTGGAGATTGTGAGAGATTCTTGCTCCTACAACCAAAAGACCTACAATTTGCTGAATCAAGGCAAGTTTTTACTTGCTATTTGTGTCTTGAGATAGATGATTTGCTATGATAATGATGTATTGATTTTGGTTTAGCAAACTTAGGGTTTTCTTATGTATTTATGGGTTTTGATTCATTCAAAGATGATTGGGATGATTCATGAGGTTTAAGATGGTCAATAGTATCATTGATGTAATCTTGGTGTTGGTATATAAGTTTGGTTTGGGAGAAATTTGAGTTGGGGTAGAAAATGGAGTCCAAGACTCCATAGACAAATCTTGGCAAAATCGCAGGGCCAAATCGATTCGGCCCCCTGGGCGAATCGATTCGGTTAGGTCCAGTGCTCAGGTCTTGTGAGCCGAATCGATTCGGAATTGGTCCGAATCGATTCGGCAGTTATGCAGAAACCCAAACTTCCTGACCGAATCGATTCGGTTTCCATCCGAATCGATTCGGCAACTTTTCAGAAACTCAAATTTTCTAGCCGAATCGATTCGGCCAAGGGGCGAATCGATTCGGTAGCCCTGCACTTTTCCAAAATTTTTCTTTTAAATTTTAACCCTTTTTCTTTAGAATTAGTAATTAGGGACCTTCTTTAATGAAGTAAACATAGGGTTTAGAGTATTAGTTGAGTTGGGTCGACATCCTAGACTCGAAAGGGTTCATCTAGGGTTCTTTTAAGGGGGGAATTTAAAGTGATGTTTAGGCATTACTTTTATCTTGTAAGTTTTAGAAGGGTCTAGAACATCTTTAGGTCAATTTGGAGACCTTAGGAAATTAACTTGAGTTAGATTTGACTTGAGGGTTTATGTTAAAGCCTAAAGGAGGCTTTGGAAATAACTTTGGAGTCTGAATTTCTTATCGAGGATGTTATGACAGTACGTAATACGTATAGTCCCGATTTAAGCTTATACATTTGTTAAAATGGGAAATTGATAAGGTAAAGGATAAATTACTAAATCATGTAATAGAGATAAATAAAATGGATGTTACACACCTCTCTAAATGCCATCTTAAGGGAAGTCCGTGCGAGAGGTGAAGCCCCCTGGCTAATGAATGCAGGGTGGATATAGTCCTAGGCCATTAAGAGCACATGATAATAATTGTATTCCTGATAAGGAATGTCAAGGAAGATTTAAATTGAAATATGATGAAAGATGAAAAAGGCTCAGCAGTACTTTAAGTTCTTGTATAAGTGAGTTTCATTTCATATAGCTAATTATCAGTTTAGTCCCTTATTGGGTGCTACCATGCTAGATTATCATTCATGCTTACTTGCGTATCATTGTCATACCTGCCATTTATCTATTGATCACATATATCCGGCCCTGACCGGTTTTCACTTCTTGTTGTGTATATATATATATATATATATATATAATCCGTTCAGGTGTTCCGCCGCACGGTCGCCCGTAATGACCCTTCCATCCACATGTCCTTTGAGGAGCCGTGACATCGTGCGGGTATCACGGGATGTTTTGTGTAGACACCTCCCTTTATGTTTTCTAGTTATGATCAGTTTATTCGGGCATGTTGCCCAAACCGTTGTAATTGTATAATGGATTTATTATGTAACACCTGGAGCTTATTGTATGTTGTATGGTTAGTATTGACCGACGTTTCATTCGGTACTTTAGTATTTTTGGGTTTCTTATATACGCTTGTGGGGGTTTCCACCCTCTATTCCTACTTGGGTTGTTGAAAATGTTCTCTTCTTATTTAATAACCAAAGTTTTTGATAACCCGTTTTCTGGAAGATAGTGTGGTTATTCCTTATACTTTTCATATTGTAGTGATGCTGAGAATGATATTTATCAATGATTTCCTATTTTATCGAGGTATAGGGCTGGCCACCCTTTATTTCGGGTAGCGGGTTGTCACAGATGGTATCAGAGCATCAGGTTCTAGAGTCTTTAGGATCTATGCGGACTTGTCACGTTCTACCATAGCGTTCTTTGATATAGAACTTAATGTTAGGGTTATTTGTTGCTTATGTATGTGATCTTCTGCTAAATAGATTGTTTTGTATTATGTTTTAACTCTGCCCCATCTTTATCTCAGATGCCGCCAAAGAGAGGACGTCCCGCTAGACGTAATAGGGTTGTTGAGGATGAGTTTGGTCCTCCACCGCAGCCACAGGGGAGTATCAGTGCCGCTGAGGTGGCAACTATTGTGGCCCAAGCTGTCAACGCCGCGATGACTGCAGTGGCCCAACAAATGCCACAAGTTCAAGCAAGGGGACAAGAAGCACTAGTTCCTACGGGACCTTCTCAGTGGGAACGGGTGAGGGAGTCTTTCCTTAAGGGACATCCCCCGGAATTTGAGGGAGGTTCGGATGTTATAAAGGCGAACCAGTGGAAGAGAGATATGCAGCGCCATCTTAGGATGGTGGAATGTAGTGAGGAGAAAAAGCAAATTCTCGTTACCTTCAAGATGGTCGGACCGGCCTTACACTGGTGGGAGTCAATGACGACACCCGAACAAAGTGATACTATGTCCATCACAAATTTTTGGGCTTTGTTTGATGGAAAGTATTTCCCTCACGCAGTTCAGAGGGAAATGCAGAGGAAGCTTCAAGATTTAGTACAAGGGGAGAGATCGGTTGCCGAGTACGAGGAGGAGTTTACCCGATTAGCAAGCTTTATACCGGATGAAGTAACTCCAGAAGCGAAGAGGATCTCCAAGTTTGTGGGAGGTTTGCACTGGCGAATAAAACAACATTTGCTTGGAAATCCATCTCTGGTGACCTTTGGTGATGTGATGAATGCTGCTTTACTTCACTGTCAAGAGCATAGATTGTTTGTTCAAAACAAGAAGAAGGTTGTAGTTGCGGGGCAAGCAGTGAGACAGGGAGGAACTGGGAGCGGAGGGGGAACATCTTCTTCATCCCAATCCTCGGGGAACAAGCAGATTGAGAGGGATCCTCAGCAGGGGGATTTGGTAAAGCATCAACGTTTCGGTGGGTTTAATGCTGGTGGCAATAATAACAGGCAGGGTCAAGGTGGTCAACAACCACAAGGTGGTAGAGGTGGAAATGGAGGTAGAGGCCAACAGGGCCGAGGTGCGGGGCAATTCCGAAATAACCAAGGTAGGAATCAGGATAATACGACAAATAAATGTTTCCAGTGTGGGGAGCTGGGCCACTACAAAAGGGCGTGTCCTCAGTTGGTTGGGGGGCATCTTCCAAGGGCCCCACAGCAGCCGTATGTACAGTTTCCGCCTCAAGCGCCTAATCCGGTTGCTCCTCTTTAACAGGGACAATTGCAGTACGGTCGGGTTTACCATATTCAGGAGGCTCTGCTTCCTCCAGCTCCTCCGGCACCACCAGCGATCGAGGGTAAGTTTCTCATTCATGGGCACATGGGTCGAATACTATTTGATACGGGTGCTACACACTCCTTTGTTTCTAGAAGTTTTGCCCAGACTTCAGGTTTGATAAAATCTGCTGAAAGTACCTTCACTAGCGTTGAATCCTCTATGGGCGATGGCTCATTGATTTTCTTCGTATGTAAAAACATAGGAATTAACCTTGGTGACTTGTGTTTTGAGGCTGATTTGCTCGTCCTTGATATGGTTGGGTACGATGTAATTTTGGGTATGGATTGGCTAGTGAAGTATCGTGCTATAGTAAATTGTTACGGGAAGAGTATAATTTTTACGGTTCCGGGACAAGAGATGTTCCTGGTAGTTATGCCTTGTATGGAAGGGAGCACGAGTGCTTATCTATACTGTATTGCGGAAGACGCATCTAGAGATGTCGTGGTTCCCCTAACTTCTCTTCCAATTGTTAGAGATTTTGAGGATATTTTTCGGGAGATACCGGGATTACCTCCAAGTCGGGAAATAGATTTTGTGATTGATTTAATGCCGGGAACTCGACCGATCGCCAAAGCTCCTTATCGAATGGCTCCTGTGGAGATGAGGGAGCTGAGAGATCAGATTCAGAAACTACTGGAGCAGGGCTTTATGAGGCGTAGTACCTCACCGTGGGGCGCTCCGGTATTGTTTGTGAAGAAGAGAGACGATTCTCTCCGGTTATACGTGGACTATAGAGAGTTGAATAAAGTCACCATCCGAAATAAATACCCTTTACCTCGCATCGATGACTTGTTTGATCAACTTAGGGGAGCTTCCTACTTCTCCAAGATCGACCTGAGGACGGGGTATCACCAATTGAGGATACGAGAGCAAGATGTATCCAAGACGGCCTTTCTGACCCGTTATGGATCTTATGAGTTTTTGGTTATGCCCTTTGGGCTAACCAATGCCCCTGCTGTGTTTATGGACCTTATGAACAGGGTGTTTCGGGATTTCCTTGACCAGTTTGTCATTGTCTTTATTGATGACATCCTAGTCTATTCTCAAAAAGAGTCGGATCATGCTGCTCACTTGCGGTTGGTCCTGCAGAGATTGAGGGATCATCAATTGTATGCAAAGTTTGAGAAATGTGGCTTCTGGTTGAAGGAAGTTCAATTTCTAGGGCATGTGGTGTCATCCCAAGGCGTGTCGGTGGATCCGGGTAAGGTGATAGCGGTAAAAGAGTGGGGTCAGCCCACGACGCCCACTGAAGTTCGTAGTTTTCTGGGCTTGGCGGGTTATTACCGTCGATTCATTAAGGGCTTTTCCAAGGTTGCTAGCCCATTGACGAATTTAACCCGGAAAGGAGTAAGATTTGTATGGGACATTTCATGTCAAGCGGATTTTGATGAGCTCAAGGATAGACTAACTTCGGCTCCAGTCCTGGCATTGCCAAAGCCGAGATTGGAATATCTCGTCTTCACGGATGCATCTCTTCAGGGATTAGGAGGTGTTCTTCAACAAGAGAGACAACCCATTGCGTACGCTTCTCGTAAGTTTAAACCTCACGAGAGGAACTATCCGGTGCATGACTTGGAATTTGCCGCCGTTGTATTTGCCTTGAAGATATGGAGGCATTATCTCTTGGGAGAAAAGTTTAGTCTTTTCACCGACCACAAATCGCTACAATACTTATTCTCCCAAAAGGATTTGAACATGCGCCAGCGTCGTTGGTTGGAGTTTGTGAAAGACTACCAATTTAATATTCATTATCACCCCGGAAAGGCGAATGTAGTAGCAGATGCCTTGAGCAGGAAGCCCGAGGGAGACTTAGCTGAGGCATGGAAAGCTAAGTGGAGAGAACTCAGCCTAGAGGATGCAGGAGTGAGAGCATTCCTTTCTGTGATGACGGTTACTCCCACGATTATAGCAAAGATTGTGGAAGCTCAGAAAGGAGATAAAGTTTGTCAAGACCATACACGCCAGCTGTTGTCCGAGGGAGCGTAGTCGTACTCGATTGGTTCCGAGGGCGGACTACGTTTCCATGGAAGACTTGTGGTTCCCGACGATGGGGATTTGAGACGAACGGTGATGGCAGAATCCCACGGGTCAAGGTTTGCGGTACATCCAGGTGAGGACAAGATGTACCAAGATATGCGTCGTTTGTATTGGTGGGCGGGTATGAAGAGGGATATCTCAGAGTTTGTGTCCCAATGCACTACTTATCAGTTGGTTAAGATCGACCACCATCGACCGACAGGTTTGTTACAACCGCTCGAGATTCCCGTATGGAAATGGGAGAGCATTTCGATGGACTTTATTACGGGCCTACCTAGATCGCAGAAGGGTTATGATTCAATTTGGGTAATTGTCGACCGTTTGACTAAGTCGGCACACTTCTTGCCTGTGCGCACCGATTATGATACTGCTCGTTATGCCCAATTGTTCATCGAGGAGATCGTCAGACTTCACGGGGTACCTTTAAATATTGTCTCCGATCGAGATAAGATATTTGTGTCCCACTTTTGGCAAAGTTTCCAAGGAGCAATGGGGACCGAGTTGAAGTTAAGCTCTTCCTATCACCCTCAAACAGACGGTCAGACCGAAAGGGTAAACCAGATGTTGGAGGATATGCTTCGTATGTGCATACTCGATTTTAAGAGCAGTTGGGAACAATACCTTCCATTGGTTGAGTTTGCTTATAATAACTCATACCAATTTACTATCGGAATGGCACCCTATGAAGCTCTGTATGGCAGGCCTTGTAGGTCGCCCGCTTGTTGGTTGGAAGTGGGTGATAACAAGTTCCTTGGACCTGAAATGATCCAAGACACTTCTTCGAAGATTGAGCTTATTCGAAATCGCATACGGATAGCCCAAGATCGCCAAAAGAGTTATGCCGATGCGGGTAGGAGACATATGGAGTTGGAGGTTGGAGACCAAGTGTTGGTGCGAGTGTCCCCGATGAAGGGCATTAAACGTTTTGGGAAGAAAAGAAAACTTGCACCCCGTTTTGTTGGACCTTTCCCGGTGATTGCAAAGGTTTGTCCCGTGGCATACCAACTTGCCTTGCCGAAACCTTTACAACAGATCCATGATGTATTTCACGTCTCCTCTTTGAATAAGTACAGAAGGTGTGAAGGTGCCCTTTGGCACATTCCTTTCGAAGATATCGAATTGCAGCCTGATGTCTCTTATGAAGAACAGCCGGTTGCTATCCTTGAGTTTGGGGAGCAAAATTTGAGATCTCGTGTGGTGCCCCTAGTGAGAGTTCATTGGAGTCATCATCATGCAAATGAATCAACTTGGGAACGTGAGGACGAGATGCGGGAGAAATATCCACATCTTTTCTTATGAGGTACGCCTGAATTTTGGGGACAAAATTCCCTCATAAGGGGGGGAGTATGTAATAACCCTCGCTTATGAGACCGTATTTTATAGTAATTACTTAGTATAGTAATTAAAGACAAGTGTTGGGTTATGATTTGAATGTTAATTCAATGTAGAAAAGTTGATATTTATTTGGAGTTTGCATACATATCATAATTATGGGTAAATATTTCTATGTCATGCTTATTAATATCATCTGAATTCAAAATGATATTTGGCTTAATTATGAGACCGGAACCTAAATTGAATTTTAAAAATGTCCAAATGATAATTTGGAGGTTGCAGTTGATTCCGGAACGTGCGAAATAGTCAAATAATGTACCATATTGTATTTTGTAGTTTTGGGCCTTTTTGACTGATTGTACCCAAATTATGCAGTTGCGTATTATTTTATCGCACTACTAGTTAATTAAGTGGGATATTTGTCTTAGGTCACGACTTAAGCTTTCTAAGTCTTCCAATTTCCCCTAATTCCCTTCCTAAACCTAAATAGAGAAAGAGAAGAGTAGAGAGAAAGATTAGAGCTTTGGAGATTTTGAGAGATTCTTGCTCCTACAACCAAAAGACCTGCAATTTGCTGAATCAAGGCAAGTTTTTACTTGCTATTTGTGTCTTGAGATAGATGATTTGCTATGATAATGATGTATTGATTTTGGTTTAGCAAACTTAGGGTTTTCTTATGTATTTATGGGTTTTGATTCATTCAAAGATGATTGGAATGATTCATGAGGTTTAAGATGGTCAATAGTATCATTGATGTAATCTTGGTGTTGGTATATAAGTTTGGTTTGGGAGAAATTTGAGTTGGGGTAGAAAATGGAGTCCAAGACTCCTTAGCCAAATCTTGGCAAAATCGCAGGGCCGAATCGATTCGGCCCCCTGGGCGAATCGATTTGGTTAGGTCCAGTGCTCAGGTCTTGTGAGCCGAATCGATTCGGAATTGGTCCGAATCGATTCGGCAGTTATGCAGAAACCCAAACTTCCTGACCGAATCGATTCGGTTTCCATCCGAATCGATTCGGCAACTTTTCAGAAACTTGAATTTTCTGGCCGAATCGATTCGGCCAAGGGGGCGAATCGATTCTGTAGCCCTGAACTTTTCCAAAATTTTTCTTTTAAATTTTAACCCTTTTTCTTTAGGATTAATAATTAGGGACCTTCTTTAATGAAGTAAACATAGGGTTTAGAGTATTAGTTGAGTTGGGTCGACATCCTAGACTCGAAAGGGTTCATCTAGGGTTCTTTTAAGGGGGGAATATAAAGTGATGTTTAGGCATTACTTTTATCTTGTAAGTTTTAGAAGGGTCTAGAACATCTTTAGGTCAATTTGGAGACCTTAGGAAATTAACTTGAGTTAGATTTGACTTGAGGGTTTATGTTAAAGCCTAAAGGAGGCTTTGGAAATAACTTTGGAGTCTGAATTTCTTATCGAGGATGTTATGACAGTACGTAATACGTATAGTCCCGATTTAAGCTTATACATTTGTTAAAATGGGAAATTGATAATGTAAATGATAAATTACTAAATCATGTAATAGAGATAAATAAAATGGATGTTACACACCTCTCTAAATGCCATCTTAAGGGAAGTCCGTGCGAGAGGTGAATCCCCCTGGCTAATGAATGCAGGGTGGATATAGTCCTAGGCCATATGAGCGCTTGTTTTATTTTTCTGCGATGGGTAGGAGATTCTGGGTGTGGTCTTGACTACCCCGCAGGCATATGGCCGCTTCCCGACGATTTCGATAGGATCCCAGGTTGTCTTATGTTAGGCCCTGGAAGATGATGGTTATTTAGGGACGCGCACAAGGGGGAAACCCGGACGGGCGGTCTTAGAATCGTTATATTTATATTTATGACTATTCTAATTATCGAGTTGGACTCGATGGAACATAAATGCCATAAAGAGCAAACTTATGCCACAAAGAGCATGCTATTGAGATTAGTGCCATTAAGAGCACATGATAATAATTGTATTCCTGATAAGGAATGTCAAGGAAGATTTAAATTGAAATATGATGAAAGATGAAAAAGGCTCAGCAGTACTTTAAGTTCTTGTATAAGTGAGTTTCATTTCATATAGCTAATTATCAGTTTAGTCCCTTATTGGGTGCTACCATGCTAGATTATCATTCATGCTTACTTGCGTATCATTGTCATACCTGCCATTTATCTATTGATCACATATATCCGGCCCTGACCGGTTTTCACTTCTTGTTGTGTATATATATATATATATATATATATAATCTGTTCAGGTGTTCCGCCGCACGGTCGCTCGTAATGACCCTTCCATCCACATGTCCTTTGAGGAGCCGTGACATCGTGCGGGTATCACGGGATGTTTTGTGTAGACGCCTCCCTTTATGTTTTCTAGTTATGATCAGTTTATTCGGGCATGTTGCCCAAACCGTTGTAATTGTATAATGGATTTATTATGTAACACCTGGAGCTTATTGTATGTTGTATGGTTAGTATTGACCGACGTTTCATTCGGTCCTTTAGTATTTTTGGGTTTCTTATATACGCTTGTGGGGGTTTCCACCCTCTATTCCTACTATGGGTTGTTGAAAATGTTCTCTTCTTATTTAATAACCAAAGTTTTTGATAACCCATTTTCTGGAAGATAGTGTGGTTATTCCTTATACTTTGCATATTGTAGTGATGCTGAGAATGATATTTATCAATGATTTCCTATTTTATCGAGGTATAGGGCTGGCCACCCTTTATTTCGGGTAGCGGGTTGTCACACCAATGAATCAGAAAATGGTTTGCCAAAAAGTGTAAAATTTTAAAATGCAGTTAAGAAATTTAAATTTAAACAACCCAAATCTGATAAGCAAGTGGAATTCTACAAGAATATATATAATACAACTAAAAGGAATGTATACAAATGGACCGAATAGGTTGTCGATCCACAGCTACACACAAAGGATTCCAATAATTTAATATCTTATAAAATACATTCATTAATCAAATACAAATGTTTGGGCCACACGCCCGAGGGAAAAGACCCGATCATATCTAGAATAACAAGAAGAAAACGTCTAATTCAAGGACCTGTAATAACCCGAAAAATCTTACAGCTCATCGAAAGCAAAGGAATGGGAGCAGCAAAACGGGCGTCCTTGCGGTGGAGCACCTGAGAGGATACAATCATATATGCAACAAGGAAAGTAAACCGGTCAGGGCCAGGTTCTATATGATCACCAGAAGAAATAAAAAGCATGATAGAAATGAACAGTTATGCATGAATAATAAGGATGATAATATGGCATGTTATCTAGCATGTTAAACCTAAATTACAATTTAAAACAATTTAACTAAATGATGAAATAAAATGTCATTTACATAAAAGAAAGAAAAGTAAATAACTTAAATTAAAAACCTTTCCTCATTTATCCAATTACCATTATCTTTTATATTCCTTAATAGGAATAAAACCATTTATTAACTTTCATAGTTAATTTTCTTATCATTTCATCTTTCCATTCCTTAATAGGAATACCATTAATATCAAGTTCTCTTTATGGCACATAAATCTCAATCCCGTGCTCTTTATGGCACGTAACCATGCTCTTTATGGCATATATCCATCAAGTCCCACTTGATGCAGAAAATTTATATTCTCATACATATAACGATTCTAAGACCGCCCCTCCGAGTTTCCCCACTGGGCGCACCCCTAAATGACCATCATCTTCCAGGGCCTATCTATACAAGACAACCTGGGCACCTATCGATACGTCGGGAAGCAGCCATATGCCTGCGGGAAAGTCAGGACCACACCCGGAATCCCCTAATAAGCGCAAAAAAACATATAAAACCCCCGCATATGTTCTAGGACTATATCCTCCCTACATTCATTATCCAGGGGGCATCACCAAGCGCGCGAACTTCCCTTGTGATGTCATTTAGAGAGGTGTGTTTAAGTAAATTAACATTTACCATATTTTATCTCATTTACATTTCAATTTACCATTACCAAATTCCATTTCCAATATCCATGTGTTTGGTTCTTTTTATTCGAACCTATCATAATTAAACAACCGGGTTCATTTTATTTGAAACAATCATCATTAACATAGCTTGGGTTCATTTTAGTGGAACCTATCATCTTTAAACCATTTGGGTTCATTTTTTGCGAACCTAATTCCCATCTAATATTATCATTAATATTCCTCAATTTCAAATCCCAACTAAATCTCCAAATGATCATTATGATCCTACAAATCCCCAAAGTTCATATAACTTTGATAAGCCCATAAGTCTCCAAGTTAGGTCATTTAACTTCCTAACTTCTAAATTTTTTAATAAAAGCAGTAATGCCTTAACATTACTTTAAACCTCCCCGGAATAAACCCCAGATGAACCCATTTCTAGTCTAGGGTAGCGACCAAACTCAACTAATACTCTAGGACTCTAAGTTTACTTCTTTCAAGAAGGTTCCTAGATCCTAAGCCGAAGGAAAAAGATTAAAATTTCAAAAGAAAACAAAAGAAAAAAAAATGTAGGGACTCCGAATCGATTCGGCCTAGACGAATCGATTCGTCCAGGAAAATGGGGATTCTGCATAAATGCTGAATCGATTCGGACTATCCAAATCGATTCGGGTCACCCAGACCTGGAAACTGTCCCAGGGCGAATCGATTCGGCCAGGCCGAATCGATTCGGTTCTGCAAATTGCCAAATTTTGACTATGGAGTTTTAAACTCCAAATTTCTTCCCAAATCAAAACCAACCCAAACCAAGATCATCTATCACCACCAATACATAATAAAGGCCTCTAACTAACATTATTTACAATAATTATCATCCAAATCCATCTCCAAGGGTTAATATCAAATTAATCTAACAAAACCCTAAAAGGATTAAACACAACAAATTCATAACTATCCATGCTAATTAATCCACTTAAATCATATAATAGCAAGTAGCTAACTTGCCTTGATCTTGCAAATTCAAATTTGATTTGGTGGAGGCAACAATCCAAGCTCCAATCTCTCTTTTTCTCCAAAGTTCTCTTCCTCTCTCAACTCTCTCTCTTTCTTTCTAGGTTTGGAATGAAATTAGGGGAAATTAGAAGACTTAGGAGACTAAATCGTGGCTTAGTCTGAAATTACTAACTTAAGTGATCAATATCGCGATAAAATAATACGCAATTACCCAATTAAGCTACAACCAGTCAAAAGTGCCCAAAATACCAAAATGCAATATGGCACTTATTTTGACTGTCTCGTACCTACCGGGACTAACTACGCCCTCCAAATTATCATTTGGGAATTCTATAAATCATTTTAAGTTTCGGTTTCTCATTAAACCAAAATGTCATTTTAATTCTTATGACACAACAAGTCACCACATGGATATTTTACCTACTCTTCAGGTAATTATACAACATTTCTGTAAATATTAACCTTTTCATATTAAATTAATATTTACCTAACATCCATAATTTTATAATTAATTACTACACATAGTAAATAAACATAAAATAGGCAACCAAAAGAGAGGGTTGTTACACTGACGTTATGGCTTGCGTCTCCGGTTTTGTCTGTTTGAGAATAGTGAATGCTGATGAGATGCTGACGTAGTTGCATTTTGCTTCTGTTAATCTATTGCATCTTTAATTATTTTTATGGCTCCATCATATTATCAATATTGTGCTTTTTTACAGAATCCATGGAGTCATCTGAATCATCTTCAGAGTCAGAGCGCCAATATTTAGTATAATTATATTTAGTATTTTTCTCATTTTCTATTGCTTCTTGTACTTCAGTGGAGCGCGTTTCTTTACTAAAATATCTTAAGTTTAAGCTAGAAGGGTGTTTTGGTATAATTATTCTCATATTAAAATTTTCTTTAATCATACACCACGGGTCTGATGGTATTTCGTTCATAATCATATATGTTTTATACATATTAATTAGTTCTTCTGTTGCTTCATCATCTCTACATTGAACAAAATAATTAGATATTTTATCTGGTCGATGTTCAATAAATATATTGTGCCTGCTATGGATTATTTATCCTAACCCTTCCCATTCAGGTGGTATGCTTTCTATTATTAATAAAAGGTTTGGTAAATTTACTCGCCACGTTTGTTGATCTGTTAGTGCTTCTGTTAGTCCTTTTGAAAAATTACAATTTATATTATCCCAAGGTGGGGGTATTAAAATACTAGCTACCATACCATATTCTAATAGTAAACTTATTGTTACTTCTATTTCTATTGGTGGGTTATGAGGAAATATTTTATTAGGTTTACTAATTACAAAATTTTCGAAAAGTTTATATTCTATATCTACTAAAATTAGAGTTTCATATTTATTTTGAAAATTATTTCTTATATGTTCATATTTATATGTACATCATAGTGGTTCTAGACCAAAATGAAAACGATTTTGTATAGCTACCCAATTAGCATTATCTTTTTCTTTTGAAAATAGAAATATTTTTTCTACTAAATCTCTTGGCAAAAGAGATTCTACCTTAGTATGTAATATATACCTAAAGTAAGGGTCAAAAGAGGCTAAAAAAGTACTATTATTATATAGATTTATTTTTTCTAATTTCTTTTCATTAGCTTGGTTTCTTAAATTTAAAACCTTATAATGTTTTATTATTGTTTCATGGTCTTTTATTAGTTGTGTACTAGTGCGGGATTTATAAAAATTTGCTTGTGCTTCTAGAGTTTGAACATGTTTTGAAAGATTATGAAAATATATATTAAGATAATTCATTGTATGTATAAAAGATCCTTTATTGTATTCGCGGTTAAACCAAAGATTATCCAATATATTATGTTGTTCCTCTGTTACGGGTACCTTCGACCTGAACTTTTGCCTCTCATTAAGAATAGTAAATAATTGACTAGGATAAGGTAAAAATTGATTAGTATATTCTCTTGTTTCTGAAGAAGATCCTTGGTATTGAGACATCTGCAAAATTAAGAAGTGTTAGTAATTAAACGAGACAATATATCTGATAATTGATTTTCTTTACCTTTAATATGTTCAAATTGTGGTGTAAATCCTTTACCTGTAATATGATCTATAAAATTTAACCATCTTTTAGTTGCTGATTTACTTTGGTTAGTTTTATTAAAATGTTTTACAATATTATTGCAGTCAGTTCTAATTAAGAATTCTATTCCTAAATTGAAATCGCTCTATTGTATTTATTACTCCTAATATATCTAAGTCCGTGGATGGTAATCTACTTTGTACCTCATTAAAATTACCTGAGCAATATTTACAAATTTCTTCTTCATTTTTATTACTATTTTTGTTTGGTTTTTGTAATAATATTCCGGCCCAACCTAATGCTGATGCATCTGTTTGTATTATTTTATAACTATTTTCTATAGGTAATAATTAAGGTTCTAATTTACTAACTATTTGTTTTATTTTTTGAACTAATTTTATGTCTTCATTATTAAAATATTTTTGTCCATGTTTTCCTAGTTTCCTATATAAGGGTGCTACTAATTTTGATAAATTTGGTATAAAAGATCAACAATAATTTAATAATCCTAAAAATGCTTGTAATTTTTTGGTTTCTTCTAATTTATCCGGGAATTGTAAAACTTTTTTATCTATATGTTCTTGAAACTCTATTTTTCCTCCCTTTATAAAAAGTCCTAAAAAGTCTATTTCCTGTTTTTCTAATTGCATCTTTTTACTGCTAATTATTAAGCCTTGATTTATAAATTCTTTAAAAACTATTTGTAAGTGATTTCTATGTTCTTGTTTATTATCATTAAAGACAAGAATATCATCTATATATACTATACAAAATTCTGAATGTTTTTTAAAGATTTTATCCATTTTATTTTGAAATATTTTTAGTGCATTTTTTCATCCAAAAGGCATGACTAACCATTCAAAATGTCCTTCTGGACAAGTAAAGGCAGTCCATTCTATTGATTCCTTTTGCATTTTTATTTGCCAAAAACAAGATTTACAATCGAATTTAGAAAAGTATTTTTTATTTTTTATTTTATTTATTAATTCATCTTTATTAGGTATTTTATAGCTATCGTCGTATGTATTGTCAGTTAATTGTTTATAATTAATTACCATTCTTGCTTTATTTATTTTTATTTCGGTGTGATTTCTAACCATAAAAGCAAGGCTTCTACGTCTACTTGTACTTTTTCATATTACTCCTAGATTTAATAATTCTCTTATTTGTATTTTAAATTCTTCTTGGTCTATTATTTCACATGCTATATCTTTTGTTTTTATAGTCATATCAGGGTTTATTATACTTAATTTAGCTTCCATTTTATATTTATTCCAATGTTTTTGTGGGTTTTCTCCTATTATTTCGGTTTTTTCTGCTAACCTAATTAAGTCTTCTAATTCTAATTTTGTGTTTTTAAACATTATATTATTTATTTTATTAAATTCTATTTTTTGTGTCTGGCTTTCTTCAATACTTTGTAAATAATTGTTTAAGTATTCTTCTTCTATGTCTATTTCATTATTATTACTAAATTCTATGTCTTCTTTGGTTTCTAATATTATATTATTATTAAGAATTAATTTATTTTCTTGTTTTAGTATATTAGATTGATTATTAGGTACAATATGTGTTCCTTTTTTAAATAATTGTATGCCTGATGGTGTGTACATAAAACCTCCAGTTAATGATTGAATAAAATTTAATCCTAATATAAAAGGGCGATGGCTTTTTACATTTGTTATATATGTCTGTGGTAAAATAAATTGTTCGTCGTTTATATATATAGGTATGTTTTGTATACATTGAGTTATAGGTATTGCGTCTTTATTAAATTGATGTAAGTAAACAAGGTAATTTAAATCTCTAGCGTCTTCTTTTTCTACTAAGTCTACATGAATTAAACTTATTGTTGCTCCTGTATCTAACATTGCTGTTGTTTCTATTGTTTTATTTGCAAATTTTATTTTGGTAGGAAATGTTATTAATGCTGTTTTATTAGTATTATTTATTTGTTCTTTAGGTTTATTATTAATTTCTTTATTATAACATTTTACTCATAGGTTTTGTTTACATATTTCACATAAATATATTTCTTTATATTCTTTTAAACATTTTGTACAATTTACTTTTAAAAACATATATTGTTTAAGTTTGTATTCACATTCTTCTATATTATAACAAAAATTTAAATCTTCAAGACTTTGTTCAAAGATTTCTATATCATTATCTTCAGATTCTGTAGATTCTACCGATTCTATACTATATATACTAATGTTATCTATTTCTTCATATTCATCGTATGTACTTTCTAATTCTACTGTATCTCCTAGGTCATCTTCAATGTCATCTAATATATTTATTTTTTCTTGCATTTTAGATATATTATTATTTTTATTTCTATACGGACAGTTTGGTCTAATATGATTAGGGTCTCCACATATAAAACATTTACAGTTTGTTACCTTCTTAATATTTTTATTATCTTTCGTTTCTTTATTATTATTATCTTTGTTTATTTTACGTTTTTTATACCACGAGTGTTTTCTGAACAGTAGAAATGAACAGTAACTTATAAATAGTCCTCAAGTCCACAGTACTACAGACAACTGTAGCAGCCCAGTCAAGCTTACAAACGCCTATATCACGACAACAATGGTGACAATGGAAATTCACAGGACACTGAAAAATTTATAAACAGAAGATCATTCCAGAGTTTATCTAAAATATTTATGTCAATATTACCATAAAAACAAATCCTCAAGGATCCTTTAATGATATATCAAAACATAATAAGAATATTATCTAAGTACTCAGAGTGGTTGACCCGAAAGTTCTAATAAAAACTTGAAATTTTATTGCGGGAAATATAACATGCGATTAAAAGTTTAATTTACAAGCGATAAATAGATAATTTACAAAGTAATAGAAAACTTACTATTACAAGAGAGTTTACAAACTATTGTTGCTGGAAATCTTAATCGGAAATTTAAGAGGGCTTGGTTGCTTGAGAATATTTTGATTGTTGAGTTCGATGATATTAGAATGAAGGGAGAGGCTCCTTTTATAGGAGTAAAAGGTGTTTCAGATTTCAAAATGAATTCTATTTGCTTCTGGAATAGTAAAGAAACATGGGCGGCTTCGACAGAATCTTGCATAGTAATTCAATTTGTCAAAAGTGCATAGTGAAAGTTTCACAGTGAATATTCGGCCGCATGAATGAACAGTGAAAGTTGGGACGTTGACGTTTGCTGACGTCATGGCTTGCGTCTTCGATTTTGTCTGTTTAAGAATAGTGAATGCTGATGAGATGCTGACGTAGTTGCCCTTTGCTTTTGTTAATCTATTGCATCTTTAATTATTTTTATGGCTCCATCATATTATCAATATTGTTCCTTGTTACAGAATCCATGGAGTCATCTGAATCATCTTCAGAGTGAGAGCGCCTATATTTAGTATAATTATATTTAGTATTTCTCTCATTTTCTATTGCTTCTTGTACTTCAGTGGAGCGCGTTGCTTTACTAAAATATCTTAAGTTTAAGCTAAAAGGGTGTTTTGGTATAAATATTCTCATATTAAAATTTTCTTTAATCATACACTACGGGTCTGATGGTATTTCGTTCATAATCATATATGTTTTAAACTTATTAATTAGTTCTTCTGTTGCTTCTTTATCATTTACTAAAGAGTCATCATCTCTACATTGAACAAAATAATTAGATATTTTATCTGGTCGATGTTCAATAAATATATTGTGCCTGCTATGGATTATTTGTCCTAAACTACCCATTCAGGTGGTATGCTTTCTATTATTAATAAAAGGCTTGGTAAATTTACTCTCCACGTTTGTTGATCTGCTAGTGCTTCTGTTAGTCCTTTTGAAAAATTACAATTTATATTATCCCAATGTGGGGGTATTAAAATACTAGCTACCATACCATATTCTAATAGTAAACTTATTGTTACTTCTATTTCTATTGGTGGGTTATGAGGAAATATTTTATTAGGTCTACTAATTACAAAATTTTTGAAAAGTTTATATTCTATATCCACTAAAATTAGAGTTTCATATTTATTTTGAAAATTATTTCTTATATGTTCATATTTATATGTACATCCTAGTGGTTCTAGACCAAAACGAAAACGATTTTGTATATCTACCCAATTAGCAGTATCTTTTTCTTTTGAAAATAGAAGGATTTTTTCTACTAAATCTCTGGTTGATTTCTTCTAATGTTTTTATAATTTCTTCTTTTTTTATGAATTTTTCTAAGTATTAGTATATATATATGATGATAGATGGAATAAGGTAGAATCTCTTTTGCCAAGAGATTTAGTAGAAAAAATATTTCTATTTTCAAAAGAAAAAGATACTGCTAATTGGGTAGCTATACAAAATCGTTTTCGTTTTGGTCTAGAACCACTAGGATGTACATATAAATATGAACATAGAAGAAATAATTTTCAAAATAAATATGAAACTCTAATTTTAGTAGATATAGAATATAAACTTTTCGAAAATTTTGTAATTAGTAGACCTAATAAAATATTTCCTCATAACCCACCAATAGAAATAGAAGTAACAATAAGTTTACTATTAGAATATGGTATGGTAGCTAGTATTTTAATAAACGAAATTAATGTATTAATTATAGAGGAACAAGTAGAAGAATTATTCGAACTATTAGAGGATAAAATATACGACATAATTATAGAAGATTGTGATAATTTAACAAATGAACAATTAATCGAAAAATATGGTAATGAAGATAATAAACAAACAATAATCTCAATATATTGTGCTAAAGGAAGGAACTAATGATGACAATAAAAGAAAAATAATAAACATAGGATTTCTTTTTTATATAATAATTTATTTAGATTTTCTAATTCAAATTTTATATTATGTACTTTAGTATTTATACTATCTAAAAGTCCTTTTATGTAATCCTGGTTTTCTTCTAATTTTTTAATTCTTTCAATTATATTATGAATGGGTAGGTTTAGGCCAAG
Source organism: Sambucus nigra (assembly GCA_949130495.1). NCBI lineage: Eukaryota > Viridiplantae > Streptophyta > Magnoliopsida > Dipsacales > Adoxaceae > Sambucus > Sambucus nigra. The sequence goes on from OX422221.1 coordinate 350,280,516, forward strand.
TAATCCATAGCAGGCACAATATATTTATTGAACATCGACCAGATAAAATATCTAATTATTTTGTTCAATGTAGAGATGATGACTCTTTAATAAATGATAAAGAAGCAACAGAAGAACTAATTAATATGTATAAAACATATATGATTATGAACAAAATACCATCAGACCCGTGGTGTATAATTAAAGAAAATTTTAATATGAGATTATTTATACCAAAACACCCTTTTAGCTTAAACTTAAGATATTTTAGTAAAGCAACGCGCTCCACTGAAGTACAAGAAGCAATAGAAAATGAGAAAAATACTAAATATAATTATACTAAATATAGGCGCTCTGACTCTGAAGATGATTCAGATGACTCCATGGATTCTGTAACAAGGCACAATATTGATAATATGATGGAGCCATAAAAATAATTAAAGATGCAATAGATTAACAGAAGCAGAAGGCAACTACGTCAGCATCTCATCAGCATTCACTTTTCTCAAACACACAAAATCGGAGACGCAAGCCATGACGTCAGCAAACGTCAACGTCCCAACTTTCATTGTTCATTCACGCGGCCGAACTTTCACTGTGCACTTTTGACAAATTGAATTACTATGCAAGATTTTGTCGAAGCCTCCCATGTTTCTTTACTATTCCAGAAGCAATTAGAATTCATTTTGAAATCCGAAACACCTTTTACTCCTATAAAAGGAGCCTCTCCCTTCATTTTAATATCATCGAACTCAGCAATCAAAATATTCTCAAGCAACCAAGCCCTCTTAAATTTCCGATTAAGATTTCCAGCAACAATAGGTTGTAAACTCTCTTGTAATAGTAAGTTTTCTATTACTTTGTAAATTATGGCATGTATCTCTTTTTATCGCTTGTAAATTAAGCTTGTAATCGCATGTTATATTTCCAGCAATAAAATTTCAAGTTTTTATTAGAACTTTCGGGTCAACCACTCTGAGTACTTAGATAATATTATTATTATGTTTTGATATATCATTAAAGGATCCTTGAGGATTTGTTTTTATGGTAATATTGACATAAATATTTTAGATGAACTCTGAATGATCTTCTGTTTATAAATTTTCCGGTGTCCTGTGAATTGCTAATGCTGATGCGTCTGTTTGTATTATTTTATAACTATTTTCTGTAGGTAATGATAAAGGTTTAATAATTAGCAGTAAAAAGATGCAATTAGAAAAAGAGGAAATAGAATTTTGATGGATTCTTTCTTTTATATCATTAATTATCTGATTTACTAATATAAAGTTTGGAAATTCTTTTTTATTTTTATAGTATATTGCTCTTTTAATATAAAAGTCTAAATTTCTATATTCTGCCCTTAATCTAGCTCTTAAACACAATTTTTCACTAAGCATATAATGTTTTTATATTTATGAGTTTTAACTTATGATTTGTAAATCCACTCCTTTCGTTAAATAATATGTCTTATTATATAAAGATATATGATTAAGGCAGCTCTGATACCATTATTTTACATGGATGAATAGTGACATGAACAGTAAAAATGAACAGTAGAAATGAACAGTAACTTATAAATAGTCCTCAAGTCAACAGTACTACAGACAACTGTAGCAGCCCAGTCAAGCCTACAAATGCCTATATCACGGCAACAACGGCGACAATGGCAATTCACAGGACACCGAAAAATTTATAAACAGAAGATCATAAATATGAAACTCTAATTTTAGTAGATATAGAATATAAACTTTTCGAAAATTTTGTAATTAGTAGACATAATAAAATATTTCCTCATAACCCACCAATAGAAATAGAAGTAACAATAAGTTTACTATTAGAATATTGTATGGTAGCTAGTATTTTAATACCCCCCACCTTGGGATAATATAAATTGTAATTTTCCAAAAGGACTAATAGAAGCACTAGCAGATCAACAAACGTGGCGAGTAAATTTACCAAACCTTTTATTAATAATAGAAAGCATACCACCTGAATGGGTAGGTTTTGGACAAATAATCCATAGCAGGCACAATATATTTATCGAACATCGACCAGATAAAATATATAATTATTTTGTTCAATGTAGAGATGATGACTCTTTAATAAATGATAAAGAAGCAACAGAAGAACTAATTTATATGTATAAAACATATATGATTATGAACGAAATACCATCAGACCCGTGGTGTATGATTAAAGAAAATTTTAATATTAGAATATTTATACCAAAACACCCTTTTAGCTTAAACTTAAGATATTTTAGTAAAGCAACACGCTCCACTGAAGTACAAGAAGCAATAGAAAATGAGAAAAATACTAAATATAATTATTCTAAATATAGGCGCTCTCACTCTGAAGATGATTCAGATGACTCCATGGATTCTGTAACAAGGCACAATATTGATAATATGATGGAGCCATAAAAATAATTAAAGATGCAATAGATTAATAAAAGCAAAAGGCAACTACGTCAGCATCTCATCAGCATTCACTATTCTCAAACAGACAAAACCGGAGACGGAAGCCATGACGTCAGCAAACGTCAACGTCCCAACTTTCACTGTTCATTCATGCGGCCGAATATTCACTGTGCAACTTTCACTGTGCACTTTTGACAAATTGAATTACTATGCAAGATTCTGTCGAAGCCGCCCATGTTTCTACTACTATTCCAGAAGCAATTAGAATTCATTTTGAAATCCGAAACACCTTTTACTCCTATAAAAGGAGCCTCTCCCTTCATTCTAATATCATCGAACTCAGCAATCAAAATATTCTCAAGCAACCAAGCCCTCTTAAATTTCCGATTAATATTTCCATCAACAATAGTTTGTAAACTCTCTTGTAATAGTAAGTTTTCTATTACTTTGTAAATTATGGCATGTATCTCTGTTATCGCTTGTAAATTAATCTTGCAATCGCATGTTATATTTCCAGCAATAAAATTTCATGTTTTTATTAGAACTTTCGGATCAACCACTTTAAGTACTTAGATAATATTCTTATTATGTTTTGATATATCATTAAAGGATCCTTGAGGATTTGTTTTTATGGTAATATTGACATAAATATTTTAGATAAACTCTGGAATGATCTTCTGTTTATATATTTTTCGGTGTCCTGTGAATTGCCATTGTCTCCGTTGTTGCCGTGATATAGGCGTTTATAGGCTTGACAGGGCTGCTACAGTTGTCTGTAGTACTGTGGAGTTGAGGACTATTTATAAGTATTGTTCATTTTTACTGTTCATGTCACTATTCATCCATATAAAATATGGGTCTCCACATATAAAACATTGATAGTATGGTATTGGTTAGAAGCAGGAACTAAAGTATTAGTATATATATATGATGATAGATGGAATAATCATAAACAGACACAAATAGCTAGCGCTGAAGTAGATTTAGAAAAAAAATGCAGCGGTTATAGGATGTATACCTAATTTCTCTATGGATATAAATGAATTTAGTAAACATATGATATATATATATATATATATATATATATATATATATATATATATATACAAGAGAAGGAAAAATTACAGGAAATGAGTCAGAGCCCGAGTGTAAAACAATTTTAAAAATAGTTTAGCAAGTATTTAAAATGCTTACTAGCTAATATGACAACCATGTTAGTACACGCCACTCTCTTGAAAATTCTCACCTCCCATCTAGTGTGCACGCCTACCGTACTACTAAAATGCCTCATAAGTATATCTAATTCATTTCCCATAAATTCTACTTCGCGAGGTCGCAAGTCTATGATTTTAGTTTAGAGATTAATCACTTAATGATTACTCACGTCGAATATGTATTTCTCAATATTGTTGTGAAGTTCCAAACACTTACTACAATTTTGGAGCATTTATTCAATATTTATCTACTTAGACGCACAATAGAAGAATTCCATATATACGTATATATATTAATCACTCATATAATGTATATACTATCGGCACCCCATATAAAATCTATGGTGCCGGCATACTCTGCTATCTAGTGCTTGTATATCTCGTACAAGGGAAATACTAGTTCGGAATCACTCTCGAATTGTATTAACACAATACACACAAAATGGAGGCGAAGTATAGTTCCAAGTCACTATGAGGTCAGCACATACCCTCACGTCTCTTAGGACCATCTGACTATCATTCTCATATAGTCTGTACCAAGGAATCCTATGTTCTAGGGTATGAGTTAATATCCCCCATAAAGGTCCCATTGAGATAAGACTATCGCGACACGGCAACCTCCATGATAACAAGTAGTGCGGGTATGATTACACACACACACACACACACACACACACACACACACACACACACACACATATATATATATATATATATATATATATATGTACATTCTATATATGTACACAAGCACTCGGTCATATATATAAATATTCAAATCTTTCAATTAGGTTCGCCCACGACCCATAATAATATTTTAACCGTGCGTAGTATAATTCACCCAATTCCTACGTCTAATTAACCCAATTTCTTTTTTATCCTTAATTATCACCATTTCATAATTACTTCTTGTCCCTCGAAGTATTCTCTCTTCCTAAAGGTAAATTCAGTAGGTATACCCTCACTAACATAATGGTCTACGTCCCTTATGAATCGCTCAGTGCCTTATTTAATGTACGCACGATTTCTAATATGTGTCATACCCTCATTATCCCACGGTTACATCTCGTATAAAATTATATTCAATGGAACTTACTTATACCCTACTGGTCTTCTTCATGACCCATTATGATCTTAAAATGATATTCAATGGATCCTACGCATTTTATTCGAATTAGACAAAAAAGGGGAAAAACATTCAATTTCTAGGAGGGGTCGATCAATCGATCAGTCGATCGATCGACATTCTAGAGTCGATCGATTGATCGACTCTAGAATTCCCAGATTCTGTTATTCTAACCTAAGGGTTTCATTACCTTTCGACCTATAAATCATGCTTAATTCATCCCAAACTCTCAAATAATTAAACTAAGAGTTATGTCAACCTATCTACATGATTTCCTGTGTAAAACATATACGAATTCATCAAAGGTATGGATTTGAAGGAACAAATTCAGCAGAATTATCAAGAACTCTAGTTTTATCATAAATTTCAATATTCTCAATCCTTTTCCAGATTTCTTTCTATTGAATCATCACAAATTTGTGGTTGATCCTCTACATATGTCAAATGCTCCAGACTACATGCATTTTTCCTAAAACATGCGATTAAAATCTCCTAATTCATATAATTCTTTAATAAAAACATGTATTCACCATTCCTAATCTAACATGGGTGAAATATTAACTAATAATCAATAAGATAGATACTTGCATTGGAGATGGAAGTCTGATTTCCAGGTGTGGATGGGTATGGTTGCGATCCTTGTTTCCCGATCTATGCAATGTTGGTGGAATCCGGGAAAAAGGTTGTGAATTGGTGGTTCTCCTCCTTGGAAGGTCTCTCTTTTCTCTCTAACTTAGCCCGCTGTAACCTTCTAACTCCCTAACCCTCGAGGACTCTAAGTTCATCAGATATAAACCTACTATTTTTGTCCATAATTAAACCTAAAAATGGCTAATTACTAAAACGCCCTCTCGGGTTATCGATTAGTCCTGAAAATGTCCCGAAACCCAAACTAAGCGCCCTGCCCGGGTATACTTTTCTAACTCTCTTGACCCTTCCGGACAGGTTAACACTTGAAATGACTATACGAGCGACTTATAAATTATTCACTTTTTATTATACTAATTTAGTCCCGACACGACACATGCGTGTCCCGACTTAAAGTCCATAATTATCGTATTATTCACTCACGACAATTTTAATAAATTCAATTCTATATATTACTTTACTCGTTAAGTAATATTCAAAAAATTTCCAATAATTACTGACTCTCGTCACGCTAGTAAATATTTAAAATAAATTTCTGGATTAATATTAAATTAATTTATCTCAATTAAATTTAATAAATCCCCAATTTAAAAGCCATAAAATTACGGGTATTAAAGCGGGCAATGTAGCAATGACTGCTATGGCTCAGCATTTCCCTCAGGTCCAACAGCCACTGTAGCATGTGGGCCCAGTTGTTCAGGCACACCCAGGACCATTAGAGTGGCAGAGGGTAGGGAGGCCTTCCAGAAGGTCCAACAACCAGAGTTTCAGGGGAGTTCTGATGTGATTACGACGTGTTAGTCGAAGAAAGACATCCAGTGCCATTTGCATATGGTTGACTGTAGTATGTATAGAAGCAGATGCTTATTACTTACAGGTTGGTTGGAGCAACTCTACAGTGGTGGGAGTAGATTACCACCGTGGCAGAAGGGTTACTATGACTATTAGAGATTTTTGGATGCGGTTTGATCATAAATACTTTCCACCATCCATAGAGACTGTAATGCGGAAGAAGTTCAGTGAGTTGAGTCAAGGTGATCATTCAGTGGAGGAATATGAGGAAGAGTTCACTCGTTTGGATAATTTTTTACCAGACGAGGGGAACAATGAAGAAAGGAAGAAGGCAAAGTTTATGGATGGTTTACCCTGGAGGACCAGGAATCACTTGATCGACAATCTTGCATTGGTGACTTATACTAATTTCGTCAATGTCGCATTGTTACACTGCCAAGATCATCGCTTCCATGTGAATGAAAGCAAGAGAGGAGGTGATCCTGCCAGTAGGGCAAGACGGGAGGGAGCGATGTTAGTGGATCACCACAATAACATTTTTTAGGTAGACACTAGGGGTAAGATTATCGACAGGGGGGTCAGGATAAGAGGATCAGCACTGGAGGCTATCAACCTGAGGGAGGTTTCACACAGAAAATAATTTAAACATGAGACAGAGGAGGTGGCTGGAGTTTGTGAAAGATTACCAGTTTGATATCCAATATCATCTTGGGAAGGCAAACATGGTGGCAGACGTGTTAAGCCTCAAGCCTACAGGAGAGCTAGCAGAGGTTTGGAAAGCAAAGTGGAGAGAGCTTCGACATAATGATGAGATTGCTATGGTTTGTATGTCCATATTAGCTATTACTCCTGAGATTGTTATGAGGGTGGTGAAAGCACAGGAAAAGAACCAATACAAATAGGATAGAGTTTGCCAATTATTAGCTGATGGGGCAGAAGGGTACTCAATCAGTTAAGAGGGTGGTATGCTTTTTAATGGGATACTCGTAGTTCTAGAGGATGCAGATTTGAGACCTGCAGTGATGTCTGAGGGTCAAGAGTCCCAATTTTTGGTACATCCCGATGGGGATAAGATGTACTAGGATATGCGCAGATAATATTTGTGGTCGAGGATAAAGCGGGACATAATAGAGTTTATCTCACAATGTGCTACCTTCCAGCTCATAAAGGTATACCACTAGAGACCTACAGGGATGTTACAGCCATTAGAGATTCCCATGTGGAAATTAAAAAGTATCTCCATGGATTTTATTACTAGGTTACCGTTATCACAGTGAGGTCACAACTCCAGTGATAGTGGATCGGTTGACCAAGGTGGCTCATTTTCTTCCAGTTTGTACGATTTTGAGATGAAATATTATGCATAATTTTTTATGATCGAGATAGTATGATAACATGGGGTTTCGATTAATATTGTGTTCGATTGGGACAAGATCTTCGTGTCCTGTTTCTGGTAGAGCTTTTAGGAGGCAATGGGTACGAATTTACGATTGAGTACATCATATCACCCACAGACAGATGGGCAGACATAGAGGGTTAATCAAATACTTGAGGATATGCTGCGGATGTGCATACTTGACTTCGGGGGAGGATGGGAGCAGTACCTTCCTTTGGTGGAGTTTAAGTACAATAACTCCTACCAATTCACAATCGACATGGCACCAATTGAGGCATTGTATGATCACCTACTTACTGGATAAAGGTAGGGGATAACAAATTATTGAGGCCAGCGATGATTTAGGATACCACTGCAATGATCTAGTTGATTCGAGGGTGCATACGAATAGCTCAAGATAGGCAGAAGAGTTACGCCGATGAAGACAGGAGGCACATTGAGCTTGACATTGGCGATAGGGTGTTGGTGCGAGTGTCTCCTATTAAAGTACTTATGAGGTTCGCAAGAAGGGGAAGTTGGTGTCGAGATATGTGGGACCATTTTTTATCATTGGGAGAGTGGGACCAGTATCTTATAGACTGGGACTACCAAAGCACCTACAAAGGATTCATGACGTGTTTCTCATTTAATCACTAAAAAGGTATCGAAGGAGTCAGAGATATTTTTGGCATGTTCCATTAGAGGAGAACGACTTGCAGCCCAACATCTCATACGAAGAGAGACCGATGGCGATACTTGATCGTAGTGAACATGAACTGTGGTCAAAGGTGGTACCCTTGGTTAGAGTTTAATGGGGGCGCCATGTCATACCCTGTATTTCTATGTATTTTTATTTAATTAATTTGAGGAATTAATTAGGAAAAATACATTTTAATTAAATTACGAGAGTGAAGTAATTTAATGCGATTAAATAATATTATGACTATTATATATTAATCGGGAGATAGATACTGATTAATATTGCATTATGATATTTACTAAGTGCGTATAGTAAATAATTGATAATTGTGGTTATACGGCATAGCGAGTGATATGTGCATTTTTTATTTTATCTCACCGGGAATCGCGTGTAGACTATTTTGAGGTGAGAAATGAGAAATATAATTTATGTGACTCGGATGATAAGTTAGATGTCACGAATGATTCCAAATGGGCCGAACTAGTTGGAATAGGGTACCCGAAGGTATAGTTTGGGTCCCGGGTCAATTTTGGACCAAACCGGCATCTATTTAGGGTGTTTCAGTCATTTTTCAAAAAGAGGTGAAGGTACCTACGAAATTTAGAGCCATATATATGATATTTAGAAATTGGGTTTAGGGATCATAAGATAAAAAGGTTAGAGAGGCCATTAGAGAGGAGAGAGAACCTATTTTCACAGCTTAAAGAGGGATTTTGAAGATGGTGAAGAAATCTAGTATCCCAAGGCAATTGGAAAGGAAGATTGGAGAAGAAAACAATCAATAATCAACGGAGAACCAAGAAATCAGGTCAATCAATCTAAGGTAAGTGTTTATTGCAAATTAAATTGATGTTATAATACCCATGTGTAGGGTGTCCATGAATAGATTGATTTTATTAAAAATCTTGAATGAAAAATATGAATTGATTACATGTTTGGGTAGAATTGCATGTAGTTTGCATTTATATCTAAAGAGGATGAAAAATCAATAGAATTATAATTGTCGCTACAGATCTAAATCTAGGTTCTAGATTAAATGAAAGAGAAGAACACAAAACTAGATTTATAAAAGAGTTTTGGGTGTTGATTCATTCTCGATTGATTTTGGTGAAGTTTTAAGGTGGTTGAAACATTACAAATCATTCTAACTCATGTAGAAATAGTCAGGAATAATCAGATGAGAAATTGGTGAAGAATTGTGTGGTTTGGGTGATTCATATAGGGTAAACTCTACTGCGAAACAAAGAGCAAAAATTTCAGGAAAAAAATAACGAACCGCGGGAAAGGGAGGATCGGTCCGATTTCCTTATTTTTTGAAATTTTCCTCTTTTTCCTAGTACTCCTAATTAGAGGTGGTGAACAAACCTTAGAACCTTGTGAAAATAATATTGGCTGACTTATTATTTTATAGTAGTCCTACGAGGGGAGTACGACTTCATCTTAGAGAGAGAATTAAGGAGGGAATGGGATTTAGTTATAGTAATTAGTAATTAATCTAAGAGATGGATAAAGAATTATGGGAATCAAATGAATTAATGTATAGACATGTAGGGTAAGTTAGGCTTAACTACTGAAATTGGTAAAGGGGTAAGTAGAACCCTTAGAGTTGTGTGAACACTCCTCCATATACGATAGTGAGATAAATCGTAAAGTCAATAGTACGGAGAGTATGCGAGAGATATATACTATGTACTAACATGTATTATTGGGTGGTGTGAATACCTATTGATTCATAGCACTACTTAGGTTGTGTGAATACCTAAAAAGTGTACTCCATATAGATTAGTGATCGAGGTATGATTCCGATCCAAGAGATATAAATCACTATTGGTGATTGAGGTAGGATTTCGAGCCAATAACCTTTGAAATGCGATACAGGGAGGTGAATATATGGTATGTGTTTATAGTATATATATTGTGTGTGAAATATTTACATACATAAGGTGTGCTTAAATCTGTATTGGGGTCGACGATTATCTGGACCAATACATAAAAGCTCGATTTGGGGTCGATGAGTATCCAGACCAAAATTAAGATGAAAGATATTGGGGTCGAGGAGTATCCGGACCAATATACGTATGCATAACATTTACCTTGGGGTCGAGGGATATTCGGACCAGTGTAAATGATAGGATGATTGGGGTCGATGATTATCCGAACCAATATCTTTATAGCATATATTGTGTGAGAAATATATACTTCATGATATGCTACTTATGTGCGAGAGTAGACATGTAGATGATATATATATATATATACATACATACATAAAAATGATAAGTTATGTAGAGATGAACTTAATTTCAAGATTTAAAATAGATTGGGAATATATATAATAAATTAAGTGCTGAAGCTTAATTTTAGAAGTTGAATGGTAACTTTGAAACGATTTATGATATAAGTAGTGAAACTTAATTATGGAAGTTGAATGATGATTAGACATGAAATTATATATGAATTAAGTAGTGAGACTTAATTATGATGATTAAACGCAACATAGGTTAATGTCATGTGAAAACTAAATAAGATGCAAGAAATGTTAATAATGAAGCGTGTTGTATGGACGACACGGGAGAGTAGACTTGATAAGATCGGTTATATACTTTAGTCGAGGTAACTTGGTTATGATAGGTACGTGGGATAAGTGTAAGAACGTTAGGTGTGAACATTAGATGACAGGTGATGAAACTCAAGGGAGTGTGCGTGAACCTAACATGTGTAATCAATAACCGATTTTAATTGCGAGAAATTACTTGTTAAATGTTTTCAAATGTTTTGAGTAATACCTCTTGCTATAAAAAATATTTTTAAAACCTTTAGGTGTCCATCCATAGGGACGCCATGCTTTATGGTTTCATTCCAGGGACTTAGAGTTGTAGCACTATGGATGCTGACAGGATTTTGAGTAGCCGATTCTTTCATTAAGATCTAACATAGGATCTCACTCTTGTATATCCTGTATGGACATGTGGTCCGTTGTCGGTATTATAGTTTCAATTTTGTATCAGTTTTACTTTGCAGTTTGGACTTGGATTATTACTTGATTTGGTTGTGTTTTGGCCGATAGTTTATTTGGCACGACTTTGATTCATTTACATATCATGATGGTTTGGACTCTAGTATATTGTGAATGTTGTTTTAGTTTTTGAACTAGTTGTTTATCCTATTAAATATGGAGATAAAATTTGGCACCTTGTCTTTTGAATACTAGGTGGTTAGTAAGTTTTAAAAAGTTATCAATAGTGATGCTAAGAATGAAACAAATGAGATTCCTATTTAATTTAATAGAAGACTGATCACCTGGTATTTTATTAGGAGGGGTGTCACAGATGGTATCAGAGCATCGAGTTCTAGTGTCCAGAGGATCTGTATGCCTTACTATATTTTTAGCATATTGATTGATTGATATAGATCCCTATCATATAATTTTTGTATTCATCTACGTACGTGTCTTACATTCTCATGCTATTTTTGGGTCAATGACCGTGGTAGAGGTCACCCCTATTGTTGCTCGAGATGATGGATCTGTAAAGACTGCTAGAGTGTAGCATATATTGTTTTCCCGTTATAGCAGAGAGTGGTGATAAATTAGACTCACCCAGTGTGGTAAGGATGGGGAGAGTCTAAGGGGTCTTTGAAGAGGACCACCTGTGGCCATCCCCGATCCTCTCCATGCGGGCGAACGCGTGGAGGAAAGGATCCTTCGGGTCCCCCGCGTCCCTCTCGGGAGCTCTTCGGCCGGCGTGGTTTGAGATGTGGTATAAAAATGTAGAGAGATTCAGAGTCGTCAGTCTATTTTAATCAAAACAGACAAAAAAAAGGGGAAGCCACCCCGAAGGATAGCATCCAAAGACATACTGCTATGGGAAGGTGCGTGCGAAACCAAGACGATTCGAGAAGGATTCGGAGGCTGAGTTACGAAATGGGAAGGTGTTAGGCACCCATTCCGCCCTTTCGATCTCTCATGAATATTTGCTATTTTCCTTTTGTTTCCCCCGTGATATGTGTGCATGTGTATATATATAGAATGGAGGTAGGAATCCTTGACTTGTATCATGGAAAAGATAAAGCGAGTCGTCCGTAGGAAGATATAAGAATAGTATTAAAAAAATAGGATTTACGCGATTACCCCTACATTGACCGTTATAATGGAACGATAACGCATATGGAGCAATACGTTATTAAGGGCAAGTATATATAATATAAGGAAAATGGATTTAGAGAAGATAGAAAATGAGAGAAAAAGTGAGAAAAAGGACTCGAGTCTCGAGTTTTACCCCGAGATGCCTACGTAGCCTATAAAGGCATCAAAGTCCACGTAGTTCGCATACAAAATGAGGGGTGGGGTTTATCCCATAAATACAAAAGGGGAATCTCTTATTTGTAAGTGTGTGTGTGTGTGTAGAAAAAGTCTTTTAGTTATGAGAAAAGTGTGGAAAAAGTGTGAGAATCCTTACTTGGAATTTATGAGCAAACCCTATTTTTCTTGATTTTTTGGTTTTATTTATATGAAAATAGGAGATGTGCAATAATAATAGATACAAAAGTATATTAGAATGTGTGAGATGAGATAATAAAAGAGCTAAATAAGAAAATAAGTTATTGGGAATTTAAGAGAATTTAAGAGAGAGTTTGAGAAAGTTGGACCTTCTTGAAGATCTTGAGCTTGATCTTGAATGTTAGAAAGCATCCCTTGCACTTGGATGATGATGGAGAGTGGCTAATTCACCAAGTTTGATGAAAAGGGTGATGAAAAGTGGAAGAAAAAAAGGGATTTGAAAGTTGAAATCACGCTGCCTTCGAGAGAGGTTTCTGGGATGCGTTGAGAGAGATTTCTATCAGATCTGGGCTCTCCTTGCAAATGAGGTGTAGGCCTCTTTCTATAGTCCCAGGTAAGTGACAATAGGCATATATCTGTTCCTGCCTATCGGTAGGTGCCGATAGGTAGGGTATGGAACCTGCCATTTGGTAGTGCGCTTCAGGCTTTTTCGGAAAATCGGCCGCCAAGGGAAAACCGTTTATCAGAATTGCGCACGAGGCATATCGTTGGAAAGGTAATTTAGATATATTCAAAAGTCGTTTGGACCTCTCCCGAGTTCGGGAGTTAACTTTGGGTCAAATATTGCTCGGAAGCATTTGTCAGTCCATTAGACGGGGAATCGCTCAGACGCAAATAGATTGTTCGTCCGCATGGTAAGTCCAAATCGTGCACGGGGATGACTGTTGGAAAGGTTAGGAGATGTACTTTGACATTCCAAAGAGTTTGACCCGATTTGGGGAGTTGAATTTGGTTAACCGGTCCCGAGAAGCATTCGGTGACCTCCCGAAGTCAAACGAATCGTTCGTCCACATGGAAAGTCAGAATTGTGCACGGGATGGACCGTTGGAAAGGGTATTCAGTGGCCTTCGAAGATTCATTCAGCCTCGGTTGAGTTGAAGAGTTGACTTAGGTCAAATAGAGCCTGGGAGCGCCCGGTGGCCTCTGGGTCAAGTTTCAGACGCAAATGGATTGTTCGTCCACATGGTAAGTCAAAATCGGGCACGGGGTGGATCATTGGAAAGGGTATTCAGTGCCCTTCGAAGATTCAATCAGTCTCGGTCGAGATAAAGAGTTTGACTTTTGGGTCAAACTGAGCCAGGGAGTGCCCGATGGCCTCCAGGTCAGTACTGGGGACATGACCTAGGTTTACGATGATGAAGGGAGGTATTAGGGACCTAAGGAGAGTTAGGGGGTAACATAATGGGGTGTCTACAAAGACCCTCAATGGGTGAGTTTGGAATAAATGATGACCGTTAAATAAACACCACATGATGCTTTTGAGGGAGTATGATCGATTCAGAGGGCCGAGGTAGATTCTACGGACCTAAGGAGTGTCTTGGGGATGAATGACGATCAAAGGTTAGGTCGATTCTGAGGACCTGAAGTAGTGTTGCGGAGGGTGACCAATTCTGTGGGTCAAAGCCAAATCTGCGGGCTTATGTGATGAGGGTGACCGATTATATGGGTCAAAGCCAATTTGAGGGATTAGGGTGAAGATTTAATAACTGAGGTCAATTCTGCCCTAAGAGTGCTGACAATCGAGGAGCGAGGTCAATTCTGACCTAACTGAGGTGACGATCCAAGATCGGGGCCAATTCTGACCCAAGAGTGGTGACGATCGAGGATCGAGGTCAATTCTGACCTAACTCAGGTGATGATCCAAGACCGGGGCCAATTCTGACCTAAGAGTGGTGATGACCAAGGACCGAGGTCAATTCTGACCTAACTCAGGCGATGATCCAAGATCGGGGCCAATTTTGACCCAAGAGTGGTGACGATCGAGGACCGAGGTCAATTCTGACCTAACTCAAGTGACGATCCAAGACCGGGGCCAATTCTGACCCAAGAGTGGTGACGACCGAGGACTGAGGTCAATTTTGACCTAACTTAGGTGAATATTTAAGACCGGGTCCAATTTTGACCTAAGAGTGGTGACGACCGAGGACCGAGGTCAATTCTGACCTAACTCAGGTGATGATCCAAGATCGGGGCCAATTCTGACCCACGAGTGGTGATGATCAAGGATCGAGGTCAATTATGACCTAACTCAGGTGACGATCCAAGACCGGGGACAATTCTGACCCAAGAATGGTGACGATCAAGGACCGAGGTCATTCTGACATAACCTAGGTGACGATCCAAAATTGGGGCAATTCTGACCCAAAAATGGTGACGACCGAGGATCGAGGTCAATTCTGACCTAACTCAGGTGACAATCCAAGACTCGGGCCAAATATGACCCAAGAGTGGTGACGACCGAGGACCGAGGTCAATTCTGACCTAACTCAGGTGACGATCCAAGACCGAGGCCAATTTTGACCTAAGAATGGTGACGACCGAGGACCAGGGTCAATTCTGACCTAACTCAGGTGAAGATCCAAGACCGGGGCCAATTCTGACCCAAGAGTGGTGATGACCGAGGACCGAGGTCAATTCTGTCCTAACTCAGGTGACGATCCAAGATCGGGGCCAATTTTGACCCAAGAGTGGTGACGATCGAGGACCGGGGTCAATTTTGACCCAACTCAGGTGACGATCCAAGACCGAGGTCAATTCTGACCTAAAGAGTGGATGAAGTTTGGATTTTGATTTTGCTGGAGAAAGAGCTTTATGATTTTGATCTGAGCTAGGGAGCTGATAGTTGGGGAGGCTTTTAGGAGACCTCGCAGGGGGGAACAACCTATTTTGGGTGCTGTAAGAGAATTCCGCCGAGGAAGTGATCAGGTGATCTTTAGGGATCCTCCGGAGCTTTTTTGGGAGGAGTTTTCACTTGGTTTTTGAGGATTCCACTGGGGAAGATGGGTTTCGCTTGAGGGAATGCAAAATTTTCTTAGTAAAAAGGATTTAAATTCTTCCTGGGATTTTTAGGAATTTTTTGGGAATTTCTGTACGAAATTTAAGGGGGGGTGCCAGTCGGCATCGTATGAAGGGTGCCATTCGGCAGTGGCATGGAATTTTGGGCTACCTCAGGAAGGTAAGGGGTCAGTACCGATCGGTATGGTAGGGGGAGATGCGATCGGCATGGCGCTTGGCATCCCATATAAAGGGGGCGAATCCCTTCATTTTTTCAAAGCTTTTTTTGCTTTCTCTGTCTCTGCGATTCTTCTGCAAATCGTTCTATCATTTCGATCTTCAACAAATGGCCGCCTTTGTGAGCACTGCAGTCCATTGGAAGTGGTTGACTGTTGATGACTGGGAGAATGTGGAGTGGAGGGCTAGGGCGCCTCTTGCTTCGGGGAGTGAGAACTCCTTTGATGCGTTTGAGCCTGTTGCAGATGTGCAGACCTTGTTGTGGGAGCCATCTCGTCATCGCTCTTCGAGAGTGATCCCCGACGGTTATGTAAGTAACCCGACCTTTGGCATTCTTATCTTTTTGGTGGCTTTTCTTTCTTTCTTGACCTTTGATGAGACTTTTCTTTTTGCCAGTCTGATATCTCTTTGAAGAACATGCGTGCCCGTGGGACAACGGGGCTCAAGGATGTCTGGGAGCATCTCCCACATGTGGTGCACTGGGTGGTCTCATCAGCGAGTTTTGGGTGGTTGGCATCGGTGCTGGATGAGACGCCTCGTTCGACATCGGTCTTGTGCGCTTTGGGAGAGAGGTGGTGGGACACTACCCACACCTTTTATTTTGGCTTCGGGGAGATGAATGTGACTCCCATAGATGTGCAGCAGCTGTTGGGGCTGGATTATGATGGAGAGTAGATAGAGGTGGATCGCTCTTTACGGGTGAGACCGGAGGTAGTGCGTGCCGCACTTGGTGATGTAGGGAGGATAATCTCTTGGGATTCAATCCGGTTGTCCCTGCTAAAGGATGTTCTGCTAAGCAGGGTGATTGATGTGGAGGACGGGCTACAAGTGAGGCAGATGGCTCGATTATTCATCCTTCTAGTGCTGGGAGGTTTCATGGTGGCGTCGAGAGGCGACATTGTTCATTTGTGGTTTCTGCTGTACTTGAGGATGTTTTCAAACATCCCTTTCTATGATTGGGGGAGTTTGACCTTGGCAACCCTTTACTTTTCTCTGGATGCATTCAACCAGTGCTGCCGGCAGACTTTCACTAGGGCCACATACCTTCTTGAGGTATTCTTCAGTTTGAACATTTCGTTTCATGTATTTTCATTTTCCCTTCATGTACTCGCATTTTCCTTTTGTGCATTCACATTTTCCTTATGCATCTCTTTTTGCTTGCGAATTCAGACATGGTTCTATGAGGTGATTGGGTGCAATACCTCGCTGATTGCTTTGAAGGATGACACTGTTGGGGACTTCTGTCAATTGTATCGATGGCGTAAGGCCAATCGGCAGTCGAAGGGATCTCTTTCCCTAGAGGCGGTGCGTCAGGTCTTGAATGACCTGACCAGTGGTAGGGTAAGACTCTTTCCATTTCAATCTTGGTTTTTTCTCCTTCTGATATTTTATTGATTTATGCTCGTTTGGAGATTTTCAGGTGACCTTTTATCCCTGGGGGACAGCCATTCAGGATGCGGGGGTGACCGGGGTGAATGCACGGATAAGGCATTTGCTGGCGCATGAGTTCGGCCATTCCTGGTACCTCAGGGAGAGGGTGGTTCGTCAGATTACTGAGGAGGAGGTGGTGGTGCCACCCGCGCAGCCTCTTACGTCTATGAGGCAGGAGCAACTGATGTCGGAAGATGCGAGGATCGCGGCGATGATCGGCGATCCTACTTGCTATACACCGATACGACTGCGCCGTATGACTATATGGATTTTATGACGAGCTGGTTGATGGCGCCCAGCATATATGATGTGCTTCCCTTCCCTCCGGTGGGTTCGAGTCGGTCAGTGGGATCTTCCCACAGTGCTGGTGGTTTGTCGGCATCTGCAGCGGTGGTGACCTCGGAGGTCCCTTTTGTACGGCTGCATACCCCTTCATACAACATTCGGCAGCCTGATGGAGGGATGGTGCATATGCTGCACCGTCCTCATGCGATAGATCCGGAGGAGTTAGGTTTGACAGAGGAGGTCCTTCGACCTGCGGTATACCTTTCTATTATTCTCTTTCTTTCTTTTCTGTTTTGGTCATTTTCGCTTTGATACTGATTTGGCCTTTCTTTGTAGCAAGTTCGGGTGTCGACCACTTGGCTAAGGGACATCAGAGACTGGATATCTTCGGTGACTACCCATATTCGAGATGTGGTTCCTGTTCCTTCTTTCTTGGTGTCGTCTGCTTCGTCCGGAGAGGACTCGGGCTCGGGTAGTGGTGGCGCATCGTCTCGCTGTAGGGGGGAAGAGAGCACGCCGCAGGGGTGGAAGCTCTTGAGAGAGAGAGAGAGAGAAAGAATGTGGGTTCGGGCTGAGTCCCGTTGTTTTTTCCTTTTCTTTTTATTTCCTGCAAAATTGATGTAACACAGAACACAAATATATGCAATGCAATGGAGTTTTTTATTATCTTTTATTAATGATGAATGAATGCATGCACATGCGCTTTTTACTTTTCTGCTGAGATAGTAAAAAGGAATATTTTTGAAGGAAAGTTTTTTATTAAAAAGGGGAAATTTAAAGGGATTTTGAAATTCTGTAGAGAATATCAATTTATTTTTATTAAGTTTTCTGATTTGACAAAAGAGGAAAAAAGGGAAATTTCTAAAAATGGGGGGGGGGGGGGGTTACCAATCGGCAAGCACCCTGACCTGCCTATCGACAGTTCAGTCCAGTCCCATCAATTCAAAGATTTGATTGGTACCCTCTTCAGCCTTTGGTACCTTGTGGGGTAGGATTCCTTTCGATTTCTGCAGGGATTATGTCCCTTGTGAGGGCTTCCAAGTTTAAAAAGGGGGAAGGGTGGAGTGTTTTCATCACACCTTTTCATTCTTATCTACTTGCCCAATATCTCTTAGTCTTGCAAGATGGCTCTCCCTAGTAGCATTGAGTTTGCCAACTACCTCGAAGTCTTGGAAGCTATGTGCTCTTATAATGTCGACTACGATTCTTTCAACATGCATTTAGTCTCCTTTGGCGTAATCGGCCTATTGAGTGGAATATGCTGATGGCGGCGGTACAATTCTGGTACCCCGAAGACCATGTATTCCACTTTGGGTTGGAAGAAGTTTGTCCTACCTACGAGGAATTTTCTACTATACTGGGTGTAAATCCCAGTGTTATTGCGGCTTTGCCAGAATTTTCCCGTTCTCTTAGGGATTTGTTGGCCGGGCTTCTTCACATTTCGCCTTTGATGGCTAGATCACTGGTTGCTGGAGGAATAATCTCCCTCCCGGCGGTGCTGTAGTTCGTGCATTTGCGGGAAGTAGGTGATGTTGGCTACGCTAGAGCTTTTATTTTGGGCATGATTTCAAAATTACTGTTGGTGACTAGGGAGGTGAAAGTGGACCCACAACTTCTAGCCATTACTTCATGGATGTCATACCATCGTAATCCTGCGGCGGTGATATTGGCGGAGACTCTGAGTGGCCTGGATGCCTGGAGAGAAGGTCGTTCTGACTTTTTGAGGGGTAGCTCTGTGATGCTGTTCATGTGGTTGTCTAAAAGATTTCTTTTGGTGACTCCTCCGGAGTATCCCTTATCGGTCGTACCCAACTTCTTCTCGCGCTACTTCATTCATGTTGGCCTCTATATTGAGAACTGGGAGAATTGGCTTGTGGAGCATGGGGCTTATGGTCTGTATTGGTGAGTATCTTAGTGGGGACAGTTGCAGCCCATTCTGGAGCCAGGAGAGTACTCATATGTGCGGCTGGTTGGTCTCAGATAGACCTCTTTTTATTTCCCTTGGCGGCTTTTGCGCCAATTCGGTTGGGCACAGGTCGTGCCCCCTAGAACCTCAAATTTCTTTCCGGTAGAAGATTTGACTGAGCGCCTGCGTCTGTTGCTTGGGTCCCTGTGGGAAAATCAGTGTCCGTCGACCCGTCCCTCTCAGTCTATCAGGAAGGTTTGGCATGTCCCCAAAGATTATATGAAGTGGTTGTGGAGGAGAGTAGTCAGCTAGATGTTGGCAGTAGAGACTGGATAAAGATGGTTTGTTTTATTTAACACCTTGGAAGCGGGTGTTGTCTTCTTTTCGAAGATGGTTAAGGCTCATCGGTCCATGGAGTGTTTACGGCACTTTATTCAGGCAGGGGAAACTTGGGAACCTCAGGATGTAGATGATGAGGGTGCAAGCTCCTCTGGTAGCTGTGGGTAGGACTCTTGGAGAGTTTAGTTATGTAATGGGGAATGTATGTGGGGATCTTATTTGGCCTTTTATAGTAGTGGAGAAGGGAGTTATCCGTTCCTTTTTCTTATGTAATTCGTACTGTAATTTCTTATTAATGAAATAAATAAGTTTCTGATCATCCAGCTGTGCCTTTCGATGAGTTTTGTATTTTGAATTATCTATACTAATCGCTAAGACATGCATAATCCTTTTGTTTAAGTATTTTTAAAATGAACCGCCGTTCTCGGAGGTAAGAAAAGAATAGTATTTTGTGAAAGAGAAAGGGTCGCGCTCATGTGAGGAGTATGAGTTGCCTACGTACCTATGGGTTTTTTTGAAAAGTTTTAAATAGTTTTTGTAGAGGATTAGGCCCACGTAGTTCTGGGTAGAGGGAAATGAAAAGTTATTTTTTTTGAATGGAAGGGGGATGAGAAGAGTCGTAGCGCGCCGAGATTTCGGACTAGGGGTAGAATTTCTTGAGACGGTCCAGGTTGACTGGACGAGCCATCTCCTCCCCATCTAGGTCAGTGAGCATGGCGGCACCGCCGGATAAGATTTTCTTCACAATAAAGGGGCCGCTCTAATTAGGCTTGAATTTCCCTCTGGGGTCCCAGATGGGTTCTATTATATCTTTGAGGGCTAAATCCCCCTCCCAGAGACCGCGGTCCTTGACTTTTTTATTGAATGATCGCGCTATTCGGTGATGGTAGCCCCGTATGTGATAAAGAGCTTTTAATCTTCTTTCATCTAGGAGGGCTAGCTCATCAACACGACTTTGGCACCAGTCTTCTTCACTAACTTTGCTTTCTAGCATGACGCATAGCGAGGGTATTTCTAGCTCCACAAAGAGAACTTCTTCCATGACGTAGACTAGGGAGTAAGGGATAGCCCTAGTAGAGGTTCGGATTGAGGTTCGATAGCCCCAAAGGGTGTACGGGATTCGGTCGGCCCAATCCCTACAACTTTCGATCATCTTGCTGATGATGTCTTTGAGGTTCTTGTTGGCATATTCAACTGCACCATTGGTCTGAGGTCGGTAGGGAGAAGATTTGTGTCTCTGAATCCCATACTCATTGACTACTTCTGTGACTTCTGCTTCGAAATGTAACCCGTTATCTAATACCAGCTCATGCAGGACCCCATATCGACAGATGATATTTTTCTTGAGGAATTTGGCCACTCTCTTGGCATTCAATACTGCGTATGACTCAGCTTCGACCCATTTAGTGAAGTAATCGATGGACACCAGGATGAACTCATGTTCGTTTGAAGACTTTGGTGTAACCTTCCCTATGATGTCGATACCCCAGGTGGAGAACGGCCAGGGAGAGGTCATGTTGTATAATTCTCGCGGAGGCAAGTGTTGAAGGTTGGAGAATTGTTGGCATTTGAGGCACCTCCGGACATAGGCGGTGCAATCCTGGGTCATGGTGGTCCAGTAGTAGCCCTGTCGGATGATCTTCTTGGCGAGCATGTGACCATTCATGTGGGGTTCTCATTCCCCGCTGTGGATTTTCTGCATTATTTTCTCAATCTCAGCCCCTGCGATGCAGGGTAGATGAGTTCCATCGAAGTTCCTCTTGAGTAGGGCTTTATGATAGATGATGTACTGGGCGGCCAGTCTTTGGAGGGTTGTTCAATCTTTCTTGTTGGAACCCTCGAGATACCTACCATGTTTGAGGAGGCACCAGATATCATAGTACCAGTAATTGGCTAGTTCGGGATCTTCAGTGGAGATAAGCTCAATTTGGTAGCAATGGGTCGGTTTATCTTGCTTTTGAACTAGGAAGGGGGTCATTGTTATTCCTTCGGGCATGTCGACCATGTAGGCCAAGGTGGAGAGAGCATCAGCTAGGTTATTCTTTGCTCGGGGTAGGTAATGGAAGGTGATATCTCGAAATTATGAGGCTAACTCTTCTAATTGGGCATGAAAGGGTTGGAGCTTTTCGTCCTTGACTTTCCACTTTCTGAGCACTTGACCGATGATAAGGGCAGAATCCCCGTAAACATTAAGGTATTGAATACCTTTATTGAGAGCAACTTTGAGGCCCACTATGCGTGCCTCGTATTCCGTCATGTTGTTGGTGCAAGGGAAATCCAATTTAATAGTGATGGGAGTGTGGGAGTCATCTAGGGCGACCAGAAGTATCCCAATGCCATATCCCTTTTTGTTGAAGCGTCGTCAAAGAACATTTTCCATCGAAGGTGGTATTGAGTGGTGCAGAGGATATTTTCATCTGGGAATTCGGAGATCCGGATATCTTCTTCGTTTATGGGAGAATCGGTGAGGTATTCAGAGATGGCTCTTCCTTTAATGGATTTCTGTGTGACATATACGATATCGAACTCGGTTAGGAGCATCAACCATCGGGCCATTCGACTGGACAAGGCGGGTTTCTCAAGCAGGTATTTAATGGAATCCATTCGGGATACAAGTTTGATGGGGAAAGTGAGCATGTAGTGTCACAACTTTTGGGTGACCCAGATAAGCGCAACACATGCCTTTTCTAAAGTAGTGTAGTTGACCTCATACCCAAACAATTTACGATTGACATAATAGATGGCTCTTTCTTTACGGGAGTCCTCAAGGTATCGGGCTAGCAAAGCCCCCGCTGCAGTGTCGGTTATGGTTAGGTATAGGAGGAAAGGGAGACCAGACTGTGGTGGAATGAGAACTGGAGGTTGGGTCAGATATTGTTTGATTTGGTCAGCTTCTTGACAGGCCTCATTCCAAACCTTGGTTGAATCTTTTCGAAGGAGCTTGAAGATCGGTTCACAGATGGAGGTTAGCTGGCTAATGAACTGACTGATATATTATAATTTCCCAATAAAACCTCGGACTTCTTTCTGTGTTCGGGGTGGTGGCATCTCAAGTATGGCCTTCGTCTTTACAGGATATGCTTCTATCCCCTTTTCGCTGACCATAAATCCCAATAGTTTTCCCTTTGTAACGCCGAAGACACACTTCTGTGGATTAAGTCGCATCTGATACCGTCTCAGTCGTTCGAAGAACTTCCGGAGAGCGGGAACATGACCTTCTCTAGTTTTTGACTTGATAATCATATCATCCACATAAACCTCGACCTCCTTATGGATCAGATCGTGTAGGATGGTTGTGGCATCCCTTTGGTAGGTAGCCCCAGCATTCTTGCGACCAAATGGCATGACGGTGTAGCAAAAGGTTCCCCATGGGTTGATGAATGCAATTTTTTCTTGGTGGTCTGGGTGCATCTTGATTTGGTTGTATTCGGCAAACCCGCCAACAAATGACTTTAGAGCATGACTGGCTGTGTTGTCCATGATCATGTCGATATTGGATAGCGGATAATCATCCTTTGGAGAAGCTTTGTTTAAATCTTGGTAATCTACACACATTCGAACCTTCCCTCCTGATTTCGGCACATGTACAATGTTGGATAGCCATGTGGGATATTCGATCACTCGAATGAAACCCACATTTAACTGTTTGACCACCTCTTCTTTGACCTTGAGAGACCATTCGGTGCGGAGTTTTCTCAAGTTTTGTTTGACTGGCTTGTAATCTGGGAGAGTGGGGATCTTGTGCTGAGCTATTTCAGGATCAATGTCGGGCATATCATCATAGGACCATGTGAAGACATCTATGAACTCCTTCAGCAATTCTTCGAGTTGTGCGCACTCATGCTCGTCAAGGGTGGCCCCTGTCCTAATCTCGCGTAGTTGGCTACTAGAACCGAGATTAATAACAACAGTCTCTTATTCATTAACTTGAACGCGGTTATGTTGTTTATTATTAACCTTATTTAGATTAGTTAAGAATTGTTCATTTGCAAAATCATCATCATCAAAAGTTCGACTAGAATCTAAACAATTAATGTAAGGCACAACAAGATACTCAAAATCTTCATTTATTTCATTGATAGGAAAAACAGAATTGAGAACCTCATCAAAAGGGGTCTGGATTACATTTGAGCAAGGATAGACAACAGAACAAGAAATAGGGTAAACATTGGGGTTAGGGGAGATTTCAAGGGATGGAACTGGCGCAACATGCTAGTTGAGGAGAGGAGTATCAGCAGCTTTAATCAGACGGGATGGGTCCATTGATGTAGTGACTGAATGAACCATGCAGAGTGCCAGCCCAGTATCTGTAAGTTGAAGGAATCTTCAAAATCGCTTTCCTCAGTCTCTTCGGTATCTTTGATGAGCGGTTGTACTTGGTGTGGGAAACTTTCGACCCATAGGTAGCTGTCTTGAAAAAATTTCTCCATTCTCGGCCTCATCTTCTTGTCTGTGTGGTCATACCATGGTTCTTGAAAATCGTAAAAGGGGAAGTCTTCGCCTTATTTGATGAATCGTCCATTTAAGGAGTCTCCTGAGATAGTTCGAATGCAGTCTGATCTTCTCTTTGGTCGAGACTGGCGGATCATTCTGAGATCTTATTCTAATGGTTGATACCCCAAGACACAAGGAGGGAAAGCTTTCTTCAGTTTGATGGGCTCAAGTATCCCTTGCTGCCTTTGCCCTAGCCCCAGTCCGGGCATAAAGTGCATGTTTCTGAACATTAGAATCACATTGACATTGCCATGAGGGTTATATTCTGGACAAACCCTTTCTTTTAAACCATCCCCTACCGGGAGTAGGAGTGGCTCGACTCAGAATCCTGATAGGAGCATACCATTTGACCCGTGCTATATCTCGAGAATTGGACTGCTGGTGCTTTCACCCCCGACATTTTTGTCGTCGCCCAAAATGGTGATGACTCGTCCATCGGCGAAAAACTTCAATTTCTGATGGAGTGAGGAAGACACACCCTTGATATTGTGGAGCCAGGGTCGTCCGAGCGACAGGTTGAAATAAGATGGGATGTCTATGACTTGGAATTCAACGACAGGGTTTATAGGGCCAACCACTATTGTAAGTTTTATGGACCCCATCACCTCAAGATGGGTATTATCGTAGGCACGCACAGCGGTGGAGGTTGGAACGAGGTCGCTTTTTTTTAGGCCTAAACACTTGAAGGTTCTCAATAGGCAAACATTCAAGGCGGATCCTTATCGAAAAGAGAAAGTGTCACAGCCTTTCCCATAACTTCGATGGAGATATTGAGTGCATGATTGTGATTTGGCCCAATTCTGGGGATTTCTTCTTCAGAAAATGATAGCATTCGGGTAGAGGTCAAGGATCCGACCAGATTTACCTCTTCTTCTGGTGTGGTAGAGGGAGGAACTATGGGTCCGGTGAGTAATTTGATTAAAGCATTTTTGTGCAGCTGGGAAGACATGAAAATCCCCCATAGAGTGATGTTAGCTTGGGTTTTCTTCAGTTGATCGAGGATCTTGCTCTCCTCGATGGTCATCTCTGGCATAGGAAGGATTTCAATGCCCTTCCCTTTGTCATTTACTCGTAGTGAGCTCGGAACCTGGTAATGTCTCCCTGATCTGGTCATGTGATTTACTGAAGAAGGAAAGAACATGAATCCCGTTTTCTCGTCAATCTCAGGTTGTGTTGCCACCCTATTTATTTCTCTGAGGAGTTCTTCAAATGATATCATCCCACATATGTCGGCTACTAGGCCAGCCCTTCCTGAAGCTTGTTCTTCACTCGAATCTTCGAATTCTTCCCCCCATCCGATGGCAATAATTCTATCTTTCCATGTAAAGTCGATGCATTCCACAACTTCAACGGATTCTTCATACAGGTCCTCCCATTCTGTGGGGATATGTGTGATTGAAGGGA
The DNA here is from genome assembly GCA_949130495.1 of Sambucus nigra. Lineage (NCBI taxonomy): Eukaryota > Viridiplantae > Streptophyta > Magnoliopsida > Dipsacales > Adoxaceae > Sambucus > Sambucus nigra. The sequence goes on from OX422221.1 coordinate 350,306,199, forward strand.
CCAAGCGCCCTTATAGCTTCAAAGTGTCAAGTAACCCGATGATACTGCAAATGTTGTTGGTTTGCCCAAATAATTCTTCCATAGCTTGGAAAACATCATCTAGGCTGACTTCGTCGGTTGGTAACACCCACTTGTCTAAATCTCGGGCCCATTTTTGTGCCTCCAAGAACAGTGTGATGAACTTCTGGCAATCGATGACCATCTGTGAGGGCAATTTCAGCCCAAACTCTAGGAGTTGGTTTAAAACCTATGATAATTCCATACTTTCGTTTTCAAAATGGGTATGGACAGCGATGCATGCTCTGGTAAGGAGTGACAGTGCCTGATCTGCGAGGCTAGTAGGCTGTAGGAGGAAATATGGGCAAGTTTGAAGAGGTTTAGGAGAGTATATGGGTGTGATTTGAGTTGAGGGATCAAAATCTGGGTTTTCTTCTAAGAAGATGGCATTGACATGATTCGAAAGTGGATTGTGAGTAGTGTTTGGATTATGATTGGCTGGTGGGGCGATGGTACCCCGGTCAATGAGATCTTGGATTACATTCCGGAGATGAAAGCATTGGTCGATGGTATGGCTGACAGTTTGGTGAAAGGCGCAATGAGCATCGGTCTTGAAATTTCTTGGGAGTGGGTTTGGCAATGGACGTGGATCCAAGGGTTTAATAAGGTTTCGCCTTAACAGGACTTGGTCAACTTTAGAGAGGGGAGCATGGAGCTCAGTGTATTCCCTTCGGATGGGGGCAGGGTGGCTTTCTGGTGCCCATGATGTGGTTGGTTGAGAGATGTTGTTGATGGTTGAGACTGTAGCACTGGTAGGCTTGTCATACTTTCTAGGGGTGAATTGTCCGGACACCTTTTTTGGTTCAACCTCTGTTCTAACGAGGCTTTCCTTGATTTCCACTCCAGCCTCTCTGAGAGCTCGGAAGTGGGGATAGTATTGTCCTCCCATCATCGCTCGAACATGGGGCAAGAAGTTTTTCTTCACTATATTGACCTGTTCTTCCTCGGATGGTCGATTAGTCATGGTAGCTGCTCACTCCCCCCACCGGGTTATGAAGTTACTGACTGATTCTCCAGGATTCTATTTGAGCAGCTCTAAATCATGATGGGTGACCTCAAGCTCTTCGTTGTATTTGTACTGTGACATGAATTCTCGGGCTACTTCCTCCCAGCTACGGATTCTGGATTCCTTAAGAGATAAAAACCATCGGAGGGCACTATCCTTCAAAGTTTGCTGAAACAATTGGGCCATCACTTCTTCACAAGCCCCTAGTAGAGTCATAGAACGATGATAACTGCGAAGATGAACAATTGGGGGTCTACTCCCTCCGAACTTCTCGATATTTGGCATCTTGAACTTCTCGGGTAACCTTTCTTTAGGATAAGGAGGCATGTGGGTGTAGTCCATGTAATTCCCAGAGATCCTGACTTGGTCAAACTTCTTGGTGAGCATCTTAAGATCCTCTTTGACTTTATTCAACTCCTCTTTTAGATCAGTGGCCATAGGCAGGTTAGCCATAGGCTGGGCAATGTTTGACATTAGAAGTTGGGCAGGCGGCGGCCCATTGGCAGGAGGGGCACGTAGAGCGTGCTGGTATTCTTCTGGAACCCAGATAGGCTCGGGTGGACCCATAGCATGAGGGAATAGGGCCTCGGGCTCTTGAGGAATAAGAACTTGGTTTCGTTGCATCTCTCGAACCTCAGTTTGAAGGTTGTCAATCTTGGACACGAGCTGAGCTAGGACTGTCGTCATATCCGGCTGTATGACTAGTGCTTGATCTGTATTCTCCATGGAAGATGGATGGATTCCGAACTCGAAAGAAGTAGTAGAGGAACGGATGAAACTCTGGGGTGATTTGACTGAAGACCGAAGCCAATAGGGAGCTAGGGCAAGGTCTTGCAATCGACCTAAGAAGGCGTAGGATGAGATTTATTTTTGAGAAAAAGGAAGAACTATTTTTGGATTTTTGATAAATAAGGGAGAAATGTTTTTGGATTTTTTGATAAAGAAGGGAGAAATGTTTTTGGATTTTTTTGATAAAGAAGGGAGAAATGTTTTTGGATTTTTTATAAAGAAGGGAGAAATGTTTTTGGAGACGTAACTCAGCATGATTATTATGATTATTATGCTTATTATTCTTTCATTTGTATTTAATTCTCCTAAATGTAATGCCGAACGGGACCCAAACCTGGAAAAGTGGGGGTCTTAATATATGCAAAGCTACGGTTTGGATTTGTAACCAGGCTCACGGATAGGGTCCCGTTTTAAAAATGCGCAAAAATTTGGGCGACAGATCGACCCGAAATTTTGGCAGAGTTTCGGGTCGAAATCGACAATCTAATGTGCGTGTCCTAGGTCTGACACCTATATGAGGGTATGCAGTTGGTTGGGTGAATCAGCATGGGTTCCCCCCTTTGGCGTGACTTCCACGATATACGTCTTGCTCTTGCGGGAAATCGGTATGTGTCGACAAGCCATTTGATATACCTGAGTGTATGTGAATTGCCTCACCATATACCTCGTGGGGACGGTATGTGTGAGAGCGAATTCGATATACTCGACGTACGTGAATGAATTCCCTACAATATACCTCCCATCATGACTTCGGTCAAGCGGTACGATGCGGGGGAACCGTTCGATATACCTCGAAGGTACTTGGCCAATGGAAGGTGAGAGTCATATCACTTTGGCTAACTGCGACCTGTCGGACCAGCGCCCATCACGAAGTGACCCTCCAGTTACTAGGTAAAATTTGGTCAATTTCAATGCTCTTTTGGTGATGTCATGTGAATCATGCATGATTCTCTTATTAGTATCTTATGATAAGAATGCCTTTCTTGATTATGCCAAACAGGGAGCGAAGTATAAGTACCCCAAAAGGTACACGAAGTATGGATGGGTGATGCGTGCAACATGGGGATATACATGTGATCCTAGGTGCACATGGTGTGAAGTGTACGTGGAGAAATTTCTACAAGTGTGTGAACATAAGATAAGAATGGGATACATATGAGAAAGGGGAACTTGCAAATATGGGGGAAACATAAGCAAATATAGCATTCATGTAAATAGAGTCAAGCCCACAAACAAAGCACATATCCCCAACGGAGTCGCCACTGTGGCCATCCCCGATCCTCGCCGTGCGGGCGGGCCCCTAGAGGAAAGGATCCTTCGGGTCCCGCACGTCCCTCTCGGGAGCGCTTCAGCCGGCGTCGTTTGAGATGTGGCATAAAAATGTAGAGAGATTAAGAGTCGCCAGTCTATTTTACTCAAAACAGACAAAAGAAAAAGGGGAAGCCATCCCGAAGGATGGCATCCAAAGACATACTGGTGCGTGCGAAACCAAGACGATTCGAGAAGGGTTCGGAGGCTTAGTTACGAAATGGGAAGGTGTTAGGCTCCCATTCCTCCCTTTCGGTCTCTCATGAATATTTTTTCTTTTCCTTTTGTTTCCCCCCGTGATATGTGTGCATGTGTATATATATAGAATGGAGGTAGGAATCCTCGACTTGTATCATGGAAAAGATAAAGCGAGTCGTCCGTAGGAAGAAATAAGAATAGTATTAAAAAAATAGGATTTACGCGATTACCCCTACGTTGACCGTTATAATGGAACGATAACGCATATGGAGTAATACGTTATTAAGGGCAAGTATATAGAATATAAGGGAAATGGATTTAGAGAAGATAGAAAATGAGATAAAAAGTGAGAAAAAGGACTCGAGTCTCGAGTTTTACCCCGAGATGCCTACGTAGCCTATAAAGACATCAAAGTTCTTGTAGTTCGCATACAAAATGAGGGGTGGGGTTTATCCCATAAATCCAAATGGGGAATCTCTTATTTGTAAGTGTGTGTGTGTGTGTGTGTAGAAAAAGTGTTTTAGTTATGAGAAAAGTGTGGAAAAAGTGTCAGAATCCCTACTTGGAATTTATGAGCAAACCCTCTTTTTCTTGTTTTTTGGGTTTGATTATTATGAAAATAGGAGATGTGCAATAATAATAGATAAAAAATATATTAGGATATGTGAGATGAGATAATAAAAGCACTAAATAAGAAAACAAGTTATTGGGAATTTAAGAGAACTTAAGAGAGAGTTTGAGAAAGTTGGACCTTCTTGAAGATCTTGAGCTTGATCTTGAATGTTGGAGAGCAGCCTTTGCACTTGGATGATGATGTAGAGTGACTAATTCACCAAGTTTGATGAAAAGGGTGATGAAAAGTGGAAGAAAAAAAGGGATTTGGAAGTTGAAATCACGCTGCCTTTGGGCTGGGATGCGTTGAGAGAGATTTCTATCAGATCTCGGCTCTCCTTGCAAATGAGGTGAAGGCCTCTTTTTATAGGCCTAGGTAAGTGGCGATCGGCATATATCTGTTCCCGCCTATCGGCATCGGCATATATCTATTCCTGCCTATCGGCAGGTGCCAATAGGCAGGGTCTGGAACCTGCCATTTGGCAGTGCGCTTCAGGCTTTTTCGGAAAATCAGTCGCTAAGGGCAAACCGTTGGTCAGAATCATGCACGGGGCATACTGTTGGAAAGGTAATTCAGATATCTTCGAAAGTCCTCTGGACCTCTCCCAGGTTGGGAGTTACTAGGGATTTGGTAACTGAAGAATCCAATTCAATTTGGTAAATGGAGTTATCTGGTTTAACATAAAATCAAATTTCTTTATATCTAATAATGATCCAAATATTGAGGAATCTGTCATTATAAAAATCCAAACCAAAGGAATAGGAATGAAAGATACCTCTAGAAATATGTCGATACATTGAAAAACAATCCATGAATTGACAACTCTACCACATTCTAATATACATAATGTGGATAGAAATATTTGAACCACGACCATTTGATTCGGCAATACAACCTATATTAATCAATTGGAGAGATTTGGAAGTACCAAAACAATGGATACTACCCCAAATAACAGAACCACCTCCTGAAAAACAACTAAATAACGTTGAATTACAGGTCTCTGGTAATAATGTTTATTTTAAAAATAAACAATCAGCAAATTGGCAAAAGAATTTTCCTGACAATGATTGGGAAAAATTAAAAGGAAAAAACCTTTTAAAAGGCGAGAGTAGTAGTAATAGTAAACCTCCTATTGCTATGAAAAATGTACTAGTACCAATTTTACCTAGAACAAATTATCTAAAAGAAGATAATATAAAATCCATTGAAATATATCATTTCCAATTAGGAAAAGAAGAAATTATCTTTTCACCAAGCCATGGAAAGAGAAGATATACTTATGTATTAGGTTACTTCAATTTTGCAAGCCATAAACCATATAGTCTTTGCACATTAATTGATACAGGAGAAACAATATGTTCTTGTAGGCCTAATTCTTTCAATTTTGCAGGTTATAAACCATATAGTCTTTGCACATTAATTGATACAGGAGTAACAATATGTTCTTGTAGACCTAATACTTTGCCTCCTGAAAATGGATAAAAATGAAAAATCCTATTGCTGTAACAAGCATCAATGGGACACAAAATTTCATTGATTTAAAAGCCAAAAAAATGGTTATATGGTTTAATGAAAAGAAATTCATTATTCCAAAAATCTTACGCTTTCCAGAAATTCATGGCGATTTTATATTAGGCAACAATTTTATCTCAGAATATTTGCCTATAAGTTTTGATGAGGGAACAGTAAATTTAACCCTTAATAAAGATGTAGTAAAAATCCCTTTACTACCACAACATAAATATAACTGCGAAAGAGATTTTTGCCCTACTAAGAAAGGAGATATAACCCCTTTCATTAAAGCCCTTGAAGAAACTCATTGGCTTTATACTATATTAAATGATAATTTTAGTGAAAACCCATTAAAATTATGGGACAAAAGTCCAAGATATTGTAAACTCAAACTAAGATATCCCAATGTCATTATAAGAGTAAAACCAATGATCTATACCAGAAATGATATAGATGAATTCGATAAACAAATCAAAGAATTATTGAAAATAAATCTTATTGAAGAAACAATAAGCCCACACTCTAGCCCCGCCTTCATGGTGAGAAAACACAACGAAGTCAGAAGAGGAAAATCTAGAATGGTTATAAATTATAAAAGATTAAATGAACAATTAGAATTTGATGGTTATTTTATCCCAAGAAAGGATGTATTAATTAACCAAACTCAAGGAAAAAAGTTCTTTAGCAAATTCGATTGTAAATCTGGATTTTGGCAGTTAAAACTAACTGAAGAATCCAAACCATTGACAGCCTTTAGTACCCCTAGAGGTCATTATCAATGGAATGTTATGCCTTTTGGACTAAATACAACTCCTCAGGTATATCAAAGATGGATGGACAAAATATTTAAAGACCTTAAAGATTTTTGTGTTGTCTATATAGATGACATCCTTGTTTTTTCCAAAACAATAGAAGAACATAGATATCATCTAAAAATTATTTGTAAAAAATTCCAAAAAATGGAATTATTTTATCACCAAAGAAAATTGATGTTGAAAAAATAGAGATTAATTTTCTTGGCATAATCCTCAACCAGGATGGCCTACAATTACAAGATCATATCATCTCTAAAATAAGAGATTTTAATGAGGAAATTTTGGATAAAAAACAATTACAAAGTTTCCCAGAAATCCTTAATTATGGAAGAAATTTCATAAAAGGATTATCCCAAAAAGAATTACCACTTCTTGAAAAACTTAAAAAGAATGAAGTTTTTACATGGAGTGCTAATGATACTCTTATTGTTAAAATAATTAAACAAGAGATAATAATTAATTGTCCAAAAGTTTTTTTCCTAAAATAGGAGATAAATTAATATTAGAAACTGATGCTTCAGATAATTACTGGGGATGTGTTCTCAAAGCAATTCCTACATAATATTGGAATGAAAACAATCCTTCCAATACTTTTGGTATCCGTGGTAAGAAAACCACTGTTCAAAAATCAATTCAAAAACATGAATTGATATGTGGATATAATTCAGGGAAATTTAAACCAAATGAACTGAATTATATTATTTTTGAAAAGGAATTATTGGCAATTAAACTCGCTCTTAAAAAATTCCGTATTTTCATAGCACCGAAGACTTTATTATGAGAACAGATAATAAATCCATAAAAGACTTCCTAATAAATAAAAGAAATATTTTAGAAGGAAGAAGAATTAAATGATTCAACCACATTGCCATTTATACTTTTGAAATTGAGCATTTAAAGGGTACTAACAATTTTCTTGCAGATTATCTTAGCAGGAACTATGATGAAAAACCTACTAACCAAGTAGAGTCTTCAGAAACCTACTAAACAAGTGGAAAATGTTAAATATTTTAAAATAACACCCACTAAACAAGTGGAATATTTTGAAATATATTTTATCCAAACCACTAAACAAGTGGCTTTTTTTTAGGATGGGAGATAAGCATCCAGGTGAAACAAAATGAGATTGGGTAACTATCGCTAAAAAGGAAAAACCCAAGCATCATCATCCACACAGCCTAAACCAAACCCTGTTTATATTGTGTTAAGTGGAAGAAACCCATGCTTCTATGATAATTGGAACCAATATTTTATGCAAGTAAACAAATTTCCTAGTGCATGCCACCAAAAATTTAATACTATGCCAGAAGCCATAACTGCATGGGAAAATTGGATGAAACAATTAGGACCTCCTAATATGATTTACCAGTTCTCCAAACTTCAGACCAAAGAAAACCTCCTTGATACTGAAACCTATGATTTTCACAATCCAGGAATCCCCTGTGAATTGTATACACCCTTAAATGAAGCACGAAAATCTCATCTCCGAGACAGAAGAAAAGATTTTAGAAAAAACATGAGTATCCTTGCTGACAAAATTGCTAAACAAACAGCAACTTTAGATAAATTTAAAAGTCTGAGCCTCAAAATTTTGAAAGGCTTAAACTATGAAAATGAAAATTTTTCTTTAGAAAAAATTGATACTTTTCTGGAATTTTCTGAATTACTGGAAAATGATTTTTCAGACAAAATCTTCAACACTATCAAGAGAATTTTCCTATTTGAAAAAGAAAAGGTAATTCTCCCACGTCCTCTATTTTAAATCGAAATTTTACCAATAATCAAGGACCACGAGCAAAAGATAAAAAGTCTTTTACTCCATTTTGATCAAAGCTTAAATTATAGTGATGGCATGCCAAAACTGCATTTCATTACTGAAGAAGGATATCCACCTTAGGATATTGAAACAATTGAATGGGGATTAGTAAACAAACTAATATTCTCCAATGTAGCTTGTTTCAATCACTTTGAATTCTTACCCATGATGATCAAAACCATGATTTATCATGTTTTGATAAAAATCAAATACAAATATACTCGCTATTTATCATTCCATATTACTAGCACAATTGGTTGGCAGTCTCGAGAAATTTTCTATCAACCCTACCAAATTTGGTACCTCAGAGCCACTGAGGATTGTGAATGGGACGAAATTGAACAAAATTGGGAGATTGCACTTACTGTACCATTGGACCAGTTGGATACAACGAGATATTGGTCACAAAACCTTATCAATATTTCAAATTATGCATATTACTTTTATTGGGAAACAGTCTTAAAATTCATGGTAACTGATGGAAGGCGATTATTTGTTATCGATTTACCGATAAACTACACTACCTCGCTTGAACAATGGGTGGAAGTTAGGGAGTTTCAAAATAATTTGAAAAATAAAAATAATTTAGACGTTCCCTATGAACAATTAAGCCATGCGGAAGAATATGAACAAGCACAACAATATGGCCCTCTAAATCACAGCCCTAATGATAGTATGTCATTTGATTCTATTGCTGAGGCCAATATTGCCAATGCATTCGATGCTTGACAAATGGATGAAGAAAATCAACCCACATGGACGACTACAAAAGATCCAGCAAACGAAGTGGGGCCCGCAAGTGGTCAGTAATCAACTGATGCATGCAATGACGATTTGGACGTTCAAAACAAAAAACATCCAAATCAGTTACTATTTTCTTTTTAAATTACTGTGTGCTTTTACTATGCACCTACTTAGGCCTATCAATTGAGCCGAGCAGGCTCGAAGCCCGCTTGCTCAGCCCGCTAAATTTGGGCCGAGCTTTTATTGAGTTTGAGCCGAGCCGAGTTTGAGCCGAGATAGTAAGCTCGAATTCAATTTGATCCGAGTGCGAGCGAAGAACTTTCAAGCCCGAACTAGGCTCGGCCCGAAATAATATATCTATCTATCTATATATATATACAAAATTATTTTATTTTCTATGCTATGTAAAAATTATTTTAAAACAAAATAATTTTTATAATTTTATCCTTGTGCAAATAAACTATTGGAAATAAACTATTGGACTTAATATTAAAGAAAAAAAAATAAGGTAGGTCATTTATTAATTTACTTTACTTAATCTTATGGGACTTGTCAATATTAGTGCTAAAATTTCTTTTTTTTAGTGCTGAAATCTGTTATTTTAGTGCTGAAATGGGGGTTTTTAATGCTAAAATATCAATATTAGTGCTAAAATGTGTTTTTTTAGTGTTTTGAAATTAATTTTTTAGTGCTAAAATGTGTTTTACTAATGCTGAAATGTTAATATATTAGTGCTGAATTATATTTGTTTTAGTGCTGAAATCTGTTTTTTATTGCTAAAATATATTTCTTTATTGCTGAAATATGAATATTAATTATTAAAATAAATAAATATGTATTGAAATATTCAATTTGGGCCGGCTCAAATTAGGCCCGAAGCCCGATTTATTTTGTGAGCCGAGCTTGAGCCAAGCACTCTCAAGCTCGTTCGGGCCGAGCTTGAGCTTGAGCCAAGTAAATCAAAATCGGGCCGAGCTTGATCGACCATAGGCTCGGCTCATAGAGCCCGATTGACAGGCCTACACCTACCGTGCACCTTTTTGAAAACGGATGAAACCTTTCCTTTTCTTCTTTTTCTTTTCCTTTGTTTAAACATTCGGCAACCCACGCTTTTATTTTATCCTTAATCTTATATTCAATTAGAATTAAGAAATTTTAGGATCCGGTTTCTATAAAAGGAGAGCATCTCCTTCAGTTGTAAATCATCAGTTGTAACTTTCTCTTCTCTCTCTCTTGTAATATTCTCTCCACTTATAATAATAGTAAGTTTGTATGAATAATATCTCGTTCATTTCCGCACTTGTGTAATTGGTATCAAAGCCTTATTACATCTTGTTATCAAAGGTTAGTATTCTAATTATGTCTATTTAAATATGAATATTAAGGTAGAAACTATCATACTCCACCATCGAACTTATGTTTCTAGAGAAAATTTTAAAGTAAAATACAGAGTTATTGTAACTAAGTGTCGTAATAATTGTTGTATGAAATATCGCTTAATCCTAGTCTTACATAAATAATTGTGTGTCTATCTGTTTTGTAATTAAGGTGAATTAAACATAGTAATAATATTATATTTTGAAAATATTTGAAGTTTTCATAAAACCCATATACCTATTATTGTTTCAAAGCCCATATTTCCGTTTGCCAAAATGCTACTGGAGTTAGCCATCGGCGTTAGGAAAATCGGTAGTAGGCACCTGAAACAACATATAATAGGAGGTCTTAGGTACCAACGGAATATGATAAGGATGATCTAAATAATAATAATATTAACCTACAATGTTTAGCACAATGGTTACAAAAATATGAGTCTATGTATAATCATAATTTACATATTGATAGAAAATATGAAAATTATATTAGTAAAATTAGTACTACTATAAATAGTTTAACTGATATAGTCTTTAGTTGGGTAAAACGAACTGAAAGACGTCAGATAATAAACCAAAACTATGTAGAGAAAAAACTAGATAGTATTGAATTAAACTTAAACAAAGTTGATCAAAAAATTAGTCAACTCGAAACATTTTCAAATCTAGATTTAAAAGGGGAGACTAAACAAAAAATTGAAAATCTATTAAACAAAATAGATAATCAAAACCCAGAGCAAACTGGCATGAATAACCCAGGGGATAACAATATTCCTAGGTTATATTATGGTTCGGAAGAAATTAAAGATCTTCAAACAGAAGAATTCAGCTACACCGAATATATAAATGTTCGTGAAATATTAGATTATTGGAGACGTCTATACAAAGATCCAATATTAACTGTCTCAGAACGAAATAAACTCATTGAACAAATACAAACCATGTATTTGGAAAATGAAAAACTATTACAACATTATCAGTATGAATTAAACCAATATTCATCTGATGAAGAAGATTTTCCACCACATGTAGTAAATACAATTGATGGAAAATGGAAGGCTGAAGAACCACTTCAGGAATTCCAAAATTGGGCAGCTTTTGAAGATTATATGCAAACCCCTGCATATAAAAATGAAAAAGAAGATTTTGTTAAAACAGGCAATGCTTCTACAGCTTCTACAAGTAATACTAAGAATGAGAGATACTAATTAGTATTGCATTATGATCTTTACTAAGTGCGAATAGTAAATAATTGATAATTGTGGTTATACGGCATAATGAGTGACATGTTCATATTTTATTTTATTTCATCGGGAGTCGCATGTAGACTATTTTAAGGTGAGAAATGAGAAATATAATTTAAGTGACTCGGATGATAAGTTAAGGTCACGAATAATTTCGGATGGGTCAAAATACTCGGAATAGGTACCAGGGGACTGCCTGTCAGGAGCGTGTTAATTTTCAAAGCTTCACTTCATTCGCCTAGCGAATGAAGTGGAAAGGGATTTTTTTATAGAGAGAGAGTAAGGGGGTTTTCTGGGGCTTTGATGCAGGGCCATATATATTGCAAAACTTTCGTAGATAGGATGGAAACACTTTCATGAGAAGAGATGGTAGGCTTGATACCGATACAACTGCTTATCACCCACCTTAGAATCAACCAGTTCAGAAAGGCTTTTTAGGAAGGAGGCCCCCCTCCCTCCTATGTTGTAAAAGGGAAGTGCGGATCTTTCTGCAACACTCTTCCAACTTGATGCTGCCCTTGAATCCAAAAGTACCGGCTTGATTACCCCCTAAGATAAGAGGAGGATAAGAGGAGGATATAGGTCCCGAGTTAATTTTGGACCAAATCGGCACCTATTAAGAGCGTTTTGGTTATTTTCAAAAAGCGGTGAAGGGACCTATGAAATTTAGAGCCATATATATGATATTTAGAAATTGGGTTTAGGGATCATAACACAAAAAAGTTAGAGAGGCCATTAGAGAGGAGAGAGAGAACCTATTTTCAAAGCTTAAAGAGGGATTTTGAAAATAGGCTCATTGCAAAAAGTGGAGATATGTTCTCCCTTCTCTCTAAGACTCCCCTACTCAATATCGCTTATAACCTCCTTCAAACCACCTCCTTCTACCTTTACAACACCACCTAACCTCCTCCATGGCCACCACGCTACCCCCTCCTGCCTCTTCTAAACCTCGTTTAAACCCATTAACATCCAAGGCTGGTTCTCGTCCCACAAACCATGTTTCCCATCTAGGTGATGCTTAGGTGGAGGTCGGATATTAGCCATCTATGACCCTAAATTGTATTGTTGTTCACGATAAACCAGTTGGTATTGTCCTGGATTCTGGCCCCACACCTATCAGTGGTGAGACCACGACTTTATTGTGCCTTATGACGTTGTTGGTATTCCTTCCGACGTTGTGTTGGAGTTTTCTTCTAGCGATTTGGAGATTGAAGAGGGTCAGGTGATTGCCTCGTGTGATAACATCTCCAGGGCTAACAAGAAACTGAGTAGATTAAAAGAGCTATGTGAGGAAAAATATGCATATTGGGAGTTTTTTACGAGTAAAGTCTTTACCCCCGAAGACGTGAAACAGTTCAGGTTTCTCGGTGATCGGAAGGAGCTAGAAGCCACATCTTTGGAGGTAGTTGGTAGGGTTGATGGGTTACAGAATGTTGGAGGATCTGGTAGTAGCGTGGGACTTGATAACTCTGTCAGGGGTATGGGGGTTGGTGATGCCAACCTTAACTGTGTTGTTCCTACGTTGTCAGATAATCGTACTGTACACACAGGTATGAAAATCTCCATTTGTAGATACGTGGGGATGGAAAATCCAAACAAGGATGGCGTGGCCCATGTGGGTCAGACTTGGAGTTTTATCACTGCTACAAGGAAAAAGCCTTAGATCAAATTGTCCTATCACCAATTTGAGGTGGTGGACTCCATTATCACAGTTAAAACACCTGTTGAGGTGGCCAGCGGGGGTCATGGACATTGGGTGAACAGTATGGTGGGTTATTTTCTTAGGACAAAACTTCCTTATTCTCTCGTTAATAATGTGGCATTTAGATTGTGGGGGAAGTGCAGCCTCACCAAGGTCATTGCACACTATAAGGGTTTATTTTTCTTCCTCTTTGATAATCGGGACAAGGTGATTGGCAATGGCTCGTGGCATTTTACGGGTATTACCATAACCCTAAAAAAATGGCAACCAAACTTTAACTTTGATAAGGAAACATGAAAAAGATACCTATGTGGGTAAATTTTTATGATATTCCAGTGCAACTTTGGACTGAGGAGGGTCTCAGTTACATTGCATGTTATGTAGGCCTGCCATTGTATGCTGATGCGATGATAGAGGAGATGAATCGGATAACCTTTGCATGTATTTGTATTGACGTGGAGGCTAGAGAGACTTAACCTACTTGTGTCAATGTTGTTATGGAAGTTGGTACTGCTGCAAAGGTTAAGGTGGAGTTCCAAGCCAAACCACCATCATGCCCACATTGCCTTATTTTTTGTCACAACCTTAGTGTATGTCCCAAAAATAAATGTGCAGGTGAGGCTAAAGTAAAGACAACACAAGCTAGACAATCTACCACCTCTACTGTGGGAGGCTAGACGCAAGTACTCAAGAAGGTGAACTGTGATACCAGTTCAGTGTTAGAAGTTGGATAGACCTTGGGTAATGCTACTTCTGAAATGGAAGTTGAAGTGGAATGTCTTCCTCAGACTACCAATAACCTTATCGCTTCTCCACCAATCCACTTATCAAACTCCTTTAGTGCAGTTTGCTTGGATAGTGATGCTGAATTAACGCCTGCCCCTACTACCTTGGCAAAGCGAGTTATCATAGTTGATGAACTTTCACTGAAAAATGGCGCAGGGGGGGGGGATGTTAGAATGGTGGGCAATAGCACTGGGAAGAGTAGGAAGATGGGGAAAGGAAACAATACTAGATGATCAAGTTAACTTCCTGTAACATTAGGGGCCTTAATTCCCCTCACAAACAAAGGGGGGTTAATAAGCTGATTAGGGATAACAGTATTGATTTGGTGTGTTTGCTTGAAACTAAAGTTAGGAAAAATAACTTAAACTAACCTTGACCGCTCACACCCTCCTTTTAGCCAACATTGTCTACCCCATCAACATCTTCTAACCTCTCCTATGGCCTCTATGCAAACACCTACTGTTTCTTCGAGGCTACTTCCTAAGCCTATTGCTGAGGCTATTTCCATTATCCATGAGCCCTGTTTGGAAGCCTCTCAGTTGGAGGTCATTTGTCAGTAATCCATCCTGTGGCGCGTCTTGCTGTCAGGGGTAAACTAGTTGTTTCTGATATGGTTACTGCTCCCACATCATCAAATGGTAAGACCTTGGATTTAGTGCCTTTTTGATGTTGTTGGTATCCCCTCCGACCCTGAGTTGGACCTCTCTTCAAGCGATATGGTGATTGAAGAAGGTCGGGTGGTTGCCTCGTGGGATAGCACCTTCAGGGAGAACGAGAACGTGAATAGACTACAAGAGTTGTTCGAAGAAAAACATGCGTATTGGGAGTTTCTCAAAAGTAAGGGCTTTATCGATGAAGATGTCAAGAGGTTTAGGTTTCCCGATGACCGGAGTGGGAGAGGAACTAACTCTATAGTGGTTGAGGTTAGGGTTGATGAGGTACAGTTAGGTGGTGTGGCTGACAGTAGCTTGGGGCTCAATAAAGCTGACGAAGACAAGGTGATGGATGCTAGCAACCGTAACATTACTTCCCATGTTCAGTCAGATACTCGTACTATACCCGTACCTTATGATTTGAGAACCGTCAGTATAAAGGCTATTGGTCTATCAACCATGAGCAAGGATGGCACGACACAAATGGGCAAGACATGGAGCTCTGTCACTGCTACCAGGAAGCAACCAAAACTCAGGCTTACGTATCACCAACGTTTTGTGGTAGACTCCATTATCACAGTAAAACCTCCAGTCGAGGTGGCCTCCGGAGGTCATGGGTGTTGGGTGAACAATATGATGGGTTATTTCCTTGGGACAAAACTACCTTACTCTATTGTGAATTGGGTGGCATTTAAACTGTGGGGGAAATGTGGCCTAACTAAGGTCATTGCTCATGACAAGGGCTTTTATTTCTTTCTCTTTAACAACCCCACCCAAAGAGATGAGGTGATTGATAATGGGAAGTGGCACTTTGCTGGCATTACCATCATCCTTAAAAAATGGCAACCAAACTTTAACTTTGATAAAGATACGCTAAAGAAGATACCTATGTGGGTTAATTTTTATGAGATTCCAGTGCAACTTTGGATTGAGGAGGGTCTCATTTACACTGCTAGTTCGGTGGGACTTCCTTTGTATGCAGACGCGGTGACAGAGGAAATGAACAGGATTACCTTTGCACGTATATGTATTGATGTGGAGGCGAGGGAGACTTACCCTTCATGCATTAATGTGGTAATGGAAGACGGCACAACTGCTATAGTTAAGGTGGAGTTTCAAGCCAAAACACCTTCATGCCCACATTGCCTTGTGTTTGGCCACAGTCTTAATGGATTCCCTAAAGATAAAGTTGATGGTGGTAATAAGGTCGATACCCCGCTTGTTAGAAAAGATCCCGCTACTGTTGGAGGTTAGACTCAGGTTGTTAAGAAGATAAGAGGTGAGGTCAGTTCAGTGAATGAAGTGGGTGAATCTTCGTGTAATGCCAATGTTGAGATGAACGCTAACATAATCAGCTATCCGTGTAATGCTAATGTTAAGAATGGCATTGAAACTAATTGCCCTACTAAGAATAACGATGATCCACCTGTTCCACTGTCATCCTCCCCACCTGTTCCTCTATTGAACTCTTTCAGTGCGGTGTCCATGGATAGTGATGTTGATTTAACGACTGACCCTACAGCCCTTGTAAAGTGCGTTGTCAAAGTGGACGAACTTGCCAAGAAATTGGTGGGGGAAGAGAAAACCGTTGGCAACAGTAGCGGGAAGAATAAGAAGAGAGGGAAAGGAAAGAAGACTAGATGATAAAGTTAGCTTCTTCGAACATTAGGGGCCTTAATTCCCCTCATAAACAAACGAAAGTCAATAAAATGATTAGGGATAACCAACTTAATTTGGTATGTTTCCTTGAAACTAAAGTCAGGAAAAATAACTTAGGGAACGTTATGAATAATTTCTCCTTCGAATGGGATTTTTTGGAGAATTGTCCACTTTGAGGGGGTCGCCAGGATTATTGTGGCTTGGAACCCCCCCAAGTGTGTAGCTATGACTTTGGTTGAGACCCATCCCCAGGTATTACTTTACAAGGTGTATATTAACGGGTCAGGGGTGAGTTTTTTTTACTTCTTTCATTTATGGGGAAAACCTTCCTGGTTTAAGAAGGCATCTTTGGGATTTTTTATAATGAATTCGGGGTGTGTGGGTGGGTCCCTGTGGGTTTTGATGGGTGATTTTAATGTGGTCAGATCGCATGATGAGAAGAGAGGCATATGGCGCATTGATAGGGCTGCCACAAATGAGTTCAACCAATGTATTAGTGACTTGCAGGCTGATGATATGGTGACGAATGGGTTGAGGTTTACGTGGAATAAGAGGGAGTTGGGCGTTGATAATGTTTAGTCGAGGTTGGATAGAGTTTTGCAAAATGATGTGTGGGCCTCTAAATTCCCTGATAGTCAAGCTTATGTCCTTCCTAGTCGGGTTTCAGACCATAGCCCTATCATCATTTTTTTGTCCCCCTTGGAGCGGAGAAATCCTAAACCCTTCAAATTTTACAATTTTTGGATGGACCATAACGAATTTAATCATATTCTTATCGAGTCTTGGCATAATGAAGATGGGGGGAATCCTATGGTTAGACTGAGCAAAAAGTTGGGAAAAGTCAAGACTAGGTTGAAATATTTCAATAAGAAGTTCTACAGCAATCTCTCCGCGAGGGTGGAGGAGGCTAAGACTTTACTTGATGAGGTTCAGAGTAGGGTGGATAGAGATGGGGGAAATACTGTGGTGCTTCTCGAAGAAAGGGTTAAGCTTCATAAGTATTTAGATCTGAGGAACATGGAGGAGTCCTTCCTCAAATATAAGTCCAGAGTTAAATGGCTCCATCTGAGGGATGGGAACAATTATTTCTTCCATAAGAAGGCTAATAAGTCTACGGCCGAAAGGAAGATCCTTACTATCCTGGATGACCATGGTGTGAGAGTTGAGGGGAGTCAGAATGTGGCTAAAGTGGCTGTTGATTATTTGGCAACTTCTCGGCACTACTAGTTCTTGTGAGAACCCCCTCCCTGTTCTTTGTGATCTGGTGTGTAAGAGAATCACGGTTGATCAGTCTGCTGCATTGGAGGTTCCCATTACTGATGAGGAGATTAAGAATGCCATATTCTCCATTGGGTTTGATAAAGCTCCTGGGCCAGACGGGTTTAATTCCTTTTTTTTAAGAAGAGCTGGGAGGTGATGGGGAGAGATGATTGATGATATATCTTTCTTCTTTCACTGTAGAAACTTGCCTAGACAATGGAACTGCACTGCTTTGGCTCTTATACCGAAGGTTACTACTCCCTCTGGTATGCAGGACTTCAGGCCTATCTCTTGCTGCAATAGCATCTATAAGTGCATTTCTAAAATTATTGTTGATCGGATGAAACCCATTCTTCATTCTTTCATCAATCAGAGCCAGGCTTCTTTTGTGAAAGGTAGGTCAATCTCTGACAATATCTTGATGCTCTAGGAGCTTATGAGTAATTATCATCACCAACTTACTCCCCTAGGTGTACTCTTAATATTGATCTTCTTAAGGCCTATGATATTGTCAATTGGGAGTTTTTAGCTCAAGATACTTATGCTTATTGTCTTCCATGCTAGGCTTGTTAGGTGGGTGAAGGAGTGTATCACTACGACTATATTCTCTATTAGCTTGGATGTCCGCTTACATGGCTTCTTCAAGGGGAAGAGGGGGTTGAGACACGGTGACCCTATCTCTTCATTCTTATTTCTGCTAATTATGGACAGTTTCTCTGGTATTATGGATAAGGCTAGTCTCAGTTTGGATTTCAGTTTTTATCCTAAGTGTAAGGAAGTGGGCCTTAATCATCTTTGCTTTGCGGATGATTTGATCATTTTGTGTAGTGGTGACCCTTCTTCCTATAGCATTGCTAAAAGAGATATTGAGGTTTTTTCTTCGATCTATGGGCTTTACCCAAATACTAACAAAAGTATTTTCTACTAATCTGGTGTTGGTGTTGATGGGGTGAGAAATTTGGGGGAGATTATTGGCTTCTCCCACAGTTCTCCCCCTTCTTGTATCTTGGGGTGCCGCTTATCACTACTAGACTTAAGGCTGAGGATTGTGAGAGGTTGATTGATAAGATAATAGTAAGGATTAATTGTTGGACCAACAGATTCCTTAGTTTTACTAGGAGACTTTATCTCATCAACTCTGTCTTGTTTCGTATTTAAGTCTACTGGTTTTGCCTTTTCATTCTGCCTAAAGGGGTTATTAGAAGAATTGGCCAACTTATAAAAGACTTCCTGTGGATGGGAACTGATTCTAAACATACTGGGGTGAAGGTAGCCTGGAAAGATATGACTTACAGGCATAAGGAAGGGGGTTAGGCATTAAGAATGTGGAGATATGGGATAAAGCTACTATCCTCAAGCTCCTGTGGAACCTTTGTTTTAAGAAGGACGGTCTATGGGTCAAATGGTGTAATGTGTACAGGATCAAGAATAGAAGTATTGGGGCCATTAATATACCTAATAATTCTTCTTAGAGTTGGAAAAAGTTATTTCAGCTGAGGGATGTTGCCAGGCCTCTCATCAACGCCAACATTGGTAGCAGGGACGATATTTTTGTGTGGTATGACAACTGACACCCATATGGCCCGCTGTTAGATCGCTATGGGGAAAGACTTATTTATGATGCGGCTAGAAATCATAAAGCTAAAGTGGCTGACTTCATTGATGAGGAGAGGTGGGTGTGGCCTTCATCTATTACTTGGGAGCTACTAGAGATTAGGAATGCTGAGTTGCCTATCATTCATCAGGGGGTTAGTGATGAGGTGGTGTGGAGTTCCGATCGCGATGGCTTCTCCATTGGGCAGACTTTTGATTCTACTTGTACCTCGCAGCCTATTTACGACAGACGTAAGTTGATTTGGAATGGCAATAATATACCAAAGTGTGCTTTTAGTTTATGGATCATATGTAGGGATGCCCTTCATAAGAGGGATAAACTTTTTAGCTGGGGTATTTCCAATACCATCTTGTGTTGCTCTCGCGGTGCGGAGGTGGAAAGACGGGAGCACTTTTTTATTGAGTGTAATATTTCTAAAGAGGTTTGGCGCGAGGTTAGATTCAAGAACCAGGAGGACAAAGAGGCACTTAGTTGGGAGGGTGAACTGGATTTTGCTAATACTGAATATATGGGTAAAAGCTTCTAGAATAGATTAAGGTGTCTGTCCTTTTTCACTACTATCTACTATATTTGGATTGAAAGGAATGAGAGATTTTTCACAGGCAGGGCCAAGACTACTGATATGATCTTCAGAGATATTTTTACTATGGTATATGACATGGATTCAAAGTTGACAAACAATAGGAGAAGCTACCACAATTGGATGGCGTGCATGAACTGGGACATCCCAGAATCGGTGATATGTTAGTTGGTTTTATTTAGTGCTCGGGTGTTTGTGTCCTTTGGTGTATGCCCCCTTGTATTGTGGTTTTTTTCTTTGTTGGTTGGTTATAATTAGCTTTTCTTGGTTCTAATATAAAAATCCCCCCACCCCCAAAAAAAAAGAAAAAACTTAAACTGTGTTATGAACAATTGCTACTTCCAATGGGATTTTTTGGAGAACTGCCCACTGCGGGGGGGGGGGGGGGGGGGGGGAAATTATTGTGGCTTGGAACCCCAAGTGTGTTGATGTGAGTTTGGTTCAGACCCATCCCCAGGACTTTCTTTGCAAGGTGGATATTTGTGGGTCTGGATTGTGTTTTTTTGCGTCTTTCATTTATAGGGATAACCTGCCAGGTGTGAGAAGACATCTCTAGGATTTTTTGAGGATGAATTCTGGGAGTGTGGGTGAGTCTCCATGGATTCTGATGTGTGACTTTAACGTTGTTAGGTCACATGAAGAGAAGAGAAGCATTCGTGGCATCGATAGGGCTTCCACGGATGAGTTCAATCAATGTATTAATGACTTCCAGGCTGATGATATGGTGAATAATGGGTTCTGGTTTACGTGGATAAGAGGGAGTTGGGCACTGATAATATTCAATCAGGGTTGGATAGAGTTTTACATAATGATGTATGGGCCTCTAAGTTCCCTGAGAATCAAGCTTCTATCCTCCCTCATGGCATTTCAGACCATTGCCCTATAATCATATTACTGTCACCCTTGGAACGCAGTAGACCTAAGCCATTCAAATTTTACTATTTTTGGATTGACCATGGTGACTTTAATCAAATTCTTTGCAAGGCTTGGCTTGAGGAAGGTGGGGGGAACCCGATGGTGAGTCTGAGTCAAAAATTGGGAAGAGTGAAGGCTAGGCTTAAAATTTTCAACAGGAAGTACTATAGAAACATCTCTACTAGGGTGGAGGAGGTCAAGAGTTACTTGATGAGGTCCAGACGAAGGTGGATAGAGATGGGGGCAACACTAAGGTGCTTCTCAAAAAAAGGGTCAAACTTCACAAGTACTTAGAGATGAGGAATGCGAAGGAATCCTTTTTCAAGAAGAAGTCTAGGATTAAGTGGCTTCAGTTGGGGGATGGTAACAATTTCTTCTTCTATAATAAAGCTAACAAAGAAACAGCAGGTAGGAAAATCCTTAGTATCTTGGACGAGCATGGCAAGAGAATTAAGGGTAGTCAGAATGTGGCTAAAGTGGCTATAGATTATTTAAACAACCTTTTAGGCACTCCCTATCATTGTGAGGACCCCTTCCCTATTCTTAACGAGGTGGTTTGTAATAGAATAACGGTGGACGAGTCTGAGAAGTTGAAGGCTCCCATTACTACTGAAGAGATCAAGATTGTTATGTTCTGTATTGGTAACGATAAAGTTCCTGGGCCTGATGGTTTTAATTCCTTTTTCTTCAAGAAGAATCGAGATGTGGTGTGGAAGGATGTGATTGATTCCATTACCTTCTTCTTCCATTGTATCTTTTTGCCTAGGTGGTGGAACTACACTACTTTAGCTTTTATTCCTAAGGTTACTACTCCCTCGGGTATGCAGGACTTCAGGCCTATCTCTTGCTATAACACCATCTACAAGTGCATTTATAAAATTATTACTAATAGGATGAAACCCATTCTCCCTTCCTTCATCAATCAGAGCCAGGCTGCGTTTGTGAAAGCTAGGCCAATCTCTGATAATATTTTGCTGCTTCAGGAGCTTATGAGGAATTATCATATAGGGATCACTCCTCCTAGATGTAATCTTAAGATTGATCTTCTTAAGGCCTATGATAGTCAGCTGGGAGTTTTTACTCAACCTCCTTGGGCACATTGGTTTTCTGTCTAAGTCTGTCCGCCTGGATGGGCGTTTGCATGGTTTCTTTGAGGGGGGAGAGGGTTGAGACAAGGTGACCCTATCTCTCCCTTCTTATTCCTAATGGTTATGGATACTTTTTCTTGTATTATGGATATGGCTAACTTAAGAACAGACTTTAGTCCTCATCCTAAGTGCAAGGAGGTGGGCCTTAATCATATTTGCTTTGCGAATGATTTGATCATTCTGTGTGGTGGCGACCCTTCTCCGTGAAACATTGCTAAGAGAGCTATTGAGGTTTTCTCTTCGATCTCTGGTCTTTACCCCAACATTAACAATATTAGTTTTTACTGTTCTGGTGTTGATGAGGAAGGGTTGAAAAGGTTGGGGGGAGGTTCTTGGTTTCTCTCACAGTAACCCCCCTTCTTATATATGGGGGTGCCTCTTATTACTACCAGACTCAAGGATTGCGATGGGTTGATTGACAAGATAATGGGAAGGATTAAATGTTGGACCAATAGATTCCTTAATTTTGTGAGGAGACACCATCTTATAAACTCTATCTTATTTAGTATTCACGTTTACTGGTCGTGCCTGTTCATTTTGCCTAAAGGCGTTATTAAAAGAATTGACCAACTCATGAAAGACTTCTTATGGAATGGCAGTGATTCTAAACACACTGGGGTGAAGTTGGCATGGAAATATCTGACTTGCTAACATGAGGAAGGGGGTTAGGCATCAAGAATGTGGAGTTGTGTAACAAAGCTGCTATTTTCAAGCTCCTTTGGAGCCTTTGTAGTAAGAAGGATTGCATGTGGGTCAAATGGTGCAATGTGTACAAGATCAAGTATAGAAGTATCTAGGCCAATATTATACCAAATGATTCCTCTTGGAGTTGGAGAAAGCTTCTACAACTGAAGGATGTGACCAAGACACTATTCAAGTCCAGCATTGGCAATAGGTAAGATAGTTTTATGTGGTACGATAACTGGAATCCATTAGGTCCGCTGATAGACCGCTATGGGGAAAGACTTATTTATGATGCAGCTAGAAATCATAAAGCTAGAGTGGCTGACTTTATTGATAGTGAGAGGTGGAGGTGGAATTATTCTGTTACTTGGGAGTTAATGGAGATTAGGAATACTGAGTTGCCAGTTATTCGTCAGGGGGTTAGTGATGAGGTGGTGCGGAATTCCAACCAGGGTGGCTTCTCCATTGGGTTGGCTTTTGTTGCACTTACTACCTCTCGTCCTTTATAAATTAGACACAAGTTGATTTGCAACATCAATAATATACTGAAGTGTGCTTTCATTTTATGGATCATATGTAGGGATGTTCTTCATACGAGAGATAAACTATTTAGTTGCAACTTGTGTTGCCCTTGTGGTGAGGAGGTGGAAAATCGTGAGAACTTGTTTGTTGAGTGTAATATTACTCAAGAGGTCTGGCATGAGGTCAAGTACGAGAACCAGGAGGACAGAGAGGCTCTTACCTGGGAGGGAGAGTTGTATGCTAATGCTCAATATTTGGGCAAGAGCTTCTATAATAGACTCACGTGCCTATCTTGCTTCACTTCCATATACTGTCTGTGGATTGAGAGGAACACTAGGGCCAAGAGTATTGATATGATTGTTAGAGATATTGTGGTTATGGTCAGTGCTAGGGCTTCGAATTGGAAGAATAATATGAGGAGCTATATTAACTGGATGGCATGCATGAACTGGGACATCCCAGAAGATGTGTTATTGTAATTTGGCTTTGTTTTGTGTTTAGTTAATGGTGTCCTTTGGGTATGACCCATTGGATTGTGGTTGATCTTTATTTCTTGTTGTAATGAATGTTTCATGGTTCTAATATACATAATTTTTCCCAAACAAAAGAGGGATTTTGAAGGTGGTGAAGAAATCAAGTATCCCAAGGTAATTGGTAAGGAAGATTGGAGAAGGAAACAATTAATCATCAACAAATAACCAAAAAATCAGATCAATCAATCTAAGGCAAGTGTTTATTACAAATTAAATTGATGTTATAATACCCATGTGTAGGATGTCCATGAATAGATTGATTTTATTGAAAATCTTGAATGAAAAGTATGATTTGATTACATGTTTGGGTAAAATTTCATATAGTTTGTATTTACATCTGAAGAGGATGAAAAATCAGTAGAATTATAATTGTCACTACAGATCTAAATATAGGTTCTAGATTGAATGAAAGAGAAGAAAACAAAACTAGATTTATAAAAGAGTTTTGGGTGTTGATTCATTATTGATTGATTTCGGTGAACTTTTAAGGTGGTTGAAACATTAGAAATCATCCTAACTCAAGTAGAAATGGTTAGGAATAATCAGATGTGAAATTGGTAAATAATTATGTGGTTTGAGTGATTCATATGGGGTAAACTCCGCAGCGAAACAGAGAGCATAAATTTAAAAAAACGAACCGGTCCAGTCCTGGGAAAAGGGCGGATCGGTCCAGTTTCCTGAATTTTTGAAAATTTCCTCTTTTACCTAGTACTCCTAATGAGAGGTGGTGAACAAACTTTACGACCTTGTGAAAATAATATTGGGTGACTTATTATTTTATTGTAGGACTATGAGGGGAGTACGACTTCATCTTAGAGAGAGAACTAATATGGGAATGGGATTTGGTTATAGTAAATAGTAATTAATCTGAGAGATGGATAAAGAATTTCAGGAATCAAATGAATTAATGTATAGACCAGTATGGTAAGTTAGGCTTAAGTAATGAAATTGGTAAAGGGGTAACTTGGACCCTTAGGGTTATGTGAACACTCCTCTATATACGATAATGAGATAAATCGTAAAGTAAATAGTACGGAGAGTATGCGAGAGATGTTTACTTTGTATTAACATGTATTATCGGGCGGTGTGAATACCTATTGATGCATAGTACTACTTAGGTTGTATGAATACCTAAAAAGTGTACTCTCTATATATTGATGAACGAGGTATGATTCCGAGACAAGAGATATAAATCACTATTGGTGATCAAGGTAGGATTCCGAGCCAATAACCCCTAAAATGTGATACAGGGTGGTGATTATATTGTATGTGTTTATAGTATATATATATATATATATATATATATCACGCTGGCTCTAATGCGGACGCAACTTGCGGATTTAACTTGCAGATGGATTTTTTCATATTTTTTAAAAATAGTAAAAAGACTTTTTTTTACTTGATTTTTTTCTGTGGTATTTAAACATTTCAGGGGACTTCAATAAAAAAAAATCAGATCAAAATGAATTGTTTTGCTATTTTTAAAAAATCAGTCAAACATATGTCAGTTTTTAAAGCTCTTTAAAACTGACATATGTTTGAATCATTTTTTACAGGGGTCCCTTGAAATGTTTAAATACTACTGAAATATTATCAAGTCGAAATTTTATTTTTTGCTATTTTAAAAAAATACAAAAAATCGGTCCTCAAGTTAAATTCGAATGTTGCGTCCGCATTAGAGACTTGTTGCATATATATATATACATACATACATACATAAAGTGTTCTTAATTATGTATTGAGGTCGATGATTATCCGAACCAATACATGGAATCTTGATTTAGGGTCAATGAGTATCCGGACCAAATCGAATATGAAATATATTAGGGTCGAGGAGTATCCGGACCAATATACATATGCATAACATTTACTTTGGGGTCGAGGGATATCCTAACCACTATAAATGATAGGATGATTGGGGTCGATGATTATCCGGACCAACATCCTTACAATATATATTGTATGTGAAATATATACTTCATGATATTATATTTATGTGCGAGAGTAGACGTGTAGATTATATATATATATAGATATACATCTAAATGATAAGTTAAGTAGAGAGAAACTTAATTTCAAGATTTAAAATAGATTGGCAATATCTATGATAAATTAAGTAGTGAAACATAATTTTGGAAGTTGAATCCTAACATTGAAATGATTTATGAATTAAGTAGTGAAACTTAATTATGGAAGTGGAATGATTATTAGACGTGAAATCCTATATGAATTAAGTAGTGAGACTTAATTATGATGATTAAACGTAACATATGTTAATGTTATATGAAAACTGAATAACATTCGAGAAATGTTAATAATGAAGCGTGTTGTATGGGCGGTGCGGGAGAGTAGACTTGATAAGATTGGTTATATACTTTAGTCGAGGTAGCTTGGGTATGATAGATAGGTGGGCTAAGTATAAGAACGTTAGGTGTGCATAATATATGAGAGGTGAGGAAACTCAAGGGAGTGTGCGTGAACATGACATGTGTAATCAATAATCGATTTTAATTGCGATAAATTACTTGTTAAATGTTTTCAAATGTTTTCAGTACTAACTCTTGCTATAAAAATATTTTTAAAACCTTTTAGGTGTCTAGCCACATGGACGCCATGCTTAATGGTTTCATTTCAGGGACTCAGATATGTAGCACTGTGGATGCTCACAGGATTTTGAGTAACCGATTCTTTCATTCAGGTCTAACAAAGGATCTCACTCTTGTATATCATGTTTGGACATGTGGTCCCTCGTCGGCATTATAATTTCAGTTTTGTATCAGTTTGGACTTGGATTAATACTTGGTTTTGTTATTTTTTGGCCGATAGTTTTTTTAGCATGACTTTGATTCTTTACATATCATGATGGTTTGGACTCTAGTATATTGTGAATGTTATTTTAGTTTTTTAACTAGATGTTTATCCTATTAAATAAAAAGATAAAATTTGGCACCATGTCCTTTGAATACTAGGTGGTTAGTAAGTTTTAAAAAGTTTTCAACAGTGATGCTAAGAATGAACCAGATGAGATTCCTGTTTAATTTGGTATTGGACTGATCACCTAGTATTTTATTAGGCGGGGTGTCACACACCAAAATGTGGACGAGTCAACATAGAAGCGGGAGGATGGCATGTGTGAGCGATATCCAGAGTTATTTACCATAAGTATGTTTTAATTTTGAGGACGAAATTTCCTTATAATGGGGGAAGTATGTAACAACCCTTATTTTTGAAGGATTAAAAGTGAATTAATTCGATTAAATTTAAATTTATTTAATGGAAATTAAAAATTATGGGTTGATTAAATTATTAATCAAAGAGAAATGATTATTTTTTATTGAATCAAATTACTATGTGAATAGAAACTTCATATTTGATGTCAAATCGAGTGATAGTGACGTGACAATATTTTTATCTCAATCGGGCGTCGTATGGGGACTAACTGAGGTTGAGATATGAAATTATTTGTGAGTAACTCCGATGATGATTTAGAGGTTACGGTTCAGTCTGAAAGGGTCGAAATAGTCAAAAAAGTGTACTCGGGTGTATAGTTTGGGTCTTGGGACAACTTTAGACTAAATCGGCACCTCGGAAGGGCATTTTGGTCACTTAGTAGCCTAGGGTTAAGGGAACTACGAATTTTCAAAACTTATATAAACTTGTAGTTGTGTGAGGCTAGGGTAAATGGAAGAGAAAACACTTAAAGGCCATTAGAGAGAACAGGAAGAGTATTCTTGAAGCTTAGGAGGGGATTCTTGGAGAATTCAACCTTGTTCTGGCATCGACATCACATTTGGAGGGTGGATTAGAAGGGAATCATCATCAAGAACAAAAAATCAGATCAATCTTATACAAGACAAGTATTTATCTTGCAAATTTTTATGAGTTATAATACCCATGTAGAGTAGGGTCTTGAATTAAGGGTAATTTATGTTACTCTTATGATTTGATGAACAAAACTCCTAATTTAGAATAGGATTCCATGTAGAATGAATACAATTATATAGATACAATGAAATCAAGAGTTTCATGGGATAAATTCGGGATTTTGATGAATTCATGCGAAGAACACAAAATTGTAGGGTTTAATGATTAATGGAGATTTTAATATGATATTGGGTGAATGTATTAGGATTTTGTACATGATTTATGCTAGAAATCATCCATTTGTGTATATTAGATGTTAAGTTACGTTAATTGGGAGTTTGGGATTGTAGTATGGAAATTTTAGGAATTTGATAATAGGAAAATTAGCAATAGCGAGATGAATAAGAAGACCCCTAACACCTTTCGAATCAATTCGGCCCAAGGGCGAAGCGATTCAACTAGTCGAATTGATTCGGTCATTGGGAGAATCGATTTGATTTTTGCCGAGAATTGAAAATTTTCCTTTTTAAGCCCCGAAATTATGGATAATTCATGAGAGAACTTTTGGGATACATTTAAACTATAGAGGGAAATATAAAAATGACAGTAGGCCTAAAGTGGAGATTATATTTACATAAGTGGAGATGAGTTAAGTATTGGAATGATTGAGAAAATATCCATAATTGATGAATGAATGAAATTCGAGACGGGGCACGAAGTGATGAGTGAACCTATGTTTACGACCAGTAGTATACGATGGGAATAACTACCTATTAAATAATGGGTAGTTAGGACCCTTAAAGTAGTGAGCGATACTTGAAATTATATGAATTGGAATTTTAATTGAAATTAATGGTACATCAAATATGCGAGCAATTTATACTACTTACAAATTGATGAAATTGGGACGTGTGAAATACCTATTGAATGAAATATGTAAATAGGTTGTGTGAATACCTATAGATATGATTTAATTCTGTGAGTGAACATACCTAGACTTCCTACTATCACTACACCAAAAACAACATTTTGGCACACCCTGATATTAAAAATCTGGCACAGTTTAAACTGTGCCAAATTTTGGCACGATTTTATAGAGATTTGGCACTGTTTTAAAGTGTGACAAAATTGAGTACACTTACTAAAATATATAATACCCAAAAAAACATTACACTCCTCTCTTTCTCTTGTTCCCGCTCACGGTTCCCGCCCCGCTCGTTCTCTCTCTCTCTCGCCTCTTCGCTCGGTCTCTCTCTCTCTCTCGGCGGTCAGCATCCATTCACTCGGTCTCTCTCTCTCTCGCCTCTTCACTCGGTCTCTCTCCCTCGGCATCTGCAGGCGATTTATTCTCTCCTTAGGTTGGCATCCATTCTCTCTCTAGGTTTCTGGTCGGAATCTCTACTGCCAACACTCTCTCTCCGACCCATTCTCTCTTTCTCTGGTCACTGCCTTATTCTCTCACTTCACTCATCCCAATTAGGTAATTGTTTAAAGCATTGTATTTTTTTAACCTAAGTTAGGTTTCAGATTTGATCCTAGAGTTTATGATATGCCTGATTTGATTCATATTTGCTTTTTAGGATTTTATATATACATATTTAAATATTTATTACTTTTTTTAATGTGTGAGTTTTTGGTGCAAATTGAATGTTGATAATGAAAAAAAATAAATCATGGGTTTTTATGTTCTTAACCCTTTAATTAAAATGCATATTTGATCTGATTTGTATATGTTACGGAGTTTTAAGAAAATTTAAGTGCTAAATATTCAATAATAATGTAAAAATAACAAATTGAAAAGTAGACACCCCACTAATTAAATGGATGAATGAGATTATGTGTTGAAAATTTAAGAAAAAACAAAAAAAAACTATTTAAATAGTAAGTAGATTAATACTAAACATTCAATAATGATGTTACACATGTAGAAAAACCTTGCACCCGTTCAAGAGGTATCACTATGACTGTGGTGAAATCTCTTGAATTGTCCCATTTTTGGACAGTTTGGAAATGCAAAAGTTTGTATTGTACATAATGATTATGCATGTCCTATTTTGAAAAATTCGGTGGCATCTCTTTATGTTCTTTGGGTGCATACTAGATTGATGTAGTGTTGTGTGTTTTCTTGGTTGAAAAACTTAAGTAACACATGAATACTCCCAATTTAAGTTGTGTACTTGAAGAACTGTAGGGAGATGCTGGCGAAATTTTTTAGATTAGGACATGGCATGAGACATTATGACCATTAAAAAATATGCATTTTCGAATGGGATAGGACCCTTACCCTGTAG
Organism: Sambucus nigra; assembly: GCA_949130495.1. Lineage (NCBI taxonomy): Eukaryota > Viridiplantae > Streptophyta > Magnoliopsida > Dipsacales > Adoxaceae > Sambucus > Sambucus nigra. The sequence goes on from OX422221.1 coordinate 350,335,889, forward strand.
AGGAGATGGAGGAAATATAGGAGCTCAAATATATACATATTTACACTTGAATAAACTTCAATATATTTACAGTAAGCGTTTATATTATAATGTGTGTTCTTTAAACTTATCAGGATGTCGTCGGGAATCAACAAAGAGTGGATAAATGAGAAAAATATCGAAACCGATACATATAGAGATGGGGTGTTACAGTTTATACATTATGTGCATAGTAATAGTTCGAATGCTAAACATTCATGTCCCTGTAGACGTTGTCGAAATGGGAAAGGACATGTTGTTATAGATGACATATTCGTTCATTTAATGACATATGGTATGGACATTAACTATACCTTATGGAATTTTCATGGTGAGACATTAGTTGTTGATCAAGTCCAACCACCACCGCAATCTGTGACACCGACAAAACACGCTGATGTGCACAATATTCTAATTTTGAATGATCTTGTGAATGATGCTTGTGATATGTTTATGGGTGAATCAGAACCTAGTGAACCTAATTTTGTAGGTAGTGATGAAGCCCCCGCAACTTCTGAGGTTCCCAATGATTCGTACACACATAAATACAAAGGCAAGAAGTATGATCGTTTACATCAACTCGCAGAGGAGCCATTGCACCCAGCTACCGGTTCTTCACATCATACCATAATGTATGCTCTTATAAAGTTGAATGATTTAAAAACACAATTCAATTTATCAGATGGTGCTATAGTTGGAATTCTTAGATTGTTAAATGAACTACTTCCTGAAGAGAACAACCTGACAACTAGTTATATAGAAATGAAAAACACCGTTAGAGATCTCGGTATGGATTATGTTAAGTATGACGTATGCATTAACAACTATATGCTATTTTGGAAAGAGCATGAAAAATCTACTAGATGTATAAAATGTGGTTCTTTACGCTACAAGTTTACTTGTCTAGACGAGGACGGTGTATAAATTTAGAATACTAATGGAAAAAAAAGTACTCTCGGCTTCCTAAGAAGGTAATGCGACATTTACCTCTAATCCCTAAGCTAAAACGGTTGTATACCATAAAATGGATAGCAGAGAAAATGACTTGGCACGCTCGTGCAAGCTCTTGTATGGAATTCTTGCGTCATCCCCGAGATTCAGCAGAATGGGTAAATTCAATCATTTTGTGGAGAGATTTTGCAAAAGATCCGCGGAATATTCGACTTGCAATGGAAACTGATGGTTTCAGCCCAAATAACATGTTTGGTCATAAGTATAGTTGTTGTACAGTGATAATTCAACCTCTCAACCCTCCTCCATCAATGTGTACGAAACGTGAGTTTTCAATGTTATCTGTATTGATTCTGTCTTCCTCCAACCGTTGGTTGATGAGTTAAATATCTTATGGTCTGGAGTTGAGGCTTGGGATGCGTACAAAAATGAGAAATTTTAGTTAAAAGCCATGTTGATGTGGGGTATACATGATTTTCCAGCTATGGGATGTAATCAGGTTGTTCAACTCAAGGTTACAATGGGTGTCCTATTTGTTCTACAAATACACCTTCTCAATATCTTTCTAAGTCAACGAAATGTTGTTACCAACGATCTCGTATGTTCCTTCCTAAAGATCATCCTTACAGGTTTGACACATCAAAGCAAACATTTAATGGTAAAATAGAGGATGTTATGGATCCAAGAAAGTTAACAAGTGTAGAAGTTGAGCAGATAGTGTCACTTATCGCTCGAGAAGGTGTTCAAAGAGAGGGAGAGGGAGATAAAAAAGGGAAAGGAAAATGGGAAGGGGAAGGGGAAGGAGAAAGAGGATGTCATAATGGAAGATGATGATTATCCAAGTGAGGGTGACGATGAGAATTTAGCGGGTACTGAGGGTTTTTCAAGGAGGTCAATTTTCTTTAACTTAGAGTACTGGAAGGATCATGATATTAGACATAATTTAGATGTTATGCATGTTGAAAAGAATGTCACAGAGAATCTTTTAGGTACAATAATCTGGGTGAAAGGTTCATCAAATAAAGATACGGTCAAAGCCCGTGAAGACTTGAAAGTTCATTTGAAACTTAAAAGGAAATTATGGATGAAAGATGTTGAAGGCAGTAACAAAAGGCTTATGCCAAAGGCACCTTTCACGTTAGGAAAGGAAGAGAAAGAAGACTTTTTTCGTACACTAAAAACATTAAAGGTATCGATTGGATTTTCATCAAATTTTAGCAACAATGTTAACCTCGATCCACATGGATTTACCAATCTCAAGTCCCACGATTATCATGCAATTATGCAACGGTTGCTTCCTGCGTTGCTTATGCATTCATTTCCGGATGATAAGCCTTTGTTTAAAGCTATACAACGGATAAGCATATTCTTTAATGTGTTGTGTGCCAAAGTGATATTTAGGGAACATCTTTTGAAGGCTAAAAACGCATTGGTAAAGGCATTTTGTGTCTTTGAAATTTATTTTCCACCTCCCTTTTTTGTGGTGATGATCCACCTCATGCACCATTTAGCCGATGAAGCTTTGACAGATGGGCCACCAAGATATCGGGCGATGTGGTTGTTTGAGAGAGAAATGGGAAGATATAAAAAGTGGTCACGAAACAAGAGGTACATTGAAGGGAGCATTGCTAATGCATATTTGTTACATGAAGCTTCTTTGTATGCCATGTAGTACATATCGAAAAGAGGTGAAGGAACTCATAAGAGGAATCTTGAGGATTTTTTTGACGATGAGTTTGATGACTCGGAATGCCAACGACCATTGGGTAAAAGTAAAGAATTGATCTTAAATAATGTACAATATGAGCAAGTGCGAAGATGGGTTTTATCTCAATGTGATGGTGTTGATGAATGGAGAAGGTACACACTTAGTTATATGTTAATTCATATTAATTGATTGTAATGTGATATTTCTTAATTTTGAAACTAATTTCTTGTAGAAAATTTGTAGTAACCGAGACTCAATCGAGGCATAGAATTGATGATTTCATCCCTTGGCTAAGGAACGAGGAAAGTCTTTATTTATACATGTACTTTTTTATCAACCGTAATTATTTTTAATGAAACTTTAAAAAAATTTCAATTCCTTACAGGCTTCAAGATTTAATGATATGGGAATTTTGCCATATGCTGATGGTCCGCTCCATAGGGTTACCAGTTAAGAGAAATTTCAATGCAATGGGTACACCTTTTGTACTTCTGGACATGAAGAGAATCATAACTTTCAGAGTAGTGGTGTATCCACTAAGGCCTTTAATAAGAAGGGGATTATGACAACCTTTTATGGAGTTATTAGACAAATACTCGACCTCAATTACATTGAGTTCAAACATACTTTCTTTTATTGGGATTGGGTGGATGTTGATGATAAGAATGCTTGCAAAGTTGAACCCACCTCAAAATTGGTGATGGTGAATCTTAGTAAGATCGTGAGTAAAAATACCATTCACGATGATTTGTTCATCCTTGCATCTCAAGCCAGTCAAGTATTTTATTGTCAAGATGTAAAGCTGAAGGGGTGATCAGTTGTTTTACACTCTCCCAAGAGACTGACAAAAGAAATAGATGCGATTGATATTGACCGTACGATGTATGACTCCATTCTCGAGGAAAATGATAAATTGCTGGAGCTTTTGGACACGGATTTCTAGTGCAATGATTTAGTTATGAACTTGTTTTTGAATATGCAATATTATATTTTGTGTTATTTTGAACGGGTAATATTCTATTTATTTCGTTTGTTGTTGTTGTAAACATTTAATACTTTATTGTTGTTTGAACATTTAATACAGGTATGGCTGTTTGAACTTGTAATTCTATGTTTACTGATGTTTGAACATGTAATATACTGGTGTCTATTTGAACATATATTCTTGTAATGTTTATTATGATTATTTTGGTGTCCAATAGTCACTTTTTTCCAGATAAATGTCTCATATTGGTGATACTTCGGAACCGTCAATAAATGGGGTGACACCTATATCAACCCCCCGTTCTAAGGTTGCTTCGGGTGTTTCAAGAGTAAGTGATGACTCTTCCGCCAAGAAATTAAAATTTAATGAGCACGGCCTTCCAGTTGGTGAAGTTTCATATACACTCTCAACCAGGTTGGGAGACTTAGCAAGGACACATGTTCCCATTTCTTATACACGTTGGAAACAAGTGGATGTGCGATATAAGAACTCAGTTTGGTCATCATTAATGGTATACTATTCCTTTATATTCCAAATAATGTAATAGGTAGTAAATTCAATAATGTGATGTTGTAATTTTATTTCTTCATATATTGTAGAAAGAGTTTCCAGATGTGCGCGAAAGTCAAAAGCAATTTTTTATGAAAAAAGTGAACGATGCTTGGAAAAAGTTCAAGTCAAAGCTAAGGGTTAATTTGAAGGATGGTTATGTTTGAAAGTGGAAGGGGAAAGTTCCACGAAATGTCAAATCTGAGGACTGGGAGGTGTTTTGCAATAATGAACCTTTAGAGGTTAAAAAAACTTTGCGAAGAAAGAATAAAGACACTAAACAAAATTGTGTGAGAAAGACAACTCATAACACAAGTCGTCATGGTAATGCCCGAGCTTCAGAGAATTGGAGAAAGAAGCATGGGCGTGCACCCACTCGTGTTGAATTGTGGTTGGCAACTCATATAGTCAAAGGAGGTAGTTATGCCCCTCATGATAAAATATTTGCAGTAATTTAATATTTTTAATGTTCGTTTTGTAAAAAAAAAGTATCGTATCATCAAACCTAATGTTAATATATTTTTGTACAGGACCAAATTCAATTGCTTCTAGATGTATACAAAGCGAGTGGTCAGGAGGAGACCTTGGATGCCGGGCCTATTTTTGAGGTTTTTGGAAAATATACGCGAAGACGTGTTCATTGTGTTGGGCCCACAATTTCGAGAACCGCTATATTAGGGTCGGCATTTGCTAGAGAAATGCTTGAATAGGTGAAAGAGGACAACGAAATTTGGAAGGATCATGTTGATCACCTAAAGAGTGACATAAAGGGGATAAAGTCCTCATTATCATAATTCATTACCGACTTCAAAACAAGGAAATTTTCATGTGTTGGACACAACATTCAGGAGTTACCTACTTTAGGCACCACGGCTCCTTCGTGTTCTCTTTACTCCCCTGCATTCGAGGTTCCAAATTTCACCTCTCTAATTGAATGCAAAATACTATCCCATACACGAGAACTTGTTGGTTATGGGAGGAAAATGCAACCAGGAGCCGTCTCGACCGTTCACTTCCATGCGTTGAGAAAGAATGAAGTGCGAGTTTTACTCGATGACATCAAAGTACCCGAGTATCCAGTTTGGGGTGGAAAACAAGCTCATTGTGAGAACTTGGAAGATGTTGGTAAAAATGGAATTATGTATTGGCTCGACGACCTTTGTCCTCCCATTGGTGACACCGACGAATGAACACAGGTATAAACACACTGATTAGACTTTCTTTCAATTTCCGCTTTACTAATTAATATTCATCCATTTATATTTGTGTGTATGTATATATCTTTATGTCGGTTCTTCTTTATATGCAACAAATATGTTATTGTGAGCATATAGGCAACATATATGCTGCTGCGTGCATATATGCTACTACATATATGCAATTGTATGAATATATGTTGTTGCGTGCATATATACTACTACATATATGCATACAGCTACTGCATATATGGAACATATATGCATACAGTTGCATATATGCATACATTTATTGCATATATGTTGCATATATGCTGTTGCGTGCATGTATGCTGCATATATGCTACTATATGCGTATATGCTACTTTGTGTTGAAAATTAATATAGCGAATAATAATTTGGGACAGAGGATAAACAAAGCACAATTTAAAAAATAGTCAAATAGAACCAATCTAACTGCCTTGGGCTGAACTTGTTTATGACTGATGGAACCAAAAAGATTATCTATTGATTCAATATTTGCAGACCTGTAGCTGCTTCAGCCTCTTAGTTTAAGAAATGGCTGCTTCAGCCTCTTAGTTTATCCACATTTGCTTCATCCTTTTATCTATTGATTCAATTTTAAGGTTTATAGAAAAACTTGTATCATCCTCATCGAAGATCATGAACTCAGAAGGAACCGTAGCCTTGACCAGGGCTTCATCTCAGCCTTTTCTTAAAGAAAAACTTATGCATGGCCTGTCCTTATTCATATGCCATGTCTCTGCCATATCTCTGCCTTATTCAGACACATATCTCTACCTTATTCATATGCCTTATCTTTGCCTTTTTCAGACACATATCTCTGCCTTATTCAGACGAAAGGCCTTATCTATGCCTTATTCATATGCCCTGCCCTTGATCCCCAAGGTAGCGAGCTACAATTGTGTATACTCCTCGACAACCTTTTCCAACTTATCAACCTTGGACTTTTTAGTGGGAAGCTCTAGGTATTTCACCCTTATGTTAGTGTTAAAGTTTTTCACCTTTTGTTAGGAAGCCTCCAAATCCTTTTGGGCCTCAGTCAAAGCATGGTAAAGGTCAACATTCACCTTGGCCTGGGCGTCCCTCTTCTCAAGAAGGTCAACAAAGTCCATAAGAAATTTCAATTTAAAGTGCCAAGGAAAAAGTTGGCATATAAAATATTCAAAGACACATATATCCGAATAAGAGTTGTAAAAATGGTAAGAATGGATATGACTTCCACAAACTTAGACAAGCCCAAAGTTACCACAGATGAATACTTTTTCTCTTCATTGAGAATGGGGATCTCTAGAATCTCGTCTACTCGTTTAGTGATAAAGGAAGTGGCCATGGATGTTTTATTCTATAAGAATAAGGCTGAAGCAGCCATTTCTCCACATTGGCTGAGCTATTCGCTAACTTTAACATGAAAGGACAGTATATATTAACTGCAAAAGCTGGACCATGAGAGCATAACATGCCTCAAAATTGTACCAAATCAGATTCACAATTTTGCTGGCATCTTCCTCAACACATTAATTGGGTTGAGAATGGCACACTTGGGCTATAGATAGCAAGTCATTCATTCTATTACATAGTCTTCAAGGACTAAAACATTGTTAGTTGTAAAAAATATAGAGAAATTAGAGAAACTCGATGGTGACATTTATATGTTAGTCTGTTAGTGACGACTCCCCTACTTTACATTTTCCATGCTCTGTTAGTCTGATACCACTTTTGATTGGCCTATGGAAGCGAATACACATACACATACAAACCTGGGGGACTTTCTCACAATTGAAAATATTCTCTTAAAACTGATTATAAAGGAAGGCCATAGGCCTTATCTGTAATACTCTCTAAGAGAGTCCTAATTACATAAAGATACTAATTTCCAGAAGTAACTTATAATTGATCGATATATTATCTATATATAAACAAGTAAACTAAATAACAGGAAACAAAATAAGTGTATTGTTAGTGTCAATGTGTACTCACTAACTCTGTCATGTCATCAGCTATTATGATGCTGCAGCCTTCATCAAATTTCTAAATTATCAAGAAAAGCTAATGATTATCTATTGTATTGGTTGTACTAGAACTTCTTATAAAGGTTCCATCAATCTAACTGGTTTACATCTGATTCACATGTAATTATTTCAGGAGCTTTAGCATCTGATTGTTCAATAATAATGAGATTCTCTATTATATTGATTCACATTTGATTATACTTAGACTTAAAAACAAGTCGTTAAAGGGTCAAAACCCAAACCATCCCCCCAACGATCCCATAGGAGTCACGAACACCTCGCACGGGACCAATGTAACTTGTAGGAACTAACCGCGTAGTCCCGGGTCTCCCGGTTTGAGAGTATGACAATAATTTGCAAAAATCACACTTAGACTTAAAAATAAGCCGTTAAAGGGTGAAAACCCAAACCAGCCCCCCAATAACCCCGTAGGAGTCACGAACACCTCGCATGGGACCAATGTAACTTGTAGGAACTGACCGCGTAGTCCCGGGTCTCCCGATTTGAGAGTATGACGATAATTTGCAAAAATCACACTTAGACTTAAAAACAAGCCGTTAAAGGATGAAAACCCAAACCAGCCCCCCAACGACCCCGTAGGAGGCACGAACACCTCGCACGGTACCAATGTAACTTTTAGGAACTGACCGCGTAGTCCCGGGTCTCCCGGTTTGAGAGTATGACGATAATTTGCAAAAATCACACTTAGACTTAAAAACAAGCCGTTAAAGGATGAAAACCCAAACCAGCCCCCAACGACCCCGTAGGAGGCACAAACACCTCGCACGGGACCAATGTAACTTGTAGGAACTGACCGCGTAGTCCCGGGTCTCCCGGTTTGAGAGTATGACGATAATTTATAAAAATCACACTTAGACTTAAAAACAAGCCGTTAAAGGGTGAAAACCCAAACCAACCCCCAAATGACCACGTAGGAGGCACAAACACCTCGCACGGGACCAATGTAACTTGTAGGAACTGACCGTGTAGTCCCGGGTCTCCCGGTTTGAGAGTATGACGATAATTTACAAAAATCACACTTAGACTTAAAAACAAGCCGTTAAAGAGTGAAAACCCAAACCAGCCCCCAAACGACCCCGTAGGAGGCACAAACACCTCGCACGGGACCAATGTAACTTGTAGGAACTGATCGCGTAGTCCTGGGTCTCAGGGTTTGAGAGTATGACGATAATTTGCAAAAATCACACTTAGACTTAAAAATATGTAGTTAAAGGGTGAAAACCCAAACCAGCCCCCAAACGACCCCGTAGGAGGCACGAACACCTCGCACGGGACCAATGTAACTTATAGGAACTGACCGCGTAGTCCCGGTTCTCACGGTTTGAGAGTATGATGATAATTTGCAAAAATTACATTTAGACTTAAAAATAAGCCGTTAAAGGGTGAAAACCCAAACCAGCCCCCCAACGACCCCGTAGGAGGCACGAACACCTCGCACGGGAATAATGTAACTTGTAGGAACTGACCGCGTAGTCTCGGGTCTCCTGGTTTGATAGTATGATGATAATTTGCAAAAATTACATTTAGACTTAAAAATAAGCCGTTAAAGGGTGAAAACCCAAACCAGCCCCCAAATGACCCCATGGGAGGCATGAACACCTCGCACGGGGCCAATGTAAGTTGTAGTAACTGACCGCGTAGTTTCGGGTCTCACGGTTTGAGAGTATGATGATAATTTGCAAAAATCACACTTAGACTTAAAAACAAGCCGTTAAAGGGTGAAAACCCAAACCAGCCCCCCAACGACCCCGTAGGAGGCACGAACACCTCGCATGGGACCAATGTAACTTGTAGGAACTAATCGCGTAGTCCCGGGTCTCCCAATTTGAGAATATGACGATAATTTACACTCATATATGTAATTTTTTATGTTGACTAAACTTTTTTTTGTAAATTATTGGGTTACTAATATCGTATCTTTTTTGTATCCTATTTTTTTTGCAGGATAACAGTTTATCGTTGGCATTGATTCACGTGGACCACACAGAGAAATCAATGGTTTACAACAAGGGGTTTATTCATGATTTCATTTTTTTGTGTCATGGCCGTGCGGTCTTTTGTTGTTTTATTGTTGACTTTTATGGCCATGCAGACTTTTGTAAGTTAATTGTTTTATTTTGTGGCCATGCAGGCTTTTGTAAGTTAATTATTATATTTTGTGGCCGTGCGGGCTTTATGTTAGGCAGATTTTGTATTAACAGGTTTTGGAATGTCTAGAAAATAGAGGAAACTCTGCCCAATTTTTTTTGGGCATGTGAACTATAAAAGACTTGTAATATTTTGAAGTTTGTATGTACATTAGTTTATTAACAATGTGCAATATTATTAATTTGTGAATTTTGTGCTTTCAAATAATAATAATTATTTTTTTATAAAAAAATTGACACAGTTCAAAACCGTGGCAAAAGTGTATCATATTTTGGCACGGTTTTGAACTGTGCAAAAGTTTTTTAAACTGTGCTGAATTTAGCATAGTTAAAAACTGTTCCAAAAGTGTGCCAGAAATATAAAAATCTGGCATGGTTTAAAAGTGTGCCAGAAGTGTTCCTGTTTGACCAAATCTGGCACAGTTAAAAATTGTGCCAAAAGTGTGATAGAAATATCAAATTCTGGCACGGTTTAAAAGTGTGCCAGAAGTGTGCCTGCTTGACCAAATCTGGCACACTTTTGAGCCGTGCCAGAACAAAATTGCCATTTTGGAACACCTGATTCTGGCATAGTTCAAAACCGTGCCAGATTTGATCTGGCACAGTTTTAAACCGTGCCAGATTCCTATTTTTGGTGTAGTGTATCTGGATGTTTCCACCGAGAGGACGATCCCACCTTGACGATTCGAGTGAGGTCTGGATTTGTGCCCCAGAACATGGAACTTAGGGAGGTCCACTATGAGTCATGTATTAGTGGGACTGGAAGATCTCTTGGGTATGATAGGTATGTACGTCTCCCAAAGGCGTAGAACCATGTTTGCCTCTACTGTTGTGTTGATTGATTTTGGGTTCGAGGAGGCATGCCCAACCAATCATCCTTGATTGAGTACGATAGGTATATGGACTTAATACCAGAGTATGTCAGCATCACAAGGGGTCATTCTGGGGATGCTATAATTGTGTATATTATATATGTGATGAATATATACTGGTATTATATATCTACTTATGTGAGACAGTAGAATTGATAGATGATGTATATCTAAAATACTTTAAGTAGTGAAACTTAAATAATTTACTCAATAAAAAATGGGAATACATAATTTATTCTTGAGACCGTAGAATCGTGTCGTATGGGGATATATGAGAAAACTGGACTTATTGAGAGTAGTCACATACCTTATCTATTTGGGTAGGGGGTATTAGTTAGGTAGAATACGTTAGGCGTGCACATTAGTTGAGAGGTGAGGATCTTAAGTGAGTGTACGTGGATATTACATGTGAAATAAATAACTGATTTAAATTGTGAATTAAATACTTACAAAATATTTTCAAAATATTTTACTTGGGTTCTAACCCGTGTCAAAAATATTTTATAAACCTTTTAGGTGTCCAGCTACAGGGACTAAAAGCATAGAGATTATATCCAGAGATACGTAGCTACAACAGTGTGGAGGCTTGCAGGAGATTACTTTAGACGTTTCAGCTCATTCATTCTAGATAGGAGATTTCCTTAGCAGTTCATTTGGGTGTCTTGCCTTTAGATTATCTATTTTATTCAGTTATGCATGAGACTGTATTCTGATTTTAGTTTTACTTATTTCAGATTATGGTTGGATTATGTACTTGGAGAACCGATGATTTATTCGGTCTCATTTATTTATGTATCTTTCGTGTGATTGTTCATACTATATTTATGTGTTAATGGTTTAGTTCATTTGATTTATTTCCGCATGTGTTCATAATAGAAGATAAAATTTGACACCAACTTAATTTAGCATAGGTGACTAGTAATTAGGAAGTTTTTCGACAGTGATGCTAAGAATGAAACCATTAATGATTCTAGTTTAATTTAATAATGGAATGATCACCCAAGATTAAAGTAGGTGGGGTGTCACAATGATTTATGGAGTCGAGGCTCTACTACTGAAGAAGAAAGGAATTAAAGATTACTGAAGTTGATCGGTGGATACCGAGCCAAGATCTGCTTGCTCTGGGCAATGCTGGACTGTACCATTTTCTGTTGAAGATTTGAAGACATCTTCACGTTATACTTAGTGGATCTCTAAGTAGTCTATAAGTCATCTAGTGCTTGTCGATCTCTATAACAGTGTCGAATTAAAGGGTTTACCCGAAAGGAATTTTTCCTTAAATTCTTCTTCTGCTTATTTGGTTTAGAATTTGGCTTCAATTTATTTTGTTTGTTCACTTTAAATTAAATCAATATAAAATTTGGTAGAAAGTGAATTTTTATCTTTGGCCTAAGATATAAGTAATCCCATATAAACCCCCGTGCACTTTCTTAAGTTGGTATCAGAGTAGGTTACACTAATCTATTGTGTGATCTTTAATTTGGGATTATATGGATAATTGTATAAGAGGCTAGCTATTTTTATGGGTTAAATTATGCATATTGGAAAGCTCGAATGAGGTTAACACTGAAGTCTATTAATGAGAGAGTCTTGCTTGTTCGTAAAAGAGGGTAAACACCACCCATTGTGACTAACAACAATGTCAAAAGTCTTAAACCTGTCACTTCCTGGACATAGGATGATTTTTAGTGGAGTAATTTTAACTCCAGTGGCTTAAGTGAAATTTTGGAGCCGTCACCCCTGACGAGTTTCACCACATCATGACGTGCACCATGTTTAGGAAGCGTGGGATACTCTCAAACCCACTCACGAGTGTACCAACGCTATAAAATATTCTAAGATACAATATCTCACCACATAGTATGAAACTACAACTACGCTATAATTTGAGATTTTGGATGAATATTGTTCTAGATTATCTGATATAGTCAATTCTAAGTTTAATTTTGGGTGAGAGAAATCCTGAGACGAGAGTTATGGAAAAGATTTTGAGATCACTGTCTCCCCGTTTTATTCCTAAAGTCACGATCATTAATTCGTTGGGAATTTTAGAAATTCTTAGGTTAGAAGAACTCGTAGGAGGCCTTCAAACTTTTGAAACCGATATGTTCCCTAAAATTAAAAGGTCAAAAGAAAAAGGGATTGCTTCGAAAGCTCAATCTAAAAAAAAGTGGAGGTATCTTTTCACTCTGAATTTCATTTTGATCTCGATGATCTTGCCCTTTTGCAAAAAAGTTTAAAAAATTCTCAAACTAGGAAAAGAAAATTATTACAAAGAAAATAAAAGTTTTAAGGAAAATAAAAATTTCAAATCAGGCAAAAACAATTTTAAAAATAAAATAAGAGGAGAGCACCCTAAGAAAGACAAGAAGTGATGTTATGAGCATGGGGGTAAGGGTCATAAAGCTCATGAGTGTGTTATGAGGTTAAAGAGATAGGGTAAGGGTAAAGTTGCCTACAATGCCACTCTTAGCAATAACGATGTCGAGTCGGTGGTTTTCGAGGACAAATCACCACATGGACATAACTTCACCGCATCATGGCCAATCATGTTGAAACATCCAGTACACCTCATGTCAATGAGAAAGTTGATAAATATGATGACCTCGATAGTGTGTCTAGTCATTTCAAAAAGAGCGAGGGAGATGACGATTTGAGTAAGGGAGAAAGTTGCCTTCGTCGAGCCTATGCCGAGATTTACACCAAGTCCTTTAAAATGAAAAAAATAAAATAAAAATTTAGCACTTAAGGTATTATAACTAGAGGGAGAGTTGAAATAATTAAGAGAGTGTGATTCCTTGGTGAGAGTTTCTTTAGGAGAGAGAGTTGTTTTATTGGAGAGGGAAAGTGGTGATTTTACCAACAAAGTGGCTAGTCTTATGAGAGATCTTCATGCTTCATTAAAGACCCGTGAGAAACTGGATGCCCTTATATCCTAACTCAAGAAATATCTTGAAAATTTTTGGAAGGTCAAAGTAACTACAGAGGACACGTCGACGAAGGTTGGAAAGATTTGGTCTTGCTTTAGGTTTTAGGGAGAGGCAAGGAATAGGTTACTATGGTGCATCCACTTCCCATGCCGCACTGGAATTGGTTCCTAAATTTGTGGTAGATCTTTATGGGCCTCGGCCTATACCACAAAAGAAATTTCAACCTAAACGAGTGAACCAAGGTAGTCCCAAATAAGTCTATGTTGTCACATATTGCAAATGGATAGTTCACCTCAGGAAATTTTGCTATAAGCTAGGGAGAACTAAATGTACACATACTCCCGCCCACCGCTATAATGACTTTGATAGTCTTAAAGAGAAGGTTGAGTTCCTAGTCACCACTTCACAAATCTTAATGGAAAAATTTCAAATGATTTCTATGTCTTTTGAGAACGCTTCAAATGCTACGACAAGAGCCAACAACAATAAGGGCAAATAAAAGGTTACCTCCAGTTGGATACCTAAGCAAGATGACAAATCCCATGTTGTTCACGTTGCTCTTAAGGTTCAAGATACTACCCAATAGTATTTTTATAGTGGGTGCTTTATGCACATGACCAGTGACAACTCGTATTTTACCGACCTTATAGATCACAAGGAAGGCAAACTCACCTTTAAAGATAGGAGTAGGTCATTTTAGAATGTGGTTGTGTTGAGATACCCAGATTCCCTAAGTTAGGCAATGTGTTGTACATCGAAGGGTTGAAAGAAATATTGATTAGCATAAGCCAACTTTGCGATGCTAACTTTATAATAAAGTTCGACCAGTCCGAGTGTAACGTATATGACCAATCGGGTGAACTATTATTACATGGAGTGAGGACCAATAATAACTGTTATGGGATCATTACTAAGTCCTCCTTTGAATGCTATGGTATTAATACAATGACTAGGTCATGTGAAATTTAGATATCTTGAAAGTTAGTGAATAAAGACCTAATTTGTGGATTACCATTGCTTGAGAGACTAACTTCCTCGGTTTGTGGTCCTTGCCAACAAGAAAAAAACTCAAAGTCCCCATTGAAAATTGAATACCATTACCACCTCTCATGTGTTGGAGTTAGTACACATGTATCTTATGGGTTCTACTCATACGGAGACCTTCGGTGGTAAGAGATACATTCTCGTGATGGTCGTTGACTTTAAAATATACTCTATCGTGGACTTTCTTAGAGAAAAATGCGATGCTATTGAGTTCCTAATAACCAAGTGTCATGTCCTATAAAACTAACACAATCTCACTATTAATCGAATGCGTAGTGATAACGGTACATAATTTAAAGAAGAGTGGATTCCTATTGTGATGGAGTGAGCCCCAACATAATTTTTTGACCGTTCGTACTCCTAAAAAATGGTATTATTGAGAGAAAGAATCGAACGATTCAAGAGATGGATAAATCCATGCTTCTCAGGAGAAACGCACCTAGAAATTTTTTGGCAGAGGCAATTAATGCTGCATGGCATATGGTGAATAAGGTATATCTTCATCCATAGATGTTACATACGCCATATGAGTTGTGGATAGGTAAGAACCCAACCTTCCGTATTTTCATGTCTTTGGGAGTCTTTGAAACATTTTGATAGATAGAGAGCACTTAGGAAAGTTTGATTCCTAAAGTGCTGAGGAGATATTTTTAGGTTATTCATCGATAAGTAGGGCTTATAGGTGTTTGACCTTACAATCTCTACAGTTATGGAGTCAATAAATGTCACTATTAGAGACTACAAACCACCAACATTTATCGAACCTAAACTCAAGTGTGAGAACAATGAACCCCCGGTGATGATCCCATCGTTCCTCGTACTGCCCCAGTGGACCTCATGATTGATTTAAAGGATCGACCCTCTTGGATTTGAAGGAGTTATGATCCTTCTGCTCTTTTTGGTTATCCCACGCTAGGTGCCAAGACTCGCGCTCAACTTGAGAATGTGGTTAGCTACTTCTGCTACACCTCCTTAGTAGAGTCCAACAATAAAGAACCCAAGGATTAACATTGGATATCCTCTATACAAGATCAGTTGATTCAGTTTCACAAGAACGATGCCTGGGAGTTAGTCCCCCGACCTAGCAAGACTAATGTGATTGGTACCAAGTGGATTTACAAGAATAAGATGGACGAGAATGGTACCATAGTTCGCAATAAGGACAGGTTGGTCGCTCAAGGGTACACACAGATTGAGGGTGTAGACTTTGACGAAAAATTTGCTCATGTTGCAAGGCTTTAGTCTGTTCGCTTACTACTCGCCATAGCACGTCATCTACGCTTCAAGTTATATCAAATGGATGTCAAGAGTGCCTTTTTAATGCATTCTACATGAAGAAGTATATGTGGAACAACTAAAGGGTATGCAAGACCCAAAGCACACTAGACATGTCTTTTATCTTAAGAAGGACTTATATAGTTTGAAAAAAGCAACCCGTGATTGGTACAAGAGGTTCACTTATTATCTATTCGCTTGTGGCTTCAAGAGAGGGGGAGTGGATAAGACATTCTTTATGAGGAGAGAGAGTGGTGCGAATTAAATTGCCCAAGTTTATGTGGACAACATAGTATTTAGATCCACGTGCTCCCAACATGCTCACACTTTTGAGGAGGAGATGATGAGTGACTTTGAGATGAGCATGGTTGGTGAGCTTACGTTCTTCTTATGTCTTCGTGTGCATTAATTAGAGAATGGGATATTCATATCTCAATCAAAGTATGCTAGGCACCTAGTGAAGAAGTTTGGTTTAGACTCCGTTAACCACTCATGCACCCTTATGAGTACATCAACTAGCTTAGCAAATACACTTTAGGAAAGGACGTGGAACAAACCCTTTATATAAGCATGATAGGTAGTCTTCTACTTTACCTCTAGTCCTCTCGATGTTACCCTTAGCGTTGGAGTTTGTGTGCATTACCAAGTATCCCCGAAGGACTCTCACTTGATCGCACTTAAACGTACCATCAAATAAGTGAGGGAACTCTGTCCTATAATATTTGGTATTCCTTTTATATCGATGACCATTTTTCCACCTATTCGGATGCCGATTAGGCCGAGGATGTTGATGGTTATAGGATCACCTCAGGTGGGTGTTTTTACTTTGGGAGTGAACTTATCTCTTGGTTAAGGAAGAAGCAAAACTTCATTTCTTTGTCTAGGGTGGAGGCTGACTATATAGTCACTGGGAGTTATTGCACACAACTTTTATGGATGAAGCAAATGCTAGAAGATTATGAGATTACCCAAGGCCCAATGATTATTTCGTATGATAATACGACTGCAATCCGTATATCCCATAATCCGGTCCAATATCCTTGCATGAAGCACATTAATATACGTGAGCATTTCATTCATTATCTCATTGTGGAGAAGGTTGAGTCCCCGAGCTTTATGAGCACCGAATGTCAATTAGCCGATATTTTCATGAAATCTTTAAATGCACACTTAGATTCAAGAATTTTAGGAAGTCTTTGGTTATTTGTTCCGTTGATTGAGTTCGGGTATCTAGTATAGGGTTATTATTACGTTCATATCCTTTGTCCCTATTGCTAGATTGTATATCCATGTATTCTTATTGTTATACATGTTTACGCTTTTTGATATATTTTGAAAAATCCAA
Organism: Sambucus nigra; assembly: GCA_949130495.1. Taxonomy (NCBI): domain Eukaryota; kingdom Viridiplantae; phylum Streptophyta; class Magnoliopsida; order Dipsacales; family Adoxaceae; genus Sambucus; species Sambucus nigra. Next base: position 350,352,963 of record OX422221.1, read on the forward strand.
AAAGAATTTTGTTATTTAGAAAAAGTTTAAAAAATTGCAAAAAGATTTTATTTTTATAAATTTTTTGAAAAACACAAAAAGAGTTTTGTATATTCATATTTTAACATATATGGATATACATTTAAGATGTTCAAATCAACGCTACATTCCATTCATTCATGTGAATTTTACATGTTGTTTTTATACATGGCTTTGTTTCTTTAGTGTGCTTAATAATGCGCGGATAGCATTTCATTTTTCATTGATAATTACTTTCTTCATGATAGACTTTTTATCACATTTATTGCACACATGCAAGGACTTTTTGAACATGGTATTTGCTTATTATATGTTGAATGTGGTGTTCTCATCTCAGTAGTGTTTAATAATGAACCAAATGTACTAGAGATAAATTGTGCTTGTAAAAACCATTGCTTGAAGTTTATTTCTCGAAAAATTCATTATATGTTAAGCAATAGAAAGGGGATACGAAGGAGAAAATTCTCTTTGTGTTAAAAGCCACCATTTGAAAAAAGTCTAAAATATTAACAACACACAACATAAGAAGTGTCAAGGCCATTTTTATTTAATTAATGCTTCACTACATATGAGCATTATTATATTTTCAAAATTTTGAGATTGAATTCTAAGATATATGGGATTTTGAGGGTGTTATAAAGTAGAAGATCAACGTATTTTCACAATGGACTCTCTTGAATAGCATTTAAATTCATGATATGTTGCATAAGTTGAGTCAATTTCATTCATGTTCAACATTCTTACACCTAAGAATGAGATAAAGTACTTTCTATAGAAGTATCTCATTGACTTTATGTGCCTATGATTTGAATGCCAATGTTGATTTGCCAAAAAAATTGTTCACACAATTACATTCTGCTTTTATAATTTGAATACTTTAGTTTTATTCCATGGTGTGATGTGTGTTTTCACCTATATGTACTTTTTATACTTCAAAAATAAAAAAATATAATTTCAAAATTTTCCAAAAGGTATACCAACTTCGGGTTCCTTTTTTTGCATAGCTCCTTATACTTCTTCGAAATCTAATCGCGTGTTATTAATTGATTATCTTTGTGATGTTATTTCATTTGGATTTCTGTGATGCTTTTTATTCATGTTTATTTTCTAACTCTTTATCAATTATGGAAAAAAGGGGGATAACAAATTAAAGGAGAGTTTCTCTTTTCTTTAAACTAGTACACATCAGGATATTTATTTGGCACCAAGATATGAGGAGGTAGTATATGTCGGCATGTATGTGTTTTGGAGTGTGAAACAAATATTATTAAGCACACACTTGAAACAAATATTAGATAACATGTTCCAAGTGTGATGATAGGGTGAAACAAATATTAGATAACATGTTCCAAGTGTGTGTTTTGGAGTTTAAAGGTAATTAGGAGTCTTCCCTATATTTGGTAAAGTTCTCCTACAAATACATCCATCAACAGACGATAGGTATGGAACCTTAAGAGGAATTATATGGGCGAACTTACCAATCACTCGTGTCTTGGTTTGATCCAGGTGATAGTTAATTGTTAGGGTTGTAGTTTTTTTAGGATATGACCGAGAAGACTCAAATGATCTGAGCTCGGATCAACACTTCTAAGAGACGATAGAAGAGTTATGCAAACCAACAGCAAAAAACTTAAAATTTATGGTTGGATACGAGGTACCTATAAAGGAGGAGATCCACTTTGAGAAGAATGGGAAGTTGTCCCCGAGATTTATAGGACCTTTCATGATTATAGACCATCAGCACTTTCAGACCAGCTAAATCAGGTACATAATATTTTTTATGTATCCATATTACATAGACTTCATCAAAATGAGTTTGCTTATCAACAAATAGAGCCAGGACGCATTAGGTTAGAGTCTTATGCTTTGTATAGAAAGCAGATCGTGTGTATCCTAAACAGTAAATTTCAAATGTGGAGGTCTAAGGAGAATCCTTTAGTCTGTGTTTAGTGGAGTAATCATAGCAAGGAATAATGAACGTGGGGGTGAGAGGATATGATGAGACAAGTGTGTTCGCGTTTGTTATAGGTAGTTATGCTTGTGTGAATTCTGAAGATGAATTCTCTTTGTTAGGGGGAGATTATATTACACGTATTTTCTCAAATTAAATAGATGGTTAATTAATTATTAAAAGAATTGTAATTTTAATAATAAAATATCCAAGGTGAAATTATAAATTATTATTTGTGTTAATATTTATTTTGATTTGTAAATTTTAAATTGGTAGTGTAATAATTTGATTTGGGCTTAAAATGAGTAAAGTATTTATATAAACTAATTGGTCTAGCTTATTTGGACTATGGTTTAGGGAGAAGCCTTATGTAGGTTTAGGGAGAAACACTAGGGATAAAAAGGAGTTTAGACCATGACTTGGGGAGTAAGACTAGGGTTTGTATTTTTGGAATTTAAAAAATCAAAAATGAAAAGGAATAGGAGGGGTTCGCTATTGGACCATTTGGGGATGTATCCGTATGTTGGGAACGTGGGTTCCCACCCTGTGACCATGGGTGTGGCAGTTGCGGGTCACTCACGGGTCATGCACAAGCCACACCGGTTGAGAGGTCTTATAAAATTGTCATATACATAATTCCCTTATTTAGAATTAGATTTCTCAAAACCCACATAACTTCAAACCTAGAAATGACCCTAAACACTCTACACCTCCCCATCAAACATCCAATCCACCATTAACAAGGATTAATCAAGAATTCAGTTAAGAATAAGAAGATTAAAGGATGATATTTAGGAGATCGAAGGAAGGAAATTGAAGATTACATATATAATCTCATATTTCTCAACATTTAAGGTAAGATAATGTTCTACTCTACTCCTTTTATATATGTAATTTATAAATTCACCAAAACTAGTCATGTAGGCTTAAAACATGATTTGAGATAATTAGATTTTCACATATTATATGTTTGGGTTTCTAATATGTTTGGAAATTGGACTAAAATTCATATGATTAGTATATAGCATTTGATTTATATGACATAGTGTTATATTAATAGAATAAGATGATAATTCACATGCTAGATTCATATTTTAGTGGAGTTAAATAATACAATATATATTAGTGGAGTTCTTATGATACTGAATCTAACAAAGTTAAGGGATATATAAAATCACTTGTGATGTATTTACCTAAAAAATAGTGAAAAGGTTTGAGACTTCATTTGTATAAAATGACCAGTTTTAGTAATGTTATTGAGAAAGTGAGATTTTATGGAATGCTTGTATACTAAGATACTCATACACAAATTCCAATTTTAATTAATTTTTATCTTGATTACCAATTAATCGTTCATGTGATGAAATGTGCAAACTAATTCTTAATCAATTACACAATCAAAAACACGCATGCAAAGAAGTGAGAAAAAATCCCTAAAAAGGGCAAAACCTTTATTCAACACTATAGAGTAATTGACAGACATAGTCGACTTACAGACTACTTAGAATGACTAAGTAAAATGCGGAGAGTCTTCAATTCCTTATATAGAATACGACCCAGTCTGACGTTGTCCACAGGAAGCAGTCTTCCCTTGGTATCCACCGATCAACCTTCTTCTTCTTCTTCAGTAAAGAACCCTCGGTTCCACTAGTCAGCAACAAAGCTATGAAAAGTTTATGGAAACTAGGGTTTCATAATCTTGCAAATCACATATAGGGATGACAAATTTGTGAAAGTAGAAGAGGTTTTGGAATACAAAAAAGGAAAAATATTATAACAGTTATTGCAAAATCGTTTTTGTTAAAGTTTTTTGAAATTTCTGAACAAAATAGGTTTTTATATTAAAAACATTAATTTCGAGGAGGTGGGGTCGTTCGTTAAGCAAACCTCATTCGAATGAAAACATTGGTTTCATTTGAACTAAATAAGATCCCGTTCTAAAGACCTCTAAATCTCGTTCGAACAACCATCTAACAAGCTTCCAAGAGATTTCTCTATTAAGGAACGGATGTTTCATTTGAAGGTCATTTGAAGCTTGTTCTAACGAGACTCACACCTCGTTCGAACGAGACTCAAAAGAAAAAACTTTTTATTTTAAATTCCTTTGTATAAAAAGCTTCAATTTTTATAAGCTAACATCCCAAAATATGATTCATAAAGTTTATGAAAACCATATGTTTATACCTCCATAAAGTGTTGGTGAGTAATCCATAAACGAAGCTCGATCACTAACATATCTTCTAATGAACATGGACATATAATGTTTAGTTTGAGATTTTGGTTTATTATGGGATACGCCAAAACTATAAAATAAGCCTAAGATATGAGGAATAAAAAAATCACTCTCTTACAAATCTCCCTCTTTGGCTATTCGGTACAAAATAAAAATCAAAAATCAAGTTACAAAAAAACGCTCAAAGACAACGAATCATAATATCATACCAACCTAGAAACGGAAGGACATTTGAACTTTGTCTTCAACTGATACTTGCTCTCCCCTTGGCTAGATTTTCCTTCATCTTGTGTAGTCCATGAAATCATCATCAAAGTGAAATATACATACACACATGAAACAAGAAATACCGTAACGCATACAAGTTTTAAAGAAAAATAAATCTCCCCCTTAATTTGTTATCTCCCTTTTTGTTCGTAATAAACAAATGAATAGAAACTAGTCATGAACAATAAGCATCACATGAAGAAGAAAATATATCATCACAAAGGTAATCGAGAAATGCATGTGTAATGATAATCTCAAAAGTCATATGTTCTCCACCTGCTATTTTTGATGTTTTCAAAATTTTCAAGTAAAACCATATATATAGGTACAAAACACATAGTCACCATGGAATAACACTAAAATATCCAAATCATGAACACGAAATGTAACTGTGTGAACATTTTCCATAGGCAAATCAAGATAAACTTACATAACATAGGTTTATGAGACACTTCTAAAGAAAGAACTCAAAGTCTACCTTAGGTGTAAAATTATGAACTCAAAGGAAATTGACTCAACTTATGCAATATGTCATAAATTCACTCTCAATTATTATGAAGAAATAATAATGCTCATATGTAGCGAAGAATCAATGAATTTAGACTAAATGGCCTTGGCACTTCTGTTTTTGTGTGACATTAATCTTTTTAGTCTCTTTTCTACAAATGGTGGCTTTTAATGCAAAGAATATGTGACCCCCGGCCTAATAAAATACCAGGTGATCAGTCCTATACCAAATTAAAACAGGAATCCCAGTTGGTTCATCCTTAGCATCACTGTCGAAAACCTTTTTAAAACTTACTAACCACCTACTATTCCAAAAAGCTGGTGCCAAATTTTATCTTATTAATTAAACCAACCAGTACATGCGGAAATAATTATAATCCATTCACACAACTGAATTTAAATCAACTGAATAAATAATGACTACATGCTGAATAAACCATCGATCACCAAAGTAAATAATCCAATACAAATATTCAACACCGAAATAAAATAAATCTGAAAACTGAATTGAAAGTCTGGGCGACATGCCCTAAATAAAACTAAAACTGATAAATGATTCCTACTCTAGGAATGAAAGAATGATGCGTCTAATTCACGCTCCTGCTAGCATCCACATATGCCACAGCTCCGTGTCCCTAGAATAGAATATCAATCCTAGCGTCCCTGTGGATGGACACCTAAAAGGTTTTGAAAATATTTTTATATCAAGGGTTAGAACCCAAAACATTTTGAAAATATTTAGCAAGTGAATTAACTGCAGTAATATAAAATATATGAATGTGCTCCATATTTAAGTTAGTGTCTCACTCTCTTGAGGACATTCTCACCCCTCCACTAAAGTGCACACCTAACAATTACCTTATCCCCACATAGTTGTACTACCCCGTCCAACTAGTCCTTGTAATCCTCCCTTGCCTTTCCACTCTAAACCGAGTATTATTATCTATGGGTTATAAGTTATCTCACTAATTAACTTAATTAATTTCCTTTAAATAATATCATATGACTGTGAGACAAGTTATATAAAACAATTACATCACACACTGTATTATCACCCGCATATAATATTTACTACCATTATATACGTACCTCTACCACAACATCCACACATATATCATATGTATATCCATCCCTTCGAGTATACCCTCTCCGGATGATTCCCTCTAAAGTGCTATCTTACTAGGTGTTCTCACATAACCTAGATACCCGAGTTGAAATCGCTCAGCAACTGGGCGCAACATATAAACGTAGTGGAGGCGGTCATATTCCTTCCCTGAAAGTGAAAAAAAAACCTCACCCATATACCGGACGCTATGACGTGGGGATATACTCACCCTGCTCCTCAAGCTAGGGGAATCACCCACATTGTACAACCTCCCTTGATAAAACTAGAGTATATAACTTAAATAAATATCTAGTCCCTGATATTTAATAGCACACACAAAGTACACACATGTATATATATATACTATCACCACACCGTATATATATAAAATATAAATTTCGGCTTTACCGTGTACTAAAATCCGTAACACTAGCCTATATATTCCCAAGTCTATGGTCCGACTCTAAATTAATTAATCCCTCTTTAATAAATTTCATTACCTTCCCGAGTCTACGATCCGACTCTAATTCAATTAATTAACACATTAATAAATTTATCACTTTCTCGAGTCTACAATCCGACTCTAATTTAATTAATTAATACATCAATTAATTATTACCAATCCGGGTCTATGGTCCGACTCTAATTTAATTAATTTACACATTAATTAATTAATACCAATTCGAGTCTACGGTCCGACTCTAATTTAATTAATTTACACATTAATTAATTAATACCAATCCTAGTCTACAGTCCGACTCTAATTTAATTAATTTACACATTAATTAATTTAACACTTGGTGTCGCCCAACCATTATACCCGGACTCGATCACTTGGCTCGTACCATCGTTAATACCCGATTCTATATTTCTCCCCATAACTAATTAATTACACCTCAATTCGTTTAATAATGTAGTGCCTCTCAACTACAATACCCGAATATTTTCCCTCGGTCCAAAATCAATACTCACAAATTATTTCCTGAAATTTATTTATCTCATGGCATATAATTATCACCCTCCTAAACCCAATTATATCACCTTATAATTGATAAGGAATATGTGTCACATATGAACTTATCACTAAATAAAAGTAGGGATTAAATTCTAAATTAATTTTCCTTATATATATAAAACTAGCCGAATTGTCAAAATTCTGGGACCATCGATCGATCGATCCCCCTGCGTCGATTGATCGATCGACCAGGTATTTGTCTTCATCCGACTTGCTGTTTCAACCATTGTTAACCCATCCAATCTTCTACTTTCTCCCATAAAAATATCCAATCATAATCCACCATATTAACATATGAAAACGGGTTTTACTCAACCTAGAAACCTTAATTCAATAACCAATTTCCACAAATCTTAACGCTTTACAAATTCGGGTTTTACCCGGGTTTCAAACACCCAAACACTTTACATTTCTAATATCAGAATTTAAATGCCCATTCATGTTGGGTTTAATCATACGGTTCATATTCCTAAACTACAGAATCATGAAACCTACTAATGTCATCCCAAATCTCATCAAGATATACCATTTCCCAAATACCGATTTCACCCGAATACCCATTTATTCACAAAACGGATTTTGTTTTACACATCACAAAAATATGAATTGATTATCACCAATTTAGAATCATAACAGTTAACCACTTGCCTGGAATCGTTCGTAGGGTCTGATCCGTTGGTGTAGTTAAGGTGTTGATGAAGAATACCCCAATTAGTCCCTTAATTTAGCTCCAAAAATCCCCAATTGGTTCTTTATTTGCTTTCCTCTGTGCCTCTATCAAGCCCTAGGTTTAGAATTTGTTAACTGCCATTCAACTTTTCCCCCAATTAGGTTTAAAACCCCTAATCCCATTTTAGGCCATACGGGCCAAATTAAAATGGCCGAAATCACCTCATGTGGGCCAGGCTATGTCCAAAAATGCCCTAAGACCAGATTACTACCCTCGAGTACTCTTTTCTGACTAACTCGACCCATCTGGACTTAACCGTGCCCTCAGAATCGTCATCCGAAATACTTTATAACATTCTCCAATTTTGACCTCGAAAATGCGACACACATTAATTCGGACAATTTACTTAAAGTCGCCCATAATTCTTCCCACTCAAATAAATTCTCCAAATCATAAATTTAAGTTTCTCTAATTTAAATATTTCTATTTCTCCCAAAAATAATTAAATTTTAAATCCTCAAAATTACGGGGTGTTACATAATATTTTGATCTTTCGTAGCCCATTTCCATTGCTTAACATTTATCATTATTTTTTGGGAAACAAAATCCGGACAATGGTTCTTACATGCATAACTTATATCTTTTTACATTTGGCTTGTTATTAAGTAGAATTGAGATGAGAACATTGTATTCGACACATGACAAGTAAGCACAATGTCCATAAATTCGTGCACGTGTGCAACAAAGGTGAGAAGGAGTCTAGCTTGTAGACAGTAATCATCAATGGGAAATACAGTGGTATCCACACGTTATTAAGCACATTATCGAAACAAAGTCATGTCTCAAAGCATTATGAAAAAGCCATGTGAATGGATGGAATGTAGGCGTGATTCGAATATCTTAAGTGTTCATCCATATATGGCGAAAAATTAAAAATATAAAAATATTTTTGTCGTTTTCAAAAAAAATTATCAAAAATAAAACCTTTTTCATCTTTTCAACCTTTCTCTTAAAAACTAAAATTCTTTTTAAAATTTTCAAACTTTCTCAAAAAAAACAAAACTCTTTTTTTGAATTTTTATAAATAGAATAAAAAGAAAAATACATAAATGCAATGATAATACGATCTAACAATAGGAATATAAGATATGAACATGATAAATATCCTATACTAGATAAAGTACCCAAACTCAATCAACAGTGAAAATACTCAAAGATTTCTTAATATCCTCAAATCTAAGTGCATACAAAGGTTTTGTGAAAATATTGGCTAATTGATCTTAGTTCTCACAAAGCTCAAGGACACAATATTCTCCTCATGATCACGGTATAAAATGCTCACGCAATATTGGACCGAATTACAAGAATATGGATTGCACTCATAATATCATAAAAAATAATCATTGTGCCTTGTGAAATCCCATAATTTCCAACATTTAATTCATCCATAAAGTTGTGTGCAACAAATCCCGGTGACATATACTCAGTCTCTATCGTAAGAAAATATATGAAGTTTGCTTCTTGCTTAACCAAGAGACAGGAGCACTCCCAAAATGAAAACACCCACCGAGGTGCGAACAAAGGGTTTGCTCTACGTCCTTGCCTAAAGTGTCTTTACTCTGCTTAGTCGATGTACTCATAGGGGTGCGTGAGTGCTTAGTGGAGTCTAAACCAGACTTCTTCACAAAGTCCCTATCATATTTGGATTAAGAAATGAATATCCCATCCTCTATGATAATACGTAAATATTGCGTATTTCATCCCTCGAACCGATGCATTTTAGCCCCCTCGGGTATCTTATTCCCTATATTTATGCTCGTTAACCAGACAACCTCGAATTTCTATGTTAACATGTTTTGTAGGGGTTAATTAAGATTTTATAGGTATTTGGATGCTAAGTGTGAAGTTCGGACACATTTCGCTCAATTTTCGTACACGATCGCACATTCAAGGGAATTTTAATCTTTTCACAGCTTGGGCACCTGGCCCAACATCTACACGAAATTTGTATCCCTCCTCGCAAGCTTCGCGTGGACGCGAACTGTGTGCAATTACGATTCAGAACGAAGAAGTTACGACAATTTTAGCGGAGGAGAAAACCAAACACATTAAAATAGGAGGAAAGGAGATACAGCCCTGCTTGATCGATTGATCGATCAAAAGGATCGATCCTTCAGAATTCTGCCATTGAGCTGAGACAGTAGGCTGATATTTTTACCATCGATCGATGCTCTGTTTTCAGCTGATATTTTGGCTTTTCTTTTCTTTTTCCTTTTCTTTTCTAATTTTATTCCAACTTACTATATAACCCATTTTTTTTGTAAATATCAGAGATTAAGTGATATAATCGATTTTAGTTTAGTTAGCTTAGGGTTTGGGAGTTGAGATGTCTTTTCTTCTTCCTCATATGGTGTGACAATATTTGGGTTTGTAAGATTGTACTTTTATCTTCCCTCTCCATTAATATAGATTTTATTTCATTATTTCTTGCTTTCTAGTTAATTTACAAGCTTTCATAATTAGGTTTACATGCTTTGATTTCCTTTCTTTCTAGGTAGCTTTTATTTACCGCATTTTTAATATGCTTTCTAGCAAAATTAGTCTAGGTTGTGTTCAAATGGAACTCACTCGGGTTAACGCGTTGCTTTGCTTTGGTGATGATGTTTACGGGTCTATTTCGGGTGTGTTGTCCTAGTTATTACGCCTAGGATATCTGACGGGGCATATCATGTATGTCCCGCTCTTATGACCTTGCGTGCGTAATTTCTGAGATATTTGTTGACGCCAAAATCATATTAGACTTTTATGAGAATTTAGGGGTGTGACAACCCTTGGGTTAATTAACTGTCGAAATGAGACGCATTCGTAATAACTCGTCGACCCATGTGACCATTTTATACTAATTAATTCGGGTGAGGGATATTCGACGCAACCTATAGTTTGTACTGCTTTGTTAATCTAGTTTCAATACACTCGCCTAGATTAATATTTCCCTTTTTCGTATCTTTTCTTTTTTTAGTTTGTAATTTATCTTTTACACTTTTATTTAGGAGTATTAAATCAATTAAATTTTAGCAACTCGTCTCTATGGATTTTTGATACCCGACATACCGCTATACTCACCCATTGAGTGTAGTCGTAACTTAGGTTTTTGTATTGAGGGGGTGTACAGAAAACAACGAACGGAGCTTGACGCGCGTCGCTTTTCGCCCTCGATCAAAAATGGTGCCGTTGTCGGTGTTGAGTTTGTTTTAGACTTTATTTGATTTAGCATTTTGTAATATTTTCTTTCTATTTGTATTATTTGCTAACCTTTTTGCAGGACTTCAATATTTGATCACCTAGAAACGCTTGAATTTCTCGGGCGCGCATCTACTTTATGGAATTCGCCACGTCGAGCCATTTTTGGGGTAAGCATGTCTTATTCCAATTCTTTCGATAATCATTGTGATAATTCTCAAAATTCTCGCAAACGTTTGACTTTTGCTCAATACTTAGAATCCCAAAAAATTGCAACATCTAAAATCACTTTGGGCGAGTATTACAAAAGTCAAGCTTTGGAGTGCGAGTATTTTGAGTAGGATGATAACGATTTTGGTCCTTTACCTCCTTATAATAGGAATTTTGAAACAAATTGCAATAGTTTTAAAAATTCCTATAATAATGAGTTTAAGTTTAAGTTCGATGATAATTTTCAAAGTTTCCATTTTCAAGTATCCGCACCTCGACCTATGACTTTTTGGTGAGGGCTTGCGTATGCTTGAAAATGAGAAAATTGAAAATCGTTATCGGGAAGAAAATCGTTATTGGGAACATGACTTGGATTTATTATTTGAGTCCGATGACGATTTTGCTTCTGAGACTTTCTAAGTCAAAGAATGTTTTGAACCAAATGAGGACTTTGCGCCTACTTTGGAACAAACGATTCTAGACTTTGCCCATTTCATAATAGATATTGAAAGTGAGGATGATAATGACATAATATCTATTTACAATGAAATGATTTCTTATTTGGCCCCTAAAGAAGAACATTTCATTGAAAATGATATTATTTCTTTCGAAACTCAATCTTCATGCGATGATGATTCATCTCATGAGTTTGAATTTCTTTCATCCCCATTTTCATTCTTTGTTATCACACCGTCACAAGTACCCAATGATTCGGTTTTAACTTTAATGTTTTAAACCTTTTCACCGATGAGGAGTACTTTCTCGAGTCACCCTCCATAATCGCATATTTGCCTTTGTGTGCGCCCCCTCCCATTCCAATTTCAAAATCATTGGGAGGATATTCGTCTTTTCTCGTTCCCCACATGTTTTTGTCACCCGTTCAATCCAAATCCGCCATCGTCCCTCCAAAACTTTGAATTGACGATGGTTCATTTCTTTCGCCTTACACATGCCTTCTGTTGTTCAAACGAATTTCATATTTTTTGGAAATCATGCTTAAGAGTGAGGGTACACCGGTTATCCTCCAAAGTTAAATAATTTTTGCGGTGAACCCTCAACTATTTAGACTTCTAGTGTACAGTTAGTGTGAAGCCTGAATAGTAGGTTGTATATAGTTAGCTTTTTTATTCTTTCTTTCTTTTTATCTTTTCTTTCCTTTTTAATTTAGTCTATTGTAATTATTTAATTTTTTATTATTTGTTTTTGCTATGCTCGGTACTAACTTGTTTTGTAGATTCTTTGGACTCGTTCTTATGGGTATCGCTCCAATTTTGGGTAATATTTCTCTTTTCCTCTCTTTAACTTGGTTCTTAATTCACATTGAGGACAATGTCAGGTTTTAAGTTTGGGGGTGTGGGATATTCTATCCATTTCTTTATTTAGTCTATTTTTTTGCTCACATGTTAGTTACTTAGTATGCTTTTCTTATAAATTTGAAATTTTCAAAAAAAAACTCTTTCTTTTTTCTCCTTTGTTGGGCATTTTGCCTTTGTTTTCGATGATAAATTTTAATAAATGCCTGATCCAATAGACAGCCCAATGATGCATGTTCTCAATTTTAGAAGTTATTAGACTTTAGTCCTCCATCATTGATATTATGAATAGCTTCATGAATTAAACTTTAATCCCATGAGCACATGCGTTTTTCTTATTTTATTGATTTGGTTTAAGATTTTTATAACTCGGTAATCTTTTGTTGCATTGTATATACTTACACCGATTAAGCTTTTTACCTTTCATTGTTTGTGAGTGTATACACTATTATTTCCTCTTTGAAAACGTTAAATTCATCGGTAATCTCTCTATTCTTTCATTTATCGTTCATTAATTGAGTTCATATATGAAATGTGTTACTTGAGCATGATTTTCAAAGTTTATTTTGACTCGAGAATTGCGTAAACTTTGTAAAATGATCATAAAAAATCTTTGTTATATCACCCATATTAGCCTTGACTTCACCTTATATGTTTTCCCTCGTTAACTCCTTTGAGCCTCAATATAGCCATTCTTTTCATAACCCAAATCCCATAACCAACTCCATATTAAGGTTTTAAACCATACATACACCTTACATACCTTTGTTTGGAATGTTACTTGGGATTGAATGATGTTGTTGTTGCGGTTGCAATTTAGGCATATGAGAGTGAGAAAAGTAAAGAAAATAGATGTGAAAAAGTGATGAAAAAAGAGAAAGCAAAAAGCAAAAGAAAACATGAGAAAAAGAAGAAAATAAAAAGAAAGAGAAAGTTATAAATGTTGTGTATATAGTTCAATAAGCTTTGATTACTCTCCCCGATGATATAACTAATGGTCGTTTTGGAACTTATTTTCCAATTTTGATATTGCCCGCATCTTCCCATTGTCCCAAGTTTTCATTCCGAACACTTTGAATCCGTACATACATTCCTTTCATTTCGTACCATAGCCAAACCTACATTACAACCCTATTCAGGTCCTATGTGATCTTAAGTAGATGTAATTCAAAGGTTTAAATAGTTTTGATAATCTGTGAAAAAGAATTTCCCCTCCTTTAATGTGCGGTATCCTTTCATTGAGATTACAGTTTTTCATTTTATATATAGCATTCTTCATTTATGACATGTGTGTAACCTAGTTTCCATTCAGATTTACTCTTTTTGCCTGCATGTTTCGTGTGTTACCTCTCTGTTTCGAGTGAATTCACTTGATGAGTGTAATGCCCATGAGGATTGAATGTATGCTTGCTTTATTTAGTATCCGGTTTATATAAGTTTTTGGCAAATCACACTTTGCATGTGCTCGCCCCCTCCCACATTATAAGGTTTCAATTCTATGAGGTGCATTCTATAATGTTAATGATCTGGACTTTTATTTGAATTCATTCACTGTGCTAATAATACGTATGAAATCTTTTTCGCTATTTTTGGGCTTGTCGCATGTTGGTTTAGGCATATTTTGAGGAAACCATGTGATGTTTATGGGTATTATCCCTGAAAATCCTCACGAGATGACACTCATCCACCAGGGTAACCTGGGGGTTTAAGAGATTATTGCATACGCTAAATGCAGTCGAATTGCCCGCGAAAGTGGCCTTTTGCTTTTATACCATACTTTTGTACTATCTCCTTCTTTTGGTTTGCTTGTAGTTCTTATTGCATCCTATTTAATTGCTAGGGACTAGCAATGTGTAAGTTACGGGGTGTGATATTATGCAAATATCGCGTATTTCATCCCTCAAATCGACACATTTTAGCCCCCTCGGGTATCTTATTACCTATATTTATGCTCGGTAACCATACAACCTCAGATTTCTATGTTAACATGTTTTAAAGGGGTTAATTGAGCTTTTATAGATATTTGGATGATAAGTGTGAAGTTTGGACACATTCTGCTCGATTTTCGTACACGATCGCACGTTCAAGGGCATTTTAGTCTTTTCACAACTTGGTCAACCTGGCCTAACATCTCATGGAAGTTATATTCCTTCTCGCAAGCTTCATGTGGCCGCGAACGGTGCACGATTCCGATTCAGAACGAAGAAGTCACGACGATTTTAGCGGAGGAGAAAACCAAACACATCAAAACAAGAGGAAATGAGATGTAGCCTTGCTTAATGGATTGATCGATCAAAAGGATTCAAAATTTTGCCATTGAGCTGAGACAGTGGGCTGATATTTTTACCATCGATCGATGCTCTGTTTTCAGCTGATATTTTGGCTTTTCTTTTCTTTTTCCTTTTCTTTTCTAATTTTATTCCAACTTACTATATAACCCATTTTTTTGTAAATATCGGAGATTAAGTGATATAATCGATTTTAGTTTAGTTTAGCTTAGGTTTTGGAAGTTGAGAGCTCTTTTCTTCTTCCTCATGTGGTGTGACAACATTTGGGTTTGTAAGATTGTACTTTTATCTTCCCTCTCCATTAATATAGATTGTATTTCATTATTTCTTGCTTTCTAGTTAATTTACAAGCTTTCATAATTAGGTTTACATGATTTGATTTCCTCGCTTTCTATGTAGCTTTATTACGTTTATTTACCGCATTTTTAATATGCTTTCTAGCTAAATTAGTCTAGGTTGTGTTCGAATGGAACTGACTCGGGTTGACACGTTGCTTTGCTTTGGTGATGGTTTTTAAGGGGTCCATTTCGGGTGTGTTGTCCTAGTTATTACACCTAGGAGATTTGACGGGGCCTATCATGTATGTCCCGTGCTTATGACCTTATGTGCGTAATTTCCAGGATATTTGTTGACGCCAAAATCATATTAGGTTTTTATGAGAATTCAAGGGCATGAGAACCCTTGGTTTAATTAACTGTCAAAATGAGATGCGTTCGTAATAACTCGTCGACCCATGTGACCATTTTATACTAATTAAATCGGGTAAGGGATATTCGACGCAACCTATAGTTTTTATGTAAGGACGCAAATTTCCAATTGAGTCCTTTGTAGTTTTGGCTCAATTCCGGACAAAAACGTTTGAGTCATAGGATAGAGTATATTGATCATCCTTCAAGCCTATGACGTGTTTGTTGAAGACATAGAGGCCAAGTGTATAAAGCTTCATCAAAATGTCGTGGTTTATGTGCCTCGTTTCAATGTCATCAACAGTGGTTTCATGCTCCCAAGGTATGAATGCATTACATATATATATATATAGGAGCTTGGAACAGTTTATATTGGGTGTTAGATTTTCAAAACTGCGTTTTATTTTCAGAATGTTTTCTATTAAAACTTATATATAAAGTATATAATAGTTTCTGGGTTTAAAAAGAATTTTTGAACTTTCTGTGAGTTCGTTCGAAGTGTCGTTCGAACGAGATTATCGTTCGAACCACAAGTCGTTCGAACGAGATTGCCAACGACTTCCCATTATGGCATACTGGAACTTCGTTCGAAATGTCGTTCGAACTAGATTGCCGTTTTAACGAGATTTCCAACGAGTTTCTAGTGAGGTCATACTGGAACTTCGTTAGAAGACTCGTTCGAACGAGATTTCGTTCAAACGAAATGTCGTTCGAACGAGATGTCAGTTTTTGGCAGTTTTTAAGCAGTTTTCTCCCACTTCCCCACTTGTTTCTTAACCAACTTTGCTCAGACTTTATTATGTGCGGGAATAACATTTTCCAACTTAATTTTTCCATCCTATTCGATCATTTAGAGAGAGTTTGAGAGCTAAATTGATTAAGGAAAATGTTCTTGTTTCGAGTGAAATTCTTTAGAGAAAAATATACACCACTCTAGTTTACACCCAATTGTTTGTTTATCAAAGTTTCAATATATATACATCTTTCTTGGAGTTTTGGCACCGGGTTCATCTCTTCCGTTAAAATAGAAGTTTTGGTTTTCTTCTACATCCCTTAAAGAAGAAGAGTTCGTTTTGCTGCGGCATTCTCATGTTGTAAAAGACACCACGTGTGGTTGACGGTGTACCTATTATCCGATTGGTGAGTCCAAGATTGCGGTGGAGCTCCGTGGTTATCCACTAGAAAGAGGTGGTTACAAGAAGACACATCAAGGCTTGAGAGGGTTCGAGTTGAGGAAGTAAGTCATCTGTCTTGTAAATGTAATTCCGTACTTAGTGGATTTGAGGCTAGGGCCGTCCGAGGTTGTTTCCCATTTTGGATTTTTTCTCGTACATCGCGGCGTAGTGTGATTGATTTACTTTTATCTTGCATAATAACTTAGAATGCATGTTTAGGATAATTCAAGATAAAAATGGTTTTAATTGTCACACTTAATTTAATTTGGTGCATAATTAAATTTGGGTAATTGTTTAGTTAATTCAAGTCTATTGTTAAAACTGGTTTGGCCTAATTTGAAAATATTAATAAATATGACTTAGGCAAATTCTAGGAATGGATTAATGGGGTTTTAAGTAAAATTTAAATTAGTGTGTGTGTTCATCATATTTCACTTGTGTTTAATTTTAATTTAGATAGAAATTAAAATTTGGTATTTAAGTTGAACCATCACATTTACGCTTTGCATCTGTTTCATAAAAAGGAAATATTGCAATTTAAAAATAAGTTTAAAATCGGGGGTTCCGCATCCTTCATTTTACTAGTTTGTTAATCTAGTTTCAATACACTAGCTTAGATTAATATTTCCATTTTTCGCATCTTTTCTTCTTTTAGTTTGTAATTTGTCTTTTACACTTTTATTTAGGAGTATCAAATCAATTAAATTCTAGCAACTCGTCTTTGTGGATTTTCGATACCCGGCTTACCGCTATACTCACCCATTGAGTGTAGTCGTAACTTAGGTTTTTGTATTGAGAAGGTGAACAGAAAACAACAATCAGCGCTTGACGCGCGTCGCTTTTCCCCCTCGATCACTCTAACTGACGTATTTGGAGACCTAATAAGAACGTGAGCTCACCAACCATGCTCATCTCAAACTCCCTATTCATCTCCTCCTTAAAAGTGTGAGCATGTCGGAAACATGTGGATCCAAATACTATGTCATCCACATAGACTTGGGAAACCAAGATATCACCACTCTCCCTCCTTACAAACAACGTCTTATTCACTCCCCCTCTCCTAAAGCCACGAGCTAGGAGATAGGAAGTGAGCCTCTCGTACCAAGCACAGGGTTCTGGTTTCAAACCACACAGGGCCTTCTTAAGATAAAAGACATGTCTCGAGTACTTAGGTCTTCAAAGCTATTTGGTTGTTACTCATAAACTTCCTCTTGTAGAATGCCATTCAGAAAGGCACTCTTGACTTCCATCTTATATAACTTGAAGCACATATAACATGTTATGGAGAATAGTAAGAGGACGAACTCAAGCCAAGGAATAGAAGAGAATGGCTTGTCAAAGTCTACACTCTCAATCTGTGTGTAGCCTTGAGTGACCAACCTAGCCTTATTATGACCTATGGTACCATTCTTATCCATTTTATTCTAATAAATCCACTTGTCACCTATCACATTTGTCTCGCTAGGTTGGAGGACTAACTCCCAGACATCGTTCTTTGGAAACTGAAGAAACTGATCTAGAATAGTGGATATCCAATACTCATTCTTGAGTGCTTCTTTCACATTCTTGGGCTCGACTAAGGAGGAATAGAAAAGGTATCTAACCACATTCTTAAGTTGAGCGCGAGTCTTGACACCTAATGTAGGATCACTAATTATCGCAATAGGTACATGACTCTTTTGAACCCAATAGGGTGGATCCTCTAAATCAAGAGTGGGGTCCATCGAGATAGTATGATGAAGGATGGGATCATCACTAGGGGTGCATTATCCTAATACTGGGGGTTTGGAGCAATAAATATCGACGACTCTTCATCTCTAATCGTGAGGTTTATTGACCCTATAACCTTAGAGATTGCAAGGTTAAACACCCGATAATCCTCGATTAATAACCTAAAAATATCCCGTCGTTGCTCCAGGAAACAAATTTTCCTAAGTGCTCCCTATCTCACATTATTTGGCAAGTACTCCCAAAGATACGAAAGTGTGATAGGTTGGGCTTTTTCCCTATCCACAACTCATATGGTGTGTGTAGCATCTGCGGATGAAGATATACCATATTCACCGTATGGCATACGTGTAACACCTCACCTAATAAAATACCGAGTGATCAGTCCTATATCAAATTAAACAGGAATCTCATATGTTTTCAGTCTTAGCATCCCTGTAGAAAATCATTTAATTACTAATAACCTATTAGGCCAGGTATCAAATTTTAAACTTCTAATCTTTTTAACTAAAACATACTAGTAAATCCATCCATACCAATATATGAACAACAACTGAAATGAATAAATAATAATCGATAACTCTCGGTAAAACATTTATACAACCATATCGAATCAGCGTAAAATAAAAAAATACCGAAAATAAATTAAAATACAACAGTGGGGCAACATGCTTGAAAATAACTCATAGTACCACATATCTAGATCACAAGAAGTGAATCGTCTATATAACTTCCTACTAACATCCATAGTTGCGGCATCAACGTCTGACTCAAAAGAATAGACATCCAGCATCCATGTGTCTGTACACCTAAAAAGTATAACAAAGGAGAAGAAAAAGAAAAGATAGATACGGGTCAGCGCCCGAGTTTTGAAAAACATTTTAGCAAGTGCTTAACTTACTTTAATATTTAAAATATGATATTCTCCATATTTAAACTGGTGTCGCACTCGCATGAGATACCCCTAACCTCTCATCTAACAGTGCACACGTAACGCATGTATTTTAAAACACCCAAGTTAAGGTACCCAGCCTAACTAATCTCACACAGCAACTACATTATCACACGCTATCTCAAGTCCCGCGTATATAACATTCTAAGTTTTCGCGATATATTATACCTTATAATTCCTCGCTTATCATACATACATTCATTATGAATAACCCTCACTAGTTATTACACTATTCACATTTTAGTGTTGTTATCTCGTATATAATATTCTCATCTTCATATACGTATAGTACATATTTTATTCCAGATTTTATACTCCCGGATGATCCAAAAATTATTTCACATTTCATTCTTTCTTTTGTCAGTATATATATATATATATATATATATATATATATATATATATTCACATATCATATATATATAATATACTCTACACATCAAGTATATCCATACTTATATATCACACACTATATTAGTATATTACCCATCCCTTAGAGCTATAACTCAATGGATGCAGTCTCTATAATGCTATCATCTTCCCGATAATTACTTACACATCATCCTGGGTACCAGTGGTTAGACTCTCACACTGACTTGGTATAAACCAAATCACAACGTAGGGGAAGCGGTCATAGTTCCTCACCTGAAAGTGAGATCGAATCATACCCAAGACGTATCACCCATGATAAATGTCACACAATATAAAAATGGACGCTATGACCTGAGGACTATACGCTCCCTGCTCCACAAGCCAGTGGCCTCACCCACATCGCGCAACTTTCCATGATAGCACTAAAGGGGTATGCTTCACATAAATATATCATTCACACACAGATATATTCTTAATCACATCATATATGTATACTTTATCTCTCTCTCTCTCTCTCTCTCATTATGTATATATATATATATATATATATATATATATATATATATATATATATATCATCAAATCCGGCTATCATGCCAATCTCTCGGGGCATTAGCCTAAAATCTCGAATATACAAAGTCGTATTAATTCATAAGTATACACACAACTTATTTTAATCCCATAATTATTCACGCAGTTATGATATAATTGTCACATTCATTATTTTTGAATAGTAGCTTATCACGTTTGGCTAGTATTCTTAAATCATCCTACTCGCACCTTAGGATTTACTCATATATATATAATCGGCATATATATTCTACCCGCATAAATATAAATGTACGAACCCGCTGAATAATTCCTCGAATGTCGTTCATCCCAAACATTTCCTAAAATTCATGCCCTGTATATTATTCCCACTAATCCCAAGGGTCACATCACTCATTTAATCATCTAGAGGTCCTCACACTCTATTAAAGATCCCCTAATATTTTCTCTAAAACTAATTATCCTTAAATCCCTTTAAAAAGAAAGAAATGTTTTTCAAAAGTGCCAGGGCTAAATCGATTCGTCTTGTACCGAATCGATTAGCCTAAGCCGAATCGATTTACTCCCCTGCGAATCGATTCAAAATGCATAGATTGCCAACTGTTACGAGTTCATCCTCTTCTTATTCTCCCATTCTCAAACCAACACTCATTCAATCTATTTTTTATGGATTCTAACACCACCCAACATATACATATCTACACACTTTTATATTACCAAAACAACAATTAATTCATGGGATTCCTCAATTTGTTCAGGAATTAAACCCTAATTCATTTAAACTCACCATTTCTCATTTCTCCAAAATTTTCACTAAAAATTACACCATTTACATGGATACAAGCCTAGATTTCATGTGGAGTTAATATCACAATGATTTATGTGAAATAATTTCCAGAAAACCCATTTTTGTGCAAGAATCCCAAACCCAAAACCTTATAGTTTTCATCACCAACTATAATATGAACAATAAACATACATAATAGTTAAAGAAAGTTAAACACTTGCCTCGTTGGATAAATCCGACGACCTCGTGCCGGAATCCGTCGGAGATTGGCCAAAAATATCCCCTTTCTCCCTTTTATTCTGTCATTTATCTTCTTCTCTTTCTTTTCTTTCTTTCTTCTCTCTTTCTCTCGGCTTATAAGATAAGAAATAAGGCTTATCCTCTTATTAATCCCAAAATTGACTCATATACACAAATGCGAGTCCCTACTAGTCTAAAAAGTCCCTGAAACCCAAACACTACCCTCGGGTACTCTATTATGACCATTTCCTCCATTCTAAGACTAACCGTGCACTTGAAATTCCCATCCGAGTTACTTAATTTCATCTTTACAAGTCCAACACAACTACACACGTATTTTTCGAACAAAATGTTATTATTTGTCTCTTTGCCTAACCACGACATGATATAAAGTAATCCAACTTCATTTACTTATTCTCATAAGTAAATACATCACACATCAATATTAATTCATTGCTAGCCAAATTAATATCTAACCCACACTTCAAATTATCTTTCACTCAAAATTAACGAATCATTAAATTACACCCACTCATGTAATTTTAATATCCATAAAATATAGGGTATTACATTCTCACCCCCTTACAAGAGAATTTCATCCTAAAAATTCAGATAAGATCGGTACCAAAACTTAGGATCTTGAGCCACACACAACACCCTTTTGTACCCAATCTCAAAGTAACATAAGGGTTACTCCACTATACATCTGCTAGTGGCACCCACTTGTCTAGTGGCTTAACCACTATAGCTCCAGCTTCACGACAATCTTGTTCAATTCTCTTCATACTGATACACTCCATCAGTCATATGCACTCACCTCAATAACGACACATTACACACCTACGACATCCAAAAAAGACGAGCCTATAAATCACTAGATCTATCGCCTCAATTACATTGGAAGGCCGCACAATAGAACATCCGACCACTCCTATCAGTCCTTCAAATCTCGGTTCATGGCGACATAACTCTTACGACGCTCAAAAGTCACCCTAAAATAGTTTATGGTTAATGACCCTCTCGACAATGGACTCTAAATCATGTCCGATACAAAATCTATTTATTCCCTCACCTATAAACAAATAGAGGGAGAATGACCAGCCTTTCCCACACAAAACCTTAATAGGTACCTTATCCACAATAAACAAGTACGAGTGGCTCCACACAACACTACTAATTGGTAATTTCCTTCCCAATTATCGTACCATGCTTTACTTCAATTATAAGTTAGGTCAGTTGTGAAAGTAAACTAACCACAGTGACTCCAAAATCACATTCATACCACCTTACTAGTCGTCAATCACCTCTCGTCTACTCATCGGGCCTTAGGTGTCATGACTTAGCCAAAACAAAACGTCATCCCCACTGCTTCCCGAAAATCCTTATCGGAGGTGGGGTTCAAGGACTTCATCCTGATTCACAACAATATTGGGCAACACCTTACACCGGTGCAACCCTTCTTTACTAACCCGTATGCCCATTACGTCACTGAAATCGTCAGCTTGATACAAAATTTTCTGGTCGATCATCTCGAATCAACTTATTTTCATATGTGAGTGGTGCACCCGGAGACATCTCACTATGTCTCACCTAACACCAATTTACACTTATGACGTCTCACATTAAGTGGTACTTTATACTCCCCTTCTTCCTCTGGGGTGTACCAAAAGTCTCGACCCTTGCACTTTTTACCACAATGCACATTTTTGAGCCCGTTTGCCTTATAGTTATTAGCATTCTATTTACGTACAAGCCACTCTCAACACTCAACTGAGTAAGGCTCCACTTCATTTTCCCACAATAGTTGGATTTTCCTCTTCTTAAGAGATATCCTTATAAATGGATTCTCACAACCTTTCAAATTATTTCAGGTGTGTTACTGTCATTGCACACACATCCTCTTATTATCGCCCTTTTCACACAATGTTCAATCCATAATGCCATTCTAGCTTGTTTATAACTACACCACAGGGATATATTCCACACATTTATTCCCAAGTCCTCCTATCTCGAACGATTTGAATCAACTAATTAGGGCGCCCATACACCCTATAAAAAGTGCATATTTTCACAACACTGGAAAAGTCACACACTTTCCTCAAAATTAGGCTCGCATTCTCGACAAGGCTATAACACATGGGTGTTCTCAGTCACTCCATAAATTGAAATTTAATCATCCTCGACATTGTTCCACTCTTCAAGTCATGGTTAGAAGAAATTTTTTTAGTGCTATCTCATGAAACTAGCGGCTCCATTGACCTTATACTAATTAATAACTCTCAGATCATAGTGTTTTCTCTACACTTTCCATTAATAAACGTTCAAAACTGATGCCCTACCATCCATCAACGTTTCTCTACCCATGACGTTCATCAAGGTTCATGCGTATCTAATCACGTAATAACATTCAAATAAGGAACTTTCCCCAATACTCTATCACTTAGCATTGGTGGTAATCAAATTCCATAAACCTCAAACACAACTCGGACTCTCAAAATCCTATCCCCATAAGTAAAAATATAAATTCAACTCCCACATCTCTAAAGGAGTGATAAAACAATGTGCTCTCCCTATCACCAAGCCCTGCATAATGACGAGCTCAATCTCTCCCCTCGATAATAAACCCAATATACCACAAATCATGTCGGTAAAGTCCCTACACATAAGGATCAATATCTTGAGACAACTATACTCTCCGAAGTCTCTATGACAATATGATATAAATGCGAGCTCGACCCTCTTTCGGGCGAGGCATCGTCAGAACAACACATCCTGCCCTAGAACAGTAAACACGATAGCCTTGCAATAACAACCCACTATTGTTCTAACCAGTCTATACTCAGGATAATATCATACTCGTATAACACATCACTAAAAGGAGTATATCCAATAAAATATATACCACTATGACTAAACCCGCTTCCCCACGGATGAACCAAAAATAACCTTTCTATACCATGAAAAATATATAAACATAATAATGTTATCGATATACACACTAAACTCATCTCACATGAAAATCTAGTGCTAATCAAGATACCATGACCTGACCGTGTCACATAAGGCATACTTCATTGACCTAAGGTTAAAGCTCATATTTCAACATTGCCAATCGCCCTGGCTGCTTAAATGGTTCCCAGACATGACATGGTTGTCCGAACTGAACCAAAAACTATCTTAATTATTTCCCCAGCTAGGCATCGTACTCTTGTCCCTTTACTCGCTTCAGGCAAAGATAATATATGTGGTCCTACTCTCCACATAAAAAAACATCTTCATATAATCCACTATATACCTGACCAGACTGACCATATTAGGGCTATCCTTCTCTCGAACCCTAGTAGCCTCGACCCTGACGGACACCCTCATTGTTCCCTTAGCTCCGCTGGCCCTAAGGAATACACTATTGGCTTTAATAACCTCGACCAAATCCATCATCACTCGGTAGGAATTCAGCTATCTGAATCATTCACATGGGTCCCCTGATGGGTCTCCCCCTATGGTGTTTCACTAGCATGTTTTCATCCAGTCTTACCCCTTGACTAAATCCTTCAATGCTTTTAGCTCCCTTCACATATAGGAATTAATATCATCACTGCCAAAAGCATAACATCATCACCATCCGCATCAATCATCGAAGAAGTATTTCCCTCAAGTACTGGTGACTATTCTCGTGAGTCCATCACCCACTTAAGGACTCTTTTCTCCATTGTACCTACCTCATCGGGTACAAAGTTCACTAGACAAGGCCTCCGTTCGGCCCTCCAATGATAAGTTAAAATTTTTTATTCACATCAATTTTTGAACAAAAGATGAAGGAACTTATGGTCAAATCGTACCTAAGCTCCTTCCATTGGCATAATATTTCACTCTTCAAAATATGGTGATCGACTCCCACCATTACAACACTGTCCCCCGAGCCAAGAAAAATCTTTACCCCAATTTTTCACTTTCGGGTATACTACTCCCTTCTTATATGCCAAAGCCTCTGGGCATCTTACATCCATTGTCTACACACAATCTTTGCATTTACCAAAATTCCAACGGGTGGTCCTCTTCAAAGATCCCTTCCACTCTCTCCCATTCTAACCACACTGGGTGAGTCTAGTTTAGCACCACTTTTTGCTATAGTAGTACTTGAAACTATAAGTTTCACCCTAGAAGTCCTTACAACCCTATCTTACCGAGCAACAATAAGAGTGACCTCGACTATGGCCATCACCCCCAAAATATTTTTCAACTTCAACTGAGCCCCGCCTCCTGCTGTTCTCACAAGGCCCTCACTAGTCGTCCTTCGTTATTTAGCAAATGAACATACATGCACGTATATATGATTTACTATAATATTTATAGCTGGAGAACGAAATCTCACCATAGGAATCAACAATCCTAAACATAGGGCTCTATCTCAATTAGAAAGCAACCCTAAAAATGTAGTACGTCTGCACAGATTCCTAAGGACACTTGAACCTGATGCTCTGATACCATCTGTGATACCTCGCCTAATAAAATACCGAGTGATCAGTCCTATATCAAATTAAATAGGAATCTCATATGGTTTCATTCTTATCATCACTGTCGAAAACCATTTAATTAATAATGACCTATTAGGCCTGGTGTCAAATTTTAAACTTTCTAATCTTTTTAACTAAAAAACACAAGTAAGTCCGTCCATACAAAGATATGAACAACAACTAAATGAATAAATAATAATCGATAACTCTTGGTAAAACATTTATACAACCATATAGAATCAACATAAAATAAAAAAATGTCGAAAATAAATTAAAAGACAACAGTTGGGCAAAATGCCCGAAAAGAACTCATAGTACCTCCTATTTAGATCACAAGGAGAGAAGCGTCTATACAATTTCCTGCCAACATGCACAATTGCGTCAGAAACGTCTGATTCGAAAGAATAGTCATCCAGGCGTCCCTGTGTCCGGACACCTAAAAATTATACGAAAGGATAAGGAAGAGAAAATATAGGTATGGGTCATAACCCGAGTTTTAAAAAATATTTTAGCAACTTCTTAAATTACTTTAATATGTAAAATATGATATTCTCCATATTTAAATTGGTCTTGCACTCCCATGAGATACCCCTCACCTCTCATTTAACAGTGCATACCTAAAGCATGTGTTTTAAAACACCCTAGTTAAGCTATCCCGCCTAACTAATCTCTCACAGAAAATAAATCATCATACGCTATCTCAAGTCCCGCATATATAATATTCTAAGCATTCACGATAGCTTATACCTTATAATTCCTCGCTTATCATATATCCATTCATTATGAATAACCTTCACTAGTTATTACACTAGTCACATTTTAGTGTTATTTATTTCATATATAATATTCTCATCTTTATATACATATAGCACATATTTTATTCCAGATTTTATATTCCCGGATGATCCAGAAATTATTTCACATTTCATTCTTTATTATGTCCATATGTGTATATATATATATATATATATATATATATATATATATATATATATATATATATATATATATATATAAGAAGAAGCTCACATAAGGACCTTAAATAAGGACTATAAAAAGACAAAACCATGACCTTTAGTAAAATTCTATTTTAGACCACAATACTTTTAGAAAACTTTTTTAGCGTATCAGAGTTTTAAAACTATAGAAAAAGAAACCGCCCAAATCTTGACCCAATCCCAATTCTCGTATCAGAGCCATGACACTCATTTTCAACCTATAGTGAAAAGACTTTATTGCCCTTGGGATTTACCCCACGCATTACAAAGATATATTTGGAACTAGTCCAGATTACTAACCCATATCCATAACTGATTTAGACCCAGAATTTTGCTTACCCTCACACAAAGACGGTTGTTCACACACTGAACACATCCCATCCAAACACGCAGATAGTGGACAAGTTACTGCTAGTGCTATTAATAACATAATATATCAAAATAAGTGTATGCTCCTTATTTTAAGACAGTTAATTAAAGACACTCAAACCCTAGAAATGGAGATAAAAAATATCTCTAAATGAATATAAGAAATAGATAGTCAAATCCCAATAGACCTTGTACAAGTATTACAAGAAATAAATATTAAGACTAACCATATAGAAGTCCCTAATAAAGACATTTTAGAAATTAAAACTTTGACAAAAAATCAAGAAACTGAGTTAATTAAACTGACCAAAGAACAAGCTAAACTTATTCCTAAATTAGACAATTATCTATCTAATGGAAATAGTTAGATCAAACTGGAATGAGGTACCTAGAGACCTCTCCATTCAGACCTTAGCTAATTTTTACCAAAGAATTCTAAAAAGGATAAATGATGATAGATTTTATTATAAGATAAATAAAAATGAGAATTCCAATGCTGCTAAAGCATCAAGACTTATACTTGAGAGATTAAATAATCTCAACATCAATAGCATCTACTCAAGACTGTAATAGTATCTTTGTTAATGACTTACAATTAGATTTAAAGGCAAAGACATAAGGATTAACCACCTTCTATACAAACTTTGTTAAATTCCAACAGAATTTTGCTAATTATCTTAACAATAAGGAAAGCCATAGCCTATCCAAAATGGATAATATTGTTAATGAACTTAGACTAAATATGGCACAAGCAAAAGAAAAATATGATGAAATTATACAAGGGATTAAGGTCATTTATAATAAACCTTCCCAGGCAGAATTAAACTCTCCATTTATTTCAACACATTTAGATAAAATATAAAAAACTGTAGAAACTATAGATGCTAGAATGGCACAAAAATCTGTGCAACAACAAGAAAAAGATGATGAGGTAAAAGACTATATTAATAAGGTCGCTAATTCTCTTGTCAATACTCTCGCTAAACATAATGAATATATTAATAATAATACAAGAAAAGAAAATAAGATATTTAAAGAAGAAATCCTTAGTCAGATAAAAACACAAAAAGATTATTCAGACTTTTTAGAAAGAATTGAAAAAAGACTTGAACAAAAACTGGTAACCACCTGTAAATTTAGAGAATTTCTTCTATAGAAACTAAGGAAGGAAATACTATAACTAGAAGAATCATAAATGATGGGTTAGATAAGACTAGTTATATAGTTAGCGCTATACCAAATATTGGACATAGTAATTTTATGCTCCAAAGACTTAAAGATTCATCCTCCAATGTCAGAACATGGTGGAAGGAGAGAAATTTCACCAATCCTCTCCAATGTAAGGAATGGGGGTGAAGTAGATTGGAAAATTATTGAAGATTCCATTCATAATGGAAAACTTTCAGCAGTTAGATACATAGACTTGTTTAAAGAAGGAGCCACTCCTAAGACTCCTAATTACAACATGACTTATCATTGTAGAAATCATATGTTAGATAAATCCAATACTGAGCTTCAAGTTTTTGACTCAAAATGGCTAAAATCAAGAGGAACTGATAAGAAGTTCCAGTTCCTACCCTTTGGACTCTTTCAAGCAAGAATCCAAGGATTACATAAACCTCAAAATAATATCAACATATTATGTTGTTTAATAGATAAAAGATGGAAAGAGTTTGAGAAAAGCCTTATTGGGATAGCCCAATTAGAAATGTCAGACAATATATGATACTTTAATGTCTTTCTGGCATTTACAGTGACCGTAGATACAACCAAACATTTCAAGTTAGTCTTATATGCTAGTGGCTATGAAGACTGTATTATCCCAGATGCTAATATAAATATAAAATTCCAAAGCTATGTGAAATTCTCCCAATTTCCCCATGAAGGAATACAATCGGGAATTCCTAGCGGTAGAATTAATGAAGAAATATTAGTTAGAACCAATAATTCAGACTACAATCATACCTACTCTATTAGGAATACTGGACCAATGAAAAAAAAAAAGCTAAGACCCCTTGGAAATTACCATAATTTCAAGAAACTAAGACTATACAGAATAAACCGTTGTTTATTAATCAAGACGATGTCACTGAAAATGTTAATATCTCGTTTGGTCCCTCTAAGATTATCAATAAGGATATCGAGACTGAAGAAGTTAGATTTCGGAATATGCGAGAAGCCATAATCAATGATCCCTCAGAAAGAGAATGTACTAGTAAGGCTAGTTCTAGTTTACTAAGAAAAGCTCATGTAATTAGACCTAGAAGATCATCTCGAACACAAAAAGTTTTAGTAAGAGAAAAAGAGAGAATTCAAAACTTTGGACATAATCCCTCAGAATTGTACATGAAGACATTTAAAAAACATATTTATAGAAGTCATTATGTTAGGATCCAAGAAAGAAATAGATTTAACATGATAGCCCAAGACTATATATTAAAATTAAAAGAATCTAAGAATACTAAAGAACTTCTTATAAACGACTAATGGAAGAAGGAGAAGAAAGATTAGTGCCAACTATATAAGTAGGTCCTAATAAACAGGAGATAGGAAGCAGTAGTAGGCTAGATGATGCTCCTTGACTTTTTAGTAATCTAATAGTAATAAATATTCCTATTTACTCAGGCACTTTAGTAAATACCAAACCAAATTATATAAAAGACTTTCCAACAAATGACAAGAATTTTACTCTTGTTAAAACTATGACAAGTCAAGCCATAAACCCAAATGGGATATATCTTAATCTAGACAATGTCCAAGATAGGAAGAAAGCCTTAGATGAATCTCGTAATCAGATGAATATGTGTTTTGCATTTAATGAACAATGGGATGCAAGTGCATGTAAAAAATACGCTGAGCAATCCATTGGAGGTATTACAAAAGATTATTAAATAGTTTAAGAAAAGCTAAAGATGAAGATTCCCTAGATAAGATTGATAAAACCTAGAATAAAGATCAATTGATGAATATATTCAACTATTCACTTCATAATTCATTGGATATAGACATTTAGCTCAAATCATTGAACAAGACTTAGCAAAAACAAAGTTAGCTCTCCTTAGCATTTGCAAATTAGATAAGATCAATGAATATAGCAATAATTATGAACATCTATATTACTAAATTAAAGAATTTAGAGAGACCTTAAAATATGAATATTTTAGAAAGATACCATCCATAGGAAAAATCCTAATTAATGGATATATGAATTGTCCAGGAGTAGCTGGAGTTAAGAATAACACTCTTGGTGAAAGAATCAATTTTTCCAAAGACTATATCATATCTAAAAGACGAGATATAACTCAAGGAAAGTTAATAGAAGAGACTTTCAAATAGATTCATACCATTAAAGATGAGAGAGACATTGTTCCAATCCAATGGGGATGTGGTAGTGAATCTAAGAAATTCAAAAGGAAGCTAAATTGGAAATAAAATAAGTTTAAGGACAGACCTTTAGGTTTTCCAAGGAAATATAGATTTAGACCATCTACTACCTTTAAAGAAAGGAACTCTAGATCTAAGAAAAATAGATTTAACCAAAGACGATATTTTAAGAAGAACACCAGTAAGTATAAAAAGGTTCCTAATTATAGGAAGGAAAAAGAAATAGCTCAATCTAAGACTGCTACCAAAGAATGTTGGACTTGTGGCAAAGAAGGACACTTTGCTAAAGACTGTCCTAACAAGAAAGATAAAGAAAGTATTAGGATTATTAAAACAATACTAGACTTTTCAGATCAAGAAGAATTATATATTTTATATGCTATAGAAATATTAGACATAGAAAATGATGATAATACTAGTATCTATAGTGCATATACAGATAGTGATTCGGAAGACTATAATAGTGATACTGATGAGTATGAATACTCTTAGGATACTCTAGACTTATATATGATTCAAATTGACCAAGAGGATCAAGAAGAGGATTATATAGACTTTGAAGAAACTTGGTATAAATGTATATTAAGGCCCATTTTAAAGAAAAGATGGACATTTAAAGAAAAGCTGATAATTTTTATTATCAGAAAAAAACCATTAAGACTAAGATTATTACACCATTTGGTCATAATAATCTTCCAATTTTTGAAGACTGTTATAAAGAAGCTAATAGAATTATTGAACATTTAATATGTTATTATCCGAGATTAATTGAGATGCCTTAATGATTAGAAGTTTTTTTAAAGACATTCCAAAAAATTATCTTTTTAGAAAAGCGGATATTGCTCAGATAACTTTAGTAGACTATGGGTTCATTGGACTCATTCAGATAAAGATCGTAGAAGACTCTATTTCTCTTGGAAAAATAGTCCATGAGTACGTCAAGAAGGTAGAATACTTTCTTCCCCTGTTTGTCAGGATCTATCAGATTGCTCCAAGTTCCTGTAAAGGAATGAGAGTTGAAGGTTTTAGACTCATTAGATTCTCCAATTATTCATTTGAAGACGTGGAAATTTTATCTAAAGACGAAACTAAAGACTTAATCGTTGATAAGTCCAAAATCCAGATTGCCCAAGCCTTGGAAATAATAGAAATAATGGAGTTATTAACAGGTGAAGATAGATGGTACACTATATACCATAAAGAATACCTCATTATCCAAGTTGATGCGCCATTCAATGGAAGGCTCAAGAAAGAATCCAAGGAAATGGCAGAGATAGCTTTGCCAACTAGCCTTAGAGTGATAGGCCTCATTGATGAATTCTTCAACAATAATGCTCTACCGGACAAAGACAAAGACAAAGATAAGGCAAAAGAAGACACAGGTGGCATAGAGAAGGGTCCACCCTACTTAGAGAATTATCAAAGACTGAAGACTCAATTATTTAGACTCTGTTTTCCATAAAGCAAAAGATTCCTGCCCCACATGGACCACTAGACTAAAGAGAGACACAGACGTTAGATTCCTCAATTATCCGGAGACACTAAAATACTTTTTGAAAAGAAAAAGAATCATCAGAATTATTATTAGAAGACAAGGTTACTTTACTTTAATAATTATATTTTGTTTATCGGTTTGATTTTCATAAATAGTTACAAGTAGTTTGTATGGACCCTTAAGACTATAAAAGGGCCCGTCCAGTTGGTGAGAGAGGCATCGAGTATCAGAAGTTATAAAGAGTTAATAAGCTTAGAGAGAGTAACATGTATATGAGTGAGTAAACCCCATATAGTTAGGGGAATGGTTAGAGTTATATTTACTTATGCAATGAAATAAAAGTTATTTTCTTTCCCCAAATCTCTTATGTTGGGTTGTTATTATTCTCTAATTATCTCCAACTTTTTTTTCATAGAGGACTACTATGTGGAACCACTGGTGTAGTACGTAGGTATTATACTGTTGGACCTCCGCCAGGTGTCAATTTTTCGAGAGCCATTAGCCAGGTGGGCGTTAGGCGTGATGATGTATAGGCAGGAAACGGGTCCAATGCCAAACTAGTGTGACACACCGCCTAATTAAATACCAGCTGATCATCCTTTGTTAAATTAATTCAAAATACCTGGTTGGTTCATTCTTAGCATCACTATCATAAAATAATTTTCTTTATTAAACACCTAATAAATAATTAAGCTAAATGTCAAAATATTTAATTTTACTTTATTTAAATTCCATTGTAAAGATCTTATGCGTATAAACCAATTTATGAATAGCACTAATGATACATAAAACAAACCATTCAAATGAGATATGTGTGACACCCCGCCTAATAAGATACCGGGAGATCACTCCAATATTAAATTAAAACAGGAGTCTCATATGGATCATTCTTAGCATCACTGTTGAAAATCCATTTAATTACTAATAACCTATTAGGCCGGTGTCAAAATTTTAACTTAACTACTCTTTTTAACAGCAATAAATAAAACATCCACACAGTTTATGCGTAAATGAAATAAGGTAACCGAACACTCGGTCAAAATATACAACCATATCGAATGTTGTACTGAAAGAATAACTAAATGCAATTGGACCATTGGCCCGAATGTTTATACAATACCTCCTATCTAGAGTACAACGATGGAAGCGTCTATCAAAAACCTGCACGCATCCACAGCTGCTGCAGCTGACGTCTGACTCGAAAGAATTTCCATCCAGGCATCCCTGGGTCTGGACACCTATATATATATATATATATAATATAGAAAGAAAGGAAAGTAGATAAACGGGTCAGAGCCCGAATTTTGAAAATATTTTGCAAGTGCATAAATGCTTTATTTTTAGAAAAAGGTTTTATCTCATATTTAAATTGGTATCGCACTCCCATGAGATACCCCTCACCTCTCCACTAACAGTGCATTCCTAGCGCATCCCTCTAGACATCCTAGTCAAGCTATCCTGCTAAACTAGTCTATCCCAAACCCACTATCAATTCTAGATAGTCCAAGCAATGTACTAAGGGATCAACTTCACCCCAGTCTCAACGATATGCCATGTTCATGCGTGGGGTGTCTCGCAAAGAGAAATCCAAACAAGGAACCCCCCCGATACACTACTACGCGGCACGGTCGATCGTCGAGATCCGCCAGTCCCTCAGTACAGAAATATATATATATATATATATATATATATATATATATATATATATACCATAAACATTTATAATATTAGAGCACTAAGGATTAAACTTCTCCCCAGTCTCAACACAATGCCATATTCATGCGTGGGGTGTCTCGCAAAGCGAAATCCAAACAAGGAACCCCCCCGATACACTACTATGCAGAAAGGTCGATCATCGGGATCCATTAGACCCTTGGTACTCGATTCATCCATTTATATATACATATACATATTTTACCATAACCATCCGGATCTATCTCCCGGAATGAGAATCCATATACAAAGTATTTATCAATACTTATCATTTTTATCTCAAAACCTTCCATTTCCCTTCTCATATCCAGGAAATGTATTTAAAAGCCAATTCATTATCATGAATTTCTTTAACAAATCATATCTCTTTTTAAAGCCAGTTTTATTATCATAAAAATGCTTTACCTTTTTATATCATCCCATTTCCCTTTTTATACTCAGGAAATGTATTCAAAGCCATTTTCATTATCATAAAAATGCTTTGATCATATCATATGCTTCCACATCCCTTCTTTCATCCGGGAAGTGTTACCGAAGCCAAACCTTTATCCCATTTCCCTTCCTATATCCAGGAAATGTAATTAAAGCCAATCCATTATCATGAATTGCTTTAATATAACGCGTTCTAAGACCGCCCGTCCGTATTTCTCCACTGTGCGCGCCCCTAAATGGCTATCATCTTCCAGGGCCTATCATAAGACAACCTGGGATCCTACATCGCAAGACGTCGAGAAACGGCCATGTGCCTGCGGGATAGTCAAGACCACACCCGGAATCTCCTAACCAGCGCAGAAAAATATATATCAACAAACGCTCACATGGCCTATAGGACTATATCCACCCTGCGTCAATTTGTCAGGGGGCTTCACCATACGCACGCAACTTCCCTTATGATAGCGATTTAGAGAGGTGTGTAATCCATATTTTATTAATTATGAAAAACATTTCTCTTTCCATTTTGAAAATATTCATTTTTATATTTTCAAAATCATTTACATCATAACATATATATATACCTAAATCACACAGTATATACATATCCTATATATTCTTCCTAGAATATATATAAACGGCCATAGTGGCCTATAGCATCTAGCGATGACTGATAATCCCAAAGATCCCCTCCAGGAATCATAATCACGCATTCATATAAGCATGATACTAAACCCAATTATTTCTTAATTTAATAATCACTATATACATCAATCCCATTTAAGGATTTATTGGATATCTCCAATGATACCCTTCACTCTAAGTGAAATCGACACATACCTATATTCCCAATTTATCCTAATTATCTCCTAGGATACACTTAACGATAATCGATATAATTATGCTTTCTATAAGCATAATTATATAGGCCTCTATGCCTACGAGAAATATCCTCGGGATTTATCTCACCCGAACAACCTTAAATTCAACGAGTTAAGGATTTCATTTCCTTGAACCCCCAAAGACTATACCTAGTCCAATTAATCATTTAGAAGTCCCCAACATAATTTAGGAACCCTAATCCATCAATTTCTACAATTATTCTATTTTCCTCAAAATAGATTAAGGGTTATATACTAAAAACCCTTACTTTACCCTCCTAAATTGCCTTAATTTATGGACCATAAATTCCTAAAAGGTCCCCTAGGTTACCACCTAATTAACCTCAAAGCAAGATGAAATGGAATCTATCCCATCCAAATCATCGTAGAGAAATTGTCAACTTTCAGCAGGGGTCGATCGATCGACCCATGGCCGTCGATCGATCGATGGCTTCGATCGATCGATCCCCTATGATCGATCGATCGATCAAGTCAGGCAGCTTCTTCTCCGAGAAGCTGTTTCGGCCATGGAAGCTTCCCCCAAGCTTCCATCTCTACACCAAACGGCCTACAACTTCAACCAACTATAAATACACCTATAATACGGGTTCTAAACATCCTAGAACCCGGAATCACTAATTAATTTCAATTAAAACCTAAGTTTCTCCGATTTACCATTTTTAGGGGTTTATTTGTTTTAACTCCCAAAAACTCGTTTATCCACGAATACCCAACCCAAAATCATTACGGTTTGTTATACCAACAATGATATGAGATATTTATGCTTAAAAATAAATAAAGCAAGTAAACACTTGCCTCGTGGATAAAATCTGACGTCCTCGAGCCGAATCCCGCGGAGGCTGGCCGGAATCTCCCCGTTTTTCCTCTTTTCTTCCTCCTCTCTCTCTTCCCTCTCTTCTTTCTCTTTTCTCTTCTCTTTTCTCCCTCTCTCCCTCCTTTTATAAGGAGAAAGGGGTTTAACCCCTTTAAAACCCAAAAACGACTCGTTTACCCAATTACGAGCCTATTTAACTCCAAAATTATCCGGGACTCAATTTCGACAATCGGACACTCTTTTCCGACTATCTCAGACATTTCGAGACTCATGGCGCAGTCGAAATCTCCATCTGAGGTACTTGACCGCAAATCACTATTCTAACCCAAAATAATTAAATGCGGCATTCTACTCAAAATCTTACCTCTTTTGTCGCTATACTCCATGGCGACATATAATTAAATTACTTTGACCTATATAGTCCCAAAATAATTTATAACACCCTTCGAAAATATTTAAATCCTCGAAAATTCCAAAAATCACTATTTCGAGAAATTCTCCTAATTCCAAATTATTTTTAATTATGGAATTTAATCGTCTCCAAAAGGGCGGGTTATTACATACTCCCCCCCTTACAACGGAATTTCGTCCTCGAAATTCAGGTATAACCTACACCATCTAACTAGGATCACTCCATATCAAAATTTCTCAAGGGAAACGATACTAACCCAATGGTTCCCAACCATATGCTACACGACTACCACGATCGTAAAGTGATTCTAATATGTCACATGATACCCATCATATATAATGCCTATCGGCATGAATTTCAACCTTCTATACTACGCCCATTCTATTCCAGACGGTATATAAAACCATCTTACCAAGGTGCCCATACACCTTTCTAATCTGTGCATATCTGCACATCCATAGCGAACGTCCGACACGTAGCACTCTCTCCCAATAAGGGTCTCCTTTCCTCGGTGTAATACTCACCTATGGGTCCTTCCAACCCGCGAAATTTCAATCCTCCTAACCTCGGCGCCACTAACATTAACGAACTTACGTCCTAAATAATACTACGATCTATGCGTTACCCTACCTAAGCGAAACGAGTATCCTAAATATATCCCTAGTGCCCAAGGCCTCTCTCAACTCCTGACATTTTCTTAGTTTCGTGCGTGGGACGTCTCGCCAAGGCGAAATCCAAACAAGGAACCCTCCCGTTACACTACTCCCTCGTGTTGTCGGTTATCGAGATATAACGACCTAAGGCACACCAACGGGACGTCCTAAATACTGCCTATGATAAACTACGAATGCATTTCTACTATCATATCCTTCCGCCCATACGGAAGGAAACCTAACCAATCGAAGTGCCCACTTTCTATAGAAAGTGTCATGAACATAATACCCAAAATTTATCTCCTCAAAATTTGCCTTTTCATTAAGGCCTGACTATTGTCCTCAAATCAATTTCTCTAAGTCCAACCTCACCCACCCACTTGTGGCGAGGGGACCACTTTAGTGCTTTTCCATAGCACAATCTTTCCATAGTATATCAACATCATGTGGCTCATAGCCTATAGTGGTTCATCCACACTATGAGACCTTTCCACAAAATCAACATCCTTGCATCCCATAACAGCTCCCCACTCCCAACGCCGTTAAGAGTCATGTGTGGAGTGTCTCGCAAAGCGAAATCCAAACAAGGAACCCCTCCACACATTAACCCTTGACTTCGTTGGTTATGGAGTTCCGTCATTTCAACATGCAACCGGGATATCCCTATCCCCTAATCCAACAAAAGGTGGTCTGAACTCCTATCTCTAACTAAGAGTCATACCACCCTGCGCTCGCACTTATTTTTAAGTCCTTGCGCAAACAATAATGAGCTTTATGTTCAGCTCAACGAAAATCCTGCGGCCTTAAATCATATATATAAGGTCGCCATATACCCAACTCACGATAATGAAACCTATACTCATCGAAGTTTCATATCCCACAATAAATAAAGTGAACTCAACCTATATCTAGGTGAGATACCGCAATAATAACCTGTTCCCTCCAGGAACCATGGACACGATAGACTTGTCATTGTTAGCCTGCTATCGCTCCGAAAATACACCATAATGTATTATACTCATCATATCACCGTACTCGTATAGACATATAAAATGAGTATCCCAAACCAGATATATATATATATACACAATATATCAACACCCGGCTTTATGGCGAATGAAGGAAAATAAAACTCCACTATTGCGGACAACACATAGGCATGCATGATATAATGTTATCGAGACCGCCATAAAACTCAAGATACACACACGAGTCTAGGGCTAACTGATACTGTGACTTTATCTAGTCACTCCAAATATACCTCCTCGATTGAGGTAAAACTCATAACAACAACTTCATTTTAACAAATTTTCCCGGGTGGATGTCCAACCACGGGGTCCTCGAACATACCCATTCTTTAGTGAGCCCATCCTTCTTGGAAAGGACTCAATATTCATTGCACCTAACTCACTTAGGTACAAGGTTCACTTCGCCATAATACTCTTTATTCACCGTCGGCCTCTGGCTGAACCTTTGCGCGAATAATTCCCAAAACAGCATTCTTCTCATCCTGCTGATTCATGGGGACTCACGGTTATAACTATCCGAAAGATCCCTTTCGAACCCTCAATTTCCATGAGGAATTCGACTTTAGTACCACTCTCCACTTCAGCGGTACTGCGGTACTCATAACTACTTATTATTTAGTAGTCGCCACCGAAATCCTTAACAATTACCATAGGGAGAGTGACCTCTACTAAGGTCCTCATCCCAACCTTCTACCAGCTGCTCCAGCTAAGCCTCACCTCCTGCTGCCATCCAAGCTCTGCACACGATTCTCAAACGAGAGCGCAAAAGATTTCTATAATCTCATAATATGGCGGGAGAACGAAATCTCACAAGAGAAATCAACAATCCTATTCCTGAGGCTCTATAACAAATAGAGAGCAACGCTGAAAGCGTAGTACGTCCGCACAGATTCCTAAGGACACTAGAACCTGATGCTCTGATACCATCTATGACACCCCGCCTAATAAGATACCGGGCGATCACTCCAATATTAAATTAAAACAGGAGTCTCATATGGATCATTCTTAGCATCACTGTCGAAAATCCATTTAATTACTAATAACCTATTAGGCCGGTGTCAAAATTTTAACTTTACTACTCTTTTTAACAGCAATAAATAAAACATCCACACAGTTTATGCGTAAATGAAATAAGGTAACCGAACACTCGGTCAAAATATACAACCATATCGAATGATGTACTGAAAGAATAACTAAATGCAATTGGACCATTGGCCCGAATGTTTATACAATACCTCCTATCTAGAGTACAACGATGGAAGCGGCTATCAAAAACCTGCACGCATCCACAGCTGCTGCAGCTGACGTCTGACTCGAAAGAATTTCCATCCAGGCGTCCCTGTGTCTGGACACCTATATATATATATATAATATAGAAAGAAAGGAAAGTAGATAAACGGGTCAGAGCCCGAATTTTGAAAATATTTTGCAAGTTCATAAATGCTTTATTTTTAGAAAAAGGTTTTATCTCATATTTAAATTGGTATCGCACTCCCATGAAATACCCCTCACCTCTCCACTAACAGTGCACTCCTAGCGCATCCCTCTAGACATCCTAGTCAAGCTATCCTGCTAAACTAGTCTATCCCAAACCCACTATCAATTCTAGATAGTCCAAGCAATGTACTAAGGGCTCAACTTCACCCCAGTCTCAACGCTATGCCATGTTCATGCGTGGGGTGTCTCGCAAAGCGAAATCCAAACAAGGACCCCCCCCCGATACACTACTACGCGGCACGGTCGATCGTCGAGATCCGCCAGTCCCTCAGTACAGAAATATATATATATATATATATATATATATAAATATATATATACCATAAACATTTATAATATTAGAGCACTAAGGATTAAACTTCTCCCCAGTCTCAACACAATGCCATATTCGTGTGTGGGGTGTCTCGCAAAGCGAAATCCAAACAAGGAACCCCCCCGATACACTACTATGCGGCAAGGTCGATCGTCGGGATCCATTAGACCCTCGGTACTCGATTCATCCATTTATATATACATATACATATTTTACCATAACCATACGGATCTATCTCCCGGAATGAGAATCCATATACAAAGTATTTATCAATACTTATCATTTTTATCTCAAAACCTTCCATTTCCCTTCTCATATCCAGGAAATGTATTTAAAAGCCAATTCATTATCATGAATTGCTTTAACAAATCATATCTCTTTTTAAAGCCAGTTTTATTATCATAAAAATGCTTTACCTTTTTATATCATCCCATTTCCCTTTTCATACTCAGGAAATGTATTCAAAGCCATTTTCATTATCATAAAAATGCTTTGATCATATCATATGCTTTCACATCCCTTCTTCCATCCGGGAAGTGTTACTGAAGCCAAACCTTTATCACATTTCCCTTCCTATATCCAGGAAATGTAATTAAAGCCAATCCATTATCATGAATTTCTTTAATATAACGCGTTCTAAGACCGCCCGTCCGTATTTCTCCACTGTGCGCGCCCCTAAATGGCTATCATCTTCCAGGGCCTATCATAAGACAACCTGGGATCCTACACCGCAAGACGTCGGGAAGCGGCCATGTGCCTGCGGGATAGTCAAGACCACACCCGGAATCTCCTAACCAGCGCAGAAAAATATATATCAACAAACGCTCACATGGCCTATAGGACTATATCCACCCTGCGTCGATTTGTCAGGGGGCTTCACCATACGCACGCAACTTCCCTTATGATAGCGATTTAGAGAGGTGTGTAATCCATATTTTATTAATTATGAAAAACATTTCTCTTTCCATTTTGAAAATATTCATTTTTATATTTTCAAAATCATTTCCATCATAACATATATATATACCTAAATCACACAGTATATACATATCCTATATATTCTTCCTAGAATATATATAAACGGCCATTGTGGCCTATAGCGTCTAGCGATGACTGATAATACCAAAGATCCCCTCTAGGAATCATAATCATGCATTCATATAAGCATGATACTAAACCCAATTATTTCTTAATTTAATAATCACTATATACATCAATCCCATTTAAGGATTTATTCGATATCTCCAATGATACCCTTCACTCTAAGTGAAATAAACACATACCTATATTCCCAATTTATCCTAATTATCTCCTAGGATACACTTAACGATAATCGATATAATTATGCTTTCTATAAGCATAATTATATAGGCCTCTATGCCTACGAGAAAAATCCTCGGGATTTATCTCACCCGAACAACCTTAAATTCAACGAGTTAAGGATTTCATTTCCTTGAACCCCCAAAGACTATACCTAGTCCAATTAATCATTTAGAAGTCCCCAATATAATTTAGGAACCCTAATCCATCAATTTCTACAATTATTATATTTTCCTCGAAAATATAGATTGAGGGTTATATACTAAAAACCCTTACTTTACCCTCCTAAACTGCCTTAATTTATGGACCATAAATTCCTAAAAGGTCCCCTAGGTTACCACCTAATTAACCTCAAAGCAAGAGGAGATGGAATCTATCCCATCCAAATCATCGTTGAAAAATTGTCAACTTTCAGCAGGGGTCGATCGATCGACCCATGGCCGTCGATCGATCGGTGGCTTCAGTCGATCGATCCCCTATGATCGATCGATCGATCAAGTCGGGCAGCTTCTTCTCCGAGAAGCTGTTTCGGCCATGGAAGCTTCCCCCAAGCTTCCATCTCTACACCAAACGGCCTACAACTTCAACCAACTACAAATACACCTATAATACGGGTTCTAAACATCCTAGAACCCGGAATCACCAATTAATTTCAATTAAAACCTATGTTTCTCCAATTTATCATTTTTAGGGGTTTATTCGTTTTAACTCCCCAAAACCCATTTTATCCACGAATACCCAACCCAAAATCATTAGGGTTTGTTATACCAACAATGATATGAGATATTTATTCTTAAAAATAAATAAAGCAAGTAAACACTTGCCTCGTGGATAAAATCCGACGTCCTCGAGCCGAATCCCGCGGAGGCTAGCCGGAATCTCCCCCTTTTTCCTCTTTTCTTCCTCATCTCTCTCTTCCCTCTCTTTATCTTCTCTTTTATCCCTCTCTCCCTCCTTTTATAAGGAGAAAAGGGTTTAACCCCTTTAAAACCCAAAAAACGACTCGTTTACCCAATTACGAGCCTATTTAACTCCAAAATTATCCGGGACTCAATTTCGACAATCGGACACTCTTTTCCGACTATCTCGGACATTTCGAGACTCATGGCGCAGTCGAAATATCCATCCGAGGTACTTGACCGCAAATCACTATTCTAACCCAAAATTATTAAATGTGGTATTCTACTCAAAATCTTACCTCTTTTGTCGCTATACTCCACGGCGACATATAATTAAATTACTTCGACCTATATAGTCCCAAAATAATTTATAACACCCTTCGAAAATATTTAAATCCTCAAAAATCCCAAAAATCACTATTTCGAGAAATTCTTTAAATTCAAAATTATTTTTAATTATGGAATTTAATCGTCTCCAAAAGGGCGGGTTATTACAATATGCCAACTAGATTACTGAATGCAAATAAATATCCACAACTACTGTTAACGTAAGAGATAAAAAAAACCAATTAAAACTGAATAATGAAACCATAAATGAGTAAAAAATCTCTATCAAATCTAAACAGAAATTCGGAGAGGGGTGACACATGCCCTATCTAAAAAGAACTAAATCAGAAGCTGAGGAGTCAAAGGAATAATCGTCTACTGCAAGGGCCTGCAACTCTCACATAAGCTGCAGCACGTCACTGTCCAATGAATTACGCTTGATGCCCCTGTGGCTGGGCACCTATATATATATATATATATATATATATATATATATATATATATATATATATATATATATATATATATATATATATATATATATACAAGATAATGGAGAAAATGATAGGAAACGGGTCAGAGCCCAAGTGTAAAACAGCTTAAAAAATGGTTTAGCAAGTATTTAAAATGCTTAGTTGATATGACAAACATGTTAGTACGCGACACTCTTTTGAGAATTCTCACCTCTCATCTAGTGTGCATGCCTATAGTACTACTAAAATGACTCATTAGTCTAACCCAATTCTCCTCCCATAAATTCTAATTCGCGAGATCGTAAGTGTATGATTTATTTAAGATACCATCTTCTTAAGGATTATTTAAGTCAATTTTGTATTTCTCAACACTATTGTGAAGTTCCAAGAACCTACCATAATTAGGAGCATTTATTCAATATTTATTTTCATATACGCATAGTAGAAGGATTCCGGGTATATGCATATGTAAACTAATCACTCATACAATATATATATTAATCGGAACCCCACATAAAATCTATGGTGATGGCATACTCTACTATCAAGTCCCCGTATCTCTCATACAAAGGAAATACTAGTTAGGAATCACTCTCGAACTTTATTAACACAATACACACATAATGAAGGCAAAGCATAGTTCCAAGTCACTAAGAGGTCAGCACATACCCTCACATCTCTTAGGATCGTCTGACTATCATTCTTAGATAGCATGTACCAAGGAATCCTATGTTCTAGAGTACGAGTCAATATTCCCCACAAAGGTCCAATCGAGATAAGACTGCCTCGGCACGGAACCTACGTGATAGTAAGTAGCGCGGGTAAGGCCGATTCGCGTAGGGGTGAACCATTGGAAATGAGATTCGTATTCATTCAAAGATTTACTGAGCTTTCACTTAGGTGAGAAAGTTGACCGGAGTCAAACAAGGCCCGAGAGTGCCCTTGTGGTCTCTATATCAATCACCTAATGCTTCTAGGCCCTGGTTGACCGAAGTAAACTTCCCAAACTGAGTCAAGCTCTTTGGAATGTCGAAGTACATCTCCTAACCTTTCCAACGGTCTGCCCCGTGAGTGATTCTGACTTACCATGTGGACGAACGATCCGTTTGCGTCCGACGATTCCCCATCTAAAGGATCGACGAACGCTTATGAGCCACATTTGACCCAAAGTCAACTCTCAGACCCGGGAGCTGTCCAAAGGACTTTCAAATGTCTCTGATTTACCTTTCCAACGGTTCTCCCTGTGCACGATTCTGATCAACGGTTTTCTCTCTTACACACAAATATACAACTTTACATATATATACTAATACCCATATATATATTCACATTATTCAGCTACGTATACCCATGACCCATAATACATGCGAACTATGCCCGATTTCTATGCAAAATAAATTATTCTTTTTATTTTCTCAATTACCGCAAATCCTGAATTACT
Organism: Sambucus nigra; assembly: GCA_949130495.1. NCBI lineage: Eukaryota > Viridiplantae > Streptophyta > Magnoliopsida > Dipsacales > Adoxaceae > Sambucus > Sambucus nigra. The sequence continues at coordinate 350,397,253 of OX422221.1, forward strand.
TCTCGACTCTCGAAGTGTATCCTCTTGCTAAATTTAAAACCAGTAGATCTACACTCAATACCCTACTGTTCTATGTCCTTAATTCTTGCAAGATCTAATTTAATGTATGCATGATTTCCCATTCAATTTATACCCCCGAAATCCCACGGTTAAATCTCATATCAAATCGTCTTCCCCGAACCCTACTTATACCCTAGTGGTCCTCCTCAATTCCAATTATAATATATAAATTTTGTCCAAAGGTACACATCGTTCTTGGATTAACATTTAAAAGGAGAAAAAGTTCCCATTTCCAGGAGGGGTCGATCGATCAATGAAAGGGGGTCGATCGATCGATCAGTCGATCGATCGACATTCCGGAGTTGATCGATCGATCCAGCAGTTCTTGGCCTAGATTCTACAATTCTTTACCTACGGGTTTCCTTAACATAATTACTCAAAACCTATATTAATTCGTCCCAAACTCCCAATCAATCAAACCAACAGTTATATCATCCTACATACATGATTTCTATTATAAAACATATACGAATTCATCAAGGGCCGTCAAAATAAAAGGATAATTCGAATTAATACATCAATAACCTTATTTTTATCATCATGATCAATATCTTCCTAATTCTTCCAGAAATTAACCTCTACGGGAAATCAATTTCATAGTCAATCATCTATATATAACAATAGGGTTGTCCCAACATGATTTCTATTTAGAATTTCAATATAAATCTCCCAAATATCATTTATCTTTCATGAAAACATAAATTATTATCTCCTACACTAGCATGGATCTGTTATTAACTAAAGAACAGCAAGTTAGATACTTGCCTGAAAATCAAAGGTTTGATTCGATGAATTAAAGTGGTATAGGAACGATCCTCTTCTTTCCATTTACGCGTTGGTGGTGGAATTGGTGAGAGTGGTGTAGGGTTGGTGGCTCTCCTCCTTGGAAGCCTTCTCTCTTCTCTCTTCCTTAGCCTCTCAGCAACTTCAATGTTTCTAACCCTCAAGGACACTAACCCTCATCAAATATAGCACTTCAATTTTCGTCCATAATTAAGGCCTAAAATTGGAAATTACCAAAATGCCCTCACGGATTACCGATTAGTCCTAAAAATGTCCCGAGACCCAAACTAAACCCTAGGGTACACTTTTCTAACTATCTCGACCCTTTCAGACGCATTGGCGCACTCAAAATGACCATACAGATGACTTAAACTCAATTCAGATTTTATTCCATTAATTTATTCCCGACACGACACATGCGTGTCCCGACTTAATTTCTATGATTGTCGTATTATTCACTCGCAACAATTTTAATAAATTCAATCTCATATATTACTTTCCTCATCTAGTAATATTCAACATATAATTCTAACCAATAATTACTAACTTTCGTCGGGCTAGTAAATATTTATTTTAAAATCTGGATTAATATTAAATTAATTTATGCCAATTTAATTTAATGAATCCCATAATTAAATTCCATAAAAATATGAGGTATTACATATATATAATCAGCATATATATTCTACATGCATAAATATATACATATGAACCCGCTGAATAATTCCTCGAATGTCATTCATCCCAAACATTCCTAAAATTCAATGGAGGATTTTATTCCTGCAAATCCCAAGGGTCACACATCACTCATTTAATCATCTAAAGGTCCTCACACTCTATTTAGGATCCCCTAATATTTTCTCCAAAAATAATTATCCTTAAATCCCTTTAAAAACCAAGAAAAAAATTCAAAACTGCTAGGGCCGAATCGATTCGCCCTATACTAAATCGATTTGCCTAAGCCGAATCGATTCGCTCCCCTGAGAATTGATTTGAAATGGCACAAATTGCCAACTATTACAGGTTCATCCTCTTCTTCTTCTCCCATTCTCAAACCAACACTCATTCAATCTAATCTTTATGGATTATAACATCACCCAACACCCATATACACATCCACATACTTGTACATAACCCAAATAACAATTAATTCATGGGTTCCTCAATTTGTTCAACAATTAAGCCCTAATTCATTTAAACTCACCATTTCTCATTTATACAAATTTCACACTAAAAATTACACCATTTACATGGATACAAGCCTAGATTTCATATGGAGTTAATATCACAACGATTTAATTGAAATCATTTTCGAAAAACCCATTTTTGTGCAAGAATCATAAACCCAAAACCTTATAGTTTTTATCACCGACTATAATATGAACAATAACCGCACTTAATAGTTAAAGAAAGTTAAACACTTGCCTCGTTCAATAAATCAGACGACCTCGTGCGGGAATTCGCTGGAGCTTGGCTAAAAATCTCATATGTCTCCCTTTTCTTCTTCCTTTCTCTTATTCTCTTTCTTTCTTTTCTTTCTTTCTTCTCTCTTTCTCTTGGATTATAAAGAAGAAATTAGTGGTATCCCCTTATTAAACCCAAAATTGACTCGTATACACAAATGCGAGTCCCAATAAGTCCAAAAAGTCCTCGATACCCAAACACTACCCCCGGGTATTCCATTCTGACTATTTCATCCCTTCCGAGGCCAATCATGCACTCAAAATTCCCATCCGAGTTAGTTAACAAAAATTCACCTTTATAAATTGAACACAACTACACATGTGTTTTCCAAACAAAATATTATTATTTGTCGCTTTGCCCAGCCGCAACATGATATAAAATAATATAACTTCATTTACTTATTCTCGTAAGTAAATATAGCACACATCAATATAAATTCGTCACTCGCCAAATTAATATTTAACCCACACTTTAAATTCTCTCACTCAAAATTATCGAATCATTAAATTACACCCACTCAATTTTTTATTTATTTTTTTGTACGGAGGGTAATCCCCAGGCCAGCTTGCGTGCACCTAGAGACTAATTCCTTCGCCCGGAACAAGGCTTTCGAAACAGGAGGTGTGGAATCACACATAAACAACATGCGGTCTGTGGCCCTTGCGGTGACTTGAACTAGCGACGTCCAAGGCCTGACCAGTTGAGCTACTGCTCAGGTTACACCCACTCATGTAATTTAAATATCCATAAAAATACGGGGTACTAGAATACGGTACTCATCACCTCTGCCTAAAAAACATCTAAGTGCGTTTCTCCCAAGAAGCACGGATCCATCTCTTTTATCATCCAGTTATTCCTCTCCACTATCCCATCTTGTTGAGGAGTACGAATGATCGAAAACTTGTGTTTGATGCCCACTCCATCATAATAGCTATCCACTCTAACTTTTTAAATTCAATGTCATTGTCACTACGTATCCGATTAATAGTGATACCGTGTTGGTTTAGTAGGGCACGACACGTAGTTGTTAAGAACTCAATCGCATCAGACTTTTCTATAAGGAATCCAACGAAAGAGAATCGAGAAAAGTCATCAACCACCACAAAATGTATCTCTTACCACCTACACTCTTCGAACGAGTAGAACCCAACAGAACCATGTGAATCAACTCCAAATCATGTGTAGTGGTAATGTTATTCAACTTTTGATGGGGAATTCGAAATTGTTTTCCTTATTGGCAAGGCCACAAATCGAGGAAGTTGGTTCAAGATGATGGAATTATGGCTTTACATGATATGGATGGTTCCTTTGCTATCACTGTAGCTTCTTTGCTTGGGAAGAAATAAAGGTGCACCCCATTAGTGTGGAGTAGAAAACATGGCATGGGAGAGAAATTTTTTAAAACTTATTAAGCACAATGCCTGTATTCGAGTGAACTAGTTTCAACGAGAAGCAGATCGACGGCAAGCTACGACTTTGATGAGTAACAAGCACCTACTCCTATCAAAATGAAAAGCAGCAAGCGAAAGGAGTGGTCCCCTAAAATCCATTATGTGCTAGCCCATTGTATATATGGGAGACGGATGCGAGTGTGTTTCCAAGATTGATATGGAGAGTGCAATCATAGTAAATGATGCTTGGATGTAGGAAGTAGGAATCAAAAAGCCAGATTTTGAGTTCATGATTCGAATTTCAGCGAAATGACTCCCAACGTGACGGTAAACTACAAACTAGGTCCTTTTTCACTAATCTCTCAAGATCTCTACAAGTTCACATGACCTATTCATTCATTCCAAAGTTCTATAGAGGAGACCGTGACACTTTTTCACACAAAGGAGGACTTTAGAATGATCCCATAGCAATTATCTTCGATCCTTAATCCTTGTAGTAAACATTCACCAGATTGATCATATACATTACATTTAAACTGATCAAATTGTATTATAAAATTTGCGTCACACAGTTGGCTTATGCTAATTTAGTTTGCTTTCAACCCTTTTACATATAACACATTGTCTAGTTTAGGAAATTTGAGTATTTCAACACGTCGACATCCTAAAATCCTATACCTACTTCCATATCCAATGGTGACTTTTCCTTCCATGCGATCTTTAAATTTTGAAAAAAATTCTATGTCACCGATCATATGCCTAGAGCACAAACTATCAAAATATCATTGGGAAGTATTTTGAACCTTAAGAGCATCATGCACAACAAGGGATTTATCATCCTTCTTAGGTACCCAAGTGCAGGTAACCTTTTGTTTGCCCTTGTCGTTGTTGGCTGGCATTAGAAGTGTTCTCAAACGGCATACACATCCATCAAAACTCTTCCATTAAGCTTTGTGAAGTCGTGACTAGGAACTCAATAACTAAGAACTCAACTTACTCTCTAAGACTAGAAAAGTCGCTATAGTTATGCATGGGAGTTTGTGTACTTCTAGTTTTACCTAACTTATAGCAAAACTTTCTAAGGTGACCTCTCATTTTGCAAAAGCTACAAACATAGAATTATTTGGGTCTATTATAGTTCTCTTTCTGAGGTTGAACTCTCTTTTGTGGTTTAGGTTAAGGCCCATAAGGATCTACCATAAATTTAGGAACTAGTTTCATTGTGGCATGGGTAATGGATGGACGATTATAACCTATTCCTTGCCTCTCCCTAAAGCCTAAAACGGGATCGAGGATCATCTTTTCGACCTTCTTTGATGTATCCTTCATAGTAACCTTAACGTTCCCAACAAATTCTATATCTTTCTCGAGTTGGGATACAAGGGCTTCAATTTTCTCATGAGTTTCCACGGATGCTTGGAGATCTCTCGTAAGACTAGACACTTTGTTTGTCAAGTCACCATTTTCCCTTTTAACTAAAATGTCTCTCTCTCCTAAAGAAATATTCACTGATGACTCGCTCTCTCTCGCCTCTTTCAACTCCTTCTCTAAAGATAAAACTCTACTTGCTAAAGTTTTATTTTGTTTCTTTATCTTAAAGGACTCACCATAAAGTTCGACATAAGCACATTGAAGGTCACTCTCACTCTCACCCAAAACATCATCTCCCTCACTCTATCTAGAATGGCTCGACTCACTATCGATGTCATCATGTCTAGTAGACTTATGAGATCATCATCTCTAGTAGGTTTAATACGCTTAAGTTAGATATACTAACATAACTAGCTATGAACATGGTGAATTTACACGTCCATGCGGTGATTCATATATGGAATCCACCGACTCGATATCTCTCTCACTAAGTGTGGCATTGAAGAAATCTTTGTCTTTGCCTTGTCTCTTTAATCACATAGAACATTCGTGAGCTTTGTGACCCTTACCCTCCCACTCATAGCATATTTCTTCATCTTTCTTAGGGACCGAATTTATATTTTTTATCTATTTCAAAACTTTTCTTTTCTTTGAAAGTATTTTATTTTCTAAGTTTGAGAAAAAAATTCATTTTTTTTTTTTGCAAACAAGGCCAAGTTATCAAAATCAAAATCATATTCGGAGTCAGAAGAGACCTCCTCTTTCTTTTTCGATTGAGCCTTTAAAGTAAATCCCTTTTCCTTAGGTTTAACAGTTTTGGGAAACATGCCGATCTCATAAGTCTGAAGGTCTCCTACGAGTTCTTCTAACTTAAGCATATCTAATGTACCTAAATCATTAAGCACAGTAACCTTAGGAATAAAACAGGCTGGAAGTGATCTCAAAATGTTTTAAAAATTCTAGTTTAAGGATTTTTCTCACCCAAATTAGAACTAGAATTTACTATGTCCGACAAACATGCATAAAACTGATCAAATGACTCAGACTCTAGCATGGTAATCGTTTCAAATTGTGTGCTGAGTTTTTACAGCACAGAGGCTTTAACAGCATTGGTACCCTCATGAGAAAGCTAGAGGGTATCCTAAGCTTCTTTAGACATGGTGCACATCATAATGCGGCGGAACTCGTCAGGGGTGATGGCTCCATAAATAACATTTATGTCACGTCCCAAATAGTTACGAGTGATTTAAGGGGTTGGGTTGATAAGTTAAATGGGGATATAAATGTATAAGTGAATAGCAGAAATACAAATAATAGTGATAACAATAATGCTGCAAAATAATAGTAATATCTCTCAATATTAGGTAAAGTATCGAATTACATTATTCATTACACGCATTCTAGATAGAGGCACTGTCTTTAGTTAAATACTCAATAAAAGTAAATAAAAACAAAAGAAAATTAAAAAGTACAAAATGTGCTTTGGTACAATATCAACTACATCCTTTTATAAGTAGTAGCATAGGAAATTATTATAACGTCTTCGTTGCTATAAAGATTTTTCATGAATATATAATTTCTAGAGTAACACGAGGTGAGGCATTAGATTTGTACAGGTTCGGGGAGATGTTGCCTTCTTTATTGCCTGTGTCCATTTGGAATTTCAAAAACATAAGCAAAATTTCCAAGTAGATAATTCTCATTCTATATAGTTTAAAACATAACTTTTGATGAGTCAGTATAATAAGTTCAATATGAAAGTGGATTAAATGTCATAATAAGATTACATATTACTGGAATGATATTACTGAAAATAGGAATATCGGCTAGAGTTGGTAAAGGTTAGGGATGGTTTCTAAACAAATAACCCATAATTATCCATATAGAGGCCTTAGGGCAATAGTCATACATACAACAAATATTTCAAAATAAATTGGAGATAATCAATACAGATAACTTAAGATAAAAGTAACCGTGCTAAGTCAATCACATACATTCCATATGATATCAATAACTAGGCCCTCAATCATCTGGGTCCTACATGATAAATAATACAGTCGTGGGTGTAACGGAAGATTATTCCCTAGTCATAATGTATGCTATAATCAAACCAGGTAAAACTGCATCATATGAAATACTATGATTGGATAGTCATCGTAAGAAATTGAATCAATTATACGTAAAAGGTTGAACTACTCAAATGAGTTCATTAATAAGAATATGATATACTGTGTCTATTATGTAGTGATATCAATAAAAGGTGTAATCATTGTGTGAAAATAACACTGAATAAGAAATAACACTGAAGTTCTTTTGAGTTTATTTAGGTCAATGTGGAGATCCGTGTAATTCTGACAAAGAAACAATGTATCTATATGTAAATATAAGGTTTGTGAAATGTTTAAAGTGCGATAAAGTTGTAAAATTGCGTAGTAAATAATTGTCGGGGTTAAAAATTAAAATAAAGTTTAGTTTTATTACTTAAAGTTCCTTAGATTTTCAATAGTGGTGCTAATAGAATTGTTTATACTTAATAATGCCATAAGCAATTAGAAAACATTTGAGGCGAAAATACAGAAGTTGAAAAACTTCAGGGGTTTATGTGTAAAAACACTTTAAAAGTTTTAAGTTTCATTTTAGTTGTTTTGAATTAGCTTTCTCGTTATCGAAACAAGGTGTTATAATATACCATTTTGATCATAAAAATATAATGAAAATTTTGATTTTTTTTTCAAAATTTTCTAATTAGTCACACGCTTTCACACATGGAATCAAATTTCCCATGCGATGCCTTTGACCCCTACATGCGTGTGTGGCTTACACTTCATCTTTAGCCTCTCGAATTTTAACTTTCAGGTTTAAAACTTTGACCTTCAATTAAATCCATTACATAAAACCATTTGAGGTGATTCAGAAGCCATTTTTCCTAAATTTTTCACAAAGATTGAAAAAAAATATAACTTTTAAGAGTTGAAGTTAACTGTAGCTCCTTCTTCATGAACTGTAAAATCTCAAAAAATTAAGTTGAATATAGTTGGATTTGAAATGAAATTTGAACCATGGAATTGATATGGTTTGGTTTTTGAGTGAATTTGGAGCAAAATGAATTTGTTTTGAAGTTCTAAATCATAATTTACAGAGAGAATTTTGAATTTGAAAACTTTACTGTCGAAATGAAAAAAACTCAATTTATGGGCATGTAAGCTTACTATACTGAAATTAAACATTATGGTTCAGTTTCTATGAGTCTAAGGACAATTATTCCCACCTTAAAACTAGTTGAAGGCCAGGAACACGTAATTCACCATTATAGCTTAAGCTTCCATGATGGTTCAGTTGCTATGAGTCTAAGGACAAGTATTCCCACCTTAAAACTGGTTCAAGGATAGGAACACATAATTCACCATTATAGCTTAATCTTCCATGGTGTTTTATGAATTTTGCACCTTAGCTTGGTATTTCTAGGTTAAATTCTACATGTAAAAGCATCAATGAAAACTAAATTAGTGTAGAAACTACTTGGAATTAGAAGAACTGAGTTTTAAGCATAAAATGTAAGTATACTAAAAAATTCCAATATTTTGGTTTGGGTTTTGAGCTACTATTGTAATGGTTTCTTTTGCACTATGGGGGGCTTTTATAGGTGAGGTTGAGGGGGTTTTATTGGTCAAAATAGGGGTGGGTTTTGGCAGGTCTAATGAGAGTAATCCTTGAAGAAAGTTTAGGGTGTAAGAATGGGTATGTTTGCGCAAGGCTATTATTTATTCCAAGGTTGTTTTGCTTCCATTATTATGATAAGGAAGATGATAGAGTTTTAGATTTTAGTCCCTTAGGGTTTTTGGTTAAGTTTTATGGTCTTTTTCCTTTATTTTTAAACTTTTGGGGCCTTTTTGTAATTTCTAAAACTTGTGGGAGTAATGTGAGGGACTAGTTTGTACCTTTAAAAGAGGATGAAGTTGTTTGTAAAGAAATTTTGGAATGTATAGCTTATTTGGATGGTTTAAAAGTCAAATGAAAACTTTATGGGGGTGTTTTATAATTATTTAGACTTTAAGGTAAGCTTCAAATTTATGTTTTCCTAAGGTACATATTAGTAATAATCCAAAAGATTTTACTTACGGGTCTTATAAGTGTCCCTGCCAAAAAAACATTTCGTTCTCAAAATTACCTTTGAATAGTTTGAGATATTGTTGGTGTATGACATCCCTAAGTTCCGAGGTTACTTCTTCGAGACCATGATGTTGCCATATAAATCTCACTAAAGGGATAGTTTTAGTACGAAGTACTCGATCTTGAGTGTCTATGATCTGAAGAGGTCTTTCTTCTAAGTCGTGGTTGGTTTGTATCTAGAGTTCTTCCCATGTGATGGCATGGTTTGGGTCAGAAATATATTTCCTTAATTGAGAAACATAGAATACATTGTGAATTTGTGACAAATTAGGGGGTAATGTTAATCGATATGCTACTGGTCCAATGCGTTCAGTAATGGTAAAAGGTCCGACGTATCATGGTTCAAGTTTTCCTTTTCTTTTGGATCTAATCATTCCCTTTAGAAGTGATAATTTTAGAAAACTTGGTCTTCTTTTAATAATTCAAGGGGTCGCCTACGATGATCGACATAACTTTTCTATCGAATTTGAGCTTCTTTTAACCTTTCCCTAATTAAACTTATTTTCTCGATGGTTTCTGCTATAATCTCTGGTCCAAAATTTTGATTTTCTCCAGATTCATTCCAACAGAGTGGAGAATGACAGGGTCTTCCATATAGTGCTTCATATGGAGCGACTTGAATTCTAGATTGATAATTGTTGTTATAGGAAAATTCTACTAATGCTAAATGGTTTCTCCAATTTCCTTTTAAATCTAATGCTCATACTCGCAACATATCTTCTAATGTTTGAATTAGTCATTTGGATTGTCCATCGGATTGGGGATGAAATGCAGTACTAAGAAGTAGTTTGGTACTCAGGACCTGTTGTAGAGCTTGCCAAAAATGTCTCGCAAATCGAGGATCTTGGCTAGATATAATAGATAAAGGAGTTACGTGTAATATGATAATTTCTTAAAGGTATAAGTTACTGAGTCACTGGAGAGAATCGATCGTTTGCAGTCTAAGAAAGTGAGTTGACTTAGTTAATCGATCTATGATGGCCCAAATCGATATCTTGGGATATTGGAGGTAATCCACTACTAAAGCCCATAGTGACGTGATTCCACTTCCAGACTGGGATTGGAAGAGGTTGCAAGAGTCCACTTGGATGTTGGAGTTCAATATTGACTTGTTGATAGGTTAGGCATTTGAAGTAAAGGTTCGAATATCTCATTTCATTCCTGCCCACCAATAATGTCTTTTAAGTGGGTGTTGCCTGAATGGATAATAAATTTAGAATGATGACCTTTTTGTAAGAGTTCTTCTTTCAGCTTGGAATCTGAAGTTGTGCATATTCGGTTATGAATTGATAGGGTGATATGTCCATTATGCACTAGCTTGTCCAAGTTCAATCCTTCGACATTGAGTGGTAAGAAATTTCTCGGTGGCTTATTTCTCAATTATCTTCTTTTGAAGATATGGGTATGCTATGTGTTATGAAGGATGATAGTATAATTTTTACTTTGTATATTATTGTCAATAAACGTAAGTAATATTTGATATGCAAGTGTTTCGATTGGTCTTAAACAAGTTTTACGACTTAGGGCGTCGGCTACCGTATTGCCTTTGTCGGGTGGTATTGTAACTGGAAGTCATAATATTCTGCATATTCCATCCATATACATTGTCATAAACTCAAATCTTTTTGGGTAAATATATATTTCTATAGTTGAAATTCTACCCCATATAAGTAACATCGCCAAATTTTCAAGGCAAAAATGATGGCTGCTAATTCCAGATTTTGCACTGGAAGATTGTACATGTGATTTTTTAGTTGTTGTGACCCATACTCTACTACTTTTCCTGATTGCATGAGTACATAACCTAGCCCTTGTAAGGAGGCATCCGTATATACATCATAACTCATAGTACTATAGGGTATTGTGAGTACAGGGGTGGTAGTCAAACATTCCTTTAGGGTACAGAAAGCTTGAGTACATTCTTGATTACACTCAAAGCGTGTATCTTTGCGTGTTATTTTCATAAGAGGTAAGGCAATAGCGAAGAATCTTTCTATGAATCTTTGGAATAATATATTAAACTTAGAAAATTGGAAACCTTAGTTACGGTAGTGGGTTCGGTCCATTCCATAATTGTAATGGTTTTTGCTGGGTCTACTTGGATTCCTAATTCCGTAATAACATGATCTAAAAGTTTAACTTTTTCATTAAGAAGTTACACTTGCTCTTCTTGGCATATAACTGGTGATGTCGTAAAGTGTCTAGTATAATTTTTAAATGAGCTTCGTGATCTTTTTCATTATGTTAATATATCAGGATATCGTTGATGAATACGATCACAAATTAGTCCAGAAATGTTTGAAATACTCGGTACATTAGGTATATAAAAACGTCTAGGGCATTAGTAAGTCCAAAAGACATTACTAAAAATTCAAAATGTCCATATCGAGTTCTGAAAAAGGTTTTTTGTATGTCTTCTTCTTTAACCCTCAATTGATGATATTTGGAGCGTTGATCAATCTTTGAAACTACCTTGGTTCCACGTAATTGATCAAATAGATCACCTATTCTAGGTAAGGGATATTTAATCTTAATATTGACCTAGTACAATCTGTGGTAATATATACATTACTAAAATAAGTCATCTTTCTTTTTCACAAATAGTTAACAATTCTTTAGTTAAACCCTTTAGTTAATAATTCTTTAGTTAAACCCCAGGGAGATGTACTTGGTCGAATAAACCCTTTAGTTAACAATTCTTCAAGTTGGGTTTGAAGTTCCCGTAGTTATAAAGGTGTCATTCGATAATTTGGTATAAAGTGGGAAAGGTATTAGGTAAACGATTCATTATGATCTCAATGTCTCTTGATGAGGGAATCCCAGGTAATTCTTTAGGAAATACATCTTCCTAGTCGTCAAGAAGTTTTAGAGAGTAAGAGGATATATTTAAGAAAGTCCTTGAAGTTTGTCCTTGAAATTTGCTATTTTGTATCATAGAATTTCCAACGATCTCTTTTCTTGAAGAATAATCAATATATTCATTGTTAGTGGATAAGGCATCTATCCCAATAATGATCTCAAAACCTATGATTTCTAAGACTACTAAATCAATAATAATGATCCTACCTCGAGTTTTACCTCACAATTCTTGCAAACCTATTGTGTTCTGGCGGTAGTACCCAAAGGCATACTTATAGCAATCGAATGATCTAAAATAATGGGAATAAGATTTGCTAAGACCATAAACTTAGAACTAACAAATGAATGAGTCGATCTTGAATTAATTAATGCATGTGCCATAAGGTTATAAAACAAAACATTACCTTCGATGATGTTGTGATTATCTGTTTTAATTAAGAGTATGAAAGTTCGTCCTTGTGTTGCATTGTTGGGTATGGATCCCTAATTATTAGAGTTTCCTGGCGAAGTTTTAGGAATAGATTTTCCTTATGTAGCTGGGGGTCTTCCCACAGTTCATCGTGGTTTAACATTTTTTCGGTGTTCATAATAGGTTAGGGATTATAGTTAGGTTTACGAAGTGTGACACCCCACTTAATTAAATACCAGGTGATTAGTCATTTATTAATCTAACTCATAGTGTCAGGTTGGTTCATTCTTAGCATCACTGTCGAAAAACAATTTTCTTATTTAATCACCTAATAAACAGGTTGGTTCGTCCTTGTGGTATGTCGTTAACAAACTCAGGCTTGTGGTAAGAGAGTTTGAGGTTGGGGGTACATTTGGGAGCCACAACTAAGCTCCAAGACTGTTTAGAAGTTGTACTATAAACAGTAGCTATAGCTGGTACGTTGATGTTTAGTTTCTCTTTACCCGTATCTTCTGACACCTTTTCCTTAGTTGCAACCACCAAATTTATGATAGGACCATTGAGCCCATAGCCGCTGATCACATCGGCATTTGTTATCTGGTCCTGTACCATTGTGTCAACTGGTTTTGCATCGTCACACATTTGACATTTAGAGTTAATGAACTTCACAAAATCTTCATGGCTAAACCCAATATTTTTTAGGAATTCCCAGTAGTTGTTGTTATTCCACTCCACCTGTTCATGTAGAGGTAGGTAACCAAATGGGGAGCATGCGTCATTTGGAGCAATCTAAACTTCTTCATATTGCTCCACAAGCGGGGGTGGGAGTTGAGTTTCCACCATGCCATTCACAGTAGTGACCTGGGAAGAGGTAGACATGGTGAAGCTAAGAGTTCTAAGGGGTTGTGGTAGTGTTTAGGTTATTTTTGTATGGGTTTATGGGTAGGGTTAATGTAGAGAGAAGGGAGAGCATTTCTAGAGAGAGAAAGCTCCCTCTAATGGTTCCTTTTTGACTCGGGATTCAATACTGAATCCCTCATCCCACAAACTTGATATCTCTTAATATCACAACAATAAACGCAAGAATAGCTGTAATACTAGCACTGTACGAATTATCAACCAACTAATATTACATTACAATTCATTATTTATATTTAAATATAATTTTTTAATTTCCAACATCTCAATTATAACATAATATCATTCCAAAAACGTTTGACCACGTCGTCTTTAACTTTGAGGGACTATTCAGTTCGAAGTTTATTTAATTTCTGCTCAATGGTATTATATTTGGGATATGTGGGGATCTCATATTATATAATCTTGGGATCAATATCGGGCTTGTTGTTGTAAGACCATGTGAGTACGTACATCCACAAGCTCCTTTAAAAGCTCCTTGAACTATGATTGTTCTTGTTCACTAAGAGTCGACCATATTCTAATCATTTGCGTATTTCTACTAGAACCAATATTAATGACAATAATTTCCTCACCATTAGTTTTATAAGGAAAATTTTGCCACACATGAAGGAATCCATTGATCCCATCGAAGATTGCACATGAAGAAGACAAAGACGGTTGTTGCCTACCTACACAAATCTATGGGTTCGATACAACCGATCAGCTCAGATAGCTATCTTGGATCATGGAGTTCTACATGAACCAACCTCTTATCTTTTCTCTATAAATGTACCCTTATTCTAGGAAAGAAGGCCACGTAACCATTGTTATCAGAACAAGATCAATAAAAAAAGAGAAACACCCCGTGGATATATACGTATTATTAAACCACGTCCATTATATTCTTATGTGTGATTGTGCATATGTTACATTCTGCTCAGTTTTAATTGAGTTGAATAAATACCAGTAGGATTTTACCACTTATAATTGGCGCCATATGTGGGAATCGACTTTTCTTTCTTAACGAAACAAATCCAACTAGCAGTCAGTCCTTTCTCTAATACATCCAACACTTCCCATCTCACAGTAGTCGGCAAAACAACCAGATTGGTCATGAGGCCCCTAGGATCAAATCTAAAATCAAGCCTAATAAGAGCCACAACACTCACAACTCACATAACCACCCACATGAGGATCAAACTATGAAGATCAATGAGTAACCACATCTAACTGAATCTCACGGCTCATAGACACTTATGAACAATGTCTTTAAAAAAAGAGCCGACCATACGCTGCCAACAAGAGGAGAATTCTCGGCTCCAACATTTCTTAGAGAGGATGGAGGAAGAGATCCATGGGGATAAGATCAAACATCACGAGGTCACTCGTACCCCTAACTCTCATGTGAGTAAAACTCACAGTCAAGGAAGGAGTTCATGGTGTGACTAGGATCATTCTTACTGGAAGCAATCACCGGATATAAGAGATCACGACAACAACTATCTTGATAAGAAGGACCTTCATAACTTTATATGAAGGGAGATAGACAATCATTCAGACCATCATGGATCCAGAACCACCAATAAATTAGCTAGGATATCCCTCATCTTTCAAATGAAATTTCATTTTTCCTAAAAAAATCAAAGACTTTGAGCCTCCTAAAAGTTCTCCGCTCCCAGGTTCAAAATTTACAATGAGATAACAAATTCCACTAACCAATTTTGCCAATATCTCAAGGATATTACCCTCTGGAATAATAATCGGTGTCTCACGTTTTGTATGTTCCTTTCCAAGTTGGACGACATTGCAAAACAATGGTTGGAAAAACTACTACATTGGTCTGTTACCAGCTTAAACAAATTGTTGAGGCCGTCGCTCTGACATTCATCACAAGTGGAAACTATCCAAAGAGGATGGACTCTATCCTCGGGATGAAAAAGATTCCCCAAGAAACCTTGCATGAATATGCTTGGTGTTTATTATGAAATCTACAATGAGGTGGGGGACTACTCTGAACAGGTAGTAGTAGCCTGATTTAAGACTAGCATGCCAAATAGATCCATATTGCATCAATCCCTTACTAAGAAGGAGGTTACTACTAAACACGACCTGATGTCCAAAATTGAGAAATATGCCAACGTGGAAGACGTGATAGCAGGCAATCAGTATGATAATGGTCGGAAAAAAGGTGAGAGGGAATGGAGATAATGAGAATGATGATTGTGGAGAAAATCGAGTGGTCGTGTAAGGACACTGTCGTTGTTTGGTTCCCACCATAATACAAAACAACCAAAACTTTTACGACACTTGTTTAATAAGTATAGCGGCGAGTTCGGGTATCGAATCCACAGAGAATGAGTGCTAGACTTTAATTGATTTATTATTTCAGGAATAAAAGTGTAAAAGTTAACGATTATAATAAATATTAATATGGTCATGTATTTAAACTAAGATTAACAAAAAGCGTAAAAACTATAGATTGAGAATAATATCCCTCACCTCAGGTTAATTAGTATAAATGGCTACATGGGAAAACAAGTTTATCGAGATTAAATTTCACTTCATCAATTAATTAAATCTAGGGTTGTCACCCCCTAAATTCTCATAAAACCTACTATGATTGGCGTCAACAAATATTCTGAAAATTACGCACGCAAGGTCGTAAATATGGCGAATACATGATATACACTATTAAATCTCCTGAGATCAAATCAAGAACAACATAACCCATTTAAACTAATATAATCCATCACTAAAGAAAATGCAATGTTTAATACAAGGTGAGTTCAATAGCTATAAAGCATTTTAAATGACATGGAATTAAATAAAAATAATAAATAAGTAAGTAAAACTAATTATCAATGCAAGAAAACTAATTACGAAAGCAAGAAATGGTAAAATAAAGCTTTAATTAAGGAAGAAGAAGATGAATAGTAGCTTACACATCAAAGATATGGAAAACCCTACGAGAGAGAAGAAGAAGCTCCCCAAAACCTAATCTAATCTATATCCCTAAAATAAAGGCCCTCGCATTCTATTTATACACCTAAACAAGCTACCAACAAAACAAAGAAAAATAACCCAAAAAATAACAATTTGAGTATTTTTTTCGATAGTTGAGGTCGACCTCTAAAAGGACCTAGTCTACCATACCCCTGGCACTCCCTTTCTCATTCTGATCCAAATTTGACATGTCACACATAAAAGGCTATAAAATCTTCATACAGACTCAGAATGATGTGTGGTTGGAACCCACGTGAAGATAATTCAATTTTCTACATGATAGTGTTTTGAAACCCTCCAAATTAAGTAGTATGAAAGTACCAAATTACACTTAAAGTAGAATGACATGCGGTTAGTGGTCACGTGAAGATACTTAGATGATATACATGTTGATAATTTCTTCCCATCCAAAATAATGAGTTTAAAAAGATCAAATTTCCTTTTGAGTTGCATTTTGCAGCGAAACTTTCCCAAAATGCATTCAACTTCACACTATGCCTCCATAAGACCTACAAAAGCTCAAATATACCTCACAAAACATATAAATAGATAAAAAAAGGTTATCTAATATATGATCTTAAATATAGGAATTAATGGACATGAGAATACTAGATCATACAAGAATAAAAGGGTACCGAATGCAATATTCATGACTAATCACACCGCCTAACTTACACATTGCTAGTCCCTAGCAATAAAGATAAATGAAAATGAGAAAAAGAGGAAGACAAAACAGAATACATATACATATATACAAATCATAAAAGCCACTTTCGTAGGGAACATTATTGCATTTAGCATATGCAATAAGCCGTTAAAACCATGTGTTACCCTAGTGGACGAATGTTGTCTTATTAGTGTTTTCAGGGATAAAACCCATAAACATCAAAGTTTCCTCAAAATATGCCAAAACAATAATACATGACAAGCTCAACAATAACTAAAATGATTTCGACATGTTATTAGCATAGTGAATGAATTCACACAAAAGTCCATAGTTATTAACATCATAGAATGAACTTCATCGAATAGAAACCTTAAGTGTGGGAGGAAAAGCGAGCACATGTAAATAATGATTTGCCAAAAAAGTTATATACCAGATAAGCATTAAAGTGTGCATGATATCAATCATCTCCGATGTTTACACTCAAAAAAATGAAATAACTATGAAATTGGGTGTAACACACATGGGACATGCGGGCATAAAGAGAATTAAGGGGAGTCAGAATGTGGCTAAGGTGGCTGTTGATTAGTTCAGCAACCTCCTTGTCACTATCAGTTCTTGTGGGGACCCTTTTCCTATTCTTAACAATGTGTTATGCAAGAGAATCATGGTTGATCAGGCTAAGGCATTGGAGGCTCCCATTACTGATGAGGAGATCAAGAATTCCATGTTCTCTATGGGGTCCGATAAAGCTCCTGGGTCGGACGGATCAATGCTTGTTTCTTCAAGAAGAACTGGGACATGGTGGGGAGAGATGTGATTGATGTCAATTACCTTCTTCTTCTATTGTAGCTACTTGCCTAGGCAATGGAACTGCACTGATTTAGTGCTTATTCCGAAGGCAACTACTCCCTCTGGTATGCAGGACTTCAGGCCCATCTCTTTCTACAATACCATCTACAAGTGTATCTCTAAAATTATTATTGATAGGATGAAACCCGTTCTCCCTTCCTTCATCAACCAGAGGCAGGATGCATTTGTGAAAGGTAGGTCAATCTCTGACAATATCTTATTGCTTCAGGAGCTTATGAGGAATTATCATCGCGAGATTACTCCCCCTAGGTGTACTCTTGAGATTAATCTTCTTAAGGCCTATGATACTGTTAGTTGGGAGTTTTTACCCAACCTTATTGTCCATATTGGCTTCCCATCTATGTTTGTTGGGTGGGTGGAGGAGTGTATCACCACGACTACATTCTCTATCATCTTGGATGGGCGCTTACATGGATTCTTTGAGGGGAAGAGGGGGTTGAGACAAGGTGACCCTATCTCTCCTTTCTTATTCCTGCTAGTTATGGATACTTTCTCTTGTATTATGGATAAGGCTAGCCTTAATTCGGAGTTCAGTTTTCATCCTAAGTGCAAATAAGTGGTCCTTAATCATCTTTTCTTTGCGAACGATTTGATCATTATGTGTGGTGGCGACCCTTCTTCGTGTAGCATTGCGAAGAGAGATATTGAGGTTTTCTCTTCGATCTCTGGTCTTTACCCCAATACTAATAAGTCTAGTTTCTACTGCTCTGGGGTAGATGTTGAAGGGGGGAGAAGGTTGAGGGAGGTTATTGGTTTCTCCCACAGTCCCCCCCTCTTATTACTACTAGGCTTAAGTCCGAGGATTGTGAGAAGTTGATTAACAAGATTACAGGGAGGATTGAGTGTTGGACTAAGAGATTCCTTAGTTTTACTGGGAGACTTCAGCTCATCAATTCGGTCTTGTTTGGTATTCAGGTCTACTTATCTTGCCTGTCCATTCTGCCTAAAGGGTTTATTAGAAGAATTGACCAACTTATAAAAGACTTCTTGTGGACGGGTTCTGATTCCAAACATACTGGGGCGAAGGTAGATTGGAAAGATCTGACGTGCAGGCATGAGGAAGGGGAGGTTAGGCATTAAGAATGTGAAATTATGGAAGAAGGTTGCTATTCTTAAGCTCCTTTAGAACCTCTGTAGTAAGAAGGATTGCCTATGGGTCAAATGGTGTAATGTATACAAGATCAAGAATAGAAGTACTTGGGCCATTAATATTCCAAATGATTCTTCTTGGTGTTGGAGAAAGCTGCTGCAGTTGAGGGATGTGGCCAAGCCTCTTATCATGTCCAATATTGGCAATAGAGAAGATACATTTTTGTGGTATGACAATTGGCATCCGTTAGGTCCTCTGATTGATCGCTATAGGGTAAGACTTATTTATGATGCGGCTAGCAATCATAAAGCTAGAGTGGTCGACTTTATCGATGGGGAGAGGTGGAGGTGGCCTTGTTTTGTTACTTGGGAGCTGTTGGAGATTAGGAATGCTGAGTTGCATGTTATTCGTCAAGGGGTTAGTGATGAGGTGGTGTGGAATTTCAACCAGGGTAGCTTTTCCATTGGGTCAGCTTTTGTGGCTCTTACTATCACTCGTCCACTTTTCAATAGGCACAAGTTTATTTGGAACGTCAATAATATACCGAAATGTGCTTTTAATTTATGGATCATATGTAGGTCTTCTCTTCATACGAGGGATAAACAATTTATCTGGTGTATTTCCAACAACAACTTGTTTTGTACTTGTGGTGAGGAGGTGGAGAACCGGGAGCACTTGTTTATTGAATGTAATATTGCTAAAGAGGTTTGGCGCGAGGTAAGATTCAAGAACCAGGAGGACAGATAGGCTCTTAACTGGGAGGGAGAATTGGTTTTTGCTAATTGTTAATATATGGGTAAGAGCTTCTATACTAGACTTAGGTGTCTATCATTTTCCACCACTATATATTGTCTATGGATTGAGAGGAATGCGAGAGTTTTCAAAGGCAAGGCCAAGAATGTTGATATGATTGTCAGAGATATTGTTGCTATGGTTTGTGCCAGGGCTTCGAAGTGGATGAACAATAGTAGGAGCTACACTAACTAGATGGCATGCATGAACTGGGACATCCCAGATTCGGTGTTATCTTAGTTGGTTTCTTTTGTGTTTGGTTGTTTGTGTTTTTTGGGGTATGCCCCTGGGATTGTGGTTCTCCTTTGGAGGTTGGTTGTAAGTAGTTTTTCTTGGTTCTAATATACATATTTTTTCCCAAAAAAAAAACTTTAACTAATTACACTAGACTAAGTAAAGAGAAAAAATAACCTAATATTTACAACTTATAATTTTAACTTCTAACTAATTATACACTTGAAGTTGAAATTTTTTAGGGTCCACCCAAAATAAAATTTGACTTTGAGAGAAAATCGGTGTGCCCTAAACTAAGTGCATACATTTCAAAAAATAAGAATTTCATTTGAACAACAGAAGGTATGTGTAAGGAGAAAAAATGGGATCCAAAAAAATTAAATTTTCTCCCAAAGATTTTTCAAATGGAATGGGAGGTGGCACAGGAGGAGGCAAAATTTCCTCCATGGAAAGCAACTCAAGAAAGTAGTCCTCATCAGTGAATGGATTAAACATTTTAAAGTTTTGCATTGACTCATGGCATACTTGTAATGGTTCGATAATGGAGAATAAAAAGGGGGAGAAAATAAATTCAATCTTAAGAGATGAATTATCATCGCTCAAAGATTAAATTTAGAAGGAGCTAAAGTCATTTTCAATGAAACTTTCCTCTTTGGTTACCAAAGGAGAAATCATTTCATTGCAAATGGATACTACATCCATTTATTCCTCACTTTCATTCTCTATTATGCTTGGGTCAAGTGAAGAATGGTTTGTTCTAAAGTAGGCATTGATTCCTCCTTTCGTTCAAGACATTCCTCAACTTCAAAAGTCTCTGAAGAAAAATTATCGTTGGATTCAAATCATAAATCAAACTCATGCTCCCAACAATGATTTTCTTTCCGATAATGGTTTTCAAGTTTTTCATTTTCAAGAATGTGCAAGCAATAACGCAATGTTAAAGGTTGAGGCGCGGATTCCTAAAAATGAGAAGTTTGGAAACTATTCTCAGAACTATTATCAAAATTATTATTATCATACTTTTAAAAGCTATTGCGATTATTTTCACCATTCTTATTGTAATGATTTTTGTCCCACTATCGGAAAGATCATTCTCAAAATTTCGATAATTCATAACTTGACTTTTCTAATACTCACCCAAAGTCATTTTAGATGTCTCAAGTCATTGACTTTGCGAGTATTAACCAAAAGTCATAGGTTTAGGGGAACTTTGAGAATTATCAATGCGATTAACGAAAACATTAGAATAAACCATGCTTACCCTAAATATAACTCAAAATGGTGATTTTCACAAACTTATGTGCATTCGATAAATTCAAGCATTTCTTGGTGCTCAAATGTAGAAGTTATATAAAACTAGTTAACAAAGAATACAAATCAAA
Source organism: Sambucus nigra (assembly GCA_949130495.1). Classification (NCBI taxonomy): domain Eukaryota; kingdom Viridiplantae; phylum Streptophyta; class Magnoliopsida; order Dipsacales; family Adoxaceae; genus Sambucus; species Sambucus nigra. The sequence goes on from OX422221.1 coordinate 350,418,698, forward strand.
AGAACAACATTATGAAATACTAAATCAATTAAATTCTAAAATAAACAATTCCCCGGTAAAGGTGCCATTTTGATTGTGGAAAAAATAGAGTGTTATTGTAAGGACACTGTCGTTGTTTGGTTCCCACCACACTACAAAAAAACCTAAACTTTTACTACACTTGTTTTATAAGTATAGCGGCGAGTTCGGGTATCAAATCCATAGGGAATGAGTGCTAGATTTTAATTAATTTATTATTTCAGGAATAATAGAGTAAAAGTTAACGATTATAATAAATATTAATGTAGTCATGTATTTAAACTAAGATTAATAAAAAGCATAAAAACAATAGATTAAGAATAATATCCCTCACCACGGGTTAATTAGTATAAATGGTTAAATGGGGAGACAACTTTAGCGAGATTAAATTTCACTTCATCAATTAATTAAATCTAGAGTTCTCTTCCCCTAAATTCTCATAAAAGACTATTATGATTTTGGCGTTAACAAAAATTTCGAAAAATTACGCACGTAAGGTCGTAAATACGACGCATACATGATATACACCGCTAAATCTCCTAGGCGTAAATCAAGGAATACCTAACCCATTTAAACCAATATAATCCATCAACAAGTAGTAAAGCAACCATTTGATACAAGGTGAGTTCAGTCATCTCAACCTAAACTAATTTAGCCAGAAAGCATTTCAAATGACATTGAATTAAAGGAAAATGATAAATAAGCAAGTAAAACTAATAATCAATGCAAGAAAACTAACTACCAAAGCAAGAAATGCCAAAAGAAAGCTTTAGTTAAGGAATAAGAAGGTTAATAGTAGCATACACATCAAAGAAATGGAAAAATCTAAGAGAGAGGAGAAGAAGCTCCCCAAAACCTTATATAATCTAATATATATCCCTAAAATAAAAGCCCTCAAATTTTATTGAACCCCTAAACAAACTACCGACACAACAAAGAAAAAAACCAAGAAAAATAATAATTTGCATATTTTTATCATAATCGAGGTCAAGCTCTAAAAGAAGCCGGGTGACCTTGCCTCTGGCAGTCCCTTTCTCATTCAGAACCATATTTGACACGTTGCACAAAAAAGGTTATAAAATCTTCATACAGAATGATGCGCGGTCAAAACCCACGTGAAGATAATTCAATTATCTAGATGTTGGTGTTTTGAATACCTCCAAATTATGCAGTATGGAATTATCAAATTACCCTTGACGAAGAATAACATGTCGAAACTTTCAAAAAATGACCATAACTTCCTCATTCGGGATCAGAATAACGCACAATCAGTGGCCACGTGAAGATAATTTGATGATATACATATTGATAAATTTATAGGACCCAAAATAGGAGTTTAAATAGACCAAATTGCCCTTAAAGTCACAATTTGCAATAAAACTTTCTCAAAACGCATCCAACTTCACACTATGCATACACAATACCTACAAAAGCTTAAATATACCTCACAAACCATATAAATAGATAGAAAAAAGGTTATCCAATATATGAGACTAAATATAGAAATTAACGGACATGAGAATACTTGAATTTGTAAAAATAAAGAGTACTAAATGCAATATTCATAACTAATCAAATGCCCCCAGGAAGTGGGTAAGAAACAAAATGACGGATCCAAGACCGATGGACCCTAATAAAGCCTATCCCAAAGTCAATGCGGTTTTTAAAGACACAATCTACAGGATCTTGAATAAGATTAAGGATCAACAATAAATCAAGTGGCCAAGAAAAACGACGGGGGATCGATTGAAAAGAATCGACGGCTTGAGAATCTCCTACCATAAGGAGCATGGGCAAAAAATTGAGAACTACAAGGTGCTTAAGTTTTGCCTAGAAAAGCAGGCTCTAGCAAGTCATCTAGATAACTATGTGGAGAAAAAGAACACGAAGGACATTTCTGAGTGTAAACAAAAGTTTAAAAATGTCCTAGACAATGATAAGATGAGTCATCAGTTCACAATTATTCATGGTGCCTCAAACCCTATCAGATCCAAGGAAACGTTTTAAGGATGGAGTTCAAAAAGATGAATGCGATCATGGAAGCTTTTCAGACCAACCCTGCTAAAGTTGTAGTCGCAAACTTTGATGACAGTAAGATTTGACGACGCAAATCATATAGTATTCAATGAGGAAGAAATGGTTGGAGTCATAATTCCACATCATCACGCACTGGTAATCCCTCCTAGAATTGTCAACTAGGATGTGGATAAGCTACTGGTGGACCAGGAGAGTTCCGTGGAGGTATTATATTTAAAGTTGTTCAATAAGATCAACTAGAAGATGGAATATTTGAAGGAAGTGACCATCCCTCTATTCGGCTTCGTCGAAAGGATGACGATGCCCCTTGGAAAGGTCATCATCCTTGTACAAACTAAAACCATTATCCAAATTAAAATAGTTTCTTGTAGTGGAAATTGAGTCTCCTTACAATATGATTTTGGGGTGAGGATGGATCCACACCATGAAGGCAATTCCATCCACCTACCATTAGTAGCTCAATGCATTATCGATCGTGGAGTAATGGAGATAAGCGGGAATAAATCTTTTACTCGACAATGCTTTATCCTTACCACTAGATTTAAAGAAGAGGAGAAAAAGGGAAATATGGAGAATATAGATGCGTAAACCCTCTATAAATAAAAGCTAATGTATAGAAGTTCGGGGGTAGAAGACACAAGGGTGATCCCTATAGATAGATTCATGGACAATTATAAGAAGTCATGTTCGATCACACTAATTGAGAGAAGAAGTTTTTTTATCGGTATCTCACTCACTGATAACAAAAGGAGGAGATAGTTTCTTTCCTCAAAGAGAATCAGGACGTGTTCACTGGGAAGCCATGTTATATTCCTAGCATCATTCCCGAAGTTATGTGTCACCGACTTCACATAGACCTGACGTTTTCTCCGATCAGAAAAAAGGCACAAAAAAAGCCCTAAAGAAGGCAAAAGCAAAAGAAGAAGAAGTAGGGAAACTTTTGAAGGCAGGGTACATAAAATAAGTTCAATTCCTTAAATAACTCTCAAACCAGGTCATGATTAGGAAGAGCAATAGAGAGTGGAGAGTATGCATAGACTTCACCGACCTAAATAAAGATTATCCCAATTATAGTTTTCCCTTACTGAATGCTAACCAGTTGGTCGATGCTATAACTAGACATAAATGAATAATATTCCTAGATGCTTATTCAAGTTATCACCAAATCCCTTTATTCGGACTTGACTAAGAGAAGACTTATTTCATCACAAACCTAGGCCTCTACTCCTACACAGTCATGCCATTTGGACTAAAAAACACAAGGGCCACCTACCAGTGGGTTATCACCAAAATGTTAAGCATCATCTAGGTAACACCATGGAAGTATACATATATGACATGCTCGTAAAAGAAAATAAAAGGGCAATCATCTAGATGATCTGATAAAGACATTTAAGGTCCTAAGGTACTACTTAATGAAGCTTAACCCAAACAAGTGATTTTTTGGACTCCACGTATGAATACACTTCTCAAACCCATATACAAAATCTTTATTTAACATGTCTCTATATGGTACGCACTATCATCTCCTCCATTACCATCCTTCCTCCATGATCCATGTCCCACAAACCTTGCATCACTCTCATAAGTCACAATGGTACTACCCATCATCCACAACAATGGATTAACATCCCACTCGTTACCATGGCTGGCTTACGAGACACATGTAAAAGAATTACCTAAAGAACACACCATGTATAGTGGGTTATTTGGCTAAGGGATTCATATCATTCATTCACCAATAATACTCATCATATGGTCAAACTCCCAAGATTTTCATCTTTTATCATATCGATTTTCCTTTATTAATAGTGAAAAATCAACCCAATTTTTCATCCACATATATCATAAAATTGTTTAATCATGTCCCAATTCTACATGACATTCACATAATCGTATAAGAAATGTAATAAACATAATGATATACAAATATAACTTATAAAAAATAGCATGTATAGAAATCATGGGAGAACAAAGAACCTTACGTCAATATGTAACATAATCTTATATAGAAACCAAGCCCATATATAGAATCCAAACTCCATATTTTGAATTACCAACTTCAATCTTGAAAGTCCACTCTTTAATTCTTCTTTAATAACCCCATACAAAAATTTTCATTCCCATCTTCTTTGAAAATCCACCATGAAACCCTTTTTTGTTTATTTTTTGAAGTTATATTCATAAAAGGTTTGGTTACAGAGGTGTATATGAAGAACTAAATTTAAAATCGAGTGCTTTAGGGTGTTCAGGTTGCGAGTGAGGGAAACCATTTTCTCTAAATTCAAGAAAATTGGTCTTTAAATAGCTTATGGAAATCCTCCAAGATTACCCCCATTATTGACTAGTGACATGTCGTTATAGCAGTCTAAACACACCCTCAGCCCATCATAATGGCTCTTATCATTAGTTTAGAGGCTCTAGACGTCTCCCTCTCTTTTCTTCATAAATTTTACTTTTGTATGTCATAAAATCAAATGTCTACTTAAGCCAATAGTGGCCATCCTGACCCCGTGGTGCATGTAAAATGGTAGACCCGTGGAGGAGACTTACCATGCAGTGTTCGATAATGCAAAAGACATAAATGTTCATTGTCGGTATGATAGGTGTGTGAATGTGTAAAGGTCGAAGTTGTCAGTATATTTTACAAAATAAGGAGTCACCTTAAAAGAGATAGCTAAAGACAACTAGTGTAGGAAAAATAAATGAGATATGGGCTCAAAGACTATGTTACGGAGTGGGAAGGTGTTAAGCACCCACTCCGCTATTTTGGCCTCTCATGGGATATAAAATATGTTCTCCTTCTATTTAATTTGTTATTGTGTGAGTGAGTGCATATGTGTCAAATGCTTCATGTGTGTAAAATAGACAATAGTGAAATAAAGGTGAATGTGTATATGTGCATGTACGTGTATCTGAAGGAGTCAATAGAAATATGAGTACATATTCCTCTAAAAAAATGAAAATATGAGCGACACACCAAAATCATGATCTCATTATGGAAAAGTGAGCATAAATGAGCGAACCTGCTAGGAAGTACAACAATGACGATACCAAAAAGAGTAAATGATGTATAAAACATGTAATATTATGAGTGACATTTCGAAATCATAACCTCACTATATGAAAGTGGGTAAGCATAAATGGAACCACTAGAAGAAGATAAAAAAAATATAACTAACTAAGAATGGATGGTATAAAGATGGAAAATGTGTAAAATGGTTGTAAATGTGAGGGATGCCCCGAAATTGTAACCTCACTACGAAAAAAATGAGTATGCATAAAGAGAACCAATAAAAGAGTATTGAAAGAAGTAGAACTAATTACATGAATAAAATGAACTAAAATGTAAAATAAGATAAATGAAATGAATAAAAACAAACTTCAGTTCCAAAAGTAATTTTGGGGTCCCTACGTATCGAGAAAAGGCCTCAAACTCCACGTAGTTCGTATAATGAACAAAGGTGGGTCCAAATCATAATCGTAACTTAGGGTGTCTCTATTGATATAATGAGAACACTTTAAATTGGGGATATGACTTAAACCCCCTTTTTAGGTTTTTTGTTTATGAGAAATAAGTTTGAGAATACATATAATAATAAAAGGATATGATTAAGGTATTCTTAGAGCTAATGATAGAATATACGAAATATAATTAAAAAAATGTACTAAAACATGTAAAATGACATTTATGGAGAATGGTAAATACAAAGGGATTTTGGACCTTCAAGCTTCTTCAAATTCTATTTTGGATACTTATTTAATTGCTTTTTTGTGTATGGATGATGGTGGTGTAGCGGTGGTTAATGGTTTAGTAAGGTGGTACAAGGGAATGTTTGAGAGAATATTGAGAAAGTGATTCATGCTAAATTTGAATATACACTAAAACCCAAGTCATGTGCAAATGAGGCTAGGATTTCCTTGACTAGTCTGCCCCATAGGGGCCTACTGATCAATAAGCTACCTAGACTGTCGGTAGATAAGATTGGGAGACTAGTTCGCTAAGTAAGCTCCACTTGCCTACAAGCGGGCAAGGTGTGTTGTCTATGGAAAGGTTTCGTAAGGTTTTACTTATTTTTGGAGACATAACTTTCTATTCGAATGTCTATTCAGAGCATAATCAGGACCATTAGAAAGAGGATTAAGATCTTTATGCTTTTACAATGGAAGTACTCTTGGGTTCGAGAGTTGACCAAAGTCAAACTATCCCGAAGAGAGTGTTATTGTTCTTCGATTAGGGTTTAAATAAGGACCGATGGTTCGGGATCGAAGGAACTTTGTTTGGACCCTATGGAAGAGTGTAGGGGTGTCAGGACAAGGTAACTACCCCAACTTTTTAGCACGTTTTTATCATTCCAAAAACCTAAGTATTTTTTTTACCAAGTTAAGCCAAAGGTCCCAAAATACCTTAGGGTTTTAACGTTAATCAAAACTTGATTCAAACCAAGCTCAATTCTCAACTTAGGCCTAAAATCAAACCAAATAATTCTCTTAATACACCAAAGTCCAATAAAATAATCCAATTAAATAAATTTCTTAATCCATAATATAAACCAATTAATATATCATAATTCTAATTTAACACTTAAGTAATATGAATTAAGCAAAAAAACACAATTTCCAAAAATAAGAGGTCTAATATTTAAATTTTTGCCATGTATAAGCTCCTCGAAACGTTCATTCAAATTGTTGTTAGATCCCACATATCAAAAGTTTCATGTCTAAATAATAAATTATGGTCAACTATGATCTTTAATATGATCATAACCTTTTGTGGTGACCTCACTGTGTCCCTTGCCAAACGACCTAGAAATTCTTCCACTCTCATTGAAAACGATTTATACTACCTAGTATGATCGGGAAATACCACTAATCCTCTTTTATGAGAAATCATTGGACATCCTGGGTCATAAGGCTCCACAAGTAGTGAGTCAAATAAACAATGTACGCCGCATCATAAAGCTTGGGGGTATTAAAATTGTAAGTGACCTTAGACCTAACAGGTCCTACCCTCGGGACCTCAGACAGGTTAAAGGGGGGGGGTGTCAAAGTGTAAGATCAGTATTTAAAGTGGTTCAAACCTCAACTGATGATCCTACTTCCATTGTTTAGCAAGTTCAAACCTCAGAATTATTTAGCAAGTTTAATCACCTGCCTCAAAGTTGTAGACTCTGAATCCTCTTTGTAGTAGTGGATATGGCTGGAAAATTCCAAGATTACTCTTCTTTTTCTCTCTTTATTAGGTTTCTCTCAAGTGGGGTTTCTCACAATTGAGATTGGCTAACTCTCTCATAAGCCTAATAACCCATATATCTATTTATCCAAACTTTAAATGATAATACAGACATAAAATGACTCATATACCCCTATCCGAGTCCAACTAACCAAAAAGACCCAAAAACCCAAATACAACCCCCGGGCACTCATTTTGACTATCTCATCCCATCCCGAATCGACCGTGAACCCCAAATTGACGTCCGAGATTCCTACAATAAAACGTCCTATCCCAACCTCATATAACTCACACATATATGCCCCGGTTGAGAAATAATCAATTTTCTCCACCTCTTCTCACATATGACGAAATAACATACTGTATGATTCTATTTATTTTATCACACTAGTAAATATAATGTTCGCATAAATATTAACACTTCTACATAAATTAATATTTATCATAAATTCCATTTTAATTCTCAATTATATGAAATCACACACACCGGGTACCTTAATACTAAAAATAAATGCTCAAAAGTAAGGGGTATTACACCTTCATTTCACCAACTACCTCACCCATTGATATCTTTTCTTTTCCCTTTTAACCCTAAAGAAAAAACCCAGTCTGATACATCCTATAGATAGACAAGAGGGGGAGGGGGGTTCGAAGAGAGATAATTTTGGACAAAGACAATTTCAATGAGGGAGGGCTAGACAATATAGAATTAAAGGGGGGAATTTCAGACAGAAGACAATACAACGAGGGAGAAAGAAATTGAGAGTGTGTTTTTAGGGGCTTTAAAAATACTAAATCTTTCTATTTTTTTTTCTTCTCCCAAAACAATTTGTGTGAAAGTTAGGAGAATTTTTTCCGTATTGGAATACAAATATTAAGAGTCTAATTTTGTAAGTTGATTATTATTAATTATAATTATTATTTCATCTTGCAATTTTTGTGTTTTAATTATTATGCTAACTTATTTTAGTTGCTAGGATTATGTGAAATTTACCATGATTAATTAGTGTACATTTTGATTAACTTAATTCGCATAAATTCCCTCCTTGTTCTAAAATTGTTAGAAAAATTCGTTATTCATTAGAATAGTCATGAGATTGATATTTTAAACGATATGAATTAATTTTTCTTTTCACATTATTTTATTTTATGTACTTACATTTGATGGATTACACTCACGTTAAATTATTTGGTAGTCCATGCTTATATTTGTCATAAAATGCTTAGAAGTGATAATTTTTATTCATATACATTGATTATTTGTACTTACGCTTGATGGATTATTCTTATATTAGTAGGAATTTTTGGCATCTAAAAAGAGATATAAAGCATTTAATTTGAACTTTCATGTTTTCATCATCCGAAATTTATGCGACGGGAATCGGTATAATTTTGAGTTATAAAAGAGAATTGCAAGTTAAACTAATTAATTATAAGCTAGTAAAAATGGTAAACGGATTCGAAATCCTAGTAATCTCTCCATACTTGTTACATATTTCGTATTTGCACTCCTTATTTATTCTTGTTTTATTTTATTTCTACATCTTATTTCCTTCACAAATATTGTCTAGTGGAAAGTCATTAATTTATACGAATTGATCAAATTTTCATGGGATCACCCCGTACTTACATTAGCTGTATTACAATAATTCGTGCACTAGCGATAATTATAAATTTGACAATAAATTTTTGGCCATATTGCGGGGGATTTATGTCGATTTAAGAGTTATTGACTTTCGGACTAGTTTCACTGCATATTAACATAAAAAACCATAAAATACAAAAGAAAAATTTACAAAACCCGAAATAAAAATAAAAAAGATATTTTTTTTTTGAAAATTTCCATAATTTTTTTTATAATTAGTATTGAAACAATCATAGATTAAAAGAATTAAAAGAAAAAAAAAAAAGAAAAAAAGTTATAATTTTTTTTGTTTTCTTTATTCGTGTAAGTATTTTGTTTATTTGAAAAAAAAATAGATTTAAATATTTTCCTAGTAAGTATTAAATTTGTTACAAAATCACAAAAAAATAATAATAATAATAAATACAAAATTTCTAAAAAAATATTTTTTTTCATTAGCATATTTTTTATTTTCAAAATATAAAAATAAAAATAAAATTAGGTGCTTTTCTTATTTTAGTTGTAGTTTTCTTCTATTTAGTGTTAATTGCATCGTTAGTGCTGCTTGTCATGCTTTTTATCTTATTTTATAGTTTTTTTAGTCACACTTTACACCCGATGCAATTATTTTTGTTTTATTTTTCAGTAGCACATTAAAAAAAATGCAAAAAGAATTTATATATATATATGAGAGAGAGGAGGGGTGGCTCCTGTAAGGACTCCTTATGGGAAAGACCTAGTACATACCAATTTATTAAAATAGTAAAAAAAAAAATTGATGAAACTTCATGGATATGTTCTCCATAGTGAGAAGATCATCTCCAATTTTTCTCATCAAAAAATTCAAAAAATATTATTTAGATGAGGTGATATGTAAAAAAATAGTATAAATATGTATTTTTGACTATTGAAATTTTGGCGATCATCTCACTCACTTTTTGATTGATTTTTTTATAAAACTTCATGGATATGTTCTCGACAATGAGAAGATGATATCCATGAAGTTTCATTAAAAAATTCAGTGAATCAAGTGGCTGGCACAGATCCGAAATTCAATGGTCGAAAATATTTATTTATACCATTTGTTTTTACATATCACCCCATCTCAATGGTTTTTTTGTTGAATTTTTTTATTAAAATAATTGGAGATGATCTTCTCACATGGAGATCATATCCATGAAGCTTCATCAAAAAATTCATTTCTTTATTATTTAAAAAAAATTGTATGTGCCGGGGTTTGCACCATAAGGAGACCTTACATGAGACTTTCTTATATATATATATATATGGTGTCACTAGACATGAGTATCGAAGATTTTGAGAAAGAATTTGGGTCGGTTGACAGAGATATCACTGTTGAAGTATAATCTTTGTTGGACTCATTTTGTCACTTAGAGGAGAACGACTAGGACAATATGATAGATCAATTCCGGCACTGTGAACCAATACCCGACGAGCCCTTCATGAGTATATTGACATGTGAGATTTGTGAGTGGGTGGTTGAGGAAATCATTCGAGCATTTTTTATAGTGACACATGCTTTACCACGCCACATTGTCTTTTTTCATTATGTCCACCACCCCTTTCATTTGAGTGTTTTGATGAGAGCAAGGAAATAACTACAATTTCATCTGACTTAGACCTTGATATATTCGTTCTCTATATTAATGGGAACTTAAGCTTAACGTGTCATTCAGGATCTCATTATGATAGTATCTTAATGTGTTAACATCCATGCTACATCGTGCTTGTGCATCGCTATTATTCCATTCACTGCATTCGCTATATGCCTTCATGTATTTATGTTTTCTATTGGGTTAGCTCCGAATTATTATGGCTTTTGGTTTATGATGAAATACATATGAGTTCGATAGGAAGTTGGTAACACAAGTGAATTTATAGGGTAATATTGTCATTTTCTTCTTTACTTCATTTGATTTGTCCATATATCTACTTGAACATGTATTAAGGACAACATAAAATTGATATTTAGGAGTAAGGATGGTATTTTTCGAAAAAATAAATAAAAATTTGAAAAAACCCAAAAATATTTTTAATATAACTGAGTTTTGAAACGATTTCTCAATATAGAATCAATTCACAAATCTCTCAACTTATAAAAGTTTGATAGGTAGCCATGTAATATGATCGAAAATGAATATTGAGGCGAATGTTGAAAAAAATAACGAATAATTGGGGAGATTTTAACCTAGTGAGATTTTTGTACCACTCGTCATTTCTGAGAGAATTACATTACTCCGAGTCAAACTTTCCTTCAGCAATAAATTTGTTAATGATCTCAAATCCTTTGTTTCGTTCGATTCCAATAAACAAAAGTTAAAATTGTGAATTTTAAGCACTAGAAGTCTTAGTAAGTCATCTTAAGATATAGATTGACTCACTAAACTTGAGAAATGAGATTAGTCCATCGTTTTGAATTCCTAAAAAACCTAAAAACTAAGCCTAAATCGGTCTTTTTATATTATTCTGTTACATGCCCATTTATGCCAAAAGTAAAAACAACGAGCCTTTTATTGAAAATCCAAAAATTTGTACCTATTTTTTTGGAATGTTAGAGTAAAATTACGATAAAAAGAAGTCCAATAGAAAGAAACTTTACAAGAACAATGCTCGAAAAATAAAAGAAGGAACAAAGGGAAGAAAGAAAGAAAGGATTGAAAAAAGAAATAAAATAACAGTGAAAGTTTGGAAAAGAAAAAGAAAAAGAAAAGAAATGGAGGTTAAAAAAAGTGTCTAAAAGTAAAATTACTGAAAAAACTCTACATTCTCAAAATAATTTGAATGCCTAAATCCATTATTTCTAGCCAAAACTCGAGCTACAATGCAACTGAAAGAAAGTCTTAATAGATCTCAAGTGAAGCTAGTTATAGTGTGGAGAGAAGATGGATATGATCTATAGTGTGATTCAAAGTTTTCAAAAAGTAATCGATTTTTCATTCATGAGATCATTTTCATCCAATATAAAACGTCCATTTTTCATGATGTATGTTAAATTTGATCATTAAATTTACTCTTTTATTCATATATACCGAGAGAAATTAGCCAATTACCGACCGTTCGATTGTGAGTGCATTCTGTGAGATTTTGAAATCAAAACGAACTTTCGAATAAGAAACATAATGATCAAATCTTTTGAAATGGATAGTTATATTGTCTACGCATGCATGCAAAATAAGTTGAGATTGAGAAGTGAATTGTTACTATATTTATGAAGTTTGCCTTTAAGACTTGGTTATATTACTTTTGTGTCTTTTGTAAATTAAGTCAAGTTTTTTAGTTTTATGGGTATATTCACTGCAAACCCTCACGAGAGAAAACTCATCCACTAGGGCAACCTAGGGGTTTAATGGCTTGTTGCACATGCTAAGTGAAATCATGATTCCTACAAAAGTGAGTTAGATTTTAATTTTTTTTTTAGTTTTGCTTGGGGACTAGCAAAGTTTAGGTATGGGAGTATTTGATGAGTGCATTATTTTATATAATTTATACCAAAATCTAGGCCATGTTAGTCTATTTGTATCATAAATAATGAGCTTTTTGATTCGTTTTTACTATTTAGAAGAAAAATGCAAGTTTCAAAATAATTTGAGTTAATAATGCAAGTTTAGCAATCCGAGGGGGTATATTTATATCCTAAATAAATAAACTCAGTTTAATTGTTATTTCTTGTAGGTCAATACGCATTTATAGTTTCAAAATGATTAATTCAAAGAAATTTCGGAAAAAATGCAGTCAAATACATAAAAGTCAAATTGAATGTGGCCCGAGATGCCAAATTACAAATAAAAGTCAATATCCCTAACTATTTCCATCTCCCATATCCTCTGTGTGTGTGTGTGTGTGTGTGTGTGTGTGTGTGTGTGAGAGAGAGAGAGAGAGAGAGAGAGAGAGAGAGAGAGAGTGTGTGTGTATATACCCGAACTCACTAACACACACCCATACTTAACTGGTCGAGACCTGCATTTCTCTCTTTCTACTCAAGACCCACCCCTACTCTTTATCTAACCTGAAACCAACCATAAACACACAACCCATTGTCACTCTACCCCATTTATCCACTAGCTAACCCTCCACCTTATGTCCCCAATGCTGAATTTTCTAAACCCACCTCACACCGAAATAAGCCCACACTTCCTTCCATATCTCCCTCTCTCACCCGGCACACCCCAATAACCCATAAATAGTTGGTGCCCCCACATATTATACCCGAATGTCAATAAGGATTCTCTCACCATAAATCACTCATAAAATCAACTACAATGGATTTCTCCTATCTCTAAAGGGGTAGTATTTAACTTAGAGGGGACTTCTTATCTTAGGTGGAGTTGTTTAATAATGGCAGAGCATTATTTTTCATATACGATTTATATGATATATTCTCTTTGAATTTGAAATGTGTGTTAAGTGTGCAGGTTTTAGTAATGATGAAGTGAAGTTTCACAAGATCAAAACTACTCAAGTGTTTGTATTGGTTAAGTGTATGTACTTTTTCCTTTGGGGGTTGGGATTGAGTCTTTAGAGAATTTGATGACCCAATATATTTTTCTTTTTGGGTTTTGCCCCAGAATAGCCAAAGGGAGAAATTTAACCTGAAAAACTTTTCTCAGCCAAATAGGTGAACAAAATTTTCCTCCAAAAGTGAAAAAATTAGGGTCACGTGACATGAAATGGGAAGAGAGTTCAATTTGAAAAAATGTTATCAAACGCTACAAAAGAAGGAAAATGGGTGGGAAGATCCCATTTGCCATGGAAAATAGGGTTTATTAAATGAACCTTAATGTTTTTTGTTTGTTTTAGAAAATAAGAGTTGTTGCTTTAAAGCACTTACTATCCGTGCACTTCCCGCGGTAGTTGGAATGCCGTGGGTTCAACAAAAAATTAACGACTAGTATAACAACTAGTTTATTCTTTATAATAACTAATTCTTCAAATTATTAATTTAAATCACTTATTGGAATCAATTTATCCATATATCTCCATCTTGAATTCAAAAATACAAGTTAATTTTTTAGCTATATTCTAGTGAGATAAGGTCCCCTTGATTGAATTCTCATCGGGTAATGATTATGAAGAAAACATGCCCCACCTAATGGCATCTACCATATGAAACTTTTCGAGTGTGAAGAAGAAAAAACCATCACATCATCGATGCTCTATATCCTTGGCCAAAAGTTTATTGACATAGATAGGGAGAGAGGGCGCGTAAGCTTAACTAAAGCTTATTTTTATGTACATCCAACTTACAAGATTGATCTCTCCAAGTCATTTTGTGATGCATTTATTGTTCCTCTGTATTCTTGAGGGGGATCTTCTTTCGACAATTATTTAGTAAGAAAATGAGATGTGCATGGAAAATGGATTTTTTTCAGAACACAAAAATGATTGCAACTCCCCAAATGTTCGTATAGGGGTACTCATGTGATCCAATGTATGAATATATTTGAATTTTAGAGACTACTATCATTAAAACATTGGAGCTCTATATCCTTGGTTGAAAGGTTGTTGACATAAATAGGGATCGAGTGCGTGTAAGCTTAACTAAAGCTTATTTTGATGTACATCCATCTTACGAGACTGATCTTCCCATGTTGATTTGGGAGTCATTCATTGTTCTTTTCTATTCTTGAGGGGGTATCTTCTTACAATAATTATTTAGTAAGGAAACAAGATGCGCATGGAAAATGGATTTTTTCAGAACACAAAATGATTGCATCTCCCAAAATATTCGCATAGGGTTACTCAAGTGATCCAATTCATGAATATGTTTGAATTTCAGAGAGTACTATCATTAAAATGTTGAAGCGGCTTTGATGGTACCATATTCAACCTATGGTATTGTTAGAGTTCTTAGCCTCCCCTCCAATTCCGTCATATGAGTACTAAGGTCCTAGGATCGACCTTAGACCTCGGGCAGACCAGTGTTGAGTCCTTAAGACCTCCATAGTCTTCAAAATAGGATCACGGGACTGTAACAGACCTCAACAACCTCCATAATCTATCAAAGTGTTCAGTCGTTCCAACATGTCTCTATAAACAAGCTTAGATACCACAACACCAGCATCTCTCCATGTCTGACATATAGAGCAGAACTTATAATGAAGAGAAAAGGGCTCATGAGGTCATCTAACCCTCACCCTAAAGGTATATCATTGAAAAACACCCCCAAACCTTCTTATGACAGGCCCATGGCAGATCTAGATCTCCTAGGTATAATACACCATATTTTATGTGCATTAATTAAATTGTGAAATTATTATATTTACCCGCAGTGACATATGATAACACTATTTATAATTTGCCTGTGTTATATTATTAGTATTTAAAATCAAACTTAATATATGATAAATCACTAACTATATATTTGGAAGTGACATAGTATTATGGGTGACTATGGAATGATCAGGAATTTGGTATCGATGATTTCCTTATTTGTATTGTCCCCTTGATGTTGAGTTCCATTAATCATGAAATAGTTTCTTACAATACATTATCATGCTTAATTAATAAATAGTTCAATACAGTATCACGCTTAATTAATAATGTGGAATTATGGAACAAAGCTGCTATTCTCAAGCTCATTTGGAACCTCTGTAGTAAGAAGGATTGTGTAATACCCCGTACTTTTGTGATATTTATTTATGGGATTAATTGAATTATATGTGTATTAATTGGAAATTAATACGGATTAAAATACTAGCGAGATGCGAGTTGGTATTTGAATATAATGTGCATATATGATTATATATGAATATTGAAGTATGAAATTTGTCGTGAGTTTGAAATACGGCAATTTGGAAATTTTATTGAGACACGTGTGACAGTCGCGTCTGGGAAATATTTATTTTAATTAAAAAGTGAATTTTAGTTCTATTAACCATATGGTCGTTTTGAGTGCGCCAACGCATCCGGAAGGGTCGAAATAGTCAGAAAACACTAGTCGGGGGTTTAGTTTGGGTTCCGGGGCATTTTTAGGCCATACCGGCAACGTATAAGGGTAGTTTGGTAATTTTGGATTTTTGGGAATTAAAACCTACGAAAATTGGGAATTAATATCTGATTTGGCAATAACCCACTAAGCCCACTAATAACCAAATAGACTACGGAGGTTATTGAAATTTGTTCCAAAGAGTTTCTAAAGCACAAACCCTAGCCACCATTGACTTTGGAGAAGAAAAGTTAGTTGAGAGAGAGAGAAGGAATTCTGCAGAGAGAGAGAGAGATAGAACACTTCAGAAATTCGTCATCAAATCAGAGATTCAAATAAGGCAAGTGATTTAATTTCATTTTTATAGAGAATGCTTCTTCCATGCGTAGGAAATTCAATTAAATTGTATTGTTCTTGGGAGTTAATGAAAAACCCATTTAAATTGGAAGTAAAATTTCATTTTGGTGAGGAATCGCATGTAGATTGGTATTTAGATGTTTATTCTGATGATATTATATCTTAGATGAAACAAAAACACATTTTATTAGGCTCATTGATGATTTATAAATGTTAGGGTTCATGTTCATATAATTTGGGGATAAATAAAGGGATTTGAAGATTTGATGATGTTTAATATGAGTTGGCCCTATATAAACGTTTGATTATGACCTATAAATGTTAAGTACGAATTAGGAACCTTAAAATAATGTTGGAACGATTTTTATGTGGGATTAGGAGTGAAGAAAATTGGAAAAACGAGATAGGAATTTCTGGGCTCGAATCTGGCCACTCGTTAGAAGACCTGCCCAGGTCGTTCGAACGAGCTCGTTCGAACGAGCTTCTAACGAGTTGACAGTTTGGGTTCTAACGAGAGGGATGTTCATTCGAAGACTTTCGTTCGAACGAGATCTCGTTAGAAGGCCCAGCTCGTTCGAACGAACTCTCGTTCGAACAGCCTCGTTCGAACGAGACTTCGAACGAGTTGACAGTTTAGGCTTTTTAGCCTGTTTTGATCCCGAGTGTCCCGCAACCTTGTGTATATGTAGAGATAACCTTCCCTTGATGACTAATTGTTACATTTGGGATGTTTGGGATATAATGAGGAGTCAAACCTAGAAGTGTAGTTTGAACCTAAGGGAAAATATGAAGTAGGATGTGAGTGTCTATTACGTTGCGAGAAATATTGACGGCTTAATTTATTATATTAACCGGGAACATATAAATTGTGTAGTATTATATGTCGGTACGAGAATGAAAAGTTTACCTCCAATATATTATGGTAATTACTAAGAGGTGTGCATACTTAGTATATGTATTGATTTTATGTGTATGACATACCTACCATACTTGCTATCACGGGAGGTTTACGTTCGCTTAGGGCCTTCTAATCCTTGTGTTGCCCGGATTTAGATTCGTTACCTCGATGAACATAGGTCAGAGAAGGACTTATTGGGATGTTAATAAGTCTGCTGATCGTGGGAGCGCAGGTATGTGCGTGACCCATGTGATGTGACTGTGTTCGCCTCCATTATTTGTGATGTTGTTATCTGAGAACGATTCCTGAGAGATTCGGAATACGTGATCCTTATGTACGTGATGTACCGGGATGGATAGCAGAGTATGTGTGCACCGCAGCTTAGTCTCGGGGTGCTTGTATTGTATATTTGTGATGTGAATAATATACACCTAATTAATGGGAACTTTCATGATTGGTATTGTGAATAATATTATGGTAATGATTTGAGAAAACAAAACGGGTTAACTGATAATGAATGGTATTTCTAATTGAGGATCTGAGAGTAAGTAAAGCCCTCTATTTATTTGATAACGCTAGAATGTAATATGGGAATCGAGTAGTAAGGGGTATAACTTATTACGGTTTGGTTAGATATGGATATCTTATAGATGGGTACGGTACGTTAGGAGTGCACATGTAGTCGAGAGGTGAGAATTTCACGTGAGTGCACGTCCTAACATGTATTTTGCATTTAATGTTTTAATGTTATTAAAACACTTTCTCTTTTAAAATGATTTCCACTTTCGGGCTCTGAACCATTTGCTTTCAAATCTATTTTTGTAAAAACCATTTTAGGTGCCTAGCCACAAGGACACCATGCTTAGGATTCTCATTCAGGTGACGAGTTGTAGCTGTTTGTGGAAGTTACAGGACTTTGCTTGTAGACGTTTCATCTATCTTGACTCGATATTCTTCAATTATCAGTTATAGGGCATGTCGCCCATTTCTTTTAGAGACATTTCATTTATTTCAGTATTTCAGACTTCTGGCATGTAATTATTCAGGATTCAGACTTGTCGTATTATTTTTCAGTTGTGGGATTGTTGTGAGGAGTTTACCTCCGGATTTATATTTATGTTGTTGTTTATTCATTACTTCATTATAGTGAATGGTTGTTATTCTTTCATTATTCTTTTACTGCATGTTATTCAGACTTAACTTAAAATTTGGCACTTACTTTTTAAATACTAGGTGGTTAGTAATTATTAAAATGTTTTCGACAGTGATGCTATTAACTGAACCAACTTGGCATTTTGTATTGATTTAATAAAGGAGTAGCTACCCGGTATTTAATTAGTCGGGGTGTCACAGGTGGTATCAGAGCATCAGGTTCTAGTGTCCTTTAGGATCTGTAAGGCTTATTATGTTTTTCGCTGAGCTTTCTTTGATGTAGAGCCCTATATTTTAGGACTGTTGTACTCTCTTGTATATGCTACATTCTTCAACTATTTTAAGTTTATAACTGTGAACTTATAAACTTCATTCTTATTTCAGATGCCTCCACGACGTGCACAACGGGTTCCAGGGATGCAATGCCAGAGCCACAGCCCGCACCAGTTCAGGGCACGATGAATGCCGCCGAGGTTGCAGCCATTGTGGCCCAGGCAGTAAATGCCACACTAGCTGTAGTTCAGCAGGCACCACCTCAGGTACCGATAGCCGCGCCAGTTCAGGCTCATGCATTCCCGTCTTCTTGGGAACGTGTACGTGATGCTTTTTAGAAAGCACACCCTCTGGAGTTCGCAGGTAGCTCCGATGTGGTAGTTTCGAGTCAGTGGAGGAAGGATATTCAGCGGCACTTGAGGATGTACGAGTGCACTGAGGTTCAGAAGAAGATACTAGCTACCTTTAAGCTAGTGGGGTCTGCACTGCAGTGGTAGGAGTCTATTACCACCGTGGAAGAGAGAGACACTCTCACTATTCAGGAGTTCTGGGTGCGGTTCGACCGCAAGTACTTTCCGTCAGCTGTTCATACGGAAATGAGGAGGAAGTTGATGAGCCTTAGACAGGAGGGTAAGACTGTGGCCGAGTATGAGGCCGAATTCACTGATCTTCTGAACATTGTTCCGGATGAGGTACCGACAGAGGAGAAGAAGATACAGAAATTTACGGACGGGTTGACATGGAGGATTCGTCAGCACTTATTAGGGAACCTCTCGTTGGCCACGTATTCTGATGTGGTTAACGCTACATTGCTCCATTGTCAGGATCACCGCTTTCACATGGCTGAAGGCAAGAGGTCAGGAGAGTCCAGCCATCAGGGCAGGACTGGGGGAAATGGTGCCAGTGGGGCACATTCTGTTCAGGGGCAGAGGCAGGGTGATCAGGGTTCTCAGTAGGGGGATCACAAGAGGTTCAGGTCAGGAAATTTCAGGCACGGACAGGGAGGTTTCCGGCAGGGCCATCAGGGTCCGAACGGCCATCAGAACCAGCAGGGTCAGAATGGTCAACAACAGTTTCAGCAGGGCCAGTGGAGGAACGGTAAAGGCCACCAGGGCCGGGGGAAGCAGGGACAGAGAGGGGGGAACTTCCCGGGGAAGTGTTTCGTTTGTGGCAAGACTGGCCATAAATGCCAGGACTGTCCTGATAGGGGCAGGGCCCCGCAGCAGCAGCAGGGTGCTCGACATGAGCCACAGAGGCCACTTTTTCCACCAGCCCTCCCAGCTCCAGCCCAGGTGCTAGC
The DNA here is from genome assembly GCA_949130495.1 of Sambucus nigra. NCBI lineage: Eukaryota > Viridiplantae > Streptophyta > Magnoliopsida > Dipsacales > Adoxaceae > Sambucus > Sambucus nigra. The sequence continues at coordinate 350,438,536 of OX422221.1, forward strand.
TCTTCCAGCCATTCCAGCAGTTCCTGTGCAGCAGGGACAGTTATAGTATGGACGTGTCTATAACGTCCACCAGGTAGCAGCTCCACAGGCACCACCCGCGATTGAGGGTATGTTTCCTATCCATGGTACTATGGGTCGGGTTTTGTTTGATACGGGGGCAACGCATTGTTTTATAGATACACATTTTGCGAAATCCTTAGGGTTGTTAGCCACAGCAGAGAGCACAGTGACATGTGTAGATTCGCCATTGGGGAGTGGGTCACTTATTTTCTTTATATGCCGGGGAGTGGGGATAGAGATTGGTAGTCTGGTATTACTTGCTGACATGTTAGTATTAGATATGCATGTACACGATGTGATTATCGGTATGGATTGGCTCGCTGATTATAGATCCATGATTGATTTCTTCGGTGGGAGTATTGTTTTTGCCATTCCGGGGCAAGAGATGTTTGTAGTGGCGATGCCTCACCCAGAGGGAGGCTCGACCGCTCATTTGTATTACATAGAGGAGGATACCTCTAAGGAGGTCGTGATTCCTTTAGATTCGATCCCAGTTGTCAGGGAGTATTCCGATGTGTTTCAGGAGATACCAGGCCTACCCCCCAGTCGAGAGATAGACTTTGTCATAGACTTATTGCCAGATACGAGACTTATAGCACGCGCACCGTACCGTATGGCTCCAGCTGAGATGAGGGAGTTACGGGATCAGATTGAGCAGTTGTTGGGTCAGGGGTTTATACGGAGGAGTACTTTGCCGTGGGGTGCCCCTGTGTTGTTTGTGAAGAAGAGAGATGGTTCACTGAGATTGTGTGTGGACTATCGAGAGTTGAATAAGGTCACGATACAGAATAAGTATCCGTTGCCTCGAATCGATGACTTATTCGACCAGTTGAGAGGAGCTTCTTTCTTCTCAAAGATTAATTTGAGATAGGGATACCATCATTTGCGTATCAGGGAAGAGGATGTCTCGAAGACTGCGTTCTTATCAAGATATGGTTCTTACGAGTTTCGAGTTATGCCTTTTGGTTTGACCAACGCTCCAGCAGTGTTTATGGACCTGATGAATAGGGTGTTCAGGGATTTCCTAGATCAGTTTGTCATTGTCTTCATCGATGATATTCTTGTATACTCCCAGACAGAGGAGGAGCACGCCAAGGATTTGAGGCAGGTTTTGCAGACGCTACGTCAGAACGAGCTATATGCAAAATATGAGAAGTGCAGGTTTTGGCTGAAGGAGGTCCAGTTTTTGGGACATATTATTTCCGACCGGGGAATATCTGTTGATCCGGGGAAAGTATCCGCGGTGAGGGAGTGGGGACAGCCCACGACACCGACGGAGATTCGTAGTTTCTTGGGACTAGCAGGATACTACAGGAGGTTCATTCGGGGATTTTTGAAGATAGCGGGTCCTTTGACACATCTGACTCGTAAGGGTGTGCCATTCATCTGGAGTGATGCCTGTCAGTTGGAATTTGATGAGTTGAAGGATAAGTTGACCTCAGCACTTGTGTTAGCATTGCCGAGACCGGGAGTTGAGTATCTAGTCTACACCGATGCGTCCTTACAAGGACTTGGAGGTGTATTACAGCAGGAGAGTCAGGCCATAGCTTATGCTTCCCATAAGCTTAAGCCTCACGAGAAGAATTACCCCACTCATGACTTGGAGTTGGCGGCAGTTGTATTTGCCCTTCGGATATGGAGACATTACCTTTTAGGGGAGAAGTTTCGATTATTCACGGACCACAAGTCCCTACAGTACCTATTCACGCAAAAGGAGTTGAATATGCGGCAACGGAGATGGCTTGAGTTCGTGAAGGATTATCAGTTCGATATCCAATACCACCCGGGGAGGGCTAATGTGGTAGCAGACGCGTTGAGCCATAGGCCAGTAGATGAAGTGGCAGGGGTGTGGAAGGCAAAGTGGAAGGAGTTGGGACACCAGGATGTAGTAGCCCGATCGTTCATGTCTGTGATGACCGTTACACCTCATATTGTCACGAAGGTAGTAAGGGCACAGGCAAATGATTCGTTCTGTCAGGAGCAGATAGTTCGATTACTAGCAGAGGGAGCCGAGTCCTATACCGTTAGCTCAGACGGAGGATTACGCTTCAATGGGAGATTGGTAGTCCCGAAGGGGAGGAATTGCGGCACGAGGTGATGGCAGAGTCGCACGGCTCACGGTTCGCGGTATATCCTGGAGGGGACAAAATGTACCAAGACATGAGGCGACAGTATTGGTGGAGCGGGATGAAGAGAGATATTGCCGAGTTTGTTTCTAAATGCGCCACTTGTCAACTAGTAAAAGTGGATCATCAGAGACCGGCAGGACTGCTACAGCCATTGGAGGTCCCTATGTGGATGTGGGAGAGCATCTCCATGGACTTTATCACGGGATTGCCTATGTCACAGAGAGGTCACGACTCCATTTGGGTAATTGTGGACAGATTGACCAAAGTCGCTCATTTTCTACCCGTAAGGACAGACTACACTGCAGGACAGTATGCCCAACTCTTTATTGCATAGATAGTGAGACTTCACGGTGTGCCCCTAAATATCGTGTCTGACCGAGACAAGATATTTGTCTCACGATTTTGGGAGAGTTTTCAGGAGGCCATGGGTACGGAATTGCGGTTGAGCACGGCGTACCACCCGCAGACCGACGGGCAAACGGAGTGTGCAAACCAGATGTTGGAGGACATGCTACGAATGAGTATCATTGATTTTGGGGGTGGATGGGAGCAGTATCTTCCACTGGTGGAGTTTGCTTACAATAACTCCTACCAGTTCACCATTGGCATGGCTCCATTTGAGGCATTGTACAGTAGACCTTGTCATTCCCCAGCATATTGGTTGGAGGTGGGGGATAACAAACTGCTTGGGCCGGAAGTGATTCAGGATACTTCGGCAAGGATAAAATTGATTCGGAGTCGCATTCGGGTAGCTCAAGATCGGCAGAAGAGCTATGCTGATGCGAAGAGGTTCTTCAGGGAGTTTCAAGTGGGGGACCAGGTTTTGCTCAGAGTATCTCCTATGAAGGGGATTATGCGTTTCGGGAAAAAGGGAAGTTGGCACCGAGATATGTGGGACCATTTCCTATTATTGAGCGGATTGGACCGGTTGCGTATAGGCTTGGGTTACCGGAGCATTTGCATCGGATTCACGATGTGTTTCATATTTCCTCACTAAGAAAATATCTTAGAGATGATTTGGCTCATTCTCACATTGCTTTGGAGGACATAGATCTCCAGCCTGATAGCTCCTACGAGGAGGGGCCGATTGCTATTTTGGACCGAAGTGAGCGGAAACTGCGGTCAAAGATAGTTCCGTTAGTACGTGTTCAGTGGCGACATCATAATGTCGAGGAGTCCACATGGGAGCGCGAGGATGAGATGCAAGAACGTTATCCAGAGTTGTTCTTACCAGGTACTTTCTAGTTCCGAATTTCGGGACGAAATTCAGTTATTAGGGGGGGAGTATGTAATACCCCGTATTTTTGTGATATTTATTTATGGGATTAATTGAATTATGTGTATTAATTGGAAATTATTCCGGATAAAAATACTAGCGAGATGTGAGTTGGTATTTGAATATAATGTGCATATATGATTATATATGAATATTGAAGTATGAAATTTGTCGTGAATTTAAAATACGGAAATTTGGAAATTTTATTGAAACGCGTGTGACAGTCGCGTCTGGGAAATATTTATTTTAATTAAAAAGTGAATTTTAGTTCTATTAACCGTATGGTCGTTTTGAGTGCGCCAACGCGTCTGGAAGGGTCAAAATAGTCAGAAAACACTAGTCGGGGGTTTAGTTTGGGTTCCGGGGCATTTTTAGGCCATACCGGCAACGTATAAGGGTAGTTTGGTAATTTTGGATTTTTGGGAATTAAAACCTACGAAAATTGGGAATTAATATTTGATTTGGCAATAACCCACTAAGCCCATTAATAACCAAATAGACTACGGAGGTTATTGAAATTTGTTCCAAAGAGTTTCTAAAGCACAAACCTTAGCCACCATTGACTTTGGAGAAGAAAAGCTAGTTGAGAGAGAGAGAAGGAATTCTGCAGAGAGAGAGAGAGAACACTTCATAAATTCGTCATCAAATCAGAGATTCAAATAAGGCAAGTGATTTAATTTCGTTTTTATAGAGAATGCTTCTTCCATGCGTAGGAAATTCAATTAAATTGTATTGTTCTTGGGAGTTAATGAAAAACCCATTTAAATTGAAGTAGAAATTTCATTTTGGTGAGGAATCGCATGTAGATTGGTATTTAGATGTTTATTCTGATGATATTATATCTTGGATGAAACAAAAACGCATTTTATTAGGCTCATTGATGATTTATAAATGTTAGGGTTCATGTTCATATAATTTGGGGATAAATAAAGGGATTTGAAGATTTGATGATGTTTAATATGAGTTGGCCCTATATAAACGTTTGATTATGACCTATAAATGTTTAGTACGAATTAGGAACCTTAAAATAATGTTGGAACGATTTTTATGTGGGATTAGGAGTGAAGAAAATTGGAAAAACGAGATAGGAATTTCTGGGCTCGAATCTGGCCACTCGTTAGAAGACCTGCCCAGGTCGTTCGAACGAGCTTCTAACGAGTTGACAGTTTGGGTTCTAATGAGAGGGATGTTCGTTCGAAGACTTTCGTTCGAACGAGATCTCATTAGAAGGCCCATCTCGTTCAAACGAGACTTCGAACGAGTTGACAGTTTAGGCTTTTTAGCCTGTTTTGATCCCGAGTGTCCCGCAACTTTGTGTATATGTAGAGATAACCTTCCCTTGATGATTAATTGTTACATTTGGGATGTTTGGGATATAATGAGGAGTCAAACCTAGAAGTGTAGTTTGAACCTAAGGGAAAATATGAAGTAGGACGTGAGTTTCTATTACGTTGCGAGAACTATTGACGGCCTAATTTATTATATTAACCGGGAACATATAAATTGTGTAGTATTATATGTCGGTACGAGAATGAAAAGTGTACCTCCAATATATTATGGTAATTACTAAGAGGTGTGCATACTTAGTATATGTATTGATTTTATGTGTATGACATACCTACCATACTTGCTATCACGGGAGGTTTACGTTCGCTTAGGGCCTTCTAATCCTTGTGTTGCCCGGATTTAGATTGGTTACCTCGATGAACATAGGTCAGAGAAGGACTTATTGGAATGTTAATAAGTCTGCTGATCGTGGGAGCGCAGGTATGTGCGTGACCCATGTGATGTGACTGTGTTTGCCTCCATTATTTGTGATGTTGTTATCTGAGAACGATTCCTGAGAGATTCGGAATATGTGATCCTTATGTACGTGATGTACCGGGATGGATAGCAGAGTATGTGTGCACCGCAGCTTAGTCTCGGGGTGCTTGTATTGTATATTTGTGATGTGAATAATATACACCTAATTAATGGGAACTTTCATGATTGGTATTGTGAATAATATTATGGTAATGATTTGAGAAAACAAAACGGGTTAACTGATAATGAATGGTATTTCTAATTGAGGATTTGAGAGTAAGTAAAGCCCTCTATTTATTTGATAACGCTAGAATGTAATATGGGAATCGAGTAGTAAGGGGTAGAACTTATTACGGTTTGGTTAGATATGGATATCTTATAGATGGGTACGGTACGTTAGGAGTGCACATGTAGTCGAGAGGTGAGAATTTCATGTGAGTGCACGTCCTAACATGTATTTTGCATTTAATGTTTTAATGTTATTAAAACACTTTCTCTTTTAAAATGATTTCCACTTTCGGGCTCTGAACCATTTGCTTTCAAATCTATTTTTGTAAAAACCATTTTAGGTGCCCAGCCACAAGGACACCATGCTTAGGATTCTCATTCAGGTGACGAGCTGTGGATGTTTGTGGAAGTTATAGGACTTTGTTTGTAGACGCTTCATCTATCTTGACTCGATATTCTTCAGTTATCAGTTGTAGGGCATGTCGCCCATTTCTTTTAGAGGCATTTCATTTATTTCAGTATTTCAGACTTCTGGCATGTAATTATTCAGGATTCAGACTTGTCGTATTATTTTTCAGTTGTGGGATTGTTGTGAGGAGTTTACCTCCGGATTTATATTTATGTTGTTGGTTATTAGGCCTATTAGGTTAGTATATGGCTTAGGCAGGGGTTTGGGCCATTTGGAAGTGTATTTGGATTAGGTTGAGGCCCATATGGGGGTCCAAGGCCATTTTCGTGGTAAGCTACCTTAAGGGACCATTAGACTTGACCTAATTAACTTTAGCAACTTTTGAGAGGAAACCTAAGGCTTGGAGAGAAGAGGCACCTGAGAGAAGAGGAATTAAAGGTTCTTGGCTTGGATTCGACCTAAAACTATAAGGAAAGATTTTCTTTTGTACTTTGTGTATAAACCTGATTATCTTTTGTTACTAAACTAATTACTGACGAGAATCTAAACTAATTGATGTTATAATATGATTATTGAAATTAAATCCCTAATTTTATAATTAAATCAAGACTTAATTTAAGATTAATTTTCAGGTTAATGTTAAACATTGATTTTATTAGAAATCCATATGAATCTGAGTTAGATTTTGAGTATACTTGTTAGGATTAGGTTATATGCCTTAAATCAAATAAAAGCCCTTGATTAATTTTACGAATTGTTATAAATATAAGGATTGATGTTTAAAATTCGTGGATATTGGTTATTAATGAATTAGACAACTGATATCATGAGTAGGATGGGTTTGGTGATGATTAAAGGCTTAGAATTTAGGTTTTGGTGTTGATAATGGTGGATTTTGTGTTTTGGAGGAGATGCATTGTTTTCATCATATTCGAACGAGTTTAGTATCTCATTCGAATGCTATTGGGTAGTTCGTTAATGACATAGGGTTTCTCATTCAAACGACTTTAGTAGGTTACTCGAGCGATTTATGGAATTTCATTTGAACAAGTTGGGGATTTCATTTGAACAACTTTGGGACTATTTGGAAGTTTAGAGGTTAATTCACTTTGGAATTATGGAATAAGTCTTAGTAATCTTTGTGTGATTTGGATTGCTATTCCTTGACGTTATGTGCTCGTGAGATGTATTAGAAGGGATTTTGATGGGGCACATATGACGTTGACGATGCTAGTACCCCGATAATGCGATGAACTTTACATTAGTCATTTTACCATATCCTACGTGCTTAAAGTACCCATTATATTGTGTGGGGGTTATTGGTGGTATCCTCTCATATCTCCTAGGGTATGGGCTATATGATTGGTATGAAAGCGTAATGATTATCCTTTTGTTGTTGTTGTCAAGTCATAGGTGTGTGACGACCTATAACTATACCTAGTACGTACAAGTGATCCCCGAAGGCAATAGGGATAGGCCGCTGTTAAGTGCGGATCATGTTTAGCCCATTTACTTGTACATGTCGGGGTCATATACTTATGTGAATGTTAGACGAATAAACTATCCTTCCATATTGATATTGTACTAGATGTGTACATACTAATATTGGTAGTGGAACCTTTTATATTTAATTGAGGAGAATAATAATTAATCATTGGCTTCATTTGGGCTTGGGATTAGACGCATGATATATTTAGGGTTGTTTGGGTTGGGTTAACTTAAAAACAACTAAAATATAAGAGGAAGATGCATAGTTATTATTGTAGCCTAAATTCTGTTAAATATGTACTCTTTGTGACTTGTTATTTAAGTTATTGTTGATTCTATTTTCCAAGGCCTAGGCCATCATTGCAGCCTCAAACTTGATTCATCTTTGCATATTCTTTAGTTCCTGATCTATTAGAATATAAGTGTTAAGCTTGCGTGCTAATTCACTTTATTTTTCTTTACCTTTTTACCATGTCAGATTTTTTATGTAGTTTTATTGGAGTCAGTATTACTTTTGCATTTGGTGTTGGTTTTATTATGAGACAATTGTAGTTTTTAGTGATGGTTCTATTATTGTTGGTTATTGGTTAGAGATTATTTGGTTCACTTTTTTATGTCTCATTATTTTATATTATGCATTTTAGTTTTATTTTAGTCATGCTTGGAATGATATTCAATTATTTTAGACTCCTGTATTATTTATTTTAAACCTGATCAATCTAGCTTAGATTTTATGGGGACCATAGTTGGTATTAGAGCATTTAAGGTTCTAGTGTCCTAAGGATCTTGAGTGCAACATCGCTTTTTCTGCATAGCGTTCTTTGACACTTTAGATCTTTGTTATTTAGGTTTTTATATTCTTTTCATCGTACATTATTAATATGATTTTTTAGATGGTGAACGCTATGATAGAGACCGCTTGTGAGTGTTGAGTCAGAGGCAGTTGTGCCTCAGCGGTGGCCACAACAACCTTAGTAGGGGCAGGTGCCAGACTATAGCAGTGACGATGGAATCTTTGTACTAGGAGCATCCACCATCACCACCACTTTTACCCTCACCTCCTATCTTTTTTGCTTTGCGTAAGCTTAAGCATCACGAGGGAAATAACCCCACCCATGATCTCGAGTTGGCATATGGAGACATTTTCTGTTGGGTGAGAAGTTCACACTATTTTCTGATCAAAAGAGTTTCCATTACTTGTTCACTCAGAGGGATCTTAACATGATACATAAGAGATGGCTTGAGCTTATGAAGGACTACCACTTTTCAATTCAGTGCCATCCGAGAAAAGAGAATGTGGTAGCGAAATCTTTGAGTTGTAGGCTAACATTTTATTGGCAGCTTTATACATCGAGCACGGGGATGATTTACCCGACTTTTGGGCAGAGACGTGGAGTACATTACGAGAGATGGATTTGGAGAATGCTTTCTTAGAAGTTATGACTGTTACATCTACTATTATGTTGCGAGTGATTCAGATGCAAGGCTTGGACTCTTTTACTTAGGAGAAGGTGCGAGAATTTTTGGCTGGAGGAATTTCCTTTTTATTAATTAGATCAGATGGAGTATTGAGATTTCAGGGACATTTGGTAGTGTCGGATAGGGTTGTAAAATGAACCAAGATATCGAGTTCGACTTGTGTGTGTTCGAAAAAACTCGTTTAAGATAGGCTCATAAAATACATGAACCAAGATTAAACAGAATTTTAAGTTCGTTATATTATTGAGCCCAACTCAAATATTACTAGATCACCAGTATCCATACTAAAATCGTGTAAAGGATCCAAGCTTATCGATCTCGACTGTTATTCATTTACTTAGAATATTGTTCGATCTCGAATCATATGCTAAATGAATTAATCTTAAACATACATTTACGTTCATTTACATTAATAAACCAAGCTTGAGCAACCTTAAGCTCAACTCGGCTCATCTTATTTTCACCCCTAGTGCCAAAGGATCCAGAGTTGGAGAGGGTAGTTTTGGCCGAGGTGCATGGTTCATGGTACACTGTGCATCCTGGTGGGGAAAAGATTTATCAAGATTTGAGGAGACCGTACTAATGGGATAGGATGAAAAGAAATGTGGCAGAGTTTGTGTCTAGGTGTATTGCCTTCCGTCTTCTAAAAGTGGTGCTCCAAAGAATAGTAGGGGAATACAGTCATTAGAGATTGACGAGTGGAAGTGGGAGAGCACTATGAACTTTATTGCAGGGTTATCGAGGTCTTAGAGGGGCCATGATTGGATTTGAGTCATCGTCAGCATATTAATGAAGATGACTCATTTTCTTCCAGTGCAAACATATTAGACCACAAAGAATGATGCCAAATTGTTTGTGGCAGAGATTGTACGAGTTCATGGGGTACCACTAGATATTATTTCCGATAAGGACAACCCATTTGTCTCCAAATAATGGAGAGTTATTCAGGAGGCAATGGGGGTTCAGCTAAATATGAGTTCAACATTTTAGCCTCAGTCAGATAGTCAGATGAAGTGGTTGAACCAAATTTTTGAGGATATTCTTTGGGTATGAGTGGTAGATTTCAAAGGGATCTGGGATCTACACTTACCACTTGTTGAGTTTGCCTACAACAATAGTCATAAGCAGACTATTGGGATGGCACCTTAAGAAGAATTATGTGGGAGGCCATGTCGTTCATCGAGATGTTGGTTGGAGTCAGGGGAGCACAGGATGCTTGGTCCAGACATTATTCGGGACACCTATGAGAAGGTGGTACTCATCCGAGCACAGATGAAGATAGCATAGGACTGGTAGAATAGTTACGTGAATAAGAGAAAGCGTAAGCTAGAGTTTCAGGTGGGGGATTAGGTGATCTTGAAGCCCAATGAGGGGAGTTATCAGATTCGGATCCAACGGGAAGTTGGGTCCCCGATATATAGGTCCTGTAATGATATTGGATAGGGTAGGTCCGGTGGCATATCGATTGGCCTTACTCGATCATCTTCAGTGGGTGTGCAATGTCTTCCATGTGTCCATATTGGGGACTTTTCTAAGGGGCGAGTTAGCTTATCCGCACATCAACTTATACAGTATTGAGCTACATCTTGATGCGAGCTACAAGGAGAGGTCGTAGCGCATTCTCGATCGGAAAGAGAAGATTATACGATTGAAGGTCATTCCACCAGCTAAACTCTAGTGGGGAAATCATAATGAGGTCGAGTTTACTTGGGAGAGAGAGGACAAAATGCATGTGAGATATCTAGAGATCTTCAAGTAAATTATAAAATTCAAATTTTGAGGACAAAATTCCTTATTTAAGCGGGGGGGTTCAATACCCCATATTTTATGTACATTAATTAAATTTTAAAATTTGATATTAATGTTTAAAAATTGTAGATATAGGTTAGTAATGCTATTAGACAACCTATTTCATAAGTAGGATGGGTTTGGTGATGATTAAAGGCTTCAAATTTAGGTTTTGGTATTAACAATGGTAGAGTTGGTGTTATGGAGGATATGAACTGCGCTCTTCTCATTCGAACGATATTGGGTAGTTCATTCGAATGAGTTTAGAACTCGTTAGAACGAGATATGTTTTCTCATTCGAACGACTAGTGGAATTTCATTTGAACGAGATTGGGATTTCATTCGAACAATTTTGGGACTATTTGGAAGTTTATTTCTTAACTAAAAGAGGTTAATTCTTTTAAGAATTGTAGAATAAGGTTTTGTAATCTTTGTGTGATTAGGATTAATATTCTTTAATTTTATGTGTAAATATGTCAAGTGTTTTCTCGTGGGACGTACTTGGAGGGATTTTAATGGGGAAAGTACGATGTCGATCGTGCTGGTAGCCCGGTGATGTGATGGGCTTTACCTTGGTCATTTTACTCTGATCATATATGCTAAAAGTATCGATGGGATCCTTTCATATTGCTTAGGGTATGGAGCCATATAATTGGTGTGAAGGGGTGATTAACCCTTTGCTATTGTGTTTAGGTTATAGGTATGAGATGGCTTATAAATATACCTAGTATGTACAAGTGATCCCCAAAGGCAATAGGGATAAGTCTTCATTATGTTAGGGCTTATGTTTATCTTATTTACTTGTACGTGTTGGAGACCATACTTATGTCGATGTTAGGCATAGACACCGTCTTTCCATATTGATGTTGTACTATAGATGCACATACTAATATTCATTATGGAGCCTTTTAATTATATTCAATTGAGGAGAATAATAATTAATCATTTGGTTCCTTTGGGATAAGGATTAAACGCATGATATATTTTAGGTTGTTTGGGTTGGGTTAAAATAAAAATAATTAAAATATGAGCGAAAGATGCGTAGTTATTATTGTAGTCCAAATTCAATTAAATTTTCACTCTTTATAGACTTGTTGTTTAGTTTGTTGTTGATTCTGTTTTTTAGGACCTAGACCAGCATTGAAGCCTCATCCTTGATTGATCTTTACATATTCTCCAGTTATCGATGTATTAGGATGTAGGTGTCGAGCCTGCATGCTCATTCACTTTACTTTCATTTATTTTCCAATCGTGTCGGATTTTATATGTTGTTTTATTAGAGTCAGTATTACTATTGTAGTTGATGTCGAATTTATTATGAAACAGTTGTAGTTTTAAGTGATGGTTCTTTTACTGTCAGTTATTGTATTAAAGATTATATGATTTGGTTATGCTTAGAACGATATCCAATAGTTTTAAACTCCTATATTATTTATTTTAGACCTGATCAATCTAGCATAGATTTTACGGGGTGTCGCATTAGGTCACCGACTAAGCTCCTGCAACTCGTCTAATGGGTAAATGAAAAACATAACACTATTTTACCTGCCACTGCCACTCAGCCCCACTTGCATTTATGGTTCCCATTCGTATTAAATGCACTCAGATACTGTCTTACACCACTTACAAAACCTTTGGAATACACTCTACCTCCTTACTGACGCTATCAGACCTCAGAGACAACATAACCATGTTGTGATAGTCAACTCATTCTCTCTCCAAGAGTTTGCATATAAATGGGAGGTGGGAGGTGTGACATCCCACCTAATTAAATACCGGGTGATAAGTCCTTTATTAAATTAAATCAAATTGTTCGGTTGGTTCATTCTTAGCATCACTGTCATAAAATCTTTTCCTTTATTAATCACCTAAAAATAATTAAGCTAAGTGTCAAAACATTTAATTTTATTCATTAAACTCCATTGTTAAAATCTTATACGCAAAAAATTATTCATGAATACTGCTAACGAAGAAAATCAAACCATTCAAGTGAAATGAGCAATCTAAATTAATCAATCTAAATAAGTATCCACATCTAAGGCCAACGTAATAGATGAAACAATCCCAAGTAAAAACTGAATACTTAAAACAATAAAAGTGTACAAAATCTCTATCAAATGTAAACAAAATATGGAAATGGGAGACACATTCCCTAACTAAAAAGACTAAATAGAAAGTTCAGAAGTCAAAGGAGGAATCGTCTACTTCAAGGACCTACAACTCCCACACAAGCTGCAGCACGTCCATTGACCAATGAACTACGCATGACGCCCCTGTGGCAAGGCACCTCTAATATATATACACACACACACAAGAGGAAGAAAAGATGATAGGAAACGGGTCAGATCCCGAGTGTAAAACATCTTTAAAAATAGTTTGACAAGATTCAAGCTTAACATTAAATATGCTCTCCCTTCTCTCTATATCTCCCCTACCCATAATCCTTTACACCCATCACCCAAACACCCTTTTTCTACCCTCTCAACACCATCTAACTTCCTACATGGCCACTACGCAACACAGTCCTACCTCTTATAGGATGGTTTGTACACTACCCACTATCGCTGGTTCCTGTTTGGATGCCTCTTGCATTGATAAGGAAGGTCAGATTCTGGATGTCTCAATGGCTGACGGGTTATCTACCTTGTCAACTAGTGGAAGAAAGGCTGATGGCCTTTACATTCTGGACGTACATTCTGGAATCTCCATTGATGTTTTTGATGCTGAGACAATGAAAGTCTTGAATGATGAGAATACCCTATACCGTAGGTTCCTTATTAACAAGGGCTTCTCATAAGAGGATATCAAGAAAGAAGGTGAAAAGTATTTGGAGTGTTCCTCAGTAACTCACACCTCCTCATCCCAGCCTGGGGATGGCCATTCTGCTGGGACCAGTCCGGTTGGAATAGTGGTTTCTTCCATGCTGTTAGACACGGGGTTGGTAGAGAAGTCTATTTAAACCAGAGGGGATGGTAGGAGCCCGGAGGATCTTCCAAAAGGGATGGACCCACAATCCCATCCTTTTTCCAGTGCAGTTACCAAAGATAAGACTTGGAAGTCTATTGCTGTTGAAAAGAGGAAACCAAAACTTAGGCTTTCTTTTCACCAACCCTCTATGGTTGACATCGTTATCACAGTCACTGCACTGACTGAGGTGACTAGAGGGGGACATGGTAGATGGGAAAACATCATGGTGGGTTATTTTCTTGGGAAAACCCCCTTCTCTTTCATCAGCAATCTTGCTATGAGTATGTGGAGCAAGTTTGGCCTGACTAAGGTGTTGGCTCATAACAATGGTTTTTTTTTTTCATTTCGATAACACGAAATAAAGAGATAAGGTCCTGGATAATGGGCCATGGCTTTTTGTCGGCATGATCATCATGCTAAAGAAGTGGCACCCTAACTTCATTTTTAGGATAGTGACAAGAAAATACCCTTGTGGGTTAAGATGCATGATATCCCGGTCCAACTATGGATGGAAGAAGGACTCAGTTACGTAGCAAGTTCGGTTGGCCTCCCTTTGTACGCTGATGTAGTTATTGAAGAGATGAACAAAATCTCTAATGATCATATTTGTGTAGAGGTGGCAGCAAAGTATACCTACGCAAACAGCATCAATGTGATCATGGAGGACAGAGCCATCGCGCTTGCGCGCATTGAATATCAAGCAAAGTCGCCTTCTTTCCCTAACTATCTCATGTTTGGGCACTCTCTAAGAAGATGTACCAAGCAGAAGCCATCTGCATCTACACAGACCAACCCTGTTAGAGACTCATTGACGTCCAAAGCGGAGGTAAAGCCCAATGATTATGCTGGATGGACTGTGGTCCCAAAAAAGAGCACTACCAAACAGCTTGTAGCCCACAAGATGGGTGAATCCTTTAATATTAAAGAGTGCAGTGATGGGATGTTTTTAAAAGAGGCCCTTGCTGATAAGCCATGTTTACTGGAGGAAGCTCCCATTCCACTATCTAACTCTTTTAAAGCTGTGGCCCTTGAATTTGAAGGTGAGTCAACACCCGAGCCCTCTGCCCTAGCCATGAGAGTCTTATTGGTTAATGAGCTGGCCAATAAGCATAAAAATGTTGGGCCTAAATACGTCAAGTCTGGAGATAAGAATAGAAGGAGGGGGAAAAGCAATAATTCTTGATGTTTAAGTGTGTTTCTTGGAACATAAGGGGTCTCGTTTCCCCTCATAAACAGCATGAAGTGTGTAAGCTAATTAGTCACCAGCAACTGGATTTGGTGTGCCTACTTGAAACAAAAGTTAGAAGAGCTAACTTAAGTAACGTTAAAAATAATTATTTTTTCCACTGGGAGTGTCTTCATAACTGACTAAATGATGGGGGTGTGGCTAGGGTCATTATGGGGTGGAACCCTAATATTATTGATGTGACGTTGGTTGATTTTTAACGTTACTTAAGTTAGCTCTTCTAACTTTTGTTTCAAGTAGGCACACCAAATCTAGCATCCCCACGCTTTGCTATGTAAAGTGGAGGTGAGCGGGAGAAACCTTCATTTTTTTGCATCTTTCATCTATGATGAAAACTTGCCAAATAATAGAATCTCATTATGGGAGTTCTTGAGACAGATGGGAGAGTTAATGGCCAACCATGGGTTTTGATGGGCGATTTAAACGTGGTGAGAAATCAGGCGGAGAAAAGAGGTATGCTTGGCATTGACGAGGGTGCAACTGATGCTTTCAATCTGTGCATCAACGACATTCAGACGGATGAGATGAGAACTACTGGGTTATGGCTTACGTGGAATAAGAAGCTTGTGGGTGATGATAATGTCCAGTTAAGACTGGATAGAGTCCTGCACAACGATTCTTGGGCCATTGTCTTCCCGAACTCGTAAGCGATGGTGCTCCCTAACGGTGCCTCTGATCACTGCCCCATTATCATCTTGGTGTTACCTCCTGAACCAAGAAGACCCAAGCCATTCAAATTCCATAATTTTTGGATGGCTCATGCTGAGTTTTGTGATGTGTTGTTAGATTCATGGCATGGGAATGATTTGGGTAATCCCATGGTCATTCTCAGTAAGAAGTTGAAGAGACTCAAGGACGGTCTGATTGGGTTTGATAATAAGTTCTTTAACCACCTGGCTTTGAGAGTTGATGAAGCCAAGTCGCTCTTGTATGAGGCCCAAAGAAGACTGGATTTTGATGGGTACAATAGCAGTCTCCAACAGGATGAAAAAGAGAAGCTGACGAGGTACCTGGAGCTTAGAAATACAGAAGCATCCTACTACAAGCAACAATCTAAAATCAAGTGGCTGCAGCTTGGTGATGGGAATAAAAATTTCTTTCACAAGAAGGCTAACCAAGCTTTGTCGATAAAGAATATTATCAGCATTGAGGACGCCAATGGGGGTAGAGTCGAAGGCACGCTTGAGGTGTCTAACATTGTAGTGGGGCATTTCACCCAACTTCTGGGATACAATTCCTCTTGCAAGGATCTAGGTTCTTTTATCAGGGAAAATGTGAGCAAAAGGATTAGTGATAATGATAACATGGCATTGAGGGCCCCAATTTCCAATGATGAAATCAAGAGGGCCATGTTTGTTATTGGTTCGCATAAATCCTCGGGACCTGACGGGTTTAACGCGTACTTTTTTAAAGAAAATTAGGAGGTGGTGGGAAGTGATGTGGTGGAAGCTGTCCAACATTTCTTTAGGTGCAGTTTCTTACCCAGCCAATGGAGCTACACCGCCTTGTCCCTTATTCCAAAGGTCCCTACGCCTACGAGCATGAATGATTTTCGCCCCATTGCCTGTTGCAACACAATCTACAACTGTATCTCGAAGGTTATTTCTAATAGGATGAAGCACGTCTCCCCACCTCATTCACCAGAGTTGGGCTGCATTTGTTTAGGCGAGGGCCATCTCTGGCAACATCCTCTTACTTCAGGAAATTATGAGAAAGTATCATAGGGAGTTGTGGCCCCCCAGATGCGTTTTGAAGATTGACATGCTCAAATCTTATGATAACCTGAGTTGGGAGTTCCTCCATTAACTCTTGTTGCATTTTTGGGTTTCCCACTATCTTCTTTGGCTGGTTGTTTGAGAGTTTCACTAATACCAGGTATTCTATTAGCCTGAATGGGCAGTTGCATGGTTTCTTTATGGGTCAGAGAGTTTTGAGGCAAGGCGACCCCCTTTCTCCATACCTCTTCCTTTTGGTAATGGATACTTTCTTATGCCTCGTGGATAAAGCCTGCATGGACCCTTCTTTCACCTTTCACCCCAGGTGTAAGCATGGCGGTCTAAATCACTTATGGTTTGCGAATGAAGTTATCATTATGTGTGTGGGGGGGACGTTTCTTCTTGCGCCATTACCAAGAAGACTTTGGACGATTTAGGTAGATTTTTGGGGCTTCGACCGAATCTCAACAAGTGCAACGTTTAAGTTTCTGGCATCGGAGAGGAGGGGATTAATCAAATCAGTGGTATCCTTGGTTTTCCTCCCAGCAACCCCCCCTTTTTATACCTGGGTGTTCCACTCATTTCTACTAGGCTAAAGGGCCAAGGCTGCCAAAGATTGATTGACAAGATTACGGGAAGGATCAAGTGTTGGACCAATAAGTTTTTGAGTTATGCGGGGCGACTGCAACTCATTAAGTCTGTCCTCTTTGGGATCTATGTGTATTGGTCTAGTCTCTTCATTCTACCTAAGGGGGTCGTCAAGAAAATTATTCAATTGATGAAGGATTTTTTTACAGACGGGTTCAGATCAAAAACTTATCGGGGTAAAGGTAGCATGGAAGGATTTTTGTTGTAGCTATACTAGGGGGCTTGGTGTCAGAAGCATGGAGAGGTGGAATATTGTTGCCATTATGAAAACTCTCTAGAATCTCTGTAGTAAGAAGGACTGCTTGTTGGTGAAATGGTGTGATATCTATAAGCTGAAAAGGAGTAGTATTTAGGCCCTAGTAATACCAGCTGACTGTTCTTGGAGTTGGAGGAAGATGTTGCATCTTAGAGATCGCATTAGACCTCTCAGTAAGTGCAGAGTTGGCAATGGTATGGATTCTTTCTTTTGGCATGACAGATGTCACCCTTTAGGTCCCCTGTATCCTCGCTATGGTGACAGATTCATTTATAATGAGGCAATCAACCACAAGGCGTTGATTGCTGATTTCATCCATAAGAATAGATGGAGATGGCCGGCTACTACCACGTGGGAGCTTTTGGAAATTAAAAATGATCTTTTGCCAAGCATTTGGTAAGATATGAATGATAAAGTTGCGTGGATCCCCAATCAGGTGGGTTCACTATTAGTTTGGCGTACAATGAGCTTACTCCTACTCACCCCCTATTGCGTGGCACAACTTGGTGTGGGGCAAGGTCAACATACCGAAGTGTGCTTTTATCCTTTGGCTGATTTGTAGGGATGCCATTCATACCGGGGACTAGTTTTTTAACTGGGGAATTGTGGAAGATAACTTATGATGCAGTTGCAACAATGACGTTGAGTCCATAGCCCATGTGTTCAATGAATGCCACATTGCTAAGGAGGTGTGGAAGGAGGTGAGATTCAGAAATTTGGAGTACCAGTAAGCCTTGCCTTGGGATGATGATGTGCTTTTTGCAACTGCTAATTTTGGGGGTTCCATTTTTTATAATCAGATTAGGAAAATCTCATTTTACACTACTGTTTATTGCCTCTGGTTGGAAAGAAACGATAGACATTTCTGGGGCACATCCAAGAGTGCCAATGTGTTGGTTAAGGAGATTGAGGTTATGATAAAAGATATATTCCTGTCTTCGAAGAAAGGGAGAAGGAGTTACAATAACAGGATGGCTTGTATGAATTGGGGTATCCCGGAGAGCGCCATTCAGTAAGTGTTTAGTTTTGGACTAGGGTCGTATGGTCCTTTGGTTTGTTTATTTGTTTTCCCCCATGGGGTATGACCCTAAGGGTTCTTTGGAGCTCCGCACCCCTCACTTCTAACTATTTTGTGGTTTTAATATACATAACTTTTCCCAAAAAAAAGTATTTAAATTTCTTACCAGTCGATCTTACATACATGTTAGTACCTCGACGCTCACTTGAGAATTCTCACCTCTCAACTAGTGTGCACGCCTAACGTACTACTGTAATGACTCATAGGATTAACTCAATACACTAGTCTAACCCAATTATCCTCTCATCAATTTGATCTGTGTGACCGTATGTCTAAGATTTATTTAAGATAACTTTTCGTACGAATTAATCAAGTCAGTTAAATATATCTCAATACTGATTTGGGATTACATGCACTTAACTTATTTAGGAGCACTTATACAATTTTATCTACTTACACTCACAATAGAAGAATCACCGGTACATATATTTGTCACACACAGTATATACAAATAGATCACCCCATATAAATTTATGGTGCTGGCATACTCTGCTATCTAGTCCATGTACCACTCGTACAATAAGGGAAATACTACCTCGGATCCACTCTTGAATTGTATTAACATAAAACACTACACATATTGGAGGCGAAGCATAGTTCCAAGTCGCTAAGAGGTCATCACATACCCTCACATCTCTTAGGACCGTCTGACTATCATTCTCAGATAGCCTATACTAAGGAATCCTATATTCTAGGGTACGAGTCAATATCCCCCATAAAGGTCCCATCGAGATAAGACTGTCCTAGCGTGGCAACCTCCGTGAGCAAGTAGCACGAGTATGATTACACACAGATATTTACATACTATCTATATACATGAATCCATATATATATTCACATTATTCATCTAGGTACGCACACGAACCATAATACTTTAACCATACGTGGCACATAAGGCTCGAGTTCTATGTATAAGTAAATCATTCTTTTTAATTTCTCAATTATCGCAAGTTCTTAAGTACTTCACATCTCTCGAAGTGTTTCATATTGATAAGCATAAAATCAGTAGGTGTACACTCTCTAAACTACTAGTCTAAGTCCTTCTTAATTCTCGCAATATCCAATTTAACATGCGCACGATTTCCCACACAATTCATACCCCCGAAATCAATGGTTAAATCTCATATAAAGTTGTCTCACTCGGATTATACCCTATTGGTCCTCCTCAAGTCCCATTGTGATATTTAAATTAATTCCAAGGGTCGTTACACACTGGGATTGAATTAACATTTAAAAGGAGAAAAAGTTGTAGTTTCTAGGAGGGGTTGATCGATTGACATTCTTGGGTCGATCGATCGATCGAGCAGTTCATGGACCGATTTCTGCAATTCTTTACCTACGTGTTTCCTTAATATAAATCCTCAAAACCTCTATTAATTCATCCCAAACTCACAAACAATTAATCTTATAGTTGTATCATATTACGTACATGATTTCTAACATAAAACATATACGAATTCATCAAAGGCCATCAATTAAAGGGTTAATACAAATTCATACATCAAGAACCCTATTTTTATGATCATGATTAATATCTTCCTAATTCTTCCAGAATTTAACCTCTACTGGACATCAATTTCGTTGTTAATCATCTATATATAAAAATAGGGTTGTCCTAACATGACTTCTATTGAGAATTTCAATATGAACCTCCCAAATAGCTTTTATCTTTTATGAAAACATATAATTATCATCTCCAACACTAGCTTGGATGTGTTATCAACTAAAGAATATCAAGTTAGATACTCGCCTTAGAGATGGAAGTCTGAATTGTTGATCATGATGGGTATGGTTTCGTTCCTCGTTCCCCGATCTATGCGTTGGTGGTGGAATTAGTGAGGATGGTGTCGACTAGGTGGTTCTCTCCCTTGGAAGACTTCACACTTATATCTTCCTTAGCTTCTCTACAACTCCAAAGTTTCTAACCCTCGAGTACTCTCTCTTACCACATATATAAACTCTCTATTTTCGTCACTAATTAAGCCAAAAATGGAAAAATACCAAAATGCCCTCACGGCCTACCGGTTAGGCCTAAAAATGTCCCGGGACCCAAACAGAACCCCCGGATACACTTTTCTGACTATATCAACCCTTCTGGATACATTGGTGCACTCGAAATGACAATACGTGTGACTTATAATTAAATTACTTTTTATTCCATTAATTTAGTCCCAACACGACACGCGCATCCCGACTTAATTTTTATGATTGTCGTATTATTCACTCGCGATAATTTTCAACAACTTCAATATCATATATTACTTTACTTATCCAGTAACATTCAATATATAATTACTAACTCTCATCACCCTAGTAAATATTCAGTATAAAATTTGGATTAATATTAAATTAATTTATCCCAATTAAATTTAATTAATCCTGTAATTTCAAGGCCATAAAATACGGGGTATTATAGGAGAAAGATTAATAAGGACATGTTCATCATAATTCTAGAGAACCAAGAGTTTCATCTTGTATAAGCGTTTACTCGTTGTTCTATACGCTCTTAACCCACTGTTGAGTATAATATCCGTAACTTCCTAAGATCCTTTAGATTGTTGACAAAGGTTGCACGGACCTCAGACTCTCTTGACCAAAGCCCAAGAGGTATTAAGGGTTAAATCTTGATTTTGTTGATAAACCCTTGAAATTGATGTTAGATATGGTTAAATATTTGTTTTGTTGATAAATCCTTGAAGTTGATGTTAGATATATAATTTGGAAGGTGGAATTATTGGTGGAGTTAGGTTAGAAATGGTCCTCGAATCGGTTCGATTAGTGGTCCTCGAATCGGTTCGTTTATGAAGCAGCAGACTAGTTCATTTTTGGAAGCCATCGGTTCAATTCGCTCCCTTTAGTGCAGCGGACCGATTTGTTTCTTGAAAGTATCGGCTCGGGTCGCATGTCAAAGTTATAATACCGCGTGATTTTTAGGATTGAGAATTTGATTTATTTGGGAGAAATAAAATTTATTTGAATTGTATAATTTTATGTTTGGTCCTTGAGGTCAAAATTTGAGGATGTTATAAAGTATTTCGGATGATGATTCTGAGTGCGCAGTTGAACCCGCAGGGGTCGAGATAGTCAAAATGACTGTCATTGGGTTTTATTTCGGTTTCAGAATATTTTAAGTTAGTTTGACTTGAATTGGAGTAAACGAGTCACTTAAAGCGTGTATTATCATTTAAAGTTAGGATTTAGGATTTAAAGGCTTAAGAGGCTTACGAAATAAGCCAATCTCATTTGTGTGTGTGTGTGTGTGTGTGTGTGTGTGAGAGAGAGAGAGAGAGAGAGAGAGAGAGAGAGAGAGAGAGAGAGAGAGAGAGAGAGAGAGAGAGAGAATAGGAAAAGAAGAAGAGAAAGATGAGAAGCTTGGAGATTTTCGGCCAATGCGCAACTTTGAGGAAGATTCAACCACTACAACCTTGAGGAAAGTGATTAATCTAGCTAAATAATTCATGTGTGTATTTTATTTCATGATTTGTTGATCAAAGTATGGATTTTGGGTATATATATATATTAAAACCTAGATTTTGTAGGTTAAACCTTGCATTTGATGTTTACATGTGGGTTTAAGGGTGTATAACCTAAAGAGATTAGATATAGGATGAGTTTTGATGTTGGAAACATGATTGGGTTAAGAATTAATGGTTGGAAGTTGTTAAAATTGGGTTTTGGAAATTTAGGTTTTGGAGAAAAATGACCATTTTGTAGCTTGTTGAAAAGGCCGAATCGATTCGTCCCCTTTCTGAATCGATTCAGAATGTTGCAGACTTACAGGTCTGAGTGATAGAATCGATTCGGACCCAAAGTCTAATCGATTCGTCCTGAGACAGACTTACAGATCCCTTAGACCAAATCGATTCGCATACGAGGCGAATCGATTCACTTTTAGAACCGAATCGATTCGGAAATAGGTTTGTTTTGAGAAATTTTTCTAGAATGAGTTTTAATCCATTTTGATGGGTTTATCGATTAAGAACATCCTAATATGGTAAGAGAAATACGTTTTGGAGATTTTTAATGGGTTCCATATATGAGGTGATATCGGGGGACGTATCGAGTTTTGGAAAAATGTAAATTAAAGTTGTCGCATCGACTTAGTGGGTATCCCATTAGCGAAAGGAATCCTATTTGGAGATTAAACGTGAGTTACTTTGTGATGTAAGGTTGGGGGAGTCTTAGAGGTGGTTGTGAAGGCATGACTTGGAATTTTTGTGCTTAATTTTATGTCGAATCCTCCTGGCGACCGAATTTTATTTAGGTATGATCGGGGATCAGTGAGAGAGAGAGGTCGTGTATTTTCAGAGATGATAAACTTACGGATTTAATCATAGATGCAATATTATTAAGGGTTCATATGGACAACTGAACTGAAATGTAAATTGAGAATGATTGGATTGTACTATCGACTAGAATAGATTGTGTTGTAATTATAGTCAGGTTAGTTACTATATATCTAGGTGTGATTAACGATAGGTATTCCAATGCGGGATGGGATCATGAAATGAATTTAGGATTGAGCCTGAGGTTTACCGACTATTAATTATGTGCGTACCCATAGCCGAGATGATTATTGTATATCTGTGTGCATACGGATATATATGGTGTGTGAATGAGGATTGTTATATACATTCGGTTATATGATAGTATTCGTAATGTTAATCAAATTGGGAGACTATTCACATCATAGGTGAAATGGATGAATAAGTTTCAAGTGAGAGACCGCATTATTAAAATGCATTGGGAAGGTATGCGTTATAGCGACGATTAGTATAATGAGAGTTGTATACATATAGTCGAAACCTTTTCCTTTATACATACAGATTGGAGATAGTACGTGTATATATATAGATAGATAGATAGATAGATAGATAGATAGATAGATAGATAGATAGATAGATAGATAGATAGATAGATAGATAGATAGATAGATAGATAGATAGATAGATAGATAGATAGATAGATAGATAGATAGATAGATAGATAGATAGATAGATAGATATAAATATCTATATAAATGTGTGTATATAGGTGTGAATGTATATACCTTGTGTGATGGTTTGTATATATGATGTGATCGCTTATATATCTAGTGTGAATGATATATATACTTTTTTGTGTGGGCATACCAAGCACATGCTATCATGGGAAGTTGCGCGATGTGCGTGAGGCCCCTCGCTTGAGGAGCAGGAAGCGTATAGTCCCTAGTTCATAATCGTCCATTATTTATTGCGTGATATTTATTCTGGGTAAGAAGTCTTGGGTATCATTCGTTCTCACTTTCAGGTTCAGAGCTATGACCGATTCCCATACTTTGTGTTTTGTTTTTATTACCTAGGTGGTGTGATAATAGTCTGGTGGCTGGTAACCCAGGATAAAGTGAGTAATTCCTGAAAGATGATAGCATTGTGTAGCATATTTTGATAACCTATAAGTGAATATGTTCAGGGTATTTTAAGTGCACGTGATGCGTGATATGTGTACATGTTCAATAGGGTTGAATGGTTATGTTTTATAACTAGAGAAAAGTCATATATATCCTAGGGAATGCGATATCTTATTTGGGTAACAACTGATAATTATTCAGAATAGGTAGTTGATGTTAGGTGTGTTGTGTACAGAGGACATAATGGATCTCGATGACCAACATTGTCAAGGAGTAGTATATCCGGGGGTTCCTTGATTGGATTTCGCTTGTGAGACCATCCCCGCATGAAAGTAGCGAATGTGAGGAATGGAGAAGAGTTCATTCATTGGAAATTTCAAAATTTTATATACTTAGTACGATGTTGTAGATTAATTTGTTAAGAGTTATATTACGAGTTGAGACAAGTGGAGCGGGTAATGTTTATACGAGTTGAGCTCGGGTACAGGGTGTATGGGCGCCCTGGTTAGCTAATTTGATTTTAAAAGTTAAAGTAATTCACCGAGAGAAGTGGGAGAAATAGTTATGGTAATCTAAATGGTAGGTGACGTAGGAACTAGTTGAGGTTCGGAGTCCTAGGCTTAGCTTAATTTCGAGGACAAAATTCTTGTAGGGGGAGAAGTATTTAATACCCCGTGATTTTTAGGATTAGGAATTTAATTTATTTGGGAGAAATAAAATTTATTTGAATTGGAGAATTTTAAGTTTGTCCATTGTGGTAAAAATTTTAGGACGTTATAAACTATTTTGGATGATAATTCTTAGTGCGCAGTTGATCCTGGATGGGTTGAGATAGTCAAATTGACTGTCCTTGGGTTTTATTTCGATTTCGGAATATTTTAAGTTAGTTTGACTCAAATTGGAGTAAACGAGTCACTTAAAGTGTGTATTATCATTTAAAGTTTGGATTTAGGATTTAAAGGTTTAGGAGGCTTACGAAATAAGCCAATCTCATTTGTTAGAGAGAGAGAGAAGAGGAAAAGAATAAGTGAAAGAGGATAAGCTTGGATATTTTTGGCCAATGCGCGACTTTGAGGAAGATTCAACCTCTACAAGCTTGAGGTAAGTGATTAATCTTGCTAAATAATTCATGTGTATATTTTATTTCAAGATTTGTGGATAAAAGTATGGATTTTGGGTATATATATATATATATATATATATCAAAACCTAGATTTTGTGGGTTAAACCTTGCATTTGATGTTTACACATGGGTTTAAGGGTGTATAACGGGAAGGGATTAGATATAAGATGAGTTTTGATGTTCAAAAAACATGATTGGGTTAAGAATTAATTGTTGGAAGTTGTTAAAATTGGAATTTGGAAATTTAGGTTTTGGAGAAAAATGACCATTTCGTAGCCTACTGAACAGGCCGAATCGATTCGACCCCTTTTCAAATCGATTCGGAATGTTATAGACTTACAGGTCAGAGTGACCGAATCGATTCGGACCCAAATCCAAATCGATTCAACCTGAGACAGACTTAAAGGTCCTTTAGACCGAATCAATTCGCGTAAGGGGCCAATCGATTCACTTTTAGGACCGAATCATTTCGGGTTGGGCCGAATCGATTCAGAAACATGGTTATTTTGAGAATTTTTTCTAGAACAAGTTTTAATCCGTTTCGAATGGGTTTATCGATTAAGAACATCCTAATATGGTACGAGAAGTACGTTTTAGAGATTTTTAAGGGGTTCCCTATATGAGATGATTTCGGGGACGTATCGTGTTTTGGTAAAATGTAAATTAAAGTTGTTGCATCGACTTAGTGGGTATCCTATTAGAGAAGGGAACCTTTTTGGATAAACGTGAGTTACTTTGTGATGTAAGGTTGGGGGACTCTTAGAGGTGGTTATGAAGGCATGACTTGGAATTATTGTGCTGACTTTTATGTCGAATCCACTTGGCACCAGGATTTCATTTAGATATTATTGGGGATCAATAAGAGAGAGAGGTCGTGTATCTTTAGAGATGATAAACTGACGAATTTAGTTGTAGATGCAATATTGTTAAGGGTTCATATGGACAACTGAACCAAAATCAAAGTTGAGAATGATTGGATTGTACTATCGACTAGAATAGGTTGTGTTGTAATTATAGTCAGGGTTCTTACTATATATCTAGGTGTGATTAAGGATAGGTATTCCAATGCGTGATGGGATCATGAAATGAATTTAGGATTGAGCCTGAGGTTTACCGACTATTAATTATATGCGTACCCATAGCTGAGATGATTATTGTATATCTGTGTGCATACGGATATAGATGGTGTGTGAATGAGGATTGTTATATACATTCGGTTATATGATAGTATTCGTAATGTTAATCAAATTGGGAGACTATTCACATCATAGGTGAAATGGATGAATAAGTTTCAAGTGAGAGACCTCATTATTAAAATGCATTGGGAAGGTATGCGTTATAGCGACGGTTAGTATAATGAGAGTTGTATACATATAGTCGAAACCTTTTCCTTTATATATACGGATTGGAGATAGTACGTATATATATATATATATATATATATATATATATATATATATATATATAGATAGATAGATAGATAGATAGATAGATAGATAGATATAGATATCTATATAAATGTGTGTATATAGGTGTGAATGTATATACCTTGTGTGATGGTTTGTATATATGATGTGATCGCATATATATCTAGTGTGAATGATATATATACTTTTTGTGTGGGCATACCAAGCACATGCTATCATGGGAAGCTGCGCGATGTGGGTGAGGCCCCTGGCTTGAGGAGCAGGAAGCGTATAGTCCCTAGGTCATAATCGTCCATTATTTATTGCGTGATATTTATTCTGGGTAAGAAGTCTTGGGTATCATTCGTTCTCACTTTCAGGTTCGGAGCTATGACCGATTCCCATACATTGTGTTTTGTTTTTATTACCTAGGTGGTGTGATAATAGTCTGGTGGCTGGTAACCCAGGATAAAGTGAGTAATTCCTGAAAGATGATAGCATTGTGTAGCATATTTTGATAACCTATAAGTGAATATGTTCAGGGTATTTTAAGTGCACGTGATGCGTGATATGCGTACATGTTCAATAGGGTTGAATGGTTATGTTTTATAACTAGAGAAAAGTCATATATATCCTAGGGAATGCGATATCTTATTTGGGTAACTACTGATAATTATTTAGAATAGGTAGTTGATGTTAGGTGTGTTGTGTACCGAGGACATAATGGATCTCGATGACCAACATTGTCAAGGAGTAGTATATCCGGGGGTTCCTTGTTTGGATTTCGCTTGCGAGACCACCCCCGCATGAAAGTAGCGAATGTGAGGAATGGAGAAGAGTTCATTCATTGGAAATTTCAAAATTTTATTTACTTAGTACGATGTTGTAGATTAATTTGTTGAGAGTTATATTACGAGTTGAGACAAGTAAAGCGGGTAATGTTTATATGAGTTGAGCTCGGGTACAGGGTGTATGGGCGCCCTGGTTAGCTAATTTGATTTTAAAAGTTAAAGTAATTCATGAAGAGAAGTGGGAGAAATAGTTATGGTAATCTAGAGGGTAGGTGACGTAGGAACTACTTGAGGTTCGGAGTCCTAGGCTTAGCTTAATTTCGAGGACAAAATTCTTGTAGGGGGAGAAGTATTTAATACCCCGTGATTTTTAGGATTAAGAATTTAATTTATTTGGGAGAAATAAAATTTATTTGAATTGGAGAATTTTAAGTTTGTCCATTGAGGTAAAAAATTTAGGACGTTATAAACTATTTCGGATGATAATTCTTAGTGCGCAGTTGATCCGGGATGGGTTGAGATAGTCAAATTGACTGTCCTTGGGTTTTATTTCGCTTTCAGAATATTTTAAGTTAGTTTGACTCAAATTGGAGTAAACGAGTCGCTTAAAGTGTGTATTATCATTTAAAGTTGGGATTTAGGATTTAAAGGTTTAGGAGGCTTACGAAATAAGCAAATCTCATTTGTTAGAAAGGGAGAGCCCGAGAGAGAGAGAGATAGATGGAGAGAGAGAGAAGAGGAAAAGAATAAGTGAAAGAGGATAAGCTTGGAGATTTCTGGCCAATGCGCGACTTCGAGGAAGATTCACCCTCTACAACCTTGAGGTAAGTGATTAATCTTGCTAAATAATTCATGTGTATATTTTATTTCAAGATTTGTGGATAAAAGTATGGATTTTGGGTATATATATATATATATATATATATATATATATATATATATATATGTCAAAACCTAGATTTTGTGGGTTAAACCTTGCATTTGATGTTTACACATGGGTTTAAGGGTGTATAACGGGAAGGTATTAGATATAAGATGAGTTTTGATGTTGAAAACATAATTGGGTTAAGAATTAATTGTTGGAAGTTCTTAAAATTGGGATTTGGAAATTTTAGGTTTTGGAGAAAAATGACCATTTCGTAGCCTGCTGAACAGGCCGAATCGATTCGACCCCTTTTCAAATCGATTCGGAATGTTATAGACTTACAGGTCAGAGTGACCGAATCGATTCAGACCCAAAGCCAAATCGATTCGGCCTGAGACAGACTTAAAGGTCCTTTAGACCGAATCAATTCGCGTAAGGGGCGAATCGATTCACTTTTAGGACCGAATCATTTCGGGTTGGGCCGAATCGATTTAGAAACATGGTTATTTTGAGAATTTTTCTAGAACGAGTTTTAATCCATTTCGAATGGGTTTATTGATTAAGAACATCCTAAAATGGTACGAGAAGTACGTTTTAGAGATTTTTAAGGGGTTCCCTATATGAGGTGATTTCGGGGACATATCGTGTTTTGGTAAAATGTAAATTAAAGTTGTTGCATCGACTTAGTGGGTATCCTATTAGCGAATTGAACCTTTTTGGATATTAAACGTGAGTTACTTTGTGATGTAAGGTTGGGGGACTCTTAGAGGTGGTTGTGAAGGCATGACTTGGAATTATTGTGCTGACTTTTATGTCGAATCCCCTTGGCACCAGGATTTCATTTAGATATTATTGGGGATCAATGAGAGAGAGAGGTCGTGTATCTTTAGAGATGATAAACTGACGAATTTAGTTGTGGATGCAATATTGTTAAGGGTTCATATGGACAACTGAACCAAAATCTAAGTTGCGAATGATTGGATTGAACTATCGACTAGAATAGGTTGTGTTGTAATTATAGTCAGGGAAGTTACTATATATCTAGGTGTGATTAAGGATAGGTATTCCAATGCGTGATGGGATCATGAAATGAATTTAGGAATGAGCCTGAGGTTTACTGACTATTAATTATGTGCGTACCCATAGCCGAGATGATTATTGTATGTCGGTGTGCATACGGATATAGATGGTGTGTGAATGAGGATTGTTATATACATTCGGTTATATGATAGTATTCGTAATGTTAATCAAATCGGGAGACTATTCACATCATAGGTGAAATGGATGAATAAGTTTCAAGTGAGAGACCGCATTATTAAAATGCATTGGGAAGGTATGCGTTATAGCGACGGTTAGTATAATGAGAGTTGTATACATATAGTCGAAACCTATTCCTTTATACATACGGATTGGAGATAGTACGTGTATATATATATATATATATATATATATATATATATATATATATATATATATATATATATGTATATATAAATGTGTGTATATATGGCGTAAATGTATATACCTTTTGTGAAACGTATATATGATATGATCGCATATATATCGAGTGTGAATGATATACATACTTATTGTGTGGGCATACCTAACACATGCTATCATGGGAAGTTTCACGATGTGGGTGAGGCCCCTGGCTTGAGGAGCAGGGAGCGTATAGTCCCCAAGTCATAGTCGTCCATTATTTATTGCATGATTTTTATTCAGGATGAGAAGTCTTGAGTATGATTCGTTCTCACTTTTAGGTTCGGAGTTATGAACGCTTCCCATATGTTGTGTTTTGTTTTTATTATCAGGGCGGTGTGATAATAGTCCGGTGGCTGGTAACCCGGGATAAAGTGAGTAGTACTTTGGAGATGATAGCATTGTTTAGCATAGTTTATATCCTATAAGTGAATATGTTCTTGGTATTTTAACTGCACATGATGCGTGATTTGTGTACATGTTCAATAGGGTTGAATGGTTATGTTTTATAACTAGACAAAAGTCAAATATATCCTAGGGAATGGGATATCTTATTTGGGTAATTAGTGATAATTATTCAGAGTAGGTAGTTGATATTAGGTGTGTTGTGTACCGAGGATATAATGGATCTCGACGACCAACATTGTCAAGGACTAGTGTATTGGGGGGTTCCTTATTTGAATTTTGCTTGCGAGACCTCCCCCACATAAAAGTAGCGAATGTCAGGAATGGAGAAGAGTTCAATCATTGGAAATTTCAAAATTTTATATATTTAGTACGATATAGTAGATTAATTTATTGAGAGTTATATTACGAGTTGAGGCGAGAGGAGTCGGGTAATGTTTATAGGAGTTGAGCTCGGGTATAGGGTGTGTTTGTGCCCTGGTTAGCTAATTTGATTTTAAAAGTTAAAGTAATTCGCCTAGAGAAGTGGGAGAAATAGGTATGGTAATCTAGAGGGTAGGTGATGTTGGAACTAGTTGAGGTTCGAAGTCCTTGGGTTAGCTTAATTTTGAGGATGAAATTCTTATAAGGGGGGAGTCTCTAACACCCCGTGATTTTTAGGACTGAGAATTTTATTTATTTGGGAGAAATAAAATTTATTTGAATTGGAGAATTTTAAGTTTGGCCATTGAGGTCAAAATTTGAGGATGTTATAAAGTACTTCGGATGACGATTCTGAGTGCGCAATTGATCCCGGATGGGTCGAGATAGTCAAAATGACTGTCCTTTGGTTTTATTTCGGTTTCGAACTAATTTTAAGTTAGTTTGACTCGAATTGGAGTAAACGAGTCTCTTAAAGTGTGTATTATCATTGAAAGTTGGGATTTAGTATTTAAAGGTTTAGGAAGCTTATGAAATAAGCCAATATAATTTGTGAGAAAGAGAGAGCCCTATATATATATATATATAGAGAGAGAGAGAAAGAGAGATAGAGAGAGAGAGAAGAGGCAAAGAAGAAGATAAAGAGGAGAAGATTGGAGATTTTCGGCCAATGCGTGACATCGAGGAAGATTCAACCTCTACAACCTTGAGGCAAGTGATTAATTTTGCTAAATAATTCATGTGTGTATTTTAGTTCATGATTTGCGGATGAAAGTATGGATTTTGGGTATATATATATATATATATATATATCAAAACCTAGATTTTGTGGGTTAAACCATGCATTTGATGTTAACACATGGGTTTAAGGGTGTATAACTAGAAGGGATTAGATATAGGGTGAGTTTTGATGTTGGAAACATGATTGGGTTAAGAATTAATGGTTGGAAGTTGTTAATATTGGGTTTTGGAAATTTAGGTTTTGGAGAAAAATGACCATTTCGTAGCCTGCTGAACAAGCCGAATCGATTCGGCCCCTTTTCGAATCGATTCGGAATGTTACAGTCTTACAGGTCAGAGTGACCGAATCTATTCTGACCCAAAGCCGAATCAATTCGGCCTGAGACAGACTTACAAGTCCTTTGGACCGAATTGATTCGCATAAGGGGTGAATCGATTCACTTTTAGGACCAAATCATTTCAGGTTGGGCCGAATAGATTCAGAAACAGGGTTGTTTTGAGAAATTATTCTAAAACGAGGTTTAATCCGTTTCGATTGGGTTTATCAAATAAGAACATCCTAATATGGTACGAGAAGTACATTTTGGGGATTTTTAGGGGGTTCCCTAGCACATGCTATCATGGGAAGTTGCGTTATGTGGGTGAGGGCCCTGGCTTGAGGAGCAGGGAGCGTATAGTCCCCAAGTCATAGTCGTCCATTATTTATTGCATGTTTTTTATTCTAGGTGAGAAGTCTTGGGTATGATTCGTTCTCACTTTCAGGTTCGGAGCTATGACCTCTTCCCAGACGTTATGTTTTGTTTTTATTACTAGGGCGGTGTGATAATAGTCTGGTGGCTGGTAACCCGGGATAAACTGACTAATACCTAGAAGATGATATCATTGTGTAGCATATTTTTATATCCTATAAGTGAGTATGTTCTTGGTATTTTAACTGCACATGATGCGTGATATGTGTACATGTTCAATAGGGTTGAATGGTTATGTTTTATAACTAGATAAAAGTCATATATATCCTAGGGAATGGGATATCTTATTTGGGTAATTAGTGATAATTATTCAGAGTAGGTAATTGATGTTAGGTGTGTTGTGCCCCGAGGATATAATGGATATCGATGACCAATATTGTCAAGGAGTAGTGTATCGGGGGGTTCCTTATTTGAATTTAGCTCGCGAGACCTCCCCCGCATGAAAGTAGTGAATGTCCGGAATGGAGAAGAGTTCAATCATTGGAAATTTCAAAATTTTATATATTTAGTACGATGTTGTAAATTAAGTTTTTAAAAGTTATATTACGAGTTGAGGCAAGTGGAGTCGGATAATGAGTTGGTATTTGAATATAATGTGCATATATGATTATATATGAATATTGAAGTATGAAATTTGTCGTGAATTTAAAATACGGAAATTTGGAAATTTTATTGAAACGCGTGTGACAGTCGCGTCTGGGAAATATTTATTT
This sequence comes from Sambucus nigra, assembly GCA_949130495.1. Lineage (NCBI taxonomy): Eukaryota > Viridiplantae > Streptophyta > Magnoliopsida > Dipsacales > Adoxaceae > Sambucus > Sambucus nigra. Next base: position 350,471,187 of record OX422221.1, read on the forward strand.
TAATTAAAAAGTGAATTTTAGTTCTATTAACCGTATGGTCGTTTTGAGTGCGCCAACGCGTCTGGAAGGGTCAAAATAGTCAGAAAACACTAGTCGGGGGTTTAGTTTGGGTTCCGGGGCATTTTTAGGCCATACCGGCAACGTATAAGGGTAGTTTGGTAATTTTGGATTTTTGGGAATTAAAACCTACGAAAATTGGGAATTAATATTTGATTTGGCAATAACCCACTAAGCCCATTAATAACCAAATAGACTACGGAGGTTATTGAAATTTGTTCCAAAGAGTTTCTAAAGCACAAACCTTAGCCACCATTGACTTTGGAGAAGAAAAGCTAGTTGAGAGAGAGAGAAGGAATTCTGCAGAGAGAGAGAGAGAACACTTCATAAATTCGTCATCAAATCAGAGATTCAAATAAGGCAAGTGATTTAATTTCGTTTTTATAGAGAATGCTTCTTCCATGCGTAGGAAATTCAATTAAATTGTATTGTTCTTGGGAGTTAATGAAAAACCCATTTAAATTGAAGTAGAAATTTCATTTTGGTGAGGAATCGCATGTAGATTGGTATTTAGATGTTTATTCTGATGATATTATATCTTGGATGAAACAAAAACGCATTTTATTAGGCTCATTGATGATTTATAAATGTTAGGGTTCATGTTCATATAATTTGGGGATAAATAAAGGGATTTGAAGATTTGATGATGTTTAATATGAGTTGGCCCTATATAAACGTTTGATTATGACCTATAAATGTTTAGTACGAATTAGGAACCTTAAAATAATGTTGGAACGATTTTTATGTGGGATTAGGAGTGAAGAAAATTGGAAAAACGAGATAGGAATTTCTGGGCTCGAATCTGGCCACTCGTTAGAAGACCTGCCCAGGTCGTTCGAACGAGCTTCTAACGAGTTGACAGTTTGGGTTCTAATGAGAGGGATGTTCGTTCGAAGACTTTCGTTCGAACGAGATCTCATTAGAAGGCCCATCTCGTTCAAACGAGACTTCGAACGAGTTGACAGTTTAGGCTTTTTAGCCTGTTTTGATCCCGAGTGTCCCGCAACTTTGTGTATATGTAGAGATAACCTTCCCTTGATGATTAATTGTTACATTTGGGATGTTTGGGATATAATGAGGAGTCAAACCTAGAAGTGTAGTTTGAACCTAAGGGAAAATATGAAGTAGGACGTGAGTTTCTATTACGTTGCGAGAACTATTGACGGCCTAATTTATTATATTAACCGGGAACATATAAATTGTGTAGTATTATATGTCGGTACGAGAATGAAAAGTGTACCTCCAATATATTATGGTAATTACTAAGAGGTGTGCATACTTAGTATATGTATTGATTTTATGTGTATGACATACCTACCATACTTGCTATCACGGGAGGTTTACGTTCGCTTAGGGCCTTCTAATCCTTGTGTTGCCCGGATTTAGATTGGTTACCTCGATGAACATAGGTCAGAGAAGGACTTATTGGAATGTTAATAAGTCTGCTGATCGTGGGAGCGCAGGTATGTGCGTGACCCATGTGATGTGACTGTGTTTGCCTCCATTATTTGTGATGTTGTTATCTGAGAACGATTCCTGAGAGATTCGGAATATGTGATCCTTATGTACGTGATGTACCGGGATGGATAGCAGAGTATGTGTGCACCGCAGCTTAGTCTCGGGGTGCTTGTATTGTATATTTGTGATGTGAATAATATACACCTAATTAATGGGAACTTTCATGATTGGTATTGTGAATAATATTATGGTAATGATTTGAGAAAACAAAACGGGTTAACTGATAATGAATGGTATTTCTAATTGAGGATTTGAGAGTAAGTAAAGCCCTCTATTTATTTGATAACGCTAGAATGTAATATGGGAATCGAGTAGTAAGGGGTAGAACTTATTACGGTTTGGTTAGATATGGATATCTTATAGATGGGTACGGTACGTTAGGAGTGCACATGTAGTCGAGAGGTGAGAATTTCATGTGAGTGCACGTCCTAACATGTATTTTGCATTTAATGTTTTAATGTTATTAAAACACTTTCTCTTTTAAAATGATTTCCACTTTCGGGCTCTGAACCATTTGCTTTCAAATCTATTTTTGTAAAAACCATTTTAGGTGCCCAGCCACAAGGACACCATGCTTAGGATTCTCATTCAGGTGACGAGCTGTGGATGTTTGTGGAAGTTATAGGACTTTGTTTGTAGACGCTTCATCTATCTTGACTCGATATTCTTCAGTTATCAGTTGTAGGGCATGTCGCCCATTTCTTTTAGAGGCATTTCATTTATTTCAGTATTTCAGACTTCTGGCATGTAATTATTCAGGATTCAGACTTGTCGTATTATTTTTCAGTTGTGGGATTGTTGTGAGGAGTTTACCTCCGGATTTATATTTATGTTGTTGGTTATTAGGCCTATTAGGTTAGTATATGGCTTAGGCAGGGGTTTGGGCCATTTGGAAGTGTATTTGGATTAGGTTGAGGCCCATATGGGGGTCCAAGGCCATTTTCGTGGTAAGCTACCTTAAGGGACCATTAGACTTGACCTAATTAACTTTAGCAACTTTTGAGAGGAAACCTAAGGCTTGGAGAGAAGAGGCACCTGAGAGAAGAGGAATTAAAGGTTCTTGGCTTGGATTCGACCTAAAACTATAAGGAAAGATTTTCTTTTGTACTTTGTGTATAAACCTGATTATCTTTTGTTACTAAACTAATTACTGACGAGAATCTAAACTAATTGATGTTATAATATGATTATTGAAATTAAATCCCTAATTTTATAATTAAATCAAGACTTAATTTAAGATTAATTTTCAGGTTAATGTTAAACATTGATTTTATTAGAAATCCATATGAATCTGAGTTAGATTTTGAGTATACTTGTTAGGATTAGGTTATATGCCTTAAATCAAATAAAAGCCCTTGATTAATTTTACGAATTGTTATAAATATAAGGATTGATGTTTAAAATTCGTGGATATTGGTTATTAATGAATTAGACAACTGATATCATGAGTAGGATGGGTTTGGTGATGATTAAAGGCTTAGAATTTAGGTTTTGGTGTTGATAATGGTGGATTTTGTGTTTTGGAGGAGATGCATTGTTTTCATCATATTCGAACGAGTTTAGTATCTCATTCGAATGCTATTGGGTAGTTCGTTAATGACATAGGGTTTCTCATTCAAACGACTTTAGTAGGTTACTCGAGCGATTTATGGAATTTCATTTGAACAAGTTGGGGATTTCATTTGAACAACTTTGGGACTATTTGGAAGTTTAGAGGTTAATTCACTTTGGAATTATGGAATAAGTCTTAGTAATCTTTGTGTGATTTGGATTGCTATTCCTTGACGTTATGTGCTCGTGAGATGTATTAGAAGGGATTTTGATGGGGCACATATGACGTTGACGATGCTAGTACCCCGATAATGCGATGAACTTTACATTAGTCATTTTACCATATCCTACGTGCTTAAAGTACCCATTATATTGTGTGGGGGTTATTGGTGGTATCCTCTCATATCTCCTAGGGTATGGGCTATATGATTGGTATGAAAGCGTAATGATTATCCTTTTGTTGTTGTTGTCAAGTCATAGGTGTGTGACGACCTATAACTATACCTAGTACGTACAAGTGATCCCCGAAGGCAATAGGGATAGGCCGCTGTTAAGTGCGGATCATGTTTAGCCCATTTACTTGTACATGTCGGGGTCATATACTTATGTGAATGTTAGACGAATAAACTATCCTTCCATATTGATATTGTACTAGATGTGTACATACTAATATTGGTAGTGGAACCTTTTATATTTAATTGAGGAGAATAATAATTAATCATTGGCTTCATTTGGGCTTGGGATTAGACGCATGATATATTTAGGGTTGTTTGGGTTGGGTTAACTTAAAAACAACTAAAATATAAGAGGAAGATGCATAGTTATTATTGTAGCCTAAATTCTGTTAAATATGTACTCTTTGTGACTTGTTATTTAAGTTATTGTTGATTCTATTTTCCAAGGCCTAGGCCATCATTGCAGCCTCAAACTTGATTCATCTTTGCATATTCTTTAGTTCCTGATCTATTAGAATATAAGTGTTAAGCTTGCGTGCTAATTCACTTTATTTTTCTTTACCTTTTTACCATGTCAGATTTTTTATGTAGTTTTATTGGAGTCAGTATTACTTTTGCATTTGGTGTTGGTTTTATTATGAGACAATTGTAGTTTTTAGTGATGGTTCTATTATTGTTGGTTATTGGTTAGAGATTATTTGGTTCACTTTTTTATGTCTCATTATTTTATATTATGCATTTTAGTTTTATTTTAGTCATGCTTGGAATGATATTCAATTATTTTAGACTCCTGTATTATTTATTTTAAACCTGATCAATCTAGCTTAGATTTTATGGGGACCATAGTTGGTATTAGAGCATTTAAGGTTCTAGTGTCCTAAGGATCTTGAGTGCAACATCGCTTTTTCTGCATAGCGTTCTTTGACACTTTAGATCTTTGTTATTTAGGTTTTTATATTCTTTTCATCGTACATTATTAATATGATTTTTTAGATGGTGAACGCTATGATAGAGACCGCTTGTGAGTGTTGAGTCAGAGGCAGTTGTGCCTCAGCGGTGGCCACAACAACCTTAGTAGGGGCAGGTGCCAGACTATAGCAGTGACGATGGAATCTTTGTACTAGGAGCATCCACCATCACCACCACTTTTACCCTCACCTCCTATCTTTTTTGCTTTGCGTAAGCTTAAGCATCACGAGGGAAATAACCCCACCCATGATCTCGAGTTGGCATATGGAGACATTTTCTGTTGGGTGAGAAGTTCACACTATTTTCTGATCAAAAGAGTTTCCATTACTTGTTCACTCAGAGGGATCTTAACATGATACATAAGAGATGGCTTGAGCTTATGAAGGACTACCACTTTTCAATTCAGTGCCATCCGAGAAAAGAGAATGTGGTAGCGAAATCTTTGAGTTGTAGGCTAACATTTTATTGGCAGCTTTATACATCGAGCACGGGGATGATTTACCCGACTTTTGGGCAGAGACGTGGAGTACATTACGAGAGATGGATTTGGAGAATGCTTTCTTAGAAGTTATGACTGTTACATCTACTATTATGTTGCGAGTGATTCAGATGCAAGGCTTGGACTCTTTTACTTAGGAGAAGGTGCGAGAATTTTTGGCTGGAGGAATTTCCTTTTTATTAATTAGATCAGATGGAGTATTGAGATTTCAGGGACATTTGGTAGTGTCGGATAGGGTTGTAAAATGAACCAAGATATCGAGTTCGACTTGTGTGTGTTCGAAAAAACTCGTTTAAGATAGGCTCATAAAATACATGAACCAAGATTAAACAGAATTTTAAGTTCGTTATATTATTGAGCCCAACTCAAATATTACTAGATCACCAGTATCCATACTAAAATCGTGTAAAGGATCCAAGCTTATCGATCTCGACTGTTATTCATTTACTTAGAATATTGTTCGATCTCGAATCATATGCTAAATGAATTAATCTTAAACATACATTTACGTTCATTTACATTAATAAACCAAGCTTGAGCAACCTTAAGCTCAACTCGGCTCATCTTATTTTCACCCCTAGTGCCAAAGGATCCAGAGTTGGAGAGGGTAGTTTTGGCCGAGGTGCATGGTTCATGGTACACTGTGCATCCTGGTGGGGAAAAGATTTATCAAGATTTGAGGAGACCGTACTAATGGGATAGGATGAAAAGAAATGTGGCAGAGTTTGTGTCTAGGTGTATTGCCTTCCGTCTTCTAAAAGTGGTGCTCCAAAGAATAGTAGGGGAATACAGTCATTAGAGATTGACGAGTGGAAGTGGGAGAGCACTATGAACTTTATTGCAGGGTTATCGAGGTCTTAGAGGGGCCATGATTGGATTTGAGTCATCGTCAGCATATTAATGAAGATGACTCATTTTCTTCCAGTGCAAACATATTAGACCACAAAGAATGATGCCAAATTGTTTGTGGCAGAGATTGTACGAGTTCATGGGGTACCACTAGATATTATTTCCGATAAGGACAACCCATTTGTCTCCAAATAATGGAGAGTTATTCAGGAGGCAATGGGGGTTCAGCTAAATATGAGTTCAACATTTTAGCCTCAGTCAGATAGTCAGATGAAGTGGTTGAACCAAATTTTTGAGGATATTCTTTGGGTATGAGTGGTAGATTTCAAAGGGATCTGGGATCTACACTTACCACTTGTTGAGTTTGCCTACAACAATAGTCATAAGCAGACTATTGGGATGGCACCTTAAGAAGAATTATGTGGGAGGCCATGTCGTTCATCGAGATGTTGGTTGGAGTCAGGGGAGCACAGGATGCTTGGTCCAGACATTATTCGGGACACCTATGAGAAGGTGGTACTCATCCGAGCACAGATGAAGATAGCATAGGACTGGTAGAATAGTTACGTGAATAAGAGAAAGCGTAAGCTAGAGTTTCAGGTGGGGGATTAGGTGATCTTGAAGCCCAATGAGGGGAGTTATCAGATTCGGATCCAACGGGAAGTTGGGTCCCCGATATATAGGTCCTGTAATGATATTGGATAGGGTAGGTCCGGTGGCATATCGATTGGCCTTACTCGATCATCTTCAGTGGGTGTGCAATGTCTTCCATGTGTCCATATTGGGGACTTTTCTAAGGGGCGAGTTAGCTTATCCGCACATCAACTTATACAGTATTGAGCTACATCTTGATGCGAGCTACAAGGAGAGGTCGTAGCGCATTCTCGATCGGAAAGAGAAGATTCTACGATTGAAGGTCATTCCACCAGCTAAACTCTAGTGGGGAAATCATAATGAGGTCGAGTTTACTTGGGAGAGAGAGGACAAAATGCATGTGAGATATCTAGAGATCTTCAAGTAAATTATAAAATTCAAATTTTGAGGACAAAATTCCTTATTTAAGCGGGGGGGTTCAATACCCCATATTTTATGTACATTAATTAAATTTTAAAATTTGATATTAATGTTTAAAAATTGTAGATATAGGTTAGTAATGCTATTAGACAACCTATTTCATAAGTAGGATGGGTTTGGTGATGATTAAAGGCTTCAAATTTAGGTTTTGGTATTAACAATGGTAGAGTTGGTGTTATGGAGGATATGAACTGCGCTCTTCTCATTCGAACGATATTGGGTAGTTCATTCGAATGAGTTTAGAACTCGTTAGAACGAGATATGTTTTCTCATTCGAACGACTAGTGGAATTTCATTTGAACGAGATTGGGATTTCATTCGAACAATTTTGGGACTATTTGGAAGTTTATTTCTTAACTAAAAGAGGTTAATTCTTTTAAGAATTGTAGAATAAGGTTTTGTAATCTTTGTGTGATTAGGATTAATATTCTTTAATTTTATGTGTAAATATGTCAAGTGTTTTCTCGTGGGACGTACTTGGAGGGATTTTAATGGGGAAAGTACGATGTCGATCGTGCTGGTAGCCCGGTGATGTGATGGGCTTTACCTTGGTCATTTTACTCTGATCATATATGCTAAAAGTATCGATGGGATCCTTTCATATTGCTTAGGGTATGGAGCCATATAATTGGTGTGAAGGGGTGATTAACCCTTTGCTATTGTGTTTAGGTTATAGGTATGAGATGGCTTATAAATATACCTAGTATGTACAAGTGATCCCCAAAGGCAATAGGGATAAGTCTTCATTATGTTAGGGCTTATGTTTATCTTATTTACTTGTACGTGTTGGAGACCATACTTATGTCGATGTTAGGCATAGACACCGTCTTTCCATATTGATGTTGTACTATAGATGCACATACTAATATTCATTATGGAGCCTTTTAATTATATTCAATTGAGGAGAATAATAATTAATCATTTGGTTCCTTTGGGATAAGGATTAAACGCATGATATATTTTAGGTTGTTTGGGTTGGGTTAAAATAAAAATAATTAAAATATGAGCGAAAGATGCGTAGTTATTATTGTAGTCCAAATTCAATTAAATTTTCACTCTTTATAGACTTGTTGTTTAGTTTGTTGTTGATTCTGTTTTTTAGGACCTAGACCAGCATTGAAGCCTCATCCTTGATTGATCTTTACATATTCTCCAGTTATCGATGTATTAGGATGTAGGTGTCGAGCCTGCATGCTCATTCACTTTACTTTCATTTATTTTCCAATCGTGTCGGATTTTATATGTTGTTTTATTAGAGTCAGTATTACTATTGTAGTTGATGTCGAATTTATTATGAAACAGTTGTAGTTTTAAGTGATGGTTCTTTTACTGTCAGTTATTGTATTAAAGATTATATGATTTGGTTATGCTTAGAACGATATCCAATAGTTTTAAACTCCTATATTATTTATTTTAGACCTGATCAATCTAGCATAGATTTTACGGGGTGTCGCATTAGGTCACCGACTAAGCTCCTGCAACTCGTCTAATGGGTAAATGAAAAACATAACACTATTTTACCTGCCACTGCCACTCAGCCCCACTTGCATTTATGGTTCCCATTCGTATTAAATGCACTCAGATACTGTCTTACACCACTTACAAAACCTTTGGAATACACTCTACCTCCTTACTGACGCTATCAGACCTCAGAGACAACATAACCATGTTGTGATAGTCAACTCATTCTCTCTCCAAGAGTTTGCATATAAATGGGAGGTGGGAGGTGTGACATCCCACCTAATTAAATACCGGGTGATAAGTCCTTTATTAAATTAAATCAAATTGTTCGGTTGGTTCATTCTTAGCATCACTGTCATAAAATCTTTTCCTTTATTAATCACCTAAAAATAATTAAGCTAAGTGTCAAAACATTTAATTTTATTCATTAAACTCCATTGTTAAAATCTTATACGCAAAAAATTATTCATGAATACTGCTAACGAAGAAAATCAAACCATTCAAGTGAAATGAGCAATCTAAATTAATCAATCTAAATAAGTATCCACATCTAAGGCCAACGTAATAGATGAAACAATCCCAAGTAAAAACTGAATACTTAAAACAATAAAAGTGTACAAAATCTCTATCAAATGTAAACAAAATATGGAAATGGGAGACACATTCCCTAACTAAAAAGACTAAATAGAAAGTTCAGAAGTCAAAGGAGGAATCGTCTACTTCAAGGACCTACAACTCCCACACAAGCTGCAGCACGTCCATTGACCAATGAACTACGCATGACGCCCCTGTGGCAAGGCACCTCTAATATATATACACACACACACAAGAGGAAGAAAAGATGATAGGAAACGGGTCAGATCCCGAGTGTAAAACATCTTTAAAAATAGTTTGACAAGATTCAAGCTTAACATTAAATATGCTCTCCCTTCTCTCTATATCTCCCCTACCCATAATCCTTTACACCCATCACCCAAACACCCTTTTTCTACCCTCTCAACACCATCTAACTTCCTACATGGCCACTACGCAACACAGTCCTACCTCTTATAGGATGGTTTGTACACTACCCACTATCGCTGGTTCCTGTTTGGATGCCTCTTGCATTGATAAGGAAGGTCAGATTCTGGATGTCTCAATGGCTGACGGGTTATCTACCTTGTCAACTAGTGGAAGAAAGGCTGATGGCCTTTACATTCTGGACGTACATTCTGGAATCTCCATTGATGTTTTTGATGCTGAGACAATGAAAGTCTTGAATGATGAGAATACCCTATACCGTAGGTTCCTTATTAACAAGGGCTTCTCATAAGAGGATATCAAGAAAGAAGGTGAAAAGTATTTGGAGTGTTCCTCAGTAACTCACACCTCCTCATCCCAGCCTGGGGATGGCCATTCTGCTGGGACCAGTCCGGTTGGAATAGTGGTTTCTTCCATGCTGTTAGACACGGGGTTGGTAGAGAAGTCTATTTAAACCAGAGGGGATGGTAGGAGCCCGGAGGATCTTCCAAAAGGGATGGACCCACAATCCCATCCTTTTTCCAGTGCAGTTACCAAAGATAAGACTTGGAAGTCTATTGCTGTTGAAAAGAGGAAACCAAAACTTAGGCTTTCTTTTCACCAACCCTCTATGGTTGACATCGTTATCACAGTCACTGCACTGACTGAGGTGACTAGAGGGGGACATGGTAGATGGGAAAACATCATGGTGGGTTATTTTCTTGGGAAAACCCCCTTCTCTTTCATCAGCAATCTTGCTATGAGTATGTGGAGCAAGTTTGGCCTGACTAAGGTGTTGGCTCATAACAATGGTTTTTTTTTTTCATTTCGATAACACGAAATAAAGAGATAAGGTCCTGGATAATGGGCCATGGCTTTTTGTCGGCATGATCATCATGCTAAAGAAGTGGCACCCTAACTTCATTTTTAGGATAGTGACAAGAAAATACCCTTGTGGGTTAAGATGCATGATATCCCGGTCCAACTATGGATGGAAGAAGGACTCAGTTACGTAGCAAGTTCGGTTGGCCTCCCTTTGTACGCTGATGTAGTTATTGAAGAGATGAACAAAATCTCTAATGATCATATTTGTGTAGAGGTGGCAGCAAAGTATACCTACGCAAACAGCATCAATGTGATCATGGAGGACAGAGCCATCGCGCTTGCGCGCATTGAATATCAAGCAAAGTCGCCTTCTTTCCCTAACTATCTCATGTTTGGGCACTCTCTAAGAAGATGTACCAAGCAGAAGCCATCTGCATCTACACAGACCAACCCTGTTAGAGACTCATTGACGTCCAAAGCGGAGGTAAAGCCCAATGATTATGCTGGATGGACTGTGGTCCCAAAAAAGAGCACTACCAAACAGCTTGTAGCCCACAAGATGGGTGAATCCTTTAATATTAAAGAGTGCAGTGATGGGATGTTTTTAAAAGAGGCCCTTGCTGATAAGCCATGTTTACTGGAGGAAGCTCCCATTCCACTATCTAACTCTTTTAAAGCTGTGGCCCTTGAATTTGAAGGTGAGTCAACACCCGAGCCCTCTGCCCTAGCCATGAGAGTCTTATTGGTTAATGAGCTGGCCAATAAGCATAAAAATGTTGGGCCTAAATACGTCAAGTCTGGAGATAAGAATAGAAGGAGGGGGAAAAGCAATAATTCTTGATGTTTAAGTGTGTTTCTTGGAACATAAGGGGTCTCGTTTCCCCTCATAAACAGCATGAAGTGTGTAAGCTAATTAGTCACCAGCAACTGGATTTGGTGTGCCTACTTGAAACAAAAGTTAGAAGAGCTAACTTAAGTAACGTTAAAAATAATTATTTTTTCCACTGGGAGTGTCTTCATAACTGACTAAATGATGGGGGTGTGGCTAGGGTCATTATGGGGTGGAACCCTAATATTATTGATGTGACGTTGGTTGATTTTTAACGTTACTTAAGTTAGCTCTTCTAACTTTTGTTTCAAGTAGGCACACCAAATCTAGCATCCCCACGCTTTGCTATGTAAAGTGGAGGTGAGCGGGAGAAACCTTCATTTTTTTGCATCTTTCATCTATGATGAAAACTTGCCAAATAATAGAATCTCATTATGGGAGTTCTTGAGACAGATGGGAGAGTTAATGGCCAACCATGGGTTTTGATGGGCGATTTAAACGTGGTGAGAAATCAGGCGGAGAAAAGAGGTATGCTTGGCATTGACGAGGGTGCAACTGATGCTTTCAATCTGTGCATCAACGACATTCAGACGGATGAGATGAGAACTACTGGGTTATGGCTTACGTGGAATAAGAAGCTTGTGGGTGATGATAATGTCCAGTTAAGACTGGATAGAGTCCTGCACAACGATTCTTGGGCCATTGTCTTCCCGAACTCGTAAGCGATGGTGCTCCCTAACGGTGCCTCTGATCACTGCCCCATTATCATCTTGGTGTTACCTCCTGAACCAAGAAGACCCAAGCCATTCAAATTCCATAATTTTTGGATGGCTCATGCTGAGTTTTGTGATGTGTTGTTAGATTCATGGCATGGGAATGATTTGGGTAATCCCATGGTCATTCTCAGTAAGAAGTTGAAGAGACTCAAGGACGGTCTGATTGGGTTTGATAATAAGTTCTTTAACCACCTGGCTTTGAGAGTTGATGAAGCCAAGTCGCTCTTGTATGAGGCCCAAAGAAGACTGGATTTTGATGGGTACAATAGCAGTCTCCAACAGGATGAAAAAGAGAAGCTGACGAGGTACCTGGAGCTTAGAAATACAGAAGCATCCTACTACAAGCAACAATCTAAAATCAAGTGGCTGCAGCTTGGTGATGGGAATAAAAATTTCTTTCACAAGAAGGCTAACCAAGCTTTGTCGATAAAGAATATTATCAGCATTGAGGACGCCAATGGGGGTAGAGTCGAAGGCACGCTTGAGGTGTCTAACATTGTAGTGGGGCATTTCACCCAACTTCTGGGATACAATTCCTCTTGCAAGGATCTAGGTTCTTTTATCAGGGAAAATGTGAGCAAAAGGATTAGTGATAATGATAACATGGCATTGAGGGCCCCAATTTCCAATGATGAAATCAAGAGGGCCATGTTTGTTATTGGTTCGCATAAATCCTCGGGACCTGACGGGTTTAACGCGTACTTTTTTAAAGAAAATTAGGAGGTGGTGGGAAGTGATGTGGTGGAAGCTGTCCAACATTTCTTTAGGTGCAGTTTCTTACCCAGCCAATGGAGCTACACCGCCTTGTCCCTTATTCCAAAGGTCCCTACGCCTACGAGCATGAATGATTTTCGCCCCATTGCCTGTTGCAACACAATCTACAACTGTATCTCGAAGGTTATTTCTAATAGGATGAAGCACGTCTCCCCACCTCATTCACCAGAGTTGGGCTGCATTTGTTTAGGCGAGGGCCATCTCTGGCAACATCCTCTTACTTCAGGAAATTATGAGAAAGTATCATAGGGAGTTGTGGCCCCCCAGATGCGTTTTGAAGATTGACATGCTCAAATCTTATGATAACCTGAGTTGGGAGTTCCTCCATTAACTCTTGTTGCATTTTTGGGTTTCCCACTATCTTCTTTGGCTGGTTGTTTGAGAGTTTCACTAATACCAGGTATTCTATTAGCCTGAATGGGCAGTTGCATGGTTTCTTTATGGGTCAGAGAGTTTTGAGGCAAGGCGACCCCCTTTCTCCATACCTCTTCCTTTTGGTAATGGATACTTTCTTATGCCTCGTGGATAAAGCCTGCATGGACCCTTCTTTCACCTTTCACCCCAGGTGTAAGCATGGCGGTCTAAATCACTTATGGTTTGCGAATGAAGTTATCATTATGTGTGTGGGGGGGACGTTTCTTCTTGCGCCATTACCAAGAAGACTTTGGACGATTTAGGTAGATTTTTGGGGCTTCGACCGAATCTCAACAAGTGCAACGTTTAAGTTTCTGGCATCGGAGAGGAGGGGATTAATCAAATCAGTGGTATCCTTGGTTTTCCTCCCAGCAACCCCCCCTTTTTATACCTGGGTGTTCCACTCATTTCTACTAGGCTAAAGGGCCAAGGCTGCCAAAGATTGATTGACAAGATTACGGGAAGGATCAAGTGTTGGACCAATAAGTTTTTGAGTTATGCGGGGCGACTGCAACTCATTAAGTCTGTCCTCTTTGGGATCTATGTGTATTGGTCTAGTCTCTTCATTCTACCTAAGGGGGTCGTCAAGAAAATTATTCAATTGATGAAGGATTTTTTTACAGACGGGTTCAGATCAAAAACTTATCGGGGTAAAGGTAGCATGGAAGGATTTTTGTTGTAGCTATACTAGGGGGCTTGGTGTCAGAAGCATGGAGAGGTGGAATATTGTTGCCATTATGAAAACTCTCTAGAATCTCTGTAGTAAGAAGGACTGCTTGTTGGTGAAATGGTGTGATATCTATAAGCTGAAAAGGAGTAGTATTTAGGCCCTAGTAATACCAGCTGACTGTTCTTGGAGTTGGAGGAAGATGTTGCATCTTAGAGATCGCATTAGACCTCTCAGTAAGTGCAGAGTTGGCAATGGTATGGATTCTTTCTTTTGGCATGACAGATGTCACCCTTTAGGTCCCCTGTATCCTCGCTATGGTGACAGATTCATTTATAATGAGGCAATCAACCACAAGGCGTTGATTGCTGATTTCATCCATAAGAATAGATGGAGATGGCCGGCTACTACCACGTGGGAGCTTTTGGAAATTAAAAATGATCTTTTGCCAAGCATTTGGTAAGATATGAATGATAAAGTTGCGTGGATCCCCAATCAGGTGGGTTCACTATTAGTTTGGCGTACAATGAGCTTACTCCTACTCACCCCCTATTGCGTGGCACAACTTGGTGTGGGGCAAGGTCAACATACCGAAGTGTGCTTTTATCCTTTGGCTGATTTGTAGGGATGCCATTCATACCGGGGACTAGTTTTTTAACTGGGGAATTGTGGAAGATAACTTATGATGCAGTTGCAACAATGACGTTGAGTCCATAGCCCATGTGTTCAATGAATGCCACATTGCTAAGGAGGTGTGGAAGGAGGTGAGATTCAGAAATTTGGAGTACCAGTAAGCCTTGCCTTGGGATGATGATGTGCTTTTTGCAACTGCTAATTTTGGGGGTTCCATTTTTTATAATCAGATTAGGAAAATCTCATTTTACACTACTGTTTATTGCCTCTGGTTGGAAAGAAACGATAGACATTTCTGGGGCACATCCAAGAGTGCCAATGTGTTGGTTAAGGAGATTGAGGTTATGATAAAAGATATATTCCTGTCTTCGAAGAAAGGGAGAAGGAGTTACAATAACAGGATGGCTTGTATGAATTGGGGTATCCCGGAGAGCGCCATTCAGTAAGTGTTTAGTTTTGGACTAGGGTCGTATGGTCCTTTGGTTTGTTTATTTGTTTTCCCCCATGGGGTATGACCCTAAGGGTTCTTTGGAGCTCCGCACCCCTCACTTCTAACTATTTTGTGGTTTTAATATACATAACTTTTCCCAAAAAAAAGTATTTAAATTTCTTACCAGTCGATCTTACATACATGTTAGTACCTCGACGCTCACTTGAGAATTCTCACCTCTCAACTAGTGTGCACGCCTAACGTACTACTGTAATGACTCATAGGATTAACTCAATACACTAGTCTAACCCAATTATCCTCTCATCAATTTGATCTGTGTGACCGTATGTCTAAGATTTATTTAAGATAACTTTTCGTACGAATTAATCAAGTCAGTTAAATATATCTCAATACTGATTTGGGATTACATGCACTTAACTTATTTAGGAGCACTTATACAATTTTATCTACTTACACTCACAATAGAAGAATCACCGGTACATATATTTGTCACACACAGTATATACAAATAGATCACCCCATATAAATTTATGGTGCTGGCATACTCTGCTATCTAGTCCATGTACCACTCGTACAATAAGGGAAATACTACCTCGGATCCACTCTTGAATTGTATTAACATAAAACACTACACATATTGGAGGCGAAGCATAGTTCCAAGTCGCTAAGAGGTCATCACATACCCTCACATCTCTTAGGACCGTCTGACTATCATTCTCAGATAGCCTATACTAAGGAATCCTATATTCTAGGGTACGAGTCAATATCCCCCATAAAGGTCCCATCGAGATAAGACTGTCCTAGCGTGGCAACCTCCGTGAGCAAGTAGCACGAGTATGATTACACACAGATATTTACATACTATCTATATACATGAATCCATATATATATTCACATTATTCATCTAGGTACGCACACGAACCATAATACTTTAACCATACGTGGCACATAAGGCTCGAGTTCTATGTATAAGTAAATCATTCTTTTTAATTTCTCAATTATCGCAAGTTCTTAAGTACTTCACATCTCTCGAAGTGTTTCATATTGATAAGCATAAAATCAGTAGGTGTACACTCTCTAAACTACTAGTCTAAGTCCTTCTTAATTCTCGCAATATCCAATTTAACATGCGCACGATTTCCCACACAATTCATACCCCCGAAATCAATGGTTAAATCTCATATAAAGTTGTCTCACTCGGATTATACCCTATTGGTCCTCCTCAAGTCCCATTGTGATATTTAAATTAATTCCAAGGGTCGTTACACACTGGGATTGAATTAACATTTAAAAGGAGAAAAAGTTGTAGTTTCTAGGAGGGGTTGATCGATTGACATTCTTGGGTCGATCGATCGATCGAGCAGTTCATGGACCGATTTCTGCAATTCTTTACCTACGTGTTTCCTTAATATAAATCCTCAAAACCTCTATTAATTCATCCCAAACTCACAAACAATTAATCTTATAGTTGTATCATATTACGTACATGATTTCTAACATAAAACATATACGAATTCATCAAAGGCCATCAATTAAAGGGTTAATACAAATTCATACATCAAGAACCCTATTTTTATGATCATGATTAATATCTTCCTAATTCTTCCAGAATTTAACCTCTACTGGACATCAATTTCGTTGTTAATCATCTATATATAAAAATAGGGTTGTCCTAACATGACTTCTATTGAGAATTTCAATATGAACCTCCCAAATAGCTTTTATCTTTTATGAAAACATATAATTATCATCTCCAACACTAGCTTGGATGTGTTATCAACTAAAGAATATCAAGTTAGATACTCGCCTTAGAGATGGAAGTCTGAATTGTTGATCATGATGGGTATGGTTTCGTTCCTCGTTCCCCGATCTATGCGTTGGTGGTGGAATTAGTGAGGATGGTGTCGACTAGGTGGTTCTCTCCCTTGGAAGACTTCACACTTATATCTTCCTTAGCTTCTCTACAACTCCAAAGTTTCTAACCCTCGAGTACTCTCTCTTACCACATATATAAACTCTCTATTTTCGTCACTAATTAAGCCAAAAATGGAAAAATACCAAAATGCCCTCACGGCCTACCGGTTAGGCCTAAAAATGTCCCGGGACCCAAACAGAACCCCCGGATACACTTTTCTGACTATATCAACCCTTCTGGATACATTGGTGCACTCGAAATGACAATACGTGTGACTTATAATTAAATTACTTTTTATTCCATTAATTTAGTCCCAACACGACACGCGCATCCCGACTTAATTTTTATGATTGTCGTATTATTCACTCGCGATAATTTTCAACAACTTCAATATCATATATTACTTTACTTATCCAGTAACATTCAATATATAATTACTAACTCTCATCACCCTAGTAAATATTCAGTATAAAATTTGGATTAATATTAAATTAATTTATCCCAATTAAATTTAATTAATCCTGTAATTTCAAGGCCATAAAATACGGGGTATTATAGGAGAAAGATTAATAAGGACATGTTCATCATAATTCTAGAGAACCAAGAGTTTCATCTTGTATAAGCGTTTACTCGTTGTTCTATACGCTCTTAACCCACTGTTGAGTATAATATCCGTAACTTCCTAAGATCCTTTAGATTGTTGACAAAGGTTGCACGGACCTCAGACTCTCTTGACCAAAGCCCAAGAGGTATTAAGGGTTAAATCTTGATTTTGTTGATAAACCCTTGAAATTGATGTTAGATATGGTTAAATATTTGTTTTGTTGATAAATCCTTGAAGTTGATGTTAGATATATAATTTGGAAGGTGGAATTATTGGTGGAGTTAGGTTAGAAATGGTCCTCGAATCGGTTCGATTAGTGGTCCTCGAATCGGTTCGTTTATGAAGCAGCAGACTAGTTCATTTTTGGAAGCCATCGGTTCAATTCGCTCCCTTTAGTGCAGCGGACCGATTTGTTTCTTGAAAGTATCGGCTCGGGTCGCATGTCAAAGTTATAATACCGCGTGATTTTTAGGATTGAGAATTTGATTTATTTGGGAGAAATAAAATTTATTTGAATTGTATAATTTTATGTTTGGTCCTTGAGGTCAAAATTTGAGGATGTTATAAAGTATTTCGGATGATGATTCTGAGTGCGCAGTTGAACCCGCAGGGGTCGAGATAGTCAAAATGACTGTCATTGGGTTTTATTTCGGTTTCAGAATATTTTAAGTTAGTTTGACTTGAATTGGAGTAAACGAGTCACTTAAAGCGTGTATTATCATTTAAAGTTAGGATTTAGGATTTAAAGGCTTAAGAGGCTTACGAAATAAGCCAATCTCATTTGTGTGTGTGTGTGTGTGTGTGTGTGTGTGAGAGAGAGAGAGAGAGAGAGAGAGAGAGAGAGAGAGAGAGAGAGAGAGAGAGAGAGAGAGAGAGAGAATAGGAAAAGAAGAAGAGAAAGATGAGAAGCTTGGAGATTTTCGGCCAATGCGCAACTTTGAGGAAGATTCAACCACTACAACCTTGAGGAAAGTGATTAATCTAGCTAAATAATTCATGTGTGTATTTTATTTCATGATTTGTTGATCAAAGTATGGATTTTGGGTATATATATATATTAAAACCTAGATTTTGTAGGTTAAACCTTGCATTTGATGTTTACATGTGGGTTTAAGGGTGTATAACCTAAAGAGATTAGATATAGGATGAGTTTTGATGTTGGAAACATGATTGGGTTAAGAATTAATGGTTGGAAGTTGTTAAAATTGGGTTTTGGAAATTTAGGTTTTGGAGAAAAATGACCATTTTGTAGCTTGTTGAAAAGGCCGAATCGATTCGTCCCCTTTCTGAATCGATTCAGAATGTTGCAGACTTACAGGTCTGAGTGATAGAATCGATTCGGACCCAAAGTCTAATCGATTCGTCCTGAGACAGACTTACAGATCCCTTAGACCAAATCGATTCGCATACGAGGCGAATCGATTCACTTTTAGAACCGAATCGATTCGGAAATAGGTTTGTTTTGAGAAATTTTTCTAGAATGAGTTTTAATCCATTTTGATGGGTTTATCGATTAAGAACATCCTAATATGGTAAGAGAAATACGTTTTGGAGATTTTTAATGGGTTCCATATATGAGGTGATATCGGGGGACGTATCGAGTTTTGGAAAAATGTAAATTAAAGTTGTCGCATCGACTTAGTGGGTATCCCATTAGCGAAAGGAATCCTATTTGGAGATTAAACGTGAGTTACTTTGTGATGTAAGGTTGGGGGAGTCTTAGAGGTGGTTGTGAAGGCATGACTTGGAATTTTTGTGCTTAATTTTATGTCGAATCCTCCTGGCGACCGAATTTTATTTAGGTATGATCGGGGATCAGTGAGAGAGAGAGGTCGTGTATTTTCAGAGATGATAAACTTACGGATTTAATCATAGATGCAATATTATTAAGGGTTCATATGGACAACTGAACTGAAATGTAAATTGAGAATGATTGGATTGTACTATCGACTAGAATAGATTGTGTTGTAATTATAGTCAGGTTAGTTACTATATATCTAGGTGTGATTAACGATAGGTATTCCAATGCGGGATGGGATCATGAAATGAATTTAGGATTGAGCCTGAGGTTTACCGACTATTAATTATGTGCGTACCCATAGCCGAGATGATTATTGTATATCTGTGTGCATACGGATATATATGGTGTGTGAATGAGGATTGTTATATACATTCGGTTATATGATAGTATTCGTAATGTTAATCAAATTGGGAGACTATTCACATCATAGGTGAAATGGATGAATAAGTTTCAAGTGAGAGACCGCATTATTAAAATGCATTGGGAAGGTATGCGTTATAGCGACGATTAGTATAATGAGAGTTGTATACATATAGTCGAAACCTTTTCCTTTATACATACAGATTGGAGATAGTACGTGTATATATATAGATAGATAGATAGATAGATAGATAGATAGATAGATAGATAGATAGATAGATAGATAGATAGATAGATAGATAGATAGATAGATAGATAGATAGATAGATAGATAGATAGATAGATAGATAGATAGATAGATAGATAGATAGATAGATAGATATAAATATCTATATAAATGTGTGTATATAGGTGTGAATGTATATACCTTGTGTGATGGTTTGTATATATGATGTGATCGCTTATATATCTAGTGTGAATGATATATATACTTTTTTGTGTGGGCATACCAAGCACATGCTATCATGGGAAGTTGCGCGATGTGCGTGAGGCCCCTCGCTTGAGGAGCAGGAAGCGTATAGTCCCTAGTTCATAATCGTCCATTATTTATTGCGTGATATTTATTCTGGGTAAGAAGTCTTGGGTATCATTCGTTCTCACTTTCAGGTTCAGAGCTATGACCGATTCCCATACTTTGTGTTTTGTTTTTATTACCTAGGTGGTGTGATAATAGTCTGGTGGCTGGTAACCCAGGATAAAGTGAGTAATTCCTGAAAGATGATAGCATTGTGTAGCATATTTTGATAACCTATAAGTGAATATGTTCAGGGTATTTTAAGTGCACGTGATGCGTGATATGTGTACATGTTCAATAGGGTTGAATGGTTATGTTTTATAACTAGAGAAAAGTCATATATATCCTAGGGAATGCGATATCTTATTTGGGTAACAACTGATAATTATTCAGAATAGGTAGTTGATGTTAGGTGTGTTGTGTACAGAGGACATAATGGATCTCGATGACCAACATTGTCAAGGAGTAGTATATCCGGGGGTTCCTTGATTGGATTTCGCTTGTGAGACCATCCCCGCATGAAAGTAGCGAATGTGAGGAATGGAGAAGAGTTCATTCATTGGAAATTTCAAAATTTTATATACTTAGTACGATGTTGTAGATTAATTTGTTAAGAGTTATATTACGAGTTGAGACAAGTGGAGCGGGTAATGTTTATACGAGTTGAGCTCGGGTACAGGGTGTATGGGCGCCCTGGTTAGCTAATTTGATTTTAAAAGTTAAAGTAATTCACCGAGAGAAGTGGGAGAAATAGTTATGGTAATCTAAATGGTAGGTGACGTAGGAACTAGTTGAGGTTCGGAGTCCTAGGCTTAGCTTAATTTCGAGGACAAAATTCTTGTAGGGGGAGAAGTATTTAATACCCCGTGATTTTTAGGATTAGGAATTTAATTTATTTGGGAGAAATAAAATTTATTTGAATTGGAGAATTTTAAGTTTGTCCATTGTGGTAAAAATTTTAGGACGTTATAAACTATTTTGGATGATAATTCTTAGTGCGCAGTTGATCCTGGATGGGTTGAGATAGTCAAATTGACTGTCCTTGGGTTTTATTTCGATTTCGGAATATTTTAAGTTAGTTTGACTCAAATTGGAGTAAACGAGTCACTTAAAGTGTGTATTATCATTTAAAGTTTGGATTTAGGATTTAAAGGTTTAGGAGGCTTACGAAATAAGCCAATCTCATTTGTTAGAGAGAGAGAGAAGAGGAAAAGAATAAGTGAAAGAGGATAAGCTTGGATATTTTTGGCCAATGCGCGACTTTGAGGAAGATTCAACCTCTACAAGCTTGAGGTAAGTGATTAATCTTGCTAAATAATTCATGTGTATATTTTATTTCAAGATTTGTGGATAAAAGTATGGATTTTGGGTATATATATATATATATATATATATCAAAACCTAGATTTTGTGGGTTAAACCTTGCATTTGATGTTTACACATGGGTTTAAGGGTGTATAACGGGAAGGGATTAGATATAAGATGAGTTTTGATGTTCAAAAAACATGATTGGGTTAAGAATTAATTGTTGGAAGTTGTTAAAATTGGAATTTGGAAATTTAGGTTTTGGAGAAAAATGACCATTTCGTAGCCTACTGAACAGGCCGAATCGATTCGACCCCTTTTCAAATCGATTCGGAATGTTATAGACTTACAGGTCAGAGTGACCGAATCGATTCGGACCCAAATCCAAATCGATTCAACCTGAGACAGACTTAAAGGTCCTTTAGACCGAATCAATTCGCGTAAGGGGCCAATCGATTCACTTTTAGGACCGAATCATTTCGGGTTGGGCCGAATCGATTCAGAAACATGGTTATTTTGAGAATTTTTTCTAGAACAAGTTTTAATCCGTTTCGAATGGGTTTATCGATTAAGAACATCCTAATATGGTACGAGAAGTACGTTTTAGAGATTTTTAAGGGGTTCCCTATATGAGATGATTTCGGGGACGTATCGTGTTTTGGTAAAATGTAAATTAAAGTTGTTGCATCGACTTAGTGGGTATCCTATTAGAGAAGGGAACCTTTTTGGATAAACGTGAGTTACTTTGTGATGTAAGGTTGGGGGACTCTTAGAGGTGGTTATGAAGGCATGACTTGGAATTATTGTGCTGACTTTTATGTCGAATCCACTTGGCACCAGGATTTCATTTAGATATTATTGGGGATCAATAAGAGAGAGAGGTC
This sequence comes from Sambucus nigra, assembly GCA_949130495.1. Lineage (NCBI taxonomy): Eukaryota > Viridiplantae > Streptophyta > Magnoliopsida > Dipsacales > Adoxaceae > Sambucus > Sambucus nigra. Next base: position 350,493,431 of record OX422221.1, read on the forward strand.
GTGTATCTTTAGAGATGATAAACTGACGAATTTAGTTGTAGATGCAATATTGTTAAGGGTTCATATGGACAACTGAACCAAAATCAAAGTTGAGAATGATTGGATTGTACTATCGACTAGAATAGGTTGTGTTGTAATTATAGTCAGGGTTCTTACTATATATCTAGGTGTGATTAAGGATAGGTATTCCAATGCGTGATGGGATCATGAAATGAATTTAGGATTGAGCCTGAGGTTTACCGACTATTAATTATATGCGTACCCATAGCTGAGATGATTATTGTATATCTGTGTGCATACGGATATAGATGGTGTGTGAATGAGGATTGTTATATACATTCGGTTATATGATAGTATTCGTAATGTTAATCAAATTGGGAGACTATTCACATCATAGGTGAAATGGATGAATAAGTTTCAAGTGAGAGACCTCATTATTAAAATGCATTGGGAAGGTATGCGTTATAGCGACGGTTAGTATAATGAGAGTTGTATACATATAGTCGAAACCTTTTCCTTTATATATACGGATTGGAGATAGTACGTATATATATATATATATATATATATATATATATATATATATATATAGATAGATAGATAGATAGATAGATAGATAGATAGATATAGATATCTATATAAATGTGTGTATATAGGTGTGAATGTATATACCTTGTGTGATGGTTTGTATATATGATGTGATCGCATATATATCTAGTGTGAATGATATATATACTTTTTGTGTGGGCATACCAAGCACATGCTATCATGGGAAGCTGCGCGATGTGGGTGAGGCCCCTGGCTTGAGGAGCAGGAAGCGTATAGTCCCTAGGTCATAATCGTCCATTATTTATTGCGTGATATTTATTCTGGGTAAGAAGTCTTGGGTATCATTCGTTCTCACTTTCAGGTTCGGAGCTATGACCGATTCCCATACATTGTGTTTTGTTTTTATTACCTAGGTGGTGTGATAATAGTCTGGTGGCTGGTAACCCAGGATAAAGTGAGTAATTCCTGAAAGATGATAGCATTGTGTAGCATATTTTGATAACCTATAAGTGAATATGTTCAGGGTATTTTAAGTGCACGTGATGCGTGATATGCGTACATGTTCAATAGGGTTGAATGGTTATGTTTTATAACTAGAGAAAAGTCATATATATCCTAGGGAATGCGATATCTTATTTGGGTAACTACTGATAATTATTTAGAATAGGTAGTTGATGTTAGGTGTGTTGTGTACCGAGGACATAATGGATCTCGATGACCAACATTGTCAAGGAGTAGTATATCCGGGGGTTCCTTGTTTGGATTTCGCTTGCGAGACCACCCCCGCATGAAAGTAGCGAATGTGAGGAATGGAGAAGAGTTCATTCATTGGAAATTTCAAAATTTTATTTACTTAGTACGATGTTGTAGATTAATTTGTTGAGAGTTATATTACGAGTTGAGACAAGTAAAGCGGGTAATGTTTATATGAGTTGAGCTCGGGTACAGGGTGTATGGGCGCCCTGGTTAGCTAATTTGATTTTAAAAGTTAAAGTAATTCATGAAGAGAAGTGGGAGAAATAGTTATGGTAATCTAGAGGGTAGGTGACGTAGGAACTACTTGAGGTTCGGAGTCCTAGGCTTAGCTTAATTTCGAGGACAAAATTCTTGTAGGGGGAGAAGTATTTAATACCCCGTGATTTTTAGGATTAAGAATTTAATTTATTTGGGAGAAATAAAATTTATTTGAATTGGAGAATTTTAAGTTTGTCCATTGAGGTAAAAAATTTAGGACGTTATAAACTATTTCGGATGATAATTCTTAGTGCGCAGTTGATCCGGGATGGGTTGAGATAGTCAAATTGACTGTCCTTGGGTTTTATTTCGCTTTCAGAATATTTTAAGTTAGTTTGACTCAAATTGGAGTAAACGAGTCGCTTAAAGTGTGTATTATCATTTAAAGTTGGGATTTAGGATTTAAAGGTTTAGGAGGCTTACGAAATAAGCAAATCTCATTTGTTAGAAAGGGAGAGCCCGAGAGAGAGAGAGATAGATGGAGAGAGAGAGAAGAGGAAAAGAATAAGTGAAAGAGGATAAGCTTGGAGATTTCTGGCCAATGCGCGACTTCGAGGAAGATTCACCCTCTACAACCTTGAGGTAAGTGATTAATCTTGCTAAATAATTCATGTGTATATTTTATTTCAAGATTTGTGGATAAAAGTATGGATTTTGGGTATATATATATATATATATATATATATATATATATATATATATATGTCAAAACCTAGATTTTGTGGGTTAAACCTTGCATTTGATGTTTACACATGGGTTTAAGGGTGTATAACGGGAAGGTATTAGATATAAGATGAGTTTTGATGTTGAAAACATAATTGGGTTAAGAATTAATTGTTGGAAGTTCTTAAAATTGGGATTTGGAAATTTTAGGTTTTGGAGAAAAATGACCATTTCGTAGCCTGCTGAACAGGCCGAATCGATTCGACCCCTTTTCAAATCGATTCGGAATGTTATAGACTTACAGGTCAGAGTGACCGAATCGATTCAGACCCAAAGCCAAATCGATTCGGCCTGAGACAGACTTAAAGGTCCTTTAGACCGAATCAATTCGCGTAAGGGGCGAATCGATTCACTTTTAGGACCGAATCATTTCGGGTTGGGCCGAATCGATTTAGAAACATGGTTATTTTGAGAATTTTTCTAGAACGAGTTTTAATCCATTTCGAATGGGTTTATTGATTAAGAACATCCTAAAATGGTACGAGAAGTACGTTTTAGAGATTTTTAAGGGGTTCCCTATATGAGGTGATTTCGGGGACATATCGTGTTTTGGTAAAATGTAAATTAAAGTTGTTGCATCGACTTAGTGGGTATCCTATTAGCGAATTGAACCTTTTTGGATATTAAACGTGAGTTACTTTGTGATGTAAGGTTGGGGGACTCTTAGAGGTGGTTGTGAAGGCATGACTTGGAATTATTGTGCTGACTTTTATGTCGAATCCCCTTGGCACCAGGATTTCATTTAGATATTATTGGGGATCAATGAGAGAGAGAGGTCGTGTATCTTTAGAGATGATAAACTGACGAATTTAGTTGTGGATGCAATATTGTTAAGGGTTCATATGGACAACTGAACCAAAATCTAAGTTGCGAATGATTGGATTGAACTATCGACTAGAATAGGTTGTGTTGTAATTATAGTCAGGGAAGTTACTATATATCTAGGTGTGATTAAGGATAGGTATTCCAATGCGTGATGGGATCATGAAATGAATTTAGGAATGAGCCTGAGGTTTACTGACTATTAATTATGTGCGTACCCATAGCCGAGATGATTATTGTATGTCGGTGTGCATACGGATATAGATGGTGTGTGAATGAGGATTGTTATATACATTCGGTTATATGATAGTATTCGTAATGTTAATCAAATCGGGAGACTATTCACATCATAGGTGAAATGGATGAATAAGTTTCAAGTGAGAGACCGCATTATTAAAATGCATTGGGAAGGTATGCGTTATAGCGACGGTTAGTATAATGAGAGTTGTATACATATAGTCGAAACCTATTCCTTTATACATACGGATTGGAGATAGTACGTGTATATATATATATATATATATATATATATATATATATATATATATATATATATATATATGTATATATAAATGTGTGTATATATGGCGTAAATGTATATACCTTTTGTGAAACGTATATATGATATGATCGCATATATATCGAGTGTGAATGATATACATACTTATTGTGTGGGCATACCTAACACATGCTATCATGGGAAGTTTCACGATGTGGGTGAGGCCCCTGGCTTGAGGAGCAGGGAGCGTATAGTCCCCAAGTCATAGTCGTCCATTATTTATTGCATGATTTTTATTCAGGATGAGAAGTCTTGAGTATGATTCGTTCTCACTTTTAGGTTCGGAGTTATGAACGCTTCCCATATGTTGTGTTTTGTTTTTATTATCAGGGCGGTGTGATAATAGTCCGGTGGCTGGTAACCCGGGATAAAGTGAGTAGTACTTTGGAGATGATAGCATTGTTTAGCATAGTTTATATCCTATAAGTGAATATGTTCTTGGTATTTTAACTGCACATGATGCGTGATTTGTGTACATGTTCAATAGGGTTGAATGGTTATGTTTTATAACTAGACAAAAGTCAAATATATCCTAGGGAATGGGATATCTTATTTGGGTAATTAGTGATAATTATTCAGAGTAGGTAGTTGATATTAGGTGTGTTGTGTACCGAGGATATAATGGATCTCGACGACCAACATTGTCAAGGACTAGTGTATTGGGGGGTTCCTTATTTGAATTTTGCTTGCGAGACCTCCCCCACATAAAAGTAGCGAATGTCAGGAATGGAGAAGAGTTCAATCATTGGAAATTTCAAAATTTTATATATTTAGTACGATATAGTAGATTAATTTATTGAGAGTTATATTACGAGTTGAGGCGAGAGGAGTCGGGTAATGTTTATAGGAGTTGAGCTCGGGTATAGGGTGTGTTTGTGCCCTGGTTAGCTAATTTGATTTTAAAAGTTAAAGTAATTCGCCTAGAGAAGTGGGAGAAATAGGTATGGTAATCTAGAGGGTAGGTGATGTTGGAACTAGTTGAGGTTCGAAGTCCTTGGGTTAGCTTAATTTTGAGGATGAAATTCTTATAAGGGGGGAGTCTCTAACACCCCGTGATTTTTAGGACTGAGAATTTTATTTATTTGGGAGAAATAAAATTTATTTGAATTGGAGAATTTTAAGTTTGGCCATTGAGGTCAAAATTTGAGGATGTTATAAAGTACTTCGGATGACGATTCTGAGTGCGCAATTGATCCCGGATGGGTCGAGATAGTCAAAATGACTGTCCTTTGGTTTTATTTCGGTTTCGAACTAATTTTAAGTTAGTTTGACTCGAATTGGAGTAAACGAGTCTCTTAAAGTGTGTATTATCATTGAAAGTTGGGATTTAGTATTTAAAGGTTTAGGAAGCTTATGAAATAAGCCAATATAATTTGTGAGAAAGAGAGAGCCCTATATATATATATATATAGAGAGAGAGAGAAAGAGAGATAGAGAGAGAGAGAAGAGGCAAAGAAGAAGATAAAGAGGAGAAGATTGGAGATTTTCGGCCAATGCGTGACATCGAGGAAGATTCAACCTCTACAACCTTGAGGCAAGTGATTAATTTTGCTAAATAATTCATGTGTGTATTTTAGTTCATGATTTGCGGATGAAAGTATGGATTTTGGGTATATATATATATATATATATATATCAAAACCTAGATTTTGTGGGTTAAACCATGCATTTGATGTTAACACATGGGTTTAAGGGTGTATAACTAGAAGGGATTAGATATAGGGTGAGTTTTGATGTTGGAAACATGATTGGGTTAAGAATTAATGGTTGGAAGTTGTTAATATTGGGTTTTGGAAATTTAGGTTTTGGAGAAAAATGACCATTTCGTAGCCTGCTGAACAAGCCGAATCGATTCGGCCCCTTTTCGAATCGATTCGGAATGTTACAGTCTTACAGGTCAGAGTGACCGAATCTATTCTGACCCAAAGCCGAATCAATTCGGCCTGAGACAGACTTACAAGTCCTTTGGACCGAATTGATTCGCATAAGGGGTGAATCGATTCACTTTTAGGACCAAATCATTTCAGGTTGGGCCGAATAGATTCAGAAACAGGGTTGTTTTGAGAAATTATTCTAAAACGAGGTTTAATCCGTTTCGATTGGGTTTATCAAATAAGAACATCCTAATATGGTACGAGAAGTACATTTTGGGGATTTTTAGGGGGTTCCCTAGCACATGCTATCATGGGAAGTTGCGTTATGTGGGTGAGGGCCCTGGCTTGAGGAGCAGGGAGCGTATAGTCCCCAAGTCATAGTCGTCCATTATTTATTGCATGTTTTTTATTCTAGGTGAGAAGTCTTGGGTATGATTCGTTCTCACTTTCAGGTTCGGAGCTATGACCTCTTCCCAGACGTTATGTTTTGTTTTTATTACTAGGGCGGTGTGATAATAGTCTGGTGGCTGGTAACCCGGGATAAACTGACTAATACCTAGAAGATGATATCATTGTGTAGCATATTTTTATATCCTATAAGTGAGTATGTTCTTGGTATTTTAACTGCACATGATGCGTGATATGTGTACATGTTCAATAGGGTTGAATGGTTATGTTTTATAACTAGATAAAAGTCATATATATCCTAGGGAATGGGATATCTTATTTGGGTAATTAGTGATAATTATTCAGAGTAGGTAATTGATGTTAGGTGTGTTGTGCCCCGAGGATATAATGGATATCGATGACCAATATTGTCAAGGAGTAGTGTATCGGGGGGTTCCTTATTTGAATTTAGCTCGCGAGACCTCCCCCGCATGAAAGTAGTGAATGTCCGGAATGGAGAAGAGTTCAATCATTGGAAATTTCAAAATTTTATATATTTAGTACGATGTTGTAAATTAAGTTTTTAAAAGTTATATTACGAGTTGAGGCAAGTGGAGTCGGATAATGTTTATACGAGTTGAGCTCGGGTACAAGGTGTATTTGCGCCCTGGTTAGCTAATTTTATTTTAAAAGTTAAATTAATTCACCGAGAGAAGTTAGAGAAATAGGTATGGTAATCTAAAGGGTAGGTGATGTAGGAACTAGTTGAGGTTCGAAGTCCTAGGCTTAGCTTAATTTCAAGGACGAAATTCTTTTAAGGGGGAGGTCATTTAATACCCCGTGATTTTTAGGACTGAGAATTTAATTTATTTGGGAGAAATAAATTTTATTAGAATTGGAGAATTTTAAGTTTGGCCATTGAGGTCAAAATTTGAGGATGTTATAAAGTATTTCAGATGATGATTCTGAGTGCGCAGTTGATCCCGGATGGGTCGAGATAGTCAAAATCACTATCCTTTGGTTTTATTTCGGTTTCAGAATATTTTTAAGTTAGTTTGACTCGAATTGGAGTAAACGAGTCACTTAAAGTGTGTATTATCATTGAAAGTTGGGATTTCGGATTTAAAGGTTTAGGAGGCTTACGAAATAAGCCAATCTCATTTGTGAGAAAGAGAGAGCGCTAGAGAGAGAGAGAGAAGAGGAAAAGAAGAAGAGAAAGAGGAGAAGATTGGAGATTTCCGACCAATGCGCGGCTTCGAGGAAAATTCAACCTCTACAACCATGAGTTAAGTGATTAATCTTGCTAAATAATTCATGTCTGTAATTTATTTCATGATTTACGGATAAAAGTATGGATTTTGGGTGTATATATATCAAAACCTAGATTTTGTATATATATCAAAACCTAGATTTTGTTGGTTAAACCTTGCATTTAATGTTTACACATGGGTTTTAGGGTGTATAACTTGAAGGGATTAGATATAGAGTGAGTCTTGATGTTGGAAACATGATTGGGTTAAGAATTAATGGTTGGAAGGTGTTAAAATTGGGTTTTTGAAATTTAGGTTCTGGAGAAAAATGACCATTTTGTAGCTTGTTGAACAGGCTGAAACGATTCGGCCCCTTTTCGAATCGATTCAAAATGTTACAGACTTACAGGTCTGAGTGACCAAATCGATTCGAACCCAAAGCCGAATTGATTCGGCCTGAGACAGACTTACAGGTCCTTTGGACAGAATCGATTTGCAGAAGGGACGAATCGATTCACTTTTAGGATCGAATCGTTTCAGGTTGGTCCGAATCGATTCGAAATAGGTTTGTTTTGAAAAATTTCTCTAAAACGAGTTTTAATCCGTTTCGATTGGGTTTATCGATTAAGAACATACTAATATGGTATGAGAAGTACGTTTTGCAGATTTTTAGGGAGTTCCCTATACGAGGTGATATCGGGGACATATCGAGTTTCGAGAAAATGTAAATTAAAATTATCGCATCGACTTAGTGGGTATCCCATTACCGAAGGGAATCCTATTTGGAGATTAAACGTCAATTACTTTGTGATGTAAGGTTGGGGGACTCTTAGAGGTGGTTATGAAGGCATGTTTTGGAATTATTGTGCTAACTTTTATGTCGAGTCCTCCTAGAGCCAGGATTTTATTTAGATATGATCGGGGATCAATGAGAGAGAAAGGTCGTGTATCTTAAGAGATGATAAACTTATGGATTTAATCATAGATGCAATATGGTTAAGGGTTTATATGGACAACTGAACCGAAATCTAAGTTGAGAATGATTGGATTGTACTATCGACTATAATAGGATGTGTTGTAATTATAGTCGGGGTAGTTACTATATATCTAGGTGTGATTAATGATAGGTATTCCAATGCGCGATGGGATCATGAAATGAATTTAGGACTGAGCCTGAGGTTTACCGACTATTAATTATGAGTGTACCTATGGTCGGGATAATTATTGTATATTGGTGTGCATACGGATATAGATGGTATGTGAATGAGGATTGTTATATAAATTCGGTTATATGATAGTATCCGTAATGTTGATCAAATTGGGAAACTACTCACATCATAGGTGAAATGGGTGAATAAGTTTCAAGTGAGAGACCGCATTATTAAAATGCATTGGGAAAGTATGCATTATAGCGACAGTTAGTATAATGAGATTTGTATACATATAGCCGAATTCTATTCCTTTATTCATACGGATTGGATATAGTACGTATATATATATAAATGTGTGTATATATGGTGTGAATGTATATACCTTGTGTGAAATGTATATGTGATGTGATCGCATATATATATATATAGTGTGAATGATATATATACTTATTGTGTGGGCATACCTAGCACATGCTATCATGGGAAGTTGCGCGATGTAGTTGAGGCCCTTGGCTTGAGGAGCAGGGAGCGTATAGTCCCCTAGTCATAATCGTCCATTATTTATTACGTGATTTTTATTTTGGGTGTGAAGTCTTGGGTATGATTCATTCTCACTTTTAGGTTCGGAGCTATGACCGCTTCCTATACGTTGTCTTTTGTTTTTATTACCAGGGCGTTTTATAATAGTCCAGCGGCTGGTAACCCGGGATAAAGTGAGTAATTCCTGCAAGATGATAGCATAGTGTAGCATATTTTTATATCCTATAAGTGAATATGTTCTGGCTATTTTAAGTGCACGTGATGCGTGATATGTGTACATGTTCAATAGGGTTGAATGGCTATGTTTTATAACTAGTGAAAAGTCATATATATCCTAGGGAATGGGATATCTTATTTGGGTAATTAGTGATAATTATTCAGAATAGGTAGTCGATGTTCGGTGTGTTGTGTACCGAGGACATAATGGATCTCGACGACCAACATTGTCAAAGAGTAGTTTATTGGGGGGTTTCCTTATTTGAATTTCGCTCGCGAGACCTCCCCCGCATGAAAGTAACGAATGTCAGGAATAGAGAAGAGTTCAATCATTGGAAATTTCAAAATTTTATATACTTAGTACACTGTTGTAGATTAATTTGTTGAGACTTATATTACGAGTTGAGGCAAGTGGAGTATCGTAATGTTTATACGAGTTGAGCTCGGGTACAGGGTGTATAGGCACCCTGGTTAGCTAATTTGATTTTAAAAGTTAACGTAATTCGCCGAGAGAAGTGGGAGAAATAGGTATGGTAATCTAGAGGGTAGGTGACGTAGGAACTAGTTGAGGTTCAGAGTCCTAGGTTTAGCTTAATTTCAAGGAGGAAATCCTTGTAAGGGGGGAAGTCTGTAATACCCCGTGATTTTTAGGACTGAGAATTTAATTTTTTTGGGAGAAATAAAATTTATTTGAATTGGATAATTTTCTGTTTGGCCATTGAGGTCAAAATTTGAGGATGTTATAAAATATTTCGGATGACGATTCTAAGTGCGCAGATGATCCCGGATGGGTCGAGATAGTCAAAATGACTGTCCTTTGGTTTTGTTTCGGTTTCGGAATATTTTTAAGTTAGTTTGACTCGAATTGGAGTAAAAGAGTCACTTAAAGTGTGTATTATCATAGAAAGTTGGGATTTAGGATTTAAAGGTTTAGGAGGCTTACGAAATAAGCCAATCTCATTTGTGAGAAAGAAAGAGCCCTAGAGAGAGAGAGAGAAGCGGAAAAGAAGAAGAGAAGGAGGAGAAGCTTGGAGATTTTTGGCCAATGCGCGACTTCGAGGAAGATTCAACCTCTACAACCTTGAGTCAAGTGATTAATCTTGCTAAATAATTCATGTGTGTACTTTATTTCATGATTTGCGGATAAAAGTATGGATTTTGGGTATATATATATCAAAACCTATATTTTGTGGGTTAAACCTTGCATTTGATGTTTACACATGGGTTTAAGGGTGTATAACTTGAAGGGATTAGATATAAGGTGTGTTTTGATGTTGGAAACATGATTGGGTTAAGAATTAATGGTTGGAAGTTTTTAAAATTGGGTTTTGTAAATTTAGGTTTTGGAGAAAAATGACCATTTCGTAGCCTGCTGAAAAGGCCGAATTGATTCGGCTCCTTTCCGAATCGATTCAGAATGTTGCAGACTTACAGGTCAGAGTGACCGAATCAATTCAGACCCAATGATGAATCGATTCGGCCTGAGATAGACTTACAGGTCCTTTGGACCGAATCGATTCGTATAAGGGGCGAATCGATTCGGGTTGGGCCGAATCGATTCGGAAACAGGGTTATTTTGAGAAATTTTTCTAGAACGAGTTTTAATCCGTTTCGATTGGGTTTATCAATTAAGAACGTCCTCATATGGGACGAGAAGTATGATTTGGAGATTTTTAGGGGGTTCTCTATATGAGGTGATATCGGGGGGACGTATTGAGTTTTGGGAAAATGTAAATTGAAGTTGTCGCATCAACTTAGTGGGTATCACATTAGCGAAGGAAATCCTATTTGGATATTTAAGTGAGTAACTTTGTGATGTAAGGTTGGGGGACTCTTAGAGGTGGTTGTGAAGGCATGACTTGGAATTATTGTGCTGACTTTTATGTCGAATCCTCCTGGCAATCGGATTTTATTTAGATATGATCGGGGATCAATGAGAGAGAGAGGCCGTGTATCTTTAGAGACGATAAACTTATGGATTTAATCGTAGATGCAATATCATTAAGGCTTCATATGGACAACTGAACTGAAATCTAAATTGAGAATGATTGGATTGTACTATCGACTAGAATAGGTTGTGTTGTAATTATAGTCGGGGTAGTTACTATATATCTAGGTGTGATTAACGATAGGTATCCCAATGCGTGATGGGATGATGAAATGAATTTAGGATTGAGCTTGAGGTTTACCGACTATTAATCATGTGCGTACCTATAGCTGGGATGATTATTGTATATCGGTGTGCATACGGATATAGATGGTGCGTGAATAAGGATTATTATATACATTCGGTTATATGATAGTATGATAGTATCCATAATGTTGATCAAATTGGGAGACTATTCATATAATAGGTGAAATGGATGAATAAGTTTCAAGTGAGAGACCGCATTATTAAAATGCATTGGGAGGGTATGCGTTATAGTGATGGTTAGTATAATGAGAGTTGTATACATATAGCCGAATTCTTGTCCTTTATACATATGGATTGGAGATAGTATGTATATATATATATATATAGTGTGAATGATATATATACTTATTGTGTGGGCATACCTAACACATGTTGTCATGGGATGTTGCTCAATGTGGGTGAGGCCCCTGGCTTGAGGAGCAGGGGGCGTATAGTCCCCAGGTTATAGTCGTCCATTATTTATTGCATGATTTTTATTCTGGGTGATAAGTCTTGGGTATGATTCGTTCTCTCTTTCAGGCTCGGAGTTATGACTGCTTCCCATACGTTGTGTTTTGTTTTTGTTACCCGGGCGGTGTGATAATATTCCGGTGGTTGGTAACCTGGGATAAAGTGAGTAATTCCTGGAAGATGATAGCATTGTGTAGCCTATTTTTATATCCTATAAGTGAATTAGTTTTGGGTATTTTAAGTGCACGTGATGCATGATATGTGTACATGTTCAATAGGATTGAATGGTTATTCTCTATAACTATAGAAAAGTTTTATATATCCTAGGGAATGGGATGTCTTATTTGGGTAATTAGTGATAATTATTCAGAATAGGTGGTTGATGTTAGGTGTGTTGTATACCGAGGTCATAATGGATCTCGACGACCAACATTGTCAAGGAGTAGTGTATCGGGGGGTTCCTTGTTTGTATTTATCTTTGCGAGACGTCCCACACACGAAATGTAGAGCAATGTTGGGGGTGGGGAAAAGTTTAGTTCTTAGTACTAGGATTTGTGTGTTATAGTGTGACATTGCTTTAGAAGTCTATAAAGATGGCGAGTGAATAATATGAAGCAAATAACTTATTCAAGTTAAGAATTAGAAATAGATGATTTCTAATAAGATGTATGAATATGTATATGCTAATATATAAGTTTGAGAGTAAACTTAGGGTATGCTAGAATGAGAAGATTTTAGGTTTATATTTGAGTTAGTGGGTTACGCGGGTGTAGTTTATGTGTAGATTAATATTGAGTTATCCCTAGAAGGTGTTGGGTAGTTTAATTAAGGTTCATGTGCATACACTTAGGTGCGCGCTTTAGTCGATGGGTGAGTTTGAGTCTCACGACAGTGTGACTCCACTTTAATTATGAAATTGTGCATTTATAAATATTATGCATTTTAATACACTTGCTATAAATGCTTTCACACCTCGGTCTCTGACCCGTTTATATTTCTCTCTTGCTATATATATAAATATATATATTGTATACTACGAGTGTCCCACTGCAAGGATACTGATGATGCTTTTCTATCTAGTGTCTTGGGAGCCGTAGCAGATGCGGACTGTTGCGGGATTTTGTTATAGCCGCTTCCTACCATTTGTAAATCTATATAGGATTCATTTTGTGTATCGGATTTACACCCAAGAGTTATAGTTAGCAATTTTATATTTCTCTCCTCTGGTTTGTTGTATTATCTGTTACCCGACAGTATATTCGAGTATACTTCTTTTATTGTACTTGTTACGTTTTATACTGTATACATCTTTTTACTATTGTACGTGTGTACATTTTACCTTATTCTGTAGATATTATGTTGTTGCTTTGATGGTTCACTGTATGGTTTTGAAATTTTTGGCATCCGCTTATTGTAGTATTGGGTAGTTAGCTATGTTTATTTAATATCGTCTGTATATTCTGAGGATGATCCACTTGAGATTCCTGATTTAAATTAGTATAGGGCTGTACACCCATTATTATTTTAAGCGGGGTGTCACAAAAGTTTTCTAATTCTTCTTTAAATCCTTTCCAATTGGGCTTAGTAATTGATAACCCTCTAATAAGAAGTGATATTAATGTTTATGATGTAAAAAGAGGGATGATGATATTATACAATGGTAGGGAGACATTAGGATGATTATGGAAGTTTATTAAGGAGATTAATACTTCGGTTCTTTCATTTTTTTCCTGGGAGGAAGAATTCAATTAAGATACGGGATACGGGCTACCTGAGAGAAGCCGTGTGTCCTAAGTTATATCAAATTTGTGGATTAATCAAATGTGTGATTGATTATTAAAGCTTAAGTGAGTGATTGAGTAATAAAGCTGATTTTGAATTTATGTGAGGAAGTATCGGCTAGTGTAATGAGATATATACACAGGTAGCCAGGTTTATTGATATATACTTTCGGATATGAGAAGGTATGTATATGTGATGTGTCTCTCTCTCTCTCTATCTCTCTCTCTCTCTCTCTCTCTCTCTCTCTCTCTATATATATATATATATATATATATATATATATATATATATATATATATATATATATATATATATTGTGTATGATATATTATGTGGAACATACCCCTTTAGTGTTATCATGGGAAGTTGCGCGATGTGGGTGAATCCCCTGGCTAGTAAATGCAGGGAGAGTATAGTCTCCAGGTCATAGCGTCTATTATTTGTGCAGTGTGGCTCTTATCATGGGTGATACGTCTTGGGTATGATTCGTCTCACTTTCAAGGTAGGAACTATGGTCACTTCCCAAATGTTTGTGCTTTTTTTTACCAAGTGTAATACTTTCGTGTTTTTATTTTTTATATTAAATTACCCGGTTTGTGTGTGATTTAATATAATTGAGAATTAAAATGAGAACTTAACATAAATATTGATTTGGGTAGAATAGTTAATATTTTTGTGAATTTTGCATTTACTAGTGTGATATGGTAAATATAAGTATATTGCCTGCTATTACGTCGTATGTGAGTATTAGCGGCAGGTATTGATTATCTCTCAACCGTGCTATATGTGTGTGTGTGAATTATATGAGGTTGGGAGATGATTTTTATTTCGGAGTCTCGGGTGATAAATTGGAGTCCACGGTTAATTCGAGAAGAGCTGAGATAGTCAAAATGACTGCCCAGAGTTTTATTTGGGTTTCGGGGTCTTTTTGGCTAATTTGACTCGAATTGGGGTATACGAGTCAATTTCAGTGTGTATTATCATTTAAAGTTGGGGTTAATGGTAATCTGGGTTATTAGTTTTAAGAGAAAGTTAATCAATCTTATTTTGAGAGAAAAACGTATGGAATAGAAAGATAAGAGAAAACCTTAGAGATTTAGGAATCCCGAGCAAATACGAGATTTTGAGGAAGATTCAGACTCTACATCTTTGAGGCAAGTGATTAAACTTGCTAAATGTTTATGTGTATGAATTATTTCATAATTTGTGGATAAATTATGGTGATATTGTATAGATATGATAAACCCTAGATTTTTATGTTGAAATCAAGCCTTTGATGAGTATGTATGGGTTTGATGGTGTAAAAATGGTTGGGAGTATATTTAGGTTGATCTATGATGTAAAAATTAGGTAGAAAAAGGGTTTTGAAATGGAGGAAAAATCTTGTAGGAATAGAATCTGAACAGGCTGGATTGGTTTGGTGGCAGACCTCGGATCGGTTCGTTTTTGCAGCGGATCGATTCATTTTTAACAGTCATCGGTTCGGTTCGGCCCTCTCAGTGTAGTGGATCGATTTGGTTTTGGGAACCTGCAGTTCGGTTCGGTCATTTTAGATTTCTAACTGTTCTGTAACTCCTTTCCATTTGGTTTTGGTGGTTGGAAACTCTCTAAAATAATAGGATAAACATGTTTATGAGTTAAAAGGTAGGATAATGTTATGACATAATGGTTGGGGAGATGTCGGGTCACATATTGAGGCACATTTGGAAGTTTCCTATGTCAATTTCATTCGTAAATTCTCCTATTGATAGAAATTTTCTTAAGGATGGATATGGGCTAGTAGAAAGAGGTCGTGTGTCCTGCTAACTGTTGAATTGGTAATTATTTATATCATATGTGTGATTGATGATCAATGTTCAAGTGAGTGACTGAATAATAAAGTATATTGGAAATAATTATGTGAATCATCGGCTAGTGTAAGGTGTGGTATATACATGTAGCCGGGATTATTAAATATATACATTTGGATATGAGATGGTTTGTATATATTATGTGTGTGTCTATATATATATATATATATATATATATATATTATGTGGACATACCCCTCTAGTGCTATCATGGGAAGTTGCGCGATGTAGGTGAGGCCCCTGGCTTGAGGAGCAAGGAGCATATAGTCCCCAGGTCATAGCGTCCATTTATTTATTTGTGGTATTTATCAGGGGTAAGACGTCTTGGGTATGATTCGTCTTATTTCTGGTGAGGAACTATGGTCGCTTCCCTTGCGTTTGTGATTTGGTTTATGCCAAGTCGGTGTGAGAGTCTGACCGCTGGTAACCCAGGATGGTATGTGAGTAATTCCCTGGAAGATGATAGCATTGTAGAGATTGCATCCATTGAGTTAAAGCTCTGAGGGATGGTTAGTATGCATATGTTTTGTGTGTATTGTATGTGTACTTGGTAGCGATGATTTATCTCGTATAATAGTGATACTGATATTATACAGACTTGAAGATAATGTGTAAGATGCTATTAGAATAACTACTAAAAGTTATTACGTAATGAATTGGTACATAATCATTTAGGATGAGATTTAAATGATTACATCTTGGATCAACTAGATACGTGAGGGGGGAAAATGCTTAGATTTGAGGTGGAGTTATCCATAGACAAGTTGGGTAGCTTGATTTAAGATTAAAAATGCATAAGTTACGGTGCACACTATAGTTGAGGGGTAAGGTTGAAGTCTCAAGAGAGTGCGATACCACTTTATATTATGAAATTTTGCATTCATAATTATTATAAATTTTAATTAACTTGCTAAATTGTTTTCAAACCTCGACCTCTGACTCGTTTATATCCTCTATCTTGCTTTTGTTTATTATATAGGTGTCCCACCACAAGAACGCCACTGTTTAGTCTTCCATTCCTGTGTTTTATGGAGTTGTAGCATGTGCAGACTGTTGCAGGACTTTTGTTGTAGCCACTTCTCATTTTTGTATATCTAGTTAAGGATCTATGATTGTAATTTGGGTGTTTACCCAAGGGTTGTAGTGTTGTATATCTTATACATTTAAGAGATTTGTTACATTGTCTTGTTTGTTGCCCGATAGCTTATTCGGGTATATTCTTTTGTTTTACATGTTGTATATATATATTTTCACTTTTCGTTGTTGTATATAGCTTGATTGCTCTATATGTTTTAAAAATTTGGCACCCATTTATTCTGATTTTGGGTGGTTAGTTACTTTTTAATCTGTTCGGCAGTTTATGCTTAGAACGATCCACTTGAGATTCCTGTTTTATCATAGTATAAGGCTAGACACCCGTTATTATTATAAGTGGGCTATCGCAGGTGGTTTCAGAGCATCTAGTTCTAGAGTCTTAGGATCTGTGAGGATTCTCTACATTCTACAGCAGCATTTTTGTTATAGAGCCCTATTATTAGGACTATTGTGTTTATTACATATTGACGATCTTCTGTAATGATAATTGCTTGAACTGTGGGCTAATACAGTTTGTCCTTATTTCAGATGCTACTAAAGCGAGGTCGCCCGTCCAGGGAAAATAGAGGGACTGAGAATGTGGAACCCCAGATGCCTCAAGGGACTATGACTGCAGTTGAAGTTGCCAATATTGTGGCACAAGCAGTCAATACTGCCATGACAATAATGGCACAATAACTTCCTTAGGTTCAGCAACAACCTGCAGCTCTAGTAGCTCAAACCCATACCGAACCACCCACATAGCAGAAAGTACGGGGGCTTTTCAGAAGGGACATCCTCCAAAATTCCATGGGGAGATGATGTGATTGTCGCGAGTCAATGGAAGAAGGATATTCAAAGGCATCTTCAAATGGTTGAATGCAGTGAGGTTCAGAAGCTAATACTCGCCACTTTTAAATTAGTGGGTGCGGCTCTCCAGTGATGGGAGTCGATCACTATTCTGAGCAGAGAGATACGATGCCTATAAAAGTATTTTTGGTATGCTTTGATCGTAAGTATTTTCCTCCTGCATTTGAGATCGATATGATAAGGAGATTGTTAGATGTAACTCAAGGAGACCAAACAGTGGTTGAGTATGAAGAAGAATTTACCCTCCTGGAAAATTTTGTATAGGATGAGGTAAATACGTAGGAGATAGAATTTTGAAGTTTATGGGAGGTTTGAATTGGAGAATTCATCAACTCCTATTGGGGAACCCAACTTTGTTAACATTTGCAGATATAATGAATGATGCGTTGTTACATTATCAAGATCACCGTCTACATTTGAAGGGGAGTAAGAAGTTTGTGGACTCAGACTCATTGAGCAAGTCGGGAGTAGATGGTGATAGTGGGGCACAGTAGGCTCAACCATAGGGAAATATGTAGAAGGAATGGGGTCTCCATTCAGGGGATTCAGCAAAGAGGCAGCGTTCAGGAAGCTTCAGATTTCATAGTGGTGCTTTTAGGCAAAGTTTTCAAAGGGCCCAGCAGCAACAACAACATAATGCTACCCAAGGGCAAGCAGGCCGAGGGAATAATGGGGGAGGCCAATTGGGCCGAGGATGTCAAGGCCAACGGCAAGGGCCGCCCAGATTTAGGCAGCAGGGCCAGAAATAGGAGAATTTTGTAGGTCACTGCTTTCAGTGTGGGGAGGCGGGCCACAGGAGAGTAGAGTGCCCACAACAGAACAAAGTATAGGCACTGGGAGCTCAGTAAATTCAGTAGGCGCCTTCCAGCACCTGTTCTAGTTATTCAGCCTCACTAGGGACAAATGCAATACGGACAAGTTTATAATGTCCAAAATGTGGAGTTACCATAGGGGTAGCAGCCTCCACCAGCAGTTGAGGGTAAGTTACCTATCCACGGGCGTATGGGTCAGGTGCTATTTGATATTGGAACATCCCATTCATTTATAGTCGTTCATTTTGCACGAGCGGCAGGGTTATTAGAGTCTACTGATAGTCTTTTGATGTGCGTAGATTCTAATTGGAAATGGGGCGCTTGTTCACTCCATTTGTAGAGGGGTGGAGATAGATTTTGGAAGATTGTGTCTAGCTGTTGATTTACTTGTGCTAGATATGGTTGGGTGTGATGTTATTCTCGGTATGGATTGGCAGGCACAATACTGGGCTATGGTGGATTTCTTTGGGAGGTCCACTGTCCTTGCCATTCCCGGCCAAGAGATGTTTTTAGTTGCCATGCCTCTTTCGGATGGAGGTTTGAGTACTTATTTGTATTATATTGAGGTGGAGACTTCACTGGAAGTAGTTGTTTCCTTAGATTCGATCCCGGTGGTCAGAGAGTTCATTGATGTTTTTCAGGAAATTCCAGGCTTACCTCCTAGTCGTGAGATCCGATTTGTTATTGGTCTAGTGCCTAGGACTGGGTCAATTTCCTGAGCTCCTTACCGTATGGCTCCTTTGGATATGAGGGAGTTACGTGATCAAATTCAGCAACTTTTGGGGAAGGGCTTTATTCATCGAAGTACATCGCCATGGGGAGCCCCTGTGTTGTTTATAAAGAGAACGGACGGTTCTCTTCAATTATGTGTAGATTACCGAGAGTTGAATAAGGTGACGATCCAAAATAAGTACCTGTTGCCTAGAATCGATGTTTTATTTGATCAGTTGAGAGGATCCTCTTACGTCTTAAAAATAGATTTGCGTACAGGGTATCACCAGCTTCGTGTTAGAGAGCAGGATGTCTCTAAGACTGAATTTTTGACCCGTTACGTATCCTATGAGTTTTTGGTTATGCTGTTTGGGTTAACCAATGCCCCTGCAGTGTTAATGCATCTGGGTCTTTCAAGATTTCTTGGAGTAGTTTGTGATTTTGTACATTGATGATGTGCTTGTCCATTCTCGAACATGTGACACCCCGACTAATTAAATACCGGGTAGCTACTCCTTTATTAAATTAATACAAAATGCCAAGTTGGTTCAGTTCATAGCATCACTGTCGAAAACGTTTTAACAATTACTAGCCACCTAATATTTAAAAAGTGAGTTGTCAATTTTAATTAAATTCAATTAACATACAATAAGTGAATTATGAAATGCTAACATAACCACCACAACATAGTCACAATAGAATAAACAACAAATAATAATGAGTCTAGAGGAATACTCCTCACAAGAATCCAAATACTGAAATAAATAAATACCAAGTATGCATCACTAAATATTACGACCCAAAGTCTGAAATAATTGAAAAGTAAGATGTATCTAAAAGGAATAGGGCAACATGCCCAACAAATAAGAAAATATGATAATGGAGTCAAGATCGGAAATGGAGGCGTCTACTGTCAATGTTCTGTAACTTCCACAGCAGCTGCAGCACGTCACCTGATTAGAACTCCTATGCATGGTGTCCTTATGGCTGGGCACCTAAAAGGTTTTTACAAAAATAGATTTGAAAGCAAACGGGTCAGATCCCGATTGTAAAAATAATTTAAAAATTTGCAAGTGTTTAATATCATTAAATAGTGAATATAAAGTACATGATAGTGTGTGCACTCACATGAGTTCCTCACCTCTCAACTAATTGTGCACTCCTATCGTACTCGTACCCATTCTAGTGGTTCCCATATCTAACTAGTCCGATACCAAATTTTACATTACTATACGATCACCAATTCAATTCCCAACAACCTTTTAATTAACAGAGTGTTATAACTTGCTACATAATTTCCCATGTTAGTACTACTAATTTATAGAGATCTTCCATTTTCACTTTACAAACTGTTGCTATTATTTATACTCACATTTATTCATGATAATTCATTTCAATTAACAGTATATTATTCTCATCATAAATATACAATACTAGCACCCCGAGACTAAGCTGCATTGGACACATACTCTGCTATCCAATCCCGGTACATCACGTACATAAGGACCACGTATTCCGAATCTCTCAGGAATCGTTTCATTAAACAAAAATCACAAACAATGGAGGCGAACATAGTTCACATCCCATGGGTCACGTACATACCTACGCTCCCATGATCAGCAGACTTATTAACTTCTCAATAAGCCCTTCTCTGACCTATGTCCTCGAGGTACCAATCTAAATTCCCCCCGTAGGCACACAAAGATTAGATGGCCCTAAACGAACGCCAACCTCCCATGATAGCAAGTACGGTAGGTATGTTATACACAGATAACTACATATACTAAGCATTCTCACATCTTATATATTACAATATTTTATTAGTGGTATACTTCTCGTTCTTATACCAACACTTAGTGTTATATAAATCACAAGTCCACGGTTTATATGTATTTAAGTTATCAATTATTCTCACTTCGTGATTAGTTACTCGCTTCCCAATCCACAAATGTCATCCGGTTTAAGACACTATTCTAAGTTTTACTCCTCAATGTACCCCAATCTCCCAACTATACCCACTAGTTAATAAGGGAAGGTTATCTCACCATTTAAATAAGTCTACGGGATACTAGAAATCAATTCAGGCCAAAAAGGCCATTCTGTCAACTCGTTAGAAATCTCGTTCGAACGAGGTCATGCGAATGAGTGTCGTTCGAACGAAAGGCTTCGAACGAACTACCGACTCGTTAGAAGGGATACTGTCATCTCGTTAGAAGTTCGTTCGAACGAGGTCGTTCGAACGACCTGGGCAGGTCTTCTAACGAGATGGTAGTTTCAGCCCAGAAATTCCCAAGTCCATTTTTCTTAATTCTTCTCTCTTCTAAATCCACCCTAAGACCATCCAATTTATGTTCCAACGTTTTTAAACCATTTCTAATCATCCTAGATCATCTCTTAACCTATTTTAGGGATCAAATCTTACAAATCATCAAGGAATTAATATAAATCTCCAAATATTTCCCCAAACCCTAAGAACATGAACTCATAATTTTCTTATACCCAATTACTCATCATAAATCCGTTTATTAAATCATCATATATAAATCTTCAAATATTAAATTAGTCCATCATCATTATACATGCAAATCCTAACCCAAATTCAAAGTTTCTCCAATAATTTCATGGGTTTTCTTCAAAAATTTCAATATAAGATAATTCCTACACTAAACATGGAAGACATATTCAATGCACTAAAAATATCAAATCACTTCCCTTAGATTGTTCTTCCGAATTGATGTTGGTGAATGAAGGTTAATTCTCTCCTTTCTCTACAGATTTTCTCCCAAGGTTGAAGATGGCTTGGTTTTGGTTCTTGTAACTTCTCTCCAACTTCTCTCAAAACTCCCGTAGCCCACTCTCTAAACTTTTGTTGGTAATGGCCTTAGTGGACCCTTAAAAAAATTATAAATATAAACTCCAATTTTCGTGGGTTTTAATTTCCTAATTTTTAAAATTACCAAAATACCCTTTTAAGTTGCCAGTATGGCCCAAAAATGCCCCGGGACCCAAACTAAACTCCCGGCTAGTGTTTTCTGACTATTTCGACCCTTCCGGACTCGTTGGCACATTCAAAATGACCATTCGGTTGATAAAAATAAAATTCACTTTTTTTTAAATTCAAATAATTACATTCCTGACGCGACTGACACGTGTGTCCCAACTAAATTTCCCAAATTGTCGTATCTCAGTCTCGGGACAATTTTAGTATTTTTAATATTCATATATTGCCATATATACACATCATAATCAAATACCAACTCACATCTCATTAGTATTTATATCCGAATTAATTCTCAATTAATTCACATTTAATTTAATTAATCCCTTAAATGAATATCAATAAAATTACGGGGTATTACAGGACAGAGGGAAAGCACGTGGAGTATTTGCTATTAGATTTGCAGACATTATGGGACCAGCAACTATATGCCAAGTTCGAGAAATGTGGGTTCTGGTTGCGAGAAGTGCAATTTTTGGGTCACGTAGTGTCAGAGAAGGGTATTTCGGTGGACCCAAGTAAAGTTGCAGCGATAAAGGAGTGGGGTCAGCCCACAACATCGATAGAGATTCGTAGTTTCTTGGGTTTGCAGGGTTATTATCGTCATTTTATTAAGGGCTTTTCAAAAATTGCTGGCCCTTTGACAAATTTGACCCAGAAAGGGGTACAATTTGTGTGGGATGATTCTTATCAATTAGAATTTGATGAGCTAAAGTATAGATTAACGTCGTCACCTGTTCTCACGTTGCCTAAAATGGGAGTGGAGTATTTAATCTTTACGGATGCATCTCCCCAGGGTTTTCATGATCTGGAGTTGGTCGCATTAGTCTTTGCATTAAGACTATAGAGGCACTATCTCTTGGGGGAGAAATCCAGTCTTTTCATGGATCAAAAATCACTATAATATTTGTTCACCCAAAAAGATCTAAATATGAGGCATCGTAGGTGGTTGGAATTTGTAAAGTATTATCAATTTTATACCCAATACCATCCGAGGAAAGCTAATGTAGTAGCTGATGCATTAAGTCGTCGACCCACTGAAAAATTACAGAAAAAAGGAAAACCAAGTGGAAGGAACTTAGCCAGGATGATGCAGTGGCTAGAGCATGTATGACAATGTTGGCAGTCACACCCGAGATGGTGATATGGGTGGTGAAGGCTCAAGATGAAGATAAGTATTGCCAAGGCAGGGTGCACAAATTATTGATGGAATGAGCGAAATCCTACTCTATCAGTTGTGAGGATGGATTACGTTTCAATAGGAGGTAGTCCCGGATGATAAGGATTTGCGGTATGAAATTATGTTAGAGTCTCACGAGTCAAAATTTGCGATCCATCCAAGTGGAGACAAGATGAATCAAGACATGTGTCGACAATACTCGTGGGCAGGTATGAAAAGGGATATAGTTGAGTTCGTCTCCCAATGTACCACTTATCATTTAGTGAAAGTAGACCACCAGCGACCTTCTGGAATGTTGCAGCCATTAGAGATTCCAGTATGAAAATGGGAAAGTATCTCCATGGATTTTATCACAGGATTACCTATGTCGCATCGTAGTCATGACTCCATTTGGGTTATAGTGGATCGTTTTACTAAATTTGCACATTTTTACATGTGAGAATGGATTGCACGACGGCACAGTATGCCTAGCTTTTTATTGTAGATATTGTGAGATTGCATGGAGTGTTGATCAATATTGTGTCCGACTGAGATAAAATCTTTATCTCCTATTTTTGGCAAAGTTTTTCAGAAGCAATGGGAATTGAATTGCAATTGAGTACTGCATACCATCCCCAAACCGATGGGCAAACTAAGCGAGTAAATCATATGTTGGAAGGTATGCTCCATATATGTATGTTAGATTTTTGGAGAAGTTAGGAACAATACATACCGATGGTAAAATTTGCTTATAATAATTCTTACCAGTTTACCATAGGTATGGCACCTTACGAGGCATTGTACGGTCGCCTATATCATTCGCCCGCATGTTGGTTAGAAATCGGGGTTAATAAACTTCTTGGACCGAAGTTGATCCAAGACACTTTGGCAAAAATTGAGTTGGTTCGAAACTGCATACGCATTGAGCAATATCGGAAGAAAAGTTATGCCGATGCGGATCATAGACATGTGGAATTAGAAGTGGGAGACCAAGTGTTGTTAAAGGTATCCCCAATGAAAGGTATAATGAGATTTGGGAAGAAAGGCAACCTTACGCCAAGGTATGTAGGGCCCTTTCCAATTAT
This sequence comes from Sambucus nigra, assembly GCA_949130495.1. Lineage (NCBI taxonomy): Eukaryota > Viridiplantae > Streptophyta > Magnoliopsida > Dipsacales > Adoxaceae > Sambucus > Sambucus nigra. The sequence continues at coordinate 350,517,501 of OX422221.1, forward strand.
TGAGAGAATTGTTCTTGTGGCCTACAGACTTGCTTTGCCAGAGCATTTGCAGAGAATCCATCATATGTTTCACGCTTCGTCCTAGAAAAAGTATCGAAGAATTGAGAGGGCCCATTGGCATATCCAGTTGGAGGAAATTGAGTTGAAACCTAATATCTCGTATAAAGAACATCCGTTTGCCATTTTAGACCTTAGTGAGCATAGGCTACGATCGAAGGTAGTGCCTTTAGTTCGAGTCCAATGGGGGCATCATAGCGCGGATGAGTGAACGTGGGAATGAGAGGATGAAATGAGAGCCAATTATCGATACCTCTTTCCATAAGGTACGCCTGAATATTGCGGAAGAAATTCCTTTATAAGGGGGGAGTATGTAATACTAATTACTTTCGTGTATTTTTTTCTTATATTAAATTACCAATTGTGTGTGTGATTTAATATAATCGAGAATTAAAATGAGAACTTAACATAAATATTGATTTGGGTAGAATAGTTAATATTTATGCGAATTGTGCATTTACTAGTGTGATATGGTGAATATAATTATGTTGCCTGCTATTACGTCGTATGTGAGTATTAGCGGTGGGTATTGATTATCTCTCAACCGGGTTATATGTGTGTGTGTGTGTGTGAATTATATGAGGTTTGGAGATAAGTTTTCTTTCGAAATCTCAGATGATAAATTGGAGTGCACGATTGATTCGGGAAGGGCCAAGATAGTCCAAATGACTGCCCGGGGGTTTTATTTGGGTTTTGGGGTGTTTTTGGCTAGTTTGACTCGAATTGGGGTATACGAGTCAATTTAAGTGTGTATTATCATTTAAAGTTGGGGTTAATAGAAATCTGGGTTATTGGCCCTAAGATAAAGTTAATCAATCTCATTTTTAGAGAAAATCCATTGGAGAGAAAAACGTAAGGAAGAAGAGAAATAGAAGAAAAAACCTTATAGCTTTGGGAATCCCGAGAAAATCCGTGATTTTAAGGAAGATTCAGACTCTACATCTTTGAGGCAAGTGATTAAACTTGCTAAATGTTTATGTGTGTGAATTATTTCATTATTTATGGATATATTATGGTGAATTATACAGATATGATAAACCCTAGATTTTTGTGTTGAAATATAGCATTTAATGAGTGTGTATGGATTTGATGGTGGAAAAATGGTTGGGAGTATATTTAGGTTGATCTATAATGTAAAAATTAGGTAGAAAAGGGGTTTTGAGATGTAGGAAAAATCTCATAGGAATAAAATCTGAACAAGCCGGATCGATTTAGTTGCAGACCTCGAATCGGTTCGTTTTAGTAGTGGACCGGTTTGGTTTCAAAGGTCATCAATTCGATTCGTCCTTCTCAATGTAGCAGATTGGTTCGGTCGTGTCTGATTTCTAACTCTTCTGTAACTCCTTTCCATTTGTGTTTGCTACTTGGAAACCCTCTAAAATAATACGATAAACATGTTTATGAGTTAAAAGGTAGGATAATGTTATGACATGATGGTTGGGGAGACCTCGGGTCAATTATTGAGGCATATTTGGGAGTTTGCTATGCCGATTTCATTCGTAAATTCTCCTAGGGATATGAATTTTCTTAAGGAGGGATACGAGCTACTAGAGAGAGGTCGTGTCCTGCGAAGTGTTGAATTGGTAATTATTTTTATCATATATGTGATTGATGATCAATGTTCAAGTGAAAGATTGAATAATAAAGTATATTGGAAATAATTATGTGGATCATTGGCTAGTGTAAGGTGTGGTATATACATGTAGCCGAGATTATTAAATATATACACTCGGATATAAGATGGTTTGTATATATGATGTGTATATATATCTTATGTGTATGATATATATCTATTGTGTGGATATACCCCTCTAGTGCTATCATGGGAAGTTGCGCGATGTGGGTGACTCCCCTGGCTTGAGGAGCAGGGAACGTATAGTCCCCAGGTCATAGCGTCCATTTATTTATTGTGTGGTATTTATTAGGGGTAAGACGTCTTGGGTGTGATTCTTCTTATTTTTGATGAGGAACTATGGCCGCTTCCCTTGCGTTTGTGATTTGGTTTATACCAAGTCGGTGTGAGAGTCCGACCACTAGTAACCCAGAATGGCATGTGAGTAATTCCCTGGAAGATGATAGCATTGTATAGATTGCATCCATTGAGTTAAAGCTCTGAGAGGTGGTTAGTATGCATATGTTATATGTGTTATGTATGTGTACTTGGTAGCGATGATTTATCGCATATAATAGTGATACAGATATTATACAGACTTGAAGATAATGTGTAAGATGTTTTAGAATAACTAGTGAAAGCTATTAAGTAATGAATTGTTATATAATCATTTAGGCTGGGATTTAAATGATTACGTCTTGGATAAACTAGATACGCGGATGGGGCAAATGTGTAGATTTGAGGTGGAGTTATGCCTAGACAAGTTGGGCAGCTTGATTTAAGATTAAAAATGCATACGTTAGGGTGTTCACTATAGTTGAAGGGTAAGGTTGAAGTCTCAAGAGAGTGCGGCCCCACTTTATATTATGAAATTGTGCATTCATAATTATTATGCATTGCTAAACTGTTTTCAAACCTCGGGCCCTGACCCGTTTATATCCTCTCTGTTGCTTTTTTTTATTACATAGGTGTCCCACCACAAGGACGCCAGTGTTGAGTCTTCCATTCCTGTGTTTATGGAGCTGTATCATGTGCAGATTGTTGCAGGACTTTTGTCGTAGCCGCTTCTTATTTTTGTATATCTAGTTAAGGATCTATAATTGTAATTCGAGTGTTTACCCAAGGGTTGTTGTGTTGTATATCTTATACATTTTTAGATTTGTTACATTTTATTGTGTGTTGCCCGACAACTTATTCGGGTATATTCTTTTGTTGTACATGCTGTGTATATATACAATCACTTTTCGCTGTTGTATATGACTTGATTGCTCTATTTGTTTTAAAAATTTGGCATCCGTTTATTCTGATTTTGGGTGGTTAGTTACTTTTTAATATGTTCGGAAGTTGATGATGAGAGTAATCCACTTGAGATTCCTATTTTATCTAAGTATAGGGCGGGGTGTCACACCAAGTCAGTGTGAGAGCCCGACGATTGGTACCCAGGATGGCGTGAGTATCCCCTGGAAGATGGTAGCACTTAGAGATTGCATCCAGTAAGCTAATGCTTTGAGGGATGGTTAGTTTACATATAATGAGTGACATGTATGTCTACTTGATGTGAAATGATAAATCATGTATAATAATTAGAGTAATATTATATAGGCTTTAATGATTAGTGTGTGAATCAGTATGCATATAACTAGTGAAAGTTGTTAGTATTTAATTGATATAAAATCATTGAGAATGATATTAAAAGCGATTGTTAGTATGCATTAGATACGCAAGTGTGGGTTAACGCGTAAGCATGAGGTTAGGTTATTCATTGATGAGTCGGGTAGCTTAACTAAGATTTAAAATGCATACGTTATGTGCGCATTGTAGTTGAGGGGTGAGTATGAGTCTCAAGAGAGGGCGGCACCATCTTAATTTTGGAATTTCGCATTCATAATTATTATGTATTTTAATTCACTTGCCAAAATATTTTTTAAATCGGGCGCTGACCCATATATATCTTTTCTTTTTCTTTTCCTTTGCCAAGTTTTTGGGTGTCCCGCCACAAGGACGCCAAGGATGAGTTTCCATTCCAGTGTCTATGGAGTTGCAGCATATGTGGAATGTTGTAGATTTTTTATATAGTCGCATCTCATTTTTGTTAATCTAGTTAAGTATCAGCAGTGTTAATCGAGCGTGTGTTGCCCAAGTGTTGTACGGATGTATATTCTTTATATTTCAGACATTTTATATATTGTTTGGGTCTGTTAACTGACAGCTTATTCGGTTATTTTTTTTGCTGTGCAGTTATTATTACATGTATACATGTTCATGTTTTCTAGTTCCCGTTGATGGATTTAAATGTGTTATATAATTAAAACTTTTAGCATCCGCTTTATTTTAACTTGGGTTGTTAGTTATATTTATGGTCTGTGCGACGGTGATGCTAAGAATGTGCCATTTGAGATCCTATTTTATTTTAGTAAAGGTTTGGCCACCCGTTATTTTAATAAGAAGGGTGTCACAGATGGTATCAGAGCATCATGTTCTAGTGTCTTTAGGATCTGTGCGGACTTTCTACGTTATACCATTTTGTTCTTGATATAGAGCCCTATTATTAGGACTTTTGTGTTCATTGCACATTTACGATCTTGTGCTATGATAAATTTCATTAACGACTGTCTGATACAATCTACTATTGTTTCAGATGTCACCAAAAAGGGGTAGCCCGGGTAGGGAAAATAGAGGGGCAGAGAATGTGGAGCCCTAATTTTCGTAAGAAACTATGACTGTAGTAGAGGTTACCAATATAGTGGCTCGGGCCATTAATGAATCCATGATTACTATGGCTCAATAGTTTCCTCAGGCTCAGCAGCAGATGGCAGCACTGGTAGTTCAAATCCAAATGGGGCCAACTACGTGGGAGAGAGTTCGGGAAGCTTTTTATAAGGGGCATCCTCCAGAATTTCAGGGTGGAATCGATGTGATAGTAGTGATTCAGTGGAAAAAGGATATCCAATGTCACCTCCGTATGGTCGAATGTAGTGATGTTCAAGAGTAGATATTTGCCACCTTCAAGTTAGTAAGTACGGATCTCCAATGGTGGGAGTCAGTTACTAATTTGGAGAAAAGGTACACGATGCCCACATCGGAGTTTTGGGTTCGATTTGATTGTAAATATTTCCCTCCTGCGATTTAGACAGAAATGAGAAGGAGACTATTAGATGTGACTCAAGGGGATCGATCGGTGGCCGAATATGAAGAAGAATTTACCCGGCTGGCAAAATTTTGTGCCCGGTGAGGTAAATACTGTGAAGAGAATATCGATGTTTATGGGTGGTTTAAATTGGAGGATTCAATAACATTTATCCGGGAACCTAGCGTTGCTACATTTACATATGTGATGAATGTTACATTATTTCACTGTGGGATCCCCGTCTTCACTTGAAGGGGAATAAGCGACTTGGAGATCATGGTTAGCCGAGTAATTCAGGAGGAAATGGTGCCGATGGGGCACAATAGTCTTAACAGCAAGGTAACCGTCAGAAAGAGCGGGATCTCTATCCGGGCGATTTGGCAAAGAGACAGCATCCCAGAGGTTCTGATGGCAGTGGCTTCAGGCAGATCCATCAGGACTCGCAACAGCAGTAGCATGCTCCCTAGGGACATTTAGGCCAAGGGCACAATGGGGGAGGCCAACAGGGTAGAGGTTTCCAGGGCCAATGATAAGGGTAGTTTCGAGTCGAACAATAGGGCCGGAGGCTGGAGAATTTTGTGGTCCATTTCTTTCGGTGTGGGGAGGCGGGTCATAGGAAGTTAGAGTGCCCATAGCAGAATAGGGTATAGTTACCAAGAGCCCACAAGGTACAACATGTGCCTTTACCACTTCTAGCACCCATTCTAGTCGTCCCACCGCAGTAGGGACATATGAAGTTTGGGCAAGTTTATAATGTCCAAAATGCAATGTTACCGCAGGTGCAGCAACCTGCACCAGCAGTTGGTGGTACATTCCCTATCCATGGGCATATGGCATGGGTGTTATTTGATACAGTAGAATCGTATTCATTCATAGTTGTTCATTTGTCACTTGCGGCAGGATTATTAGAGACAGTCGATACCCTTTTAATGTATGTAGATTCTCCGTAAGGTAGTGGCCCCTTATCCACTCCATATGTAGAGAGGTGGAGATAGTTGTTAGAAGATTGAGTTTAGAAGACCACTTACTTGTGTTAGATATGATCGGGTACGATGTTATTTTGGGTATGGATTGGTTAGCACAATACCGAAAATGGTGGATTATTTTAGGAGGTCCATTATATTTGCCATTCCAGGATAAGAATTTTTTTTAGTTGTCATGCCCCTTCCGGAGGGAGGTTCGAGTACCCATTTGTATTATATTGAGGAGGAGACCTCGCATGAAGTAGTTGTTTCTTTAGACTCAATTTCGGTAGTCACAGAGTTTGCAGATATTTTTCAGGATATACTAGGCTTACCACCGAGTTGAGAGATCGAGTTCGTTATTGATTTAGCGCATGGGACTAGGTCGATTGCATGAGAGCCATAACGTATGGCTCCTTTGGAGATGCGGGAGTGACGAGACCAAATTCAACAACTTATGGGGCATGGTTTTATTTGGCGGAGTACGTCACCGGGGGTGCCCCTGTGTCATTTATGAAGAAGAGAGATGGTTCTCTTCGGTTGTGTGTGAATTACCGAGAGCTGAATGACGGGACGATCTGAAATAAATACCCGTTACCTCGTATCGATGATCTATTTGATCAATTGAGAGAGGCAGCGTACTTCTCTAAAATATATTTGAGATCGGGGTATCACCAGCTACGTAGTAGAGAGAAGGATGTCTCTGAAATTGCATTTTTATCCCGTTATGGATCTTATGAGTTTTTGGTTATGCCGTTTGGGTTAACCAACGCCCCTGTAGTGTTCATGGATCTGATGAATAGGGTCTTTTGGGACTTTTTGGACTAGTTCGTGATTGTGTTCATTGATGATATTCTAGTCTATTCTCGAACACAGAGCGAACGTGCCAAGAATTTGTGTTTGGTTCTGCAGACATTACGATCCCATCAATTATATGCCAAGTTCAAAAAATGTGGATTTTTGTTGCGTGAAGTGCAATTTTTGGGTCATATGGTATCAGATAAGGAAATTTCAGTGGACCCGAGCATAGTTACAGCATTGAGGGAGTGGGGTCAGCCCACGACACCAACGGAGATCTATTTCTTGGGATTGGTGAGGTATTATCGCTGTTTCATAAAGGGCTTTTTGAAGATTGCAGACCCTTTGACGAATTTAACTCGAAAGGGAGTGCAATTTGTGTGGGATGATTACTGTCAGTTAACATTTGATGAGCTAAAACACAGGTTGACTTCAGCACTCGTACTCGCGTTGCCTAAAGCGGGAGTGGAGTACTTTATATTTACTGATGCATACCTCTAGGGACTAGGGGAGTTATACAACAGGAGGATATGGCTTTCGCTTATGCGTCTCGCAAGCTCAAGCCCCATGGCAGAAATTATCCAAAACATGATTTGGAGCTAGCTATGGTAGTCTTTTGCCTTGAGAATATGGAGGCATTATCTCCTGGTGAGAAGTTTAGTCTTTTCTTGGATCACAAATCGTTACAGTATTTGTTTACTCAGAAGGATCTCTATATAAGGCAGCATAGGTGGTTGGAATTCATGAAAGATTATCAGTTTGATATCCAATACCACCCGAGGAAGGCTAATGTGGTAGCCAATGCGTTGAGTCAATGACCCGTCGAACAGTTAGCGGAGGTGTGGAAAGCCAAGTGGAATGAACTTTGTCAGGATGATGCAGTTGTCAGGGTATGTATGGCAGTGTTGACTATCACACTCGAGATTATGATGCATGTGGTGAAAGTGCAAATCGGGGATAAAGATTGCAAAGACAAGGTGAAACACTTATTGAGTGAGGGAGCGAAACCCTACTCTACTAGTTATGAAGTTGGATTACATTTCAACGGGAGGCTGATAGTCCCGGATAATGGGGATTTAAGGATGTTGTTATGGCAGAATCCCATGGGTCGAAATTTGTGGTACATCCCGTGGAGATAAGATGTACTAGGACATGCGTAGATACTATTGATGGGCTGACATAAAAAGGGACATAGCTGATTTTGTCTCTAAACGTATCACTTTTCAGTTAGTGAAAGTGGACCATCAGCGATCTATCGAAATGTTGCAGCTGTTAGAAATTCCGGTATGGAAATGGGAAAGTATATTAATGTATTTTTATCACAGGATTACCGATGTCGCAGTGAGGTCATGATTCAATTTGGGTTATCGTGGATCGTTTAACCAAGGCAGCAGACTTTTTAACAGTGCGAACGGATTTCACGACGGTACAGTATGCCCAGCTTTTTATAGCCGAGATTGTGAGGTTACATGGGGTGCTGATTAATATTGTGTCCGACCAAGATAAGATCTTTGCGTCCCATTTTTGGCGGAGTTTCCCAAAGGCAATGGGGACTGAGTTGCGATTGAGTTCGACATATCACTCGCAGACTGATGGATAGACTGAGTGACTAAATCAAATGTTGGAAGATATGCTCATAATGTGTATACTTGATTTTAAGGGAGATGTAACACCCAATATTTTTTAGCATTTAAATAATTATGTGATTTATAATTATTATTGGATTAATTGAATTAAAATGTGAGATTTAATTGTTAATTATTTCGGATTAAAATAGATAGATATTAACTAGCGTGCTAGTGTTAATACTTATTGACTGAATATTACTGAGTGAATAAGTAATATGGAATTATTGAATTAGATAAATTGTCGGGAAAGAGAAATGCAACATTGGGTAATTTAAATCGGACGCGCGTGTGAGTCGTGTCGGGACTAATTAATTAAAATAAGAAGAGAATTTATTTTTATAAACTCGTATGGTCATTCTGAGTGCACCGTTAAGTCCGGGAGGGTTGAGATAGTCAGAAAACTCTACCCGCTTATTTTATTTGGACTCCGGGATATTCTTAGGCCAAGCCGGCACCCCATAGGGCCAGTTTTGTAATTTAGATTTTTGGAGAAATAAAATGGACGAAAATTAGTAATTAAATAAAAAAGGTACGTGGGTGAGAGGTTACCTATTAGTTTCTAAACCTAAGTCATAGAGAGGGAAAACCTAAGAGGGAGAAGAAGAACTCCATAGGTGTTCTTAGATAAAGACTTAAGCTTTCACACAAATAGTTCCACCAATGCATATATCGGAAAGTGAGGAACGCACCAATACCAAGATCATCCATGGATCAGACCTTTGAATTTGAGGGAAGTGTTTATTACTTGCTTTTTCTTTAGCAATAACCATATTCATGTTAGTGTAGGGATGTTATAAACATGTATTGTTCATAAAAGTGATGAAAATTGGAGATTTAGGATGTATGATTTGAATCTGAGATTAATTAGATTGAACCCTTCATGTACATAGAATAGAAACCACGTTTTGATGAACTTATGTGAAGAACAAATCTGGGTTAAAATGGTTCTTGAATTGAAATTGGAAGAACTAGGATTTTATTGGTTTAATTTGGGATTTCGAAATTTATTGATGTATGGTGATGATTTAATGATCCTAGGTTGTTAGAAATCATCTATATATATTAGAGCATCAATTGGATTTGTTGTTTGGGCGTTTGGGATTGAAAAATAGAGGTTTTAGAGGTGAAAATGGTGGGAAAACGCTGAAATTTTGGGGAAGAAGACGAGACAGAGAGTCTCACGCGAAGTCGCGCGTAGGTCATTCGCGCAAGATAAGGATCTCGCACGAAGTCGTTCGAACGACACGTGGCATTCGTCCGAGCGACATCCCATTCTGGTTCGAGCGACATTCTAATTTTTAGTCAAATTCCTATTTTACCCCTAATTAAGCAAATAGCCAAATGGAGTGAGGAAAGGCAGTGTTCGATGATCCTAAAATAGTGCGGAATTTTTGGGAATGTGTAAGTGTAGTGAATTGAACAATTAGGAAGGTGGGCAAATCGTGGAAATTTTGAGAGAGAGAATACTTGAAATACTTATAAAAAATAATAAAAAAAAGGTAATGAGAGAGATGTCATTAAGTGGGGAAAATACATTTGGGTTGGGGGTATACCTAATGAATTTTAATAGGATGTGTGGATACCTATCACATGCTTAATATTATGTGCATGACATACCTAGCTGCTTGCTATCACGGGAGGTTATGTAGAGACAGTCTTATCCTGGGTGACCTTCGGGGGAATATTTGACTTGTATCTCAGGACATAGGACGGTGAAGACTTATTTGTGAGTTGATAAGTCAGCTGACTATGAGAGCGTAGGTATGTGCGTGACCTATAGCTATGTGAACTATGTTCGCCTCCACTATGTGTGTTTTGTGTATATGGTTCATGGGAGACTTCCGAGTCGATAGTCCTTATTGGAGTACGAGATGTATCGGGACATGATAGCAGAGTATGCAATGCATTACAGGTTTAGCCTTGGGGTGTTGTATTGATATATGTATATTATAGTGATGGATATATATATGTGTGTATGTATGTATGTATGTATGTATACTGGTGTTATTCCAACTGTGAGATAATCGTAGGTTATTAAGATAGTAAATTCTTAAATCACGTCTAGTGGGAATACTTAACTTAGTGTGATAACACTTAACCGAATTAATAATTGATGAAATTAATAATGTGGAAAGCTGAGAATTATGGGTTACTACTACGAGGTAACAGTAGGAGCATTAGTCTTTACCTAGTTAGAAGTATTACAGATGGATAGGGTGGATTAGTTGTACGTTAGGCGTGCACATTAGCTGAGAGGTGAGAATCTCATGTGAGAGTTCGAACTAACATGCATTTGATACTTGCTTTATTGAAAATTTTAAATCCTTGATAAAATAAATATTTTTACACCTCGGTCTCTGACTCGCTTCTTGCATCTCTTTCTTATTTTTCTATATATATATGTATTATATCAGGTGCCCAGCCACAGGGACACCAGACTTAGAGATTTGGATTGCTTGACGTGCTGCAGCTGTTGTGGAAGTTGTAGGTCCTTGCATTAGATGCCTCTATCATTTCCCTCAGTTCTATCTAGATTTTCCATTTAGGGCATGTGTCGCCCATTCCCTAGGCATTTTATTAGAAATTGTATTCAATTTACTTTCCTCTCATTTCATTTGGATTTATTGTTACTATGGTTCTTGGTTTAAAGTTTTGAACTGGAATATTTTATCCAGTCTTATTTATTTCAGTATGTGATTCAGATTTAGTATTTATATTATTTAGTTATGTGGTGGATGGATTATAATTCAATTCTTGGATTTAATAAATGAATGATTTTTTTTGGAAAATTGAAAAGGAAAATATTTTAACACCAGCTTAATTAATTATTAGGCGGTTAATAAGGTTATTATGTTTTCGACAGTGATGCTAAGAATGAACCAACCGAACATTTTGTTTTAAATTTTATATAGGACTCATCACCCGATATTTAATTGGGTGGGGTGTCACAGGTGGTATCAGAGCATCAGGTTCTAGTGTCCTTTAGGATTTGTACGGCTTATTACGTTTCAGCTTATCGTTCTATGATATAGATCCTTATTATAGGATTATTGGATTCCATTGCGTATACGATTTATGATCTCCTGCAATTAAGTTTAGTGAATCCAAATTCATATGCGAGTTTGATTGGATTTCGTACATCGAACAAAATGGGACGACCAGCGAAGGCCGTTAGAGGGACTACATGAGGAGGGAAACAATTAAAAGATGTGAAGCATTAGGGGAATAGTGATTGTGGTAAGTAGTCACCAATAGTATTATCTAAGTGTGATGGACCAATGAAGCGAGCTAATCCAAAGGCAATAGTGTAAGGTAGAGCGAAGTGACACTCAAAATTTAAATTTCAGACAAAATTTTTCTAGCTTAGAGAAACAGTATAAAAAGTAAGAATAGTCAATCACATCGAGATAATGGGTGTGGGTTGACCGTGTAATTTTCTATCTACTGGTCAGACAGAGATGCGGAATATATTTTGAACTTATCAAAAATAGGTCAGGTAGGGACTGACCATGAGAAAATAAGCTTACTTGACAAGAGAACTTCATAACCAAAGTAGGGGTTATGGAATACAAAAAGAGTTGGCAAGTTGAAAATGGACTCGTGAGTGGAATGCCCAAGCGGGAGATGAGACTTATGTCGTCAAAAAATTATACGTTTATGATAATACGTCAACGCCCCAGAAGAAAAAGAGCCAGTAGAGTTGCGATACCTAGCCGAAAGGCAAGATTGAATTCAACAGTTTTAATGAAACACCACCAGAAGGTATACCCAGTGTGGAAAACTATTTAAAAGGATATGATTCCATTTCAACATAGTGGTGATGGATTCAGCCAAGACCAGCGAGGTCGAACACGTGTTCCATATGTCCAATAGATCCAAAGGAACAACGAAAATGACAACTGGGAGCTAAGACAGCCAGGTCCGAGAAAAGGAGATCCCAAAAAAAAGGGGCCAGTAGGACTAGGGAAAGGGAAATATCCCTATTTGTAGAGATAGGGATTACCAGTATTGAATGCGTCCACGTAAGGAGTGGAATTGATAAGAATGGGAGATTAAACCATGTCGATAAGGCATAACAATTGGAGAATTAAGATATCTCGTGTTCAATTCGGATCAAAAGAATTGGGCCCAGGAACTAATGACCCGAGAGTAGTGGGTCCGGGAAGGACTAGTGTAGTCCTAAAAAATTATAGTATACTGCATTTCAGGGTCGAAGGGGCCCAGGGAATAAAAGTAAGGCCAGTAAAGACATAATTGAGGCCTAGAGATATGGGGCCAACATATAAATATGAGGGATGTAAGCCGTAGAACAGAATAATTTACCCACAACGAGAAAGGGGAAAAGTAGTGAATGGAATCCAAAAGGTATAATGATGATAGATAATTATGGGTCACGAAACGTACGTGAGGAGACCCTATGATCAGGATAGACTGATGAAGATTTGTTCCATACTTATGAGAAAATGATGGATTGAATGACATGAGCATGTCATAACATGTGTGAATGGTTAACAATAGGGGTTCAAGTGTACATCTGGTGGTGGATGCGCTGGAGATAGCAACATTATTATGTAAATGACTACCGCTTGGTAGCAAGACTTTTGTGCCACCTGCGGGGAGGAGCTGGTATGGGCAATAAGAAGAATTTGTAGATGATATTGCGTAACGATTCATGCTCCTTTGATTGTTTGATAGTAGAACAAATAATTTTTATATTATATGGTTACTAGATGTCGAGGGTTCGAATGGTAGTAAATTAGGTGATAAGACTATCATACTAAATATATCCAGTTTAAAAATATGGTTTTGGCGAGGCATCCCCTGAAAGACGGTTGAGCCTGCATGTGCGTTAAATTATTTCATAGACTAAAGTGAGTATGTTGTCTTACTATTTTAATCCCGGGGAGCAGGGATGTTTTGCTGATGTGATTTAGGGTATATTGACTTGTTTTAGAGCGGAGAGAGATACCTCGTTAATTATATAGTGCTAATAACTTATGATATTGACAGCGTCGAGTTATATGCCGTCTTTAGTGACATGATAGTGGACGAATAGACTTTTTATGATTTATGGTCGGGAATTCAGGGATATATGTTATGGATTAAGGACTTAACAAATCTTGACGACCAGCAGTGTTAGGTAGTAGTGTATCGGGGGGGTTCCTTATTTGGATCTTGCTCTGCGAGACATCCCACGCGTGAAACTTAATGACCGTTGGAAGTTGGGAGAAGTTTGTCGTTAGTACATGGATTTAGTATCGTAGTGGTTACACGTATACGCAGTTATAACTATGAGATAATGGTTATATTATAGATTAAGGCCGATAGAGCCGTATAAGGTTAATATGTGAAAGAGTTACCAATTATTGACACCATGAACAGGCCAGTGGAACAACCCAAGATATAATTAGGTGGGAAAAGGTAGGGTAGCTGAGTAGGACCCTACCATTTAGCCATGCCAAGCATGTGGGCGTAATTCGAGATATATAGAACACATCAGTATAGTGGTACTGTAATGCACAAAACATAGGGTGTACGGGTGCCCAAGGTAGTTGGGCTATGGTATTTTCCATAAGTGAAAATTGAGACAAAATGCGTATTTTCAAGGTAAATGAATGTAGAATTGGTGATTTCAGGACTTAGACGATTGATGGTTTTGGTCAGTTAGGTCTGATACTTCCATAATTTTCCACGAGGATGGTATAGGAAAAATTCGATAGAGTTTAACCCGGGAAAGTTGAAACTTACTTGGTAAGATGTGTAGAGACCATGTTTCACGAGAATTTGAAACTTTAAAGAGGGGGAAGGACTTACGACATGCGGCGATGACAATTGTCATACAAGTCATGGATGTGGATGCATTTGTGAGAAAGGTAAAATACACCATGATATAAAATCGTAATAGTGATGGCAAAAAAAATGAGACAAGACATTACCAAGCTGAAATTGGAAGTGGACCATCAGGAAATAATAGAGTTTCCTTAAGCATTAGAAATTCCTTATTAGTAATGGGATAATATATCCCTACACTATAACAGAGTAAATTACTTCGTAACATGATCACAACTCTTCGGGTGCAAATGGGTCAGGTGATTGGAGTAACTCAAGTTATACCAAGTAAGGACTAAACATAACGTGTGACGGTAAACCCAACCATTATTCTTGAGATATTAAGGTTATATGGGGTACAAGTTGACATTTTATCTAATAGAGTTGAGAGAGTTATGACTCAATTATTGGGAAGAGTTTTCGGGAGACCATGAGTATCGATATGTGAATGTATACGGCCTAACACACCCGCAGGCGGATGGGTAAATTGAGAGTTCTAGTATGTATTGCAAAATATGTTGTATTTGCAAGTATGGGAAGGTTTAGAGTAATATCTTCCACCGATGGAGTTAGTGTACGACGAATCCCCTTAGCTCAATATCGATATGACTCCAATTGAGGCATCATATGAAAAATCTTATCATCCTTGTGCTTATTGGATAGAGGTGTAGGACAATGAGATACTAGGGCCAGAGGAATTTAGGGCCCGTTAACCAGGATTGAAATGATTTGGCATCGCATTGTTGCATGTTGGAATGAGGAAATTGGTACCAAGTGATATGGGATCTTTTTCTATTATTGTTATGTTGGAACCGGTAGCTTACAGGCTTGGGTTCCATAGTCCGTTGATGAGGCAGTATGGCAAAAATGTGTTAACATTGATAGTATATATATTGTGTGTAAAGTATATACCGTATAAATAAAAATAAACTACTGATGCGATATGGTAGTAAGACGAATTCCTATATTTCTAAATACTGATTAATCTACTAGTGTGAGTAGTAGGGGACTAGATATTAATTATCTAAAAATTTAAGTAGTGAAACATAAATGGTAAGGCGTGGAGAGTAAATTATAACATCAGTGAGGTGTTTACTATTATGGGTATTCGGTAATATACTATATGGGCGGTAGGGTATGTCCCTAGTTCTCTTATTTCCTTGTTTCTTTATATATACATTTTACTTACCAAAAAAAACATTTTAAACACCTTTTAATTCCCACTTTCTTACTTACTACTTTAACATCTTTAATACATAAAATCACACCTTTCTACATATTAAAGCCCCATTTTCTCAACATTTGAAATACACACTTTATTTATGAAAATTGGCATCTTAACACCCACTTCACTACTATTCACAAATTTAACCCCTTTAACTTCCATTATTCACTTTTACACTACAATTTATGTAAATCCATATCTTTCATATATTTCAACATTTAACCCACTTTACTTTTGTAAATGAGTTTCACACACTTTAATATACTTATTAAGTGTAGGATTCTCTTTTTCTTTTATCTCCATTTATTCATGTAGAAAATCATACTTTAATATCACAAAATGGATCAAACAAGCCTAATACATTTTGTTTCATAAAATCACATTATTTTCTTGAAAACATCATTGTAACACATCTTATTTTAAAAAATGCCCATGAATAGTAATCTGAATTTTATAACACCTTTTTAAACCCATGTAAACCTTCTTTTAAATGTCCCTTTTTATTCAAAACATTGAGGATGCCAATAAGAAACCCATAGATTCATTATAGATCTTTTCTTACACACTTTTATACCCAACTTGTGTAAAATAGTAATCTATTTTTTTATCAAATTCAAAACCCATTTTAGAGCATTTTATTGAAACCCATTTGCACATGAAATCATATAAATCAACTAATAAACCCCATGGATGAAAAATACCATGAATCCTACATATGTTAAGCCTAATATATGTAAATAACTAACTAAAATTTATACATAACATTAACCCTAAACTAAGGTTAGTAAATCCCACCTCAAAGAGCTCTGGAAATGGTGTAGAGTTTGCAGCATATGGAGGACCCCCCACCTCCAAAGGTGGCCTTGAGGGGGTCTCTGAAAGCCCACCAAAGATTTTCTCCATGAATCCATTCCCCATCTTGATGTAATCTCTCTTCAACCTCCAAGGAACCTTCTTCAAACTCCATCTTCTGGATACCCAACAAGACCTTAAGAACGTCATCTTCTACATTGCAACAAGTCCAAATAAGGTTTTTATGTGTTTGGGAGCTTGGGTGTGGTAGGAGATGGTGAGGATGTTCTGGGCAGAGGGTGTTCTCCCATGGGAGCTCAAAGCTAGAGAGATAAATAATAGACATCTGATGGAGTGTGTTTCTCCAACCCATACGATTTCCCTTCTTATAACCCAAGCAATTAGTTGTTTCCCAAAGAGGAAAACCTTATCTCCCAAAAACCTTCCCATATCAAGTGTTGAAAAACTCCTAGATTGACAGCACGTGCAATCCGAAGGCTAAGGTTGAGACAACACACAAAAAAAAGAAATTCCCGCCTAAGCCATAACTGGGAGGCGTAGTCGACCGGTCAGGGGACCTCGGTTGACCGGGTCCTGTGTAAAAAAAAATATTTTTTAAAAATTTTGCCCCCGTGATATTTTTATATATACTTTTAGCACCACAAATGTTTGTCAAATTATTTTTTATTCCCCATCGAGACTCCTATAAAAATTGCGCAAGTTTCCATTTATGTGTTATGTACCACCAAAAATTGTATCATATTGACCATTCTCGTGTCACCTCCGTTCTTCGACCAATTCGTGCCACAGTAATATAGTAATTATAACTATACGAGTTCAAATGCCCATCCATATAGACCACGTAACGTGAAATTTTCTTGTTAATCCCTATGAGCGACACATCATTTTATGCACAATTCTAGTTCAATCTTTTGTATTTATTTCCTCAATAATTTCTTCGAATAAGATATTCAAATTATAATTAAAATATTTATTTTTAGGGTGGGGTATTACACTTAAAATTATGCATTGGACTTAATTCTTGAGAAGTTAAATAAATATGAAAATGTTGGCATGGATTTTAAATCGCATGACATGTATTGTGTAATGTCTATGGCATACCTTGTGCTCACTAGTTGGTCATCAACCAAATGGATGGTGAGGATATAATTTGGGTGGAGTTGGATGGTCACTAGCACAAATTAACTATGGTGCCTAATTTACCCAAGTATCATATGGTTTACTATGAGCCAGAAATGATGTTATTCAAAGAAAGGTGGGAAAGGTAAACAATAGATGAGCAAATATCCTTGTTACCTGAGTTAAAACACATAGGGAATCCCATTATTATGAGGCCACTTGAGCCATCCGTGCTAAAGCAGGGGTCAATCACGAGGTCAAAAATCAACCGCTCATGAGCAAAAACACGAAAAGTCGACGAAAAGAGATTCGTATGATTTCAAATATGGAAGGGCATCAGTCGAGAGGGAAAATTAGGCAGCTCAGAGACCTAAAAAGAATATACAATGTTCATGCGCCAAGTCCATGGTTCTCTAAGTACACACCCGCATACGGGAAGTACACAAAGGGGATACCAAAATTTTATAGAGACTTTGTGGAAGAAATTATAGATATCAAAGCAAATGGATATTATGATTTTAGATGTGTGTTTAGCTATTTGAGGAATGGGTCTGAGAGTGACGGTGGAGAAATGTAAGAGGGGATTTGATGGACGAAAGTCCTTGAAAATAGTGATTGTACATAGACTGTGTTGGGAGTTGGTTTTCAGAGACTATGCTAAATCTGTTAGACAACTATACTAGCTGTGTAGTAGCAAGTTTTGGATGATTATGTTGGATTATGGTTACCTTGTGGTCGAGTCGTACAAATGTGTGTGTATGTTCGTATCACCGAGACAGTGCCTTACATTTTTACCCATGATAAAGGAACGGACAAAATTTCCTCTATTAATGTAGATGGCTCATATGCGGGAATCATTTTGTCATACTAAAGCTGAAGGATTGTTTGTCCATTACCACTGGTTGCAAGTTACTAGCATAGTTAAGCCTTGCCTGAAGCCAAGTTTTGGATTAATAAATATACTAACTGGATTACTGAATTTGAGAAGATTTCCCCAAAGATGTAGCGACACGCGATGTTCTAATTTAAATCTACTAGTGAGGGATATTTTGTATTTTTTTTTTACGTGTTACTTTATGTGTAGGTAGGGAGTGATGGGTATTTTTTTCTTTTTTTGTATACATGTAACTAAATATTTAGGTTGGGAGTAAGGAATTTTTTTCTTTTGAACACATGTAACTAAATGTTTAAGTAGGGGTTAAGGGATATCGCCTTCTTGCATGTTCTGCGCAAGTAACTCCATCGCTCTGCAAACTTCATCCACCTATTGAACAAAATTTTTGTACAGAAAGCTTCAAATTATATGTATTATAATATTGGTGAGTAATTATTCTTATCGTGAAGTTTTTCGTCCGTCGGACTGACGATTGGTAAGGTTTTGGACTATCGTAATACATAAAGAATCATTGCATGTAATCTTTGCTATAGTCCCACGGGCATGTGACCGATACTGAACGCGACTTATTCGATAGTAAGTGGTCTTGCCAATTTTCTTGATACCATTATTAAATGTCAAACTTCACTTTTGTATATTGCAGTTTTGTTTCCCTTACCGTATCTTATAGGTAACATTCGGTATCGAGGATGATTTATAGATGTCCTAATTGTCGAAGAACTCATTTCGGGAAGTAAGGCTCAATAAATTTGAAGCAAATAATGATCACACTGTATAATGCAACCTCTTGGGATGGTTATGCATCCCTCTCATCCTTATAAGTATCCCAAATCACCTACACACAAACAAAAAATTATGGATTAAAGAATCCCAAAGGTACTTACAAAATAAACAAAACATAATTAAGAATAAAGAAATTACATTGCAAATCGCCAAATTGTTGAGATTTTCTCTGTATTTAATGAGTTGTGTGAATGAATTTTTTTGCGAAACTGAGTACAATGCCCAACGCACGATTCTAAATATTGTGTTATCAAAATCCGTGTTGTAGAATGACCCAAGTTCTCATAAACATAAATACTAACTATTAAAATGGATTAAATATAAAAAAAATTAGGAATATTGATTACTATTGCCTAGATAGGCAACTGCTCATTTTCTTAACACTTGACCTTCATGCAAGTTCAAGTTATCTGTACAAGTGAGAAAGGATTCTCATACCCCACGCAAGTCAGACCACCTTATTCAAATCCTTTAATACTTATAGGTAATAAATAGAGATCTTATTTTTGGTATTATCGAAGAAAACAATATATCCCTGTATGTAGATTATGTACGCCCTAGCACATTGATCTCGCTCCTCACTTGGGGAATTTCTAATTGTGGCCTTTTTCTTGTAATTTATAGTAATCCAATTCAACTGGCCCACATATGCATCACTACACTCTTCTTCAGCATCGCCCTTGCTAACTCCCAAACACTCGATCACTAAATCATTCGATTGGGGCAATTCGTTACCACCATTGTCTCTAAACATTGAATCATTAAATATAGGGACTTGCAATATCTGGGCAACATCATCCAGCGTGATGGTCAACTCCCCAAATGGCATGTGCAAACTATTTGTCTATATCTTCCATCTCTCAACAATTGCCGAAACCAATGCGCAGTCAATATAACGATAATTGAATTTGATCAAGCCTAGTATATTTGTATTCTCCACCTTCGCAATCACTCCTTTACTCATATCTCTTGGCAAAGTCCCTCGTTTAACCTATAATGCCACAAATATGACTCATTAACACTGACTCTCCCGCCAAAATGCTCTCCCTTCTCTCTAGGATTTAGCTTTCCCTACTAACTGGACTCCTCCTCCTAACCATCCTAAATACCTCAACCACCACCTACACTACCCTTTAGCTTCCCTTGATATGCCTATTCTGCCTCTTTCCATGCGTGGAGATCTACCAACCCTCCTCCTACCCAATCTGTCACCTTCGAGTTAGTGACCACCCCTACCAAACCACCCAAACTCAATGCTATTCCTAACCTTATTCCCCGTGACTTAGTTTTTATCCCCTCCTCTTTATGCATTGAGCTTGTTGAAGGGAAGTGTACTGGTGCAGGTGAAGAGGTTGAAGTGGAGTCAAGTCTTGGTACTCTTGTTGTTGTTCAAATTTCTAGAGCTTCTCCTATTGATTATGATGAGCTTAAAGATGGACATATCACTACCTCAGATGGAAGCATTGCCAGAGCTACGCTTTATGTTTTTAGAATTAAGGAACCGAATGAGGATAAAGAGGTGTACTGCGAGTTCTTGAAGATTAAAGGTTTCTCTCATAAGGACATAATGCATTTCAGAGGCCCTGATCGAAGCATAGTCGGCTCCAAACCTCCTATGGAGGCGCAAAATCAAGGGGAGGTGAAATCGCAGAAACCTAAAGTGGCTAAGAAAGTTTTAATGTCTGGAGGGGGATATGAATAATTGTATGGCCCATCCACCTGTGACATCCCGACTAATTAAATATCGGGTAGCTACTCCTTTATTCAAATTAATAGAAAATGTCAAGTTGGTTCAGTTCATAGCATCACTCTCGAGAACATTTTTAAACAATTACTAGCCATCTAATATTTAAAAAGTGAGCTTCCAAATTTTGTTAAATTAAATTAACATGAGACCGATTAATTATAAGATAACTATGCCACATCCACATCATAATCACAATAGAATAATAATGGAATAATAAAATGAGTCTGCAGTAACACTCCCCTGAATAATTCAAATACTGAATAATTCCCAATACAAAGTCTGAATAAATAAATAAATCTAAAACTAAAATGAAACTGATAGTCTGAGAAAGCTGTCTCTAAATGGAAAGGGGAGACATGCCCTAACTGATGAATGATCCAGAAAAGAATCAAATGAAGAATGTGGAGGCATCTAGTATCGAGATCCTATAACTTCCACAATATCTACAGACGTCAATGTAATGGAACTCCTATGCTTGCCGTCCCTGCGACTGGGCATCTAAAAACGTTTTATAAGAAAATAGATTTGAAAGAAAACGGGTCAGAGCCCGAGGTGAAAACAGTTTAAAAATATAGCAAGTGTTTAATTTCATTAAACAGTAAATATTATATAAATGTTAGTTATGTGCTCTCGCATGAGTTCCTCACCCCTCAACTAATGTGCACGCCTAACGTATACCCTTAACCCATCCTAGTTATGCCGCTAACTAAGTAATTTGTAGCACTTCCTGCCTTCACATTATAATATAGGGGTCTATTCGTATCATTCTAATATATTCTGCGTGTAACTCACCTTTACATTAATCATAATTATTACATCAATTACATATCAAATATCACATTTTTAATCCCATTCAAATATCTCAAATATTCGTATTCACAATTTAATAATGAGCCAGTTATAAGTACAAGTATATTATTCTCATTATAAATATACAAATATGGCACCCCTAAGCTAAGTTGTGGTGCACGTATACTCTGCTATCGAATCTCGATACATCACGTACATAAGGACTACGCCTTTCGAATCGCTCAGGAACCGTTTCAATAAACAAAATCACACATATTGGAGGCGAATATAGTTCATATACCCATAGGTCATGCACATACCTATGCTCCCATGGCCAGCTGACTTATTAACTCACAAATAAGACATTCGCAGCCCTATGTCCTTAAGGTACCAATCTAAATCCCCCCGTAGGCACACAAAGATCAGATGGTCCTATTCCGAAAGCCGACCTCCCGTGATAGCAAGTATGGTAGGTATGTCATACACACAATAGTCCATATACTAAGCATTCACACAACTTAGATAATTGTTATATTATTAAAGGTATATTCTCATCCCTATACCATTAGTCTAATTCGTACACGATTATTATTCCTTATTATATATAATACATTTTACCAATAAGTCTCACGTCATATGGTTTCGAGTACTAAAAACCTATCCGAAGAGATTACTAAATCTCCTACGCATCCCACATATCAATTCAGTACTCCGAGGTCCTTATTTACGTCCTAAATCCTAACTTATTACTCCTAAGAATTTCAATCATGTTCTCGTATCATAAAATAGGGAATTACTCGTCGGACACTCGTAAATTCAACACTACATTCCAACTAAATTCTAATATGTTCCGGGCATCAAATATGCCCCTACTGGTCTCCCTAAAGTCCTAATGTATTCACATATTCCCCAACTACAACTTTCGATGGCCGAAAACACTTAAAATCAAAAAGGGAAAAAAGGTCACAGTTTCTGGGGAGATCGATCGATCGACCTATGAATGTCGATCGATCGACCAAAGCAGGTGCAGGCTACGGGTTTCCTTCATTTTTAGTCCTAGTTTTGTCATAAAGCTTCATTACAATATGTTAAATCCCAAAGTAAACATATTGGGTCATTATACTACCTAATTACATGATTCTTAACGTTCCATAACTCTTCAATCATCATCAATTAGACTTTTTTTGGATCAAATCATCCTATTTTCATGAAAAAACCTATTTTTCTATTTTCTTCAAGAATTATCATACCTCTCTTCCCAAATCCATTTTTAATTAATCAAGGGTCATGATTTTATAAATGAAATACTTCCAGAAACAAACTACATGCAAATCCTATCCAGAATTAGAGTTTCATCCCCAAGTTTCATGAGTTTCAATCATTGTTCACGGCTATCATCAAATCCTACACTATCATGGATATATTATTCACTAAAACTTAATGAATAAAATCACTTGCCTGGAAATTTGATGTTTTGATCCACTGATGATGTTAAGGGTGGGTTCTCTTCCTCTCTCCGATCATAATTCCGACGAATAGTGGTGGTGTGTGGTGGTTATGGCCTTACAACCTTCTTGTAACTTCTCCTCTTTCTCACGTTGACCGCTCCTTGCTTTTTGACAGATAATGGCCCTAATATTGGCTGATAAATAAAGCCTAAAATTCGTGGGTCAAAATTCCTTAAAAATTAAAATGACTAAAATACTCTCCTAGGTTGCCAGTTTGGCCTGAAAATGCCCTGGAACCCAAACTAAACTTCGGGCTAGTGTTTTCTGACTATTTCGACTCTTCGGAGCACGCTGGCGCACTCAAAATGACCATATGGATGATTAAATTACAATTTACTTTAAAATTCATTAAAATAACTCCTGACGCGACAGAAATGCGCATCCCAACTTAATTTCCCGAATTTTCGTATTTATAACTCGCGATAATTTTTATAACTTCAATAATCATACATTACCATATTCATTAAGTAATATTCAAAATTATTATCATAATCAAATACCAACTCACGTCTCGCTAGTTTTTAAATCTGGATTAATTTCTAAATAATTATCCCATTTAATTTAATTAATCCCATTAAATAAAATCATTAAAATTACGGGGTATTACATACTTCCCCTTAAATAACAGAATTTCGTCCCGAAATTTGGAAATACAATATACCAGGAAAAAATAACTCTGGATAACGCTCGTGCATCTCATCCTCACGCTCCCAGGTAGACTCCTCGACATTATGATGCCGCCACTGAACAGATACTAACGGTACTATTTCGACCTTAATTTTCTCTCGCTATGATCTAGAATAGCAACCGGCCCCTCCTCATAGGAACTATCTGGCTGTAGATCAATATCCTCTAAAGCAATGTGAGTATGGGCCAAATCATCCCGAAGATATCTCCTCAGTGAGGAAATGTGGAACTCGTCATGGACCCTATGCAAGTGTTTTGGTAACCCAAGTCTATACACGACTAGCCCAATTTGCTCTATTATAGGGAATGGTCCCACTTATTTAGGCGCCAACTTCCCCTTCTTCCCGAAATTCATAATCCCCTTCATAGGAGACACTTTGAGCAGCACCTGGTGCCCCGCATTAAACTCCCGAAAGGACCTCTTGGCATCGGCATAACTCTTTTATTGGTCCTGAGCTACCCGAATACGGCTCCGTATCATCTCTATCCTCGTCAAAGTATCCTGAATCACCTTCGACCCAAGGAGTTTATTATCCCCCACTTCTAGCCAACATGGTGGGTAACGACAAGGTCTCTCGTATAACGCCTTGAATGGAGCCATACCAATAGTGAACTGGTAGGAGTTATTATAGGCAAACTCCACTAGTGGAAGATATTGCTCCAAACCACCTCCAAATTTGAGGATGCACATACGCAACATGTCTCTAACATCTGATTCATCCACTCGATCTGCCCATCTATCTGCGGGTGATATGATGTACTCAGCCGCAACTCCGTACCCATGGATTCCTGGAAACTCTCCCAAAATCGTGACAAAAATATCTTGTCTCTGCCGAACACGATATTGAGAGGCACCCCATAGAGTCTCACCATCTCAGCTATGAAGATCTGGGCATACTGTCATGTAGTGTAGTCTGTCCAAGCTGGCAGAAAGTGGGCAACCTTGGTCAACCGATCCACAATTACCCATATGGAATCGTGGCCTCTCTACGATATAGGTAACCCCGTGATGAAATCTATGGAAATTCTCTCATATTTCCACATTAGAACCTCTAATGGTTGTAGAAGTCCTGCCAGTCTCTGATGGTCCACCTTTACTAGCTGATAAGTGGCACATTTAAACAAACTCGACAATATTCATCTTCATCCCGCTCCACCAGTACTATCGCCTCATATCCTAGTACATCTTATCCCCACCAGGATGCACCGCGAATCACAAATCGTGCGACTTTGTCATTACCTCATGTCACAAGTTTTCCCCTTCAGGAACAACTAATCTCCCATTGAAACGTAAGCCCCCATCCAAACTGACGGTGTAAGACTCAGCCCCCTCTGCTAGTAATCATATTATCTGCTCTTGACAGAATGGGTCTACTTCCTGGGTCTGTACAACTCTTATAATGATATAGGGCATAACTGTCATCACAGATATGAATGATCGGGCCATTGTGTCCTGGTGTCCCAACTCCTTCCACTTCATTTTCCACACCTCGAACACCTCACCTACTGGCCTATGGCTCAATGCGTCTGCTACCGTGTTAGTCTTTCATGGGTGGTATTGGATATCGAACTTATAATCGTTCACAAACTCAAGCCACCGACATTGACGCATATTCAGCTCCTTCTGTGTGAAGAGGTATTGTAGGGACTTGTATTCTGTGAATAAACGAATTTATCCCCCAGGAGATAATGTCTCCAAATTCGAAGAGCAAATACGACTGTCGCTAACTCCAAGTCGTGGGTGGGGTAATTCTTCTCGTGAGGCTTAAGCTTACGAGAAGAATAAGCTATAGCGTGACTCTCCTGCTGCAGTACACCCCTAAGTCCTAGTAAGGATGCATCAGTGTAGACTAGATACTCCACTCTCAGCCTGGGCAATGCTAACACTGGTGTTGAGGTCAACATGTCCTTTAACTCATGGAAAGCCATCTGGCTAGTATCGCTCCAAATAAATGGCACACCCTCGCGAGTCAGATGTGTTAAAGGGCCCGTTATCTTCAAAAATCCCAGAATAAATCTCATGTAGTATCCTGCTTAGCCCAAGAAACTATGTATCTCTGTTGATGTCATGGACTGTCCCCACTCCCTCACCATTGATACCTTCCCCGAATAAATAGATATCCCCCTGTCTGAAATGATATGCCCCAAAAACTGAACCTCCTTCAGCCAAAACCCACACTTCTAATATTTTGCATATAACTCGTTCTGGCGCAGTGTCTACAAAACTTGCCTCAAGTGCTCGGCATGCTCCTCCTTAGTCTGTAAATAAATCAGGATGTCATCTTTGAAGGCGATGACAAACTGATCTAAGAACTCCCTGAACACTCGGTTCATCAAGTCCATGAATACGACGGGAGCATTTTTTAGCCCAAATGGCATGACTCTGAACTCATAGGATCCATATCTTGTTAAGAAATAGTCTTCGCAACCTCCTACTCCCTCATACACAGCTTATGGTATCCCGATCCCAAGTTAATCTTTGAGGAGAAAGTAGCTCTCCTCAACTAATTGAATAGGTCATCGATTCGGGGCCATGAATACTTATTATGTGTCGTGACGTTATCACCTTCTCTTACTACACCGATTTATTACTTATGCAAAACATTCAATGTCACTTCTTATGTCACGTCGTACGGTCCTACTTACCGGGAGTAGGAATAAAATTAAAGTTAAAGATGTGGTTTCCCTTGCGGATGGCAATCAAGGTACTAAACTCGCGTGCTAAAGACCAACCATCCCCAGCTCCTGACGTTCACTAGATTTCATGCGTGGTATGTCTCGCGAAGAGAAATCCAAACAAGGAACCCCCCGATACACTACTAACTAACATTGTTGGTCAACAAAAATGGTGGTCCTTAGTATTTGACTCATACCCCCCATCCCTGCTTCCTGCTAAAATTTGCGCATCTATTCTCATGTTACGAATGAAATATTCATCACATTACTCCTACTAACTTGGCGTTAGTCTCTTCAATTTACCACAAAATTATTCCCATGACCGGAACTATTTCGTTCTATCCAGAATCACTTGAGTAAACATCCCTACCCACTAGGATTTGGTATAATCCGACGACATACTCCGCAAGTCTCTATAGGATTCAATACCTATATATATATATATATATATATATATATATATATATATATATATATATATATATATATATATATATATATATATATATATACAAGTGGTTATGTTTCCTCTCAGATGACACTTAGCACAAATTGTTTTATAACCTGGACTAATGAACACCTAATATTACTCTAATGGTCTATCACCACTCAAACTTTAATTATCCAGTTCAAAATCGGGATGTTAATACATTCTAGGCTCATGTTTCTCAAGTAGTACAAGTAAGTTGTAACGCACACAGGTTATTCAAGATTTTCCCTGAACCTAAAAAGAAATGACTATAAATGATAAAGTATCGTACCTCCAAACGTGGGTGGTAGTTGTGGTAGTAGTGGCATAGCCGCATATCGGGCATTGTAGATGCATCCATACTGTACTACTTGTTGTTGTTGTGAAGTCTGTGTTACTGGGGTGAATATCCCCGCTTCCTCGAGTTGGGTATTCTGTGGGTTCGGGTGGATACCCAATAACTGTTGCAGGTTCCTTCCCTTCCTAGGTCAATCTCGACGGTGGTGGCCCCGTTCGCCGCATATAAAACACTTACAAGCGCAGTTTTTGCTCTGCTTGCCCTGCTGGGCACGTTGCTGGCCCTGATAGTCTAGCTGACTTTGCTAAGTTGGATGAGGCTGTCCTCCAGCTCTTTGCGGGCAAACTTGGCATTTGTGGCCATTTCTTCCACACTTAAAACACCTATTAGTGGTAGCCCTCTTCCCTTGGTTTTGTTAGCTCTGGCGGGTTTGCCTCTTCCCGCCATTTCTATTGTCCTCTTGGTCTTGACGTCTCTGAGGCACTTGTCACTGCGATGGAGGTATTTTCCCGTTGTTGATAACCTTAGCAATGTCTTGATCAACTTCTCTTGTTCTTTTTCTCCTTGTAATCTGTACACTACGATTTCGGTACTGCAAAATTGTGGTAGTCACTGCTTCTGCCACGATGTTCGCTATCTCAGTGATTTTCACTCTTTCCTGTTGTACTTGAGGTACTTGTTGGTCTTGTCCCTCACTTGATCCTTTAGCGGTGTTAGTTTGTATCTTCCTCCTGAGAGACATCTGAAATTCACATGAATTATATAAGTCCATTGACCATATATAACACTGTAGCAGAAGTATGTATTCTACAAAATGTAACAAAGAGTGCAATAGTCCTAGTAATAGGGCTCCATATCAAAGGATACTATGCGAAAAGCATAGCAAGCCGTACAGATCCTAAGGACTCTAGAACCTGATGCTCTGATACCACCTGTGACACCCCGACTAATTAAATACCGGGTAGCTACTCCTTTATTCAAATTAATAGAAAATGTCAAGTTGGTTCAGTTCATAACGTCACTCTCGAGAACATTTTTAAAAAATTACTAGCCACCTAATATTTAAAAAGTGAGTTGCCAAATTTTATTAAATTAAATTAGCATGCAACCAAGTAAATTATAAGATAACTATGCCACATCCACATCACAATCACAATAGAATAATAATGGAATAATAAAATGAGTCTGCAGTAACACTCCCCTGAATAATCCAAATACTGAATAAATCCCAATACAAAGTTTGAATAAATAAATAAATAAATAAATAAATAGATCTTAAACTAAAATAAAACTGAAATTCTGAGAAAGCTGTCTCTAAATGGAAAGGGGAGACATGCCCTAACTGATGAATGATCCAGAAAAGAATCAAATACAGAATGTGGAGGCGTCTAGTCTCGAGATCCTGTAACTTCCACAATAGCTACAGCATGTCAATGTAATGGAACTCCTATGCTTGGCGTCCCTGTGGCTGGGCACCTAAAAAGGTTTTACAAGAAAATAGATTTGAAAGCAAATGGGTCAGAGCCCGAGGTGAAAACAGTTTAAAAATATAGCAAGTGTTTAATTGCATTAAACAGTAAATATTATATAAATGTTAGTTACGTGCTCTCGTGTGAGTTCCTCACCCCTCAACTGATGTGCACGCCTAACGTATACCCTTAACCCATCCTAGTTATGCCGCTAACTGTAATACCCCGTAATTTTATTGATATTTATTTAAGGGATTAATTAAATTAAATGTGAATTAATTGAGAATTAATCCGGATATAAATACTAACGAGATGTGAGTTGGTATTTGATTATTATGTGTATATATGGCAATATATGAATATTGAAAATATTAAAATTGTCGCGAGACTGAAATACGACAATTTGGGAAATTTAGTTGGGATGCGCTTGTCAGTCGTGTTAGGAATGTAATTATTTGAATTAAAAAGTGAATTTTATTTTTATCAACCGAATGGTCATTTTGAGTGCGCCAACGAATCCGGAAGGGTCGAAATAGTCAAAAAACACTAGCCGGGGGTTTAGTTTGGGTCCCGGGGCATTTTTGGGCCATATCGGCAACTTAAAAGGGTATTTTGGTAATTTTAAAAATTAGGGAATTAAAACCCACGAAAATTAGATTTTATATTTATAATTTTAAAGAGGCCACTAAGTCCATTACCAGCAAAAGTTTAGAGAGTGGTCTACGGGAGTTTTGAGAGAAGTTGGAGAGAAGTTACAAGAACCAAAACCAAGCCATCTTCAACCTTGGGAGAAAATCTGTAGAGAAAGGAGAGAATCAATCTTCATTCACCAACATCAATTCTGAAGAACAATCTAAGGCAAGTGATTTGATATTTTTAGTGCATTTAATATGTCTTCCATGTTTAGTGTAGGAATTATCTTATATTGAATTCTTTTAAGAAAACCCATGAAATTGTTGGAGAAACTTTGAATTTGGGTTAGGATTTGCATGTAGAATGATGATGGACTAATTTAATATTCGAAGAGTTATATATGACGATTTAAAAATGGATTTATGATGAGTAAATGGGCATAAGAAAATTATGAGTTGTTGTTTATAGGTTTTGGGGAAATATTTGGAGATTTATATTAATTCCTTGATGATTTGTAAGATTTGACCCCTAAAATATGTTAAGAAATGATCTAGGATGATTAGAAATGGTTTAAAAATGTTGGAACATAAATTTGATAGTCTTAGGGTTGATTTAGAGAAGAGAAGAATTGAGAAAAATGAACTTGGGAATTTCTGGGCTGAAACTGCCATCTTGTTAGAAGACCTGCCCAGGTCGTTCGAACGACCTCGTTCGAACGAACTTCTAACGAGATGATAGTATCCCTTCTAACGAGTTGGTATTTCGTTCGAAGCCCTTCATTCGAACGAACTCGTTCGAACGACCTCGTTCGAACGAGTCTTCTAACGAGTTGACAGAATGGCCTTTTTGGCTTGAATTGATTTCTAGTACCCCGTAGACTTATTTAAATGGTGAAATAACCTTCCCTTATTAACTAGTGGGTATAGTTGGGAGATTGGGGTACATTGAGGAGTAAAACTTAGAATTGTGTATTATACCGGATGACATTTGTGGTGTGGGAAGCGAGTAACTAATCACGACGTGAGAAGAGTTGATAACTTAAATACATACGAACCGGGGACTTGTGAGTTGTATAACACTAAATGTTGGTATAAGAACGAGAAGTATACCACTGATGAAATATTGTGATATCTAAGATGTGTGAATGCTTAGTATATGTAATTATCTGTGTATAACATACCTACCGTACTTGCTATCATGGGAGGTTAATGTTCGTTTAGGGCCATCTAATCTTTGTGTGCCTACGGGGGGGATCTAGATTGGTACCTCGAGGACATAGGTCAGAGAAGGACTTATTGAGAAGTTAATAAGTCTGCTGATCATGGGAGCGTAGGTTTGTGCGTGACCCATGTGATGTGAACTATGTTCTCCTCCATTGTTCGTGGTTGTTGATTAATGAAATGATTCCTGAGAGATTCGAAATACGTGGTCCTCATGTACGTTATGTACCGGGATTTGATAGCAGACTATGTGAGCACCGCAGCTTAGTCTTGGGGTGCTAGTGTTGTATATTTATGATAAGAATAATATACTGTTAATTGAAATGAATTGTCATGATTAAATGTGAGTATTAATAATAGCAATAGTTTGTAAAGTGAAAATGGAAGATCTCTAGTAATTAGTAGTACTAACATGGGAAAAACTGTGTAGCAAGTTATAGCACTGTTAACTAAAAGTTATTGGGAATTGAATTGGATGTTGTATAGAAATGTTAGATTTTAGTATCGGACTAGTTAGATATGGGAACAACTAGAATGGGTACGGGTACGATAGGAGTGCACAATTAGTTGAGAGGTGAGGAACTCATGTGAGTGCACACACTATCATGTACTTTATATTCCCTGTTTAATGATATTAAACACTTGCAAATTTTTAAACTATTTTCACAATCGGGCTCTGACCCGTTTACTTTCAAATCTTTTTTTTTTGCAAAACCTTTTAGGTGCCCAGCCACAAGGACACCATGCATAGGAGTTGTATTCAGATGACGTGCTGTAGCTGCTATGGAAGTTACAGGACCTTGACAGTAGACGCCTCCATCTTCGATCTTGATTCCATTATCAGATTTTCTTATTTTGTTAGGCATATCGCCCCATTCCTTTGGAGACATCTTACATTTCAGTTATTTCAGACATTGGGTTGTAATTAATTTAGTGATGCAGACTTGGTATTTATTTATTTCAATATTTGGATTGTTGTGAAGAGTATTCCTCCAAACTTATTATTAGTTTATGGATATTCTATTGTGACTATGTTGTGGTGATTATGTTAGCATTTCATAATTCACTTATTGTATGCTTATCAAATTTAATTAAAATTGGCAACTCACTTTTTAAATACTAGGTGGTTAGTAATTAGTAAAATGTTTTCGACAGTGATGCTATGAACTGAACCAACTTGGTATTTTGCATTAATTTAATAAAGGAGTAGCTACCCGGTATTTAATTAGTCGGGGTGTCACACTAACTAACTAATTTGTACCACTTTCTTCCTTCACATTATAATATAGGGGTCTATTCGTATCATTATAATATATTCTGCGTGTAACTCACCTTTACATTAATCAGAATTATTACATCAATTATGATATGAAATATCACATTTTTAATCCCATTCAAATATCTCAAATATTCGTATCCACAATTTAACAATGAGCCAGTTATAAGTACAAGTATATTATTCTCATCATAAATTTACAAATATGGCACCCCTAAGCTAAGTTGTGGTGCATGTATACTCTGCTATCGAATCTCGATACATCACGTACATAAGGACTACGCCTTTCGAATCGCTCACGAACCGTTTCAATAAACAAAATCATACATATTGGAGGCGAATATAGTTCACATACCCATGGGTCACGCACATACCTATGATCCCATGGTCAGCTGACTTATTAACTCACAAATAACCCATTCACATGCCTATGTCCTTAAGTTACCAATCTAAATCTCCTCGTAGGCACACACAGATCAGATGGTCCTATTCCGAAAGCCGACCTCCCGTGATAGCAAGTATGGTAGGTATGTCATACACACAATAGTCCGTATACTAAGCATTCACACCACTTAGTTAACTGTTATATTATTAAAGGTATATTCTCAGCCCTATTCCATTAGTCTAATTTGTACACGATTATTATTTCGGATTATATATAATACATTTTGCCGAGAAGTCTCACGTCATATGGTTTCGAGTACTAAAAACCTATCTGAAGAGATTACTAAGTCTCCTATGCATCCCACATATCAATTCAGTACTCTGAGGTCCTTATTTATGTCCCAAATCCTAACTTATCACTCCTAAGAATTTCAATCATGTTCTCGTATCATAAAATAGGAAATTACTTGTCGGACACTCGTAAATTCAACACTACATTCCAACCAAATTCTAATATTTTTCGGGAATCAAATATGCCCCTACTGGTATCCGTAAAGTCCTAATGTATTCACATAATCCCCAACAACAACGTTCGATGGCCGAAAACACTTAAAATTAAAAAGGGGGAAAAGGTCACAGTTTCTGGGGAGATCGATCGATCGACCTATGAATGTTAATCGATCGATCAAGCAGGTGCAGGCTACGGGTTTCCTTCGTTTTTAACCCCAGTTTTGTCCCAAAGCTTCATTACAAGATGTTAAATCCCAAAGTAAACATATTGGGTCATTATACTAGCTAATTACATGATTCTTAACGTTTCATAACTCTTAAATCATCATCAATTAGACTTTTCTTAGATCAAATCATCCTATTTTCATGAAAAAAAAATATTTTTCTATTTTCTTCAAGAATTATCATACTTCTCTTCCTAAATCCATTTTTAATTCATCAAGGGTCATGATTTGTAAATGAAATACTTCCAGAATCAAACTATATGCAAATCTTATCCAGAATTAGAGTTTCATCCCTAAGTTTCATGAGTTTCAATCATTGTTCATGGCTATCATCAAATCCTACCCTATCATGGATAAATTATTCACTGAAACTTAATGAATCAAATCACTTGCTTGGAAATTTGATGTTCTGATCCATTGATGAAGTTAAGGGTTGGTTCTCTTCCTCTCTCCGGTCACAATTCCGACGAATAGTGGTGGTTATGGCCTTGCAACCTTCTTGTAACTTCTCCTCTTTCTCACGTTGAGCACTCCTTGCTCTTTGACTAATAATTGCCCTAATATTGGCTGATAAATAAAGCCTAAAATTCGTGGGTCAAAATCCCTTAAAAATTAAAATGACTAAAATACCCTCCCGAGTTGTCGGTTTGGCCTAAAAATGTCCCGGGACCCAAACTAAACCCCCGGATGGTGTTTTCTGACTATTTCGACCCTTTTGGACACGCTGGTATACTCAAAATGACCATACGAATGTTAAAATTACAATTTACTTTAAAATTCATTAAAACGACTCCTGACGCGACTAACACGCGCGTCCCAACTTAATTTCCCGAATTGTCGTATTTATGACTCGCGACAATTTTAATAACTTCAATAATCATACATTACCATA
This sequence comes from Sambucus nigra, assembly GCA_949130495.1. NCBI lineage: Eukaryota > Viridiplantae > Streptophyta > Magnoliopsida > Dipsacales > Adoxaceae > Sambucus > Sambucus nigra. Next base: position 350,551,131 of record OX422221.1, read on the forward strand.
TTCGCCCAGCAATATTCAACATTATTTCATAATCAAATACCAACTCACATCTCGCCAGTATTTAAATCCGAAATAATTTCCAAATAATTATCCCATTTAATTTAATTAATCCCATTAAAATAAAATTAATAAAATTATGAGGTATTACACTACCTACCCCCACTCCAACAAAGTCCTAGATGGATGTCGTTGCTAAGAAAAGAATGACTAAGTTTAATCCCACTTACCACAAGAAGATCACAGTATCACCCCCTGGAGGTAGCTACTAGGGGTTACTCTAAATGGGAAAACAGTATGGTGGGGTATTTTTTGGGATGAAACCTCCCATACATCCTAGTTTGCAACACTGCCCATGGGCTTTGGGATAAGTTTGGCCTCTCCCAAATTGTGGTCCATAATAATGGATTCTACTTCTTTATGTTTGACAACTCTAACATGAGGGATATTGTTATTAATAATGGACCTTGGCACTCTGTGGTCAATCCAATCATCATCCATAAATGGACTCCTAATTTCATTTTCTATAGAGAAACTACCGAGAAGGTACATGTGTGGTTTAAATTCCATAATATTCCTCTACAATTCTGGATGGAGGATGGTCCAAGTTATGTGGCAAGCTCAATGGGCATCCCTTTATATGCTGATAGTGTAACTGAGGAGATGCAAAGAATTAGCTATGCAAGAATATGTGTGAAGTTAAGTGTTATGGAGGAATACCCTAGTTTTATTAATGTAAGAATGGAAGATGGTACCATAGCAGTGGTTGGAGTGGAATATTAAGAGAAACCCCCCTTATGTGTTTAATGTGGCATCTTTGGTGCTTTGTTCCAATGCAAAAAAATCAAGAAGGCATGGGTTGCAAAGAATAACAGGGAAGAGGTATTCCCCATCATTAGTCAAGTTAAGATTAAGAAGGCAATGGAAGAGGTATGGTCCCAAGTGTAGCACAAAACCTCAAAGCGTCTACCTGATAGGAGTTTGGTAGAACTTGGTGATATAGCATGTGTGAAGCATGGTTGTCCATCTAGGGAGGGACCTATGGAAGCCTCATCTTCTATTGCAAGCTTTGACAATACTGGTACCAACTATGAACCCTTGACTACCTTTAATCCCTTTATTTTACTAAATGATGATGGTGATGAGGATTTAGCTATGGATACTACCCTACCCCTTCTGGTATTGCCCTGAAGATTAAGGCTATAAATGAACTAGCAAAAGGAAAGAGCATATCCATTGAGAAGATTATTACCAACAGTTTGATAAGCAGCAATGGGAATGTTAAGAAGATGTCAGGTAACAAATCCAAAAAGTTTTAATGACCAAGATAGGAACTCAAAATATTAAGGGACTTAGTTCACCGCACAAATAATTGGAAGTTAGGAAACTAATTAAGGATAACAACTTAGTTATCATTAATCTTGTGGAGACTAATATTAGAATGAATAACATGGTGAATGTCAAGAATAATTGTTTCTATCATTGGGATCTTATCCATAATTATCCTATTGATGGGAGGTGGCAAGGGTTATTGTTGGATGTAACCCTAATATTATGCTTCTCATAGACAAGCAATATTGTGCCTAGTGAAGATCATAAGTACCAGTTATTCTTTTTGTGCTTCTTTAATTTATGGGATGACCTACCTGACTAAAGGAGAAGTTTGTGGTCCTTTCTTATCGAGAAAATGGAGGAGGACAATAATAGGCCTTGAGTTCTTATAGGGGATTTTAATGTTGTTAGATGCCAAGAGGAAAAAAGAGGGATAAATGTTATTGACTTGGATGCTACTGATGAGTTTAATAGGTGCCTTATTGAACTTAATGCTAATGATATGTTTTTTATTGGCCTCCGGTTCACCTAGAATAATAATTAATTAGGCCCCTATAATGTCCAATCTCGTATTTAAAGGGTGATCCATAATGGTGAATGGCATGTCTCCTTCACCAACTCCCAGGCCACCATCCTTCCTAGTGATGTGTCTGATCATAGTCCTATTATTACTTTCATTGATATTACCATCTCTAGAAGACCTGAGCGTTTCAAAATTTTCAATTTTTGGATGAACCGTGATGATTTCCTCCCTATCCTCCATGAGGCTTGGTATTTTGAGGATGAAGGGAACCCTATACTGAGGCTCTTTAGAAAGCTTTCTAGAGAAATTCTCTATAAAAAGCTTTAACAATAAGATTTTCAATAAGTTGTCTCTCAGAGTGTCTGACCTCAATTGTAGACTGGATGTTATTCAAATTGAGTTGGATAGAGATGGCACTAATGTGGCTCTCCAAGTTGAGGCTAAAGGGGTCTTGAACTCTTACACTCTTTTAAGAAATGATGAGGAGTCCTTCTTTAGACAGAAGGCAGGGACTAAGTGGTTGCAGTTGGGGTACCAAAATAATTCTTTCTTCCACAAGAAAGCTAATCAAAGTTTGACTAGGAGGAAAATTATTAGTATTGAGAATGAGTATGGGCAGATAATTGAAGGGTGTGATATGGTTTCCCTTGAAGCTATTAATTACTTTTAGAGCCTCTTACGGAATATGATGCATTGTGTGGATGCAAACATTATTCGTGATGAGGTTATTACCAAAAAACTAACTTTTGATCAAGCTGACATGCTTGGGAGAGAGGTCACTTATGATAAAATCAAATTGGCCATGTTCTCAATTGGTTCTGACAATGCCTTGATCCCTGATGGTTTTAATAGTCTCCTCTTCAAATAAAACTAGGATATTAGGCCATTTATTATCTCTTCTACACTAGCTAGTTCTTTGACCAGTGGAACTTTATAACTCTTGCCCTTATTCCCAAGGTCCTTACCTCTATTAGTATGAAGGAGTTTAGGCATATATCTTGTTGCAATACCACATACAAGTGTATCTCTAAAGTGCCCACCTTAAGACTCAAGAAGATGATTCCCTATCTCATAAGTTATAACCAAGTAGCCTTTGTCTAAGGTAAATCTATTGTTGATAACATTTTTATTCTGTATGAATTAATGAGGAATTATTATAGGAATTCATACCCTCCGAGATGCTACATCAAAATTGATATCCTAAAAGCCTATGACACTATCAATTGGGAGTTCTTGTTTGACATATTAATCCATGTTGGTTTCCTAACCAAGGCCATTGGTTGGATTAAGAAGTGCATGGCTACTACAAGGTTCTCTATAAGCCTTAATGGGGATATAAATGGTTTCTTTAAGGGGGTAGGGGACTTAGACAAGGGGCCCTCTTTCCCCCTACATTTTCATCCTTGTGATGGAGGTGTTCACTGGGATAATCAATAAATCCTTTGTCTCCCATTAGTTCACCTACCATCCTAAGTGTAAGGAAGTTTCTTAGAGCCAAATAAGTATTGGTAATGATATGATACTGTTTGTTGGTGGTGATGTAGTGTCTTGCAACATTTTCAAGAAGGACATTTCTAATTTCAGCTCAATTTCCGATCTTAATGTCAACCTGGAGAAGATCCACTTGTATAATGCTGGGATCTCTGATGAGGGTATTGAGGAGCTCCAGATCATCCTAGGCATCCAACATGGTACCCTCCCCCCCTTTTAAGTACCTTGGGGTGTCTCTCATCACCACAAGACCAAGAAAAAAGATTGTAATTATCTTGTTGATAAAATTACTATGAGAATCATGTGTTGGACTAACAAATTAGTTATGCAGGAAGGCTGATCCTTGTTAAGTTAGTTATTTTCACCATTCAGGTGTACTGGGCTAGCATCTTCATCTTGCTTAAGAGTGTCATTAAGAAGATTGAGTAAATTATAAGGAACTAATTATGTAAGGGTGATGAATCTAAAATCACTGGGGCCAAAGCGGCATGGGAGAACCTATGTTCATCTTAAGATGAAGGTGGGCTTAATATTAAAATCCTTGAGACCTGGAACATAGAAGCTACCGCCAAACATCTTTGGAACCTGTGTAGTAAAAAAGACAGTTTGTGGATTAAGTGGTGCAACATTTACAAGATCAAAGGAAGCCTATGGGCTTTGAATATTCCAAATGATGCTTTATGGAGTTGGAGGAAAATACTAAAGTTGAGGGAGAAATTTAGAAATCAGATTAAGACCTGCATTGGTAAATGGTTCCCAAAATTTTATGTGGTGTAACTTTTGTCATCTTAATGGCCCACTTCATCCCCTATATGGGGATAGTATTATCTATGACTCGGCTAGAAACTTGAAGGCTAAAGTCTCTAACTTTGTCCACACTAGTGAGTGGAATTGGCCTGCAACTATGACTTCAGAGCTGAATGAGATCAAGAATGCTTGTTTGCCTCCCATTAGCGAGCGTGTAACTGATAGAGTGCTATGGCAAGCCAACCATAAGGGCCAGTTTACTATCTCCTCTGCTTGGAAGATGTTAACTCCCTCTCTCCCTTCTATTCGTGGAGTAATTTGATTTAGAGTGGGGTGTGTATTCCAAAGTGCTCTTTCATTACTTGGTTGGTTTGCAGGAATGCAATTAACACTAAAGTTAAACATCACTCCTCGGGAATTACTGAAAATGATTTGTGTGGTGTTTGTGGGACTGAGCAGGATTCCTATAACCACCTCTTCTCACAATACAACCTGAATAAAGATATTTGGGAGGAAATTTTACTCAAAAATCAATGTTATAAAGAGGTGGAAAGTTGGGATTATGAGTTGCATATGCACATCAATAATTATAGTACTGAGTACTTCTTTAACAAAATCAGATCCCTCTCCTTCACTACTACTATCTATTGCACTTGGACGGAAATGAATGATTGAAGTTTTAAGCACATTTTCAAAACTTTGGACACCATTGTTGGGGACATTAAAAACATGGTTAAAGCTAAAATCCTAACATGTAAAAAATCAAGGAGAGATTATGCAAAAAGGATGGTTTGTATGTATTGGAATATTCCTGAACATATGTTTGTTTAGGCCTTTTTTTGATGTTTTGATTGAGGCCTTTTGGGTTTGTTTGTTCTGTTTTGCCCTTGGGGTATTCCCATAGGCTTTTTGTTTGAGGTTTTTTCCTCTTTCTAGCTCTTTTGTTCATATATACAATTAATCCCCCCCCCCCCCAAAAAAAAAGAAAATGCCACAAATATGATTACTAAACAAGAAAATATGATAAATTTTAAAAAGTTAAACATATAGTATGGTAATTTACCATTGAACTAGTCCATATCCCAAATGCAACATGGTCCTTAAAGTGCTTGAGGAGTGTAAGTTTTTTTTGGTCCCCTGTAATTATCAGTCATCGTAACCTGAGCTAACTTCTTGTTAGTGTATGATGGAATATTTGATGGGCCAACATCTAAATTAATAAATGGATGACTATCGAATGCACCAAGCTCAATATGTGTGTTATCCCCATGGCTACACTCATCCTCATGTGCAAGATATACATCATCATCTACATAATGAACATCATCCACAACATCATCCATTGAATCCTCTACATGTGCAACCTCCCAAGGAGCGTCCAAGGTCACACCAAGATATAAAGCATGTAACTATTCTTGGTGCTTCCTCTCGAAAGAAGTAATTGGCTGCCTCTTCGAACGTGAATAACATATCATATATTCCATGTTTTAACCTACATTAAAACAAAACATAAAGCACATTGCATAAATGAAGAACTATATAAAGCATTGATTTTCATAAAGGAACCTATCTCATATATATCTATACACACACATTTTCTTTAAATAATAAGGAAGTAATATAATATATTATGTAATTTACATTAAGTATTATTGTCTAAATACACTCATTTGGGGCTTAAATGTTGAGTAAAACAACTTAACTCGTGGGAAACATAACGAAAAGAACTTCAATATTTGGGCCAAACATCACAAATGATGCATTTTCCTAAAACCTAGCCCAGTTTGGTGGAAAAGAAACAAATTCAACTTGAATGCTCAGGGTCACAACCCTGAAAAAAACCATTGCATAATAGCTAACTTTGTTCATCCGAAACATACTGAAGAAAAATCATAAACTCGAGGTCATAACCCCGAGAGAAACCCTAAATATTTTTTTTTCATTTTTACCATTGGTTTAGGGCATAACTAGCAAGATTTTGTTTTTCCTTCAGTGTCGGGATGCCAAATCACTGTGTATCTACCTAGGGTTTTGTACGCAACTTTTGAATCAATTATGGGTTGTTAACCTTAAATTCATTTGTTATATGTTGTATACGTTTGACAATCCAAATGCATTGTATTATATGTGTTTAACAATCCAAGAACCACAGTGATAACATGTAGTTTTCATGTAGTCAACAATCAACCCTAGCAATGAATATTATATACATTTTGGTGTTAATGATGTTCATGATGTTGAGTACCAACCTGATTTTATGGTGCTGATGATGATTTGATATTGATCTTTGCAGCTTTTGAGGTTTAGATGTTTAGAAATTGAGAGGTTTAGATGATTAGAAGTTAAGAGGTTTAAAATGAAGGAGGGAAAATTAACAAATGGAAAATTTGAACTTTAAATAGTTAGATGCCCACTTGGTGGTATAATAAAGTGAGAAATGGGTTTGTACGGTATTAACTTGTGTGGTATTATGGAGTAAAAATTGGGATGCTCTTAGTGCCCACCAAAAATGAGTCAAAGTACTAGAATTTTAAATAAACAAGACATAATAAGAAAGTCTGAAGATAAGGTTATGCAATAAAGTAAATAATCGCCTGGACCACATAGCAAAATAAAAATAAAGGAACTTATACGGCACGTGTAGACCTCCATGAAATACATAACGCTTTCGAGCATTCTGGTACTTCTACTCCACTCTTGAAACTACTTCTTAGTTGCGTCCATTGAATAGACACACCCGAGAATGAAAACTCAGGTCGGGTCAGTACTGTAAGGTACTGATGTGAGACAAGTTATATTTATCAATATTTTATTTTATAAACATCGATCACAATTAATTCCATTAATACTTTCGAATGCAATTGCTAAGGACAAGACAAGTAGTAATCTACCATACTACTAGACAAAAGGGTAATTTCCCACGTGTCGTAGAGTAGAGTAGAGAGTTTCTTTCCCTTTCTCTACACTACACCTTACATTATATATATAAAAAAAACATAATTGGCCCACCCAACAAAATAATCAGTATGACCTACCCCCTACATGAGAAAGTTATCATAAATGACAGGGAGATAATGAGGAGTGGAAATCAAATCCCATTATTTCATGTTCAAAACTTTTGAATTAGCCAAAATGTAAAGAACATAGGTCGTGCACAGTTAAATTTTCTAGGGGCCCCCAAGACAATGTCATGAAAAATTACTCCATATGGGTTAATGATTTCCTTTAAAATAATTATTACAAATTATTCATTTGTATTTTTTGTCATTTAAGTACAATTATGAGTCATTAAATCACATTTCCCCAAACTATCTAAATTTCGAAAAGTCTTCTAATAATACCTAGTTCAAGTATGCAAAAATCCTAGATGCCCCTTTCTATCCCAAGTGGGTGAAGTTAATACTTTTTAGGGTTAAAAACATATTCGTTCCCAGATGTTTCGGTGTAGTACCACTTTGGTGCCTTATGTTCCAATTTTCTCAACTAAACCTTTTAAGTTACACATTGCTCCTATCAGGATCAATTTTAAACATGATGTTTTTTTTCAATATTGGAACCCACGCATGTGCAGGTCATGTGACCTTAAATGAGATCTAAAATTGTCAAATTACTACCAGACCTATTTACCCCAAGTCAAACCTTTCTCAATAACCCAATACTTGCATTTCTTAGAACTAGAGTTTTTATATTTGAAGATTCAATAAACAATTTCTTGGAGATGAGTTGGGAAATTAGATAAGGAATTGCATGAGAATATGGTTCCCCAATATACATTGAGTTTCTTCAAATAAGATTTGTGATTTGTAATTTTATCCTTTTATGCATGATAACATTAAAAGTGTATTGAATTTTATGCATGAAATGTCCTTCCATTTTGTAGCTCAAGTATCATATTTTTTTCAATTAAAATGCACCATGGTCGTCAAGTCCTAAGGTTATCTGAAGGAATATATGTTGGGTGAAATTTCTAGGTAACATTCATTGATTATTGCGATTTGGACAAACATTATTTTCTTGAGTTGGATAAGATTTCAAAATAGCTTGACTATTATGGAAGAAGCAATTTTTATATAGAGTTCCACCTAATGTTAATGAGAATGAAAGTGATAAGTACATTATTGATGGGCAATTGGAGATATACATATATTGTCACTCATTATCCTTTATGTTTTAGCAACTTTTCAGCGATATTGGAAATGATAATAAAAAAGCAATGTTGTTACTTTGGATGATGTTGATGACTAAAAAGATAATAGTGAGTTATCAGATTATGATACATTATATGAGAGTGATTATGAAGATTATAAAAAAAATTCTTGCAAATGTTGATAAAGATGCTATGTTTGGTGGAAATGAGATGAAGGTTGGGGTTGATGATGCATAACTTAGTACATGGGCATAAAAAGAATCTTAGAATGATAACAAAGATGTTTTTTTTTTTGTAATTAAGTATATTAAAAAAAACAAAAAGGATATACAAGGAAACAAGACAAAGGCCATAAGCTAGAGGTAGGGCATACCCCACCCCCACAAAAAAAACACAACAAGACCAATACAAGATCATCCCATCAAACAAGGCAAGACCAACACAACCCACCAGAAGGGGAACATAATGGATTATAGGAATAGCATGGACTCAAGAAGCCCCCATTGGTTGGATAACAAAGATGTTGGTTAAAAGTCTGATGAATTACGTACTATTAAATATGAATGTAATTCATATGATGATGGGAGAGCACCAAATGATCCCAATTTCAATGCAACAACTGACATGGATGATCTTATTTTTTAACTTGAGATGGTATTCACTAATAATAAGGAATTAAAGGAATAAGTAAAGTCGTATGCAGTCAAACTTGGAAGACATATAAGGTTCACCAAAAATTATTTAAAGAGAGTAAGGGAGAAATGAAAGGAGGGATGTCCATGGACTATAGATGCATAAAAAATGCAAGATTGTGATAATTTGTAAGTGAAAACATTTACACTTAAGCACACTTGTAATAGGGAATTCACTAATGGACAAGTGACTTTAAATTAGTTGTCAAGTAAATATATTGACACATTTAGGTTTAATCCAAAAATTCTGATCAACTCATTCAAGGAGGAAATGATGAAGGATTTTGTTGTGAACGTTTATAAGGCCCAATTATACAAATTCAAAAGGAAAACAACAAAATGAACAATAATTCAAGTTATGGAAATATATGGAAGAGGTAAGAATAAGTAAACCTGGAACAACAAACATTATGAAAGTTGTTGATGGTACACTTGTAATGCCCTGTAATTCTAACGCGTTTTAAAATTTAATTTATATTGTGAAATGTCATTAATCTGCAGTGACATCACTAGACTTATTTTATATTGTATGTGTGTATGTGTATATATTTAGAATTATTTAAATTCAATGTAATACACATATATTAATTAATAACTATTTAATAAATAAAATTAATGAATTATTTTAAACTCGAATAAATGTAGATATTAAAATCATGATGGGATAGTTCAGATGACTTGTGGGGTAAGTAGAATGCCTGATTGTACCTTAAATTGATGGGTTTTAATCCCTATGGGTTAGTATATAGCTTGGGCAGGGTTTTAGACTAATTGGTTATGGTTTTGGACTTAATGGGTCAAGGTTGATAAGAGGCCCGACCCTAATTTCGTGGTTAACAAGATAAAAAGGGGATTAGGATTATTTTAGTTTATTTTACCACTTTAGAGAGACCCTAAGACTATAGAGAAGCTAGAGAGAAGAGACAACTTGGAGAAGAGGAAAAGGGGGACAATTGGACTTGGAGAATGAAAGAAATGGAACAATTGCATTGGGACTTCGTCTCTCAAATCAAGGAAAGTTTAGTAAGTAAATTAATATAATTTCTTTCGGTACTTGGATATAGTTATTCATTGGATTCTAAATTTAATTACACACATACACATACACATACACATACAATATAAAATAAGTCTAGTGATGTAATTATAGATAAACAACATTTCAGAATATAAATTAAATTTAAAAATGCATTAAAATTATGGGGTATTACATTCTTCCCCACTAAAATAAGAAATTTCATCGTCGAAATTCAAATTTTATACTTGATTAGAATAACTCTAGATATCTTGCCCACATGTCGCCCTCTCTCTTCCATGTGGACTCTACCTCGTAATGGTGTTCCCAATGGACTCGAACTAACAATATGACCTTCGATCGCAATGTTTATTCTCTTCGGTTAAGTATGCACTACGGTCGCTCCTCATAACTAGCATCGGGCTGCAGCTCAATTCCGTTGAGGTCGATATGCTAGTATGAGTCCTCGTCCCTAAAACATTTCCTCTATATTGATACATAGAAAACATCATGTACTCACTAAAGATGGTTGAGTAAGTCCAGTCGATATGCCATCAAGCTTACCCTATCCAACATCTTGAAAGGACCAAAGTAGTTGTAACACTCCCTATTTTTAAAACATAAAATCTATTCGGAATTTAAAATTTCGGGTAAAAATAAATTTTTGGAAAATAATTATTTTCATATTTAAAAATATTGATCTTAATTTATATAAAAATAGGAGAGTTTTTCCGGAATTGAAATCGGATTCAAAATAAAATAGTTTTGGATTATATAAAATAAGGGGGAAATTCAAATTTTAGGTAATCCAAACCGGTTCGGATGGAGGGGCGAACCGATTCACTTGCACAGTTTTGCAAAATTAAAACTCTTCAATTCTAATGTTGTGTAGGACTCAAATTCTTTGTGAGATAAAAACACAAAGTGACAGGTTAAGGGGTTTTAAAACATATTTTCACCTTCTCCAATAGTAAGAAACTCCCATAATTTCCATACTCTCTTTTCTTCCAAACCTAAACCTTTCAAACTCAAGATTTAAAGAACTTAATCGGGATTTCTCAAGATCGTCCAAGAACGCGTCTTTCTTATTTTCTCGAGAGGAACACAACCAACAAATCAGATTCTTCAAATGATTTTTATAGGCACGAATACTTCTGCTATTCCCCTTTGGTATTACGCATTTTAAATGTTTCCTAAACACTAATAATTATTGTTTTCTTAAATTTAATTAGAAATATGAATTAGGAAAATTGAAACTAAAGTTTGGTAGTGATTTTATTCAAATATATAATACGAATTAAGACTCAAAATCCTTGCATGCTTAGATTAGAGGTTTGAATTCCATTAGAATTTATGATGTTCACATGTTAAATATAATCGTTTGAATTTTATGAATGGAATTTGACACATAAAACCATGTTATTTATGTGTTACCTGTAGAATATAAATTTATTGTTGTATGATAAAAAAAATATGAATGTGAATAGGAATTCTTATTTTTTTGGTAATTAGGATGTATATTAAAAAACAAAAAGAAAACTGTACAACAAGAGAGGGGGGAAATCCCTAGAACCAGGATCAAAAGAGAAAACCTAGAAAGAAGCTAGGAAAAAAACAAAGCAACCACCAAAAGAGGAGGCAAAATACAAGGAAAAAAAGTTTCAAAGCCCTAGCAAACAAAAATAGAAAGGCACTCCTAGCAGTAGAGCAGTTGCTCATCATTCAGGCCCCAATTCATACAAATCACCCAGTTGTTGAAATTTCTTCTAGATTTTGGCCACTGTATGGATTTGCATTTAGTAAATAAGGTAATCTTCTCCATGATGATGGAGAAAGATCTTGTATTTTGAATTGAAAACTCTCTTATTTTTATCAATCCATAGATAGTAAATGGTGGTAGCAAAGGTTGTTCTTATAACCTTGTAAATAAGGTCCCCCCCCCCCCCCCCCCCAAAGTTTGGAGTGGCATCATGCAGCACATTGTCCGGATTTTATAAGAGTTTCTAAATTAGACCTCCTTCCAAATGGCAATTGAGACTGAGAAATTAAAGAAGAGGTTATATATATTTTCAATGACAGTATTGCATAGGCCACAAAGGTTGTTTTATGAAACTCCCCAACTATATGTCTTGTTCTTTGTGTTGATTGTATCATTACAAACCAACCATAGGATAAAAGAACATTTAATAGTATTACTGTTGTTCCAAGACAACTTTGACCAGCTAACATAAGGACCATGCATGCTAGTAGAGTTCTAAGAAGATGAGGTAGCAAACTGACCAATTCACATGGCCTTCCATTGAGTATTTTCTTTGTTGAGTGGATGTATTTGAGGAAGAGTTGCATCTTTGATCTCATTTAGCTCTTAATTAAAAGTTGCAGGCCAGGACCATACATTATTGGAGATAAAATTAGCCACTTTAGCTTCGTGATTGCTAGCAGCATCATAGGTGCATCTATCACCATATAGGGTCCACAGAGGACCATTTGGGTACCAATTATCATGCAAAAAGAAAGTTTATAGTCCATTGCCGATGATGGACATAACAAGAGGTCTGGTAGTACTTCTGAGTTTCATGAGTTTGGACCAAGTCCATGAAGCATCATTAGGAAGAGGAATGTGCCACAAGCTTCTGCCTTTTAACTTGTATGTGTGGAACTATTTTACCCATAGATTAACCTTATTTAAGAGAGGTTCCATAAGAGTTTGATCATAGAAGCCATATTCCACTCTTGGATATTCTTATTCCTGGCCCACCTTATTTTTAGGAAGGCAAACATGGCTCTATTTGACTTTGGCACCCACCTTCTTCATTTCAAGACCATTCCAGAGGAACCACATAATAATTGTGTCAATAGCATTTATAGTCTTCTTTGGGAGTATGAAGATGCTGCACCAATAGAATTTCATACTGACTAAATTTAACCTCACAGCATAACTTAGCATTCTCTTTGACCATCTAGTTACTCTATTGGTGATCTTGTCAATCATCTCCACATAACCCCCATGCCTAAGTTTAGTGGAGATGGGGGGACTCCCATGTATTTTATTGGAGTTTGGCTATTTTAAAAGTTTAGTAAACCATAAAACAAATTATTCTCAGAGGTAAGGATACCAACAGTGAACAAGAAACCTTTCCTTAGATTTTCCCTGAGGCCAGACATGGCAGTGAACTCATTTAGGATAGTGTTGATGATAATGGAAAGTCAATTAAGGTCAGCACCTGCTAAGAGAAAGAGATCATTAGCAAATCATAAATGGTTTGTGTTTAATTCTTTACATTTGGGGTGAAATTTGAAATTGGGAGAACTGGTGTGAAGATCCAGAACACGAGCAAAAGCTTCCATTATAAATAAGAAAAGAAAGGGGGATAGGGGATCCCCCATCTCAACCCTCTTATAGAGTGGAAAAACCCATGAGAGGCACCATTGATGATGATGGAAAAGTTGGTCGTAGTGATGCACTCTTGAATACACTTCATAAAGATAGGACGGAATCCCATGTGGCATAAAATTGAGAACAATAAACCCTAATTGACAGTGTCATAGGCCTTAAGAATATCAATCTTCATTGCACACCTAGGAGGCCCATGGTTCCTATGATAGTTTCTCATAAGTTCTTGCATAAGCCGGATGTTTTCCCAAATTGATCTACCTTGGACAAAGGCAAATTGTTTATCATTTATCATACGTGGGATAAAAGGTTTCATCTTATCCACCATAATCTTGTAAATGCACTTGTAAACAGTGATGTAGCATGTTATGGGTCTAAAGTCATTCATGGTGGAAGGGGATTTATTTTTGTGGATAAGGATAAGATTTGTGCAATTCCACTATCTCATCATCTGATTATTATTGAAAAAGGATGTCACGGCCTCCATAACCTCTTCACCCATAATATCCTAGTTCTTAGTGAAGAATTCCGTGTTGAAACCATGAGGGCCAGGAGCTTTATCCTTGCCCAAGTTGAAGAACGACTTTTTATCTCGATATTTGTAATAGGCCTAATCATACTTCTTGCATGCTCATGGGAGAGTTTTCTAATGATTGCATGGTGAAGGATGTGGTGTGGGTATTGGTGTTAAGGAGGTTAGAAAAGTACTTAATAGCTTCACTTGCAACAGCAGTGTGGCCCTCAACTTTGTTTCCTGCTTGAGTGAGGATGGTTAAGATATTATTCCTTCTAATGTTCTCTCTAACTCTAGAGTGGAAGTAACTGGTGTTCATGAAGCCATATACTTTTGCTTTTTGTTTGAGGAAAGCCTCTCCATCCATTCTCCATTCAACATACTCAGAGCGTGTAATCTTCTCAATTACCTAAAGGGCGGGATTTAGACCATCCCTATCCAAATTGGTTTGGATATCCATCAAAGTTTGCTTTGAAACATCAACCCTCTCAGAGATATTCTTATAGAATTTTTTATTGAAATTTAGGCAACTTTGACCATTCTAAACTTCAAAGATAGGTTTAGTATAAGGTTGCCCTCATTTCTAGATCCCCAAGTGTCAAGAAGGATAGTGTTGAATTCAGATTGTCTCATCTAATAGTTGAAAATTTTGAAAGGTTTGGTAAAGTTTGGAGGTTGGGTAATGATGGTGGTGTTGATTGGACTATGGTCAGATATGCCCTGGCATAGCACATTATTAGCTTGTGATTCTGAGAAGTTAGCATCCCAAATGTCATTTATAAGCAATCTATCTATCTTATATTGGATGTTTGCCTCCACCTCTTGATTCCTATTCCATGTGAACCATAGCACTCTAGTGGTAAGATCATGAACATTTATATTGTCAAGATAAGTATTGAACTCCTCCACATCCTGGGCAACAATGCCAAAAATGTCTTTCTTCTCATTATTGTTTCTCACCACATTAAAATCCCCCATTAGGATCTAGTTAATGTTCTGAGTAATAAGATAAGTAGTCTCCAAGTATCTCCACGGTGGTCTTCTATCAGTAGGAAGGTTTAAACTATACACAAAGGTGGAAAAGAAACTTTTGTCAAGGCCAAGAGGTTGGATAAAGAAAGAAATGACCTGGTTATTTGAGGAATGTAAATCAAATTTGAAATAATTTGGGTTCCATCCAACAATGATTCTGGAAACTCCACTTAGGGGGGACAATTATGAATGGACTCCCATCCATTGAAACATGTATTGAAAGTGTTATAGAGATTTTCTCTCCTAATCTTAGTTTCCACAAGGCAGATTAGAGAGGGGTTGTTTTCCCTAGTGAAATTTTTAACTTATTGTTGCCTTAGGGGAAAGTTAAGGCCCCTTATATTCCAAGTAGCTAAATTAATCATTGGGGAGGATATATTTTTGTGATTCACCTGAACTAGAGCTCTGTCTACCTATGGACCTCTTAAGTAACTTTTTTTTTCTTATTTGACATTTGCACATGTGTTTCTCCTCCTTTCTTATTAATTAGTTTAACTTTTAAGGCAATAGCTGAATGCTTGGGAGTGGCCTCACTTTCGAGTTCTTGCTCAAGTTTTAGAGAATGACAAAAGGGTTGAGGTTGGTTGGGGGTCAGCTTCAACTATAGCAGAGATCTTCTCAACATTTGGTATAGTTGCTCAATAGTGGTTATGGTAGTGATGGTAGGTTTTGGCAACTCCTTGCCTTTTCGATTGACAAGGTTCCATTCATTATTTGATTTTTCTTCATATGGTGGTTGTGGGAGTTAGAATATGTTGAGGCCTGACAGTCAGTGGTCTTGGGTTGTTTCAGGATGATCTTATGGCCAAAAATAAGGCACTTGCTACATGAATAAGGCATTTGGTATTCCATCCTAACCTCAGTGGAACCACCATCCTATGGGTTCAAAAATACATACTTGTAATATATATCACTAGCTTTCACATCAATACAGATTCTAACATAGCTCGGTCTATTCATTTTTCTGTAGGAGCATCAACATAGAGGGGCACTCTAATGGCACTTGTAATGTAACTGAGACCCTCTCCTATCCAAAATTGAAGGGGGATGTTATATAGTCTTACCCAAATAAGCATCTTCTTGGTCAGTTATTTGTTTGCTTTGAAATGAGGTTGCCACTTGTTTAGGATGATAGGGTTTCCAGCAAAATGCGATGGGCCATTTTCAATCACTTTGTTTTTGTCCTCATTTAGCTTGAACTTGAAGACAAAACAACCATTATCATAGGGTAGGACTTGGAGTAATCCATATTTATCCCATAGTCTATGGGCTATGTTGTTCACTAGGGTATATGGGATCCTTCTCCCTAGGAAAAAACCCACAGCACTGTTAAGCCAAACAACATTTTTGACAGCAACAACTGATGGAGGGGGGGATACATATACTTTACCATCCACCAGAGATGGTTTGTGGTAGGTGAGTTTGAGGCTAGGATAACATTTGGGAGTAACAATATTGCTCCAGGTTGAGGTGGTGGCTTATGTATTTTGGTTTTGAGAGGTGGAGGATTTGTGGGTGGTGGTATGTTGGGTCATGGTAAAATCATAGGTGGTTTGCTTAGAGGCGATGGGTTTTGTGTTTTGGATTAAAGAGAGTTTGCTTACAACAGGAGGGGGGGACAAGCATGGCATCAAAGCCTAATATATGCTCAGGTGACTAACTTCTCCTCTTATGGTGGCCATCAGAGGTTTGGACACCCTCATAGTTGGTACGAAACTTACAGATATCATCATATGCAAAACCTCTACTTTTAAGAAAGTAGGGGTATACATTCTTCTCCTCATTGAGCTCCTGGATCCTAGAAACATTAATATTTGCTCAAGGTACTTGATCTTCAGTTTGGGTAACAATCTTGTCTCCAAGTTTTCTCCTCTTCCACATCATTACACCGCTCATCTTCTGGCTCAGTGCATATGGTGGTGGGGATAAGAACCATATCATAGGGTACAAAAATAGGAACAACAATGGGTTCAGGTAGTTTACATGGTGGTTATGGATTGGACAGAAGGTGGTTTGGTAGACCTGCCACGCAGGGCTGGAGGCAGAGTAGTCATATCTATAGGGGAGAATTGGTTGTGGTTGAAGTGTTTCGGGGGGTTTGGAGGAGGAGGTCGGTTGGTAGGGGAAGTTGAATCCTAGAGAGAATGGAGAGCATTATTCTTTCTTTTTTCAAGCCTAAGTGTAATAGGAATTCTATTAATTTATGAGAAAGTGATTTTTTTTAATTAGTGTTATAATTAAATGGACATAATTTGGATAAGTAGTAATCCTGTAATTTATTGAAAGAATTATTGTGATGGTTGAGAATATGTCTTATGTGATCGTTACTTGTGATATTATTCGACAACGCGGGTACGTGGGGAAATTTGGGTACTTAGAATTTTACATTTATTTATTAGGTTGCTTGCTAGGTATGAGACTAGTAGGTAGGCCTCGTTGTTATTAAAACTTTTTAGGTATGGTACTAGCGAGTGTAAATTTTATGGATAGGTGATTTCGGGGTGGGGCTAAGTAGTATGCCTTTAGATTGTTCGGTTAGCCTAGGTGCGAGACTAGGTGGCGTTTGTCATTAGGTATTCTTCCTAAATTACAGGTTAGGATACACTCGTGATTTGGATATCTCTAGGTATGAGACTAGGGATGGTTTGAGGATTTGAGGCTCAGTAGGGTGGGGCTATTATAAAATAATGAACTTGAAAATAAATTGATAATTAATGCCTAAGATGATAAACGGGTATTAAAATAACTTTGTGTCGCGAGTATTTGCAGGACTAACAATAATCGGGTCGACTGGTTGTAGAGACGTGGGAGTGTTTTGGCGTCATGAGTATGTGCAGGGCTGAAAGATATCAGTTCGACTAGATATAGTGACATGTCATGCGTGAAACCTCACGAGTATGTACAGAGCTAACAAAAATCAGGTTGACTGACTATAGTGAGGGGAATGGGTGTGATGTGTAGAACCTTAAGTGCACCGAGAGTGTGTACAGGACCGGTAAAGAGATTGACTGGCCATAGTGGTGTCCACGAATAAGAATAATTGGATAATTAAATTAAGTAAGAATAAGAGATGCTATTTAAATTTAATGTTATAATGAATAATTGGACTTGAACATTGGGGTGGCACAGTTATGTCGGTAGATAGTGGCAATTTATTTTTACTCGCATGTTAATATATATCTCGTTTAATTTAAAATACTCTATTATGATATTTATCATGTATAATGCTATTGTCTGGGTTCACAAACCCTAGTTGGTAGGAGTAGATAGTATTCATGCAGTGTTCTCTGACCCATTGTGTTGACTAACATTTTAGGTATAGTTGCTGGAGTAGATGTACAGGATGTATTGGAGATCTTTGGAGTGCAACTAGAGTTTTATTTTATTTTCTTTAGTAGTTTAGAATGTCTTTCCATTCTATCACTATATTATGAGATAGTTATTTATGGATTTGGTGGGCCAGTCGATTTCACAGTTATTTATGATTTGTCAGACAGATATTAATTATTGGATTATTTCATTTGAGTTTTAAATAAAATTGGAGTTTGATTTATTTTGGAGATTAGCATGGTGATGGGTATTATTAGTTGAATGTTTTTATATATTCGTTGGATTTAATTGCATTATACCGTGTGAATTAAAGTTTTAAACGCCTGATATTTCTGTCACATGATAAGAATGGTATTTAGTTTAGTGATACTCGGGGTGTTACAGATGGTATTAGAGCATGGTCTTAGGTTTTGGAGGTTGTGAGTTTGTTTAGTTTCCGCATTTCCGATCTTTAATTCCATTTGTTGATTCATACTCCTTAAGGTATTGGGTAGTTGTGTTTCTTGGAGATGGAGAATTTTGTGTTAAGGATGTTTCGGGTATTGAGGTTAGAAATAGTAATCATGTTGTGAGGATACTTAGAATTGATTTTGGAGATGAGATTTTTTCGGAGATCATTAGTGCTGATGTTAGGTATCGTAAGTATCAATTTAGTGATGTGATTTGAGCACTTAAGTGTTTCGATGACTTTTGGAGAGAGAATCGAGTGGGGATTCGTGGGAGAGCCTGGTACGTCAGTATTTTCATATATATGTTTATATATATAGTTAAGATAGATGTTGTATTCTCTTCGTGGGGTTGGCGTGTGTAGGATTGGGTGTATGGGCGCCCATTCGTGACATTCTACGGGTAGGCATATGTGAGCCTTATTTTATTTTGTGCATTTACGCTTCGTCAAATTTGGAGGATGAAATTCTTTTGCTAGTGGGAAGTATGTATCACCCAGTGTTTTTAAAACATAAAACCAGTTTGGAATTTAAAATTTCGAGTAAAAATAAATTTTTGGAAATTAATTATTTTTATATTTAAGAATATTGATCTTGATTTATATAAAAATGTGTTTTTTATCAAAATTGAAATCGGATTCAAAATATAAGATTTTTGCATTTTATAACATAAGGGGGAATTTTGGATTTCAGGTAATCCGAACCGGTTCGGATGGAGAGGCGAACCGATTCTCTTGCATAGTTTTGCAAAATTAAAACTCTTTAATTCTAGAATTGTATAAGACTCAAATTCTTTTTGATATAAAAACACAAAGTGACAGGTTTAGGGTTTTTAAAACACAGTTTGGCCTTATCCAAAAGCAGGAACCTCCCATAATTTTCATCCTCTCTTTTCTTCTAAACCTAAACCCTTTAAACTCAACTTTCAACTTGAGATTTTTGAAGAACTTAATCAAGATTGTCCAAAAATGCGTCTTTATTATTTTCTAGAGAGGAACGCAACTATCAAATGAAATTCTTCAAATGATTTTTACAAACAGGAATACTTCTATTGTTCCCCTTTGGTATTATGCATTTTGAAATGTATAAATAAACAAAAGTAAACACAACAAAAGGGAGGGCATACCCTCCCGTTACTGGCGCACATTTACTAACTAGCCAGCGTAGAAAACATGAGCTGAAGTACATATAGCTCCACATAGAAACCCAACCCGGGGGGTCAACCTCCAAACAAGCAAATAAACCAGAAAAAACACAACCAAGTGACAACTACCAAGGGGACAAAAATTCCACAAGGGAAAACAAAATGCAATTAAACAAAACAATCCTTGGGCATAAGGCCCAAGCCCCGAGGTAGGAAGGAAAAATAAGATCCATAAAGGACCAAAGCTCCACAAAAGTCGGACCCTGATCCAAAACGCCAAATTGGGTATGCGCCCAAGAAACAAACTGGATCCAACATGATCAGCCACGCCGATCACCTGAAAAGCATCACGAGGGGCGACAGATGCACAAAACCATCCAAACTGGACTCAGATCCATACCGAGAGAGACATTATAACAGATATATCGGGCAACAAAAGCTAGAGCATCATCAGGCCAAGCAAGGGACAAGCCATCGCAAGGAAAACACGCAACGGAGAAAACCCATAAAGAAACTATCACTGCCAGAAGGAGAAAAATACCTCCTACATGTAGTCCATGATATCATAATAGACCCATCAAAGACGATGCACAGACTGAACTCAATAATTTATGAAGCAGAGAAATCCCAAGAGACGCAAACTACAACACCATCACAAACGTAAAAACAAACCGTACCAAAAATCATATTGAAACACACCAAAATCGGTGCAAAATTGTGGGTTACTCCCAGCCTCCAAGCCTAGCCCAAACAACCAGTTTCTCACCATTAAACACCATCGCCCAACCTAACCAAGCATCGAAGGGAAACGACCTCTGACCTGACATGAAGCGCACCAGTAGGATGATGGTCAAAAGCAGTCAAACCAATGACAAGGAGAGAGAGAAGGTAGGATGCTTATGGGTCTCACTTTGATTGGCATCCCGGGGGTAGAGACAGAGTCCGATCAGCACTTCAACCCCAACACCAATAAGAGAAAATAAAATTGAGAGATGGATCCATCCATCTTGGTCTGACGTGAAGCCCTTAATCAAGATGGTGACCAAGTTGAGAGGGCAGATCCACCTTCAAGAAATAAGCCAAAAGGGGTCATAACCCAACCTCAAAGATTACTACCAAGATAAATCCAGTTTGACATGAAGATCACACGAGGGGATATCGATTGAAAATGGGGGGGTTCCTCAGCTAGGATGGGGTGGTGAAAACACAAATAAGAGGGAGGAATAGGAAGGGGGTGACTGGTTAGAGAATGGGAGAGACTCAACCCTAGAGAGAGAATCTTCAACCATCCGAAAAAGGACCCATTTCCCTAGAGTTTACTCTATTCTTGATATTGGCCTCCACTAATAATTATTACGAATTAGGGAAATTGAAACTAAAGTTTGGTACTGATTTTATTCAAATCTTTAATACGAATTAAGACTTAAAACCCTTTCATGCTTAGATTATAGGTTGGGATTCCGTTAGAATTTATGACGTTCACATGTTAAATAGAATCATTTGAATTTTATAAATGGAATTTGAGTCATAAAATCATGCTATTTATGTGTTTCTTATAGAATAGAAATTTATTATTGTATGCTCCCAAAAATATGCATGTGAGGGAATTATATAAATTGATGAGAAAATAAATTGTTTTAATTAATATTATAATTAAATGGACATAATTTGGGTAAGTAGTTTTCTTGTAATTTATTGCAATAATTATTGTGATAGGTTGAGAATATGCCTTATGTGATCGTTAGTTGTGATATTATTCGACAACGCGGGTACTTGGGGAAATTTGGGAAATTTGGGCAGTTAGACTTCTACATTTATTTCTTAGGTTGCTTCCTAGGTATGAGACTAGTAGATAGGCCTCGTTGTTATTAACACTTTCTAGCTATGGGACCAGCGAGTGTAAATTCTATGGTTGGGTGATTTCGGGGTGGGTCTAAGTAGTATGCCTTTAGATTGTTCGGTTAGCATAGGTGCTAGACTAGGTGGCATTTGTAGTTAAGTATTCTTCCTAAATTATAGGTTAGGATACACTCGTGATTTGGAGATCTCTAGGTATAGGACTAGGGATGGTTTGGTGATTTGAGGCTCGATAGGGTGGGGCTATTATAAAATAATGAATTTGGAAATTAATTGATAATTAATGCCTAAGATGATAAATGGGTATTGAAATGAATTTATGTTGCAGTACGCTAACAATAATCGGGTCGACTAGCTATAGCGTCGTGGGTGTATGTTGGCATTAAGAGTATGTACAGAGCTAACTGACATCGGGTTGGCTAGATATAAGACGTGTCATGAGTGGAACCTCATGATATACCAAGTATATCCTCATCCACAATATGTACCAACTCGGCCAGGGTTAACCAGTACCAAACCGTCCAATTGAGACAACTATGACTCGGCTTCAAAATCTACATTGATTCCCTCATCCTCGTCTCAGGGCATATTCCACAATATCAGCATTAACAGTTGTGACTTAGGCATCCTCGGCCTCATCCATCCCTTGGAAGATGAGAGACAACCAAAGACATTCAACACGATAGTCATTATATCATAAGAGAGTTCTATTGGATAGCTCGGCCTCGGCGTTGCTCTGGAGGCCGATATTTTATCGTTGGCAGGGTGCGTGGATTGGAGAACGCATAGAAGGGTGCACGTGGGTTGTAAACCCCAAGTGCACAAAAATCGTTATAACAATATCAACCCCTCACGTGAGGCAATACTTTATCATCATGACCTACATGTGAAAGTGACAGATGCCTCATCCATATTGGCTAGGAACATTCCACACATGCTTATTACATGCTTGGAGGGGACATTAAACCACCCAAGCACTATATATACTTTTCTTCTACATCTTTTTAAAGGATCTCTAATTCATAACCCTAATAAATTTATTACATAGAGAGATAAATCTAGAGTGTTCTGTATCCCAAGGCTATTAGAGCCCTTTCTTAGTGGATTTCACACACACTCACATAGTGGAGTTGGCCTAGATGGTTTGAACCACTTATATTATGTCTTATCTCCCTCTTTGCCTCACCTCCTTCTGTGTTTACATATATGTTTACACTCCATTAATATACCGGATTGAGCTTGCATATTTACATTAATTTGGTGATACCATTTATGGTATCATCAATCTGGCGTCGTCTGTGGGAACGAGAACATCTTATTCTTCCTTTTATTTATTACTTCTTCATACCGAATTCTCTGGTGGTTGATCAACCTCACACTTGGATAAGCTTGAACCACCATTGAAAGATCTCGTGTTTAGAGTTTAAGCTTTATTAAAGTTCATCCATCTCACTTCCAGTAAATCTCTTTATTTTTCAATCATCGGGAATCAATGCTATCAGACTTTCCCCCAGGAGGAGGTCCTAGTTCCAGCCAAGAACTGCCGCAATCTGAGATGGCGTATTTTACAGTAGTGCTGCTCTCATTCGCATCCAGTCAAGCCAAGATACAGAACAGTTGGTTTCCTTCAGCCAGAATGTCATACCCTTGCTCACTAGTGCGATGGCGGAGATGATAACCCCGGCCGCCAGGGAAGGCGCACAACAGGTGACAAGGGGACCACCCCCGAACCCTTAGAAAGATGCACCACCGCAGCAGAGGTGGAGAGAAGTTGCTAACCCCAGGCATCTGCACCTAGACAAGCAAGGTCAAGAATTTGAAGTTAATGAGTATGCGGACGATAAGGATGAATTTTGGGAACCATATGAAATTTTTGGGAATACTATTCGCCCCATCCAAGTAAGTAAAGGAAAACACAATAAGGCCGAGCCGAGATGGACGAGATCATTCATTCACATTTGACAGCTCTGTAGGGGCTCAGCATTTGACAGACTCCTCTCTATAGGTGACCTCCGAGACTGATTGTCCAGGTGTTATAACAGAGCAGGATCTAAAAAGAATGAAGGGTGTGTTGATAAATGACCCTCATTCAATCGAGACGAGGAGAAATGCGAAGTTAATATCCGTTAGAAGATGATAGGCTGAGAGCTCATCCAGTGCCAGGCTGAGAGAGAAGGGGGTGGTAAGAATATTGCTAAGGTCGAGGGTGATAATGTCATCATCATCACAGCCGATAAACCCTGGAATAGTTCTATTCAGAGATTAAAGGATAAAATTGGAGACTTACTAAAAAGTTGAGACCCCTCTTCAGAGAGGTTATAATGACGGATCACCGTTTGTTGCTAGGATTGTGAACTATCCTACCCCAGCTAAGTTCAAGCCGCCGGTGGTGACGTCGAGGTATAGTGGGAGTACCAACCCGATCCATCATGTTGAGATGTATCAATATATTGTGGATATCTTCTCGGTCTTATATGAAATGAAAAGTAGAGCATTCTCAACCACTTTGATAGGTGCCATGTCTGGTATACTTCCCTTTCGAGAAACTCAATTGAGAACTTTAAGCAGCTTGTAGAGAGGTTTATACATAACTTTTTTTTCGGGGTCAAGTTGAGAAAGAAGACCACTCACTTGCTATATGTGAAGCAAGCGAAGAACAATTCTTCAATATTACATAGCTTGCTTCAACAAATAAAAACTAGAGGTCAAAGATTACGATGAGAATATAGCAATGACTGCCTTGATGGGTGATCTGTAGAAAGTAAAGCTTTGTGAAAATTGGTTGAGGACCCTCCAAAGTCCATGAAAGAATTCCTAGATACGATCGGGAGAGTCATGAATGCTGAGGAGGCCATGGTGGCCAAGTACGCGGATGAAAAAGGAGCCACTGGGAGTAAGTCTTAAAAGTCTAAGGGCAAAGGAGACAAGAAGAGGACGGCAGACGACAAGTTCGCTGACTACACGCCATTGGCGGTTAGCCCTAAAATGATCTTGAATGAGATTAAGAATGATAGGTCCCTGAGGTGGCCATAAAATCTTAGATCCCCTCCTCACAAAAGGGACAAAATCAAATGGTGTGAATTTCACTAAGAGCATGGCCATGCAACTGACAAATGTTTCGGTCTGAAGGACAAGATTGAAAAAACGTTAAAGCAAGGAAAGTTAAGGAAGTATGTGGATAAGAATATCTCGAAGGGTGGCCGATATGACACCCAGATGAAAAGTAATGATAAATACAGACCAGGCACCCCAGCAACCAGAGGTGATGATGCTTCGAACGACGATAACGAAGCCGACCTAGATTTGCCTCCACCCATCACTTATCCTAATGGTCAGCTACACTCAATCTCTCTAGGGGTAAAAATGATCTGCGAAGGACTTGCATGTCGTGGAAACAAAATTGCTGACGAGAAGGCTCATGTGGTAGAATCCAAAGCTCTCCCTCCAAAGCCCAAAGACGTCCATCCGGCAGCTGTTGGGCCGAAAAAGTAAAAAGAACAAAAGTTGATATAAATAATCTAATAGTGGGATTTTTGAGGTTGGATTTCAAGGGGATCCTAGGCCCACATGATGACCCTTTGGTAATCACCACCTTGGTACATGGGTATGAAGTCCCCAGGATATTGGTTGATGGTGGCATCTCGGTCGATGTGATGTTTTGGGATTATTACAAGGCCCTAGGATTGAGCAAGAACATACGTATCCCACATCACCAACCTCTGATTGGGTTTAGTGGAGAGAAGGTATGACCTCTGGGAATTTATGAAATGGATGTCATAATGGGGAGCAGTTGTCCAAAATGTCTTACCAAGAAGATCAGTTTCTTTGTTATGGATGAGAACGTCTACTCAGCTTACAACATAATCATGAGAGGAGTAGCCCTTAAAGACTTTGAGGTCGTGACCTCAACAGTTCACCAAATGATAAAATTCTCGACTCCTTATGGAGTAGGGGAAGTTCAGGGTGACCAGATTAAGGCACGCGAATACTACTTCAACTCAGTCGAGGAGAGATATGCGCATAAGAGGGCCACTACTACTTATAACATTGATACTTTTTACCCAAAGATGAATCAAAGTTGAAAAATGGTGAAGCTACTGAGGAGGTAGAATCCATCATCCTCGATAAGGACGAGTCAGAAAAAATATCCAAGTCGGCAAAGCCCTGAAGAGAGAGATTAACGAAGATTTGATTAAATTGCTTAGGGAGAGACAGAGCATTTTTTCTTGGAGCCATGAAGATATGCTGGGAATTGATCCGGAGGTCCTTTGCCATAAGCTCAATGTGGACGAGAGGGAAAAGCCTGTCAGGAAAAGGCTAAGAGTCTAATCCAAGGAGAAGTATGATGTTATCATAGATAAGGTGAAGAAGTTGGAGAAATCCAACTTCATTAGAGAAGTTATCTACCCTTAGTGGTTAGCCAATGTTGTCATTATTTTGAAGGCCAATGGAAAGTGGAGAATGTGCGTTGATTTCACAGACTTAAACAAGGCATGCCCTAAATATAGCTTCCCCTATCAAGAATAGATAAAATGGTAAACTCCACGGTCGGGCATGAATTGATGAGTTTTATAGATGCCTATTCAGGCTATAATCAGATATTCATGGACCTGACTGACGTCGAGAAGACCTCATTCATCACAGACAAAGGCACATACTGCTACAAGGTAATTCCCTTCGGCCTCAAGAATGCCAGGGCTACATATCAGAGGCTAGTAAACAAAATGTTTGAGGATCAGATAGGTGATACCATGGAGTTGTACATTGATGACATGCTTACCCGAAAAATATCGTATGAAGTTGAATCCTTCAAAGTGTGTCTTCAGAGTTAGAGTATGTAAGTTTTTGGGTTTTATTATCAATCAACGGGGTATAGAAGCTAACCTAAAAAAAATCAAATCCTTGGTGGAGATAAAGACTCCTATGATGATAAAGGAAGTTCAGAGGTTGACTCTACGAGTGGCAGCACTGAACAGGTTCGTATCAAGAGCTATTGATAAGTGTCCCCCCTTCTTCCAGGTGCTGAGGAAAGCCTTTGAGTGGATTGAAGAGTGTGAGAAGTCCTCTCAGGAATTGAAGGAATATCTCGGCTCCCCACTCCTATTATCACGGCCTGTTTAAGGAAAAAATTTGTACTTGTACTTGTCCATATCAGAGTCGGCCATCAGCACGGTGATTGTAAGGGGTGATGAGGGTGTCTAGAAGTCGATATATTTTAATAGCAAGGTTTTCCAACAGAGATATCTAAAAATGGAGAAATTGTCTTACGTTCTCATTCACGCATCCAGGAAGGTGAAGAACATAAATGGTTATCTTAATAGACGCCCTTCTTAGGCAGGTCATCTATAAATCTAAGAAATCGGGTAGACTGATGGCCTGGTCTATAGAGTTAGGAGAATTTGACATCGTCTACAACAGAGAACGTCCATCAAAGGGCAGGCCCTAGCTGATTTTATAACCGACTTCACATGGGACAAGGTCGATAAAGAAGAAATTGAGACTCTAGCTTCTAAGCCAGAAAGAAGAACATGCCTCCCCTCAACTGAGGCCAAGATGAGTACGGATAGGAGATTATTGGCCGAGAATGAAGAAGAAAGAATTTTGTTTAAGAATGGAGTGCTAGAAAAGGATAACTTTTCTAAGAAAGGAATTATGTGGATCCTCTTTGTTGATGGTTCATCCTGTGAAGCAGAGAGTTGAGCTGGCCTGATTGTGTCAGTACCACATGGAACCGATATAAATTATGCATTAAGGTTCAAGTTCAAGGCATCCAATAATGAATCAGAGTATGAGACCCTTCGTGATGGTCTCTCCCTCGCCAAAGCTTTGAATGTAAGTCAGTTGTTAGTTCATAGTGATTTTAGACTTGTAGTAAAAGCAATCCTTGGAGTCTACGAGGCTAAGGATGAAAGGATGGCCAAGAATCTATCCAGGCTAAAAGTAATATTGAAGAACTTTAGTGAGATAAATCTCAAAATGATCCCTCGATTAGACAATGGTCGAGCAAATGCCTTGGCTAGACTAGCATTAGAAACTAAAATCAAAATAAAAAGGACAGTGCCTGTCGATATTCTACATCGAACGACCATTGAAGAAAAAGAAAACACGATTGAGTTTTTCTTAAGCCTTGAGATAGGAGAATCTTATATGGATCCTCTCATATGATATATAAAAGATGGTGAAAGTCCAGACTCAAAGTTGGAAAGAAAGAAGCTCGGGTACAAAGGTGCTAAATTCTCAATTATTTGGAATATTCTATATAAGAAAGGATTTCTTCTCCCTCTACTCTGATGTGTCCATCCGATGGAGGTGGAATACATTTTGAAACATATACATGAATGTTCTTGTTCCATCCACATAGGGGGGAGATCCTTAGAAAAAAGGGTGGTCACCCAAGGGTATTGGTGGTCAACCTTCGCTAGGTATGCGACCAGTTATGTCGAGAGATGTGACAAGTGTCAGAGGTTTACCAGCATCCCTCGTCATCCTCATCATCCTTTATCTTCTATCACCTCTCCCTGATCGTTTGCTGTTTGGGGAATTGATCTGGTGGGACCCTTGCCTAGGGAAACTGGCAAGTACAGATACCTTATAGTGGCGATTGAGTACTTCTCAAAATGGCTTGAAGCAGAGGCCATGATCACCATCACTAAGACGAAGAACATGATAAAAACTCAATGTAAGCATGATAAAGAACATTTTAAGGATTAGAATTTTAACCAAAAGTTCTAGTCACATGGAAGCGGAAAGATAGGATTCAAACCCAAACATATGCCACAAAAGGTGTGTCAAACTAAAATACACACACAGAAAATATTTTTGAGTTTTTGAGATTTATAGACCAAACAAAAATAACTCAAAAGACAAACAAAAATCATTTTGTATTTTTCATTAAGTCTAAATTACTCCTAAGATAAAACATAAATG
Source organism: Sambucus nigra (assembly GCA_949130495.1). Lineage (NCBI taxonomy): Eukaryota > Viridiplantae > Streptophyta > Magnoliopsida > Dipsacales > Adoxaceae > Sambucus > Sambucus nigra. The sequence continues at coordinate 350,579,719 of OX422221.1, forward strand.
ATAAACAAAATCTTTTTGTATTTTTCAATTAATGCAAACAAAAATGTAAAGAATATAATACAAAAGATAAACAAAAATCATTATTCTAGCATGTGGTTAAGCATGGAGCATAGACTAGAAAATGATAAACAAGCATACAATTAGCATGAACATCTAGCATGAAGAACAAAAGATACAGTATGTAAACATACAAGCCATTACTCATAGGATATAGCAAGTGAAGAGTCATGAACTAGCATGTTAAAACCATCAAAAACTGCAAATTTTGAAAAATGCATATTTTCCCCCAAAAAAATTCTTAAAAATTAGGATCACACAATAATTTAGTGTAACCCGCTCTGATACCACTTGATGGGATGCAAGGACCCCCAATTTTAAATTCTTAATTTAGAATTTCCTTTTAATGCGGAATAAAGATGGTTCAACACACTCAAATTAAAAAAAATTAATTTCTAAAAGAAAAATTAAAATTAAACTTGTATAAGTGAATAATGGTGAACACACACACCCCTGAAATTCACTTAAACCAAATTAATTTAACCCAAGTCCTATAAATTTGCCTAACATCAATAAATTCAATTTGCAAATTAGGCCCAACCAAATTTTATCAAATTACATTATTTAGACTTGAATTAAATTAAGTTAAACATTACCCAAAATTTAAACATGCACCATTTTAATCAAGATTGTGAATTAAACCATATTTTATCTTTTTACCCTAAGCATGCGTTCTAGGTGATTTTTGCAAAAGATAAAATAAATTCACCACCACTACACCGCGATGTATGAGTAAAAACCCACAAGGGGAAAAAACTTCGTACGGCCCTGGCCTAACAAATTCACTAAGTATGGTATGAATTTTACAAAGACTCAACAAGAGGACTTACTCAACTGAATCGACTCCCTTCAAGCCTTGACACGCTCCTTCGAACTTCAACCTCCGCCTAGCGAATAATCCCGAAGTCCACCGGAACCTTGGAGTCCACCAATCGATATCAAGATATCATCAACCACACATGGTGCCTTTCATGATGTGAGAATGTCGCAGAAAAACAAAAGCTTCCTATTTTAGGGATGTAGAAGTAAACCCAAACTTCTCTTCTTTGAGGTGTAGAGAGAAACCCGTTGCTAAACACTCCAAGAAAATATATATATATATATATATGGTACTTGGAATAAACTAGTATGGGTATAAACAAAAATGTTTAAGGATGATTTTCTCGAAGAACAAACACTCAAAACATGAACTTTTTCATAGAGTAATTAAACTCTCAAAAAAAACTCTCTTTAGAGATTGTAGAAGATGAAAAGTTAGTTTTTCAAAAGAGGTTCCCGCACATATTAATTCTGCAAAAGTTAGTGGGAACAAAAGAGTGGAATAGTAGAGAAAAAACTGCCAAAAATTGCCAAAAAAATTTCCCGTCAAAAATCTCATTCGAACGAGATTTTCGTTCGAACGAAGTCTCGTTCGAACGACCCTTCTAACAAAGTTCCAGTGGCCAAAAGGGAAAATTCATTGGAAAACTCATTCGAGCGACATTTTCGTTCGAACGAAAAACTCGTTCGAACGACAATATCGAACGAAGTGACAGAATGGTCAAAATTCGATTTAAGGCCAAAAACTTCAATTTAAAGTTCTAAAATTAGCCTTCTGAAAATAAAATTTATTTTAAAATAAAATTACAGCCAATAAAAAATGTTCCAAGCTCCTATATATATGTATGTAATGCATTCATACCTTAGGAGAGATTGGAACTAAGTTCGTGACGTGAAACGAGGCACATGTAAACCAGCACGTCTTGATAAGTAGGGCGCAACGTCTTCAACTTTAACATGTCATAGGCTTGATGGACGGTCAAGTACTCTATTCTATGACTCAAATGTTTTTTTCGGGAATTGAGCCAGCACTACGTAAGGACTCAATTGGAAATTTATGTCCTTACAGAGGATAATAATTGAAGTGTTTATAAAAGCTGATACAAAACGAAAGGTATCGATCACAGACGGCCATCCTAAAAAATTGGATCCACGTTCAGGGTTGATTCTCCAGCATCTTCACCGACCTGAGTTTGCTCAACATTGATGGTTGGAGTTTCCTTGGCAGTAACAGCGGTGTCAGCCTCAATAGGTGCCTCAGCCATGGTGTCGTCTCCCTCGGTTGTAGGGAAGGACTCAACATACTCTAGAGCCGATCCCATAAAAGGATCCTACATGTTGGGAGATTCTATCTCGGCACTGATGGAGGATACCACCTTAAAAAACTTGGTGACGACCCACCTACAAGCCGTCTTTAGGCCCCTCTCAAAGTATTCCATGTCGAAGTCGAAAAACTCATCAGATGCCTTGTATGCTTAAATGGCCTCATCCTAGATTTTATTTATGGCCTCGACTAACAGAGCCTCGCCCTCAACCTTCTTAATGGCTGCAACCAGGTCTGTGGCATGATTGGTAACTTGGGTCTTCAGCGTGGTCAGATCCCCATCCTTCTACTTTAAATCCTTGACAGGATCATATTTGAGCTTGTCAAAATCCCTCTTATGTTCCTCTCGACGCTCACTATGCCTCTTCCTCAGGTTGGCCAAGTCTCAGGGGGCCTTATCACCCTCTTGAATTTTTGGATAGCTCTCATCCATCCACTTTGTGGCTGAAGAGAAAGCACACACGAAATGCAGAAGAATGAGAATAAAAATATTAGAACACTTATAAGTAGCAAGGGATGAGATATAACTTTTTCATGAAGAGGAAAATACATGGGCTATAGAATGGAGGCCAAAGTCAAAGATCTGTTGAGGAGGTATCTTTGCTAAGAACTCATACGCCTCTTTCGAGGGGCCGCCAAGCATATCCTTATTTTGATCTTAAAGAAGAAAGAAGAAGTGAATTCGGGCAGACCCTCAGCTAACCAATGTTGGACAATAAATAATGCTCAATTGAATGCCCTGAAGAAGGGCTCGGTCCAGACGACCTCAGCACGATCTGGGCGGTATGACTGGTCCTCAACCTCGTGTGGTGATGCTGGTGAGTATCGAAGGGATGGGATTCTTTTTTTCTTTTCTGGAGGACCTTAGGGTTGGTCAGCTCGCTGACACTGGTCTTCTTCATGGGATGTTTTCCCCCTTCTTCAAAACACTTTTCAGGAAGGGAGCCATCATATTCCACAAATCATCCTAGATATGTGAAGGGCGATGTGCAAAGAAAAAAAAATAGTATCGATTATAAAAAATAGAGAAGAGATAAGAGTTTAAACAGAAAAGTCCAGTGACTCACATAGCTCGGCTAGGGGGTTAACCTCTAAGCCAACTATGACACCCCGCCTAATAAAATATCGGGTGATCAATCCTATATCAAATTAAACAGGAAACTCAAATGGTTTCATTCTCAGCATCACTGTCGAAAATCATTTATTTACTGATAACCTATTACGCCTAGCATCAAATTTTATACTTTTTAACTAAACACACAAGTAAAATCCATCCAGACAAAGATATGAATAATAATGGAAATGCATGAATAATAACAACCGATACCTCTCGATAAAACATTTATACGACCATATCGAGCCAGTGTAAAATAAAAATGCCAAAAATAAACTAAATGACAACAGTTGGGCAATAAGCCCGAATATTATAATAGTACCTCCTATCTAGATCACAAAGATAGAAGCATCTAAGTAATTTCCTGCCAACATCCACAGCTGCGGAAGCAACGTCTAACTCGAAAGAATAGTCAATGAGGCATCCATGTGTCTAGACACCTAAAAATATAACCAAGGAAAAGAAAAAGAAAAGATAGATACAAGTCAGAGCCCGAGTTTTGAAAAACATTTTAGCAAGTGCATAACATACTTTAATAATTAAAAAAATAAGATACTCTCCACATTCAAACTGGTGTCACACTCACATAAGATGCCCCTCACCTCTCATCAAAAAGTGCACACCTAACGCATGTATTTTAAAATAACATAGTTACGCTACCCAACCTAACTAGTTCCTCACAAAACTTTCAAGTCACCATACACTATCTCATACACCATGTAGTATAAAATATTCTAAGCTATCGCCCGAGCTTATACAATATAATCTCTCACTTATAATTTATCCTTACATTATGCATAACTTTTACTAGTTATTTCCACTATTCACATTTTCGTGTTCTTACCTCGTATATAATATTCTCATCTTTATATACGTATATCACCTATTTTATTCCGGATTTTATACTCCTGGAAGATCCAAAAATTATTCCACATTTCATTCTTTATTTTGTCAGTATTTATATGTATTCACATCTAATGTATATACAATATACTATACACATCAAGTATATTCATATTTATATATCACACATTATATAAGTATAATAACCATCCCTCAGAGCTATAACTTAATGGATGCAGTCTCTAGAATGCTATCATCCTCCAGGGAGAAGACACATCGACCTGGGAAACCAGGACAAAATCTGACACCGATCCAAATTCAAAACACGGTGTATGGGAAGCGGTCATAGTTCCTCATCGAAAATGAGAATGAAACTTGCCCACCACATCTCACCCCTGATAAAAATCACACAATATAAAAATGGATGCTATGACCTGGGGACTATACGCTCCTTGTTCCTCAAGCCAGGGGCCTCACCCACATCACGCAACTTTACATGATAGCACTAGAGGGGTATTGATAGCGCGCGAGAATTGCAGTCGCGTAAGGCCGCAGTCGTTGCCTTCTGTCTCGCCGCACCTATACAAACAAACCTAATGTACGACTAAACTTACAGGGCGAGCACAGCGATAAGTCGGGTATCGAAAATCCACAAGGGCGAGTTGCTAGAATTTAATTGTTTAAGTGCGTCCAAATAAAAGTGTAAAAGATGATTACAAACTAAAAAGGAAAGATGCATGAAAGGGAAATGATTAACTAGGCGAGGGAAATGAATCTAGACTAATCAAAGCGAGTAAAACTATAGGTTACGTCGAATATCCCTCACCCGAGTTAATATGTATAAAATGGTTACATGAGTCGATGAGTTATTACAAATGCGTCTCATTTCGACAGTTAATTGAACCAAGGGTTGTCATGCCCCTAAATCTGAATAAATGCCTAAAATGATTTTGGCGTCAATAAATATCCCAAAAATTGCGTACGAAAGGTCGTAAGCACGGGACATACATGATATGCCTAGTCAAATCTCCTAGGCGTAATAACTAGGACAACGCACCCGAAATAAACCCGTAAACACTATCACCAAAGCCAAGCAATTCATTAACTCGAGTGAGTTACATTCAAACACAACCTAATTTAAATTACCTAGAAAGCATATTAAAAATGCGGTAAATAAATACGATAAATCTACACTAGAAAGCACGGAAATAAAGCATGTAAACCTAAATTATAAAGCATGTAAATTACACTAGAAAGCAAGAAATGAAGAAATACAACGATATTAAATGGTAGGGGAGATGAATAGTCAACTTACAATCCAAATGGGGTGTCAAACCAAAGATAAATGAAGAAGAACCAAGTAAAAACCCCAAAACCCTAAGCTAAACTAACCTAAAATCGTGTATCTCTGTTTATTACATCAAAATTGGCTTATATACCAAGTGGGAATTAAATTAGAAAAGAAAAGAGAAAAGAAAAGAAATGCCAAAATATCTGCAAAAAATAAGGGATTGATCGATCGACCAAAAGGGTCAATCGATCGATCAAGCAGGTCACAGCCAAGCAGCAGCACACTGCATTTTTTTCTTCTCTTTTCCTCCTCTTTTGCTTTCCTTGTTTTTCCTTCCGCTAAAATCGTCGTAACTTCTTCATACGTACTCAAAATCGAGCACCGTTTGCGGCCACATGAAGCTAGCGATGAGGGCTACAAATTGCATGAGATGTTGGGCCAGTTGCCCAAGCTGTGAAAAGACTAAAATCCCCTTGAATGTGCGATTACATACGGAACTTCACCGGAATGCGTCCGAACTCCATACTTAGTACCTAAATACCTACAAAAGCCCAATTATACCTCATATAGCATGTCAATAATATAAACCGAGGTTGTCTGGTTAATGGGCTTAAATATAGAGATTAAGGCACCCGAGGGGGCTAAAATGCGTAGGTTCGGAGGATGAAATACGCAATATTTGTGTATTATCATGTATGCTTCACGTAAATATATCATTCACACACAGATATATATTCATAGTAATATCATATACATATTGTCTCTATACCCGTATATAATATCAAATCTGACCATACATGCCTATCTCTCATGGCATTAGCCTATAATCCCAAATATATCAATTCGTATGGATTAAAAACTATGCACACAACTTATTTTAATCCCATAAGTATTCTATCACTTATGATATAACATCACTTTTATTTCTTCCGAATATTAGCTAATCACGTCTAGCTGGTATTCTAATTTCATCCTACTCACACATTCGGATTTACTCACATACAATAGCCATATATATACATCCTACATGCATAATATATATATATATATATATATATATATATATATATATATATATATATATATATAATGAATGTACAGAGTGTCACTCTCCCCAAACACTCCTTAAATACATAGCCCGAATCTTATTCACACTAACCCGAGCTTAACATCTCACTCTTTTCATCACTTAGAGGTCCTCACACTCAATATAGAATCCCCTATTATTTATCTTCAAAATGAATTCGTCTTCAATCCCTTTAGGCCAGGAAAAACCTCTCAAATTTTTCTGCTAAAATCAAACCGAACCCACGACCCCAAAAATGAATCGGTTCGGTTCCAAACAAATGAACCGAATCGCATTCGGACCGGTTCTATGTGAATAATTTTTGTCTTGTACGATTTCATCTTCTTCTACACCTCCAAAAATCACTCCAACACTCATTCATTCCCAAAAATTATGGTCTCCAACCTCATCAACCGTTAATATACTCATCTACACACTAATTTATTCTTGGGATTCATCAAGTTAGTTAAGACTTAACCCTATCTTAATTAAACCCTAGTTTTCATTTCTCCCTTTCAATTTCTCACCAAGATTCACACCATTAACATGGATTTTAACTCAGATTTCATGTAGGATTATTATCACATCAAAATCATATGAAATCATCTCCCAAAAACTCATTTTTGTTCCAGAATCCCAAACCTAAAATCTTATAGTTTTCATAACCATCTATAATATGAAAAATAAGCACACTAAGTCATTAAAGCAGGTTAAACACTTGCCTAGTTGGATAAATCCAAAAACCTCGTGCCGGAATCCGTCGGAGCTTAGCCCGAGTCTCCTCTTTTTATCCCTTTTCTTCCTTCTTTCTTTTCTTTATTTTCTTTCCTCTTTTCTCTTTCTCTCGTGCCCTTATAAGAGAGAAATAAGGGTTATCCCCCTATTAAACCCAAAATTGACTCGTACACACAAATGTGAGTCCCTACTGATCCAAAAAGTCCCCGGAACCCAAACACTACCCCGGGTACTCCCTTCTGACTATCTCAGACCTTCTGAGACCAACCGTGCACTCAAAATTTCCATGTGAGTCACTTAAGAAAAATTCATGTCCTAAACCCGACGCATCTCCACACATGTTTTTCACGTAAAATAACATCACCCGTCGCTTTTGTTCACCTGCGACATGAAATATAATTAGTCCATCTCATTTACTTTAAATTCTCAAATTTTTAAATTACACCCACTTTTGTAATTTAATTATCCATAAAAGTACGGGGTATTACATTCTTCCCCCCTTGCAATGAAATTTCGTCCTCAAAATTCGGATAAGACTGGCACCAAAGACTTTAGATTTCAACCACACAACATGATATAGTAACGGGAATCAAATCATACTAACATAAATGTCACTCCACTATATGCCCACTAGTGGCACTCACTTGTCAAAAGGCTACTCACTATAGCCTTAGGTTACAACAAGCTTACCCTAAATTTTCACATGGACATTTTCCACCAATCTTAAGGTCTCACCTCAATAACGGCACATCACACATTGTGCTCTACCAACGACATGAAAATAAGATGAGCCTATAAATCACTGGCTCTATGGCCTCAATTCTATTGGAAGAGCACACATCACTAAGTGTCGGCTTCTCGTATCCGCCCCAACATAAAATTCCCATACTAAGGGAAACCATAAGAATATCTAACCACTCTTGTCACTCCTGCAAATCTCGTTTCATGGTGACGTAACTCTTACGACGTTCAAAAGTCACCCCAAAACAATTTGTGGTTAATGCCCCTCTCGATGAAGGATTCTAAATCATGTTCGATCCAAAAATCTATTTATTCACTTACCTCTAAACAACTAGAGGGGGAATGATCAGACTTTCCCACACAAAACCTTAATAGGCACCTTGTCCATAACAAACAGGCATGAGTGACTCTATCCCTCAATGATTTCCCTCCCAATTACTGTACCATGCTTTACTTCAATTACAAGTTAGGTCATTTGCGGAAGTAAACTAACCGCAGTGACTCTAGAATCGCATTCCTACCACTTTAGTAGTCACCGATCACCTCACGTCTACTCATCAGCCAGAGGTGACACGACTTAACCACAACAAAGCATCATCCCCACTTCTTCCCAAAAATCCCTATCGGAGGTGGGGTTCGAGGATCTTCATCTTAATTCACAACAATATTGGGTGGCACCTTGCACCGGTGTAGCTCTTCTTTACCACACTGATGGCCCATTCCGTCACTAGAATCTTTGGCTTGATACAAAATTTTATGGTTGATCATTTTGATCCAACCTATTTCCATCTAGGAGTGATGCACCCAGAGATAATTTCTCTATTTCTCACCTAACACCAACTCCCACTTACAATATCTCACATTAAGTGGTACTTTATACTCCCCTTCTTCCCGCGGGGTGTACCAAGGTTTTTGGTATGTGCACTTTTGCCACATGCGAACTTCTGGGTCCTTTTATCTTAATAGACAACAACATTCTATTTACGCACAATCCACTCTCAACACTCGATTGAGTAGGACTCCGCTCAACTTCCACACAATAATTAAACTTTCCTCTTCTCAAGAGATATCCTTATAAATGGCTTCCCACAACCTTTCAACTCAACTCAGGTGTGCCAACTCTCATTAAACACATATACTTGGATTATCATCATTCTCACACGACGTTAAATCCATCATACCATTCAGCTTTATCTATGATTGCCTCACAGGCATATATTCCACATATTTATTCCCACGTCCTCCTCTATCAGACGATTTGAAATCAACCACCCAGGGTGCCCATACACCCATTAATCGGTGCATATATGCACAACACTGGAAACGTCACACATTTTCCTCAAAACTGGCCTCGCATTCTCGACGTGGCTATAACACATGGGTATTCTCAATCACCCCATAAATCAAAATTTAATCTTTCATAACATCATCCCACCCTTCAACTCGCGATGAGAAAAGAAATTTTCAGTGCTCTCTCACAGCACTACGGGCACCACTAGCCTTATACTTTATAATGGCTATCAACTCAGAGTGTTTTCTCCGGACTTCCATTAATAAACGTTCAAAATTGATACCCTAGCATTCATCAACATCTCTCTACTCACGAGGCTCGTCAAGGTTCATGCACATCTCATCCCACAATAACATTTAAACAAGGAACTTTCCCCAATTCTCCATCACTCGGCATTGGTGGTAATCAAATTCCATAAACCTCAATTGCATAACCAGAGCTCTCAAAATCCTATCCCCAAACATATAAATATAAATCTCAACTCCTACGTCTCTAAAGGAGTTATATAACAATATGATCTCCCTATCACCAAGTCCTGAGAGCTAAACAGAATAACGAGCTCAATCTCTCCGCTCGATAATAAACTCAATATATCTCAAATCACCTCAATAAAGTCCCTACATACCTGGATCAAATATTTTGAGACAATTATACTCTCAGAAGTATCTATTATCATATAATATAAATGCAAGCTCGACCCTCTCTTGGGTGAGGCACCGCCAGAACAACGCATCCTGCCCTGGAACAACAAACACGATAGCCTTGTAATATCACCCCACTATCGTTCTGACCAGTCTATACTCAGGATAATATGATACTTGTATAAGACATCACTAAAATGAGTAAATCCAATAAAATATATATATCCCCATGCCTACAACTTCTTCCCCACAGATGAAACAAAAAATAACCCCGTTATACCACGAAAATATATATACATAACAATGTTATCGATATACACACTAAACTCGTCTCACATGCGAATCTAGTGCTAATTAAGATATCGTGACCCATCCGTGTCACATAAAGTAAACCTCATTCAACCGAGATTAAAACTCATTACTATACCTTTCCAATCGCCTAGGCTGCTCCAATGGTTCCTGGACCGGACACACTTGTCCGAACTGAACCAAAAACTAACTTAATCATTTCCCCAGCTAGGCACCATACTTTTGTCCTTTTACTCGCTTTGGGAAAAAATCAATGCATGAGGTCCTACTACCCACATAAAATACCTCTTCGTATAATCCACTTATCTTCGTCCACGTTGACCGTATTAGGGTTGTCCTCCTCTTGGACTCGAGTAGCCTCGACCCTAACAGCCACCCTCATTGATCCTATAGCTCCGCCAACCCTAAGGAATACACTGCTTGCTTTAACAACCCTGAATGAATCCACCATCACTCGATAGGAATTCAGCTATCTGAATCATTTAAATAGGTCCCCTGATGGGTCTCCCCCTATGGTGTGTCACTAACACCATTTCATCCAATTTTACCCCCTGGCTAAATCCTTCAACGCTTTTATCTCCCTTCACAAAGAAGCATTAATATCCTCATTATCAAAAACATGACACCATCTGCTTCAACCTTCCAAGAAGAATTTTCCCATAAGTGGTGGCGTCTCCTCTTGTGAATCTAATACCCATTTTAAAGGCTTTTTTCTCCATTGCACCAAATGTGATGATTTACTCCCACCATTACAACACTGCTCCCCCGAGCCGAGAGAAATTTTACACCAATTCACTTCTGAGTATACTACACTCTATTGTATGCCAAAGCCTCTGGGTATCTCACATCCATTGGCTAACACAATCTCCACATATACTAACATTCCAATGGGTGGTCCTCTTCAAAGTCCCCTCCGACTCTCTCCCATTCTAACCACACTGGATGAGTCTAGTTTAGCACCACTTTTCTCTATAGCGATACTTGAAAATATATATACTGCACCCTAGCAGTCCTTACAGCCCAAACTTCCTGAGAAACACTAGGGGTGATCTCAACTACGGTCATCATCCCCAAAATATACTACAACTCCAACTAAGCCCCGCCTCCTGTTGCCTTCCCAACGGCCCTCACTGGTCGTCCTTTGCGTAATCGGTATACGAAGCACACCCGAACGCATATAAGATTCACTAATATTTATACACTATAACAGGAGAACGAAATATCACTATAGGAATCAACAATCCTAAACGTAGGGCTCTATATCAAATAGAAAATAATGTTGGAAATGTAGCCCACCAGTACAGATTCCTAAGGACACTAAAGCCTGATGCTCTGATACCACCTGTGACACCCCGCCTAATAAAATATCGAGTGATCAATCCTATATCAAATTAAATAAGAATATCAAATGGTTTCATTCTCATCATCACTGTCGAAAACCATTTATTTACTAATAACCGATTAGGCCTTGCGTCAATTTTTAAACTTTCTAATCCTTTTAACTAAATAAACAAGTAAAATCCATCCAAATAAAGATATGAATAATAATAGAAATGCATGAATAATAATAACTGATAACTCTCGATAAAACATTAATACAACCATATCGAGTCAGCGTAAAATAAAATGTCGAAAACAAACTAAAAGACAACAGTTGGGCAATATACCTGAATATTACAATAGTACCTCCTATCTAAATCACAAGGATAAAAGCGTCTAAACAATTTCCTGCCAACATCCACATCTGTGGTAGCAATGCCTGACTCGAAAGAATAGTCATCCAAGTGTCCCTGTGTCTAGATACCTAAAAAAATAACCAAGGAAAAGAAAATGAAAAGATAGATACAAGTCAGAGCCCGGGTTTTGAAAAACATTTTAGAAAGTGCTTAACGCACTTTAATAATTAAAAACAATATGATACTCTCCATATTTAAACTCGTGTCGCACTCATATGAGATACCCATCACTTCTCATCTAACAGTGCACACCTAAAGCATGTATTTTAAAACACCCTAGTTACGCTACCCGGTCAAACTAGCACCTCACAAAACTCCCAAGTCACCATATGCTATCTCGTACCCCGCGTAGTATAAAATATTCTAAGCTATCGCTCGAGCTTATACATTATGAATAACTTTCACTAGTTATTTACACTATTCATATTTCCATGTTCTTAGCCTCGTATATAATATTCCCATCCTTATATATGTATATCACCTATTTTATTCCGGATTTTATACTCCCAGAAGATCCAAAAATTATTCCACATATCATTATTTATTTTGTTCGTATATATATATATATATATATATATGTATGTATTCACATCCCATATATAGAATATACTATACACATCCAATATATCCATACTTATATATCAAACACTATATAAGTGTAATAACCATCCCTTATATATATATATATATATATATATATATATATATATATATATATATATATATATATATATATATATATATATATATATATATATATATATATATATATATATGTATGTATGTATATGTATGTATGTATTCACATCCCATATATACAATATACTATACACATCCAATATATCCATACTTATATATCAAACACTATATAAGTGTAATAACCATCCCTCAGAGCTATAACTCGATCGATACAGTCTCTAGAATGTTATCATCCTCCAGGGAGAAGACACATCGACCAGGGAAATCAGGACGGAATTTTATATCGACCCAAATTCAAAACCCAATGTATGGGAAGCGGTCATAGTTCCTCCCCAGAAATGACAACGAAACATACCCACCACGTCTCACCCCTGATAAAAATCACACAATATAAAAATGGACGCTATGACCAGGGGACTATACGCTCCCTGCTCCTCAAGCCAGGGGCCTCACCCACATCGCGCAACTTCCCATGATAGCACTAGGGGTATGCTTCAGATAAATATATCATTCACACATAGATATATTCATAATCATATCATATACATACTGTCTCTATACCCGTATGTAATATCAAATCCGACAATACATGCCTATCTCTCATGGAATTAGCCTATAATCCCAAATCTATCAATTAGTATAGATTAAAAAGTATAATTTTAATCCCATAAGTATTCTCTCACTTATGATATAACATCACCTTTATTTCTTCTGAAGATTAGCTTATCACGTCTAGCTAGTATTCTAATTTCATCCTACTCGCACATTCGGATTTACTCACATACAATAGCCATATATATACATCCTACACACATAATATATATAGATATCCGCCGAATGAATGTACCGAGTGTCACTCACCCCAAACACTCCTTAAATTCATACACCGGATCTTATTCACACTGACCCGAGCTTAACACCTCACTATTTTCATCACATAGAGGTCCTCACACTCAATATAGTATCCCGTATTATTTATCTTCAAAAGGAATTCATTTTCAATCCCTTTAGTCCAGGAAAAACCTCTCAAATTTTCTGCTAAAATCGAACCGAACCCATGGCCCCAAAAATGAATCGATCTGGTTCCATACAAACGAACCGAACTGCATTCGGACTGGTACTATGTGAACAATTTTTGTCTTGTACGAGATCATCTTCTTATACACCTACAAAAATCACTCCAACACTCATCCAATCCCAAAATTTATGGTCTCCATCCTCATCAACCATCAATATACTCATCTACACACTAATTTATTCTTGGGATTCGTCAAGTTAGTTAAGATTTAACCTTATCTTAATTAAACCCTAGTTTTCATTTCACCCTTTCAACTCCTCACCAAGATTTACACCATTAACATGGATTTTAACTCAGATTTCATGTAAGATTATTATCACATCAAAATCATATGAAATCATCTCCGAAAAACCCTTTTTTTGCGAGAATCCCAAACCCAAAATCTTATTGTTTTCATCACTGACTATAATATGAAAAATAAGCACACTAAATCATTAAAGAAAGTTAAACACTTGCCTGGTTGGATAAATCCGACGACCTCGTGCCGAAATCCACCGGAACTTGGCCCGAGTCTCCTCTTTTTCTCCCTTTTCTTCCTTATTTCTCTTTTTTTCTTTTTTCTTTCTTTTATTTCCTCCTTTATCTTTATCTCATGCCCTTATAGGAGAGAAATAAGGGCTATCCCCTTATTAAACCCAAAATTGACTCGTATACACAAACTCGAGTCCCTACTGTCCCAAAAAGTCCCCGAAACCCAAACTGTAATACCCCACCCTAGAAAATAGATGTTAAATAATAATTGGAGTATTTCATTCAGAAATGGAATCGGAGAAATAATTAAATAAGTGATTGAATTAGAATTGTGCAGAAAATGACAAGTTGCGCAAAGTGAATAAAAAGGAAAAATTGACGTTGCATGGGCGGCATGGAGGACATTTAGATTCAAATGGCCAAAATCAATATATTTTTAGAGTACAACGCGATTCAATTAAGAAACTAAGGACCTACGATCGTGAGGAAGTATAAACGAAAATTTAGTCGATACGTGACACTGTAAAGTGCAACCTTGCGAATTTCTAGAAAAATAATCATAGGGAGTAAAAATGGTTTGACCATAAATTATGGGTACTAAAAATAAGGATAACAAGGCCATGGGTTCAAATTGGGAAAATAAGAGTTTTTAAGAAGGGGTCGATCGATCGACGATGAGGATCGATCGATTGATCGATCTGGTCTTTTGATAGCCTACCTTATTTGATGCGTTGTTTGATTATGGTCCCTTGATTTTTCCACTCGTAAACTTCTTATGTACTCCAAACTAAGATAATTTTGGGCTAGGACATCACTTGGTGGTATATAAACGTTAGTGGGGGGTGTGCTAGGTTTGAAAACCCCTCTCCCCATTCTTGCAGCCACCTACTCTCTCTCTCTTTCTCTAGGTTGTAGTTCTTGAGCATGTTTTCTTACCAGAAATGATAAGGTCAAAACCACCATATTATGCCTCCATTTACATAGATGAACCATCCATTAGTAATCCTACAAACCCCATACATCACTATATAGAAACCCTAGACAGATGGTACAAGGTAGAAGATGACATTCTTGAAGGTTGTTGGGTGTTCTGAAAATGGAGTTTGAAGAGGGTTCTTTGAGGTTGAAGAAATCTAGCTTACAGATGGAGAATGGATTATTGGAGACAATCTTTGGTGTGCTTTTAGAGACCCCTTGAGGCCACCTTTGAAGGTGGGGGGTCCTACATCTCTTACAATATCTACACCATATTGTAAGCATTAGAGGCGGGATTCTTTAACTTTGGTTTAGGTTTATTATTTAGCATAACCTCAGATTGCTATTTACATATATTAGGTTTAATATATGTAGGATCTGTGTTGATTTGCATCCATGGATTTCATTAGTTGGGTTTCTATGATTTCTTTAACAAATGGGTTTTCAAAGAAGTGATTTAAATGGGTTTTGAATTTGACAAAATTTTCAAAATAGTATTTTCCACCATTTGGGTATGTGCAAGAAAATGGTTAAAATCCATTCATGGGTTTATTGGTTACACTCTTGGTATTTTGTGTAAGGAAGGGTATTTAACATGAGGATTAAATGTACTAATAGACTTATTAGTATCATGCATACTATTTTCTATGAAAATGGGTACTTACAACAAGAGGTTTAATGGGTTTTTAAAATAGATAAATTTCAGCCCCAAATCACAAACGTTTTATGGAGTAAAATGTTTTAATTTCAAGTTTTAAGGTGAATAAATGATTTCTTTGATAAAAGAACACTTGACGTATGTGTACCCTTTTTGTTAGATTGATATAGTGATTTTTATGTTGATAAATCATTATAAAGTGCATCTATAAACTTCCATTTATAAAGTGTACTATTTAGTTTGTTTTAACTTATGTTTGGGGGTTAAAAGCATAAATATGTAAAAGTGTAGTCTTCTTGAGAACTTTGGATAAAAATGTAAATAATGAGAATATAGTAAGTGTGAAATAAAATGGTTTAGTATGGGTTTTTATGCAAATAGTCATGATGAAAATGTGTGACAACAAGTTTGAAATTATAAAGTGTCAAATGTGTAAATGTTGGTTAAAATGGGGTTTTAGTGTTAAACTCACAAAATAAAGTGCAGGGACTTTAATATGTGAAAGGAATGATTTTATATATCAAAGAGGCTAAAAAACAAAATTTTGACAAAGTGAGAAGTTAAACAAGTGTTTTAATGACGAAAATTCCTACGTGTTAAAAACGGAACTTTAAAAGGGTGTTTTTTGAATAACACTTGAAAAGGAATAAGGTTGCAAGTTTTGGTGAAGAAAAAGGGTAAATCGGTAATTTACCTAAAGTGGAACATTTTTATGAAATAAAAATGTAAGTGAATGTTTTTTTATACTAGTACGGTGAAAACGAATTAAGTTCGAAAGCGTGGATGATTTTTGGTATAAAAATCAACATGTGTGTAAATAAAGGACTTAAAGAAGAAAAGAAATCATTTTTCAAGTGATAATGGAAAAACGAACGGTTGAGTCCGGAATTTTGGCTTCGACCCATAAAAGCATATTAATGAGAACATTATGAAAATGTTGAACATATTGGCAAGATATTGATATTGGAAGATGCCGCGTGAAATAATTAAGTAGGGTTATGCTGTCCCTAGTGGTGAAAGACCCCAAACCAACTACAGTAGTATATGGTGACGGAGATCGGTGGTGTGAGGCCACGAAGTCCGTGAGTGTTTGTTGGCAAAATCCTAAGGATAATGCTAAGTAATTAATCGAATTTTCATGAAAAAGACTGGATGGTATTGATCCAAAGATTTATTAATGTAAGCATAACGCATTAAAACGTTTAATGGCATGTGGCAACAGGGGATGGTTTAATAAGGTGACTTAATGAAATTAAGCTACCTAAGAAGGTTGAATTAAAGTAAACACAAGCATGTTTTACATGAGGTTATAAAGGAAAGAGTATTTTTCTAAACACAACATGTGTGTGTGTGTTGAATGGAAGTCCTGAAATGGTTAAGTAACTCTGGCGTGAGTTAATGAACATTGGATAATAAATATTTTTGAAATTAACCGGAATGGTTTCCAAACAGATGCCATTTGTTTAAATTGTGTGAGTTAATGGAAAACACGTACAAGTCCTAAGCATGGTAATGCAAATGACTATTTTGTAATGTCAGGGAAGTTAAATGGTATTAAGTGACGTTTTTGGAATAAATCGATTAAATACATTAGCATATGTATTTTTCAAAGGTATATATGTAGACATATACATATTTTCACATGCATGTAATCTAGAGTGTGAGTAATTCTTTCTGCCTCTTGTTTCTATACTGCATTTGTATATGATCCCACTGAGCATTCGTCTCACATCCCTTCTTTTATTGCGGAAGGTTGTACGATATTTCGTACTTTGAGAGCGCTATACAGGTAAGTAGCTATCTACATTTATGATTAGTAGCTCTGTTTACTTGGCCTTGGGGGCACTTCCCTTGGGCCATATCATGTAGTGATTGTAAATTCGACTAGCATGCTAATAAGGGTAACATTAAATACTAATAAAAATGGATTATAAACATTATTTAGGATGTTTCATTGCACTTCACTATTAACGTATGAATCGGATCGGGTTAATCCTTTATTAACCTTTAAAATCGGGTCGGGACGTTACACAAACACTACCCCCGGTACTCTATATTCTGACTATCTCGTCCCTTCTAAGACCAACTGTGCACTCAAAATTCCCATCCGAGTCACTTAACAAAAATTCACATCCTAAACCCAACACATCTCCACACGTGTTTTCGTATAAAATAACATCACCTGTTGCTATTGTTCACCTGCGACATGAAATATAATTAGTGTATCTCATTTACTTTAAATTCTTAAATTATTAAATTACACCCACTTATGTAATTTAATTACCACAAAAGTACGGGGTATTACACCATCCTTCTCAAGAAAGTTTTGAGTCATAATATCCTCACATTTAGGAAGGGCACCTTCCTTCCCCTGGCCCTTCAAATACTCAACCCTCTCCTGATCGACAACACTGAGGTCGGGGTCCAACTTGGCAGACATGGATGGGTTGGCCAATCGTATGGAACTCTCGGCTCGTCGTCAGATGGGTCGGCCTCGGTCGAAAATTCCCAGGACCCAAAAATAATGAATAACCTAGGCTTCCAAGAATAATTAGATGTTTGGATGACCTGGATAATCTTCTTATCAGGTTTTCTCGCTCCCAAGTGGTAATAATTGGGTTGAGTCCACAAGGAGACGTAGTCAAGTATGATCCGCCAAGAATTTGGTGCTAGTTGGGATCAATTCCTAGTCTAGATAGAATGGACCTAATAGAAAGATGGAAAGGTAGTCTAACACCGACCTTGAACATTTGTTCATAAATAGCGACTTCACCTTCTTGGTCGCCATAGACTCTCTCATCGTCATCAAGGACACGCATGACTACATCAAGTTAATGTCATATAGGTGTCTCCAAAGCAACAAGTCCACTTTTTTGACAGAAGATTGAAAGGTTTCTTCATAGGAGTAATTTACTAGATCCTCGGCCTATGAGTCCTCGCCCTTTGGGTCCTCATCCTCACCAAGAGCTTCAGCAGGTGGAGCCCCATCTAGAAACCTCTTTTAAAACTCACTCTCGGTCATGGCTCTCAAAAAGGGATAGAATTTGGAGGAATAACAACATTGACTCTCGGCTCAGCAGGGTCTGAGACAATTTTAACTAAAGAATTGTCCACGCTAGAAGACCCATCGTCCATAATTTGGACTAAAGAGTCATCTTGACTAGAGTACTTGAAGATGATGTATGAGATGATCTCCTGGCCATCACAGAACCCATAGGACGTGTGGGCGATACTCTAATAGCCTTTTCAAATGAATCTCTACTCTCGGCTAGAGCAGAAGATGAATTAGCCATCTCATCTCTAGAAACCTCAGAGGAAGAGGGTAAGATAGTCTTTAATGGAATGGGAAAAATTGGACGAATGAAATGAGGGTCAACTCTACATCTTGCCTCGGCCTCTTCCTCTATCCTATGTATCTCTTGGAAGTATCTCTCCCTAAGTGTGGGATACCGTTCTGCTAACTCGTCGAGAGTCTTTAACATCCAAGAGGCCGAGCTTAAACTTAAGAAATAAAGAGCTAAAAAGGTACAAACAACTTAAAGGTTTGACTATTATTGACCAGAGTATCAAAATGGGAATATGGATCATTTTGATTAAAGAACCAGTAAAGAACTAATCCACTGGAGTTCAATTGGTGATTGATTTGGTGGGTAAATGAGCCTAAAAAAGTGACAGGAGACCTAAGGGAAATTGCCTAACTCCCATAACCACTAGAGAACTACTTTTTGGTAACCCTTGAACCACCAACTGTGGTGGTCGAAAAACAAAGAAAATCACCAAAAATATGGAAACCAGAATAACGGATAGAAAATAGAGGACACATCGAAAGGATTTTGATAAAAATTACCTGGAAGAATGAGGAAGAAAATAAAGTCCTAAAACTTCGCCTGAAAGTGCCTGAATAGGAGAAGAGAGAGACTGGTTCTAGAGAGAGAATGAACTTATACGTGAAGAAGAAAATATCGAAAGAGAAAAATGGTTTTTAAACCATTTAAATACTTGTGATGATTGTGCACAACTTCTAAAGAATTCATCATTAGGGCACAACTCCCTGGGGCACACTTACAACCATTATTTTTTAGACACACGTCATTCCACACAATGGCTACCAAGTGTCACTCATGGCCCTCAGTCAATGCACCAAACCTGATTTTTGAAGAGATGGCACACTAATGTCTGCCTATAAATGCCTTATCCCTCAATCTCCCACTCACATAAAAGACTGAGGTCTAGGGGTGATTGATATACCAAATATAGCCTCGTCCACCATATGGACTAACTCGGCCAAGGGCACCAGTACCAAAGCGTCTAATAGAAACAGTTATGACTCGGCTTTAAAATCTGAAATGAGACCCTCATCCTTGGCCTCGGTATAAGAGGACTCATCCTAGTCTCAGGGCATATTCCACAATATCATAAATAATAGTTGTGACTTAGGAATCCTCGGCCTCGTCCATACCTTAGAAGATGAGAGTCGATCAAAGACATTCAACACAATAGTCATCATATCATCAGAGAGTCGTATTGGATAGATCATCCTTGGCCTTGCCCCGTCGGTCGACACTTGATATCTGGTAGGGTGCGTGGATTGGAGAACGTGTGGAAGGATATGCATGGATTATAAACCCCACGTGAACAAAACTATTATAATAATATTAACCCCTCATATGAGTGAATATTTGATCATTATGACCTAAATATGATAGTGACAGATGGCTTATCCACATTGGCTAGGTATATTCCACACATGCTTATTACATTCTTGGGGGGTACATTATAACCCCCAGACACTATATATACTTGTCTTCTACATCTTTGTAAGGGACCTCTAATTCTAAACCCTACTGAAACCCTGCTAAATTTACTTTATAGAGAGAGAAAGCTTGAGTGTTCTGTATTCCAAGGCCATTGGAACCCTTTCTAGTGGATTTCACACACACTCACACAGTGGAGTAGGCCTAAATGGGCTGAACCACTTATATTTTGTCTTATCTCCCTCTTTTCCTCACCTCCTTCTATATTTATATATCTATTTACACTCCATTAATATACTACATTGAGCTTGAATATTTACATTCATTTGGTGATACCATTTCTGGAATCAACATCTCACGAATATGTGCAGTGTTGACAGAAATCAAGTTGATTGGTTATAGTGAGGAGAATGGGTGTGATGTGTAGAACCTTAAGGGCGCCAAGAGTGTGTGAAGGACAGATAGAGAGGTTGACTGGCCATATATTGGTGTGGCACAAATAAGAATAATTGTATAATTAAATTAAGTAAGAATAAAATTTTCTATTTAAATTCAATGTTATAATGAATAATTGGATTTGAACATTGGGGCTCAGTTATGTGGGTAGATTGTGTTAGTTTATTTTCACTCGCATATTAATATATCTCATTTAATATAAAATACTCTATTATGATATTTATCATGTATAATGGTATTGTCTGAGTTCACGGACCCTAATTGGGTCGTAGTAGCTAGAATTTATGCGGTGGGCTCTGACCCATTGCGTTGACTAATATTTCAGGTATAGTTGTTGGAGTAGCCGCACTGGATGTATCGAAGATTTTTGGAGTGCAACTGGAGTTTTATTGTAATTATTTTAGTAGTTTAACTTTTCTTTCCATTCCGTCGCTTTATTATGAGATAATTAGTTATGGATTTGGTGGGCCAGTCAGCTCCACGGTTGTTTATGGTTTTTCAGTTAGGTATTTAGTGTTGAATTATTTCATTTGAGGTTTAAATAAAATTGGAGTTGGATTTATTCTGGAGATTGGCATGGTGATGGATATTATTAGTTGGATTTTTTTTATATATTAGTTGGATTTAATTGCATTATACCTTGTGATTTAAAGTTTTAAATGCCTCATATTTCTATCACATGCTAAGAATGGTATTTAATTTAGTGATACTCGGTGTAGTTTTATGGTGGTCGACGCCAGAATACGCGGGGTGTTACATTAGTGGGGATCCAACTTCCCTTTAAAACGAAATCGGACTACCCCTTTCATCGATGAGACTCAAAGAAGAACTTGATTTCCCACTTTAATCTACAATTTCATTTTCCTGTTATCGGCGTAACCCTTATGTCGATCCTTCATCGTCTTCATTTATTATCAGATGAGCGCTACCTTCTCTAAGGTGTCCCAAATAATATTTGGTCCGAACATATTATGTTCCCCTGACTCCAACCAACAACTCAATGAATGAAACAATCATCCATATAGTGCCTTGTAGGGTGCCATACTAATAGTCTGCTAATGACTATTATTGTAAGAAAACTCCACAAGAGGTATATGTTTATCCCACCTGCCTTTAAGATTTAACACACATGCCTTAAGAATTTTCTCTAAAACCTGTTTCACTCGCTTAGCTTGACCGCCAATCTGAGGGTTAAATGTCGTACTCAAACTCAACTGTACCCCCATAGCCTCCTAAAAACCTCTCCAAAATCTAGAGATGAGAGTACTATCTCCGTAAGACACAATGTCTCATGGTACATTGCAAAGTCGTATAATATTTACAATAAATAATTTGGCGTACTGCTCGGCGGCAAAATCGGTTCATATTGGTAGGAAATGGGTCGTTTTCATCAATTTATCAACTATGAACCAAATCAAATCATGGATTCTCTAGTCCCTCATCCATCCCACTAAAATTCCATGGAGATTCTCTCTCGCTTCAACTTGGGAATCTCCAAAAGTTGTGACTCCCCTACTAGCTGACAGGTGGTACACTTAGACATAAACTCCTTAACATCCTTCTTTATCCCAACCCACCAATAGTCTCTACGTATGTCTTGGTACATTTTATCCCCTCTCGGATGTACCGTGAATCATGAACACTATGCCTCGGTTAAAATGACCTTCCTCAACTCGAAATTCTCTAGCACTACCAACTGTCCCTGGAATTTTAATCTATCATCTGAACTGATAGAGAATGAAGGGACACCACCTGACACTAGTTGTTAACATATGGATCTTATGGGTCATACTCGTACTAAGAGTATAGGTGGTAAGAGATATATTCTTGTGATGGTCGATGACCATTTAAGATACTCTATCGTGGTACTTCTTAGAGAAAAGTTCGATATGATTAAGTTCCTAACAAGCGAGTGTCGTGTCCTACAAAACCAACTTGGTGTCACTATTAGTCGAATGCATAGTGATAATAGCAATAAATATAAAGAATTCAGAGAGGATAGTTATTGTGATGGAATGGGCATGAAACATGAGTTTTTGGCCGTTCATACTCCTTAACAAATGGAATTGTTGTGAGAAAGAACCAGACGATTCAAAAAATGGCTAGATCCATGCTTCCTGGGAGAAACGTGCCAAGACACTTTTGGGCTATGGTGATTAATATCGCATGCCACATGGTGAATCAGATATATCTTCATCCATACACATTACACACGCCATATGAATTGTGAACAGGGAAGAAACCCAACATATTATATTTTTGTGTCTTTAGCTTTACTTTCTACATCTTAAGAGATAGAGAGCACTTAGAAAAGTTTGACTCCGAAAGCGATGAGGGGATATTTTTAGGTTATTCATCGAAAAGTAGAGCTTATAAGGTGTTTAACCTTGCAAGCTCTATGGTTATGGAGTCATAAATTTCACGATTAGAGACGATGAGCCGCTGACATCTACTAAACCTAATCTCGAGTGTGAGGATGATACACCCTCGGTGATAATCCAGTCATTCCTCTTACTACCCCAGTAGACCTCACTCTTGATTTAGATGATCCACCCTCTTGGGTTCGAAAGAGTCATGACCTTTCCACTATACTTGGTGATCCCACACTAGGTGTAAAACTCGCACTCAACTTGAGAATGTGGTTAGCTACTTTTGCTACACTCCTTAGTCAAAGCCCAAGAAATTGAAAAAAGCACTCAAGGAAGAGCATTGGACATTCTCTATGCAAGACGAGTTGCTTTAGTTTTATAAGAAGGATGTCTGGGAGTTACTCCCCCAAGATAGCGAGGCTAATATGATTGATACCAAGTGAATCTACAAGAATAAAATAGATGATAATGGTACATAGTTCTTAATAAGGCTAGGCTGGTTGCTCAAGGATATTCACAGATTAAGGGTTTAAACTTTGACGAGACATGCATTCCTATTGCTAGGCTTGAGTTCGTTCACTTACTACTTGCCATAGCATATCATTTACGCTTCAAGTGATATCAAATGGATGTCAAGAGTGCCTCACGCCATTCTACATGAGGAAGTGTACATGGAACAACCAAAGGGATTTGAAGACCTAAAGCACCCAAGACACACTTATTATCTTAAGAAGGCCTTGTATGATTTGAAGCAAGCACCCTTTGCTTGGTAAGAGACTCTCACTTCTTATCTCTTAACTCGTGGATTCAAGAGAAGGGGAGTGGATATGACGTTGTCTATAAGGAGGGAAAGTGGTGCTATCTTGGTTGTCCAAGTCTATGTGGAAGACATAGTATTTGGATTCAGGTGCTCCCAACATGCTCACACTTTTGTGGAGGAGATAAAGAGCAAGTTTGAGATGAGCATGGTTGCTGAACTTATGTCCTTATTAGGTCTCTAAGTGTGTCAACTAGAGGATGGGATATTCATATCTTAATCCAAATATGCTAAGTACCTAGTGAAGAAGTTTGGTTTAGACTCCACTAAGCACTCACGCACCCCTATGAGTACATCGACTAACTTAGTAAATACACTTTAGGCAAGGACATAGAACAAACCGCTTATAGGAGCATGATAAGTAGTCTTCTCTACTTGATTGCTAGTCGTCCCAACATCGCCTTTAGCGTTGGAGTTTATGCGCGATACAAAGCGTCCTCAAAATATTCTCACTTTCTCGCACTTAAATGTATTATCAAATATGTGAGTGGAACTCTTTCCTTCGGTATTTGTTATTCCTTTCATATCGATGACCGTTTGTGTGCTTATTTGGATGATAATTAGATCGGGGATGTTCATAGTTGTAGGAGCACCTCAGGTGGGTGTTTTTACTTTAGGAGTGATCTTGTATCTTGGTTGAGAAAGAAGCGAAAGTCCATATCTCTATCCACGGCGGAGGCCGAGTATATAGCCATCGGGAGTTGTTGCACACAACTCTTATGGATGAAGAAAATATTGGAAGATTATGGGATTTTCCAAGGCATAATAATGACTATTTCGTGTGATAATACAGGTGCAATTCATATATCCCGTAATCCGGTCCAACAGTCCCGCACAAAACACATTAGGATACGTGAGCATTTCATTCGTGATCTAGTTGAGGAAAAGGTCTTTTCCATGAGCTTTGTGAAAACCGAAAGTCAACTAGCCGATATTTTCATGAAACCTTTAGATACATTTAGATTCGAGAATCTTAGGAAGTCTTAGGTATTTGCTCCGTTGATTGAGTTCGGGTATTTTATCTCAAATATGGTGATTATCATGTTCATATCGTTTATCCATATTACTATATTGTATTTCTATGTATTCTTATGTTTTTACTTATTTATAATTTTGATATCTTGAAAAATCCAAAAAGATTTTGATTTTGAAGAAAAGGTCTGAAAATTTCCAAAAAGATTTTATTTTTAATAAAATTTTTGAAAAAGACAAAAAGATATTTATATTTTCATTTTCACCATATATGGATGTGCATTTAAGATATTCATATCACCCATATATTCCATCCATTCATGCGACTTTTTCATGGTGTCTTGAGACATGTCTTCGTTTCTTTAGTATGCTTAACAATATGCGAATAGCATTTCGTTGATCATTGATGATTACTTTCTTCATGCTAGACTCTTTATCGTCTTTATTAAACACGTGAACAGACTTCGTGAACATTGTACTTACTTGTCATATGTCGAATACGTTGTTCTCATCTCAATCGTGCTTAATAAAAATCAAAATGTCAGAGATATAAGTTGTGATTGTAACAACCATTGCCCGGATTTAGTTTCCCAAAAAAATTGTTATATGTTAAGCAATGGAAAGGGGCTACATAAGAACAAAACTCCCTTTGCATTAAAATTCACCATTTGAAAAATGAGCCTAAAATATTAACAACACACAAAAACAGAAGTGCTAAGGCCAATTTTATTTCATTAATGCTTCGCTACATATGAGCATTATGATATCTTCAAAATTTAAAAGTGAATTCTTATATATGTGAGATTTGAGGGTGTTATAAAGTAGAAGATCGATGGGTTTGCACAAGGGTCTCTCTTACAAAGCATTATATATTCTGGCGTTATAGATTTAAGAAGCATTTACCTTCATGGCATGTTGCATAAGTTGAGTCAACTTTATTTAAGTACAACATTCTTACACCTAAGATTGAAATTGAGTTCTTTCTTTGGAATCAACTCATTAACTTCGTGTGCCTATGTTATGATTGCCTATGTTGATTTATTATGAAAAATGTTCACACAATTACATTCCATTGTCATGATTCCGATATTTTTGTGCTATTCTATGGTGTTAGGTATTTTGTACCTATATTTACTCTTTATACATATACTTTTTTGTATAATTATTTTTTTTTTTAAAACTCCAAACATGGTTTACCTTTTAGAAATTTCATTGCATGTGCTTTATTGTTTATTTTTGTGATGTTATTTCTTTTGGATTCATGTGATGCTATTATTCGTGCTTAGTTTCTTACCCTTTGTCTATTATGGATAAAAGTGGGAGAACAAATTAAGGGGAGTTTTATTTTCTTTAAACTCATACATGTCATGACATTCCTTTGTTTCATGTGTGTAGGTCTCTTCCACTTTGATGATGATCTCATGGACTATAGAAGATGAAGAACTTCAATTGAAGACAAAGTCTTGAATGTCTTTCCATTTTGGGGTTTGGGAGAGGACATTAGAAGAACATTGTCTTAGGGGTTTTATTGTAATTTAGTTTCAATTTTTGTTTTGTACTGAAATAACCAAAGGAGGAGATTTTTAAGAGAAAGTTTTTATAACTGCTCAGGGACTAGTTATTTTGGCATATCGGTTACAAAGAAAAGTTACAAATCGAACACTACATCCTTTTTTTCCTCCACGATCGTTTGAAGACTCGTTAGTGATCGAGCATCATTTCTGATTTCAATCCATTGGAACTATCAGCAATTTATGGAGAGTTTACTCTAATGATAATTATAAAGTTGTGACTTTATGGCTGAAGAAGAAAAAATATCGTATCCTATGGTTTATCGGTGGATACCGAAGGAAAAGATGCTTCATGTGGACGGTGTTGGATTGTGATGTATTTATTGAAGATTTTAAGACCTACGCATTATACTTAGTGGAGCTCTAAGTAGCCTGTAAGTCATCTAGTCTGTCAAACTTTTTAACGGTGCTGAAATCTAGGTTTTGCTCGAAAGGGATTTTTCCTCATATTCTTCTTTTGTATGTTTGGTTTGATTGTGCGATTGGATATAATTTAATTTGGACATTATTTTGCATTCACACCTAATTATTAATCAAGATAAAATTTGGTTAAAAATGGATCTTTGTGTGCATATCCTAAGATACAAATAATTTCATATAGCCCCAGCTACGTTTTCAAGTAATGTAGTTGAGGAAATGATAATCAACTATGCAATATGCATTAAAGATGAAGCCAATAGGCTGTCACTACTATGTATGATCAGGTTGAATCTCAAGAGTTGCCCTCTTATGTGCCCACTGCTATGTGTATGGGCATACACAAATCAAATGCCCCCAAAACAAGAGAGTTTGGACTGTTATAACAAACCAAATGTAATACCCTGTATTTTTAAGGATTTTAAATTTAGGGATTTATTAAATTTAATTGAGATAGATTAATTTAATATTAATTCGGAAATTGGTTTTAAATATTTACTAGCATGACGAGAGTTAATAATTATTGGAAAATTGTAGATTTGTTAAATATTACTTATTGAGTAGAGTAATATGTAGAATTGAATTTATTAAAATTGTCACGAGGGAATAATATGACAATTATGGAAATTAAGTCAGGACGCGCCTGTGTTGTGTCGGGATTAAATTATTATTAGTAAAAGTGAATAAATTATAAGTCGCATGTATGGTCTTTTTGAGTGCGCCAATGTGTTCAGAAGGGTCGAGATAGTCAAAATAATGTACCCGGGGGTTTAGTTTGGGTCTCGGGGCATTTTTAAGCCTATTTGGCATCCCGGGAGGGTATTATAGACATTTTACAATTTTGGGCAATTAAACCCACGAATTTGCTAAGGATATATCAGCCTTTAGGAGTTGTCTTCTAGGGTTAATAAACACAAAACCCAAGAACGGCCATTAGAGAAGGAGTTGGAGAGCTTTCCAAGAAACTAAAGGCCAAAGACTCACCCGTTTGCACCGCCACCACCACCAAAGCGTAGATCGCGCGACGAGGAACGCAACCATACCTCTTCCATCCACAAATCAGAAACTCAAATCCCGAGCAAGTATCTATCTTGCTTTGTTTTTAGTTAATGTCTCACCCATGTTAGTTTAGGATTATCAAGAACATGTTTTATGAAAGAAATTGATAATTTAAAGACTTTAAATCGCATGTTTAGAGAAATTTAATATATTTTGGACATACCCATCACATGTAGAGGATTACCCACAAAATAGTATTAATTTAGAAACAAGAAATCTAGGAAATAATTAGAAGAATGTATGTTTCCTCCAAAATTAGGGTTCTTAAGGATTATGTAAATTTTACCCCATTAATTCGATATCGTTGATGAATCTGAACATGTTTCACGTAGAAAATCATGTAGTTGGGTATATAGTACCAGTAGTAATGTTGTTTGGGAGTTTGGGCAAAATTGATAGAGGTTTTGAGGACTTTGGGTGATGAAACCCATAGGAAATATATGTAGAATTTGTGAAATATCTGGGCGATCGATCAATCGACCTTGAATGTCGATCGATCGACTGGATCGATCGATCGACCCCCTACCTTCGATCGATCGACCTCTTCTGAATTTTGAAGATTGTTCTTTATTCTGAATGATTAACCCTGTGCCACTTTGTGGGAACCCTTATACATAGTTTATTTACCATAATGGGACTTGGGAGAGACTAGTAGGGTTGTAGTCAAGGTTTGGGTGATACGATTCATGTGTGATTTAACCGTGAGGTTTCAGGAATATAAATTTGGTGGGAAATCGTGTGTACGTTATAGTACATCTTGTGAGAATTAAGGAAGTCTTAGACCAGTAGAGTAGTGAGGGTGCACCTACTGATTTTATATAATTTTAGGATACACTTCGAGAGTCGAGAAGTACTTAAGGATTTGCTATACTTAATAGAATAAAAAGAGTGATTTACTTATACGTAGAACTCGAGCATTATATGTTACGTATGGCTAGAATTATAATTATGGGTCGTGGGCGCACCTAATTTAGAAAATGTGAATGT
This sequence comes from Sambucus nigra, assembly GCA_949130495.1. NCBI lineage: Eukaryota > Viridiplantae > Streptophyta > Magnoliopsida > Dipsacales > Adoxaceae > Sambucus > Sambucus nigra. The sequence goes on from OX422221.1 coordinate 350,608,969, forward strand.
TTATATATATAACTGTATGACTGTGCTTATATTATGTATCTGTGTAAAAATATACCCGAGCTACTTACTATCATGGAGGTTTCCGCGCCGGGACAGTCTTATGTCGATTGGACCTTTATGGCGCATATTGACTCATACCCTAGAAGATAGTATCCTCGATACAGGCTATCTGAAAATGATAGTCAAATGTTCTAAGAGACGTGAGGGTATGTGCTGACCTCTTAGGACCTAGAACTATGCTTCGCCTCCATTTTTTTGTGTATTGTGTTAATAGAGTTCGAGAGTGATTTCGAACTAGTATTTCCCTTAGTTTGTATGATACGGGAACTTGATAGCAGAGTATGCCAGCACCATAGATTTTATGTGGGGTGCCTTTAGTATATATATTTTATGCGTGACTAATATATATATATGGGAACTTTCTACTCTGCGTATAAGTAGATAAGTAATGAATAAATGCTTCAACTTTATTATAAGTGTTCGGGAACTTTATAACTGTAATAAATTGTTCTAAATAACGTAAGAAATATTGAAGAGAATGATTTTCTAAATTAAATATCATAACCTCGCTTTTACATGATAAAACTTTATGGAGAATAAGTTAGAGAAACTTATGAGATTTATTAGTACGGTAGGCGTCCACACTAGATGAGAGGTGAGAATTCTCAAGAGAGTGTCGCATACTAACATGGTTGTTGCATTAGCTGGTAAGCATTTTAAATACTTGCTAAACTATTTTTAAAACTATTTTACACTCAGGCTCTGACCCATTCATGCTATTTATTTTCTCTTGTATATATATATATGTATTTATTACAAGGGCCCAGCCACAGGGGCATCATGCTTAGATTCCTTGGAATGGATGCGCTGCAGCTTATGTGGGAGTTGCAGGCCATTGCTTAGACGACCTCGTTGTTGACTCTACTCTTATTTTAGTTCTGATTAGTAAGGGCATGTGTCGCCCGTTTTCTTATTCAGTTGGATTTTTTAGAGATTTATGTTCTTTTATTTTTAGTATTTGGTACTCTTTGGGATTTAATTCTTGTCAGGATGATCGCATTTCTAGTTTTTAAACTTGGTATTGGATTATTTGAATGGTTAAATTCTTGTGTGTTAATTTCCATCTTTAACATTGATGTGATTCTTACCTGTTAATCATTGGAAAAAGGTTTTCATAATGGAATTAAATAAAACAGAGATAAGGCTTAAATCGTTTTATCACTTAGCTTAATTAATTAGGGTGCTTAAACTGGAAAGTTATTTTGCGACAGTGATGCTAAGAATGAACCAACCGCTCACCTTGATTTTAATTTAATAAAGGACTGATCACCTGGTATTTAATTAGGCAGGGTGTCACAGGTGGTATCAGAGCATCAGGTTCTAGTGTCCTTAAGGATCTGTATGGCTTACTTCGTTCCAACTTCGCGTCTTTGATTTAGAGCCCTAATATTAGGAATGTTGTATTCATCTTTATGCATTAAGAATTCGTGCTTCTACGATTTGTTTATGTGAATGATGAACTTATCCAGATTATTTAAATTTTTACTTGGATCGTCAAGAAGAACAAGCTAATGTCGTTAGGGGAGTCAATGAGCAAGGTTTTCTCACACCTCAGGTATCTCCAGAGAGGGTATCAACCACTGAGTTAGCAGGTATTGTAGCACAGGCAGTTACCACTGCGGTCTTACAGCATCAAAAATGCAGCACACAGCTTATAGGGGCAAAATATCTAGAGAGCATAGTCAATCGGTCATGACTAGAAATAACAAGTCTACAAAGACATTAAAATTGCAACAAAAATCTCCTCAAGATCGTAAAAGCCACGAAGGTAAAAAATTGTGCAGGGAAACCCAAAAGCGTCAGGGCCAACAAAGTCGGGGTCAGAGTGAAGTCACAAAGAGGTGTTTCAAATGTGGAATGGATGGCCATGAACGTTGAACTTATCCGAATCAGATTGGAGAGGAACTCCGACCCGACCAGCGAGAACTTTCAGGACTCTGCTATAAGTGTGTACAAACGAGTCACAAGTGGAGGGACTGTCCTCAACCAGATGTCATTTTTCATCGAGATGCTCAACAAGGCCAACAAGGCCAAGGAAAAAGTGAAACTGTACAACCGAACCAAAACCAACAAGGCTATAAAATGAAACAGTTTAGAGGTAGATGCTTCAATTGTGGCAGGAGGGTCACCAGAGGTAGGATTTCCCAGATAAGAGTAAGATACCCCAGCAGCAGGGACAGAAACAGCACGAATGTGTGTATGACATCCACCATACTGAAATTCAGTAACCATTATCGGCCATGATGGTACGTTCCTTCCTTCTAGTACTATGGGACACATTTTATTCAATACTGGGGCGTCACACTATTTTATAGATACTCACTTCGCACGAACCTTAGGATTTTTAGACATTACTGAGAGTACGGTGTCATGCGTAGACTCATCATTGGGAAAGGGTCTTTAATTTTCTTTATACGCTGGGATGTGGGTATATAGTTTGGTAGTTTGATTTTTACCTGCAGTTATACTATTTTTAGTCATATGTGAGCACGACATCATTATTGGCATGGATTGGCTCGCTGCGTACAGAGCCGTGATGAATTATTTCGGTCGGAGTATTATCTTTTCCATTGCGGGGCAGGAGATGTTTTGGTGGCGATGCCTCGCCCAGAGGGAGGATCTTTCACCCATTTGTATTACATAGAGGAGGATACCTCTAAGGAGATTGTGATTCTCCTGGATTCAATTCAAATTGTTCGTGAGTTTACGAATGTATTTCAGGAGATAAGTGGGTTATGTGTTGAGGTATTTTGTGGAGAGTAAAAAAACCACATGAGCTAAAATTTTCTGAAGCGAGAACAAGGGTAAGGGTATGGTGCTTACAAGGGAAATGGTTACTATAATTTCTTATTAGGTTCAGACAGATGCATTATGTTCGGAAGATGATTAAGTAGCCAAGGCGATCGGTAAAGTAGAAGTATGAGTTTTATCCTCGGAGGATGAAGCGTGTTTTATGTGACACGAGCAAATCACTGTATTTTATTCCTTGCTAGATTAGCATGTGAGACGAGTTTAATGCATACAACTATAAACATTATTATGTGAACAGTTTCCCTAGTGTAGCGGGATTATCTTTAGTGCTATCCATGGAGGATGAATGGGTGTATTAATAGTGTTATATACTTTATTGAGGTTACTCGTTTTAGTGGTTTGATATACGAGTATGATGTTATCTTTGTTACAAATTATAGTAATGGTTAGTACGATAGTAGGCAGTTATTGCAAGGCTATCAGAGTGGCTACCTTAGTGCAGCATGTTTTGTCCTGGCGAGGCCTCACCTGTTAGAGGGTTGGGCTCGCATTTATATCATATATTATAGAGAATTCGAAGGGTATATTGGTAGCGAAATGTTTAATCCCTGGGTGTTTAGGGACCTTGTTGTCATGGTTCAGTGTCTACTGGGTTTACCATTGAGCGAAAAGATTTAACTCAATATTATGTTTAGCGCTCAGGACTTGGTGATAGGAAGAGCGCGTTGATATGTCTATCCTTTAGAGATGTGTGAGTTGAGAGTTACACCCATATGATTGGGAACGGGATTTTGAGAATCCCGATTGTATGTATTCAAGGTTAATGGAATGTGATTTCCACCAATACTGAACGATTGTACAATTAGCAGAATGTTCTTTGTTAAGTGTAATTATGGGAGTAGATGTAACTTTTTTGTCAAGAGACGGAATAAAGGGTTACATGTTATGGACGGATGGCCTAAAGAATTTCAATAACCGACAATGTTAAGTAGTAGTGTATCGGAGGGTTCCTTGTTTGGATTTCTCTTTGCGAGACATGCCACGCATGAAACTTAGCGTAAGGTTCTGGGAAGATGTTTAGTCATTACTCTATGAGTTTGGTACCTCGGTCGTAGTACGAACAGGTAATTATATCTATAAGTTGGAAGTTGAATTATGATTTAAGGCCAGAGGAGTCGGTGGTGTGGTAAGAAGGCATTGAAAGTTTTATCTTATCACCACGAGTTAAGGGGTGGAACGACGATAAGGAGGATTTAAAATTTTTATTTCTAGGGTGATTGAAAGTACACAAGTGTTGTAATCACGTTGTGAGCACAAGGAAAATAAAGAATTGGGTGCTATATGTGAAGCGTATGTGATTCTTACACTAGTATGCACGATTTATAGGGTGTGTGGCCATTCTGGTTAGCTGATGTCAAAATCGTCCGAGTTGAAGGGACCTGGAAATAGACGTGTGGAATAAATGTTTGTGGGATTTACATAACGAAGTGGAAGTGGTAGATTGGATTGGGCGCCATGTGAAAGATGATAAATCCATATATTTGTGTTCAGAGTAGCACACCGAATCTGGTTGGAAGGTTGTGGGAAGCCATTTAAAAAAGGGTCTCCCTTGAGAAGGGTAGAATTCAATTATTATGGAGAACACTCAGAGAGAAATTGTAATTAGTCAAATGTAGAGAGTGACTGACGCGTAAAAAGAGTGAAGATGCTAGTATGGTATAAAAGGTCCGGAAGTGCACATCGTGGAGAAAAGTGCATGGGTCGGAACTTTCAGTATACGCAAAGGAAAGAAGGGGAGTGTTAAGTGTCACTTAATGTGAGACATTACAAGTAGAAGTTGATGTTGATGTTGAGCGATACAAAGTGAGTAGTCTCCGCGGGCACTACTCATAAATAGAAATCGATTGGAATAAGAGAAACAAACCAGAGAATTTTGTATCTATCGATAATTCCTATAATGGAAGAGGCCGGTAAAGTCGGTAAAGTTTCTTGGATGAGTTGACAACCTCAAGGTAAGATCAAAAGTTCCTTCGAACATGTGGAACAAGATGCCCAAGAAGGAAGTGATTGACATTTCCTTTGGGGTGATTTACAATATTAGCTAGTGTACCAATTCTTCCTTTGAAGGGAAGGATCGCATCGGTACGTGGTCCTACACGGTATTTTTTTCTGAATTAGGTTAAGATTTTTTAATCCCACCTTCGATATGGGATTTCAGGAAGCAGCGGGGACAATGTTTAGTTTTAAGTAAGGTTGTATCACCCATAACCCGGGGTGTGGGCGGGCGGTAATTAACCATTAGTGCAGTAGTGTGAAAGAAATTTTGGATTCATTGTGATCATTTCTTTTCCACAACGGTTATGGCCAGCAAGTGGAGTATAGTACGGTAATTGGGGGAGGATATTACCTAATTATAGGGTTCCGTGGGAGCACTCATACTTGTTTATTATGAACAAGATGCTTATTGAGGTTTTGGTGCGAAAAAACCTTAACTTTCTCACTCTGAATGTTAAGACATGGGCAGATAATCAGAATTTTGGATTGGTTGAGTTAGAGTCTGATGACTATGGTGGAATTCCATGACGGTTTTAGGCAAACAAGAGTGGTCAGATGTTCATATGGTTTCTCTCAAAATGGGAGTTTTGTGTTTAGATAAATCCGAGTAGTTGTCATGTAGTGAGGTGCGGCCTCCCAATGATATTGAAATAATGGGAATTAATAATGTATAGGCGTGTCTTATATGAATGTTGTCGGATAGGAGCACAATGTGAAGTGTCTTTAATGAAAGTATTAAACAAGTTTACTATGAAGCAAGGGCTATAATGATTGAGCGCCTTACTATGTAGATAGTTTGCGCACTGATAAGGTATCCAAAATTATTTTACCACGGAGGCCTTATTTTCCGAATTTCGGGATGAAATTCCATTATTAGGGAGGAAGTGTGTAATACCCCGCATTTTTATGGCTTTTAAATTTAGGGATTTACTAAATTTAATTGAGATAGATTAATTTAATATTAATCCGGAAATTCGTTTTAAATATTTACTAGCATGGCGAGAGTTAGTAATTATTGGAAAATTTTTGATTTGTTAAATATTACTCATTGAGTAGAGTAATATGTAGAATTGGATTTACTAAAATTGTCACGAGGGAATAATATGACAATTATGGAAATTAAGTCGGGACACGCTAGTGTCGTGTCGGGATTAAATTATTAGTAGTAAAAGTAAATAAATAATAAGTCGCCTATATGATCTTTTTGAGTGTACCAACGTGTCCGGAAGGGTCGAGATAGTCAAAATAATGTACCTGAGGGTTTAGTTCGGGTCTCGGGACATTTTTAAGCCTAATTGGCATCCCGGGAGGGTATTATAGACATTTTATATTTTTGGGCAATTAAACCCACGAATTTCCTAAGGATATATCAGCCTTTAGGAGTTGTCTTCTACAGTTAACAAACACGAAACCCAAGAACAACCATTAGAGAAGGAGTTGGAGAGCTTTCCAAGCAACTCAAGGCCAAAGACTCACCCGTTTGCACCGCCACCACCACTAAAGCGTAGATCGCGCGACGAGGAACGCACCCATACCTCTTTTGTCCACAAATCAGAAACTCAGATCCCAGGCAAGTATTTATCTTTCTTTGTTTTTAGTTAATGTCTCACCCATGTTAGTTTAGGATTATCAAGAACATGTTTTATGAAAGAAATTGATAATTTAGAGACCTTAAATCGCATGTTTAGATAAATTTAATATATTCTGGACATACCCATCACATGTAGAGGATTACCCACGAAATAGTATGAATTTAGAAACAAGAAATCTGGGAAATAATTAGAATAATGTATGTTTCCTCCAAGATTAGGGTTCTTGAGGATTATGTCAATTTTACCCCATTAATTCGATATCGTTGATGAATCTGAACATGTTTCACGTAGGAAATCATGTAGTTAGGTATATAGTACCAGTAGTATTGTTGTTTGGGAGTTTGGACGAAATTTATCGAAGTTTTGAGGACTTTTGGTGATGAAACCCGTAGGAAATATATGCAGAATCTGGGAAATATCTGGGCGATCGATCGATCGACCTTGAATGTCGATCGGTCGATCGACCCCCTACCTTTGATCGATCGACCTCTTCTGAATTTTGAAGCTGGTTCTTTATTCTGAATGATTAACCCTGTGCCACTTTTTAGGAACCCTTATGCATACTTTATTTACCATAATAGGACTTGGGAAAGACCAGTAGGGTTGTAGACAAGGTTCGGGTGATACAATTCATGTGTGATTTAACCGTGGGTTTCAGGAATATAAATTTAGTGGGAAATCGTGCTTACGTTATAGTACATCTTGTGAGAATTAAGGAAGTCTTATACCAGTAGAATAGTGAGGGTGAGGGTGCACCTACTGATTTTATGTTATTTTAGGATACACTTCGAGAGTCGAGAAGTACTTAAGGATTTTTTATACTTAATAAAATAAAAAGAGTGATTTACTTATACGTAGAACTCGAGCGCTATATGTTACGCATGGCTAGAATTATAATTATGGGTCGTGGGCGCACCTAATTTAGAAAATGTGAATATTTATATATATATATAACTGTATGATTGTGCTTATATTATGTATCTGTGTAAAAATCATACCCGGGCTACCGTTAGTATATATATTTTATGTGTGACCGTTTGTATATATATTTTATGTGGGGTGCCGTTAGTATATATATTGCATGTGTGACTAATATATATACGTATATCTATATGGGAACTTTCTATTGTGCGTATAAGTAGATTAACAATGAATAAATGCGTCAACTTTATTATAAGTGTTCGGGAACTTTATAACGGTAATGAATTGTTCTAAATAACGTAAGAAATCTTGAAGAGAATGATTTCCTAAAGTAAATATCATAACCTCGTTTTTCACATGATAAAACCTTATGGATAATAAGTTAGAGAAACTTATGAGATTTGTTAGTACGGTAGGCGTCCACACTAGATGAGAGGTGAGAATTCTCAAGAGAGTGTCGCATACTAACATGGTTGTTGCATTAGCCGGTAAGCATTTTAAATACTTGCTAAACTATTTTTAAAATTGTTTTACACTCGGGCTCTGACCCATTCATGTTATTTATTTTCTCTTGTATATATATATATATATATATATATATATATGTGTGTGTGTGTGTGTGTGTGTGTGTGTGTGTATTTATTATAGGGGCCCAACCACAGGAGTGTCATGCTTAGATTCCTTATAACGGACGCGCTGCAGCTTATGCGGGAGTTACAGGTCATTGCTTAGACGACCTCGTTGTTGACTCTACTCTTATTTTAGTTCTGATTAGTTAGGGTATATGTCGCCCGTTTTCCTATTCAGTTGGATTTGTCAGAGATTTATGTTCTTTTATTTTCAGTATTTGGTACTCTTTGGGATTTAATTCTTATCAGGATGATTGCATTTCTAGTTTTTAAACTTGGTATTGGATTATTTGAATGGTTAAATTCTTGTGTGTTAATTTCCATCTTTAATGTTGATGCAATTCTTAACTGTTAATCATTGGAAAATGGTTTTCATAATGGAACTAAATAAAACAGAGATAAGGTTTAAATCGTTTTGTCACTTAGCTTAATTAATTAGGATGTTTAAACTGGAAAGTTATTTTGCGATAGTGATGCTAAGAATGAACCAACCGTTCACCTTGATTTTAATTTAATAAAGGACTGATCACCCGGGATTTTATTAGGCGGGGTGTCACACGAAATTAAACACTAAACCACCAAGGGCAATGATAAGAAAGAAAAGACTAATGAAAATGGTTGGACAATTGTCACCAAGAATGCACCCATTAGCCAAACAACCAAAGAATTTACTCATGTTGAGGATGAACAGATTGGCCTTAGTGAGGAAACCAACACCCTAGGATTTGATATCCTGGATCATAATACCCATGCCATCTTAGCTTAAGAGCCTAAGGAAGTTGAAGAGGATGAAGCTGGGAAAGAAATGTAATACCCCACCCTAAATAATTTATTTAATCCCCTCATAAAGTTACGATAATACGAAGACATGGAAAGTAGGATGAGTATGACCGAACTATATCCTTAATAAAAATTGATAAGGGGACTTGATGTTAATTATTAGAAAATTATGGGTAAAAGGTTAAATTAAGCAAAGAGGAATATTGGTTACAAAAATCACATCCTTTCATTTAAAATTGGTTTGGTATCCCTGAGTGAATTAAGAAAACTAATGGACCAATTACAGAATTTGGAGTGTGCTTCCGTTTTAAGCATAGGAGGGAACTATCGCTAGAACGACTGGACTTGACGTTCGAATGACCAAGCATGTCGCTTGAACGACTGAGATTGTCATTCGAGCGACCATAACGAGCCATTTTACGTTAATTTCCTTCCATGTCATCAGTTCGTGTACTTACTTTATGTATTATTATGTGAATTATGGGACATTAGTTCAATACCATAAAAAGAGAGAGAGAGAGAGAGAGAGAGAGAGAGGAACGTGAATCCACACGTTATAGTGTTGTCAACATGCCAACCGTGGGATTCAATTTGCTGTCGACTTAGGAGGGATTCATACTTGATATGGGTTGGTTTGTGGGTTATGAGAGTTTATTTTTTAAGTAAAAATTAAGTGGAATGGGTTATAAGAGGAAGAAAGCATGTAGAGTTAGAGAGGATCCATTAGACTAGCTAAACCTTTTCTCTCTAAATTAAGAGCTTCTGTGAAGCAAATACTTTTCCCAAACTTATACTTCACACTCCCACCATTAACAACTGTGATAACCAAAAATTTTAAAGGTGTACAACACCAGACTTCAACATAGAAAACCCTAGGTGACTTTGGAGTAAAGATGAAGATGATGTTCTTGGTATTTATGGAACATTTGAAGATGGGGTTGAAGAGGGTCATTCAATCTTTCATGGAGCAAACCTTGTAGAGCGCTTTTAGAGACCCCCTTGAGGCCACCTTTAGAGGTGGGCGGTCCTCCATCTTCATCACCATCTCCACCATTTTAATGCTCATTAAGGTGGGAGACACTAACTTTGATATAAGTTTTGAATGTAGTATATGTTCATTATGTTATATACATATATGTTGGACTAATATATATGTGGATGGATGTTTATTGCATTCTTGTGCTGATTAGTAACCATATTAGTGTTCCTATGAATATGAGCTACAAAAGGATGAATTAAATGGCTCTTGAAAACATTGAATAATTTTAGAATAAAGTTATCACTACACCAAAACAAGTCAATTGTAACGGGCAAAAATCGTTGCAAAAAATATTTGTAACGGATTAAATCCGTTAGAAAATTGGTGTCATTTATTTTACTACCGAAATTTGTAACGGATAGGGTCCGTTACAAATTTAATCTTTGTAACATACTAAAATCGTTACAATTTATTTTGTAACAGATTTAGCATTAATACAACATCCCATATATTAGTAACGGATTTACTAAATTGTAACGGTTTATACCCATTACAAATATAGAATGTGTACAGATAAAAAACGTTACCAAAAAACATTGTAACGAGTTAGAAGTGTCATATATTCATAACGAATGTTTTTATTTGTAACGGTTAAATTCCATTTGCAATATTATTATATTTTTACAAAATACTAATTTCTCATCAAACAAATATAAATACACTAGTAATAACTCGTGTTCAACCAATGGCAATGCAGAACCAATGCCCACAAATTTCACTCAAACACAATTCCAAAACACACGTGACAAAATCAATAACACTACGTTTCAGTGATATCAAACCGATCTAAAACTATATTTCATTCATAACCATTAAAATTCCCAAACAAAAAATAGTACAAGATAAACCATCTAACTTTTTACAATAAACTTGAAATGAAGTCTAACAACATTAAAGTTCTAAACATATTATTCTCCCTAAAGTACTCTTCATGACAATCCTAGAAACCGAGACTTCATTATCCCGAAAGTAATCTTCATATTTCTCAACAAGAACCTGTTGAACAAACACAATCTTAGTAAATGTGTAAACATAAATGAGTAAATAACATAAAAGACTAGTACATTTACATTCCATTGGTACGCATGTAATTTTATTTTACAGTAATTTATACACAACAAATGGCCATAACCATTGAGGACGCGGTTAGTTTAGACAAGTTACATTAGTATCGCTTGATGTATTTGCACCTATTTTAAGATAGTCGGGTTGGTGTTTTCAGTGTTCGCCACCCAATGCCCATTTTTAACCCCCAAAAGAAGAATTTACCAGTCAATTAGGCCAACCGAGAGTCCAATGAGTACACGATTAGTACAGACAAGTTTCTTTGATTTCACTTGATGTGTTTGAATAGTTAAACATGATGTAAACAAAGCGACATATAAAAAAAGAGTAAGTACACAACTACCAATGGTCGGGCTCAGATTTTAATTGATAGGGGTCACTAGAATAATCATTCAAGTGTTATTAAAAGAAATTTAGACTTGAGATGAAAAAAAATCTTGAATATGTGAACTTAACTATGCCATGTTACCTACAAAACGAAGATGCCACATAAGTCAAGTTTGTATAAAGCCCTATAAATCAAAATGCAAATAGGACTGCGTACTTGGGTGTAAAATCACAGTGTGATCACACACTGGATCAGTTTGCGATACCATATTATCTCTAAGTTACATAAACATGCATGCTTCAAAATATTTTATTCTCATTTGGCTACTGCCGATTTAACATGTTGACGTGCCATATCTCATCAATAAAAGTAATAATTAGTGAACATATCATATCTAACGAGGCACTATTTTGGGAAAATAAAATTTTATCAGAATCTTTGGTTTCTCAAAAATTTGGTAACCATCAAACCATTGCTTGATGTGAAAGGGTAAAGAAAACTCAACAAATTGAAGTTCAAAGAATAGATGATGGATTTTAACTTAAAGGTTTTCTTCTTTCATTTGTGCATTTTCAAGAAATGGATACGTGTATTGAGCAGCAGCAAGTTAAGAGTGTTCTATAGTAGCCATACGATTTAATGGGATACTTTTGATCTCTATTCATTCGAATATTATCACTTACTGTCAACTACGTTATCTATTGTAGGTCCCCTACTGCACCAATAGTAATTTCAGGTTCACCAAAAATTATTTCCTCAGTTGCTCAACCTCCAAGACCTCCTACTATTCGGGAAAATAGTTATTGCCCTGTTGTCAATCTCTTGCAAAAGACCATAGCGTATATTTTCAGTACACTCATTATTTTCTGTACGTAATCACTTTTAATTTGCTATCCAAAGATATATAATCTGTATGCCTTAATAAAGTCATCTAAAATTTAGTGATTGTAAAGTATTTATGAATGTGATTTTTATGTAATGCCATAAAGACTTGGAATATGTTCCATTTTGAGTGATAAGCAATGACCTTCCTCGACGCATTCTTTTCGAAAACTTTTGTCCTCGGTGATTATATTTTTTCATGCTGCACCAAAATCCACATCCGGCTTGGGCAAACCCACTCCAAAACGTTAGTACAAATCCAAACTCATGTTTGATTTGAAATTGAGATAGTTGTACAAAATCTTATTTTCTAAATTGGATAAACTAAGCTCCTTTGATTCATGTCATTTAATGACATAATTCAGTAAAATGGTTATTTTGGACCCACATAAGTTTGGGAGTAACAATTGATTACTGTTATTATCGATGACTCGTCTCTTACTATAGTAGGATCTAGAAGATTAATTTAATGATCAAATATTTTTCAATAGATTATATATTTCATTTATTACTTGGACATAATGCACAAAACCTTAAACTATAACACTACTTGGATCCTTAACTACCAGCTAGAATCCAAAAATTATAAAAACTATATAAACAAGACTTGATCATCTTTAAGAACTTTGGACTAGTTTTCAACTTATAAAATAACACCAACATTAATGATTAATAAAGACGACAAAACAGTTTATGATAATGAATTTTTCAGACCTGAACATGTTTGGCCCTTTTGTAGGGAGAGTCACCAACGGGGACTTTATAAATGACATGGAAAATATCAGCTTCGGGATGAGGTGAAGTCCATTTATTCTCTCTTATTCATTCTGAAAAACACACAACATGATGCTCAAATCAACATTTTTTTTAAATTAACAATTGGGATGATGAGCACTCTGCCAAGGTTTGTTTACCTATTCTTACTACAGTGATGAAATGTTTCCTAAGAAGACCACCAGAGACTCAGAAAGCCTTGTGATCTGCATTGGTTGCTAGTCTTGTTGATTTCCATCAGGATGTTTATGATAGATCCTTATTCTATTACAGGCTTCTGCAATACCATGTGTTTGTGGAAGAACGTGTGGTAAGCCCTCCAAAATAATCCATTTCAGTATTTGTTGACAGTCAGAAGAATGAAATCAAAGATCGCATATTTGATGAATTCAACAACCTCGTTGTTGCATACCAGAAGTCTTTGTTAAATGTTCACTGATAAGGAATGCAGAGGGCCATTTGCACTTTCAAAGGAGCTAGGGAATTTATCTATTGGGGCGGAATCTACAGAAATATTATCTCTGCTCAATAGGTTGGAGCAAATGACCAGGTTATTCTTCTCAGTACTTTAGAGAAGGAAGAAAGTAAAGGCCCTACTAACAATGGCTCTACATATAATGCTCCTGTATATGTTGCTTTTGTGCCCCTGATTGCCTTAGAGCCTCAGTCAAAACTTGTATCTTAAACTCAAATGATACCAGCAAATGCTCCACAGTCTAGCTTGGCCATTGATGATATACTTGGTCTACGATTGTCAGTTTCACCTAGTCCTGCTCCTTCTCCTCCTCCTACACTTGCTTTGAAGCTCAATGAAAAAGCTGAGCTTGATCCAAGAACTTTTCAGTAAAAATGGCACCAACTTCCAATATATATACCACAGGAGGGTTCAATAACGCCACAAGGAGCTGCACTGCATACACGCATTAAACAAGTATATCTGGATGAGCTAGCACTTCATACACACACAAATTTATACTCAAATTACATGAACCAGCTTTGTTCAATGGGAAAACTGAAAACCAGCTTTGTTCAATAATCAGAAACACTCGAACACTAATTTCATCAAAACATCGAACTCTAGTTAGGATTAGTCTAAAGCTTAACATATTTGGAAATTGTACTATTAAAATGAGGGACTTAGCAGAATCTTAATGAAGAAACAACACACCTAAAATGAAAAATGTAATTTTTACTTGTTCGCCAGTATATATGATTATTAAGTGATACGAGACTGACATGTAAAGAGTACATTTTGAAAGCTAGAACAGAGAAACGACACGAGTTCAAATTTATTAAGGTCATGGTGACCCTCTCAATTTACTAACTGAAACATTATAAACCATGGGACCCAAGACACCTATTATTTATTATTTTCATGGTTTAGCCAATAGGGGAGAGGGTCACCATAACCCTCTTTGAATAGGGTCAACAAATTTGAACTTGAAACAACACACCCAAAATGTAGGTTCACGAATTAGAGTCAACAACTAGTAATAGGAAATATGTTTATGTTCCTAAAGTATACTGAATTGACTATGAGTCATCCAAGAGTGTCCTTGAATTGTCAGTGTTCAACAAGTGCCTAACTCAGACAAGTTCCCTCCTAGAAGTGTCCATGCATCCTACGTGGGTAGGGGCACTTGACTCTTTGTATCTTCTCTAACACATTCAATTACCGTTTGTACATTTATCATGTGGCTGACTTGCAATTTTTTTCAAAAATATACATTGCCACAGGAAAACTACTTCTATATCGGTATTGCAAAAAACACCAAAACCGAATTTTGGCTATACAATAGGATAGATAAATGAATGTGCCAAAAAAAATCTTCTACTACACATTCTGTAAGAGCTCTAATCACTCGATGAGTACATCACATTTCAATTTAACAAGTTATGTTCAGCTGTTCAGGTCCATCCATGTGCTTACTTCAATTTGGCCACATTTTCAAGAAATTTATATGATTGAGCCACTAGAGATCACCCTGGGTACAAGAAACTGGACCGCGAGGCATAATTGATGAAGCAGTCACAACTTCATATAATGTTAAAATTCCAAAGGAACAAAAAAATTCTTTTTGTAATTGAGTTATCCTGTCACAAGTTCAAGGAGTTCGATGCTCACATATATGACAATAGTTAAGTAATATGTATTCAATTAAACCTACTGAACTAAAACAAAAACAACCAAGATAGATGAACTTCAAATATGCCTTAAATCAGAAACACAAATAACAAATACAAGAAGGATGCGGCACACACTTCCCTCATCGTATCTTATATATATTCAGTTTGCTCTTTGTAGCTTTCTTATCGTGCTGAGTTGCAAACTATTTTAAAGGAATACATCATACAAAAACTGTTCATTTGCCACAGTAACAAAACCAGATGTTAGTTTCACTTGATAGGATGAATAAAATAATAAGGGTTTTTTACTTGCCCACTGAAATAATTGGATAAGTAGACTCAACCCTCTAAAAGTTCAAATATTAGACTTGCCCCCCCCCCCCCCCCTCCCAAAAAAAAATAATGCATGAGGGACTAGTAGGTTGATGCATATTAATGGGGGTGTAAATCTAATTTTTGAAATTCTAGGGAGTATGTGTAATTATGCAGTTAACTCAAGGGAAAAGTCAAAGAAACCCATGCAATAAAGCTAGAAGTCTTAATAATGATGCGATCCTAATTTAACTGGTAAAGGTAATCATACCTCTGATTGGAGCTCCCTCATAATCTCGTACATGTCGGAAAGGAAAAATAATTCTTCAGGTGACCTCTTGCTTTTGGCAATAGCCTCCATGAAACAGAGGAGCACATATACACTGTTTACAGTAACATCTGCAAAGCATTGATCCCTGAGAGAATCAATCCCTTCAAAAATTTGGTCACAAACTTTCTTCTCCCAAGAAAATAGCAATTTGACATGTTTTGAATATAATGAAATTTTTAACTAATTGGGCGCGGGTGTAGAACTTCATGGATCATGTAAATTTTCATGAGAACCCTTATAGCAATTCTCATAAAAATGAATCCAATCTCCAATCTTAGCCTCCAACACCTCCCATTGCATCTTTTGGACATCATCCTTATTAAGTTTTTCTACACCTAGTTTTCTTAAGCTCTGTTCCACAACTGTATCACGAGTTTCCCTGCATATAAACAAGAAAAAAATGACCACTTAATCCAGATCGTAACAAGGATACATTAAAATTTGCCAATATAATTAACAGGGACATATTAACTATTAAGAATGAAAAAATAAACTCTACCCTTTTATAACTAACATAGATTTATTTCAAGTTCATTTATTTATGATGAGTGAATTTTACAAGATAAGGAAACGATAATATATGAAGTCCCATCTTATCTTATACTAGAATCCTACAACACCCAACAATACGCAACCGAATTCGTTGGACGCACTTTATTTCTAATGGTTGTTGTGTTCAAAAATCCACCAATGTTTAATTGTATTCTCATATATATATATATATATATATATCATTCATGCCAATGGCTTCTTTATCCAATATAGAAACCCTTGCAATTTCGTTAAGTGGATATCTACTTGGAAACCCTACGAAAATGTGATAACTGTGAAACAAAAATAAAATGAGCCATGTTCCTACACCAAAATAGATTACAGGGGTAAGGTGAAAAAAAATCACCCTGACTATGCCACTTTTGCAATGAACACCCCCCTTTTTAGTGGATTTTATCTTTTAAGTCATTAGTGTTTGAGCTAACCTATATGTAGTTAAATTTTTTAGTCTTGAGAACTTATTATATAAATCAAACAATTCTCAAGTAATCTAGTAAAGAAAATGTCATATTGTATATATTACCTATACAAATCTAATAATTACACAAGAGCCTAAGTACATATGTATAAGATGTTAAACCTAAAAAAAAGAGGACTAAATATTAATAGTATTACAATACAACCAAATTACAATTTAGCTGCAAATAACATCGAGAGTTTGCCAAGAAGAAAACAGATGTGCATCATAGCTTGGGAATTTACATATTGAGAAATAAATGGGAGAGGGGCGAAATTGATATGCTTTATTTAGTTGTGGAATATAAAGTTGTGAGCGATATGGATGACTCTCTTGTTATCACAATATATAGGAGTAACGGAACCTATGATGACACCCATACACGCAAGCATCTAATGTAACCCTTCAATTTCCACAGTAGTATCAATCATAGCACAATGCTCATCTTCAGTAAAATACCGTGTAATGAACACTTGCTTCTAGCATTTTTTAGAGATTAGATTCACCTAGAGAAACATGAAAGCTTATGGTTGATCTGTGGAATCAATAGCACAATTAGGCAAGGAATTTTTAGACGAGACGGGTAGAAAGTAACAAGCTCTGATATAGTGCCACATAAATACAGAGGATATGAATAATGGCAGCCCATGGAATAAACATGGGAGAAGAGACAACCTGACTAACAATGTCCATATATGCATAACTTAAATAATGTAAGGGAGATAGACTGGACTCCCAACAATGGTATATTAAAAAGTCGGATCAGAGAGTGGAACACCATCAGATGGGGATAAAGGACACTAAGCTCATGAGGAGTCTCAATTGTACTCTTTGAATGGTATCAACTGTATATTTTGGTTGTGAGAATAGATAGCCTTTAGATATTTAGCATCCTTGGTACCAGAAAGTAAGTTTTTCATCTGAACATGCAGTTGTAATTTCAATTAAGAAATCTCATCAGTATAGTCACCAGTCACCAATCACAATCATGTTATCAACATATAACGGAAGATGAATATGACCACAACTGACGTGAAATGAACAAATAGAGCATAATCAGGATCAGTGAAGTTGAAAAATAAGAGATCCCAATCGCTTGAGGACTCTCTTTAAGTCCATAAAGACACATCCATAGACTTATGGGTAACACCAGAAGTAGTAAACATTTTTTGTAAAATGCCCTTTCAAAAAATAATTTTTAACATCTAGTTGCAAAAGATTCCATTGGTAAACAACAATTTTCGTATGGACACAAGTCGTCTTTGTACCATGAGCAAAAGTCTCCTCATAATCAATGCCAAACTCTTGTGTAAAACCTTAAGCAGCCAAACGATTTTTATACCGCTCCACCGAAGCCTCTAACTTCTTGTTAATTTTGTATACACATTTACAACTAAGTTACCGACTGCATTTGTTTATATGGAGATAGGGGCAACAAATCTCACGTGTCGGTCTTTTTCAGAGTATAAAGTTTTTCATTCATAGCTCATTTCTAAAGAGGGTCAAGATAAGCCTCAATATTGGAGGTTGGTTCAGAAAGGGAATGCACAAGTACTAAAAAGGAAGAAAAATCATTAGAGTAGTGATTAGTAGTAAAATAACAAGACAAAAAGGAGTCTTACTAATACTTTGAGAATGGTGAACCAGAGGCCGAGGAGCAAAGATCTACATTGTCTGAAGATGAAAGAGGGTCTACCGATGAAGGTGGAGTAGTTTGGTTTGCTATAGAATCCACTCTATTTTTGCGAAAGTAAGTGTGAATAATAGGTAGGCGAACAATATAAGAAGACATAATTGAAGAAGGTAATGCACCAACATCACTAGATAAAGTATCACTATAAATCAAGTTGAACTTAGTAAATAGTACTCAAATATAGAAGAAAGGAATGCGGTTAAGTAATACATGCAAGATATATACAAAAAACTTTTGGGTACTACGATCATAACACCTATAGCTCTTTTGCATACAATCCAATTTCTCAAAATGGGAAATACCGAAGTTCCCATTCTAATCTGATATAAATACAATAAATATGTGAACTTTTATACACAGACGCGTGTATACCAGTTAACACAACTCAAGCAAACCCAAACTTGTAAAGAAAAAAATATGTGCACATTGATTCACAAATATGCATATAGACACAGTTAATTTTTTAGAGAGAGAGAGAGAGAGAGAGAGAGAATTACGTATGAGTCTAAGAACATATAGATAATATATTCAACCTAAAAGAAATAGGATTCTTAATACTACTAGGACTCTAGTATATACAAAAGGACTATTATTGCTACTAGGACTTATATTAACTTGTCGATACTAAAGTTGAAGGTTAGTAAGCCAAACTAAATTTCTGAAGAATAAATACAAGAGTTGACGTGACTGAAAATGTGTCTCAAAAATGCGTTCACTCTAGGCTCAAGTGCAAGCCTGTCACTTAAGTAATAATCCAATAAGTCGGGTATCGATCCTCAGGGAAAAAGGACAATGGAGTTGTGACGACGGGAAAAGACAGAGGAATCCTAACTTTGACTCTAAAAGGAAAAGAAAAAATGATTCGGTTTTGAGAATTGATTATACTAAATGCAATTATGAAATTATTGAAGAATGAAATTACACTAAACTACCTAAAATATGATGAAAGATGATTTTAAAACTTTTGAACTCAGTGATGAGAAAAACAGGACGGGAATACAATCCCCTAACCCTAGTGAATTGCAGTTATAATATTAATCACAAATTTAAATGATTGATTTGACCCGAAATTTAGTACTCCCAAGCATTATGTATATGAGGTTCAAGCCCGCTTCATACCTAATCTGAGGACGAGTAAATCGGTATTGCAATTATAACACTCGAATTGCATTCTAAATCATCACGGCTACCCAGAGGCAAACGAGATATAAAGACCTACAATTGTTATGTTCCTACGCAATACGGTCGTATTCAATCACTAAATTCAGAGGATTAATGTTATACACGTACAATTAACACATCAGGCTGGGTTCATGTGCCCCGGCCTTAGAAAATCTAGCCTAGCATGATGAAAGTGATGGAAATAGTGATTGATGTGCAGGGATTCATAATTAATCTTAGGAAACTTGTGAATTAATGTAGAATGAAGTTGAAAAGAAGAAATAACTCACTAATCTCACCCAAGCAGTAAATGCATCAATTAAGAAAACTGGTAATCCACTAATCTTTGAATAAAGCTTCAATCTTTTTAATTAAAACTGGAATTTGTAGCTAAACTAGGGTTTCAGGAAAAAGAGAGGAAAATCCTACTAATTTTCCGTGTAAAATAACAATAATAAATCGGGTTTTTATACCCTCCATGAATTTAGGAATTTCAGCTGCACTAGGATTCTTTGGAAGAAGATTAGATTTGCAAATCTCGATACCCGGACCGGTCCGGGTATTAGGCGGACCGATCTGCCTCTGAAGCGGATCGGTTCTTTTTATTTTGGGGCGGACCAGTTCGGGGCGGACCGGTTCTTTTAATTTTTTCCTTCTTCGGTTTGCTTGTGATCCGGGGTCTTCTGGAGTTTGGCAAAGCAGATCGGTCCGGGGTATGTGCGGATCGATCTGCTTGTTGACTTTTTGCTCAATCTTTGACTGCTCATAACTTTTGTTCCGGAACTCCGATTGAGGTGTCGTTTCTTCCTATGTGCTCATGAATGTGATGCCTTCAACTTCTATTTATGTACCTCATTCGAATTCCGATTGAAAATTATGCTTTTGCCCTTTTGACTTTCCTTCTTTCTTTCTTGATTCTTCCGGTTTCCTTCTTCCGTTTCTTGACATCAAATACATGTAAAATCACTAAGAAATACCAGAAACTCGGTGTACTCATTAACATCAATCAGTAGAAAGATTATGAGATAAAGTCAACTCAATTACATTGTTCGAGGTGCTAAAAGTAACTAAATTATGGGATAAATTAGGAAGAATTTATGCCTAATCAAACCCCCTAACCTAGAACTTTGCGCGTCCCGAGAAATGTAAAAGAATCCTAGCAAGGCTCAATTCTTGAAAATCAATTTATTGGGATAAAATACCTTTTTCGCGGGCAAGCGGTTGCATTTAGCGTATGCAACAAGCCTTTAAACCTCTAGGTCACCCTAGTAAGACGAGTTGTGTCTCGTGAGGGTTTGCAAAGAATATACCCACAAAATTCGACTCAAAGAAAATTCAAAACACGTAAAAAATATGCAATTTAAACTTTTCCAGAAAATAGTCATCATCAAGTCATATTTACAAGTCTCAAATCGTAGTGCGTGTGTGCGAAGACGGAAATATAATCGCAAATTTCCACCGATTGATCATTACGTTACTTATCCAAAAATTCATTTTGATTTCAATTTCTCACGAAATGCTCTCACAAACGAATCTCTCGGATTATGGCTATTCTCTCGATATGCGTGATATAAAGAGTAAATGTAATGGACGCAAAATCAGGCATACAATTAGAAGGACGGAAATTTCATGGTGAAAGGATCTCATCAATGGATTATGGTTTTAAAAACGGGAACATTGCCTCTTTTTCCGCGCATTCAATCTCTTTTATTATCTTTTGGTGTATTAGTTCTCCACGCGGTAACCAATTTCGCAATTTAGACTCGGTTAGGACTTTTTCGAATTTAAGGTATATTGGGTAAAATGAAAGAGGTAGAGAAGGGTGGAATTGGAAAATTAATATATAATGTCCATTTGTGCTTTTTCCGGGATTTTGCTCATTTTTTTCTTCTTTTTCTCTATTTTTCTGTTTTTTCACTTCTTTTTCTTTTCTCACTATTTTTGTTGAGCATATTTATTTTTCTTCTCTTGCCCCTTTTTATGCACTTTCCGGACTTAAATTCTGAATTTTTCTCATTTTTCACAATTCCGAGCTATTTGGGTTTTTCGGGTTACCAAATGAAAAGGATAAATTTTATTCGGTCAATTGGGTTATCAAAGGGATAATTTTTCACATCTTTTTATGGGTAATATTTTTGAATAACAAACGAGGTCCTACTTCATTGTCAAAAATACCAATTGCGTTACCATATGCGTTTCGAGATGAATTTAAGTTAAGAGATCAATTTTGGCACGTTTTTCAAAGCAATATCACACACGTCTTTCATAACCGATCAAAATGAAAGGATTGAGATCCTCGACGACTTTTTTAGCACTGAAAAGAACTTTGAGTTAACAATTAACTCGGATTGATTTAAAAACTCGCAAAAAGTGATAGGTTCGATTCTCACCCGATTTGATAATCTCCACACTTATTCGTTAAGTCGTTAATTTTCGCTAAATTTCCATCTTTGGTCAATTTCGGCTTTGTGTGTATTGGATTTTACAACTTGAGACTTCAATTTTTGACTTTTAATGATATTTTTGAAAATTTTGAATTCCAATTTTTATTTATTTTGAACAAAAATATTTTTGAATTTTTCAAAAAAAAAATTATTATTATTTTGGAAATTTCTAGGCATTTTTTAAAATTTGTGAAGTTTTAGAAATACGCACTTGTGACCCCCCCCCCCCCCCTCCCCCCCTAACTTAGACTTTTGCATTGTCCTCAAGCAAAAAGGACTAAAATCTAAATAAGGCAAAATAATAAGTGCGATAAATAAAACAAACAAATGGAGAAAATGCAGTTTTTATTATAAATAAGACTGTGATACAATTACAAGGAAAAGCATACAAACTGTGAACAGGAAAAACAAAGAAAAAGCTACCAACACCATATCAAGCTTCACCGGGGCGGGGGATGGGAAGAACCGGGCGTGTCGGGGCCATAGGGGTTATGGTAATAGGATGGCAGTGGCTCATTAGGATCCCCTTGGCGTCGATAAATGTCGGCTTGGAAGCGAAGAACTAAGTTCATGTCGCGTCGGTAGTCGGTCATAGAGTTGTCGAAGTTCGTTTCAAGTGCCGACATGCGGTCTGATAGGTTGCTTCCCGCCCACTCAAAATCTGGGTTGTCCTCCTCGTCCGGACCGATATCCCCCATCTCGACACCTGCTGCCCCTTCTTCTTCCTCGCACTCGCTCGAGGCAGCCTCCTCTTCACTATCACCACCCCGCCTAGCCCGTAGGACAGCTAGCTGTTTGGCGCTCTTGGTACGGGTACCTTGTCCAAAAGGACCGAGAATGTGAGTATGATCGATCGGCGCCGCTATGCCAGGATCCTTAAGGATGGAAGTGATCAAATGGGCATAGGGAAGGGGGGTGGTCCCTTCTCATCCAAGGACGCGTTAATGATATCCGCGTATAAAGTGCGGCCCAAATGGATGGAAGTGTGGGGGTCAAAGAGGTGATAGGTCAAAGTGGCTTGCCGAGGCCGCATGGAGAAATCGTTGGACGTTTGCAGTATGTTGGCACACACAATCTGAAATGCGAGGCACGCCTTCTCGTTAAGGTGTCCAATGGCGACGGTTTGCCCCACCCAAGCCACATTTGGTGCAATGCGGGCCATGATAGTATCCTTATCGACCGGGGGGCGTTTCGTGGGTATGTGAATTCTTGAACATCTGAAACGTCATACTCGGCCAACTTGGCCGTGAGAAGAGCCAAATAAAATGGGATGACGTTCCCATCCACGTAAGCTTGGGCCTCGAATTGGCCCGTCCGAACTAAGGTGCCATAAAAAAAGCGGACTTCGGTTGCCCAAACCGCTTCGTATGGTTCGTTAAGGAATCGGCACCAGCCCCGATCCATGAATAGGGCGGTGATGGAGTTGGGCAGCCCATCCCATTGGATAGCGCACTCCATATGGAGTTTGCGGCCCAAACCGAAAAACTGATTGCACCGTCGCTCCTCTTGGCGGGAGCGAAACTCCCCGTGATCGGAGGATTGGATATCGGTGGAGTCGAACTTGGTGGGGGCAACGCGGGGAGCCATGGAAGCAGAAGGGATATTTGCTAGGAAAACTAGAGAGGGAGAAGAGAGGATTTGTATTGGAGGTGTGAAGAGAAAGGGATGGATTGGGGTGTATTTATAGTGGAAGGGGTGAGGGGAGGGGTTGGAATTGGAGGGAAAGGGTTGGAGGGAAAAGGGGGTGGATTTGGGAGGGAAAGGTTGGGGTTGGGAGGAGGGAAAATGGATTGGAGGGAATGAATGGGATTGGGGAGAAGGGGGGGTGAATCTTGGGAAGGGGATAAGTCAAATCTACAGAAGGCGGACCGATCCGGGTATTTAAATATACAGAATTTCGACAGGCGGATCGGTCCTTTTTAAAATTAAAGGAATCGGTCCGGGGGCGGACCGGTCCGGCCTTAAATTAAAGGAACCGTTCCGGCCCAGGGCTTTTTGGGCTGGATTTTCCCCGAACTTAGTTTCGATCTCTCTTCTCCGAAAATTTTCACTTTCACAACATACTCCCTATCAATCTGGACTAAAACCCTCTCAATTTCGCTGGTCAATACCCTTTGACTCAAAATTCCCGAAACACATGAATGATTTTCCCGATTGAACCTAGGCCTAACGACTCTCACAACGCACATGACTCTCACCCCATACGCATCGGGGGTGCGACGACCTCGTTGCAACAACTCACTCTACCCCGTAAACGGGGTCCGACAACCAGACGGTGTCGACTTCTTTCGCACATGCCTCCTTTTAAATCGTCAAATTCAACAGCTCCATGGGGGAAAACATTCTTCACAACGAACGGGCCAGACCATCATGACCGTAACTTGCCCGAAAAGAGAAGAAGCGGAAAGTTGTAAAGAAGAACTTTTTGCCCGGGAAGAAACTCTTTTCGTCGAATGATGCTATCATGAGCGAGTTTCATCCTTTCTTTGGAAATTTTGGCATTCTCATATGCATCATTGCGTAGTTCTTCTAACTCATTCAATTGAAGCTTGTGGGCTTCACCGGCCTTAACCATGGCATAATTCAATTGCTTAATCGCCCAATGCGCCTTGTGTTCAAGCTCAATGGGAAGATGGCAAGGTTTGCCATATACAAAGCGGAAAGGGGACATGCCGAGTTGATTCTTGTATGCGGTACGATAGGCCCATAGTGAATCGTTCAATCTAAGTGACCAATCTTTCCGGGTAGGATTGATGATCTTTTCGAGAATATTTTTGATTTCCTGATTCGCTAGTTTGGCATGCCCATTCGTTTGCGGGTGATAAGTCGTTCCAACCTTGTGAACGATGCCATACTTTCTCATGAGCTTCACGAATGGCCTGTTACAAAAGTGCGTGCCATTATCACTAATTATCGCCTTCGGAGCACCGAAGCGGGAAAGTATGTGTTCCTGCAGGAACTTTATCACCACTTTGTTGTCATTTGTCTTGGTAGATATAGCTTCCACCCATTTAGAAACGTAGTCTACCGCGACAAGAATGTATAGAAAACCAAAGGACGGAGGGAAGGGACCCATGAAGTCAATACCCCAATAGTCGAAGATCTCAATGATGAGTATGGGGGTAAGAGGCATCATGTCTCATCGAATAATGGCTCCCATCCGTTGGCACCTATTGCAAGATTTGCAAGCATCGTTTGCATCCTGAAATATTGGGGGCCAATAGAGATCGCATTACAGAATTTTAGCGGTCGTCTTTTTCGTCGAAAAGTGGCCTCCACAAGCTTCCGAATGACAAAACTGGATGACTTTTGGGATCTCGTCATTCGGAACGCATCGTCGGATGATTTGGTCGGCACAATATTTAAAAAGGAAGGGATCGTCGTAAAAGAACATACGCGACCAAGTAATAAACCTCTTCTTATCTTGCGGTGTCCAATCGGGAGGGACAGCTCCCGTGACAAGGTAGTTCACTATATCCACAAACCAAGGTAAAGGAGAGGTGACAAAAAGTTGCTCATTTGGAAAGTATTCATCTATGGGTACGAGATCACTAGGTACGTCGGACGAAAGCCGTGATAAGTGGTCGACAACGACATTTTCTACTCCTTTTTTATCTTTGACGGAGAGATTGAACTCTTATAGGAGTAGGATCCACCTTATGAGGCGCGGCTTGGCATCTTTCTTTTCAAGTAGGTATTTCAAAACCGCGTGGTCGGTGAAGCAAGTAATGGGGGAACCAATGAGATATCTCCAGAATTTATCAAGGGTAAAGACTACCGCTAGTAACTCCTTCTCCTTGGTAGAGTAGTTGAGTTGAGGCCCGATAAGGGTCCGGCTAGCGTAGTAGATGACATGAGCTTGCTTATCTTTTTGTTGGCCCAAAACAGCCCCGATCGCGTAATCGCTTGCATCACACATAAGTTTGAATGGTAAGGACCAATCTGGAACTTGCATGATGGGAGCGGACACAAGCATGTTTTTCAATTTTTTAAAAGAGCTTTGGAATGATTTCGTCCACTCAAACGGGGTGTCCTTCATGAGTAGGTTGCTTAAGGGTCTAGCGATGGCGTTAAAGTCCTTAATGAACCTTCGATAAAGCCCCGCATGGGCCAAGAATGAGCGCACATCCTTAAGCGATTTTGGTGGGGGAAGATTAGCTATGACATCTATCTTTGCCCTATCAACTTCTATTCCTTTGAATGATACTATGTGGCCAAGAACTATTCCCTCGGTGACCATGAAATGGCATTTCTCCCAATTCAGCACTAAGTTCTTTTCCACACACCAAGCGAGTACTTTTTCCAGTTTTTCTAAACAATGATCGAAATAGGTGCCAAAAACACTGAAATCGTCCAAGAACACCTCGAGTCCTCTCTCGACCATGTCGCTAAATAAACTCAACATGCACCTTTGAAAGGTCGCGGGTGCATTACACAAGCCAAACGCGCCACCCGGTGGTGGTACGTTGGGGAACTAGCTCTCCCTTAGCATTCTCAATCACAATCATACTCGACTTTTTTGGGACGACTTGAATAGGGCTCACCCATTTGCTATTCGAGATTGGGTAGATAATCCCGGCATCCAATAATTTGATAATCTCGGTTCTCATAACTTCTTTCATGTTGGGATTTAGTCTTCTTTGCATTTCTCTAGAGGGCTTGACATCCCCTTCGAGATGGATCTTGTGAGTGCAAATCAAAGGACTTATCCCCTTCAAATCAACAATGCACCAACCAAAAGCACTTTGGTACTTCCTCAGAATTTTCAATAATTTACCCTCCTTCCCTTCGTCTAGGCTAAAGGAGACAACAAGAGGAAATGTCTCATCCTCTCCTAGGTATGCATATTTAATATGGGATGGGAGTTTCTTTAATTCGAGGGTTGGGAATTTGTCACTGGAGGGAACCATGCGTGTATCCCTCGGAGGTAATTCCTCAAATCTAGAAACCCAATTAACATCTCTAACGTCCTCGTCCGACGTACTCTCATCAAGTATCTCTCTCAACTCCCCAACCTCCCTCTCAAAGTCGGTGTACGTCCCCTCACTCTCGTATCTCGCTGCTAAACAGGACTCTAAAGCGTCACCACAGTAATTCTCCTCAAAATACTCCTCTACTATCTCATCTATGAGGCTCACCGCGTGATGATCATCTTCCTCCCCCGTATGTTGGGTTATGTGGAAGATGTTGGTTTCCAAGGTCATATTCCCAAAAGTGAGTTGCATTCGCCCATTCCGAGTATTGATGATTGCGTTAGCTGTAGCTAAGAATGGACGCCCAAGGATGATGGGAACGTGGTTGCTCGAATTGAAGTAGGGCTCCGTGTCCTAAATGACAAAGTCTATCGAGAAGTAGAAAGTGTCAACTTGGACGATCACGTCCTCGACTATGCCTCGTGGGATCTTCACTGTTCGATCCGCTAATTGGAGAGTGACCTTTGTGGGCTTGAGGTCGCCCAAGTCAAGTGGCCTATAGATGGAGTGAGGGAAGATATTTACGCTTGCTCCCAAGTCAAGTAAGGCATTTTTGATTTTATTCTCTCCAATGATGCAGGATATGGTGGGTGCATCGGGATCTTTGAATTTAGGTGGGAGATCATTTAGTAGAATGGAGCTCACGTTTTGTGCTAGAAAGACATTCTTCTTTACATTCATCTTTCTCTTTACCATCAACAAGTCCTTAATGACTTTTGCATAAGCTGGAATTTGCTTAATGGCATCGAGGAAAGGTAAATTCAGCTTTACTTGCTTTAGCACTTCTAGCACGTCTTCATGTGGGTTTCCTTTATGGGAGGGAATCAACCTTTGAGGGAACGGTGCCGCGGAGGGTGGTTTCACTACCACCTCTGACTCACTAGCATCTTCTTTGTCACTCTCATTCAAGGGTACATCTTCGTCCTCTTTCATACCGGGCGATATCTCCTTGACTTTTATTGTGTCATGTGGGGGAGGTGATAAATCAATGACTCTCCCACTACGAAGAGTGGTCACAGCTTAACATTGCTCCTGATGTTTAATGGAGGTGGAGCTAACACTAGTTTGACCTTGGGGAGGTCTTTGGCCTTGGGCGAGAAACTTTCCCTTCTCTTGGACACTCAGCGAGGATTGTATCTTTGACAGACTTACATTTATGTCGCCAATCAGACGATCATATTTGGCATTGGTTGCGGTCTGGCTTGCGATGAATTGATTCATGGTATCCTCGAGAGTTCTCCGCGGTGGCGGAATATACGCTCCTTGAGGTGGTGGTGCTTGCACATCTCCTTGCATGTGTGGAGCTTGTTGAAAGTGTTATGGTGGAGGAGGGACAACATGTGAAGGAGGGTTCATTGCGGCATGTTGTTGCCCATATCTAAAACCGGGATGGTTTTCCCATGAAGGGTTGTATGAATGCCCGTGCGGGGCACCGAAATTACCCTTAAATCCTCCTATACCACTAACTTGCTCCTGAAGCATTACTTTGTAGGCGGGTTTTGTCGAGCATTTCTCAGTTGAATGGTCCGCCTCACAAATAGCACACACCTTCTCGATGGTCCTTGCCATATATCTCGCATAGGTCCCAGAATCCTTTCTCAAGGGTATCCAATTGGTTGTTTGTCATAGAATTCTTATCTACGTGAAATAGGCCGGACGCTGACGGAGTGGTGGTCACTTGTTGATTTTGATTTTGAGCATTAGGGTCAGATGTATCCCAGGATTGGGTAGTCTCGACGACATACCTCAGGTGAAGCTCAGCATCTTGGGCATCTAAGTCGATAAAAGGACCACTTCCCATAGTTTCAACAAGTTGCTTGGAGTTAAGATTCAACCCGTTATAGATAAAAGAGATGATTTGCGCTGAATCAAATCCATGATGGTGGCATGAAGTAACTAACTCATTGAAACTCTCATAACATCAATGAAATGGCTCATTTTCAGCTTGTCTGAACGCTTGAATTTGAGCCTTTATAGAGATTGTTCGATGTGTTGGGAAGAATTTCTTGAGAAATCTCGATTGCAACTCGTTCCAAGATGGAATCGAGCTCGGAGGTAAAGATCATAGTCAGGTCTGAGCTTTATCTTTGAGCGAGAAAGGGAAGAGTTTAAGGCGGATCACCTCTTGGGTGCAAGTTTGATCATTGAGCGTATCGCACACATCCTCAAATTCCCTAATGTGGAGGTATGGCTTTTCAGAATCCGTACCATGGTAATGTGGTAGCATCTGGATCATCCCATTTTTGAAACGGAATTGCCCGGCATTATACGAGAGTATAATGCATCCCGGAGTGACAGTGAGCTCGGGATATAAGAATTCTCTCAGCGGCGGTATGGGGGCTCTTCCTCACCGGCGGGTGCACTGCTGTGTTGCGACATCTCTTCCTCACTTAATGACTCGGTGCTCTCACTTGGTGTGCTCGGAGTGTGTCCTAAGAAGGAAAATGGAGTGTTATTGTAGATTGAGTGCGACGGTGTGGGAGGTCGGATCCAGAACTGTGGGGCGTTAGGAGTTTGGGGAGTATCGAGATTATACTCAACAATTGGATTTTTGTGAATGCTGGTTGGAGTATTATGGGGTGTGGGAGTGAGTTCAGAATTTTGCATTAAAAACTTGTGAGAGATGATTGTGAATCTTATTGTGATTTTTGAATTTTTTTTTAATGTTTTTGGATTTTTGGAACTTTTTGGTCAAAGCTTTGGATTGACTCGATCTAATCCTAAGTCTACCTAATTCTCCGGCAACGGCGCCAAAAACTTGACGCGACAGAAAATGTGTCTCAGAAATGCGTTCACTCTAGGCTCAAGTGCAAGCCTGTCGCTCAAGTAATAATCCGATAAGTCAGGTATCGATCCTCAGGGAAAAAGGACAATGGAGTTGTGACGACGGAAAAAGACGGAGGAATCCTAACTTTGACTCTAAAAGGAAAAGAAAAAATGATTCGGTTTTGAGAATTGATTATACTAAATGCAATTATGAAATTATTGAAGAATGCAATTACACTAAACTACCTAAAATATGATGAAAGATGATTTTAAAACTTTTGAACTCGGTGATGAGAAAAACAGGACGGGAATACAATCCCCCAACCCTAGTGAATTGCAGTTATAATATTAATCATAAATTTAACTGATTGATTTGATCCAGTATTTAGTACTCCCAAGCATTATGTATATGAGGTTCAAGCCCGCGTCATACCTAATCTGAGGACGAGTAAATCGGTATTGCGATAGTAACACTCGAATTGCATTCTAAATCATCACGGTTACCCAGAGGCAAACGAGATATAAAGACCTACAATTGTTATGTTCCTACGTAATACGGTCGTATTCAATCACTAAATTCAGAGGATTAATGTTATACACGTACAATTAACACATCAGGCTGGGTTCATGTGCCCCGGCCTTAGAAAATCTAGCCTAGCATGATGAAAGTGATGGAAATAGTGATTGATGTGCAGGGATTCATAATTAATCTAAGGAAACTTGTGAATTAATGTAGAATGAAGTTGAAAATAAGAAATAACTCAATAATCTCACCCAAGAATTAATTGCAGTAATTAAGAAAATTGGTAATCCTCTAATCTCTGAATAAAGCTTCAATCTTTTTAATTAAAACTGGAATTTGTAGCTAAACTAGGGTTTCTGGAAAAAGAGAGGAAAATCCTACTAATTCTCCGTGTAAAATAACAATAATAAATCGGGTTTTTATACCCTCCATGAATTTAGGAATTTCAGCTGCACTAGGATTCTTTGGAAGAAGATTAGATTTGCAAATCTCGATACCCGGACCGGTCCGCGTATTAGGCGGACCAGTCTGCCTCTGAAGAGGATCGGTTCTTTTTATTTTGGGGCGGACCGGTTCTTTTAATTTTTGCCTTCTTCGGTTTGCTTGTGATCCGGGGTCTTCTGGAGTTTGGCAAAGCAGACCGGTCCGGGGTACGGGCGGACCGGTCTGCCTGTTGACTTTTTGCTCAATCTTTGACTGCTCATAACTTTTGTTTCGGGACTCCGATTGAGGTGTCGTTTCTTCCTATGTACTCATGAATGTGATACCTTCAACTTCTCTTTAGGTACCTCATCCGAATTCCGGGTGGAAATTATGCTTTTGCCCTTTTGACTTTCCTTCTTTCTTTCTTGATTCTTCCGATTTCCTTCTTCCGTTTCTTGACATCAAATACCTGTAAAGTCACTACGAAATACCAGAAACTTGGTGTACTCATTAAGATCAGTCAGTAGCAAGATTATGAGATAAAGTCAACTCAATTACATTGTTCGAGGTGCTAAAAGTAACTAAATCAAGGGATAAATTAGGAAGAATTTATGCCTAATCAAGAGTACATGACTATCACCATCTCATTATTGTTCATCAATCTGATTAAGGATATGAATAGCATCATGCTCGGTTTCATTACTTTATAGAGCAAAGAATAGCAATGACTTCACTTACACCAATCCATCCGCGGGATACCCCATTCTCTCTCATTCCAACTGCAAGATTTGCATACCTACATATTCCCCTCACTTCTTCCTGAAACCCAAATCCAAAATATGGTCACACACACACACACACACACACATAATTCTATCAAATTCATTTCCAGAATAATGGCACACTAACATACACACACACAATTCTATCTAATATCATTCTAAAACAACATCACAAACACAGGCACAATTCTATCTAATATAATTCCAAAACAAGGTCACACACACGATCACTAACACACACAATTCTATATATGATTCCCAAAACAATCTCACACACACACATAATTCTTTCAAATTCATTTCCAAAACAATGACACACAAATAACGCACACATAATTCTATCTAATATAATTCCAAAACAACACACACAATTTTATCAAATTTCTTTCCAAAACTAGGGCAAGCAAACAACACACACACAATTCTATCTAATATATTCCCAAGACAAGGTCACAAACACATACCTAGACACCCACTAGTCTAGTACATATATTAATTTCAAGTCTTAGGTATACACTAAAAGAGTAAGAAACATAGAATCTTAAACAAAATTATATATACATTTAAACTCTAGACATACATCAAATAAATGAATCAAATTTAATACGACAACTCAAACAAGAATAAATGAAAGCTCCAATGATTGAAATCAATAATCTCTCACAAAAACTACAAATGTTAGGTTTCAACTCTTTCATATACTAATAAGCAATCAAACAATAACAATAGATTACCTCAAATCATATTATAAATGCACACGTCTGTATATACGTCTATATATGGTTGTGGGCTTCAAATAAATGAATTGAAATATAAAAAAGAGAAAACACACCTCTTGTTATTGTAAAAAACAGATCGATTGTTATTTCAACACAAAAAATCCACAATTAAAACACAATGGCCTTGTATTTCTCCGTGAAAGTGAAAAATACGGAGACAACATATTACATAGAAGTACAATATATATATATATATATATATATATATATATATATATATATATATATATATATATATATATATATATATATATATTTGTGTGTGTGTGTGTGTGTGTATACACACACACAAATCAATAAATATGTACATAATTTCTGGTGGGGAGACTTACAGAGGTCGTCGGGTGGAGACAGACATAGGTCGACATAAAGGAGATGGAGAGAGGTCACCAGTTAAAATGAATTTGGGAATTAGATAGGTCAAAGAGTTTGATGTAGAGAGGAGTGGGTTTGGTTGACAGGGTAAAGTGATTTTGAGATTTATAATTTTTCGCCCGACCTTCCTTCCTTATTTTGTTTCTATTAAATACTTTTACAGCGGTTATTACTATATTGTAACGGTTAGGTACAAATTGTAACGATTTTTAACCGTTATAACTTTGTGACGGAAAAAATCCGTTACAAATAAAAAAACGTGATCCGTTACAGAATAAGTATTTTGGTGTAGTGTATTCAACATTTTATGTAATAAAATGTGTTCTAAAGATGAAAAGAAATAATAAATATTTTTATGGAGTAAAAATATAAGAAATGTCATTTTGGTGTATTTCTAGTTAAAAAGAAATAATAAATATTTTTATGGAATAAAAATGTAAGAAATGTCATTTTAATGTATTTCTAATGAAAAAGAAATAATAAACATGTTTATGAAATAAAAGATGTAAGAAATGTTATTTTGGTGCATTTATAGTGAAAAGGAAATAATGGACATTTTTATGAAATAAAAATTAAAAAATACTATTTGTGAATATTCCTAGTAGAAGGAAGTGATGGACATTTTTATGGAATAAATATGTAAGGAAATATTATTTTTGTGTATCTCTAGCCCAAATAAATATTGAACATTTTTATGAAATAAAAATGTGGAATAATGTTAATGTTGACAAAATATTTATGAAATAAATATTTTTAGTTTCGAGTTTAAAGAAATTGATAAAATGTCTTTATTTCTTGAATACATGTTTAATCCACTTGGTAGGTTTTTAGTGTTTAAAATCTACTTTCTATGCATATAAGCTTCTAGTATTTTAATAATATATATGTGAGAAAGTTCAAAGAAAGTCTTGTTGGGTTTAAGCACGAAATAAGACAAACGAAAATTTGGGAGTTTAAAATTTAAAGGGTGTTATTTTATGTGTTAAAGGTGTTAAAGTGAAAAGTGTGAAAGTTGGGCAAAAGTGTGATATTAAACAAGTGTTAAAATGGCTAAAGTGTTATAAGCGTTAAGTTAGAGATTTAATAACCATTTTTGAGAAATAACACTTGTTAAGGAACTAAATGGCGAGTTTGGCAAATAAAGGGTAAATTGGTAATTTACTTAAAGTGGAACATTTTTATGGAATAAAAATGTTAAAGAATGTCTTTACACTGACATGTGTGAACATGAATTGAGTTCTAAGCGTGAATGATTTTAGTATAATTCTTGTGTGTGAACAAGGGGATTAAAAGAGAAACAAACAATTTTCCAAGTGTTAATGAAAAAACGAACGGTTAAGTCCGGGTTTTGGCTCCGGTCGGGTAAAAGCAAAGAAGTGGAATAATGTGAGCATGTGTAAAATGTTAAACATATTAATAAGGACTCGGTTGAAAACGGGAAATAAGCAAGAATGGCTCGGAGCCCTTGGGTTAAAAGACCTAAACCACTGGCAAAACATATGGTGCGCATACCGTCGATGTGGAGCCCGTGTAAGTATGCGGTAAATGGTAAAATTTCGAGAAAAGATAAAGGAATATGGAACATGCTAAGAAATGGTTTTGTGGTAAATTGGTCAGTTCAACCTAACTTGAATGAATAAAATAAATATTCTGGTAATGGTGAAATGGACTAGTAAATGCATAAATCAAGTAATGCCCATAAAGGAATAGAAAAGGGTTAAAGGAGGCGAACAAATGGGTGGTTAAGCAACCTCAATGCTTTAATCCATGTGTTGATACCAAATTTATTCTGCTAATATGGACCTATTATTTGAAGATGCGCGTCATCCTAGGTGGCAACTGTAAATGTTTATACCGAGCTACTCAACCCCTTGAGGAACTATTATACTCCAAATAACTCAAGATCATCGAGCAGCTAAAAAGCCACGAGGAGCCCAGGGGCCCCGAGCATCTCAAGCGTGTCGAGATACTTAGGCGGTCCGAGATACTAAGTCGGTCTGAGCAACTCAAATACTTGTTGCGTATGCATCAAGGAAAACCAAAAAATAATTGTGCATTAAATGCACAGTTATTATCGTACAGATGTATATGCCTACTGGACAGCTATGCATTATTCTTTCACACGTACAACCTCAAGGCTATAAATACATTGTAATCTCCCCATTAGAGGGACAGGCTGAATCTCTTGGTAAAATTGTTTATCGAGAATTCTAGGCAAAATAATCAGTAATACAAAAACAGTGGATGTAGGCCATTCTCTTAAGGCTGAACCACTTTAAAAATCATTTGTCTTCTTTCTTTACTCATTTTTATCTGTGATTAAAATAATTAGGTCAAATATAATTTTTTACATCAACAGATTGGCCCCGTCTGTGGGAAGTGACTGTAATTATCATTTTTCACCAAAACAATTCATCACCGATGGCTGATCATCCTGAATCCAGCAATCGAAACGCTGGGATCCTTCCAAATCCTCCATCTACTCCTCCAAATGTTCAAGATCTGGCTGGTATAATGGCTAATTTGGTCCAAGGGCAAACAGCCATGCAAGAAACTATGCGTCAACTCATACAAACCGTTCTAGGCGGAATACCAGCCCAATCAGGGTAACGAAGCGTTCAGAGAAACACTCGTTTACTCTCTTCGCGAAGACAAACGTTATTCCCAGAAGAATCCCAGTCCAGACGCACCGATTCATATCGTACTGAGAGATCCAATGATCCTTCTTATCATCCTGGACGAACTTCCTCGGTACGAGCTATAGATACTCAACAAAACATCACTCTATCCCCAGAAAGGACAAGTGCTCTTGAAAAATTAAGTAGAGTCTCACCTTTTGATTTTAGGAGGAATAGAAGTCCCCTTAGGACAATGTTAAGGAACTCTCAACGACCATATGATTTAAACGAAGGCTCTGCCCAATCACGACCAGCTGATCATCATGAAAGATCCCAAGAGGCAAATTCAACACGATCAGTTTCTCGAACCAATAAGATCGAGGAAGGAAATGATGCATGGAAGGGCTCAATTCAAAGGTTGGAGGATAGATTAGGGGAGATGGCTAAAACCAAAAATCCTCTACAAAGGACTTTCATCCGAGGAACACCATTCATACAAGAGATTGTGGACTTTCCTACGCCATTAAAATTCAAAGGTCCTGTGGTGACGCCTAAATATGATGGAGAAACTGATCTTGTTCTCCATATAGAACAATACCAAGCAGTAGCTGATATCTATGTTGTTCCAGACGAGATGCGATGCAGGGAATTTTTAGGAACTCTTACCGGATCTGCTCAGATGTGGTACAATAACCTTACTCAGGGGAAAATTGCTACCTTCTTTCAGCTAGCAGAACTCTTTATTGGAAACTTTTGCTTTGGAGCAAAGCCAGTCAAACGAGTAGCACACTTGCTAAGTGTTAGACAGAAGGCAGGTGAAAGCACCAGGGATTATATTACTCGTTTCAATAATGAGAAGCTTGAGGTAATTGATTACGAGGAGAAGACAACAATTACTGCTTTGATGAGTGGATTGTTGCCAGATAAGTTGTACTACACTCTAGCCAAAGACCCGCCTAGAACCATGGCAGAACTAATGGCAAAAGCAGCCAAGATTATGAACTCCGAGGAAGTTATGGATGCGAAGAAGAACATGAACACCAAAGAAACCAAGGTTGAGTTTGATAAGCCTGAGAAGAAGGAGCAAAAGAACAATGATGGTAACAAGCAGTCAAAAACAAAGAAAGCATTGGAAGAATTGAAGAGATTTGGAAATTATACTCCTTTGAAAGTAGATATAAACCACATTCTGGAAGAGATCAAGAACAACGAGGAGCTAAACTAGCCAGAAAAATTGAAGGCAGATCCTGACAAAAGGAATAAGTCCAAATATTGCGAGTTCCATAAAGATCATGGTCACACGACCAAGAACTGCATAGCTCTTCAGAATGAAATTGAATCACTCACCAGACGAGGAAAGCTGACCAAGTATGTTGATCATCAAAATGGTGGAAAGAATAACGACCGAGCAAGGTAGAGGTCTATATCTCCTCATCGAGCAAAAGAAGATAAAAAGAGAAGTCATGAAGAAGACCCGAATGATGACCAAGACAATCCCGACCTCCCCAAAAGACCAAAACAGCCAGAACGGGAGGTATTTTCTATCCATTTTGGATTATTTGAATGTAATGTCATTACAGGTGGAGATGCCGGAGGCGGAGATATAACTGCGGAGAAAAAAGCTTACCTCAATGAGGCTCAATCTTGCTCGTACATTCAATGAATAAATCTGGCTGAAGATGATCGCCCGAGGAAGGTGAATAAGGACAAACTGGTCATTGGTTTTTCTAAGAACGAATTGGCTGGCGTACTGTATCCTCATAATGAACCATTGGTGATCAAGATAAGAATAAAAGAAGTGGTGATTTCACGAGTACTGGTGGATAATATTAGCTCGGCAGATATCATGTTCTATCCATGCTTTGACAGTTGAATTTGAAATTATCTCGGTTGGAGCCATACCATATACCCCTTCTTGGTTTTACTGGCGAAAAGGTTTTTCCACTTGGGACGATCAAGTTGGATATGCTTATTGGTACATGGCCTGCTTGTCGAATGGAAAGAGTATGTTTCTTCGTAATGGATAAAAATGTCCAATCAGCTTATAACATCATCATGGGAAGGGTAGGATTAAAAAACTTCGAAGCAGTACCATCTACTGTACATCAGTGTTTAAAATTCCCAACCAATTTTGGAGTAAGAGTGGTAAAGGGCGACCAAAAAGTAGCTAGGGAATGCTACTATTCATCTGTCAAGCAGGAGGAGCATAAAGAATCCAGAAAGAAGACTACTACCTACCAAATAGAAGATGCGAAGATTAAAATATTAGACCCTAGAGACGAGTCCCAACTCGTGAAAGGACAGGTCATGGAGGATACTGCGAATGTCATTCTGGACGACGAACATCCAGAACGAACAACTCAAATTGGTGCATCCTTGGATGAATCAATAAAATAAGAATTGATTGCATTTCTAAGGCGAAGAAAGCAGACTTTTTCTTGGAGTCATGAAGACATGCCAGGAATAGATCCGAATTTTTTGTGTCACGAGCTCAATGTGAACAAGGAAATCAATCCAGTAAAGCAGCGAAGAAGAGTGTTCAGTCCTGAGAAAAATCAAGCTATACAGGAAGAAGTAGAGAAGCTACAAAAAGCCTCTTTTATTGAGGATGTCAAATATCCTGACTGGCTAGCAAATGTGGTGATGGTAAAGAAGAAAAATAACAAGTGGAGGATATGTGTAGACTTCACCGATCTTAACAGGGCATGCCCGAAGGATCATTTTCCTTTGCCCCGAATTGATCAACTGGTAGATGCTACCTCAGGGCATGAACTATTAACTTTCATGGATTCTTATTCTGGTAATAACCAGATTAAAATGAAACCTGAAGATAGGGAGAGTACCTCTTTTATTACCCCGAGGGGAACTTATTGTTATAATGTTATGCCTTTTGGACTTAAAAATGCAGGTGCTACCTATCAGCGGTTGATGAATAAGGTGTTTGCAGAGAAAATCAGTCATAACATGGAGGTTTATGTTGACGATATGCTAACGAAGAGCAAAAAAGCTGATGATCATCTAGTTGACTTAGGCCATACCTTTGATCAACTAGAGGAATATCAAATGAAGCTGAATCCCACCAAATGCATATTTGGAGTACGAGAAGGCATGTTTCTCCGATATATTGTTAACCAACGAGGAATTGAGGCGAATCCTGAAAAGATCAAGGCTCTATTGGAATTGCGATCTCCGACGACGAAGAAGGAAGTGCAAAGTCTCATAGGGCGAGTTGCAGCACTTAATAGGTTTGTGTCACGAGCAACTGATAGATGTCTCCCATTGTTCAAAACACTCCGAAAGAATTTTTAGTGGAATGATGAATGCGAGATGGCTTTTCAAGAATTGAAGAAATACTTGGGAATACCTCCATTATTGTCCAAGCCAGTGATGGGAGAGAAATTATACTTGTATCTAGCAGTTTCAGAGAACGCAGTTAGCTCGGCATTGATAAGAATGGAGGATGGAGTGTAAAATCCCATCTATTACACTAGTAAGGCCTTCCGAGGAGCAGAGATCAGATATCCAAGGCTGGAAAAGTTGGCACTGGCGTTGATCAAAGCAAGTAGAAGGATGAGGCCATACTTACAAGCTCATACTATAGTTGTGTATACATACATGTCGTTAAGGCAAGCTTTGCACAAACCAGAGAAATTAGGAAGATTGATGTATTGGGTTGTAGAATTGGGAGAATACGATATAATTTATTAGCCTATGTCGTCACTCAAAGGGAAAGCAGTGGAAGATTTCATCGCAGAGTTCACCTATTCAGACACCTCCGAAGAGCAGAAGTTGAATACCGACCAACCTGTGGATGTTACAGGATCATCAAATTTTAACCCCGACCAATTTAAGTCGGTTGACGAGCAAGAGAATATGGTCGACGAACATCAAGAAGTGTTAGAAGAGGACATAAAGAAGCAACAAATATTCCACCGAGGAACTCTGTCTGACCAAGAATTTGACAATGAGATACCTGTGTGGAATTTATATGTAGATGGGTCTTCTTGCACTACAGGCAGTAGAGCAGGGGTTATTTTAAACAACCCTGATAAAATTGATGTGGAATATGCTCTACGTTTTCAATTTAAGGCTTCTAATAATGAGGCTGAATATGAAGCTATGATCGTGGGTCTCAATCTAGCCAAAACCATGAAAGCGGAGCAGGTCGTTGTATACAGTGACTCATAGTTGATTGTAAATCAAATGTTGGGAGTGTATGAAGCAAAAGGAGAATTAATGATCCAATATCATGCAAAAGCAATGGATATTGTATCAAGCTTTAATGCAGTGCAGTTAATTAGAATACCAAGGTTGGAGAATGCAAGAGCAGATGCCTTAGCTCGATTACGCACCGAGCTGCGAAGAACAATCCCAATAGAAATCTTGGCTAGTCGGAGCATCGACGAAGATCTAATGGTGAACTTCATTACCCTTGATTTAGGACCATCTTGGATGGATGCTATCAGGGCCTATATTGAGGAAGGGGATTTACCAATTGATAAAATTGCAGCCAAGAAACTAAAGTTTAAAGCTGCTCATTATGTATTGACTAATGGCATGTTATATAGATGAGGAATTATAGCGGGTTTGCAAAGATGCGTCCACCCCTCCGAGGTGAGAAATTTGATTGAAGAGGTCCATGAAGGGTCTTGTGGAGACCATGTAGCAGGTCGGACAATTTTGCAAAGAATGACAACGCAAGGGTATTACTGGCTGACGATGAGAGCTGATTGTGTAGCTTATGCCAAGAAATGTGATAAATGTCAACGTTTCTCATCTATATGAAGAACTCCCCAAGCATTATTAACACCCATCACATCCCCTTGGCCATTTGCTATGTGGGGAATAAACTTGGTCGGGCCATTTCCGACGACCAGGGGAAGATTTAAATACCTCATAGTCATTGTGGATTACTTTAATAAATGGGTAGAAGCCGAGCCTCTTATTGATATGACATATGACAAGGTGTATCAATTTATTTGGAAGAATATCATTTGTAGATATGGTCTTCTCCATGCATTCATTACAGACCATGGAACTCAGTTTGACAACGAGGAGTTTGCTGCATATTGTCATCAGTCAAGCATATTGAAGACCCACTCTGCACCAGGCCACCCCCAAAGTAATGGACAAACTGAGGTAACAAACAGAACGCTGATGAATGGTTTGAAAAAGTGACTGGATAATGCTAAGGCAAATTGGATTAAGGAGCTACACTCAGTGTTATGGTCTTATCGAACAACACCACGAGCAGCAACAGGAGAATCTCCATACCTGCTAGCATTTGGAAGTGAGGCTATTATACCTACTGAATTGGGCCTACCCACACATAGAGTGTTGAATTTTAATTCTCCTATCAGTGATTTGATGAGACGATTAGATCTAGATATGCTCAAAGAAGTTAGAGAAGAAGCAGCACTCAGGAATGCTGCATACCAACAACGAACAGCTTTGTTTTACAACAAAGGGTAAAGAAGTGTGATTTGAAGGAAGGAGACTCTATACTGAAGAAAGTAATTTAAAAACATAACAAACTAGAAGCTAACTGGCATGGACCCTACAGAGTAACAGAGGTTTTTCGACTAGGGACATACAGGATTGAAACCTTGGAGGGAGAAGAATTTAAGAATGCATGGAATGCAGAGCACCTACGCAAGTATTATCAGTAGTTGGTTTTCCTATGTAAATGCAGTTTTCTTCAGTATGAATAAAGTGTTGAATTCTTTACCCAGTTTCTCTCTTTTTGTTGAAATTTTTCGGAGTATTAGTGCTACAC
Source organism: Sambucus nigra (assembly GCA_949130495.1). NCBI lineage: Eukaryota > Viridiplantae > Streptophyta > Magnoliopsida > Dipsacales > Adoxaceae > Sambucus > Sambucus nigra. Next base: position 350,649,937 of record OX422221.1, read on the forward strand.
ACTACGTATCAGAGTATTAGTGCTACACACTACGCATCAAGATATGAATTAATATCCCCCAACTCTGGTTGGTCGGCAAATTAATCTCCTCCAACTCCGGTTGGTCGGGAATCATTATCCACCAACTTCGGTTGGTCAGGAATCAATATCCACCAACTTCGGTTGGTCAGCAAATTAATCTCCTCCAACTCCGGTTGGTCGGGAATCATTATCCACCAACTCTGGTTGGTCGGGAATTAATCTCCTCCAACTCCGGTTGGTCAGGAATTATTATCCACCAACTCCGGTTGGTCGGGAATCAATATCCACCAACTTCTATTGGTCGGGAATCAATATCCACCAACTCCTATTGGTCGACAAATTAATCTCCTCCAACTCCGGTTGGTTGGGAATCATTATCCACCAACTCCGGTTGGTCGACAAATTAATCTCCTCCAACTCCGGTTGGTCGAGAATCATTATCCACCAACTCCGATTGGTCGGCAAATTAATATCCTCCAACTCCGGTTAGTCGGGAATCATTATCCACCAACTCCGGTTGGTCGGCAAATTAATCTCCTCCAACTCCGATTGGTCGGGAATCAATATCCACCAACTCCGGTTGGTCGATAAATCAATTGCAATCAACCCCAGTTGATTAAACTAAGCAAGATCATGGGATGTAAGTCGGTCCATTTCTTAGAATCAAAGAGTGATAAGTCACCATAATCAAAAAATAAAGAAGAATGGACATATCACAATGTGCATATATTCACAAACCAAGACATTCTGCAAAATACTTAGAATAAAATAAAATAGTGAAAGACAAAAACTTTTCATTCAAATCGAGAAGGATTACATATGTTGTAGAAAGATACAAGTTATTACATAAAAAATCATATTCTATTGGTTTCTTCCCTTTTGCGTTTGAAACGGGTTCTTCCCCAGCAGGAGGATCATCTAAGGCATAAGGAGAGTTTATAAAATTTACATCTCGAAGCATCTTGACATTCATTACAGATGGCCGAGTAAGTAAATGCTCTGGACGAGATATATCAATGTTGGAATAAAGACTATAGTCGCCAAGATACTTGGAGATTAAACACTGAGGAATTGCCCGAGCAGGAATCCAACTCATGTCAAGCTTAAAAGGAGGCAGAGGTAACTCGAGAAATCCAGGATCATAATAATCCCATAAATAGTGGCCCTGCTCCAATTTTAGTACACCCAGTGCATTCAGCCATCCTTGCTTACAACCCTCATTATTCGATTGTTGGATTCGATCATCAAGATGGTAGAGGGCTTCATTGTAGCCAGCCATCCAAAATTCTCTGGGCTATTTATGGAATTGATAAGTTAACCTTTCCAGTTGATCGTGAAGATTCTTCACCAAAAGCTCTTTATTTTCCAAGGCAGAATTTTATGTAGAAAGTTTCTCACTAAGCTTCAGGATCTTTTTAGACATCTCCGCCAGAGCTTGATTCTTCATCGTCAATTCAACTGCCTGATTTTCCAAAGCTGCTTGAGTTCTTGCATCTTCAATAGAAATCCGACCAGCTCTTGCTCATCCCCGAGAAGAAGATCTTGCTCATCCACGAGTAGAAGTGGAGGGTCCAATTCTTTTTAAAGTTTCCAACTCATCTCTTAAGTTGGCATTTTTGACCTCCAAGAAAGAGAAACCTTCATTGTTAATCGGAACCAAGGCTCCCGAGGAAGATGCAGCAGATTTCAGTTGTTTAATTTCTTCTTGCAAGCCAATATTTTCCGATTCTAGCAATTTGGCAATATGCTTATGCTCCTCGACTTCAAGCTTTAGAACATTTTCTCTCTTCTCGTAAGCAGAGATAAACTTATCATATCCTTTGTCAGCACTCAGTTGCTGATATTTTTTCTCATAGCCTTGGTGCAAAAGGGTAGAAGACTCCTTATTGTTGAAGTTCATTGATGGTACCCTGGAGATCTTCAATCATCTCATAATATGCCATATTATTTTCTACTTCACAATCGAGCAAACACTTCAGATACTGGTAAGCTTCAACTGCTCGTTCAGAAGCATCTGAACCCAGGATATCAGTGATTTGAGCATCATTCAGATCTTCACGACCAGCCTTGAAATAGTCATTGCATTTTTTCATCAATTCGCTGTCATGAGTTGACAAGAGCTCCATCCTAGCCATAAACTAGTAAAGAGAAGATATAGAAAGAATCAATAAGAATGCAGACAGAGCAAGTAGAAGAAGAAGTCCAGATAAACAACCAAAAGTTTAAATTTTATTTCATCACAAAAAGAAGTACATAGTCCAAAATTACATTCAACAAAAAAGTAAAAGAAAGATCCGAACAACTCTACACCTTCTCCTTGCTTCCTAAGATTTTCTCGGGAGGCTTGGATGAAGAGGTTGGTTGCTCATAGGGCAATGGAAGCTTCTCGGTAGAAGTGTTTGCTGGTTGGGACTGCTCGGAGCAAGGTTCAACAGCAGGGACCTGGTCCCCAATTATCATTGAGGATTCTTCTGAGGCAGCTTCCTCCTCTTCTTCTTCTCCAGGAGAGGGAAGAGGGCCATGAGTGTGTCGCTGGAACAGTTCAAAATTCTCAACGATTTTTAGTTCTTGCAGGGCTGTAACCCATCCATCTCTAAAATATTTAAGGCTGGCAAACTCCATCTGAGAGGACATAGCAGCCAGACCTTTGTTCCATCCCTTATCCCAACCAGCACTGAAAGACTTTTTGATAGTATTTCTTCTTTTTTCCTTCTTCAAGAAATTCCTCTCAATAAGAAGCTCCTCGACAGCTTTCAACTTCCCTTCCACCTCTTCCTTCTGGCGATCAACCTCACGAAGTCTACCAACTTCTTCTTCAGAAGTTTTGAGCTTATTCTCAAGCTCTTCAGCATTATTGAGTTTCTCCTCAAGCTCTTTATTGTTCTTCTCAAACTCTTTCATTTTCCTCTCCAACTCCTGGGAGGCCTCCACAGTTCGATCTCTCTCTTGCTCAATGGACTTGAGTTGATTCTCCCAAGCCACTTTATCTTCTTCATACTTCTGACGTTAGACCAACAAAAGCTTCCTCTACACCTCCTGAGGAGCTTGAAGCTTTAATAGCCTCATCTTTCTTCAGAATACTGTTGAAACATGTTACCAGCTGAAGAAAGAAATAATTTTGAGTCAATACAGGGACATATCAGTGAAAAGTGAAAACTTAGACTAGTAATACTTACTGAGGCAATATGTTGAGCTACCAAGGCAGTGACCCTATTACGAGAAAGAGTGTCTTCAATACCTTGGATTTCTGGGATAATCCAAGACTTCAAAGAGCCCATGGCAAAGGTCGGAGGAACAAAAGTGGGAACACCACTTTCAGTATTTAAAGGTTGAAGGACAGGACCAACAGGTCTCTCAGACGAACTTTTCTTCAATCTCCTCGGGGGAGCAGGAACAGTTTCAACTAAAGACGATGACTTCGTTGGAGATATCACAATAACCTCACTAGGAGGAAAAATAACCACAGCTTTGCTCGGAGCCACAGGGGGCTTCTCAACAACTTTCTGGCAGCAACTGGAGGGGTACATCAATGTTTCTTGTTCCTTCCTCGGGAACATCCTGCTTATTTTTCTTTGCCTCCACATTGGCAGAGTATGATTTGTCAAAGAAGGTAGGAGCTCTTCTTCTCTTCATTATGTTACTAAGGGGAATATTCGATTCAGGGGAGGAACCTTCCACACCAGTTTCAGAAGCTGGTACTTGGTCGATGTCAACCACCACTGGACGAGCAATGAAGGATGAAGTATAGCTCTTGTACTGCAACAAATAAGAGGCTAATCTGATATGTTCGTCAGCAACAAATTGGTGTAAACTCCAGATAAGTTTCAAATGCCTTAAATTAACATCAGTTTCTTTGGGAGACTTTCTTTTGCTGTCAACTACAAATAATCAAAAATCAAATATCAGTGAAGAATTTTATCAAACAAAAAGAAAACATAATTTCAAAAATAGAACAAAAATAAAAACAACCTATCCCATTGCCATAAGGAGGACATCTAGGACCTTGATATACATCATCTCCATTTAATGGAGGATGTTGCCAATTTTTCATTACCACTCCATATTCAAAATAATCCCTGTTGGCATCAGGAAGATTGACAACTAATGCCCTATTCAAAAACCTAGTTTTCAAATAAAAAGTACTAGTGCTAACAACCCATCTGTAGCAATACATTATCTCTGGAATCCCTAAATGGGTTCCATGGAGTTAGTTCAACCTATGAACTCCATTAACTATTATCCAGGTATTTGGCGCTATTTTTGCAGGTACAACGTCAAAATACTGAGAGAATTCCAAACATAAAGGATTTGGAGGAAAAGAAAAGCCACATTCGGCCACAACGAGACTTGGGAACCAATGTCCCTCAGCCAAAGAAAAATAGTCAGAAGGTTCAGAAAGTTCTTCCAATATGACCCATGAAGGAATTGAAAATTCAGAGCGAAATTTGTCAAGAGATTCAACAAGGTAAACCATGATGAACAAAGTAAATAAAAGAAAAGGAAAAAAATCTTACAGGAAAGGAGTGAATCAGTTGACAACGAACGATGGAAGAAATGAATGCACAAGATAGAGAAGAAATGAATAGTTCAAAGATACAGATTTGAAAAAGTAAAAGACGATAGGATTTTCTGTAGCGCTTAAATACCTTACCTTGGGAATAAGTAAAAATAATGATTACAAAGAAAGACGTTTGCGTTACCGATGCCTAAAAGGAGAAAAAGGGCACGAAAACCGAAGCAGTTAGAAAAATTCAAAATATTTGTGAAGTCTGATTCTATGAATTCAAAGAAGAAATAAATACAAGGAAAACAGTCCTAAAATTCAGGATGACTATTTAATCCCGCCATATTTCGAGATGAATGTTCCACACTCCTCCTCAACCTCGAACTGTGAAACATTGGGGGCTTCTATTCATACCAAATTTATTCTACTGATATGGACCTATTATTTGAAGAAGCGTGTCATCCTAGGTGGCAACTGTAAATGTTTATACCGAGCTACTCAACCCCCCGAGGAACTACTATACTCCAAATAACTCAAGATCACCGAGCAACTAAAAATCCACGAGGAGCCCAGGGGCCCCGAGCAGCTCAAGCGTGTCGAGCTACTTAGGCGGTCCGTGATACTAAGTCGGTTCGAGCAACTCCAATACTTGTGGCGTACGCATCAAGTAAAACTGAAAAATAACTGCGCATTAAATGCACAGTTATTATCGTACAGATGTATACGCCTACTGGACAGCTATGCATTATTCTTTCACATGTACAGCCTCAAGGCTATAAATACATTGTAATCTCCCCATTAGAGGGACAGGCTGAATCTCTTGGTAAAATCGTTTATCGAGAATTCCAGGCAAAATAATCAGTAATATAAAAACAGTGGATGTAGGCCATTATCTTAAGGCTGAACCACTTTAAAAATCTATTGTCTTATTTCTTTACTCATTTTTATCTGTGATTAAAATAATTAGGTTAAATCTAATATTTACATCAACACCATGTCTAATACAAGATTGTGTCAAAAAGGGATTTTCAAAGAGTAAGTGAGTATTTTCTAATTGGTGAATGCATGTGTTGAAATAGCAATTTTCAATGAAAATACTAAGTGTATTGAAATGAATTAGAGGGTTAAATTCCGATAAATGAATGGATTCGAATAAATCAAGTGAAATGGTTTCATGTGTTGAACCGGGTGTGTTAAATAAAGTAAGAAATGCTATGTATGATTAAACCAAATCTTTAATATATTAAAGTAAATTAATCTGGATAAGTAAGGTTTTCAAAAGTAAAAGTGTTAATGCATTGGAATACATATTTTCTTGAAAAGGTATACGTATATAGATATAAACATATTTTTGCATGCATGTGATTGTGGCATGTGAGTATTCTTTTTTGTCGTTCATTTTTATACTGTTTGTATAAATCCCACAGGGCATAGGCTCACATACCCACTTTGTTGCGGCAGGTCGGGAGAGGTTTTGTATTTCGAGGGCATTATACAAGTAAGTATATTTTATTTATGTTTACGTTAGTAGCTTTGTTTACTTGGACTTTCAGGTGCTCCCCACGGATCCTTCACGTAGTTTACCATGAAACTATAATCGCATGCTAAACAAGTGAAATGATAATTAAAATAAAATGGACTAGCAACTTTATATAGGTTGTTTCATTGCACTTCACACCTAACGTTCGGGCTTGACTGGGTTGACTCACGGGTAACCCATAAATCCGAGTCGGTCGTTACAAATGGTATCAGAGCTCTAGGTTCAAGGTTCCTTTCGGGAGTGACGTGGTGAGGTCATTAGTGTATCTTTCGACGTCAATGTTGGTTTAGTCCAGTCATGCTTGTTTGGTGACGGTGTAGTTCGTGTCCTCGACGATAAGGTCGAAGAGATTAGCACGATTAGTGAATTAGTTCCAAGTGGCATACATTCAAGTTAGTTGTATAAATCGCTTTCACATTTCTGATTAGGTGTGTTAATAATTTACAAATTTCCATGTATGACAATAAGTGATGATGCCGTGGTTTTTAGTGTGAGGTGTTTTCCAGTCATGGTTGACGTAGAGTCTTTGGAGATATTGATAGAATGAGATATCGCCCGTCGGGCAAGTGGCACCAAATTATGAATAATCAATGGTAGGGATTTATTTTTAGAGTGTCATAATTATGTATAAAGGAAATCATGATTTTAAATTACATATAATTTTGGGTGTGACAAATTTGAGGGGTCAATGTCGATGTGATGATTAAGCAATTTCGATCATTGGGGTAATAACGTGATTTATGGTAAGTACAGTGAGCATATGAATTGGTGCAGGCCAACACTAAAGGATAAGTCAGTCTTAGTTGATAGGATGTTATCCTAATGGGTGAGAACCTTAGTGGTTGTTGGTTGATGAATGTATTTACAAGTGTTGGCTACGTGGTGAGAAAATATTAGGACCCTTAGTTCTGGGATTGGATTTAGAATGCCTCGATTCATATGTCTTGACTATAATGTGGATTTAGATAATCATGGTGGTTTGAGGTAACCTAAGAGTGAATCTAGAAAATTATGGTGACTTGGTATTAGGTAAATGAGTTATGATGTGTTAGAAAAGGACCTCTAGCGGTGTTGTTAGGGTGGACCTCCTCTTGGGAAATACCCTACGTCTTGTGTCCAATCCAAACCTGGGTGGCGTTAAGTTAGAATTTGGTGATTGTAGTTTAGTGTTGAGAAATAGAATCCCTTATGGCGTTCGTAGGCATGGGCCTTAGTGTTCGTACGCATTGCTCGATGTCCCGTATCCTACCAAAATATGTATGGTTGACTTAGTGGTAAATTAATACATAGTGTGAGCTTTACATAGTAAGGCAATTCAGTTATAGTGGTTGCACACTCATTGGGAATCAAATGATGGAGTCTAATGAATTTAACTATAGGTTGGCATTCTGGGTAGGCACGTGAGTTGCGTTAAAAGCCTTTGGAGATAAGTACTAAGGTAGTTTGATGAAATTGACCTTGGGTTAGTGATTTGGATAAACGTGAAAAATAAGTATCGATAATTCCTTGGAGATATATACTAAGCTTTATTTAATGAGATGTTAATGTGAGTGATAGTCATTCTTGGTAATAGTGAGTCTGAAGTTGTGTACCGTGCATTACAACGATGATAGTATCTCTCTTCAAAACCTTGAAATTTAATGTGGCATTGAGGTTTATGTAGTGATGTCCATTTTATGGTGATAAACTCAAGGTTTTGTAGCTAAGGTCATGGTATAACTGGTGGTTCCTTGTAATAGATGTGTAAGTTGTTTAGAGAACATTGGAGTTTGGTGTCGTCACCCATGAGGCATTGAGAATCATTATTATACTAAAGTTTACATCAGTGATGGTGGACCTCTAATGATTATAGTACAATTAGATCATGTTGATTTGTGGCAAGTACCTTAGAGTTAGTGCCACGGCTTTTGAGCTTTGACATGTGTCATGATATGGCCTATGAATTGGATGTTGAAACGAGGTGAGCGTTGTGTTCACTTGATGAGAGTGATTTAGGAAACTAAGGCTAGTTAACGTAAGTTAAAAAATTTGGAGGCCTGGCCGTGATAGGTCGATAACTAATGATAAATGTCAAGAGAAGTAACTTAGTTTTGAATTAGGATAGTTATGCTTGCCAATGATAAATAGGTAGCATTAGTCCTAAGGAGGTAAGCCTAGCATTTCAGCTTCCCGAAGGAATTGGTTTTGTATTCCGTCCAGCCAGAATAAGTGGATGATTCTTGAGTAGAACCCGTCATGGTTAAAAGGCCAAGCCAGAGTACGCGGCAAGGCTAAGGTTCTTAGCTGGTATCTAATTGGAGTTATAGAGCTAAAGTATATGTTGTGGGTTTGCACTTCGTATGGGTCGATTCATTATCAAAAATTGATTATTTTCTCTCGTCATGGCAGTCGTTGATTCATAGCATTCTTGTGTCTTTTTTATCCCGATAGTGGGAGGTTATTGATCTTTTTTTATTCGGGGGTGGTGATGCATAAGCTCAGTAATGATGTGCATTAGGCCGGTTGTGGCTGATGCATCACGGTATGTGAGTGCGCTTTCTTTGGATGCACCTTTAATCTACACTAGTCGTGTGTACGCATCTCCTCTCTTTCTTACACACAATTGACATGTGTTGGCTAATTCCCATAGGTTAACATGTTCGTTAGTTGACCAGTATAACTAGTTACGACTTGGCCGTGTGTTTCGAGATTGTGATATGAGGATGTTCGAAATGTTGAAACTTGATCAAATATTAGAGGGTGTTAATGTTGCGCTCTATTAAGGGTTGTACGGATCGGGGATGTGATCACTCACGTACATTGGTGTTGTGATGCCTAGAATGGCCCTAGGTTAGCATAAGGATCTCATAAGAGATATCGATCGACTAGACCTATATGATTAATGTGATTGACTTAGGAAATTGTCAATAGGTGCAATGAGGAGTGTTGAGATTGTATCACCCTATGCTAGGCATGATCTAATTTTTTTTAGGCAACATAGATATGTTAATGAGTTTGTTGGTGATGTTACCAAGTTTGTTGAATATCGAACATCTCAAGGTTAGATAAGATAGACACGTTAGGCATGTTTGAGAGCTAGCAATAAGACCTTGGGTTTCATCGTGATTGGACTAAAAATGATGATTACTTAACATAGGATCTTTGGGTTTAATCCATGGTGCCGAGGATGCCTAGGATTGGAAACTGGTCGTGGGCAACTGGATTATAGGTTGTGAAGAACCAAGAATTTCGAGGATGAAATTCCCTAAGGAGGGAAGTTTGTAATACCCCCTAAATAATTTATTTAATCCCCGCATAAAGTTACGATAATACGAAGACATTGAAAGTAGGATGAGTATGACCGGACTATATCCCTAATAAAATTGATATGGAAACTTAATGATAATTATTGGAAAATTAGGGGTAAAAGGTTAAATTAAGCTAAGAGGAATATTGGTTATAAAATCCCATCCATTCATTTAAAATTAGTTAGGTATCCCTGAGTTAATTAAGAAAACGAATGGACCAATTTCGAAATTTGGAGTGTGCTTCCGTTTTAAGCATAGGAGGGATCTATCAGCAGAATGTCTGAACCTGTCATTCTAACGACTGAGATTGTCGTTCGAGCGATCATAATAAGCCAGTTTTCATTAATTTCCTTCCATGTCATTTGTTTGTGCACTTACGTTGTGTATTATTATGTGAACTGTGGGACGTTAGCTCAATAAGAGAGAGAGAGAGAGAGAGAGAGAGAGGGGAATGTGAACTCCAATCCACATGTTGTAGTTTTGTTAGCATGCCAACCATGGGATTCAATTTTTTCTCGACTTAGGAGGCATTCATACCTAATATGGGTTGGTTTGTGGGTTATGAGAGTTTCTTTTTAAGCAAGAATTAAGTGGCATGGGTTATAAGAGGAAGAAAGTGTGTAGAGTTAGAGAGGCTCCATCAGACTACCAAAACCCTTTCCCTCTAAGTTAAAAGCTTCTATGAAGCAAATACTTTGCCCAAACTTCTACTTCACACTCCCGCCATTAACAGCTGTGATAACCGGAATTTTTAAAGGTGTACAACACCACACTTCAACATAGAAAACCCTATGTGACTTTGGAGTAAAGATGAAGATGATGTTCTTGGTATTTATGGAACACTTGAAGATGGGGTTGAAGAGGGTCATTCAAACTTTCAAGGAGCAAACCTTGTAAAGGGATTCTAGAGACCCCCTTGAGGCCTCCTTTGGAGGTGGGGGGGTTCCTCCATCTTCATCATCATCTCCACCATTTTTAGAGCTCATAAAGGTGGGAGACACTAACTTTGATATAAGTTTTAAGTGTAGTATATGTTCAGCATGTTATATATGTATATGTTGGACTAATATGTATGTGGATGGATGTTTGTTGCATTCTTGGGTTGATTAGTAACCATATTAGTGTTCCTATAAATATGAGCTACAAAAGGATGAATTAAATGGGTCTTGAAAACATTGAATAACTTCATAATATAGTTATTCAACATTAATTATAATAAAATGTGTTCTAAAGATGAAAAAAATAATAAATATTTTTATGGAATAAAAATGTAAGAAATGTCATTTTGGTGTATTTCTAGTGAAAAAGAAATAATAAATATTTTTATGGAATAAAAATGTAAGAAATATCATTTTGGTGTATTTCTAGTGAAAAAAATAATAAACATTTTTATGGAATAAAAAAGTAAGAAATGTCATTTTGGTATATTTCTAGTGAAAAAGAAATAATAAACATTTTTATGAAATGAAAGATGTAAGAAATGTTATTTTGGTACATTTCTAGTGATAAGTAAATAATGGACATTTTTATGAATTTAAAATGTAAGAAATACTATTTGTGAAAATTCATAGTAGAAAGAAGTAATGGACATATTTTTGAAATAAATATGTAAGGAAATATTGTTTTAGTGTATCTCTAACCCAAATAAATATTGGACATTTTTATGAAATAAAAATGTGGAATAATGTTAATGTTTCCAAAATATTTATGAAATAAATATTTTTAGTTTCTTGTAAAATGGAGACTTTATTAATAAATGGGCATTTTTCGAGTTTAAAGAAATTGATAAAAAAATCTTTCTTTCTTGAATACATGTTTAATCCACTTAGTTGGATTTTAGTGTTTAAAATCTACTTTCTATGCATATAAACTTGTAGTATTTTAATAATATATATGTGAGAAAGTTCAAAGAAAGTATTGTTCAATTTAAGCACGAAATGAGATAAACGAAAATTTAGGAGTTTAAAATGTAAAGGGTGTTATTTTATGTGTTAAAGGTGTTAAAGTGACAAGTGTGAAAGTTGGGCAAAAGTGTGATATTAAACAAGTGTTAAAATGGATAAAGCGTTTTAAGAGTTAAGTTAAAGATTTAATAATCATTTTTGAGAAATAACACTTGTTAAGGAACTAAATGGCGAGTTTGGCAAAATAAAGGGTAAATTGGTAACTTACTTAAAGTAGAACATTTTTACGGAATAAAAATGTTAAAGAGTCTCTTTACACTAACATGTGTGAAAATAAATTGAGTTCTAATCGTGAATGATTTTAGTATAATTCATGGGTGTGAGCAAGGGGCTTAAAAGAGAATCAAACAATTTTCTAAGTGTTAATAGAAAAACGGACGGTTAAGTTCTGGTTTTGGCTTCGGCCAGGTAAAAGCAAAGAAGTGGAATAATGTGGGCATGTGTCAAATGTGAAATACATTAATAAGGACTCGGATGCAATCGGGATATAAGCAAGAAAGGCCTGGAGCCCTTGGGTGAAAATTCCTAAACCACTGGCTAGAGCATATGGTGAGTATAGCCATCGGTGTGGAGCCCGTGTAAGTATGCGGTAAATGATAAAATTTTGAGAAAAGATAAAGGAATATGGAACATGTTAAGAAATGATTTTGTGGTAAATGAGTCAATTCAACCTAACTTGAATGAATAAAACAAATGTTCTGGTAATGGTGAAATGGACTAGTAAATGCATAAATCAATCAATGCCCATAAAGGAATAGAAATGGGTTAAAGGAAGCGGACAAATGGGTGGTTAAGCAACCTAAATGATTTAATCCATGTCTAACACAAGATTGTGTCAAAAGGGGATTTTTAAAGAGTAAGTGAGTATTTTTTAATTGGTGAATGCGTGTGTTGAAATGGCAATTTTCAATGAAAATACTAAGTGTATTGAAATGAATGACAGGGTTAAATTCCGATAAATGAATGGATTCGAATAAATCAAGTGAAATGGTTTCATGTGTTGAACTGGGTGTGTTAAATAAAGTAAGAAACGCTAAGTATGATTAAACTAAATCTTTAATATATTAAAGTAAATTAATCTGGAGAAGTAAGGTTTTCAAAAGTAAAAGTGTTAATGCATTGGAATACGTATTATCTTGAAAAGTTATACGTATATAGATATAAACATATTTTCGCATGCATGTGATTGTAGCATGTGAGTATTCTTTTTTGTCGTTCATTTTTATACTGTTTGTATAAATCCCACAGGGCATACGCTCACATCCCCACTTTGTTGCGGCAGGTAGGGAGAGGTTTCGTATTTCAAGGGCACTATATAGGTAAGTATATTTTATTTATGTTTACGTTAGTAGCTTTGTTTACTTGGACTTTTAGGTTCTCCCCAAGGGTCCTTCATGTAGTTTACCATGAGACTGGAATAGCATGCTAAACAAGTGAAATGTTAATTAAAATAAAATGGACTAGCAACTTTATATAGGTTGTTTCATTGCACTTCACTCCTAATGCTCGGGCTTGACCGGGTTGACTCACAGGTAACCCATAAATCCGAGTTGGGTCGTTATAAATGGTATCAGAGCTCTAGGTTTAAGATTCCTTTCGGGAGTGACGTGTGAGGTCGGTAGTGTATCTTTTGACGTGAATATTGGTTTGGTCCAGTCAGGCTAGTTTGGTGATGGTGTAGTTCGTGTCCTCGATGGTAAGGTCGAAGAGATTATCACGATTAGTGAATTAGTGACAAGTGGCATACATTTAAGTTAGTTGTATAAATCTCTTTCATGTTTCTGATTAGGTGTGTTAATAATTTACGAGTATCCATGTAAGACAATAAGTGACGATGCCGTGGTTTTTTGTGTGAGGTGTTTTACAGTCATGGTTGAAGTAGAGTCTTTGGAGATATTGATAAAATGAGATATCGCCCGTCGGGCAAGTGGCACCAAATTATGAATAATCAACGGGTGGGATTGATTGTTACATTGTCATAATTATGTACAAGGGAAATCATGATTTTAAATTACATATAGCCTTGGGTGTGAAAAATTTGAGGGGTCAATATCGATGTGATGATTAAGCAATTTCGATCCTTGGGGTAATACCGTGATTTATGGTAAGTCCAGTGAGCATATGAATTGGTGCAGGCTAACACTAAAGGATAAGTCAGTCTTAGTTGATAGGATGTTATCCTAATGGGTGAGAACCTTAGTGGTTGTTGGTTGATGAATGTATTTACAGGTGTTGGCTACGTGGCGAGAAAATATTAGGACCCTTAGTTGTGGGATTGGATTTAGAATGCCTCGATTCATATGCCTTGACTATAATGTGGATTTATATAATCATGGTGGTTTGAGGTAACCTAGGAGTGAATATAGAAATTTGTGGTGATTTGGTTTTAGGTAAATGAGTTATGATGTGTTATAATAGGACCTCTTGCGGCGTTGTTAGGGTGGACCTCCTCTTGGGAAATTCCCTACGTCTTGTGTCCAACCCAAACCTGGGTGGCGTTGAATTAGAATTTGATGATTGTAGTTTAGTGTTGAGAAATAGGATCCCTTAGGGCGTTTGTAGGCATGGGCATTAGTGTTCGTAGGCATGGGCATTAGTGTTCGTAGGCATTGCTCGATGTCCCGTATCCTACCAAAATATGTATGGTTGACTTATTGGTAAATTAATACATAGTGTGAGCTTTACATAGTAAGGCAATTCAGTTATAGTGGTTGAACACTCCTTGGAAATCAAATGATGGAGTCTAATGAATTTAACTACAGCTTGGCATTCTGGGTATGCACGTGAGTTGCGTTAAAAGCCTTTGGAGATAAGTACTAAGGTAATTTGTTGAAATTGACCTTGGGTTAGTGATTTGGATAAATGTGTAAAATAAGTATCAATAATTCCTTGGAGATATATACTAAGATTTATTTAATGAGATGTTAATGTGAGTGGTAGTCATTCCTGGTAATAGTGAGTCTGAAGTTGTGTACCGTGCATTACAACGATGATAGTATCTCTCTTCGAAACCATGAAATTTAATGTGGCATTGAGGTTTATGTAGTGACGTCCATTTCATGGTGATAAACTCAAGGTTTTGTATCAAAGGTCATGGTATAATTGGTGGTTCCTTGTAATAGATGTGTAAGCTGTTTAGAGAACATTGTAGTTTGGTGTCGTCACCCTTGAGGCATTGAGAATCATTAATATACTAAAGTTTACATAGGTGATGGTGGACCTCTGATTATTATAGTACAATTAGATCATGTTGATTTGTGGTAAGTACCTTAGAGTTAGTGCCACGTATTTTGAGCTTTGACATGTGTCATGATATGGCCCATGAATTGGATGTTTGAAACGAGGTGAGAATTGTGTTCACTTAATGAGAGTGATTTAGGAAACTAAGGCTAGTTAACGTAAGTTAAAAATTTGGAGGCTTGGCCGTGATAGATCGATAACTAATGATAAATGTCAGGAGAAGTAACTTCATTTTGAATTAGGATAGTAATGCTTGCCAATGATAAACAGGTAGCATTAGTCCTAAGGAGGTAAGCCTAGCGTTTCAGCTTCCCGAAGGAATTGGTTTTGTATTCCGTCCAACCAGAACAGGTGGATGATTCCCGAGTAGAATCCATCATGGTTAAAAGGCCAAGCCATAGAACGTGGCAAGGCTAAGGTTCTTAGCTGGTATCTAATTGGAGTTATAGAGTTAAAGTATATGTTGTGGGTTCGCACTTCGTATGGGTCGATTCATAGCGTTCTTGTGTCTTTTTTATCCCGATAGTAGGAGGTTGCTCATCTTTTTTGATTCCGGGGTGGTGATGCATAAGCTCAATAATGATGCGGGTTAGGCCGGTTGTGGCTGATGCATCACGGTATGTGAGTGCGCTTTCTTGGGATGCACCTTTATTCTACACCAATGGTGTGTACGCGTCTCCTCGCATTCTTACACACAATTGACATGTGTTGGTTAATTCCCATAGGTTAACATGTTCGTTAGTTGACCAGTATAACTAGTTACGACTTGGCCATGTGTTTCGAGATTGTGACATGAGGATGTTTGGAATGCTGGAACTTGATCAAATATTAGAGGGTGTTAATGTTGCACTCTATTAAGGGTTGTACGGATCGGGGATGTGATCACTTACGTACCTTGGTGTTGTGATGCCTAGAATGGCCCTAGGTTATCACATGGATCTCATAAGAGATATCGATCGACTAGACCTATGTGATTAAGGTGATTGACTTAGGAAATCGTCAATAGGTTCAATGAGGAGTGTTGAGATTTTATCACCCTATGCTAGGCATGATTAAATTTATTTTAGGAAACATAGATATGTTAATGAGTCTGTTGGTGTTGTTACCATGTCTATTGAATATCGAACATCTCAAGGTTAGATAAGATTAACACGTTAGGCATGTTTGAGAGCTAGCAATAAGACCTTAGGTTTCATCGAGATTGGACTAACAATGATGATTACTTAACATAGGATCTTTGGGTTTAAGCCATGATACCGAGGATGCCTAGGATTGGAAACTGGTTGTGGGTAACTGGATTATAGGTTGTGAAGAACCAAGAATTTCGAGGATGAAATTCCCTAAGGAGGGAAGTTTGTAATACCCCCTAAATAATTTATTTAATCCACACATAAAGTTACGATAATACGAAGACATTGAAAGTAGGATGAGTATGACCGGACTATATCCCTAATAAAATTGATATGGAAACTTAATGATAATTATTGGAAAATTTGGGGCAAAAGGTTAAATTAAGCTAAGAGGAATATTGGTTATAAAAATCCCATCCTTTCATTTAAAATTGGTTGGGTATCCCTGAGTGAATTAAGAAAATGAATGGACCAATTTCAAATTTTGGAGTGTGCTTCCGTTTTAAGCATAGGAGGGATCTATCGGCAGAATGTCTGGACCTGTCATTCTAACGACTGAGATTGTCGTTCGAGCGATCATATTAAGCTAGTTTTCATTAATTTCCTTCCATGTCATCAGTTTGTGTACTTACTTTGTGTATTATTATGTGAACTGTGGGACGTTAACTCAATAAGAGAGAGAGAGAGAGAGAGAGAGAGAGAGAGAGAGAGAGAGAGAGAGAGAGAGGAATGTGAACTCCAATCCACATGTTGTAGTGTTGTCAGCATGCCAACCGTGGGATTCTATTTGTTGTCGACTTAGGAGGGATTCATACCTAATATGGGTTGGTTTATGGGTTATGAGAGTTTCTTTTTAATCAAGAGTTAAGTGGCATGGGTTATAAGAGGAAGAAAGCATGTACAGTTAGAAAGGCTCCATCAGACTACCAAAACCCTTTCTCTCTAAGTTAAGAGCTTATGTGAAGCAAATACTTTGCCCAAACTTCTACTTCACACTCCCACCATTAACAGCTCTGATAACCGGAATTTTTAAAGGTGTACAACACCACACTTCAACATAGAAAACCCTATGTGACTTTGGAGTAAAGATGAAGATGATGTTCTTGGTATTTATGGAACACTTGAAGATGGGGTTGAAGAGGGTCATTCAAACTTTCAAGGAGCAAACCTTGTAAAGGGCTTCTAGAGACCCCCTTGAGGCCACCTTTGGAGGTGGGGGGGTTCCTCCATCTTCATCATCATCTCCACCATTTTTAGAGCTCATAAAGGTGGGAGACACTAACTTTGATATAAGTTTTAAGTGTAGTATATGTTCAGCATGTTATATATGTATATGTTAGACTAATATGTATGTGGATGGATGTTTGTTGCATTCTTGGGTTGATTAGTAACCATATTAGTGTTCCTATAAATATGAGCTACAAAAGGATGAATTAAATGGGTCTTGAAAACATTGAATAACTTCATAATATAGTTATTCAACATTAATTGCAATAAAATGTGTTCTAAAGATGAAAAAAAATAATAAATATTTTTATGGAATAAAAATGTAAGAAATGTCATTTTGGTGTATTTCTAGTCAAAAAGAATTAATAAATATTTTTATGGAATAAAAATGTAAGAAATATCATTTTGGTGTATTTCTATTGAAAAAAATAATAAACATTTTTATGGAATAAAAAAGTAAGAAATGTGATTTTGGAATATTTCTAGTGAAAAAGAAATAATAAACATTTTTAAGAAATAGAAGATGTAAGAAATGTTATTTTGGTACATTTCTAGTGAAAAGTAAATAATGGACATTTTTATGAATTAAAAATGCAAGAAAAACTATTTGTGAATATTCATAGTAGAAGGAAGTAATGGACATTTTTTTGAAATAAATATGTAAGGAAATATTGTTTTAGTGTATCTCTAGCCCAAATAAATATTGAACATTTTTATGAAATAAAAATGTGGAATATTGTTAATGTTTTCAAAATATTTATGAAATAAATATTTTTAGTTTCTTGCAAAATGGAGACTTTATGAATAAATGGGCATTTTTCTAGTTTAAAGAAATTGATAAAATGTCTTTCTTTCTTGAATACATGTTTAATCCACTTGGCAGGATTTTAGTGTTTAAAATCTACTTTATATGCATATAAACTTGTAGTATTTTAATAATATATATGTGAGCAAGTTCAAAGAAAGTATTGTTCGATTTAAGCACGAAATAAGACAAACGAAAATTTGGGAGTTTAAAATGTAAAGGTGTTATTTTATGTGTTAAAGGTGTTAAAGTGACAAGTGTGAAAGTTGGGCGAAAGTGTGATGTTAAACAAGTGTTAAAATGGATAAAGTGTTTTAAGAGTTAAGTTAAAGATTTAATAATCATTTTTGAGAAAAAATACTTGTTAAGGAACTAAATAGAGAGTTTGGCAAAATAAAGGGTGAATTGGTAATTTACTTAAAGTGGAACATTTTTATGGAATAAAAATATTAAAGAATGTCTTTACACTAACATGTGTGAAAATAAATTAAGATCTAATCGTGAATGATTTTTGTATAATTTGTGGGTCTGAACAAGGGGCTTAAAAGAGAAACAAACAATTTTCTAAGTGTTAATGGAAAAACGGATGGTTAAATTCTGGTTTTGGCTTCGGTCGGGTAAAAGCAAAGAAGTAGAATAATGTGGGCATGTGTAAAATATGTAACACATTAATAAGGACTCGGATGCAATCGGGAAATAAGCAAGAAAGGCCCGGAACCCTTGGGTGAAAATTCCTAAACCACTGGCCAAAGCATATGGTGTGTATAGCCATCGGTGTGGAGCCCGTGTAAGTATGCGGTAAATGGTAAAATTTCGAGAAAGGATAAAGGAATATGGAAAATATTAAGAAATGGGTTGTGTGGTAAATGTGTCAATACAAGCTAACTTGAATGAATAAAATAAATGTTCCGATAATGGTGAAATAGATTAGTAAATGCGTAAATCAATTAATGCCCATAAAGGAATAGAAAAGGGTTAAAGGAAGCGAACAAACGAGTGGTTAAGCAACCTAAATGGTTTAACCCATGTCTAACACAAGATTGTGGCAAAAAGGAATTTTCAAAGAGTGAGTGAGTATTTTTTTTAACACGGTGAATGCGTGTGTTGAAATGGTGATTTTCAATGAAAATACTAAAGTGTATTGAAATGAATGAATGGGTTTAATTTCGGTAAAGGAATGGATTTGAATAAATCAAGTGAAATGGTTTCATGTGTTGAACCCTTTGTGTTAAATAAAGTGAGAAATGCTATTAAAGTAAGTCTTTAATAGATTAAGGTAATTAATCTGGATAAGTAAGGTTTTCGAAAGTAAAAGTGTTAATGCATTGGAATACATATTTTCTTTAAAGGTATACGTATGTAGATATAAATATATTTTCGCATGCTTGTGATATTCGCTTATGAGTACTCTTTTCTGCCGTTCGTTTTCATATTGTTTGTATTAATCCCACTGGGCATAGGCTCACATCCCCACTTTATTAGGGTAGGTTGGGAGCGGTTTCAATTTTTGAGGGCGTTATATAGGTAAGTATATTTTATTTATGTTTACTTTAGTAGCTCTGTTTACTTGTACTTCGGGGTACTCCCCACGGGTCATTCACGTAGTTTACCTTGAAACTACAATAGCGTGCTAAAAAAGTGGAATGTTAACTAAAATAAAACTAGACTAGAAACTTTATATCAGTTGTTTCATTGTACTTCACACCTAATGCTAGGACTGGATCGGATTGACTCACGGATGACCCATAAATTCGGGTCGGGTCGTTACAAGGAATATACAATATGGTTAAAGCTAACACTCCACAATCCCCCATCATTGCATTTAATGGCAAAGATAGATTGGAGCTTAAAACTGAGAACACTCGACAAAACAATGGTATTTCTCTCAAAGTTAGAAAGGTGGATGAACTTGCTATTAGGAATGGCTCACATAACCAACTTAAGCAAAGGTAAAGGAAAGAAGAAGTCGGGGGAAAGCACAAACATTCCAAATGACCAAGCTTGCATCAGGGAACATATGAGGTCTCAACTCCCCTCACAAATAGGAAGTAGGGAAACTAATCTCTGATTATAAGTTCTCCCTTATCTGCCTCCTTGAATATAAACTTATAAGGAATTATATGGCTGATGTAGTTAGTAAATTGTAATACCCCGTATTTTTAGGCTTTCTAAATTTGGGGATTTATTAAATTTGATGTGAGTTATTAATTTAATATAAATTCGAAAATTAATTATTTTTAATTACTAACGTGACGAGAGTTAGTAATTATTGGAAACTTATTGAGTATTACTAATGAGCAAAGTAATATATAAAATTAGTTCTATTAAATGTCACGAGTGAATAAAATGACAATTTTAAAAATTTAAGTCGGGACGCACCCGTGTCGTGTCGGGTCTAAATTTAGATTAATAAAAGTGAATAAATTATAAGTCACCCGTATGGTCATTTCGAGTGCGCCAAAGTGTCCGAAAGGGTAGATATAGTCAAAATAATGTACCCGGTGGTTTAGTTTGGGTCTCGGGGTGTTTTTAGGCTTAATTAACACCCCGGGAGGGCGTTTTAGGCATTTTGTATTTTTGGGCTTGGAAACCTACGAATTTTCTAGGTTATATCAGATGCTAAGGAAGTGGTGATACCACTCGATGCGATTCCAGTTGTTAGGGAGTTTGTCGATGTATTTCAGAATATACCTGGACTACCTCTGAGTAGAGAGATCGATTTTGTGATCGATTTGACGCCGGGCACTCGGCCTATTGCCCGCGCACCTTACCGTATGGCTCCAGCAGAGATGAGAGAGTTACGGGATCAGATTGAGCAGTTGTTGGGTCAGGGGTTTATCTGGAGGAGTACTTCGTCGTGGGGTGCCACTGTGTTGTTCGTAAAGAAGAGGGATGGATCGTTGAGGTTCTGTGTAGATTACCGAGAGTTGAATAAGGTCACGATACGAAATAAGTATCCGTTACCCCGAATCGATGACTTATTTGACCAACTGAGAGGAGATTCCTTCTTCTTAAAGATTGATTTACGATCAGGATACCATCAGTTACGTATCAGGGAACAGGACATCTCGAAGACTGCTTTCCTAACGAGATATGGTTCCTATGAGTTTCGGGTTATGCCTTTTGTCTTGACCAACGCTCCAGCCGTGTTTATGGACTTAATGAATAAGGTATTCAGAGAGTTCCTAGACCAGTTCGTCATTGTCTTTATTGATGACATTCTGGTTTACTCCCAGGCAGAAGAGGATCACGCCGAGAATTTGAGGCAAGTTTTGCAGACGCTACGTCAGAACGAGCTGTATGCAAAGTATGAGAAGTGTGGGTTTTGGCTGAAGGAGGTTCAGTTTTTGGGGCATATCATTTCAGACCGGGGGATATCGGTAGATCCAGGGAAGGTATCCGCGGTGAGGGAGGGGGGACAGCCCACGACACCGACTGAGATCCGTGGTTTCTTGGGCCTAGCAGGATACTACAGGAGGTTTATTCGGGGTTTCTCAAAGGTAGCGGGCCCTTTTACACATCTGACTCGTAAGGGTGTGCATTCATATGGAGCGATGCCTGTCAGTTGGCATTCGATGAGTTGAAGGACAAGTTAACCTCAGCACCTGTGTTAGCATTGCCGAGACCGGGAGTTGAGTATCTAGTCTACACCGATGCATCCTTACAAGGACTCGGAGGTGTGCTGCAGCAGGAGAGTCAGGCCATAGCTTATGCTTCCCGTAAGCTTAAGCCTCACGAGAAGAATTACCCCACCCATGACTTGGAGTTAGCGACAGTTGTATTTGCCCTTCGGATTTGGAGACATTATCTCCTGGGGGAGAAGTTTCGGTTGTTCACGGACCACAAGTCTCTACAGTATCTCTTCATGCAGAAGGAGTTGAATATGCGTCAAAGACGGTGGCTTGAGTTTGTGAAGGATTATCAATTTGATATCCAATATCACCCGGGGAAGGCTAACGTGGTAGCAGACGCGTTGAGCCGTAGTGCAGTGAATGAGGTGGCCGCGGTGTGGAAAGCAAAGTGGAAGGAGTTGGGACACCAGGATGCAGTGGCCCGATCGTTCATGTCTGTGATGACTGTTACACCGCAGATTGTTACGAGAGTGGTCAAGGCCCAGGCAAATGACTCGTTCTGTCAGGAGCAGATAGTTCGATTACTAGCAGAGGGAGCCGAGTCCTATTCCGTTAGCTCATACGGGGGATTGCGCTTCAATGGGAGACTAGTTATTCCGGAGGGGGAAGGCTTGCGACATGAGGTTATGGCAGAGTCGCACGGCTCACGGTTTGCGGTACATCCTGGTGAGGATAAAATGTACCAAGACATGAGACGTCAGTATTGGTGGAGCGGGATGAAGAGAGATATTGCCATGTTTGTTTCTAAATGCGCCACTTGTCAGTTGGTAAAAGTGGATCATCAGAGACCGGCAGGACTTCTACAGCCATTAGAGGTTCCGACGTGGATATGGGAGAGCATATCCATGGACTTTATCACGGGGTTACCTACGTCACAGAGGGGTCACGACTCCATTTGGGTAATTATAGACCGGTTGACCAAAGTTGCTCATTTCCTACCCGTGAGGACAGACTACACTACGGGACAGTATGCCCAGATTTTTATTACAGAAATAGTGAGACTTCACGGTGTGCCTCTAAATATCGTGTCTGACCGAGATAAGATATTTGTTTCACAGTTTTGGGAGAGTTTCCAGGAGGCATTGGGCACTGAATTGCGGTTGAGTACGGCTTATCACCCACAGACCGATGGACAGACCGAGCGTACAAATCAGATGTTGGAGGACATGTTGTGTATGTGCATCATAGACTTTGAGGGTGTATGAGAGCAGTAACTTCCACTGGTGGAGTTTTCTTATAATAACTCCTACCAGTTCACCATTGGCATGGCTTCATTTGAGGCGTTTTATGGTAGACCTTATCGTTCCCCAGCATGTTGGTTAGAAGTGGGGGACAACAAATTACTTGGACCGGAGGTGATACGGGATACTTCGGCAAGGATAGAATTAATACGGAATCGCATTCGGGTAGCTCAGGATCGGCAGAAGAGCTATGCTGATGCGAAGAGGTTCTTCAGAGAATTCAAAGTGGGGGACCAGTTTTTACTCAGAGTATCTCCTATGAAGGGGATTATGCGTTTTGGGAAGAAGGGGAAACTAACACCGAGATATGCGGGGCCATTTCCTATCATCGAGCGGATTGGGCCAGTTGCGTATAGACTGGGATTACAGGAGCACTTGCATAGGATTCATGATGTGTTCCATATTTCCTCGCTAAGGAAATATCTTAGGGACGATTTGGTCCATACTCACATTGATTGGGAGGACATAGATCTCCAGCCAGATAGTTCCTACGAGGAAGGGCCGATTGTTATTTTGGACCAAAGCGAGCGAAAACTGCGGTCAAAGATAGTACCGTTGGTACGTGTTCAGTGGCGGCATCATAATGCCGAGGAGTCCACATGGGAGCGCGAGGATGAAATGCGCGAACGTTATCCAGAGTTGTTTTTGCCAGGTACTTTTTAGTTCCGAATTTCGGGACGAAATTCTATTATTAGGGGTGAAGTATGTAATACCCCGTAATTTTATTGATATTTATTTAAGGGATTAATTAAATTAAATGCGAATGAATTGAGAATTAATCCGGATAAAATACTAATGAGATATGAGTTGGTATTTGAATTTAGTTGGGACGCGCGTGTCAGTCGCGTCAGGAATGTAATTATTTGAATTAAAAAGTGAATTTTATTTTTATCAACCAAATGGTCATTTTGAGTGCGCCAACGTGCTCGGAAGGGTCGAAATAGTCAGAAAACACTAGCCGGGGGTTTAGTTTGGGTCCCGGGGTATTTTTGGACCATACCGGCAACTTAAAAGGGTATTTTGGTAATTTTGAAATTTTGAGGATTAAAGCCTACGAATTTTAGGAGGTAATTATACATTATTTAGTAACCCACTAAGCCCATTATCAGCATTTGGCAAGTTAGAAGGCTACGGGAGTTATAGGAAAAGTTGGAAGAGGTTCCCAAAAGAAAACCCATAACCACCATCTTCAACCTTGGGAGAAAATCTGTAGAGAAAGGGGAGAGATCAACCTTCAACCTTCAACATCAAATTCTGAAGAACAATATAAGGCAAGTGATTTAGTATTCTCAATGCATTGAATATGTCTTCCATGCTTAGTGTAGGAATTATCTTATATTGATCTTTTTGAAGAAAACCCATGAAATTTGTTGGAGAAACTTTGAATTTGGGTTAAGATTTGCATGTAGTATGCTAATGGACTGATTTAATACTTGAATAGTTATATATGATGATTTAAAAGCGGATTTATGATGAGAAATTAGGCATAAGAAAATTTGGAGTTCATGTTCATAGGGTTTGGGGAAATATTTGAAGATTCATATTAATTCCATGATAATTTGTAAGATTTGACCCTTTAAATATGATAAGGAATGATCTAGGGTGATTAGAAATGGTTTATATACGTTAAAACATAATTTGGATGGTCTTAGGGTGGATTTAGAGGAGAGGAGAATTGAAAAAAATGGATTTGGGAATTTCTGGGCCAAAACTGCCATCTCGTGAGAAGACCTACCCAGGTCGTTCGAACGAACTTCTAATGAGATGACAGTATGACTTCTAACGAGTTGGTATTTCGTTCGAAGCCCTTCGTTTGAACGAACTCGTTCGAACGAGATTTCTAACAAGTTGACAGAATGGCCTTTTTGGCCTGAATTGATTTCTAGTATCCCGTAGACTTATTTAAATGATGAGATAACCTTCCTTTATTAACTAGTGGGTATAGTTGGGAGATTGGGGTACATTGAGGAGTAAAATTTAGAAAAGTGCCTTGAACCGGATGACACTTGTGGATTAGGATGCGAGTGACTAATCAAGAAATGAGGATAATTGATAACTTAAATACATACAAACCGGGGACATTGTGATTTGTATAACACTAAGTGTGGGTATAAGAACGAGGAGTATACCACTAATAAAATATTGTAATATCTAAGATATGAGAATGCTTAGTATATGTAATTATCTGTGTATGACATACCTACCGTACTTGCTATCATGGGAGGTTGGCGTTCGTTTAGGACCATCTAATCTTTGTGTGCCTACGGGGGGATTTAGATTGGTACCTCGAGGACATAGGTCAGAGAAGGGCTTATTGAGAAGTTAATAAGTCTGCTGATCATGGGAGCGTAGGTATGTGCATGACCCATGTGATGTGAACTATGTTCGCCTCCATCGTTTGTGATTGTTGTTAATGAAACGTTTCCTGAGAGATTCAGAATACGTGGTCCTCATGTACGTGATGTACCGGGATTTGATAGCAGAGTATGTGTGCACCGCAGCTTAGTCTCGGGGTGCTAGTATTGTATAGTTATGGTGAGAATAATATACTGTTGATTGAAGTGAATTGTCGTGAATAATTGTGAGTATAAATAATAGCAACGGTTTATAAAGTGAAAATGTAAGATTTCTAATAAATTGTAGTTCTAAAGTGGGGAATCTGTGTAATAAGGTACAATACTCTATTAAATAGAAGAGGTTGGGGATTTGAATTGGATATCATATAGAAATTTTAGATTTAGCATTGGACTAGATAGATATGGGAGCAACTAGAACGGGTACGGGTACGATAGGAGTGCACAATTAGTTGAGAGGTGAGGAACTCATGTGAGTGCACACACTATCATGTATTTTATATTCACTGTTTAATGATATTAAACACTTGCATATTTTTAAATTATTTTCACATTCGGGTTCTGACCCGTTTGCTTACAAATCTATTTTTGTAAAAATCTTTTAGGTGCCCAGCCACAAGGACACCATGCATAGGAGTTATATTCAGGTGATGTGCTGTAGCTGCTGTGGAAGTTATAGGACCTTGACAGTAGACGCCTCCGTTTCTGATCTTGACTCCATTATCAACTTTCATTATTTGTTGGGCATGTCGCCCATCCCTTTTAGAGACATCTTACTTATTCAGTTATTTCAGACTTTGGGTTGTAATTAATTTTAGTGACGTAGACATTGTATTTATTTATTTCAGAATTCAGTTTGTTGTGAGGAGTTTTTCTTCCAGACTCATTATTGTTGGTTGGATATTCTATTGTGACTATATTGTGTTGGTTATGTTAACTTTTCATAATTCATTTATTGCATGTTAATCGGATTTAAATTAAAATGGACAACTCACTTTTTAAATACTAGGTGGTTCGTAAATATAAAAATGTTTTTTCGACAGTGATGCTATGAACAGGACCAACTTGGCATTTTCTATTAATTTAATAAAGGTGTAGCTCCCCGATATTTAATTAGTCGGGGTGTCACATTTGGGAGTTAGAGACTTGGATTTGGATGATTTTGGATGATAATTCCCGTAACTGGTATTCTGCAGTTTTCGCCATACTTGCTTGATCGATCGATCGAGCCAAGAGCTTCGATCGATTGACGGTTCGATCGATCGAACCCTTTCTATCGATCGATCGACCCCTCCTGGGAAAGACTAGATTTTTCCTTACGTTGACCTAATCCGATTAAATGCGTAATAAATCTTGACTAATGTTATTAGAACATAATGAAACATAAAAAGGACCAGTAGGGTCAAGGTAAATCCCGTTTAGTGGAACTTTAATGAAATGGGAAAAATGAAGGGTAAATGGGAAAGACTCATACCTAAGAAATTTAATGTGTGTAGACTTAATAATCGAAATGTCTAGGAGTTGGATTAGAGGGTAAGAGAGAGGGCCTACTGAATTTGTACTTAGCTAAGGAAAATACTTCGAGAGATGAGAAGTGAGTTGGAATAAATTAAATTTTGAAAATAAAAATGAATAAGTTCGTTATAAGAAACAATCGAATAAAAATGTACTTAGAATGGAATAATATAATGTTGGGCCGTAGGCGTACCTAACTTATGAATGTGAATCGTTATATATCTATATGACTCTATGATTGATCATATATTTTATTTGTGTGTAAAAATCATGTCCGCGCTACTTGTTGTCCCTGAGGTTACAGCGCTGGGACAGTCTTATCTCGATGGGACCTTTATGGGGGATACTGACTCGTACCCTAGAAGATAGAAATCCTTGGTACAGGCTATCGGATCGATAGTCATACGGTCCTAAGAGACGTGAGGGTATGTGCTATCCTCTTAGTGACTTGGAAACTATGCTTCGCCTCATTTTGTATGTGTTTTGCATTAATATAGTTCGAGAGTGATTCCGAACTAGTATTTCCCTTAGTACGAGTGATACGGGGACTGGATAGCAGAGCATGCCCGCACCATAGATTTTATGCGGGGTGTTGTTAGAATATATATATTATATGAGTATTTAATATATATATTTAAATCTGGAATTTGGGAACTACCTGCTGTGATTATGGTATGTAAGAAAAGATTAATTATTCAACTTGGGAATAAGTGCTTGAAAAGTATGATATATTACTGAGAAACTTTATTATCGTATAAGGCTTATGTAAGAATTGTACTGTTAAATAAGATTAGCCTCCTTAACATTGGAAATCGTCAACTTAAAATCTTACGAGTAACTTAAGATAAAAGAAGTTAAACTGTTGGGAAGATTAGTGTGATAGTTGTGCACACTAGAAGAGAGGTGAGACGTTCTCAAGAGAGTGTCGTTACTAATATGTTGTTGCATTAGCCAGTAAACATTTTAAATACTTGCTAAACTAAATTTTTTAAACTGTTTTACCATTGGGCTCTGACCCGTTTACTGTTATCTCTCCTCTCTTGTATATATATATATATATATATATATATATATATATATTACAGGTGCCCATCCATAGGGGCGTCTTGCATAAGATCCTTTGGAAGCACTACAAGAATTTACATCATTAGCAACATACAAATTATGTTGCTAAAGTTAGAAATATGTTGCTAAAAGGTATTGGCAACATATTTTGCTATGTTGCCAGCTTGTTGCCCATTGCCTGTATAGGAAACCCTTTGGCAACACAGCAGACATGTGTTGCTGAAGGTATACTTTTGGCAACACGCAATTGTGTTGCCAAAAGTATTTTATAATTTGTCAAATTTATAATAAAAAATATTATTTGTGTTGCCAAAAGTCACTCAACAGCAACAAAAATAATTGTGTTGCCAAAAGTCAATCTTTCAGCGACACAAATTATGTTGCAGAATGTAAGATAAATGATATAAAAATAACTTTCGGCAACAGAACTATTGTGTTACCAAAAGTTATACCTTTGGCAACACAGCTATTGTGTTGCCAAAAGCTATACATTTGGCAACACGCCCTTATTTGTGTTTCCAAAGGTATATCTTTTGGCAACACAACTCTTGTGTTGCCAAAAGTTATATATTTGGCAACACAACTCTTGTGTTGCCAAAAGTTATCTTTCGACAAAAAAAAATTGTGTTGCCAAAAGTACTATATTTTTATTTACTAGCTATTATTTTTTCGTAATTAGAAGCACTTTTAAAGCTGCACCTTTTTCATCATAATTACACTACATAAAACATGCAACCTTATAATCCAAAATTACATTACGCATTTTTCATACGATCACAAGTAATACAAAGTTCAACAATTTTCAACCAAATCTCATAAATATGAATTACAAAATAATATTCCATCACAATCCAAGTATAAAGGTACAAAATAAATGCCTCCCAAATAAGAACATAATCAATCCTAACACATCAAAAGATGTAAACATGATATAACCTAATACATTAACACATCAAAAGATGTTAAAAAATCCACGTACACTAAAACGACGACGACAATATGACTCTCCTACACTATAAGGAACCGCAGTTCCAAGTCACCACAAATATAATAACTCCGAGCAAAATCCATCATCAACCTGCATAAGATACAAAAATAAATGACTACATGGGTTTGTATAACTTCAAATGCATGTATGTTTAACTTAATCAATTTAAAACACTATTTAATTTCAGAAAATTTCTGCAGAGTTTCCTTTGTTTATTCATGAAATCCAACCTGTTTTAACATTAAAATAAACCCAACAACAACAAAAACGCAGCTAAACCAACAAAAAATCCCGTCCACCGATTTAACATCTAAAAATAGTATATACAAGCCCGCACGGCCATAAATAAACATCATACAAGTATAAAAATATAGTAGAACGTTTAAAAGATCATCAAACATCATACATACATGTTGATCACCTCCAACTCATCTTCTAAGTGTGCAAAAACATAAGTTTGAAGATGAGTGTGCATACATGATTTCAAAATTTACATCTTAAACGTGTATATATGATTTGAAGACGTAAACTTTAAATCTTATGTTTTTGCATAAGATGTAAACTCATGAGATGTAAAAATGTGTACCATTATTAAAGAAAGTTACTATTCGTGTGCGCGAGCGCATGTGTGCATGAGAGAGATAGTGTGACAGAGAGAGTTACCAATTGTTCATTTCAGCCAACTTAAATGCTTCTGCTTCATTCAATTTTGAGTCAATTGGTTGTCATATAGAATAAGCTACAGATACACAAAAGGAAATTGTTATATACATTAATAAATGTGTAAGACGAGACTTTACTAATACTTCAAGCACTCGGGTATGTATTTAAAAGTGAGATATGAAGAAGGATGAGTCATGATATTAGAACCTCAAAAAATTATGAACACATAAAAAGGGGAGATAACAATGTATATACCTGCAAATGAGATCGGTAAATGAGATCTACAAAATGTGGGCACCATAACAATAGATCCGGAAATGAGATCTGCAAAAAATTTAAACCAAATCACACACAAAATTTAGATCTGCAAAATACCAATAATGTGAACAAAAAAAGAAAAATAGATGACAGATCCGGAAATGAGAGAGATGGAGCAGGTTCGTGTGCGTAAGAGGGTGAGAGAGAGGCGTCGGGGGCGAGGTGAGGGCGGCAACACAGTTATATATATAACTGTATATATATAACTGTATATATATATATAACTGTTATATATATCTGTTATAACTATATGTATATATATATGTTATATATATATAACTCTATATGTATATATATCTGTTATATATATATATATATAACTATATGTATATATATCTGTTATATATATATTACTCTATATGTATATATATCTGTTATATATATATAACTGTATATATATATATATATGTATATATATCTGTTATATATATATAACTCTATATGTATATATAACTGTATATATATATATAACAGTTATATATATATACGTATATAAAACAGTTATATATATATATTATAACAGTTATATATGTATATATATATATATATATAACTGTTATAATATATATATATAACTGTTTTATATACGTATATATATATAACTGTATATATATATATAACAGTTATATATATATACATATATACAACAGTTATATATATATATATTATAACAGTTATATATATATACATATATAACAGTTATATATATATGTAATTGTTGTATATATGTGTATATATATATAACTGTTATAATATATATATATAACTGTTGTATATATGTATATATATATATAACTGTTATAATATATATATATAACTGTTATATATATATATATATATATATATATATATATATATATAATATATATACAGTTATATATATATATATATATAATATATATGTATATAAAACAGTTATATATATATATATAATATATATATTATATATATATATATATAACTGTTTTATATACATATATATTATATATATATATATAACTGTATATATATTATATATATATATATATGTATATTATATATATATATATATACATATATATATAACTTTTATATTAATATATGTATATATATATAACTGTTATATATATATATATAACAGTTATATATATATATAACTGTTTTATATACATATATATTATACATATATAATATATATACATATATATTATATACATATATATATATATATTATATATATATATATATATATATATATGTATATAATATATATGTATATATATTATATATGTATGTATATATATTATATATGTATAATATATGTGTATATATATATATATATATATGTATATTATATTAATATATATATAACTTTTATATTAATATATGTATATATATATAACTGTTATATATATATATATAACAGTTATATATAACTGCCCCTGCTTTGCCATAGGTGCTGCACCAATTTGTCTTGGCTCCGTGAGGTTTTTCATGAAGTTTCCAACAGGTTTCGTTGTTGTGTCAAGGCTTTTTGTAGTATGTATAATACAAATTATATAAGGCAGTTTAGTTGCAAAAAAGCATGGACCTCAAAAAACAATACCGAACAAAACGGACATTACACTAAGGAGACATACATTACCAACACTAAACATACATAGATTACCAATGCTGAATTGACATACATTAGTTCCCATTAGTGCATACGCATTGATGATCACTCGGATAACTTTTTAAGAAAGTCGGATGACGTTTGATAAGTTGATATGTTGTTATATATAATCTGAAACAATCAATAAACATATTATATATAACAACTAATATGTTGTTATATATAATCTGTATAACACCACCTGTTATACATATTATATATAACAACATACTAGGTTTTATATATTATATGTATAACAACAGGTGCTTGGTCATAGAGAAAAAAAAATAGAAAAAATGCAGCTCCAAACTCAAGAATAAGGGTACTGCTAGAACTTTGAATTAGGATGGATAGGGCTACAGAAAACAGAGGGGCTGACATTTGCAATATAGGGTCTAGTTTTGAATAAATATGATCCATAAGGACTCTAGTCTCACTAATATAGGGTCTTTTTTCTTTAGCAATGTCATAAGTAACATGAGATAGAAAAATACATTGCTAAGATCACTATTTTATCAATTGATCATATATAATAACAAATAATGATAACAGTGGAACTTTAACTAATATTAAGTGCTCAATTGGAATCAACTGTTTAACAATAGAATTATAAATCCGACCATCAAAGATTCCATTATAATTTATATTATATATATGTTTATATAATATAAACTGTTCCGAGAGATTCCTTTTAAAACTCATTGATCCTATACCTGTGGTTATATTAGAATACTTCTTCATAAATTGAGCCTAAAGACTATTTCCCTCCTTTAATTTCCAAGCTAATTTGAGGTTGGAAGCTTCAATAACTGAGAACAAGTTTCTTATTCCAAGACTTCCTTCACTTTTTAGCATACAATTTGAGTCCCAACTGGTCTAATGAAATTTCTTTCTAAACTGTTGATTAACACCCCAGACAAAGAGTCGAGCAGTTGGTTTAAGGAATGGATGATTACTTTAGGGGGATTTAAAGCAAGCATGGAATAAAGAGGAATGAATGAAAGAATAGATTGAATTAAAGTTACTTTTCTTCCAATTGAAAGCAATTTGGACTTCAAAGATATGATTTTAAATGCTATAACGGGGACTAAAGACTCAAAATAGATGGATTTCTTTCTTCCCTTAAATAAAGGACGTCCAAGATAGTATAAATGCCCCTTAGTACTGAAGACTGGGTTCCTACGAGTCACATTGGTCCCGTGTCGCGAGTTCGTGACTCTTACCGGACTGTTTTGTGGTTGTTTTATGTTTTCACCCCTCGATGGCATGTTTTTATGCTTAAGTGAAACTTTTTGCAAATTTACGTCGTACACTCAAACCGGGATCCCCGTAACTAACCGGACGGTATCTACGAGTCACATTGGACCCGTGTGAGGCGTTCGTGCCTCTTACGGGACCGTTTTGTGACTGTTTTACGTTTTCACCCTTCGATGGCATGTTTTTATGCACAAGTCTAATTTTTGTAAATTTACGTCGTACACTCAAATCGGGGACCCCGTGACTACGCGGTCAGTTTTTACGAGTTACATTCCTCCCGTGCGAGGCGTTCGTGCCTCTTACGGGACCGTTTTGTGGTTATTTTAAGTTCTCACCATTCTATGGCATATTCTTATGCTCAAGTCTAATTTATTACAAATTTACGTCGTACCCTCAAACCGTGTGCCCCGTGACTATGCGGTCGGTTCCTACGAGTCACATTGGTCTCGTACGAGGCGTTCGTGACTCTTACGGGACCCTTTTGTGGCTATTTGACGTTTTCACCCTTCAATGGCATGTTTTTATGCAAAAGTCTAATTTTTGCAAATTTACGTCGTACACTCAAACCGGGAGCCCCGTGACTACGCGGTCGGCTCCTACGAGTCGCATTGGTCCCGTGTGAGACGTTCGTGCCCATACGGGACCGTTTTGTGGTTGTTTTACGTTCTCACCTTTCGATGGCATGTTTTTATGCTTAAGAATTGTTTTTGCAAATTTACATCGTATATTCAAACTGGGAGCCCCGTGACTACGCGATCGGTTCCTACGAGTCACATTGGTTCCGTGCGAGGTGTTCGTGACTCTTACAGGACCGTTTTGCGTTTATTTTAAGTTTTCATCCTACGATGGCATGTTGTTATGCTTAAGTCAAACTTTTTGCAAATTTACGATGTACACTCAAACCGGGCTCCCCCGTGACAACGCGGTCGGTTCCTACGAGCCACATCAATCCCATGCGAGGCGTGCATGCCTCTTATGGGACTATTTTGGGGATGTTTTACGTTTTCACCCTTCGATGGCATGTTTTTATGCTTAAGTCCAAATTTTTTGCAAATTTACGTCGTACACTCAAACCAGAAGCCCTGTGACTACGCGGTCGGTTCGTACGAGTCTCATTGGTCCCGTGCGAGGTGTTCGTGACTCTTACCGGACCGTTTTGTTTTTGTTTTACGTTCTCACCCTTCGATGGCATGTTTTTATGCTTAAGTCTATTTTTTTTCAAATTTACGTCGTAAACTCAAACCGGTAGCCCCGTGACTACGCGGTCGGTTCCTACAAGTCACATTGGTCCCGTGCGAGGTGTTCGTGACTCTTACCGGACCGTTTTGTTGTTTTTTTGCATTTTCACCCTTCGATGGCATGTTTTTATGCTTAAGTCTAATTTTTTGCAAATTTACATCGTACACTCAAACCGGGAGCCCCGTGACTACGCGATCGGTTCCTACAAGTCACATTGGTCCTGTGCAAGGTGTTCGTGACTCTTACTGGACCGTTTTGTGGTTGTTATACATTTTCACCCTTCGATGACATGTTTTTATGCTTAACATTTTGCAAACTAATTCCGTACAATCAAACCGGGAGCGCCGTGACTAACCGGTCTGTACCGACGAGTCGTATTGATCCCATGCGATGCATTCGTGACTCTTACAGGACCGTTTTGTGGTTGTTTTAGGTTTTCACTCTTTGATGGAATGTTTTATGCACAAGTCAAATTTTTGCAAATATACGTCGTACACTCAAACCGAGAGCCCCGTGACTACGCGATCTGTTCCTACGAGTCACATTGATCCCGTGCAAGGCGTTCGTGCCTCTTACAGGACCGTTTTGTGATTATTTTACGCTCTCACCATTCGATTACATGTTTTATGCTTATGATTTCTTTTTTTGCAAATTTACATTGTGCACTCAAACCGGGATCCCCGTGACTACGCGGTCGGTTCCTACGAGGAACATTTGTCCCGTGCGAGGTGTTCGTGACTCTTACCGGACCGTTTTGTGTTTGTTTTACGTTTTCACCCTTCGATGGCTTCTTTTTATGCTCAAGTCTAATTATTTTTCAAATTTACGTCGTACACTTAAACCGGGAGCCCCGTGACTATGCGGTCGGTTCCTAAGAGTCACATTCTTCCCGTGCGAGGCGTTCGTGCTTCTTACGGGTCCGTTTTGTTGTTTTACGTTCTCACCATTCGATGACATGTTTTTATGCTCAAGTCTAATTTTTTGCATATTTACATCGTACCCTCAAACTGGGTGCCCCGTGACTACGCGGTCGGTTCCTACGAGTCACATTGGTCCCGTGCGAGGTGTTCATGACTCTTACTAGACCGTTTTGTGTTTGTTTTATGTTTTCACCCTTCGATGACTTATTTTTATGCTTAAGTCAATTTTTTTTCAAATTGACGTCGTACACTCAAATCGGGAGCCCCGTGACTACTCGGGCGGTTCCTACAAGTCACATTGGTACCGTGCGAGGCGTTCATACCTCTTACCGAACCGTTTCGTGGTTGTTTTATGTTCTCACCACTCGATGGCATGTTTTTATGCTTGAGTCTATTTTTTCACAAATTAACGTCGTACACTCAAACCGGGAGCCCCGTGACTACGCGGTCGGTTTTTACGAGTCACATTCCTCCCGTGCGAGGCGTTCGTGCCTCTTACGGGTTCGTTTTGTGGTTATTTTACGTTCTCACCATTCGATGGCATATTCTTATGCTCAAGTCTAATTTATTACAAATTTACGTCGTACCCTCAAACCGTGTGCCCCGTGACTATGCGGTCAGTTCCTACGAGTCACATTGGTCCCGTTCGAGGCGTTTGTGACTCTTACGGGACCCTTTTGTGGCTATTTGACGTTTTCACCCTTCGATGGCATGTTTTTATGCACAAGTCTAATTTTTGCAAATTTACGTCGTACACTCAAACCGGGAGCCCCGTGACTACGTGGTCGGCTCCTACGAGTCGCATTGGTCCCGTGTGAGACGTTCATGCCCCATACGGGACCGTTTTGTGGTTGTTTTACGTTCTCACCTTTCGATGGCATGTTTTTATGCTTAAGAATTGTTTTTGCAAATTTACATCGTATATTCAAACTGGGAGCCCCGTGACTACGCGATCGGTTCCTACGAGTCACATTGGTTCCGTGCGAGGTGTTCGTGACTCTTACAGGACCGTTTTGCGTTTATTTTAAGTTTTCATCCTACGATGGCATGTTGTTATGCTTAAGTCAAACTTTTTGCAAATTTACGATGTACACTCAAACCGGGCTCCCCGTGACAACGTGGTCGGTTCCTACGAGCCACATCAATCCCATTCGAGGCGTGCATGCCTCTTATGGGACTATTTTGGGGATGTTTACGTTTTCACCCTTCGATGGCATGTTTTTATGCTTAAGTCCAAATTTTTTGCAAATTTACGTCGTACACTCAAACCAGAAGCCCTGTGACTACGCGGTCGGTTCGTACGAGTCTCATTGGTCCCGTGCGAGGTGTTCGTGACTCTTACCGGACCGTTTTGTTGCTGTTTTACGTTCTCACCCTTCGATGGCATGTTTTTATGCTTAAGTCTAATTTTTTTCAAATTTACGTCGTAGACTCAAACCGGGAGCCCCATGACTACGCGGTCGGTTCCTACAAGTCACATTGGTCCCATGCGAGGTGTTCGTGACTCTTACCGGACCGTTTTGTTGTTGTTTTGCATTTTCACCCTTCGATGGCATATTTTTATGCTTAAGTCTAATTTTTTGCAAATTTACATCGTACACTCAAACCGGGAGCCCCGTGACTACGCGATCGGTTCCTACAAGTCACATTGGTCCTGTGCAAGGTGTTCGTAACTCTTACTGGACCGTTTTGTGGTTGTTATACATTTTCACCCTTCGATGACATGTTTTTATGCTTAACATTTTGCAAACTAATTCCGTACAATCAAACCGGGAGCCCCGTGACTAACCGGTCTGTACCGACGAGTCGTATTGATCCCATGCGATGCGTTCGTGACTCTTACAGGACCGTTTTGTAGTTGTTTTAGGTTTTCACTCTTTGATGGAATGTTTTATGCACAAGTCAAATTTTTGCAAATATACGTCGTACACTCAAACCGAGAGCCCCGTGACTACGCGATCGGTTCCTACGAGTCACATTGATCCCGTGCAAGGCGTTCGTGCCTCTTACAGGACCGTTTTGTGATTATTTTACGCTCTCACCATTCGATTACATGTTTTTATGCTTATGATTTCTTTTTTTGCAAATTTACATCGTGCACTCAAACCGGGATCCCCGTGACTACGCGATCGGTTCCTACGAGGAACATTTGTCCCGTGCGAGGTGTTCGTGACTCTTACCGGACCGTTTTGTGTTTGTTTTACGTTTTCACCCTTCGATGGCTTCTTTTTATGCTCAAGTCTAATTATTTTTCAAATTTATGTCGTACACTTAAACCGGGAGCCCCGTGACTATGCGGTCGGTTCCTAAGAGTCACATTCTTCCCGTGCGAGGCGTTCGTGCCTCTTACGGGACCGTTTTGTTGTTTTACGTTCTCACCATTCAATGACATGTTTTTATGCTCAAGTCTAATTTTTTGCATATTTACATCGTACCCTCAAACCGGGTGCCCCGTGACTACGCGGTCGGTTCCTACGAGTCACATTGGTCCCGTGCGAGGTGTTCATGACTCTTACTAGACCGTTTTGTGTTTGTTTTATGTTTTCACCCTTCGATGACTTGTTTTTATGCTTAAGTCAATTTTTTTTTCAAATTGACGTCGTACACTCAAATCGGGAGCCCCGTGACTACTCGGGCGGTTCCTACGAGTCACATTGGTACCGTGCGAGGCGTTCATACCTCTTACCGGACCGTTTCATGGTTGTTTTATGTTCTCACCACTCGATGGCATGTTTTTATGCTTGAGTCTATTTTTTTGCAAATTTACGTCCTACACTCAAATCGGGGACCCCGTGACTACGCGGTCGGTTTTTACGAGTCACATTCCTCCCGTGCGAGGCGTTCGTGCCTCTTACGGGACCGTTTTGTGGTTATTTTACGTTCTCACCATTCGATGGCATATTCTTATGCTCAAGTCTAATTTATTACAAATTTACGTCGTACCCTCAAACCGTGTGCCCCGTGACTATGCGGTCGGTTCCTACGAGTCACATTGGTCCCGTACGAGGCGTTCGTGACTCTTACGGGACCCTTTTGTGGCTATTTGACGTTTTCACCCTTCGATGGCATGTTTTTATGCACAAGTCTAATTTTTGCAAATTTACGTCGTACACTCAAACCGGGAGCCCCGTGACTACGCGGTCGGCTCCTACGAGTCGCATTGGTCCCGTGTGAGACGTTCGTGCCCATACGGGACCGTTTTGTGGTTGTTTTACGTTCTCACCTTTCGATGGCATGTTTTTATGCTTAAGAATTGTTTTTGCAAATTTACATCGTATATTCAAACTGGGAGCCCGTGACTACGCGATCGGTTCCTACGAGTCACATTGGTTCCGTGCGAGGTGTTCGTGACTCTTACAGGACCGTTTTGCATTTATTTTAAGTTTTCATCCTACGATGGCATGTTGTTATGCTTAAGTCAAACTTTTTGCAAATTTACGATGTACACTCAAACCGGGCTCCCCCGTGACAACGCGGTCGGTTCCTACGAGCCACATCAATCCCATGTGAGGCGTGCATGCCTCTTATGGGACTATTTTGGGGATGTTTTACGTTTTCACCCTTCGATGGCATGTTTTTATGCTTAACTCCAAATTTTTTGCAAATTTACGTCGTACACTCAAACCAGAAGCCCTGTGACTACGCGGTCGGTTCGTACGAGTCTCATTGGTCCCGTGCGAGGTGTTCGTGACTCTTACCGGACCGTTTTGTTGCTGTTTTACGTTCTCACCCTTCGATGGCATGTTTTTATGCTTAAGTCTAATTTTTTTCAAATTTACGTCGTAGACTCAAACCGGGAGCCCCGTGACTACGCGGTCGGTTCCTACAAGTCACATTGGTCCCATGCGAGGTGTTCGTGACTCTTACCGGACCGTTTTGTTGTTGTTTTGCATTTTCACCCTTCGATGGCATATTTTTATGCTTAAGTCTAATTTTTTGCAAATTTACATCGTACACTCAAACCGGGAGCCCCGTGACTACGCGATCGGTTCCTACAAGTCACATTGGTCCTGTGCAAGGTGTTCGTGACTCTTACTGGACCGTTTTGTGGTTGTTATACATTTTCACCCTTCGATGACATGTTTTTATGCTTAACATTTTGCAAACTAATTCCGTACAATCAAACCGGGAGCCCCGTGACTAACCGGTCTGTACCGACGAGTCGTATTGATCCCATGCGATGCGTTCGTGACTCTTACAGGACCATTTTGTAGTTGTTTTAGGTTTTCACTCTTTGATGGAATGTTTTATGCACAAGTCAAATTTTTGCAAATATACGTCGTACACTCAAACCGAGAGCCCCGTGACTACGCGATCGGTTCCTACGAGTCACATTGATCCCGTGCAAGGCGTTCGTGCCTCTTACAGGACCGTTTTGTGATTATTTTACGCTCTCACCATTCGATTACATGTTTTTATGCTTATGATTTCTTTTTTTGCAAATTTACATCGTGCACTCAAACCGGGATCCCCGTGACTACGCGGTCGGTTCCTACGAGGAACATTTGTCCCGTGCGAGGTGTTCGTGACTCTTACCGGACCGTTTTGTGTTTGTTTTACGTTTTCACCCTTCGATGGCTTCTTTTTATGCTCAAGTCTAATTATTTTTCAAATTTATGTCGTACACTTAAACCGAGAGCCCCGTGACTATGCGGTCGGTTCCTAAGAGTCACATTCTTCCCGTGCGAAGCGTTCGTGCCTCTTACGGGACCGTTTTGTTGTTTTACGTTCTCACCATTCAATGACATGTTTTTATGCTCAAGTCTAATTTTTTGCATATTTACATCGTACCCTCAAACCGGGTGCCCCGTGACTACGCGGTCGGTTCCTACGAGTCACATTGGTCCCGTACGAGGTGTTCATGACTCTTACTAGACCGTTTTGTGTTTGTTTTATGTTTTCACCCTTCGATGACTTGTTTTTATGCTTAAGTCAATTTTTTTTTCAAATTGACGTCGTACACTCAAATCGGGAGCCCCGTGACTACTCGGGCGGTTCCTACGAGTCACATTGGTACCGTGCGAGGCGTTCATACCTCTTACCGAACCGTTTCACGGTTGTTTTATGTTCTCACCACTCGATGGCATGTTTTTATGCTTGAGTCTATTTTTTTGCAAATTTACGTCGTACACTCAAATCGGGGACCCCGTGACTACGCGGTCGGTTTTTACGAGTCACATTCCTCCCGTGCGAGGCGTTCGTGCCTCTTACGGGACCGTTTTGTAGTTATTTTACGTTCTCACCATTCGATGGCATATTCTTATGCTCAAGTCTAATTTATTACAAATTTACGTCGTACCCTCAAACCGTGTGCCCCGTGACTATGCGGTCGGTTCCTACGAGTCACATTGGTCCCGTACGAGGCGTTCGTGACTCTTACGGAACCCTTTTGTGGCTATTTGACGTTTTCACCCTTCGATGGCATGTTTTTATGCACAAGTCTAATTTTTGCAAATTTACGTCGTACACTCAAACCGGGAGCCCCGTGACTACGCGGTCGGCTCCTACGAGTCGCATTGGTCCCGTGTGAGACGTTCGTGCCCATACGGGACCGTTTTGTGGTTGTTTTACGTTCTCACCTTTCGATGGCATGTTTTTATGCTTAAGAATTATTTTTGCAAATTTACATCGTATATTCAAACTGGGAGCCCGTGACTACGCGATCGGTTCCTACGAGTCACATTGGTTCCGTGCGAGGTGTTCGTGACTCTTACAGGACCGTTTTGCATTTATTTTAAGTTTTCATCCTACGATGGCATGTTGTTATGCTTAAGTCAAACTTTTTGCAAATTTACGATGTACACTCAAACCGGGCTCCCCCGTGACAACGCAGTCGGTTCCTACGAGCCACATCAATCCCATGTGAGGCGTGCATGCCTCTTATGGGACTATTTTGGGGATGTTTTACGTTTTCACCCTTCGATGGCATGTTTTTATGCTTAACTCCAAATTTTTTGCAAATTTACGTCGTACACTCAAACCAGAAGCCCTGTGACTACGCGGTCGGTTCGTACGAGTCTCATTGGTCCCGTGCGAGGTGTTCGTGACTCTTACCGGACTGTTTTGTTGCTGTTTTACGTTCTCACCCTTCGATGGCATGTTTTTATGCTTAAGTCTAATTTTTTTCAAATTTACGTCGTAGACTCAAACCGGGAGCCCCGTGACTACGCGGTCGGTTCCTACAAGTCACATTGGTCCCATGCGAGGTGTTCGTGACTCTTACCGGACCGTTTTGTTGTTGTTTTGCATTTTCACCCTTCGATGGCATATTTTTATGCTTAAGTCTAATTTTTTGCAAATTTACATCATACACTCAAACCGGGAGCCCCGTGACTACGCGATCGGTTCCTACAAGTCACATTGGTCCTGTGCAAGGTGTTCGTGACTCTTACTGGACCGTTTTGTGGTTGTTATACATTTTCACCCTTCGATGACATGTTTTTATGCTTAACATTTTGCAAACTAATTCCGTACAATCAAACCGGGAGCCCCGTGACTAACCGGTCTGTACCGACGAGTCGTATTGATCCCATGCGATGCGTTCGTGACTCTTACAGGACCGTTTTGTAGTTGTTTTAGGTTTTCACTCTTTGATGGAATGTTTTATGCACAAGTCAAATTTTTGCAAATATACGTCGTGCACTCAAACCGAGAGCCCCGTGACTACGCGATCGGTTCCTACGAGTCACATTGATCCCGTGAAAGGCGTTCGTGCCTCTTACAGGACCGTTTTGTGATTATTTTACGCTCTCACCATTCGATTACATGTTTTTATGCTTATGATTTCTTTTTTTGCAAATTTACATCGTGCACTCAAACCGGGATCCCCGTGACTACGCGGTCGGTTCCTACGAGGAACATTTGTCCCGTGCGAGGTGTTCGTGACTCTTACCGGACCGTTTTGTGTTTGTTTTACGTTTTCACCCTTCGATGGCTTCTTTTTATGCTCAAGTCTAATTATTTTTCAAATTTATGTCGTACACTTAAACCGGGAGCCCCGTGACTATGCGGTCGGTTCCTAAGAGTCACATTCTTCCCGTGCGAGGCGTTCGTGCCTCTTACGGGACCGTTTTGTTGTTTTACGTTCTCACCATTCAATGACATGTTTTTATGCTCAAGTCTAATTTTTTGCATATTTACATCGTACCCTCAAACCGGGTGCCCCGTGACTACGCGGTCGGTTCCTACGAGTCACATTGGTCCCGTGCGAGGTGTTCATGACTCTTACTAGACCGTTTTGTGTTTGTTTTATGTTTTCACCCTTCGATGACTTGTTTTTATGCTTAAGTCAATTTTTTTTTCAAATTGACGTCGTACACTCAAATCGGGAGCCCCGTGACTACTCGGGCGGTTCCTACGAGTCACATTGGTACCGTGCGAGGCGTTCATACCTCTTACCGGACCGTTTCATGGTTGTTTTATGTTCTCACCACTCGATGACATGTTTTTATGCTTGAGTCTATTTTTTTGCAAATTTACGTCGTACACTCAAATCGTGGACCCCGTGACTACGCGGTCGGTTTTTACGAGTCACATTCCTCCCGTGCGAGGCGTTCGTGCCTCTTACGGGACCGTTTTGTGGTTATTTTACGTTCTCACCATTCGATGGCATATTCTTATGCTCAAGTCTAATTTATTACAAATTTACGTCGTACCCTCAAACCGTGTGCCCCGTGACTATGCGGTCGGTTCCTACAAGTCACATTGGTCCCGTACGAGGCGTTCGTGACTCTTACGGGACCCTTTTGTGGCTATTTGACGTTTTCACCCTTCGATGGCATGTTTTTATGCACAAGTCTAATTTTTGCAAATTTACGTCGTACACTCAAACCGGGAGCCCCGTGACTACGCGGTCGGCTCCTACGAGTCGCATTGGTCCCGTGTGAGACGTTCGTGCCCATACGGGACCGTTTTGTGGTTGTTTTACGTTCTCACCTTTCGATGGCATGTTTTTATGCTTAAGAATTATTTTTGCAAATTTACATCGTATATTCAAACTGGGAGCCCGTGACTACGCGATCGGTTCCTACGAGTCACATTGGTTCCGTGCGAGGTGTTCGTGACTCTTACAGGACCGTTTTGCATTTATTTTAAGTTTTCATCATACGATGGCATGTTGTTATGCTTAAGTCAAACTTTTTGCAAATTTACGATGTACACTCAAACCGGGCTCCCCCGTGACAACGCGGTCGGTTCCTACGAGCCACATCAATCCCATGTGAGGCGTGCATGCCTCTTATGGGACAATTTTGGGGATGTTTTACGTTTTCACCCTTCGATGGCATGTTTTTATGCTTAACTCCAAATTTTTTGCAAATTTACGTCGTACACTCAAACCAGAAGCCCTGTGACTACGCGGTCGGTTCGTACGAGTCTCATTGGTCCCGTGCGAGGTGTTCGTGACTCTTACCGGACCGTTTTGTTGCTGTTTTACGTTCTCACCCTTCGATGGCATGTTTTTATGCTTAAGTCTAATTTTTTTCAAATTTACGTCGTAGACTCAAACCGGGAGCCCCGTGACTACGCGGTCGGTTCCTACAAGTCACATTGGTCCCGTG
Organism: Sambucus nigra; assembly: GCA_949130495.1. Classification (NCBI taxonomy): domain Eukaryota; kingdom Viridiplantae; phylum Streptophyta; class Magnoliopsida; order Dipsacales; family Adoxaceae; genus Sambucus; species Sambucus nigra. The sequence continues at coordinate 350,693,038 of OX422221.1, forward strand.
CGAGGTGTTCGTGACTCTTACCGGACCGTTTTGTTGTTGTTTTGTATTTTCACCCTTCGATGGCATGTTTTTATGCTTAAGTCTAATTTTTGCAAATTTACATCGTACACTCAAACCGGGAGCCCCGTGACTACGCGATCGGTTCCTACAAGTCACATTGATCCTGTGCAAGTTGTTCGTGACTCTTACTGGACCGTTTTGTGGTTGTTCTACATTTTCACCCTTCGATGACATGTTTTTATGCTTAACATTTTGCAAACTAATTCCGTACAATCAAACCGGGAGCCCCGTGACTAACCGGTCTGTACCAACGAGTCATATTGATCCCATGCGATGCATTCGTGACTCTTACAGGACCGTTTTGTGGTTGTTTTAGGTTTTCACCCTTTGATGGAATGTTTTTATGCACAAGTCAAATTTTTGCAAATATACGTCGTACACTCAAACCGAGAGCCCCGTGACTACGCGATCGGTTCCTACGAGTCACATTGATCCCGTGCAAGGCGTTCGTGCCTCTTACAGGACCGTTTTGTGATTATTTTATGCTCTCACCATTCGATTACATGTTTTTATGCTTATGATTTCTTTTTTTGTAAATTTACATCGTGCACTCGAACCGGGAGCCCTGTGACTACGCGGTCGGTTCCTACGAGGAACATTTGTCCCGTGCGTGGTGTTCGTGACTCTTACCGGACCGTTTTGTGTTTGTTTTACGTTTTCACCCTTCGATGGCTTCTTTTTATGCTCAAGTCTAATTATTTTTCAAATTTACGTCGTACAGTTAAACCGGGAGCCCCGTGACTATGCGGTCGGTTCCTAAGAGTCACATTACTCCCGTGCGAGGCGTTCGTGCCTCTTACGGGACCGTTTTGTTATTTTACGTTCTCACCATTCGATGACATGTTTTTATGCTCAAGTCTAATTTTTTGCAAATTTACATCGTACCCTCAAACCGGGTGCCCCGTGACTACGCGGTCGATTCTTACGAGTCACATTGGTCCCGTGCGAGGTGTTCATGACTCTTACTAGACCGTTTTGTGTTTGTTTTATGTTTTCACCCTTCGATGAATTGTTTTTATTCTTAAGTCAATTTTTTTTCAAATTGACGTCGTACACTCAAATCGGGAGCCCCGTGACTACTCGGGCGGTTCCTACGAGTCACATTGGTACCGTGCGAGGCGTTCATGCCTCTTATCGGACCGTTTCGTGGTTGTTTTATGTTCTCACCACTCGATGGCATGTTTTTATGCTTGAGTTTATTTTTTTGCAAATTTACGTCGTACACTCAAATCGGGAGCCTCGTGACTACGCGGTCGGTTCCTGCGAGTGACATTGGTCCCGTGCGAGGTGTTCGTGACTCTTACGGGACCGTTTTGTGGTTATTTTATGTTTTCACCCTTCGATGTCATGTTTTTATGATTAAGTCTAAATTTTTTGCAAATTTACGTCGTACACTCAAGCCGGGAGCCAGTGACTATGCGGTCGGTTCCTACAAGTCACATTGGTCCTGCGTGAGGTGTTCGTGACTCTTACGGGACCGTTTTGTGATTATTTTATGTTTTCACCCTTCGATGTCATGTTTTTATGATTAAGTCTAACTTTTTGCAAATTTACGTCGTACACTCAAACCGAGAGCGTCGTGACTACGGGGCCGGTTCCTACGAGTTACATTGATCCCGTGCGAGGTGTTCGTGCCTCTTATAACACCCTTTTTATGGTTGTTTTTACATTTTCACCCTATAAAAGTATGTTTTTATGCCTAAGTCTATCGTTTGACAAATTTAGGTCGTATTCTCAAAGCGGGAGTGCCTTGACTATGCAGGCCTCATTCTTGTATGTTTATTAGTTTTTTTTTACCTTTTCATCCACCAATGCCCGATTTTCAAATGCTTTGTGTTCGACTTAATCAATTTAGAACACTTATTTATTTCATAAAATTTCAACAAAATTTCCTTTATTTATTGATGAAATCCAACTTGTTTTAACATTAAAATACACCCAACAACAACAACAAAAGTCGCAACTAAACCACCAATAAATCCCTTCAACCGATTTAACATCTAAAAATAGTATATACAAGACCGCACATCCATAAACATCGTACAAGTGTAAAAATATAATAGAACGTTTAAAAGATCATCAAATAAGCCTATCTTGGGCGTCAAAATAAAAACCGAATATCATAACATAAACTTAAATTAGTATCCGAGTAGCTACATACCTGGCTCTTCCGTATCCATCGACTTTTCCATGTGTTGCAAATCCATTTTCATTCTACACAAAAAACAAAATAAATTATTATCAATCCGACTTCAAAAGATAATAAAAATTTATAATTTATATGCAGTGCATGTAAAGCAGTGATCGTTGTGCTTTATTGAAGCGTTAACACGCCCTGTTGGACGGTTAATCACAAAACCTTTTGCAATTGCACAACTAGGAACCACCACTAAATTGAATCATTGGTTCAGGAACAACTAAATTGAAGCAACCACTGACTTGATTCCAGTAGTATTTACAATATCTAAACCGCGCTAGAGATGAAACTTTACCCAACCAACCTTTTTCTATTTTTCTATTTCAGAGCAAACTTTCTAAACTTAGAAAGCATAAAAGGCAAATTTAGGAGCACTTAATAACTTAATAACCTATCTGTAAGAATTTGGGAATTTTAGAATAGGGTACTCCACTAAGGCCTTATTAGACTTAGGAACCTAATTTAATTTGTTTATTTTGCAGTCAATTACTTTTCTATCCAAGAACCGTGAAAGTGAACTCTGACACAAATTTGCATAACTACTAGTGTCATTTTAATGAAGAAACATGAACATAGCTCTAAACATGAACAACGTCCAGGTGGCATTCCTTAACATAGAAAGCTTCGCATGCTCGTTGAATTGTGCCAGCAATGGTATCAGAGCCCCATCGTCAAGAACAAGATGATCACATTTACGTGAGTCACCAACAACATTTCCTAATGCCTAAACAACCTATATTATTTCAGAAATTATAGTTACTTATGTTCATTATATACCAATCCATAAACTACGCCATATTATTATAATTATTTTTTTCGAATTGTATCGTAAATTGAGAACTCTATGAATTGAGAATTTCATCGTAAGATCTGATAAAAATGTAAAAAACAAATTCAATAATAAATAAATTTATACATATTCATGTATAATTTAGATTCAATGAAAAAATAACCTTAACACAAACAAATCGTTAACTTCCATGAACATGTATACATATTCATGTATAATTTAAATTCATTACTATTGACCTGGACAGACCCAAAACACAACTTCACATATACAAACATACTTTCAAATCATGACCCTTACGCATCATACCTTCAATTAGGAAGCCCACACAAAATGTAGGAAAAAACTAAATTATATAAAAAATACCTTGGGCATCTTCCATAAACACCAAAACTACCCTATCCAGATGACCCTCCCCAAAATCCAACTCCTAACCCAACCGAAAGCAACCCCAAACCATCTCCGGCCACATCCTAATCCAAAATCCGGCATCCCGCTGCCAAATTCGTCGGCCAACCTCCATCCACCAGCAAATCTCTAAATCAAACCAACCTCCACTAACCCGAGATCCAACTCCGGACCTTCCCAAACCCGGATCTACTTCCTAACTGGCAAGAACCCAAACCCACCGTCCCACAAAAACTCCGGCCATTGACCCGTGACCCTGGAAACCCCCTGCGACAACCCAAATTCCAACCCATTAAACTGCCTGAAAACCCAACTTCGCTGCCTTGACCCGACCTCCATACTCCATACAAATTTATGGAAGATGACAAGTACACAAAGTATTCAAGAAAAAAGTAACAAAGCAATAATAAGACATTTTCGATTGAAGAAAATATGCAGAAATTGAAGTGTGTGTGCGTGTGCGTGTGTTCTGTTGTGTGCGTGTGCGTGTGTTCTGTTGTGTGCGTGTGTGAGGAGTGGAGGTCGTAGAGGAACCTTCTACGGTGGTCGGCGGTGGAGCAGAGATGAGGAACTGCTACGGTGGTCGGGCGGTGGTGCTGAGACGAGGAGCGGACGTCATCGAGAGAGCGAGGGAAAGCGAGAGAAAGGGAAAGGAGGGTTTAGTTTAGGTTTTTGTTTATTAAGATTTTAATGTATTTTAAATATTTAAATTATATAAAAAATACATTTGGCAACCAAAAATTCTTGTTGCCTAAAGTCCCTCGGTTTTGGCAACACGAGGTTATGTTGCAGAAACTTATTCCACTTTTGGCAACACCATACAATGTTGCTAAAACTTCAAATAATTTCCCTCCCTCACTCTACTAGTCTCCCGCTTGAAAAATTAACTTTTGGCAACACACTTTATTTTATGTTGCCAAAAGTACAATATAAAATGGTCTTTTGGCAACATAATTCAGATTGTGTTGCCAAAAGGGTATCTTTGGCAACAAAAATAGTTTGTGTTGCTAAATATTGTTGCTAATGGTGCAAATTCTTGTAGTGAAGGAACGCGCTGCAGCTTAGGTGGGAGTTGCAGGCCTCTTGCTTAGACGATCTCATTTTTTTTTATTCCACTCCTAGCATTATTTTTATCCAGTTGGGCATGTGTCGCCCTTTTCCATTATTCAGTTGTTTTATTGGATATTGTAATTCGTTTATTTCCAGTATTTACACGTTGGGATTTATTATTGTTAGGATGTTTTTCCTTTAAGTTTTAAGTGTTGGTATAAATCAGTTGGATGTTTAGTTGTTTGGATTATATGTTCCAGAATAGTTGTTGTATGATTCTTTAACTATAAATTTTGTAAAGTTTTAAACGTTGGACTTTAATAATAAAATTTGAAAAGTAATGTCTAAAATGGTTTTGACACTTAGCTTAATTATTTAGGGTGTTTAATTAAAAAAGTTATTTTTACGACAGTGATGCTAAGAATGAACCAACCGTTCACCTTGATTATAATTTAATAAAGGACTGATCACCCGGTGTTTAATTAGGCGGGGTGTCACATAAATGTTTTTGGAACTGGAAGTACATCCACAATTTTCCTACTAATGGTTGTGTCGCTATGGTTTTGATTGGTTGGGACCTAAATAATCTGGATGTTGAGGTTCCGATGGAGCACGCCAAATCTTCTTTTGTAAAATAAAGTTTGTGGATCATAGCAAATTCTTCTTTGCCACCTTTGGCTATGTCTATAACTATCCTAATGATAGAACTCCTCTCTGGACCTTTCTTAGACTTAATCACAGTTATATAAATAAGCAGTAATGGAAAACTATGGGTGACTTTAATGCTATGAGTAATTACAATAAGAAGAAAGAAATACTTAGTATGGATTATAAAGCAACTGAAGACTTTAATAACTGCCTAAATGATATCCATGTGGATGACATGATTTTAACTAGCTTATGGTTCACTGGAATAAGAAGAGTGTGGGCACCTCCAACATCCTAACTCATATTGATAGAGTAGTCTGTAGCTCAACAGGAGCACTAATTTCCCAGAATCTCAAGCAGATGTTCTTTGCCCAGGCATCTCATACCACAACCCTATCCTCATTAGCTCTCAAAGAAAATCTAAATCCTTCAAATTCTATCATTTTTTTATGGATCACAGTGATTTTAAGGTTGTCCTCAATGATTTCTGGACTGAAGACAATAGGGGAAACCCTATGTAAAGCCTTTCCCTCAAACTAAAAAGACTTAAAATCCCACTAAAATAGATAAACAATCAACTTTATATCAATATGTCTACTAAAGTGGATGAAGCAAGAGAGCAAATTCACTTAGCTCAAAGAAGGCTTGATGATAATGCACCAACATTGATCTTCTTGAGGAACAAAAGCAACTTGTTAATAATTATGTAGAGCTTAGAACAACTGAAGATGCCTATTATAAGAAAAAATCCATAATAAAATGGTTGTAAACTGCGGACCTAAATACCAATTTCTTCCATAAGTGTGTCAACAAGAACACATCTAGAAGGAAAATTCCTTCCATTAAGATTGTAATGGGGAGGTATTATAATGTTGGTGTGAAGGCAAGATCTTTCATAAATAAGGCAACCTCTCAAGCAAAGAAGTTGTTTCGTCCACAAAGAAGGCAACCTTTACAACAAAGAAGCAGATGAAAAAGTGATGATTAGTTTTGATAGTCTAGGATTCGGTTTGAAATAGTTATTTTTTGTCTATATTAGGCCTATGAGAGGCTTTTTAATGAAGCTTTGAACTGAAGACTTAGATGTAAAGCTTTCGCTACTGATATGCTATATTTTGACTTTGTTATGTTATTTTTGGTATGATTTGACTAGTAGATCTTTAAACATGTATCACAATATCACAAAACTTATTATGCGAAATTCCATTGAAACTCAAAACTTTATCACATATACAATAACAAAAGATCATCATCAAATTATAATAAACTCATAATTAAACATGGATTAATAATGATTATTTGATATTGCAAATCATCATCAACTAGAAAAACATTACGACAATCCACACTCAAACAACATATTACAACCCCTATACAAAAAATATTACAACCCCCATTCACATTACGACCCCATAAACATAACAACCCCCACATAATATATTACTCTAACCCTACTAAAATAAATTGCATTTTGGCAATTCCTCCCACTGGATTTAAAAATTTAAAAAGAACAGTGGACAATTATATATAAAAAACACTTTAAGTCAATTTTTTTTAACCCTTGAACCATGCATTTATAAGTAATAATTTTTTGTGCAAGTTTTTTTATATTGGGTTACTGACCATTACTGTATAACTTAACAGATTATTTTATTAGTCCACATGACTTCCTTTTTCAAATCTCGAATCTTTTCTTTTGTACACCAAATGACTAACATCTTATTGTATATCAGATTGTTTCCATCTCTCTCTCTTGAATCAGCATTTTTGCAGGAGCCTATTTTGAGATATCGACAAGAGTTATTTTCAGACCTCCATTTTGAGGATTTCATTTTCATGTCTCTAACAGTTATATTTTACCTTGAGAAGAGAAATGAGGTTTGCAGATCATTTTGAACCATCTTCCTCTTAGCAAAATCAAGAGCATTTAATGCTCTTAAGGGTTGTCTTAAACCGCTAGTTTTTAAAGACCTATTTAAACATTCAAGTGCTACAATGAGGAGAAGATACTTGAGTAAGGATGTGTTTTGACCGGATTAGTTCGGAAAATGCCTTTCAAAAAAAATTCTAATTTTTTCGGAAATAAAATATTTGTTCCAATTTCCTATCCAATTTTTTCGAAAAATTAAATAAGTTTCCGAATTCGGAAAATCGGAAAAAATTCGGAAAAATTCGGAAATTCAAAAAATATACTAAAAATTCAGAAATTTTGGAAATTCCAAAATTTCAAAAAAGTTAATATAGGATTTTCGATTACTTGAAATCTCATTTTAAAGAAATCGAAAAAAAGATTTAACCCAACATATAAATATGTAAGGATTTAACCATTTCTTTTATTTGTGTAGAGGATAGAGGGATATTCTCCTTTTATAAATGATTTTTTTGGCTTCTCTTCCACTCATAGCCGATGTGGGACACATGAGAATGTTTAAAAAAATTAGAAAATTAGGAAATCGGAAAATATTTCGGAAATAATCGGATCGGCATAGTTTCGGAAAAATCGGATTGAAAAATCGAAAAATCGGAAATTCATAATTATTTCCAATTTTTTATCCGATTTTTTTCGGAAAAATCAGAAATCGGAAAATCGAAAATCGGAAACCTTATATACGTTCCAAAATCGGAAAATATCGGATCGGATATCGAAAAAATCGGAATGTTCGGAAAAAAAAACACAGCCCAAGACTTGAGAATTTATTCAAGAGCATTTGAATTTATTATTCATCTACACATCCAAGAAGAGAAAATATTTTTCATATTCTGCGCATACACATTGAAGAGAGTAACACAAGTTGATACTCATCTCTATATTTTGAGATAGCAACAAAACCCATATTCTGCTATTTTTGAAGAAGAAGAAGAAGAAGAAGAAGAAGAAGAAGAAGAAAAGCAAGAGCACAAGAATCAATATTCTGTTATAATTTCAAGTGAAGACTAGAGCCAAAAATCATAATCATCTTTGAAGTCTCTAAGAAGAAACTCGAACTCACTTTTATTTTAAAGAGTTTCATCATTCCAAACATTGTACTAAAAATTCAGATTTATTTTGAAGCTTTGTGGAAGTTTCGGTTGTAACGGTGCTCGATCCTTCCCATAATTGGATCGCAGTTGTAACGATGCTCAATCCTACCCGCAAGTGGATCACGGAGTGAAGCGCAAGGAACGTCTGGATGTAGGCAGAGTCAAACCACGTTAAATTTTGATGTCTTTTAATTTCTACATTTTATTTGCAGATTTTACTTGTGCTTGCTTAAATTCATATATTTTGCACTTACACTTGCAAATAATTTAATTTCAAAATTTAGTAAAAATATTTTAAGATCAAAATAATTATTTTGAAAGCAATTCAACAATTCCAAAATATTAATTAATAATTAAATACAAAAATTGAATAAATATTTATTGGGTGTTATAATCTGTGATTTAACTTGTTTAGTCAATTGGTAGTGTTTACTTGATATTCTCTGACTTTATCATTAAAGATTTATTAATCTAAATTTTGGTTAAGTGTTTTAAAATAAATATTTTTTGAAATTTTAATCTAATCGTGAAAGTTTGTAAAATTCTAATTCACCCCCTCTTGGGTATTTTTCTAAGCCACAATTGGTATTAGAGCAAGTGCTCTAATTATTTTTGGATTTAATAATCTTAGAGTTAAATATCATGTCAAGCTTGTCTGTATTTATCTTAAATGTTGTACTTTGCATTTTTATTATTTGTATGTTAAAATGTTTGATATCTTTTAGCCTTTCATTATTTCATTTTATGAGAAGAAAATGGACTAACTGTCAACCTTGTATTTCAAGCTTTATTTTTAAGGAAGACCTCAATGAAATCTTGGATGATGATGCACTAAATGAAGATATGTGCAATCCTTGCCCATTTGCTTATATTGATGAATCAAGTAGTGGAGAGGCATATGTTATTTGTCTCATGGCAAATGACAATGAGGAGCTACACTCTAACCTTGAATCCTCTAGTGATATTGATGATGATATTATTGATGATTATGAGGAATTGCAAAATATTTTTGATGAATTATGTGATAGTTTTAATGAACTTAAAAATAAATATGTTGATCTTAAAAAGTCTCATTCACCACTTTCAACTAAATGTGGTATGTACTTAAAAGAAATTTGTGGATTGAAATTAGAAAGTCATTCTTTAATAAAAGAAGTCGAAAATTTGAAAATAGAAAATAGTAGAAGCATATCTCTTGTAAAACTTAAATTTGAAAATTCAGAATTGAAAAAGAAAGTTGGCACATTATTTTCTATCTTGTCAAATTTTATAAATGGTAGAAATAATTTAGACAAGTTATTAGGATAGCAAAAATGGACTTTCGACAAAGTTGGAATTGGTTATGATATAAATAAGAATGAGAAAAGGAATTATTTAATACAACATAATGCCTCATCTAGTAACTCCAAATCTTTATGCACACGTTGCGGTAGACGCACATATTTTTCAAATATTTGTCCATACAAATTTGAAATGAGAAAATTAGATTGGGTTCTTAAAGGAACTATGATGTATACTAACCCATATGAACCTAACACATTTTGGGTACCAAAAGAAAGAATCTTCAAAGTTGCGTAGGTTGCATAATGAGATGGGCTATGAATTTTTGGTATTAAAAAGAAGCATATTTGAAATTTCAAAGTTTCATTGCCTAATGTTGAAATTTTCACACTTGGAGAAAATTTCATGGAAATATCTTTGATATTGGTAAAGTGGTAAGAAACACCTTTCTTGAATTTCGAATATCATATTAAATTGATTCTTGACATTCTTATATATTAACTCGAAACGAAAATGTCATTTGTAGATGTGCTAGTATGTAATCAATTGGTTCCATGTGCCTCATATTGATATTAAAGACATTCATTGATTTAACTTTTTTATCATTATGATTTAGTGCTACATGATTAGTTCCATTATTTGAATATTATTTCCCTTCATGAAGAATATTATTTTTTTAAAGTAAGAATTATGATATTTCTGCTTGAATTGAAAAATCACATGATTATTCAATTAATAATGTTTTGTGAATATATTGAGATGTGTTGAAAATAATTTTATGGAAGCAAATATTGAAAATATTTTATCTCATGAAAAAGATGCACCATGTTTGTTATATGCATATATGCCTTCATTGCTATCCCTTAGATGAAGAAAAATGTTTGTTGAAATTACTTTTGGAAAAATGTGTATTAAAAATTATCTTTAGAAAAAAGCTTGATCTTGAATTTCAATATATTCGCTTTCATTATTATGGATATTGTAATATGATTAATAAGTTCGAGAGTTTTAGCTCATTTCTCAAAAATAGTAATAGCATGAACAAAATGCAAATTTTTATCGCTTCATACCGCTATGTCTTAACTCATGTTATGTGCTTCATTCAAATTATTTGAAAACATTGAGTTGTGAAATATATTCACCATTGTGTACTTAAAATTATTGATTTTATAATCTTGGTGATCTGCACGATATTTGATGATATTCATGTTTATTCGAAGATTCAAATACATGCTATGGGAATATTTATGATGAAATATGTGCCTATTGAAAATTTCATGATATTTGTACATGCTTCTTATGAATTATGATTGGATCCCTTGCACATATTATTTTTTATAGGGGGAGCTTCGCTTTTTATCCTTGACACTTGATTTATATAATAAATCTTTTTGATCATATTAAAGAAGGAGAAATATGTATGATTCACTAATTGCGCTTAATTTATTCATTTTATGGATCATTGTGAATCATTGTTTGTCATCATCAAGAAGGGAGAAAATGTTAAATGAAAATGTAATATATCCTTAATTAAATATTAAATGTAATTAATGTACATTTTAGTTTAACGTAATATATTGATTTTGATGATTCCAAACATATATGAGTACTTATGTAAATATTTCTTAATCTTAATATATATTTAATTCATATTGTATATATAATTTTGTTTTATTTTTATATTGTTAATTATGTAATTTTTAGTATAGTTATCATTTTATACACTTGTATAATTACTCATCTTAATATTTATTTAGTTAAACAATATATATTAGTTCATATCTTTTATATTAGGACTAACTTTTTTCATAGTATATAGATCTTTATATTATAATTATACAATCAAAAATATCTTTTAAATTAGAATTAATATTTTCCATAGTTCATGTTACATAGTTTATATACTTATTCATTATTTATTTATGTATATAATCTTTTTTGTTATATATAACTCATACGACACTCGTGCCTAGCTAAAAAAAACTTTTTATATATTTTGTTTTAGCATTGTCTTTTCACGCTTTGGGCAGTGGAGATTTGTTTTATTAAAAGGACTTTAGTGAAGTTAATTTCTCATGTTTCGTTCCCACGCTACATATTTTTAATATGTCAAATCTGCCTTGGCATATACTCTTTGCTTCATGCGGTCAACTGCCTTTTGGACAATGGTACTTAGTTTCAGTCTAAAAATGTTTTGAGCCACCCATTTGGTCAAATCATCACAGTGGACAATTATATATCTAAAACACTTCAAGCCACATTTTTTTACCTTTGAACCATGCATTTTTCAATAATAATTTTTCGACCAAGTTTTTTTATATTGGATTACTCACCATTACTGTATAACTTGAAAGATTATTTTATTAGTCCAAATGACATTTTTTTTTTCAAATCTTGGATCTTTTATTTCGTACACCAAATGACTAACATCATATTGTATATCAGATTGTTTCTATCTCTCTCTTTTGGATTAACATTTTTGCAGGTGCCTATTTTGAGAAATGTACAAGAGCTATTTTCATACCTCCATTTCGAGGATTTCATTTTCAAGTCTCTAACAACTATATTTTATCTTGAGAAGAAAAATGAGATTTGCGGATCATTTTCATCCATCTTCCTCTCAGTAAAATCAGGAGCATTTAATGCTCTCAAGGGTTGTCTCTAACAACTAGTTTTTGAAGAGCGATTTAAGCATTCAAGTGTTGCATTAAAGAGAAGAGACTTGAGAATTTATTCAAGAGCATTTGAATTTATTATTGAGCTACACATCCATGCAGAGCAAACATTTTTCATATTCTATGCATGCACATTGAAGAGAGCAACACAAGTTGATACTCAGCTCTACATTTTGAGAGAGCAACAAAATCCATATTCTCCTATTTTTAAAGAAGAAAAACAAGAGCAAAACAATTAATATTCTGATACAATTTCAAGTGAAGACTAGGGGCAAAAATCAGAATCATCTTTGAAGTCTCTAAATAAAAACTCGAACTCATTTGTATTTTAAAGAGTTTCATCATTCCAAACATTGTACTAGAAATCTAGATTTATTTCGAAGCTTTGTTGAAGTTTTGGTTGTAACGGTGCTCGGTCCTACCTGTAATTGGATCACGGTTATCGCGGTGCTCGATCCTACCCATAAGTGGATCGTGGTTGTGAGCGGTGATTTGATCCAACCTGCAAGTGGATCACGGAGTAAAGCACAAGAAGCGCGTGGAAGTAGGTCGAGATTTGGTCGAACCATTTTAAATTTCAGTGTCTTTTCATTTTTGCATTTTATTTGCATATTTTTGAACTCATATATTATGCACTTACACTTGCAAATAATTTAATTCCGAAATTTGATAAAATTATTTTAAGATCAAAATAATTATTTTGAAAGTAATTAGTTAATTCCAAAATATTAACTAATAATTAAATACAAAAATTGATTAAATATTTATTGGGTGTTATAATCTGATATTTAACTTGTTTAATCAATTGGTAGTGTGTTTACTTGATATTCTCTGACTTTATAATTAAAGATTTATTAATCTGAAATTTGGTTAAGTATTTTAAATTAAATATTTTCTGAAATTTTAATTTAGCCGTAAAAGTTCGTAAAATTCCAATTCAACCCCCTCTTGGGTAATTTTCTGGGCAAGAGAAATCTATCAACAATGTTTATTATAAACTACACACTTCTTATGATACATAATCAATAAATCACTTTTTTGCCATCAAGAAACATATTGAGAAGATAACAGCTCGAATTAATGGGTGGGCTAACAGGTACCTAAGTTATGCAGGTAGGTTACAGCTTATCAAATCTGTCTTATTTGGGATACGGGTCTATTGGTCAAGCCTATTCATTTTTCCCAAAGGGGTCATTGCAAAAATTGAACAACTTATGAGGAACTTTTTGTGGACTGGGTCAGACAGTAGACACACTGGTGCAAAGGTTGCTTGGATTGACCTTTGTAACACAACTGAAGCTGGAGGATTGGGCATCAAATGTTTGGAGACTTGGAATATTGCAGCCACCATAAAGCAGTTATGGAATATTTGCAATAAGAAAGATAGCCTATGGGTGAAATGATGCAACACCTACAAACTCAAAAGAATAAGTATTTGGGCCTTATCAATTCCGAATTATACAACTTGGAGCTGGAGGAAGATTTTGTAGATTGGGCAGAAGGGAAGACCTTTCATCAAACATAAGATTGGTGATGGACAGGACACCTTCTTATGGTATGACAATTGGCATCCCAATGGGCCTTTATTGGGTCGCTATGGTGCTAGAGTCATTTATGATGCTGCGAGCAACCACAAAGATGTGGTTGCTGATCATATCCATGGCAATAAGTGGTGGTGGCCCTCAACTACTTGGGAACTTATGGAAATTAAAGAGGCTGAGTTACCTTGTATTAGAGAATGAATTAAAGATGAGGTGGTTTAGACCCCCACAACCCATGGATTCTCAGTTGGATCTGCTTATATCTCTCCCCCATTGTGAATGTTAGAAGCTAGCGTAAGATTGTGTGGAATAAGAATAATATCCCCAAATGCACATTCATTCTTTGGTTGACGTGCAAGAAGGATTTACATACTAAGGATAAGCTATATACATGGGCCATTTCGGAGGATAACCTTTGTTGCGGTTGCAATCATGAAATTGAGACCATTCCCCACATGTTCAATGAGTGAAGCTATGTTGAGTCTATGTGGAAAGAGTGATTTACAAACCATGCGTATAGAAATAGGCTTATTTGGGAGGAGGAGGTTCAAAATGCCATCGCTAACTATGGGGGGTCAAAATTTGTGAATAGAATCATAAGTATCTCTTTCTCTACTACCATCTATTGCCTATGGATAGAAAGTAATGGGAGGCACTTCAAGGCCAGGCCTATGGATGTACTTGTCAAAGAGATTGAGAGTATGGTCAGAGCCAGAGCCATGAGCTACGTGAAAGGTAGAAGAAGCTATCAGAACTGGATGGCATGCTTGAATTGGAGTATACCATATAGTGATTTGAGTTAGAATGTTATCTAGTATTGCCTTTTCTTTTGCTAGTGGCTGGTAGGTCTGTTGGGTAACGCCCCTCAGACTTTGTTTGGAGTTATACTCCTTCACACTTGTAAAGTGTTTCTATGATCTAATACATAATTTTTCCCAAAAAAAAACATAATATTTCCCACTAACAAGTTATATTACATATATTTCAGTGACATACTCCCTGAACGTCAATTCGTCCACCAATATTTAACTCATTTTTCCTACAAGAGTTGAACCTAGACATAACATATACATCAAGACAAATTTTTTAACAATCCATACATATCAATTATGTTTCTAATTACATGTAATAGAATGCAAAAATGATTTAAATGTGTAGGATTAAATCTAGCAAAGATTCTAGGGTTTCTTGGCGTTAAGAATATGATTTTTAGCATATTTTCTCCCATTCACATGCATATTTATATCTTTATACACATATACCATTAAATATAGATAAAAACCCTAGATATTTATGAGAAAAATAACTTAAATAAGAATGATTGAATTCATAAGAGAGCTTTTATTTGTTTTTAAAGACAAAATTAGTATCCTGGCCCACCTCTTTGAAGCTTGAAGGTCCTTTAATGGTGTATAGGGATTTATTTCTTGAAACTTTATTCTCCCTTCATCTTCTTTCTTATTATTTATTGACTCTTCCTTATTTCCTCTTTCTCTCTCTCTCTTCCTAAATATCGAATTCTTTTTTTTTCACTTTCCCCTGTCCTCTTAACCCTCCACCTTTCCACAATCCTATTCTCACACAACTCTCTTACCCAAACACACACTCTAACACACATCCATACACACACTCGTACACACCACACCACTCTCACGTCCCTATCCTCTTTTCTCTCCTAACCTCTAATAAATGAGGACACACAACTATTTTTTAAGAATTGCAATTTAATTAGAATTTGAATTCTTTAAACTTATTTATTCATACGTTAAATTAAAAATGTGACATTAGATATAAGGTTTAATCAAATAATTAAGTATTCAGTTAATAACTTATGTCACTAAAAATTTCACAGCCCCAACTCACTTAATTATTAAAATTATCTTTTCTTTTATCGCAATAAAATTAAAGCATGTAGGAATTTTAATATGACTTAGTTATGGATGTTTTTATTAACATTATAATATACTATTAACACCCACCCATTTTAATTACCCACCCTATTTAGGCTTATAATCTTTTAACCTCCCCCACAACTATGGTTTGTAAATAAAAAGCAAAAAGGGGATATTTTGACCAATTAGTACCCAGAAAAAAAACCACCAGGAAAAAAACACTTTTTTATTCTCTCTCTTTCCTCAAACATCAACTAGTTGTGACACCCCACCTATTAAAATAATGGGTGGCTAGCCCTCTACCAAAATGAAACGTTGGTCTCATATAGCTCATTCTTAGCATCACTATTGAAACTTGATTAATTACTAACCACTTAATTACTTTAACAAGTAATGTCAATTTGTATCTTTTATTGAGATACGACAAGATTAACCAATACAAAATAAATCCATACATAGTGACAATATAACTAAAACACCAAATAAAGTCTAAAACTGAGATAAATAATTAAGGTTCTCGAATAAACCATCGGGTCAGAATCCAATACAATAAATCCAGTCAACAAAAATCTAAAAACATTAGTCTGAAAAAAAGGTCGACATGCCCAACAATACTAGAAACTTACTTAAAATATATTGGCCCAAATGTTTAGCCCAAAGATTTTAGGGGCAATTGTGGGAGCTTATTTATTTCAGCCTAAAAGTGCAGCTGACCAGCCAGCATACACAGTGGACTGCTCGACCCAAATTAGTTATTTATTTGAACCCGTCTATTTAACATACGCTTAAATACATGGAGATGTACTCAAAATCTAGAATATCAAGAATGAAAACAACTACTCAAGAATCATGTAAGCTTCCACATCAGCTACAGTTACGTGTACCTGAAAAGAAAACTTATCCTTGGCGTCCCTGTGGCTGGACCATAAAAGTTTTGAAAATAGATTTGAAATGGTTCAAAGCCCAAAACCTTTTCAAAACATTTAGCACATAATTAAGATTCAGTATATAAATATGCAGTTAAACTTTCCATACTTAAGTTGATGTCGCACTCTCCTGAGATTACCCCTCACCTCTTAACTATTGTGCACACCTAGCGCCTACATCTTAACCCACTTAGTTACAATACCCTGCCTAACTAGTCTTATTGCAAATCTCACTAGCACACTACCCTGACTCGAGTATTATCTAACTTTCATTTCTTAATTAGCTATGTCTCTCATTATCTTATTAAATCATTAATCATATTATAACTTTGCTCCAGTTATTTATCCACTTTCATCATTAACGTAGTAAGCATGTATATACCTTACTACACTATTATATTCGTTTATAAGACATGTCACACCAAGACACTATATAAATATATATCAATCGTAATATATGAAACCGTATTTCCAAATGTCCTCCACATTTTGAAAGCGAGCTCAATATCATGCTATCGTGCTTCAGGAATGTCTACCACATTCTGGGCAACTGGGTCGGAATATCACCACTGAACCTGAAAATTGCAAACGAACATTAGAGGCGATCATGGCCTTAAGTCCGTGATTATAAACACACCACATTATTCCACGGTACTCCAACCCTACATCATACGGGCGTGCACAATACCTATGACCCTGGGGAACGGTACTACCTCTGCTGGAATTCATCAGGTTGACCTCCCACGGTGCGCAACCTCCCTGATAGTATTAGGACTAGGATATGTATGTTACATATAAATATCATACACACAGATATTATTCACATTCGTATATATATTGTCTCTATACCCGTATATATAAATTAATCACAAAACCCAACTAACAAAAAGAAAGGCTAGAAGCGATATAGGCTAAAGACGGAAGTGATTTCATATTTCGTCCGTATTGTGTCCAATGCCAAGATGAAGAAATCCAAGGATTTATAGCCATGCTCATGGAAGTGTTGATTGGTTTAACGCTCTTACCAATATGGTAGAGCATTTGAACATTTTCTTAACTCTTGAAAAAGCTCTTGATTTTTTTTTTTCATTTTAAGGAAGGCCTTGACTTCTTAGAGAGATATAGACATCATAGACTCGCTACTCAAAGCACTAACCGACAAATCCCGAGTCTGATAGCCTACAAATCCTGAGTCTATGACTCTTAATTAATTAATTTTTCATCCTTTAATTAAAATACAATAGTGTCACCCTGTTAAAATGCCCAAACTTATCCAACCATCCCGTCATATAATCATTCAAGTTTATCAAGTAACATCACTCCAATAAAACACCCAGACATAACCCAACCATCCCATTCATTTATTCCCGAATTTAACTCACCAATTCGATATTTTAACTTTATCGTCAATTATCACTCTCACGATTTCTAATTCGAATTTAATTACCCACTCACTCCTAGGCTATAAAATCTCTTTAAATCACTCCACTAAACTCTCTCTAACCTTTAGGACTTATAAATTTCATTTGGAAATCCCTGGAATTTATCCAATAACCAAACCCCAAAATTCTATAAAAATCATCTTTGATCGATCGATAGACAATCCCAAACTACTCAAATTATGGTTCTAATGAGTTGTTTCAAGTTTTACACCTAAACTAACAAAATTGCCATTTTCTAAGCAACTGAATCGGGGTGTTAATATTCTGGCAGATTAAACACCCTCTAGTAAAATTGCAGTTTTTCCCTCTATAGAACTCCAAATGACCTAATTCGAATCTCATTAAAAGGCTAAAACCTAGACATTTCCTTACATCCATGGCACGCAATCTAATTCTGAGTACAATTAAAATGACATACATTTAAAATAACATTAAGAATTCTGGCATATTGATATACTGGTAGATTAAACACCCTCTAGTAAATATGCGATTTGTTCCTCTACAGAACTCCAAATGACCTCACTCAAATCTCATTGGAAAGCTAAGACCTAGAAATTTCCATAAATCTATGGCATGCAATATAATTCTAAGTAGAATTAAAATGGCATACATTTAAAGTAACATCAAAAATTCTGGCAGATTGTTATCTTATATTCATCAATTAAACCCTAAGTTATTCAAGATTCATGTTCTTCAACCAAGAACCCAATAAGATTACATATTTATATATCTTAAAACTCAAATTTCAAAATATAATCTAATTCCAGCAATCATAAATGGTTTTACTTCATCAATTGATCATCTAAGCTACACATGATATCAATTTCATAAAAAAAACATTTATATGTGAGAACCCTTCCCAAATTTTTTTTGTTCTACACCTACCATGATATGAACATGAATACACCTCAATTCCATTTGCTTTGGATTATTTCTAGGGTCCGATCTCTCTCTTGTGTGCGTTGATTTGATGCTGGAATCCTTAAATATCCTCCCAAATTAGCCTCTTCTAGCTTTCTCCTTTGATTTCTCTTCTTCCTCCTCTCTCCCTTCTCTCTTAGGGTTTAGAATAAATATTATGGCTACCTCACATATCTAACCCTTATATTTTAATTCACTAATTCCGAAATTAGGTTATTAGCCTACATTAAAATGACCTAAATACCCCTACGTGAACCCGGACTAGTCTAAAAAGCCCCCCGGAACCCAATTACTATCCTCGGGTATATAATTTTGACTATTTTGACCTATTCCGGACCAAATTTGCACTCGAAATCACCATTCGAGTCACTAAACATAATTATCCTATTTCATCCCCAAAATAGCCCACATTAGTGCCCCGATTGAGATACCGTCAATTTTCGTCGTTTCTACTCACATACGACGTACTACAATTGACTTAATTAAATTTACTTAAATGCGCTAGTAAATTTACCACATAAATATTAATATTATTCTCACAAATTAATATTTATTAATTTCTCATTATTGCCCATTTAAATTAAATTGCGTCACACATGCGATTTAATCGCTAAAATAAATTACTTAAAATTATGGGGTGTTACATTGGCCTCGCCATTTATAGCATTAATGGAAGACGACGAATCCTTATTTTGAACAAACCAAGATGAATTCTGCTGATGCAATCCGTATGTGAGTACCCTTGTGAAAACTCATATGTATGCTAGAGCAGGAGGGTATATAAATGTTATTTGGATTTTGTTATGGATTTCAAGTAAAATTGAATGGTATAAATGAAGCAGCAAGGCAGAATCAGGTAATGGATGGAACAAAGATCTATAATGGTTGTTATTATGTAGGTTAAGTTTAGAGTTCTTTTTAAAAAATAACAAATAGAGATATAGGCTTAGAGTTCATATATTTTAAAACACTGTTTGACAAACAAGACAGCAAATATAGAATCAAACGGGTATATACCAGCCCTGGCAAGTAAACCAAACAACTAAAAAGAGTCCAATAATTTAAAAAAAAAAACACTCCCTGTAACAAAAAATCGGGGATAAGTATGTTTGGTTTTGAAGATGTTATGGAACCTCAGTAGCAAGAAAGATTGCATGTGGGTTAAGTGGTGTAATGTCTACAAGTTGAAGAAAAGAAGTATGTGGGTTGTCCCTATTACTAGCGACTCGGCTTGGAGTTGGAGGAAGATGATGCAACTTAGACATTTGATCAGACTGCTCATCAAATGGAACATTGGAAATGGGGAGGACACTTTCTTATGGTATGACAATCGACATCCCTCGGGCCCGTTGCAACCTCTTTTTGGTGATAGGGTTATCTACGATGGTGCCAGCACTCATAAGGCCCTGGTGGCTGATCACATTATGTAGAATAGGTGGAGATGTCCTGCTGCGGTCACATGGGAACTTATATATATTAGGAATGCGGAGTTGCCCCAGATTAGGCAGGATACTGATGATGAGGTGGTTTGGATCCCCAACCTTGGTGGGTTTTCTATCAGTTTGCCCTATGATGAGATTACTTCTAGTCGCCCTTGTTAGCTGGCATAAGATCGTGTGGAACAAGTCTAATATTCCCAAATGTGACTTTATTTTGTGGATGATTTATAGGGATGCGATTCACGCTAAGGATAAGCTCCTTAGCTAGGGCATTTCTGAGGACAACTTGTGCTGCTATTTTTTAAACGGGGTTGAATCCGTTGGCCATGTCTTCAATGAGTGTCATGATGCTAAGGAGGTGTCGAAGGAGATTAGATTCAGAAATCAGGAGTATAGGGACGTTATGGATTGGGACAGTGAGATGCATCATGCTATCTCAAATTACAGTGGTCCTAGCCTTTTTAACCGCATTAGGAACATCTCATTTTCTACTACCATTTACTGCCTGTAGATGGAAAGAAACGCCAGACTTTCCAAGATGGTAAGTGGGAACACTGAAGCCATTATCAAAGAGATTGAGGTTATGATCAGAGCAAGGGCGATATCATGGGAGAAAGGAAGAAGAAGATTCGAAAACTGGATGGCATGCATTAACTGGAGAATCTCGGATAGTATACTTGATTAGGATTTGGGTTCTGGGGGTTTTGGGTATTTTTCCCATTGTTTTGTCTCTTGTCCCTTTGGTGTATGCCCCATAGGATGTTCTTAGGGATTATTTCTCTTTTTTTTTGCACTTTTTGTAGTTCCTTTTGTTGATATATACATAATTTTCCCAAAAAAAAATATTTGTTGTTTTGTTTATCTTTATAGATGTTGTTTGAATAGGGTCATATTTGATTGTGTGTTTCGTAACACACAAATTTTATGGGCGGTGGGATAAAATAGAGGCATTTGGGTCATAGTTGATCATATATTTAAAAACCTCAGTGGGGTGGTGTTAATGAAAAGAGGCGGTTTATTTAAAAACTCCCCTTAGTTATGCATGGAGAAAAAAATAAATTTAAAAATTAACGAGTTCAAAAGTTAGGGTTATTACATAAGTCAGGAAAATAAATGGTGAGAAGGATGAAGATGAGTTCAAAGAAAACATAGAAGAAAAGTGAAGCAGGATAATGTACAATATAGAACTCAGACACTTGCATAAAGTTGGGAGTTTTCAAACCTTTTCTCTTCAAAATGAACTCAAGCTCATAAAAATGGCAGATGCGTGAAAGTTTTGGAAATATGGAAATGATAGGTATTTATATGTGAACAAAACGAAACGTTATAAACTATTTGTTAAATGTGGTAATGTAAAGGAACCAAAGTAATGCAGTTGGTTGGAAACAAACGTGATGATTGCACTACACCAGTTGTTTAAGGAACAACTAATTCTTGTCGCGTGTTAATGAAATCTATCAAAAAATAGCGGCATCGAATGATGGGACACATTGTATCATTTTATGCAAAGATTCTACAAATATTTGCATAAATTAAGAAGTTTGATTCTCCTGCGTGGCAATCACAATTGGATCGATTAGTGATATTTCAGTAACAAGTGTTTCGTATATAAATCTTTCTACCCAATAATTATTTTTATGAGGGGGAAATGTAGGAGAGGTGTAATGGGGAACCTCCTGATTAAGAGTAATATTAAAGAGGTGAATTAAGATATGACTTAATTAGTAAAGTAATGAGCCTCAACGAAGGAGCATAAGCAATTACACAGTGATTCACCATCTCTTAAGAAAAGCAACTTACCACTGATGAACCAAGTCTAGAAGGGCTTGAGAGAATCCTTAAGAATGATCTATCGAGGGAGATCATCCAATGGGATTCTTCAAGGGGACTGGATTAGAGTATATGGATCAAGATAACATTACTTTAGACTTAACCATTCCAAACACATGGATAAAAGCACCAAGGTGGATCAAATGACTAATTTGAAACACCTCATGATATTCATTAACATCCATGTATATTTGTGTGCCAAAATAAAATATTTTTTTATAAGAACCCTTTTTGACACGTCAAATCATCATCCAATCAAACGTAATATGTCAAGTAACAAGCATACTTTGGACTAAACTTTAGGTAGGTTAGGCAATTACAAGGATGTCACTTGTAACCATTCTTCTTACAAAGACTGGTTTGTCTATTTTGATTTCAATTAAAAGTGTTTCATAGTTTTATCATTTTTCATGGAAAACGTTTCTTACCCAAACCCCAAAGAATTGATTACAATGGAAAACTCCAAAATTAAGACATCTCTCTCTCTCTCTCTTATATTTTTCCACTCATTTTCCAACTTCTTATAAAATTGAACTAATTTTTAGTTATTTTCCAACTTTGTTATCAAACACGCCCTTAAAATGTTAGGTAAGGTTAGGCGTGCTTTGAATTTAATGCTACCTTGAATGTTAATTCACCTTTAGGCTTTATAAAATAAAACTTTTTACAAGCATTAAGAGGGATTCAAAGACCAGAGAGCATAAAAGACTTTGCAAAAAAATCATTCAAAGCGAATTATTGATCTTTTAATGAGATTTTACTCAATTTTCACATAAACATTCCCCATTTATTACATGCATTCAATACGTTGGTCATACATTGGTGCTCAGTTATGATTATTTATTGTGTTTAGAATGCTTTCGCTTTCTCCCTCCTAATCATCTCTCTCGGAGGCCATTGTCTTGCTAATATTCCAATTGTAAGCATATATCATTGTTGTATTATTAATATTATTTTTCATTTGTAATCAATCTTATAGAAATATTATTTTTCACCATTATTTTTTGTTACACCTCACATTTATATTTAAGTACCCTAGATTAAACTACTCTCTCATGGTATCTACCTCTTCGAAAGAAAATGAAAATATGATGGTCAAATTTTACTCCTACTCAACAATAATACATGTCCCGTACTCTAATGTGAAAACTCTCGCTTCTTTGCTGCCCTGATAGGATGAGGGAAATACTATAATCATCAAATCTCTCTATAAACCCAACATGTGTTATCATATCTCTCCCGTCAACCATTGACACAATCTCCTACCACTAAAGAGCATCCCTAAACAAAAAAAAAACTAGATGGCAACCTTCCAAACTGCGGTATAATATGTCATCCGTATGTACCTCTAGTTGTCCCTTTTTTGCTAAGACTAGGATCATTTAGATTTATCCTACTATTGTGGTGTTGGGGGATACTAGCTATAGAAAATTTTGAAATCTTTTTTCCACCCCTTCAACCACTTGAGCATTTAATATTACGACTAGGTTCCCTAATTATACCTGACGATTCCCTAGATAACCTAGCACCTCCTTACCTCGTGTTCTCCATCTAAAAATGAAGAGGACAAATGCACATCAAAATCTGAAAGCATATTAAGTAAAAATAAGACATGTCCCATTGAATGGTTGCATATAACGAAATCAATCTAAGTCATTAGAATGATCAATAAGAAAAATTTATTTTAACCCTTAGTCACAACCATTCATAACATAATATCCACACTTAGGAAATTATCTAATACAACGGGTGCTGTAGAAAAATTAATTTCAAAGGAAGTGAAATCGGCCACAGTATACCTTCTCAAGATGTCCATTTAATATACAAAAATTGTTCAGCAAAAGTCGGACAAGTGGGGAATGATAGGTTCCATAAGAATTTGTATGCTCAAATAATATCATATGGATTTATCGTTATTATAGAAATTCTATTTTCTCCACGGTTACTATATTCATTTGAAGCAAATCGAAAACTCCAATGATTAATGATAATGTTTGTTCCTTAGTGTGACACCCCATAATATTTAAAATAGATTGATCAGTTCTATATTAAAAAGGTATCGCGGTCTAAACATATGAGTACCATTCTAAGCATGCAAGAAAGGAAATTAACTGGAAAGAAAACTAAATATCAATAAGGAAAGATATCCCAGTACTCTGATACTATCCAAATAAGTCAAATCTACATGCCAATACAACTACTATAGGCTATACAAAACGTACAAATACGAATGTGTAACTCTCTCCACTATAACGAAAAATAATATAAATGATAGATCTAGCACACAGGCCAGTGATACCTATATCCTAATGTAGATCTGCAACCAAAGGATGAATGACTTTGACACTATCGATTAAGGCTGTGAAACGGGTGGCCTTGGTCCTAAAATATTAAATCCACAACGTTAACAACAAGTTTTAAGAGAATACAAGTACAACCAAAGTTGTAATAAGTCATAACTATGTATCTTCATCTAGCTTTTTAACATCTTTTAAAATTATTCCACCTTGTAATCCTAATATTATGACCATTTAAGATCCCAATTCCCAAGTGACCCTACACTTAAGTTTTATTCTACACATGAAAATGACCATTGAAATTCATGACAACATTACACCAATAAAATTCAAGTGTTATAAAGCAATTAAGATATAGTTTAAGGATCATATGAGTAAATCAAGTATAGTCTTAGGTCGTCCCCGAAGATAAGACCTCATCAAGGTAAGGGATGTATCACAATGTATACCCATCAATTATATAAACTACCACACCCAAGGATGTATAAAATAAATCTCCCTGTAATCCATCTAGGACATGGGTACTTAACCAGGGGTAAAAATTGACTAAGGCATCTCGTTTACTCACCGAGGTACCGTAGTGGTTCGAGTCGTACATGTCCCTTTTATAAATGGAATCCCCACCTTTGTACGTTCACAACGATTACTCATGCATGGTATGCATCACATAAAGAACACAAAAATTTATAACCATCTTAACCACAAAATTCGAGTATCGAGCTAAATTTATCCACTTTAATTTCATTTAAAATGGATTAAGAAATCAATTCATTACATTACATTTAAGCCATCCAATTAATATTATAAACAAGATAATATGCATTAATTTAGGTTAGGAGTCATCTCAAAACAATTCCTAATTACCAATTTTTAAAATAAAAAATATAAAGAAACTGCCAAATATCTTAAGGCACCGGTCGACCGCAGGGGCAGGGTCGGTCAACCTTGTGCTTCAGTGTTTTGAAGTTTTCTCCCCTACGGGTTTGTCTCCTCCAACACAACAAAATTCAATTCAATCCTCCATTAATGACTAGAAAACATTCATATAAGATCCACATAACATATACATGATGTATCTACATACAAAACTTGACTGGAACTTAATTTCATCATCAAAATCTTAATAAAGGTTCAACAACCCAATTAAATCCCATTTTCTCTCTCAAGAATCCTAACATTCTAATTCTCAACTATTTGATTCCAATTATATACATATATTACAATAGATCCTAGGGTTTTGAATGGATTATAATAATAAATCATAAGCTATTCAATATCTAATCAAAACACAACAATTATTGGGAACATTCAATCCAAATGATGCTAAATCAATCCTAATTAGGTTAATCATGAAATTACTTGATTTATATAATCTAAATCAAACATTAATTACTTGGCTAGGGTTTTGGTTCAAATGAATAGGCATAATTTATAACAATTTCATTTATATAAGAATTCAAATTAAACTTGCCACCAATTGTATAGAACTACGGCTCAAATCTCCAAAATATTTTCTCTTCTTTTTAGCCTTCTTTTCTCCAAGCTCTTAATCCCCAATTTGTGTTTTATGTTAAATGAGTCTCCTAATGGTTTAATAGTAACTATTAAAGTCCTACTTGGGCTTGGGCCCAATTTAGGGTCTTAAGTAGCTAATTTCAAAATGCCTCATTTTAAATGGGGATTTCTAAGGTCACCACGAAAATTACCTCAAAATGCCAAAAGGAATATAAATCAAATTTTTCTAAGGGCGACCACCTCATATATATATATATATATTACTCAATTATTATGATACAAAATACCACTCATTTTCTCTCTCTATCTACTACACTCCATACTCTCCCTTTTCTCATATTCACTTCACCCAACAAATTTGTCTCCATAATCCAACTAAACATTATTAAAGTTTTGTTTCCTTGGTCCCCACACACCATTATTAAAGTTTTGTCCCCCACACACCAACCATCTTCAATAACATTAGTAAATAACTAGGTTTGTTATTTAAATATTCAAATACAAATGGATATTCCACCATTAGACAATGACAACACCTCAAAAGCAAATGACAACTCCCCAAATCACATTTTTAGGTAAACTTTGGTTCCCACTACATATATATATATTTATTTATTCATAAAGATTGAAAATTTGGAAAATGCCAGAAAACGTACAATGGTTTGGGGTCAGGGCCTCGTTTAAAGGCAGAAACTCGGGGTAAACCTCCCGAACCAACTTTATGTTTTTTTTATTTGAGCTCAGTCCATTCGGTATAAACTTTTCAACCTGATGCACTAAATTCAGTATAATCACCCGAACCAGCTATATAATTTTATAGCCTAGTTCGTTATATTTACCCCGAGCTGCTGATATATATTCGGTATATTTACCCGACCTAATGAAATATTTTCGGTATATTCATGTCGAATGGAATAAAAAGATACAAACTTATCCAAGTGATTCAATGATATAGTGGCCCTTAGCAAACATATAATGGAATTCAAACATACATTGCAATTATGTTATCAATTACATTGTAATTATGTTATCAAATGCAATTATGTTGTCCTAAGGATTGAAATGTTGTGATTCAAATTTGATCATTATTTGTTAATAAAGTTTTCACATGTGCAGGATGCCTTCATGGATTTCAACTCTCTATTATTTGACCAAGCATTAGCGAATGTCGATATACCACATAACAGTGTTGATGGGTCCGAGGGAGTCGATGCTAGTGTGGTATTCTTTATGGACTAGGTATTACAATGCCGCTCAATGAATATATAGATTTTTATATATTATAATTACCATGTCTTAATTATTTTTATTCTTTATACTCAAGTATTTTCCACTCGGTAAGTGTTGGTCGTTTGGGCTCAAGATCAAGCCTAATCAATTAAAATAATAATCGTTATCACCAAGTCAGACGCACCTTCTGCGATACATAAGGAACATATACACATGGGTTGTGAGAAGGGAGGTGAGTACCGTGATCATCACAAGAAGAATGTTGGGAATGAAGGTAGGAGTCAAGGGGAAAAAGTAAGAAGAGGGAAATGACCATTTGAAAGTGTAATTGGTCATTCAAGGTCATTCCACTTGACAATGGACAGTGAATGTTGTCTTTTGTTAACGGTGTTCATAATCACCAATTGCCAGAATCACTTGTTGGACATGCATACGTCGGTTGTCTTACTTCGGAGGAGAGAATAATTGTCGAAGAGATGTCATTGAGTGGGGTAAAGTCGAACGCCATTCTAATGATGATAAAAATTCGTAATGCTAGTAATGTTTTGATAATGAAAACCATATACAATGCGAAGACGAAATTAAGGATTTCCTAAAGAGACGGTAGAACGGCGATGCAACAATTAATGAAGTTAGTTGGAGACAAACACTATATGTATTGGAATAGAAAGAATGGGTCTACCATGGACGTGGAAGGCACTTTTTGGGAAGATCCAAACTCCATCCAATTGGCAAAGTATTTTTCGTCAATTGTCATTGTTGATTGCACTTACAAGACCAATCGATACAAGATGCCTTTATTCGAAATGGTTTGTATAATGTCGTGCGGAAGGACGTTCAATATTGCCTTCACATTTTTAGTAACGGAGAAGGAAGAGAACTATCGATGAGCATTGGTACGTTTAAAATCCCCATTCGATCCATTTGCATGCCCCATGGTCTTCATCACTGATCTGGAGTACACGTGAATTAACACATTGTTGGTGGTGTTCCTCGAGGCGAGATATATGGTATGCACTTTCCACGTTCACCGCAATGTGGAACTCCATGCTCGGAAAGAGATCCATGAGGAGGATTCCTTAAAGAAGTTCATGAGAGATTAGATGCACTTGGTTGAATCCACCATCGAGAGAGATTTTAAGGAATCGTGGATATTATTTCATGTTGATTGGGATACAAACCCCAGCACTCTTCACTACATAGATTGCACATGGTACAATCTAAAGGAGAACTGCATTCATGCCTGGACAAATATGATTAAGCACCAGGGTAACCTAACTAACAATCGATGTGAAGGAGCTCACGATAATTTGAAGAGGCACTTGGAGAGTTCTAAACTACCTTTTGATAAGGGTTTTGCCGACATGCATAACTACTTGAGTTGCAAGTGATCGAGATTATGAGGGATTTTGAGGATTCATTGCAGAAATTAAAGCACTCAAATAATATTCCTATTTTGGGTGAGTTAATTAGCCGGGTTTTGCACTATGCAATTTACCTAATTATCGAGGAGCTAAAAACTTGTGATAATATTGGCATGGATTTTTTATCATGCCTATATGTGGTGCACAATGTCTATGATATACCATGCACTCATGAGTTGGTCATCTACCGGATGGAGGGTAGGGCTATACTTTGGGGGGATGTGGATACACATTGGCGTAAATTAACAATGGTGCCTGAGTTAGGGAAGTACCAAATTGTTGATTAAGAGCCGAAAATTATATTATTTAAACAGCGGTGGGAAGGTTAACTCTCGATGAGGAAAGAGCCATGCTATAAAAATTTAAGGACATTGGGTGTCCCACCACTGCTAGGCTATTTGAGTCGTCTATGCCTTAAGCAAGGCAAGGGTCGACCGAGAGGTCAAAAACCAACTGCTCGGGAGCAAAAGCATGACAAGTCAACCAAAAGGGATCCCTTATGCTTGGAACTTGCTAGGGAATCAACAGAAAAGGAACATCGTGTTGCCCAAAGGCCTAAGAGGAAAATTGATTTACGGAGTTCACCTGCCCCGCCCATGGTGCCCTAACTACACTCCCACATATAAGAAGTACATCAATGAGATACCGACTTTTATAAAGGTTTCATAGAAGATATCGTGGAGTTTGATGCTGATGATAATTATGGGCTTAAATGTGTTGCTACATGTCTAAGGTTTGGACTCGATGGATGGAAATAGGTGAGATCAAACTTGTTGGATAAAGTTTTAGCAAATAATGATTTCTACGCACACTTTTTGTTAATTG
The DNA here is from genome assembly GCA_949130495.1 of Sambucus nigra. NCBI lineage: Eukaryota > Viridiplantae > Streptophyta > Magnoliopsida > Dipsacales > Adoxaceae > Sambucus > Sambucus nigra. Next base: position 350,722,450 of record OX422221.1, read on the forward strand.
GTTTTCGGACACTATGTTATATATGCTAGATGATTATACAATACCATATATGCCGAAGTCTTGAATGATCATGCCAGAGTGTGGCTACCTTTTGGCTGAAACTTACAAATGTGTGTGCATCCTCATCTCGAGGAGAAAGTGTCTCACATTTCTACCGATGAGACATGAACGAATCATGCATCCAATGTTCGTGGAGATTTCTCATGTTTTCCTCTGAAGTTGAAGCACGGTTGTCTGATTCCACCGTTAGCAAGTCACTGGCATAGTTGTTCATTTCCTAAATCAAAACCTTGGATTGATAGATACGCGGATCAAGTATCAGAATTTTGAAAAATCTGCCCAAAGGATGTAGAGACCAACGATCAACCTATTAACATCAACTAGTTGTGGATATCATTTATTTTTTGAAAACATGTAAAATTGGGTGGATTAAAGTTGGTATTGATTGTTAGTAATGTATTAAAGTTGGTGATGTATCAAACTTATTAATAATGTATAGATTTTTTTTGCAATGAATTAAACTTATTGGTAATGTAAGTTGGTGATGTATCAAACTTGTTGCATTATTGGTGATGTATCAAACTTGTTGTATTAAACTTGGTGATGTATCAAACTTGTTGATGTATTAAACATGGTGATGTATCAAACTTGTTGTTAATGTATTGAATCTTCTCGTAATGAATTAAACTTTTTAGTAATTTAAGTTGGTGATGTATCTAACTTATTACTATTGTTAGTGATGTATTAAACTTGGTGATGTATCAAACTTGTTGATATATTAAACTTGGTGATGTGTCAAAATTTTGTATCAAATTTATTTGTAATTGAAGTTGGCTTCATACGCTACAAACATAGCGAACAATTAAGATTCACTCGGCATGATTTTAGCGAATGAAAGTAGATCCCCAACAAAATTTACCCACTATCAGGGATGTTTATCTCGAAACAAATCCATTCGTGACGTTTATGCCGAAACTAGAGAATTTTCTCGCGATGTTTGTAGCGAATGAAACTAGGTATCAATTATAAGAATTCCCACTATCAGGGATGTTTATCCCGAACCAAATCCATTCACCATGTTTATGTCAAAACCAGAGAATTTTCTCGCTATACTTGTAGTGAATGAAATACCAGTTTCAAACAGTTCATTTCCATAGTTTCAAACACTGCAATTAATGTAATTAATAAGATAATTGCAATTGTAATGAATCATAATGGCAAGGTAAAATTGCAATTGATAACAAGATAAATACCACATTCATTGCAACTCCAAAGTTTGAAACTTATAAATGTTTGTAACAAACAAAGCAATTCAAAACATATAAAATGTAACCAGTTTGCGATAAAGGAATAATACATTATACTGAAACACACTTGCGCGCACAAAACAAACATATATATCAACCAACTTTCAACCAGTTTCCATTTTCCTAATTTCATACATATATGTTAACCAACTTTCAAAAAATAACAAAATGAGGTATCAATTATAACTTGCAAGAACAAAACTAGGTATCAAGGCATCCTATAAACATTCATTTTCTTTTTTGTTTTGCACCTTCAGCAACCTTCTCCTTTCCTTTGCCTTTTTCAATTTCTCTTCCATTCTTCTTACTTTCTTTCTACCCAACTCTTCATTGACAATCGGTCGGCCCACCCCAATAGGTGCAGCAAGTATATCATACGCTTAAACATTGCGCATAATCAGTGTACCGGGATCCGTATCAATCCCACCATCCATGTTATTATTCAATAATTCCATCGCCTTTCACACCTTATCCACCTATCGAAGATCATGCACGTAAGTACGAAAAATTAGTTAAAAGTAATGAAATGAATAAAAAACTAAAAACTTACCAAAGATGTTTTTATTTGTTTGGACTCATGAAAAGAGGGGTTTTGAATGATAGGATGGGATCTGGATGGGTACCATGACATGTAATCGGCGGTACAGTCACAGGGGCTCAATACGGGCACCAACCTAGACTTTTTTTTATAGAAGGTGTTCTTGCCAATTTTCCTGGTACCATTTCTGCATATCAAATTTAACCTTATATCTCCCCTCTCATCCCTTACAGGTGTCATGGGATTGTGGGGTATGAATTGGACCCTATCGAACTATCTCAAACAGTGTTCCAAATGGTATGGCTCCCCTACATCAAAACAAATAATAATTCCATTCCACTATCAAAATGATACGTTGGGAAGTGGATAAGCATCCCTAGCATCTTAATATGGATCCCAAAATACCTACAAACAAACAAAACATAATTTTAGTTTGGAGAATATTTGAGTTAAAAGAAAACTCGTAGACTTTTACTCAAAATAAATCACTTACATTCCCCATAGACATGTCATTTAACTGCTCAGGATAGTTGATTAGATTTTGAAAAGCATTTTTTGGGGAGGCGAACTGCAATGCCAAATGTAAAATCCTAAGCATCGTGTCATCGAACTCCATGTTGAGGCAGCCGCCCAACCAAGGGAAGTGCTCATAGATACTATACTGCAAGACATCCAAAATGAAATTACAAAATGTAATTAGAATATTAAATTTAAAAAAAATTACAAAATTAGAATATTAGTTACTTAAAGTAGAGACAGACAACCGCTCATTTTCTTAACACCAAAGTGAGAGACTAGGCTGAGCTACCTATAGACGTGTGTACCAGGATACCCATTTCCCATGCCAACTTACCCACCTTCTTCGAGTCTTTCAAAACTTGAAGGTAAAAGACAGAAAGTTTATTTTTCGTCTTATCGAGGAAAATATTGCACCCGATAATGTAAAGTATATATGCCCTGGCACAGTAGTCTTTGACTTGAGAAGTGATATTCGTGTTTCTCACTTGTTGCTTAAATAATTGCTGGGCATCGTCCCTTGTAACGCCCAACGTCTCCACTACTAAGTCAATAGCATACGGGACCTCAAAATTCTCCTCCTCCTCCTCAATTGCAGTGTGCGGGATAAACAGAGGGTCACTAACTATAGGTACACGTAGGATTTGTGCTGCGTCATTGAGGGTGATAGTCATCTCCCCGAATGGCATGTGAAATGTGTTGGTTTCTGAATGCCATCGCTCGACAAAAGCTAAAACAAGGGCGTAGTCTATGTACCTATGGCTATATTTTATGAACCCGATAATCTTAGCCCTAGATACCCTCTTCTACACACTCTGACAAAGATCATCGAATGCCCACTCATGGATGTTATTCCAGTGATTAGTGCAAAGCAATGACACTCGCTCAACCTACAATAGAAATAGAATTAATATCAAAACTCATCATAAGGAATTATATCAAACACTAATCATAAGTTAGATCGAAAATGTCATTACCACTGAACCAGTCCATATGCCATAATCAACATGATCCTTGAAATGTTTCAATAGTCTCAGATCGTTAAGACCACCATAAGCCGTAGACGAGGGGTCGGCTTCAATAACCTTCTTTTTCTTACTGTACTTAGTGACGGTCTTGTGTAGAACAATGCTTAATGGGTTTGACGACCTAGGGGCATCAACATCCCCCTCAGTGGGAGCATCATCGTGAGCAACATCCTCCTCGTCACCATGACCCTCCTCCTCCCCATAACCCTCATTTTCATCATGAAACTCCTCCTCAAAATGACCCTCCTCAACGGTCTCCACATGTCGCTCCACCACGGTATCCCCAGGTACCCGGTCCACAATGCTAGTGACATCCCTCTCTACAGGAGTAGCAACTGCAATAGACAAAGCATGGATCTCTTCACAGCATTTCCTCTCTGAGGCAGTAACCGACTTCCTGTTGGCACAGGAATAGCATAGGAGTTTATCGATACATGACCTGCATTAAAACAAAGAAATAACAATGACAATGAATATCATGAAATACATAAACTAATGAGTACAAACATAGAAAAAATAACAATGAATAAATGACATCAAATACAATGTCATGAAATGCTATATAAAAGGCAGAAATCCACAAGCTATCAACAATGCTATTCATTGGTTTGAAATGTCATGTATTCATTGTTGTACTATATTATGAAATTCTATCTAAAATGTCATATATTCATTATTAAACCTAAGTCTTCATTCATCATAAGCATACCAAGGTTAAGGAACTATCTCGGGGTAAAGACGATGAATAAAATCTAGGTTAAACCTAAGTCTTCATTTTTTTATAAACATACCGAGGTAAAGCAATTATTTCGGGGTAATGACAACGAATGAAATCCAGGTTAAACCTAAGTCTTCAGTCGTCATAAACATACCGAGGTAAAGGAATTATTTCAGGGAAATGACAACAAATGAAATCTAGGTTAAACTCAAGTCTTCATTCGTCATAAACATACCGAGGTAGTGTAATTATTTCGAGGTAAAGACAACAAATAAATTATAGGTTAAACTTATGTTTATTCGTCATAAACACGACAAATCAACTTAATTAATTCATGAGATTTACCCTGAATGAAACCCTAATTCGAAACGTTCAATATTTTTTCATTTGTTGCAAGTGTTGATTTAAAAAAAATAGCATAGGATTTTACTTGGTAATGACTTTCCAACGGTGTTTTGGACGAAGAGTTCAAATGTATGCTTTGAAGTTCCAACGAAACTGCTTTGGAAGAATAGTTCAAATGCTTTGGAAGTTCCAAAAAATAGCATATGATTTATGCTTTGAAGTTCAGTTGCAACGAATATACATGGAATCGAAGTTTAGTTCGTTTAAAACGTTTGGAATTCCAATTGTTATTTTGTTCAATGAACCAACCTGAATGTGTTTAATCTTTAGTTAAAGTTGGATGAATTTGAAGATGAATAATTTGGAAGTTAAAGTTGAATGGTTTGAGAGGTTTGAATGTGTAGAGAGGAGGAGGGAAAGTGTATATATGATTTTTAAAACTTTAAATATGGGGTGGCCCTCTATGTGGTATTTGAAAGTAAATATTAGATATAGGTGTAGTAAAAAAAAGTGTGATATTTTGAAGCAATTTTTTTGGTGCCCATAAAAACCTCCTTTTAAATAGTCTTAACCCTCATAATACATCATCCGCATAACCAATAATAAAAAATAATGCATATCTTATTATTAGTCCCATTAGTTATATTTTTCTTGGATCATAATTAAAATATTAATTAATAATTTTATTGGTAAATTCCAACTTTATTTATATACGAATAAATAAGTCGCGACATTACATGTCACTCAAGCGCACATTATATTATATTTATTATATAGGCAAAATACGGAATATGTACTAGTTGGTTGATGAATGCTTAATGACTTTGTACATTGGTGTGTTTCCTAATTGTGTAACCCTTGTTTTTGGGTGTTTATAAGGGAACCACAAAAATTGCTTCAAAATACCCGAAGAAAAATAAATCAGATCTTTGCTAAGGGCCACCACCTGATATATATATATTTTTTAATCCAACTACAACACAAAATACCACTTCACTCCAAACTCCCCCTTTCTTTCTCTATTCTCTACACTCCAAACTCTCCCTTTCTCATCTTCACTTCACCCAAAAAAATTTGTCCCCATTAATCCAACCAACCATCTTCAACAACATTATTAAAGTTTTGTTACTTTGGTCCCCACACATCATTATTAAAGTTTTATCCCCTACCAACCATCTATAATAACATTATTAAATATCTAGGGTTTGTTCTTTAATTATTCAAATACGAATGGATATTCCACCATTAGACAATGACAACACCTCAAAAGCAAATGACAACTTTAAAAATCCCATTTTTGAGGTAAACTTTGGGTCCAATTACATATATATATTTGTTCTTTCATAAGGTTTGAAAATTAAAAAAAACGCAAAAAATGTAAAGTTGGTTCGGGATCGGGGCCCCAATTTCAAGGCAGAAATTTGGGGTAAACCTCTCGAACCAACTCTATATTTTTTTATTCGAAGTAGGGCCATTCGTTATAATCATGTAGAACTAGATCTATATATTTGATATATATACCCTGAACCATCTATAACTATTCTTTAGGTTCACCCCTTACCAAATGTGTTTCTTCGTTATGTTCATCCCGAACCATCTATAACTATTCGTCACCTTCCCCTAGAAATAATGAAACCATTTCGTTATATTCATGCCGAAAGCTTGTTAAAATAGAAAATCGAATTCAAACATAGAAAATGTTGAAAGTGTGTTATCAAATGTAATTACATTGTGATTAAAAATACATTTATTCCCACCTAATAATAATTTTACCTATGCAGGTTGCCTTTATGATTTCAATTTCTTGTTATTTGATCAGGCTTTAACGAACATCGATATACCCCATAACGGGGAAGGTGGTTCAGTGTAAGTAGATGTTAGTGGGACGTTCTTTACGGAGAAGGTATTATAATGTTTATTATTGATGTAATATATTTATATATTTTAATTACATTGTACTGATTCATTATATTATTAATTCTCGGGAATTTTCCACTCGGCAAGAGTTGGTTGCTTGGACTCAAGAGCAAGCTCGGTCCGTTAAAACAATTATAGCCATCACCAGGTTCGATGCGCCTTTTTCAACGCGTAAGGGACGTCTACTACACATGGGTTGAGAGAGAGGTGGCGAGTACCATGATCATCACGAGAAAAATGATGGGAACGTAGGGAGTAGTCAAGGGGAAAAAAGTCAGAAGAGGAACAAGGCCACTCGGAAGTGCAATTGTCCATTTTATTTGAAGGGCATTCCACTTGACAACGGACAGTGGATGTTGTCAGTCGTTAGTGGCGTTTATAATCACCAACTGCCGAAACATTAGTTAGACATGCATACGCCAGTCGACTTACTTCAGTGGACAAAAACATTATTGAAGAGATGTCCTTGAGTGGGGTAAAGTCGATTGCCATTCTAACGCCGATAAAAATTCGTAATGTTAATAATGTTTCGACCATGAAAACAATTTACAATGCCAAGGGGAAGTTGAGGATTTCCGAACGAGAGGATAGAATGGCGATGCAACAGATAATGAAGTTTCTTTGGTATAAACATTACGTCTATTGGTATAGAACGAATGAGTCTACCATAGAGGTGGAAGACATTTTTTGTGCTCATTCAAACTTAATCCAACTAGCCAAGTGTTTTTCGTCCTTGTCATTGTTGACTGCACGTACAAGACCAATCGATACAAGATGACATTGTTCGACATGGTTGGTATAACGTCGTGCAGAATGACTTTTAATATTGCCTTCACTTTTTTAGCAACGGAGAAGGTGGAGAACTATCGGTGGGCGTTGGGACATTTGAAATCCCTATTCGACCCGTTTTCATATCCCACGGTTTTCATCACAGATCGAGAGCACGTGTGCATGGACGCGTTGCGGGTTGTGTTCCCCGAGGCGATACCTATGGTTGTCAGTTTCCACATTCATCGCAATGTGGAGCTCTATGCTAGGAAAGAGATCCACGATAAGGATACGTTGAAGAAGTTTATAAGGGATTGGATGAATTTGGTTGAATGCCCCATCGAGAACAATTTTAATGAAGAATGGGTGCTATTTCACTGTGATTGGGTTGCATACCCGAACACGATTGACTATATAGATCGCACATGGAACAATCTAAGGAAGATCTTCATTCATGCGTGGACAAATATGGTTAGGAACTGGGGCAACCGAACTACCAACCGTTGTGAAGGAGCACACGCTAAGTTGAAGAGGCACTTGGAGAGTTCTCAACTTCCTTTTGATAAGGTTTTTATCGGCATGCACAACTACATTGAGTTGCAAGTGATCGAGATTAAGAGGGAGTTTTAGGATTCTTTGGAAAAATTAAAGCACTCCCACAATATTCGTTTCTTGTGTGACCTCATAGATCGGGTTTCTCATTATGCCATAGACCTAATTGTTGAGGAGCTGAAGACTTGTGATACCGTTGGCATGGATGTTAAGTCGTGCTTACACTTGGCACGCAATATATATGATGTAGTGTGTGCTCGTGAATTGGTCATCTACCGGATAGAGGGTAGGACAATACTATGGGGGGGATATGGATGCACATTGGCGCATATTAACAATGGTGCCCGAATTAGCGAAGTACCACATAGTTGACTACGAGCCAAAAATGATACATTTTAAACAAAGGTGGGAACGGTTAACTATCGATGAGCAAAGGGCCATGTTGCAAAAACTCAAGGACATCAGTTGTCCCACCACCGCTAGGATATTTGAGCCATCCGTGCTTAAGCATTGCAAGGGTCGCTCGAGAGGTCAAAAACCAACTACTAAAGAGCAAAAACACAGGAAGTCAACTAAAAGGGATCCCTCAGGCTTCAAACTTGCTATGTAGTCAATAGAAAAGGCCTAAGAAGAAAATTGATTTCACGGAGTTTCCCCACCCCGCCCCATGGTGCCCGAACTACTCCCCCGCGTAAAAATAGTATATCAATGAGATACCGATCTTTTTTTTTGGTAAGTAAGAAATGTATAAATAAACAAAAGTAAATAAAACAAACAAAAGGGAGGGCATACACTCCCGTTACTAGCGCACATTTGCAAACTAGCCAACGTAGAAACACGAGCCAAAGTACAAATAGCTCCCCATACCAACCTGACCCAAGGTGTGTAAACCCTAAAACAAGCCAATAAAACAGAAAAGAAAGTAAAACAAGCGCTTACAACAAGGAGACAAAACATTCCCCAATGGAAAACAAAAAGCAATTAAACAAAACTATTCGTGGGCATAAGGCCCAAGCTCCTAAGTGGGAAGAAAACAAACCCGATCCAGAAAGGACCAACCAGCCGCAAATGTCTGAACTGATCCAAAATGCCAACCCGGGTAAGCACCCAAGAACCAACTGGATCCAACGGGATCAACCATGTCGATCATTGAAGAAGCACCACAAGGGGTGGCAGGTACACAAATCGTTCAAACAGGACTCAGATCCAAACTTAGAGAGGCGCCGGAGCAAACAGGGCGGCCACCGAAAAAGCAACCCAAGAACCAGCAGCAACCCGAGAACTAAGAACCTAAAACGTCGTAAGACAACTCGAGAACCAAGAAAGCCATAGGACGAGCCAGCAACAGGCAGCAACAGGACCCCACGCTGCACCAAGCCACATCGGCAATCAACAACCAACAACACAAAGGACAAAATGATGAGGGCCACCATAGCTAGGTACGACCCAATCAGAAAGACGAGCGCCAATCGCACAACACAAATGTGATTAAAAATGAGCGACTACGAACCATGAGCCCAAGCAACCACCCAAACCTTACACACCACCATACATCCGTCAGAGGACTCAATCGTCACCGGCGACCCTTACGTCAAGACATGACCTAAAGAGCAACGAATCTCAAAGAAAAATGGCGTTCCAAATGAGACAATACACACATCCATGATAGAGGAATGGAGGGGCATGGGGGAACACAACCTACCCCGACCCAAGCCGCCAAAGGGATTGGGACAACCCACCTCAACAACGCCAGGAAAAAACCTCATCGCCGAAGAGAACGGTACACCCAATCTGACATGAAGCGGTATCAACCCCACAAGATATAGAGAGATGGCGATCAGGACCAACGACCGGATCAAGTGATGAGATAAATCCAGGTTTATAGAGGATACACCACCACATGGAGGAGACTCTCCCCAAATCCATAGTCTGACATGAAGCAAACTGGGTGCATAGTAGCGACGTGGATAGGGTACTAGGATCAAACATATGGGGAATGGATGAAGAAATCGAGGGAGGAGTGTGGAAGGGAGTGGCGGCTAAGGGAGAAAATCAACCCTAGAGAGAGGAGCTCTCAACCCATCTGAAAATGGACCCATCACATCCTCAAAGCATATGACTCAATATATACTGGTCTTTTATAAAGATTTCGTAGAAGATATCGTTGAGGTTGATGCTGACGGAAATTGTGGGTTTAGATGCGTTGCTAAATGGCTCAGATATGAACCCGATGGATTAGGACAGGTGTATGGCAAATAATGACTTCTACGCACACTATTTTGGTGATTGGTTTCCGAACACTATTCTACATATGTTGGCTGATTATTCAAGCCCATGTATACCGAAGTCTTGGATGATCATGCCCGAGTATGGCTATCTTTTGGCGAAAACTGACAAATGCGTGTGCATCCTCATCTCAAAAAGACAGAGTCTCACAATTCTACCGATGAGACATGAACGAAGTGTGCATCCAATGTTCATAGAGATTGCTCATTGCGGGAATCACTTTGTAGCCTTGAGTTGAAGCACAACTGTCCAATTCCCCCGATAGCAAGTCACTAGCATAGTTGTTCATTGCCCGAAACAAAGCCTTGGATTAATAAACATGCGCAACAAGTAGCGGAGTTTCAAAAAATCTTCCCAAAGGATGTCGCAAAAAATGATCAACCTATCGAGATCAAGTAGTTGGGAATGTCTCTTATTTTACGAAATCATGTAAAGTTTGGTGTTTTATCTGAAGATGAAGTACGAAATCATGTATTGTAGTATGAAATAGATTGAATCTACGCTGCGAAACAAACTTGTATGATATGAAATTGATTGTATGATATTCAATGTAGTTGGTTGATATTGAAATGAAGTTGTATGAAATCAAATTGAAATGGGGACTATTAAATTGAAGTTTTATGAAATCAAATTAAAATGTTGTAATAAAAGTCCATTGTTCGCTATGTTTAGCCCGTATGAAGCTAAGCCTATTTTGTTTTAAAGTGCATTGTATGGGATGTTTATAATGAATTAACTTAAAAGTCCATTAATCACTATGTTTATAGCGAATGAAGTCACCTGATTCGCTATGAACGTAGCGAATGAAGCCAATTTTTTTTGTTTTGAAGTGCACTGTTCGCTATGTTTATAACGAACCAACTTAAATCGCTATGTTTATAGCGAATGAAGTCACCTGATTTGCTATGAACATAGCGAATGAAGCCAATCTTTTTTTGTTTTGAATTGCATTGTATGGGATGGTTATAATGAACCAACTTAAATCAATATGTTTACAACTAATGAAGCGACCGTATTCGCTATGAACACAGCGAATGAAGCCAAGCCTTTTTTGTTTTGAAGTGCATTGTTCGCTATGTTTATAACAAACCAACTTAAATCGCTATGTTTATAGTGAATGAAGCCAACATTTATACCAACATTTCAAACATTTCAAAGTTATATATACCAGCAGTTATACTAACAGTCATACAAACATTTATAACACAATATATACCAACATTAATACCAACAGTTATACAAACATTTATACCAACATTTATATACCAACTCTAATATATACCAACATTTCAAAGTTATAATCATACTCATATAATTTCAAACTTAAATCAGCATTTAAATTCAAATTAAGTTCAACACATTTGGTACCCCTCAACTACAACTTCAAAATATTTAATCAATTCTCCTATTTTTTTTCTTTTACTTCTATGGGACCCCTCAACTACTTTCTCTTTTTCTTTGCCTTTGGACTTGATTTTCTTTGCTACCCGCTCCTCAATGACAACCGGCCTGCCTACCCCAATGGCCGCAGCTAGGATATCGTAGGCTTGGACACTACGTGCAATTAATGCACCCGGATCTACAGCAATTCCATTGTCAATATTGTTCTTCAATAAATCTATAGCCTTGCACACCTCGTCCGCCTATCGAAAAAATAATAACATGAAATTAGTAACGAAAGTAGAACACACGGAAGTAGTTTACACATAAAACTTACCAACGATGTTTGTTGTTGTTTAGCCATGCGAAACTTGGGGTTTGGGACTCTAAAAAGGGATTTGGACAGGAACCAATCCATATAATCACTGCTACAGTCCCACGGGCTCGATAAGGGCACCGATCGAGACTTCATGGATAGAAGGTGGTCTTGCCAGTTTTCTTGGTACCATTTTTGCATATCGAATTTTACCTTGTATCGAGACGTCTTGTCTCCCCTATCATCCTTCAGGGGTATCATGGGCTCGCGAAGTATGATTTGCAGTCAGTCGAGTTGTCGAAGGCATCTTTCCGAGTAATAGGGGTCCCCCACATCAAACAAACCTAATCCCTCTACACCATTCATGAAAAGGATAAGCAGCCCGAGCATCTCGGTAGGGTTCTCAAATGACCTACACATAAACAATACATAATTCAATGTCAAAAAATATCAAAGTCAAAAGAAAACATTACAAACAATCCAAAGACTTTACTCACATCACCAACCTTCATATCATCCAACTGCTCGCGATAATTTATTAGGTTTTGAAATGCATTTTTCTGAGAGGCACATTGCAATGACCAATGTGCAATCCTTAGCATGGTTTCATCTAACACCACGTCGACGCATCCGCCAACCCCTGAAAAGTGCTCATATATCCATGACTGCAAAACACACATTACGAATTTATTAAAAAATAGGGGGAAATTGATAAACATACATAACCGGCATATGAATCTAGATTATTAATTACCTGTATAAGAGAGAGGCAACCAATCATTTGCCTCACACCTGAGTAAGAGGTAAGGCCCAACTGTCGATACACATGCGCCAGGATACCCATCCCTCATGTTAGTTTCCCAACCTTCTTCACGTCTCTAAGAACATGAAGGTAGAGCATAGAAATCTTGTTCTTTGACTTGTCGGGAAAAATTGTGCACCCGAAAATATAGAGCAAATAGGCCCTGGCGCAATAGTCTTTGTCTGCACTCGAGGCATTGGCATCCTGAGACCGTTCCTTGAAATTTGCAGTGAGTCGGTTTAATCGGACAGCAACATGCTCGTCACATTCTTCCAGGGAAATGTCCTTGCTCACTCCCAACATCTCCACCACAAGGTCCACAACCGATGGGACCACTACATCCTCCTCCTCCTCAACTATGGGTTGCGAGTTATATAGAGGTAATTCGACAAGGGGAATCGCTCCTCCTAAAATATAAGCAAAATATTTATCAAGATTTATCAAAGTAATGAATTATATAAAACATTAATGATTTAACGTTGTAGGGAAATGTAATTACCACTGAACCGGTCCAAATACCGTAGGCCACGTGATGCTTGAAATATTTTAATAGGCTGAGATCGTTAGGGGGTCGTAAGCCGCGATAGAGGTGCCTTCTTCAGGCAGCTTTTTCTTCTTGCTATACGCTGTCGCAGTCTTGTGTAAAACGGTAAAGAAACTTTTAGGTCGTTTGGATAATATACCCCCTCAATTTCATCCTCCTGCATGGCATCACGCCCACTCGCATCATGTCCTTGCTCCTCAACCTCAACCTCCTCCTCACCCTCCACGTCATCCTCCTCCTCCTCAACCTCAATGTCATCATCAATCTCCTCATCATCATCATCATGCACCGCAACCTCCTCAGGCATCTCCACCACTGGGGCATCCACCTCCATCACATCCGAGACAGTGCCCTCTAAGAGAGTAGCAGTAATAGTAGACAGAGCATGGATCTCTTCTCGATGCTTCCGATTCATGCGAGAGTAGGATACTAGGTTATCCATCGTAGACCTGCATTGAAATAGTTAACGCACTGATGAGTATAATGAAATATAGCATTTGTGGGATATTTAGAAAGCTATAAACAATTGTTTTTTATATAACCTTGGAACATTATCAACATCTTTAGAAAGCTATAAACAATTGTTTATAAGCTATAAACAATTATTTTTATATAATATTCCATGTATTATGGTAAACATAAGTCATATCTTATTGTAAACATAAGCCATGTATTGAAACCTAAACATGGAGAGAGTGCTTAACACATTGAATCTAAACATAAGTCATAATAGTGAGTGTTTAACACATAAAACATTCAGGTTTCAATGTGCATTCCGCATAAACATAGCGAATGTATAGTGAGGATTCAGTATAAATATGTCGACATATGATAGTTCATTCGCTATGTTCACAACGAATGTGTAGGGAAGATTCAACATAAACATAGCGACATAAAATTAATAATTCGAGGTAAACATGACGAATGAAAAATAGTTCAGAGTGCATTGATTCGTTATAAACATAATGAATCAATGCATTTATTTCGTGTTATTTATACCAATTGAAACCCTAGTTTGACACTTACAACAATTCAAACAAGTCGAGGCTTATTTTGATTTTAAAAAAAAGATCATACAACACGTTTTGATTTCAATAATCAATAGATTGAACCGTTTCGATTTCAATAATCCACAAGTGGATTTCATATAGTTCGAACCTTGTTTCGAAGCTTTCGATCAAACAGTTGGAATCTTTGGTTTTGATGTTTAGTGTTGAGATCGTACGATTCATTCGTTTGACGTTTGGTGGTAAAAAAAAATCATAAGGCTGTCAAATAATATATAGTATAAGGTAATTAAAAGGTTAAACTCATTTAGTTCATTTGAAGATTGAAATGTTATTGTTCAATGTACCAACCTGATTAGCTTAATCTTTACTTGAAGATGAAAGGTCTGAAAGTTGAAGATGAAAGATTTAAAAGTTTAAATGTGTAGAGAGATGGAGGAAAAGTGTGTAAATGAATTTTAACACTTAAATATGTGATAGCCTTTGTGGTATTTGAAAGTAACTATTAAAATTAAGTGGTATTTTGGAGTAAAAAAAGAGTTGTGATATTTTGAAGCAATTTTTGTGGTGTCCTTAGAAACACCATTGTTTTTACATAATTGTAAGCTTATGCGACAATCACAAGTTGTGATCTCACCTAGTTTTCTATATTTATTTAAAAAATAAAACATGCTTGTTATCTGGGAGCATACTGTAACGAAAGTCAGACTATTAATTTTGGACAAAGGAGTGTTCTCTCTCTCTCTCTCTCTCTCTAAACTTAAACACTCATCCAAGTTTGAAAATTTACAATTTAGCTTATAAACTTTCGAAAACTTGCAAAATACGCATATCACTCCTCATTCTATTTGTTCTTCCTCTTTTAACTTCTTTTTACTTTCCCACCCATAGTTCACAATCACAATTTGGCCGGTGACAGAGGAAAGATCATCCTTATATTTTTTTTACTTTTATCTCCTTAAAACTCTTTTATGGTGAATAAATGGTGGGAAAGTTTATATACGTATAATATCAAACCAGATGTTCATGGAAGATAATATAGTTTATGTAGTACATTTTTCATTAAATATTGATTAGTATTTGTGAAGAAATACAATAAATTACATTTACAAACCCATCATTCATGGTTTGAATGTGGGGACTTGTTCTATAGGAGTAGAAACTGCCCCATGGACAGTTCTCTGAATGATGTCTCTATAAGGATCCTCTTCTCTCTTTTTAATCAAATATGCCATACTATGTTCAACTTGAGATTTTATGTGCAAATAGAGTTGTTTTGCACTTTCTTTGTCTTTCAGCAACTCTTTCTTCCCCTTAGTTTTTACAGGCTTCCCAAACAGATAGTAGAACCGACCGGGCAATTTTGGCAAAAGGCCCGGGAAATAAAACTCTTGGTTTGCAATCTCCCCACCCATCTCAGTCCTATAATAGCACAGGAGCATACCATGTATTATTAGATACAAGTGCAGTATGTTGTTAATCACAATTAATAGAGTTCACAACATATATCATATTTTCTATAACATTACCTCAATTTTATGCCATGTTGATTACTCCTCCTTATGTAGTCATTAAGCACAGGAATTTCCATCATGTCATCATAGTCAAGAACCAGCTACCAGATCATACAAAATAACATCAACCACTTAGCCATCAAAAAGAGAGAGAAAGTTGATCAAGAATAATGATTCCAGAACACACACGCGGCTGGCCTGAGGGCCTTTACATCACAAAAAACAGAATTTAGACACAAAGATCTATACGCAGCTAGGAGGCATCCACACAAAATAACACAATAAAATTTACATTACCGAGTGTTGTAGTTCAATACCAAGTGTCTTTAAACCGAGTCCCCGCATTCAAACCATGTGATCACACAGTGTGATAACCTAACTTGTTTTTTTATTTTTGCTAGGAGTGAGACCTCAGAGGGTAGTCAAAAAGGCCCCAACAGTAGCATCTAGGAGCTTTGATCTTTTTAGGTGGAGTAAGATCTCGATAGAGTATAGTTTGACCAAGGAGTTTTAGGCCGAGGAGTCTAGCTTCGTAAAAGGGACAAGTCAGCCTCGACTATGCAGACCTAGTTTTATCCGAGTTGGCAATAAAATTGTCTAGTCAGAGAGAGTATGTTAGTTGGACCAACGATGTGCATTCTTGGCATCAAGTAAAGAGATTCTCGAATATTCATGCTATTAGATATTTGCTGAGGACATTTATGGGAATTGAGAGATAAATGAGAACATTAGAGATAAACCTTTCGCTATAAATAGTGGTCTTTAAGGAAGAAGATCAAATATGTTGCGTCCTTTGATTCTATAGTGAGAAGTGTTCTAAAAATGGGCCTAGGCGGTGGAAGGTCGTCAGTTGCTTCTTCTAGGGCCTGAATCATAAACAAAAATCCATTAGAACGATTAGGCACGCAAGTTGGGTGGATTTAGGCGGTCTAGGCAACCTCGAATGATTTCTATGGGCTGGGAAAAATTATATTTTAATTATTATCATCATCATCATCATCATTATTATTATTATTATTATTGAGAATGGGGGTCGGTTTATATGTTTCTTTTTCCCTTTCATATCTAACCACATACAAAATGAATTTAAGTATATATGTGTGGATTTAGTCCTTTGTAGTATTCCAATATATTTCATGTCACTTTTACAAATGTTCCAATAAATGTTTCTTAAAGAGTACAAAACTTATGAGGGATTGTATTCAAGGGGCGTGGTTAAGGCAAAAATAAATGCTTGTTAAATGGGAAAAAGTGTGAGTATCAAAAGGTAAAGCGGGTGATGTGTGTGAAGCTTGATTGAAAGAAATTAGGATCTTTAGGGAAAATGGTTTTAAAGATTTCCCTATAGTAAAGCTTCCTTCAGTGCTCACTTATTCAAAGAAAACGTGTCTCCTGGTCCATGGGTAGAGTTAAGAGTTACCCATAGTCAATCGATAATAAGTGGAAATCCCCTTATATACATTTATGCACGACTTGTTTCCCGATGAGACTACATATTCTCAATGCGCCGCCTAGTGGCTTGATACAAACATGTGGACATGTTATATTAGGGGACGTTGAGTGTTAATGTGCATGAGCATAAGGATATAATCGTATTTTTGGCATTTATTCTTATTTTTACCCTTTTGTACCTTTTAGTATAAATAGCCCGAAGGCTCCTGATCGTATCACTTTTGGCCTATTTGATATTGAGAGACGAGAAAGAGAAATAAGAAACCCTTGATTTATTTATTTTTTGTTGTTGTGTAGATAACTTTTCTTTTATGCTTTCGCACCATTATTCACATCAAAATTGGTACGGAGCCTCATTTGTTCTTGGCTTAAGCATGTTCATAGAAGATTGGGACTTGAATTGGGTTCATCCGGATGATACCCTGATTATTCCGCAAAATAACTCCCAAACACTAGAACCCCTATGTAACAACCCGGATTTTTTAAACTGGTATTTTTAAACTAATTTTGGAAAATTCAAGAAAAATAAAATTTTGGATTTAATTACTTTTAATAATTAAATATGTTGATTTTTATAATCGGAAAGCTATCTTAAAAGACTCCTAATATGAGTATATACAAGTCTTAGGTCGTTTAGAAGAGTCCTTAAAACATAAAACTCTCTAAGAGTCCTCGAAACATAAAACTCTCTAGAAAAAAATATATAAAATATTCGACCGTCCGATCGCGCTGAAATTATTTGTGCAGCTTCCTCTTGTCTTCAGCTACTACGCCCTTAAATTTCAGCCAATTCCAACGGTTCGATTGTCCGAAATGTTTTTTTAGTGTTTGCATCTGATTAGAACTCTTTTCTTAATCAAACTCTTAATCATTTATATATCACAACAAATTCGTGACTTGGCTTTTCAAATCACTTGTTCATCAACTTTTCAACCAAAAGATCTCTCTAAAATTATTCTCTTTCATCTACAAACTTTAGCCCCAAACTTAATCAAGTGTTTGACTCAATATTTGAAGGCTTATTTGACGTTTTCTCGAGTTTGGGCTAGAACGAGTTTTGATTATTTTTGCGAGAGGAACGTGATGGTGCGATCAGATTTTGAGGCTGAAATTTATGTGACAATTCATATAATAATTTTGAGGTATGGGACTTACACAATATGCTCCTAAATTCTCTCGAGAGTATTCCGTTTGCTTCACGTATTATTTGCACTCATGTTGAATTGTGGTATTCATTGGAATCCTATGAGAAATTGTTGGAATCTATTATTTGATTCATTGAGATATATTATATTGTTGATTTGAGCATAGTGTCAGGAGATTTTAATATGGCACGGAGAATGGGCACCCACCAATAGTCCAAAAACCATTATATGGCTTTGAGATGCCTAGGAGAGGTGAGGTGAGGCCTGGTGACCCATTGATGTGCTATTTAGAAATTAATCTTGATATAATGCTTGAATATTGCATTTGATTTGTATATGCGCATTCGTATTGTTGCGATTGATTCACCGTTATTATTTTTTAGCATCTATTCCTGTCATATTGTGTACTTCCCCGTATTTTCTTTTAGTGGCAAGCTAGCATGGATTGGGACGCTATGGACTATTTTGGAGAATTAATTTAGAGCTTGGATTGGAAGATTTATTTTTTATGTATAAATTAGTGGTGTAATTTTTGTTGGAGAATTGTGTATTTTGGGCGAAACTTTATTGTGGAAATAGAAGAATTGTGGTTTTGTTATATTTAAATCGTGGAATTTAGATGCTCTATACTTATTTTGGATGGTTTTAGCTTAGTTTTTATCGCAGTAGCACGTCGCGTGTCCTCTCGGGCACGCGAGGTGTTACACCCTATCTCCAATGGAAAACAACAGAGGGGGGTCGAAAAAACCCCTAATAGAGCGAAAAGTGAGGATGGCACCACTGGGCCTTCTGGAATTCCAGCCATGCGTCGCGGCCCAATAACCTTCCAAAAGAGGCGGATTGCCGCAAGGAACCTCGGGAAAACATTGCCGACACCACCATCCACTTGACCCATGCGGGTCAGCTGCTGATCAGCCTTCCCGGAACCCTACATGCATCGGATTTTCCAGAACAACCTGTCGGGTCTGTTTTACAAAACCGACCTATTTCGGCCTCTCCACCACCATCTCGAGTAGATCGCAAGTCTGAAATGGAAAATAATTCCCGAGAGTTTCAAGAAATTGTTGCAATTGAACAAGCATTGTTTTCCAACTCCGAACAGTCCAAGATTCACCCGGATCTAACCAAGAAACATTCTACCTCAAACCCACCAATTTCAACCAAAAAAATTCAATTCCAAACCCTATCTTCCCTAACCTCAACAAACCCTAAACCTAATCAAACTATGGACCCTAATCCCTTATACAAACAGCGCGCATCATTGGACATCATTTCCATCCCTATCGATGTACCTTTATCTACCGTCCAATCCATTTTCCGAAGTCGTGATTCTTTTTGCCGTGCTCAAGCAAGGCTTGCCGATGTTTCTACCGCTTACACGCACACCGTCATGATCACAACTTCAGTGGACCCCAAGCACTTCCTCCTAGTGACGACATGTGGATTCGCACAAGAATTTTCTTTACTCATTGTACCGCAAAAGGAAGACTTTGTACAGTGATCATTGATGGCGGAGCTAGTGACAACTTGGTGGCTCAACAAATGATAGACAAGTTGAGGCTTCCTACGGAGTCATTGACCTCTCCGTGCCGAATTGGGTTGTTGAGCTATGGTACAGCTGTTACTCCGAGTCGACAATGACGAGTAGACTTCTCAATAGGAGACTACCATGATGTGGTAGTATGTAACGTGGTGGATATGAATGTGTCACCTACTTTTGGGAAGACCTTGGCAATATGATCATTGTAGTGTACATGACAAACGAGCTAACACTTACTCGTTCAAACATGAGGAGAGGGATTTCCTCCTTCGCCCTATGAGACTATTTTCTATGGCACGACCTTCCGCACTACTAGTCTCACATGAGGAGTTGGCTACGGAGACATGCCTTTGTTACGCCCTTATCAACCCTATTACTACACTATAGGCATCTATCCTTCCACTTGTCCAGCCCTATTAGATTCATATGTGGATGTATGAACGCCTCCTGATGACCTCCCACCACTTCGTGACATACATCATGCTATAAACCTTGTACCCGAGGTGAAGCTCCCCAATTTACCCCACTATCGCATGTCACCTGCGGAGCACGCGGAGCTACAGAGGCAGGTCACCAAGTTGTGTGACAAGGGCTATATTAGAGAGAGCATGTCTCCTTGTGCGGTGCCTGCGTTATTAGCACCCAAGAAAAATGGGAGTTGACATATGTGTGTGGATAGTCGCGCCATCAACAAAATCACGGTGAAGTATAGATTACCTATCCCCAGGCTCGAGGATATGTCAGACCAACTCCATGGAGTGACGGTCTCTCTAAGCTTGATTTGAAAAGTGGTTACCATCAGATACGCATGAGGCCAGGGGATGAGTGGAAGATGGCGTTTAAGACCAAGGATAGACTTTACGAGTGGACCGTGATGCCTTTCGGCCTCTCCAACGCTCCTTCCACATTTATGAGGGCGATGACTCAAATTTTACGCCCTTTCTTGGGCAAGTTCGTTGTGGTTTACTTTGACGACATTTTGATTTATAGTCGGTCTGAGGGGAGCATCTTGGACGTGTGACGCAATATCTGGAGGTTTTGCGAGCCGAGGTTTTTTTCTTACATTGAAGAAGTGTGCCTTTATGGTTCCATCGGTGACTTTTCTAGGTTACATGGTGTCGGGAGACGGCGTCAGGGTGGACGACGCCAAGATTCAAGCGATAGTGGATTGGCCTACACCCACGTCCGTATCACAGGTCCGCATCTTGCACGGACTCACCGAGTTTTATCAACGATTTATAGCAGGATTTAGCACCGTTATGGCCCCGATTACGGACTTGATGAGCACTTCTTCTAGCACAGGCTTCAGGTGGACTGTGGAGGCCGAGTAAGCCTTCAGGCGTGTCAAGGAGTTGATGACGACAACTCCTTTCCTCTCCTTACCCGACTTTGAGCAGTTATTTGAGCTGTCTTACGATGCTTGCAAGACAGGGGTGGGGGTCGTCCTGAGTCAAAATGGGAAACTCATTGCCTTTTTAAGTCAGAAGCTGACGGGAGCGACATTACACTATTCTACATATTACTTGGAGTTCTATGCGGTCGTGACACCGGTGAAATTTTGGTCATCATACTTCCTACATAAGGAGTTTGTGATCAAGTCCGATCATGAGGCCTTGCATTTTCTTCATAGCCAGAGGCATGTTAATGACAGAATTGCCAAATGGATCGCCTATTTTCAGCGCTACACTTTCCACCTCCAGTACAAACCCGACAAGTAGAATCTGGTAGCGGATGCTCTTTGCCGGCGATCTCATGTTTTGGTGACATTACGGAGCCAGGTATTTGGGTTTGATGATATTCGAGACCAGTACCCGATTGACGTGGAATTGGGCTCGATTTTCATCGCATGCCAGCAGGGCAATGGTGCATCAGGCAAGTATCTCTTACAGGATGGATTCCTATATCGGGGGGCAACACTATGTATCCCTTCTTCCTCCTTACGGGAGAAGATCATATCCAAGATTCACAGGGGTGGACTAGCAAGTCACCTGGGCCAGGCAAGCGCACACACATTGTTACGAGATCGTTTTTATTGGCCGACTATAAGGCGGGATGCTAATGCCTTCATCAGGCGTTGCTATACGTGTCAAATGGTCACGGGACAACACTCCAATGCTGGCTTGTATACTGATACCCGAGCGCCCGTGGCAGGATGTCTTGACGGATTTTATTATCGGGCTCCCGCGTACTTCCAGCGAACATGATTCCATCTTGGTAGTTGTAGACCGATTTTTCAAGATGTCTCATTTCATCCCATGTACTCATACGACAGATGCTTCTCATGTCGGATCCTTGTACTTCCGTGAGATTGTTCATTTACATGGAGTGCCCCGCAACATTACGTCCGATCGAGATGTGCATTTTACGAGACATTTTTGGCAGACATTATGGCGCTTATTACAGATAGAGCCAGTTTTCGACTGCCTTTCACCCACAGACGGACAAACCAAGGTGCTCAACAAGAGTGTTTGTGACTTCTTGCGTTGTTTGACCTCGGAGCATCCCAGTACGTGGGATATAGTGATTGCACATGCCAAGTTTGCTTTCAACAGCACCGACAGTCGCTTTACGGGTTTCTCCCCCTTTCAGACTATGTTAGGTCAATCTCCTACTATGTCCATTGACCTAGCTGAGCTGCCACCGATAGTTCCTACGTGTCCCTCTGCAGAGGAGTTTGCAACACACTTGACTTCCATTCAGGACGACGTCCGTGCTCGTTTTCAGACCACCTATGCCTCTTACAAAGAGGCTGTTGATGAGCATCGCCTTTTATTTCCTTCCAGCCCGATGATTTGGTTATGGTGTACCTTCAGAAGGCGCGACGTTTAGGCGAAGGCAACAAGCTCCTTATGAGCCCCTTTAGCCATTTTCCCATTATTCGAGCTTGTGGACCAAATGCCTATGAGGTCAACCTTCCTCTGCAGTTTCGCA
Organism: Sambucus nigra; assembly: GCA_949130495.1. NCBI lineage: Eukaryota > Viridiplantae > Streptophyta > Magnoliopsida > Dipsacales > Adoxaceae > Sambucus > Sambucus nigra. The sequence goes on from OX422221.1 coordinate 350,745,056, forward strand.
TGCACCGCGCGTTTAACGTGGTGGACCTTTCCCCATTCCGAGGCACCCACCCATCACCCATTTCTCTTCTTGCCTCCTCGAGCCAACCAGTTTGTTTCCATGTTGATCGTATTGAGGGTATCCTTGATTCAGCATTTATCTCGTCCTCATCGAGAGACTATACCGCTACTTGGTTCGTTGGGTTGGACGCCCAGAGGCAGAGGATTCTTCGATTACCAAGGTCACCTTGCAGCATGTTGATCCCGATTTTTTTCGACAGTACTTGGCGTATATGGATTCTTCTCAAGGGGGGGGGGGGAGAGAGAATGATGCAGGAGCATAAGGATATATTCATATTTTTGGCATTTATTCTTATTTTTACCCTTTTGTACCTTCTATAAATAGCCTGAAGGCTCCGCATTGTATCACTTTTGGCCTATTTGATATTGAGAGACTAGAGAGAGAAATAAGAAACCCTTGATCTTTTTTTTTTTAGGTGGTTGTTGTGTAGATAACTTTTCTTTTACGCTTCCGCACCACTATTCACATCAGTTAAAACCACTAATAGAGACTGCTATGATACTATATTAGAGTTGGAGCCATAGTTACTGGCACCCCTTACATACCGCAATCCAACATTACGTGACCCAAAACATAGTGGGTTCACAATCCAGATCTCTATAAGTGGGGTCCACAAATTTAGCCATCAAAATCATATCCATAATGCAACATTCGATTTCAACAATAAAATAAATGGACAAAAAGACTTCCGAACCCAAAATGTTTAAGCAAACGATATTGTCAAATGTTCCATAATCCAAAGTAGCAAACCAACTAAGCCTACCCTCAATTAAATCAACGTACCAAATACCCGTACTCGTACCAGAGCGATCCAAGTTCTAAGTAACACTGGTTGGAGCAGCCGACCCTTAACCATTAGGCAATGGGTGAAGAGGTCCAAGATTTGATGTTTTTCAATGCCTGGGTTTTAGTTTCCCAATGTGGGACTTCATATTCTCAGCACTAGAATTCTAATGTGGTGGCTTGATTCCTTTGTATTGTTGTTTGAAGTTCATTTCTCAATGGTTGGAATCCTTTCTCCAAAACAATGTCTTGTGAGGGATATAACATTTGGTTTTGGAAAGATATTTGGATTTATAGACGTTCCCTTTTACTCTCTTTACCCCTGCCTATACCGTTTTGCAATTAAAGTCCATGCTTCGATTGAGTCAATTTCTTTCAAAATCCTTGTCACGATTGTTGGAAAAGCCTGAATGATAGGGAGTTTGACGAACTTCTTTCTTTGCAAAATCATGTTGAGGAATACCCCATATCTCATGTCCATGAGTCCTTGCACAAAGGGCTAGGGGGTAAATTCTTCCGTGGAGTTTTCTTGCCCTACTTTGATATCTTAGTAGCTTCCCCATATTTCAATGATTTTCTTTTGGTAGAATGGGTGTTTGTGGGGAATAAGATAACAAAAATCTTGCGGCAATGTATTGTGTTAGTGTTGCTTGGAATGTTTGGATGGAAACAAATTCTAGAATATTGAGTGAGAAGGAGGTAGGTAGAAAAAGAAGATTTGTTAGCACAACAAGGCGATAGGTTACCTGTTTGTTTTTATTTGATTTTGGTATGGATTTCGTGTCGGAGACCATACACCTGCAATTTTTCCCTAAAGCTCATGGTTGATCTTTCTCCCACATAGGGAGAATGACGTAAACGAAAGACGATTGGCACGTGAAATGGGTACAAGACAAGGAGCAATTTTTATCTGTAACTGTTATGTAAATTTAGTATTTAAAATTAGCGTAATAATGAGTATTCTCATTTAGCGTAAGGGTAGTTTAAACTATTTAGTTATTAGGTTACTTAGATGCAAAGCCTGTTAGCTTTTACATAGTCTTGTAATCTCTCCCTACTGCATTACCTTTCATTTTCTTTTTAGAACGAGAATATGAGAGAGAATGGGAACTCTAATTTCTTCTACTAGTTGTTACTTCGAGAAGGGGGTTTGGGAACCAAAATCTTTTAACTCAATTTTCACTATAAGTTGACTTCGTCATATGTATGAAGTTTTTATAAATATCCATCTATAATTGTTCACTCTAACTCCTACTATGCTTCTCATATTAGGAAATTAGTAAAAGACTTACTTTTTAAAGTGTTGTCAAATAGTCAATGAATGATTAGCCAAGGGTATAATCAGTTTTGGATTTGATGACTAGATGGATAATTTTGACCTCATTTCCAGTTTGACCCTCATTTCTGTTAAAGATGTGTTGCAGGATAATCTTATACTTTGATGAGATTTGCATCATATCATGTGGGATCCAAACTTCAGGACTATATAAGTGTTTTGATCCTTCTTCTCCAGGCTTAAAATATAATCAGGATATATAGATATCATGGAAAATTAAGGACGAGACCATCTCACCAAGCCACTCATATTTTCTTCTACTCTTTTTCCAACTTTTCATAAAAATAAACTGTTTATCTTTCTTTTTCCAACTATGTAATCAAACGCACCCTTAAAAGATGTGTTCTGCTCCTCCAACTAGGTACAGTGGTTCAACATAAAGAAATATAGTTGCAGATGCTCTAGCTAAAGGTCATACCAATCAGCAGTTAACAACGTGCTCATCCTCAGAATGCACTTCCCTTATCAGTGAGGAATCTCTTTGATGTGAATCAAAAATGCGGAAGCGTTATTGTTACACTACACAACAACAACTAAACTAAAGAAATGAAGTGGGTTTCTTTCTCTCTCTATTCTCTATTCTCAATATTCAAGGGTGAGTACAAATGAGGGCCAAAGGGCTTATTTATAGGAAGAGTTAGCTTGCTAATCAAGCTAATACCCAAAATAACTAAAAAACAGCAACTAATAACCAAAAATGACATATTAGTCCCCCAAACATACTTGGAAACTAATTAAGCATTTAAAAATAAAGGAAAAATGACAATAAACCCTAAACTAAAAATAGAAAGTAAAAGATAGTCTTCTCCCAGAGGCACAACCACGCGCCACGTATCGCTAGAGATCCCATACACATCATTCTCTCCGTCTTCGAAAAAGCTCGTCCTCAAGCTTGGAGGGTGACTCATCAATGCCACATGAACATGTGTCGGTACAAGTGTTAATTTCCAAAGCAAAGCAAAACCCCAAATCAAATTCAACACGCAAATGGACCGGCTGAACTTCGATTAGACCCATGTGGACCTTCAACAAATGGGCTAATATACCCAAATCTCAACGATGGCTCCCTATAAAATTCGAGCAACCAAAACAGACGACCACTCCGTCTTATCAACACCATAAGCACACGGTTGCAACTGGGCTTGGTGGATCCTTGAATCTGACCGGACGATAACTCCAGCAACCGCACCTTTGCGAGTACGATGGCGAAACAAGATAAATGAAGATGGCGACATCCCGGAAAGTCAGACCTCAAAATGGCAAATAGTCGGAAAATGTATCGCAAGTGGGTACATTTCTCATGGAAGCCATATGTTGTGTCAAAAATTGACCGGAATAGAGGTCAATAGGGTGGGTGAGGTCGGGTTCAAGTAGGGCAGGCCCGTCTTGGGTTGAATTGACTTGTGGTTTGGGCATTAATGAATGGGAAAAGGGGTCAAATTAGGGTTAAAAGGGGGTGGGGCTGTTTGGGGTTAAAAAAAAAGAGGGTTTCTTGTGTAGCAGAGCAGCAGGGTAGGGAGGGGGACAACGGGGTCTAATTGGGGAAAAAGAAAAGAAAAAAAAGGTTCAGGAGAAGGAAAAATTTGGTCGGCTTGTTTTTTTTTTCTCTAGCAAGTGGAGTTAGTCGGGATAGGGTGGGGGTAGGTTTGTTGGGTTCTTGATTAGGGTTTATAGGTTCTTGATTTTTTTTTGGGTTAGGGTTTCAATTTTGGGGTGGTGGGTTTTCTTGGGTGAAGGTTTGGGTAAAAATTTGAAGACGGAGATTTATGTAGACATGGTGGTGGTTGTGTGGTGGTAGGAGGTGGAGATGGAGGATGGGGGTGGTGGAGATGGGGGTGGAGGAGCTAAAAAGGTTGGTATCCCCTCCATCCACCCGATTCCCATTTGGACATTTATCAATCCACCTGATTGAAGGGTTGCCCGAGTTAAAATCGCAAATCGATACCCACTTCACGCACCACGACGTACACCAAGAACAAATGCAGCTCACCACCAAAAACAAACACAGCTCTGATACCAATTGATGTGAATCAAGAATGCGGAAGCATTATTGTTACACTACACAACAACTACACTACACAACAACAACAACTAAACTAAAGAAATGAAATTTCTTTCAATATTCAAGGGTGAGTACAAATGAGGGCCAAGGGGCGTATTTATAGGAAGAGTTAGCTTGCTAATCAAGCTAATACTCAAAATGACTAAAAAAGGCAACTAATAACCAAAAATGACATATTAGTCCCCCAAACATACTTGGAAACTAATTACGCACTTAAAAATAAAGGAAAAATGACAATAAACCCTAAACTAAAAATAGAAAGTAAAAGATAGTCTTCTCCCAGAGGCACAACCATGCGCCACGTGTCGCTAGAGATCCCATACACATCACTCTTGCTGCAGGAGCGTCTAGGTCTTGCTCGCCTTCCACTTGTATTTTCATGAAGCTGAGTACCCTATTTACTTTGGTTTCTGACAGATGTATCCACTTTGATATTGTTTCTTCTATTGATTTTCTGAGTTCTCTTGGTTTAGGATCGTAGTTGGAGCTGCATTTTGTATTTTAACAGCTCTTTCATTGCTATATCTCTGTACATCCTTGAACACGCGAGTTTCATCCCCTTGTCGGTTGCTCACTAATAATTTTTTCCTGGTTGCTTAATAAATTATTTCTGGTTACTTATGAAAAAATGGTTATTTATAAAATCACACTAGAGCAGGGACTTTCTACTATTGGACAGGCTTTAGGCAGGCCCTTGCTACTTATGTAGCTCCAGCAACCCTTAGCCAAGGGCGCAATAAAGCACAAATGGCGAAACATGTGAAGCACTTCTTATTTCTCTATCTATATAATTTGAAAATATTTAAAAACAAAGAGGCCCTAAAGTCAGCTGTATAAAGAGAGGGAGAAAGGGGAGAAGAAGAAAGAAAAACAATGGCTGATAATTTCTGTAACCACACAGATGCAAACCAATTCAGTTTTTACCTGTAAAAATGATTAAAAGAGAAATTGTAGGAAAAGAAGTTAGGAAAAAGTGTATTCACCTCTGCTACGTCATCTTCTCCAACAACTCCAAATGGTATGATGGTGGCCCCAAATTTCGCTGCCATTCTTACAAATTCTGGTTGATCAGGCCAAAATAACTTATATTTTTCACCCTGAGTAAATAGAAGCACCAAAATTGTTACAAACCCAACTAAGGAAAAATAAAGAAACAGTTCATTTATGAATAAAATCAACGTGGTACTTATGGAAGCCTATTACTGCACGTCCTCTTAGAAACCCTATTATGATTTATTAGAGGAAAAGATGCACAACAAAGTTCAGATCAGAATAAAGTATTTATTGTGATTATGCGAATTTTATTTTTATCTGAAAGGTGTCACAAAACTTGTCCTCGGATTGTTGAAAGACCAGATTAATCAAGAGGCAACACTCTTCAATAGACTCCCTTCTTATGCAAACTTCGAAAGAAACACAACCACAAATCTGAAAATTGTATTAACAAGCCAAAGAACTTTGTCTCTTTGGATCCAATTTGGTGTTTGCATCAATAATATTCTGCAATCTTTCCATCTTTATAAGTTTGTATTTCCATTAAGTGACTTTCAGATTTTCACCCAAACCTCCATTGACCTCACAACTCATCCAAGACCTTATTTTTGTTTGTTATTTCCGCTTTATATAATCTAATATCGTCTTCCATTGGAAGATTTTTGGTTTCACACTCCTCCAATCCCTGGCATTCTGCCCCATTTAAGTAGCGAAGAGGATTGAAGAATATATTGGGGGGGGTTGAATTTGAAATACGCAGTGGGATGAGAGAATGGGATGACAACTGTACACTTTTTCATTGAATAGGGAGGGAGGTTAACAAAATTGTGTGCAAGTTGAAAAGCAATAATGGGGAAATGCTGGGTAGAGAATGGGACTGTGGAGGAAGTGATAAGAATTTTTGTAGAATTATACAAAGAAGTTGAAGACGTAAGTAGAATGGAGTCTCATTAGTAGTGGAAAGGATGATTAGGTTGCAAGACTATTGGAAGAGGAAGAAGTACGTGTCTGAGCTGTGAGGAAGATAAAGCACCAGGGCCAGATAATTTTGCCATAACAGCCTTACAAGATGGGTGGGAATGTATCAAGGAGGACATCATTAGCGTTTTTAAGCAATTGTTTGAAAAAGGGGAGGTCGAGGCACGCTCAAATGTCATTTGATTTTACTTGATCACATCAAAAGTTGTCTTCCCTAGGCTTAAAAGATTATACACCAAGGGTGCTTCTATTAAAATCCATTGGTTTTGTATGTAAGCAAGGTTTTAAGAATTACTTCTATATCTAAAAGGCCATCAATTCAAAAGATATAAAAAAATCTAAACTAAGTTAATTCTTAGTAAGTTGCGAATCTTCTCCACCCCGCCCCCACCCCCACCCCTTTCCATCCTTTTTTTGCTGATTCATATCTCAAAGAAGACCCTATAATTTTCTTTGTTATATTAAGTTTCTATGTTTTTCAAGAATGGGCAATCATATTGATGCTTGAAGGAATTTAACCATGAAAGTGTACATTTTTGTATAATTTTCTTAAGGTTTTGCACTTTAAACATCAACTGAACATGATTTGTTCAGCCAGGCAAACTACACTGACCTCCCTTAAGGTAAGGCCGAAATACAAAACTTGTCTCCCTTGTCATATATTTAATTATAATGACCTTCCAATAGGAAAGCTTTTGCTAACAACTTCCCCTTGTGTCAAAATGATGTTAGGGCAAGTGATGATGTAAGCAATGTTCTTTACGAAAATGATAAATTTAATTTTAATCAATCATTTTAGTTTTACAAGTTGTAGTTAACTATTTGAAATTTTCAGTTATACCAATACAAACCTTCTTTCTCTTCCAAATCTCTCCCTCTTCCATATGTATATGTAAATATATTTACAAGTAATTACGTAGATGGTACTAAGTTCAAAATTTTCGATTTGAGACATTTTGAATAATTTGGTCTTTCATATCCATCTTAAGTTGAAGTCATCTAAATAACAATTTATGACGCGACCACAATAATTAATTAGTGCCTTTGTCTAAGAATAATTCAGGATCAAAAAGTTTTGAAAAACTCTCAAAATTTTGATTTTCTTGACCAAAAAAGCATGCCCAAAACTATCCAATATCATTGAATTATTTAAAATAACAATACATGTAATGCATGAAATAAATATGTAATTATATTAAACATACTTCTAATATTTTTTTAAAAGTGCTTCAATTTATAGAGTTAGATCAAAATAATATAGTATCTTCGAATAGTGAGCAAAAGAACGAAGGCCAAATAGGCCATTACACAAATTTAATTGATAGAGTTAGCAGGCAATGTTCTATAGGGGGTGGGAGTGTATGTAACTCTTGAAACTATAATGGAACAGTGTAAATAAAAGCCTTACTTTAGGAGAGAAAAGTGTAATTCACCCCTTTAAAAATTATCATCTAATAGGTGACAGAATAAGAAATGATGTAGAATTAATTCCTTCTTAGTCTTACATGTTATAAAGCTCTTTCATGTGTTTTTTGATCATTTATTTAATTATCTCCAATGCTCAGAATTTTAGCAGGAAGAAAGTAAAATAGCAAGAACAACCTTGTAGTAATTTTTTTAAAAGAATGAGTAACATTTGTGATCCTGCAATTATAGAATAAGATAAATAGTTCAATAGTAGTATTGTAGAGGAGGAACTTGACACACCTTACGGTGGAGAGCCTCACGTGCACCACCAGGATAAAGCAGTGCATATGATTTGGTTGACAACAGTTTGAAAAGGTTACTTGCTGTGACTGGCAGCGCACCAAATACTTTCAGTAGATCAACAAAGGAAAACTCATTAGACTGACTCTCAGTCCTTTGGGTAAACAAAGCTGGGTGGGCTAAACCACGAACCAGAACATTTTTCTCTCTCAAGAATTCTATAACAAGAGGGGTAAGTTCGAGTCCCAAGAGCATGTGATAACCAACTAATAAGACGGGACCTTCATTTGGAACTCCAGCAAGACCTCTCACTATCTTTCCATCTTCCAAAGTTGAGAGCATTACTGGACTGGTAGCAAAGCGATACCACCTGCATTTCATTATATTATAATATCAGCTCAGCCACGAATACCCATTGAATATATAGGAACTCAAGTAGGCGAATTTCAGTCAGTATGTAAGCAGTGGCTTATCGACTCGACCTTCAAGGTCTGGGGGTCAATAAAATTAGGCTGGTCTCGTCCAGAGCTAGATACATCATATAATATAAAAGCATAAAATTCAATAACCCCCCAATTATCACACAAGTTGAAAATGCCCTCCCTGAACTATTAATTTTGGAAAAAAATCTTTGAACTGTTCGAGTAGCTTGCGACTTCCCCCTCGTATTCAAAAAGGTTTTCAGAGACACTTTTGAAGGACACATAAAGGAGGACTTTTTTAGTGGATTTTCGTAGCAAGAGAAGTAGTTTAGGGGGTTTCTTGCATTTCACCCTATGTTAAAATGCCGCTGCAAATGAACATTATAACTACAATTAGAATCATGTATCTATACTCCCTATAATAGTCTGTTAAACAAAATTTGATCTCTCAGACACTTTTATCCTTTAATTATATAAAAACTCTTAAAATGCCTTTTCTTGCTTCTCGATTGTAATAACCCTTATTTTTGACTAACTGATTTTATATAATTTTGCCAGGTGAGGTTATTATATAAAATTATGGAAGTTAGAGTAAATATTATTTTAAGTGAATTAAGGAATGATATTTACTGGGTTTTGCATATTTACCGTAAACAGAAGGTAAATAGTATTATGTTATGTTTTATTTCTTCGTTGTACTTTAAGCGACGGTTATGGCATATATTTTAATTGAATCATTATTAATCAATTAAAAGGACGTTGGAACATGAGAAATTGTACGATACTCCGGATGCCAATTTTGAGGATGCGGTTAGTCCTGAAATAGTTGAGACAGTCAAAAATAAGTGCCATATTGTATTTTTGGGTTCCGGGAACTTTTAACAGGTTATGACTTAATTATGTAGTTACGAGTCATTTTAATGGGGTATTAACATTTAAAGAGGGGAATTTATACTTAGGGCACGATTTAAGTCTTCCAACCCCTTTTATTTCTCTTATATGTTCCTAAACCTAGAGAGAGAGAAAGAAAGAGAAATTGGGGAAAAGAAGAAAATGAAGAGAAAGAAGAAGAGAAGAAGAAATTTGGGGTTTTGATCTTGCATCTACTGGAAAGGAATCCGAGACTACAAACTTGAGACAAGTTTCTTACTTGCTAGTATATGATTTAATGCGGATAATTTGTTGTGATAGTTGTGTAATGGGTGAATTGGAGAAATTATTAGGTTTTGGTAAATTTTGATGTTTGATCCGTAAATCTTGTAGTTGTGTGATTTAAGTTGGTAATATGGGTTTATTGTGGTGTATAATTGTTGTGGGTAGGTTGTTGGTTGATGAGAATGAAGGGAGAATAGGAATAAGGGTTTAGGTTTTTGGATTTGGCATCGTAGAAGAAGAAATTTTCGAGGGTCTGATAGGTGCGATCGACCGCGGTCCCAGGACCGGTCGACCGGCCCTTAAGGGGGGAGGCACACTGCTTTCTTCATTAAGTATAAATTTGAAGCCCGGTCTACCGGTCATGCTAAAATGAGCTTTCTGCTTTCTTTGTTAGGCAAAATCTGAGAGGTGCGGTCGACCGCGGTCCCCTGACCGGTCGACCGGTCCCCTGTTTTTCACCCTAAATGGTTTAGTTTCTTCTAGTTTCTTTCTTTTAAGATAGGGACTTAGAAACCTTCTTGAATGAAGTAAAACTAGAGTATTAGAGTCTAGAAATGATGTATTTAGAAACTTAAGTAGAAATGAGAGTCGGGGTTTGGTTTGGGAATTGATTTAGTTAGTTAATTTAGACGTAGATAAATGATTCTTTTATAAAATGAGTCAGTTTAGGTAAAAAGGGAAATAGAGTGATTTAATGTGGGCTTCTATAATTGGGTATAGTGATATTATACCTTATGGTTTGAGGAATGAATGTTAATTCATAGAAATTTGTATGGGAGATGATTAAACATTGAGGTTTATAATGATGATATCAATCACGTATGACTCCGGATAAAATGTAATGTATATTTTAAAATGAGATCAAATTGTGAATGATAAAATTGGATATACATACCTCTCTAAATGCTATCATAGAGGAAGTACGCGCATGAGGTGAAGTCCCCTGGTTAGTGAATGCAGGGTGAATATAGTCCTTGGTCATAGGACCGGTTATTATATATTGTGTGATTATTGTGCGAAGTGAGGTAATTCCGGGTGTGGTTATGACTCACTGTCGCAGGTATATGGCCGCTTCCCGACGTCACGCGATGTAGGATGCCCAGGTTGTCCTTGTTCGATAGGCCCTGGAAGATGATAGTCATTTAGGGGCGCGTCCAATGGGGAAACTCGGAAGGACGGTCTTAGAATCGTTATATGATATGAAATATAACTATTCATAATAATGTAGGACATTATTGATGGCAAAGCACTTTATGAAATAAATTGCTTTAAATACGTTTCCTAGAGAGAAAAAGGGAAATGTGAAGTTATGAGATGTAAAACTGAATTGGTGAAACATTTTGTGAAATAAATTGCTCTATATATGTTTCCTAAAGAAAAAGGAATTGTGCATTTAAGTTGTGTAAAACTGAAATGAAATCTCAATAAAGTGAAACTCAGATATTTCTCTCATGCGTATATGAACATTTCATAGTGTCATTGATATTGCATTTGGTTGTGCTTTTAGATTGAGAGGTGAGAATTCTTATCATTATTTGTGAGAGCAAGTTAAGTTTATGATTGATGATAAAATATTCATAATTGTCATGCATTTTATTCACATGGTGATCATATAAAAACCCGGCCCTAACCAGTCTATATTTCTTTGTTTTGCATGAATTCTATATTCGCCCAGGTGCTCTACCGCAAGGACACCCGTATTGACCTCTCCAGCCATGTGTCCTGGAGCTATAACATTTTGGGGATGTTATAGGATATTCGTTGTAGACGCTTCCATCTTTTTGTACTCTAGCTATGATCAGTCTTCATATTCGGGTGTGTTGCCCAAGTTTTGTATTTGTTTAATATAATGTGATATTTAATCTTAATACTCGGTGTAACCTATTTGTATTGGTCAGTTAACCGACAGTTTATTCGGTTATTTTATTGTGCATAATTGTTATACAGCTACTCGTTTGTTTTTTATATCCACCTTCTTTTCCAAAGGTATTGTTTAAAGGATTTTTCTTAAACCTATAAGTTAAATTTTGACAGTCCGTTTTCTAAAATAATTGGTGGTTATCTCGAATTAATATTTTAACGACAGTGATGCTAAGAAGGGACCATCTATGATTCATGTGATTATTGGAGTATGAGGCTGGCCACCTCTTATTTTAATAGGCGGGTTGTCACAGATGGTATCAGAGCATCAGGTTCTAGTGTCCTTAGGAATCTGTGCGGACGTACTACGCCTTCTGCGTTGCTTTTGAATTGATGTAGAGCCTTAATATTAAGATCGTTGATTTCTCTTGTGAGATTTCGTTCTCATGCCAAAATGCACGATTTTAGTAAATCTTTTGCGCGATCGCTAGAGATTCGTGTACTGATTGGAGAAGGGCGACTAGGGAAGGCCGTTATGAGGCTTCGGGAGACGGGGCTTAGTTAAAATTGTAAATTGAAGCCGGGGATAAGGATAGCATTGGAGATTAATCCCTCTGTGGCAGTTTCATAGATTGCTACAACGGCGAGAAGGATATAGTAGCTATAATTTCCTAAGTACCGCTACAAGAAGAGAGTGGTACTAAACTTGGATTATTTAGCGAAGTTAAATTGGGAAGATGTTTGAACGCCCTTGATAAGGACCGTACGTTGAAGTTAAGTCATGTGGAGGTAGTGTAGCTTTATTCAGTGGAAGTATTGGGCTCAAAAGCTTTGGTTGAGAGAGGGGTATAGGAATACCCAGATGTGAAAATTTGAGGAAAATTTTTCCACCGATTGGAGCAATGTTGAGATAGTAGGAACGGTAGTCCTTATATTTGAAGGAGCAGGATGTGTTGCTCTTAATGGAAACTTTATGGAGGGTTCGAACAGCGAGTTCCGTTGATATATCAGAACTGAAGAGAGTGCAACTTTTAGTGTATTCCCAAAACGATCGGTCAGAGGCCGACAGTAAATGAAGAGATATATGGTTAAGGAAACCTTGCACCGAAGTAAGGTAGGTACATGGAAGAAAGAGTCCTTTAAGGTGATGATGGGCTCTTTAGTAAATGTTGTTGACACTTATTGTGAAGTCGTGTTAGTGAAACCTCATTGGTGAACTTCCACCCAAGGAAATTTGTGGAAATAAGGCAGTTGAGACCGGTAGTATGTTTTCCTTTGCTGAGGGAGTTAAGGGAACTATGATTGTGATGAGGAATGTAGAACCACATATTTTGATGTTGTCCGGAGGGAGTTAAAGGACAAGGGTAGGGTGCCTAGATAAGGCTTTGATTGAAGTGGTTTTTGGTACCGATACAACAAGGGTACTCTATCTGAGAACTATTAGGAGCAGCCAGGGTAGTTGGCAGGAATACTGTTGTGAATTTCACATCGGTTAGGGGAAGTGTGTTTTATGTGGCAAGGTTTAGCCTCAGTATTTTATTAACCCTAGACTCGGGTGTGTAATTCGAGCTTTGTGGTAGTGTTGATATTAATATAGAGGATATATATATATGTTTTCCGTGGTGTTGAGGTTTTATTTTTGTCATTCGTTGTAAATGGATGATGATATTTTAAAATTTTGTTTGGATTGTGCTACTCGTTATGTTCGTGTTATACGAGTGTAAAATATTTCGACTTGAGATATAGCATGCCTATGATTGTGAGATTATCATATTCGCGGTTCCAGGGTGGAACTAGTTATTCTATAATATCTCTCCCGGATACGGGTTGGGACTTTATAGTGATGATTCAAAGTATGTATGAATTGTTATTTTACTTGTTTTATGCTACCATATCTCCACGACCAACAAAGTTAAGTAGTAGTGTATCGGAGGGGTTCCTTGTTTAGATTTCGCTTGCGAGACACTCCACGCATGAACCTTAACGACGCTGGGAGTGGAGAGATGTTACTTTATATTTGGATGTGGGTTTTGGTGATATTAGCCGGGAGTCACGTGATTGATTATAAAGCTAATAAAAGGTATATATGCGGTGCAAAAGCACTGGAAATAGTTTCCCCACCTGATAGATGTGGGTGAGACAAAGATAAGAAAGTCGGGTTAAGGCTTGTACCCAGGCCGCGATTAGAAGGCAAATTAAAAGGATATATATATATATATATATATATATATATATATATATATATATATGTGCGTGTGTGTGTGTGTATTTGGATAAAGGATTCGTAATACTTGGCAGAAAATAGGCTCCCTGATTAGTTAGATTTTCATTTCGCCAAAACGGTAGGACATAGAAATAGAAGCGCGTTAGTAGGATTACGAGTTAGGATTTTTAGCGGTCCCGATTTGGGTGCCTTAGGCCATTATATCTTGATGACTGACAAAGCAAGGTAGTAGTGTAACGAGAGGGTTCCTTGTCTGGATTTCACTTTGCGAGACGTCCCACGCATGAAACCGAGCGAATGTTGGAAATTGAGAAAGGTCTTGGGCACTATGGACATAGTTAGTATAGTACTTATTTCACGTAGTTAGGGGTAACGCATTAATCTTAAGATTATTAGGAAGTAAGGCCTATGGGGCATGTGGTGTTGTTTTAGAAATGCGGTAGTGGGTTAACCACGAGAATTGGGTTTCCAGGAATAAGGAATACCAGCCCGAGAAGAATGTGAGGCCATATCTAGAGTAGTTGTTACGTCTAGGACTTAGCTTTTGATTAGCTGAAGGGCAAGTTGACACCTACTCATAAATTAGCGTTGCCCAGTTCGGGAGTGGACTATTTGGTTATTATAGACGCGCCTCTGCAAGAGTGGGGCGATGACCATTGCGTATATATCTTGTAGCTTGAACCCCGCGAGGAGGACTATCCCATGCAAGATTAAAAGCAAGCCACAATAGTGTTTGCCTTAAAGATGGGGAGGCATTACCTCTTGGGAGGGAACTTAAGTCTTTTCATGGACTACAAGTCGATACAAGGTCTGTTCTTATAGAAAGATTTAGTTTTGCGGCAAAAAAATCGGTGGTTGGATTTCGTAGAAGACTATCAATTTGACATTCATTATCACTCAGGGAAAGTTTTATCACTGGATTACCGATGCTGTAAAGCGGTCATGAATACAGTTGGAGGATAATATGGAGTTTATGAAACCTTATGGGGTACTTATCAATATAGGGTCAGACCGAGATAAGATTTTCGTATCCCATTTCTGAAGAAGTTTCCAGGAAACAATAGGGACCGGTTAAGGTTGAGTACCTTCTACGACCCGAAAATAATTGGTCAAAGCGGGGAGAAACAACGTATGTTGGAGGACATACTTTCGATGTGCATATTTATTTTTGGTGGATGAGAGCAAAATCTTCTTTTGGTTAAATCTGTAATCCATAATGGGAATGGTATCGTAGGTAACGTCGTATAGTAAGACGAGTAGATCACACTTGTTGGTTGGAAGTAGGAGACAATAAGCTCATTGGACCTTGAATGATCCAAGGCATGTTTTTAAAGACTGAGTTCATTCGAAACCACTTATGAATTGCCCAATTTGTCAGGAGGGCTATGCTGACACAACTAGAAGTCTTGTAAAAATTGAGGTAGAGAATCAAATTAAAAATGGGTATTTTCGATGAAGGATATAGCGCGATTTGGGATGATAGACAAACTTGCGCCGTATTAGGTAGGTTTTTCCCGTTGTTAAAGCTAGGCCCGATAGTTCATGTGAGGAACAAACGGTTATTAATTTTAGACCATGGAGTGTATAGATGAATTTACTTGGGAACGAGAGAATGATATTTGAGAATTATACCCCTAGTCTTTTTATGAGTTACGCCTAAATTTTGAGGGAAAAATTCCCTTATAAGGGGGGGAATGTGTAATAACCCTTACTTTTGAGTAACTGATTT
This sequence comes from Sambucus nigra, assembly GCA_949130495.1. NCBI lineage: Eukaryota > Viridiplantae > Streptophyta > Magnoliopsida > Dipsacales > Adoxaceae > Sambucus > Sambucus nigra. The sequence continues at coordinate 350,760,365 of OX422221.1, forward strand.
AATATAATTTTGCCAGGTGAGGTTATTATATAAAATTATGGAAGTTAGAGTAAATATTTGTAATACCCCGTATTTTTATGGCTTTTAAATTTGGGGATTTATTAAATTTAAATTGAGATATTAATTTAATATTAATCCGAAAATAATTTAAATATTTACTAGCGTGATGAGAGTTAGTAATTATTGGAATTTTGTTGTAAATTACTTTATGGGTAAAGTAAGATGTGTAATTAAATTTAGTAAAATTATCATGAGAATATAATTTGATAATTTTGGAAATTTTATCGGGACGCGCCTGTGTCGTGTCGAGATTAAATTCGCATTAGTAAAAGTAAATAAATTATAAGTCACCCGTATGATCATTTTGAGTGCGCCAATGTGTCTGGAAGGGTCGAGATAGTCAAAATAATGTACCTGGGGGTGTAGTTTGGGTCTCGGGGCGTTTTAGGCCTAATTAGCATCCCGGGAGGGCGTTTTAGATATTTTGTACTTTTGGGCATGGAAACCCACGAATTTTCTATGGTTATATCAAATGATAGGGGTTATCTTCTAGGGTTAGCATAACCAAAAACCAAGGACGGCCATTGGAGAGGAAGAGGAGAAGCTTTCCAAGGAGTTCTAGGCCAAGAACTCCACCGTTTGCACCGCCGTCACCTCCAAATTGTAGATCTCGCGACGAGGATCACAATCACACAAATTTCTTCCACAAATCAGAAACAAATATTTCCAGGCAAGTATCTATCTTGCTTTATTTTAGTTAATGCTTCAAGGATATTAGTCTAGGGTTGATTAGGACTAGTTTTTGTGAAAGAAAGCATATATTGGAGACTCGAATTTACATGTTGTAGAGGTAAAGATCGTATTCTCGAAATTTATTTCATATGTAGAGGTTAAACCACGAATTTGCATTGAGTTAGGAGTAGAAAATCCGGAAAAAGAATGGGAAGAACTAAGTTAAAGAAAATATTAGGGTTCTTGAGATTTATAGAGATTTTGCCCCTTTTAATTCGTTATACTTGATGAAAACTCACATGTCTTACGTAGAATATTAACTATTTGAGTATATAACACTTGTAGTATCGTTTGTTGGGAGTTTGGGAGTCAAATATGATGATATGGATGAGTTTGGAATAGGATTCCCGTAACTGGTATTTCTGCACTTTCGCCATAACTGCTTGATCGATCGATCGACCCAAGAGCATCGATCGATCGATGGATCGATCGATCGAGCCCCTACCATCGATCGATCGACCCCTCCTGGAAAACTCATATTCCCTTTTTAAATCGCTTATTTCGATTTAAATGAATAGTAATCTTTGGACATTATTGTTAAAACATTTTAGGACATAAAGAGGACCAGTAGAACTTTATAAAAATGGAGCATTTTATACAAGACGAAATTAGGATTAACGGGGAGTGAATTACACTTAAGGAATAATGGGAACGGGTGTCTAAAGGAGTGTGGCGCGTAAGGAAGTTACGTCGAAAAAATAAGGAGGTACCTACTAAAATTATACTTAGGGAGACAGGATACTACGAGTGATACGAAATAACTTTGGAATAATCCCATAAATAAGAATAAAAGAGACGAACCGTTATACGGGATAATCTAGTAATGTGTACTAAGAATGAATATCATAAGTATGGGTCATGGGTGTAACTAATTTAGAAATGGGAATGGTGGTATACATATATATGACTATGTTTGTGCATATACTATATACGTGTAAAAATCATGCCCGCGCTAAGGTTACCGCGCCGGGACAGTCTTATCTCGATGGGACCTTTATGGGGGATATTGACTTGTACCCTAGAACATAGGAATCCTTGGTACACGCTATCGGATCGATAGTCAGACAGTCCTAAGAGACGTGAGGGTATGTGCTGACCTCTTAGTGACTTGGAACTATGCTTCGCCTCAAATTTGTATGTGTTTTGTGTTAATACAGTTCGAGAGTGATTCCGTACAAGTATTTCCCTTAGTACGAGTGATACGGAGACTTGATAACAGAGTATGCCAGCACCATAAATTTATGTGGGGTGCCGATAGTATATATATATATATATATTGTGAGAGTGATTGATATATATATATATATATATATATATATATAGAATTTAAATTGGGAAAACTTTTTGCTGTGATTAAAAGTAGTTGAGTAATGAATAAATATTCCGAATTTATAAGTGTTTGAAAAGTTTGAGGCAATACTGAGAAACTTTATAATAAAATGAGATTTATGTGAGAACTTTGCATTCAGAAATTAATTATCTTAACACTAGAAATTGTCGACATGAAACCTTATGAGTAAATTTAAGATAAGCTAAACTGTTGGGATTAATAGTGCGGTAGGTGTGCACATTAGAAGAGAGGTGAGAATTTCTCAAGAGAGTGTCGCATAGTAATATGATTGTTGCATTAGCCGGTAAGCATTTTAAATACTTGCTAAACTAAATTTTAAACTGTTTTACAATCGGGTCTGACCCGTTTCCTATTTTCTCCTCTCTTGTATATATATATATATATATATATATATATATATATATATGTATATATATATATATGTATATATATATATATGTATATATTACAGGTGCCCAGCCACAGGGGCGTCATGGTTAGGATTCTTTGGAAGGAACGTGTTGCGGCTTAGGTGGGAGTTGCAGGCATTTTACTTAGACGACCTCATTATTGATTCCACTCCTAGTTCTATTTTATCCAGTTGGGCATGTGTCGCCCTTTTCCCTTATTCAGTTGGGTTTTTGTCAGAGATTGTGATTCATTTACTTTCAGTATTTCTACTTTGAGATTTGTTACTGTCAGGATGTTTTCCTTTGAAGTTCTAAAGTTGGAATTAGTTATTTGAATGCTTAAATTGCTTGGATTATCTTTTTCAGTCTTGTTATTGTGTGACTCTTAAACTATGAATTATGAAAGGTTTTTATTATTGCGTTTAAATTAAATATGGAATTAATGTTTTAAAATGTTTTGTCACTTAGCGTAATTATTTAGGGTGTTTAATTTGAAAAGTTATTTTTGCGACAGTGATGCTAAGAATGAACCAACCGTTCACCTTGGTTATAATTTAATAAAGGACTGATCACCCGGTATTTAATTAGGCGGGGTGTCACAGGTGGTATCAGAGTATCAGGTTCTAGTGTCCTTTAGGATATGTACGTCTTATCTCGTTTCCAGCTTAGCGTCTTTGATTTAAAGCCCTAACATTAGAAATGTTGTATTCATCTTTATGCGTTGGAAATTCGTGGTTTTGCGATTTGTCGATGTGAATGTTGAACTTATCCAGATTATTTTAAACTTTCAGATGGCCCGTCAAGACGAACAAGCTAATGTCATTGGGGAAGTTAATGAGCAAGGACAACTCACACCTCAGGTGTCTCCGAAGAGGGTATCAATCGCCGAATTTGCAGGCATTGTGGCACAAGCAGTTACCACTGCAGTCTTACAGTACCACGATCGCAGTATGCAGTTCAGAGGAGGCAAAAGACCTAGAGAGATTAGTCAATTTCATATGACTAGAGTTGCCAATTGTGCGAAGGCATCGAAATTGCGGCAACAAACCCCTCAAGACCAAGACGACTACAGAGGTAACAAAATTTACGTAGAGAGCCAAAAGCGTGAGGGTCAACCAAGTCGGGGTCAGAATGAAGTCACAAAGAGGGGTTTCAAATGTGGAATGGACAGTTATAAACGTCAATCTTGTCCGAATCAGACTGGAGAGAAACTCCAACCCGACCAGCGAGAAATTTCAGAACTCTGCTATAAATGTGTGCAACCGGGTCATAAGTGGAAGGATTGTCCTCAACCTGACATCGTTTTCCCTCAAGTTGCTGAACAAGGCCAAGGAAAAGGCGAAACTAGACAATCGTGTAGTAAAATGAGACAGTTTCGAGGCAGGTGCTTCAAATGTGGCAAGTATGGCCATAAATGTCAGGATTGGCCAGAAGGGAATAGGGCCCCACGACAGCAGGGTGCCCGTAATAAACCGCAGAGGCCAACTCTACCAGCTATCCCAGCAGTCTCATATCAGCAAGGGCAACTGCAGTATGGACGTGTCTATAACGTCCACCAGGCAACAGCACCTCAGGCACCAACCACGATACAGGGTACGTTTCCTATACATGTACTATGGATCGAGTTTTATTTAGTACTGGGGCGTCACACTATTTTATAGCTCCTCATTGTGCACGAGCCTTAAGGTTATTAGACACGACAAAGAGTACAGTGTCGTGCGTAGACTCACCATTGGGGAAAGAGCCTTTGATTTTCTATATTTAACTGGGTGTAGATATAGAAATGGGTAGCTTCACTTTACCTGCGGATATGCTGGTGTTAAATATGCATGAGCACAATGTCATTATTGGCATGCTAGATTTTCTGATAGGAGTATTGCCTTTGCCATTTCGGGACAGAAGATGTGTTTGGTGGCGATGCCTCGCCCAGAGGAAGGACTAGCCAAGGTGTTTGGCAAAGTAGAAGTATGACTTTTATCCTCAAAGGATGAGGCGTGTTTTAGGTGACACGAGCAAGTCACTATATTTTGTTTATTGCTAGATTAGCGTGTGGGACGAGTTTAATGTGTACAATTATAAACATTACTATTATGTGAATATTTTCCCTAGTGTAACGGGATTATCTTTAAGTGCTACCCGCGGAGGAGGAATGGGTGTATTACTAGTGTTATATACTTTATTGAGAGTACTCGCTTTAGTGATGTGATACACGAGTATGATGTTGTCTTAGTTACAACTTTATAGTAATAGTATAATACCACGTATTTCTGAATATTCTATTTAATTCAATTGGAGAATTAAATGAGAAAATACGACTTAATTTAAATTACGTAAGAGGAGTAATTTAACGAGATTTATTAAAAATTATAATTATGGAATATTAATCGCGAGATAGATACCGATTTATATTGCCTCATTATATTTAATTAGTGAGTGGTAAATAGTTACTTAACGCGTGTAGACCGTGTTGGGGTGAGAACGAGTAATATTTTTTAAGTGACTCAAATGATAATTTAGAGGTCACAGATGAGTCCGGAAGGGTCAAATTAGTCAAAATAGTATACACGGGGTACTAGTTGAATCTCGGGGTAATTTTGGACTAAACCGAGACCGTTCGGGGGCGTTTTGGTCTTTTAACATGAGAAGGTATGGAGACCTACGAATTTGAGAGCCTTTTATCATCCGTATGAAAGAGGGATTAGGGTTAGAAAACCCATGTAAACACCAATACCTTTAGAGAGAAGGAGAAAACCATTCTCAAGGCTTAGAAGATGCTTGTGAGGAGGTTGGGTTTGGATCTTGCACCCTAGGAGCCAAAGGAGGAAGGATTGAAGAAGAAAAGCATCAATCCATCATCAACTCCACGAAATCAGATTCCCTCTGTCAAGGCAAGTTGTTTATTGCAAAAATTATAAAGTTATAATACCCATGTGTAGGGTTTTTGAGTAGTTTTGTTAAATCAATATCTTGATAGGAGAATAATGATATTTATACATGTTGGAATAGGAATCGCATGTAGAATGATTTAACATATGTAGAGGATTAATATTCAGAGTAGACTTGATGATTATTTCGGAATAAAATCTAGGTTTTGAATGAATATATGGGAAGAACACCATAACTAGGGTTTTAAGAAATTCAGGGTTTAATTCAATATTTCTTTAAATGAACTGAGGTTTTGATGTATTTGAGACGTTAGAAATTGTCCGAGTATATGTGGAAACACATTAGGATCATTGGGTCGAAGTTTGGTGGACTATAATGAAGTTTGGAGATTTGTTAATGGAGGAAGAGGCTAACGAAGAAGATGAACTGCGCCTGTCCCTGTTCGATCGATCGATCTTGAATGTCGATCGATCGACTAGGTCGATCGATCGAACCCAGCGGTCGATCGATCGACGTAAGTTGTTTTTCCCGAATTTTCCGTGTTTAAGGTTTCTTTGATTTCCGGGAATGAATGAGCATCCTAGGATTTATATTATACTTATATGGGAGTGAGAATAAGACTAGTAGGTATATTGTCGAGGTCCGATAAGGCCATTGGGTGTAGGACTTGGATTATGGACCGACGAGAATAATCCGATTTAGTAGAGTATCGGGAGAACTCGGAATTGAGTTACGAGGCGAGGTAAAGTCAATTCAAGTAATAGGCCAGTAGGGTAAGTAATAACTACTGAAATTACAAGTGAGGGGTAACTAGGACCCTTAGAGTTGTGTGAATACTCAAATAAATGCGATTAATGAGATAAATCGTAAAGCGAATATTGTACGGTAGATATAAGAGATTAAAATATTACGTACGAACATAATTAATAGGTCGGGCGTGTACCTACTGAATTATATGATCTTTTAGGTTGAGAGAAGTATACCTAAATTAACTATGTTAGGGTCGATGAGATATTACGAACTAACATAGGGTTATTATATGTTTGGGGTCGATGTAAAATGCCGAACCAAACCTTTGAACTGGTGGCGTGATGAAAGAGTCCGAGCCAGAATTTGTGTATATAAATAATTGGGGTCGATATATCATTCCGAACCAATCTTACTTGGGGTCAATGAATCATTCCGAACCAAGAGTCCTTTACGTGTGTGAAAAGGACAAAATAGTAATGACTGATATTTAGTATATATTGTGTGTGAAATATACACTTGATGATATTCTACTTCTGTGTATTAGTAGATTGATATATATTATGTATTTAAAGATACATACCGAACTGGTAAGTTAAGTAGTGAAACTTAATTACGAAGCGTAACGTTAGATTGAGAATATCTATTTAGTAATTTAAGTAGTGAAACTTAATTACAAAAGTGGGAAGATAGAAATTGTGATAATTGTAGAAATTTATTAGTGAAACTAAATGAGAAGTTTTGAAACACAGCATCGGTGAAATGTTACTTGAGTATTAATTAACCTTCGCGAGATGTTAATGAAATGGATGTACTGTGTGGGCGATACGAGAACTTAAGTATAGATAAGTTCAGATGATTACTTAGTACTAGTTAGCTTGGAAGATATGGCTAGGTAGGCTAAGTGTAGAACGTTAAGTGTGCACCAAAGATGAGGGGTGAGTAAACTCAAGAGAGTGTACGAGAACCTAACATGTGTAATCAATAACCGCATTTTTATATTGTGATAAACGCTTGTTAAATATTTTCAAAATGTTTTGAGTACTAACTCTTGCTATAAAATATTTTCAAAACCTTTTAGGTGTCCAGCCACAGGGACGCAATGTATGATGATTTCCTTCCAGGGACTCGAAGTTGTAGCACAGTGGATGCTTACAGGATTTTGATTAGACGATATCTCTCATTCAGATCTAGTGCAGGATCTCACACTATTCTTTGTATGGACTTGTGGTCCGGTATCAGTCTCAGATGTTTAGTTTCAGACTAGTGGTTGTTCTTCTATTATTTGTGGGATTTTAGCCGATAGTTTATTCGGTATTACTCTTATTCTTTTGTACTCACACTTTGTTGATTGGGTTATAGTACATGGTTATTTTTATACTTTGTTCCGCATGGTTTTGATTTATCTGTTTTAAGAAAGATAAAATTTGGCACCGGTCTAATTTTTACTTGGGGGATTAGTAATTAAAAAGTTTTCGACAGTGATGTTAAGAATGAACCATTTGAGAAACATGTTTTAATTTAATAAATGCCTGATCACCCGATGTTTAATTAGGCGGGGTGTCACAAATAGTTAGTACGATAGTAGGTAGTTATTGCAAGTCTATCGGAATGGTTGCATTAGTGCAGCATGTTTTGTTCTGGCGAGACCTCACCTACGAGAGGGTCGGACTCGCACTTATATTATCTATTCTAGAGACTTTAGAGGGGATAGTGGGCTCGAGATATTCGATTCTGGTGTGTGTGGGGACTTTGCTGTTATGATTCAGTATATATTGGGTATGCTGTTGAGCGAAAAGATTTGACTCATTATTATGTGGAGCGCTCAGGACTTGGTGATAGGTAGAGAGCACTGATATATCTACCTTTTAGAGATGTGATAGTTAAGAGTTAGACTCATATGTTTGGGATCAGGATTTTGAGAATCCTGATTGTATGTGTACGAGGTTTGCGAATAGTGATTACCACCAATACTGGATGATAGTGGATTGGCGAAATGTTCTTTGTGTAGGAGTAATTACGTGAGGTGATGAGATTTTTCTGTCAAGAGACGGAATAAAGGGGTATATGTTATGGACGGAGGGCCTAACAGATTTCGATAACCGACAATTCTAGGTAGTAGTGTATCGGGGGAGTTCCTTGTTTGGATTTCACTTTGCGAGACATCCCACGCATGAAACTTAGCGTAAAGTAGGAAATAGGGAGATGTTTGGTCGTTAGTCCATGAGTTCGGTACCTCGATCGTAATAGGAGCAGGTAATTAAATATATAAGTTGGGAGTTAAATTATAATTTAAGGCCAGTGGAGCCAGTGTTGTGGTAAGAAAGCATTGGAAGTTTTGTTTTATCACTACGAGTTGAAGGATGGAACGATGATAAGGAGAATTTAAAATTTCAATTTCTAGAGTAATTGGGAAGACCCGAGTGTTGTAACCGCATTCTGAGCACAAGGGAAATAAAGAACTTGGATGATTTTTAGCATGGATTATCTGGGAAGAATTTTTCAAAACCAGAGAGAAGGTTTGTATTTATTTTGATGTATAGAGCATTGGTGAATTACTTTAGTTATTATATTTATTCGTGAGAATTGTTGTACTTATATGAAGAGATTGAGATTTGTGGTTTCTCTTTTGTTGTTGTGGGATTTAGATGCTTTATACCTTGTGATATTATGGATTTGTGTAGTTTTACCGATGAGTAGAGCGTCGTTCGCTCTCCCCGGGCGGTCGGGGTGTTGCAAAATGCTGACATCCTAGTTAGCTGATGTTAGAATAGTCAGAGTGGAAGGTACGTGGGAATGGACGTGTTGAATATGTGTTTGTGGGAATAGCATAACGAAGTGGAAGTGGTAGAATAGATTAAGCGTCGTGTGAAAGACGATAAATCCATATATATCAGTGCGATCAGAGTAGCACACCCGAACTTGGTTGGAAAGCTGTGGGATGCCATTTAAAAAGGGGTATTCCTTGAGAAGGGTAGAATTTAATTATTATGGAGAACACTCGGAGAGTTGTAATTAGTCAAATGTTGAGAGCAAGTTGCGCGTACAAAGAACGATGATGTTAGTATGGTATAAAAGGTCCAAAAGTGCACATCGTGGAGAAAGGTGCACGGGTCGGAACTTTCGGTATACGCCAAGGAAAGAAGGGGAGTATTAAGTGTCCCTTAATGTGAGTCATTTCAAGTGGAAATCGATGTCGAGCGGGACATAGTGAGTAGTCTCTGCATGCACCACTCATAGATAGAGATCGGTTGGAATAAGAGGATCAACTAGAATATTTTGTGGTTATCAACAATTCTTGTAACGGAAGAGGGCGATAAAGTCGGTAAAATTCCTTGGATGGGTTGCCATCTTCAAGGTAAGATCAAGGGTTCATCCGAACATGTGGAGCAAGTCGCCCAAGAAGGAAGTGATTGATATTCCTTTGGGGTAATTCACAATATTAACTAGTGTGCCCCAGTCTCCCTTTGAAAGTAAGGGATCGCGCCGGTACGTGGTCCTAAACGGTATTATTTTCTAAATCGGGATGAGATTTGTGAATTCCACCTTAAAAATGGGATTTCAGGAAACAGCGGAGGTAACGTTTTGTTTTGAGTAGGAGGTATCACCCATAGCCGAGGAGTAGGCGCACGGTGATTAACGATTAGTGGAGCCGCGTGAGGGTAATTTTAGAATCTTGGTGATCATTTCGTTTCCACAACGGATATAACTAGCAAGTGAAGTATAGTATGGTAGAGTTCCATGGAAGCACTCGTACCTGTTTGTCGTGAACGAGGTGCTTATTGAGGTTTTGGTGTGGAAGAACCTTAACTATTCTCCTTCTGTATGTTTAGAAGTGAGCGGATAATCAGAATTTTGGATTGGTTGAGTTAGAATCTGATGTTTATGGTGGAATTACCACGGCTGTTTTAGGCAAGCAAATTGTGGTCAAATGTTCGTGTGGTTTCTCTCAGAATGGGAGATTTGTGTTTAGATGAATACGAGTAATTGTCATGTAGTGAGGTGCAGCCTCCCAATAATGTTGAAATAATGGGAGTCAATGATGTATAGACTCGTTTTATGCGAATGTTGTGGGATAGGAGAATATTGTGGAAGTGTCGTTCATGAGAGTGTTAAACAAGCTTGATGTGAAACGGGGGCTATAGTGATTGGGCGCCTTACTTTGAAGTTAGTTTGCATACTAATAAGGTATCCAAAATTGTTTTACCGGATATGCCTTATTTTCCGAATTTCGGGACGAAATTCCGTTATTAGGGAGGAAGTATGTAATACCCCGTATTTTTATAGCTTTTAAATTTGGGGATTTATTAAATTTAAATTGAGATATTAATTTAATATTAATCCGGAAATCATTTAAATATTTACTAGCGTGATGAGAGTTAGTAATTATTGGAATTTTGTTGTAAATTACTTTATGGGTAAAGTAAGATGTGTAATTAAATTTAGTAAAATTATCATGAGAATATAATTTGATAATTTTGGAAATTTTATCGGGACGCGCCTGTGTCGTGTCGGGATTAAATTCGCATTAGTAAAAGTGAATAAACTATAAGTCACCCGTATGGTCATTTTGAGTGCGCCAATGTGTCCGTAAGGGTAGAGATAGTCAAAATAATGTACCCGTGATTGTAGTTTGGGTCTCGGGACGTTTTTAGGCCTAATTAGCATCCTGGGAGGGCGTTTTAGACATTTTGTATTTTTGAGCATGGAAACCCACGAATTTTCTATGGTTATATCAGATGATAGGGGTTATCTTTAAGGGTTAGCATAACTAAAAACCAAGGACGGCCATTGGAGAGGAAGAGGAGAAGTTTTCCAAGGAATTCTAGGGCAAGAACTCCACCGTTTGCACCGCCGTCACCGCCAAATTGTAGATCGCGCGACGAGGATCACAACCACACAAATTTCTTCCACAAATCAGAAACAAATATTTCCAGGCAAGTATCTATCTTGCTTTATTTTAGTTAATGCTTCAATGATATTAGTCTAGGGTTGATTAGGACTAGTTTTTGTGAAAGAAAGCATATATTGGAGACTCGAATTTACATGTTGTAGAGGTAAAGATCGTGTTCTGGAAATCTATTTCATATGTAGAGGTTGAACCACGAATTTGCATTGAGTTAGGAGTAGAAAATTCGGAAAAAGAATGGGAAGAACTAAGTTAAAGAAAATATTAGGGTTATTGAGATTTATAGAGATTTTGCCCCTTTTAATTCGTTATACTTGATGAAAACTCACATGTCTTACGTAGAATATTAACTATTTGAGTATATAACACTTGTAGTATCGTTTGTTGGGAGTTTGGGAGTCAAATATGATGATTTGGATGAGTTTGGAATAGGATTCCCGTAACTGGTATTTCTGCAGTTTTGCCATAACTGCTTGATCGATCGATTGACCCAAGAGCATCGATCGATCGATGGATCAATCGATCGAGCCCCTACCATCGATCGATCGACCCCTCCTGAAAACCTCATATTCCCTTTTTAAATAGCTTATTTCGATTTAAATGAATAGTAATCTCTGGACATTATTGTTAAAACATTTTGGGACATAAAGGGGACCAGTAGGGCTTTATAAAAATGGAGCATTTTATGTAAGACGAAATTAGGGTTAACGGGGACTGAATTACACTTAAGAAATAATGGGAACCGGTGTCTAAAGGAGTGAGGCGCGTAAGGAAGTTACGTCAAAAAAATAAGGAGATACCTATTAAAATTATACTTAGGGAGATAGGATACTACAAGTGATACGAAATAACTTTGGAATAATCCCATAAATAAGAATAAAAGAGACGAACCGTTATACGGGATAATCTAGTAATGTGTACTAAGAATGAATATCATAAGTATGGGTCGTGGGTGTACCTAATTTAGAAATGGGAATGGTGGTATACATATATATGACTGTGTTTGTGCATATACTATATACGTGTAAAAATCATGCCCGCGCTAAGGTTACCGCGCCGGGACAGTCTTATCTCGATGGGACCTTTATGGGGGATATTGACTTGTACCCTAGAACATAGGAATCCTTGGTACAGGCTATCGGATCGATAGTCAGACGGTCCTAAGAGATGTGAGGGTATGTGCTGACCTCTTAGTGACTTGGAACTATGCTTCGCCTCAAATTTGTATGTGTTTTGTGTTAATACAATTCGAGAGTGATTTCGAACTAGTATTTCCCTTAGTACGAGTGATACGGGGACTTGATAACAGAGTATGCCAGCACCATAAATTTATGTGGGGTGCCAATAGTATATATATATATTGCGAGAGTGATTGATATATATATATATATATATATATATATATAGAATTTAAATTGGGAAAACTTTCTGCTGAGATTAAAAGTATTTGAGTAATGAATAAATATTCCGAATTTATAAATGTTTGAAAAGTTTGGGGCAATACTGAGAAACTTTATAATAAAATGAGATTTATGTGAGAGCTTTGCTTTCGGAAATTAATTATCTTAACACTAGAAATTGTCGGCATGAAACCTTATGAGTAAATTTAAGATAAGTTAAATTGTTGGGATTAATAGTGCGGTAGGTGTGCACATTAGAAGAGAGGTGAGAATTTCTCAAGAGAGTGTCGCATACTAATATGATTGTTGCATTAGCCGGTAAGCATTTTAAATACTTGCTAAACTAAATTTTAAACTGTTTTACAATCGGGCTCTGACCCGTTTCCTATTTTCTCTTCTCTCTTGTATATATATATATATGTATATATTACAGGTACCCAGCCACAGGAGCGTCATGCTTAGGATTCTTTGGAAGGAACGTGCTGCGGCTTAGGTGGGAGTTGCAGGCATTTTACTTAGACGACCTCATTATTGATTCCACTCCTAGTTCTATTTTATCCAGTTGGGCATGTGTCGCCCTTTTCCCTTATTCAGTTGGGCTTTTGTCAGAGATTGTGATTCATTTACTTTCAGTATTTCTACTTTGAGATTTGTTACTGTCAGGATGTTTTCCTTTGAAGTTCTAAAGTTGGAATTAGTTATTTGAATGCTTAAATTGCTTGGATTATCTTTTCCAGTCTTGCTATTGTGTGACTCTTAAACTATGAATTATGAAAGGTTTTTATTATTGCGTTTAAATTAAATATGGAATTAATGTTTTAAAATGGTTTTGTCACATTGCTTAATTATTTAGGATGTTCAATTTGAAAAGTTATTTTTGCGACAGTGATGCTAAGAATGAACCAACCGTTCACCTTGGTTATAATTTAATAAAGGACTGATCACCCGGTATTTAATTGGGCGGGCTGTCACAGGTGGTATCAGAGCATCAGGTTCTAGTGTCCTTTAGGACGTTGGGACATGAGAAATGCTACGATACACCGGATGCCAATTTTGAGGATGCGGCTAGTCTTGAAATAGTTGAGACAGTCAAAATAAGTGCCATATTGTATTTTTGGGTTCCGGACACTTTTAACAGGTTATGACTTAATTATGTAGTTACGAGTCATTTTAATGGTGTATTAACATTTAAAGAGGGGAATTTATACTTGGGGCACGATTTAAGTCTTCCAACCCCTTTTATTTCTCTTATATGTTCCTAAACCTAGAGAGAAAGAGAATTTGGGGAAAAGAAGAAAAAGAAGAGAAAGAAGAAGAGAAGAAGAAATTTGGGGTTTTGATCTTGCATCTACCGGAAAGAAATCCGAGACTACAAACTTGAGGCAAGTTTCTTACTTGCTAGTATATGATTTAATGTGGATAATTTGTTGTGATAGTTGTGTAATGGGTGAATTGGAGAAATTATTAGGTTTTGGCAAATTTTGATGTTTGATCCTTAAATCTTGTATTTGTGTGATTTAAGTTGGTAATATGGGTTTATTGTGGTGTATAATTGTTGTCGGTAGGTTGGTGGTTGATGAGAATGAAGGGAGAATAGGAATAAGGGTTTAGGTTTTTGGATTTGGCATTGTAGAAGAAGAAATTTTTGAGGGTCTGATAGGCGCGGTCGACCGCGGTCCCAGGACCGGTCGATCGGCCCTTAAGGGGGAGGCACACTGCTTTCTTCGTTAAGTATAAATTTGAAGCGTGGTCGACCGCGGTCCTAGGACCGGTCATGCAAAAATGAGCTTTCTGCTTTCTTTGTTACGCAAAATATGAGAGGTGCGGTCGACCGCGGTCCCCTGACCGGTCGACCGGTCCCCTGTTTTTCACCCTAAATGGTTTAGTTTCTTCTAGTTTCTTTCTTTTAAGATAGGGACTTAGGAACCTTCCTGAATGAAGTAAAACTAGAGTATTAGAGTCTAGAAATGATGTATTTAGAAACCTAAGTAGAAATGAGAGTCGGGGTTTGGTGTGGGAATTGATTTAGTTAGTTAATTTAGACGTAGATAAATGATTCTTTTATAACATGAGTCAGTTTAGGTAAAAAGGGAAATAGAGTGATTTAATGTGGGTTTTTATAATTGGGTGTAGTGATATTATACCTTATGGTTTAAGGAATGAATGTTAATACATAGAGATTTGTATGGGAGATGATTAAACATTGAGGTTTATAATGATGATATCAATCACGTATGACTCCGGATAAAATGTAATGTATATTTTAAAATGAGATCAAATTGTGAATGATAAAATTGGATATACACACCTCTCTAAATGCTATCATAGGGGAAGTACGCGCATGAGGTGAAGTCCCCTGGTTAGTGAATGCAGGGTGAATATAGTCCTCGGCCATAGGACCGGTTATTATATATTGTGATTATTGTGCGAAGTGAATTAATTATGGGTGTGGTTATGACTCACTGTCGCACGTATATGGCCGCTTCCCGACGTCACGCGATGTAGGATGCCCAGGTTGTCCTTGTTCGATAGGCCCTGGAAGATGATAGCCATTTAGGGGCGCGTCCAGTGGGGAAACTCGGAAGGACGGTCTTAAAATCATTATATGATATGAAATATAACTATTCATAATAATGTGGGACATTATTGATGGCAAAGCACTTTATGAAATAAATTGCTTTAAATACATTTCCTGAAGAGAAAAAGGGAAATGTGAAGTTATGAGATGTAAAACTGAATTGGTGAAACATTTTGTGAAATAAATTGCTCTATATATGTTTCCTAAAGAAAAAGGAACTGTGCATTTAAGTTGTGTAAAACTGAAATGAAATCTCAATAAAGTGAAACTTAGATATTTCTCTCATGCGTATATGAACATTGAATAGTGTCATTGATATTGCGTTTGGTTGTGCTTTTCAAATTTAGAGGTGAGAATTCTTATCATTATATGTGAGAGCGAGTTCAGTTTATGATTGATGATAAAATATTCATAACTGCCATGCATTTTATACACATGGTGATCATATAAAAACCGGGCCCTAACCCGTCTATATTTCTTTGTTTTGCATGAATTCTATATTCGCCCAGGTGCTCTACCGCAAGGACACCCGTATTGATATTGCGTTTGGTTGTGCTCTACCGCAAGGACACCCGTATTGACCTCTCCAGCCATGTGTCGTGGAGCTATAACATTTTGCGGATGTTGTAGGATATTCGTTGTAGACGCTTCCATCTTTTTGTACTATATCCATGATCAGTCTTCATATTCGGATGTGTTGCCCAAGTTTTGCATCTGTTTAATATAATGTGATATTTAATCTTAATACTCAGTGTAACCTATTTGTATTGGTTTGTTAACCGACAGCTTATTCGGTTATTTTATTGTGCATAATTGTTATACAGCTACTCGTTTGTTTTTTATATCCACCTTCTTTTCCAAAGATATTGTTAAAAGGATTTTTCTTAAACCTATAAGTTAAATTTTGCCAGTCTGTTTTCTAAAATAATTGGTGGTTATCTCGTATTTTTATTTTAATGACAGTGATGCTAAGAATGGACCATCTATGATTCCTGTGATTATTGCAGTATTGGGCTGGCCACCTCTTATTTTAATAGGCGGGTTGTCACATCGATTTCTCACTGAATTCAATCCAAACAGTACAACTATGAATTCTCTTTACATGTAATCTGACCGTTAAGTAACAAAGTGGTCATATAGGTCGTTCCGTCCATTTAAAAGACAAAGTTATAAGCCAAATCTATAAGTGATATCTTGCCTCATCAATGTATTAGGGACCTTTAGGATTTATTAGGGGGAGATTTGGATTTAATATGAAGGTTCTATGGGCGTTAATTGCGAACATAATTGATTTGGGATCGAAGAGAAGTTCGCAGAAGAATTCAGCCGGCAAAAGAGGACCCTACTATAGCGGGGCTCCAACCCGCTATAGCGCCCTTGGGGGCCGCTATAGTGGCCGGTTCAGGCAGTATATGAGAAAAGGGAGCTACTTTTATTTTTATTTTATTTCTTTTGTGTTGGTCAGTTCCTTGGTTATTTCACTTTAGTTCAGTCAATTACAGATATGTATAGTTTAGAGATGTGAATATATATATATATACAATTGGAAATTTGGGAAATTCTAGGGGTTTTACCTAATTCGGAATTTAGGTTAGTAAACCTACGTTTATTTGGAAAATCTGACTTTGGGCATTCGGACGGTATTTGGGTATGTGAGTGATAATGCGATATCCTATATATGTATTGTGCTGCATATAATTTTTTGTGGATGTAAACATACCATATCGATTTGGCTCGTAGGGAATCTATTGGTTACGTTTGTGAATTTAAATGGATTCTAGGAGTGGATAGCGCGCTCGTGGCTGATGTGTGGAGTTCGATGTTATTGGTCATGCCAGTTGGTCGCGTCTCATGACGGGAAGATTTGAATGACTTGATCCATCGGACGGTTTAGTAGGTGACTAGATGATGGTGTGACTGCGTGGTGATCCTCCATTCTTTTGTGTGGCATGTATTAAATTCGTTAGGTACGGGACACCTATAGATTTATCGATAGAGGCACGAGACCGTCCTCGAAGGTTGAAGCCTTCGTGTGGTTTATGAAATTATATTTATATTGTATAGTCCAGTGATAGACATATTATTTAAAGATACTGCGAGTGGTTTATATTTATATTGGATGAGATTACTAAGGACATACAAGAAGATGTCCCATGGTGTATGTTGTTTGCAGATGATATAGTTTTAGTAGACACTTCAAAGGAGGGCTTAGCGATGAGAGTGGATACTTGGAGAGAAGCCTTAGAGTCTACGGGACTAAAAATCAGTAGAAATAAAACGGAATTTATGGAATGTAAATTTAATAATGAGGTGTCAGATAACATAATGTTAAAGATTGAAGAAAAAGTGATAAACCAAACTAATAAATTTCGTTATTTAGGTTCAATGTTACAAAGTAACGGGGATATTAATGAGGATGTTACGAGTAGAATATCAATTAAATGGAGACAAGCGAGTGGGGTGTTATGCGATAAGAGGATAACTAATAAATTAAAAGGAAAATTTGATAGAACAGTTGTTAGGCCAGCGACCCTATATGGAGCGAAGTGTTGGGCGTTAAAAAAAAACATAACCAAAGTCTCCATGTTAGTGAAATGAGGATGCTCCGATGGATGATAGGAATTACTGAAAAGGACAAAATTAAAAACCAATACGTGAGAGAAAAGTTAAGAGTAGCTTCCATTAGCGATAAATTAAGAGAAAGTAGACTTAAGTGGTATGGATATGTGTTGCATAGACCAGTAGATGCCCCTATAACAAGGGGAAGATTATTGGACATAGAAGATAAAAAAGAAAGAGGCCGCCCTAAACTATCGTGGGAGAAAATTATTAGGAGAGATCTTAAGGAATTAAACTTGAATGATAATATTGCATGTAATAGATTAGAATGGAAGAGGAGAATCCATGTGGCCGACCCCATATGATGGGATTAAGGCAAGGATGATGATGATGATGATGACGACGACGACTACGTCGCATTATTGTGTGTATTATGACATCATCTATATCTTACGATTTGGGTGACATGAGTGAGGATTGCACTAAGTGGTACTCTTTATACCTAGTGGGTTTAAATTACAAAGTAATTGCAAAATAGTACAATAGCTTACCTGACAGTCTAGGAGTTGAGACTTATGTCACTTACGTTGACGGGTGAGGTATCTTTTGAATGTGAATGTCAACGGGTTAGCACGATTTCGGGATCTAACTCATTTATTGTCAAAAATCTATTCCAGATGTTCATAAGCAGGAGCAGCAGGGCTTCGCAGTAAGACTTGCTATCTTCACTTTCTAGTCATTTCCATTTCTAGATTAGGTTGTTATTTCCATTCAGTTATTATAGTATTCAAAATCATTTGACTCAATGGTTGTTTATTGACCATGTTGGTCTAGGATTATTTTATTTCAGTTGAGACTCATGAGATTGAGACGATGTCTATTTATTTTATTATGGTTATGGTGACAGTTTTGGTTTATCTCAGTATTTATATTTATTGCATCGCTTGTCGTGGATGTTTTAGTTTCATTAGTCTTTAATTCACCCTATCTTCGGTATATCGGAATGGATAACCGGCACATGGAAAATAGGGGGTGTTACAATTTAAATGTTGTTTCAAAGCTAGGGGATAACAAAACTGACAGTGGATCGTTGTCTGATTTTCATGCTTCAGTGGCAGCAGTGGGTATTATTGAACTATCTTACATGGTGTAATAATAGGGATAGGATGGCTCGCATTTGGGTTCATCCGGACCGTTTGTTTTGCAACGATCATGGAAAAATATGTTCACAAATGCTCGTGCCTCTCACTTAAATTAACTCAACTCGGATCATAGCCCTTTACTGCTAGATCTAACTTTTTAATCAGACTTGAAGTCGTGACCATTTTGTTTCCAAGATATTTGGGTCAAACATCATACATTTTTAGTAGTAAAGAACTCTCTACAGTTGGTACTCCTTTACAAGTATTTCCCCAGAAATTGAAGAGGCTTAAGAATGCGTTGAGAATGTATAACAAAGCTGTGTTCAAAGACGTGCTCCAAGAGGTGAGGCGGGCTGAGGAATTTTTGTCCAGAAAAGAGTGCATGATCAAATTTGCAAAATCAATTAGAGAAGGAAGAAATACTTGGGAAACAAAAAATGGTTACAAGAGGGCGAGATAGTATTAAGGCAGTTTTTCAAGCAATTGCCAACAACAGAATGAAGAAATTGACAGTTCATGGTTTCAAGGATAGGATAGCCAACGTGTGTGGATTACGGATGGAAATCGGGTGGAAGATTTTCTCGATGGTTTTTTTCAATCATTGCTGTCCGTACATAGTAGTACACAGATTGAGCCATCGCTGCTGGAGGCAATTCAAAAGGTCATAACAGATAGGAAAATGACCAGCTTGGGGCGGTTCCAACTAGGGCTGTGTTTTTTTTTCGAACTTTCCGATTCTTCCGATTTTAGATCCGATTTTTTCCAAATTTGGAATGAAATTTTAGTTTTCTGATTTCCGATTTTTCCGAAAAAAATCGGATCGGAAATCGGATATAATTCTGAATTTCCGATTTTTCCGAAACTATGCCGATCCGATTTTTCCGATTTTTTCCGATTTTTTCAGAATTATTTTCCGATTTCCGATTTTTTGAAAGTTTTCCATATCCCACATCGGTTGGGAGAGGGAGAGGGCTCCAAAATATGCTCTATAAAAGGAGAGTATCCTCCAAACTTCTACACAAATGAAAAAATGGGCCAAATCCTCGTGTATTTACATGTTGGGTTAAGCCATTTTCTTTGTTTCTATAAAATGAGAATTTCGAGTAATCGAAAATCCATAATTTATTTTTTTGAAATTTTGGAATTTCCGAAATTTCTGGATTTTTAATATATTTTGTGAATTTCCGATTTTTGCCGATTTTCTGATTTTTCCGAATTCGGAAATTTTTTTAATTTTCCGAAAAAATCGGATTGGAAATCGGAATTGTTATTTTATTTCCGAAAAAATTGAATTTCTTTCCGAATAGGCATTTTCCGATCCAATCCGATCCGATCCGGCCGAAACACAGCCCTAGTTCCAACAGTTGAGGAAGTGAGGGCTGTAGTGTTGGAGTTGAATGCATCGTGTGCAGACGCTTTTAATGGGAAACTTTACTAATAAAATATTTGTGGGACAATTTTATTTATGGATCTGCTTGAGGCAATGAAGGTGATTTTTGCAGGTCACAAGCTCCTGAAAATCTGGACGAGCGCCTCTATTGTACTTGTTCCCATGATTACGAATCTAAACAGTTACGGGGACTATAGGTCAATCAGCTTGTGTAATTTCATTAACAAAATCATAACCAAGCTTTTTGTGAACTGATTGAGTTTGTTGCCTTGGATCGCTTCTCCTCGCCAATATGGTGTTATTAAAGGCTGGTCAACTACCTAGAACGTGCTGCCAGCGCAGGAAATGAAAAAAAAAATACAATAAAAGCGGTGAGGGCGGGGCGATGGTGTTTTTAAGTTGAATATGACGATAGCGTATGATAGGATTTCGTGGCTCTTCATTTTGCAAGTTTTGAGAGCGTTGGCTTCAGTGAGATCTGGATAGACATAATTTGGCGGATTTTATCAAATTTTTGGTATTCAGTGGTGACTAATGGAGAGTTTAGGATTTTTTTCAAATCTGTGAGGGGAATGCGTCAAGGGGACCCAATATCTCCAGCCCTGATTAGTTGCTCATCATTTACGTATGATATTCTTACATTCTCTAATGAGAGAGACAGATTGGTTTGTACCTTGATGGATTTCCTGCATGAACTCTGGCAAGCTAATAAATAACTCAAAGATGACATTAACGTATTTTCTCTAAATATGTTTCAATAACGTATTACAAAAATGACATTAAAAAATTATCACTTTAAACGAACTGCACAAAACATTGCCAAAAAGAATAGAAGAGAAAAGGAAAAAGAGAGATTAGTTTAGCTGAGAATCCAACCAAAACATATATGTTACAGTTTTGGGTATACAAATCTAATAGCCTTTATTGGTGTCTTCATTCTTTCCCTGTCAATCTTTTTTTCCTTCATATAAACTCCCATGTGAAATACGCTAAATGAACTTTGATTTAATTAAAGGTGAACCATTTTCTTTTCTATGTATTATATTTCATGAACTTCAAGGGAAGGAAAAACTTCATACAGATCTAAAATCATAGCAAGCAAGAAATTCTGTAAAGTAATCAGGTTCACATGTGGAGCATTAACAAGAAAGCCTCATTCTCAATGGAAAGGAAGCCTCAGTCTCAATGGAAAGGTAAGTTCCGAAAGCACAGTCAGGAATCAGAAAGCTTCATCAAGTCGGAACCCAGATAATCTGTAGCAAGATATTGAAATACTATGTAAAATTACCAATTTCCTTCAAGTGCTTGTTTGAATTCCGACATACTAGGGGGCAAATAATCCTTGACGAAATCATGCTTCTTTGAGCGGCGGTATTTGAAAGTACCTTTAATAACAGTTAACAAATTAACGCCATCTTCCTGCAAACAACAAACATTTCAATCAGTTAAGCTCTACCATACTTCCAAAATATATTTTGAAGGAATTTGAGGCTCATCAGACTGAAGAAGGAATATTTTAGGTGTTCCAAAAGTGTAAGATGAAATGTTTAATAAATGTTATAGCTATAAGTTTGTACTTAGCATGTTTCACTTGACCAATAAGAGTAGGAGCAGTAAAAATATTCTTAAAGCAAGACTACAGGAGTAATGCTATTTATTAATGCAATGAGGAATGTACTCAAGTAATTTACTTCTCGTTTTTAGTTATCAAAGCAAACGCATTACAACTGATGAGACTTAGATATCGCATAATTATACCTTGGTTTACAAGAATAACTAAATCATTTTACATGGGACGCCCTATTGTTAGCTTCATTTGCTTCTCACTAGTGCTTATATCATGTGTGTTATAGCGTTAGAATGCAACTAGAGAAGAACAAGAAGTGCGAAGCTGATTAAGACAGATTTTGCAGAGTTTTCAAGCCATATCTTATCATCAATAATTTGAAATTTGCAGAAACTCGACACCGACTCACAGAAGAATAGTAAGTACATCTGTGGTCATTACAATGCAACCGTGCACCAATCGAAAGTCAGAATCAGAAGTTATGGCCGAAATCAAACAGCGTAAAGCTGGAAGTCAGAAAACAGCATGATCGATTTTGATGCACACAATCAATTTTATTGGACTTCATTTTGCAGATTCATGGCAACAAACAGAGTCTTATTTTAAATCAACTAGGAGCTTTTACGTATACATATAACTTAATCCCATACTAAGGCAAACCAGAATTTCGCCATATCTTATTTTCATCAAAAAACTAGTTTCTTCCGCAATTTTCCCAATGAAAATGCAGCTGGTGTGTGTGTCTGTGAAGGGTTTGGTATATAGGTAAATGGCCCTGCAACTTGATGAAGGGACTTGGTATATGGCTTCATTTGCAACTGACTACGTGAGGGATGATGGGCATTGACGAATAAACAGTAGCGATTCTGATGTAATGGGATGGGTGATAATAAATGTTTGGTAGTGAACAGTAGAGAGTGGAGAAAATTAGAAAGATGTAAAAGAAATGGATACAACCTGAAGTCTAGGTTTCGGCTTTATACCAATTGATGCAGAATGGTTGAGATAGAATGGAGAAGGGAGAAAGAAGGGGATACTCATAGGCTATGAAGCACGGATACTCTCGGGAGGTCACGTATTTGTTTTGGACACGTATGAGTCATAGGCAATTGGCACATGAGCCCAAAGAACAAATGCTTCTTAATCCAAAATACATAGCAAAAATCAAAATAACCATGAAAAATAAATCAAATCCCTATTATCAAGGAAGCCCTAGAAAGAAGCGCCGATTAAAAATATACCAGAAATAATGAAATCATAAACCACCTTAGTCAATAATAGAAACCTAAGTAAAATTACATATAGAATAAAAATCCATTTCCACTCCTTTGTAAATTTTCAATTATGTTCGTTATGTGCTTTGCATTATGGACCCTATTGGATTCGTGGCTGGTTTGTGATAATCCTAAGGATTGGACAGAAAAATTACCTGCATTTTTCAGAACCAATGTCTACCTTTCATTTATTGATGAATAGGGTAGTGTTTTAACTTCTTTGTTGTCTTTCGCTACGGCAGCATTTAGAGGATTGTCTAGACAGAGACTGGAGAACTATCCTCCTTTTTTCTATATTTTACTGACTTTTTTCCAGAACAATCTTTGTAGTTTGTATACCATTTCTTCTATCTCAAGATTATAAAAATAACAGTCCAGCTGCATCATAGAGCATTGAAAGAAGTGGAAAGAAAAAGAAGTTCACATACCAATAAAATACTATGTCCGTTGTCCTTGAAGTAACAAATTTTGCAGTTCTGCAATGAACTTTTAAGCCTTTGAGCTTCATCTCCACTGGGAAGCATACTATCTTTGCCACTAAAATCAAATACATCATCAATCTTAAAATTCTACGACTCTCAATCTAAATGTACAAATTCACAAGTATCTTATGTCCCAAATCTCATACATACACAAAAAATCAAAAGGAAATTTGATACAAAATTAAGAATTTCAAACACTAAAATTTTAATAAATAAATATAATCATCAACTCCTTCCCCTTCTTAACTATGAGAACTATCGAAAGAAATATTAAATGTCTTTACTCAGGAGAGGATAGCTTAGTTGGGGAACAAACAGCTGCGCTGATCATTGAAATTCAGGTCGCAAATATTAAAATAACATAGAGAAGGTTGTAATATAGGCTTTCGTATATGTCTCCCAGCTGTGCCAAATTATACAAACCATGCGGTCTTCATACAACGCACTGTAATATGTATACTCGTCACTGACCCAGAGGGCAGTAAAAAGATTTGGCAGCACATATCGGATTTGTATCAATTGATAGTTATCAATGCATTATTTTTGTAATGAACAAACTTATATTGATAGCAATAAAACTCACAAAGATATAAGGACAATAGGTCCCAGAAAAATAAAGTAGGATTAGGTAGAAGAAAAAACAAGAAGCAGAAAAAGAAAATCTGTAATATGGGACAGACAAAATCTAAAGAAAAATATGACTCCCACCCAAGCATCTTCCTATAACAAATTCTTCTCCCACCTGTGGAGTTTCGGCTCAGAAATTCAGCCCCATGTTTTCTGCCAAAAGGCACGACCAGCGAAGGTAGGGCTTCACTGCAGCGATGAGATGTGTCGCGGGCCGCAGATTGGATCAGCATTTTGGGTTTTTTCATGTGGAAACTCGCGGCCAACAAAGGTCAGGGTTCGCTGCAGTGAAGGAGCACCAGTTTCTGCAAAAATGGGTTTTAAGTGAGGGTTATTTTGGACACTTCTCCTATGGTTGCTCCCTTGTATAAATAGACCTCTTTCAGGGCTTTTAACCTAAGTTAAGAGCAGCTTTTATCATCACATCCATTGCTTGTATACACAGTGAGAGGATTGTGAGCTTGAAAGAGTTGTAATCCTTGTTGATTGAATCAAAGAAAGGAAGTCATCATCCGATAATGTAGCCAATTTAGTGAACCACGTAAATCGTCTTGTGTGCTTGTTAGTGTGTGTGTGATTCCTCATTACTTTGCATTTAGATTATACTCACTTGTTATCTCTTGGGTTGTTCTTTATCTTGGATCTTGGGCGTGCATAAATCAATCTATTGAGTGAGTATTCGCACACACCACCTACCCCCAACTAACCCAAATATAAGAGATGAAAGAATTCGACCCATAGAATATGAAGCCTATGGCAAGTGCCTCTATGAACCAATTTTTAATTCCACCAATTTGAATGAAGCCTGTACTTTCTCTTAATGATTGAACAAAAGTGTTTTATTTAAGTGGGAATGTCTATCCATAACCATTTTCAAATAACCAAAATTTCTTTTCATCAAAGCTCCCATCCCCAACCCTCCCTTCTTTTCTAGTCTAGAAACGTTTTTCCAATTAATAAGATGCTCCTTCTTTCCCTCCTGAAATAAAATCTCTCATCAATCTCTCTATTGCCTTCAGCAACTTTTACTGGTAGCCTAAAAAAAAATTAAAAAAACAAAAAAAAGTTAGAATACACAGTAAAAAAAATTACCAAAAAATATTAAATAAACTTATGTTGGAAAACTTGTAAATATAACTTGGTTTTAACACACTATTAGCGATTCAATATATATTAGATCTATGAAAACTTTGTTTGTTTAGGGTATTTATGCAGTTATTCAAATTAAAAGAATAAATGATATTTCAAAAATTGGCACCCAAATAAATAAAGAAAAAAGTGGAAATTAATGCATCCAAATATTTATTGAAAAATATAAATATTATTATTATTTTAGTAAGTTAGATATTGTTTAGATATTTATTAGGATTAATCGTTTAATTAGTTACCAATTTTAATTAGGTTATTTAGTACCTTTTTTAATTAGGAGACTTGCTCCCCAAGTTTAGGATTATCTATAAATAAGGCCTTTGTCCCTCTCTTGTAATCAAAATTACGATGGAGAATTAATTTATTAGTGAGATTTGAGTGAAAATATGGTTTAATTACTATTATTAGTAGTAGTAGTAGTAGTAGTACTACTACTACTACTACTACTTCTAAGTTGTGAAGCAAAATATAGAAGAAAGATGTGGATAGATGGAAGGATGAGAGAAAGAGAGATGAGCCTAATGGCATAAGCCTGCCCGACTAAGCAATAACATATTTCACTTAGTTATCTCCCGTCCATTTGAAATGAAATAAAGAAATTTTTCGGATCCGCCCACATGTTCCGTTTTCACGTTATGAATTTTTCATCTTACAATTTAAGGATGGTTACACACTTATCTCATTTTCTCTTCTTCACTCTCGTGGTTTGTGCAAACTCTAGCCAGGTTTTATTTTAAAAAAATGCATTAAGATAAACTGATTATTTGAACCTTATTTAAACCATGTGCAAAATATTAAGGCTCGACACGAACCCACGGTGTAAGCCACAACTAAGATTGGTAATTCAGTCTCCCCATTGATTGAGTTCTTCTCTCTCTCATGTTTTCGTATCCTTGGGTTACTCAAATGGGTTCGGTCACTTTTATTTTTCCACATTGAGCACAAGAAGTGAGTATTATAAGGACTTTTTATGACGCGTTCGGTTTGCGGAGTCCATGAAATGAAAATTATGAGTCACTGAATGTGGCAAAATAAATGGGGTTCGGACCCCAATTATTATATGTGCCTTTCTCAGAGTAGACATAGCATAAATTATCTCTAACAGTATGCAGAGAGTAAGATGTAGTGAGGTTATTTTGTAATTTCTATCAAGGGTATTATTGTAAACTTTCGTATCATTTAACCCTAGTTCACTATTGTATGTATTTATATGATATGTGGGTGCAGGGCTTGAGTCTTAAGAAGAGAGCTCAGCCGCGACAAGAGGGCTGATGACAGGCCACAGAGGGGTTATTGTGGAAATAGGGTCGAGCGAATGTTGTGGAATGTGGCATGACTAGGCAAAGACCCTAGAATGAGGCTGTAATGTGTAGAGGTCATAACAAGGCCCTGTCGCGGAGGAAAATGTGGTTTGGATGATTGAGGTTGGAAGAGGTCGGGATCTTGATTGATGTCTATCTTCTGGGTTGACAATTGCCCCTTGGTCACGAAATCGTTTAGCTATTTAGGATTCGGGGTGGTTTGGGGATTGTGAAGTTGTTTTCTCTTGTCTTGAGTTCTCTTTCCACCTCTTTGCACATATTATTGCTTCATTCTTTAGTCGCTTTTGTTATTCCTGGAGATATATTAGATATTGGTGAATATGCTAACTTGACAGGTCTTATATGAGGAGATTTGGTTCATCCTTTGCTGAGCGATTTGAATATAAAGAGATTTGGTTCACCCTGTTATATTCTTGGATTAATAAGGTTAGGATCTAAGGAAGTCTGGTAGGTCGCGAACAACCTAGGGAGTATATAGAGGCCGAGGCCTAATTTCATAATTGCAATTCAATAGCTTTAGTGATCTTTTATATTGTTATGTAATTAAGGCCAATTGTTTAGGTCACGAACTATCATTTTAGTTATAAATGTTGACATTTATAACTAATTTCACTTCGGTAATCCAATTGTGCAGGGTTTGAGATCATTCAAATTATCTTAATGTGATGTATAGGTATTGATTCGACCTCTACCTTGGTGCGATGGTAAGTGCCCCTGCCCAAGCTACGGTTGGTCTCAAGTTCAAGATATGGGAGCAGCCTCTCCATATATGGGGTAAGGCCCGCCGACATCCGCCTCTCTCAGATCCTGCAGTTAAGCGGGAGGCTTGTGCACTGGGTACGACCTTTTTTATGTATAGATATTGATGGAGGACTAGTCAATTATTGTTACTTGTTGAATCATGAGATTGATGAATGAAAATATGTTAATTGTTGATATTAAGCGGAGGCCTTATATATTCCGCGACCAGATTAAGAGTTTCCCTGATAATAATATGAGAATTTGGCTAAGTGTGCATATTGCGAGATAGTTAACCGCAGCTTTATAGGATAGGGCCGGAGTGTGGCACTCAAAACGACCCACCATTATTGAAATTTAAAGTCTTCTTAGCTTGGTAGCGATTTTCTTAGAGCTTCTTGCCATATTCATTATGTCATTTTCTGCTTGGTTGTCATTTACCCCTTTGTTTATAGGTATTTTATCATCCTTTGTTTTTGGAATTTCACCACTCTTTATTGTTTATAGGTGTTGTTTCATCACTCTTTTCTTAATGGATATTCAACATACTTTGTTGATAGGTGTTTATCATGTCTTGTTAATGGGCCAATATTGGACCAACAAAGGTGAGTGATGAAGCAAGTCTTTTGTTGGTAGATGTTTAAAAGCACCCCTCTTTATGGACCTTTAATGGTTCCTTTGTTGATGGGTGGTGAAATTCATTTTGTTATTTGGTGTTTAAAAGTACACCTCTTGATGGGCCACTTCGTGGACCCTTTGTTGAGGGATGATGAAATACCTCATGTTGTTAGGTGTTTAAAAGTACACCATTTGGTGTCATTTGTATTGCCTTTGTTGATGGGTGTAGATGACTTCCTAATAATTGACTAAGCAAATATGGTGCTCTATTTATTGATTTATGTTACCGATGAGCCTTTTTTGTTTCAATTTGAGTATGTTTGTTCAATTGCTCCAACTTGAGGAGGAGTGTTAGAGAGTAAAATGTACTTCGGTTATTTTGTAATTTCTCGCAAGGGTATAACAGTAATATTCCATATCATGTCCCCAAAATTTACTAAAAAATATATATATATATATATATATATATATATATATATATATATATATAGAGAGAGAGAGAGAGAGAGAGAGGCAGGCAGGCTCCTGTGCACACCAAGTTTGTATACTTGCTAGCGCAAACTTGTTTTTTTACACTATTAAAAAAAACATTTTTGAGTTGAATTTTTTTATGTGGTATTTAAACATTACAAAGGACCCATATAAAAAAATCAACTCAAAATAACTTTTTTTGTTATTTTAAAAAAATTGGTCAAACTTTCACAACTTTTATAGTGCTTTTTTAAAAGTTGTGAAAGTTTAACCGATTTTTTCAAAATAACAAAAAAAATTATTTTGAGCATATTTTTCTTTATGTTGGATCCTTGAAATGTTTAAATACCACACTAAAAAATTCAACTCAAAAATAATTTGTTTAGCATGTTAAAAAATTGGTGTGCAAACTTGGGTGTGCACAGGAGACTGGCTCTATGTATGTGTATGTATATATAAGTGGGTGTAGAGAGTATCCCACAATACTCTCCCACTCTTGGTTCCTCTACAGAATCCTATCACATTATTCGAGTCAACATAGCATTACATGACTTTGCACCCTTGATGTGTAGTGTAAACACACACACACACACACACAAACAAACATAGGTTGATGACGAGCATTAGCACGTCCTTCGATGAATCAGGAAATTGATATATCAAGTGCACAATTATTACAATCTGATCAAATGCTACAAAAGATATTGAAAAGTGAAGCAAGTTGATATGTTTATGCAAGGTAAATTGAAGACAGATATGCATTAGATTTGGATAGAAAAGAAACCTAGCAAGCACTAATACTTCAGCTGTGACTGCATGCAGGCGAGAATTAGAATAAGCAGCCGCTGATCTAAGTAGCTTCAGCTTCCAAAGAAGAGTATCTTTGGGTATAATATCGGCCAAACCCTGACAACAAAATGAAATATGTTAGAATACAAGATGGAAACCAAGAATAAGACCCTTAGAATATATATATTCAAATGGAAATTTTGAAGTGAATCCAATTGTCATTGAAAGATAAATCACAAGGAATCGAACAGGATTGTAAGGAATTGACTTAGAGGAGGATACATAATCTAACACCCTGTCAATGGATCGGATCTTGATCCAGATCCAAACAGAAATCCAGATTGTTTATCCGGGTTTGAATTGAATTATCGGACTACAGATGGATCAAGGTAAATCTAATAAACTTGGGATTATTTGGCTTTCAGCCCCCAAAAGTTTTGGCTCCCAAAAACTTATTGGAGATTGACCCCCAATTTTGAACTGATCCGTTAATTGATCAAATTTTGACCATTAAATGATGGTCAATTAACAAAATACCCTCAAACTACAAAAAAGAACTTTAAAAATACCACACATCCACTCTCTCTCATTGTCTCTCCCCTCTCTCTCCAGAGACATTCTCTCTCCCTCTCCCCCCCCCCCCCCCACAACTACCCCTCTCTTCTCGTCACTCTCTCTCATATCCACCCACCCACCACCACCACGACCCCTTCCCCCATCATCACTGCCTCCACCCTCTTCCCCCTTCTCCCACCGCGCCTTCACCGCCACCACGCCCACCTATTCTATTCTCTCTCTTTGAAATCGAGCACCGTTTTCAGATCAGAAATCGATCATTTCATGAATATCTGAAATCGAGCACCATTTACGTGAAATTAATGATTTAATCATTTTGTCTCTGTATCTTTGTTGTTGTTGTTTTCAATTTCCTGGATATTTTTAATTTTCTTGGGGAAATATGTAGTTTTTAGGAAAATTAGACAAATTCTTTGCAAAAGTTTCCAGAAATTCTGAACATTTTATTAATAATTTGGAAATTTTTTAAGAAAGATCCTCAGAAAATGATAGAAAAATTCAAGCTAAGGAAAAATTTCCAGAAATTCCCAAGTTTTTTTTATAATTTCGGAGTGATTTAGAAATATTCTTGAAAAATTTTCCAGAAATTTTAAACTTTTTGATTAATCTGGATCTTTTTAAAATTTTCCCCAGAAAATTCAAGTTAAAGTTCAGCAATGAAAGAAACTCCTGAAGATCCATGAGATTTTTTTGAAAAAATTTCATATGATTTTTAAAAAAAATGACAAATTTTCCATATTTTTAATGAATGTGTAAAAAGATTTGAAGAAAAGATATATGATATATATACTTGTATATGTATACATAGGTATAATTGGGAAAAGGCCTTGTTGAGTTGAGTATGTCTACGTAGGTGTATATGAGTGAGAAGAGAGAGTGTATGAATATAGAAATTTCTGTTGTTTACTTTTTTTTAAACTGATACGGGTATTTTGGTAACTTACCATGAAAAAAGGGTCAAAATTTGATGAACTGTTGGATTTGTTTAAAATTGGGGGTCAATTTCTGATAAGATTTTTTTTTGGGGGGGGGTGGGGGATGGGGGGTGGGGGGGAGGGTCAATCTCCAAACAATCGAAGCTTTTTTAAATACCATAAATCTAAGGTAACAGCCTAACAATGACTATAAATTTAATTAAATTTATTTATAAAATTCGATAATCAGATCGGAGTACAGGATTCTTACGAATGTGAATTTGAGTGATTTGTTTTAAAAATTGATTGGATAATCAGATCGGATTTTGAAAATCCATAGTTGAATCGGTTTCGAATAGTCGTCAGCGCAAATTCGGTGCAAATTCAACCATTTACATCCCTCAATCTAACCTCCCTACTTTTCTAAAAGAGAAAACAGGCAATATACTATCATTCTGTAATCATG
Source organism: Sambucus nigra (assembly GCA_949130495.1). Classification (NCBI taxonomy): domain Eukaryota; kingdom Viridiplantae; phylum Streptophyta; class Magnoliopsida; order Dipsacales; family Adoxaceae; genus Sambucus; species Sambucus nigra. Next base: position 350,791,501 of record OX422221.1, read on the forward strand.
GAATTGCGTTTTCTACCCACAAAGAGAAACAAAAGAAAATGAGGGAAGAAGAAGTTAAAAAAAAAGTTGAGGAATTCTTTAGGCGCCATATTCTAGGTTAGGATAGCATAATAAACCTCTAAAAAATTCGATTCAACAGCTCATCTGATTCAGTTAATTGAGCTATCCACTAATTTGGGAAAAACGTGTAGTTGTGTATTAACTTTTATATTCAAAAACAATATGACCTAGATTCCCTGTTCTAGGAGAGGTTTGGTCATATCTTTATACTACATCCCAAAAAGGTAGCACCTAAATTGACTATTCACAATTACAAGCACATGTTTTATGAGAGACGCACACAAATAGAGGATACATATCTTTCCTTGATCTAGCTAAAAATAAATCAATTTTTATCGATCCTATAAATAAAAACGCTTACTCAAGTGAGCTTTGAAAGCTCTAATGTCCAGCATCCCTTTATTATCCATGTGATGCTGACATGCAAAAAGAAAAAGATGGAAAGGAGAAGTATCACCCTTGAAAGGGATCAACTAATCCACAGGCCAAGAATGTTTCTCATGCATGGGATAGGCAATGTCCTCGAATAACAAAGGACACTGCTTTACAACACTCAAATAATATATATACTCTATCAACTTTAGGGGATTGCATCAATATTTATAGACTGCTAAAAATAGGATTTGACTGCTAAAGGCGGGTTTGGAAACTGCATTTAACCCCTTTTATGTTTTCATTTTCTAGAGAAGACAAAAAAGGGGGTCAAGACGGAGTTTATTCCTTCTGTTTTTATGAAGTGATTCTAAAATATCTTTTTTAAGAAGTAAAAAATGTAGGATGATATCGAAGATGATTCTACTATCATTTATTTTACTAGTATAACTATCAATCAGCGAAGTATTATTATTTCGCTTAATAAAACATTGTATTGCATTTATATCTTGTGAATGGCCTGTGTTGTAATATAAGGCTACTTTAGTCCTTTGAGCTTATAGGGGTCTTTTAGTAAGTCTTGTAAAGCCTATATATATTCCTCTCTTGTAACATACATTTTACATATTTACAATACAAGTTATTTCGTTCTTGTAATTTCTAGTTGGTATCAGAGCCTAAGGTTTAAACCTAGGGCTTTTCTTATTCAGCCTTCTCCGGCGGGAGGCTTTTACCGCCCGTCCGGTCAAAGAGTTTTCTTTGTATTTCTCCTCATTTTTGGAGCCCTTCTTAATATCTGAAATTTACATTTCAGCCCCCAAAATTTCTGCGAATCCCAATCTTGGTATGTGAAGTTTTTTGTGGGGTTTGTTGTTCCTGTTGTGGTTGTAATCTTGCTAGGTATATTTGCGGCATATTGTTGTTTTCAAAACACAAAAGATCTCGCCGGAAGTGGTTGTCAGAATTCCGGTATGGCTGGTTGGTGCAGCTAACGAGTTTGCTATGGTTTGTGGCGTCATCATTATAGCAGTTGGTATCAGCTGATTTCTTCATCAAAAACCCACTCAGTTATGTCTATGTTCATGACTGCCGCAGACTTGTTTAGATCAAGATTTTTGGGTTTCGATTTGAGATTTGATTTGAGATAAGATGTTTGCATCTCTTTCAATCGTTTTTACACCTTTTGTTCGCTCCTTCAGGTTCACATCCTTTGTTCACGAAACAGATCCACGATTGTATTCGCAAGACGGTGACCTATTTAGTGCAAAATCACGACCATCTCTCTCTCTGTGTTTTGAAATCGTGATTCTCTCTCTTCGCGACCCTTTTGCATAGTCAGATTTTAATCCATATTTTGCATGTCCTTTGTCATCGTTGGCTGCTGCTGCTAGGGTTTCTGCAAGCCCTCTTTTTGGAGAAGACGATGAAAGCAGTTAAGGGATGGGCTCCTTCCTCTATGGGCCACTTATTGTGTTAATTGTTAGGGCCATATGGATCAATTTTTCCCAGATCTGTTTCTCTTTTGCCAGTCCAGTTTTAATCTGTCTCTGTTGGGCTAATTTGGGTTGTTAAAGTGTGGACCAGACCAGTTCATTTCTTTTAGGCCTATTGATTTATGCATGCCAGTCCAGGTAAGTGTTATTTGCGGCCCAAGAAGTTATTGTTTTTTGGTGGTTGGATGGGCTGATTTTTTATTGTTAGCCCAGCTGGTTTAATTTGACCCAGTTTGAGAAAAGGCCCAATTTTTGTTTTATGAGATTGCAGCCCAGTTTGAGTTGTATTCTGGACCAGACTTCAAACCTTCACCCGGTTTGTATGATTTTGCATCTGTATTTGGCTACCCACCAGACCATTGCTTTTGAGGATTTGATTGTTCGGTTTTGGTTTCTTCATGGGAGTAATTTGCATCTGTATATCTGCATCTTTTTCTCTGGATTATTTTGCAATTAATCTGACATCTGAACCGTGGTTCTCTGTACGGCACTCTGGACTCTGTGGTTGCCTTGTGTGGAGCTGCTGGTTGTATATGATTGTTCAATGGCATTGTGTTGGCCAAATTGGCCCCCTTTTTGTCTCGAGATCAACTTTCGATTTGTAGTCTGATTTGCGGAATCCTATATGTTAACTGGTTTGTGGTAAGTTTGGTTTGAGTTGTTCGCTGGCATTGCGCTGGCCGGATTGGCTTGGCTTCGTCTCGAGATCAACTTTGATTTGTCATCCGATTTGATTTGTTCGGTGGCATAGGGTTGACCGGATCGGCCCTTTTGTCTGGCGATCAACTTCATATGGGTGGGTATCATTTTTGGCACATGTATTGTGATGGATATTATTCTCACCTTTTGTGCGTTGCATTTTAAAGGGCAAACTGGTTTCAATTTCGCACATCTTTCAATTTGAGGGGGAGTGTTGGAATATCAGTTTTTTTGGTGTTGGGATTTTCCGAGAAGGCTTCATAAATTATGCATCGTTGTGGAGGTTCTTACCATGTTAGCCCTTCTCTTCTTCAACACTTCTATGACAAGCTTGGCTTGGTTGATATCTATGCGCCAGCTTGAGGGGGAGTGTTGTAATATAAGGCTACTTTAGTCCTTTGAGCTTACAAGGTTATTTTAGTCTTTTCGCCAGTCTTATAAAGCATATACTTGTAACATACATTTTACACATTTACAATACAAGTTATTCCGTTCTTGTAATTTGTAATGCTTATCAGTATAGTTATCGTAATATGTCTATTTCACGTAGTTATCTTATGCAAGTAATAACTTTACAATAACTAGTAATATCATTAAAGAGACTAACATAATGTGAAATAAGATGACTACATGCATTAGGAGAATATTAAAAGAGATTATTGGAGAATCAAAAGGTAAGGGTTCACAATCTAAAGAAACTGGTGATGGAATGAACGAGTTTAAAATATAGTAAAAATTAAAATGGAGGGCTTTAACACATGGTCAAATCCTAGAAACCAAAAAAAAATTATGAAATATAAATGGGCTATAAGAAAGTAGTTAAGAAAATGGTAAGAGATATTAAGTTTAGCGCGTATGATGATCTTTATACAAAACAAGGAACACAAGAAGGGGAAAAAGTATTTATAAGCTTGCTAAACTTAGAGAGAGAAAAAGATCTTAATAACGTTAAATGTTATAAAGCGATGATTCGAGAGTCTTAGTCAAGGATGAAGAGACTAAGTAAAGGTAGAAAACATATTTTGAGAGGTTATTAAAATAAAGATAATTGGAGTAGACAGGATATGGAGGAACTTAGGAAGATTCAAAAAAATATTTTTTTATAAAATTTGGACAACGGAGGTTAGGATTGTTATGAAAAAGATGAATTTAGTGAGGGCTTTAAGACCCAATGGTATCCATATTGAAGTTTAGAAGTTCTTAGGGGAGGAAGGAGTGTCTTGGCTAACAAAATTGAAATCATAATAACTAATAGGATTCCCATGAATGGAGAAAGAGTTATAGTACCTACTTATAAAAATAAGGGAGATATACAATTTTGTTCAGTATAAAGTTCATGAGACATACAGCGATAGAGGTAAACAATGCAATCTATTATTTATTGAGAAGACCAATAGAGAGGTATAAGGAGAAAAGGAAAGAATAACATATGATTCTATAGATTTGGAGAAGGTGTATGCTAGAATACCTAGAGATATAATGTGATGGGTTTTACATAAAAAAGAAATGACTCATAAATATATTGATGTGATGCAGGATATGTATAATGGAGGCCATGACTGTAGTAAGAACAGTAACTGGATAAGTAGAAATTTCCAAATTACTATAGTTCTGCACCAAGGTTCAGCACTACGTCCTTATCTTTTTGCTCTTCTTATGGTTGAATTGAGTGGAAAATAACAAGATAAGGTGCCGAGGTGTAAGTTACTTGCAGATGATATTTTGATAGTGGATGAAACTAAGGGATGGATTAATCTCGGATTGGAAGTGTGGAGAGAAATTCTAAAAAAAAAAAGAGGATTTAAAACTAAACAATAATATGTGGCGTGCAATTTTAGTAAGAGGACAAATAGAGGTGTGATGAAACTTAAGGGTTCAAAGAGATATCTAAAGGTGACCATTTCCGTCATTTAGGCTCGATTATCCAAAGAGATGGTGATATTAATAATGATGTTACTCATAGGATTAAAGCAGGTGGAGAAGTGATACCGGCGTATTATGTAACTAGCATATACCTTTGAATTCAAACGGAATGTTCTATAGGACATCCATTATACCTGACAGTTATATGAGACGGAGTGTTGGACAACTAAGAACAAAATGTGACGAGAATAAGTGTGACGGAGATGTGGATGTTAAGATGGATGTGTGATAAAATTCAAAAGGAGAAACAGTTTGGACACGTCAAATGTAGGCCAATAGGTGTCCCCCTAAGGAAGAGTGATTTAGTTAGTATTAATGGTAATGTTGGGGTTAGAGATAGGTCTAAATTGACTTGACATGATATCATGTGGTTTAACAGATGATATTCCGCTGAACAAAACATAATGGAATATCAGATTCATGTAGTCGACCCCAAATAATTGGGTGAGTTGAGTATTGTCAGAAACCTCACCCAACACCAAAGAAACGCCGAAGGAGTGCAACCAACAATAAACTATTGGTTATTTATTAAAATGAACATGAACAAGAGACCTCATAAATAATTCTATATTTTAAAACATTTGGAAGGTGCTTTCAGTTGTTTTCAAAGAAAAACAAAAAGTACCTAAATTGAGCATAAGACATTCTCAAATCTGCATTTAGGATTGGATTTTTGTTAATTTCCCATATGCATTTTCCCAGAAAATAAAAGTTTTTTAAAAGGTTATTCCAAAAAAAATATAAAACAATTGCAGTAGTATTTTTTATGAACATAGGATTTAGAAAGAAGATTACATATTCGTAAGAAGATATTCAACTAGGGCATATGAATACCAAAATATTATCATTTGGTTAAACTAACCTAAAACAGTTACTAGTCGAATCTCAAGTCACCATCTCACCTAAAACCCATTGGTGCTAAGGAGGGCAACCCTTTAATATTTTACGAGTACACTCAACATCGTTGTTCTGGGACAAGGCATTTTGTTGTACTCTCATTCCAACACAATCCCCCAACAAATGACATGGCATAAGTCGAACCCATGACCATTGGCTCTGATCTCACAAGTCACCATCTCACCTAAAATCAATTGGTGTTAAACTGGGCAAACCTTTAATCCTTTAATCTTTTTACAGGTTCACTCAACATCGATGTCCTCGGGCAAGGCATTTGTTTTACTCTCATTCCAACACACTTAAATTTGATTAAATATAATAATCATAAAACCTAACACGATTGAACAATGATCACAATGCATTCAATAGAAAATTTTCAATTTTCTTTTGCAGCATGTTGCATAACATGCTTAACCCCTAGGAAGCACGGACACTTCTCAAGAAGACAACGTGTCATGTCGGACACTATGAAACACAGACACTCTCCCGGAAGCCACGAGTCAACTTTGACTCAAGTCGGACACGCGACACGCTCCGACATGTGATGGTAATTCTGCTTTATTTATGATTCTTAATGCGAAAGTGTGTTTAAATTTTGTTTTGTATGGTCCATTTTCTTGATTTCATGTTAAGAATGCTCTAATAATGTATTTTATAGAAAAAAATCTGTTTTATTTCGTTAATATATATATTTAAATATATATTATATCTTACGTATCATAGCGTGTCGTATCCTAGTTTTTGGACCAATCACGTGTCGTGTATCGCATGTTGAAACACGTATTACGTGTCCGTGCTTCATACAGTACAAGATCAATTTTCCATTAACGATTGTTTGACAAACATCGGGTAATCTAACACTATTATCTAAATGATAGTGTTCTGATTGGGTCAATCACTAATAGATTGATTGAGTGGATAAACTGCCTCTTTTGTTACCCTGAAGGTTACCCATATATTTTTCGTAGTGTATTAAAACCTTTATTGTTTATCACAGCGCTAAAAGATAGGGTTTTGTATCAGCATTTGCTTGCTGCGCAACTACTGTGTATTGCAGCAATAAAAGATGATTTCATATTAGTTTATGTCAATAAAATTCCTTTCTTCACAGCAATTTGAAACACAATAAGTATGTCAAATGATTAATTGGAAAACATACTATAAATCTTTAGGAAAGGAAACGTTTTTTGAGCTATGTAACAAGATGGGCATGATAAATATCCATCACCGAGCTTGAGGAGTATAGAAAAAGGGGTCTGTACACAGAGAGAAGCTACACAATCTAGGAAAGGTTTTCTCTCTCACGATTGTCTTTTTTTTTCCATCTCTTTCTGGTGAACTACCTCTGATTATAATGTGGTCATAAAAATGTATAATTTAAACAGAATGTAAACATGGCTCCCAAAGTATGAGTTCCTTGCGACTGTTATTTAGCTAACTGAAACATGGATAAATAGAGCCAAAAAGGTCCATACCATAACCAACTAGAAACTCAAAAAAAACTCACTTTTAACAAAAGGTTTCATGTAGCATGGGAAACATATAAGTACTGCAAGCATTTCTTACAGAAAGACGTGGTAGCAAAGCAGTAAGGTTGCCAGACAATTGTTGAAGAAGTAGTGCGGGAGGAAGTGAACTTTCAGTGCTGACCATTGCCATTTTCACTGGATCACCTGATGTAAGCCATAAAAGTACATTATTCCAAAGCGAGACATTTTCCCCAAAAGCTATTTTTCCCAGATTCTTATATGTGGTACATGCTAAAGTACATTCCAAAGGCCACAAAATTTGAATAATACCAATTTGAAAGCCACTGGTGAATCATTGGAGACATCAACTTCTATTTAAATAAGGGAATGTTTAAAGGGAACCATTCTTGAAGACTAGAAACCCATGTGAAAATGAGCATGGATTTGATAAAAGAATGTGTCATGTATCTTAACTTGTTAATCCACTTGACTCAGTGCATTTGTTAAGGACTTGCTTGTGAATTGGTAAGCTTAATTGACTGCAATAACAATATGCTCTAATCGGTTTTAAAATTACACCCAATCACATTCACTTATTTGAATTTTAAGATGATTTTGTGCATGTTTAATGGGAATGCAGATACTAGATTATATCTAGACAATGATTTATTAACACAAAGTATAATAGCGATATAGTTCCTCCGACTTATATATATATATATGCGTTAAAACATTAAGCAAAATTTCAAAATCAATTGCTTCAATGAATGTAACATGATATTCAAATTTCATTTATCATAGTATAATTTTGAGTTTTTTCCCCTGTATTAATGCCATAATTAGATTTTCCCCCTCAAAAAGAAAAAATTAGGCTTAAGCCCCAAGTAATAATTTCATAATTAGACATACAACCCCTAGAGATTGACAAAGACTAATTTCGCCAGCCTCTGGGGGTATGTCTAATTTTATCATATACAAGGGGGTTAAGTCTAAATATGACATTTCAGTGCTAACTATGTCTAATTTTATGACATTCACTAATTATGTCAGGGCAGGTGTAAGGTATTGGAGAGAACCAATTAGCTATCGATAATCAGTGGCATCGGATAGGAACTCACTGGTGTGAGCTGATAGTTGGGTTTTGGCATAGACTAGAGTGGAGTTGGGCTTTCAGTATAACCGCTGTAGAATGTCAATGGTGTAGTTGGTTTGGAAAAGATGAAGATGATCTGGAGCGAATTTGGCTTCTAAACCCAAAAGGTATGATAAGGGACCAAGATCACTGAGCTCAAACTCTTTGCCAAGAGTGGTGATGAAAGAAGTGAACACCAAAGGTGTGTTACCTGTTAGAATGATCTCATCAATATAGAGAAAGGGAAGCATAATTGTAAAGTCTGATCGATAGATGAACAACGAGTGATCTGCCTAGCTTTGAGTGAAACTAAATTGTAGGAGACAGCTGGTGAGACGCTGAAACAATGCCCGAGGAGCCGATTTAAGACCATAGATGGCTTTTGTGAGGAGGAAAACATGATGAGGGTGATTGGGGTCTGCAAAACTTGGAGGTTGGCATACGTAAACAATCCCATCTGATACACCATGAAGGAATGCATTTTTCACATTAAGTTGACGGACAGACCAATCCATGGAGACGGAAATGCTGAGTATAGTACGAACTGTGGTTGGTTTAATAACGAGACTGAAAGTTTCATCAAAGCCAATGATGAAAGCCTTTTGCAACAAGTAGGGCCTTGTGACGGTCAATAGATCCATCTGCTCGTCGTTTAATCTTAAAATACGGGGGTTAAGAGAAAAAAAAAAGAGGTCCAACACGAGAACTTCTTAGGAGATCACTCTTTTTTGCGGAGGGGGATTAATTTTTATTTATTTAAGTATTTATTTATTAATTAATTAATATATATATTTAATTACGAGAATCGGTGATACCCTCAGAATTCCTCATGATTTTTGTGGATCGAGAGTGTTTTTTAATTATGTGATTCTTTATTTTTAATTTAAACATTTATTAATTAGCTAGTTATTACTTAACTAGTAATGATGGGTGCCTTCCTCAAAAGTCCTTGTGTTGCACCCTTTATTTTACAAACCTATAGTATATTTTAATTATTTAAATATTTATTTTTCTATTTAATTACTAATGAAGTATTTAACAACTAATTTATATTCTATGATGAGTGACCCACTCGAAAGTCCTTGAGTTGTTTCCCTCTTTTGCAGACTTTGAATCTTTTTTTTAAATATTTAATTGTTTAATCATGAATAATTTAATTAAGTATTTTTACGTATAAATTAAAAATAATTTAATTATTAGCATGGTTGATCCCCTTAGAAGTCTTTGTGTTGTGCCTTTTTTGTGAACTGAGAGTCTATTTTAATTATTTCTTTATTAGTTAAGTTATAAATTTAATTATTAATTACTAAGGTATTTTTTATTAGATAGGTACTTAATTAATTACTAGAATGGATGACCCCCTGGGGCAATGTTTGCATTGCACCCGTTTTAAGGACCCTGTATTAATATTATAATTAGACATAACCCTCTCAAACATAAAAAAATAAAATATATTTAACCCCTATATTAATTGCATAATTAGACATACCCCAAGAGATCCGTCAGCCTTTGGGGGATTATGTCTAATTTTTCATCTTTGAGGGGGGGTAATTGTAAATATGACAATAATATAGGAGGGTTAAGTAGACAAAAAGCCTATGATTTTTATCTTCCCAGAATTTCCAATGTCTTTTGCATAACTAATAAGATTAGTGACAACGTATAATATTTCAGTGCTTGAAATAAGGGAAGACTCAACTGCACACCATTCTATTTTGTTGAAAACAAATTTACCAAATCACTGGAGATCAATTTTTTTTTAAATCCACAAGTAAATAAAATGTTATATTTGAGAGGACTAGTGTATGCATCACGCTACTTCTCTTAATTTTAGCGGATGATGACTAACAGAGGAATTTCAGCAAAGTGAAACATGTACTCTTTTTGTAATTCTCACGAGGGCCAGCCAGGAAAGAAAAACCGATAATTTTAGAAACTCTTAATCTGGCCTTAAGTCTTATATATAATATATGAATGCAATTGTGAACAAACGAATGGGAAAAATGCATACATAAGGAGCGGAAAAGAAGATAACTCAAATGGATATCCAATTTTTGAAGAGCCTGGCAGTGCGTTTTCTGATTTACAATTTGTAGCAAATACTCTTCTAAAGCCATAATTACATAATCAAAAAGCCTACAGGATATTTTTATCCTTTTAAATAGAGATTGAGAATATATTTTTTCATAAATCTACATGTTTTTCTTTTTGTGGTGCAAAAACTTGTTCTTGCCTTAATTTATAATTTGTATTTATACTGATTATACAATACGATTTTATTATTGTAATTACATAGAAGCATGTGGTTTAACAGAAATCATGGCTCTACTTTAAGCTGTATGGGAAAAAAAATGAATATAGTAACCCAACCCCAAGTAAAGACCAAAAGGCTATATTATACACCACAACAATTCAACCAGCATTAGATGAATTCAGTTTCATGCAATTAATTTAGGGCTTTTTTATTTAACCCGCTAATATAATACCATATTTTGACATAACCGACTCAATGTTGATAAATTAGACATAAGTCCAGAGGCTATAATATGCTATTATTGAAGGGGGGGTCAAAAAAGCGCAATAATTTATATTGAGTTTCGACCTCACTTAAAGGGCCGGTTTAAAGTTACACTCCACAAAATAAAGATACCTGAGCCCCAGAATTGTCATAAAAGCTCAGAAAGTCACTTTTTGTGAGGGTCATTTATTACACTTCATATACACTTTTGGGGTGTAACTCAAAACACTTTTGTTTTTAGGGGTGTTACTTAAAATCATCCCTAGATGCGAAGGTCAAACTCGAAATAATTCTTAATTAAAATTTTACCAAAAATATGTTGAATGTGACTCTTTACATTTGAAACCAAGATCGTGTACCCATTATAAAGCTAAGAAGATAAGGGACTGCAACATGAAGTTCGTCAGGCAAAGTCTCCAAGAGAGGGAGCAAAGGTTGCAGCTGTGTCCTGCCAAATGATGTTGCTGAAATGGATAGTTTAAAGCAGCAGTTACTACGAACGTACATAAAGCAAAGTTGGTCAACACGAAACATATCAAGATAATACAATGAAATGAATAGATTGTGCATATGCAAGCTGACCAACCTGGATTTGATAATATTACTACTAGGTCAATCCTAGGATTACGCGCAGCAACCGCAAGTGCTAAACATCCTCCCAATGAATCTCCCACCAGATAAATTGGCTTGTTTGGAGATGAAGCATGCTCAAGCCTCACAGTTTTTTCAACAAATTGCACCAAATCTTCATACATAAAGCTTGTCATAAAATCATATTAGACAATTTTTTAATTTTTAGGGTAAAAAAATCTATTGCTCCTATTGCAGACACCCCTAGGGTTACAAGTAACCTCCCATCACTATGAAAAATTGCATATATCTCTTCAAGTGTCACTAAAAACTTTCTAACAACATAAAGAGAATTGTAAACAAATGGAATAGATTTAGGAGTTTTTTATTATAAAAAATCAAATAGTTTAGGGAGTTATTTTGAAATAGGCAGTAATTTCTGGAAATAAATAGGCCAATTGCCCGAAATCAGTTTTTTCACTCACTAAATATACATATATACTATATATGAAACAACTTTTAGGGGGCTCACAATGAACCCAAAATTTCATTGATAAATGAACATTTCATATGAAGGGAGTAATGACCAAAGGGTGTGCACAGATTTCCACGCATACTTGCACAACCATTTATGCACAAATATGTGTATTGTTGAGCAGGGCACAGAGGCCTTGCAACTAGGGATGGAAAGTGCCTCACCAAAAAGAAATTACGCAAAATTAATTTTTTTATAGATATATTAGTGCCCTCGCCAAAGCTACAGTTGGTCTCGGTTCGACACACGGGAACAGCCTCTTCATATTATGGGGGTAAGACCAGTCGACATCCACCTCTCCCACCTCTCCCAGACCCTACAGTTAAGCCCTTGTGCACTGGGTACGACCTTTATATTAGTTAAAATTAAGGAGTTGGAGTTGTATTTTCAATTAGCTCTGGGTAAATGATGCAATATGAAAAGAATAAAACCATCTCTCTCTCTCTCTCTCAATTTCCCTATCATATATCACCCTTTCAAAACCCTAAATTAGTCTCCATGGAAGAAACCCTGAATAAATTTCTCTCCTAAGAGCAAGATTTTATAATTGCTCATAGCTTAGTTACATGGTCGGCCCTGGCCATGTGCCAAATGGGCAATGGCACAGGGCCCATTTTAGAGTATGCACCTATATATGTATATTTTAGGGGTCCAAAAATATTTTATGTATATTAAAAATGTTAATTTTTAAAATAAGTTTAATTTTTTAGAGGCCCATTTTTTTAACTAACCAACCAAAAATCTCACCCAACTAATATGGGCCCCTAAAAAATAAGTTTACTTTTTTAGGGGCCCATTTTAGGTATTTAATATCTTTGTACAATATTTTTTTATAAGGGCCCTAAATTGATTTTCGCACAGGGTACTCCCAATCTTAGGACCGGCCCTGCTTAGTTATTTTATCGTATCCCGTTATAAACCGTTGTTACAAACCAAAGACGATGTCTGCTTATGTTTCCACGATCATTTGAAGATGAATTAAGTGACCGAGCTTCGTGTCCGATATTCAAGCCTTTGGAATCATCACGAACATTTTATGAAGGTATACGAACTTGTGGATTTGATTTTACTCGGTCAAACTATTATGGGATGTTTGTTTTTCTATTCAAGGCATTTTTTTATAAATCAATTTTTAAAATTAAAAAAAAAATTGAGTTTTAGTTCGTTGGAAGTAGATTCCAATCTCGTTAGAAGGAGATCATTTTCTCGTTCGAACGAGATCAAATCTCGTTGGAACGAAGTGTTGTTTTCGTTAGAAGGACTTTTAACGAACTTCAAATGAAAGGGGCTTTGTTTGACATAACCACTCTCATTGGAAGGTCGTTGGAAGGACGATCGGATGAAATAGGCATCTCGTTCGAACGAGACTTCACCTCGCTAGAACGAAACTATAGTTTTTGTTCGAGCGAGAATCCATTTTCATTCGAACGAAACCGCCGCCTCGAAAAATGTATTTTCTTATAGAAAGGATTTTTTTTATCAGTTTTAGACAACTCTTTTGGCGAAACTCAATTGCAATACCGACACCAAAAGTTTTCCTCTTTTTGTTACTCAAAAACACTTTGTTTTCCAAATCATATATCCTTATATGATTTGTTGAGTTTTGTCATACCCAAGTTTCCATACACTACACCAAACCCTTGTAGAGTTTACTCTACTATTGATTTGTGGAGCCGAGGCTCTACGGCTGAAGAAGAAAGGATTTCGATATCTTGAGGCTAATCAGTGGATACCGAGGGAAGAGCTGCTTCCTGTGGACGGTGCTGCACTGTGCCGTATCTGCTGAAAATTTGAAAACCCCTGCATTATACTTAATGGAGCTCTAAGTACTCTGAAAGTCGTAGAGTCTGTCAAATTCTTTACAGTGTTGAAATCTAGGTTTTGCCCGAAAGGGATTTTTCCTCATATTCTTCTTTCGCTTGGTTTGGTTTGATAATGTTGATTGGAACATTTGATTTGGACTTTATCTTGCATGCACACCTTAATCTAATCTAAATAAAATTTGGATTAAAAATTGGATCTTGTTTGTCTGTATCCTAATATACAGATATTCCAATTAGCCCCAAACTTGTAGTTTCAAGGCCTTCGATCTCACCCTCACCAGTAGTCAGAGATTGCAATTCGCACAAATTAAAACAGCCTTTGCGATCTTAGAGATGCAATTCACACTGACGGATTGTTAGAGATGGTGACTCCTACTCATGTTATTATTCATTAGTCTCTCTTTATGGCTGATATGTATATAGGGCAGGCTCCAGTAAGGACAACTTTGGTGGGAACACATTTTAAAAAAATAGCAAAAAAAAAAATGAGGTGATTTTTTTATTGGTATTTTAACATTACACGAAACCCATAAAAAAAATCAACTCATACTGATTTTTTTTACTATTTTAAAAAAACCGGTCAAAATCTGTCAGTGTTTAAATCATTTTGAGATGATTTTTTTATGGGTTCCCTGGAATGTTAAAATACCCTAAAAAAATAACCTCAAAGAAAAATTTGCTATTTTTTAAAAATGTGTTCGCACTGTGTCGTTACCGGGATTGTCCTTACTTGAGCTTGGCTGCATATGTATGTGTGTGTGTGTGTGTGTGTGTGTGTGTATATATATATATATATAATATTTTTTTGTGAATATTTCATCTCCATATGATTTGTGAACTTTCAGTGTGTAATATTTCACCTCCATATGATTTGTGAATTTTCAGTGTGTATATATGAATATTTATATTATTGATCACATTGAGTAATTATATTGATTAAGTTAATATACTTGATTGAATATCGATTCCTTATTTGTGAAAACCCCAAATAAGTTTGCCCTTGCATTTGTAGTTTTGCACCCACAAGTTCTTTTGAGTGACCCATCCCAACAAAATTCCTGGCTTTGTTGCAGAGTGATTAAAGAAAGTTCTAAGCACTATAAAGGCAAAAAAATATTACCAGAAAATCTTTAAATATACCTAGGTTAAATTAAATATTCCCAGAATTTAACAGGTATAATGGAGATCCAGGAAAAATGATATATCACAGATATCTCAAACTTCAGGCCTTAAATTTTCATTCTGCGCTATTTACAACACTACAATTCAATATTTCGCAGTATGTTTTGTACTACTTTTTCAATTATTATAGGCAGATATCAGTCCTCATAGACTGGCTAAACATCTCTGTCCACCCTTCAAGCTGTTGTGAAACCCGCTTCAGTTTCCTAATTTCTTTATTATAGGCAGATAAGATTTATCAAAGAAAACAGGCTAAACATCTACTTCTACCAGTCAAGCTGTTATGTAATCCACTCTAGTTTCCTTTGCTCCAACATGAGGTTCTTTAATTGCAACGAAGCTGGCGACTGCAGGGGAACAGGTCACAGATTTGGCAGTGAACGCGGGACTGGAGGTGCTAAAGCTGCGTTTAAGTGAGGGGGTTCTTTTAAGTGTATTTACATGTGTCACTTGGGGTATACATAGAATGATGGGAGGAAATCTTCATTAAGGTTTATTTGACACTGAGAGAGCTATTTATCAAAGATTAGGGTTTTCAAATAAAAGAATTTTGTGATAGGCTTACCGAATTGGGAGACCAATAATTATATTTATACTAAAATATCACAATTCTAGAAGATTCTATAGACTACAAAGCTAAGCCTACACAACTAAGGCCCAAAATATGGAGAGTCCAACACAAAATGAAAAATAATAAAATAGCATAAAATCCAATATTCCCCCTCAAATTGGAGCGAAGATATCAATCAAGACCAGCTTGGCAATTGAAGAACGAATAAGAGAGAGTGACGTAAACTACACGTCAATGGCTAGAAGAAACAAACCAAACCCTAACTTTTAGAGAGAAAATCAAAGATGTCTTATATTCAAGAATGGAAAAGTAAGTACAAATGAGATTACATGGGGTATTTATATGGGGTGGATTACTTGCTAATCAAGTAATTAGCTAAAATGACTAAAAGGACCAACTAAAAATAAAAGAATGCCTAAAAAGAACGAAAAATAGAAAATAGAAATAAAAGAAAAAATAAAAGGAAAATAACAACGGATTCCCATCACTCTCCCCAGCTTCGAAAAGCTCGTCCTTGAGCATTCAAAAAAATTGGGTGCTCATGAGGAAATTCCAAAAATTGTGCCAAAACTTGTGGGGGCCAAAAATTTATTTCTAAAAATTGAGGAAGGGTGCATCCCACAATTTTCTTCTTTATTTCTTCTTCTCTTTCTTCACCCAATCAAACCCCGGAAGATTCCTCTCGGATCAAAAACCATGTGGATGAAAGAGGAATAGTGGTCAGGGATGGGTTGAAGGGGTTCGGAGGCTGAAATGGAGTCGGGTCGAGGTCGGAGGGATGTTTCTTGACGTCGGAGAGGGGAATCATGGCTAAAGCAGGTCGGGAGGGAGGGCCAGTAGCTGGGTCGGCAGACCCTAGGGGGCCATTTGGTGGTTGACCCAAGTTGGAAGATGGGAGGGGTGAGTTATGTGGGTCAGAGGGTAGGCCGCCGTGGGTGGGAAGGGGGTTTTCAGGTGTACCGGAGTGGAGGTTGGCAACGGAGGTAGGGTCGGCAGCCCCAAGGCATAATGGACAGTGGCGGCAACAGTAGGGTGTTGGTTCTGGGGTAGGGCAACATTGAGGAATGGGTTGGGAAGGCCGGATGGGGGTTTGGAATGGTGGAAATTGGTGGTAGGAGGGGAAACTACGGTTAGGGTTTTGTGAGGGATAGGATTAGGGTTAGGGTTAGGGTTTTGCAACTTAGCAAATTGTTGCATTAGGCTTCAAATTGGGCTTCTTGTTTTCTTGCTAATTCTTACATTCTTCTATCGTGCTTCTCTTCCATTTTTGCCAATTGATCTTTCAATTCTTGAATCTCTTCCACTTGAGGCTTGGATTTCTTTGGACCAATCGAGAAAGTAGCGTACAATTTTTTTTATACACTACACACACTGATACAAACTGACAATCGGACACCAATGTTTGGAGCAACACCCGCTCTGATACCAATTTGACATAAACTACACGTTAATGGCTAGAAGAAACAAACCAAACCCTAACTTTTAGAGAGAGAATCAAAAGATGTCTTATATCCAAGAATGGAAAAGTAAGTACAAATGAGATTACATGGGGTATTTATATGGGGTGGATTACTTGCTAACCAAGTAAGTACCTAAAAGGACTAAAAGGACCAACTAAAAATAAAAGAATGCCTAAAAAGAACTAAAAATAGAAAACATAAATAAAAGGAAAAAATAAAAAGAAAATTACAACGGATTCCCATCAGAGATTACCATTGATGTGGTGAAAAAATCCGTCGTCTCATTGGAAGAAAGGAGTATATGCAGACAAAAAATGTCAAGACCTCACTTTTGTCGGATATACTGAATATCAACCTCCACGTGCTTCGAGGCCTCTCCTGAAGCACAAAGTACGAAGTTAGATGAAAGAGTCAACCCCATGACCATTGGCTCTGATACCAATAGTCAGACCTTAAGCATCCATCTCACCTAAAATCAATTGTTGTTAACAATAGCAAACCTTTAATCTTTTAAGCACTCAACATCGTTGTCACGGGAAAAAGGCATTTGTTGTACTCTCAAAAGGTGTGATTTGGGAGAATTGGGGGATGAGATTGTGTGAGTATAACTCTTGTATGATTCTACCATTTTAACCTATTTTCTCCAACACTAAAATTGTTCGCTTTTGTGTACGGGCAAGGTAAGTTTGTCAAACAACGTTAAGAAGCTCGTGTCCACCTTATATTTTTGTGACCCGATTAAATTTCCATCATCTTACATGTATATACCTCCTTTTTTTGGTCGATTGTGGTACCATTAACGCACAACAAATTGATATCACAGCTTTGGTGAAAACCAAATGTTTGACAAAATTCCTAAGTGAGATTTTGGTGTCAAACCACTAGTGTTTGTAAGTATTGAGTTTGTTGTTTTCATTCAACCATGTTGAGAAATATTATTTCAAATTGGAAGGTGGATAAGTACGATGAAAGTGGAAGCTTGTAAAGTGATGGATCTTCTTTAACAAGGGGTAGCGAGAGCGGTGAAAGGGAGGAGTGGAAAGCCGAAGAAGATGACGAATGATGATTGGAAAGAGATATAAAGTCAAGGTGTTTGAGCACAATCCGAATTTTTATTAGTGATAAATGAATTCGCCTCTAGCCTCTGGGCACGTTGGAACTGCATGAGTTCACCGGAGTGGAGCACAGTCCGCCAAAATCGACATAAGTTTGGTGTTATTGATGGAACATGGTAACCCTATCTTTCTCCATATGGAAGTGTTGCAGACATATGGAGATATGGGTAGAGGAAGCCTGAAAGGCAAAGGCCGAGTTGTAGGTCACTTGACCTGTCGATGAAAAAATGGGATTTGAAAGGACCACCAGCTAGTGGATCAGAAAGATCATTATTAACAATGTCAGAGTAATGAGGACACGATGCCAAAGTTGTGAGAGAAGTTAGAGAAGTTTTATCACAACAAAGCTCAATCCCAAGTGGTAGCTTTACCGTTTGAAGATCAAAGAGGGCGGAAATCTCATGGATCACATGAGTATATTTCATGGGATTATGGATCAACTCAAAAAGGTTGATGTGAAAAATAAAGAAGAAAATAGGGCCTTGTTGCTTTTTACATCTTTATTGGATCCGTATGAGAATGTAGTCACCACCATTATCATTGGAAAACACAGTCAAAGTGGATGTAGTCAAGCCGACTCTATTGTTCAATAAGAAAAGGAAATTTTCGGGGAGAAGAGTTTGAGCTGAGGTTTGTATACTCATGGTGGAAATTGGGGAAGACATGCCAACCAAGGATATAGGTTTAGATAAAGAAGTGGTGCAAAAGGCCGACGATGTTACAAGTGAAAGGAGTGGGGTCACGTGAGGCGGGTTGTCCTTTAAAGAAAGATGGAGGTGGCTCCGATAGTGCATCGGTGACATATGCAGATAAAGAAGATTTTGGCAAGTCTCTACACTTCACAAAGGCAACTCTCGGAAACCAGGTAAGTTGCTGAAAATATTCTTTCATTTTTATATGAAAAATGATTATACATGGGTATATATAGCTAGGTTAACTCTCTAACTGTATAGGCCCTGCTCTAAAAATAAGGAAAAAAACTAGGTCAAACTTGTTCTACAAATAAGGAAGACAAACAATATGTGGAACTACTATTATAAAAAATGTTGACTAAAACTAACTCCTAATAATGAGGATTGAGACTATGTTAGAATTATTTTTAAAGAATAATTCTCCATAAAGTGTTCCATAATTATATTAATACTAAGAGTCACTTTGGTTAATGAAAGGGTACTCCAAATTCCAAGAGTCAAAATAACTCTTGGGTATCTACCTTGATGAACGGTTGAGATTAAGTGACTGTTGGAGATTTAGGTCATGTCCTATAAATAAGTGACTGATTTTCAATAAGTGCCTATAATAAGACAACATAATGAAATTATAGAATAAGCGAGAGAAATCTAAATTCTAAATGAGAGTTAATTTCAGAGTAGTGTTTTGACCATAGAAGAAGATCTGACCATTGGAATGCGTTGAAATTGGAACAACGTTTTGCCAAAAATAAGATGTAAGTCATGCTCCATCAATCTTTTCAATTGCGACATTATAGAGGTATGTGATTATAATATCATTTTATGTTCCACATAAAGATTCTATGTGATAATCATGTTGATCTAAGATCCTAATATTAAATATATAATATAAAATGTTTTGCATGATTAAAGAACAAATAACATGTATAATTGGATATCCATGTGTTAGATTTATAAATCCACATATAACTGTTAATTACGTGTTCTTTTGATTATGTTTACATGTGATCAGAGCTTAGGTTTCTACTCTCATGATTGTCCATTAAGAGTTTTTGCCTACAAAAGAATCTAGATAGAAAAAATTGATGAATTACTGAATATCTCAAGGGATGTTTTCAGCGATATATTTTGTTTCTCTGCTCAGAATTTTACGAAATTTTGATGGTCACCTAAAAGCGTCGAAATAAACAAAACTCATTGTAAACAATGGGCACCACCCTATCTCGGCGATTTGACATCGTTTAGACCCCTAAAAACGCATTTTTGTCATTTTTGTAATAATGTCAACGCTAATAACTCTCGCTTAAAAATTGATTTTACAATTCCGTGAATTGGAGAGTGATCCTGAAAATATTGTTTATGTTACTGTAGTGATAAATCAAAAATTTTCATTTTTGGAAAAATAGATTATTTTTCCATATTTTATGGTATAAATCACTACATATATTTTTTTATCATTAAATGGTTATTCTAATATTCATGTTATGTATTATTTGGTATATACCAAAGGTTCAATATAAAGTTTTGAATATTAGATGTATGATTAGGGGTTTGACAATGACATTTTTGATAAATTTGATTATTGTGTATAATCTCTATTTAGTTGTCGAAAGATCATAATATAATTATGAATTAATACTTCGACACTAACATTTATATGATGTTAGACTAGGAAGAAAGTGTCTTAATCTATGGTTATAAATATTAGATTATTGTATATGCATCTATATTTGGACCCTTGATTATCCATTAAGTTTCGCGTATAATATATTTTGGGGGGCATTAATTTTTACATACATTACATAATATGTATGTGCACGTATGTTCCATGAAAGTTAAATTTTTTGTACACTCTATAAATTAAATATTTAAAGTGCAATTAAGGATAAACCAATTTAGGATCTCCGTGAATGCAACCAAGTGAATTAATTGGTATATATGTATAATCACATAAAAGGAAGTTTCATAAAACGAGATTGTTGGGTTCCAAAAATTTTAAGACCAAATTAAAATTGGATTTGGTTCCCTTATTGTGATTTTCTTTTGTGGGAATTTAATTATGCCTTTAAATATGCTTATTTTATAAAACTATCGATCTGCAATTTTGAGACGTTTGTTTCGTGAATTTTTTATGTCAATCCAAAACATCTAATGATCAAAAATCATCATTTTTTGTGAGGAACGTTGTTTTGGCTATTTGAGCATCTTTAAGCTCTCAAAACTTTAAATTTGTCATATTTGGCAATAAAGTTAACAGCTATTTCTTTCTCCATTTTTTTTTTAAATTTCTCTTATTGGAGATTATTTTAAGAGTTTTCATAACTCTTTTGTGGTGATTACTCAAATTTTTCATTATTCAATATTGTGTATTTCTCCATTTTATGTGTTTTATTAAATACATCAGTTGTCTTACCTTATTTGGCTCTCATAATACTTTTGGTATACACCAAATATTGTTATGACTATTATAATTATCGTTAAGGTTTTGATATTAATATTTATATTATGTTAGATTAGGTGTCCATTAAAGTGCCCTAGTCTATAATTGTAAATATTAAATAACTGTGTATAAATTTGGCTATCAGTAGGTCCAATATATAATTATGAATGTTAGACTGTTAATGCAATGATGATGTGGCTTGTTCATTGTAAGATTGCCAAAAGGGATAATTTCAATTATCAAATGAACATTAATGAGTAAGCTTTTTTTTTGCAACAACTTAACCTCGAAGGATTTAAATTTTTCTTTGAGGCTAATATCTACGTTTAGTTTAATTAGGTCGTCAAAATTGTAAATGTTAGATTAATGTGAATATGCTTATTATGTCCAATATGAGTAATGGAATATTGAAAGTATGCCTTAAAGTTTTCTTCTCAACATTTATGATAACATTCAAATATTATGTTTTGGTTGCTCCAAAGAGTCCGGATATGGTTTTGAGTGTTTGGATTATTAACGATTTCATTATGATTAAGCCATTCTGATTTGGTTGCTCCAAAGAGTTCGGTTGCAATGGTGAATTTATATTATTTGATACGATACTGGCATGAGGATACTGAAAATCTCAAAAAACTCGGATACGACATGGCCGGGATAAGTTAATAAAAAGATAATGTAATACATTTTTTATGCATAAAACTTTACTGAGTTAATAACTTTGTGAACTAAATGACTCCAAAAAACATTTAAGTCCTTAAAATTGTATAAAACAGGTAACAAATCAATATTCAACATTCACTTAACAAATTACTCAATTTTCTGAATTTGTGAGGAAAAAAAAACAAATTACAGTTGATTGAGGCCATTTAACAGTTTATCTTTTTTGCAGGAATATATCAAAGAAGGAAAGAAGTCGAGCTTCAGATAAAAAGAAAATAATCGGATAAAAAACGAACAGCTGCAAAACACAAGTCCTATCAGATAAAGTAAATATAAAAGGAAAAAAAGAAGCCGAAGATACTACAAGCAAACCATAAGTGATAAAGAAAAGGACTTTTGTACAAGAACATACTACCAGAAGATCAAAAATGATTGACAGACGAAAAAACACGGGCAATAACCAAATAGATTAACGACAGAAAGAGATAGAAAGTGTGAAAAAGAGAGAGAGAGAGAGAGAGAGAGAGAGAGAGGGACGAGAAACAAGGAGCTCGTACCTTGAGAAGAAGAGTCTACATATGTGAAGACGATGTGGTTTGTTCCAGCATAAGGAAGCTTCAAAGTTTCGATTCCCTCCCATCCATATTCCAGATGCCACTTGATTCAGCTCTTAACTTTTTGTTTCCCCTCTTTCTTTCTATGGTCTTTGGTGAAATAATGAGTTGAAAGTTCTATTTTGACTTTATATTAGACAATTTTTTAAAAATTATTTGACTTTTAAATATTACCAAAAAAAACGTTGTATCCCTGATCCGTATCCCTATCGTATCCCCCATGTATCAGGATGTTATATAATTGGGAAAAAAAATCCTGGATACTTTTTGGGCATATGTTGTACGTATCGGAGCTTGCACGATAACGGTACAGGGACCCCACATGATATATCGGAGTTTCCTAGAGTGGGGGTAATTGTGCTCGTAATACTTTGTGTATAAATAGAATGGTGAGAGGGATTTCGCATTAGGGTTTATTTTACATTAAGAGAACTATTCATATTCATGTGAGCAAGGTTTAGAGTTTCTAAACTTATTTCAAAGGAGAGATTTGGGTGTACCAGGGGCTTGGGCTGAAAGTGAATATAATATGATCCTACCATTGTTACATAATTTCCGAGTGAAATTGTTCTCTCTCTTATGGATGTAGGCAAAGTTGTCGAACCATATTAAATCTCGTGTTCATCTGGCTTGTTTATATTTCCATCATCTCACATACATGCCACCTTGTTTTGGTTGAGTGTTGCTCCATTGGAGGAGACATATTCAATAATTTCAAAGATCCTCGACTCATTCCTCCCTTGTGTAGTCTTTTGGACGAGAAATGGGAGTCCATTAGATATTAGGAGGATATTTGAAGAGGAAATTCATCATTAAACATCGATTCCAACTGTACAGATATCCTTAAATAGGCACGAAAGCATCTCATGGTTTCTTGAACCAATTACATTTTAATTTGGAACCACTCCTTTTGAAATCGTAAATATAGTGAAATGGAAGAATTTGTTTCCTCGCACAATTTGACAGAAGTTTTAGCTTTACCATTGGAGTGAGGGGTGATATTAGATGTAAATTGAACGAGGGATTCTCTTCAACATTTTACTTTGATCACCTTCTTTTATTGTCATTGATGAGTTTGAACTATTTAAAGTTATTTGAACTAGTGGTATTCCCTCAAAAGTGCATGTTTTTTCTTCGAACGTGGCTCGTGGAAAGGACATACTAATGATATGTTTTAGAAGAGAAGGCATAATTCACACCTCCTCCCTCCCAATTTGTGTTTCCTTTGTTATAAGTCGAAGGGAGACCTTGATCACCTGCTCCTTCATTGTGAGATGACAACGTTCAATTGGAGGGAAGTGATGCACCAATTTAGTATTGTCGGTGGGCTTCCTACTTCCAAGACAAGCCAATGACTTGTTAATGAAGGAAATGGTTAATCATGTTAGGAACAACAGATACTGGCAGTTATGGTATTTTATAGTGCTGGTGGCATTTTGGATTTATGAAATGAAAGGAACACAAGAACTTTTTAAGATAGAAAGATTGAGAAAAGGAGGCCATTTGGGTGAGGGTCAATATTTTTGCAACGTCTTGGGCTTCTTAATTGCCGGTATTTGTTCATGTTCAATTTTCTTTTTTTATTGTAAGTTGTTATATTTGTATTTCTGTGATCTCTGTCTGCATTACAATATATTTTATGTTTACAATGTTGAGGAGTTGTATAGAGGTTAGCTTCTTTTAGGTGAACATTTTTCCCTCTTTAATTTGTACTCTAGTTTGATCTTCAATGTTATTCATTTACCCGATTAAAAAACGTGAAAAACCATTATCCCGGATTTTCCATTTTTAAGAGTCCTTTTTTCTCTGGAAATAAATACACCCTCTCAAACCCTCAATGAAGATGCAAAATCTTCACTCTCATGATCACTTTGATTTATTCTAAAAGACAAGTTCCACGATGCATGCTACAAAATAGGAATCAATCAAGGTTTCCAAAGCAATAGTTACCCCCTGATTAAGAAATAACCTATATAAAAGAATATATGCAGGGGTTATTTCTTTCCTATCTATCTTTTCTCAATAATAATATAGGAACCCTTCTCCAAGGTAAAAGAAGTGAACTCCAAGTCCTCTTGAGATGAATTTCTAAGGGATCCTATAAGTACCAACTTCTACTACAACCCAAGAGTCCCACCCATTGCTAAAACCCTTATTTTCTCTTAATGATAGAATACTATGAGGACATTTTTTGCTTTAGAAACCAAAACCCAATTTATAAAATGATTATTTTTACAATCTTCTCACCCTACCCACAGAATATGTCCCATTCCCTTTCCAATTATTTTCGTTACCTTCCCAATTCCCATCAACTCCAGTAATGGATATGTTATTTGGGAGAGTACATTACTGATTGAATGAGGATTAATTTACCTCCCCTAGACAAGCAACTCTTTTCCACCCATCAAACAATTTTTTGACTTTGTCTAGAACCGGATTCTAAAATTAACAAATTTAGGTTGCCCTCAATGGTAGCCCAAAGTAATTTATAGGCCTCACAACCCACCCTTATAGCTAGGTTTGTCAAAGAGATTCCTCCATATTGATTCCCAGAACAACACATGATTGCCATGTTTATTCTTTAATCCAAAAACTAACACTCTTAACTAACAACACTAAATTTAGGAAGGATCTCTCCCCTTCCAAAACAAAGAAGATGGTATCCTCAATAAGATGTAGCTGTAGCTGAGATATATTTACATTATTCCTCTCAACCCTACAACCCTCAATACTCATATAATCTCTAGCCCTCTTATGAGTAGGTATGTCAGTACATATGTTTGAATGTCTTTTTACTCATACACATCGAAAAAGCTATATCATACTTTAATTATTAAAAAAAAAAGTGAGTATATTCACTGCCACGTCAATTGCAAAAATATTCTAACAAGAGTGTCCCCTACATAGAATGTGCCTCAAATGTACTATAGTATTTTACTATAGAGAAAAGCTCTACCTGGTGGTCACAAGTTTTTCAGTTCCTCTGAATTCACAAGTTTACACGTATGATAGTCTTAGAAAAGGCATATGATAGAGTTCCTAGGGATATAATATGGCGGGCTTTAAGGAGGAAAAGAACCCCAATGAGTTATATTAAAGTTATTGAAGATATGTATGATAACACAAAGACTAGAGTAAGAACTATTTGTGGAGAAACTAATGATTTTACGATTAAAGTGAGTCTACATCAAGGATCGGTCCTAAGTCCTTACTTATTTGCCGTAGTATTGAGTGAGATTACTAAGAACATACAAGAAGATATCCAAGGTGTATATTGTTTGCGGATGATATAGTTTTATTAGACACTTCAAAGGAGGCCTTAGCGATAAGAGTTGATAATTGAAGAAATGCCTTAAAGTCTGAGGGGCTAAAAATCAGTAAAAATAAAACCGAATTTATGGAATGTAAATTTAATAATGAGGCATCCGATAGCATAATTTTAAAGACTGAAGAAAAAGTGAAAAACCAAACTAATAAATTTCGGTATTTTGGCAAGTGATACAAAGTAATGGGGATATTGATGAGGATGTTACGAATATAATATCAACTGGTTGGATGAAATGGAGACAAGCAGGTGAGGTGTTATGCGATAAGAGAATAACTAATAAATTAAAAGGAAAATTTTATAAAACAGTTGTTAGGCCAGCGACTCTGTATGGAGCGGAATGTTGGGCTTTAAAGAAAAAATATGAACAAAGTTTCCATATTAATGAGATGAGGATGCTTCGATGGATGATAGGAATTACCAAAAAGGGCAAGATTAAAAAACATTATGTGAAAGAAAAATTAGGAGTAGCTCCCATTAGCGATAAATTAAGGGAAAGTAGACTTAGATGGTATGGACATGCGTTGAAGATTATTGGAAATAGAGGGTAAAAGAGAAAGGGGCCGTCCTAAGCTATCGTGTGAGGAAATTATTATGAGAGATCTTAAGGCATTAAACTTGAATGATAATATTCCTTATAATATATTAGAATGGAAAAGGAGAATCCATGTGGCCGACCCCATATGGTGGGATTAAGGCAAGGATGATGATGATGACGCGTAGAATGTATGAAGGGAAGACAATGTAGCTTGTCATAATAAATGGGTACGACAAAATATTGAAGGCGTGTCTTCTTGTTCAACATTTAGCTTTATACAGAAAT
Organism: Sambucus nigra; assembly: GCA_949130495.1. Classification (NCBI taxonomy): domain Eukaryota; kingdom Viridiplantae; phylum Streptophyta; class Magnoliopsida; order Dipsacales; family Adoxaceae; genus Sambucus; species Sambucus nigra. The sequence continues at coordinate 350,817,874 of OX422221.1, forward strand.
ATCAAAGATAATATATTACCACAAAAGAGTGGGGAGAAAGAAAGAAAATCACTTGATCACAAACAACTTCTGGAACTAAAAAGTGTTTTGGGATATCAACCGCACAAATGAATTTTATAAACAACACAAGAAATTGCTATAAATTTTATTCAAACGCAAGAAAAAGTTGAGACCTCTAAATGGTGTTCGATCATGAACAGGAATGTGCAAGCATCGAACTTCAAATACTCTGCATTCAAAAGAATCCTATGTTAATCCACGATTCTTTGACAATATTCCAAACAAATCATATAAGATAATTGGGAAATCAAACTTCTGATATTTTTCTTTTTCAATCTCTCTCTCGGATTAAAAAACTAAATGGACAACAGAGGTCTATGTGTAGGGTTAACTAACAATAGCAAAAAAGAAGACTATCTACATATAGGCTTTTGTTAATGCGTGCCCTAGAGGCACATGTTAACAATTCATATATGTAGCGGCAAGGGATACGGCACACATTAACAGGACACACACACGTGTAGAGAGAGAGCTCCTCCGTCGTTCAGCAGGGCTAAGCTGGAGAATGGTTTCCAGAATAACAGATTGATAGCAAAGAGATTAAGAGTTCAATTCCCAACTTTGGAATTAGAATTGAATCAAATTCCAAAAGATAAAATTGAATCTCCCAAACACAACCTTGGAGAGAGTTTTCTACATTGAGTCAGTTGAAGATTTTGATATCCAACCATCTGAACAAAGCAGTGGTTGTTTAGTAGGCACATATATAAATTTTTTACAACAGAAAAGCATAGTAGAGAGAATATAAATTTGGTAAATTGACATGAAGAGAAATGCGACTCACTTCCCAAGAGCTTTGTGGTGCAACATGAGGCCTAATCCAACACCATCCATCCCTACAACCAGAAAAAGTAGAATAAATTGGAATTGAAACATTGAAAAGTGAGAAATGCAAAGATAGATAGATAATGTTGTGTGAAAAAGTCCAAATTTTGCATGGGAAGCATAAAAGTAGATACCGGGCAAAAACAGAAGCAGGGGTGAATCTGGTAAAGGAGAAGCACATGAGAGGGGGCAAAACCACCTAGGAGGCCCAGCGTCGGGCTTAATTATGTCCTGAGCTAAATCAAGGTAATCCTTGACAGTCTTAGTGCCATAACCATCATCCCATAAGGGCTCCAACTTCCGCTCCCCAACATCAAATAGAGAAGAAATCCCATTAACCCTAACTGCATCTGCATCTGCAACAGCATCATCCTGAGCCTGAGATACTAGTACTGAATCCCCACTAGTTGAAGTTGAACTCCGAATTTGAACTCTACACCGAACTAACTTACACGCTGGATTTAAACCAAAATGATGGGGCACCCGCAAGCTATTTACACTAGCGGCCATGGCTACACTCAGCTAAAACATGGATAACAAACAGGGTATGAAAATAAAGACGGAAATGGGGTCTATACACAGAGCATAATAATAAGTAAATGATGCATTAACCGGGTAATGGTGAATCACAAAAATAGCACAACAGACGAAAAGATTAGAAATGTGTGGAGAAATATGTATTTTGTTGGTTGCTCTTTTGAGGTTCGCGGTTTCTCTTGAGCCACAGATGCGCCTTTCTCTGTCAACTGCAACTGAAAAATAAAAATAAAACACACACACTATAACAAAACTACGCCCTCCAATTTTTCGTTAGGAGCGGTTTATGCCTAAATATGGACTTAAAATCAATTATTATTAATTCATTATCTTCCAACGCTTAAGTTTTAGGAAACAAATCGGCTTATTGCTTATAAACTCTTTACATTAATAATTATAAGGCCTTGTAAACATAATCTACCATTTTAGGACTTTCAACAAATACAAAACTCCACCTAAATGACTAGCTTTCTACTTGAATTGAAACCAATCATTGTAGAACTACCGCCGAATTGCTTTACCACATGTTGTGTTGTGTCATGTTATTAATCAATCAAGTAAATATCTTTTAAAATAATTATCTCTATAATTGCTCTCAAAAGTAGGCTATATTGAAAATTTTAAAGATGAGAAGATTTTTTTAATACACTCATTAAACATCCACCTCACTGTGACACCCCGCCTAATTAAATACCGGACGATCACTCATTTATTAAATTAAATCAAGGTAAACAGTTGGTTCATTCTCAGCATCACTGTCGATAAAAATAAATTTTTCAATTTAACACCCTAAATAATTAAGCTAAGTGTCAAAACCATTTTCATACATACTTTCCAAATTTTATTTAAAGAAAAATATTTATTTTATTAACAACATTCAATAAGTAAGAATCACACCACATTAAATATCTGCAACATAGTCCAATTAAATTAAAACATTCGTCAATCGAATGTCAACATGCGAAATATAAAGTAACACAATCAAACTGAATAAAACCCATAGTAACAATACTGGAAATAACTGAAATACAAATGTTCCAACAATAATGGAATAATGGAAAGAGCTACACATGCTCAACTAAATAAGAATACTAAGAGTGGATCTGAATGAACGAAGTCGTCTAATCAAGAGACCTGCAACTCCCACCTAAGCTGCAGCGCGTTCCTTCCAAGAGATCCTAAGCAAGACGCCCCTGTGGCTGGGCACCTGTAATACAGACATATATATACAAGAGAGAGAGAGAGAAAAGAAAACGGATCAGAGCCCGAAAGTGTGTTTGATTTAAAATACGTTTAGCAAGTATTTAAATTGATACAGGTCAATGCAACAACATATTAGTGCGTCACTCTCTTGAGAAATACTCACCTCTCTTCTAATGTGCACACCTATCGCACTAACCTTCCCAACGGTTTATCTTATCATATACCGCACTAGTCTTGCCAAATGATTTAACTTATCTTAGGTTACTCGTAAGATTTTCAATTCAATGATTCCATTTTAAAAAGGATGTTCCAATTTGAAACCAAAGTCCTCTATTTTTAACTTTATAAAAATCAATAAAGTTTTACAGTGATATATTATACTTTCTCAAAACAAGTATTTATAATCTGAGTCAACAACCATGTCCTACTTATCAAATCCCAGTAGGCAGTTTTAAATTTCATAATCTCATATATATATTAACTACTCGTATAATATATATAAAATAACTGCACCCCTCATAAAACTATGGTGCGTGCATACTCTACTATCCACAACCCCATATCACTCATATTAAGGGGAATACAATCGGAATCACTCTCGAATTGTATTAACATAAATACACAAATAATATTGAGGCGAAGCATAGATTCCAAGTCTCTAAGAGGATGGCACATACTTGCGTCTCTTAGGAGCGTCTGAACTATTACATCGATAGCCTGTACCAAGGATATCTATCTTCTAGGGTACAAGTCAATATCCCCCATAAAGGCCCCATCGAGATAAGACTTGTCCCAGCGCGGTAACCTCAGGGATAGCAAGTAGCGTGGGCATGATTTTCACAAGTATACAATATATGTACACACAATCATATAAATATACCACTTTATCATATTAATATAGGTTCCTCTCGTCACCCATAATTATACCATTTATCCTTAAATTCACATTTATAGAATTACGTATAAAGTTTCATTCATAACCTTAATTCGAAGGGTTTTCTCACTCATTACCTGACACTCTTGGACTATATCCTCACAAATCTGAAATTCAGTAAGTGTCTTTATTAGGTTCGAACGTAACTCTCTTACGCACCTCACCCTTTAGATTTATAAATTCACCAACCCTAAAGTAAATGTCCCATAAATACCATTCTCGTTGAAGATTAAAGGTCCCAACATTTATTCATATGCCCTACTGGTCCTCAATGTCTCCCAAATCATTTTATCAAGAATGCCCAAGAATTATATCACGACAATTTGAATTTAACACATTTAAAGAGGGAATTAGGAGTCTGCTAGGAGGGGTCGATCGATAGAAGCTTGGGGCTCGATCGATCGAAGCTCTAGACTCGATCGATCGATCGAAGCTCTAGGCTCGATCAATCGATCAAGCAGGTCTGCGAAAAATTCTACAGAATGCAGTTACGGGTTTCATCACCAAAATTACACCAAATCCATATTTTCAAGTTCCAATCGTCCCAGAATTCTACTACTAACATTATAACAATATACCAGATGATTCTAACGTAAGGCATGTACATATTCATCATTTAAACACGGATTTTCAACCTAAAATTATATCCAATTATCAAGAACCCTAGAATCTTCTTAAACAGTTTTCTAACAAATCTTTCTCCAGAATTTCTTTCTTAAGATCATCAAAATTTCGTGGTTTATTTCCTCTACATGGCAAGGGTTTCCAGAATCAACATATAAATCAATACTACATGGATTCTCCTATCATAAATTGGGTTTTCTTCCATAGTTTTCATCACAAATCAATCCTAAACTAATATGAAGATTGCACCAACGAAAATAGCAAGTAAAACACTTGCCTAGGATTTTTGGTATTCTGATTCATGGCTGATTTTGATATGGTTGCGTTCCTCGTCTCGCGATCTACGCGGTGGTGGTGGCGGCGGTGCAAACCGGTGACTTTTTTGGCCTTGAATTGCCTTGGAGCTCTCTCCTCTCTTCTCCAATGGTCGTCAATTGATTTCTGGATATTCTAACCCTAAAAGACTAACCTAGTTGGCTGATATAGGTTGCTGAAATTCGTGGGTTTAATTACCCAATTATGTAAAATGACTAAAATGCCCTCCCGGTGTACTAATTAGGCCTAAAAACGCCCCGAGACCCAAACTAAACCCCCGGGTACACTTTTCTGACTATCTCGACCCTACTGGACGCGTTGGCGCACTCAAAACGACCATACGGGCAATTTATAAAATATTCACTTTTTATTTAACAAAATTAGTCCCGACGTGACACGAGCACGTTCCGACTTAAATTTCCGAAATCGTCATTTAATTCACTCATGACATTCAATATAACCAATATAATATATTACTTTGCTCATTAGTAATATTCAACAAGTTTCCCATAATTACTAACTCTCGTCACGTTAATAATTATAACATAATTAATTTCTGGATTTTTATTAAATAACTAACTCACATTAAATTTAATAAATCCCCAAATTAATATAGCATAAAAATACGGGGTATTACATACTTCTCCCCTAATAACGGAATTTCGTCCCGAAATTCGGAAAATAAGGCATACCTGGTAAAAACAACTCTGGATATTTCTCGCGCATATCTGCCTCGCGCTCCCAAGTGGATTCCTCCACATTATGATGCTCCCACTAGACCCGCACAAGTGGAACTATCTTCGACCTCAATCTCCTCTCACTATAGTCTAGGATAGCTACCGGTCTCTCCTCGTAAGAGCTATCAGGCTGTAAATCGATCTTATCTATCGCAATGTGAGTATGGGCCATATCATCCCGAAGATATCGTCTCAACGACGAGATGTGAAATACATCGTGGATGCAATGTAAATGTTCTGGCAATCCCAACTTGTATGCAACCGGCCCAATCCTCTCGATGATGGGAAATGGTCCCACGTACCTCGGAGCCAACTTCCCCTTCTTCCCAAACCTCATCACTCCCTTCATAGGAGATACACGCAATAACACTTGGTCTCCCACATTAAACTCCCGGAAGAACCGTTTCGCATTGGCGTAGCTCTTCTGCCTGTCCTGGGCTACCCGAATACGACTCCTGATTATCTCAATCCTCGCGGAGGTCTCCTGAATCACTTCTGGCCCTAGCAACTTGTTATCCCCCACCTCGAGCCAACAAGTTGGAGAACGACAAGGCATGCCATACAAATCCTCAAATGGAGCCATGCCAATCGTGAACTGATAGGAGTTATTATAAGCAAACTCTACCAGTGGAAGATGTGGCTCCCAACCTCCTCCAAAATCGAGAACACACATGCGTAGCATATCTTCTAACATCTGATTAGTACGCTCTGTCTGTCCGTCTGACTGTGGGTGGTAAGCCGAACTCAACCTCAACTCAGTACCCATAGCCTCCTGAAAGCTTTTCCAGAAGCGTGACACAAAAATCTTGTCCCTATCTGACACAATATTCAGGGGCACCCCATGTAATCTGACAATCTCAGCGATGAACAACTGAGCATACTGACCCGTAGTATAATCTGTCCGCACTGGCAGAAAATGAGCCACCTTGGTCAAACGGTCTACAATCACCCAGATAGAATCGTGGCCCCGCTGTGATGTAGGCAACCCTGTAATAAAATCCATGGAAATACTCTCCCACTTCCACGCGGGTACTTCCAATGGCTGAAGCAATCCTGACGGTTTCTGGTGGTCCACCTTTACCAGTTGGCAGGTAGAACACTTGGACACAAACTCAGCAATGTCCTTCTCCATCCCACTCCACCAGTATTGTCTCCTCATATCCTGGTACATTTTATCTCCTTCAGGATGTACTGCAAATCGGGACCCATGAGAATGAGTCATCACTGCATGACGTAATTCTGCTCCTTCTGGAACCATCAATCTCCCACTAAACCGTAAACCTCCATCAGAACTAACAGAATAGGACTCAGCACCCTCGGCTAGAAGTCGCACAATCTGCTCCTGGCAAAACGGGTCTGTGGTCTGTGCCTGTATCACCCTCATAACACTCTCGGGTGTGACTGACATAATGGATATGAAAGAACGGGCTATTGCGTCCTAGTGACCCAACTCTTTCCACTTTGGTTTCCAGATGTCTGCTACATCGTCTACCGGTCTACGGCTCAACGCATCAGCAACTACGTTTGCCTTCCCCGGATGATACTGTATTTCGAACTGATAGTCTTTCACAAACTCTAACCACCTTCGCTGACGCATATTCAGCTCTCGTTGAGTGAACTGGTACTGCAGTGACTTGTGGTCTGTGAACAAACGGAATTTCTCACCTAATAAGTAGTGCCTCCAAATCCTCAATGCAAAGGCGACCGCTGCTAACTCCAGGTCGTGGGTGGGGTAATTCTTCTCATGCGTCTTAAGCTTGCGGGAAGCAAAAGCTATAGCCTTCTCCTCCTGCTGGAGTACTCCTCCAAGTCCCCGTAAAGACGCATCGGTGTAAACCAGGTACTCCACACCCGGTTTTGGTAAAGCAAGGACTGATGCTGAAGTAAGCTTGTCTTTCAACTCGTCGAAACCCAACTGACAAGCGTCATCCCAAACGTATGGTACCCCCTTACGAGTCAGATTCGTCAATGGACCCGCTATTTTGGAGAATCCCCGAATAAATATCCTGTAGTATCCGGCTAATCCCAAGAAACTACGCACTTCCGTCGGTGTCGTGGGCTGTCCCCACTCCCTCACCGCTGACACTTTGTTTGGGTCAACTGTAATCCCCTGCTCAGAAACAACATGGCCCAAGAACTGCACTTCTCGCAACCATAATCCACACTTCTCGTACTTAGCATACAACTGATGCTCTCGTAGAGTCTGAAGAACTTGCCTCAAATGCTCAGCATGTTCCTCCTCGGAGTGTGAATATATCAAGATGTCATCTATGAAGACAATGACAAACTGATCCAAGAACTCCCTGAATACTCGGTTCATCAAGTCCATGAAAACGGCTGGGGCATTTGTGAGTCCGAACGGCATCACCCTGAACTCATAGGACCCATATCTCGACAAGAAGGCAGTCTTTGAAACATCCTGCTCTCTAATACGTAACTGATGGTACCCCGACCTCAGATCTATCTTCGAAAAGAAAGTTGCTCCCCTCAACTGGTCGAACAGATCATCAATAAGAGGCAACAGATACTTATTCCGTATCGTGACCTTGTTCAGCTCCCGGTAGTCCACACACAATCTCAATGAACCATCCTTCTTCTTCACAAACAAGACTGGAGCGCCCCAAGGTGAGGTACTCCTACGAATGAAGCCCTGACCTAATAGCTGCTCTATCTGATCTCGTAGCTCTCGCATCTCTGCCGGAGCCATACGGTACGGTGCGCGTGCTATAGGTCTCGTATCTGGCAATAAATCTATGACAAAGTCTATCTCACGACTAGGCGGTAGGCCTGGTATCTCCTGAAACACATCGGAATACTCCCTGACAACAGGGATCGAATCTAAGGGAATCACAACCTCCTTAGAGGTATCCTCCTCTATGTAATACAAATGAGCGGTCGAACCTCCCTCTAGGCGAGGCATCGCTACTACAAACATCTCTTGCCCCGGTATGGCAAAAATAATGCTCCCACCGAAGCAATCAATCATGGCTCTATAAGCTGCGAGCCAATCCATACCAATAATCACATCATGCTCGTGCATGTCTAAGACTAACATGTCTGCAGGTAATACCAAGCTACCAATTTCTACCCCCACTCCCCGGCATATAAAGAAAATAAGTGACCCACTCCCCAGTGGTGAGTCGACACACGTCACGGTGCTCTCTGCTGTGGCTAGCAACCCTAAGGACTTTGCAAAATGTGTAGCTATAAAATAATGCGTTGCCCCCGTATCAAACAAAACTCGACCCAAAGTACCATGGATAGGAAACATACCCTCAATCGCGGGTGGTGCCTGTGGAGCTGCGGCCTGGTGGACGTTATAGACACGTCCATATTGTAATTGCCCCTGCTGTGCTGGAGCCGCTGGAATGGCTGGTAGGGCTGGCACCTGGGCTGGCGCTGGGAGGGCAAGTGGGAAAAGTGGTCTCTACGGCTCATTTCGGGCTCCCTGCTGCTGTGGGGCCCTATCGCCCTCTGGGCAATCCTGGCGCCTATGGCCATGTTTACCGCACCCAAAGCATCGGCCTTTGAAGTTACCGCTCCTCTGACCCTGCTGTCCACGACCCTGCTGGCCGTTACTTCCACGCCACTGGCCCTGTTGGCCTTGATGTGCACGCTGTTGGCCTTGCTGGCCCTGCTGCTGTCCCTGTGGTCGGTGTTGGCCCTGCTGGCCCTGCTGGCCCTGCTGATTAGGCTGGCCCTGATGGCCCTGCCTGAAACACCCGAATCCCTGCCTAGAATCACCTGAATGGAATCGCTTAGCAGGGTCCCCTGATGAAAACTCTGCTCGTGCTGACGAGTCTGTCCATAAGTTGGTGCCCCACTGGCACTATTACCTAGGGGTGGCCGTGGGCCGGGCCTGGGCAGGCCCGGTTGGGCTCGGGCCAGGCTTGAAAAATTAAGTGTTATCCCAAACCCGCTCGGGCCTAGATCGGGCCTTATTATGTAATCCCAAGCCCGCCCAGATTTGAAAGCTCTTTACCCAGGCCCGCCCGATCGGGCCCTATTATGTTAATTAAAAGATTTTTTTTAAAAATTAAAATACCTATTTTTTTATTTAAAGACCAATTTTTTTAATTAAAAATCTGTTTTAAACTCCATATATTACAAAGTCCATGTATAAAGTTTCTCACTTTACATGAAAAGACTTGGTATACGTTTTTATATTTATAGAAGTCCCCCCCCCCACATATATATATATATATATATATATATATATATCGGGCCTCGGGCCGGGCCGGGCCTCATCGGGCTTAAGAACTCATGCCCAAGCCCGCCCGAAAAAAAAATCGGGCCTATAAAATTTTGCCAAGCCCGCTTTGCGGGCCTATTTACCTTACCCAAGCCCTATTTTTTTATTGGGCGGGCTTGGCGGGCCTCGGGCCTATGGCCACCCCTACTATTACCCCCGGTCCTGCCCTGCTGGCTGGACTCTCCTGCTCTCTTGCTTCCCTGCAGATGGAAGCGGTGATCCTGGCAATGTAGCAATGCGGCATTGAGTACATCAGTGGAAGTACTCAGGGATAGATTTCCAATAAGGTGCTGACGGATCCTCCAAGCTAATCCGTCGACAAACAGCATAATCTTCTTGCTCTCAGTGGGTGCCTCATCCGGCACAATAGTGAGAAGTCTCGTGAACTCCTCCTCATACTCAGCTACAGTAAGGTTCTCCTGCTTCAGATTTAGTAATTTCCGCCTCATCTCAGTCTGCACTGCGGGTGGAAAATACTTGCGGTCAAACCGCTCCCAGAACAACTGAATAGGGATCGTGTCCCTCTCCTCCAAAGTAGTAGTGGACTCCCACCACTGTAATGCGGCTCCCACCAGCTTAAAGGAAGCCAATAACTGCGTTTGCACGTCAGTGCACTCATACATACGGAGGTGCCGCTGGATGTCTTTCTTCCATTGGCTAACTGTAACAATATCGGAGCTACAAGAAAACTCAGGGGGATGCGATTTCTGAAAAGCATCCCGAACCCTCTCCCATGCGGATGGAAGTTGTACTGGTATGGCGCCACTGCCTGAACCTGGGGTGGAGCCTGCTGAATCACCGCTATCGCGGCATTTACCGCCTGGGCAACAATGGCGGCTACTTCGTTTGCATTCATTGTGCCTGGTGCCGGAGCTGCTGGCTGCTCGGCTTGGGCACACCTATCTTTCGGAGCACGTCTCGGAGGCATTTGAAACGTGAAAAGTTTATTAGCCTACAGTTATCATCAAATCTCAAATAGCTGAAGACTTTAACGTAAAAGCAGGAATACAACAATCCTAAAAATAGGGCTCTATAGCAATAACGTTAAACTGAAAGCGAAATAAGCCGTACAGATCCTATGGACACTAGAACCTGATGCTCTGATACCACCTGTGACACCCCGCCTAATTAAATACCGGGCGATCACTCCTTTATTAAATTAAATCAAGGTAAACAGTTGGTTCATTCTCAGCATCACTGTCGATAAAAATAAATTTTCCAATTTAACACCCTAAATAATTAAGCTAAGTGTCAAAACCATTTTCATACATACTTTCCAAATTTTATTTAAAGAAAAACATTTATTTTATTAACAACATTCAATAAGTAAGAATCACACCACATTAAATATCTGCAACATAGTCCAATTAAATTAAAACATTCGTCAATCGAATGTCAACATGCGAAATATAAAGTAACACAATCAAACTGAATAAAACCCATAGTAACAATACTGGAAATAACTGAAATACAAATGTCCCAACAATAATGGAATAATGGAAAGAGCTACACATGCTCAACTAAATAAGAATACTAAGAGTGGATCCGAATGAACGAAGTCGTCTAATCAAGAGACCTGAAACTCCCACCTAAGCTGCAGCGCGTTCCTTCCAAGAGATCCTAAGCAAGACGCCCCTGTGGCTAGGCACCGGTAATACATACATATATATACAAGAGAGAGAGAGAAAAGAAAACGGGTCAGAGCCTGAAAGTGTGCTTGATTTAAAATACGTTTAGCAAGTATTTAAATTGATACAGGCCAATGCAACAACATATTAGTGCGTCACTCTCTTGAGAAATACTCACCTCTCTTCTAATGTGCACACCTATCGCACTAACCTTCCCAACGGTTTATCTTATCATATACCGCACTAGTCTTGCCAAATGATTTAACTTATCTTAGATTACTCGTAAGATTTTCAATTCAATGATTCCATTTTAAAAAGGATGTTCCAATTTGAAACCAAAGTCCTCTATTTTTAACTTTATAAAAATCAATAAAGTTTTACAGTGATATATTATACTTTCTCAAAACAAGTATTTATAATCTGAGTCAACAACCATGTCCTACTTATCAAATCCCAGTAGGCAGTTTTAAATTTCATAATCTCATATATATATTAACTACTCGTATAATATATATAAAATAACTGCACCCCTCATAAAACTATGGTGCGTGCATACTCTACTATCCACAACCCCATATCACTCATATTAGGGGGAATACAATCGGAATCACTCTCGAATTGTATTAACATAAATACACAAACAATATTGAGGCGAAGCATAGATTTCAAGTCTCTAAGAGGATGACACGTACCTGCGTCTCTTAGGACCGTCTGAACTATCACATCGATAGCCTGTACCAAGGATATCTATCTTCTAGGGTACAAGTCAATATCCCCCATAAAGGTCCCATCGAGATAAGACTTGTCCCAGCGTGGTAACCTCAGGGATAGCAAGTAGCGTGGGCATGATTTTCACAAGTATATAATATATGTACACACAATCATATAAATATACCACTTTATCATATTAATATAGGTTCCTCTCGTCACCCATAATTATACCATTTATCCTTAAATTCACATTTATAGAATTACGTATAAAGTTTCATTCCTAACCTTAACTCGAAGGGTTTTCTCACTCATTACCTGACACTCTTGGACTATATCCTCACAAATCTGAAATTCAGTAAGTGTCTTTATTAGGTTCGAACGTAACTCTCTTACGCACCTCACCCTTTAGATTTATAAATTCACCAACCCTAAAGTAAATGTCCCATAAATACCATTCTCGTTGAAGATTAAAGGTCCCAACATTTATTCATATGCCCTACTGGTCCTCAATGTCTCCCAAATCATTTTATCAAGAATGCCCAAGAATTATATCACGACAATTTGAATTTAACACATTTAAAGAGGGAATTAGGAGTCTGCTAGGAGGGGTCGATCGATAGAAGCTTGGGGCTCGATCGATCGAAGCTCTAGACTCGATCAATCGATCGAAGCTCTAGGCTCGATCAATCGATCAAGCAGGTCTGCGAAAAATTCTGCAGAATGCAGTTACGGGTTTCATCACCAAAATTACACCAAATCCATATTTTCAAGTTCCAATCGTCCCAGAATTCTACTAATAACATTATAACAATATACCAGATGATTCTAACGTAAGGCATGTACATATTCATCATTTAAACACGGATTTTCAACCTAAAATTATATCCAATTATCAAGAACCCTAGAATCTTCTTAAACAGTTTTTTAACAAATCTTTCTCCAGAATTTCTTTCTTAAGATCATCAAAATTTCGTGGTTTATTTCCTCTACATGGCAAGGGTTTCCAGAATCAACATATAAATCAATACTACATGGATTCTCCTATCATAAATTGGGTTTTCTTCCATAGTTTTCATCACAAATCAATCCTAAACTAATATGAAGATTGCACCAACGAAAATAGCAAGTTAAACACTTGCCTGGGATTTTTGGTATTCTGATTCACGGCTGATTTTGGTATGGCTGCGTTCCTCGTCTCGCGATCTACGCGGTGGTGGCGGTGCAAACCGGTGACTTTTTTGGCCTTGAATTGCCTTGGAGCTCTCTCCTCTCTTCTCCAATGGCCGTCAATTGATTTCTGGATATTCTAACCCTAAAAGACTAAACTAGTTGGCTGATATTGGTTGCTAAAATTCGTGGGTTTAATTACCCAATTATGTAAAATGACTAAAATGCCCTCCCGGTGTACTAATTAGGCCTAAAAACGCCCCGAGACCCAAACTAAACCCCCGGGTACACTTTTTTGACTATCTCGATCCTACTGGACGCGTTGGCGCACTCAAAATGACCATACGGGCAACTTATAAAATATTCACTTTTTATTTAACAAAATTAGTCCCGACGTGACACGAGCACGTTCCGACTTAAATTTCTGAAATCGTCATTTAATTCACTCATGACATTCAATATAACCAATATAATATATTACTTTGCTCATTAGTAATATTCAACAAGTTTCTCATAATTACTAACTCTCGTCACGTTAATAATTATAACATAATTAATTTTTGAATTTTTATTAAATAACTAACTCACATTAAATTTAATAAATCCCCAAATTAATATAGCATAAAAATACGGGGTATTACACTCACTCCACTAATATTTTTCAAATACATACAACTCGCCCAATTGGTGAAGTGAGTTTTCTCAATTGCAAGTTTTGCAAGATAATATCAAAGTACCAATTTGATGCAAACCGAGCCTGCACACCAACAAAAAAAAAACGCTACCGACTAAACAAACAAAATCAAAGCCCACAAAAAAAAGTCCAAACCACACCCTCAATCCCAACCCAATTGAAAAACCTAGCAAAAGGCCAGACCAAAAAACACATTAAAACCTATGACCTATTAGTTGGACGCATGGTAATCACCGACAATGAAAGCTAATAGCAAGCCATCGGATGCAAACCTTGTCTCCCACTAACAGTTTAGGGCTCTAAGCAAAATAATCTGGGAAACCAAGCAACAAGGCAACCATATACCTCATTCTCTCCATCTTTTCACCTTCTTTCCAACTACTCATAAATATATTATTTTTTATATTTTATACCCAAATCTGTACTTTGTTAGACCCATTTTAATTTATTTAATAAGTTCTTAGGATCATTTCGGTAAATAAAAAAAATGCATGAATAATTAAATTTGGGGTCAAAATGCTAATTTCAAGAAAGAAAAAAAAAGGGCATTTTAATAATTTTATTATTTTATCGTGCTAAAATTAAAAAGTTTTCAAGTTTTCATTTTAGAGATACCCATGAAATTTTGAGAGAATTGAAGACCAATTCGAGAAAATAATTTCGAGAAAATCATAAAAAAATGATTTTACACGTTAAAAAATTGTTGTTTATACACTAATAAAAAGAAGTCAGAAATTTTTGTACTCTGAATTCCACCAAATTCGGCGTGCGTGCTCCATCCGTATAGAGAAGATTCCTTGGAGGGGGAGATCGTGTACCTCGTCTTGATCCAAAACTAATGGAGGTGAAGTGTTTATTTCAAAGATAGTTATTTGGGTGACTACAAAGGACTTAATGTCCAGTCAAAAAGAGACCCAATTCAACTCAAATTCTATCACTCCACCATTATAAATTGAGGGTTAGGTGGAAGGTTTCAAACACAATTCAGTGGAGCAATTTTTGGCATTAAATTTCTGTCGATATATAATACGAGTGTTTGTGAGATTATTGTGTCCAACTTTGTGGAGAGGATTGTTCGTAATTGTAATACCGTTATAAATCATAGTTTTGTACGTTTATTGTTGTAATGAGAATTCTATCTTCATCTTGCAAACTTTTGTTATTCATTATGCTAGCTTAAATTTAATTACTAGGATTAGGAACGCTTGACATGCTTGGTTAGTGTTTACTCTTCAATTAAATTTTGTACTCTCGAAAATTATTTTAAATGTTTTAAAGATTCGTTATTCATGTAAAGTATTATGAGAGTAATATTTTATCTTTCTAAACATAACTCTATTCAATACTGTGATTTTATGTATGTTTAATTTTGATGGATTATGCTTCCATTTAATCGTATGATAGTTAATGCTTAATTTACGTCTTAAAATGCGTAGAGTTGATACTTTTCAAGGGCATGAGGATTTTAGCTTTATGAATAAGATAAAAATGAATTAAAAATTGAACTTTATTTATTTATCTTCCGAAACTTATGCGAAGATATCCGGTAAATTTCGAGTTATAAACATCATAAATCAAAATCTATATTGCTATTTTAGTTGATTAAAATTGATAAAGGGCTCTGAAATATAATTAATTATCTTTCATTCTTGTTTACATAATTTGCTTCAATATTTGTGTTATTTAATAGAATTATTTCATCTTAGTTCTTATTCTAAAAAAATCAAAGTTGTCTAGTTAGAAAATCTACTTTATAAAAGTGATAATTTCCTCGTGGGATCGACCGTATTTACACATTATTCTATTAATCAAGTGTACATTAACGGTAATTATTAAATTCACAATAACTACCATCTTCACCAACCTTGTACCAGCTCAAAAAACCAAGATAAAAAATAATCCGATCAAGTATTATGATGAAACGGCCTCTCCAGCCAGTCTGATGCACACAAGGATTAAACAAATGCCTTCAAGATAAGAAAACAATTACAACTGAATGGTCATTGTATCTTCATCTTTATAATCTAAAATTCGTTGCCCGTGCAGATAAGTCACCAATGAAGATGAGCTTTCAAATTAACCAAATATCTTTTTGATTTATATTTATATATGTAAATGTAAATGTAAATGTCTGAGAAATCTATAGTAATCCCCCGTCCCTAGTGTGGAAAGTTCACTTTCAAGCTATGTCTTTAATATGCAATCTAATATCCTCCATCCCATGATGATTTCCTAATATTATTTATTCATCTTTATGTTCTTACCACTGCATGTTGTGTTTTGCACATTTTTTTCTATTTTAAGAACTAAACACTTTGTTTCTTCTTACATGTTTGACATTCCTGGAGCTTGATAACGTGCTAGCGATTTTGCATCCAGTGAGTTATTACTCTGAAGGATTATGGTTATATATATAAAGTGAGTGATATATATATAAGTATACTTGATATGATTTGTGTATTTGTATAAATATGTGTGTGTAAATATATATACGGGAAAATTAAAATATATTATGAACAGTAAATTTATAGGTATCTGGGAGGACAACTCGAGAATGCTAGGAGTAAATACATATATAAAGTGAAGAAAAATATATTGTGACAACCCGCTCACCAAAATAAGGGGTGGCCAGCCCAATACTCCAATATAACGGAATCATGGATGGAATCATTCTCAGCATCATAACAAAAATATAGAGTATCGAGGATAACCACCCAATATTTCAGAAAACGGGTTGCCAAAAATTTTGATTTGAAAGTAAATAAATGAAAACAAACAACCCAATTCCTGAAAGATAAGGGAAACCCCAAGACATATGTAAATAATACAACAAGAATACGATAAAAAGACCGAATAGGTAACCGGTCACTAACTGATACACCAATAATACGCAAGTACAATAAGTTACTTATTACATTACATTAGACATTTACAAAAGCTTGGGCCTCTCGCCCGAATAAAAGACTTGATCTTAACTAGAATAAAAAGTGAAAACGTCTATACCAAATGTATCCCGTAATACCCGCAATGCATCACGGCTCGTCGAAAACATCGGAATCGGAATTCAAATCAGGCATCCTTGCGGCGGAGTACCCGAGCAGAGACAAGATGAATATGCAACAAGAAAAGTAACCAGGTCAGGGCCCGGTTCTATATGATTACCAGATGAATAAAGAGTATGACAGTTATGTATAATAAATCGTGAAGAAAGAGAAATAAGAAGCAACCTATACAATTTAAAACATAAGCTAAGCAGGAACAAAAATAAGAAGCATTAAACTAAAGACTTCACCAAAGGTGCCAATTATTTCATATATCTTTTCCTTAGCAGGAAGTATATATATATAATCACAATCTTTTGCTCTTTAAGGAGATTTTATCTCAATTTTACCTTTTGTAAAAATCCTTTCCTTATCAGGAAAATAATCATTTTTAAATGCTCTTTGTGGCATTTACATGTGCTCTTTGTGGCACTCCATCATGCTCTTATGGCATATCAAATACATCCAGTCCCACTTGATTATGAACTGTTATAATTATATATATATAACGAATTCTAAGACCGCCCGTCCGGGTTTCCCCACTGTGCGCGCCCCTAAATGACCATCATCATCCAGGGCCTATCATTAGACAACCTGGGCACCTATATCGCAAGACGTCGGGAAGCGGCCATGAGCCTGCGGGGTCGCCAAGACCACACCCGGAATCTCCTACCCATCGCAGAAAAATATACAACAATAAGCGCTCCCATGGCCTAGGACTATATCCACCCTGCATTCATTAGCCAGGGGGCTTCACCTCGCGTGCGGACTTCCCTTATGATGTCATTTAGAGAGGTGTGTTTAAGCCATTTTATTTATCATATCGAAAATCAAGTAAACCATTATCTACCGATTTCATGATTAAGTAAATTGTCATTTACAAATATCAATACCATTTCCATTTCATTTCCATCCCACGTATATGTTTCATTTTATTCGAAACCCTTTCTATTTATTTTGTAAATAATCTAACTTACCATCCATAGTCATACGATAGCTTATATCAACACTACAACCTCAAAGGAGTAAATAAACTCTTCATTATCTCCAAGCATTCTAGGAGGTTATTTTAGAACCCCAAGGTTATCATCTTTCGAAGGAATGAAATGACTTTCAATTTATTCTCCAAACTCACCTTTATGGCGTTATTATGAACCACCAAGGTTAACATAGTTCAATCGAACTTTTAAAATCTCCCAACATTCTTTTGGGGTGGTAATATAAACCATCAAAACTAGTATAGCTTAATTAAGCTCCTAAGGTCTCCCGAACATAACACTACATCTCCTAGTTTTATAATAATTAACTAGAAGAAAAGAATGCCTTATCATTAATAGGCCTAACCCTGAAAAAATCCCCACATAACCCATTCCTAATGTAGGGTAGACATCTAACTCATCTCACACTCTAGGACTCTAAGTTTACTTCATTCAAGAAGGTTCCTAGTCCCTATATTTAAAGAAAAGGATTGAAATTGAGTTATAAAATTAACTAAAAAACAGCAGGAAAACGAATCGATTCGCCCAAGGGCCGAATCGATTCGCCCTAGCGAATCGATTCGCCCCAAAAGAGAATCGGTTCGGACTACTAAACTAACATTCTGCAATTGGCTGAATCGATTCGGTCTTAACCCGAATCGATTCGGGTTATGCAGACCTGCCAATTTCCCTTAGCGAATCGATTCGCCCAAGGGGCCGAATCGATTCGGACCTGCAAATCTGCCAAAAATGGCTACGAAGGGTTATGAACCCTAAATCCTCCAAACTTCAAATCTCTTCCTTTTCATACACATCCAACAACAAAAATCTACCCCAAACTAATCTACATGATTATTAACCATCAAAACCCACAATTTCTTCAACATAAATCAAGACTAGGGTTTAAATCCCACAAATTCTACATTTAAGCCATAAATGTAAATACACAACTATCATACAATTTATGCATCTTAAATCACATATTAGCAAGTAGAAAACTTGCCTTGATGTAGGGAATATCATATTTCTTTGAGTAGGAGCATCAATCCATCTTCAATCTTCATTTTCTCTTCTTTCTCCATTCTTTCTCTTCCTCTTTCTTTCTCTCCTTTCTCTCTATGTTCAAGACATAAAATGGGGAAAAAAATGAGGGATTTTGGATACTAAAATCGTGGCTTAAGTTAAAACTCCCAACTCAAATGGTTAATACCACATTAAAATGACTCTCAAATACGCGTATAAGCTAAAACCAGGTAAAAGTGCCCGGAACACAAAAATACAATATGGCACTTATTTTGACTGTCGCGCACCTTTCGAGACTAACTACACCCTTTAAACTGGCATCCGGGAATTTTATAAATTATTTCGAGTTCCAAAATCATTTAAACTAAAAGGCCATTTAAAATACATGACACTACAGACATGCAACCTGATGTTATTTACTTTCACATGCAGTAAATATGCATCAATCTAGTAAATATTAACTTTCAATTCATTAAATTAATATTTACTCCAGTCCCCACATTTTATATAATTACCTTATGCGGTAAAATCAGTATAAAATGAGCCTCCCAGAATCGAGGGTTGTTACATACTCCCCCCCTTAAGAGGGAATTTTGCCCCCAAAATTCGGGCATACCCAAATCTGATAAGGGTATACTACTCTAAACTAGGATTCTACCATCCTAAACAAACTCCTCGTTATTGCAACGCCTCAAATGGATCCGGACTAAGATCGACCCTATCGATCTCAATCTACATCATTTGTGCTCTAGCATAGCACAAAGCGTTCCTCACCAACTACGGATCCTATCTTCCTACGGCGAAAGGTGATGTCCTCGCGACTCGGCAAAATTAGCCGAATCTCTAGCATCATGTTACATCACACCTTGGGGCATTCGTACCAACTCTAAGTGGCTTAGCCCTAACGCTACTCAGCTATCCCCCGCCTCGACGTATCTCATCAAGGCGTATGGCTTAAAAGCAAAATCTCTAAAGAAATGTTCCGAGACCACTCCAAGTCCAAGGAACATATTACCCATTGGTTCCATCCAACGAGTATACGAATTACTAAACCGACCACGCTAGGCCACTCACGAAACCATGCCTTAGGAAATGGTCCATAAGACCACTCCAAAACCTAATGGTTGCACGAAAATCTCCATCCATACCATTACTGCTCCCATCTACTATGTATACTAAGGCGCACGTTCGTAATATGCCTTTCGGCATAAGTAAATTTCCTCCATTTCATCCATCCACTTTAGGGTGGTAGGATATACGCCATTTCCATACGGTTCCCATTACTTCGCGGAAACTTTTGCTAAACCTTCGACACGAATTTCTAGTTTCGGTCCATCCTATTATAATAGGCATCTCCCACGGTTTTTACTATTCCTCCATCGAGAACGGGGTATACTCTTCTACAAGTAGTCCGTCCATAATGGCCGGGAATGCAACAGTCTGATCAAACGATTAACCATTTTCTCAAATGGGATCATGACCAGTTCGATGCCGGTAGTTCCATGCAGGCGTCTATGAATACCCTTCTTCGTTTCACTACTACTCTCTTTACACGAGTAGGTGAAATGGTCAATCACAGACAGACACGCTCTTACTACCGAGTCTTCCTATTCATGCTCATTCTACTTGGCCTTCCATGCCATTACCATCATCTCTGACGAGTTCTCTACTCGACACGTCCACTAGCCCAATCGCATTTCCTTAGCGAATGAGAAAATATCCAATCACTAGTTCTTCTGAACCCCGAGCACCAACTCAATTCCTCCCACAACATATTGCAACAACTTGTTGCTTACGAGAAGGACCAAATTTCCTGCCCAGGAAGTAGTGCCTTATCTATTTAAGGTGATCACTACCACGATGAATCTTAATTCAAGCACGGGATATTACTCTCCACAAGTTTAAGCTTGTGAGACGCATAAACAATAGGTCTATGCTCCATTATTATTACTCCCCAATCCTGGCAGAAACTTACTCATTAAACTCACTCACGAGCTTACAATCATTACTCAGGAGTGATGATCCACCCGTCCTTATTAACTCCCCGGAAATGAAGTTACCAACGTAACCTTATCTCTAAGAAATGCCTCATCTCCTTCGGCCGAACCTACCAAACCTCTCGAGACCCCATAATCTCGCTCCTAAGGGATCTAATCTCTTATAGAGTTAACCCATAACTTATTCGTGGTCAACTCCCTACCGCTTTCCTAAACTAACACCGCCTACCCTCAAGGTCTTACATCCTAAAAATCCTAAGGTCTATTTATATATATCCTACCTAAATCGTAAGCATATAATACCAAAGACATCCCTAGTGCCCAAGACCTTACTCAACTTCCGACATTCGCTCGGGTTCATGCGTGGGACGTCTCGCCGAAGCGAAATCCAGACAAGGAACCCTCCCGTTACACTACTACCTCGCATCGTCGGTCCTCGAGATATGACGGTCTAAAACACATGATCGGGATCGGTAAATTTAACTTACAATTCTACTAATAAGATTCTACTTTTAGACTTCACCTTAGCATTCTATACACGAAATAAGAGAAAGGAAATATGGCATCTCTCCACTCCCAACGTCGTTAAGGTTGACGCGTGGAGCGTCCCGCAAAAGCGGAATCCAAACAAGGAACCCCTCCTATGCATTACTGCTTAACTTTGTTGGTCGTGAAGATAAGTCATAACACCCACATACAATGCAAACAAGCAATAAAACACTCAGACCAGGTAACACATATGACACATATACATAAAAATATCATCACTCGCTTCATAACGAGTGAAGAAAAGATAGAACTTCCATACCACGGAAGTCATATAATTACCCTTCTATAATAGCGTAAATACTACTACAAGCTCAATATACACACCCGAGTCTATCGTAGACACAATACTACTAAATCTTATCCTAAGGAATATACACTACCCACCTATAAGGTAGAATTCCCTCCACCATTTGCCAAGCACTCCGGGTCAATACTAATGGTTCTCAGACTCCATATTCGAGCCTTACACATACCAACATTATCTCCCCAACTCCCCAACCAGGCATTTTACTCTTGCCCTTGCTCTCCACTCAACGAAATTTAAAATGAGTGGTTCTACACTCCACATCATAACCGTTATTCCGACTCTGGCTAACAATAATTGCCCATGCAGTCCCTCTTACTTTCTCAGTAAAAGAGGACACGCTCTTGGCCTCCTCTTCTTTAGTTCAATGAAACCTCCCCAGGTGGGTGTCCACCAATGGGGTTTCACGATTCTTACTCCATCAGAAGTGTTAACAACACCTATTTTGGAGCCTATCACTTAATGGTGCATGGTCTCGACTCCCTAACCGTACAACACCTTATTCGCCATTGGTCTTTAACCGAACGTTTTGTGAACATTCGGGAATCCACCTTCTCCTCAGTCCAGTTATCCCAGAGAAACTCGCCATTGCAAGTATCCACCGGGCTTCTCTATGGGTCAAACTTCTGGCACCAACGAATATAGTGACCACATTTTCACCACCTCAACACTTCTTCTACGGGTGAAGGGTTTTCCTCCATTCTACTACAGGGCACTTCTCCACTTCAATATAACATCGCGTGAATTCTCAAGTTTAGTACCACTTCCTACTTCTAGCGGTACTTGGAAAAACTACATCAACTGAAATTTGTAGTCGTAATAGCACGACAAGAAAGTGCTACAAAAAGGGAGCGGCCTCTAAAGCGGTCCTCATCCCAGACCACAACTTACAGTTCTCCACAAACCTTCCCATAACGCCCTTCTTCTATCGACCTATTATATATTCTCACACGAATACGCAAAAGATTTATAGATTCTACCTCATGGTAGAAGAACGAAATCTCACAAGAGAAATCAACGATCCTAATCCTAAGGCTTTACATCAAATCAAGAGCAACGCTGAAAACTTAAGGCCTCCACACAGATTCCTATGGACTCTAGAACCTGATGCTCTGATACCATCTGTGACAACCCGCTCACCAAAATAAGGGGTGGCCAGCCCAATACTCCAATATAACGGAATCATGGATGGAATCATTCTCAGCATCATAACAAAAATATAGAGTATCGAGGATAAACACCCAATATTTCAGAAAATGGGTTGCCAAAATTTTTGATTTGAAAGTAAATAAATGAAAACAAACAACCCAATTCCTGAAAGATAAGGGAAACCCCAAGACATATATAAATAATACAACAAAAATACGATAAAAAGACCGAATAGGTAACCGGTCACTAACTGATACACCAATAATACGCAAGTACAATAAGTTACTTATTACATTACATTAGACATTTACAAAAGCTTGGGCCTCTCGCCCGAATAAAAGACTTGATCTTAACTAGAATAAAAAGTGAAAACGTCTATACCAAATGTATCCCGTAATACCCGCAATGCATCACGGCTTGTCGAAAACATCGGAATCGGAATTCAAATCAGGCATCCTTGCGGCGGAGTACCTGAGCAGATACAAGATGAATATGCAACAAGAAAAGTAACCAGGTCAGGGCCCGGTTCTATATGATTACCAGATGAATAAAGAGTATGACAGTTATGTATAATAAATCGTGAAGAAAGAGAAATAAGAAGCAACCTATACAATTTAAAACATAAGCTAAGCAGGAACAAAAATAAGAAGCATTAAACTAAAGACTTCACCAAAGGTGCCAATTATTTCATATATCTTTTCCTTAGCAGGAAGTATATATATATAATCACAATCTTTTGCTCTTTAAGGAAATTTTATCTCAATTTTACCTTTTGTAAAAATCCTTTCCTTATCAGGAAAATAATCATTTTTAAATGCTCTTTGTGGCATTTACATGTGCTCTTTGTGGCACTCCATCATGCTCTTATGGCATATCAAATACATCCAGTCCCACTTGATTATGAACTGTTATAATTATATATATATAACGAATTCTAAGACCGCCCGTCCGGGTTTCCCCACTGTGCGCGCCCCTAAATGACCATCATCTTCCAGGGCCTATCATTAGACAACCTGGGAACCTATATCGCAAGACGTCGGGAAGCGGCCATGAGCCTGCGGGGTAGTCAAGACCACACCCGGAATCTCCTACCCATCGCAGAAAAATATACAACAATAAGCGCTCCCATGGCCTAGGAATATATCCACCCTGCATTCATTAGCCATGGGGCTTCACCTCGCGTGCGGACTTCCCTTATGATGTCATTTAGAGGGGTGTGTTTAAGCCATTTTATTTATCATATCGAAAATCAAGTAAACCATTATTTACCGGTTTCATGATTAAGTAAATTATCATTTACAAATATCAATACCATTTCCATTTCATTTCCATCCCACGTATATGTTTCATTTTATTCGAAACCCTTTCTATTTATTTTGTAAATAATCTAACTTACCATCCATAGTCATACGATAGCTTATATCAACACTACAACCTCAAAGGAGTAAATAAACTCTTCATTATCTCCAAGCATTCTAGGAGGTTATTTTAGAACCCCAAGGTTATCATCTTTCGAAGGAATGAAATGACTTTCAATTTATTCTCCAAACTCACCTTTATGGCGTTATTATGAACCACCAAGGTTAACATAGTTCAATCGAACTTTTAAAATCTCCCAACATTCTTTTGGGGTGGTAATATAAACCATCAAAACTAGTATAGCTTAATTAAGCTCCTAAGGTCTCCCGAACATAACACTACATCTCCTAGTTTTATAATAATTAACTAGAAGAAAAGAATGCCTTATCATTAATAGGCCTAACCCCGGAAAAATCCCCACATAACCCATTGCTAATGTAGGGTAGACATCTAAATCATCTCACACTCTAGGACTCTAAGTTTACTTCATTCAAGAAGGTTCCTAGTCCCTATATTTAAAGAAAAGGATTGAAATTGAGTTATAAAATTAACTCAAAAACAGCAGGAAAACGAATCGATTCGCCCAAAAAGAGAATCGGTTCGGACTACTAAACCAACATTCTGCAATTGGCCGAATCGATTCGGTCTTAACCCGAATCGATTCGGGATATGCAGACCTGCCAATTTCCCTTAGCGAATCGATTCGCCCAAGGGGCCGAATCGATTCGGACCTGCAAATCTGCCAAAAATGGCTACGAAGGGTTATGAACCCTAAATCCTCCAAACTTCAAATCTCTTCCTTTTCATACACATCCAACAACAAAAATCTACCCCAAACTAATCTACATGATTATTAACCATCAAAACCCACAATTTCTTCAACATAAATCAAGACTAGGGTTTAAATCCCACAAATTCTACATTTAAGCCATAAATGTAAATACACAACTATCATACAATTTATGCATCTTAAATCACATATTAGTAAGTAGAAAACTTGCCTTGATGTAGGGAATATCAGATTTCTTTGAGTAGGAGCATCAATCCATCTTCAATCTTCATTTTCTCTTCTTTCTCCATTCTTTCTCTTCCTCTTTCTTTCTCTCCTTTCTCTCTATGTTCAAGACATAAAATGGGGAAAAAATAAGGGATTTTGGATACTAAAATCTTGGCTTAAGTTAAAACTCCCAACTCAAATGGTTAATACCACATTAAAATGACTCCCAAATACGCGTATAAGCTAAAACCAGGTAAAAGTGCCCAGAACACAAACATACAATATGGCACTTATTTTGACTGTCTCGCACCTTCCGAGACTAACTACACCCTTTAAACTGGCATCCGGGAATTTTATAAATTATTTCGAGTTCCAAAATCATTTAAACTAAAAGGCCATTTAAAATACATGACACTACAGACATGCAACCTGATGTTATTTACTTTCACATGCAGTAAATATGCATCAATCTAGTAAATATTAACTTTCAATTCATTAAATTAATATTTACTCCAGTCCCCACATTTTATATAATTACCTTATGCGGTAAAATCAGTATAAAATGAGCCTCCCAGAATCGAGGGTTGTTACATATATATGGGCATAAGATACTAAAGTGTAAACGTTGAATTAATAACTAGTGAAAGTTATTTGAAATGAATTGATTTAATTATAATTGTAAAGTGGATGTGAAGACTAACTGATAATTTAAAGTGAAAAAATTTACGCGTAATATCAAGTATAGTATGGGACTAAGATTAGTATTGAGGTACTAGTTAGGTTGGGTAGCATAACTAGGGTGTTTAAAATACATGCGTTAAATGCGCACTTAGATGAGGAGTGAGGGGTATTTCATGGGAGTGCGACACGAGCTTGAATATGAAATATTACAATGAATATTTATTAATGTATTTTAAACATTTGCTAAATGTTTTAAAAGGTATTAGGCGTTGACCCATTTCAAAATATTTTCAAAAACTTATAGGTGTTAAGCCACAGGGACGCCTGGCTTAACCATTCTTTAGTCAGACGATGCTGCAGTAGCTGTGGATGCTTTCAGGGATTGATTAGACTCATATATCTTTGAGATCTAGATAGGAGGTATTTCAGAGTTATTCTGGACATGTGGCCCAGTTACTTAGTATTTATTTTATTTGGATGTTTTCCTTTCAGTAGTTTACTCATTGTATTATGACCTTTCGCTGAGAATTATTAATTAATTAATTTATGCCAGTGAGTGAGTTTTATGTGACACCCCGCCTAATTAAATATCGGGCGATCACTCCTTTATTTAATTAAAATCAAGGTGAACAGTTGGTTCATTCTTAGCATCACTGTCGTAAAAATAACTTTTCCAATTTAAACACCCTAATTAATTAAGCTAAGTGTCAAAACTATTTTTAGACATTACTTTCCAAATTTTATTTTATAAACCAAGATTTAAATCTTTACAACAATTCAATATTAAAGAATCACACCACAATAATCCTGGAACATATAATCCAAATAATTTAAACATTCAACAACTAAATCCCAACATTAAAAACTTAAAGTAAAACATCCAGACAGTAATAAATCCCAAAGTGACAATACTAGAAATAACTGAATCACAATGTCTAAATAAACAACTGGATAATGGAAACGGATGACACATGCCCAACTGAATAATTAAGCTAAGAGTGGAATCAAATAAATGAAGTCGTCTAAGCAAGAGGCCTGCAACTCCCACCTAAGCTGCAGCGCATTCCTTCCAAATGATCCTACGCAAGACGCCCCTGCGGCTGGGCACCTGTAATATATACATATATATACAAGAGAGAAAGGAAAATAGAAACGGGTCAAAGCCCGATAGTGTATATGATTTAAAATTTTTTTAGCAAGTATTTAAAATGTTTACAGGCCAATGCAACAACATATTAATGCGGCACTCTCTTGAGAAATTCTCACCTCTCTTCTAATGTGCACGCCTATCGCACTAATCTACCCAACGGGTTATCTTATCTTATATCGCACTAATCTTCTCAATGGTTTAACTTATCTTAGGTTACTCGTAAGATTTAAAACTGAACAACATAATTGTCTAAAAGGAAAATTTTATTTAGTAACAAAGCTCTCATTTTAACTTTATTTATTAATAAAGTTTTCCAGTGTCATATTATACTTTTTCAAAATAAGTATTTCCAATTTGAGTCATTATACATGTCTTACTTACCATAACATAGTAGGCAGTTCTAAATTTCAGAATTTCATATATATATATTAAATACTCGTATAATATATATATTTTAACAGCACCCCACATAAAAACTATGGTGCGGGCATACTCTGCTATCCAATCCCCGTATCACTCGTACTAAGGGAAATACAAGTTTGGAATCACTCTCGAACTGTATTAACACATACACAAACAATATTGAGGCGAAGCATAGATTCCAAGTCTCTAAGAGATCCGTACATACCCTCCCGTCTCTTAGGACCGTCTGACCATCAATCAGATAGCCTGTACCAAGGATATCTATCTTCTAGGGTACGAGTCAATATCCCCCATAAAGGTCCCATCGAAATAAGACTGTCCCAGCGCGGTAAGCTCAGGAATAGCAAGTAGCGCGGGCATGATTTTCACACATAGATAGTATATGTATAAACACAGTCATATAACCATACTACTATTACCATATCAAATTAAGTACATCTCTCATCCCATAATTACGACATTTATCCTTATTTTTCCATTATTAGTTGTCACGTATAACTGTTCGTCTCTAACTTTAATTTGAGGGATTATTCCAACTTACTACGTAACACTCATAGACTCTATCCTCCCAAGTATAAAATTCAGTAGGTATTCATCTATTGTCCATCGTAAACATTTTACGTATTTATTCCTTTAATACAAAATTCCATAGTCCCTTAGATATAAACAATCCAAAAATATAAATTTCGCCTTACATTAAAGGTCTCTTAATCATTAATAAATCCCACTGGTCATCTTTATCTCTCAAAATATTTTAATAAGGATGTCTAAGAAGTATTATTCATTTAGAATTAATTCAACCATTTTAAAAGGGGAATTTAAGTCTGCCGAAAGGGGTCGATCGATCGAGGGCAGGGGCTCGATCGACCGAAGCTTCGATCGATCAAAGCTCTTGGCTCGATCGATCGATCAAGCAGGTATGGCGAATTCTACAGTTAACCAGTTACGGGTTCTATCACATAACCTCATCCAAATCTAGATTTTTCACACCCAAATTTCCTAATATTCGTACTATAATCAGTATACACCTATATTATTCATCTTCTACGTAAAGCATGTAACTATACATCAATAACCATGGATTTATAGGCAAAAACTTCATAAAAATCTCAAGAACCCTAAAATTTCTTTAACATGGTTCTAATAAATCTTTTCCAGAATTTTATTCTTCTAAAACATCATAAATTCGTGGTTTAATCCTCTAAATGTGAAAGGGTTTCTAGATTAACATCCAATTTATAACTACATGCGATTTCCTATCTCCAACTTGGGTTTTCTTCCATGGAACTCATCCTAATCATCCCTAGACTAACATGAGTGATGCATTAACGAAAATAAGCAATATATACACTTGCCTGGGATTTTTGGCCTTCTGATTTGCGGATGATTTTGGTGTGGTTGCGTTCCCCGTCGCGCGATCTACGCGTTGGTGGTGGTGGCAGTGCAAACGGATGGATTTTGGGCCTTGGATTGCTTTGGAAGCTCTCTCCTTCCCTCTCCTATGGACTTCACTTGTCTTTGGTTATTTTAACCCTAGAAGGCAACCTTAGACATCTGATATATCCCTTGAAATTTCGTGGGTTTAATTACCCAAAAATGTAAAATGTCAATAATGCTCTCCCGGGGTGCTAAATAGGCCTAAAAATGCCCCGAGACCCAAACTAAACCCCTGGGAATACTTTTCTGACTATCTCGACCCTTCCGGACACTTTGGCGCACTCAAAATGACCATACGAGCAACTTATAATATATTCACTTTTATTAATCAATATTTAGTCCCGACGCGACACGGGCGCGCCCCGACTTAAATTTCCAAAATTGTCATTTTATTCACTCGTGACATTTAATATAACCAATATTATATATTACTTTGCTCATTAGTAATATTCAACAAATTTTCCATCATTACTAACTCTCATCATGTTAATAATTATAACATAATTAATTTCCGGATTTATATTAAATAATTAAATCACATTAAATTTAATAAATCCCCAAATTAATATAGCATAAAAATACGGGGTATTACATTTTATTATTTCCGTGGTTAATTATGTGAATAGAAATCTTATGTAAGTAAAAAAAAAGTTTTAAAATTTGACACCAAGCCTAATAGGTTATTAGTAATTAAAATGTTTTCGATAGTGATTTTAAGAATGAACCAGATGAGACTCCTACTTTATTTTAGTAAAGGACTGATCACCCGTGATTGAAATAGGCGGCGTGTCACAAATGGTATGAGAGCATTAGGTTCTAGTGTCCTTAGGATATGTACGGTTTATTACATTTTCAGCGTTTCTTTCTTATTGATGTAGAGCCATATACTTAGGATTGTCGAGTCATATTACGATTTATGTTCTTCTTATATTATGTATAATTTAATGGAATCTTATTCGAGTTCGGATAGGTTTGAAAAGTCGAACAGGAGAAAGACGACCAGCGAAGGCTGTCAGGAGGACCGTAGGAGGTGAGGTGAGGCTCAGCCGGAGCCACAGAGTATTCTGGGGTCGTTGGTTATAGCAAAGGTCACCATTATTATTGCTGAGGCAATTAATGTTGAAATGACATTAGGGTGCAGTGGTTTCCCCAAGCACCGCCACAGCAGACGATGGTGCCATTTTAGACTCACCCAGTGTAGTTAGTATGGGAGGGAATCAAAGGGGGCTTTCAGAAGGGCCATCCATTAGAGTTTTAGGGAAATGTGAACGTTGTATTAGTTAGCCAATGGAAGGAGGACATCCAAAAGCATTTGCACATGGTTGAGTGCAGTGACACTCAAAAATAAATTTTGGCAACTTTTAAGCTCGTAGGAGAGGCATTGCAGTAGTGGGAATCAGTCACCACATCTAAGTAGAGAGACACCATGACTATTAGGGATTTTAGGTGTAGTTTGATCGTAATTCCTTTCATCTATTGTTCAAACAGAGATGTGAATAAAATTTATAGACTTATCACAAGGGCCGAACACCGACCGAGTATGAGGAAAAATTTAATTGTTCAGCAAACTTCATTCCCGATGAGGTGAATACAGATGAGAAAATAGTCCTCAAGTGTGATAATGGACTCACAGGTAGAAGTCACCAACATTTTTTGATAAATTCGTCTTGGACGACTTGTGCAGATAGAGTTAATGTCGTACTTTTACAATGTCAATATTAACGCTTTGTGTGGAGGGAGCGAAGAGATTCGGAGAATCTAGATATCAGGGAAAGACTGGAGGTATTGATGCTAGTGGGGCACCACAGGGGATACCTAGCAGGGGGACCTGTCTAACGGGTTCAAATCAAGGGAATTATGGCTAGGTGATGGTGAACTCAGTTAGGGTCGTTAGGGCTAGCAGCGTGTTCAGGGCCAAGGGAACCAAGGGGGTGACCATCAAGGCCGGAGATTAGTACATCCCCGACACTACTAGTAGGGCCAGAGATAAAGGGATTACACAGGTAGGTGTTTTATTTGTGGAGCGTAGGGCCACATGCATAGAACTTGTTCACAACGAGTGAGGGGATAGAAGCAGGATACCCAGCTAGGGAAACAGTAGCAGTAGTTATTGGGTCAGTTCAGAAGGAAGTATTATGTACAGGAACCAACTGAATATCCATTGCCATATTGGTAATTGAAAGTATGAGTTTTATCCTTTGGAAAATGGGATGAGTTTTATGTGACACGGGGGCATCACAGTAACTTGGTTATCACTAGATTCGCTCGTGAGACGAGTTTAGTGTATGTATCGTTAGTATCATACTGTGTGTTTATATTTACCATTGAGTAGCGGGGATCTCTTTGGTCCCATCTGTAGGGGAGCGGGTGTGGATATTGAGAGGATATATTTTGTAAATCTACTTATTTTAGAGAGATATAATATGCGAGTATGATGTTATCCTGGGTATGGACTGGTTAGCGATGGTTTGAGCGATAGTGGACTATTACGGTAAGGTTATCGTGTTCGTTGTTCCAAGGCAGAATGTGTTATTTTGCGATGTCTCGTACTGAAAGAGGGTTGAGCCCGTGTATATATTATATTGTATATGAGACTTCAGAGAGTATATGTAATACCCCGTACTTTTGGCTATATTTATTTTTGGGATTAATTAATTAAATGCGTATTAATTGGAAATTAATCCGGGTTAAAAATACTAACGAGATGCGAGTTGGTATTTGATTATGTGCATACATGTTTTATATGAATATTAAATTATGAAAAATTTGTCGTGAGATTGATATACGACATTTTAGAAATTTTGTTGAGACGCGTGACCGCCGCGTCATTTTATATTATTTTGATTATAAAAGTGAATTTGAAATTTATAAACCGTATGGTCGTTTTGAGTGCGCCAACGCGTCCGGAAGGGTCGAGATAGTCAGAAAACACTAGCCGGGGGTGTAGGTTGGATTCCGGGGTATTTTTAGGCCATACCGGCAACTTAAAGGGTATTTTTGTAATTTTGTATTTTGAGGAATTAATAATGACGAAAATTAGGAGTCTTAATCTGATGTGGATTTAACCCACTAAACCCACTAACCAACCCATATTAACCCATTAAGCTACGGAGGTTATCATTTAGGTTTCCAACTTTCCCAAAGCAAACCCTAGCCACCATAGCCACCATTGGAGAAGAAGCTTGGAGAGAGAAGAAATTCTGCAGAAAAGCTTCATCAAACCTACACCAAACTCAGAGACAATCAAGGCAAGTGACTTAATTCCATTCAAATTTAGAGAATGTTCTTTCCATGTTAGATAATTCCAATTTATGTTTATTCTTGGTGAAATATGAAAACCCATGTAGTTTGGAACTTAGAACTTGAAAATCTTGAGGAGAATTGCATGTAGAATGATAGGTAGAGGATTATTCTCATGATAGTTGTGATTGGAAGAAATTAAAACGGATTTTATTGGGTTAATTCATGATTTAAAAATCTAGGGTTCATGTTCTTGAAAAATTGGGGAAAAGTATAGAATCTTGTGATTTAATGATGTTTAGGATGCATTAATGCCTTAAAAGATGTTAGTATATGACCTTAGCATGTTTTAGGATGATTAGAGGACTTAAAATATTGTTGGAACGAACTTTGGAGAAGATTTGAGGAGAAAAAATGGTGAAAAACGAGATTTAGAAAAATCTGGGACGAAACTGGCAGGTCGTTAGAAGCCCCTCCCCAGGTCGTTCGAACGAACTCGTTCGAACGAGCTTCTAACGAATAGACCAGTCGCTTCTAACGAAAGGTAACTTCGTTCGATAATCTCGTTCGAACGAGGTATCGTTAGAAGGTACAGTTCGTTCAAACGAACTGGAATCTCGTTCGAACAGTCTCGTTCGAACGAGACTTCTAACGAGTTGACAGTGGAATCTCGTTCGAACAGTCTCGTTCGAACGAGACTTCTAACGAGCTGGCAGTCTGGGCCTTTTTGGACTGTTTTGATTTTTGGAGTCCCGTAAACTTGTTCGAGGATATAGATAACATTCCGATGATGATGTAATGATAGAATTGGGACTTTTGGGTATTTATGAGAAGGAAATTATATACGAGAGTTAAATTCAATGAACCGTTTGGGTTGAGACGTGAGTGTCTACTACGACGTGAGAATAGATTATGTCGCGTATGATTATAAACCGGAATCGTATAAAGTGTGTAAATTATATATTGGTACTAGAATGAGAATAGTACTACGATTAAACTACGTTGATTACTAAGATGCGTGTTTACTTAGTATTTGGTATATAAATTGTGTGTATGACATACCTACCATACTTGCTATCACGGGAGGTTTGCGTTCCCTTAAGGCCCTCTAATCCTTGTGTTGCCCGGATTTAGACTGGTTACCTTGATGAACATAGGTCATAGAAAGACTTATTGGGATATTAATAAGTCCGCTGATCGTGGGAGCGTAGGTATATGCGTGACCCATGTGATGTGACTGTGTTCGCCTCCATTATTTGTGATGCTGTGATCTGTGAACTATTCCTGAGAGATTCGGAATACGTAATCCTTATGTACGTGATGTACCAGGATGGATAGCAGAGTATGTGTGCACCGCAGCTTAGTTCTCGGGGTGCTTGTATTGTATATTTATGATGTGAATAATATACACTTAATTAATGGGAACCTTCATGTTATTGTTGTGAATATAATTACGGTATTGTTTCGAGAAATATAACGAGTTAACTGATAGTGATATATATTGCATATTGAGCATCTGAGTTACGTTAAACCCCTATTTAATTACGAGTGTTATAATGTTAATAGAACTGAGTAATAAGGGTAGGACTTATGACAGTCTAGCTAGATATGATGGCACTTAGCTAGTGGTTTGTGTCGTTGTAGATGGGTACTTACGTTAGGAGTGCACAGTTAGACGAGAGGTGAGAATATCATGTGAGTGCACGTCCTAACATGTACTTTGCATTTAATGTTTTAAATGTTTTTAAAGCACTTGCAGGTTTTTAAAATATAACTCCACATTCGGGCTCTGACCCGTTTGCTTTCAAATCTACTTTTCTTGTAAAACCATTTTAGGTGCCGAGACACAAGGACACCATGCATAGGATACTCATTCAGGTGACGAGCTGTAGCTGTTTGTGGAAGCTACAGGGATTTGCTTGTAGACGCTTCTATCACTTGGATTCCAGATTCATTATCTATCAGTTGTAGGGCATGTTGCCCATTTCTATTAGAGTTACTTTTCCATTACAGTTATCAGACTTTGGCATGTATTATTTTAGTATTCGGTTTACTTTTCAGTTGTGAGATTTGTAGTGAGGAGTTTTCCTCCAGATTTTTATGTGATGGTTATTCTATTTACTACTTTATGGTGAATGGTATTATTACTCTTTATTACAGTTGTTGCATGTTAATCAGACTTTAATTAAAATTTGGCACTTACTTTTTTAATACTAGGTGGCTAGTAATAATAAAAATGTTTTCGACAGTGATGCTATTAACTGAGCCAACTTGGCATTTTGAATTAATTTAATAAAGGAGTAGCTACCCGGTATTTAATTAGTCGGGGTGTCACAGGTGGTATAAGAGCATCAGGTTCTAGTGTCCTTTCGGATCTGACGGCTTATTATGTTTTCGCTAAGCTTCTTTGATATAGAGCCCTAAATTTTAGGACTGTTGTACTCTTTTTGTGTATGCTTCGTTCTTCAGCTATTTTAAGTTTATAAACAGCTAACTTATAAACTTTGTTCTTATTTCAGATGCCTCCACGACGTGCACGACGAGTTCCCAGGGATGCAACGCCCGAACCCCAGCCCGCTCCAGTTCAGGGCATGATGAACGCCGCTGAGGTTGCAGCTATAGTAGCCCAAGCGGTAAATGCCGCCATTTTCGTTGTTCAGGAGGCACCACCTCAGGCGCCGGTTACCGCGCCAGTACAGGCAAATGCATTCCCGTCTGCTTGGGAGCGTGTACATGACGCTTCTCAGAAAGCGCACCCGCCAGAGTTTGCAGGTAGCTCAGATGTAGTAGTCTCGAGTCAGTGGAGGAAGGATATGCAGAGGCACTTGAGGATGTATGAGTGCACGGATGTTCAAAAGCAGGTGCTAGCTACTTTCAAGCTAGTTGGATCTGCGCTACAGTGGTGGGAGTCTATTACCACCATGGAGGAGAGGGATACTCTCACTATTCAGGACTTCTGGGTGCGGTTTGACCGCAAGTACTTTTCGTCGGCTGTTCACACGGAAATGAGGAGGAAATTAATGAGTCTGAAGCAGGAAGGTAAGACTGTGGCCGAGTATGAGGCCGAGTTCACAAATCTGTTGAATATCGTTCCAGATGAGATACCAACAGAGAAGAAGAAGATTGAGAAGTTCACGGACGAGTTGACTTGGAGGATCCGTCAGCATCTTCTAGGGAACCTATCGTTGGCCACCTATTCTAATGTGGTTAACGCTGCATTGTTACACTGCCAGGACCACCGTTTTCATATGGTCGAGGGCAAGAAGTCGGGGGAGTCTAGCCATCAGGGCAGGACTGGAGGACATGGTGCCAGCGGGGCACAATCTGGTCAGGGGCAGAGACAGAATGAGCAGGGCTCCCAGCAGGGGGATAATAAGAGGTTCCGGTCAGGGAACTACAGACAGGGACAGGGAGGTTTCCGTCAGGGCCATCAGGGTCCAAACGGCCATCAGGGCCAACAGGGGCAGAATGGGCAGCAGCTTCACCAGGGCCAGCAGGGCCAAGGGAGGAACGGTAACGGCCACCAGGGCCGGGGACAGCAGGGGCAGAGAGGAGGGAACTTCCCAGGGAAGTGTTTTGTTTGTGGCAAGACTGGCCATAAGCGACAGGATTGTCCTGATAGGGGCAGGGCCCCACAGCAGCAGCAGCAGGGTGCTCGCCAGGAGCCACAGAGGCCTATGTTTCCCGCCGCTCTTCCCGCACCGCCACAGATGGCAGCATTGCCACCCATTCCGGCAGTCCCAGTTCAGCAGGGGCAGCTACAGTATGGACGTGTCTACAACGTCCACCAGGCTGCAGTTCCACAGGCACCGCCCGCGATTGAGGGTACGTTTCCTATCCATGGCATTATGGGTCGGGTGTTATTTAATACGGGTGCTACACATTGTTTTATATCTACACACTTCGTGAAAGCTTTAGGATTGTTAGCTACGGCAGAGAGCACAGTGACGTGTGTCGACTCACCATTGGGGAGTGGGTCACTTATTTTCTTTATATGCCGGGGAGTGGGGGTAGAGATTGGTGGTTTGGTATTACCTGCAGACATGTTAGTATTAGATATGCATGTTCACGATGTGATTATCGGTATGGATTGGCTCGTAGCTTATAGGGCCATGATTGATTGCTTCAGCGGGAGCATTGTTTTTGCCATTCCGGGGCAAGAGATGTTTATAGTGGCGATGCCTCGCCCAGAGGGAGGATCGATCGCTCATCTGTATTACATTGAGGAGGATACCTCTAAGGAGGTAGTGATTCCTTTAGATTCTATCCCAGTTGTCAGGGAGTATTCAGATGTGTTTCAGAAGATACCAGGCTTACCCCCCAGTCGAGAGATAGACTTTGTTATAGATTTGCTACCGGGTACGAGACCTATAGCACGCGCACCGTATCGTATGGCTCCAGCTGAGATGAGGGAGTTACGGGATCAGATAGAGCAACTGTTAGGTCAGGGCTTTATTCGCAGGAGTACCTCACCTTGGGGCGCTCCAGTTTTGTTTGTGAAGAAGAGGGACGGTTCACTGAGATTGTGTGTGGACTACCGAGAGTTGAATAAGGTCACGATACGGAATAAGTATCCGTTGCCTCGAATCGATGACTTATTCGACCAGTTGAGAGGAGCTTCTTTCTTATCGAAGATTGATTTGAGATCGGGATACCATAAGTTACGTATCAGGGAGGAGGATGTCTCGAAGACTGCGTTCTTGTCGAGATATGGTTCTTACGAGTTTCGGGTTATGCCTTTCGGTTTGACCAACGCTCCAGCAGTGTTTATGGACTTGATGAACAGAGTGTTCAGGGATTTCCTAGACCAGTTTGTCATTGTCTTCATTGATGATATTCTGGTTTACTCCCAGACAGAGGAGGAGCACGCCGAGCATTTGAGGCAGGTTTTGCAGACACTTCGTTAGAACGAGTTGTATGCAAAATATGAGAAGTGCGGGTTTTGGCTGAAGGAGGTCCAGTTTTTGGGACACATTATTTCCGACCAGGGAATATTTGTTGATCCGGGGAAGGTATCAGCGGTGAGGGAGTGGGGACAGCCCACGACACCAACGGAAATTCGTAGTTTCTTGGGTCTAGCAGGATACTACAGGAGGTTTATTCGGGGTTTCTCGGAGATAGCAGGTCCTTTGACACATCTGACTCGTAAGGGTGTGCCATACATCTGGAGTGATGCCTCTCAGTTGGCATTCGATGAATTGAAGGACAAATTGACCTCAGCACCTGTGTTAGCATCGCCGAGACCGGGAGTTGAGTATTTAGTTTACACCGATGCATCTTTGCAAGGACTGGTAGGTGTATTGCAGCAGGAGAGACAGGCCATAGCTTATGCTTCCCGTAAGCTTAAGCCTCATGAGAAGAATTACCCCACGCATGATTTGGAGTTGGCGGCAGTGGTATTTGCCCTAAGGATTTGGAGGCACTATCTTTTGGGGGAGAAGTTCCAATTGTTCATGGACCACAAGTCCGTACAGTACCTGTTCACACAGAAGGAGTTGAATATGCGGCAGCGTAGGTGGCTTGAGTTTGTGAAGGACTACCAGTTCGACATCCAGTATCACCCGGGTAAGGCTAACGTGGTAGCAGACGCGTTGATCCGTAGGCCAGTAGATGAGGTGGCAGAGGTGTGGAAGGCTAAGTGGAAGGAATTGGGACACCAGGATGCAGTGGCCCGATCTTTCATGTCTGTGATGACCGTTACACCGCAGATTGTCACGAAGGTAGTACGGGCACAGGCCAATGACTTGTTCTGTCAGGAGCAGATAGTTCGATTACTAGCAGAGGGAGCCGAGTCCTATACCGTTAGCTCAGACGGGGGATTACGCTTCAATGGGAGATTGGTAGTTCCGAAAGGGGATGAATTGCGACACGATGTGATGGAAGAGTCGCACGGCTCACGGTTCGCGGTACACCCCGGAGGGGACAAAATGTACCAAGACATGAGACGCCAGTATTGGTGGAGCGGTATGAAGAGAGATATCGCTGAGTTTGTTTCGAAATGCGCCACTTGTCAGCTTGTAAAAGTGGATCATCAGAGACCGGCAGGATTGCTACAACCATTGGAGGTCCTGGTATGGATGTGGGAGAGCATATCCATGGACTTTATCACGGGGTTGCCTACGTCGCAGAGGGGTCACGACTCCGTTTGGGTAATTATGGACAGGTTGTCCAAAGTCGCTCACTTTTTACCCGTAAGGACTGACTACACTACGGGACAGTATGCCCAGCTCTTCATTTCAGAGATCGTGAGACTTCACGGTGTGCCCCTAAATATCGTGTCTGACAGAGATAAGATATTTGTTTCGAGGTTTTGGGAGAGTTTCCAGGAGGCCATGGGCACGAAATTGCGGTTGAGTACGGCTTATCATCCGCAGACTGTTGGGCAGACCGAGCGCACAAATTAGATATTGGAGGACATGCTACGCATGTGCATTATTGACTTCGGGGGTGGATGGGAGCAGTACCTTCCACTGGTGGAGTTTGCTTACAACAACTCCTATCAGTTCACTATTGGCATGGCTCCGTTTGAGGCATTGTACGGTAGGCCTTGTCGTTCCCCAGCATGTTGGTTAGAGGTGGGGGACAACAAACTGCTTGGGCCGGAAGTGATTCAGGATACTTCGGCAAGGATTGAGTTGATTCGGAGTCGCATTCGGGTAGCTCAAGACAGGCAGAAGAGTTATGCTGATGCGAAGAGATTTTTCAGAGAGTTCCAAGTGGGGGATCAGGTTTTGCTTAGAATGTCTCCTATGAAGGGGATTATGCGTTTCGGGAAGAAGGGGAAGTTGGCACCAAGGTATGTGGGGCCGTTTCCTATTATTGAGCGGATCGCACCGGTTGCGTATAGACTTGGGTTACCGGAGCATTTGCATCGGATTCACGATGTGTTCCATATTTCCTCGCTAAGGAAATACCTTATAGATAATTTGGCTCACTCTCACATTGCTGTGGAGGACATCGATCTCCAGCCGGATAGCTCCTACGAGGAGGGACCGATTGCTATTTTAGACCGAAGCGAGAGGAAACTGCGGTCAAAGATAGTCCCGTTAGTGCGTGTTCAGTGGCGACATCACAATGTCGAGGAGTCCACATGGGAGCGCGAGGATGAGATGCGCGAACGTTATCCAGAGTTGTTTTTAGCAGGTACTTTCTAGTTTCGAATTTCGGGACGAAATTCAGTTATTATGGGGGAAGTATGTAATACCCCGTACTTTTGGCTATATTTATTTTGGGATTAATTAATTAAATGCGTATTAATTGGAAATTAATCCGGGTGAAAAATACTAACGAGATGCGAGTTGGTATTTGATTATGTGCATACATGTTTTATATGAATATTGAATTATGAAAAATTTGTCGTGAGATTGATATACGGCATTTTAGAAATTTTGTTGAGACGCGTGACCGCCGCGTCATTTTATATTATTTTGATTATAAAAGTGAATTTAAAATCTATAAACCGTATGGTCGTTTTGAGTGCGCCAACGCGTCCGGAAGGGTCGAGATAGTCAGAAAACACTAACCGGGGGTGTAGGTTGGATTCCAGGGTATTTTTAGGCCATACCGGCAACTTAAAGGGTATTTTGGTAATTTTGTATTTTGAGGAATTAATAATGACGAAAATTAGGAGTCTTAATCTGATGTGGATTTAACCCACTAAACCCACTAACCAACCCATATTAACCCATTAAGCTACGGAGGTTATCATTTAGGTTTCCAACTTTCCCAAAGCAAACCCTAGCCACCATAGCCACCATTGGAGAAGAAGCTTGGAGAGAGAAGAAATTATGCAGAAAAGCTTCATCAAACCTACACCAAACTCAGAGACAATCAAGGCAAGTGACTTAATTCCATTCAAATTTCAGAGAATGTTCTTTCCATGTTAGATAATTCCAATTTATGTTTATTCTTGGTGAAATATGAAAACCCATGTAGTTTGGAACTTAGAACTTGAAAATCTTGAGGAGAATTGCATGTAGAATGATAGGTAGAGGATTATTCTCATGATAGTTGTGATTGGAAGAAATTAAAACGGATTTTATTGGGTTAATTCATGATTTAAAAATCTAGGGTTCATGTTCTTGAAAAATTGGGGAAAAGTATAGAATCTTGTGATTTAATGATGTTTAGGATGCATTAATGCCTTAAAAGATGTTAGTATATGACCTTAGCATGTTTTAGGATGATTAGAGGACTTAAAACATTGTTGGAACGAACTTTGGAGAAGATTTGAGGAGAAAAAATGGTGAAAAACGAGATTTAGAAAAATCTGGGACGAAACTGGCAGGTCGTTAGAAGCCCCTCCCCAGGTCGTTCGAACGAACTCGTTCGAACGAGCTTCTAACGAATTGACCAGTCGCTTCTAACGAAAGGGAACTTCGTTCGATAATCTCGTTCGAACGAGGTATCGTTAGAAGGTACAGTTCGTTCGAACGAACTGGAATCTCGTTCGAACGAGACTTCTAACGAGTTGACAGTGGAATCTCGTTCGAACAGTCTCGTTCGAACGAGACTTCTAACGAGCTGGCAGTCTGGGCCTTTTTGGACTGTTTTGATTTTTGGAGTCCCGTAAACTTGTTCGAGGATATAGATAACATTCCGATGATGATGTAATGATAGAATTGGGACTTTTGGGTATTTATGAGAAGGAAATTATATACGAGAGTTAAATTCAATGAACCGTTTGGGTTGAGACGTGAGTGTCTACTACGACGTGAGAATAGATTATGTCGCGTATGATTATAAACCGGAATCGTATAAAGTGTGTAAATTATATATTGGTACTAGAATGAGAATAGTACTACGATTAAACTACGTTGATTACTAAGATGCGTGTTTACTTAGTATTTGGTATATAAATTGTGTGTATGACATACCTACCATACTTGCTATCACGGGAGGTTTGCGTTCGCTTAGGGCCCTCTAATCCTTGTGTTGCCCGGATTTAGACTGGTTACCTTGATGAACATAGGTCATAGAAAGACTTATTGGGATATTAATAAGTCCGCTAATCGTGGGAGCGTAGGTATGTGCGAGACCCATGTGATGTGACTGTGTTCGCCTCCATTATTTGTGATGTTGTTATCTGTGAACTATTCCTGAGAGATTCGGAATACGTAATCCTTATGTACGTGATGTACCGGGATGGATAGCAGAGTATGTGTGCACCGCAACTTAGTTCTCGGGGTGCTTGTATTGTATATTTATGATGTGAATAATATACACTTAATTAATGGGAACCTTCATGTTATTGTTGTGAATATAATTACGGTATTGTTTCGAGAAATATAACGAGTTAACTGATAGTGATATATATTGCATATTGAGCATCTGAGTTACGTTAAACCCCTATTTAATTACGAGTGTTATAATGTTAATAGAACCGAGTAATAAGGGTAGGACCTATGACAGTCTAGCTAGATATGATGGCACTTAGCTAGTGGTTTGTGTCGTTGTAGATGGGTACTTACATTAGGAGTGCACAGTTAGACGAGAGGTGAGAATATCATGTGAGTGCACGTCCTAACATGTACTTTGCATTTAATGTTTTAAATGTTTTTAAAGCACTTGCAGGTTTTTAAAATATAACTCCACATTCGGGCTCTGACCCGTTTGCTTTCAAATCTACTTTTCTTGTAAAACCATTTTAGGTGCCCAGCCACAAGGACACCATGCATAGGATACTCATTCAGGTGACGAGCTGTAGCTGTTTGTGGAAGCTACAGGGATTTGCTTGTAGACGCTTATATCACTTGGATTCCAGATTCATTATCTATCAGTTGTAGGGTATGTTGCCCATTTCTATTAGAGTTACTTTTCCATTACAGTTATCAGACTTTGGCATGTATTGTTTTAGTATTCGGTTTACTTTTCAGTTGTGGGATTTGTAGCGAGGAGTTTTCCTCCAGATTTTTATTTACGTTATGTGATGGTTATTCTATTTACTACTTTATGGTGAATGGTATTATTACTCTTTATTACACTTGTTGCATGTTAATCACACTTTAATTAAAATTTGGCACTTACTTTTTAAATACTAGGTGGCTAGTAATAATAAAAATATTTTCGACAGTGATGCTATTAACTGAGCCAACTTGGCATTTTGAATTAATTTAATAAAGGAGTAGCTACCCGGTATTTAATTAGTCGGGGTGTCACAGTATAGTTATCTTGTTATATTTTATCCGGTGCGTGGGGACTTTTACTGATGTAATTCAGGGTGTATCGGGTTTACCGTCGCGCGGTGAGATTTAACTCGTTATAGATTTAGCATTGGAGACATAGTTATAATTCGAGCGCAGTGTTGTATGACTCCTTTAGTGATGTAGGAGTTGCGAATTGAACTTATAAATCCGGGGACAGCATTTTGGGTGTCCCGATTATGTGCCTTGGGCCTACGGATCTCGATGACCGATAGTGTTAGGTAGTAGTATATTGGGGGGTTCCTTATTTGGATCTTACTTGTGAGATGTCCAATCCATGAAACGTACCAAGCGTCGAGAGTTACGGGTCGTGTTGGTTATTAAGGCATGGGTTTAGTACCTTAGTTATTACACATGTATGTAGGTAACACTTCAAGCTGAGAGCTATGTAACGATTAAAGGCCACTGGAGCCAGGTAGTGTTGTGCAGGAAGAACTGTGGAATGTTTGCACTACTAGTGGATCGACGGGGGCAATATCGAGAATTATTAAGACACGATTAATAGGGTAATCGAGTATACCCTTACTGTATAGCCACGTCGATCATGCGGGGCCAAGTTGACATTGATATATTATGTTTGTGATAATTGTGCGGATATGCACGGAATATATTGTGTATGGGCGCCTTCGTTAGTTCGATTTTCAGTGTCGTCCGAGGTGAGGGGACGTGGTAATAAATGTGTTGAATCGCATGCCTGTGGGGCAGTAGGAACATAATTGGAAAAGATGGAAGATGGATTGAACGTCATTTGAGGAAGAAAATTGCCCGATTATATATAAGCCTGTAAATTGAGCGCTCGAGGCCCGAAGCTCGCTATTTCGGACCGAGCTTTATTTGAGTTTGAGCCGAGCCGAGCCTGAGCCAAAATTTTAAGCCCGAATGAATTTCGGGCCGAACTTTGTCAAGCCTGAATTGGGCCCGAAGCCCGGATTTCATATTTATAAATAAATAATTTATATAATATAACATACTTATGTTAACATTGTTTAATTAGGTTTCGTTCTTTTATTTCATTTACTACTTAAAAAAATCATTTCTCATAACACATTAGATTACATGTGATTTTTAATTTTGTGATTTTATTGTTAATCTCAGTATGGATATTTGATTTAATAATTGCTCAAGTCACAATAGGCCTTTGTTAGTGATCAAATTTTGCTAAATGTATGAAATTTAATAGGCATTTGTAGGTTTTCACTATTATTTCCTTTGTTTTAATTTAATACATTTCATAATTATATATCTTATTTCATGAAATATCAATTAGATTTTAATGTGTAATTTTGTCCATGATGGAAATACAAGAAAAAAAATTAATTCAAACTTTTTTAACAAAAAAAATTCAAATCGGGCCCGAAGCCCGTAATATATATCAGTCAAGTTCGGGCGTAGGTGGGAAAAAAATAATTCGGGCTTGAGCATGGGTAAGTGAGTTCAGGCCGAGCCTGAGCAACCCCAAGCCCGACTCACCCAGTTCGATTTACATCCCTAATTATATACAACAAGGAGAGTTATTACGCCCGAAATGGGTTGAAAGACTTTGGAGACACATGTGAGGATCTCTCTTGACAAGGGAGGGTCCAAAATTTTTGGGAAGGAGAGCGAATTTGTACTCAATCAAATTCTGAGGGTGGCTTGTGCATAAATAGGATGTTGATTTCATCAGATGAAAAGGACCCACGAAATGAGCAATTTAAAGCAGACGCACGGGTCACGGTTTCTGGCATACACATGATAAGGGAGTAGGATGTACCATGTAGCGAGGGATATAGAGCGGGTGGATCAGTGAGGAGTGAGACATGGCAAAGTTGTCTCCAAGTGCACTACTCATAAATGGAAAAAGGTTGTTTTGAGGCGATCAACTAGAATTTTTTAATAATTGGTGAGTGACAAAATGGGTAGGCAGACTAATAAAGTTTATTGTTGGGGTACTAACATCGTGGACAGGTCAAAATTTCCCTTGAGCTTGTGAATTGGGTTGACCAAGATGGATCATGTATTACTAATTTGGGCGAGTTACACTGTGTGCTTGTGTGTCCAACGTTCCATTGAAGAGAGGGAATGAGCCGGCATAAGGTGCCGCCCGACATTGTTGTGGATAAAAATGAGATCTTTAAGTCTCACCTCTATAGGGACTATCAGGAGGCGATGGGGACGAAATTGTGTTTTGAGCAAGACATATTACCCGTAGACTGAAGAGTAGACGGGAGATGTGACTAAAATATTGGAGAATGCGAGGGATGCGTATTTTAGGTTTTTGGGTAATTGGAAGGAGTAATTACAACTGGTAGAGTTGTGTATTAACTCGCACCAGTTTATCATTGGCAAGACGCCTTTTGAAGCTTCATGTGGGAGACCTTATCGTTCGCTCTCTGGTTGGTTAGAGAGGGGACAACAAGCTTCTCAGCCCATAAGTGATTTAGAGTCCGTCGGTAATGATTGGGTTAATCAGATATTATTTCATATAGTTCAGGGACATCGTAAGAGCTACGTCGTTGCGAACCAAAGATTTTAATGACTGACATGAGTGGTCAGACACTATCACAGGTGTTTCCCATGATGAGAGTTATGTGGTTTGGAAAGAATGGAAGTTGGCACATAGAAAAGTGGGGCCTTTCACCAGTAATGAGA
The DNA here is from genome assembly GCA_949130495.1 of Sambucus nigra. NCBI lineage: Eukaryota > Viridiplantae > Streptophyta > Magnoliopsida > Dipsacales > Adoxaceae > Sambucus > Sambucus nigra. The sequence goes on from OX422221.1 coordinate 350,862,721, forward strand.
TGATAGAGCCACTGGTGTATAGGATCATCTTATTGGGGTATTTTAAGCAGTTTCACGATAGTCTGCGTATCGTCATCAAGGTGAGACCTTAAGAAATGATGTAGGATACTAGTATAAAATTATTTGAACAGACCTGTCATTATTTTTGGGGCGCCGTATTGAGTATGCCTTCAATAAGGATAGTACCGTTAGTGGGTGTATAGTGGAGGCACCATAATATTTCCATGAGTTGATTTTGGGTACATAGGGATGTCGTAAGGGTAAGCATCCAAAGTTATTGGTACCAGTCATATCCGAATTTCAGGGATGAAATTCCTTTGTAAGGAGGGGAGTATGTAACACCCGGGGTTTTTGGGATATTTAAATTACACGTGTGCTCGTAATTTAATTAATTTATAAAATATAAATAAAATTAAATAAATATTTATTAGCGAATATTGGAAGAATATTTGTGTGTTATTATATTTATTTGTCTAATAAGTAAATGAAATTATATTATTTTATATTACGTCGTATATGGGTAAAAGAGAGGGGTGGATAGGTTCTTATTCGAGACGCTCGTGTGGGGTCGTGTTGGGAATAAGATGTTAAATTGATGAAAGGTGGCTCGGATGGTGATTTCGAGTGCACGAATGACTCGGGATGGACCAATAGAGTCAAAATTTGGTACCCGGGGGTTGTAATCGGGTTTTCAAGACTTTTTAAGCTATACAGGACACGTACGGGGTATTCAGGTCATTTTAATGTTATTAGTTAACCTAATTTAGGTATTAGGGGAATATTAGGGGGCTTTGGATGAGGTAGGTAGCCCAATGGTTCATTCTAATCACGTAGGCTTAAGAGAGGCGAAGGGAGAAAACCTAAGAGAGGAATGAAAAAGGCAACCCGGGGAGGAAATTGGCAATTTTCGGGCTAGGATTCTTGGGCAAGGAAGATTGACAAAGAAAAATCCATACCCTATGATAATATAAGGCAAGTGTTTAACTTTCTTTAATATTTTATGCAGGGTTTTAGTTCATATTATAATTAGTGACACAAATATGAATTTTTGGATGGGATTCATGCGTAAAAATGGGAATTTTATGAATAAAATTATAGGAGGATACAATATTTATGATCCCATGTAGAATATGAGATTTGTTCATGTAGAAAAGTGTGATCTTGAAAGATTAGTATAAGTTTTAATTCACTTTTGAAGTCAAATTAAGGACGTGTATAATTCGTGATTAACGATGTTGAATCCTAGGAATTTAGATTGTTAATGGGTGAATTCGAATGTGAAAATAAGTGTAATCGTGTTTAGAATTAATAAAAAAAACTATAAATTTGGGGTTAGATTAGTGATAGATATGGGATTGTTGATGGGAAGATAATGAATCCCGCGTAAGAAAGAAAGTTACAGAGTCAATCTCGTTTGAAGCTCGTTGGAACGAGTTGAGATTCTTGTCCAAACGAGGTTGGTATTTCGTTCGAACGACCAGTAAGTTCGGGTCATGGAGATAGATCTTGTCATTACGAATGAGTGGCCGCAAGTTTTGTATTTTTATAATTTTTTTTAGTAAGTTATAAATTTTCTACGAAAGGGTGTTCGAGATCGAAATCTTGGAAATCAAATCCGGGTATGAATGCACGGGTGTTTTAGGGTGAAAAATACTCGGGTTGTGATTTATGAAATTAGGTTGGGATTTCAGAAAGTGTTAGGTTACGGGCCGATTTAAGATAGTCTTATTGTCGAGAATAAAACATAAGCGTGATATATATATATAACATAAGTAAGTGACTACTTATGAATTTGGGAGTTGAATTAGTGTTGCGAGTTGATGATGCTGGAAATAACACCACCCTTCAAGGTGTTTGTAAGCTCAAATCAGTGATAACAATGGCGACTCAAGTATATATTAAATATAAGAGATGGGGATGAGGAGAAGAGGATGAACACCAATATATAAGTGGTTCAGCCAATTAGGCCTACGTCCACTGTGCAAGTGAGTGTGGGTAATATCACTGAATGAAGGCACTAATGGCCATGGATACAATCTCTCAAGCTTTCTCTCTCTACTGTGTAAAATGACAGTTTCAGCTAGGGTTGTAATTTTAGATCCCTTTACAAGGTAGAGGATAACCTCTATATGTAGTGCTTGGGGGGTGTAATGTGCCCCTCAAGCATACAATGAGCATGTGTATGAACATCGAGACAATATGAGAGTGACACCTGGTTGATCTCAACTAAGTAATGATGACCTCAATATTTCCTCACGTGGAGGGAATAATTCAGTTATAATAGATTTGTCCACATGTTCCAAGTTATACAAGAACGTGTAGAAGCTCGGCTGTCCTCGGGTGATACCAACCTCGGCCTGGAAGAGTACGAGGCTGGTGAAGTCTGGCAACTGCTCAATCAGAGGTTATCCGCAATGATCTTGGATCAATAGGAGAGCCGAGGTAAGGTAGGTGGAGTTGTAATGTCGGCCTGGGCCGAGGTAATGGTGGAGTAGCAGGAACGTCGGCTGATTCCCAACCGAGGCTAATTATGATGATTGTGTAGTCTCTGCTTCCTCGACTTACACCCAACCGAGGTTGATGTATGATGTAGGCATGATATCGGCTCCGACCGACCTGATGGATTACTATCTGCATGGACCATGAGGACCTCAACTTTTTCTTGGCTGTGAGGCAACTAGTAACGTCGGCCATGGCTGACCTTGCTTAGGACAACATCGCTGGTCGCCAATCTGGGTCCCTTCTAAGCTCGACCATCTCCCTACCCGAGGTTGGTATCTCTGAGATTTTGGGTACATATAGGGCATATCAATCACCCCTAGACCTTAGTTACCTGTGTGATCAGGTGCCTAAGGGGTATATTTGTCCAAGGTTGGATTTCTTTAGGTGCCAATATTTTCTTGACAAGTGTCAGCTTCTGAAGGTGGTTGTGTGCTTGGCAAGCGCAATAATTGTGGTCTTTTGGGTTCCCAAGGCAATGATGGGCCTTTGGATGCATGCAAGTTGTTTGTAAGGGTTTTAACCCTTTTCTCTCTCTTTCTTCTTCATTCTCTTTCATTCCCCCGCCTGAACCTTCTTTGAATTCTCTCTCTTCCAGAGCTTGATCAAAGGTGCATTTCGTGGAATTTTCTTGCCAATCTTCCCACTCTTCACTTCATACTTCATCAGGTACTGCCTATTACCCCTTCTTTGCCATTTATTCAGCCTTATTTTCCTATTTGTTGCATTTTTCGGTCTCGGCTTGAGTTTTCCAGTGAGTTTTATGAGTTTTCCGGTAGGGTTATGAGTTTTTCGATAGCCCTTATTCTTGACCGTCCTTAATAATTCTTGTTTAAAATCCCAGCTTGATCCTTAATAGGTTGGGTCAAGTTGTTTGTTTTTAGCCTGAGTCCATAAGTGTATGGTCGTCGCCATATGCTCAGACCCCTTTATCAACTCTTAGAGTAATTCCCTTCTCTTATGAGAAAACCTTAGATAAAATTAGGCAAATTATACGGGCCCAAGAGGAAGCTTGTAGGGCAGAGGCATTCCCTCTTAGGCCTATATTTTCTCCACCTCTGAAAGTGGTATATCCTGAGCCATCTGTGCCCCAGTAGAACCCATTCCTATGTCTGAGTCTGAGTCATTAGCCTCAGACCCTATGTCTGTTGATTCTTTTGAAAAAGCCATGGATTAATCCGTCCGGATGGACCAAGCCCCTGATCAAGCCGAGGTTTCTAGTCGTGCCTCGTCTCACAAGAGTTCTAGCACCTCGCACTCTTCCTTCGATGTTGAAATTATAGGGCCTAGCGTGGCTATTCCCCCAATCCTTGACGCTATTCCCGTGTCGGTCGCCACAGGAGCTGAGTTTGCTCAGAGGTTCCCTGGTGGTGTTCCCTCGTCTGCTCAAGCCGACGTTAACCCAGATGAGGGTGATGGTAGCGAAAGCGATGTTGACACCTCTGAGGCGGCCGAGATAGAGAGCACTGTCAGCGAGATCGGCCTTCTAGCCTTCAGACATCTGTACTCTATAAGTCCATCCATAAAACTTAGGAGACCTCTAAGGGACGAGAGGACCTTTGGCGACCGAGATGATGAGATCTTCTTATATGAGCAGATGTTCAAGTTAGGATTTCGCCTTCCCATTCATCCAATAATCAGGGCTATATTGTCCTACATTAACTTAGCTCCTTCCCAATTATCACCCAATACCTGGAGGGTGATAATTGGAGATATAATCTTATGGAGGGCAGTCCATCATTCAGACCTTCTCGTCCAGGTCTTCACAGGGTGCTACGTCCCCTCTTCTGCCATAAATCATTCGAGTTACTACCATTTTTAGCTCGAAAGTCAAATAAGAAGATGTTGAAGGTTACCCAAACCTTGAACTACAATTGGAAACCACGCTACTTCTTCGCGTCAGGGCCATGGGAGTTTGATCCTTGTGCCCCCTGTTCATCCTTAAAGCCAAAAATACCCCTGAGATGGGGAAAGGTGATAATGGCTGCTAGGACTGACCCTGGGCTAAGACAAAATAACCTTCAGAAGGTCAAAGACCTTCAGGATCAGGGGGAACATGGTCTGCTAGTCAAGTACGAGCATTTGATGACCCCCTACTACCTCTCTGAGACTGGCCTTGGGGGGTAGTCCTCTGTCCGAGCTTCGTAAGTTAGTTTATTATTTCAATAAGTTATACCTCTGACTTTGTTATGTCTCTGATTTTCTAACTCAGACCTTTCTGTTTCCAGAACGTCCCAAAGGAATTTCTAACGATCTTTGGGAGATGGAAGCCCCTAGTCTTACCAAACTCGTAAAGAAAGCAGGTCTAACTGTACCCCCTCCTCCTCCAATAACTTTAAGGGCTGAGGCCTCCAAGAAGAGGAAATCTGTTAACCCTGCCCCTGAAGATCAGAGGTAGAAGAAAAAAACTCAACTGGGGGATCGTGCCATCCCCATCTCCTCTAAGGATCCGTTAATTGCTCGTCTGGAGCAATTGAAGATTGGCGATAGCCTTATCGGCCAGATTTCGAAGGCCTTGGACGCTATCGGCTCAGTCATGACCGATTCTGACAAACACTTCTGCCGCTTTTTGGACAGGCCTCTGCTGGCCGAGTTCGCCCTTCATCGATCTATCCAAGTAAGACTTTTTGCCTTTATTTGAACAAGTGTAACCTCATATTTAAATCATACCAAATCTTGAACTGACATCTCTGTATACGTTCTGCAAGGTCTTCTCACCATGCACCATTTTATTGACTAGACACTGAGGAAACTTCCTCTGATTGAGAAAGGAAAAGAGGCCGAGAAGACTGAGGCTATTTTAAATGCTGAAGTGGAGCGTCTGAAGGCAACCTTGAAGAAGTCTGAGGCTAGCGTGAAGCGGCTGGAAAAGGATATGAATAAGTTAAAAAAGGATCATAGCTGTGCCCTGAAGACTCAGGCTGACTCTCTTTAGCACAAGGTCGATGTCGCTGTGAAGGCTGCCTTGGATGATGCCTCCAAGAAGATCTTTGAGGATTATAAGGTCTCTGATGAATTTGTCAGATTCGGCTTCGAGTACCTCGAAAGGGGTGTTAAGGCCACTGACAAATAGGCTGCAATGAAGGAGAAAGAATCAGGGAGCCTGGTAGCCTCTGACTTCATTGGTCTAGGATACGCCGATCTTCGATTTGCTCAGGCATTACAAGAGGTCGAGGAGAAGGGAGGCTTCGCCCCTACTGAGACTGCTCCTCAAGAGGATACCAGGACTGAAGACGTTGGTCCTCAGGACGATGGGGTGGAGGTGACCAACCTCGGCCAGGGAGATGGGGCCATGGCAACTAACCCTAAGACTGCAGACACTTGAATCCACTTTATGAAGCTTTTGTAATTTTTAAATTTTAATTCAATCTGTAACTTCTGATGGTTATTCTGTTACCTTATGGCTTGTGATTCTTATCTTTATGCTACATCAACCTCTGAAGAGGGCTTTATTTCTTTAGTTACTGAATGTTCTTCGAATGGTGTTATATGTCATGCAATGTGTTTGTGCTAAGGCCTGAAGCCTCCATATAATGTTTTCATAAGCCCCATAAATAAAATATTCACCAAATTAATAATATCTAAGGTCTGAGGTCATCCAAGTGTGATGCCTTACCTCAGACATTGCCACCAAATTATGATGTTATAAGGTCCGAGGTCATCAACTAAGATGTTATCTCCATAAAATATTCACCAAATTAATTATGTCTAAGGTTTGAGGTCATCCAAGTGTGATGCCTTACCTCAGACCTTGTCACCAAATTATGATGTTTAAGGTCAGAGGTCATCAATTAAGATGTTGTAAAATATTCACCAAATTAATAATGTCTAAAGTCTGAGGTCATCTAAGTGTGATGCTTTACCTCACACCTTGTCACCAAATTATGATGTTATAAGTTCCGAGGTCATCAACTAAGATGTTATCTCCATAGAATATTCACCAAATTAATTATGTCTAAGGTCTGAGGTCATCCAAGTGTGATGTCTTACCTCAGACCTTGCCACCAAATTATGATGTTATAAGGTTCAAGGTCATCCAAGTGTGATGCCTTACCTCAGACCTTGCCACCAAATTATGATGTTATAAGGTCCGAGGTCATCAACTAAGATGTTATATCCATAAAATATTCACCAAATTAATGATGTCTAAGGTCTGAGGTCATCCAAGTATGATGTTCACCTCAGACCTTGTCACCAAATTATGATGTTTAAGGTCTAAGGTCATCTAAGTGTGATGTCCACATCAAACCTTATCACCACATTATGATGTTTAAGGTCTGAGGTCATCAACTAAGATGTTATCCCCATAAATATATTCACCAAATTAATGATGTTCAAGGTCTGAGGTCATTCAAGTGTGATGTCCACCTCAGATCTTGTCACCACATTATGATGTTTAAGGTGTGAGGTCATCAACTAAGATGTTATCCTCATAAATTATTCACCAAATTAATGATGTCTAAGGTCTTAGGTCATCCAAGTTTGGTCTCACCTCGGATTTTGTCACCACATTATGATATTTAAGGTCTGAGGTCATCCAAGTGTGATGTCCACCTCAGACCTTGTCACCACATTATGATGTTTAAGGTCTGAGGTCATCAACTAAGATGTTATCCTCATAAAATTTTTCACCAAACAAATGATGTCTAGGGTCTGAGGTCATCTAAATATGATGTCTCACCTCAGACCATGTCACCAAATTATGATGTTCTAAGGTCTGAGATCATCGACTAATATGTTATCCCCATAAAATTTTACCATTAGAGTGTAATAAACTAAGAGTTGACACAGAAACTGATCTTCTCCTTAATAATCTCTTCATAAGATGATACATTTTCATAGACAATCTTACAACATCATATGTAATACTTTTTTAGATGATCAGCATTCCAAGGATTAAAGAAAGGTTCCCCTTCAAGGTTTTCTAACTTGTAGGTCCCGGGTACAACCTCCTCGGTTACCTTGTAAGGGCCACGCCAATTTGGGTGGAGCTTATTTGCCTTCTGTAACGTCTTCTTCAGCACGAGATCTCCCACGACTACGGGTCTTGATTTTACCCTTTGATTGTAGAACTTTGTTGTTCTCAGCTAATAAGCTGTCTGTCTGATCTCTGCGTCTTCCCTTCTATCTTTAATCAAATCCAGGTCAAGTCTTCTCTCCTCTCCATTCCTCTCAGTATCATAAGTCTGAACCCTATGAGTAGGGAGTCCTACTTCGGTTGGTATGACGGCCTTTGAGCTATGTGCTAACATAAATGGGGTTTCCCCCGTTGGTGTCCTAGTCATTGTTCTGTAGGCCCATAACACAACATAAACCTCTTCAGTCCATCTTCCCTTAACTTTTTCTAACCTCTTCTTAATCCCGTCGAGGATAGTTCTGTTGGTGACTTTGGTCTGACCGTTTGCCTGAGGTCGGCCTGGAGAAGAGAAAAATTGCTTTATCCCAACTCTTTCGCAGTATTTTTCTAAGGAAGAATTTTTGAACTGGGTGCCATTGTCCGAGATGAGGGTGTTTGGGAGACTATATCTGCATATGATGTTCTTCTAGATAAATTAGAAGTTATTCTACTCTGTAATCGTGATCATCGACTCGGCTTCTACCCATTTGGAGAAGTAGTCAATGACAACTATAAAAAATCTGTAGTTACCCGCCGCTCTTGGTAAGGGACCTACCAAGTTGATTCCCCATAGTGCGAACGAACAAGGAGAACTTATTGACGTCATAGGCTGATAAGGTTGATGGGGGATAGTGGAGAATCTTTGGCATTTGTCACACCTCTTCACATATGTTGCAGCATCCTTAGCCAAGGTCGGGCACTAGTATCCTTACGTGATAATCCTCTTGGCTAAAGGTCTTCCTCTTATGTGACTGGAGCAAGAACCCTCGTGCACCTCCTTTAAGACGCGGAGAACTTCTGTGGGATGGACACATCTGAAGAGAGGTAATAGAAATCCTTTCTTATATAGGACGTCTCCTACTATTGAGAACTTTGCAGTTCTGTACCTTAGTTTCCTCCTCTCTAGCTTTGATTCCGACACCTCTCCCTCTCTGATATATCTGATAAGGGGATCCGTCCATGAGTCCCCTAAATTTAAATTGGGCAGGATCTCAATTGGAACTGTCCTTCTGATGTTTGTCCTTGTTACTGAAGCCAACCTTGCTAGTGCGTCTGCATGGCTGTTGTTTTGTCGAGGTATTCTCTTCATCTTTACTTCTTCAAAACCTTCTATTATCACTCTTACCCTCTTCAGGTATTTGGCCATCCTTTCATCCTTGGCCTCATAAACCCCCAACACTTGGTTAACAATCAACCTTGAGTCACTGTGAATCAGTAGTCGTCTTACCCTAAGGGTCTTTGATAAGGAGAGGCCTGTTATCATGGCCTCATATTCTGACTCATTGTTTAATGCCTTGAAGTTAAACCTTAGGGCATACTCAATGTTGGCACCATCCGGGACTGAGAGTATCAGCCCTGCCCCGCTTACTTTTTCACAAGAAGACCCGTCAACAAAGAGGTTCCAGACGTCTTTATCTGATGAGAAGCCCCTTTTTAATATGATTCCTTGCTTGAAAAGGTATCGGTCTTCCTCATTCTCGGCTATTCTATTTCTGGCTCTATTGGATGCAACCTCTTTTGGATCTCGAAAGACGTTGTTATTTGATCCCTCTGCAGTCTCTTGGTTATTCTCAACCTCAGTGTCTTCCCATGTGAACTCAGCAGCGAAATCTGCAAGTGCTTGCCCTTTAATGGCCACCCTGGGTTGATAAGTAAGGTCATACTCCCCTAACTCAATGGCCCATGTCATCAATCTATCCGACTTCTCGGGTTTATGAAGGACCTGTCTTAGTGGGGAGTCAGTGAGGATGACCATAGAATGGGCTTAAAAGTAGGGCTCCATCTTCCTAGAAACATGTATCAAGGCGTAGGATAATTTTTCCATTCGAGGATAATTCTGTTCAGACCCTTGAAGGGCCTTACTGTTGAAGTATACCGGCCTTTGAGCCCCAACGTCTTCCCGTACTATGGTTGCACTTATAGCTGATTCAGATACTGCTAGATAAACATACAACTTCTCTCCCGCTACGGGCCGAGATAAGAGCAAGGGAGATCTGATGTAAGACTTGAGTTGATTAAAAGCCTCATCACACTCTTTGTCCCACTTGAAGGCCTTTCTAATAACCTTAAAGAATGGAAGACACTTGTCCGTCGCTCTGGAAACAAATCTGTTGAGTGCAGCTACTCTTCCAGTGAGCCTCTGAACGTCCTTGATGCTTTTTGGTATCTTCATGTCAAGCAAAGCCTTGATTTTCTCAGGGTTCGCCTCTATTCCTCTCTGATTGACAATGAATCCAAGAAATTTCCCAACTCCTACTCCGAAGACACATTTCGCGGTATTGAGTTTCATTATGTACAAGTCCATAGTATCAAAGGTCTTTTCGAGGTCTGCCACGTGAGTACAGGCCCTTAAGATCTTCGTCAACATATCGTCTACGTACACCTCCATAGTCTTGCCTATTTGAGCCTCAAATATCTTATTCACAAGATGTTGATACGTTGCCCCCGAATTTTTCAATCCGAAGGGAATAACCTTATAGCAATATGTCCCTTTATCCGTGATGAAGGCTGTCTTCTCTGAGTCTTAGGCATCCATGGAGATCTGGTTATAGCCTGAATACGCATCCATGAAGCTCATAAGCTCATGCCCTGCAGTGGCATCTACCATCTGGTCGATCCAAGGTAAGGGATAGCTGTCTTTTAGGCAAGACTTGTTCAGGTCGGTAAAGTCTACGCACATCCTCCATTTTCCATTGGCTTTGGGCACAATGACTGCGTTTGATAACCACTCTGGATATATGACTTCCCTTATAAACTCGGCCTCTTCCAACTTTCTTACGTCTTCTCGCATGACATCGTACTTTTCCCTAGAGTAAAATCTTCGTCTTTATTTGATTGGCTTAGCATCCTTAGTCACGTTGAGTTTATGGCACATAACCTCAGGGTCGATGCCAGGTATGTTCGCGTGGCTCCAAGCGAAGACACTCTGCCTCTTTCTCAAGAAACTTATCACCTTTTCCTTGATCTCTGCTTTTAAGACTTTGCCGACCTGGATGATTTTTTCCAGTTCGTCCTTATTAAGGACGATGGATTCTACCTCTTCCGCGACCTCTCCTTTCTTCAACTTCGTTTCATCTCTGGGGTCAAGTGTATTAATGTTATATGTGGTAGTTGCTCTCTTATGGGCCTCTTTCTCTTCGACTGAGTTGAAGTAGAATTCCCGTGCTATGGTCTGGTTACCCTGCACTTCCCCTACCCCATAAGGGGTCGGGAATTTTAGCATTTGGTGGACCGTCGACGGCACGGCCTCAAACTCCTTAAGGGCCACTCTTTCTATGATGAGGTTGTAGGATGAGAAGACGTTTTCGTTCATAAATTTCTTTTGATCTTTCGAGTCAACCTCTTAGGACATTCATCGCCCATTCGCACGTCCATCTCATACATGCCCAACGAGTGGACCTTTTTTATCGCTGAAGCCCATTAACGGATGATGATAAGGTACCAGCCTAGCTCTGCTAAGGCCAAGGCTTTTGAAGTAGGGCCAGAACATCACATCTGTTGAACTTCCTCCATCTACGAGGATTCTCTGTACCTCGCATCCATGCCCCCTTGTTGTGATTACTAAAGGGTCATCATGCGGAGCTAAGATGCCTTTGAAGTCGAGTCGGGAGAACCCAACTATAAGATTGGCCATATCCACCTTCTTTCTCTTCTGCTTGGTTTTGGAAGACGTTAGAATTACCACTTCTGGCTTGGCCACTGACTTGGCTTCTGCCACATGAGCTTTTCGATCAGCCACTTCAGAATCCCCCCCTACGAGTCCTCCACATATGGTGTTAACACCCAAGGAGATCATACCGACCCTCTTTACCAGGGCATTGTCATCTTTTGGTGGGAGATCTAGATCGTCCTTATCATCACCCTTAGAGTCATCGTCTCTTCTTGTTGGAGTATCGTCATGACATCTGTCGTTTCTCTTCTTTTTAGGGTCATCTCTTCCCCTTTTAGGATCCTTGCCATCAACATACTTCCTCAACTTTCCTAATTTCAACATCTTCTCGATCTCATCCTTCAAGGCGAAGCACTTGTCTGTAACATGGCCATGGTCTTGATGGAACTCGCACCATAAGTTCTTATTCCTCTTATGTGGAGGAGCCTTCAGCTTCTCTAGCCATCTCAGTGACCGATCATTCTTGATCTCATTCAGGATGTGTTCGCAACTCACAGTTAGAGGGGTATAGAGTGCAAACTTATTGTCAGCTGACCTCTTCTTTCCTTCCTTTTTTCTTTGGAACTTCCTGCTGCTACTGCCATTCTCATCCTTGTATTTCGCAGCCATGGCCTGTTCAGCGTTCATGACCCTGCCCGCAGTTGCTAATAATTCTGCCATGGACTTTGGAAGGTCTTTCGCAAGTTTCCACAACAACTTCCCTTTCTGAAGACCTCCTATGAGGGCGGTCATGGCTATATTCTCTTCGTAGTCTTCAACCTCGAGTTTTTCTTTGTTGAATCTAGCAATGCAGTCCCTTAGGTTCTCGTTTTTGCCTTGCTTGACAAACAACAAATGGTTAGTCTTCTTTTGAGGTCTTACCCCAAAACAGAAGTTATGAATGAACCGTTCAACCAAACCCTTAAAGTTCTGTATTGAGTTCTTCGAAAGAGAGGTAAACCAGATGTGTGTAGCTCCCGTCAAAGTTCTGGAGAAGGCTCGACATTTTATCTCATCTGGTATTGAGTAAATATCTACCACAGACTGGTACATCTCAATATGATGTACAGGGTTGGTGCTACCGTCATACTTGGGAGACACCATGGGTGGCTTGAACTTGGCAGGGGTAGGGAAGCTCACTATCTTAGATACGAACGGAGAGCCTTTTGAAAAACCTCTTTGCAGTGGGTCCCGACTTTTGATGAGGTCTCCTATCTTGTCCTTAAGATGTTGGATGGAGTCATTCCATGGTCTTACAACGTTGGCCTGGCCGAGGTTGTCCCCAGCCACTTCCATGGGGTGGACCGAGGATTTTTTAGCTACAGCACAACATCGGCTGTTGACCTCTTCCAGGTCCCTGCCTCATCCTGTGTTAGGTCGGCCTTGATAAGGCTGACGTTGCCCCTCTTCCTTTTGTGAGCCGGCTACACTTCTCGACCTGGATAACCTCTGTCGTAGGTCGTTTACTGGGCTGAGCCTTTCAAAGGCCGACCCTCTGCTTAATCGGTCAAAAGCTGATCCTCTTTGTTGGGTTTCTTCACCTCTTCTGCCTCCACAACCTCGGCTCTACTAGATAGGACGTACTGTGTTATTTGAAACCTGATACGGCTCCCAACAATCTTCTGGAGCATCTTTTGCCCCCAAATTATCATACCTATCCTCAGGGCAAGGGTGTCCTTGCCTCCCCAGATGCAAACGTCTAGACCTGCTTTCTTTACGAGTTTGGTAAGACTAGGGGCTGCCATCTCCCAAAGATCGTCAGAAATTCCTTTGGGACACTCTGCAAATAGAAAGGTCTGAGTTATAAAATCAAACACATAACAAAGTCAGAGGTATAACTTGTTAAAATAATAAAATAACTTACGGAGCTCGAACAAAGGACTCCCCCAAGGCTAGTCTCATAGAGGTAGTAGGGGGTCATCAAATGCTCGTACTTGACCAGCAGACCATGCTCCCCCATATCCTGAAGGTCTTTGACCTTCTGAAGGTTATTTTGGCTTAGCCCAGGGTTGGCCCTTGCAGCCATTATCACCTTTCCCCATCTCAGGGGTATTCTCGGCTCTAAGGATGAAGAGGGGGCACATGGACCAAACTCCCATGGCCCTGACGCGAAGAAGTAGCGTGGTTTCTAATTATGGTTCGAGGTTTAGTTAACCTGCAACATCTTCTTATTTGACTTCCGAGCGAAAAAGTGGTAGTAACTCGGATGATTCCTGACAGAAGAGGGGATGTAGCACCATGTGAGGATGTGGACGGGAAGGTCTGAATGATGGACTGCCCTCCATACGACTATATCTCCAATTATCACCCTCCAGGCATTGGGTGATAATTAGGATGAAGCTAAGCTAATGTAGGGCAATATAACCCTGATTATTGGATGAATGGTAAAACGAAATCCTAACTTGAACATCTGCTCATATAAGCAGATCTCACCATCTCGATCGCCAAAGGCCCTCTCGTCCCTCAGAGGTCTCCTAAGTTTTATGGATGGACATATAGAGTACAGATGTCTGAAGGCTAGAAGGTCTATCTCGCTGACAGTGCTCTCTATCTCGGCCGCCTCAGAGGTGTCAACATCACTTTCGCTACCGTCACCCTCATCTGGGTCAACGCCGGCTTGAGCAGACGAGGGAACACCACCAGGGAACCTCTGAGCAAACTCAGCTCCTGTGGCGGCCGACAGGAGAATAGCGTCAAGTATTGGGGGAACAACCACGCTAGGCCCTATAATTTCAACATCGGAGGGATCATCTCCAGTGAGACCACATGTGGTCTCATCATATTCTGACTGAGTTGTGAAAATTGATCCTTCATCGCTTGTTGCATTGCAGCCAAAGACCTCAAGGCTGCTGCCACTTCCGCCATTTTGGATTGAGGCGGTGCCTGGCTGGAACTAGGTCCTCCAGCATCAGCGGTGGAAGAGGTGGTGGTAATTCCAGTGTCATGTGTTAACACTAAAGAGCTCGTAGAGTAAATGAGCTTTGTACCTTAATGGACCTCTTTCAATGGTGAAACAGCTCCACACAAGGGGTGAGGCCTGGTTCACCACCAGAGTCTCCGGTGAGGTTAAGCAGAAAATGAGGAAGACATAGCTTCTCGTTCCCACAGACGACGCCAAAATGATGATGCTGGAAATAGCACCACCCTTCAAGGTGTTTGTAAGCTCAAATCAGTGATAACGATGATGACTCACGTATATACTAAATATAAGAGATGGGGATGAGGAAAAGAGAATGAACACCAATATATAAGTGGTTCAGCCAATTAGGCATACGTCCACTATGCAAGTGAGTGTGAGTAATATCACTGAATGAAGGAACTAATGGCCATGTATACAATCTCTCAAGCTTTCTCTCTCTACTGTGTAAAATGACAGTTTCAGCTAGGGTTGTAATTTTAGATCACTTTACAAGGTAGATGATGACCTCTATATATAGTTCTTGGGGGGTGTAATGTGCCCCTCAAGCATACAATGAGCATATGTGATAAGCACCCAAAACTGTACATTTTATAACCCGAATAGACGTACTTTTGTTGCTAATTCTCGATAATATGAGTCTTATGTGCTTAATTGTTTATATTGTAGGTCGAATGCACGTTGCGGTGTTCAAATGCGTATTTCAAGGCAATTGTGAATTTTAGGGAGCTAAATACCCTTGTCCCGTATCCTAGCCTACCCAAACCGAGCCTAAACCGTGTGTGTGTTGAGTTTGTGCCCTTTTATCAATTTTTAGATTTTTAGTTTGTGTCATTTTAATTTTAGGTTTATTTTAGAATTTTTAGATTTTATTTTCTATTTTATTTTTATTAATATAATTTTATTTTATATTGATTTTTATTAGTTTTTGGTCTTAGTTTTTATTTTATTTTATCTTATTTTATTAGGATAAGATTTTTTAGGATTTATTTATTTTTAGTTTATTTTGATTTTACATTTTCTTTTTAGGATCTCAGTTTTAGTTTAATAGATTTCTATTTTTTATTTTCATTTCTTTTTAGTTTCAATTTTATTTGAGTCTTTATTTTATTTTAGAATTAGATTTTATTAGGTTTTTATTTTATTTTATTAATTTTATTTTATTAGTGTTATTTTTTTTAGGTGTCCTAATTAAACACACACACAACCCCCTTATCCTACATTCCCATACACCTATTTACACCTACACACTATCCTACACCCTAATCTATCCTACACCCTCATCCTCACCCATATTCCCTACACCTCATACACACCCTATCACATCCAACTTCTTCTTCCCCAAACCCCACTACTTCTTTCTATCTCCTCTCACCAAACCTCCATAGCCAAACATCACTTTCTTCTTCCTCTTATCTACCCTCTCTCCTCCCTATTACCCAAATCCCTATAACCAGAGACCCACCTTCTAAACCCCTCTGACTCATCCCCCCATACCCGAACCAACCCCAGGCCAGCCCCAAACCGGACCACAACCGGCCTGACGCCGCTGCTCCGACAGCCCAATGCCGGAAAAAAAAACGTACCTCCAACCCGAACCCGTTCTGCCCCCATCCGGCCTCTCTCTCTCCTCGACCCACCTAGTCCGTCGCCTTGCCCCCTTCGCCCCTAACTCTGGCGGAAGCCTCCGGAGGACTAACCACGTCTCACCCCACACCCTCTTCTCTCTACACGGATCCAACCTGACCCTCATTCCACACCATTTCCTCCCATGTCCATACCCAAACCCATTTCCCATTCAAAACCCATTTCATTCTCCTTGCACGACTTCTACATGCACAAGCCAAAAGCCAACAAAACCAAAGATAAAACCAAACAAAAACCCACATGTTAATTAAACCATTTACCCCTTTTTCCTACAATACCCCCAACTACCTATTTTTACCCAATACCCAAAATTACCCCTCACCATATCAGATTTTTATTCTCATTCACATGACACACCCAAACCACATGCACACTTACACCAATTACCCCTAGCTCCATGGCACCTACTATTAAAAGAGGATGAATACCCATTTGCAAAGGATCTCAAAATTAGTTTTAAGCTTGGTGTGATAAAATTCTCTCCACCTCTCTATGTTGAGTATTTGCATTTTTAGCAAATACCTCAATATAGAGGTGTGTAGTGAAAATTATCTCTAGGATAAATTTCACCCAACCCATCTATTATGAATTTTTGCATTTTTAGCAATTATTCATAATAAATTGATGTAGTGAAATTCATTCCTTATGGAAGATAAATTCTAACCCATTCGTTTATGTTGAGATTTTGCATTTTTAGCAATTATCTCAATATAAATTAATGATCTATAATTTATTTCTTTGGGTGAGTTCTAATGTACAATTTTATAATGTTAGGATTTGCATTTTTAGCAAATCTCTTTTATTATTTAATTGTCCATTATGAATTCATCCACTATCCTTTTTATTTTTATTTTGTAATTTTTATTTTAGATTCAATAAATACATCAGTGAGGGATTATGATTGAGTGATTTTTGATGTATAATTGAGAGATTGTTGATGTAATTGAAGATTCCATTCCAATTCAACGCCTAAATGGGTTTGAATCATCTCATGCTTTCAATTGTTTATCTTATATTTTTGGATGATGATTATTGAGGGCTAATCTGTAATACCCCGTATTTTTGTGATATTTATTTACGGGATTAATTAAATTAAATGCGTATTAACTGGAAATTAATCCGGATAAAAATACTAGTGAGGTGCGAGTTGGTATTTGATTATAATGTGCATATATGATTATATATGAATATTGAAGTATGAAATTTGTCGTGAGATTGAAATACGGCAAGTTGAAAATTTTTATTGAAACGCGTGTGACAGTCGCGTCAGGGAAATATTTATTTTAATTAAAAAGTGAATTTTAGTTCTATTAACCGTATGGTCGTTTTGAGTGTGCCAACGCGTCTGGAAGGGTCGAAATAGTCAAAAAACACTAGCCGGGGGTTAAGTTTAGGTCCCGGGGCATTATTGGGCCATACCGGTAACTTATAAGGGCATTTTGGTAATTTCAGAAATTGGGTAATTAAAACCCACGAAAATTAGATTAAAATATGACTTAGTATTAACCCACTAAGCCATTTCCAACCCCAATTTAGGAAGTGGGCTACGGGAGAAGTTATAACTTGGCAAAACCAACCTCACCTCCATTAACACCTTGAGAAGAAAAGCTTGTTGAGAGAGAGAGAAGGAATTCTGCTGAGAGAGAGAGAACACTTCAGAGATTCGTCATCAAATTCAGAGATTCAAATAAGGCAAGTGATTTAATTTCATTTTTATAGAGAATGTTTCTTCCATGTGTAGGAATTGATAAAAATCTGATTGTTCTTGGGAGTTAATGAAAAACCCATTAAATTGGAAATATAATCTTACATATTGATGAGGAATTGCATGTAATATTATATGTAGGCGATTATTCTGATGTTAATAATATCTTGGATGAAACAAAAATGGATTATAGTAGGTTCAATTATGATGTATAAATGTTAGGGTTCATGTTCATGTAAATTGGGAATAAATAAAGAGATTTGAAGATTTGATGATGTTTAAGATGAGTTAGCCCTATATAAACGTTTGATTATGACCTATGAGTGTTTAGTAAGAATTATGAACCTTAAAATGATGTTGGAACGATTTTTATGTGGGATTAGGAGTGAAGAAATTGGGAAAAACGAGATAGGAATTTTTGGGCTCGAATCTGGTCACTCGTTAGAAGACCTGCCCAGGTCGTTCGAACGAGCTTCTAACGAGTTGACAGTTTGGGTTCTAACGAGAGGGATGTTCGTTCGAAGACTTTCGTTCGAACGAGATCTCGTTAGAAGGCCCAGTTCGTTCGAACGAACTCTCGTTCGAACAGCCTCGTTCGAACGAGACTTCGAACGAGTTGACAGTTTAGGCTTTTTAGCCTGTTTTGATCCCGAGTGCCCCGTAACCTTGTGTATAGGTAGAGATAGCCTTCCCTTGATGAGTAATTGATATATTTGGGATGTTTGGGATATAATGAGGAGTCAAACCTAGAAGTGTAGTTTGAACCTAAGGGAAAATATGAAGTAGGACGTGAGTGTCTATTACGTTGCGAGAACTATTGACGGCCTAATTTATTTTATTAACCGGGAACATATAAATTGTGTAGTATTATATGTCGGTACGAGAATGAGAAGTGTACCACCAATAATATGGTGATTACTAAGATGTGTGAATACTTAGTATATGTATTGATTTTATGTGTATGACATACCTACCATACTTGCTATCACGGGAGGTTTGCGTTCGCTTAGGGCCTTCTAATCCTTGTGTTGCCCGGATTTAGATTGGTTACCTCGATGAACATAGGTCAGAGCAGGAATTATTGGGATGTTAATAAGTCTGCTGATCGTGGGAGCGCAGGTATGTGCGTGACCCATGTGATGTGACTGTGTTCGCCTCCATTATTTGTGATGTTGTTATCTGAATGATTCCTGAGAGATTCGGAATGCGTGATCCTTATGTACGTGATGTACCGGGATGGATAGAAGAGTATGTGTGCACCGCAGCTTAGTCTCGGGGTGCTTGTATTGTATATTTATGATGTGAATAATATACACTTAATTAATGGGAACTTTAATGTTAATATTGTGAATAAAATTATGGTATTGTTTTGAGAAAACATAACGGGTTAATCGATAGTGAAATGTATTACATATTGAGAATCTGAGTTTAAATAAAGCCCTCTATTTATTTGATAACGCTAGAATGTATTATGGGAATCGAGTAGTAAGGGGTAGAACTTATTACGGTTTGGTTAGATATGGATGTCTTATAGATGGGTACGGTACGTTAGGAGTGCACATGCAGTCGAGAGGTGAGAATTTCATGTGAGTGCACGTCCTAACATGTATTTTGCATTGAATGTTTTAATGTTATTAAAACACTTGCTGTTTTTAATATGATTTCCACTTTCGGGCTCTGACCCATTTGCTTTCAAATCTATTTTTGTAAAAACCATTTTAGGTGCCTAACCACAAGGACACCATGCATAGGATTCTCATTCAGGTGACGAGCTGTAGCTGTTTGTGGAAGTTACAGGACTTTGCTTGTACAAGCTTCATCTATCTTGACTCGATATTCATCAGTTATCAGTTGTAGGGCATGTCGCCCATTTCTTTTAGAGACATTTCATTTATTTCAGTTATTCAGACCTTTGGCATGTAATTATTCAGGATTCAGACTTGTAGTATTATTCTTCAGTTGTGGGATTGTTGACTTATGAACTTCATTCTATTTCAGATGCCTCCACGACGTGCACAAAGGATTCCCAGGGATGCAACGCCAGAACCACAGCCCGCACCAGTTGAGGGCACGATGAATGTTGCCGAAGTTGCAGCCATTGTGGCTCAGGCGGTAAATGCCGCACTAGCAGTAGTTCAGCAGGCACCACCTCAGGCGCCGATAGCCGCGCCAGTTCAGGCTCATGCATTTCCGTCTGCTTGGGAACGTGTACGTGATGCTTTTCAGAAAGCACACCCTCCGGAGTTCGCAGGTAGCTCCGATGTGGTAGTTTCGAGTCAGTGGAGGAAGGACATCCAACGACACCTGAGGATGTATGAGTGCACAAATGTCTAGAAGCAGATACTAGCTACCTTTAAGCTAGTAGGATCTGCATTGCAGTGGTGGGAGTCTATTACCACCGTAGAGGAGAGGGATACTCTCACTATTCAGGAGTTTTGGGTGCGGTTTGACCGCAAGCACTTTCCGTCGGCTGTTCACACAGAGATGAGGAGGAAGTTGATGAACCTCAAGCAGGAGGGTAAGACTGTGGCCGAGTATGAGGCCGAATTTACTGATCTTCTGAACATTGTTCTGGATGAGATACCAACGGAGGAGAAGAAGATACAGAAATTTACGGACGGGTTGACATGGAGGATTCGTCATCACTTGCTAGGGAACCTCTCGTTAGCCACTTATTCTGATGTGGTTAACGCTGCATTGCTCCATTGCCAGGATCACCGCTTTCACATGGCTGAGGGCAAGCGATCGGGAGAGTCTAGCCATCAGGGAAAGACTGGAGGAAATGGTGCCAGTGGGGCACAATCTGTTCAGGGGCAGAGGCAGGGTGATCAGGGTACCCAGCAGGGGGATCACAAGAGATTCAAGTCAGGAAATTTCAAGCACGGACAGGGAGGTTTCTGGCAGGGCCATCAGCACCAGCAGGGTCAGAATGGTCAACAGCAGTTTCAGCAAGGCCAGCAGGGCCAGTGGAGGAATGGTAACGGCCACCAGGGCCGGGGGCAGCAGGGACAGAGAGGGGGAACTTCCCGGGGAAGTGTTTCATTTGTGGCAAGACTAGCCATAAATGCCAGGACGGTCCTGATAGGGGCAGGGCCCCGCAGCAGCAGCAGGGTGCTCGACATGAGCCACAGAGGCCACTTTTTCCACCATCCCTCCCAGCTCCAGCCCAGGTGCCAGCTCTTCCAGCCATTCCAGCAGTTCCTGTGCAGCAGGGACAATTACAGTATGGACGTGTCTATAACGTCCACTAGGCAGTAGCTCCGCAGGCACCACCCGCGATTGAGGGTATGTTTCCTATCCATGGTACTATGGGTCGGGTTTTGTTTGATACGGGGGCAACAAATTGCTTTATAGCTACACATTTTGCGAAAGCCTTAGGGTTGTTAGCCACAACAGAGAGCACAGTGACGTGTGTAGGCTCATCATTGGGGAGTGGGTCACTTATTTTCTTTATATGCCGGGGAGTAGGGGTAGAGATTGGTAGTCTGCTGTTACCTGCAGATATGTTAGTATTAGAGATGACGAGTATGATGCCATTATTGGTATGGATTGGCTTGTTGCGTACCGAGCCATGATTGACTGTTTCAGTAGGAGTATTATCTTTGCCATTCCGGGCAGGAGATGTTTTTGGTGGCGATGCCTCGTTCCGAGGGAGGATCGTCCACTCATTTGTACTATATAGAGGAGGAGACCTCTAAGGAGGTGGTGATACCACTTGATTCGATTTCGGTTGTTAGAGAGTTTGCTGATGTATTTCAGGATATACCTGGATTACCCCCCAGTCGAGAAATAGACTTTGTCATAGACTTATTGCCAGATACGAGACCTATAGCATGCGCACCGTACCGTATGGCTCCAGCTGAGATGAGGGAGTTACGGGATCAGATTGAGCAGTTGTTGGGTCAGGGGTTTATACGGAGGAGTACTTCGCCGTGGGGTGCCCCTGTGTTGTTCGTGAAGAAGAGAGATGGTTCACTGAGATTGTGTGTGGACTACCGAGAGTTGAATAAGGTCACGATATGGAATAAGTATCCGTTGCCTCGAATCGATGACTTATTCGACCAGTTAAGAGGAGCTTCTTTCTTCTCAAAGATTGATTTGAGATCGGGATACCATCAGTTGCGTATCAGGGAGGAGGATGTCTCGAAGACTGCGTTCTTATTGAGATATGGTTCTTACGAGTTTCGGGTTATGCCTTTTGGTTTGACCAATGCTCCAGCCGTGTTTATGGACTTGATGAATAGGGTGTTCAGGGATTTCCTGGATCAGTTTGTCATTGTCTTCATTGATGATATTCTGGTTTACTCCCAGACAGTGGAGGAGCATGCCGAGCATTTGAGACAAGTTTTGCAGACACTACGTCAGAGCGAGTTGTATGCAAAGTATGAGAATTGCGATTTTTGGCTGAAGGAGGTCCAGTTTTTGGGACATATTATTTTCGACCGGGGAATATCTGTTGATTCGGGGAAGGTATCCGCGGTAAGGGAGTGGGGACAGCCCACGACACTGACATAGATTCGTAGTTTCTTGGGCCTAGCAGGATACTACAGGAGGTTCATTCGGGGATTCTCGAAGATAGCAGGTCCTTTGACACATCTGACTCGTAAGGGTGTGCCATTCATCTGAAGTGATGCCTGTCAGTTGGCATTCGATGAATTGAAGGATAAGTTGACCTCAGCACCTGTGTTAGCATTGCCGAGACCGGGAGTTGGGTATCTAGTATACACCGATGCGTCCTTACAAGGACTTGGAGGTGTATTGCAGCAGGAGAGTCAGGCCATAGCTTATGCTTCCCGTAAGCTAAAGCCCCATGAGAAGAATTACCCCACTCATGACTTGGAGTTGGCGGCAGTTGTATTTGCCCTTCGGATATGGAGACATTATCTTTTGGGGGAGAAGTTTCGATTGTTCACAGACCACAAGTCCCTGCAGTACCTATTCACGCAGAAGGAGTTGAATATGCGGCAGCGAAGGTGTAAAGGACTATCAGTTTGATATCCAGTATCACCCGGGGAAGGCTAACGTGGTGGCAGACGCGTTGAGCCGTAGGCCAGCAGATGAAGTGGCAGAGGTGTGGAAGGCCAAGTGGAAGGAATTGGGACACCAGGATGCAGTGGCCCGATCGTTCATGTCTGTGATGACCGTTACACCTCAGATTGTCACGAAGGTAGTAAGGGCACAGGCAAATGACTCGTTCTGTCAGGAGTAGATAGTTCGATTACTAGCAGAGGGAGCCGAGTCCTATACCGTTAACTCAGATGGGGTATTACGCTTCAATGGGAGATTAGTAGTTCCGGAAGGGGAGGAATTACGGCATGAGGTGATGGCCGAGTCGCACGGCTCACGGTTCGCGGTACATCCCGGTGGGGACAAAATGTACCAAGACATGAGACGTCAGTATTGGTGGAGCGGGATGAAGAGAGATATTGCCGAGTATGTTCCTATATGCGCCACTTGTCAGCTAGTAAAAGTGGATCATCAGAGACCGGCAGGACTGCTACAGCCGTTGGAGGTCCCGATGTGGATGTGGGAGAGCATATCCATGGACTTTATCACGGGGTTGCCTATGTCACAGAGAGGTCACGACTCCATTTGGGTAATTGTGGACAGGTTGACCAAAGTCGCTCATTTTCTACCCGTAAGGACAGACTACACTACGGGACAGTATGCCCAGCTCTTTATTTCAGAGATAGTGAGACTTCACGGTGTGCCCTTAAATATCGTGTCTGACCGAGACAAGATATTTATTTCACGGTTTTGGGAGAGTTTTCAAGAGGCCATGGGCACAGAATTGCGGTTGAGCACGGCGTACCACCCGCAGACCGACGGGCAAACGGAGCGTACAAACCAAATGTTGGAGGACATGCTACGTATGAGTATCATTGATTTTGGGGGTGGATGGGAGCAGTATCTTCCACTGGTGGAGTTTGCTTACAATAACTCCTACCAGTTCACCATTGGCATGGCTCCATTTGAGGCGTTGTACGGTAGACCTTGTCGTTCCCCAGCATGTTGGTTGGAGGTGGGGGACAACAAACTACTTGGGCCGGAAGTGATTCAGGATACTTCGGCAAGGATAAAATTGATTCGGAGTCGCATTTGGGTAGCTCAGGACAGGCAGAAGAGCTATGCTGATGCGAAGAGGTTCTTCAGAGAGTTCCAAGTGGGGGACCAGGTTTTGCTCAGAGTATCTCCTATGAAGGGGATTATGCATTTCGGGAAGAAAGGTAAGTTGGCACCGAGATTTGTGGGACCATTTCCTATTATTGAGCGGATTGGACCGGTTGCGTATAGGCTTGGGTTATCGGAGCATTTACATCGGATTCACGATGTGTTTCATATTTCCTCGCTAAGGAAATATCTTAGAGACGATTTGGCTCATTCTCACATTGCTTTGGAGGACATCGATCTCCAGCCTGATAGCTCCTACGAGGTGGGGCCGATTGCGATTTTGGACCGAAGTGAGCGGAAACTGCGGTCAAAGATAGTCCCGTTAGTGCGTGTTCAGTGGCGACATCATAATATTGAGGATTCCACATGGGAGTGCGAGGATGAGATGCGCGAACGTTATCCAGAGTTGTTCTTACCAGGTACTTTCTAGTTCCGAATTTCGGGACGAAATTCAGTTATTAGGGGGGAAGTATGTAATACCCCGTATTTTTGTGATATTTATTTACGGGATTAATTAAATTAAATGCGTATTAATTAGAAATTAATCCGGATACAAATACTAACGAGGTTCGAGTTGGTATTTGATTATAATGTGCATATATGATTATATATGAATATTGAAGTATGAAATTTATCGTGAGATTGAAATACGGCAAGTTGGAAAATTTTTATTGAGACGCGTGTGACAGTCGCGTCAGGGAAATATTTATTTTAATTAAAAAGTGAATTTTAGTTCTATTAACCGTATGGTCGTTTTGAGTGAGCCAACGCGTCCGGAAGGGCCGAAATAGTCAGAAAACACTAGCCGGGGTTAAGTTTGGGTCCCGGAGCATTATTGGGCCATACCGGTAACTTATAAGGGCATTTTGGTAATTTCAGAAATTGGGTAATTAAAACCCACGAAAATTAGAGTTAAAATCTGACTTAGTATTAACCCACTAAGACATTTCCAACCCCAATTTAGGAAGTGGGCTACGGGAGAAGTTATAACTTGGCAAAACCAACCTCACCTCCATTAACACCTTGAGAAGAAAAGCTTGTTGAGAGAGAGAGAGAAGGAATTCTGCAGAGAGAGAGAGAACACTTCAGAGATTCGTCATCAAATTCAGAGATTCAAATAAGGCAAGTGATTTAATTTCATTTTTATAGAGAATGTTTCTTCCATGTGTAGGAATTGATAAAAATCTGATTGTTCTTGGGAGTTAATGAAAAACCCATTAAATTGGAAATAGAATCTTACATATTGATGAGGAATTGCATGTAGAATTATATGTAGGCGATTATTCTGATGTTAATAATATCTTGGATGAACCAAAAACGGATTATAGTAGGTTCAATTATGATGTATAAATGTTAGGGTTCATGTTCATGTAAATTGGGAATAAATAAAGAGATTTGAAGATTTGATGATGTTTAAGATGAGTTAGCCCTATATAAACGTTTGATTATGACCTATGAGTGTTTAGTAAGAATTATGAACCTTAAAATGATGTTGGAACGATTTTTATGTGGGATTAGAAGAGAAGAAATTGGGAAAAACGAGATAGGAATTTTTGGGCTTGAATCTGGTCACTCGTTAGAAGACCTGCCCAGGTCGTTCGAACGAGCTCGTTCGAACGAGCTTCTAACGAGTTGACAGTTTGGGTTCTAACGTGTGGGATGTTCGTTCGAAGACTTTCGTTCGAACGAGATCTCATTAGAAGGCCCAGTTCGTTCGAACGAACTTTCGTTCGAACAGCCTCGTTCGAACGAGACTTCGAACGAGTTGACAGTTTAGGCTTTTTAGCCTGTTTTGATCCCGAGTGCCCCGTAACCTTGTGTATAGGTAGAGATAGCCTTCCCTTGATGAGTAATTGATATATTTGGGATGTTTGGGATATAATGAGGAGTCAAACCTAGAAGTGTAGTTTGAACCTAAGGGAAAATATGAAGTAGGACGTGAGTGTCTATTACGTTGCGAGAACTGTTGACAGTTTGGGTTCTAACGTGTGGGATGTTCGTTCGAAGACTTTTGTTCGAACGAGATCTCGTTAGAAGGCCCAGTTCGTTCGAACGAACTCTCGTTCGAACAGCCTCGTTCGAACGAGACTTCGAACGAGTTGACAGTTTAGGCTTTTTAGCCTGTTTTGATCCTGAGTGCCCCGTAACCTTGTGTATAGGTAGAGATAGCCTTCCCTTGATGAGTAATTGATATATTTGGGATGTTTGGGATATAATGAGGAGTCAAACCTAGAAGTGTAGTTAGAACCTAAGGGAAAATATGAAGTAGGACGTGAGTGTCTATTACGTTGCGAGAACTATTGACGGCCTAATTTTTTTTATTAACCAGGAACATATAAATTGTGTAGTATTATATGTCGGTACGAGAATGAGAAGTGTACCACCAATAATATGGTGATTACTAAGATGTGTGAATACTTAGTATATGTATTGATTTTATGTGTATGACATACCTACCATACTTGCTATCACGGGAGGTTTGCGTTCGCTTAGGGCCTTCTAATCCTTGTGTTGCCCGGATTTAGATTGGTTACCTCGATGAACATAGGTCAGAGAAGGACTTATTGGGATGTTAATAAGTCTGCTGATCGTGGGAGCGCAGGTATGTGCGTGACCCATGTGATGTGACTGTGTTCGCCTCCATTATTTGTGATGTTGTTATCTGAACGATTCCTGAGAGATTCGGAATGCGTGATCCTTATGTACGTGATGTACCGGGATGGATAGCAGAGTATGTGTGCACCGCAACTTAGTCTCGGGGTGCTTGTATTGTATATTTATGATGTGAATAATATACACTTAATTAATGGGAACTTTCATGTTAATATTGTGAATAAAATTATGGTATTGTTTTGAGAAAACATAACGGGTTAACCGATAGTGAAATGTATTACATATTGAGAATCTGAGTTTAAGTAAAGCCCTCTATATATTTGATAACGCTAGAATGTATTATGGGAATCGAGTAGTAAGGGTTAGAACTTATTACGGTTTGGTTAGATATGGATGTCTTATAGATGGGTACGGTACGTTAGGAGTGCACATGCAGTCGAGAGGTGAGAATTTCATGTGAGTGCACGTCCTAACATGTATTTTGCATTTAATGTTTTAATGTTATTAAAACACTTGCTGTTTTTAATATGATTTCCACTTTCGGGCTCTGACCCATTTGCTTTCAAATCTATTTTTGTAAAAACCATTTTAGGTGCCCAGCCACAAGGACACCATGCATAGGATTCTCATTCAGGTGACGAGCTATAGCTGTTTGTGGAAGTTACAGGACTTTGCTTGTAGACGCTTCATCTATCTTGACTTGATATTCATCAGTTATCAGTTGTAGGGCATGTCGCCCATTTCTTTTAGAGACATTTCATTTGTTTCAGTTATTCTGACCTTTGGCATGTAATTATTCAGGATTCAGACTTGTAATATTATTCTTCAGTTGTGGGATTGTTGTGAGGAGTTTTCCTCCGGATTTATATTTATGTTGTTGGTTATTCATTACTTCATTATAGTGAATGGTTATTATTCTTTCATTATTCTTTTACTGCATGTTAATCAGACTTAACTTAAAATTTGGCACTTACTTTTAAATACTAGGTGGTTAGTAATTATTAAAATGTTTTCGACAGTGATGCTATTAACTGAACCAACTTGGCATTTTGAATTAATTTAATAAAGGAGTAGCTACCCGGTATTTAATTAGTCGGGGTGTCACAGGTGGTATCAGAGCATCAGGTTCTAGTGTCCTTTAGGATCTGAACGGCTTATTATGTTTTCGCTGAGCT
The DNA here is from genome assembly GCA_949130495.1 of Sambucus nigra. Lineage (NCBI taxonomy): Eukaryota > Viridiplantae > Streptophyta > Magnoliopsida > Dipsacales > Adoxaceae > Sambucus > Sambucus nigra. The sequence goes on from OX422221.1 coordinate 350,890,213, forward strand.
TTCTTTGATGTAGAGCCCTATATTTTAGGACTGTTGTATTCTCTTATTTATGCTACGTTCGTCAGCTATTTTAAGTTTATAACTACGGACTTATGAACTTCATTCTATTTCAGATGCCTCCACGACGTGCACAAAGGATTCCCAGGGATGCAACGCCAGAACCACAGCCCGCACCAGTTCAGGGCACGATGAATGTTGCCGAAGTTGCAGCCATTGTGGCTCAGGCGGTAAATGCCGCACTAGCAGTAGTTCAGCAGGCACCACCTCAGGCGCCGATAGCCGCGCCAGTTCAGGCTCATGCATTTCCGTCTGCTTGGGAACGTGTACGTGATGCTTTTCAGAAAGCACACCCTCCGGAGTTCTCAGGTAGCTCCGATGTGGTAGTTTCGAGTCAGTGGAGGAAGGACATCCAACGACACCTGAGGATGTATGAGTGCACAAATGTCTAGAAGCAGATACTAGCTACCTTTAAGCTAGTAGGATCTGCACTGCAGTGGTGGGAGTCTATTACCACCGTAGAGGAGAGGGATACTCTCACTATTCAGGAGTTTTGGGTGCGGTTTGACCGCAAGTACTTTCCGTCGGCTGTTCACACAGAGATGAGGAGGAAGTTGATGAGCCTCAAGCAGGAATGGTAAGACTGTGGCCGAGTATGAGGCCGAATTTACTGATCTTCTGAACATTGTTCTGGATGAGATACCGACGGAGGAGAAGAAGATATAAAAATTTACGGACGGGTTGACATGGAGGATTCGTTAGCACTTGCTAGGGAACCTCTCGTTAGCCACTTATTCTGATGTGGTTAACGCTGCATTGATCCATTGCCAGGATCACCGCTTTCACATGGCTGAGGGCAAGCGATCGGGAGAGTCTAGCCATCAGGGAATGACTGGAGGAAATGGTGCCAGTGGGGCACAATCTGTTGAGGGGCAGAGGCAGGGTGATCAGGGTACCCAGCAGGGGGATCACAAGAGGTTCAGGTCAGGAAATTTCAGGCACGGACAGGGAGGTTTCTGGCAGGGCCATCAGGGTCCGAACGACCATCAGCACCAGCAGGGTCAGAATGGTCAACAGCAGGTTCAGCAGGGCCAGCAGGGCCAGTGGAGGAATGGTAACGGCCACCAGGGCCGGGGGCAGCAGGGACAGAGAGGGGGGAACTTCCCGGGGAAGTGTTTCATTTGTGGCAAGACTGGCCATAAACGCCAGGACTGTCCTGATAGGGGCAGGGCCCCGCAGCAGCAGCAGGGTGCTCGACATGAGCCACAGAGGCCACTTTTTCCACCATCCCTCCCAGCTCCAGCCCAGGTGCCAGTTCTTCCAGCCATTCCAGCAGTTCTTGTGCAGCAGGGACAATTACAGTATGGACGTGTCTATAATGTCCACTAGGCAGCAGCTCCGCAGGCACCACTCGCGATTGAGGGTATGTTTGCTATCCATGGTACAATGGGTCGGGTTTTGTTTGATACGGGGGCAACACATTGCTTTATAGCTACACATTTTGCGAAAGCCTTAGGGTTGTTAGCCACAGCAGAGAGCACAGTGATGTGTGTAGACTCATCATTGGGGAGTGGGTCACTTATTTTCTTTATATGCCGGGGAGTAGGGGTAGAGATTGGTAGTCTGGTTTTACCTGCAGATATGTTAGCATTAGAGATGACGAGTATGATGCCATTATTGGTATGGATTGGCTTGTTGCGTACCGAGCCATGATTGACTGTTTCAGTAGGAGTATTATCTTTGCCATTCCCGGGCAGGAGATGTTTTTGGTGGCGATGCCTCGTTCCGAGGGAGGATCGTCCACTCATTTGTACTATATAGAGGAGGAGAACGCTAAGGAGGTGGTGATACCACTTGATTCGATTCCGGTTGTTAGAGAGTTTGCCGATGTATTTCAGGATATACCTGGATTACCCCCCAGTCGAGAGATAGACTTTGTCATAGACTTATTGCCAGATACGAGACCTATAGCATGCGCACCGTACCGTATGGCTACAGTTGAGATGAGGGAGATACGGGATCAGATTGAACAATTGTTGGGTCAGGGGTTTATACGGAGGAGTACTTCGCCGTGGGGTGCCCCTGTGTTGCTCGTGAAGAAGAGAGATAGTTCACTGAGATTGTGTGTGGACTACCGAGAGTTGAATAAGGTCACGATACGGAATAAGTATCCGTTGCCTCGAATCGATGACTTATTCGACCAGTTGAGAGGAGCTTCTTTCTTCTCAAAGATTGATTTGAGATCAGGATACCATCAGTTGCGTATCAGGGAGGAGGATGTCTCGAAGACTGCGTTCTTATCGAGATATGGTTCTTACGAGTTTCGGGTTATGCCTTTTGGTTTGACCAATGCTCCAGCCGTGTTTATGGACTTGATGAATAGGGTGTTCAGGGATTTCCTGGATCAGTTTGTCATTGTCTTCATTGATGATATTCTGGTTTACTCCCAGACAGAGGAGGAGCATGCCGAGCATTTGAGACAAGTTTTGCAGACACTACGTCAGAACGAGTTGTATGCAAAGTATGAGAATTGCGGGTTTTGGCTGAAGGAGGTACAGTTTTTGGGACATATTATTTCCGACCGGGGAATATCTGTTGATCCGGGGAAGGTATCCGCGGTAAGGGAGTGGGGACAGCCCACGACACCGACAGAGATTCGTAGTTTCTTGGGCCTAGCAGGATACTACAGGAGGTTCATTCGGGGATTCTCGAAGATAGCAGGTCCTTTGACACATCTGACTCGTTAGGGTGTGCCATTCATCTGGAGTGATGCCTGTCAGTTGGCATTCGATGAATTGAAGGATAAGTTGACCTCAGCACCTGTGTTAGCATTGCCGAGACCGGGAGTTGAATATCTAGTATACACCGATGCGTCCTTACAAGGACTTGGAGGTGTATTGCAGCAGGAGAGTCAGGCCATAGCTTATGCTTCCCATAAGCTAAAGCCTCATGAGAAGAATTACCCCACTCATAACTTGGAGTTGGCGGCAGTTGTATTTGCCCTTCGGATATGGAGACATTATCTTTTGGGGGAGAAGTTTCGATTGTTCACAGACCACAAGTCCCTGCAGTACCTATTCACGTAGAAGGAGTTGAATATGCGGCAGCGAAGGTGTAAAGGACTATCAGTTTGATATCCAGTATCACCCGGGGAAGGCTAACGTGGTGGCAGACGCGTTGAGCCGTAGGCCAGTAGATGAAGTGGCAGAGGTGTGGAAGGCCAAGTGGAAGGAATTGGGGCACTAGGATGCAGTGGCCCGATCGTTCATGTCTGTGATGACCGTTACACCTCAGATTGTCACGAAGGTAGTAAGGGAACAGGCAAATGACTCGTTCTGTCAGGAGCAGATAGTTCGATTACTAGCAGAGGGAGCTGAGTCCTATACCGTTAACTCAGACGGGGGATTACGCTTCAATGAGAGATTAGTAGTTCCGGAAGGGGAGGAATTACGGCATGAGGTGATGGCCGAGTCGCACGGCTCACGGTTTGCGGTACATCCCGGTGGGGACAAAATGTACCAAGACATGAGACGTCAATATTGGTGGAGCGGGATGAAGAGAGATATTGCCGAGTTTGTTTTTAAATGCGCCACTTGTCAGCTAGTAAAAGTGGATCATCAGAGACCGACAGGACTGCTACAGCCGTTGGAGGTCCCGATGTGGATGTGGGAGAGCATATCCATGGACTTTATCACGGGGTTGCCTACGTCACAGAGAGGTCACGACTCCATTTGGGTAATTGTGGACAGGTTGACCAAAGTCGCTCATTTTCTACCCATAAGGACAGACTACACTACGGGACAGTATACCCAGCTCTTTATTTCAGAGATAGTGAGACTTCACGGTGTGCCCTTAAATATCGTGTCTGACCGAGACAAGATATTTGTTTCACAATTTTGGGAGAGTTTTTAAGAGGCCATGGGCACGGAATTGCGGTTGAGCACGGCGTACCACCCGCAGACCGACGGGCAAACGGAGCGTACAAACCAAATGTTGGAGGACATGATACGTATGAGTATCATTGATTTTGGGGGTGGATGAGAGCAGTATCTTCCACTGGTGGAGTTTGCTTACAATAACTCCTACCAGTTCACCATTGGCATGGCTCCATTTGAGGCGTTGTACGGTAGACCTTGTCGTTCCCCAGCATGTTGGTTGGAGGTGGGGGACAACAAACTACTTGGGCCGGAAGTGATTCAGGATACTTCGGCAAGGATAAAATTGATTCGGAGTCGCATTCGGGTAGCTCAGGACAGGCAGAAGAGCTATGCTGATGCGAAGAGGTTCTTCAGAGAGTTCCAAGTGGGGGACCAGGTTTTGCTCAGAGTATCTCCTATGAAGGGGATTATGCATTTCGGGAAGAAAGGTAAGTTGGCACCGAGATTTGTGGGACCATTTCCTATTATTGAGCGGATTGGACCGGTTGCGTATAGGCTTGGGTTACCGGAGCATTTACATCGGATTCACGATGTGTTTTATATTTCCTCGCTAAGAAAATATCTTAGAGACGATTTGGCTCATTCTCACATTGCTTTGGAGGACATCGATCTCCAGCCTGATAGCTCCTAGGAGGAGGGGCCGATTGCGATTTTGGACCGAAGTGAGCGGAAACTGCGGTCAAAGATAGTCCCGTTAGTGCGTGTTCAGTGGCGACATCATAATATTGAGGAGTCCACATGGGAGCGCGAGGATGAGATGCGCGAACGTTATCCAGAGTTGTTCTTACCATTTCTAGTTCCGAATTTCGGGACGAAATTCAGTTATTAGGGGGGAAGTATGTAATACCCCGTATTTTTGTGATATTTATTTACGGGATTAATTAAATTAAATGCGTATTAATTAGAAATTAATCCGGATAAAAATACTAGCGAGATGCGAGTTGGTATTTGATTATAATGTGCATATATGATTATATATGAATATTGAAGTATGAAATTTATCGTGAGATTGAAATACGGCAAGTTGGAAAATTTTATTGAGACGCGTGTGACAGTCGCGTCAGGAAAATATTTATTTTAATTAAAAAGTGAATTTTAGTTCTATTAACCGTATGGTCGTTTTGAGTGAGCCAACGCGTCCGGAAGGGTCGAAGTAGTCAGAAAACACTAGCCGGGGGTTAAGTTTGGGTCCCGGGGCATTATTGGGCCATACCGGTAACTTATAAGGGCATTTTGGTAATTTTAGAAATTGGGTAATTAAAACCCACGAAAATTTGAGTTAAAATTTGACTTAGTATTAACCCACTAAGCCATTTCCAACCCCAATTTAGGAAGTGGGCTACGGGAGAAGTTATAACTTGGCAAAACCAACCTCACCTCCATTAACACCTTGAGAAGAAAAGCTTGTTGAGAGAGAGAGAAGGAATTCTGCAGAGAGAGAGAGAACACTTCAGAGATTCGTCATCAAATTCAGAGATTCAAATAAGGCAAGTGATTTAATTTCATTTTTATAGAGAATGTTTCTTCCATGTGTAGGAATTGATAAAAATCTGATTGTTCTTGGGAGTTAATGAAAAACCCATTAAATTGGAAATAGAATCTTACATATTGTTGAGGAATTGCATGTAGAATTATATGTAGGCGATTATTCTGATGTTAATAATATCTTGGATGAAACAAAAACGGATTATAGTAGGTTTAATTATGATGTATAAATGTTAGGGTTCATGTTCATGTAAATTGGGAATAAATAAAGAGATTTGAAGATTGGATGATGTTTAAGATGAGTTAGCCCTATATAAACGCTTGATTATGACCTATGAGTGTTTAGTAAGAATTATGAACCTTAAAATGATGTTGGAACGATTTTTATGTGGGATTAGGAGTGAAGAAATTGGGAAAAACGAGATAGGAATTTCTGTGCTCGAATCTGGTCACTCGTTAGAAGACCTGCCCAGGTCGTTCGAACGAGCTCGTTCGAACGAGCTTCTAACGAGTTGACAGTTTGGGTTCTAATGAGAGGGATGTTCGTTCGAAGACTTTCGTTCGAATGAGATCTCGTTAGAAGGCCCAGTTCGTTCGAACGAACTCTCGTTCGAACAGCCTCGTTCGAACGAGACTTCGAACGAGTTGACAGTTTAGGCTTTTTTGCCTGTTTTGATCCCGAGTGCCCCGTAACCTTGTGTATAGGTAGAGATAGCCTTCCCTTGATGAGTAATTGATATATTTGGGATGTTTGGGATATAATGAGGAGTCAAACCTAGAAGTGTAGTTTGAACCTAAGGGAAAATATGAAGTAGGACGTGAGTGTCTATTACGTTGCGAGAACTATTGACGGCCTAATTTATTTTATTAACCGGGAACATATAAATTGGGTAGTATTATATGTTGGTACGAGAATGAGAAGTGTACCACCAATAATATGGTGATTACTAAGATGTGTGAATACTTAGTATATGTATTGATTTTATGTGTATGACATACCTACCATACTTGCTATCACGGGAGGTTTGCGTTCGCTTAGGGCCTTCTAATCCTTGTGTTGCCCGGATTTAGATTGGTTACCTCGATGAACATAGGTCAGAGAAGGACTTATTGGGATGTTAATAAGTCTGCTGATCGTGGGAGCGCAGGTATGTGCGTGACCCATGTGATGTGACTGTGTTCACCTCCATTATTTATGATGTTGTTATCTGAACGATTCCTGAGAGATTCGGAATGCGTGATCCTTATGTACGTGATGTACCGGGATGGATAGCAGAGTATGTGTGCACCGCAGCTTAGTCTCGGGGTGCTTGTATTGTATATTTATGATGTGAATAATATACACTTAATTAATGGGAACTTTCATGTTAATATTGTGAATAAAATTATGGCATTGTTTTGAGAAAACATAACGGGTTAACCGATAGTGAAATGTATTACATATTGAGAATCTGAGTTTAAGTAAAGTCCTCTATTTATTTGATAACACTAGAATGTATTATGGGAATCGAGTAGTAAGGGGTAGAACTTATTACGGTTTGGTTAGATATGGATGTCTTATAGATGGGTACGGTACGTTAGGAGTGCACATGCAGTCGAGAGGTGAGAATTTCATGTGAGTGCACGTCCTAACATGTATTTTGCATTTAATGTTTTAATGTTATTAAAACACTTGCTGTTTTTAATATGATTTCCACTTTCGAGCTCTGACCCATTTGCTTTCAAATCTATTTTTGTAAAAACCATTTTAGGTGCCCAGCCACAAGGACACCATGCATAGGATTCTCATTCAGGTGACGAGCTATAGCTGTTTGTGGAAGTTACAGGACTTTGCTTGTAGACGCTTCATCTATCTTGACTCGATATTCATCAGTTATCAGTTGTAGGGCATGTCGCCCATTTCTTTTAGAGACATTTCATTTATTACAGTTATTCAGACCTTTGGCATGTAATTATTCAGGATTCAGACTTGTAGTATTATTCTTCAGTTGTGGGATTGTTGTGAGGAGTTTTCCTCCGGATTTATATTTATGTTTTTGGTTATTCATTACTTCATTATAGTGAATGGTTATTATTCTTTCATTATTCTTTTACTGCATGTTAATCAGACTTAACTTAAAATTTGGCACTTACTTTTAAATACTAGGTGGTTAGTAATTATTAAAATGTTTTCGACAGTGATGCTATTAACTGAACCAACTTGGCATTTTGAATTAATTTAATAAAGGAGTAGCTACCCGGTATTTAATTAGTCGGGGTGTCACATAATCTCCCATTAATGGGATGAAATTTTGAAGCCCTCATGAATCCAATTTAGTTAGTTTACTTTTTAGCGCAATTTTATTTACCTCATTTTGTTATTAGCTTTTACATCTTAGTAGTACTTTAAAAATTAGTATATAGTTAGTTACTTAATATTCCCTTGAAAAATTCATAAAAAATATAAAAAGTAAAAATAGAAAAATATAATAAAATGCAAATGAATCTATATATATGTCCACACCAATTTTGTGTTTCACCCTTAGATTTGGATTGACTCCCTTACTTACCTCTACACTTTAGTTTTGTTATAATTTTGTAGGTTCAAGGGAATTTTTTATATAAAGAAGTTGCAAAAACGACAAAAATTTACATTAGAGGCAATTTTACTAGTTATCAAATGGCGTCGTTGCCGATCTTTGGAGCTTGAAGCACTTGCGAGAATTACCTATTTGTGATTCATTTGTATTGCACTTTTTATTTTATTTTTTTGTACCATTTTTTTTTCATTTGTTTAGAAGGCTTGTATTAGTACTTTATTACTTGGCTTGCATTGCGGTGCTTAGAGACACCTTTATTTTATTTTTCATTTTAAAATTTATAATAATTGAAGACAAGCGTGATAGGGAAATCGGACAAGGTAGAGAGTGGGCGTCCATTGGCGAGGATTTAGAAGCCTCTCTACCTTGGGCCGGTAGGATTCACGGGGACGACTTAGATAGGCGTAATCTCCCCCCGGTCGACTCAAATTTTTCGGCACCCCACGGCGTAAAAATCGTGGGAGGTATATTTTTCAAACACTCGCGCCTCTCCTGTTAGCGAGTTAATTCTTTTGTGTGCTATTGCTTGATTTTATTCTCGCATTTATTTTTGAATGGTGTGATGAATTAATTGACTAAGACCTACACCCGGTCACTCACGAGAAGGGATTTCATCACACGACTCACTCGCTTACCTTTGTATGTTACCTTAGCCATTACTGAATTTAAAATCAATCAACTAGGTAGCCCACTAGGAGAATAAATTTTGCAAAGGCGATCACTCATATAAATTCCGTGATTTTTTATCGCCTGCGGACTTAATTAAAATTTGACTACCCTTTCACTAAATTCAAAGATAAAAATTGGTTATGTGCTAGTTAGGAAAATTTCTTGACTTGTGTGTGGGTCCAATTCATTTTTCAGTAGTCGGATTTTAGTGAGTTTGTCCATTCAAAGAGTCCATATTTTTCCCCACCTTTTCTTCCAAAAAATCCAAAAATATTTTCTTCCTTTATTTTTCACAAAACCCCAAAAATATTTTCTTCCTTTATTTTTTTTTTAGAAAAATCCAAAAATATTCTCTTTCCTTTTGAAAAAAATAAAAAAAAATAAAAAAATAAAATAAAAAAAATCCAAAAATATTATTTTTTCCCACATTTTCTTCCAAAAAAATCCAAAAATATTTTCTTCTATTATTTTTATAAAAAAGTCCAAAAATATTTTCTTCCTTTTTCTTTAAAAAAAAAAATCCAAAAATATTTTTTTCCCACCATTTTCTTCAAAAAAAAAAAAAAAATCCAAAAACATTTTCTTCCTTTCATTCTCTAACAATCCCAAAAATATTTCCTTTCTTTTTCAAATTATTCAAAAAAAAAAAAAGAAAAGAGAAAATCTTAAAAATAAAAAATAAGACCGTGATCGGTGTTTCTTCACCCTCACCTTTGTCACTTTATCCAACAAGGCTGACACTTCAGTCTTGTTTGGGGGTGATTCTCATCACCCAAATTTTCTGCCACCCCGCGCTTTCCTAGTTCTTATCTTTAGGGTGAGAATGGTTCGGTCTGGCTGAAGACATTAAATTTAGCGCTACCGGGAGGCAGCCCGCGTTTCTTGTACTAGTCTCATCCTGTTTGGGGGTGGTGTTTCACATCACCCAATGCTTTCCATGTTATAGACTTGTACCCCTTTATTTTTCTCTTATCATTTATTCAGGTTTATTCTTCGCTACATCTTTCCACTTCATTAGCGGTTCATTCTGGTAATCTCTTTCCTACCTTATGCTCTCAATTTTAAAAATCATTTTACTTAACATCGAGGACGATATTCCTTTTTGTTTGGGGGTGGGGAATTTTATCAAAATCGTGCCTCTTTTGAAAACTTTTGATTTTTGAACATGATTTTTAAAATTTCGTGCAGTTTCTATCATCTCAATCATTGATGTGAATTTTCAATCATCCATCTTTCTAAGTCTAGGAATCAAGCTAGATAATATTTTTTCTAAATAGCTTATGTAATACGTAACAAGGCATTTTGCACTATGAATTCCTAGACTCAATAAAAAATTGCGCACTTATCAAATCAATACGGTTAGAGTTGAGGAGTACTACAATTCCCAAGAGAACCTTAAGGATCACTAGTAGAGACTTTTAGCTTGTGAGATTTGTGCCTTTCACCCTTTTTGAGTGTTTTACGCAATCTCCGAGTCACAAGTTGATTCAACTTCTTTGGGTCCGCATTTAATTGTTGTATGATCTAATTATTCTTCAATTTTTGGCTTGATCACTGAGAACGACATCTCTTTCGAGTTGTAAGAAATGCATGTCTTGATAGTTGTCCCGATCACTAAATGTTCATCTATACACATACCACTTTTCCATTTCACATCCATTTTTCACCACACCTTCACTCATACACCAACCAAATTCCATTTATCATACATTCATACACCTTCCATTTTCCATATCATCACTATATACAATACCGCCCATTTCCATATCCACAGAGAATAGTGTTGAAAGTAAAAGGAGAAGATCCGTCATAGAGAGTGTTTGCATTTTTAGCGAATATCTCTCCCAAAGCCGATTCAGATGGAGAAAAATTTGATACAAGTTTATGTTGGGGTTATTTGTATTTTTAGAATAAGTATCTAATACATTGATGCGTATTTGGAAAAGAAAAAAAAATATATAAAAAAAAGTAAAAAAAGGGAGATGATCTATCATAGAGACTGTTTGCATTTTTAGCGGATATCTCTCCCAAAGTCGATTCAGATAGAGAAAAATTAAATACAAATCTATGTTGGGGTTATTTGTATTTTTAGCAGATTTATCTCATATATTGACGTGTATTTTGAAAAGAAGAAAAAGAGAAAGTTGCAGTCAAGAAATAAAGACATTTGTTCGTCTACGAGTGATGCACTCTTCTCAAATATCCACCATCCATCCATCATATCATCATTCCATCCTATATCACTATCACCATCCATATTATCTCATATCATCATATCTTGTCCATCTCATTTCCCCTCACCCATTATCATCCATATTCCCCTAGGTGTTCGGGCAAATGCAAGTCAACGTGGTGAATAACTCGACGTTCTCACTACTGTGATTAGCATTCCTTTCATGAGATCACTTTTCTTTCAAATTATTCGTTATTTATTATGTGTGTGTGAGACATTTGAACTTGATTACATTTACTCACCTCCTCACACACAAGAGCGATACACTAACTCAAATCTCGAGAGTTCGTTTGAGAGAGATATATTCGTGAGATTTGAAGTTGAAGCGTTGATTCTGAAAAGGCAATCTAGGAATTACTCTTATGATTCTCGATCCGTTTTGACGGATTCACACTACACACGTCGAGTTCTAGGAAAGATGTGCCTTGAGTATTTACTTTGCTAAACTTTTTACTCATTCTAGCTTGTATTTCTGAAAATATTTCTCATGTGATGGATTGTGCGATTATTCTATCTCTAATAAGAGATTGACTGCCTTTCAATAAATCTTTTCAAATAAGAATTTTGTGGGCATATTCCATACAAACCCTCACGAGACACAACTCGTCCTGTAGGGCAACCTATAGGTTTAAAGGCTTGTTGCACATGCTAAGTGCAATCGTAAGTGCCCGCGAAAGTGGTACACTTTTGGTTACTTATCTTTCTCTTTCTCTCTATCTTATTGCTCGAGGACTAGCAACGCTCTGTTTGGGGGTGGTGTGATAAGCACCCAAAACTGTACATTTTATACCCCGAATAAACGTATTTTTGTTGCTAATTCTCGGTAATATGGGTCTTATGTGCTTAATTATTTATTTTATAGGACGAATGCACGTTGCGGTGTTCAAATGCGTGTTTTAAGGAAATTGTGCATTTTATGGAGCTAAATACCCTCGTTCCGTATCCTAGCCTACCCAAACCGAGCCTAAACCTAGCCTAAACCGTGTGTGTGTTGAGTTTGTGCCCTTTTATCAATTTTTAGATTTTTAGTTTGTGTCATTTTAATTTTAGGTTTATTTTAGATTTTATTTTCTATTTTTCTATTTTATTTTAATTAATATAATTTTATTTTATATTGATTTTTATTAGTTTTTAGTCTTAATTTTTATTTTATTTTATCTTATTTTATTAGGATTTATTTATTTTTAGTTTATTTTGATTTTACATTTTCTTTTTAGGATCTTAGTTTTAGTTTAATAGATTTCTATTTTTTATTTTCATTTCTTTTTAGTTTCAATTTTATTTGAGTCTTAATTTTATTTTAGAATTAGATTTTTTAGGTTTTTATTTTATTTTATTAGTGTTATTTTTTTTAGGTGTCCTAATTAAACACACACACAACCCCCCTTACCTACACTCCCATACACCTATTTACACCTACACACTGTCCTACACCCTAATCTATCCTACACCCTCATCCTCAAACATATTCCCTACACCTCATACACACCCTATCACATCCAACTTCTTCTTCCCCAAATACCACTACTTCTTTCTCTCTCCTCTCACCAAACCTCCATAGCCAAACATCACCTTCTTCTTCCTCTTATCTACCCTCTCTCCTCCCTATTACCCATATCCCTATAACCAGAGACCCACCTTCTAAACCCCTCTGACTCATCCCCCCATACCCGAACCAACCCCAGGCCAACCCCAAACCGGACCACAACCGGCCTGACGCCGCTGCTCCGACAGCCCAATGCCGAAAAAAAATGTACCTCCAACCTGAACCCGTTTTGCCCCAATCCGACCTCTCTCTCTCCTCGACCCACCTAGCCCGTCGCCTTACCCCCTTCTCCCCTAACTCCGACGGAAGCCTCCGACGGACTAACCACGTCTCACCTCACACCCTCTTCTCTCTACACGGATCCAACCCGACCCTCATTCCACACCATTTCCTCCCATGTCCATACCCAAACCCATTTCCCATTCAAAACCCATTTCATTCTCCTTGCACGACTTCTACATGCATAAGCCAAAATCCAACAAAACCAAAGATAAAACCAAACAAAAACCCACATGTTAATTAAACCATTTACCCCTTTTTCCTACAATACCCCCGACTACCTATTTTTACCCAATACCCAAAATTACCCCTTACCATATCAAATTTTTATTCACATTCACATGACACACCCAAACCACATGCACACTTATACCAATTACCCCTAGCTCCATGGCACATACTATTAAAAGAGGATGAATACCCATTTGCAAAGGATCTCAAAATTAGTTTTAAGCTTGGTGTGATAAAATTCTCTCCACCTCTCTATGTTGAGTATTTGCATTTTTAGCAAATACCTCAATATAGAGGTGTTTAGTGAAAATTATCTCTAGGATAAATTTCACCCAACCCATCTATTACGAATTTTTGCATTTTTAGCAATTATTCATAATAAATTGATGTAGTGAAATTCATCCCTTATGGATGATAAATTCTAACCCATTCCTTTATGTTGAGATTTTGCATTTTTAGCAATTATCTCAATATAAATTAATGATCTAGAATTTATTTCTTTGGGTGAGTTCTAATGTACAATTTTATAATGTTAGGATTTGCATTTTTAGCAAATCTCTTTTATTATTTAATTGTCCATTATGAATTCATCCACTATCCTTTTTATTTTTATTTTGTAATTTTTATTTTAGATTCAATAAATACATCAGTGAGGGATTATGATTAAGTGATTTTTGATGTATAATTGAGAGATTGTTGATGTAATTGAAGATTCCATTCCAATTCAACGCTTAAATGGGTTTGATCTATTCCTCTCTTATTACTTTTATTTTAATCATCTCATGCTTTCAATTGTTTATCTTATATTTTTGGATGATGATTATTGAGGGCTAATCTCTCATTAATGGGATGAAATTTTGAAGCCCTCATGAATCCAATTTAGTTAGTTTACTTTTTAGCGCAATTTTATTTACCTCATTTTGTTATTAGCTTTTACATCTTAGTAGTACTTTAAAAATTAGTATATAGTTAGTTAATTAATATTCCCTTGAAAAATTCATAAAAAATATAAAAAGTAAAAATAAAAAAATATAATAAAATGCAAATGAATCTATATATATGTCCTCACCAATTTTGTGTTTCACCCTTAGATTTGGATTGACTACCTTACTTACCTCTACACTTTAGTTTTGTTATAATTTTGTAGGTTCAAGGGAATTTTTTATAGAAAGAAGTTGCAACAACGACAAAAATCTACATTAGAGGCAATTTTTCTAGTTATCAAAGTGCATGAACATCGAGCCAATATGAGAGTGACACCTGGCTGATCTCAACTAAGTAATGATGACCTCAATATTCCCTCATGTGGAGGGAATACATCGATTGTAACAGATTTGTCCACGTGTTCCAAGTTATACAAGAATGTGTAGAAGCTCGGCTATCCTCGGGTGATACCAACCTCGGCCTGGAAGAGTACGAGGTTGGTGAAGTCTGGAAACTTCTTAATCAGAGGTTATTCGCGATGATCTTGGCTCAGTAGAAGAGCCGAGGTAAGGCAGGTGGAGTTTTAATGTCGTCCTGGGTCGAGGTAATGGTGGAGTAGCAGGAACGTCGGCTGATTCCCAACCGAGGCTGATTATGACGATTGCGTAGTCTCTGTTTCCTCGGCTTACACCCAGTCGAGGTTGATGTATGATGTAGGCATGATGTCAACTCCGACCGACCTGATGGATTACTATATGCATGGACCATGAGGACCTCAACTGTTGCTTGCCTGTGAGGAAACTAGTAACGTCGGCCATGGCCAACCTTGCTTAGGACGACACCGCTGGTTGCCAATCTGGGTCCCTTCTAACCTCGGCCATCTCCCTGGCCAAGGTTGGTGTCTCTGAGATGTTGGGTACATATAAGGCATATCATGAGTGACATGCACGGTTAATCGGTTTTATTTTATATATATGTGGGTATATACACACACACAAACACATATGTGTGTGTGTGTATGGATGATATTTATGTAAAACATACCCGTCCTAGCAGATATGCTATCGGTGGAGGTTGCGCACCATGGGAGGTTACTCTGAAGAATCTCAACAGTGGTGGTACCGTCTCCTAGGGTCAGAGGTCTGTGCATGCCCACACTATGTAAGGTTGGAGTCCTTTGGAGTAATGTAGTATGTTTATGACCACGGAATTAAGGCCATGATCGACTCCGATTTTCATTTTCATTTTGGGTTCGGTGGTGAGATTCCGACCCGGTTGCTCGGGTGGTGGTAGACATTCTTGGATCTTGATAACATGCTAGTGATTTCGCATCCAGCGAGTTATTACTCTGAAGGATTGCGGTTATACACATATAGTGAGTGATATATATGTAGGTATACTTGATGTAATTTATGTTTTCGTATAAATATGTGTGTGTAAATATATATATACAAGGGAATTAAAAGATATTATGAACAATAATTTATAGGTATTTGGGAGGACAAATCGGGAATGCTATGAGTAAATACATATATAAAGTGAAGAAAATTATATATGGGCATCAGATACTTAAGTTTAAACGGTGAATTAATAACTAGTGAAAGTTATTTGAAATTAATTAATTTAATTATAATTGGAAAGCGGATGTGAAGTCTAACTGAGAATTTAAAGTGAAAAAAGTTACACATGATACCTGGTAGAGTATGAGACTAAGATTAGTGTTGAGGTACTAGTTAGGCTGGGTAGCATAACTAGGGTGTTAAAAATACATGCATCAGGTGCGCACTTAGATGAGGGGTGAAGGGTATTTCATGGGAATGCGACACTAGTTTAAATATGAAATATGACAATGCATATTTATTAATGTATTTCAAACACTTGCTAAATGTTTTAAAAGGCTTTGAGCTCTGACTCGTTTCAATATATTTTCAAAAAATTTTAGGTGTCCAGCCAAAAGGTTGTCTGGATTAACCATTATTTTAGTCAGACGATGCTACATCAGCGGTGGATGTCTGCAGAGATTAATTAGATGCCTCTATCCTTGAAATCTAGATATGAGGTATTTCAGAGTTATTGCAGTCATGTGGCCCAGTTACTTAGTATTTATTTTATTTAGATGTTTTTCTTCTAGTAGTTGAATCATTGTATTATGACCTTTTGCCGAGAATTATCGGTTAATTTATTTATGCTAGTGAGTGAGTTTTATTATTTGCATGGTTAATTATATGAATGGAAATCTTATGTAAGTAAAAAAAAGTTATAAAATTTTGACACTAGGCCTAATAGGTTATTTGTAAATAAAATATTTTCGATAGTGATGCTAATAATAAACCAGATGTAACTCCTATTTTATTTTTGTAAAGGACTGATCACCCGTGATTGAAATAGGCGAAGTGTCACAGTGAACATCGCATCAGTAAACGCGTAGAAAGTTGGGGTGAGGATGAGCACAAATTATATAATTATACTTCACGTGGCTTAAATGCATTATCTTGTGTGGTCACACCGGAGGACTTCCGCCGTATCATGACGTCTGAGACATCTAAAGAAGCTTGGGATATACTCCAACTAACCCATGAGGGAACTAGTATTGTTAAGGCAACCCATAACGGGAAAAAATCTTGGGCCGATGAAATAACAAATGAACTATGGTAAGACTTATACAAGGGAACTACATCTTACAACCGTAATGCATAACTTTCGCCTGATGCTCTTTCACACCATATCTTTCACCAATGGGAAGGCATCAACAGCTAGAGCATGCTTCATAACCACTATCAGTTTTAGTCGCAACCAATGTCTTCTTCTTCAAGCAACAATCAACACACTTCATTTTGAAATGGAAGAAAATCTTGGAATAAGGTTGAGAACCCTCCAATGAGTGTAGTACCACTTACTAAGTGTGTGAAAAAACTAAAGTGAAAGCCAATTTGAAAAATATTGGCTTAACTCACAAATATATTTTTGAGATAAGTAAAATCTAAAAATAACTCAAGAAAAAATTATAAAGAGATTTGTTCAAGGTATAAAAAGATTTTAAAGCAAATAAATTTATTTTGAGATATTTTTAGATTTCATAAGTGCTTAAACTAAGATATCAAGAATATATTGAAGAGAAAAATAAGATTAAAACTTGAAATAATGCAAGATTCAACACAAAAGAATTTTGTCTTATGAAAAAATTTCTCTCATAAGATTGATTCCTGTGGCAAGAAAAGTTTATCAAAATATTTTGTCTACAAATAGATCACAAAAATCACATTTCTTTCACCCTTGTTAGAAATTATGTTCCAACTCACATCATATACACTCAAGCTTGCAAGAAAATCTTGGGGGGATAACTAGGTAAGTTGTAGACTTACACCTGAAGTGACAAGATAAAAAAGCTAAAAAGATATTGTTAGATCTTAGTGTTGCATGAGGACAAAGGAACATGTACACAATCTTTTGTAAAAAGAAACTTTTTGCGCCAGACTGACATGCTTCGCTGGTGCGCCGCTGCAGTGATATTGTTCGTCACTGTAGTGAAACTCCAGTGAGGTCACGAGGCAAACCTGAGATAAAATCTTTGTAGAAAGGCGCACCCATCGATATTCCATCACTATAGCGAATAAAATCTTTGTTGTTGCGATGTTGTAATGACAGACGCACAACATCCTTTTTAAGTTGGTTTCCACACCCGATAAAAAATAACTCAAAATATATAAAATGAAAATAGAAAATTTTCATAAAAGTTTTATTGCATTTCATATATTGTTATTCTAAAGAAACCATATCAAGCACACACAAACACACAGGGAATGATTTTTTTATAAAAACTATGAAATGTGAATGAGTCCGGGTGTCCTTTTACTTTCCTAAGAGTGGTATAAAAGGATATGCATCAAAGATGAGGATGTCTGTATGAGTTATTTGCATTTATCTTTATCGGAACGACCTCAAAGACAAGACTCAACATATATTTGGTCAATGGAATAAGACAATCTAGTCTTATTGGGGTGCATTAGTACAATGCATACTCTTACAATCTCTCCCATTGTCTATTTTGTGACAAAATATACAAAAAGAAGGTTACAATAAGCAAATCTAATGACTTATGACACATAGACGCGAGCCCAACCGAAAGGAAAAGGTTAACATATACTAAAAATCTTTAAAACAAGAACTCAATCAATCCGAAGAGATATTGAACTTGTTAAGTTGTCATATATTTTAAACAAGAGAGACATTGATACCAATGTAATGAATAACTTAGATAATAAATAAATTATGAATAAGACATAAGAGTTGATTCATCATTCAAATATGTGTATTCAAGTTCTAACATGAATATATCCTAGTGCCATAAGCAATATTGAGAAATGTACTTCATTTCTAGAATATATACACCATCTTATTTAGTTTCTTGTGAAATATATGAATATATGTTCGTGATTATAACTCCCCCTTAATCTAATCTTTCTCCCCCTTTTGTCATGGAGTTGATGAAGGTAAAGAACTATCAAAATAATCAAGTGTGCTAATAAGGATCATATAATGAGTTATTTCATTTGAAATTAAATAAAGACAATATATGCACTCTAACGAATGTAGTCAAAATCTCATAAAAGAAATTATATTCGGCGTAAATTTTTTACATTTATCCCCATAATTTAGCTACACTTATCATCCCGTGCGATGATAATTATATGACTTTATCTCGTATCATTGCTACTAATGATTTCCTACGAGTACATCATGTTTCGTGTATCTTGCTTACTCTGTGTAGATATTTTATACCCTTGAGAGCGAGAGAGAAACCAGAATTAAGATCGAAAATCAGAAAGTAAAGTTAGGGGCAAAGTTATAATTACAAAATTAGAATCCGAATGCGGGACCTAAGAGATGATGAAATTCATGATTTCATGAGCGTGTTGGAAGAAACGACACCCAAATCCGAGCCCCGATTGTGAAGTTATGAAGATATAAAGATGAGGAGAATTAAAGGAGGAAAGTCGGGATGCGAACCGATTTGGTACCCAAGGGAACTGGTTCAATTTTTGCTAGAAAAACTGGCTTCGGTACTGGAATTGCGAACTATTTCTCCCCTTTATAAAGGCCAATCTGAACCAGTTCGACGACCTAATAAAATATCATTATTATCCTTTAAAAAATAAGAGTCGTGTAAAAGTAAAACACTTTTAGAAAAAATGTAATAGCTTTGTATTATTATTCATTCTAGTATTGTAGATAATTTTTAGAGAGAGAATATGGAGCAAGAAGGAGGCACAAACCCTAAGAGAATTATATTTCAAGTTTTAATGCACTTTGTGGATATCCTTCATCATTAATAAAGTTTGTGTTCTTTCTCCATCTTGTTCTTTCATCTTATGCATGTTCTCTTTATATTTCTGGGTTTACAATTGATCATTGCATGCTTAGAGTTAATTTAATCTTAAAGATGACTACATGCAACGTAAAAGTTATTGGTTTTCTTTATGGAAACATGCTAGACTAATTTTCTAAGGGTTGGGATGCATGAACCCAACCCTATGTGTTTTGCATGGGTATAAAACAAGTTCTTGAAATAAATTAATAGTCTCAAATGTGTTTTATTATTGAAACAATCATACTAGAACTTTTATCTCCGTTTGTTCTAGGTAACTAGAGTATTTAAGTATGCGACGCGCATTTTGATAATTCTATCACGCGCTTTATATTATTTCTTGCCTATATATTGTGTGGGTTTATTCCCCCATATCCATAATTATTGGAATCATTAAAGTCTCTTTTCAATTAGTTATTTAGATATTGACTCGTTTTATATCTAGTAAAATTACTAGGGGTTAGAAGATTGTATTCCAACCTTATTTTTCTTGCATATAGTTTAAATAAAAAATTATTCATTCTTGCATTCATAGGTTATTCTCTAAATCATCATCTTTCCCTTTCGTTCGGTGAGTTGAGTGTTAGGTTAGTCATATTCCCTAGTTGTCGTTACGCCTTGCATCTTAGTCACTAAGTTCGATACCAGACTTGCTTGGATTATTACTTGAGCGTCCGACTTGCACTTAAGACATAATTCACATGCACTAGAGAAGCATTTATAGTCGCATCATGTTTTTGGCCCCGTTACTGGGGACTAGGTAGATATACCAGGTTAGATTGAATTAATCTAATAATTTAACTCCAAAAAAATAATCAGAAAAATTAAATAAAAATTCCAAAAACATCATCTCCAGCCCAAAGTGGAAAACATTCATCCTAATCCCATCATCCCTAAAGTACACGAAAATCCTACAATCGAACTTAGCTCCGAGAGTCCATGTACCCCAAATGCACCAGCTTTCTGGGTTCCATCTCCTACACCGCCTAAATCCATCACGAGTCACACAGCTAGTTGCACGTGTAGAGAGTCCGGTGAGGAAGTTGAATCTTTAGGAGATTACGTTATGTTGGATCAGGGTAGTTACGGTACAGGTGAGGGTAAGTTACCATACTTCCCCATAAGAGACCTCTTATATTTCGAGAGAACCGTCACTCCTGGATGCATTATACTCCCACATAATGCGGGGAAGTTTCATTTTGAAAATGGGATTATCTAAATCCTCCCTACATTCCATGGTATGGAGTCGAAAAATCCCTACCTCCACATTAGACAGTTCGAGGAGGGGTGCAAGATTTTCAATGACCAAGCTTGCACTCAAGATGTTGCGCGCCTCAAGCTTTTCCCCTTCTCCCTGAAGGATAAGGCTAAGACATGGATTTGGTCACTAGCACTGAACTCGATAGCTGCTTGGAGGGATATATAGGCTAAGCTTATCCAAAAGTTCTTCCCCACACATAGGACCAATGCAATTAGGGCCCAAATTCAAACCTTTAGATAAAATGAAAACGAGCCCTTTGGTCGATGTTTGGGGAGATTCAATGAGTTGATTAACACGTGCCCACACCCCAATTTTGAGAAATGGAGACTCATCTCCTACTTCCACCATGGGCTAAGCTTAAGTTCTAAGCAATTCGTTGAGACTATATGCCTGGGAGAGTTCTTAAGTTTAGACGCAGATGATGTAGAGGCCCACTTTAAGTATGTCACCAAGACTACTCAAGCGTGGGACACATCGAATCCAAGTACCAAATCCAAGACTAAACAGGAGTCCACGACTCCTTCCACATCCGAAATCTATCATTTGGATAAGTAAGCCGAGCTTAAGCTCCAAACTAATCAACTAGCAAATAGGCTAGAGGGCATAATCGAGGTTAGGGGGAGAGACACATCTGACTCCACTCGAGCATTGAGAGAGGAGGTGTGTGCGATTTATGAGGCGGGACATTCAATGAAGGAATGCCCGATGATACCCACCTACAAAGTGATGCTTCAAGAGCAATTGAAAGCAGTAGGATAATTTAAGGGTAATTTTAATGCCCCTCACGAAAAATCCTATAACCTTTCATGGAAGAATCATCCCTGTTTTAATTCTGGGCAACCACACACTGCGACGAATCCTAATTCACATGTTTCCCCACATCCACCACCGTTCCCTCCTTTACAGCAAGCTCCACCTATGCAAGCACAACCTCCTGCGCCCTATATTACCCCACAGCGTAGAAATCTTGAGGACACTTTGAATAATTCATGCAAACTCTGTCAGCGATTAACGCCTAAATTTTTTCCGACTTAAAGGCGTCGTTGTCTAAGTTGCAATCCTCCCTAAGTGTCCAAGAGAAGGGAAAGTTTTTCGCTTAAGGACAAAGACCTTCCCAAGGTCAAAATAATGTTTTCTCTACTTATGACGATAACAAAGAGTAATGTTAAGCCGTTAACACTATACGTAGTTGGAGAGGCGTTGATTTATCACCTCCCCCACACAACGAGCTTAAAGATAAGGAGGTTTATCCCAGCACGAAAGAGCCCGAAGATGCTCCCTTGAATGAGAGTCAAACGATGACACTAGTAGGCCCGAGGTGGAAGAGAGACCCCCTAACGCCGCTCCTTACGCTCCACAGTTGGTTCCTCCCCCTAAAGGAGCCACCCATGATGATATCTTAGAAGTGCTTAAGCAAATCAAGCTTAATTTACCTTTTCTCAAGGCAATCAAGCAAATTCACGCTTATGCAAAGTTTCTTAAGGACTTGATAATGGTGAAACGTAGGCTAAAGGTAAAGAATAAAGTATTTCTAGTACAAAATATTATCTCGGTACTATTGAGAGACCTCCCACCAACGTTTAAAGATTAGGGTGCACCCACAATTCTGTGCATAATAGGAGAGAGTCGGATTGAGAGAATGCTTTTAGATTTGGGGGTGACTGTTGATATTCTCCCTTATTCCATCTACCGACAACTCGATTTAGGGGACCTTTAAGCCCATGAAAATCACCTTCAACTCGCGGATTGTTCCGTGAAGATACCCTGAGGACTGTTAAGGATGTGATCATCCAAGTTGACACTTTCTACTTCCCGATAGATTTTGTCATTTAGGATAAAAAGTCATCCTCTTCCTCGGGTAATCATGTTCCCGTGAACCTTATCCCCCATTCTTTGCTACGGCTAATGCGTTAATTAACACACACAACGGGCAAATACAACTCACGTTCGGGAATATGGATCTCGAGACTAATATCTTTAATATCACCAAGCAAAAGGGTGATGAAGACGATTACCTCGAGTCGAATCTCATAGAGGAGGTAGTACATGAGCATATCGAGGGTAGTCATAGTGGGGATTCGCTAGGAAAATGCCTCATTTTGACTAGTGAGAGCGATGATGTATATTAATTTTGAGCGAGAGGTGAGAGAGTTGAGGGAAATTTTGGACGAGGGTGCGAGTGATGAGGATGTGAGAGATGTTAGGTGGGTTTCTCAATTCGAGGAATTACCACCGAGGGGGTCGCGCACGGTTTCCTCTAATGAGAAATTTCCCACTCTCGAATTGAAGAAACTACCCTCAAGCATAAAATATGCTTATTTGGGAGAGGATGAGACATTTCCCGTTGTTGTCTCATCGAGCCTGAGTAAATAGCAAGAGGGTAAGCTATTAGCTATTTTGAGAAAGCACCATAGTGATTTTGGTTGGAGCATTACGGATTTAAAGGGTATAAGTCCCCTAATTTATACCCATAAAATCCACCTCAAGGAGGACGTGAAGCCATCGAAGGAGATGTAGAGGCGTTTGAATTCCATGATGAAAGAGGTCGTGAGGGGAAAAATTATTAAATTATTAGATGCGGGCAACATCTACCCCATCTCGGATAGCAAGTGGGTGAGTCCTATTCATGTCGTCCCTTAGAAGTCGAGAATGACTATGGTAAAAAATGCAAAGAGTGAGCTTATTCCAAAAAGTACCACCACCGGATGGCGCATTTACATTGACTACCGGAAGCTTAATGCCGGCACTAGGAAATATCACTTCCCCTTGCCATTTATTAACCAAATGATAGAGCAAGTAACGAGACACCCATTTTATTGCTTTCTAGATGGTTATTCCTTGGTCCTTTTGGCACGTTTGCCTATAAACATATGTCATTTGGATTATGTAATGCACCAGTGACCTTTCAATGGTGCATGCTTAGTCTTTTTAGTGATATGGTCGAGAGAGGACTAGAGGTTTTTAGGACGATTTCAGCATTTTCGACACCTTCTTTGACCATTGCCTCGCTAATCTTGAGAAGGTGTTATCTCTATGTGTGGAAAAGAACTTGGTACTAAATTGGGAGAAGTACCATTTCATGGTTACCGAAGGTGTAGTTTTAGGTACATCGTTTAGTCTAAAGGTATTGAGGTAGATCGGGCTAAAATTGACGTCGTTGTTGATCTCCCCCCACCGAAGTCACTAAAGGACGTGCGTTCTTTCTTGGGCCATGCGGTTATCTATTGTAGGTTTATGAAGGACTTTTGTGCCATTGTTAGGGCCTTAAGCAACCTATTTGTGAAGGACACCCCCTTTGAGTCGAACGAAACATGCCAAAGTGCTTTTAAATTGAAAAGCATACTTATTTCTGCTCCCATCATGAAAGCTCCGGATTGGTCCCTTCCATTAGAACATATATGTGATGCGAGTGACTATGCAATTGGGATTGTTCTGGGGCAAAGAAAGAATAATAAGGCCCACGTCATTTACTACGTTAGTCGGACCTTAACTGAGCCCCAACTTAACTACTCCGCCATGGAGAAATAGTTGCTAGCAGTAGTCTCGCCATAAATAAAATTTGCTCCTACCTCATTGGTTCACCCATTACATGTTTTACTGACCACGTGGCTCTTAAGTATCTCCGCTCCATAAAGGATGCTAAGTCATGCCTCATAAGGTGAATCCTACTCCTACAAGAATTCAATTTTTCCATAAAAGATAAGAAAGAAGTGGAAAATGCGTAGCCAAACATTTGTCTAGGTTTTCTTCCGATGTACCTAGTGATCCCATATCCATAGACGAATAGTTCTCGAATGAGCAATTATTTGCTACCTCCACTTTCCCTTGGTATGCGGACATAGTGGATTACATGGTTACGGGGTCTGCCCCCCGATTGGACACCGAAAGAGAAGATAAAGTTTCTTACTTGGTCGCGCATGTTCTTTTATGATAACCCATACTTATTTGAATATTGCACTGACCAAATCATTCGAAGATGTGTGCCAGATGATGAGATTTCTAGCTTCATTCGCTTTTGTCATACGAAAGCATGTGGAGACCATTTTTCCAAGAATAAGACGACCGCTAAGATCCTTCAAAGCAGCCTCTACTGAGCCACGATCTTTCAGGATGTAAATATTGATTGTAAATCATGCGATAGATGCCAAAGGATGGGAGCTATCACTCGCCGTGACATGATGTCGTTGACCCCTATTCTTGTCGTTAAGATATTCGACTATTGGGGCATCGACTTCATGGGTCTTTTCCCCCATTTTGGTTTCTTATACATACTCGTCGCGGTAGACTATGTGTCGAAATGGGTTGAGTCCATAACAACTAGGATGAATGATAATAAGGTGGTGATAAAGTTCATTCAAGAACACATACTTTCTCCCTTTGGTGCTCCGAAGGCGATTATTAGTGACAACGGTAAGCACTTTTGCAATAGGTTGTTTGAGAAACTTATGAGAAAGTATGGTGTCGTCCACAAGGTTGGGATGCCATATCACCCACAAAAAAACGGGCAAGCCGAGTTAGCACATCGTGAGATAAAAAACATCATTGAGAAGGCGATCGATCCTAACCGAAAGGATTGGTCTTTTCGATTGAACGATGCGCTATGGGCTTATCGGACTGCTGCTTTATCTATGGCAATCCTTGTCATCTCCCCATGGAGCTCGAGCATAAAGCGCATTGGGAAATTAAGTGGTTAAACTACAATTTAAATAAAGTCGATGAAGTGCGAAAACTTCAATAGCATGAGATGGAAGAAATACACAACGATGCATATGAAAGTGCCCATATTTCCAAAGAACAGATGAAACTTGCACATGAGCGCACTATCCATCGAAAAGGGTTTCATCTTGGTCAAAAGGTGCTCCTTTATAACTCGTAATTACACTTCTTTCCTCGTAAGTTGTGTTCTAGGTGGACCGGTTCGTTTGTCATTAAGGAAGTGTTTCCCCACGGTGCGATAGATTTTGAGAATCGTAAGGGTGGGGATACATTTAAGGTTAACGAACAACGCTTAAAGCCATACCTTGAGGTGTTCGTTGAGGAAGCCGACACAATTTGGTTGTCAGACCCCGTTTAAGGGGTAAAGTGGGCTAAAATGAGCGGTCGTCGCACCCCAGACGTGTATGGGGTGATTTTTATTGTATCATATCGAGTCTAGTAGGTTAGGTTAACCATAAGTCCGTGGGTTGCGAGTTGAGAAAGGATGGGAGCATCGTTGCACTGCACGTGAGATGATAAGGCAGTTCGAGGGGAGTTTCTGAGGCGTTTCGAGCTAAAATTTGGGTAGAAAAACGTTGTCCATGGTTTAGAAGTTAAGTGGGAATATTTTCAACACTTATTATTTAAGAGGGATTGAAGAAAAATTGGGGGACCATACTGGATTTACAAACCGGTTCGCCCTGGCCTTCACTACAGGGTCGAATCGGTTCAGCATATTAGGACAAATAAAAAATATAACTTGTCCGAACCGGTTCGATTTTTTGGCAGTCAAATTCGTCCCCCTCTCCCCTTTTTCCCTCCCTCTTCATTTCCCAACATCTATTCCCCCTCCCATACGAAAATTACCCTCCCAAATTTCTCCCTACACCCCAAATTCACTCCATTTCATTTCCCTCCACCATTCCCCCTCTCCACCAAATCCCAACACCCACCACCTATAAATTCACCCCTCCCCCCTTCATTCCCCCAGTACTTCCAACCTCTTCCTACTTTTGCAAAGTTCATTCTCAAGTTCAAACTAATGGCCAACCGTTATCCCACGATTGAAAAATATAACTCCACTCAAGTTGAGGATGAGGATGACGATGTCTACCGTTCCATCCAAGAATGTGATTAGGTTTATATGCATTTCATTGCCGCTTGCACCCTTCATATCGAGTGGAAATTCCTATGGAATCAGCTGCCCAATGATCTCATTGCCTTATTTCGCCGCATCGTGTGGTGTCACTACTTGGCCACCATGAAGAAAGAGGTGTGGCCCGAAGAGTGCTGTAATTTCTACGGTGTTCTTGTCAAAATAAATAGCTCCACTTGTGAGGCTCGGGTTGACCGTACACGCATTCCTTTTTCGCGCCAACAAGTCATCGACAATTTACAATCCAAAAGAGTCCTTTCCCCCACACAATATGCATACCCCACCATGGGCGCTGGAATAGACACACACACTTGCATCGCCCAGATTACACCCAATCGCAATTGGGTTTGCAATTGCTTTCTGATAGGGGAGCTTGACGAGAGGGAACACCTTGCCTTTCTAATCACTTGTGGGTCCATTCTCCAAAATTCTAATAATTTCGCCTTGCATGTCCGAAAAGCAAATTTTCTTTACCACCTCCTCGATCATGAAGCCCATATCCACCTCGGCGCGATCATGTACGCCGAAATTGTACACGTCGCCTATGATATGACTGACGAGGTGTCCCTTCCATATGCTCGGTTTGTCACATCCATACTCAAAGATGCCGAGATTTCCCCACTGGTTCCTACATGCCGTCTCCCGAAGGCCATTGGGCAACAATCACTTACGAGAGCGTGCGGCAAATGATGGTCATTCACCCACCTCCACTGATCGAGGATGACGTGGAAATAGAGGAAGATGAGGAAGAGTACGATGAAGAGGTGAACCCGAACTATGAGTCCAACTCGTTGGTGTTCACCCGGTGCCTAGATGCTATCGAGGACCGTCTGGACGGGTTTATTTCCGACTATAGGCGCGATACGAGTATGATGACATGTGTGCAACTGGAGATGTACCTCATGCAAATGGACCCGGGGGTCGAGTTACCAAGCTATTTTCGAGATTCTTACGCCCAATACGCTAATCGATGCCCCCGCTCCCTCCCGCTAGCCTTGTGATGATTGTCTGTGGTTGGTCCTTGGATTGTGTTGTTTCTATTTTTTATGCTTAATCTTTTCATTGATGCTTTGTATTTTTCGTTCTTTATTTATAACACATGGATGTAGTAGCAAACATATCCCATTTTTCTATTTGTTGCTTTTTAATTCCACACTCTTCTTTTACTTTAGATTTTAGTCCTTTTTATTGAGGACAGTGCAAAGTCCAAGGTGGGGGGGGGGGGGGGGGTACACGTGCATTTTTTAAAAATCTCACAAATTTCAAAATGCCAAAAAGTCCAAAAAAATTAGAAACTTTAAAAATTTCCAAAAAAATTGAATTTTTTTGAAAAGCCAAATGTATAAATTGGAATTTAAAATTTCCAAATATATCACTAAAATTTTATTTGAAGTCTCAATTCATATAAATAATATGCACAAAGCCGAAATTGACCAAAGGTGAAAATTGAGCGAAAATTGATGACTTTACGAATAAGTATAGAGATTAACTAACCTGATGCGATTTCAACCCTATCACTTTTTTCGAGAAATTAAATCAATCTGAGTTAATGGTTAACTCAACTTTAGTTTCAACATTTAATTAAGTCGTTGAAGATCTCTAAATCATTGTTTTAATTGGTTACGGGAAACGAGTGAGTTATCGTCTTAAAACGCCCTAAAAATATCTCTAAATTAAAATTTATCTCGAGACGCATATGGTAAGACAATTAGTAATTCAGATAAATAAAGTTGGGCCCTCGTTTGTTACCCCAAAATATTAGCCATAAAAATTCGCAAAAAAAATTATTCTTTTGCAAGTCACATTGAGCCAAATAAATTTTCCAATTTCGTTTAATCATCCGAAAATCCCATTTAGCCCGGAGTTGTGAAAATGAAAAGAAATTCGTCAATCAAGTCCAAATGGTGAAATAAAAAGGGGTAAGAAAAAAAATTTCGCAAAATGCTTAACAAAAATAGCAAGAAATTTTTTTTAAAAAGAAGAAAAAATGAGCAAATGCCCAAAAAAGTGACAACGGACATCGTAAGCAAAGTTTTCCTACTCCAAATTTCCCAACTATTACCTTTTCACCCAATACCCCATATAACCCGAGCAAGTCCTAATTAAGTTTGAATGACAAAATTAATTATCTTGTGGAGAGCTAAGACACGAAAAGATAATTAGAGAGATTAATTGGAGCGGATAAGAGTCGATGTTTCCCGTTTTCCAATAACCATATTTTCGATGATGAAATCTATTCACCTCAAATATTTCATCTTTCTATTTGTGTGGGTGAATTCGTGTTCCATTATATTTACTCTGAATGTCACATACACCGAGAGAAAATAGCTACAATCCGAATGATTTGTTTATCCCATCAGAATTGAATCAAAACGAATTTTCAGGAAGTAACATAATGATCAATTGGTGGAAGTAAGCGGTTTAATTCTTTGCTTCGCGCGCACACACACACACACATACAATGAATTGAGACTATTGAATAAAAATTTAAGGTGACTATTTTTGGAGAATTTAAGTTTTACAATTTTTAAGTATTTTGATTTCCTTTGAGTCAAAAAATGAATTTTGTCGGTATATTCACTGCAAATCCTCACGAGACACCACTCGTCCTACTAGGGTAGCCTAGGGGTTTAACGACTTGTTGCATATGCTAAATGCATGCGCTTGCCCGCGAAAAAGGGTATTCCATCCCAAACAAGATGTTTTTGTATAGGTGTTTGATTTTTCATGATTATTTTACATTGCTCGGGACGAGCAAAGACCTGAGTTAGGGGTTTTTATTCGGGGTAAATTGTTCATATTTATCCCGATAATTTAGCTAGATTTATCATCCAGTGCAATGTTAATTCTATGATTTTATCTCGTATCATTGCTACTAACGATTTCCTGCAAGTACAACGTGTTTGATGTATTTATCTTACTTTGTGTAGATATTCGATACACTTAAGAGCGAGAGAGAAACCGAAATGAAGATCGAAGTTAAGGGTGAATTCGTAATTACACAGTTGGAATTAGGACAAAGGATCAAAATAGATAAGTTCATGAGTCACGAGTGCGTGGGAAGAAACGTCACCCAAATCTGAGCCCCGGTTATGAAGTTATGAAGATGAGGAGAATTAAAGGTAGAAAGGAGGAAAATTCAGGATGCGAACCGGTTTAGTCCCAAAGGGAACCAGTTCGGTTTTTGCTAGAAAATTTGGCTTCGGTGATGGAATTGTGAACCGATTTGCCCCTTTATAAAGGCCAATCTGAATCGGTTCGACGACTTGATAAAATTTCATTTTTATCCTTTTAAAAATAAGAGTTGTGTAAAAGCAAAACACTTAGAAAAAAACATAATAGCTTTATATTATTATTCATTCTAGTCAAGTTGGGAACTTTGAGAGAGATAATAGGGATCTAGAAGGAGGCACAAGCCCTAGGAGAATTATATTTCTTGTTTTTATGCACTTTGTGGATATTCTTCATAATTAGTAAAGTTTGTGTTCTTTGTCCATCTCGTTCTTTCATCTTATGCATGTTTTCTTTATATTTTTGGGTATACAATTGATCATTGCATGCTTACAGTTAATATAATCTTAATGATGACTACATGTAACGTAAAAGTTGTTGGTTTTATTCATAGAAACATGATAAGCTAATTTTCTAAGGGTTGGGATGCATGAACCCAACCCTATGTGTTTTGCATGGGTATAAAACAAGTTCTTGAAATAAATAAATAATCTCAAACGTGTTGTATTATGGAAACAATCATAGTCGAACTTTTAACTCCCTTTGCTCAGGTAACCGGAGTGTATAAGTATGCGATGCGCATTTTGATAATTCTATCATGCATTTTATATCATTTCTTGCTTATATATTGTGCGGGTTTATTCCCTCATATCTATAATTCTTGGAATAATTAAAGTCTCTTTTCGATTAATTATTTAGATCTTGACTTGTTTTATATCTAGTAAAATTACTAGGTGTTAGAGGATTTTATCCCGACCTTATTTTTCTTGCCTATAGTTTAAATACAAATTTATTCATTCTTGCATTTATAGTAATTAATTAGGTTGTTTTAATTTAGTAGTTAATTGTTGTTCTCCAAATAATCATCTTTACCTTCCGTTTGGTGACTTGAGTGTTAGGTTAGTTGTCTTCCCTAGTTGTCGTTACGCCTTGCGTGTTAGTCCTTAAGTTTGATACTTGACTTGCTTGGATTATTACTCGAGTGACCGGATTCCACTTGAGTCATAATTTACACATAATAAAGACACATTTAGAGCCGCGTAAAAATATCAAGTCAATATAACCAAACTAGAGCATGAATTAATAAATGTTCTAGTCAAGTGCATCATAAGTAAATATCGTAAGTCACATTGGTTAGTCAACAAGTACATAACATGGAGTAATGGGCAATAATATGAGAGAGTGAATAGATTACCTAAATAATCAATGTTGTTTCAAGTAAAGACACATTATAAAATGAACTAAATATCACGTAATGAATAATAAAATATATATGTGATCCAAAGATAACACATAATATAAAATTTCATAAGTATGTCCAAATAAGTTATACAAGTTGTGAGCGAAAATATGTACTTCAACCTATTAAGTACAAATGCATCAATCTGTAATATCTAAAGGTAACAAACCAAAGTTACCAAATCCAAAAAGAAAATATCCAAATCACAAACCAATTAAGTTTGAAGAACCATCATAAATAATATATGGAGAAACAACAAAAGAAAATATCACCACCAAATAAGATCACGATCATTACCTATGTGTCATCATCATCGTCGTCATCACAATCCTTGTGAAAGGAGTGAAGAAGACGATCCTCAGAGTGAAGATCAACTGCATACTTGAACATAGCATCCATGTGTGTGAATACCGAAATCCGAATGCATTATATGACTAATAAAGTGAGGCAAACTGTTGGGACACAAAGAGATAAGTTGCAATAATGTCTCGACGTCAAAAATCCGCTACCCAGTCATAAATCTGAGTGTCCTGCTCCTCGAGTATGCGAGAGCTACTAGGGTGCTGACTGGTATAGTCATATGTCTATGCTGACAAGATGCACCAGGCTCATGGGTGAGTGCCTCTTCCACTTCATTTACTTCTTATGATGGTGGTATTTTTGTCATCTTCTTTCCTCTTGAGAGAAAAGTGAGGTAGCTAATGCTGTTTTCTACTCAAAGCCTTTTTCTGATTTGAAAAAATATGAATGTTTCTCACAATGAGTAAGCAGTTGATAAAACGTCCATTAAAATAGAGAATGGAGCACTTTTCCCTTACTTATAATACCACTGACCATCAACTTATACATCAACCAACCGAAGTTTAATGTCATTCCCGTTCCAACAACATATATAAATTTTCAATTAAAAGAGGGAATGGAATAGTGGTGAGAGTTTTGTGTAATGTTTGCAGAGAAAATCAAATTGAGAAGATAGTAAAATATATGCGAGGTGCCTTTATTGCAATGTTTTTTCAGGCGGCGTAGTGATCGTTCGACTCGTGATTTTATAAACTACGACACTCTCATTTGGATCGATATTGGTATTACGTGGGTAAGCAAGCAGGATTGGGAATGACTCATAAACTAAAAGTCTCATTAAACAGGGTAGGAGTTACAATGAGAGAAATATGTCTAACCACAGAAGTAAAGCCCATCCCAGTTCTAAAAAATGTCATGTAGTATAAATTTATGAACCAAGTTGGGATAAACTTCTTCCTTGTGCATGCATTGATTTTTAATCATATATCAATGCATTTGCTCAAAAACCAATAACATGGTAAATTCGAAGAGAGTTCCAATTAATAGAACGTTCAAAGTGAATGGAGCGCTTACAAAAAATTTCAAACCTATTGTAGTGATCTTAGTCTGTGAACCGTGGAGGTAAAAAAGCCATAGGAGTAGACGGTTCAGTACCGGAACAACATTTTTTCATCAATCTTGGGATTCCATGCATTGTAATTGACTAAAAATATCAATTACACCCAAGAGTTAGGATTTAAAAAATAAACCCGAAGAAAATGGAGTCCAAATGGGAGTTAGTTTCAATCCTTGGTGCAACACGCCAAGCATATCACAAACTCAAAAGAAAACCCCAAAACTATAGTTAAAACTTTGATAGTAGTCAAATACGTGGAATACAACTATTAGAACACGAAACACTCTAAGAAAAAGCTAGAATATCTCAATGCAGATGAAGAACAACTCCAAAATGAGTAAAATGACAAAACATGCTTTAAACGCCTAAAGAATTGACAAAAGAGTCTACAAAATTACAAATCCATAGATAAAATATGAATAGATATACGAACGTTCTAGAAGTAGAAACTTGGATAAATGATAGAAGGAATCTTCAAAACTGTTAAAATGGAGGTAGGGTCATGAGCTTGTCAAAGGTTATAGAGAGAGCAATTTGGGAAAAGCGACAAAAGGAGAACTGGCAGGGGAATTTTAACCTAGCTTTGCCGTAGCGAATTGCTTCGTTGGTCGCTATTGTCGTTATTTATAGTGGCGATAAATGTCACAACAAAGATGAAGCTTCATTGTTCGCACGTTTGACCAAAGAAATTTCAGATCCCTAAACTGAGTGTTCGAATCAAAAGAATAACTCAAAAGACACAAAGTGTTCCATCTCATATAATCCACCTTTTAAAATGAGTTTGATAAATAAAATTTGACATGTTTAGTTTACGAATTATCATAGTCAAGGTTAATGTTTATTCTAAGTACTCTAAACAAAGAATAAGAAAGCTAATGAAAGATATACCAATTTTCAAGTTAATTCAAAAGAGCACATTGGAGATAACTCATACGGAAGAAATAAAAGGTGCAAATTCGAGCATTTGTCTAATGAAATCATCACAAAAGAAGTTTTACTTGGAAACCTCAAACTTTAAGGGTGTGTTTGATAAAAAAAAATGAAAAATAAGAGCCAAGAGTTAATTTCCATGGAATGAATTGAAAACTTGGAAATATTTTCCATGGAAAAAATTTGTTGGTGTTGTTTGATTGCAATTATTTTCCAGGTGAAAAATGTTCTACTTTCCATCTTTTGTGTTTGATTCTCCATATTCTCCATGGAAAAAAAGTATAAATATATATATAAAATAGAAAAATAATAAATATCCCAGAAAATTAATAAAAATCCCAAAGAATAAATAAATAAATCTAAAATGTGAATAAAACCCCAAAAATAAGGAGAAAAATCCAAAAAATGAATAAAAACCCAAAAATAATGAAAAAAATTCAAAAAGTGAATAAAACCCCAAAATAATGTGAAAAAAATTTCCAGAAAGTGAATAAAATCCCAAAAATAATGCAAAAAAATACAAAAAATGAATAAAAACCCAAAAATAATGAAAAAGGTACAGAAAGTGAATAAAAACCCAAACCCAAAAATAATGGAAAAATACAGAAATAGAATAAAACTCCAAAAATAATGAAAAAAATCCAGGAAATGAATAAAAACTCAAAAGTAATGGAAAAAAATCCAGCAAAGTGAATAAAAACCCAAAAAAATGAAAAAAAATCCAAAAAGTGAATAAAATCCAAAAAGTGAATAAAATCCCCAAAATAATGGAAAAAGCCCAAAAAATGAATTAAAATAATGAAAAAAATAAATAAAAACCCTAAAAAATTTAAAAAAAAAACAAAAAGTGAATATGACCCCAAAAATAATGAAAAAAAAAATCCAAAAAATGAATAAAAACCCAAAAATAATGAAAACAAAATCCAGAAAGTGAATAAAAATCCAAAAATAATGAAAAAAAGTACAGAAAGTGAATAAAATCCCAAAAATAATGAAAAAAAATCCAGCAAGTGAACACAAACCCAAGAATAACGAAAAAATACAGAAAGTGAATAAAACCAATAAAATAATATTAAAAAAATCCGAAAAGGAATAAAATTCCAAAAAATAAAAAATATAGAAAATTAATAAAAAACAAGAAAATAAATATTAACCTCTTAATAAATTTCTGGACTTTCTTCATGATTTCTTGATTTTTATTCAACATCTTGATTTTTTTTTTCTGGATTTTTATTCAACTTGTGAATTTTTTTCATTTTCTGTATTTTTTCCATTATTTTTGGATTTTTATTCACTTTATGTATTTTTATTATTATTTTTCAGTTTGTTTTTCATTTTTCGTATTTTTTCATTATTTTTGGAGTTTTATTCTCTTCCGGTATTTTTTACATTATTTTTGGGTTTTTTCATTTTTTTGGCGTTTTATTCACTTTCTGTATTAAATTAATTTTTGGTTTTATTCATTTTCTTAATTTTTTTCATTATTTTTGGGGTTTTATCCACTTTATTTATTTTTTTCATTATATTTGGGGTTTTAGTCACTTTCTGAATTTTTTTGGTTATTTTTGGATTTTTATTCACGATCTCGTTTTTTTTCATTATATTGGGGGTTTTAGTCACTTTCTCTACTTTTTTTCATTATTTTTGGGTTTTATTCACATTCTGGATTTTTTTCATTATATTTGGATTTTTATTCATTTTTTGTATTTTTGGAGTTTTATTCACTTTATGTAATTTTTTTCATTATTTTTGGTGTTTTTTTCGTTTTTTGGATTGTTTCCATTATTTTGGGGGTTTTATTCACTTTCTGTATTTTTCCCATTATTTTTGGGTTTTTATTCACTTTATGGATTTTTTTTCATTATTTTCGGATTTTTATTCTTTTTCTGGATTTTTTTCATTATTTGTGGGGATCACTTTCTGGATTTTTTCCATTATTTTCGGGTTTTTATTTACGTTCTCAATTTTTAAATTTTTTTTTGTGATTATACATTTATAGTATTTTTTTCATTATTTTGAAGTTTTATTCACTTTCTGTATTTTTTTCATTATTTTTGGATTTTTATTCATTTTCTGGATTTTTTTCATTTTTCGGGGGGTTTGATTCACTTTTTAGATTTTTTTCATTATTTTTGAATTTTTATTCATTTTCTGTATTTTTGGAGTGTTATTCACTATCTGTATTTTTTACATTATTTTTGTTTTTTTTTTCATTTTTTTGGATTTTTTTCATTATTTTTTTTATTTTTATTCATTTCCTGGATTTTTTCATTATTTATGGCATTTTAATCACTTTCTGGGTTTTTTCATTATTTTTGGTTTTTATTCACGTTCTCGAATTTTTTTAATTTTGATTCATTTTCTGTATTTTTTTCATTATTTTTGGAGTTATTCACTTTCTGTAGTTTTTCATTATTTTTAGGTTTTTATTCATTTTATGGATTTTTTTCATTATTTTTGGGGGTTTATTTACTTTGTGGATTTTTTTTCATTATTTTTGGATTTTTATTCATATTTTAGATTTTTTAAAATTATTTATGGGGTTTTAATAAGATTCTAGATTTTTTTTTCAATATTTTTGGGTTTTTATTCATTTTGTGAATTTTTTTCATTATTTTTGGACTTTTTATTTATTTTTTGTATTTTTTAAATATTTTTGGGGTTTTATTCACTTTCTGTGTTTTTTTCATTATTTCTGGGTTTTTAGTCATTTTCTGGATTTTTTCATTATTTTTAAGGTTTTATTCACTTTTTGGATTTTTTTAATATTATTTTTGGGTTTTATTCACTTTCTGCATTTTTTTTCATTTTTTTTGGGTTTTTCTTCATTTTATAAGTTCTTTATCAATTTTTTTGGTGTGGTAAGTCTTTTTCCTGGAAAATGAATAACAGGGTGGGAGGAGGTTTTTTAATTCCATCTTTTGTGGAAAAAATGGTTACGTGATTTGTTTTAAAGAAACCAATTCCATAGAAAATTTTGTTTATCAAACATCCAAATGATGGAAAATAACTCCATATATTGCATTTTTCATGGAAAATTAGTGTTATCAAACACACCCTAAATATTTTTTTATTGAAAATGTATCATTTCCCTTTGAAAAGTAATATCTTGAACAAATAATTTTTTCTTCCTCAATAATCGTTTTTGGTTAAAACCATAAATTCTCATATCCTTGATGTTACTTAATTTTTTTGATAGATAAATTCTTTGATACATCGCCTTCAAAATTAATTTTGCATATGGAGGATTTAACGCATTCATTATTAGAGGTGGAGAACTATTTCGTAACAAAGGTAGTTCTCACAATCCAATAGTTGTAGACATTACCACATCATCTCTTTTGATTCTGAAATATAGAATTTTCAACTCCAACCATGAAGAAATAAATCTTATGATCATTATGGCAAAAATGACACCCTTTTTCAATTCACATACATTTTAAAAATTCCACAAAGCATTACTCAAAAGTGACTTGTTCTCTAGTTCATAAGATAATGCTCAAAATGTAGTGTGGTGTAAGTGCAATGAGTCATGATATATATGCAAGATAAATTAAGCTAAAAAAATTCATAAACTTTTAAAGCTTTTAAATTATAGGCGTAGAGTTCATAGTCATAGACACAATCAAGATACAAACATCATGTGCAAATAAGCCAAATAGACGAGTCTGTCATTTTAGCAAGGTGACCTTTAAGCACACAATCACAAAAGTATCTAGACATAAATATGCAAACAAAACATCATAAAAATAAAATGGGCCAAGGAACAATATTAGCAATCTAAGGCGTCCTAGGAATAAGAAGGAAACCTTCTAACAAGTAAAAGTCGAGGGGATAAAAAAACATTCGATTTAGTTTCTAATTCTACCTTATTGTAACATCCTGTAATTTTGAGTAATTTATTTTAGCGGTTAAATTGCATGTGTGAACGTAATTTAATATAAATGGAAAATAATGTGAAATTAGTAAATATTAATTTATGAGAATAACATTATTATATGCGTCGTAAATTTACTAGCGTGTTTAAGTAAATTTAATTTAGTTAATTGTAGTGCATCGTATGTGAGTAGAAATGATGAGAATTGACGGTATCGCAACCGGGGTATTTGTGCGGGTTATTTTGGGGATGAAATAGGATAACTATATTCAGTGATTCGGATGGTGATTTCAAGTGCACAATTGATCCGAAATAGGTCGAAATAGTCAGAATTATATACCCGGGGATAGTAATTGGGTTCCGAAGGCTTTTTAGACTAGTCTGGACTCACGTAGGAGTATTTGGATCATTTTAATGTAGGCTAATAACCTAATTTCGGGATTAGTGAATTAAAATATAAGTTTTAGAGATGTGAGGTAGACATAACATTTATTTTAAACCCTAAAAAATAAGGGAGAGAGGAGGAATAAGATAAATCAAAGGAGAAAGCTAGAAGAGGCTAATTTGGGAGGAGATTCAAGTATTCTAACATCAAATCAACACACACAAGGGAGAGATCAGACCCTATGAACAATCCAATGCAAGTAATTAAGTTGATTTAAATTAAATTGAGATGTATTCATGTTCATATCATGGTAGGTGTAGAATAATAGAAATTTTGGGAAGGGTTCTCACATGTAAATATTTTTTTTAATGAAATTGATATCATGCGTAGTTTAGATGATCAATTGATGAAGTAAAACCATTTATAATTGCTGGAAGTAGATTATATTTAGAAATTTAATTTTTAATACACGTAAAGATGGAATCTTGTTGGGTTCTTGGTTAAAGAACATGGATCTTGAATAACTTAGAGTTTAATTGATGAACATAAGATGACAATCTACCAGAATTTTTGACGTTACTTTAAACTTATGCCATTTTCATTGTAATTATAATTAGATTGCATGACATATATGTTTGGAAAGTTCTAGGTCTTAACTTTCCAATGAGCTTTTAATTAGGTCAATTGGAATGTAGCGGGAGAAATTAACTTTTTACTATAGGGTGTCTAATCTGTCAGCATATCAATCTATCAAAATATTTGACGTAACTTTAAACTTATACCATTTTAATAGTACTTAGAATTAAATTGTGTGCCATAGATTTATGGAAATTTCTAGGTATTAGCTTTCCAATGAGCTTTGAATGAGGTCATTTGGACTTCAATAGAGGTAGAAATCGCAATTTTACTATAGGGTGTTTAATCTGTCAGAAAATTTAGAGATGAAAGTTAGACAATACTTGAGTCAGGGTAGTGTGCTAGTGAGATTTGTAAATAAGACTAGTAGGACATGGTAGTGTAACTAGGTGGGTTAAGATGTTGACTTTAGGTGTGCACAGTAGTCGAGAGTTGAGGGGTAATCTCACGAGAGTGTGACACTGACTTAAATATGGAAAGTTTATCTGCATATTTATTTACTGCATCTCAATTACTTGCTAATGTTTTTAGAAAATTTTGGGTTCTGGACCGTTTCAAATCTATTTTCAAAACTTTTAGGTGCCCAACCAAGGATGATTATTCTTTCCAGGTACACATAGTTGCAGCTGATGTGGAAGATTGCAGGATTCTTAAGTAGCCGATTTCATTCTTGATATTCTAGATTATGTTCTCTATTATAGTATTGTTGGGCATGTTGCCCCTTTTATTCAGACTTATGTTGTAGACTTTTTAGTTGGTTGGATTTATTGTATTGGATTCTTATCCGATGGTTTATTCGGGAACCTTAGTTATTTATCTCAGTTTTAGACTTTATCTGTCGTTTCATTTATATTGTCACTGTGTATGGATTTATTGGGTATTGGTTAATCTTGTTATATGTTGATGAAAGATAAAATTTGACACTTCTTGTTATATGAATTAAGTGGTTAGTAATTAATTATATTTCGACAGTGATGCTAAAAATGAGTCATATGAGACTAGCATTTTATTTTGGAGGAGGGTTGGTCACACATTATTTTAATAGGCAGGGTGTCACATTTATGAAAATGAACCTTCCTAATCCATATTTGTCTATCATGATGCAAATCAGGAGTAGGTTGAACTTTGGGTGTATTAAAATATTCTTGTCCCTTTTTCTTTGAACATGACAAAAATATTCACGTGGTTTTCCCAAAGCGTTATTCTTACCAAATATATATTCTTCCTAGCATTATGAAAGTGCGAGGTTTACTTGAGAAAATAACGAAATTATCTCAAATGTCCTTTCTTATTGCAATAATCACATTTATAAATTTTTGAACGAGGCATATGAGAAAAAGTCAGGGAGAAACCCTGTCAAATTGTTGAACCTTTTCCAACTTAAAGCAAAAATCATTATGATGACCATTTTTATGACAATATCATAATGATTATGATTTTTACAAATGGAAGGAGATATATTACACTTCTCTTTCAAAGATTTCATCCTATCATATTTCCTTAGTTTATGAAAGTTTTTGAAACCATGATCAAATTTAGATGAATGATTTGAGGTTGAAGGGACGTTATTCAAAGTCTCATCTATAGAAACTTCATAATCGTTTTAATTTAGTTCCAAAAAAGAAATATTCGACTTTCTTTAAAAGTTTAACACTAAAATCATGAATATTTTAAAATTCCACTTTTAAGGTATCAGTAAGTATGATCAAACATCCATTCCTTCTTCAATTTGGACACAAACTCATCCTCAATTAAATGTAACTTCTTATCTTCAATTAATTCATAAAGAAATTATAAGAATTCATTAAACTCTAAATCTATAGATTTAACTTTTGGATAGAGGGGATGAGAAGGAACATCAATAGATTAAAAAAATTAATTCCTTCTTCAACGGAAGTAAACTCATTAAAAAGTTTAGTTTTCTCATTTTCAAGGGCTTTATTTCTATCAAGGAATATATCCTTATGAAAGGGTAACCGAGATGATTCATGGTCTTTATTTTGTTTGATGTTTTTTTCTCTAAATGTTTCACTCTCATAGAAAGTCACATAGGTTTTAGACAAACTATTGTTTTGAGAAACCAGCGCATCGAGAGAAGAACGTAGATCATCATCTTCACAATCACTGACACGAAAAGTAAAAATATTTGTACTAGTGTGATGTAAAATATCGAATGGCGTGATAAGTTCAGGAAAAGTATGATCTTTTATAATGACTCGACCCGAATTTCTGGATCACTCATGAGTCAATCCGGCCCGAATCGGACGTACCCCCTTCAAAACCAATCAAAATGCCCAACAAACGACATATCATATTCTTCGTAGTTCTATTTTAACAATAGGGGACAAGGATAGATATTTTGAGGTGTGACTGGTTAACACTAAGGTAAGGAGAATGGAGGAAGATAGCCTTTTGAAGAGGGAGAGTTACTACAAACTCTAGAGAGAGTTTAAGTCTTCTGTATGAAATGAAGTCATGGCACAAACGATTTTCTCTCCCTCTTAAAGCCAAACTAACAACCTTAATGCCTTATAAAGAAAGATTCTTATACCCAAAATGCTTCCATGTCTGGTGTGAACCCCTCACGGATCAACAACACACTATATCTAAGGGTGGTTGTATTGATATCACTTTTGCTTCTTTTATAACTATTCACGCTCCTCTCTCTGAGATAGAAGAAATATAGAAGCCAATGGTTTATACCCATAATATGCAAAACCAAGGAACCCATATGTTCATATATCCCTTGACGGAATATCAGGTCTAAAACCGACATGAGAAAGGATTAATGGCTCATGGGTTGACAATGAAGTGAGAGAAGCAGTTTAATCAGCGTTGTTTGTATGACTTTTATGTCATTTGAACGACACGAACTTTCATTTGAAAGACACTTAACGTCGTTCGAACGACTTACTAGAAACTGTTGATTTTCTTCCTTTTACAGTTTGTCTCTTCGAACTATATATATATAAATGTATGTATATCTATGTGTATGTATATCTTTCCTCACACAGGGCTGTCAAAAACCAATTCAAACGAAAGGCTAGGTTTTTTGTAAATCACAACCCTCGATACAATCCAATAATTTCTCTTCAACTCTAATTTACCCCTCATTGCATATAATCCAATATTTTCAATTTAAATCCATGATCCATGATTTTCTTTATACTTATAATCAATTCATCCTCATATATAATTTATATACAAATGTAATAAACTTGTCGGGACGGGGTACTACAAACTTCCCTCTTTAGGGAATTTCATCCTTGAAATTCTTTGTTCGTCACAATCTATACTCTAGCCATCTATGACTAGTTTCAATCCTAATGTATCCTCAACGTTGCGGTTAAAACCCAAAGACTTTAATTTCATCAAGCATTAGTGTTAATCCAATCATGACAACCCTAAGGTCTTATTGCAAAATCTCGGGCATGTCTAAACCCACCCACCTAAAAAAAACCTCAAGGTTGTTGATACTTGCAAAACATTTCAATGTTAATAAGGAATTCATTAACATGGGTCCTTCCTACGTTAGGATTCACAACCTTCGTTTCCTCAATTAAATTCTCGAATCACGCCTAACCTAGGCAGATATAATTTTAACACTTCTTGATGCACTCATATCAATGCCTTCTACGGAAAATTCCTTATTACATAATTCTAATCGATCGATATCCCCTACAATATTCCTATGTCGACCCAGGGTCACCCTGAGTATCACTACACGAACACACGTAAGCGACCATCCCCTCAATTTTAGAAATCATAATATCCTCGCGTCTCAACCTCGGGATGCACGACCAAGTTGTAACGAGTATATCGTCTAAGTAACAACATTTTAAACTAAGTAATCATGTGACATAAGTAATATACACGTAAGAGCGCGCGGACACACCCACACACAGACTGGTGTAAAACAAGGTGCATCCGAAGAAGAGTGCACTCACATACTGTGATGCATCAGCCACAACAAGCCTAACCCACATCACTACTGAGCTTTCACAGTGCCACACCCGAATCAAAACTAGTCAACAACTCCCCATTACTGGGATCACAAAAGGCACATGAAGACAACAAATCAGGCGACTGCCTCGCTAAAGGAAATAATCTAATTCTGATGATAAATTGAACCATACGGAGTATGAACCCATGACGTATACATAAAGCCTCTAACCCTTATCGGTACTTGTTAAGTACCATAGCCTTTCCTTGCATCCTAGCTTGGCTTCTTAACCCTGGCGAGTTCTACCGAGAATCATCCGTCCAAGCTGAAAGGGTGGAAGATAAAAAAAAATCTTTGAGGAGCGAAAACGCTAGGCTTCCCTCCTTAGGACTAACGCTACCTATCCAATGTTGGTAAGAGTAACGATCCTAATTCGAGGCAAAGTTACTTCTCTTGTTACTCGTCACCAGTTTCCAACCTCTCATAGCTAGCCCTTCAAAATTTAATCATGCGGTGGCTAACCTCAGTTTTTAAGATCATCATCCTCAAGTGAAACACAACCCTCACGTAATTTCAAACATTCAATTCATGAACTATTACAACCATTATTGGCCTACATGATACCAAATCATAATCGTTTTAACTGCATCTCAACATTTAAGCATCACTCATGCCCAATGATTTCTCTCAACGGAGTCGTTGCTAACCATACAGGTAGCACACACAGGTGCTATAACCAAGC
The DNA here is from genome assembly GCA_949130495.1 of Sambucus nigra. Classification (NCBI taxonomy): domain Eukaryota; kingdom Viridiplantae; phylum Streptophyta; class Magnoliopsida; order Dipsacales; family Adoxaceae; genus Sambucus; species Sambucus nigra. Next base: position 350,932,972 of record OX422221.1, read on the forward strand.
CTAACTCTCTTATCCCTAGTGTTATCTTTAAAAGACATGACGAATATCATTGTGTTTTAATTCTCCAAGGTGAACCACCTAGCATTGATCAACTAAATTGTAAAATTATCCTCTAAGGTCATATCATGACACATACCCAAAACAAAGGCCATATCACTAACTCCAAGACACCGTCACAAGACAACATGATCTAATTATACTACAATCATCAATGGTCTACCGTCACTTGAATAAACTTCGATAAAACAATGACTTCCAATGCCTCATAGGTGATAATATCAAAGTCAATTACTTCTCTAAACAACATACATATTACAAGAAACCACAAGTTATACCATGAGCTATGCTACTCGACCTTGAGTTTTAACACTAAGACATGTACATCACTACATAAACCTTGATGCAATAATGAATCCCAGATGCAATATAAGACACCCAACCCCAAATTTCACTATTACTAAGAGACGTGTACCACTCGCATTAACAACTCACCATATAAACCTTAGTATACATATCCATGGAATTTTTTTTACCATACATATTCATATGCCTAACCATGTTACTAACCCCAAGTCAATCTCACCATACCACATCCTTTGAACTCCTATGAGTGTTCAACCATTACGTCTAAATTGCCTCACTACGTAAACATCGTACTATTTTTTTGGGAAAGTAAGAAATAACATAAAATAAAGAAATATATACAAGAGAAAAAAAAGAGGGTCATAACCCCCTAGGTAAAATTTCGTAAATTAAATTTACCTAAAGCAAAATAGATTAAAGCTAAACCCAACAAACAAGAACAAAATGAGGGTAAAAAATTTCCTTCAAGGCCCAATAGACCAGTGAGAGTAAAACCATTAACTCAAATGGTCATCCTAACTTCATCATGCATGAAAGGGGAGATTAGACAACTACATTCCAAAAAACAAGCTTGATCATCTTGATGTATGGTTTCCTCCACTTCCCTTAGCATCTCTGTGTGCTTTCGACACACTAACACTGCCTTTCTTCTTTTGTTTATTCTTCTTGCTATCTGACTTGCTTTTTTTTTTATCACTATTAGAGAAGTTTTTAGCCATACCGTTTATGGCTTTCACCTTAAGTACGATGCCACAAGGAGCAGGGGTAGTCTCCTATTATGACTTATCCTCTACTTCTCCATCTTCATTATTGTCTCTAGCTTTCGGGATCCCTTCCTCATCAAGAGCAAGAATGGCAAAGGTATTTTGTCCAAGGATAACGTTGGTTACAGTAGGAGTGACTTCCTGTCTGAGGTTGTGGTCTTCATTTCCTGAGGATAGCACTTATCTAAAGCTCTAACTTTAGTAACTTGCTTTCAATCATCAACCATAGGTTTGACCAATGTGGTATTAAAAGCCTTGGGTAGCTCATGGTCTTCATTTTTGTGAACTAGCCATGTGCTGAGGTTATGACCAAACACAAGGCAGTTTGGGCATGATGGAGGCTTGGCTTGAAACTCCACTTCGACTGGAACACTAGCTCCGTGCTCCATAATAACATTGATGCTGTTAGGGTAAGTTTCTTTGGCATCAACATCTATACAGATACGAGCATAGGTTATTCTATTGATTTCTTCAGTCGTTGCATCAACATACAAGGGAAGACCCACAACCTACTAATTAACACAACCATATATTTGGTAGGACACAAAACGTTGAGCATTGCCCATTAACACTAAAACCCATGCCTACTAACGCCATAAGGGATCCTATTTCTTAATGCCAAACTAAAATCACCAATCTCTAAATTAGTACCACTCAGGCTCTGGCAGGACACAGGACGTCGGGTATCGCTCACGAGGGGGCACACCCTACTGATGCCACAAGGAGTCCTTTTCTAAATATTACAACTCATTTACTTAATACCAAGTCATCATGATTATCTAGGTTTACTCCTAGGTTACTCCAACCATCAAGATTATTTAAGCCCACATTATAGTCGAGGTACACAAATTGAGATGCACTAACCTAAGTCTCCAACTAATGGACCTAGTACTTCCTCACCACAGAGCTAACACTTGTAAATACATTCAACGACCAGCAATTCACTAAGGTGTTCACCCAAAAGGGTGGCATTCTACCAACTAAGACTATATTATCCTCTAGCATTGGTCTACATCAATATATATGCTCATTGACCTTACCATCAATCACGGTATTATCTCAAGGATCAAAATTGCCTAATTATCACATTTCTATTGACCTCTCATATGCGTCACACAAGGACTACATATAATTCAAAATCACGATTTCCCATTATATAATCATGACACTTTAACTATCAGTCTCTATCATTGATTATTCGCAATTTGGTGTTACTTGCCCAACGGGCGGCATTTTATTCTATTACATCTTTGAAGATTCTACGTCTATAAGGGCTGGAGCATAAACACCTCACACTACGAACCACGGTATCACCACTTACTGGCTTACACAGACACCCGTAAATTATTACTTACTTAATCAGAAGTTACGGAAGCGATTTATAACAATTAACTTGATCGTATGCCATTTGGAACTAACTTACTTGTCGTGCTAACCTCTTTAACCTTACCATCGAGGACACAACTAAACCGTCTTCAAGCTAGCATGATCGGCCCAAACCACACTGACGTCGAAAGATCCAATACCGACCTCACCAATTCACACCCGAAAAGAACCTTGAACCTAGAGCTCTGATACCATTTGTCACAACCCGACTCGGATTTATGGATCACTCGTGAGTCAATTCGGTCCGAATAGGACGTTAGGTATGAAGTGCAATGAAACAACCTAGATAATGTTGCTAGTCCAATTTTATTTTAAATTAATGTTTCACTTGTTTAACATGCGAGTCCAATTTTAAGATAAACTACGTGTAGGACCCATGGGGAGCACCCCGAGTCCAAGTAAACAGAGTTACTAAGGTAAAATGAATAAAGTACACTTACCAGTATAATGCCCTCAAAATACGAAATCGTACCCAACCTGCCGTAACAAAGCGAGGGTGTGAGCCTATTCCCAGTGAGAATATACAAGTAGTATAAAAACGAACGACAGAAAAGAATACTCACACGCTGCGATCACATTCACACGAAAATATATATGTATCTGTATATATGGATATACCCCTTTAAAATACATATTCAATGCATTAATCGATTACTTCCAAAGACTTACTCATCTAGATTAATTTACCTTAATCTTGGAAATACTTCCTTTGTTCATTCTTGATATTTCTCACTTTGTTTAACACACCCGATTCAACACATAAACCCATTACACTTGATTTATTCCAGACCATTCCTTTACCGGAATCACCCCTTATATTAATTTAGAATATACTTTAGTATTATCATTGAAAAATGCCACTTCAACACACGCGTTCACCGTGTTAGAAAATACTTGTTTATCATTTGGAAACTATTTCTATTTCATACTTAAACGAATTATGGGTTTAACAACTTTGATTACTTAACCACCCATTTGCTCACTCTACTTTAGCCTTTTTACTTTCATTTATGGACATTTATTGGTTTACACATTCAATTGTCTATTCCATCCGCACAGAACAATTACTACATTCATTCAAGTTAGGTTGTATTAACACATTTTACTACACAACCTATTTCGTTGACATGTTCCTTATTTTTTTTATCTTTACTGAAAATTTTACCATTTACCGCATACTTACACGGGCTCCACACCGATGGCTATGCGCACCATATGCTCTGGCCAATGATTTAGGAATTTTTACCCAAGGGCTTCAGGCCCTTCTTACTTATTCCCGATTACATCCGAGTCCTTATTAATGTGTTTAACATTTTACACATGTCCACATTATTCTACTTCTTTACTTTTACCCGGCCGAAGCCAAAAACCGGACTTAAGCGTCCGTTTTCTCGTTAATACTTGGAAAGTTGTTTTCTTTTCCTCTTTAAGTCCTTTGTCCACATACACACACACACACACGCAATTTATAATAAATTCATTCACGCTTTAGGACTTAATTCATTTCCATACACCTTAGTGTAAAGACATGCTGTAACATTTTTATTCCACAAAAATATTTCACTATAAATAAAATACCAATTTACCCTTTGTTTACTAAAACTTACACTTTAATTCTTAAACAAGTATTATTTCTTAAAATGGATACTAAGTTTCCAACTTAATATTAAAAACACCTTTAACCATTTGACACTTGTCTAATACCCCACTACTATCCAACTCTCACACTTAGCACCTTACACTTTGGATATGCAAATAACACCTTTACATAATAAACTTTCAATTTTTTTCGCGCATCATTTTAATACCAAATTCTCCATTTGTCTTATTAGATGTTTAGACCCAACAAAAACTTTCCTTAAACTTGTTCACATATTTATTATCAAATACTTCAAGTTTATATGCATGAGAGAGTGGGCTTTAATTTTCTAAAAATTCTTTACATGGTTAATTAAACAAACATTCATTCTAGAATTTATACTATTTGCAACGAATATTCATTTTTCTTTGATTCTAAACAAGAGTAATAATTCGTTACATTTTTACTCCGTAAAAATGCCCATTATTAGTTTTACTAGAAAACACACTAAAATAATGTCTTCACACCTTTTTATTCCATAAAAATGTTTATTACTTCTTTTTACTAAAAATATACTAAAATAACATTTCTTACATTTTTATTCCATAAAAATGCCCATTACTTTCTTTTTACTAGAAATACACACGCTTTATATTTACTTACATTTTTATACCATAAAAAAGTCCCTTATTATATTCTAAAATTTATTCTATTTTCAAGACTTATTTTATATCATCCTTTTGGTATCATTTCATACAAATACTAATGTGACTAATATTCAACACTAGGATGCAGGCCAATTAACTACACATATATATTTAACCGAATACATGTAAACAATATGCAAAAATATACTCAACATTAAACTTAAACCAAAGTTAGTATTTTCCACCTAAATGACTCCAAAATGGTGGTGGTGGTGATGATAGGTGACTCCCCCACCTTCAGAGGTGGCCCTAAAGGGAGTCACAATAGTTCCACCATGAAAGCCTCCATTAAGACCCCCTTCAAAACCTCCAACAAAATATATCTTCTTCCTTTAAAATAAACCCCTTTTAAAACCCATCAAAATGCCTAACAAATGACATCTCATATTCTTCGTAGTTCTATTTTAATAGTAGGGGAAAAGGATAGCTATTTTGAGGTGTGACTAGTTAACACTAGGGTAAGGATAATGAAGGAAGACAACCTTTCAAAGAGGGAGAGTGACTGCAAACTCTAGAGAGAGTTTAAGTCTTTTATATGAAATGAAGTGGGTCATGGAACACACAATTTTCTCTCCCTCTTAAAGCCAAACTAACAACTTTAATGCCTTAAAAGGTAAGATTCTTGTACCCAAAATGCTTCCATATCTGGTGTGAACCCCTCACGGATCGATAACACACGGGATCTAAGGGTGGTTGTATTGACAACACTTTTGTTTCTTTTATAACTATTCACGTTCCTCTCTCTGAGATAGAAAAAATACAGATGCCAACGGTTTATACCCTTAACATGCAAAACCAAGGAACCCATACTTTTGTAAAGCCCCTACCGGAATATCACGTTTGAAACTGACATGAGAAAGGATTATTGGCTCATGGGTTGACAGCGAAGTGAGAGAAGCAGTTTAATCAGCGTCGTTCTAACGACACGAACTTTCGTTTGAACGACACTTAACGTCGTTCGAATGACTTACTATAGACCATTGATTTTATTCCTTTTAGAGTTCGTCTCCTCGAACTATATATATATACCCGTAACTTTTTTATTAACTCCTTTGGTATATATATATATATATATATATATATATAATTCCCTCAACATATCTTTCGTTACCTCACACAGGGTTGTCAAAACCCAATTTAAACGAAATGCTAGGGTTTTTATAAATCAGAACCATAGATACAATCCAATAATTTTTCTTCAACTCCAATTTACTTATCACTGTATATAATCCAATATTTTCAATTTAAATATATAATCCAATGATTTTATTTTTTCTTTTAATCAATTCATCCTCATATATAATTTATCTACAAATTTAATAAACTTGTCGGGGCTGGGTATTACACCTTTCTTGATTCCCATCACTTCTCACATCTGATCATTCCCATAAAAGTCCAAAATCATAAACACTTGATTTACCTCTAGGTGATAAAACATAACAAAAATAGGTCTAGATCTAATACCAATTGAGTGTGTGTGATATCTTTAAACGGAGATGGATAATGGATACCCAAATTAAAATCTCTTGTCAAAATATAATAAGGCTTTGTTTTAAGTTCAAGTTAGGGTAACAAAGACAAAGCCTAATGTTTAGATGACAAATTATTAACCAAATATATAACACCAAATTTAATCTTTAATAATTAGGTGACTTAATATGAGTGTGGAAAGGTAAATAATATATCACTATACCAAAGTGTACGAGGAAAAACTCATACCGAAAAAAAACTTCGGCTGACAGAACGACAAATGAACGATGGTAGGAATTACAAAGAGAAACTACATCTTACATCTGTAGTTCATAACTTCCGCATAATGCGCTTTCACACCATATCTTTTACCAACAAGAAGGCGTCAACAGTTGGAGCACGCTTCACAACCGCCATTGGTTTTGGTCGCAACAAGTATCTTCTTCAAGACATAATCAACAAAGTTCCTTTTGAAATGAGAAAAGAACTTTGTGTTCCAAATATTGGAACAAGTTTGAGAAGCTACTAATGGGCGTAGTACTGGGTGTGTGAAAAACTTAAAGTTAAAGTATATTTGAAAAATATTGTCTTAACTCACAAATATATTTTTAAGATAGGTAAAATCTTAAAATAACTCAAGAATAAATTATAAAAACATTTGATCGAGGTATAAAAAGATTTAAAAAAAAATGAATTTATTTTAAAATATTTTAGATCTCACAAGTATTTAAACTAAAATATCTCAAGAACATTTTGAAGAGGAAAATAAGAGTAAAACTTGGAATAATGCAAGATTCAATAAAAATCTGTTTTTCTCTTACAAAGATTTCTCTCTCCTAAAAATGATTTTTGTGGCAAGAAAAGTTTATCAAAATATTTTGTTCATAAAGAGATCATAAAATCAAACTTCTTTCACCCTTTATAGAAATGAAGTTATGAAGTTATGGTCACAACTTAGTGTTGCACAAGTACCAAGGAACATGCACAATCTTTTGCAAAAAGAAAGTTTTTATGCCAAACTAACATGCTACGCTAGTGCATCACTACATCGAGGATGTTCTTGGTTATGGTGCAACTTCACCGAGGTCACAAGGAAAAACTAAGATAAAATCTCTAGTGAAAGACGCGACCAATGATATACCATCATTGTAGTGAAGAAAATCTTCGTTATTGCAATGTTGTAGTGACAAACACACATCAGCCTTTTAAAGTTGGTTTCAAAACATGATCCAAAATAACTCAGAATATAGAAAATGCAAACAAAGATTTTTCATAGAAAATATATTAAATTTCATATATTGCTATTTCGAAGAAACTATATCAAGCACACACAAAAAGATTCTACATAAAAAAACTAGTGTGATGAAATGCGCATGAGCCTCGGTGTCCTTTTGCCTTTATAAGAGTGGTATAAAAGGATACACATCAAGGTTGAGGATGTTCGTATGAGTGATTTGTATGAAGCTTTGTCGGAACAATCTCAAGGACAAGACTCAAAATATATTTGGTTTTCGGAATAAGACAATCTAGTCCTATTGGGAAACATGAGTAAAATGCATACTCTTACACATAAGATCTAACATATCGATCTCTATAAAATCCCATATCAATATACAAGAGTGCGGTATCCGGTCATTAACCATTTAACCAAACCCCAATTAATAGATTCCCCACGATTCAAACATAGAATGTTCACATCAACAAGTAATATATATATATATATATATATATATATATATATATATATATATATATAGAGAGAGAGAGAGAGAGAGAGAGAGAGAGAGAGACACACACACACACACACACATAATGTACATAAATATAGGATATTGCATACTCCCTAGTGTACCCAAACTATCATCAACCCCGAATTATCCAATTAATTAAGCTTTATTAATCTGAAAACCTAATTAGAACCAAACCATTGTGACCTCTTAGTTTATCATCTCATAAAAAATATAGATCGATATATACACATCATCTCATAAATACCTATTAACCAACTGAAAATCCATACTGAAACTGCTCCAAAACTTCTAATATCACAGGACCGGATCGATCTGCGCCTTGGCTGGATTATTCCGACGGGTCTGGTTTGCTACTATTCATTCCCAAGTTCATTAATGGCGGCCTAAAACCCATACATTTCATCTTAAAGTCTCTATTCAACGCTCAAAACCCAACCCCTGGCCATATAAAGTACAAATTAATGTTCATAACTCTTTTCTTTAAGGATTTACATCATTCTAACACAATTAAAGGTTCAAATCTGCATAATCTCAATTTAAACCTAACTTCATCTTTTTTATTCAATTAGGTCAAATTAACATGTGATTTAAGGTTCGTTTATCAAATCAAGATAGGGATCTGATTAGCGTAAGTAAACTAATCGTAAATATGAGTTCCAACATTATAATAATTATTCGACATGAATCAATTTAAGGTTCTGTACAAAATCAGCAATTTTGAAAAGATATTATAAACCCATTAACAATATGAAATATGAATTTATATAAATCCAATACCAACATGATTAAAATATCACATTTAACTCCTAATCATGCTTCTAATACCAATTTAGTTTAAATAATATTGAAATCATAAACAAGTTACAAATTGTGTGCAAGAGATTTCTTGCATGAACAATAAGAACAGGTGATCTATTCTCTTTGATTACTTGTTCTTCCTATCCAAATTTCTCTTTAAGCTTTCCCAAATCTCTTAAGTTAGGGTTAATTAATGAGAGTTAACACCCCTGATCAAAAGGTCTAATTTTGGGCCTCCAATGGAGCCCAAAATACTACCCAAACTAGTCCAAAACTTAGCCCAAAAGTATACCTACCCCATGGGCCTAATCTACAGCATTAAAAACACATCCTCGGGCATCTGTATCACTCTAGAGTCCGGTTCAAATAGTAATACTTATTGCACGATAATACCTTATAACGTAAAATAAAATATATACTAATTTATTTTAGGTGTAACTATACATAATCAAATCACATTATAATTAATATCACTAGTTAATTATTTATAACACACGGCACAATAAATCACAAAACATGCAAAATTTAATCATCATTTAAATTATGCCTTTTATTATTACCAATTCGCACAAGTAATAGTTATTCTCATCTATTAATTATTTCCTCCATTCTTAAATATTAAATACATGTATAAAAAATATAGTGTATTAATGTAACAAAGTGTAATTCTGCAACGACTAGTGTTCTATAATATAACCATATGAATAGGGAAATGTATTTTCTACTTTAAGCCTCTGGATGCTAGATTTAGAATAATGTAATGATATTGTTCATTACTAAATCAAATGTGGTACCCATTTATTCTTATGCCCTTGAAGCTAATAAATTTTGTCAAGAAAAGCATGTGTATAACTTGTTTCATATAAATAGATGGGTAATGTGTGACAAAACCTCATGGTCTCTTATAGAGCCTTCAATAAATTTAATAGGTTCAATTATAGTTGAAACCTTAGCTGTATTGGATATCAAGTCTATGAAGACTTCTTATCTTTCATAGTAGTGAGGGCTCCATTATCTACTAGACTTATGTCATTTCTTTAATACTACTAAATAAACTCAATCGATGACAATGTATTAAATCTAAATAGCAACCACTTTGACCACTAAACCATTCAATATAAATTTCTAAACATATCACAAATTAAATATTTTTACCAATCATAAAGATGTAAATAAAATGAAAGATAACAATATTTCACTATATAATGTCAGTTCAAAATTGTGATTTTTAAGAGGCAAGGTTAATCATAATACACACACACACACATACACACACACACACACACACACACACACACACACATATATATATATATTCGCACAACAGTGCAATAATTTATTTTTTAAGCAAGCTTTGTCAGAGCATTTGTATAAATATATTTGTTGGCTTAATTTCGTGTTAAAGCACTTGGGTCTTGCATTTATCAAGCAAAAATCTTGATTTCATAGAGACGTTTGGCAGAGTGAGTCTTTTTCATTAGATCTCATGAACATTAGACTTTGAAGATGTTACATGGCTTCTCTACAATATAGACTTCTGTTGCTGAACTCATTGAAGATGTATCATTTGTCTTCAAATTATGATTGAAAGTCTATGGCGATGTACACATACATGATTTTCATTATACTTTGATAAAAAGTTGTTTTGAACTGAACGATTGATTTTCTATTTTGAGAAGTGCTTTGTTTAACCTTAAGAAAAGAACTATATTTTTTAAATTAAGTTTGACTAGGGATAAATATAGTTTCTGCCTTAATCCATTCACATGACTATAAACTAGTCTCGTGCCTAAAACCGTGTGCAAGTTTGAACATTTTGGGAATGATTTTAAGCCCTACTTAAAGTCGTGTGAGACAAATTGCCTCCATGCGCATGATGCAGTCAAATTTTCCAAAAAAATCTATAAATAAGGTATTTTCCCATTATTTAAACTATATGAGTGCCTTTTTACGTCTCTACTATTAAGAGAGTATTTTCGACATTGAGAGCATTTCAATTGCTTCTCTTGATTCAAAATCACTTGTTCCTTTAACAATTCAGAGAAAACTTAGATATATACTTGATATATTATTTATGAGGAATTAAGGGTATTTTGAGATCTGGTTCACTTAGCTTGGATTCAATTTTAATCATTATACATCATAATTGAAGATATACATGTACCCCCCCCCCCTGACTTTTGAGCCGTAAAAATCTTTGATAAATTAAAAATTTTGAAAAAATAATTGTTTTGAATCTATTTAATTCTGGTATATAAAAATGTTAGTTTTTATATTTAAAAACAAGTTTTTAGGTGGAGTTTAAATCATGATTAAAATTTGAAAATTATAACTTTTTATATAAAAAAAATCGGGGGAGGATCCGACCTAAGGAAGAAAAAAATTTTGATTGTCCGATCGAGCTAATATTTTACAGCAGCTTCGTCTCGTCATCAGTTACAATATATCAAAATTTCAGCCAATTTCGACTGTCCGATCGTTCGTAATGTTATTTTTTAGTGTTTGTGTTTGATTATGACTCTTTCTTTAAATCCTTTATATAATGGACGTGTTTAGACTTTTTAAAACACTTTTAACCCTTTTCAAAAAGCAGTAACCTTCCAAATTATTATCTCCTCCCAGATATAAAACCTGAACCCCATTAAACACAACTTTCAACCTAAGTTTTGAAGATTTAAATTAAGTTTTCTGAAGAACAACCAAGAAGGTGTCTTTACTATTTTTGCGAAAGGAACACAAACGAGTAATCAGATTTGCAAGACAACTTCTTTACATGTATGAATACTTCTATTGTTCTCCTTTAGTATTATGCATTTTAAATGTTGTTTAAACACTAAAAATCATTATTTTCTTACAATATATTAGAGACACTAATTAGGAAAAGTGAATTGAAAGTGGGGACTGTTTTTATTAAAATTTTTATTACGAATTAAGACTGAAAACCCTTGTATGTTTAGGTTAGAGGCTGGGATTCCGTTAGAATATATGGACATTCACAAGTTAAAATAAATCGTTTGATTTTATAATTTGAATTCGATGCTTAAAATCATGTTATTTATTTGTATCTTGTAGAATATAAAATTATTGTTCTGTGCCCGAAAATATGTGTATGAAAATTTTATCAATTATTGAAAATCGAAATTATTTAATTAAAGTTAAAATTAAACGGCGTATATTGTTTAAATTAGAGTTTTGAAATTTAATTAGATGCATTATTGTTATAGGTTGAAAATTAGCCTTATGTGATTTATTAATTTTATTAATAATTGACACCGCGGGAACGACGGGATTGTTGGATTAGTTATCGCTCTCACCTTATTTTAAGGTACTTGCTAGGTATGGGACTAGCAGGTAGGCCTTAGTTGTTGGTAACACCTTTTAGGTATGGGACTAATTAGTGTAGGTTTTATGGATGGATAGTTCCGGGGTGGGACTGAATTGTACGTCGTTTTCGTTGGATCGTTAGCCCAGGTGCGAGGCTAGGTAGTAGTCTTTGGTAGGTATTCTTCCTACATGATAGGTTAGAAGATACTTCTGTTTTGGAAATCTCTAGGTATTTTACTAGGGGTGGTATGATGATTTGTGCTCGATAAAAGGGTGGGACTAATAGAAAATAATGAGAACTTGAGAAAATTGATAATTAATACCTAAGACAAAGAACGGGAACTTAAAAAAAATGAATATTGTGTCGTCAATATGTGCATGTCTAACAATAAGGGGAAAACTGACTGTAGCGACGTAGGTGTGTGTTGGCGTCACTAATATGTGCAGGGCTAACTGAATACGGGTGAACTAGCTATAGTGACGTGTCGTGTGTGGTACCTCACTAATATGTGCAGGGCTAACCAAAATTGGGCGAACTGGCTATAGTGATGGGATTATGTACGATGTATAGATTTGGGTGTCCCAACAATACGCGTAGGACTCGTAAAGGAGTGTACTGGCTATACTGGTGTTGCATAAAAAAATAGAGTAAAATTAATTTAATTAAATTATAGAAATGAAATTAATAGATTTAACAAATCAGATAATGGAGTGGTATAATTGGATTTAAACACCGGGGTGGCTTAGTTATGGGTAGATCGTGGTAGTTATTTTTACTCGCTTTGTTAATATATATCTCATTTAAATTAAAATACTCTATTGTGATATTTATCATGTATAATGTCATTGTCTGGTTTACGGACCCTAATTGGGATGAGTAGCTAGTATTCATGTACTGGGCTCTGACTAACATTTTAGGTATAGTTGCAGAAGTAGGTGCATAGGATGTATTGGAGATCTATGGTGATGCAATTCAAGGAGCTGAATATGCTGAAGATGAATGTGGGGTTGATCATACACGTGAGAGTGGAGCTAAATTTCCACAAGACCCTTTGTCACTTTCTAGTGGTCCAATTACAAGAATTAGAGCCAAACATTTTAAGGAAACACTTATTGGGCTAATCCAAGAGAGTTTGACTGATTCTGAAAAGATGAAGATCGAGATGGGCCCAAATGATAATCAAGGCTTAGTCCATGTCATTAAAGCAATTTGGGGGATCTAATTGCATGTAAAAAGTTGATCATCATGTTCACACCATAAATGGGCATGAATTATCTATTTTCAAGATTAATAAATGGGGGATGAATCTAGTCTTGGCTGGTTATCTTTAAATACATTAAACTTAGTCATTTAGTAATATTTTACGATTTTTCAAATCCAAATGGCCTAAAAAATGTGGGGACTTATTTATTTTGACAATTGTGAGGTTTTAATGCTGTATTTATTTCTTTTCCTATTTTAGGAGGGTTGTTCCAAGTATAAATCATGGGAGCTACGAATTTTGTATGCATCTTTTGGACAAAAACCAATATTAGTGTGAGGTATTTTGTTCCTCTTCACTCTTAAGAAAACTTTATGAACTTATCAAGTTAATCTTGTGGCGTTCAAACAACCAAACTTATCACCTTGATTCGTGAGAGATTCTAGGGTTTCTTGGTTATATAACCGACGAAACCTCTCACACCCCATAAATTCATAAATAGATGGATTAGGTCTGATACAAAAATCACGAGAATAAAAAATATTTGGTAACATTCCCAGCATAAATGAGAAACTAAAACTCAAAAAGTATTATATAGAAGTAAAGAACTATTGAATGAAATAAAACCAACTTTGATACCACATAACTAACATAAAATGTATCTCAAATAAATATCCGTCTCTTAATACAAGTACCACATGAATAAAAGATAACTCGGAATAAACTGTACACAGCTCGACTCCTACATCTCAGGAATGATGAATGGAATGCTGCTAGAGATGCTCCTCCAATGATCAATCCAAGTCTTTGGGCAACATTTTAGCCTAAGACTAATGAAAAAAAATATATAACAAGTTTTTTTTGGGGAAAATTATGTTTATATAAACGAAACTCAACTTTACAAGAGCAAGAAGAACAGACTTGCTACAACCTTTGGGGCATTCCCTAAGATGATAAAACAAACAAAAAAAACCAACCTAAGGGGAAAACCCAAGAGGAAACAAGCAACATCCATACAGGCTAACCCCAAACCGAAGAAAACATCGGTCACAAGGAACCAAAGCCCCAACAACCCTACAAACAAAACCTACTCAATGGCACTCTCATGGATACCCTAGTTCATGCATGCCATCCAGTTAATAAAATTCCTGCTCCCTTTCCTCCACGTCATGGACCTAGATATGATCATACCCTCAATCTCCTTAACCAAGATGGCGACACTTTTAGCAAAAGTCTTGAAGTGTCTCACATTCCTCTCCATCCAAATGCAGTAGAGAGTCATAGAAAATGAAATTCTTCTAACACGATTATAGAGGTTGGAACCACCATAGTTAGCACATGAATGCTACACCTCACCCTCCCAGCCCATAGCTTCACGATACTCTTGGTTTCTGAAGCAAACCTCCTCCCAAACCTCATTGGCAACCTGACATTCGTTGAATAAGTGGGCAACGTACTCGACACCAGCATTACAGGTACAACACATATTATCCTCAGATATGCCCCAACTGAACAATTTATCCTTCGTGTGTAATGACTCCCTCATAATCAACCACAAGATAAAGGCAAACTTAGGAATATTATCCTTATTCCACACCAAATTATGCCAGAACATAATAAACTGACTAGGCGTAAGCACCTCATAGGTAGAACCAATAGTGAATCCGGAATGGTTGGGGGCCGAAACTACCTCATCCCTAGTGTCCTGTCTAATGCTCGGTAATACCGCATTCCTAATTTAAAGGAGCTCTGAAGTAATCGTACTAGGCCAGCTCCATCTATTCCCAGAGATGCACTCAGCCACCTTAGCCAAATGGTTGCTAGCAGCGTCGTAGATGACTCTATCCCCATATAGGGGTTGTAGCGGCCCCAGGGGATGCCAATTATCATGCCATAAGAATGTATCCCTCCCATTACCAATGTTGCACTTGATAAATAGCCTGACCATATATCTAAGCTGCATCATCTTCCTCCAGCACCAGGAGGTGTCACTTGCAATATTGATGGCCCAGAGACTCCTTCTTTTGAATTTATAAACATGACACCACTTTACCCATAAACAATCTTTCTTACTATTGAGGTTCCAAAGCATCTTCAAAATAGCATCCACATTCCACCTATCCATGCATTTGATACCCAGCCCCCCATTAATGTAGCTACCACACAAGTCCACCCAAGAAACGTTAGCACCACTATACTTTTGATCCGATCCAGTCCAAAGAAAATCCTTTATTAGTTGCTCAATTATTTTGATAACCCCCTCAGGCAAGATAAAAAGAGAAGACCAATATACTTGGATCCCAAATAACACAGACTTAATAAGCTGTAATTTGATCGCGTAGCTTAGAAACAACACAAACTTGATTCTGGTGATAATCTTGTCAATCATCCTAACACAATCCTCCCTTTTAAGCCTCGTAGTGACAAGAGGCACACCCAGGTACAGGAAAGGGGGGTTGCTATGCCTGAAACCTAGAATGTTCCTGATATGATTAATACCCTCCTCATCAATGCCATAACTATAAAAGTAACTCTTATTAAGGTTAGACTTGAGGCCAGAGATACTACAGAAATCATCCATAGCTTTACTAGCAATAGTGCACGAAGAAATGTCCCCACCACATAAAATAATCACGTCTACGCAAAGCATAAATGGTTTAGACCCACCTCCTTACATATAGGATGGAAAGTAAACTCAGGGGAAACGCTGATTCTATCCATTATGCAAGCGAAAGTATACATAACCAACATGAAGAGGTAAGATGGGAGAGGATCACCATGTCTCAACCCCGTCTACCCTAAAAAAAACCTTGGAGGTTCCCATTCAAACTAATAGAGAATCTCGTATTAGAAATGCACTCCTTGATCCATCCAACATAGGCACTAGTGAACCCTAAGTGGACCACTAGCTTGATAAGGAATTCCCAACTCACGTGTAACACCCCACCTAATTAAATACTGATGATCAGTCCTATACCTAATTAAATCAGAATATACAGTTGGTTTACTCTTAGCATCACTGTCGAAAACATTTTCCTATCACCTAATACTCAATCAAGCTGGTGTTAAAAACTTCCAGATAAAAATTTCATTTTACCATTTCGAACAATTCTACACATTCCATTCCACAACAACAATAAACTGAATAGATATCGATTCACAATAGAATTTAAATGCAACAGGAATAAACTTTCCTGAAAATATCTCAATACATAAATCCCAACAATAGTAAATGTAACACAACGACATGAGTATATAATCCTTACTCAAATAGAAAAGAAACAACTAAAATCCTCTAAGGCGACATGCCCTAAATGAAAGATCACTACATAGTATGAATGAAATAAATGAAGGTGTCTAAACAATACTCCATAACTCCATAGCTCGTCAACTATCATAATCCTCTATGGCTGGTGTTCCTGCGGCTGGACACCTGATATAGAAGATACAAGAGAGAAAAGAGAATGCAAGGAAACGGGTCAGAGCCCGATGGTAAAAATACTTTTGAAAACAACAAGTGAATAATTGCAATATTTATCACTTATAATATACATGTTAGATTATCAGACTCTCTCTTGATATTCTCACCTCTCATCTAGAGTGCACACCTAACGTACCCTAAATCATACTAGTTACTATTCTCCATGCTAACTAGTTCATAACTGTATCAACTAATCATTACCCATATCTATCCCGCATAATTTACATATATCCAATAAGATTCAACATGGATAAACCTTATATTTATTCAACATAATTAAGCATTATCATACTTAATTAATTATATACTATTATCTTTCAATTCTACTTAATTCACACAGAAGATAGATCTAACCAGTATATACATATTCATTCAATTCATTATATATATATATACATACATATAATACAATACGGCACCCCGAGTTACAGCTGCGGTGCATGCATTACTCTGCTATCATGTCCCAGTATAGCTTGTCGTCGTATAGGGGACTAAAGGTTCGGTAAAGATTTCTCGAACCACAAACATCAAACTCAAACAGTGGAGGCGAACATAGTCCTAAGCCTTTGGACTACGCACATACCTACGCACCCAAATGACTGTTCTATACCATTGTTCTCACTAATGGTAATCGACCTAAGTCCTATGTTCTCGAGCAAAAAGTCGAAGGTCCCATATATTCATCAGGATAAGACTGTCCTCACGCGTATACCTCCCGTCGATAGCAAGTAAGCTAGGTATGTCAAACACACAAATTATCAATCAATCAAATAGGCATTATTATCTACCTATATAAAATTAGGTACTTACAAGACCTATATCATATTAGGAATTCATCCTATCACAAGTACCCGTCGTATTTATTGAATACTACCCACACTTGTAATCATGATTATCATCATATTATTTTTTTATGTAGTTATCACTCACCTAATTTTTATCCGAACCAAGTACCCGTAAATATATCATCAATATTACCCTTACTTGATATAATGATTATTCTCCTCTAAATCGTAATATAATTATGTGGATATCGCTCACAAAAAATTAATCCTCTGATCCAAATAATTTTCCAATATTAACCCAAGTCCCTCGCTCCTTGTTAATGTACCAAAATTAAGAAAATCTTACCATGGGCCAAATTACCATTTTTTAATTTTTTTTTATTATTTTTTCCCCGATAAAGGTACATACTGCCAAAAATATAAAATTACAATATGGAGGCTTTTCTGCTCCGATTTTAAAAAAACTTAAAACTGCAAAGTTGTGCAGAACTTGATTTTATACAAAAACTAAAAATCACACTGCCAATTTCCTCTTAAAACAATCCTAAAATTATCATACAATGTTCGTTCTTTTCAATAATTTTTTTTAACGTTTTATCCATTTTCTTTCTCATCAAAACCAACACAAATCAATCCAAAACTTCTCCTAATTAATCTCAATTGATATAGCAAGATATATGATTAGTTTCTAATAATCAAACAAACTAAAATCATCAAATAGTTTGGATTAAATCCTATTATTTCAAGAATTCTCATAAGTTCTTATTTCTCCAAAAATCATATTAACTCAGACTTCTTCTATCATTTGAAACCCAAAATTCATGGATTAAATCATTGAAACAGAAAGAGATTTATTATATCTAATTTTCATATCAAGTACAAATTCCAAAAACTCTATAGTTCATCCTTAAATCATTCAAGTTCATACTTCTTACTTAACCTATCTAGCATGGATATTATAAGCAATAAAACAAAGTAAGAATTACACTTGCCTTAATTATGTAGGTCTGAACCTTTGGTGATAATGGTGTAGAATCCTTTCCTCATTTTTCGGCGACTTTTTGGTGGTTGTGCTGGTGGTAGAAGGTGGTTAATCCCCTTTGGCTTGCCCCAAAAGTCTATCCTCCTTCATAAGCAATCTCTTCCCCTCCCAAGAAACTCTTCACTTTCTCTCACACTAAGACCTCTCAAGTGTTTTGTGATAAAATGAAATGAACCTACATTCCTCTAATCCATCACCTTTATAATAAGAGAAATCCCGAAATTACTATTCACCTTCTAAATAAAATGACTAACATGCCCCTTCGAGGTGTCCTTTCATCTCCAAAGTGACCCGAGACCCAAATCCAACACCCCAATAGACTTTTTTGACTATTTCAACCCTTCCGGATGCAACGGCGCACTCGAAACGACCATTAGGTTGATATAAAATAATGTTTCCTACCGCGTCCCGACTTAAGTTTCATAATTACCGTATTGGTAACTCATGACAATATAAATAACATCATATTCATATATTACTTAAATATCACTAAGTAATATTCAGAATCATATATTTCAATATCCACAAGTAATATAAAATTTGAATTAATACCAATTAATTAATTTAAAATTAATTTCAATTAATCCCATTAACTTTTAATTTAACTTATTTTAAAAGTCATTAAAATTACGGGGTGTTACATACTTCCCCCATTATAACAAAATTTTATCCCGAAATTCAAAAAAATAAAGCATAACTAGTAAGGACAACTCCGGTTATTAATCTCACATCTCATGCAATCTCTGTCGTACCGCCCATAAAGTACATTACAGAATACCCCCACTGATGTTATACACCAAGCCTTACCATTTAGTTTCAACTGTCTCGAGTTAAACTTTACCCAATCCTTCCTATACCATCCTCGTGGCAAATTTTGGGGAGTAGCGGTCCTAAATCATTAAACAACTAAATCCTGAAGTCACAACTTCTACTTTCATTAATCTCAAGAATACTTACTGTGTCACAATTATGAAAAATACTATAATCCAACCATCCAGGGTGCCCATACACCCTAGAATTTAAATGCAACTGGAATAAACTTTCCAGAAAATATCTCAATATTTATCACTTATAATATACATGTTAGATTATCGGACTCTCTCTTGATATTCTCACCTCTCATCTAGAGTGCACACCTAACGTACCTCTAAATCATACTAGTTACTATTCTCCATGATAACTAGTTCATAACTGTATCAACTAATCATAGCCCATATCTATCCTTCATAATTTACATATATCCAATAAGATTTAACATGGATAAGCCTTTTTATTTATTCAACATAATTAAGCATTATCATACTTAGTTAATTACATACCATTATCTTTAAATTCTACTTAATTCACACATAAGATAGATCTAACCAGTATATACATATTCATTCAATTCATTATATATATACATACATACATATAATACAATACGGCTCCCCGAGTCACAGCTGCGATGCATGCATTACTCTGCTATCATGTCCCAGTATAGCTTGTCGTCGTATAAGGGAGTAAAGGTTCGGTAAAGATTCCTCGAACCACAAACATCAAACACAAATAGCGGAGGCAAACATAGTCCTAAGCCTTTGGGTTATGCACATACCTACGCACCCAAATGACCGTTCTATACCATTGTTCTCACTAATGGTAATCGACCCAAGTCCTTTGTTCTCGAGCGAAAAGTCGAAGGTCCTATATATTCATCAGGATAAGACTGCCCTCACGCGTATACCTCCCGTCGATAGCAAGTAAAGTTGGTATGTCATACACACAAATTATCAATCAATCAAATAGGCATTATCATCTACCTATATAAAATTAGGTACATACACTTCCTATATCATATTAGGAATTCATCCTATCACAAGTACCCGTCCTATTTATTGAATACTACCCACACTTGTTATCCTGATTATCATCATATTATTTTTTATGCAGTTATCACTCACGTAATTTTTATCCGAACCAAGTACCCGTAAATATATCATCAATATTACCCTTACTTGATATAACGATTATTTCCTCTAAATCGTAATATAATTATGTAGATATCGCTCACAAAAATTTAATCCTCGAATCGAAATAATTTTCCAACATTAACCCAAGCCCCTCGCTCCTTGTAAATGTACCAAAATTAAGAAAATCTCACCATGGGCCAAATTACCATTTTTCAATTATTATTTTATTATTTTTTTTCCCGATAAAGGTACATTCTGCCAGAAATATAAAATTACAATATGGAGGCTTTTCTGCTCCGATTTTAAAAAAACTTAAAACTGCAAAGTTGTGCAGAACGTGATTTTATACAAAAACTCTCGTGCACATTGCCAATTTCCTCTTAAAACACTCATAAAATGATCGTCATTTTCAATAATTTTTTTTACATTTTATCCATTTTCTTTCTCATCAAAACCAACACAAATAAAAAAAAACTTCTCCTAATTAATCTCGATTGATATAGCAAGATATATGATCAGTTTATAATAATCAAACAAACTAAAATCATCAAATAGTTTGGATTAAATCATATTATTTCAAGAATTCTCATATGTTCTTATTTCTCCAAAAATCATACTCAGACTTCTTCTATCATTAGAAACACAAAATTCGTAGATTAAATCATTTAAACAGAAAGAGATTTATTATATCTAATTTTCATATCAAGAACAAATTCCAAAAACTCTATAGTTCATCCTTAAATCGTGCAAGTTCATACTTCTTACTTAACCTATCTAGCATGGATATTGTAAGCAATAAAATAAAGCAAGAATTACACTTGCCTTAATTATGTAGGTCTGAACGTTTGGTAATGATGGTGTAGAATCCTTTCCTCATTTTTCGATGACTTTCTGGTGGTGGTAGAAGGTCGTTAATCCCTTTTGGCTTGCCCCAAAAGTCTCTCCTCCTTCCTAAGCAACCTCTTCCTCTCCCAAGAAACTCTTCACTTTCTCTCACACTAAGACCTCTCAAGTGTTTTGTGATAAAATGAAATGAACCTACGTACCTCTAATCCATCACCTTTATAATAAGACAAATCCCTAAATTACTATTCTCCTTCCAAATAAAATGACTAATATGCCCCTTCGGGGTGTCCTTTCATATCCAAAGTGACCCGAGACCCAAATCCAACTCCCGAATAGACTTTTCTGACTATTTCAACCCTTCCGGATGCAACGACGCACTCGAAACGACCATAACTTTTATATAAAATAATATTTTCTTTTTATTTATTTAAATTAGTCCCGACACGTCCCATATCGCATCCCGCTTAAGTTTCATAATTACCGTATTAGTAACTCACGGCAATATAAATAACATCATATTCATATATTACTTAAATATCACTAGGTAATATTCAGAATCATATATTTCAATATCCACAAGTAATATAAAATCTGTGTTAATCCCAATTAATTAATTTAAAATTAATTCCAATTAATCCCATTAACTTTTAATTTTACTTATTTTAAAAGTCATTAAAATCACGGGGTATTACATCACCGTGTTATAGGCCTTCATCAGGTCAATCTTAAGAGTGCATGTAGGGGGGATGAGAACCCTATGATAGTTCCTCATAATCTCCTGGAGCAAAAGAATATTATCAGAGATGGTCCTACCCTTCACAAATGCAGCCTGGCTCGGGTTGATAAGATGAGGAAGGATTGTCTTTATTCTATTGGCAAGGACCTTCGAAATGTAATTGTAGATGGTGTTACAGCAGGAAATAGGCCTAAGTCCTGCATACCCGATGGTATAGGAACCTTAGGAATGAGGGCCAAGGCCGTAGAGTTCCACTATCTAAGGAGGTAGCTGCAACTAAAGAAGAACTGAATGGCCTCACACACATCACAGCCAACCATCTCCCAATTCATCTTGAAAAAATATGCATTAAATCTGTTCAGGACCAGGGCTTTATTTGACCCTATAGAAAACATATCCTCCTTAATCTCGAGGTCTGTGATGGGGCTGCATAGTGCAGCAACCTCAAGATGACTGATTCTCTTATGACCATTCCCAGAAAGGATAGGATCAGGGTCATCATAATTCCTAATGTTACCCAAAAGATCACTGGAAAACTCAACCATCTTGTTTTGCCACATTTTGCGTGCCCTCCAACCTCATATTATTCTCATCCTCTATGCTTATGATTTTCCTACGAGCAGTAGATTGTTTGGCCTTCTTGTGGAAGAAGGCATTATTCCCATCTCCCAATTGGAGCCACTTGGCCGTGGACTTTTGCTTCTAAAAACACTCTTCAGCACTTCTCAACTCGAGGTAATAGGCCAGCTTGATCTTCTCGTCTCTTTGGAGGCACGGATTACCCCTATCACTGTCCAACCTAGTTTCGGCCTCATCCAGCAAAGCCTTGGCCTCCACATCTCTTTTGGAAATTCGGTCATAGAACTTCTTATCAAAACCCTTCAGGTTAGTCGTGAGCCTTTTCATCTTCTTACTCAACCTGATCATCGAATTGCCACAGTCAGTCCCCTGCCAAGAATCAGCGAGGACCCCTTGGAAATCGGAATGGGCCATCCAAAAGTTAAAGAATTTGAATGGCTTAGGTCTTATAGGTTCCAGGGGGATAACAACGTGATAACCGGGAAGTGGTCGGACACCCAGTGGGGAAGAACTATAGCCTGAGACTCAGGAAACTCAGCGGACCAAATATCATTATGCATAACTCTATCCAGCCTAGACTGGACATTGTCACCGCCCTCATGCTTCTTATTCCATGCGAACCATAGCACGTTGGTTGTCATATCCTCAGCATGGATATCATTCACGCATTGGTTGAACACCACAGTATCAACCAAATCAATACCATGTAAACCCTTCTTCTCTTCCTGGGTTCTCACTACATTGAAGTCCCCCATTAAAACCCATGGATGTCCAAAAGTGCACCCACAATTATGTCTCAAAAAATCCCACAAAGGCAATTCGTTAACATGCAAGTTCTCTCTATATATAAAGGAAGCAAAAAAGTATTTATTACTTCCACATATATCAACTTTACAGAGCATGGATTGAGGGTGCGACTCAATTAAAGTCATAGCAACACTGTGGGGATTCCACCTCACAATAACTCTGGCCACTCCTCCTCCACTAGGACAGTTATCAATACAGTCCCAATGAAAGAAACAGTTATTATTAATGTTATACATATTCGACCTTCTAACTTTAGTTTCAAGTAAACATACCACGTCAAGCTTCTGGTCCCTAATAAACTAAATAACGTCACGCTGCATATGAGGGGTGTTGAGTCCCCTAATATTCCATGATCCGATCTTGATCATCGACCTTTGGAGCCCTTCCCCCTCTTCCTGCTCCTCCCTCCTAAAACAACCTCTTTATTCCCCTCCTCCTTGTGTTTGTTTACAAGTTCATCCACTAACATAACCTTTCTAGCAAGGGCAGTGATGTAATACCCTGTATTTTTATGCGCTTTCTAAATTTGGGGATTTATTAAATTTAATGTGAGTTATTAATTTAATATAAATCCGAAAATTAATTATTTTTGTAATTACTAACGTGACGAGAGTTAGTAATCATTGGAAACTTGTTAAATACTACTAATGAGTAAAGTAATATATAATATTAGTTCTATTAAATGTCACGAGTGAATAAAATGAATATTTTGGAAATTTAAGTCGGGACGCGCCCGTGTCGTGTCGGGACTAAATGTTGATTAATAAAAGTGAATAAATTATAAGTCACCCGTATGGTCATTTTGAGCGCGCCAAAGTGTCCGGAAGGGTCGAGATAGTCAAAATAATGTATTCGGGGGGTTTAGTTTGGGTCTCGGGGAGTTTTTAGGTCTAATTAACACCCCGGGAGGGCGTTTTGGACATTTTACATTTTTAAGCCGGAAAACCCACGAAAATTGTAAGGTTATATCAGATGCTTAGGGTTGTCTTCTAGGGTTAACACAACCCAAAACAAGAGACGACCATTGGATAAGGAAAGAGAGAGCTTGCCTAAGAATTTTAGGCCAAGAACTCCTCCGTTTGCACCGCCGTCGCCGCCAAACGATAGATCGCATAACGAGGATAACCACCACACCGATTTCATCCACAAATCAGAAACAAAAAAATTCCCAGGCAAGTATTTATCTTTCTTAGTTTCGTTAATGCTTCATTCATATTAGTTTAGGGTTGATTAGGATGAGTTTTTATGAAAGAAAACCCATATTGATGTTTAGAAATCGCATGTTGTAGTGATATAAACAATAATCTAGAAATCCCTTTCACATGTAGAGGTTGAACCACGAATTTATATTGGTTTAGGAGTAGAAATTCTGGGAAAAGAATAAGAAGAACTAAGTTAAAGAAATTTCTAGGGTTCATGAGAATTATATAAGTTTTGGCCCTTTTAATCCATGAATCTTGATGAAAACTCGCATGCTTTACGAAGAATATTGCTAATCTGGGTTTAGAATGTTTGTAGTATAAATTTCTGGGAGTTTGGGAGTTAAGAATTTGGATTTTTATGATGTTGGATGATAGAACCCGTAACTGGTATTCTGCAGATTCGCCATACCTGTTTGATCGATCGATCGACGCATCGATCGATCGAGCTCCTGCCATCGATCGATCGACCCCTCCTGGCAGACTCATATTTCCCCTTCTAAATAGTTGAATTAAATTTAAATGAGTAATAATCTTTGGACATCCTTATTAAAATATTTAGGTAGATAAAGAAGACCAGTAGGACTTATTGAAAATATGAAACCTTTAATGTAAGACGAGATTTACATTTTCGGGGATGTTTAAACATAGGGGTGTAAGCGGTACGGTTTGGTCGGTAAATATTAGATACCAATACCAAAACCAAACTCTAGATGGTAAAACCAAACCGTACCAGTTTACCACCCGGTACACCAAAATCAATACCAAAACCAAACCGGCTGGTATTTCGGTTTTTTCGGTAATTTCGATTTTTTTCTGGTTTCGGTAAATTCTGGTTTCTTCTGGTTTTTTCTGGTTTCGGTAAATTCTGGGTTTTTTCTGGTTTCTGGTTTCAGTTTTTTATGTTTCGGTAAACAACACTAAAAGTCCCCAAAAACCAAAAACAAAACCAACCAACTTTTTTAAATATTAAAACCAAAACCAAAACCAACTTTTTTCAAGTTTTGGTAAATTCAGTACGGTAATTTTGGTAAATTCGGTACGGCACGGTAATTTTGGTACGGTTTTTTCTGGTTTCGGTAAATTCGGTACGGTATGGTAATTTCGGTACGGTTTTTTCTGGTTTCATAAAATTCGGTACGGTAATTTCGGTAAATCGGTTTTTTAAATATTAAAACCAAAACCAACCAACTTTTTTACGGTAATTTCGGTTTCGGTAAAACTGGTTTCTGGTATTTTAATATATGAAACCAAAACCATTTTTTTTCGGACCAAAACGGTACGGTACGGTAAAAACCCGTACCGCTTCCACCCCTATTTAAACATAAGGGACGATGGAACTATGTATTAAAGGGGGGAGACGCGTAAGGTAGTTACGTTGGAAAATAAATGAGTACCTACTGAAATTACACTTGGGAGGATAGAAATCCACGAATGTCACTTGATAAGTTGGGATAATCCCACAAATTAAGATAAGAGGCAAACGTTATACGTGATAACTAAATAACGAGTAATAAGGACAAATATCATAATTATGGGTCGTGAGTATGTACCTAAACTTGATATGGTAATAGTAGTATATTTATATGACTGTGTTTATGCATATACATGTAAAAATCATGCCCGCGCTACTTGCTATCCCTAAGGTTACCGCGCTGGGACAGTCTTATCTCGATGGGACCTTTATGGGGGATATTGACTCGTACTCTAGAAGATAGAAATCCTTTGGTACAGGCTATCGAATCGATAGTCAGACGGTCAAAAGAGACGTGAGGGCATGTGCCGACCTCTTAGAGACTTGGAAACTATGCTTCGCCTCAATATTGTTTGTGTTTTGATTTAATACAGTTCGAGAGTGATTTCGAACTTGTATTTCCCTTAGTACGAGTGATATGGGGACTGGATAGCAGAGTATGCCCGCACCATAATTATTATGTGGGGTGCTATTAGAATATATATATTATATGAGTATTAATATATATATATTTAAATATGAGTTTGGGAACTACCTACTGTGTCTATGGTAAATAAGAAAGGAATAATTATTTCAATTTGGAAATAAGTGTTTGAAAAGTATAATATGTTACTGAGAAACTTTATTAGTAAATAAGGTTTAAATGAGAACTTTGTTGTTAAATGAAATTAACCTCTTAAACAATTGAATTTGTCAGTTTAAATCTTACGAGCAACCTAAGATAAAATAATTTAAACCGTTGGGATGGTTAGTATGATAGGCGTGCACAGTAGAAGAGAGGTGAGAAATTCTCAAGAGATTGTCGCACTAATATGTTGTTGCATTGGCCAGTAAACATTTTAAATACTTGCTAAATAAATTTTAAATAGTTTTTACAATCGGGCTCTGACCCGTTTCCACTTTCTTTTCTCTCTTGTATATATGTATATATTACAGGTGCCCAGCCACAGGGGCGTCTTGCATAGGATCCTTTGGAAGGAAACGCGTTGCAGCTTAGGTGGGAGTTGCAGGCCTCTTGCTTAGACGACCTCATTTGTTGATTCCACTTCTAGCACTATTTATTTAGTTGGGCATGTGTCGCCCTTTTCCATTATTCAGTTGTTTATCGGATATTGTGATTTGTTTATTTCCAGTATTTACACTTTGGGATTTATTACTGTCAAGATGTTTTTCCTTTAAGTTTTAATGTTGGAATTACTTAGTTAGATGTTTAATTAATTGGATTGTTTGTTCCAGTATATTTGTTGGTTGATTCTTAAACTATGAATTATGTAAAGTTTTAAATTATTGGTTTTAAATAAAATTTGGAAAGTAATGTCTAAAATGGTTTTGACACTTAGCTTAATTATTTAGGGTGTTTAAATTGAAAAAGTCATTTTTACGACAGTGATGCTAAGAATGAACCGACCGTTCACCTTGATTATAATTTAATAAAGGACTGATCACCCGTTATTTAGTTAGGCGGGGTGTCACAGGTGGTATCAGAGCATCAGGTTCTAGTGTCCTTAGGATCTGTACGGCTTATTTCGCTTTCAGCTTAGCGTCCTTATTATAGAGCCCTATTTTAGGATTTTGTATTTCTTCTTTTACGATTTACGTTTTCAGCTATTTTGAGATTTGATAATAACTGTAGACTAATAAATTCCTTCACGTTTCAGATGCCTCTGAGACGTGCACCAAAGGATAGGCGTGCCAGTTGCTCCGGCTCAGGGAACAATGAATGCTAATAAGGTAGCCGCTATTGTTGCTCAGGCGGTGAATGCCGCGCTAGCGGTAGTACAACATGATCCACCCCAAGTTCAGGCAGTGGCACCAGTACCCGCATAGCTTCCATCAGCATGGGAGCGGGTTAGGGATGCCTTTCAGAAGGCGCATCCCCCTGAGTTCTCGGGTAGTTCAGATATCATCATCGTCAGCCAATGGAAGAAAGATATCCAGAGGCATCTGCATATGTATGAGTGCACAAACGTGCAGAAACAGTTGTTGGCTTCATTTAAGCTAGTGAGGGCCGCTTTGTAGTGGTGGGAGTCCACCACCACCTTGGAGGAGAGGGATACTATCCCGATTCAGTCATTCTGGGAGCGATTTGACCGCAAGTATTTTCCATCCACCGTGCAAACTGAGATGAGGCAAAAGTTACTGAACTTGAAGCAGGAGAATTCTACTGTTGCTGAGTATGAAGAGGAGTTCACAAGACTTCTCACTATAGTGCCAAATGAGGCACCCACTGAGAGCAAGAATATACTATTGTTTGTGGACGGGTTAGCTTGGAGGATCCGTCAGCACCTTATAGGGAATCTGTCTCTGAGTACCTACACAGATGTACTTAATACTGCTTTGCTACACTGCCAGGATCACTGCTTCCATCTGCAGGGAAGCAAGCGAGCAGGAGAGTTCAGCCAGTAGGGAAGGACAGGGGGTAGTGGCGCTAGTGGAGCACCGACATCTCAGGGGCAGACTCGTCAGCATGAGCAGAGTTCCCATCAGGGGGACCCTGCCAAGAGATTCTGATCAGGTGATTCCCGGTAGGGAATTTGGGGGATTTAGGTAGGGTTAGAAGGGCCAGCCTAATCAGCAGGGCCAACAAGGCCAACACCACCAGCATCAGGGCCAACAGGGCCAACAACGTTTTCATTAGGGCCAACAGGGCCAGTGGCGGGGTGGTAACGGCCAACAGGGCTGTGGTTAGCAGGGTCAGAGGGGAGGTAATTTCAAGGGCCGATGTTTCGTGTGCGGCAAGAATGGCCATAAGTGCCAGGATTATCCAGAGGGTGATAGGGCCCCACAGCAGCAGGGTGCCCGTAATGAGCCACAGAGGCCCCTTCTTCCAGCCTCCCTCCCAGCACCAGCTCAGGTACCAGCCCTACCAGCCATTCCAGCCGCTCCGGTGCAGCAGGGGCAGTTACAGTACGGACGTGTCTATAACGTCCACCAGGCAGCAACTCCACAAGCACCACCCGCAATTGAGGGTATGTTTCCTATCCATGGTACTATGGGTCGGGTTTTATTTGATATTGGGGCGATGCACTGTTTTATAGCTACCCATTTTGCTAAGGACTTAGGGTTATTAGCCTCAGTAGAGAGCACTGTAACATGTGTAGACTCACCATTGGGAAATGGATCGCTAATTTTCTTTATATGCCGGGGTGTGGGAGTAGAGATTGGTAGCTTAATATTACCAGCAGACATGTTAGTCTTAGATATGCATGAGCATGACGTTATTATCGGTATGGATTGGCTCGCAGCTTACAGAGCCATGATAGATTGTTTCGGTGGGAGTATTATCTTTGCCATTCCGGGGCAAGAGATGTTTGTAGTGGCGATGCCTCACCCAGAGGGAGGCTCGACCGCTCATTTGTATTACATAGAGGAGGATACCTCTAAGGAGGTTGTGATTCCCTTAGACTCGATCCCAGTTGTTCGTGAGTATTCCGATGTATTTCAGGAGATACCAGGCCTACCCCCAGTCGAGAGATAGATTTTATCATAGATTTATTACCGGATACTCGACCTATAGCACACGCTCCATACCGTATGGCTCCGTCGGAGATGCGAGAGTTACGAGATCAAATAGAGCAGCTGTTAGGTCAGGGCTTCATTCGCAGGAGTACCTCACCTTGGGGTGCTCCAGTTTTATTTGTGAAAAAGAGAGATGGTTCACTGAGGCTATGTGTGGACTACCGGGAGCTGAACAAGGTCACGATACGGAACAAGTATCCGTTGCCTCGAATTGATGATCTGTTCGACCAACTGATGGGAGCAACATTCTTTTCGAAGATAGATCTGAGGTCGGGGTACCATCGGCTACGTATTAGGGAGCATGATGTTTTAAAGACTGCTTTCTTGATGAGATATGGGTCCTATGAGTTCAGAGTGATGCCATTTGGACTCACAAATGCTCCAGACGTATTTATGGACTTGATGAACCGAGTGTTCAGAGAGTTCTTGGACCAGTTTGTCATCGTTTTCATAGATGACATCCTGATATATTCACACTCTGAGGAAGAGCATGCCGATCTCTTGAGGCAGGTTCTTCAGACTCTACGAGAGCATCAACTATATGCTAAGTACGAGAAGTGCGGGTTCTGGTTACGTGAAGTGCAGTTCTTGGGGCATGTTGTTTCTAAACAGGGGATAACAGTTGACCCGAGTAAAGTATCAGCAGTAAGGGAGTGGGGAAAACCCACGACACCGACAGAAGTACGTAGTTTCTTGGGATTAGCCGGATACTACATGAGATTCATTCGGGGTTTCTCCAAAATAGCGGGTCCATTGACGAACCTGACTCGCAAGGGGGTACCATATGTTTGGGACGATACTTGTCAATTGGCTTTTGACGAGTTGAAAGACAAGCTTACTTCAGCACCGGTCCTTACTTTACCTAAACCGGGTGTGGAGTATCTGGTTTACACCGATGCCTCTTTATGGGGTCTTGGGGGAGTACTTCAACAGGAGGAGAAGGCTATAGCTTTTGCCTCGCACAAGCTTAATCCGCATGAGAAGAATTACCCACCCACGACCTAGAGTTAGCAGCTGTCATTTTTGCATTGAGGATATGGAGGCACTATTTATTGGGGGAGAAATTTCGCTTGTTCACAGACCACAAGTCACTGCAGTACCTATTCACTCAGCGAGAGCTGAATATGCGTCAGCGCAGGTGGTTAGAGTTTATAAAGAACTATCAGTTCGACATACAGTACCATCCAGGGAAGGTCAACGTAGTTGCTGATGCATTGAGCCGTAGATCGATAGACGATGTAGCGGACGTCTGGAAAGCAAAGTGGAAAGAGTTGGGTCACCAGGACGCAGTAGCCCGCTCCTTCATATCTGTCATGACAGTGACACCCGAGATTATTACGAGCATGATACAGGCGCAGACGGCAGACCCATTTTGCCAGGAGCAGATTGTATGACTTTTAGCTGAGGGTGTTGAGTCCTATTCTGTTAGTTCTGATGGGGGTTTGAGGTTTAATGGGAGATTGATGGTCCCAGAAGGAGCAGACTTACGTCATGCAGTGATGACCCAGTCTCACGGGTCCCGATTTACGATAAACCCTAGGGGAGATAAGTTGTACCAGGATATGAGGCGGCAATACTGGTGGAGTGGGATGAAAAAGGATATTGCTGAGTTCGTGTCCAAGTGTTCTACCTTCCAGCTGGTAAAGGTGGGCCACCAGAAACCATCAGGGTTACTTCAGCCATTGAAAATACCCGCGTGGAAGTGGGAGAGTATCTCTATGGATTTTATTACTGGGTTGCCTACATCACAGCGGGGCCACGAATCCATCTGGGTGATTGTGGACCGTTTGACCAAGGTGGCTAATTTTCTGCTGGTGCGCACAGACTATACCACGGGTCAGTATGCTCAGTTATTCATTGCTGAGATTGTCAGATTACATAGGGTGCCCCTGAATATTGTGTCAGATAGAGACAAGATTTTCGTGTCGTATTTCTGGGAGAGCTTTCAGGAGGCCATGGGTACAGAGTTGAGGTTGAGTTCAGCTTATCACCCACATACAGATGGACAAACATAGCGTACTAATCAGATGTTGGAGGATATGCTACGCATGTGTGTCCTTGATTTCGGAGGAGGCTGGGAGCCACATCTTCCACTGGTAGAGTTCGCTTATAATAACTCTTATCAGTTCACGATTGGCATGGATCCATTTGAGGCTTTGTATGGCAGGCCTTGTCGTTCCCCAACTTGTTGGCTAGAGGTGGGGGATAACAAGTTGCTCGGACCAGAGGTGATTCAGGAAACCTCCGCAAGGAATGAGATTATCAAGAGTCGCATTCGGGTAGCCCAG
Source organism: Sambucus nigra (assembly GCA_949130495.1). Lineage (NCBI taxonomy): Eukaryota > Viridiplantae > Streptophyta > Magnoliopsida > Dipsacales > Adoxaceae > Sambucus > Sambucus nigra. The sequence continues at coordinate 350,965,021 of OX422221.1, forward strand.
GACAGGCAGAAAAGCTACGCCGATGCAAAACGGTTCTTCCGAGAGTTTAACGTGGGGGACCAAGTATTACTCCATGTATCTCCTATGAAAGGAGTGATGAGGTTCGGGAAGAAAGGGAAATTGGCCCCGAGGTACGTGGGACCATTTCCCATTATCGAGAGGATTGGGCCGGTAGCATACAGATTGGGACTGCCAGAGCGTTTACATCGCATCCACGATGTATTCCACATCTCGTTATTGAGACGATACCTCCGGGATGATATGTCCCACACCCACATCGCGATAGAAGAGATAGACTTATAACCCGACAGCTCTAACGAGGAGAGACCAGTGGCTATCCTAGATCATAGCGAAAGGAGATTGAGGTCGAAGGTAGTTCCACTTGTACGGGTCCAGTGGGAGGATCATAATGTGGAGGAATCCACCTGGGAGCGCGAGGCAGATATGCGAGAGAGATAACCGAACTTATTCTTACCAGGTATACCTTATTTTCCAAATTTCCGGACGAAATTCCATTATTAGGGGGGAATTATGTAATACCCCGTATTTTTATGCTTTCTAAATTTGGGGATTTATTAAATTTAATATGAGTCATTAATTTAATATAAATCCGAAAATTAATTATTTTTGTAATTACTAACGTGACGAGAGTTAGTAATCATTGGAAACTTGTTGAATATTACTAATGAGTAAAGTAATATATAATATTGGTTCTATTAAATGTCACGAGTGAATAAAATGACAATTTTGAAAATTTAAGTCGGGACGCGCCCATGTCGTGTCGGGACTAAATGTTGATTAATAAAAGTGAATAAATTATAAGTCACCCGTATGGTCATTTCGAGTGCGCCAAAGTGTCCGAAAGGGTCGAGATAGTCAAAATAATGTACCCGGGGGGGGGGAGTTAGTTTGGGTCTCGGGGAGTTCTTAGGCCTACTTAACACCCCGAGAGGGAGTTTTTGACATTTTACATTTTTAAGCCGAAAAACTCACGAAAATTGTAAGGTTATATCAGATGCTTAGGGTTGTCTTCTAGGGTTAACACAACCAAAAACAAGAGACGACCATTGGAGAAGGAAAGAGAGAGCTTGCCCAAGAGTTCTAGGCCAAGAACTCCTCCGTTTGCGCCGCCGTCGCCGCCAAACGATAGATCGCATAACGAGGATACCACCACACTGATTTCATCCACAAATCAAAAGCAAAAAAATTCCCAGGCAAGTATTTATGTTGCTTAATTTCGTTAATGCTTCATTCATATTAGTTTAGGGTTGATTAGGATGAGTTTTTATGAAAGAAAACCCATATTGATGATTAGAAATCGCATGTTGTAGTGATATAAACAATAATCTGGAAATCCCTTTCACATGTAGAGGTTGAACCAAGAATTTATATTGGTTTAGAAGTAGAAATTCTGGGAAAAGAATAAGAAGAACTAAGTTAAAGAAATTTATAGGGTTCATGAGAATTATATAAGTTTTGGCCCTTTTAATCCATGAATCTTGATGAAAACTCGCATGCTTTATGTAGAATATTGCTAATTTGGGGTTAGAATGTTTGTAGTATAAATTTCTGGGAGTTTGGGAGTTAAGAATTAGGATTTTTATGATGTTGGATGATAGAACCCGTAACTGGTATTCTGCAGATTCTCCATACCTATTTGATCGATCGATCGAACCAGGAGTATCGATCGATCGACGCATCGATCGATCGAGCTCCTGCCATCGATCGATCGACCCCTCCTGGTAGACTCATATTTCCCCTTCTAAATAGTTGAATTAAATTTAAATGAGTAATAATCTTTGGACATCCTTATTAAAATATTTAGGTAGATAAAGAAGACCAGTAGGACTTATTAAAAATATGAAACCTTTAATGTAAGACGAGATTTACATTTTCGGTGATGTTTACACATAAGGGACGATGGAACTATGTATTAAAGGGGGGAGACGCGTAAGGTAGTTACGTTGGAAAATAAATGAGTACCTACTGAAATTACACTTGGAAGGATAGAAATCCACGAATGTCACTTGATAAGTTGGGATAATCCCACAAATTAACATAAGAGGCAAACGTTATACGTGATAACTAAATAATGAGTAATAAGGACAAATATCATAATTATGGGTCGTGAGTATGTACTTAAACGTGATATGGTAATAGTAGTATATTTATATGACCGTGTTTATGCATATACGTGTAAAAATCATGCCCGCGCTACTTGCTATCCCTAAGGTTACCGCGCTGGGACAGTCTTATCTCGATGGGACCTTTATGCGGGATATTGACTCGTACTCTAGAAGATAGAAATCCTTTGGTACAGGCTATCGAATTGATAGTCAGACGGTCATAAGAGACGTGAGGGCATGTGCTGACCTCTTAGAGACTTGGAAACTATGCTTCGCCTCAATATTGTTTGTGTTTTGATTTAATACAGTTCGATAGTGATTTCAAACTTGTATTTCCCTTAGTACAAGTGATACGGGGACTGGATAGCAGAGTATGCCCGCACCATAATTATTATGTGGGGTGCTATTAGAATATATATATTAAATGAGTATTAATATATATATTTAAATCTGAGTTTGGGAACTACCTACTGTGTCTATGGTAAATAAGAAAGGAATAATTATTTCAATTTGGAAATAAGTGTTTGAAAAGTATAATATGTTACTGAGAAACTTTATTAGTAAATAAGGTTTAAATGAGAACTTTGTTGTTAAATGAAATTAACCTCTTAAACAATTGAATTTGTCAGTTTAAATCTTACGAGCAACCTAAGATAAGATAAGTTAAACCGTTGGGATGGTTAGTACGATAGGCGTGCACATTAGAAGAGAGGTGAGAAATTCTCAAGGGAGTGCCGCACTAATATGTTGTTGCATTGGCCAGTAAACATTTTAAATACTTGCTAAATAAATTTTAAATAGTTTTTACAATCGGGCTCTGACCCGTTTCCACTTTCTTTTCTCTCTTGTATATATGTATATGTTACAGGTGCCCAGCCACAGGGGCGTTTTGCATAGGATCCTTTGGAAGGAAATGCGCTGCAGCTTAGGTGGGAGTTACAGGCCTCTTGCTTAGACGACCTCATTTGTTGATTCCACTTCTAGCACTATTTATTTAGTTGGGCATGTGTCGCCCTTTTCCATTATTCAGTTGTTTATCGGATATTGTGATTTGTTTATTTCCAGTATTTACAGTTTGGGATTTATTACTGTCACGATGTTTTTCCTTTAAGTTTTAATGTTGGAATTACTTAGTTGGATGTTTAATTAATTGGATTGTTTGTTTTAGTATATTTGTTGGTTGATTCTTAAACTATGAATTATGTAAAGTTTTAAATTATTGGTTTTAAATAAAATTTGGAAAGTAATGTCTAAAATGGTTTTGACTCTTAGCTTAATTATTTAGGGTGTTTAAATTGAAAAAGTTATTTTTACTACAGTGATGCTAAGAATGAACCGACCGTTCACCTTGATTATAATTTAATAAAGGACTGATCACCCGGTATTTAATTAGGCGGGGTGTCACAGTTCAGGAGTTGACTCGCCTTCAATGTCAAAGTCCATGACACTGAACGCATTTGAAAGTTTGATGGCTGGAGGGGCGATACACTGTGTACCAGATTCACGTACAGGTACAGTCTCCTTACTGTAAACGTTAGCCATTGCCTCCTGAGGTAAACTGGTGGTAGGAGAGGCCACCTGCTGAACCGGATCACTTATATCTTTCCCTATATCTTTGGAAACTAGACCATAAGTTTCCCCTTTCTTATAAATTTCTATGGACTTGGCCTTCGTCTTCTTAAGTACCTGGGTTTGTTCTGCACCATCACCACTCTTCTCAAACGTGGCTTCAATGCCTATAACCTGTGGGGTCACCTACCTTGGCTTTAGTGCAGCTACTAATATTACGTCTGAACACGAGATAATTATAGCAAGAGGGGGGCTTAGCTTGATACTCAATCATCACCGGAACGATGGCACCATCTTCCATAATGACGTTAAGAAAACTCGGGTAAGTTTCTCTGGCCTCAACTTTAATGCAAATGCGCGCATAGGCGATTCTGTTCATATCCTTCGTTACAGTATCAGCATACAATGACAATCTAACCAAGATAGAAATGTAGCTGAGCCCTTCTTTTGACCATAACTGCAACAAAATATCATGAAACTTCACCCATATGGGTATTTTCTTCAAAGTTTCTTTATGGAAACTAAATTTTGCTTGCCATTTCTTTAAGATTATGGTCATGCCAAGAAAATTTCAAGGACCATTATCCAAGACCTCATCTCCCTGAGCAGGGTTATCAAAGAGGAAGAAATAAAAGCCATTATCATGAGCAATGACCCTGGTGATGCCGAACTTTCCCCACATTCTAGTAGCAACGTTGTTCATATAGGATAAAGGAAGCTTATTCCCAAGGAAATAACCAACCACGTTGTTCTTCCAACATTCATGTCCCCCTTTAGAAACCTTAGAAGGAGGTTTAACAGTGATAACGGAGTCCACCATAGAGCTTAGGTTTCTTTTTCTCTACAGCAACAGAGCTCCAGGCCCTAGCCTTTTGTGACTTATTAAGATTTTGGTTGCAGGTAGGTACGGTAAGGGGGTTTTACCTTTTGCATTATCCTCTGACACGACGTCTAGTTGCACCACACTCTTACTGTTACAGGTACCCTTGAGCCCTGTGTACTCATCATCACCCTTTGCAGAGACTGACTCCTACACCAACTCTGTTACCACTGTCATGGCTGAGCCCACAACACCAATCGGACTGAACCTTGTTGAAAGAGAAATGCAGCTGCCAGAAAGTTTGGACGGGTAGGGTTGAAACGCGATTGAAACATCCAACGACATCTCACCCCTCATGATGATATCTTGTTTGGTAAAACCCTTTCTAAGAAGGAAACTAAGGAAAATATTATTCTCCTCATCCAGGGATCTCAACCGCTCACTATCAGCAAAACGGTGGGTTTGCCAGAATGATTATCCGCAATGGTTTGACCAATAACAACTCTACCGCTAAAGGATATGGTGGTTGGACCACCAACCATCGTGACATCTAGAACCTAACCCTCTTCAACATCAAGAGAGTCCTATAGACAGGGGGGAGGAGACGGGGGAAACATCTAAGAAGAGGTGGTGGCGGGTTTGAAGGATTAGAGGTGGTGGGTGAGGTGTTTGGCTGGGGAGTTTTTAGAGAGAAGGAGGAGCATCCTTGGTAGACTAGCTTAGTTTTTTGTGGTCTATCTTTTTATATAACAACAAGTTTATGTAGAAAAAGATTATAACTGAATTTGAGTAACAATATAACTACGCATTTTCCTCTCGTCTTAAGTGGATTTTAAGTTAGGGGATCTTCCTATTAAGTCCTATTTGAAGGGGGTATTTCCTAATAGGTCCTATCATAACATTTTTTCCTTAATAGGTCCTATTTGTACATACAGTGAATATTCACTGTATGTTTACAAATAGGACCTATTGGAATAAAAATCTTATTTCATGGGACCTGATGGAGCAAAAAAAAGATGTTAGGACCTATTGAACTGCATACTTAGTAAATGGGACTAATCGGTAAAAACCCCTTTAAGTTATTAGTTACCCCACCAACCAAACTAAAACGACACACGGTTCTAATCCCAAACCCATAGATGTCCCATGTGACTAAAGTACATATTTTCATTCTTTATTATCTCATTATTAGGTTCCTCTCTTACATTCAGAATTAAAGAGTGTACAGTAATCTCATAGTAAACACGCTACTAATAAAAATGATAACATCTCAATGTCAAAGTAAAACTCACGCGCGTGTGTCACAAACACAACCATAACCATATCTCGATGCTACTTCTATAGATTGATTGCCCCTTTGGAATATACTAAATATGTGTCCTCATTTGCCACAAGTCTAACAATTTCATCTAAAGTAAAAATTGAAATGGTTGTCCTACTAACGACCTTGTTGACCTTATCTCCACGATCAATTCTACTAAAACTAACCCCATTGACACTAATCTCATTGGTTATGGTCCCACTGGCCATAACTCTCTTGGCTTTAATTGATATATCCCTGATTGTATGCTCCGTGAACCTCTTAGGGTACTATCCTAGTCTGAATCCTTTTACAGCTGAGGTCCTCCTCGTCTTGGGATAACCTACACCCTCCCTAGTATTTTGGACCTAAACCGGTCCTAATCTTCCTAATCTTAGGAATTCTATCCTTCAGATAGTTGCAATGATTCTGGAGATATAGGATGACGACTTCCAGCAAAATGACACAAATAGTGAAGGACGATCATCCAATAACACCAATAGAATCCCTTACGCAAAATGTTCTGCACAACATGTGTACATAACTAGTTATTGATAGTGCATAAATCTTTCTTGCTTCTCTATCAGTCTCTCTTGGTGCAGAAAGAGAAAGATAGTTGAACTCATCCTCATACTGGTTGCCGCAGGGTTTCCTTGGCGAGGTCTTCAAATCTTATTTTTAATGTCGTTATGGATAGTGACTGGAAGCATTTTCCCTTGAACCACAAGCTACGAACATACTAGAGGTCTAGCCTCCAAGGGTCCTTAACTCCCAATTGAAATAAACCTCACATATGGGACGTCTCAAAAGTGAAATCCAAATAAGAAACTCTCCCTATACACTTTGGTCAATTTGAATCATTCGTCTGAAACCATGGAATGAAACCCCCTAAGCAGTCGTCATTATACAGAGCACAAATCGTAAATGACAAAACTCTAAAGTCATCAAGGAATTCAATGCAGAAAAGTGACAGGCACATTCAAGACACAAGGAAACTAGATATTAGAATGCTCTAATACCAACTGTGACACCCCCTGAAATTAATAAATATATTGACTAGGTATAGTACAAAAATCAAGGGAATAAAAAGTATTTGATAACATTCTCAGCATAGGCAAAAAATGAAAACTGAACAAGTAATATAAAGAAGTAATTAACTATTGAATAAAAAAAAAACTCTGATACCAAAAAGCTGCCGATACAAAATAAATATACTCTGGAATATAAAATGTATCTCAAATAAATATCCATCTCTGAATACAAGTACCATATAAACAAAATCTAAGTCGGAATAAAATAGACATTGCTCGACTCTTACATCCTAGGAATGATGAATGGAACGTTGCTACAGATGCTCCTCCAATGACCAATCCAAGTATCTGGCAACATACCAGCGTAAGACCAGTCAAAAAAGATATAACTACAATGTAAATAACAAGTTTATGTTGAACAATATTATAACTGAATTTGAGTTACAATATAACTACGCATGTTCCTCTCGTCTTAAGTGGATTTTAAGTTACTAGTTACCCAACCCAACAACCTAAAATGACATGCGATTCTAATCCTAAACCCATATATGTCCCATGTGAATAAAGTTCATCTTTTCATTATTTATTTTTTATTATGTCGTTATTATGTCACTCTCTTACGTTAAAAATCAAAGAGTGTATGGTAATCTCATACCTAAGGTACATCTTGCTAACTGACCAAAATACTACTAATAATCTTTAATCATATATCTCAAGTCTATCCGTCAAGGGTTATCTCAACCAGTAATGCAATATATATGTCTATAGTATATGTGATATATAAATCCCGAGTCATGAGTATATAGGTACACACCCCCATTATAGATCATGCATCTCTAGTATAAAACATAAACTGGTACAACTATCTCTAGTACTCAATTCATAATTACATATGGACGGAGAAAGACAATCTCTATGTCTAACATCCGCATATAAGTATAGCCCCCGACACACACAAGTAATTGGGCACTCTCGTGCCCACACATAATGAAGGTCTACTCTAATGCCTTCAGGGATTTCTTGCGTCAAACTAGGTAGAGTTATAGGTTATCCCACACCTATAACCCCAAAACATCAATAAGGGATAATCACTAAACCTTCACACCAACCATATGGCCCATTACCCAAGCCATATGAAAGGATTCCCTCATTTTATCACCACAGGACAAACGATATGTCCCATTACCTTTTAATCACCAAACATCGGTGCTTAGTCACGACGCCCTAACCATCAACCTCTATCGTTGACCATATGCAATCTCTGCCACCTACCCAATGGGCATCATCTCACTCTATTAACATCTTAGAAGGCTCTATGTCATCAAGGATTGGAACATAAGCATATCACACTAATAACCACGGTGCCACCACTATTGGCTTGCATAGACACCCATAATTTACTAACAAATCTAATCAGAAGCACGAAAGAGATTAATAATTACCAACTTGATCGCGTGCCACTTGGCACTAACTTACGTATTGTGCTAACCTTTTTGACTCTATCGACACGAACTAAACCGTCACCGAGTTAGTGTGATCGACCCAAACCAACACCGGCATCAAAAGATCCAATACTGAACCCACCACGTTACCCCCGAAAGGAACCTTAAACCTAGAGATCTGGTACCATTTGTAACGCCTTAAACTGAATTTATGGGTTACTCGTAGCCAACCTAACAACCTACATAATGTTGCTAGTCTAGTTTTATTTTAGTTAACATTGCACTTATTTAGCATGCGATCCAATTTCAAATTTAACTACGTGAGAGACCCATAGGGAGCACCCAGGAGTCCAAGCATATAAAGCTACTAATGTAATATAAAAGAGAGTATTTTCCTGTATAACCCTCTCAAATACAAAACCACACCTAACCTGTCGTATCAAAATGAGGGAGTGAGTCGAATGCTCAGTGGGAAGTGTACAAATGTAATATAGAATAGAATGACATAAAGACGACTCTAACACGTCATTCCTACATGCACATGCAACTACCTTATCTATATATACATACACATACACATACACATACACATACACATACACATACACATACACATACACATACACATACACATACTTATACATTAAATTGTTTTACTTTCGAAAACCTTATTTATCCCGATTAATTCACCTTAATCTTGTAAAAGACTTCCTTTTACTCATTTTGATATTCATCCCTTTGTAAAAGACTGAAAGCCATTTCTTTATAGAATTATCTCTTTCATTTTAATCCACCGCCATTAGTATTTTCATTAAAAATCACCCTTTCAATACACATGATCACTGTGTTAGAAAATACTTATTTAGTCTTTGAAAACCTTTAACAACCCACTATTATGTTAATTATGGGTTGAACCACTTAGGTTGCTTAACCACACATTTACCCTCTTACTTTACCTTTGACTCACATTATGGAAATTAATCAGTTTACATATTCCTTATCCACTTTAACCTTTATCAGAACATTTATTAACTCATTCATGTTAGGTTATCTTAACACGTTTTCACCATACACCCCATTTTTTGACATGTTCCTTATTCCTTTATTTTATTCTCGAAATCTTCCAATAAATCGCATACTTTAACGGGCTCCACACCGTCGACGACGCCACCATATGCTCTGACCAGTGATTTTGAGTCTTTTACCTAAGGGATCCGGGCCCTCCTTAATTCTTCCGATGTCATCTGAGTTCCTTTACATATATTTTAACATTATACAATGTCCATATTATCCCTTATTTCCTTTTTTACCCGACCGAAGCCAAACTCGGGGTTTCACCCCAACTTGTGTAACATTTTAACTTTGAATTTAACCACAAATCATGGTCATTAGGAATATCATGTGTAACACCTTTTCCAACATTTTTATTTCATAAAAATATTCCATTTTAAGTAAAATAACCATTTTACCCATTTGTTTCAAACTCACATTTTACTCCATTTCACAAGTGTTAATTTTCCCCAAAACACCATTAGGTTACTCAAAATAACTCCTTAAGTGTATCTAACGCCCTATTACCTATTTAACCTTAGAGTATCATTCTTCTCAAGTTATAATCCTCTTTATCCCATTATTTCTTTTTAAATCCATAAGTGTTAATCTTTCAACATTATTAAGTTACACACACCAACTTTCCAATGTTTAACCATCAACATTTACCCAACATATTTACTAACCATATTCCAAATTAGACATTTCTTAACTTTATTTATTCAAGAAACCTAATTACACTTGAATACTACTTTGTAAGAAAATACCATTTCCTTTATTTGTCACATGTTGTAACTTTGTACTTATCACACTTTTAACCACCTTTTCACACACTTTGAAGATAAGAATTTCTACTTTTCTTATTTCATGTTCAAACCCAATAAAATCTTCTCTAAACTTGTTTATACATTTATTACCCAAATACTACAAGTTTATATGCACGAGAATATGTATTTTAAATCCTTAAATCCTACAAATGGGTTAAGCATACATTTCATTTTAGAAATTCCTAATACTTGCAAAAATTATACTTTCAAGGCCTAAAAGACATTTTTATTTCTTCAAACTCAACAAATGTCCATTTTTCATAATCTTCATTTTTGCAAGAAACTTTGGAATTTTGTTTCACAAACATTATAGCAAGATCAACATCACCTTTCAAACATTTTATTTCATAAAACGTCTAACATCAATTTCTACAAAATACACCATTTTTATAAAATACCAATTTTCATATTTCAAAACTTTGAAATATTCATTCATTCTCTATTTTCAACAAAATAACAATTTACCAACATTTTTATTCAATAAAAATATTTAATATTGTACTACTAGAAAGCATCATTTATTCATTTGCATTATACTCATGTAATCTAACAACAAGACTATTAATAATGAAAATAGTGACTTAAGCCCTAAAGATAGATTTTCCCACTTCAAAAACTTCAAACGGTGGTAAGAAGGTTGGTGTAGGAGGAGCAACCCCCACCTCCAAAGGTGGCCTCATGGGATTACAAAAAGAATCCTCGAAAATACTCCATATATACGAGCGTTCTATGCTTGAATATGGTAGAATACACTAAGTTTATGGTGGTGAAATGGTGGAGAGTATCCAACAATGGTGGATGACCACTCCACCCTCTCTCTCCCTCTTCCTTTTTCTTCCCTCTTCAAATGACCTAAATGAAACCCAAACAACCCTTATAAGACCCTCCAAAGCCTAAAATTCCAGTTTTTCCCAATCTGGGCTCACGAGAGCTAGACAGCACAACGATCCAAGGGTTAAAAACATGACAGTGCGTAGGGATAACTCAGATTAAACATTTTTTAGGCACGTCGTTCGAACGACATGAGACTCGTTCGAACGATATGTCTATCTCGTTCGATAAATGGCTTCGCGTGACCTTCGCGCCACTTGGGACTGTAAGGCAGTGGGACCTCGTGCAAACCACGCTTGATCCCCTGCTCCGAATTTGGTCCGAACCTCAATAGAACGATCAGTCTCGTTCGAACCCTACTTTCTTTTTATTTTCTCCAAATTCTAATTTTTGCCCACAATTTTCCTACAATTATCATCAATCCCACTTTAGTATAATTTACGCAATAATTTAAATGAAATGTTAGGGCAGGGTATTACAATGGTAGAGGTTTATGACTTAGGATACAAGAACTTGGATGTCCCCCAGTTTGACTAATTGGAGATGCACTTGTGGAGAAGTTAAGAAAAATTTAGTATGTTCCTAGAAAATTTTCAAAAGTTCCTAGTAAGAAGAGAAAGACTAATAATGTGAATGAGAGTTATAATATTGAAGTTAAAGAAGCTTGGTATAAAAATATATTTTATTTGACTTGTAATACAGGAGATATCATTAAGTTATACGTGTTCTTAATGGGATGCACACCGAGAAGAATGTTGCAGGGAATTTAATAAACACAATTGTTGATGCTAATAAATCAAAGGATACTAAAAAGGGGATATTGGATATAAAGGAAATGGGCATACACAATGGTCAACGGATTCAAGTTGATGGGAGCAATATAAAAAAAGATAAAACGAACAACACCATTTATCTTGGATAAAAAAGAAAAAGATAGTTCTACTAAATTTTGAAGGACTTAAAGCTTCCTACAAGTTTTTTGTCTAACGTTAACAATATAGAGTAAATCTTCGTCCCTTTTATTCTCACTAATTGACGTCTGATGACTATCATGTCATAATGGAACATTTGTTTCTCGTGTTTCTCCAACATGCATTTTCGAAACATCAAGATTTGAGAACGGCAATCCAATAATTAAGTTTTTTTTCTTTAACATGTTGTGCTCTAATGTCTTAATTTGGCCAGATATTTAAAAATCCAAATGCATGGTTATTGAAGCATTATGAATGATGGAAAAATATTTCCCAACTACATTTTTTGATATTAGGATTCACCTCACTTTGCATCTAAAATATGAAGCCTTCGTTTGTGGACCAACCAAGGACCATTGAATGTATCGATTCAAAAGGTAATTTTTTTATCTTTTAATATAATAGAATATAAACCATTCAAGTTAATACTGATTGTTATTAATTTTTACTACCTTATACAAATAGTACAATGAAAGATTTCAAAGATATACCCAACAACATGTGGTATGTTGAAGGTTCCATTACATAGTCCCACGTTATTGTTGAATTTGTTAGATATCAGATAGAGTACATGCCAAATCCATTAGATGGAAAGAATAAATGCTCACATGAAGCCTTTTTAGAGGAAGATAGAGAGTTCTCCGATGAAGGTGTAATACCCGTGCCCTCGATGTTATCTCTCTCTTTGTAAAGTTATAATTATGAATGAAGAATGAGATTTAATTGTCATTGTAGCCTTCATGCTTGTCGAATCACAGTTTTAATAATGCAAAGTTTGAACCTAGGAAAAACGGAAGTCGTTCGAATGAGGGGTCATTCGAACGAGGTTTGAACGAGGCTTTTGACGACTTGAATAGAATCCATTCCTCGTATACATAGAAATATCGTTAGAACCTATAATTAGAAGTGTCGTTCGAACGAATGAGAAATCTCATTCAAATAAGACTTAAAAGTTGTTCAAACGATCGAACCTGAATTTGGTCATTGTAAGTACCCTTGTGTGTTCTCACGTTTTGATTCCTTACATTGATGATGTGACGACTTTCGGTGAGCCCAGATGATCAAAAACATGATTTTTTTGGTAAGCTTGAGTTTCTAAATGGGGTTGTGGATTATTTTAAGTTTATAGAAGAGAGAGTGATGGGGGGTCTTCCCCTCCATTTTTCTCCAGCATATTTCCTTCTTCTTTATCTAAGTTCTAAGAAACCCATCTTCTTCTCCAAGTGTTTCCTCCATATCCACACCTTGCCACCACTTTGAAACATCATTATATACTATTTCCAAGCTTTGTCCTTCATCTTCAAGCTTTTATCAGGGGTGAAAGTGGGTAGAGCCAAAGCTTGTAGGAGGAACTTTGGAGTTATTTTGAAGAGCTTTTGGAGACTTTACAGCTAGGAACTTCATTCTTCATCCTCTTAATGGTCTCCTTTTCAAACCATAAGGTAGGATTTCCCTCTTCCTATGATTTTGTAACACCCCACTCAATTAAATATCAGGTGATCAGTCCCATACCCAATTAAAACATAATTTACAGTTGGTTAATTCTTAGCATCATTGTCGAAAAACATTAATCACCTAATATCCAACTAAGCAGGTGTTAAACTTTTCAAATTTCAATTTAATAAAATTCCATTTTTACTATTACGGATAATTTCATAATAATCCAATCCACAACAATAAATGAATCACAACAGAATTTAAATGCAAATGGAATAATACTTTCCAGCAAAATATCTCAATACCTAAGTAGCAATAATAACAAATGAATCATAACGACATGAGTATAAAATCCCGACTCAAATAGAAGGGAAATACTACAATCCTCTTGGGCGACATGCCCTAAATAAAAATCAACTACAAAGTAGGAATCAACGAATATGAAGGCGTCTAAACAAAGCTCTAAACTCCATAGCATCCATAACTCGTCAACAACATAATCCTCTAAGGCTGGCATCCCTGTGGATGGACAGCTGATATAGCAAATACAAGAGAGAGAAGAGAATATGCAAGGAAACGGGTCAGAGCCCGATATAAAAATAGTTTTTAAAACAGCAAGTGAATAATTGCAATATTTATCACTTATAATATACATGTTAGATTATCAGACTCTCTCTTGAGATTCTCACCTCTCATTTAGATGCACACCTAACGTACCTCTAAGCCATCCTAGTTATAGTTCCCATATCGATTAGTTTAAACTAGTGTATCCACTAATAATTGCCCAATTCATTCCCACGTATAAATCTCATAATACATGTAATAATGATATAAACATATATATACATTTAGATTCAACATGGATACACCCCTTATTAATTCAAGTCAATTAAGTGTTATCATACTTAATTAATTCTAGATATCATTATCTTTCAATTATACTTTAGTCACACAGTAGATATCATCATATGTATATATATACATCCACTATATATATATATATATATATATATATATATATATATATATATATATACTGCACCCCGAGACACATCTGCGGTGCAGCATTACTCTACTATGATGTCCTAATACATCTTGTCACTGTATAGGGGACTATAGGTTCGGTAAAGATTCCTCGAACCATAAATATTAAATCACAAATAATGGAGGCAAACATAGTCCTAAGCTTTTAGGCTATGCACATACCTAAACCAAATGACCGTTCTATATCATTGTTCTCACTAATGGTAATCGACCTAAGTTCTATGTTCTCGAATGACAAGTAAAAAATCCTATAGATTCATCAGGATATGACTGCCCTCACGCGTAAACCTCCCGTTGATATCAAGTAAGCTAGTTATGTCATACACATAAATTATCAATCAATAGGCATTATCATCTACCTATATAAAATCCCTCTTTCGACCTATGTATAATACTAGGAATTTATCCTATCCCCAAGTACCCGTCGTATTTATCACCCGTACTTATTAATTATAATTATTTTATTTATCACATTATTACTATGTAGTTATTACTCATATAATTTCCTTCTTGCTTTAATAAAAATTCCAACATTAACTCAAGTCTTTTGTTCTCGTTAATGTACTAAAATTTATCCAAACTTAATTCATCGAATATTATTATGTGGATACCACTTACATAATATTATCCTCGATATAATATTCCAACATTCACCCAAGTCCCTCACCTTTTGTAACGTACAAATTTATTCGAATATTATTTCTACCAAAATTTATATAATCAATTTCCCCTTTAATCATTCCCCGATTCAACCCCACACAAAATACTTTTTTCAGGTCTCAAGTATATCCTACTGCCCTCCCTTAAGTCCCATCATATTCAAATAATCATCAATAAAGACTTCTCAAAATTTGGGATTCAATTAAACTTTAAAAGGAACATATTTCACATTTCCAGGGGGAGTCGATCGATCGATGGTCTTGGGTCGATCTATCGATAAATAAAAAACGTGGGCTGCTGATTTACAAAAAGTCGTAAAGTGCATAGTGATTGCGCAGTAAAAGCACACAGTAATTTACAATAATTCAAAAAGTAAATAGTAGTTGATTTGGATGTTTTTGTTTTAAACGTCCAAATCGTCATCACATGCATCAACTGTTTTCTGTCCATGTGTATATCCCACTTCGTGTACTGGATGATTTGTAGTCGTCCATGTGGGTTCATTTTCTTTGTCCAATTGTCATGCATCAAATGCATTGGCAATGTTGGCCTCAACAACAGAGTCGAAGGACATGCCGTCGTTAGGGCTGTGGTTTGGAGGTCCATGTAATTGGGCTTGTTCGTATTCCTCCGCATGGCTTAATTGTTCAAAGGAAACATCTGAATTATTTTTGTTTTTCAAGTTATTTAGAAACTCCCTTACTGCCGCTTGTTGTTCAAGCGAGGTAGTATAATTTATCGGTAAATAGGTAACAAATAATCATCTTCCATCAGTTACCATGAATTTTAATGTTGATTCCCGACAAAAATATTCTGCATAATTTGAAGTATTGATCAGGTTTTGTGACCAATATCTCGTTGTGTCTAACTGGTCCAACGGTACATTAAGTGCAATTTCCCAATTTTGTTCAATCTCGTCCCATTCATAGTCCTCAGTGGCTCTGAGGTACCAGATCTGGTAGGGTTGATAGAAAATCTCTCTTGATCGCCAACCAATTGTGCTTGTGATATGAAATGACAGATAGCGAGTATATTTGTACTTGCTTTTTGTCAATACATGATAGATCATGGTTTTGATCATCATAGGTAAAAATTCAAAACGATTGAAACAAGCTACACTGGAGAAGATTAGTTTGTTTACTAACCCCCATTAAATTGTTTCAATATCCCAAGGTGGATACCCTTCTTCAGTAATGAAATGCAGTTTTGGCATGTAATCACTATAATTTAAACTAGAGTAAAAATGTTGGAGTAAAAGACTTTTTATCTTTTGCTCATGGTCCTCAATTTTTGGTAAAATTTCAATTTGGAAAAAGAAACCTTGTTTTTTTTTTATCAAAGAATAAAAAACCCACCTAAAAAATCACCTCTAAAAAAGAAACCTTCTAAAAAAGAAACAATCAAAGAATATAACAAAGAATAAAAAATATATTAGGAAAAAAAAACCTTCTAAAAAACCACTTCTAAAAAAGAAGCGTCGTTGTTATATTTGTAACGAAGAAGGCCATTATGCACCTGATTGTCCTAAAAAAGGAAAAAGTGCAAATAAAATGATAAAATTTCTTGAAGAACAAGAATTAGAAATATTTTATGGAGAAGATTTATCTGATTCTGATATTTCTAATTATTCTAATGAAATTTTATATGAGCTCGAATCTGAATCGGAAACATCTGATGAAGAACTCGTATTTATGTATAATACTGCAGAAGTACGAGGTAGTGGCGAAGATGAGCTACAAACAATAGCCCTTCGTGAAATAGTTGGAGAAGAAATCACTTTTACCAACGAACAATTGCAAGAAATTGATAATCAAAGACAACTTATAAAAAAGGAAGATGTCTATAAATTATCAAAATTCAAATTATTCTCAACAAGAATATTTGAACAATTTAATGGTAATACTACTGCTGGATCAGCAGATGATGAAACAGCAGATATTAAACTTTTTGATCTAAAAAAGATCAAAAGATGAAAGAAAAAACACCCAAATATTAAATATATACATATAGGGTTTATACAAATATGTATTACTGCCCTGTTTAGACAAGTTATGGATACACCCGTAGCTATACTGGTCTTAGACAAAAGATTCAGTAACCCTATGAATGCCATAATTGGAAGAGTCCAATCCAATTTGGTAAATGGAGTTATTTGGTTTAACATAAAACCAAATTTCTTCATATCTATTGATGATCCAAATATTGAGGAATCTGTCATTATAAAAATCCAAACCAAAGGAATAGGAATGAAAGATACCTCAAGAAATATGTCAATACATTGAAAAACAATTCATGAATTGACAACTCTACCACATACAAATACACAGAATGTGGATAGAAATATTATAGAAATATTTGAACCTCGACCATTTGATTCGGCAATCCAACCCAGATTAATCAACCGGAGAGATTTGGAAGTACCAAAACAATGGATACTGCCCCAAATAAGAGAACCACCTCCTGAAAAATAACGAAACAACGTTGAATTACAAGTATCTGGTAATAATGTCTATTTTAAAAATAAACATTCAGAAAATTGGCAAAAGAATTTTTCTGACAATGATTGGGAAAAATTAAAAGGAAAAAACTTTTTAAAAGGCGAGAGTAGTAATAATAGTAATAGTAAACCTCGTATTGCTATGAAAAATATATAAGTACCTATATTACCTGGAACAAATTATCTAAAAGAATATAATATAAAATCCAGTCAAATTTATCATTTTCAATTGGGAAAAGAAGAAATAATCTTCTCAGCAAGCCATGGAAAGAGAAGATATACTTATGTATTAGGTTACTTCAATTTTGCAGGCTATAAATCATATAGTCTTTGCACATTAATTGATACAGGAGCAACCATATGTTCTTGTAGACCTAATGCTCTACCCCTTGAAAAATGGATAAAAATAAAAAATTCAATTTCTGTAACAGGCATCAATGGGACACAAAATTTCATTGATTTAAAAGCCAAAAAAGTGGCTATATGGTTTAACGAAAAGATATTCATTATTTCAAAAATCTTATGCTTTCCAGAAATGCATGGATATTTTATATTAGGCAACAATTTTATCTCAGAATATTTGCCTATAAGTATTGATGAGGGAACTATAAATTTAACCCTCAACAAAGATGTAGTAAAAATCCCTTTACTACAACAACATAAATATAAGTCCGAAAGAGATTTTCGCCCTACTAATAAAGGGGATATAACTCCTTTTATCAAAGCCCTTGAAGAAACTCATTGGCTTTATACTATATTAAAAGATAATTTTAGTGAAAACCCACTAAAATTATGGAATAAAAGTATTGTAATCTCAAGCTAAGAGATCCCAATGTCATTATAAGAGTAAAACCAATGATCTATACCAGAAATGATATAGATGAATTTGATAAACAAATCAAAGAATTATTGGATATAAACCTTATTGAAGAAACAATAAGTCCACACTCTAGCCCTGCCTTCATGGTGAGAAAACACAGTGAAGTTATAAGAGGAAAAGCTACAATGGTTATAAATTATAAAAGACTAAATGAACAATTAGAATTTGATGGTTATTTTATTCCAAGAAAGGATGTATTAATTAACCAAACTAAAGGAAAAAAGTTCTTTAGCAAATTCGATTGTAAATCTAGATTTTGGCAGTTAAAACTAACTGAAGAATCCAAGCCATTGACAACCTTTAGTACTCCTAGAGGACACTATCAATGGAATGTTATGCCTTTTGGACTAAACACAGCTCCTCAGGTATATCAAAGATGGATGGACAAAATCTTTAAAGACCTTAAAGATTTTTGTGTTGTCTATATAGATGACATCCTTGTTTTTTCCAAAACCATAGAAGAACATAGATATCATCTAAAACTTATTTGTGAAAAATTCCAAAAACATGGAATCATTTAATCACCTAAGAAAATTGATGTTGAAAAAACAGAAATTAATTTTGTTGGCATAATCCTAAACCAGGATGGCCTACAATTACAAGATCATATCATCTCTAAAATAAGAGATTTTAATGAGGGAATTTTGGATAAAAAACAAATACAAAGTTTCCTAGGAATCCTTAATTATGGAAGAAATTTCATAAAAGGATTTTTTCAAAAAGAATTACCACTTCTTGAAAAACTTAAAAAGAATGAAGTTTTTACATGGAGTGCTAATGATACTCTTGTTGTTAAAACAATTAAACAAGAAATCATTAATAATTGTCCAAAAGTTTATTTTCCTAAAACAGGAGATAAATTAATATTGGAAATCGATGCTTCAGAAAATTACTGGGGATGTGTTCGCAAAGCAATTCCTTCAGAATATTGGAATGAAAACAATCCTTCCAATAATTTAGGTATTCGTGGTAAGAAAACTTCTTTACCAAAATCAATTCAAAAACATGAATTAATGTGTGGATATAATTCAGAAAAATTTAAACCAAACGAACTGAATTATATTATTTTTGAAAAAGAATTACTAGCAATAAAACTTGCTATTAAAAAATTTCATATTTTCTTAGCACCTGAAGACTTTATTGTCAGAATAGATAATAAAGCTGTAAAAGACTTCCTGATAAACAAAAGAAATATTTTAGAAGGAAGAAGACTTAAATGATTCAACTAAATTGCTATTTATACTTTTGAAGTTGAACATTTAAATGGTACTAATAATTTTCTTGCAGATTATCTTAGCAGGAACTTTAATGAATAACCTACTAACCAAGTAGAGTTTTTAGAAACCCACTAAACCAGTGGAGAATATTAAATATTTTAAAATAACACCCACTAAACAAGTGGAATATTTTGAAATATATTTTATTAAAACCACTAAACAAGTGGCCTTTCTTTTTTATTTTCAGGATGGGAGATAAGCATCCAGGAGAAACCAAAGGAGATTGGGTGACTATTGCTAAAAAGGCAAAAACCCAAGCATCCCAAGCATCATCATCCACATAGACTAAACCAAACCCTGTTTATGTTGTATTCAGTGGAAGAAACCCAGGCTTCTATGACAACTGGAATCAATGTTTTATGCAAGTAAACAAATTCCCTGGTGCATGTCACCAAAAATATAATACTATACCAGAAGCCATTACAGCATGGGAAAATTGGATGAAACAGTTAGGACCTCCTAATATGATTTACCAGTTCTCCAAACTTCAGACCAAGGAAAGCCTCCTTGATACTGAAACTTATGACTTTCACAACCCAGGAATCCCCTGCGAGTTGTATACACCATTAAATGAAGCATGGAAATCTCATCTCCGAGATAGGAGAAAAGATTTTAGAAGAAATATGAGTATCCTTGCTGAAAAAATTGCTGAACAAACAACAACTTTGGATAAATTTAAAAGTCTGAGCCTCAAACTCATAAAAGGCTTAAACTATGAAAATGAAGATTTTTCTTTAGAAAAAATTGATACTTTTCAGGAGTTTTCTGAATTACTGGAAAATGATTTTTCTGACAAGATCTTCAATACTATCAGGAGAATTTGTCTATTTGAAAAAACAAAGATAATTCTCCCACGTCCTCTATTCCAAATTGAAATTTTACCAAAAATTGAGGACCATGAGCAAAAGATAAAAAGTCTTTTACTCCAACATTTTTACTCTAGTTTAAATTATAGTGATGACATGCCAAAACTGCATTTCATTACTGAAGAAGGGTATCCACCTTGGGATATTGAAACAATTGAATGGGGGTTAGTAAACAAACTAATCTTCTCCATAAAATATTTCTAATTCTTGTTCTTCAAGAAATTTTATCATTTTATTTGCACTTTTTCCTTTTTTAGGACAATCAGGTGCATAATGGCCTTCTTCGTTACAAATATAACGACACTTCTTTTTTAGAGGTGGTTTTTTAGAAGGTTTCTTTTTCCTAATATATTTTTTATTTTGTGAAAAAGATGTTTTCTTTTTCCAAGGTTTCCATTTAAATTTTCTCTTTCGAGAATATTTAGAATATTTGGAATTTCTAGGAGGTGGATTACATCCTATTTTCCAGTTTTCTTTTAAAATCTTATCACAACATTTATAACCAGCTTTAGATTTTGTGATTTGATTTTTAATTTGTTTCTTGGCTTTTATTTTCATGCATTTGTTAGATATTTTTCTTAATATCCAATTAATGCGAAAACCAAGATTGTCATCTGTCTCATCCTTCCCGATAGTTTTTAACCAACCAGGATAAGATTGTAAGGATATTTCATCCCATGAATTTGGGAGTTTGTGAAAGAATTGATCCATCCAGTGTTTGGTTTCTGAATGTTTTAGTTTGAAATAATATTTTTTTATATATTTCAACAAATTCTTCAAATTGACAAATGTTACATAATTCCAGTTTAGATAATATGTAACACGCATCTTCTTGGAGTCTGGGTTCTCCAGTATATCCAATCATATTTTCTTTAATTATTTCAACAAATCCTTTTAATATTTCATCAAAAGATTTGAAGGCTTGTAGGAGTTCACTTTTTTACTGAATTCCTTTATATGAGCTTTCCCATTGTAGCAACCATTGTAAAACATCTCCTTGGAGTGTTGCCGCAAGCTAGTCTAAATTTTTTTCTTTAGACCATGTATTCTTATAGTTAGTAATGAGTATAGACATGGATTGTGCCCACTCATTAATAGTTTGTTCTTGATCTTTGAAAGGGACTTGCCTTAGATCAAGATAAATACCATGTTGAGATATATTTTGTTTGTTCAAATTATCTCTTCTTAAGAAAAAAGGATTTTGTTCATCCTCATTTTTAGTATTACTTGTAGAAGCATTGCCTGTTTTAACAAAATCTTCTTTTTTATTTTTATATGCAGGGATTTGCATATAATCTTCAAAAGCCTCCCAATTTTGGAATTCCTGAAGTGGTTCTTAAGCCTTCCCTTTTCCATCAATTGTATTTACTACATGTGGTGGAATTTCTTCCTCATCAGATGAATATTGGTTTAATTCATACTGATAGTGTTGTAATATTGTTTCATTTTCCAAATACGTAGTTTGTATTTGTTCAATGAGTTTATTACGTTCTGAAATAGTTAATATTGGATCTTTGTATAGATGTCTCCAATAGTCTAATATTTCACGAACGTTTATATATTCGGTGTAATTAAATTCTTGTGTTTGAAGAGCTTTATTTCTTCCGAACCATAATATAACCTAGAAATTTTGTTATCCCCTGGATTATTCATTCCAGTTTGTTCTGGATTTTGATTATCTATTTTGTTTAATAGATTTTCAATTTGTTGTTTAGTCTCCTCTTTTAGATCTAAATTTGTAACCGTTTCGAGTTGACTAATTTTTTGATCTACTTTGTTTAAGTTGAATTCAATACAATCTAATTTTTTCTCTACATAATTTTGATTAACGACCTGATGTCTTTCAGTTCATTTTACCCAACTAAAAACTATATCAGTTAAGCTATTTAACGTAGTACTAATTTTACTAATATCATTTTCAGATTTTTTTATCTATATGCAAACTATGATTATACATAGACTCATCTTTTTGTAACCATGATACTAAACATTGTAAATTAATATTATCATTATTTTGTCCATCTTTTCCAGATTCCATTGGTACCTAAGACCTCCTATTATATGTTGTTTCAGGTGCCTAAAATCGGTTTTCCTAATGCCGATTGCTATCTACAGTAGCTTTTTGGCAAACAGAAATATGGGCTTTGAAACAATAATAGGGATATGGGTTTTATGAAAACTTTAAAGATTTTCAAAATAACTCTTTTTTTTTCTTTTTCTTTTTTTTTTCAAAAGATTAACACACTTATTTATATAGAACTAAGATTAAACGGTATTTCATACAACAATTATTGCGGCACTTAATTCCAATAACTTTATGTTTTACCCTAAAATTTTCTCCAGCAACATAAGTTCTGTGATGGAGTATAATAGTTTTTACTTTAACATTCATATGAGCATAACAATATAAACATAATGAGAATACTAACAAAATGGTAGAATACTAACCTTTGATAATAAGAAGTAACAAAGCTCTGATGATCGATCGAGATATCAGCCCAGTTTCTGCATATTACAACCTACGGGTTTAACACTTCTTTCTCATCAAAACCAACATAAATCAATCCAAAAATTCTCCTACTTAATCGTAATTGACATAGTAAGGTATATGATCAAATTCTAACAATCAAACAACCTAAATTCATCAATTAGTTTGGATTAAATCACATCCTTCCCAAAATTCTCATATTTTAATATTTCTCCCATAAAATTATAAGAACCCAGATTTCTTCCATCAATTGAAACCAAATTTCGTGGATTAAAACCTTTGTATAGAAAGAGATTTATTCTATTTAATTCTCATGTACAGAATTAAATTACAACTCTATAGTTTATCATCGGAACATGCAAATTCTGAGATCCTAATTATCCTATCTAGCCTGGATATTTTAAGCATCAAAATAAATCAAGATTTTCACTTGCCTTAGTTATGTAGGTCTGAACCTTTGGTGATGATGGTGTAGGATTTCTTCCTCATTTTTTGGTGACTTTTTGGTGGTGGTGCTGGTGGCAGAAGGTGGTTAATCCCCTTTGGTTTGCCCTAAAAGACTCTTCCCTTTTCTAAGCAACCTCTTCTTCTCCCAAGGAACCTTTCACTCTCTCTCACACAAAGACCTCTCAAATATTTTGTGATGAGATGGAATGACCCTAGGTTCCTTTAACCCAACACCTTTATAATAAGACAAAACACGAAATTACTATTCATCTCCCAAGTAAAATGACTAAAATGCCCCTTCGGGGTGTCCTTTCATCTCTCGCTTGACCCGAGACCCAAATCCAAAACCCGAATAGACTTTTCTAACTATTTTGACCCTTCCGGACGCAACGACGCACTCAAAATGACCATAAGGTTGATATAAAATATTGTTTCTTTTTTATTCAATTAAATTGTTCCCGATGCGTCCCATACCGCGTCTCGACTTAATTTCCATTATTACCGTATTAGTAACTCACAGCGATATAAATGTCATCATATTCATATATTACTTATATATCACTAAGAATTACTATAATCTCTAGTAATATTAAATCCGAATTAATTCCAATTAATTATTTCCTAATTAATTTCAATTAATCCCCATTAAGTTTTAATTTATTGCATAATAAAAGTTATTAAAACTTACGGGGTTTTATAGATTTTAAGATTCAAGTTGTGAAAGAAATGTGTAGGGTGCACGCTAGAGATGATATAATGCCAAAAATATTGATATTTGCTAAAATATTCAAGTCTTGCAAAAAATGGGTTTTAAAGAAGACAAATCATAAATGGGTCTTTTATGAATATAATGGATATTTTACCTTGAGATATAGGAGAAAGCATAAAAAATATAAACCCATGATATATACCTTGTTTAGTGCATTTTTGAGGAATTTCTAGGCTTAAAATCCTCATTGACATGTGTAGAATCATGTGGTAAGAGAGAAAATGGCATTTTAGACTTGATAAATTATGATGAAATGAGTCTTATGAGCAATAATTAAATGTAGAAAAACATCCCTAATTATGTGCTATAAATATTGTTAGAATGAAGAAAATGGTATTTGAAGTCACATGTGACAATAGGGCAAGTTAAGGACATTTGGGTAAAAATGGTCTTGAATGACAAAATATATTTTATGTGGTATAACATAAAATGAGAAACATAATTTTTGACATAAAATGGATGTTTGGAAAGGAAAATATTGGGTTTTAGTGCTATAATGAATTAAATATATTTTTCACAAAGTAATGATAAAAGAAATGATAAAATGATAATTTTGACTACCTTGAGGGTCCTAATGGTCGGACTCCTCATTAGACCTTATCGGTCAGTTTTTGGTGAGAAATGGATAAAGTTGATGAATGGCATGTGACAAGGTCATATGGTGATATAAACTGTAGAAATGATGAAAATAATGTAATGACGGAATAATGTGGACATTAGCTAAAATGTTAACACGCGTTAATATGAACTCATATAACACCGGGATAATTAAAAAGGACTCGAGCTCAAGGTGAAAGACCCAAAATAATTGGCCAGAGCATATGGTAGCATAGCCGGAAGTGTGAATCCCATTAAATTATGCAGTTATTGGAAGATTTCGAAAAACCTAATAGAAAACATAAATTATAACGGTTGTGCTCGAAAATGAATAAGTAAGACAACCTAATGAAATGTGATAAAAGGAGATTAAAAGATAAAATGTGATAGTATTCTGTAGACCTGGTAAACGGTGGCGTAAAATAGTTAAGTGTGAGTTTCAGCTCATCGCTCAGGTGTTTGCATCGTAGTTGCATTAATACTAGCTAAATTGTTAAACGTTTTCGAAATTGATTAAAATACATGTTATATGTATAGTATTTTTGGTATAAACAGTATAGCTTAGTATTACCCACCCTACTGAGCGTTCGCTAATCCTTGCTTTTTATATTAACACCCCAACCCCAGGTACCGCCAGAAGGGACGTCGAAAAGGACGCAGGTAAGACCCCAGAGGGCAATCAATGTTGTTAGTGCTTTGTCATTTTAGTAAAATCATGGTTTGGAAATTTGATGAATTTGGGATTTTTAAATATTGTATTCGATCCTTTAGCCATAGTTTGTAATAATACAAGGATACATATGGTTTAATTCTTATTTAATTAACATTGTGCACTAAACCGAATTTTATAAATAAATCTTGTTAATTGACTTAATTACGTAAAGTGGTCACCCCTTTTCCAACTTAGAAACTATAAATTAATCTCTAATAAATGGTGCAATAAAAAGGGTTTTTCTTAAGTAATAAAAATTGGACCTGCCCTTCCCCCTTTAACTCCTTGACTCGATGTGGATTGACCTAACATTGACCCAAACCTAGGTCGAGGTGTTATAAATTGTATCAGAGCAATAGGATCCTCGGGTGTGACGATGTGTTTCATTTTCGTAATACGCTTTCCTTATACATTTTTGCTTAATTAATGATTTAGTTACTATATAGTAAATCGCTTTTGCTACTGTTTTCAATTCGTATCATTGTGTATTGAACTCTTTTTGTGTAGATGCCTCCACTTTGCGGTATATCTAGTGGTTCGGGTACTAGCGATCTTAAATGCATGGAACAAGCCATGCGCCATCTTTCCGACTCCCTCATGCAGCATCAGCGGGCTAACCGCAGTGGGACCATTGAGAGTACCACCTATGCCTCCATTCTAAAGGAGCCCATAGAGCTTAACCCACTCATCTTTAACGGGGCATCTGCCACCGATGCTGCAGAAGAGTGGCTCTATGAAGTCATCAGGGTAATGTAGATTCTTGATGTACTTATTGGGCACAAAGTAAAGATCGCCATATTCCAGCTCACGGAGCAAGCACATTGCTAGTGGAGCTCCTATTCTCCTAATACTAGTGAGACTATTGATTGGGGTAGCTTCAGGGTTGCCTTCCTCGATAGGTACTTTCCCCGGGCATTCAAGGATGCCAAGAAAGATGAGTTACTTTAGCTGATATAGGGGAAGACCTCTCTGAATGAGTACCCAGTGAAGTTCGAAAGATTTTGTAAGTATATCGATGATGTGTAGATTAGATAAGATCAAGACGATGAGTTTGTTTATTAAGGGCCTTAACCTGGGCATTCGATGAATCCTGGTAGGTATGGATCTGCCAAACTTTATGAATAAGGCTATTTGGTTAGATCTTGATGTTGAGGATGGAAAGCCCATCAAGAAGAAGAGGAGGGAGTCTAGTGGGTCCCAAGGCGACGGTCACAAAAGTCTCAGGGCGGGGCTTGAGGTTTCTTTACAAATCTAAAGGCCACCATAGGGGTTGGTTCTCCATTATCTCAATGCACCAGTGATCATAATCTTATATCCCCCACAGAGAAGACTTATTTTTCTTGTGTGTCCTCCGATAATTTTAAGAGACATTATCCATAGAGAACTTTGAATAATTAACAGGGCAGTTAACAGACTGTTAATTTTGTGTCGTGCTGGAGTTCCAGTTACACAAGCCCCACCCTGTAGCAATTATAACAGTTCTCCTCGGGCTATCACCAGCCCGTGAGGTATAGTGTGGATGGTTCACATCCAAGTCAGGGACAGGGTAGCTCTAGGCCAGTGCAGGTGCTCGACAGTCACAGTAGCAGGTTCAACCCCCGACGAGCTTATGCCTTATCTTAGTTTGTTTCACCTTCCGACAATCCATTGATAATAAAAGGTATGATTCTTTAGTATAGTTAATGGGTTAAGGCATTTTTTGATTCTGGCGCATCACACTCTTTCATTTCAAGCTTCTTGGCATTCAGTTTGGGACTAGAAGTAGAGTAGTTTCGTCTTCCAATCTTCATAGGGCTTCTAATCGGGGGAGAAATAGTTCTCGATAGGGTCTGCCATAGGTGTGTGGTTATTACTGGAGATTATGTGCTGGAGTATGATTTGATCTTTATGGACATGGACGAATTAGAGGTAATCCTTGGTATGGGTTGGATATCATGTTTCGAAGATGTCATCGAATGTCATCGACACAGTGTCTTAGTATCACTTCTGGACGAGTCTCGCCATCGCTTTAGTAGTGAGTAGGGCATCGATTATCCCTATAAGTTTTCTATCGTGCATGAGCAAAAGCGGTATTTTGGATAGTTAAGTAGTATGGTGGCTTAGGATGAGCCGGATGGTATGATATTAGACTACCCGGTGGTGCAGGAGTTTCCTAATGTGTTCTTGAAATCTTCCTGGGTTACCTCCACACTGAGAGGTGGATTTTACTATAGATGTACATCAAGGCATCTCGACTATCTCTATCCCACCTCACAGAATGGCTTTGACGGATTTACAGGAGTTGAGGGTTCAGTTAGAGGAGTTAATTAGTAAGGACTTCATTCGCCCTAGTGTATCCCCGTGGGGAGCTTTAGTCCTCTTTACAAAGAAAAAGGGAAATTCTCTTTGACTTTGCATCGACTACAGTTGAATAGGGTGACGGTGAAGAACAAGTATCATATGCCTCGTATTGACGACTTGTTCGATCAGTTACGCGGGGCGAGTAGATTTTTAAAGATTGACCTTCAGTCTGGGTGCCACCAATTACGCGTCAGGGAAGAGGATGTCCCTAAGATGACATTATAGACTCAGTATAGTTACTACGAGTTCTTAGTGATGCCTTTCAGTTTGACTAATTCCCCGACAACATTTAGGGATCGAATGAATCGTAATTACCGTCCCTACCTATATTGGTTTGTGGTGGTCTTCGTGGTCAACATATTGGTCAATTAGGCATCGTGTATTGACCCCGAGGAGCACCACCGCACGACATTACAAGTTCTTTGAGAGAACCAATTGTACGCTAAATTCAGTAGTACGAGTTCTGGATGGAGGAGTTCAAGTTCCTTAGCCATGTAGTTTTCGGCGAGGGCATTTCTATCGATCCTTCCAAAGTGAAGGTCATCCTAGGATGGGATATGATGAGGATAGTTATAGAAGTGCATAGCTTCTTGGGTTTGGACTATTACTACCACAAGTTCGTATAAGATTTCTCGAGGTTCGTTATGCCCCTCATGATATTGACTCAGAAGGATGTGCACTATGAGTGGTTGGAGGATTATGAGTCGACCTTTCAGAAGCTGAATGTTAGGTTAACTTTCTCTCCCGATCTTATCCCCCATGAGCATAGCAGAGGTTATACCGTGTATTGTGATGCTTCGGAGTCAAGGCTTAGTGCGGTGTTGATGCAAAATGGGTAGGTATTATCTTATGCATCCCGATAGTTGAAGGTGAACGAGAGGAAATACCCCACCTATGATTTGTAGCTAGATGCTGTGGTATTTTCACTTAAGAGCTGGAGGTATTATCTGTATGGGAAATGATTTGTGGTGTTTTTTGATCAAAATAGCCTTCAGTACATCTTCACACAACGTGATCTTAATCTCCATTAGAGGTAATGGATTGAATTGATAGAGGACTACGACTTCTCATTGGAGTATCATCCCGATAAGGCCAATGTGGTGGCCGATGCTCTTAGCTAAAAAGTCTAGTCTCACCCTTGGGGTGATGAGGTGCCATCGAGTGAAATTATTCGGTGAGTTACAGAAGTTTGATTAGCACGTCCAGCAAGGTTCTGATAGGGCATACCTTTATGATGTGGTAGCTAGACTACTCATTTAGCAAAAATTTCTTGATGCCAAGTCATGTGATCTAGAGTTTGTTCAGTTTCAAGACCGTATTCAGAATGGGAAAGTGTTCGACACTCTTACCGTGGATAAGGATGGTGGGTTACGACACAATGATCGACTGAGTTTTAGGATGAGGTGATGACAGAGGCCTATCACTCATGCTTCAGCATACACCCCGATGCCACCAAGATGTATAAGGACATGTATAGAGAATTATTCCCGGCATGAAGGGAGATGTGGAGACGTATGTAGCCAAGTGCTACACTTGTCAGTAGGTAAAGGCCAAGCATAACTAGCCAGCAAAGCTATTGCAACCACTAGACATAGCAAAGTGGAAGTGGGAGCATATCACAATGGATTTTATCATAGCGTTACCACTATCTGAGAGTGGTCATAATGTTGTATGGGTTATAGTGTATTGACTCACGAAGTCTGTACACTTATTGCTGATCAAGGTCACGGATAGTGCGGCTAAGTTGGCGGGGTTATATGTTTGAGAAATAGTCAGACTTCACGATGTACCACTCTCGATCATCTTAGATAAGGATACTCGATTTGTATCTCAGTTTGGAAGAAGTTCCAGCAGTAATTAGGTACTGAGCTGAATATGAGTACTACATATCACCCTGAGACTGATGGACAGTCAGAGCGAACCATCGAGATTTTTGAGGATATGCAGAGAACTTGTGTTCTCGACTTTCAGGGTAGCTAGGCAAAAAATCTAGATCTGGCAGAGTTCGCCTACAATAACAGTTATCAAGACAACATTGAGATGGCTCCCTATGAGGCTCTTTATGGGAGGCCATGTTGTTCTTAGATTTGTTGGGCTGAGGTGGGTGAGAAATATCTCACCAATTCAGAATTGATTTAAGAGATGACGGAGAAGGTTTGGGCAATTCGTCAGAGAATCGTGATGGCACATAGTTAGTAAAAGAGTTACGACGATAATCATCGAGTACCCCTAGAGTTTTGGCTAGGTGACCATGTAATGCTAAAGGTTAGATCAAGTACTGGTAATCAACGATTCGGGTAGAAGGGGAAGATGGCCTCATGGTACATCGGCCCCTTTAAAATCTTGGAGTGGATTGGGGGTGTGTCATATCTCTTGGAGCTACCTCCACAGTTGTCCTAAGTTCATAACGTGTTCCATGTCTCTATGATGAAAAAGTATCTTCATGATCCTCGACTTGTCATCGATTGGAACCTCATCAAGTTAGAGGAAGATGTCACGTTTCCCACGCAACTAATATTTATTGTGGACCGTAAGGACATGGTTCTTCTCAACATGGTCATCCCCTTTGTAAAGGTTCCTTAGGAGTTTCAGGGCGTTGCAGGTTCTACTTGGGAACGCAAGTTGGAGATGAGGGAGAAGCACCCGAAGATCTTTCCCTAGTTGGTTATTCTTTTTTCCAGGACAAAATCTCCTAAGGTGGAGAGAATGTAATACTCGTGCCCTTAATTTTATCTCTTTCTTTGTAAAGTTATAATTATGAATGAATAATGAGATTTAATCATCACTGTAGCATTCGTGCTTGTCAAATTGCAGTTTTAATAATGTCAAGTTTGAACCTAGGAAAAATAAAAGTTGTTTAAACGAGGGGTCATTCTCATTCAAATGAGGCTTCTGATAACTTGAGTTTAATCCATTCCTCACGTGCACTAAAATCTCATTAGAACCTCTCGCTGTAAGTGTCGTTTGAATGAATGAGCAATCAAGTTATAAGATGAGAGTGAGGGTGGGTCTTACCTATCATTTTTCTTCAACATATTTTCTCTCTCTCTCTCTCTCTCTCTCTCTCTCTCTCTAAGTTCCAAGAAACCCATCTTCTTCCCAAAGTGTTTCCTCCATAACCACACCTTGCCACCACTTTGAAACATCAGTATACACCATTTCCAAGCTTTGTCCTTTACCTTCAAGCTTTTATTAAGGGTGGAAATGGGTAGAGCCAAAGCTTATAGGAGGAACTTTGGAGTTATTTTGAAGAGCTTTTGGAGCCTATGGAGCTAGAAACTTTCATCTTCATCCTCTTAGTGGTCTCCTCTTCAAACTATAAGGTAGGGTTTTCTTCTTCCTATGATTTAAAGGTTCTATCTATGAAAGAAATGTGTAGGATGCATGATAGAGATGATATAATGAAAAAAAGTGTTGATATTTGCTAAAATATTCAAGTCTTGCAGAAAAATGGATTTTTAAAGAAGACAAACCCTAAATGGGTTTTTTATGAACAAAATGGCATTTTTACCTTGAAATATGGAAGAAATCATGAAAAATATAAACCCGTGATTTACATCTTGTTTAGTGCATTTTTGAGGATTTTCTAGGCTTGAAATCCTGATTGACATGTGTGGAATCATGTAATAAGATGGAAAATGGCATTTTAGACTTGATAATTTACAATGAAATGGATTTTATGAAGAACTGATCAAATGAAGAAAAACAGCCCTAATTTTGGTTATAAGTATTGTTAAAATAAATGATATTTGAAGTCACATGTGATAATAAGGCAAGTTATGGACATTTGGATAAAAATGGTCTTGAATGACAAAATATATTTTCTGAAGTAAAACATAAAATGATAAGCATGATTTTTGATATAAAATCATAAAAGGGATGTCTAGAAAGGAAAATGTTGGGTTTTAGTGCCATAATGAATTAAATATATTTTTCACAAAGTTATGATGAAAGAAAGGATTAAATGATAATTTTGGCAAGCTTGAGGGTTCTAATGGTTGGACTCTTCATTAGACCTTATCGGTTGGTTTTTGATGAAAAATGAATAAAGTAGAAGAATGACATGTAACAAGGTGAAATGATGATATAAATCGTAGAAATGATTAAAACGGTTTAGTAACGGAATAATGGGAGATTAGCTCAAATGTTAACACACATTAATATGGACTCGGATGACACCTAAATAATTAAGAAGTGTTCGAAGCCCTAGGGTAAAAGACCCACCAAAATCACTGGCCAGATTATATGGTAGCATAGTTGGTGGTGTGGAGCCCATTAAAGTATGCAATTATTGAAAGATTCTGAGAAAATATGATGGAAAATAAAAATGATAATGGTTGAGCTCGAAAATGAATAAGTAAGACAACCTAATGAAATATGATAAAAGGATATTAAAGGATAAAACGTGATAGTCTCTAGACCCGGCAAAGGGTTTCGTGAAACGATTAAGTGTGAGTATGAGCTAATCGCTCGAGTGCATTGCATAGTAGTTGCATTAATACTAGCTAAATTGTTAAATGTTTTAGGAATTGATTAAAATACATGTTACATGTATAGAATTTTTAGTAGAAAATTTATAGCTTAGTATCACCCACCCCGCTGAGCGTTCGCTCACCCCTTGATTTTATATTAACGCCCCCACCCCCATCCCATGTACCTCCAGTATGGACATAAAAAAGGACACGGGTAATGCCCCATAGGGAAATCAATGTCATTAGTGCTTTGCCATTTTAGTAAAATCATGGTTTAGAACTTTGATTAATTTGGGATTTTTAAACATTTTTATTCGGGCCTTTGTCCATGATTTTTAATAATACAGGGATGCGTGTGGTTTAATTCTTATTTAATTAACATTGTGGACTAAATTGGATTCTTACAAATAAATCTTTTAAATTGACTTAATTACGTAAAGTGGTCACCATTTTCCAACTTAGAAACGGTAAATTAATCTTCAATAAATGGGCCATAAAAAGGGTTTTTCTTAAGTAATAAAAATTGGACTTTCACCTCCCCCATTAACTCCTTGACTCGGTGCGGGTTAACCCAACGGTGACCCAAATCCCAGTCGGGGCGCTACATGAAGGGTATTTACTTGATGAGAAGACTATAACGTTGGGACCAGTACAACTTCAACAAATACGTCGATGGGTATTATTTGGACTTAATGTTGACGGGCTACATGATTACTATAGTTTTGAGTTGTTTCGTTTGTTACTAGTTAAAAATTAAATAACATCTTGAGTTATAATTACTTAGATCAAGCTATATATTAAAGCGAGTATGAAGAATCATTAAAATTCATGTCTCGTGCTAAAGGGAATGGTATTGAAATGACAGAAGTGGAGAAAGAAACTTATTTTATCCCTTGGTTATCCAAGAAGGTGATTTAATAAATTTTATTGTTTTTAGGTATTTTTCACACAACACCTTGAGTTAGTAATGTATATTGACATAACCCCCTAACATTACCATCAAGTTAAAATACACTATCATATTATGGGGTTATTGTAACACCCCATATTTTTAAAGATTTTTTTAATTATGGGATTAATTTAATTTAATTTAAAATGGAAAATTAATCCGGAATAAAAATAAATATTAATTAGAGAGACAAGGATAAATATCTATTTATGTGAATTATATGGAATATTACTTAGTGAATGAGTAATAAATGATCACGAATATATAAAAGTTATCGCGACGAAAAATACGACAAGTAACAATAATCTAGCCGGGACACGCGTGTTAGTCGTGTTGGGACTCAATTTAATGAAATATTATTTTTAAGTCATCCAAATGATCATTTCGAGTGCGCCAATGTGTCTAGAAGGCCGAGATAGTCAAAAATCTACTCGGGAGTTTAGTTTGGGTCCCGGGGCACTTTTAGGCCAAACCGGCACCCCTGAGGGATATTTTGGTCAATTGTATTTTTGGAGAAATAATACGTATGAATTTTCTAAGTGTATATCATCTGATAAGATAAGGGAGTTAGGGTTAGAAACTTTTGAAACATACAGAGGCCACTAGAGGAGGAAGGAGAGTCCCCCCCCCCGCCCCCCAAAGGCTAGAACCACCATTCTTGCACCCCTTGCACCACAAATGCCGCCGTTGCGTACATAAGAGGAAGAGAAACACAACCATACCCATCATCCACAACAGGTCAGACCTACTATTATTGATGTAAATTGATGATTTACTGATTCTTGTACGTTAGAAATCCTGCTGTAAAGCAGCGTGCCCTATATCTGGGAGGACCGGTCGACCGGGTTCCCAGGGCCAATCAACCGGGGTCTGGGTGGCTGGGTGCACTGGATGGTGAGGGGAATGTTATATATATATATATATTTATATATATTTATTATAATTTACTATTTGGGAGAAACTTTAAATGTGAATATGCTGGTCATACAAACTCGGATTTGCGCACCGTTCACGGCCACGCATAGCTAGTTAATGGAGTACGCTGTCATAATGATTAAATAATTTATCCATAAATTAGGAAAGGTTTAAAATGCCCTTGAATTATAAATAATGACAAAACGTTCCCAAAATTGAAATATAAAATTATAAGGACCTAGTGAGACCAATAGGAACCTATTCGAGTATATAGGAGATGAGAAGTATAATCCTATGGTTAAAATAACAAATGGCGGGGAGGTAGCTATTTAATATGGGACATAGAAATTACGAACGGACTCATGAATACTTGGCATATATATAATTGTGTGAATTATATATATATATATATATATATATATGCATGGTATGAATACCTATCGATGATTAATTATGTGTAATGGACATACATACGATACTTGCTATCACGAGAGGTTCTTGCATCGTGGGCAGTCTTATCCTGATGGCCCATTTAGGGGGATCTTAGACTCGTACCATGGAGCATAGAACTTAAGGTTGAGCATTATTTGTGTGAGCAATGGTGTGACCGGTCATTTGGATGCGCTAGGTATGTACGCAGTCTAAAGACTTAGGACTATGTTCGCCTCCAATGTATATGTGTTTGTATTTATGGTTCAAGAGTGCGTCTGGACCGATAGTCCTTTATTTAGTACGAGATGTACCGGGACTTGATATCAAAGTATATATGACCCGCAGCTGAGCCTAGGGGTGTTGTATTAGTGTATATAT
Organism: Sambucus nigra; assembly: GCA_949130495.1. Lineage (NCBI taxonomy): Eukaryota > Viridiplantae > Streptophyta > Magnoliopsida > Dipsacales > Adoxaceae > Sambucus > Sambucus nigra. Next base: position 351,000,148 of record OX422221.1, read on the forward strand.
ATATATATATATATATATATATATATACACTTGTGATGTAATCTACTGTGTGAACTTAGTAGATAATAAAGATAGTGAAATCTGAGATAGTTTAAGTATGTAAATACTTAACTTCTAAATAAGAAATTATTACGTGAGTTAAATAGACATGATAACAATCAATGATGCATTACGAGAGAAATGTGGGTGGTCACTATGAGTAATAGTTTAAAAAAGGCTAACGTATTCGAGCTTGTTAGTTGTGATAGCAATGACTAGAATTGGTTAGAAGTACGTTAGGCGTGCATACTAGTTGAGAGATGAGATTTCTCAAGTGATAGTTGGGAAACTAACATGTTTATTATATCTGCTGTTAAGCATTTTAAATACTTGCTAAAATGTTTTAAACTGTTTTCTACTCGGACTTTGGCCCGATTCTTACAAATCTATTTTCTCTTGTGCAAATTACTTTAGGTGTCGAGACATAGGGACGCCCAGCTTGGGAGTTCACTGTCGCTCGACGTGTTGCAGCTGTTGTGGAAGTTATGGGTCCTCGATATTAGACACCTCCACTCTTATTTATTCGGTCTCCTATTGCAGTAACTTCAATTAGGGCATACCTCCCATTTCTAGTCATTCATTATTTCAGAGATATTGTACCCATTTATTTCAGTTTGTTGGATTCGATTGTATTTAAAAATTTATTATGTTGGGGTTTGTGGCTGGAGTGTTTTATCCAGTCTCATCTGATTATTCAGACATTCATTATTTATCTTGTGGATTTAACGCAGTTTATTATTTAATTCAATTTGTTGTATAATAATTAACGAGGTTTAAAATTTGACACTAGCTTAATTAATTATTAGGTGATTAGTAATTAATGTGTGTCGACAGTGACGCTAAGAACGAATCGACTGTATATTCTGTTTAATTTTAATAAAGGACTGATCACTCTATTTTTATTTAGGTGGGGTGTCACAGGTGCTATCAGAGTATCAAGTTTTAGAGTCTTTAGGATCTGTACGGCTTATTATGCTTTCAGCGTAGCGTCCTTTGATGTAGATCCCTATTATTAGGTTGTTGCATTCATGATTATGTGTTTACGTCTTAAACTATTTTAATATTAATTGAATTATTGACTTATAAAATTCTTTCTCTTTTCAGATGCCTCCTAAATGTGCACCATGGGCCACCAGGAATGCCCAGTCAGAGTCTGAGCCAGCTCCGGCCCAGGGTACCATGAATGCTACAGAGGTTGCCACTATAGTTGCACAGGCGGTTAATACAGCATTAACAGGTGTAGGTAGTGACACCAACCCAGGCACATGTGTTCCCTTCTGCTTGGGAGCGAGTTAGGGATGCCTTTCAAAGGGCACATCCTCTAGAGTTTTTAGGGAGTTTCGACGTTGTTACATCTAGCCAATGGAAGAAAGATATCTAGAGGTACCTAAGAATGTATGAGTGCATGGAGGTTGAGAGACATATACTAGCCATGTTTCAGTTAGTCGGGGCGGCGTTGCAGAAGTGGGAGTCCACTACCACTGCAGAGGATCAAGATAATATGACTATACAGGATTTCTGGGTGCGGTTTGACTACAAATATTTACCATCTGCCGTCCAGTCTGAGATGAGGCGGCAATTGTTAGACCTCACCCAGGAGGGGAGGACTGTTACAGAGTATAAGGAGGAGTTTATGAGGCTGACTAATCTGGTGCCAGAAGAGGTACCGACTGAGGAGAAGAAGATACAGTTGTTTACTGACGAACTTACTTTGAGGATCAAGTAGCATCTTCTGGGTAATATTTCCCTAAAGACCAACACTGATGTTTTAAATGTTGCATTGCTACATTATCAGGACCACCGCTTCCATGTTAAGGGAAGCAAGCGAGCAGAAGAGTCCATCCAGCAGCGCAGGATGCGGGGAGGCAGTGCAAGAAGGGCATAGTCAGCTCAAGATCAGTCCAGAAAGGGTGAACAGATTTCCCAACAGGGAGATTTTGCTAACTGTTTCCAATTCGGAGGTTTCAAACAGGGTCAGAGTGGTTATAGACATGGACATCAGGGCCAGCAGGGACATCAGGGTCAAGGGAGGGGTGGCAATGGCCAATAGGGACGAGGTCAACAGGGGCAGGGAGGAGGAAATTTTACAGGTTGATGTTTCATATGTGGTAAGAATGGCCACAAATGTCAGGATTTTCCCGACAAGGGCAAGTTTCCATAGCAGCAGGGTGCTCACCAGGAGTCCCAGAGGCCTATATTTCATGCAACCCTTCTAGGGCCACCATGGATGCCAGCACTACCTACCATTATCATAGGCCCACCTCAACAGGGACAGTTACAGTATGGGCATGTATATAATGTCTACCAGGTATCAGTTCCTCAGGCACCACCCACAGTCGAGGGTATATTTTCTATCCAGACGACTTTGGGGTGTATTTTGTTTGACACGTGGGCTTCACACTCTTTTATTGCCACTATATTTGCATGATCCGTGGGACTATTAAACACAATCGATAGTACAGTTACATGGGTAGACTCGTCGTTAGGGAATGGCACTCTTATTTTCTTTATGTGTCGGGGTGTTAGAATGGATATTGGGAGACTCATTTTACCTCCCGATATGCTTGTGTTAGATATGTCAGAGTATGACGCCATTGTTGGCATGGATTGGCTAGTCGCGTATAGGTCCATGATTGATTGTTGTAGTGGCAGCATTGTGTTTGCCATACCAAGTCACGAGATGTTTTTGGTGCGATGCCTTGTCCCGAGGGAGGCTCGTCCACCCATTTGTATTATATAGAGGATGAGAATTCTAAGGAGGTGGTGATTCCCTTAGATTCTATTCCCGTCACATGTGAGTTCGCCGATGTGTTCCAGGAGATATCGGGTTTATCGCCTAGTAGGGAGATATAGTTTGTGATAGATTTGACGTTGGGTACTTGGCCAATATCCCACGCACCGTATCGTATGTTTCTTGTGGAGATGAGGGAGTTACGAGACCAGATTGAGAAGCTTTTGGGACAGGGATTTATTCGTAGGAGTACCTCACCCTGGGGAGCTCAAGTGCTATTTGTAAAGAAGAGAGATGGGTCTTTGAGATTATGTGTTAACTGCCGGGAGTTAAATAAAGTCACGATATGGAATAAATATTCGTTGCCTCGAATCGATGACTTATTTGATCAGTCAAGAGGTGTTGCCTAATTATCTAAGATAGACTTGTGGTCAGGGTACAATTAGTTGAGGATCAGATAGCAGGATATGTCTAAGACTGCATTTCTGACGAGGTACGGATCTTACGAGTTTTGAGTTATGCCATTCGGGCTATCCAACACTCTAGTTGTGTTCATAGACTTAATGAATAGGGTGTTCAGAGAGTTCTTAGTTCACTTTGTCATTGTCTTCATAGATGACATCCTAATTTATTCCCGGACTAAGGGGGAACATGCCGAGCATCTGTGTCAAGTTTTGTAGACACTTTGTGAGCATCAGTTGTATGCTAAGTATGAGAAATGTGGATTCTGGCTTAAGGAAGTACATTTCTTGGGGCATATCATATCAGATAGGGGGATATCGGTGGATCCTAGTAAGGTGTTAACAGTGAGGGAGTGGGGATAGCTCATGACATCGATAGAGATACGCAATTTCTTGGGTTTAGCCAGGTATTACAAACGATTTATTCATAGATTCTTGAAGATTATGGGTTCGTTGATAAACTTGACTCGCATGGGGGTACCGTTCATTTGGGATAATACTTGTTAGTTAGCGTTTGATGAGTTGAAGGATAAGTTGACATCAGTACTAGTTCTATCACTTCCCAAGCTGGGAGTGAAGTATCTCGTATATAGTAATGCGTACCTACAAGGACTGGGAGGTGTACTTCAACAAGAACACCAGGCTATAGCTTATGCTTGCCGCAAGCTTAGGCCTCACGAGAGGAGTTACCCCACCCACGACTTGGAGTTGGCAGCAGTCGTGTTTGCTCTGTGAACTTGGAGACATTACTTATTGGGGGAGAGGTTCCGTCTATTCACAGATCATAAGTCACTGCAGTACTTGTTCACTCAAAGAGAGTTGAATATGCACCAGCGCAGGTGGCTTGAATTTGTGAAGGATTATCAGTTCGATATATAATACCACCCAAGAAAGGCTAATGTGGTAACATATGTGTTGAGCCGTAGGGCAGCATGCGAGGTGGTCGAGATATGGAAAGTGAAGCGAAAGGAGTTGGGATATTAGGATTCGGTTGCCCGATCGTTTATGTCAGTTATGACCGTTAGACTCGATATTGTCATGAGAGTGGTACAGGCACAGGTAGCAGATCCATTTTGTTAGGAGTGGATCAAACATCTCCTAGCTAGAGGATCGAAGTCTTACTCAATGAGTTCGGAGGGAGGCTTGCACTTTAATAGGAGATTTATTGTTCCATAGGGGGAAGACTTGCGACACGCAGTGATATCAGAGTCGCATGGATCTAAATTTGCGGTACATTCTGGTGGGGATAAGTTGTACTAGGATATAAGGCGATAATACTGGTGGAGTGGGATAAAGAGAGACATTTTCGAGTTTGTCTCGAAGTGTGCCACCTTCCAGCTAGTAAAGGTGGACCACCAGAGGCCAGTAGAGTTGCTACAACCGTTAGAGATCCCTATGTGGAAATGGGAGAGAATTTCCATGGATTTCATTATCAGGTTGCCCACTTCATAGAGAGGTCACGATTCAACATGGGTAATAGTTAATCGGCTGACCAAGGTAGCTGTGCCGGTTCAGACTGATTATACTTCGGGACAGTATTCCCAGATTTTTTTCACCGAGACAGTGCGGTTGCATAGAGTACCTTGAGATATCATGTCCGATAGGGACAAGACTTTCATATCTCAATTTTGGGAGAGTTTTCAAGAGGCTTTGGGTACTGATTTGTGGTTGAGTACAACGTATCACTCGTAAATGGATGGGTAGACAGAGAGGACCAATCAAATGTTAGAGGATATGTTGCGGATGTGTATCCTTGATTTTGGAGGACGTTGGGAGCAGTATCTTCCACTGGTGGAGTTCGCGTACAATAACTCTTATCAGTTTACTATTGGCATACTCCATTTGAGGCATTGTATGGTAGGCCTTGTGATTCTCCTACTTATTGGCTAGAGGTGGGGGATGACAAGATACTCGGACCAGAGTTGATTCAGGATACTTCATCCAAGATTGAGATGATTCGGATTTGCATATGGGTAGCCCGGGACAGACAAAAGAGCTACGTTGATGCCAAGCGATTCTTTCAAGAGTTTAGTGTGGGGGACCAGGTATTGCTACGTGTATCCCCTATGAAGGGGATAATGAGATGCGAGAAGAAGGGGAAATTGGCGTCAAAGTACGTTGGACCATTTCCTATCATCGAACGGATTGGGCCAATGGCATATAGACTTGGGTTGTCGGAGCATTAAAATAGGATTCATGATGAGTTCCATATTTTTTCGTTGAAGAGGTATCTCCGTGATGAATTAGATTATACTCATATCACGTTAGAGGAGATTAACTTGCAGCCCGATAGTTCATATAAGGAGAGATCAATGGAAATCGTAGACCATAGAGAGAGGAGGTTGAGGGCGAAGGTAGTTCCACTTGTGCGTGTCCAGTGGGAACATCATAGTGTCGAGGAGACTACTTAGGAGCACGAGGATGAGATGCGTGAGAAATATCCAGGTTTGTTTACTCCATGTATAATTTTTTTTTAGAATTTTGGAACGAAGTTCCGTTATAAGGGGGGAAGTATGTAACACCCCATATTTTAAAATATTTTTTCAATTATGGGATTAATTTAATTTAATTTAAAATGGGAAAATAATCCAGAATAAAAATAAATATTAATTAGTGAGACATGAATAAATATTTATTTATGTGAATTATATGGAATATTACTTAGTGAACAAGTAATAAATGATCATGAATATATTAAAATTGTCGCGAGGAAAATACGACAAGTAACAATAATCTAGTCGGGATGCACATGTCAGTCGTGTTGGGACTCAATTTAATGAAATAAAAAGTGAATTATTTATAAGTCATCCAAACGGTCATTTTGAGTGCGCCAATATATCTGAAAAGGACGAGATAGCCAGAAAAGTCTACTCGGGGTTCAGTTTAGGCCAAATCGGCACCCCTGAGGGGTATTTTGGTCAATTGCATTTTTGGAGAAATAATACCTACGAATTTCCTACGTGTATATCATCTAATAAAAGAAAGGATTTAGGGTTAGAAACTTATGAAACACACACAGGCCATTAGAGGAGGAAGGAGAGTCCCCCCCCCCGGCTAGAGCCACCATTCTGGCACCCCTTTCACCACAAATGGTGCCGTTACGTTGATCAGAGGAAGAGAAATGCAACCATACCCATCATCCGAAACGGGTCAGACCTACTATTAAAAAAGACGTGTTTAAACTTGCAAATTTATAGCATATATGATAACCATGTTAGTATAGGATGAATATTCACATGATTATATTGGAAATTGGGTAAATAATTGGAGAATTAAAATGTATTCTTGGATGATATTCATGTTAGGTTAAACTTCCTGATGCATGTAGAAAGAAATTCGTGAATTAAGTTTTCCCACATGTGTAGAAATTCTGGGTTTTGTATGTGTTCTTGAATAAAAGGATGAACTAGGGCTTTTAAATAAATAAATTGGAAAGTATAAAATTTATTGATGTAAATTGATGATTTACTGATTCTTGTACATTAGAAATCACTCTTACATGTTAGTATAATGTTTAGGATGATTGGTTGTGAGTTTGCGAATGAATCTTGGAGTTTTAGAGGTTAAAAATGGAGGAGAAAGGGTTTGGAAAATAAGGAAGACGCACCTGTTGTAAAGCAGCATGCCCCATATATGGGAGGACGGGTCGAACGGGTTCCCAGGGCTAATCGATCGGGGATCTGGGATGCTAGGCGCGCAGGCTGGTGAGGGAAATTAAATATATATTTTTTGTTATAATTTATTATTTGGGAGAAACTTTAAATGTGAATATCTTGGTCATACAAACTCGGATTTGCGCACCGTTCAGGGCCACGCGTAGCTAGTTTAATGGAGTACGTTGTCATAATGATTAAAAAATTTATGCATAAATTAAGAAAGGTTTAAAATTCCCGTGAAGTTGTAAATAATGACAAAACGTTCCCAAAATTGAAATATAAAATTATAGGGCCCTAGTGATACCAATAGGAACCTATTCGAGTATGTAGGAGATGAGAAGTATAATCCTATGATTAAAATAATAAATGGCAGAAGTAGCTATTTAATATGGGACATAGAAATTACGAACGGACTCATAAATACTTGGCACATATATAACTGTGTGAATTATATATATATATATATATATATATATATATATATATATATGCGTGGTATGAATACCTATTGATGATTAATTATGTGTAATGGACATACCTACGATACTTGCTATTACGGGAGGTTCTCATGTCATGGGCGGTCTTATCCTGATGGGCCATTTTGGGGGATCTTAGACTCGTACCTTAGAGCATAGAACTTAGGGTTGGGCATCAATTGCGTGAGCAATGGTGTGACCGGTCATTCGGATACGCTAGGTATGTGCGCAGTCCGATGGATTAGGACTATGTTCGCCTCGCACATGTGTTTGTATTTATGGTTCAAGAGTGATTCTGGACTGATAGTCCTTTATTTAGTACAAGATGTGTTAGGACTTGATAGCAAAGTATGTATGCACCGTAGTTGAGCCTAGGGGCTCCGTATATATATATATATATATATATTTGTGATGTAATCTACCGTGTGAACTTAGTATATAATAAAGATAGTGAAATCTGAGATAGTTTAAGTATGTGAATACTTAACTTCTAAATAAGAAATTATTGTGTGAGTTAAATAGATATGATAACAATAAAAAATGCATTATGAGAGAAATTTAGGTGGTCACTATAAGTAATAGTTCAAAAAATGCTAACGTATTCGAGCTTGTTAGTTGTGATAGCAATAACTAGAATTGGTTTGAAGTACATTAGGCGTGCACACTAGTTGAGAGGTAAGATTTCTCAAGTGAGACCCGGGAAACTAAGATGTTTATTATGTTTGCTCTTAAGCATTTTAAATACTTGCTAAAATATTTTAAACTATTTTCTACTAAGGCTTTGACCGGTTTCTTGCAAATCTATTTTCTCTTGTGCAAATTACTTTAGGTGTCCGGCCACTGGGACACCCAGCTTAGGAGTTCACTACTGCTTGTTGTGCTGCAGCTGTCGTGGAAGTTGCGGGTCCTCAATATTAGACGCCTCCACTCTTATTTATTCACTCTCCTGTTGTAGTTAGTTCTATTAGGGCATGTGCATTTTTAGTCATTCATTATTTCAGAGATATTGTACCCATTTATTTCAGTTGGTTGGATTCGGTTGTATTTAAAAATTTATTATGTTGGGATTTGTGGCTGGAGTGTTTTATCCAGTCTCATTTGATTATTCAGACATTCATTATATATCTTTTAGATTTAATTCAGTTTACTATTTAATTCAATTTGTTATATGATAATTAACGAGATTTTAGATTTGACACTAGCTTAATTAATTATTAGGTGATTAGTAATTAATGTGTTTCGACAGTGCTGCTAAGAATGAACCAACAATATATTCTGTTTAATTTTAATAAAGTACTGATCACCCGATATTTAATTGGGAGAGGTGTCACAATTATGTCAAAAAATCAATTTTTGTTAATATCTCCATTAAGTTCCCTTTGTAATTATGATTTGTTTCCATCAAACTGTTTTTGAAATCAGGAGAGATGAAGACAAATAAAAAATTGTGGAGATTAGTTCAAGGGATGCAATTCAAGGCTAAAACATATCAAAATATCGTGTTATTGGTTTCCTATTCTCTCCTAAACATCATGACGATACTGTTGTCACACGGGATAACGGTGTTTGCTTGAGGCATGGACACAATTTTGACCTAGAAAAAGTGATAAGAATCTCACAAATACTTGGAGTATGTGGTATAGAGTTATCAAACAAATAATTGAGTGGGAATATACCTTATTTAAGGAGGTGGTGTATATTATGATTGGGTGAGGGTAGAGGATAAGACTAATGCTTTAAGCTGTTTTCGAACTCCAACTAATTGATGGTAAATTTTGATAAGTTTAAAAGCGTTGATAATGAGTATGATGAGCCTGCCATTCTCGCATCCGAGGCTAGTCAAGTATTCTTCTTGAAAGATCTTAATAATCCTAATTGATGGGTGGTTATACATTCATTGAAGATATTGACCAATCAAGTGGACGATGTAGAGATACCAACAATATTCAAATCTATTCTTGAGATAAACCACATTTGGAAAGTTTGCTCAAGCAATACATCTCCATTTCACTATTTTAATATTTGCTTTTGGATATTGTAATCATTACAATCTATTTTGTTTTGGAAAAATGACTATATTTAATGAATGTGTTTTGCCCCACTGCTAATATATGAATTTTCTGGTGGTATGAAGCATTCAAGTACTTTTTCTTGATTCATTTAAATTTTAGTTCACATCCATGAAATGATCTACCGATTTCTATATATATATCTATCAATATGTTAATGATGTAGTAATTTGATAATTCAATACATATTATTTGTTGCTATATGTACTCATTCATTTTATATTTTATATTGATGACTGTTATTTCCATTGTTAGCAGTTGTTTTTTATTTTAGCAGCATTATTTTGGGCTTTATAGAGTGTAGGCGGAGGTTCAAAGCAACCATCATTAGGAAATGAGACACAACAATTGTCATCAGTTTTATAATAAACATCATCTGCTCCACAACAAGCTTTAGTAATGGAGGTTCGAAGTAACCATCTTCAAGTGCAAGTAAAAAGAAGTAAAAATAAATACAAAAGGCTAAGAAAATGGCATGTATGACACAAAATGTTAAAATAATGGTCACTGTTCTGATGGATAGGAGTGTAGTCCATCCGTGGAGTGGGAGATATTACTCGTGTCGATGATCTTGTTAGATCTTATATTCCAATTAGCTACGAAGATTGGAGAGTTATGCCAGACAACTATAAAGATGATGTTTGGAATGATTTAATGGTAAGATTTTCATATATAAAATAAACATGACTTACTATTGATTATGTTCATTGTTTTATTTATTTATTTATTAATTGCAACAACAATTTAACCTCGATGTCAAACCAGAGGTGGCTCGCCTGTTGATGGAGAAGATGTTTATTCAAAAGTTTAGCATGCACAAAATAATATGAGATATTTTATCTTATCAAAGGCCATACTGGAGTCCTACCAGAAGGTGTTGATCCCGATGCATGGAGATTGTTTTGTGAGGACAAAACTAAAGAAACAAAGAAGATAAAACATTCAAAATGCAAAGAATCAAACCAATTTAGAATATTCCCAACTTGGGCATCGTACCTGTGCTGCTTTAGAATATGAAATGGTATGTATCATAAGAATATTATTATTAGCACTACTTTTGTATATAACATGCGATATTTAAATTATAGGCTAATGAGAACCCAGAACAAGAATTAACGCAACTAGATACATGGCTTGCGGGACACGAGGATAAAAAATATGAATGTCCTAAATAGTGCTAAGTTTCACTATGTTAGTATTTACATGAAAGTAATTTTTTTTAGTATTATTCGTTGTGTTTAATAATGATTTTTTTTAAATTTTGTTCTATAACTATCATTTGATAGGATAAACTAAAAGATGCGGTGGAAAAAAGACAGAGAGAGTGTGGAGAATGTGGTAGCAAGAGCTAATGCCTAGAGAACGGTGAGTTGACAAAGGTCTTTGGGAAGAAGAAAAAGGGAGGAGTTCGTGCAATTTGTCCCATTGTTTCAAAGAATCATTTTATAGGTTTAAGGGTCGCAAAGGCTAAACTCAAGCAAAAAAAAAGGCAAATGATGGTGTAGATGCATTGAAGGAAGATATCTTCTCTTCTGTTAGTATAAGATTGGAGGAAAATAAATAATAAATTTCGGTATATATGTATGTTATATAGTTTCATTTCTTAAATAGACCTATTTAGATATAATAATAGAATTTAACTTACTATTGTTTGATCCATTTTGTCATGGGGTACTATACAAATTTTGATTCAGTACTTCAATGCTCAAAAGGAAAATGGTCCACCAATCACACTGGTAAGTGAGCATGCATCCAATACAAGTCAGCCGCATAGGAATCTTTCTCAAAATTTAGATAATTCTTTTTCATCAGCTCCTTGCCCTTGTTGTGTGACCACACCTTTTCCTACGACAATCCCAAAGTCATATTACTTGATAAGTACAATGAAGAATTGGCAAAAGGATATGTCATGATGGATGAAAGAAAGTATATATGTCATGGTAAGTGAGTTGAAGTCAGAGAGACAAAAATATATGTGGAGGTAGTGATGAAGCCTAATGCTAGGTCGATTGATGCTCTTTAAGGTGGCCAATACACTTTTGCCAAATTAGTCTTAGGGGGATATTTGATTTTTATGGATTGTTGTCTCAAATATGTTTAGTTTATGGGTTTGGACCATGCTTTTGTTTTGGACTTAGTTTATGGTTTTGATCTAGACTTAATTTTTCCATAATTTTTATATGGAATTAATTGGCACTATGATTTTATTGTGGACTCTGTTTGAGATATCTATATTTGGATTGTGTTTTTATTGTAAAACCCCTTTAACTCCGCCAATGCCTATATTTATTTTAGCATCGTCGGTCCCAAGTCCGAATAAAGGAGGATGGGAAAGGTAATATCACAAGTCTAAAAAATAATGTCCTAACTAATAAATGATTGAATCTTGCCTTTTTTACTATCTTGTTGTTGTTCATGTTCTTATTGTTCATTCTTCTTTTTTGGTTGGACAAAGCATTTTATTATGAAGATAAAATAGGGGCAGAGCAAGTGTATCAGACGCATGGCCCATAAGTGCTTTGCTATTTGTGATGAAGCCATCATCAGATGCTTAGTTAGTAAAAATTACCCTGATTTAGCGAAGAAATTTGATCGATTTCTTCTTGTGTCATATATTGAGGACAAAAAAATGGTAAAATGGTGCCCAAGTACTGTTTATCTAAAGCACATTCTCCTTGTTCATTTTCAACGTGGGAGATGTGGATTAAGAAATGCCGAGATGAATAAAAAATGGTTAATTGGATTTCAAGCTTCAATGCTTTGATCTTTGCATCATGTGATTTAATTTATGTTTTAGTTGGGATTCATATTTTGGCTCCTGAATAATGTTTAGTGCAATTTCCTCATATTTTGTGTGTATGTGATAGGGAGAGAAGTTAAAATGAAAGAATGTTGTAGACATTATAGAGGAATCTTCAACTACGACAGTTAGTTCTGTGAGGTAAGATTTGCCCCTTCTTTGGATTACTTTCCTTTACACTTGCCCAAAAAGTCATTATTTTTTCTATAGGAACACTACGGGGAAGTTTCTGGGCTTAAAAACCTTGACCAGTCAAAGAATCCAGTAGTCCCTCGCTTGCAATACAACAAGAGTTCTATAGTGTTGTGGATGTGGGATTCATTTATTAGGTATGAACTCGACAAATAATTAGTGAATTTTATTATAACCTCAAAAGGTACAATTTATTAAGGGGTTTATCAGCTAAACACACTTAAGCAAACCGGGAAGATACCCCAACATACACAATAAGAATCCCATTTAAACAATGTACTTCTACTAAATACAACCCGCACAACAGATCACTTTATTGTGCATCTCTTGAATTGAGGCGAGCTATCCGATATTGCATTATAAGTGACAACACTTTTTTGAGTCACGTTTGAAGTTTTTCTTGAAAATTCATAAAATGCATGCTAACACGTCTGGAGATGTTGGTCTATACATGTGTTTTATAATGAATTTTTTTACTTTTTTATGATGTTGGTCACAAAATGCATGTTAGCCTCGATTAGGAGAAATTAATACGAAAAAGTAATTACAAAGCATAAATAAATAATAAAGGTAATCAATCATCATAAAATGATCCATAATTAAAGACAACAAAACACAAATATGTTATCATTTACTCATAACCCGTCATATGAAAAAATCAGAAGTCATAACAAAAGATATTGTATCATCAACCATCATAATAAAATCATTATATAGCATGTACGTTTAATATAATATGCATATTATAGCCTCAAATATTATTATGTGCAAGTGTAAAAATATAAAACGAGGCTTAGGCATTGACTAGCCTCGAGGCACTGTAGCCTTGTTGCTAAATTCTTAAAGGTTTGAGGTGTATGTTTCAAATTTATCCTGTGTTGTAATAATCTCACAATGACTCCTGGTTTGATCTTGAGGTGGTGTTCGATTCTATAGGTTAATCAATTATGCAACCTCCAATGGTTGTTTTGGGGTTCAAAATGTGGCATGCACATCAAAATTCACTTCCACTACTCAAGTATTTAATCAGAAAACTTTACATTCATGGGTCTGCCCCCAGTCTTATCTACCATCTTCGATCATATCGACATTAACACTATCAGTAGTATAGTGAGGTGTGCCAATCAAAATAATTGTCTTATATGATCCAGAATATTTTAACTTATTTTATTCCCTCCCCCCTCTTTACACACTTTTTTAAACCAAAAAAATTTCCTTAGATTCAGGTCAAACGGATTTCTTGAGCAAACATCAATTAGCATGGGATGATTCATTTCAGAGTCTTTATTACATGCCCAGGAACAAAGTTTGTAACATATTTTATGGTAAAGATCTTACACTTCTGCAATTTTCTTCATTAATTCCTTGATGAGACACACATATATCCTCTAGAAGCGTGTCTTTTGCCAATTCCTGTCTTTATTTTACATAGCAAGGGCTTGTTGGTGTTAGTTTAGCTATTAGTCTTATCGACGATGAATTACTTAATATTAATGCTCTTTGTATTCAAAATTTTATAGTTTGGACTCCTTAGTTTGTGATCATGTTCAATAGGGTTGAATAATTTAAAAGGATACATTTATATTACTCTATATTCCTGTCATCGATGCACACCATGTAAATTATGAATATTAGTTTCTTAAATGATTAAGGAAATCTTATATGGCCTACAAAGTATTTGGCAAATAGTGCCTCCTTCAGCTTAAAATAATTGGAAATTGCATATTTCGAGGTCAAATTCTAATTGCTTACAGAAACCTTGGGGAGTTAAAGAAAAAAATACTTTTCAAGTTAATGTAAATATAAGAAAATAATAGCCTTGTGACAATCGAGATTGTGCCAGGCTTTCAAAAAAATTAACTACAATATGTACATCTTTAATTTTTCCTTTCTTTTTCAAGAGTGGACTTGTGTTTGCCTCATGTTATCTCTTTTAATATTGATAAAAAAAGTTGCATGTTTTTAATAATAATTGCAATCCCTTGTGTCTCCCATTGTGTTTTTTTGTCAACTTGCTATTACTTTCTTTGCTTGTATTTAGGTTCATTTATTGTAATTTTTCTCGACTTATGCAGGGGAAGATGAGTTGTTTGATGATCAATGATATGCCAGCCTTGGTAGATTTGATAAATTTGCTTTATCTTAGACATCGTATGCTTTTGTATCTTTTGATTATAGTCTTTTTGAAAGATAATCACTCCATTTATGTGGTTTTAACATTGAACTATTTCTTGTGTTTTTATCTAGGAAACACTCAAATGACTATCAATAATCAAATTGTTGTTGGAACTCTGATGAATTTTTTAAATAATCCTACAAGATTTAGTATTGGACAGACTAGCACAAATCAGACATAACGAACAAGGTACCCGTCATTGTTATAGGAAATGATCTTTTAACAATCTATGCTCCCATGATTCATGACTGAACGATGGATAAGTTCCTGACCGAGTTTCAACTGAAGTAGATGTTCTTCTTATATAAGATACACATGTCATTGTTAGGAAGGTAATAATTTCAAATTTTAATGCTCTTATTCTCTTGTTTTCATCCTTCACCTTTTACTAATTCGTATTTATATTGTTTTGTGGTTAAGTTATCTCATTTTAAAAAAATCAGTAATGTTGAATATTTCTTTTCCCATTCAATTCGTCATATTACTTTGATTCAACGTCTACATAATAGTTGGTCATGCCTTAAGTTTAATGTTTTTCCCTGTTAAATGTAACTAGGATTTATTCTTCCATTATATTTTATGAAGTACATACATTTAAATACTTACAAAATGGCTTGGGATTACTTACTTCTTAGAAAAATATGTGCATATAATAATGTGAAGTACTTTGGCTTGGATCATCTCCTTAATAGATTTAATTACTCCACCAAAGTTCCTAGCTCCCTTGTTGTGAAATCTATTGTTCCTTTCTTTCCAAATACAGTAAACAGTAGTCGCAAAAGAGGTCCTAATATAAGAGACCATATTCTTCCCCTTGGCATCAATAGTAGCATTGTAGATCTCCTCATCCCAGTTCCCAAGGCTCCTGTACATTTGATTTCTATATATTACCTCCTCCCAAGTGATAGTGGCAGGCCAAGCCCAAACAACACCATTCATAAAATCAGCCACTCTAGCCCTAGTGTTGCTAGCAGCATCATAAATAGTTATATCTCCAAAAAGGGGTTGGAGAGGGCCAAGGAAGTGCCAGTTGTCATGCCACATCAAGGTATCTTTCCCATTGCCAATATAGACTTTGATAAAGGGCCTGCACTCCTCCCTACCTTTTAGAATTTTTCTCTAGCTCCAAGTGGCATCCTGCTGGCATTTGATAGCCCAAAGACTTTTGCCTTTAATCTTATCATATAACCCGAAGACCGTCATTTTTAGAAAATAGGTTCCATAAATTTTTCATGATCACAACCCTATTCCAAGTCTCCAAGTCTTTTAAACCAAGTCCCCCTTCCTTCTTAGGCTTACAAACCTTGTCCCAAGCCACTTTAGCCCCATTGGGATTAATCTCAGTACCATTCCATAAGAAATATTTAATGCATTGATAAATGTTCTAATTACACCTTTTGGAAGAATAAATAAGGAAGCCCAATAAACCTAAGTGCTAAACAGAATAGATATAGCAAGCTGCAATCTCCCTGCATAACTGAGGAATCTAGTGGTCCAGCTCTTCACTTTGGTAGTAATCCTGTCAATAAGTTCCTTACAATCAACAACTTTGAGTCTAATGGAGATGAGATGAACCCCAAGATAATTAGGGGGGGTTGTGCTCGAAACCAAGAGATGTGGAAATAGCATTGATGGTAACCTGATCCACTCCAGAACTGTAGAAGTTACTTTTCTCGAAGTTAGGGCAAAGCCCTCTAATGTTAGCAAAGTCATCCAAAGCATTCTTGACACATATAACCGAAGGAATATACCAATTACAGAAGATAACCATGTCATCAGCAAAGCTAAGGTGAGTGATGTTATTGAGCTTGCACTTTGGGTGGAAGGTGAATGAGGGAGAACTGGTGTATCTGTCCAACGGGCATGAAAAGGCCTTCATTATAAGAAGAAACAAGAAAGGGGAAAGAGGGTCCCCTTGCTTCAATCCTCTCTTCCCTTGAAAAAAACCATACAGACCCCCATTGAGGCTGATAGAATACCACACACTTTTAACACAAGCTTTGATTCAAGAGAGAAACAAGTGGGGGATATTGATCTTCTCCAAGATAGCAAACAGGAAATTCCAACAAAAAGTATCATAAGCCTTCAAAATATCCACATTCAAAGTGCATTTAGTGGTGGGGGAAAATCTATGATAATTTCTCATTCACTTCTGCAGGAGGAGAATGTATCATTGATAAACCCGCCCTGGACAAAAGCACTTTGCCTATTACTAATGAGGAAAGGCATGAGGGGTTTAAACCTATAAGTGATGATCTTGGAAATACATTTGTATACATAATTACAACAAGCAATGGGTTCGAAATATTTCATAGAAATAGGGTTAGGGGTTTGGGGGATAAGGGCCATAATATTGTTGTTCCATTGCCTAGGCATATTGCCATGGGAGAAGAAGTGCTTAACCCCAGAAAGAACATCCCCTCCAACCATTCTCCAGTTCTTCTTGAAAAAGCCAGCATTGAACACATTAGGCCCAGGGGATTTGTTAGAGCCAATATCAAAGAAAGCTTTCTTAATTTCATCATCAGTTACTGGCTCATTAAGACCATAACACTGCTCAGTATTCAATTTATTAACCATCAGGTTCTCAGGAAGACTAACACCCTGCACAATTCTAGCCTTTCCAACAAGGTAGCAGAAAAAAGACTCAGCTTCCTTTGCAATAGCTTTAAAGCCTTCAACAGTAACCCAATTCATTTCCTGAATGCAAAGAATTTTCCTCCTATCATTGTTGGATTTAACTTGGTTATGGAAGAAGTCTGTGTTGAGATCACCCTCTTATAGCCACTTAATTCTAGATTTTTGTTCGAACAAGGTTTCTTCATCATCTCTAAGAGTACTGTACTCCAAAGCACAAGAGGTTTCCTCTTATCTAAGAAGGAGGTTGGAGCCATCATTGTTAAGGGAAGTTTGGATAGAGTCTAACTTGAGTTTAATATTCTTCACCCTCAAAGAAATATTAGAGTAATACTTGAAATTTATGCGTTTTAAATCAATCTTGAGTCTTCTGAGCTTGTAAGACAGCTTGGCCATAGGAGATAGGTTACACTCTTCGAACTAAGAGTTCTCAAGGGTAGGGGAGAAATCAGCATGAGACATCTAGAAATTATAGAATTTGAAGGGATTAGGAAGATTGCTTCTAAGATCAATCATAAAAACCACAATAGGGCTATGGTCAGAAATACCAAGACAAAGGTAGTTAGATTGGGAAGCAGGAAAGACAACACTTAATTAAGAGTTATGCATCACTCTATCAATTTTGGTATGGGTAATAGAGTTGGACCACGAGTACCATAGACCCGTAGAAGTCATGTCCTCCATCATAATATCATCAAAACATTTGTTGAAGTCCTTAGTTTCCCTCAAGTCCGTACCACACTTGCCTCTCTTCTCGTTATTGTTTCTCATAATATTAAAGCCTCCCATGATAGTCCACTACTGCCCTACACTAGTGTTGTTGTTGGTTCGCAAGAAGTTCCACAAGGGAATTCTCTCATGGATAAGGTTCAGACCATAGATGAAAGTGGCAAAGAAGAACTTATTCACCTCAACAAAACTAATCCTATAAAAAATGTCTTGAGGGTGGACATTAATAATCTCAATATTGAAGATTACCAGGTCCTAAGCAATGATGACCCTGGAAACACCCCCATTATCAGGTTAGTTATGGAAATAATTCCAGTTCCATAAGCAGTTATTGGCTATAGTAGCAATGTGATTCTTCCTAACTTTTGAGTCAAGTAAACAAACCAGGGATAATTGATTATCAAATATCAGCTTCTTCACTTCTTGTTGTTTATGAGGGGAGTTGAGACCCCTGATGTTCCAAGTAGCAAGCTTGGTCATTTGGAAAATTCCCCCCCTTCTTATTCTTCCTACTCCTTTTATGGGTACGAGTCTCCTCCTGTGCTATTTTAATGGCTAGATCATCTACTACTTTAACTTTAAGGGCTAATCCGTAGAGGGCAGGGGATATCATCTTAACATTCTCCTCCGAATCTTCCATAGGTAGGGTATCAACAGTCTTTGGGGGAGTTTCATGGATTTCTTCTTCCTCGTCATTCAGTACCTCAAAGGGGTTTGAAGTGATGGTGACTATGAGCTGCGGGTCCCGTGCTATCTTCAGCCCGTTGAGCTTTACGTGTTATTTCAGTAGCCTTACCAATCTCAGAAGTAGATGGTTTAGAGGAGGTTCCCTCCCTAGGGGTGTTCTTTTTGATTTCAATCCACCCATCCTTTATCGCCTTAATAACCTCCCTCTTATTAGGAACTGCGTACGATTCCTCAATGTTTCCTTTGGGAACCCACATGTGTTTGGTTATGGTACAATTAAGAATTGAATTCCCAAAAATACCACATTTTTTACATGAGGCAGGTTTTCCTTCATACTCCACACCTATCTCTACCACTTTACCGTTCTCCATAACCACATCTATGGTCATGGGGAATTCATCTTTCACTTCTAACTGGACACAAATTCTGGCATAGCTGATCCTCTTTATTTCCTCTGTCACTTTATCTGCATATATAGGTATGCCCGAAGAGCTATCAACATAGCTTATACCTTCTTCAGTCTAAAGTTGAACTGGGATACTGTGAAATATAATCCAAACAGGTAGCTTCTTGGTTATTTCTTTATTATAATTAAAGTTAGGCATCCATCGTTGAAGGATAATGGGGTTACCTGAGAAGAACCAAGGTCCAGTATCCAAGATCTCATCGCGCATGGTAGGGTTATCAAACATAAAGAAAAAGAAATCGTGATCATGGGATAAGATATCTTTGGGGCCATAGGAGTCCCAGAGCTTATGTGCCACATTGCATGCATGGGTATAGGGAAGCTTCGTTCCCAAGAAACAGCCCATAAGGCTCTCCTCCCATTTTGAATAACCCTTAGTAACCACCTCAAGCGGAGGAGAAACGATGATTTTGGAGTCCACGATAGTAGGTTTATGTTAGGTGAGGTTGAGTCTTGTAATGTGTTTTGAGCCGACCACACTACTCCACGAACGATCAGTAGTAGGTACAAAAGTTGGTGAAGTAGGGTTAGGTTTATCTTTCCCAATATCCTCTGACATCTTTTCCTCAGTGTACACCCCACTTCCTATGAAAGTACCATTTGTTCCTGAGCCATCAACAGTATTGGGTATAGAAAAAGCCATCGAAAGAACCTCCTTAACGTTTGAAGCCTAAGAACCACCATCAGAGGATGTATTCATGGCATAAAAATTATTAAAATCATCAAGGGAAAAGCCTTTTCTCTCAAGGAAAGCCCTGAAGTCTTTGTTCTCTTACAAAGGGTCATCATTTATGGACACCTTGGATACAACTTTATCACCTGAGGTCACTGATGTGGGAAGCTGATCTTCTTCAAGAACCTCCACACAAGAGGACCCCTCCACAACACAAAGTGTAGAAGACTTGGTTTCAGGGGGCATAGCAACCACATCGTATAAAGGAATGAGAGCCTGACCTGGAGAGAGAGGACGAGGTAAGCTCACCCCACTACAGGAAGCCATGGCGGAGCTAAGAGGATGGGTGGTGGTTGCAGGTGGTAGAGGTTAGGGGATTTCTAGAGATAAGGGAGAGCATTTTAAATTGTATACGTTTTGTACAAACTTACATCTTTGTTCCAACACAAGAATAAAGGCTCCGTTGCAATTTGGGAAAGAAATGGGTTTTTGGCATATTCTACCATTTCTAATATGGTAGTGAAACATTTTTTCGGATGCTAGTGATTGGGATTAAAAAAATGTGTTTGAAAGGAATATTTGGGGGATTTGCCTAAGAGGCGATTTTATACTTCTTTTAAACCACCCTTGAGATGGGGTCAACATTTGGGGTGTGATAAAAGTGGGGCGGGTAGAAAAAATAAGTGGATTGAAATAAAAATCCTAAAATATAGGTGCATTTGTCATTTGATATTCATTTAATTTCGTATGTTTAATTTTTTATTTCTTGTGTTTAATTTTGTATATCAAATTTTACAGTATTGTCAATATCCTATCATATATAATTATAATGGTTCTCCTGACACACATCTATAGTATATAATAAAAATTGTAGACTCAAATCGTGTGAGACTGACACGTGACAGTAATAAAGTCTTACTAGTATTTATCATCTTAATAGCCATATACCCGATGCACAACTTTCTAAATGTCCTTCATGTATTAAGCTTCCCAAGAAAATGCCATCTTCACAATCCCATTATTCTCTCTTTCTTTATGTCACTTTCACGAAATGCCCAATTCGTGAATTTCCACCTACCCACCTTATAGCCTAACTCCTCCTCTTCTCCAGCTTGATCTCATAATTACTCTCCTACATAAACATAAACCCATTATACACATAGAAAACATAACCAAAGGACCTTACAATTTTCTCAAATACTAACTTTATCATCCACACAAGGTTAATGGTGATTGACAGAATGTGTTTGATTTGACCACCTGCATATTGCTATCATGTCCCAAAAAGTATCAGAACTTTCCCATTTCTTGAATCAACCATAAAAAGACTGCGTCAGTAAATATTCGTAGAGGACATTGTCTTACAAAAATTACTCACCTTGTATGAGCATATTATCATATTATTTTCTGATCTACGGCTTTTGATATTTTTATTTTTTATTTTTTGTGGGTTGTGAATCTTCTGATGACGTAGGTATGTTTTATTTCGATTAAGATTTGCATGCTTTTGAGGTTTTGATCACTTGACTCATTATACAGGTAGTAGGTTATTGTATAATTGGATGATGGGTCTTGCAAAGGTTTTTTTCGTACATAACATTCTTTGAAGCCTCAAAACCAAGGTATGTTTACATCTGCTCAAAAGACAGTGACATTAAAAAATAATCAACTTCCTTTTTATTTTTTGAAATTTCATTGAGTAACGTTTTTTAAATATTTTATGTTGTCAGATGCTAATTTCTTGAGTTTTCTACTGAGTTTTAATTATTCTATTCAGCAAAACATGGATCACATTAATTAGTTGGCAAGTTTCATTTAAAGATAAAAGTAAAATGATTTGTACAGTAGTTGTTTAATCCTTTTACTTGATGTTTTTTCACATAGGTAATTAGGTTTATTTCATTTATATGCAAAGCAATTTCTTTCACAATTTTCATTGGGCCAAGTTTTTATCATGGGAATAACGTTCCCAATGGAGGTACTCTCAAGGAGGTCTCCACTGTAACCCGGAACAGAGTTGACTATATGTCAAAAGAACAAATGTGCACATTCCTTTAAAACATATTAGTACACTGCTTTTTACAATCTCAGGTATATTTTGTTCAATTTACTCTGTCAATTTTTGGCTTCAAATTCTTTTTAATGTGCATATAGCAGATAATATGATACATACATATGCATATAGTAATGCACATATCACTAATATATGCATATAACAATGCATATATCAATGATCTATGCATATAGCATTCCATATATTTGTGATTTGGATGTAAGGAATATGAACTGATGGTTTGCAAAATAATAGTAACGGGAAAATTATGGCACAAAAATACAGATATGGCATATAACGTATTATATGATACATACGTATGCATATATGTGATTCGGAATGAAGGAATATAAATAGATGGTTTTCAAAATAGTAGTAATGGAAAAATTATGACTGAGAACGAACATATGAGGGTGGAAATTTAGTTATACATCCACTACGTTTACATTCGAACGCCTAACTGATATATAAAGTGAATGCAAGAACTTAAAGGGATGCTCACTTCATAGTATATATATATATATATATATATATATATAAAGTACTGCTCTTGTGCATACCAGTCTTCATTTTAAAAGTGCGGATCGGACATGTGTCACCTGGCGGTGAGCTCAGAAAAAAGAGAGAGTGCGCCTATAATTTAGCCTATAATTTCTAGGCTCACCGCCATGTGACACATGTCCGATATGCACTCTTAAAATGAGGACTGGTATGCACAAGCAAGAGCAATACTGTATATATATATATATATATCAGTTAATACATCAGTTCTTATAATAACATCATACCTGAATATAATAAGAATTTAATTGTCTAACATGATTAAATTCTCAAACTATCAAATTAACATATCACTCTTTATTAATTATTGGTTAGTTAAATTTATTCCAAAAATTCGATTATAAATGGGTTTCCGTTGAACAAATTCCTCAATTTTGTATATTGAAAAAAAAATAATATATATATATATATTCGTCCACGCATCGCGTGGCCTTTATATACTATTCTAAGATGCACTAAACCCATTTACTCCAACTCATCACCCATCTATGCCAAGTGGCATCCATTTTTATTCTCCCAACAAATAGTAATTCTATACTATATATCGTGTATTACATTTGAAATGGATGAAGAATAGACCATGACTTGCATTGATTAGAAAATCAAAGATCACAAACCCCAATACACCAACCCTCTTTTAACCACCCACCCACCCACCCTCTCTCTCTCTCTCTCTCTCTCTATATATATATATATATATATATATATATATACCGATCCGACTCCTTCACCCATCCATTAGAGCATGTCTAATGGTGAACATGCACGAAAGGTGTATCTGCAAATTTGAATAGTGTTTTTTACCTTTTGTCTCGGTAGTTTATAGAGTGGTGATTTGTAAAGGTTGAGAGATGATACGCAAATATTGCGTATGTCATCCTCCGAACGGACGCATTTTAGCCCCCTCAGGTATCTTATTCCTTATATTTATTCTCGTTAACCAGACAACCTCGAACTTCTACGTTAACATATTTTTAGGGGTTAATTGAGCTTTTATAGGTATTTGGATGCCAAGTGTGGACGCATTCCGCTCGGTTTTTGTACAAAGTCGCACGTTCAAGGGCAATTTAGTCAATTTATATTTTAGTCACCCGGCCCATCATCTTCACGAAAGTTGTAGCCCTCCTCGCAAGCTTCGTGTGGTCGCGAACGGTGCGCGATTCAGATTCATAACGAAGAAGTTACGGCGATTTTAGCGGACGAGAAAATCTTAAAAACCAAAACAGCAATGCAGTGGCTGATACCTGCTTGATCGATCGATCGACGATTTTGGTCGATCGATCGACCCTTCTGTACAGCCGAAATTTGGCCTTGATCGATCGATCAACCCTTTTGGTCGATCGATCCCCTGTTTTCTGAAGATATTTTGCCTTTTCTTTTCTTTTCTTTTCTTATTTCTTTTCTTTTTTAATTTAATTCCAACTTACTATATAAATGAATTTTGATGTAATAAATAGATATACACGAATTTAGGTTAGAATAGCTTAGGATTTGGGTGATTTGGTTAGTTCTTCTTCATTTCTCTTTGGTTTGACACCCCTTTTGGATTGTATGTTGACTATTCATCTCCCCTACCATTTAATATAGTTGTATTTCATTGTTTCTTGCTTTGTTAATTAGGTTTACATGCTTTTGTTAATTAGTTTACATGCTTTCATTTACTCGCTTTCTAGTATAAATTTACCGCGTTTATTTACTCGTTTTATTTATCGCGTTTTTACAATGCTTTCTAGGTAATTTAAATTAGGTTGTGTTTGAATGGAACTCACTCGGGTTAATGCGTTGCTTTTCTTGGTGATAGTGTTTTCGGGTCTATTTCGGGTGCCTTGTCCTAGTTATTACGCCTAGGAGATTTGACGGGGGCATATCATGTATATCCTTTGCTTACGACATTTCACGCGTAATTTTCAGGATATTTGTTGACGCCAAAACCATATTAGGCTATTATGCGGATTTAGGGGAGTGACAACCCTTGGTTCAATTAACCGTCGAAACGAGACGCATTCTAAATAACTCATCGACCCATGTAACCATTTTATACAAATTAACCCGGGTGAGGAATATTCGACGCAACCTATAGTTTTACGCGTTTTCTTAATCTAGTTTCAATACCTTGCGTAGATTAATATTTTCCTTTTATGCATCTTTTACTTTTTAGTTTGTAATCACCTTTTACACTTTTATTTCGGAATATTAAATCATATAAATTCTAACAACTCGTCACTGTGGATTTTCGATACCCGACTTACCGCTGTGCTTGCCCCGCAAGTGTAGTAGTAATTTAGGTTTATTTGTATAGTCGTGGCAAGACAGAAAATAATGACTGTGCACTTACACGTGCACACCTCTCGCGCGCTATCAAAATGGCGCCGTTGCCGGGGACTAGTTTGTTTTAGACTTTATTTGATTTAGTATTTTATAGTATTTTCTTTCTATTTGTATTATTTGCTAATATTTTGCAGGACTTCCACATTTGAGCACTTAGAAACGCTCGAATTTTCCCCGCGCGCACTTACTTTGTGGAATCCGCCACTTGAGCCATTTTTGGGGTAAGCATGTCTTATTCCAATTCTTTCGGTAATCCTTGTTATAATTCTCAAAATTCTCGTAAACCTATGACTTTCGATGAATGCTTAGAATTCCAAAGTATAACAAAATCAAATATGACTGTGGGCGAGTATAACGAAAGTCAAAACTTAGGTTATTGGAATTTTGATGATGATGATAATGATTTTGGGCCTTTACCTCCTTATAATAGGAATTTTGAAATGAATTCGAATAGTTTTCAAAATTCCTATCATAATGATGTTTCGTTTAAGTCCGATGGTAATTTTTAAAGTTCCCATTTTCATGCATCCGCACCTCGACCCATGACTTTCGGTGAGGGCTTGCGTATGTATGAGAATGAGAAACTTGAAAATCGTTATCAGGAAGAAAATCGTTCGTGGGAACATGAGTTGGATTTATTATTTGAGTCTGATGACGATTTTTCTTCCGAGACTTTTGAAGTCGAGGAATGTTTTGAACCAAATGAGGTACTTATGCCTACTTTGGAACAAACCATTCTAGACTTTGCCCATCACGTAATAGATATTTAAAGTGAGGAAGAAAATGACGTAATATCTATTTGCAATGAAATGATTTCTTCTTTGGCTCCCAAAGAAGAACATTTCATTAAAAATGATATTATTTCCTTCGAAACTCAATCTTCATGCGATGATGATTCATCTCATGAGTTACCCATTTTCATTCTCTATTGTCACACCATCACAAGTACCCGATGATTCGGTTTCAAACTTTAATATTTTAAACCTTTTCGCTGATGAGGAGTACTTGCTCGAGTCGCCTTCCACGATCGCATCCTTGCCTTCGTGTGAGTCGCCTCCCATTCCAATTTCAAAATTCTTAGGAGCATATTCGACTTCTCTCGGTCCCCACATGTTCTTGTCACCCGTTCAATCCAAATCCCCCATCGTCCCTCCAAAAATTTTAATTGGCGATGGTTCATTTCTTCTGCCTTACACGTGCCTTCCATTTTTCAAACGAAATCCATCTTTTTCGGAGGGCATGATTGAGAGTGAGGGTACACCGGTTATCCTCCAAAGTCAAATCATTTTTATGGTGGACCCTCAGCTATTTAGACTTCTAGTGTATAGTTAGTGTGAAGCCTAAATAGTAGGTTGTATATAGTTAGCTTTTTATTCTTTCTTTCTTTATTTTTTCTTCCCTTTTTAATTTAGTCTCTTGTAATTAGTTAACTTTTTGTTATTTGTTTTTGCTATTCTCGGTACTAACTTGTTTTTTAGATTCTTTGGACTTGTTCTTATGGGGATCGCTCCACTTTGGGGGGTAATATCGCTCTTTTCCTCTCTTTGACTTGGTTCTTAATTCACATTGAGGACAATGTCAAGTTTTAAGTTAGGGGGTGTGGGATATTCTATCCATTTCTGTTTTTAGTCCATATTTTTGCTCACATGTTAGTTAGTTAGTATGCTTTTCTTAGAAAAATTCAAAAATTTCAAAAAGATTTCTTTGTTTTTTCTCCTTTTTGGGGTTTTTTTCCTTTGTTTCCGATGATAAATTTCAATAATTGTCCGATCCAAGAAACAACCCAATGATGCATGTTCTCGATTTTAGAAGTTGTTAGACTTTTGTCCTCGATTATTGATATTATGAATAACTTCATGAATTAAACTTTAATCCCATGAGCACATGCACTTTTATTGTTTTATTGATTTGGTTTGAGATTTTTATAACTCGGTAATCTTTTGTTGCATTGTATTTACTTACAGCGAGTAAGCTTTGTGCCTTCCATCGTTTGTGAGTATATACACTATTCTTTTCTCATTGAAAACGTTGAATTAGTCGGTAATCTCACTATTCTTTCGTTTGACCGTTCATTAATTGAGTTCATACTTGAAATGTGTTACTTGAGCATAATTTTCATATATTGTTTTGACTCGAGAATTGCGTAAACTTTCGGAAATGATCATAGGCCATCTTTGTTATATCACCCATATTGACCTTGACCTCACCTTATATGTTTACCCTCGTCAAACCCTTTGAGCCTAAATATAGCCTTTCGTTTCATAACCCAAATCCCATAACCAACTCTAAATTGGAGTTTTAGCCCATACATACATTTCCGCACCTTTGTTTGGAATGTTACTTGGGATTGAATGATGTTGTTTTGATGTCGGTTGCAATTTAGGCATATGAGAGTTTGATAAGTAAAGAAAAGAAAAAGTGAAAAAAGAGAAAAAGAGAAAGCAAAAAGCAAAAGAAAACAAAAGAAAAAATGAGAAAAAGAAGAAAAGAGAAGAAAGATAAAGTTGTAAATGTTGTATATAGTTCAATAAGCTTTGATTACTCTCCCTAATGATATAATTAATGCCGTTTCGGAACTTGTTTTCCAATTTTGATATTGCCCGTATTTTCCCATTATCCCGAGTTTTCATTCCGGACACTTTGAATCTGTATATACATTCCCTCGTTTCGTACCCTAGCCTAACCTACATTATAACCCTATTAAAGTCCTATGTGATCTTAGGTTGATGTAATTCAAAAGATTAAATAGTTTTGATAATCCGTGAAAATGCATTTCGCCTATTTTAATGTGTGGTATACTTTCATTGAGATTACAGTTTTTCAGTTTATATATAGCATTCTTCATTGTGACATGTGTGCGGCCTTGTTTCCATTTACATTTACTCTTTATGCCCGCATGTTCCGTGTGTTACCTCCCTGTTTCGAGTGAATTCACTTGATGAGTGTAATGCCCGTGAGGATTGGATATACGCTTGCTTTAATATTTATCCGATTTATTTAAGTTTTTGCCAAATCATACTTTGCATGTACTCGTCCCCCTCCCACATTTTAAGGTTTCAATTCTATGAGGTGCATTCTATAATGTTAATGATTTGGAATTTTGTTTGAATTCATTCAATGTGTTAATAATGCGTATAAAATCCTTTTCGCTATTGTTGGGCTTGTCGCATGTTGGGTTGGGCATATTTTGAGGAAACCATGTGATGTTTGTGGGTACCATTTCTAAAAACCCTCACAAGATGACACTCGTCCACTAGGGTGACCTAGGGGTTTAACGGATTATTGCATACGCTAAATGCAATCAAATCGCCCGCGAAAGTGGCCTTTTGCTTTTATACCATACTTTTGTACTATCTCCTATTTTTGGTTTGCTTGTAGTTATTGTTTCATTCTATTTCATTGCTAGGGACTAGCAATGTGTAAGTTAGGGGTGTGATGATACGCAAATATTACGTATTTTATCCTCCAAACGGACGCATTTTAGCCCCCTCGGGTATCTTATTCCCTATATTTGTGCTCGTTAACTAGACAACCTCGGATTTCTATGTTAAGATGTTTTGCAGGGGTTAATTGAGCTTTTATAGGTATTTGAATGCTACGTGTGAAGTTGAAACGCATTCCGCTCGGTTTCTGTACACAGTCGCACGTTCAAGGGAAATTTAGTAAATTCAAATTTTGGGCACCTGGCCCATCATCTTCACGGAAGTTGTATCCCTCCTCACAAGCTTCGCGTGGCCGCGAACGGTGCGCGATTTCGATTCATAACGAAGAAGTTACGACGATTTCAGCGGACGAGAAAAGCTTGGAAACCAAAACAGCAATACAGTGGCTGATACCGGCTTGATCGATCGATCGATGATTTTGGTCGACCGATCGACCCTTCTGTACAACCGAAAGTTAGCCTTGATCGATTGGTCGATCGATCGATCCCCTATTTTCTGTAGATATTTTGCCTTTTCTTTTCTTTTCTCTTTTCTTTTCTAATTTAATTCCAACTTACTATATAAAGCAATTTTGATGTAATAAATAGATATACACGAATTTAGGTTAGAATAGCTTAGGGTTTGGGTGATTTGGTTAGTTCTTCTTCATTTCTCTTTGGTTTGACACCCCATTTGGATTGTATGTTGACTATTCATCTCCCCTACCATTTAATGTAGTTGTATTTCATTGTTTCTTGCTTTGTTAATTAGGTTTACATGCTTTGTTAATTAGTTTACATGCTTTTATTTGCTCTCTTTCTAGTATAAATTTACCGGCGTTTATTTGCTCACTTTATTTATCGCGTTTTTATGTTTCTTTCTAGGTAATTTAAATTAGGTTGTGTTTGAATGGAACTCACTCTGGTTAACGTGTTGCTTTGCTTGGTGATAGTGTTTTCGGGTCTATTTCGGGTGCGTTGTCCTAGTTATTACGCCTAGGAGATTTGACAGGGGCATATCATGTATGTCCCGTGCTTACGACCTTTCGCGCGTAATTTTTGGGATATTTGTTGACGCCAAAATCATATTAGGATTTTATGCGGATTTAGGGGCGTGCCAACCCTTGGTTCAATTAACTGTCGAAACGAGACACATTCTAAATAACTCATCGACCCATGTAACCATTTTATACAAATTAACCTGGGTAAGGGATATTCGACGCAACCTATAGTTTTACGCGCTTTCTTAATCTAGTTTCAATACCTTGCCTAGATTAACATTTCTCTTTTATGCATCTTTTACTTTTTAGTTTGTAATCACCTTTTACACTTTTATTTCAAAATATTAAATCATATAAATTCTAACAACTCGTCCCTGGGGATTTTCGATACCCGACTTATCGTTGTGCTTGCCCCGCAAGTATAGTAGTAATTTAGGTTTGTTTGTATAGTCGCGGCGAGACAGAAAACAATGACTGTGCACTTACACGCGCACACCTCTCACACGCTATCATTAAGACTTGAAAGTTGCTACGAGCATTTAAAGTTCGTAAGAAGTATATTTTATGTTCTTACGAACTTCAGAAGTTCGTAGGAGCATAAATATAATTGTTACAAACTTCTAAAGTTCGTAGGAACCTAAAATATATTTGTTACGAACTTTATTTGTTCGTTAGAATTGATATGAATAAATAAAGTTCGTAGAAACCCTTACAGAATTTGTACCCGTTCTCTAAATTGGAAGAACCACTACAAATTCCGTTCCCTTATTTACATCATTGGAGGATTACCATTTTGTATATTTAGAGATTTCTTTGGTTTTTTCTCCCGCCACTGGAGATGATCTTAATACCAATCTCTTTCTCTGTCATCTCCCTCAACTTTTGTTTAGATTTTAGGTTTTTACAGTCTAGTCCTTGGACTAACAATTTTGGACAAAAAAACCGGTGAACCAAATTTTAAACGATTAGGTCCAACATATAAATACCCCCAATTTAAAAAAAATCATAAACCTAATCGGCTATTAGAGTTTTCTTTGCAACTAACGACTATTCTCCGAAATCGAAAATAACATCAATCTTATGCTTTGATCGTCTGTCCAATAATCGATTACAGTGTTCTTAATCGATTCTAGGTGTATCACTTGGCTCTATCATTTGTAAGTTTATCTTTATCAGCAGTTGTTTTTTCTATTTTCGATTGATTACAATAAGTATATGTCATTTGTTTTGATTCAAGAGACTCATTGTAATATTCACTCATGTGATTGCATAGATTTTTATATGTTATATATGTATATGTTTTGATTTTGTGTTTTTTATGCATTTATGTTTGGATTCTTCATATATAAGTTATATTTATCAATATTTGTAATTGTTAGTTGAATGTGCTGAATGAATATTATTGATGTTTCATTCTAATTTTAAGAGTCCTTGATTTTGATTTGGTATTGAATCACTTATTGATATAGGTCCGCCCCAGCGAAAATAACCAGTTCGATATCAGTTTTCAAAGTACACGCGGTGTTTATAAAGTACACGTGATTGATTTTTTAAAAATATGTGTGTGCTTTATTGCTTCATGTATAGGTTTTAAAATAGTGCTTGTAATTTTATATTAATTATAAATAAATATTTTGATATTTCATGCATTAAATTATTGCACACATTTTTAGAATTGTTGACTTTGAAGTAAATGTTTTTCGTCTCTGTTTTACTGCAGGACATTATGGTAAGTAGTGTAATAGCAAGGTGTTCTTATTTGGATAATATGGCTTGTATTGAAATATTTGAAGATAGCTCATTAGATTTCATATGCAATGAGTTGTGTATTAGGTTTACTAATTTGAGAAGTGGGATTTTTTCATTGAGGTGTTCATTTGGGGATGAATGTCGGTTCATGTTGGTTTGTGATAACGATGTTTGTTGTATGCTGCGGTCCCAATTGATCGTGAAAGCTAATTTCATTTGGATATATGTCATTGATTCATTACCATTTCCATGTAATACATGCCGTGAACGGGTTGAATGCTCTAATCGAATTTTTGAAGGGGTTGACTGCAGTAATACAAGTTCGGAGAGGGTTGACAGTGGTGATAATAATACACAGAGGTTAGAGTCTTTATCATCAAGCACTGCAAATGATTTTAATAGTTGCATTGAAAATGACTTTTATCTTGGAGGTGTGGAGCCAAGTAAGTCGAAAGTCTATCTTTCGAATGATTGGAAGACTTATATAAGTCATGAGCAGCAGTGTTTTGAAGGAGGTGTAGTGGAATTTCAGGATAAATTGCTAAAGTATGCCGTTGAGGTTGTGTTTAAGTATGTGTATTTGAAGAATGATAAAACTCGAGTGACGACTGAATGCTCTAAAAAGACTACTGATAATTGTGTGTGGAGAATTCATGCTTCATTATCTACAATAAATGGATACTTTTACATACGTGCAATGAATAATGAGCATACATGTAGATGTGTCTTTCGTAGTCCGTCAGCCAAAATGATAGCCTCCAAGTTGGTTTCAACATTGGTAGTTGATGATCTTAGAAATAACCCGCTATTGAGACCAATTGATGTAGTTAGAGATATGAAGAATAGTTATGGTCTTGATATAGCTTATCAACATGCATGGCGTGCGAAAGAGATGGTTGCTGTTGATATACATGGTGATGAAATGGTTTCTTATGCATTAATGAATAATTATCGTGACCTTCTATTGCAGTATAATCCTGGGTCGCATTGCATCCTTGATGTGGAACATGAGAGTAAAAAATTCAAGAGAATATTTGTAATGTTTAGAGGATGTATTTATGGATTTCAATACTGCAGACCTGTTTTATTTCTTGATGGTGCCTTTTTGAAGAGCCGTTACCGTGGAACAATACTATTAACTACTGCAAGGAATGGGAACAATAGTAAATTAATTATAAATATTTTATTTTGTGTATTGCATTGACATTTTGTTTGTTCCATTCCATATCATCAAAATACAAGCATAAAAATATAAAATACCTTTGAAGGTTTTTGTTTTAGTTCATGTGTACTTTTCATTTTTCTGCGTGTATTTTCATGATATGTCTTCTTATGTGTAATACTAAGTAAAGTACACGCATAATACATGTCAAGTACACGGGAATATTTTTGTTAAGTTCACGTGTACTTTTCATTTTTATGCGTGTACTTTGATGATGATGATGTTGTGTGTAATACTAAGTAAAGTACATGCATTTTACATGTCAAGTACACGTGAATGTTTTTGTTAATTTCACGTGTACTTTTCATTTTTATGCATGTACTTTGATGATGATGTTATGTTGAATACAAACCAAAGTATATGCATAGTACATGTCAAGTACACGTGAATGTTTTTCTTAATTTCACGTGTACTTTTTATTTTTATGCATGTACTTTGATGATAGGTGTTGTTATTTAAAAATAATAAAGCAAAGTACATGTTAAAAATGTAAAGTACCTTTGAATGTTTTTGTTTAGTTCACCTGTACTTTACATTTTTATGCGTGTATGTTGATGTTAGTGTTGTTAATAATAAAGCCAAGCAAAAGATTGGAAAGTAAACGTGCATGTCTTTTTATCTTTATCATGTGTACGGTACATTTTTATGTTTTGTCTTGTTATTTACAAACAATTTAAATTAAACACATAATATATTTCCCACGTGTTTTAGGGTCTGCGCCAGCATCATCAATTTACAAAGTGTTGTACGTGGATATGTTATTTATTTTAATTTTGATATATTTTTATATTTCAGGACTTTTTCCTGTTGCATATGCTGTTGTTGATTCCGAAATCGAAGATAACTGAATGCGGTTTCTTGTCAATTTGCATAGTGCAGTAGTTGAGCAATATCGAAACATAATATTTATATCAGATCGAAAAAATGGATTACTTGAAGCTATTTCGAGGGTCTTCCCGTTGTCTGCACATTCCTACTATATACATCATTTACAAGGAAATATAAAAAAAAATCATGGGAATTATGCTAGATTTTGAAAGAAAATTGTTAAAGATTTTTTGTCTTGTGCATATGCTGTCTCAGTAGATGTATTTCACAAGAATATTGAAGCATTGAAGAAGGAAGGAGGAGCTGTTATTGCCGATTTCATTGATAGTTTGCCTCCCGAGAATTGGTCATGTGCATATTTACCTGGTAAACAATATGTTGACATGGCATCTAGTGTTGCGGAGTCATTCAATTCATGGATATTGGAGGAAAGGCATTTACCAGTAATGAATATGCTTGATAAATTGAGAGTGAAGATTATGAATTTCAATGCAAACAAACTTGTTGAGTCTGACACTTGGACAAATGAGTTATGTCCTTTTTTTTCAAAAGTTACTGAATGAAAATTGGAATAAAAGCCGACATTGTACTATTAGTCGCTCAAGTCAAAATGTATTTGAAGTTCATTCAGAAGTGCGAGCAACAGTTGACTTAGGAGAAAGGACTTGTTCTTGTAAGAGTTGGCAGATTAAATATTTTTCATGTTCTCATGCTGTTTGTGTTGTGCGGAGGAAAGGGACCAGTATTTATGATTATATTGAGGAGTACTATAAGGTATCTTTCTATAGAAAATCATACTCGATACTTATAGTTCCTCTTCCTGATTTGATTTCCTTAAATATTCCTATTCCTGAAAATCCATTTGTCCTTCCACCAATGACTAAGAGACCGACAGGAAGGCCAAGAAATAAGAGAATAAAGTCTTCTTGTGAGATCACAGTAAGAAAAGTTACTTGCTCGAGGTGTAGTAAAACGGGTCATTACAGGTCTACTTGTAAGGAACCCATTTGACTATTTTTAAAATTGTTGAATTCATTCATTTTAACCATTTGATTGAATAAATTAATTAATAAACCATTTTAACCATTCAATATACGTGTACTTTATGTATTCTGCATGTAATTTTATCAAGTAGACGTATATAAATGCATGTACTATTTGGAAAATGATTTTGGACATTACTATGTGCTTATACTTTATAAAAGACATTTGGGTCACTCATATTCTTAAACTCCTATGTGTATTATGGTCCGCGCCAGCGGCATTATTATACAAGTATTTCAATAGGCGTGTACTTTATAAAGATGCGTGTACTTTATTAAGTACACATAGAGTACATAAAGTACATGCATTTAAAAATGGATTTGGTCAGTTCAATATGCGTGTACTTTATAAAAGCATGCGTGTACTTTATTAATGACATTTAATTTAGATTAACTTGATGAAATATGTGTGTATTCTATGATGTACATGCATGAAGTACACGCATAATATAAATATAATATTATATTATATTTATGAAGTACACGCATTGATAATTAAAGTACACACATTTAAATATAAGTGTACTTAATAAAGTACACTTATTAAGTACACGCATTTAAATATAAGTGTACTTAATAAAGTACACTTATAAGTACACACATTTAAATATTTATGAAGTGCACGCATTGATAATTAAAGTACACGCATTTAAATATAAGCGTACTTAATAAAGTACACTTATTAAGTACACGCATTTATGATGTACATGCATGAAGTACACACAAAATATAAATATAATATTATATTATATTTATGAAGTACACGCATTGATAATTAAAGTACATGCATAATATAAATATAATATGCGTGTACTTGATGAAATATGCGTCTACTTTATGAAGTACACGCATTGATAATTAAATTACACACATTTAAATATAAGTGTACATGCATATTTTAGCAAAGTACACGCATATTGATATGACAAAAATCTAATTCAATATACGTGTACTTTATGTAATCTGCATGTAATTTTATCAAGTAGACGTATATAAATGCATGTACTATTTGGAAAATGGTTTTGGACATTACAATGTGCTTGTACTTTATAAAAGACATTTGGGTCACTCATATTCTTAAACTCCTATGTGTATTATGGTCCGCGCCAGCGACAGTATTATACGAGTATTTCAATAGGCGTGTACTTTATAGACTATGCGTGTACTTTACAAAGTACACTTGTAATATATAGAGTACACGCATTTATATAATATTTTGGGACAATATCTTGTTTGTGCTTTATAAAAATTTGCGTGTATTATAATTTATAATACACGCAATCATATTTTGACATACCAATTTTTTTATACGAAATGATATTAATGTTTACATTTTTTTACAATACATGTGATCATTTTTATAAGGGTTCACGTGTACTTTACTATATTTGGTGTATGACATAACTGAGAACACATGCATGAAAGAAATAGATTTTTTATTAAAAACAAAAAAATAAAGTACAAATTTTTCAAATAACGAAAGCTGAAAAAATTAAAAAAGGCTTCTATTATGGATGTTTGTCAAAGGCATCTAGGGTGTGAGGAAGAGAGTCAATTAATTCGACCAGTGTCGAATTTCTTCTTCCATGACAACTACAAGGCCTTCATGGAGAGCCTTCTTCTCCTTCAGCTTGGCGATTTTCATGGGAACTTCTTGTGTATAGAAAGACATGAGGTCTTCATGTGTTTGAGGAGGGTCCTCATCCACATCAAATAAATCTATGGGATTGGGTGGAAGTCCAGAATAGCCTTTCCTCACATATGTTTGAAATTGCTCAAAGGCAGTTTTATATGAGGAAATAGTTTCCTCAATTTGCCTTATTTTTGTTTTATTTCTTTCATCTATCTCAAGAGTTTCTCGCAAGTTTTCTGCTGGAATAGCCATTATGTTATCTTTACCCTAGATGTAATGGTTAAGAAAGGAACAAATATTACTCTTTTATAGGAAATGTTAAAGCTATTTTTTTCTTGACTAGAAGTAGTTGGGAAGTGAGTAGTTGAGCTTAATAAATTGATTTTGGTTATTGTGTCCTGAATGAATTCTTCAAAGTAGTTTTCAATTAAAATAATAAAAAATTATTATATTAACCAGTGCGTGTACTTTAGTAAAAATGCGTGTACTTTGAAGAATTCATTGGTGTACTTAGTAATTATCACTTGTTTTTTTCGTGAAAACTGCTTGTATATTGTTTCATAACACTCAGGTGCATTGTTTGTCTAAACCTTACGTGGATTGTGGTCCGCGCCAGCGGAAAAAACCATTTTGGTGTAATAAATATTATAAACAATAACAAATATAACACAAAACAAATTACAAATATATTTTGTATTTGAATCACAATTTATAGAAGTTTTTTCTCCTTTCGGGGGAAGAAATATTTTGATAGAAGAATTTTTCCGAGTACATATGCTCTTTGTTTTAGCATGTCACGATCTTGAAATAATTTTTTCATTTCCTTGTTTTTGCTTATTTGTTCAATGTAGTACATGCAGAACACCCCACAGTCAACCCTGAAATTAAAATAAAACAAATATACAAATTAGTATGATGTGAATGAAATTTTTTGAAAAGATACAAATTAGTAATTTTTAGAAATGAAGTTTTTCTTACCCATTATGTTGTTTAGGGAATTCATGATCTCTTATTAGGTCAAATTTGAGATCACTTTCCAGCAAGAAATCTACTGTCCTTTTTTCCTGCTCTGTCAATGGATCATCATCCAATGTAAACTCATTTGGTGTACCTTCATCAAACTTCCTCTGAATTTTGAAACCATTATTTTTCATTGTTTCTGCTCCAGTCTTCAATAGGCACAGTGTTTTTTGGAAGACAAAAAACTGTTAAGAAGACAAATATTTAGTGTATACAAATAAAAGAGTATATGAATATTAAAGAGTGAAAAGTACACGCATAATATTAAGGTACACGCATATTTTATTTTTTCATATCACGTGTATTTTAAAATATGATGCGTGTACTTTGCCTAATAAGTTAAAAGTACACGCATAATATTAAAGTATATGCATATTTTATTTTTTCATATCACGTGTATTTTAAAATATGATGCGTTTATTTTGCCTAAAGAGTTAAAAGTACAAGCATAATATTAAAGTACACGTAACTTGTATTGATTCATATCACGTGTATTTTAAAATATGATGCGTGTACTTTGATAATCTGGGTAATTATGTGCAACTAATGCAAAGTACACGCATTATATTGTACACGTGTACACGTGTATAATATAAGTACAAGTAACATTACTAATTAAGTTTAGGCACTAACCAATTTTTTTGCATCATCGAAGATTATTGTGTTTTTTTCCTTGTCGTTCGGTCGAAGGGAATCCATGTGGACCACTTTATTTTCATTTTGTATATCACAAGTAATGTGAAATATCTTACACTATGTCTTAGTACATTGAACAAATTATTACAAGTGCCTAAGTATTCAAATAAATCTCTGTATAACTCCCTCTTCTTATTGACTTCATTTGTGCTACAAGCTTCTATCTGAATAAAAATTATAGACACTGTGTTAATAAAAAAAACTGAAATTTTATTTCTCAAGACTTTCGATTTAATTGTACTTACCCAACAATAATAAAAAAAAAGTGTGTGAGTAGGAGAGCGCTTCCTCTGACAATTTAAACCTCAATACTTCACTAAAGGCAAGTATTATCTGTTTCACACAATATAAAATGGCGAGGAAATAATAATGTTGAAATTTAATGGATGTCTAATATTTGGACTACATACTTGGCTTGAAATTTCTTGATTGTTGAGGACTTCAAAAAAATCTTCCTATGGGACATACGAAACAAGCCCTTGGAAAATAAATTCCCTCATTTTATATAATCAATAAGAATTGTATAATAATAATAATAACCTTATTCTTTTGCCCCCCCAAAAATATAAATTAGCGAAGTGATAAATCATAAAACAATAAACTTTACCCTGGCTCAACCTTTTGAATAAACTCTTCAATCTTTTTCTTCGAAGCTTCATCGAGATATTTGTATACTTCGATTGCTTCAAGCTTGAAGTGAGTTTCTTTCATTTGTTCAGCTATTGTTAGACAGCCTTTTCTCATCTTTGACTCTTTTTGTTTCTTAATTGGTTCATGCTTTTCGATTTCGCTGTCAGCTTTTCTTTTCTTCTGCCCTCTAGTAAGAGGTCCTTTTATTTTGAATATTTTGGGGGTGCCCTGAACTGTCTTTGAGGCTAGTTCAATCTTCAAACTCGAAATTTCGTCCATGAGTTGTTTATTAATGTTTTCCTGATATATTTAACAAGGAATGTTGGATTGTAAGCATTTTTTTAAACAATGATTCATTTTCTCTTACATGTATTTTATAAAGTACACGCTTGTATTTTAATACATGCGTGTATTTTATAATATACACGCATCTATTATAAAATAAGTGTATATTATAAAATTTATAATATACACGTGTACTTTCAACATAATGTACGTTTACTTTAGAAAGTAAAGGTGTACTATATATCTATTGTATTTTATAGATACCTGCTCAATTTTTTTCAATTTTGATTCTTCAAGCATTTTCTTCAACTCCGAAATTTCGTCATTAAGGATTTTACTATTGTTTTCATGTTATACAAAAAGAATGTTACATTATAAGCAATACTTGAATAAAACTGCATTATTTTTAATAAAATAATGCATGTACTCTGCATTATTTCTAATATCAAATAAAACTGCATTAAAAATACTATGAAATAAAACTGCGTGTATTTTGGGAAAACTGCGTGTACTTTGGGAAAACTGTGTGTACTTTGGGAAAACTGCGTTTACATTAGGGAAATTGCGTGTACTTTAAACGTGTATTTTAGGAAAACTGCGTGTACTTTAGAAAAACTGCGTGTATTTTGGGAAAACTGCGTGTACTTTGGGAAAACTGCGTGTACATTAGGAAAACTGCGTGTACTTTAAACGTGTACTTTAGGAAAACTGCGTGTACTTTAGGAAAACTATGTGCACTCTGAATTCAAAAGTATCTGTTGAGTTCTTTTCAATTCTGACTCCTCAAGATTCTGCCTCAATGTCATCTTTTCAATGTCAGCATCTTTCCATTGTTGTAATGTATCATCATACTTTTTTTTAATATCTTCATTACTCAGAGACATATATCCATTTTTTTGTTCCAAAATTCGTGTTGATTCTGCCTGTTTTTTCAATGATTCATCCAATTCTTTAATTCTATCTAAGTCACTCATTGTGACTTGATCAAGCTTTTCTTTTAAAGAATTGTTTAACTCAACTAGTTGGGCATTTTCTACCTCCAACTTATTTAATAAATCTTTTTCCTTCAAAAGGTTGGAATTCTCCACCTTTAACTTCTTCATTTCCTCATGGGCTTCAAAAAGTGAATCACGATCTACCTGCAACTGTACATTCAAAATGGCACTCTCCACTTCCAAAGAGGTCACCTTCTCAAGTGCACCATTAATATCTTCAGCTACTTTAGATGGTTGGTTATTTTTTTCCAATAACTCCCTTTTCAAAACAACAATTTGTTCCTCCAAATTAACCTTTGGTTGATCTTTTCCATTTTTTTTTGGAGTCACAATGTTTTTAAGGGGAATATTCCAACCATGTGAAAACTCATTGTCATTAATATCTTCAGCAACTTTTTTTGATGATGAAGCAGCATGTATAGGACTTTCTGTAGATATGTTCAAAGAGTAACTTGGCCCTTCAAACTGAGATTCCTTTTGTACAGGACTGTCCTTACAAGCTGGTTTATTTGTAGCCTGCTTCAAAGTTGCTGTTACGATGTCATTCTTCACAAACCATTGTTTCAAAGACGACAATTTCCACTTCAGGAATTTTTGAGTATTTTCTTTAAATTCTTCAACAGGAGAAATAATTTCAAATTTCACACATACCCAATATTGTGATCATAAAAAAAACAAAATGAACTTAATACTTGTATTACCTAGGGATTCATAATGGAAAGTACAAGTGATTTGTTCAAAATACATGCAAAATTAAACGTGTACTTTACAAATTTTACAATTGTATATTGAAAGTACACGTGATTTGTTGATGTAAAAAATTAGATCGCTCTAATTATTCAATCACAGATAAATAAAATGAGACAAAGACTTTTAAAGTGGTTCAGCCTTATATGAATGGCATACGTCCACTGTTATGTTATTGCTGAGTGTTTGAGAATTCTCGAGTATATGTTCTCTCAAGAAATTCCTTCCCCTTTGAATGAGGGTGATACAAGGTATTTATAGCCCTTAGGCTGTACATGAAAGGGTTGATACATTAAATGATATACATATGAAATGGTAATACATTTAATGAAGCGTGTGCGTCAAGATGATAAACATTTAATGAATAGTTGAACTGTTGATTGTCTGGCAATTAATGCTACGACCGAGATGCAGCTCGGACCGCCTTGGTTGCTCGTTGCTCAGGAGTTCCTCGGAGCGTTAGAGTACCTCGGAGTGCTGAAGTTCCTCGGTGTATCCTTGTTGCTCGGAGAGAACATGAGTTGGTCGGGGAAATGAACTTCCTCGTTGCTATTGTGCCAAGTAGATTGACACGTGTCTTCATATTATTCGTCCATATCAGCATAATAATTTTGGTATCAACAGAAGCCCCCAATGTTTCATATTTCGAACTTTGAGGAGAATAGAACATTCTTTCTCGGTATATGGAGATATTAAATGACTTTCCTGGGTTTTAGGAGCCTTTTCCTCATATTTGAATTTCCTTCCAAATTCGCAGAATTCGCCTTTTAGAATTTTTATGAGTGCTTCGATCTTCGTGCATTTTTGTCCTTTTAGCCGCCGGTGGCGTATTAGTTTCTTTTGTGTAATCATTTCCTTCGCAGCTTCCCAAGGTGAAGTATTTAAACTTCTTAGGTAACCATACCGTCTTCTACCTTTTCCAATTTTCTGCATTCAAGCTTTCTGTTCTCTCTCTCTCTCTTGTGCGTTCATCTTTTCCTTCGCTAGTTGTCAGCTCTTCCTTTTTCCTATAAGATTCTCTTCTTTTCTTCTGTATTTCTTTTATTTACTATGGTTTATCTTGTGGAGTCTGTTGAGAAATTTCGTTCCGATTTTTCCATTCCTTCCTGGGTAACTCTGGAGGTTCTTTCTGAGCCTTCAGATTATTTTCGATTGGCTGAGGGACATTGGTTTTCCAGTCTATTCATTGCTGAATGTGGATTTTCTTTTCCACCAAACCCCTTATGCTTAGAGTTCTGTCAGTACTTTGGCGTTGTTCGTGCAAAAATAGCCCCCAATTCATGGAGAATAATTATTGGGGTGTATAAATTAAATCTAACTCATGGGACTCGTATATGGATTCCTGAGATTATGTATTGCTATAGATGGGCTGTTTTAGATAATGTTTATTACTGAAAAACTAGGTTTTTAAATAGGGCTCTTGTAGTTAACCTCCCTGATGCAAATAGAGATTATTTTGAACATGGGGTGGTTATTAAAAATTGGCAATATGCCCCCTTGGTTGGAGATGCAGTATACCAGGGTCCTAAATGCCCCCCATATGGCAATGGGATAGGTTTATTCTCATTTTCCTTTACTTATGAAATTATGCTTTTATCATATTTGACAAAATGTATGACTGATATTTCATTATGTATTTATTTGCAGTGGATAGTAAAAGAAAAACTCCAAAAGAATCAGAGGTTAATATTAAGCATCTGAAACTTATCTGGGGTTTGCATAAGAACGTTGCAGACGAGCACATCAGGTCTGCATCATATTTGTTGCAGTATAGGAGCTATACGACTTCTTATACTGCTCGTCCTGTGATTAGATCTGTTGAGCCAGCCTCAACTCCAGAGGATTCTTCTTCAGATTCTCACATCCCTTTAACTCAGAGAATGGGCAGGAAAAGAGCTCCTCCTGCTCTATTTGATGACACTACTTCTGCTGCTGAGGCCAAGAAAAGCAAAATTGATGTCCCAGAGGGGACTAAGAAGGTGGATGCTGCGCCTTCCAAAGATACCGAGAAGCCCCCAGTGGCTCCGAGCAAGAAGGTTACTCCTGTGGAGATGACTGCTATCTCTCCGACCAAGAGCTCTTCCTTGGTTGAAACTGCTGAAGTCCCTTTGAGGAGATTGAGGAAATCGTCCTCAGTCAATTTGGCTGAAACTGTCAATCTGGCTGAAACCATCTCCTCTCTACCAGCTGGTGGTGTTGGTGTTCCAACCATCATTCCTCCGAGCTCGGTAAAAACTTGGATCATACCCGAGGTCCAAGGAACTGATGAAAAGATTTCTAGGGATATGCTGACA
The DNA here is from genome assembly GCA_949130495.1 of Sambucus nigra. Lineage (NCBI taxonomy): Eukaryota > Viridiplantae > Streptophyta > Magnoliopsida > Dipsacales > Adoxaceae > Sambucus > Sambucus nigra. The sequence continues at coordinate 351,042,446 of OX422221.1, forward strand.
TCCCTAGCTACCCGTCACCTTGCTTCAGTAAATTTCTCACACTCTGAATTTCCTCTCTTTCTTTGAATACTTGTATTTTTGTACTGACCTGTCACTTTTTCCCTTGTTTAGCTGGTGAATTGTTTTAACAACATCGTGAAGAAAGATGAAGAAATTAAAGCTTCCAGCTCCTCGTCGGGGGTAGAGGATGCTCTCCTGGGTTTGACCCAATCCTTGAAGGATTCTCGTCAGCGGTATAATGAGGACAAAGCTGACTGGGAGAAAAAGTTGTCTATAGTTGAAGCTGAGAAGGTGAAGCTGGCTGAGATCTCCAAGAGTTTGGAGAATAAGGTGAAAAGTTTAGAGGTCGAGCATAAAAAATATGACGACAAACTCAAGAACTTTGGAGAGCTTGAAGATAAGCTGAAAAAGGCAGAGGAAGAGTTGTCCGTCCTACAAGATGTCAAGTGCCAAAAAGAAGAATTGGATGCGAAGTTAAAGACTGCCGAGGATCTTCTATCCGAGAAGCTCTCCTCGGAGAAACTGAAAAGAAAGCTCGCAGTTAAAAAATCCTTCAGCGCTGGCTGGGATAAAGGATGGGACAAAGGGATTGCTGTGATGACATCCCAAGTACAATACGGGAAGTTGAAATACTTTCGAGATGGCTGGGTAGCTGCCCTGCAGGAATTGAAGATCAAAGACGACTCTGAGCTATTTCAGCTACACCTCCCTGGTCCTCCCCCACCAATTGTAGAAGAAGAAGAAGAAGATGAGGCTATCTCTGATGAATCTTCCATGGCCATGGGTGATCAAGTCCCTGCTTCTCTACCTTCTGCCAACGAGGACATTTCTTCCATGCTTCCTCCTCCTGAGAAAATTTCAACTCCTGCTGATCAAGCTGCTGTTACCACCGAGCAACCAAGCTCCTCGTCCCAGCCTCCCGAGAAAGTCTTGGGAGACAAGGAAAAGGTGTGAAGTTGTTCGGTATCATTTCTATCTTTCATTATCATTTGTAATCAAACAATGTAATCTTTTTATGATCTAATAAAATACATCTTTGTTCTTCTCTGTTGTTGATGATTTGTTTTTGTTGACTGTTGTCTCCTCTTCATTAGTTTATGGCCAGGATGGAATTGCTATCTGCCAATGATACAAAACTGATGCAGCAATGTCACGAATACTATAAGGCTGGTCACACAGAGCTAAGTGTATCAGAAATTGCTGACATCCTTGGCCATGATGCTTCAGAACAGGCAATTGAGGCTTATCGGTACTTGAAAGCTTTACTTGACCGAGCTGTGGCCAATAATGTGGCCTACTATGAATTGATCGAGGAGCTTCATTATAACTTAGAAGATCTTCAGAATTAGCACAATGAATTAACTGCCTTGTTGCACAAGGACTATGAGAATAGGTATCAACAGCTTTCCTCTGAGACAGGTCACAAAAAGATCATCGCTGGGTACGATGTTAGGGGGAGAACCCTAAAAGGTGAAGTTGAGGCCTGCAGACAGATCGCCGAGCTGCTGGAACATGAGAACAATAATTTGCAGAAAAAGTTGGCACAATATGAGTCTGCAGCTTCATCCTCTACTGCCTTGGTACCGGTCACTGATGAAGGATTCTCATTCTTAGAGGTTGAAAACGCCAAATTAAGGCAAGAATTGGATACGTTAAGAAAGTCTGGTGTTTCTACTACTGCTCAGGGACGAGGAAGAGGGTCTCGTGGGCGAGGAAGAGCTATTCAAAATGGTGTCGAGGAGCAAAGTTCTCCACCTGCTCGGAGTCGATCAAGAGTTCTCAGCCGTAATGTTGAAGAAGCTCGCACTCAGTCTACTTTGGAAACTCAAGCGTTCCAATTGAATGCAAAAGATCATGCTTTGTCTGAAATGTCCAAGAAAAACCTATCTTTGGAAGATCAACTTACTGCGACGAAGTCTGCTTTGAATAATAAAGATGTTTTTGCCAGGAGCCTTCACGAGCAACTAGAGAGAATAACTTACCAATTCCACAAACAACCTCGTGAGTTTTGGATGGCAGGATACAATGAAGCCCTTTGTCACTTGGATGCTCGCCTTGAAAATGCCAATAATGAAGGTTATAAACAGGGATGGTTGAACGCACTGGGTGTGTTAAAGCTAGAGCAGGGCCATTATTTATGGGATTATCATGCTCCTGGGCTACTAGACTTGCCTGTTCCGCCTTATAAATTGGACATGGAATGGATCCCAGCTCGTGCTATTCCTCGGAGCTTAATTTCAAAATATCTTGGTGACTATAGTCTTCATTCTCAGATTGAATTATCTCGTCCCGAGCATCTCTTGGATACTCCTTCAGTAATGAATGTCAGAATGTTGAGGGACTTGAATTTTATCAATTCTCCCCAAACATTAAATGATCCTCCTGCTGGCGAGGAACCTGTATCGAAGGCTGAGGGGAAAAAACCAATAGAATATGATTTTCAATGTAATAGTTAGCAAACATATGTAACTTGTAATTTATTTTGAATTTAAATGGAAGACTTTCATTTTCTGTTTGCAAATCTGTATTGCTATTCTTTTGTACTTGCCTAACACTTTTACATCTGTGCATATGTATCTGTTAAAAAGATAACAATTTTGTGCTGTTCATCAACCAACTTAGTAATAAACAGTTACAAATATAAAAAATGTTGTTCGATCACTTAATAATAAAGTGATGAGTATAAAAATGTTTAAAATTTTTCCAACCAATTAAGGTTGTAAAATTGTACTCGTCGACCAAGTATAATTAGCGAGAGTTTTCATAAAATGTGTCCGACCAACCAGGTTGATGGATCCTCCTCGTCAATAAGTTCTCCTCGTTGACCAACTACAATTAGTGGGTTTTTATCCCCGACCAACTATACTTGGCTCAGTTTGGAATATTTTGTATTTTCTGGAATGATTTTACCTTCTGACCAACTTGTTGGCATATTTTGTTTCTTAACCAGCCAAAATTGGCATTTTAAGAATGTTGTTCTCGCCCTTTTACCATCCAAAGTTGGTCGTGGGTTTGAACTATTAGGTTCTTTCTAACTATCTTGTCCACAAGCTCTTTTACCAACCGAAGTTGATCACGCAAGTGTACGCCTCCTAACCAAAGGAGTATAATTTGTTCTCGCTATTTTACCAACCGAAGCTGATCACGCTCGAACTATCAGGTTCTTTCGAACTATCTTGTCCACAAGCTCTTTTACCAACCGAAGTTGATCACGCAAGTGTACGCCTCCTAACCAAAGGAGTATAATTTGTTCTCGCTATTTTACCAACCGAAGTTGATCACGCTCGAACTATCAGGTTCTTTCGAACTATCTTGTCCACAAGCTCTTTTACCAATCGAAGTTGATCACGCAAGTGTACGCCTCCTAACCAAAGGAGTATAATTTGTTCTCGCCCTTTTACCAACCGAAGTTGGTCGTGGGTCTGAACTATCATCTTCTTTTTGCTGTTGAACAGCGTAGTGTACAACACTAGTATTCCCCGAAAAACTTTCAAACAAAGGAGAGAGAGAAAAAATTGTGAACATCATGTTTTATTCATGTTGATGGAACTGCTGTACATTTTACATTACTGATAATACTTGCGAAGGTGTTCAGCATTCCAAGCATTCTTGAATTCCTCTCCTTCTAGAGTTGCTATTCGGTAAGTTCCTGGTCGAACAACTTCTGTAACTCGGTAAGGTCCATGCCAGTTGGCTTCAAGCTTATTGTGCTTCTGAATGACCTTCTTTAGCACATAATCCCCTTCTTTTAAGTCGCATTTCTTCACCCCTTTGTTGTAGAACAGAGCTGTGCGTTGTTGGTAAGCAGCATTCCTAATGGCTGCCTCTTCTCTAACCTCCTCGAGCATATCCAAATCCAGTCTTCTCATCAAGTCACTGATTGGGGAATTGAAATTCAACACTCTGTGTGTTGGTAGACCCAACTCGGCAGGTATTACAGCCTCACTTCCAAATGCTAGCATATATGGTGATTCTTCAGTCGCTGCTCGGGGAGTTGTTCGGTAAGCCCACAATACTGATTGCAGTTCATTAATCCAATTAGCTTTAGCTTCATTAGCCTCTTCTTCAAACCATTTAGTAGTGTTCTGTTTGTCACCTCAGTCTGCCCATTGCTTTGAGGATGACCTGGTGCTGAATGGGTCTTCAGGATGTTTGATTGTTGACAATAGGCAGCAAACTCCTCGTTGTCGAATTGTGTTCCATGATCTGTGATGAAGGCATGAGGGAGACCATATCGACAGATGATATTCTTCCAAACAAACTGGTATACCTTCTCTTACGTCATATCGATAAGGGGTTCAGCTTCTACCCACTTAGTAAAATAATCTACTGCAACGACGAGGTACTTGAATCTTCCTCGGGTGTTTGGCAGTGGTCCAACCAAATCAATTCCCCACATGGCAAATGGCCAAGGGGAAGTTATGGGTGTCAACAATGCTTGTGGAGTTCGTCGGATGGAGGAAAAACGTTGACACTTGTCACATTTCTTAGCATAGGCTATACAATCAGCCCTCATCGTCGGCCAGTAGTATCCTTGCGTCATCACTCTTTGCAAAAGTGTCCGACCTGCCGCATGTGCTCCACAAGACCCTTCATGGATTTCTTCAATTAATTCTTTCACTTCGGATGGGTGTACACATCTCTGCAAACCTACCATAATTCCTCGTCTATACAAAACACCATTAGTTAGTACATACCGAACATCTTTAAACTTCAATTTCTTTGCCGCGAGCTTGCCCTCTGGCAATTCTCCCTCTTCATTATATGCCCTGATGGGATCCATCTAAGATGGTCCTAAATCAAGGGTAATAACATTCATCGTCAGGTTTTCATCTATGCTCCGACTTTCCAGTACTTCAATTGGTATCGTTCTTCGCAGCCCGGTACGAGTAGTTGATGCTAGTCGGGCCAGTGCGTCTGCTTGTGCATTTTCTATTCTGGGTATTCTGATCAACTGAATGGCATCAAATTCTACCAACAATTCCATCACCTTTGCATGATACTTGACCATTAGTTCTCCTTTAACCGCATATGTTCCCATCACTAGATTCACAATTAATTGAGAATCACTGAATACCATCACTTGTTGTGCTTCCATAATCTTTGCTAAATTAAGACCTGCTATCATGGCCTCATACTTAGCCTCATTATTGGAGGTTTTGAATTGAAATCGCAAGGCATATTCTATATCAATCTCGTCTGGGGTTTTCAACCTGCTGTGCAAGATGACCCATCTACATACAATCTCCATGTAGGTAACTCGTGTTCAAATTTCTTATCCAATAGAGTTCCTCGGTGGAATATCTGTTGTTCTCTTCCATCCTCCCCTGTTAATTTTCACTCCTCTTCGACCATCTCTTCTCGCCCTTTTACCAACCAGAGTTGGTCTGGGTTTGAATTTGATGGTCTTTCTATATCCACAAGCCCTTTTACCAACCGGAGTTGGTCTGGACTTATGTCTGTTGATCCTGTAACATCCACAGGTTGATCAGTGAGCACTTTTTGTTCCTCGTGGGCATCAGGATATGTAAACTCTGCTATAAAATCTGCTACAGCTTGCCCTTTCAATGATGATCGGGGTTCATACACAATATCATATTCACCGAGCTCTATTGCCCAGTACATCAGTCTCCCTGACTTTTCTGGCTTATGAAGGGCTTGTCTCAATGGCATGTCGGTATAAACGACGATGGTATGGGCTTGAAAATATGGCCTCATTCTTCTACTTGCTTCAATTAATGCCAATGCCAATTTTTCTAACTTTGGGTACCTAATCTCTGCACCTCGGAAAGCCTTACTTGTGTAATAAATTGGCTTCTGGACTCCATTCTCCAATCTGATCAATGCTGAGCTGACTGCATGCTCTGATACTGCCAGGTATAAGTACAACTTCTCTCCCGTTATTGGCCTTGACAACAGTGGAGGTGTTCCCAGATATTTTTTCAAGTCTTGAAAGGCTCTTTCACATTAATCATTCCACTCGAAAGTTTTTCGAAGTGCTTTGAAGAATGGTAAGCATCTATCTGTTGCTCGAGATACAAATCTGTTGAGCGCTGCGACTCGTCCTGTAAGACTCTGCACTTCTTTCTTTGTTGTTGGAGATTGCAACCCTAAAAGAGCTTTGATCTTTTCTAGATTTGCTTCAATGCCTCGCTGGTTGGCAATGTACCCGAGAAACATTCCTTCTCGTACTCCAAATGTGCACTTCGTCGGGTTGAGCTTCATCTGGTATTTATCCAGTTGATCAAAAGTCTAACTTAAATCAACTAGATGATCAGCAGCTTTCTTGCTTTTTGTCAGCATATCATCGACATAGACTTCCATATTGCAACTGATTTGTTCGGCAAAAACCTTGTTCATCAGCCGCTGGTATGTCGCTCCTGCATTTTTCAAACCAAAAGGCATAACATTATAACAATAAGTACCCCTAGTGGTAATAAAAGAAGTACTCTCCCTGTCTTCAGGTTTCATCTTGATCTGGTTGTAGCCTGAATAAGCGTCCATGAAGCTGAGCAGCTCGTGCCCAGATGTAGCATCCACTAACTGATCAATTCTGGGTAATGGAAAGTAGTCCTTTGGGCAGGCCTTGTTGAGATCAGTGAAATCAACACACATTCTCCATTTATTGTTTTTCTTCTTTACCATCACCACATTTACCAACCAGTCCGGGTATTTCACATCTTCAATGAATTGAGCTTTCTGGAGCTTGTCGACCTCCTCTTGATTCTTCTCGGGGATAAATACCCTTCTTCTCTGCTTTACAGGCTTGATCTCCTTATTCACATTGAGCTCGTGACATAAGAAGTTTGGATCTATTCCTGGCATGTCCTCATGACTCCATGCGAAAGTTTTCTTCCTATTTCTCAAGAAAGTTATCAACTCCTGTTTTATTAAAGCATCCAACGATGAACCTATCTGGGTTACTCGTTCAGGGTGCTCGTCGTCCAGAATAACATTTTCTGTAGATTCCACCACCTGTCCTTTTACAAGTTGGGATTCATCTCTGGGATCGAGAGTTTCAATCTCTGTATCTTCTTCCACCTGGTAAGTAGTAGTCTTTTTCCTTGATTCCTTAAGCTCCTCTTGCTCGGCAGATGAATAATAGCATTCCCGAGCTACTTTTTTATCACCTTTCACAACTCCTACTCCAAAGTTTGTTGGGAATTTTAAGCATTGATGCACTGTAGATGGAACTGCTTCAAACTTCTTCAAACCAACTCTTCCCATGATGATGTTGTAAGCTGACTGCACATTCTTATCCATCACAAATAAGCGTATTCTTTCTGTTCGACAAGCAGGCCAAGTTCCAATGAATATATCCAACTTGATCGTCCCAAGTGGAAAAACTTTCTCGCCAGCAAAACCCAGGAGGGGTCTGTGATACGGTTCCAATTGAGATAATTTCAGATTCAAACTGTCAAAGCATGAATAGTACATGATGTCTGCCGAACTTCCATTGTCTACCAACACCCTTGAAATCACTACTTCCTTCATCCTCATTTTGATCACTAGAGGATCGTCGTGAGGATAAAGAACACCTGCTAGGTCATTTTTTAAAAAGCCAATGACCAGCTTCTCTTTGTTTACCTTCCTCGGACGATCGTCCTCGGCCAGATTTATTCGCTGAATATATGAACAGGCTTGAGCCTCTCCAAGGTAAGCCTTTCTTTCTGCAGTAATGTCTCCTCCTCCTGCATCTCCTCCTGCAATGACATTACAATCAAATGACCCAAAACGTATAGAAAATACCTCTCGTTCTGGCTGTCTTGGTTTCTTGGGAAGGTCGGGGTCATCATCTGGATCATCTTCATGGTTTCTCTTCTTTTTCTCTTCTGCTCGACGAGGAGATCTAGACCTCTCTCTAGGTCGGTCGTTATTTTTTCTTTCACCTCCCCGATCAACATATTTTGCTAGCTTTCCTCTTCGGATGAGTGTTTCAATCTCGTTCTGAAGAGCTATGCAATTTTTGGTCATGTGACCATGATCTTTATAAAACTCGCAATATTTATCCTTACTCCTCGAATCAGGGTCTGACCTCAGTTTCTTTGGCCATTTTACCTCCTCGTTGTTCTTGATTTCTTCCAAGACATGATGAATACCCATTTTCAAAGGAGTATAATTGTCGTATTTCTTCAGGACTTCCCATGATGATTTATTATTTCTGGAACGTTTGTCACCGCCATTGCCCTTATGCTCTTTATTTTTAGACTTGTCGACGTCCGCCTTGGTGTCTTTATCCATATTCTTCTTTACAGCCATAGCTTCCTCGGCATTCATGATTTTGGCCGCTTTTGCCATCAACTCTGACATAGTTTTAGGTGGATCTTTCGCCAAGGTGTAATACAATTTATTAGGCAACAACCCACTCATCAAGGCGGTGATTGCTGTCTTTTCTTCGTAATCTATGACTTCCAGCTTCTCGTTATTGAAACGAGTTATGTAATCTCTAGTACTCTCACCAGATTTTTGTCTAACACTTAACAAGTGTGCTACTCGTTTTACTGGCTTTGCTCCAAAATAGAAATTGCCAATAAACAACTCGGCCAACTGAAAGAAAGTTGAAATCTTACCCCTAGGAAGATTGTTGTACCATATCTGGGCAGCTCCAGTAAGAGTTCCTGAGAACGCTCTGCATCTCATCTCGTCGGGGACGACATAGATGTCGGCAGCAGCTTGATATTGCTCTATGTGAAGAACAGGATCTGTCTTTCCATCATATTTGGGGGTCACTACAGGTGCTTTGAACTTTGACGGTGTAGGAAAATTCACAATGGCCTGTACAAAAGGTGTTCCTCGAACAAAAGTTCGTTGTAGGGGGTTCTTTGCCTTGGCTATTTCTCCCAATTTATCCTCCAACCGTTGGAGAGATCCTTTCCACGCTTCATTTCCTTCCTCGGGCCTATTGGTTCGAGCAATTGATCATTCTGAGGTAGCTTCTTGAGATCTATCTTGACGAGCAGCTGGTCGTGATTGTGCTGATCCTTCTCTTAGATCTGATGGTTTTCGAAAACTCCTCGACATGATCTTAGGTGGACTTCTATTCCTCCTAGGGCCTAATCGACTGAAAGGAGACACCCTACTCAGTCTTTCTAAAGCACTGGGTCTTTATGGAGAGAGGGTGATATGTTGATCAGTATCTGTAGCCCTTATTGACGAAGTTCGCCCAGGTTGATAAGAGAAATCATCAGACTCCTCATTACGACGTGACTCAGTACGCCTGGATCGTGAAGAAAGTAAATAAGTTTGCCTCTGACCACTTTGCTGTCCTGAACGTGCAGGTGCACCGCCATGAAGGGTTTGTATGAGTTGCTTCATTGTTTCTTGCATGGAGGTTTGTCCTTGAGCCAGATTCGTCATAATCCCGGCTAGATCTGGAGGTGCGGAGGGATTCGGAGGATTTCCAGTATTTCCAGCGTTTCGATTGCTAGATTCTGGATTATCCGCCATTGATGATGAACGATTTTTGGTGAAAAACGATAGTAACAATCGTTCCTACAGACGGCGCCAATCTGTTGATGTAAAAAATTAGATCGCTCTAATTATTCAATCACAGATAAATAAAATGAGACAAAGACTTTTAAAGTGGTTCAGCCTTATATGAATGGCCTACGTCCACTGTTATGTTATTGCTGATTGTTTGAGAATTCTCGAGTATATGTTCTCTCAAGAAATTCCTCCCCCTTTGAATGAGGGTGATACAAGGTATTTATAGCCCTTAGGCTGTACATGAAAGGGTTGATACATTAAATGATATACATATGAAATGGTAATACATTTAATGCAGCGTGTGCGTTAAGATGATAAACATTCAATGAATAGTTGAACTGTTGATTATCTGGCAATTAATGCTACGGCCGAGATGCAGCTCGGACCGCCTTGGTTGCTCGTTGCTCAGGAGTTCCTCGGAGCGTTAGAGTACCTCGGAGTGCTGAAGTTCCTCGGTGTATCCTCGTTGCTCGGAGAGAACATGAGTTGGTCGGGGAAATGAACTTCCTCGTTGCTATTGTGCCAAGTAGATTGACACGTGTCTTCATATTATTCGTCCATATCAGCATATTAATTTTGGTATCAAGATGATTTTTACAAATTTAACGTGTACTTTGTTAATATAAGTTCACGTGTACTTTCTAAAGTACATTTATAATATTGACAGAAAATATAACAGAGTATTTTGAAAGTACACTGGTTATATTTACAAAACATAGTATACGTGTACTTTGTAAAATACAAGTGTATTTTCATGTGATCTAAGACGTGTATTTTCAAAATACACGTGATATAAGACGTGTATTTTAAACATACACGTTAAATATCAAGTGTATTTTGAAAGAACAAGAGAAAATATCACGTGTATTTTGAAAATACACGTAATATTTTCAAAGTACAGGTAAGTATTGGTATGTAAATTTTGAAATATGAGGAATATAAAGTGTATTTTAAAAATACACGTGAAAATATTCGTGTATTTTGAAAATACACGTGAAAATATCACGTGTATTTTGAAAATACACGTTAAAATAAACGTGTATTTTCAAAATACAAGTGAAAATATCACGTGTATTTTCAAAATACACTTGAGTATTGGTATGTAAATTTTGAAATATCAGAATGTTTTTTTGCTCACCAGTAGGAAAATGACACATCCAGTAATTGTGCTAGGTTTTGAACTTGCTGATTTGTCAAGTGAATGTATGAGAAATTGATGCACAGCAGATGCCCAATCATACTTATTCATTTTCTCAATATCGTCGATGTATTTCAACCAAAATTCTCCAAGGGTGAAGTTTGAGTTGGAGAAAAACAACGTGTTCAAGAAGTGGAGACAACAATTTTAACAAAATCAACAATTCCTTCATCTGTCTCCAATTCAACTTATTTATTCAAACCATTCAATATTTCTGACTTTCCTATTCTTTTTGCGAAGTATCGTGTTTGTAATCCAGATTTTTGAGCAGTATTCGGTCCTTTTTTCAGTTCTATTGATTTTAAACCCAACCAGGGGTATGCCAAATATTTCACTTATATCTATTGGCATTATTGGAATCCTACTCTTCATACGAAAACTTTTGGTTTTCGTATTGCACAGCTCGATAATTGATAAAATATTATTATCCGTCTTCTTGTGGTCCACTTCTACTACTTTCTTACTGTAGTAGGCATTGAAAAACTCCCAAAATGGAGTCTTCTTAAGAAGTTCAATATGGCTATTGTTTATTTTATCTTTAATCTGATGCAAATCATGGAGAAAGCTAACAATATTTTACCGATATTGGTCATTCTTCTTTGCAGGACGTTTAGATTTCAATGCCACACTAGAACTAGAACTGGAACTGGATGAAGAACTATCATCGGAACTGCTCTTTTTTTGTTTCTTTCCTCTTCTTGCCTTCATCTTCATCCCCATTATATTGATCTATAAGCAAAATTTAAATTACTAACCTATAATGATATGTACAGAAAATAAAATACATGCGAATTAGAATAAAACATAGACTAAAACAATAAAATGCAAGCATATTTAACAAACGTACATGCAATATTCTCACAAACAATTTATACAAGTCTCAATAAAATACATGCTAAAGGCGATAATATATATCGTCAGTTTCATGGTAATACCTAACAGAGGTTGTTCGACAAGTCAAAAACCAAGATTCTCTAACATATTCAGTAAAGAAGTGATACAATAGCTGAATGTTAAAAGCTCCAACATTATCAAAACCCCTTAAGCAATACTGCTTAATTCGTTTAGCTAAATCCTTCGCTTTCGATTCAGTTACTTGAAGCTGTTGCACATCAAAAGTGCAGTAAATGTCTTCATAGTAGTAGTAGAAACCAAGTAACCTTTTAGCTCTATCATTGATGCGAAGGAGAAAATGAATTTCGTCATCATTAGTACTATTGACTGTCAATGTGAAAGGTTTTGTATTGTTAAGATTTTCGAACGTGCAAGCAACAGTTTTGTAGTTGAACATGCTTGATCGTATGATTCCTAAACAATAACACAATAATACAAAATAGTACACTCATAATACACATTAGTACAGGGATATTGGATTGTACAAATTGAATTTCAATGTGCGTGTACTTTCAATAAAATACACGCAAAAAATGAAAAGGTACACGCAATAATACTGATTATTAGCTAATAACATATCATTCAAATGCAGCTGGCGCGGACAAAAAATACTCCTAAATATTAACAAAATAATAATACTTCTTACAAACTCATGGAATATCATTCAAATGCAGCTGGCGCGGACCAAAATAACATAGGATTGATCAAATATGGATTTGAAATAAATATTTTATAGAGTACACGTATAAAACATAAAAGTACATGCATACTGAATTGAGAAATTCAATTTCAATGTGCGTGTACTTTGTGTATTTTGCGTGTACTTTTTGATAGTACACGCAACACGGGGCTTATACATGTACATATTCCAATCATGTATATAATCCTAGTCCTTGATAAATCCTCGATAAATGATGTATACTGGAGGAAAAGTACAATGATGAAATACATATATCTAACATGCAAAAAGTGTGTTTTGCAATTAAAATGAGGGAAACAAATATATGATGAAATACATATCATGAAGAAGAAGAATGTGATTTCATCAGTCCACGTGTTTACAAATTAATACATATGAGAACACAAAATACACAAGGACAAAAAGGTGATAAGAGAATGTACACATACTTGTTAGTGGTGTTTGAAAGAATTTGATTTAGAATGTAAAATGTAGAACTTCAACGATTAGGGTTTGATCGAATAGAGCTAGGGTTCTGATCGAAGAGAGTTAGGGTTTGATTGAACAGAGTTTTTAGAGTTTCGATCAGGAGTATTTATATGTTGTTGTTGACCAAAATTTGATTGAGAAATAGATTCGTTTTGGGGCTTTGATCGAAGAGATGGTACGATTAAGGTTTTGATTCAAGAGAGAATGCAGTGTTTTTGGCGCTTCGATTTCTGAATAGTGCGTGTTTGATTTAATTTCGGAGTATTTATATGTTGGACCTAATCGTTTAAAATTTGTTGAGCTTATTTTTTTTATCTAAAATTGTCAGTCGTAAAAGCCCCTTTAGATTTTTGTTGCTGAATATCTCACTCTACCTATTTCTTTCTATGTTTTTTTTTTTACTTTTATAGGGTTCTGTAGGGATTTGTTTGGATTTTGTGAGTTAGTTTGGGATTTTTTTTGTCGACGAAATCGCCTAGTTCATATCTAAACTCGAAGAGGAACACCCAGATATAGAAGCCTACGATGTTCAGTTCACAACAAAAGTAAGCCTACTCTATCAGTGTAAAGACGTACAACATCTCCTCTTCTCAACCATATATATAAGGTGGATATGGATATCACTTCTGGCTAGGACCAAGAGAGGCAGTCATACTCATAGTGTTAAAAAACGGCCGTTACGTATCGTATCGGCCGATACGTAACGGTATCTTGAGAGACCGTTTCCGATACACCCCGATTTATCGGGTTGAACCAAAATCACACCCGTATCACATTACGAATCCGATACGTAACGGATACTCCGTTACACTCCGTTACATTCCGTTACGGTGGAAAGAAAATAGAAAAAAAAAAGTTACTCTCGTCTCGTTATTCAGCAACAACAACAAACACTTTCTGAGTCACCAAAAGAAAAAGAAAAAGAAGACAAGGAGAGAAGGAGACAAACCTGGGTAGGACTCCGTGAGTCCGTAGGCTTTGTTTGACAGATGATTCCCATCATCTTTTTATTATTTATGTAGGCTGAGCTAGAGAAGAGAACACTCACTCTTCCATTTACAACACTCTTCCATTTTTCTTCCAACTTCCAAGCCATTTCCCACCCATCCTCCATTCCAAAGTTCAGCAGCTAAGGGTGACCCAGATCGGCAGCTTAGGCAGGCAGCAAACCACAGCGGAAGGAGGACAGCAGCAGCAGGCGCCGACGCCGGAAGGAGGCTCTCGATCTCGACAAGGTAAATGGGGGGGGGGGGGGGGAGGGGGGAGGGATGGCGGCGTGGGTTTTTTTTTTCCAAAGAGCAAATGGTGGGGTGGGTGGGTTATTTGTCTTGTGGAATTGTAGCCGTAAGAGAGAGAGAGAGATAAATGTAGTTTTAGGTTTTATATTGGATTTGATTTGTTATTTATTTAAAGCCTTTAAGAAAATAAACATAAAAAAAATTGTTTTAAGATATAATTGTATCAAAAATAATGTTAATAAAACAAAATATTTATTGCATAAAGTGAACTTATTATTTAGAACTTATTGCATAAAACAAAATAATGTTATAAGTACCAAAAATAATAAATTTTACCAAACTATTTAGAATTTTTTCGTTAAAATTTAATAATTATTATTATGTTTTAAAAATTCATTATTATTCAGTTTAACATAAAGTGAACTTATTATTTTTTTTTATTGCATAAAAATAATGAACTTTTTATTTATTTGTTTTGTATGGTAGTTTAAAAAAAATGCCTAGTCAAATGATTGAGGTCAAATTTATACTCCAAAAAAAATTGTTTTAAGATAGAATGTGTCAAAAATAATGTTAACAAAACAAAACAATTATCATGTGATCATGTCTTCAAAAATTAATTATCATTTAATTTAACATGTGTTATTATTTAATATGATATTATGTCCTAAAAATATTGTATAAAAAATTAAGAAAAAGTAGCAAAAATAATAAATTCTACCAAACTATTTAGATTTTTTTCGTTAAAATTTAATAATTATTATTATGTTTTAAAAATTCATTATTATTCAATTTAACATAAAGTGAACTTATTATTATTTTTATTGCATAAAAATAATGAACTTTTTATCTATTTGTTTTGTATGGTAGTTTAAAAAAAATGCCTCGTCAAATGGCTGAGGTCAAATTTATACTCCAAAAAAAATTGTTTTAAGATATAATGTGTCAAAAATAATGTTAACAAAACAAAACAATTATCATGTGATCATGTCTTCAAAAATTAATTATCATTTAATTTAACATGTGTTATTATTTAATATGATATTATGTCCTAAAAATATTGTATAAAAAATTAAGAAAAAGTAGCAAAAATAATAAATTCTACCAAACTATTTAGATTTTTTTCGTTAAAATTTAATAATTATTATTATGTTTTAAAAATTCATTATTATTCAATTTAACATAAAGTGAACTTATTATTATTTTTATTGCATAAAAATAATGAACTTTTTATCTATTTGTTTTGTATGGTAGTTTAAAAAAAATGCCTCGTCAAATGGCTGAGGTCAAATTTATACTCCAAAAAAAATTGTTTTAAGATATAATGTGTCAAAAATAATGTTAACAAAACAAAACAATTATCATGTGATCATGTCTTCAAAAATTAATTATCATTTAATTTAACATGTGTTATTATTTAATATGATATTATGTCCTAAAAATATTGTATAAAAAATTAAGAAAAAGTAGCAAAAATAATAAATTCTACCAAACTATTTAGATTTTTTTCGTTAAAATTTAATAATTATTATTATGTTTTAAAAATTCATTATTATTCAATTTAACATAAAGTGAACTTATTATTATTTTTATTGCATACAAATAATGAACTTCTTATTTATTTGTTTTCTATGCTAGTTTAAAAAAAGAAAATGCCTCGTGGAAGGATAGAGGAAGATGAGCCGGAGATCGCCCCAAGTGGGGATATTGGGTGGAAGTTTGCTACTCCGGTATTAAATAATAGGTTAAAATTAAATTGCAAATTATGCGGAAGAGAAATAAATGGTGGTATAACTAGACTAAAACAACATTTAGCTCATGTAAAAGGACAAGTAAGAGGGTGTCCTAACGTCACAACCGAAATTAGGGAGCAAATGATGAAACATCTTCAAGGAGCAAAAGCAAAAAAAAAAGATAAAGCCGCCCAAAAGGAAGGAGTCGTTGATTATATTCGAAATGAGTATGGTGGTGATGGCTTTGAGGGGATTGTTGTTTCAAGTGATGATTCAGATCCCGAGATGACCGTGGCAAGAAATATGAGTAGAAATGAATATCGATTATGGGAGCAGACACAGAGGTCTAAATCAAAGGGTGGGTTTGAGGCTGGAAGTTCTAGTAGAGCGGGTTTACCTAAAGCTCCTCAACGATCTTCTAGTATGTCTGGAATGCGACGTAAGGAATGGACGGATATAGATGCGCCTGAATATAGATTAGCTGAAGTGGATGTGGACCTCCATCGAAGCAAGGGTCCTAAGCAACCTAAAATATCAACAAAATTTATGAAGGGTTTGCGAAAGAAGTTAGGACGAGCAGTTAGTCAGTTTGTGCTGTTTGGAAAACATTCTGCAAATATTGTTGTAAGCCCTTGGTTTGATAGGATGCTTGATGTTGCTAGAGAAGTTGGATACGGAGTGAAGCCTCCAACTCCGTATGAGGTCAATGAAGTTTTTTTGCCAATGGAGTTTGCGAGCTTAAAAAAATGGATTGAATCTCAAAAGCCAATTTGGAAGGAGAGGGGTGTCACTATTATGTGTGATGGTTGGACAGGACCGACCAGGAAACATTTAATTAATTTTTTAATTTATAGCAATCATGGAACAGTTTTTCACAAATCCATTGATGCAACAGACGTGGTGAGTAGGACAGCAGACTACTACTTTCGCCTCATGGATAAGGTAGTTGATGAAATTGGAGAGAAATATGTTGTCCAGGTAGTAACTGATAATGAAGCGGCTATGAAAGCGGGTGGTAAGTTACTTATGCAAAAGAGACCGAATTTGTATTGGACAGCATGTTCAGCTCATTGTATTGACCTTATCCTTGAAGACATTGGTAAAAAGAAGAGCGTGGCGAAAGTGTTGGATGAAGCAAAAATTATCACCAGCTTCATTTACAATTACAATTGGGTTGTTGATTACATGAAGCGATTCACTAATGGTCGAGAGTTACTGCGTCCAGCCATCACTCGTTTTGCTACGAATTTTGTCACATTGGAGAGTATTGTGAGGCACAAAAAGGGCTTAGAGGACATGTTTCGATCTGATGAGTGGAAACGATTCAACTGGTCAAAGTTGCCAAAAGGCAAGGAGGCGAAGAAGATAATATTTGACAGGGACTTTTGGTCTAAAGCAACAGATATTTTGAAGGTGCAGGAGCCTTTAGTGAAGGTTCTTCGATTGGTGGATGGAGATTTAAAACCTACTATGGGTTTTATTTATGAAGCTATGGATAGGGCAAGGAAAGCAATTCAAAGAGATTGCCGCTATTACATAGATTTTCATAAAATCATTGACAAAAGGTGGCAGTTCCAATTACATCAAGACTTGCACACAGCTGGTGAGTATAAAATTAGTTGTGTTTTATTTGTTAAAAAATTAATTGTGTTTTATTTGTTCAAAAATTTGATATATTATTTTTATGTCAATATATTAGGGTATTACTTGAATCCTCAGTTTCAATACGGAGATAATTTTACAAGCCTTTCTGACGCAATGGTAGGGCTTAGAAAAGTGATTCAGAGGTTGGAACCCGATATTAACAATCAGATAAAGGCAATTAACCAAGTAAGTCGAGAATATATTTATATTTTGTTAAGGTTTTTCACTAATGTATTTAATATTTCGTGAAATGTTACAGATTTTGTTATTTCGTGACAAATATGATTCCTTTGGAACCGAATTAGCTCAAACAGCAGTGTCACGAACAAATCCGGGTAATAATATGTCTTAATTTATTTACTATCAATTTCACTTTATACTTCAGTATACAATATAAATAAATCATTGTGTTTATCATGTGTAGGTGAATGGTGGATTCATTATGGCACATCTACTCTAGAACTTCAACGAATTGCTGTGAGAGTATTGTGTCAAACATGTTCATCTTCTAACTGTGAACGAAATTGGAGTACATTTAGCCTCATACATACAAAGACAAGAAATCGTTTAAAATCCCAAAAGTTAAATAAACTGATTTTTGTATACTATAATATGAGGTTAAAGATCAGAAATGCGACCAGAAGAAGCCAACAAGACATTGAGGAATCTTTTAATCCTATCAACTTGGATTACATTTTTGACGAAGATGACCCATTGTCTTCGTGGTTGGAAGAGACGGAAGAAGCTCTTTTAGACGGTCAAGACAATTCTGAATGGTTGGATGTCGATGAAAATGATCAAGATGATCATGCTACTTTAGTTCCTTCTGGTAGTGGAACTAGTAGCGGTGGTAGTGGCGGTGTTGGCTTGAGTCAACCAAGTAGTGGTACTCGTGGAGATACTGCTAGTGGTAGTTATGGAGGTGGTGCTGGTGGTAGTTATGGAGGTGGTTTTGCTGGTAGAGATGTGCAATATGAAGGTAAATAAATATTGCAGTCTAAATTTTATTTATAGTATTATATTATTCTTATATTACATTTCTAACAAAAATATATCATTTACTGAAACAGGTGATAGTTACTCACCGTATCAAGGGGAAGCTGGAAGTTATGGACTTCGGGGTGATGATGACAATTTGGAGGATAGACAAAATCTTCAGCCATGGGGTGGGACACGAAGGCGTACACGTCGTCCAATGGGAGATAATTTAGAGAATCGTTTTGTTGAACTTGATCTTAGAGCTCGTGGAAACGAAAGAAGAAATCCACAAGCACAAAGAAGAAACCCACAAGCACAACCCACGTATCCCCATCCCCCTGAATTCTCATATTACCCCCCACCACCACAACACTATTATCCACCCACCGGGTCATATTACTATCCTCCTCATCCACCCGAACCTTCATATAATACCGTTTCATCTACTGAGAACTAATAACATGGGTATATGGTTCTGCCAGTGCCTCAAGGTTATTTTCCACAACAAGGGGCGTCAAATGAAAGTAGCAATTTTGGAATGGGTGCATCTAATTCAAGTACTTCACATTCTAATTACTTTGGATATGAACCACATGAACGGGCTAATAATGATGATGATGATATAGAGATTCTTAGAGACTCGCCACGACATTCTTTTTGGTGGTGAAAGCATGAAATCATTTGTAATATATGTAATTTAGTTTATTATCATATTTGTTTAGTGGTATGGTGGTAATGATTCACAATTGTCCAATGACTTTAAGTATGTAATTAGTTGTTAAATTTAAGCATGTTACAAGTTGTTATTGAGTGATGTATTTTTAGTATTTGATTAAGTAATAAAATGCTTTTATGATGTATTTTTAGTATTTGATTAAGTAATAAAATACTTTAATGTTCTTTAATACTATGTAATGAACCCACATATTAATTAAATTCAACATTATAGAGTCAAAATAAAAGTATCCTTTTAATTTATGGTATCTGTGAATGGTAAAAAAAAATTCACGCTTGCGGTAACCGATTCCCGTTACATTACGTCCGATACTCCCGATACCGTTACACCGATACCGCAACCGTTACGTTACCCGATACCGTTATTTAAAACTATGGTCATACTTCTTCGGAGACCCATGTGTCTGTATTCGTAGTTTCGATCTGGTATATCTTTTTTATTTTCTTATCATGTCATAACTGAATTTCATCTCTTTATTTTTGATATTATGTTTTTATTTGAGTTTTCCAAGCACAAAATCTCATCTTTCCTAACGTTAAAAAAACTGTTCCTGCAAAATTAAAGTCAATGCTCGGATCAAATATCAACTTCGACATTAGTTTTAGACCTCGGCTTCAATTAGGCGTTGTGAGATCTCGGCTTCGTCATCGTTCGAAAAAACCTGTTTGCCAAACACCTTCATTTTTTACGATGGTTTTAAACTGAGTGATGGGTCTATATTGGATTGCATTTGTCATGGATATTTGTTTGGATTTTAATTTGTTCAATGATTGGGTTTATGACGATGGTGTGGATATTGTGATAAAGGTGTATTGTCTCCCTCTCTCTCACCTCTCTAAATACCTATACGGAACTTGTAAAAGTAGCATCGTCCCCAAAGTAGAGCTTAAAAAGCTCTATTGTTGTATTTATCTCATTGATTTTAAGATTGATGATTTTAATAGAAATTATAAAGGGATAGAGCTAAAAACACTCCAAAAATTCTTCCTACACTCCAAAAAATTTTCAAAGGACAATACTACCCCTCTATCCTTTATTTCTTTACCCTTACATCAAATCCCAATTAATAATTATAGATTATGTAATAATTAAATACAATTTAAGCAAAGAATTTTTTTTAACTTTAAATAACAATTATTAACAACTTAAGCATCAATTGATTTATACTTTAGTGCTTACTTATTTTTTTACTAAATATGAACACGATTCAGTTAAAATGCCACAAAACACGAAATCTTATTCTTTATCTAACAAAAACACAACTCAAATAAAAGTGACACGACACGATTTTTTTTTTTTTTAAATCTTAAACGAACACGAAATATTTTTTTAACCTAACACAAACACAATCCAAGTAAAAGAGACGAAATTACACGAAATATTATTTTAATTTATTTACAAAAATAGAAACACGACCGAATAAAAATGCGATACAATACGAAATATGTTTTTTACAAAACACAAATATGGCCAAGTAAAAGCGCTACAACATGATTTTTTTTCCAAACATAAATAATAATTTTTTGGTAATTTTTTTTACCAAATACAAACACAATTAAAATGCGACACAATACAAAATCTTTTTTTTTTATCAATATGGCCAAGTAAAAGCAACACAACATAATTTTTTTTTTACCAAACAAAAGCTCGATCCAATGTGGTGTGGTGTTTATGTTTTACTTCGATCGTGTTTGTATTTGTGCTCGGTAAAAAAATTGTGTTTTATTTGGTAAAAAAAATATTATTTGGGTTTGGAAAAAAAATCATGTTTTGTCGCTTTTACTTGGTCATATTTGTGTTTCGTAAAAAAAAAAGATTCCGTATTGTGTCGCATTTTAATTTTGTCGTGTTTGTATTTTTGTAAAAAAATTAAAATAATATTTTGTGTCATCTCGTGTCTCTTTTACTTGGATTGTGTTTTTGTTAGATAAAAAATAAGATTTCGTATAATTTTGTGTCGTGTCACATTTTAACTGGATTATCCATTGTAATAAAACCGTGTTCGTTTTTAATAGAAAAGAGTTAAAAAAAAAAAAGACTTCACCAAGGCATTTTTTTGTTTTAAAAAATAAATATATGTTTCTTAACTTTTAAAAGAAAAAAAATACAAAATTACATTTTAATTAGATCGTGTTCATGTTAGATAAAAAAAAATAAGATTTCGTGTCATGTCGAGTTCTTGAATCAAGTCATGTCACGATATATTTGCGCGTGTTCTTGTTAAGTTAAAAAAAATATTTTTCTTTTAGTTGTGTTTTAATCACTGTTCTAAAAAACCCGCCTAGGCTTGAGGCTTGAGAGAAACGTCTCGCCTTAAGATTTTGACGCCTTAGGTTTGGTAAAACCATTAAGACGTACTTTTTCTCTAAAAACAACAATGTTTTAGTGAAACGATATCGCCTTTTAAATATTTTTTTACAAACTGGACCATTATCTCATACAAAATAATCAAATAGCATTTTTATTTGCAAATATTCAGACATATATTTATGATATGTACAATTTTAGTATTTTAATAGCCTTGTTATGGTTAAAAAATATTAAAATATATTAAAAAGCCCTAAACGTCTTTTCACGCCTTTTTACCCCTAGGCCCGCCTAGGTTTCTAAGGCTTAAGGCTTGGCCTCCACGCCTCGATCATGCCCCGCATTTTTTAGAACCTTGGTTTTAATTAGTTTGTGCTCATGTTAGGAAAAATATACGATTTATTGTCATGTCGCGTTTTATTTGGTTCGTGTTCATTAAAAAAAAATAACTGTAGCAACGGGTTTACCAAACACGAATACGACCCAATTGTCGTGTTGCGTTTTAAGTGTGTTGTGTTCATAATTGGTAAAAAAAATGAGATTTCGTGTTGTGTCATATCACTTTTATAGGACTCGTGTTTCGTTTTAGGCAAAAATAAGATTTTGAGGGGGGTCGTGTCCTTTTTATTTCGGTCGGGTTCGTGTTTGGTTAAAAAAAATAACATAAATTGTGGGGTGTCACTTTTACTTGGGTCGTGTTCGTGTTTATTAAAAAAATAATATTTTATGTTGTGTCTTGTCACTTTTATTCGAATCGTGTTCATGTTTGGTTAAAAAAGAAAATCATGTTGTGCCGTGTTGAATTGTGTTGTTTTTATGTGTTGTGTTTCGTTTTAATTGGCCATGTTTATGATTGGTTGGAAAATAAGATTTCGCTTGTCGAGTCGTTTGTATTATTTCATGTTCTGTCGTGTTCGTATTAGATTAAAAAAATAATATTTATTGTTATGTTATGTCGTATCGCGTTTTAATTAGGTCGTCCGTGTGTTTGATAAAATAAAATAAAAATAAATGGGTTCAAATTTAATATTCATAATTATTTTCATATGTTGTAAGGAAGTAATTTATATTTAGTTACTTAATGGGTATTAAATATTTTAATTACATATGAAAAAGAGAATTAGATCTTTTTAATATTTTTTGTTTTCAAATAATGAATTGTTAAAATAATAACATACAAGTCATAAGGACAATTTTGTCTTTGTGTTGAAATTTGGAGTGTAGGCAGATTTGGAGGGAGCGGCAATAGCCGCTCCCATTATAAAGCCTGTAATTAAGTTTAATACCCAACCAACAATCCATATGTAACTTTTATATTGCGTTATAAATTCCCAGTCTAAGCGTGATGCTCATAATCATTTCTATGAAAATATCCCTTTCTTCCCCTATATGTGTGTTCATTTTTGTGGGCATGGTGTTTGAAAAATATATAAGCCAGTCAGAATTATTTGATTCTATACTTTGACAATTAAGTTATGCAATGTATAAATAATTTAATCTTGACTGTGTGAATCAAAAGTATTTGACAAATAAGGACGGTGGGTCTGTATAACAAAATCTATAAAAAAAATTATTGATGTCCCATATGATGGTACTTTCTCTTTCTGGTAGTTTTAGGACTTGGGTAGGATGTATATGTGATTTGCACGAATTTTTTCCCGGCATAATTTTTTTCCTTTTTAATATTTTTTCTACCATGTAGGTAACTCAAGTGGCATTTACAATGTAACAAACATTGCATGGACAGAATCGTATTTACTTCTCCCCTCTGTTAACTCCTTCTTCTCACCTCTCTCAAGACTCACCTTCATGTTCTTAAGTTCTTCATAGCCTCAATCTTGGTTCAAAGGGTGCATTCTTAAGGCATGTGGAATATAACTATAAGGGTTATGTACAGGATGAATCACTAATAATATATATATCCAATTAGAATTCAAGATCTCTTGAGATTCTATTGAATGGACTTTTATTATCAATTATAGTTCATTTTCAAATATAGTGAGATTGTTATTTTGGCCTCAAAAGATTGTGATCCTCTTCCGATTCTCTGCTTTTGGGAAATATTAGCAGACCCTTGTTTTTTTCTCCTTTCTAAAATGTATTAGACAATGATACAAACTGCTTTACTTCTATCATGGCCATTTGTTGGAGTTGTTTTACTTATATTATAGCCATTTACTGGAGTATGCATCCGTATTTAAGATGTATGATAAAATGTTTGTAGAGAGAACTTTTCTCCCAGCTATTTTCTAAGAAATTCGAAGTTTCTCCCCCGTTGTACAAATCACATCTTATACTTTTACTTGGTCGATTTTGTGTAGTTATCTCCATTACAAAAATGCACTATGATATGCATTATTTGGCAATTTTCTTATATAGCATCCATTTGCTTATTTTGAATTTAAACTTAAAAATTATAGAAATGATGTTGGAACTTTGTTTCATAGAAGTTACATATTTTTTTTTTAAAGAAGTACCATTCAGTTATTAAAATTTTTAAATATTTATTTTTGTTTTTGATATTTATTTATTATTCCACCTGCGCATTGCGTGAGTTTTCAACTAGTACGAGCATATACAAATTTGACTAGTTCCTAATAAATGTATTGTTATTGCTATGTCGACGTCATTCCTAACTCTTAAAGGTTTTATGCAAATCTAATGGAAGTACTAGCAGAGAAGAAGTAGAGTAGCAGTGGATAAGAAGTGTCGAATCAATTGTCTTCAATTTATTTTGTTTTGGAATTTTTCAAGATGGTGGCACGATTCTTGTAAACAATGTAGAAACAATACTTAATATGAGAACCTTTGGGATAAAGTATTTTTTCCCCTTCTATTTAGGGTAGATAATATTCGACTTACCTTTGAGAGACATGAATGCCTTTGATATTTTTTTTTAAAATGAAGCAAGTAATTTATGATTCGATCTGTGTTATTGAATAATTTTTGAGTATATATGAAACAACTTGGCAGGGTATAAAATATATGTAGGATACATGTTTAAATAAGTCTTTTGGTGGCGAAATTAACTTCCAACTAAAGGAGTGTTTATGTGTATTTTTGTGACAAATCTTCTAATTTAAGGCAAATTTATTTGCTATAAAAAATGTCATTTGTGGTGAATTTGAGTTGCCACGAATACTGTGATTGTGGCTTCAATTGTGACAAATAAATTTTCCACGAAAGGACCTTTTTAGTGGAGAAACTATATTTTGCTCCCTAATGTAATCTTTTGGTGGCAATTATACACCATTGTTGGAAATTTTTTGTTTTAGGTTCAAAATAATTCGTCACAAAAGAGACATATGAGTCTTGAAATATTATTTGCCAATAAAAGGTAGATATTTGGTGGAAAAATTTACAATTTGCTACTAAAAGAATCTACATCATATTTTTAGTGGCGAAATTAAAACCGCCAATAAAAAGTTAGTAGCAATTTTTAATATAGAGAATTAAGGTAAATGTCAGTTCCTTCATATGTTTAGATTTTTAGGACAATGCTTTTCAAGTTTATAAATCTAGTCCCTGTGGTACAATAACATTTATTTGTGTGGTCCCTTTAGAGTTAGGAGTTTATTTTTTGTGTCTGCACCCGCTGCACCATTATTCATGGTGTTTTTAGTACAGGGACTAAATTTATAAAATTATGTGGAGTGTCCTATTTTTATACAATTTGATAATTATGAGGATCTTTTCCCAAAATCTCCTTTTTAATAATTAATTGCAAAAACAAATGTTACTAAAAGTCTTTTTTCTTGTAGTAGCTGCAGGAGCACTCCTGATAGTTTCACCTAACGAGTGTGGAAGTAGTTATCGATTCCTGTGAGGATAGTTAGAGCACAGTTCATCTAAAACTCACGTGAGACCGGGATAAAGCACATGCCGGTAATGTGCTAGCTATTTATGACTACACAATGAAAGAGTTGTGCGTAAAGAGAGTTTGATGTAAGCTGAGTTCAAGACAGTATCATTTATGTTTCTTATACTTCGAATAATTCTTCACTATGGTTCAACTCGATGTACACCTTTATTTATGCACAACTCTATTATATTTGTGGCTTGTTACTCATTTATTTATGAATATATGCTTCGTTATTGAAATAAATGGGTGATTGTTGGATATTTGAACTTTAAAGCATCTTAGGGTATGTTTGATATGTCATATTTATCATGTCAAGTGTGGGAAATGAAGGATTCGGTTGCCCTTATTTGTCATGAAATATTTTTCTTGGTTACTCATGTCCGAATTCAAATTTGCCATTATTTTTCCACTTTTGTTGGCAAAATTTGCTTTGCTCGATAGCAAAGGAAAGCTTTCCAACAAAAATTGCCACCCTTTTTTAAAATTGTTGTTTTTTATTGAACTTGTTTTTATTTTGTTTAAAACAGTTTTTTTTCGTTAAAATTGTTTTTTTCGTTAAACATTATTTTTTTGTTAAAATCATTTATTTTTGTTCAAAATTATTTTATTTTTGTTAAAATTATTTTTTTCTCGTTAAAAACTATATTTTTATGTTAAAACTGTATTTTTTTGTTAATTTTTTTTTTTCCGTTATAAACTTTTTTTGGCTAAAAATTATTTTTTTGTCAAAGACGGTTTCAAAAAAGACATTTTTTTTATTTAAAAAATGATTTTAAATAGTTAAAAAAGATAGTTTTTTTATATAATAAAAATATTATTTAAAATTGTACAATTTTGAAAAAGTAAAAATTCTATAACGTTTTATTTTAAAAAATGTATAATTTTTTATTTATAAAAAAGCAATTAAAAACATTTACTTTTTATAACTGAAAACATGTAAAAATTACGTATTGCTTTTCATATAAGAAAGGAGTTAAAAATTAAGTTTCAATTTTTTCAATTTCGTAACATACCCTTTTTTTCCGAGTGCCTTAAGGATGATGAAAAACCTACTTTTTTTTTTCAAAACCTTTTTTCAAAATTTTAAACCACACCAAGTTGTGAACGATTTTTAACTTAACCAAATTTTATCTTGATTAATTGTAAACATGCATATAGTTAAGCAAGTAAAATAAAGTAAGCTCACAAAAGCGACACCGGATGTACGAGGAACCCACAAAGGAAAAAATCTCGGATGACCCAAGCGAGACAATCACTATGATGTGGTATTATAAAGTATAGACGACAGACTTACTCAATGACTCGATCCCCACAAGTCTTGAAGCTTCTTTGATCTTCAACCACTCCTCCACAATACCCACACGAATCCTTTCGCGATACCTGTCCATACTCGCTTCCACGAATGCCTCGGTGTCCATCGATGTAGCTTGGAAAGTCTATGGAATCAAAACACGAACTCCTTTGCTTCTTTTCTGCAAAACCCAATGATATTCTTCAAAGTGTATAACAAACCACTATGGTGCAAATAAAGATCACTATTGCATATGATAATGAAAAATTGGAACTTTGAAACTCTAAGGATGTTTTAGACTTTGAAAAGCCTTAAAAAACTTCTGCAAAAAAGTACTGGATGTAAATTGATTTTCTAGACTGTACACCTATGAAATTCTAAGAGAAACACGCATTATATAGAAAACTTGAGGCGGTGGATCGTTCGAACGAGATATGCCTGTCGCTTGAACGACATAGTGATCTCGCTTGAACGACATTCAATGTCAATTGAACCACTGAACAAAAAGAGTTTGTGTTAAATACAACTCTAAACCATCTTTATCTCAGAATAAATGAAGTTTAAAAATTTTCAAACACTTTAAAAACATTTATTTAATAAAATAACATACTTAAACATTTAAAATTATTTTTCGAGTTCCATTAACATTACGCATTCATACCTGAGAGATCTCATAATGCAATGAAAACGTGAAACGTGCACAAATAAAATCTCGGCATAATTTATCTTTGAAGCTTGGTTGCAACGTCTTCAATAATCTTTATGTCATTGATTGTGTGGGATCGTGATAGTAAAAAATCTATTTATGAGTCAAAAACATGTTTTGTTCCAAGAATAAGTCAAAAACATACAAGGGACTCAATTGAAAATTTTGTCTTTACAAATCTCCCCCTTTGACTATTCCGGGACAAAACCAACAGTGAAATACCTAAGCCAGGCCGTCAAGCCGTATGACGCCTAAAACCCATCCCATAAAACCTAAAATCAAAATTTACTGGACGAGACTTGTAAATGATGGTCCGACAAGCATGACCTGTCTGAATGTTATGTAGACTTGAAATCTCTAATCTCTTAAGCATACCTACACACATGAAACAAACAAATACAAAGTGAAGTATGTGGGAACAAATGATATAAAATATTATGATACCAATATGAAAATATGAATATCAACACTACTATGTAAAATCAAACTCAAATCATTTGTTAAATATGTGAGCAAAAATGATAACATTATACCAATTTGTGAGAACTAATAAATTAGAATCCAAGATACTAATGTCTATAAACTACACAATATAATCATGAAAGCATATGATCACAAAAATGATACCAAAGCAACAAATATATATGCTCAAAACTCCTCCTACATCACATACATCTCTCCCCCTTTTTGTCTCGAAGTGAAAATATAAACAAATCTAGAATTAGATAATCAATGAAGCGTATTTAGATAAACATGAAACAACCAGCTAATAATGATAAAAAAAATATAAAATCTGTAGCTAGCAAACAATTGTCACATGAAATGAATCATCAATCTAAGCAGGTATGAGTAAACTAATAATGTAATAAAAAAATCATCAAGCAAAAATATCCTACACTACATAAAACTTCCCAAAAGTACCACGAACAGAAAAAATGCCATCATATGAATCCAGTAGGTACAAAACAGAAAGAATCAACAATCCTCAGTAGGTCGCTCAAACGACACTGCATTGTCGTTAGAACGACATAGGTAAGTCGCTCAAACCAGGCATTAAATGAGCTAAAACAGTGAGTTCTCGCTCGATAAACCACATCAAACGACCATCTCACGACCAACACTGACAAAAACAACACCTTGAAAAACGTGTCGTGTGAACCTCACGTGAACAAAACTTCGCGTGATATTAGTAAGTCGCTCGAACGAAGCCTCTATGTTATTTGAACGACATTGAAAATCCTTAATTCCAGTGCTAAAAAGCATAAGGTTTCGCCCAATGAAAAAAATTCATGAAAAAGTTAATTGGAAAGAGCAGAAAATAATAAAACAAGTTCAAAACAGAAAACAAAAAAATAAAAACAATGTGAGTATCATGCCAACATAGAATCAATGTGCTCAAACATGGATATGGAGTGAGTGATTGTGAACTACAACAAATGAATCATAAATCTAACACATTGAAACGTTCAAGAAGCCCTAATTGATAGCAATATGTCAACAAACTATGTTTTAGCCATAAGTGACAATTAACAATTGAGATAAATGAACTAAACAATCTACATTAACACAAATTTGGAATATTGACGATTCTACAAAGAATACCATCATGTTGAAATGTTTCAACACTAGGATTCGTGGTGCAAACCCGTTTAAATTTTTCCATCCAAACTCCCTCAAACATATATTTCTTTTCAAGAACTTTTGAGGTCTCTAATTTTCTTAACTTAGAGAAATCCTATTGGCCCGATTTTTGGCATATGATTCTTTTTATTACCTTTATTTTTCTTTTGGGATCTTTTAAACGGTGGCTTTCACGACTAGTTAATTTTGTACTCTCGCAGCCCATTCCCGTGAACACTCATTATTTTTTTAATTTAATCCTCACGGTAAACGGTTCTTACATGCACACCTCCTCCTAAGTCTACTTATGCATAGCTGACAAGATTGAGATAAGAACGCCTCAACAAACTCAAATATGCATGAGATGTCAAACATTCATATAAACTTGAGCATGTGTACAAGAATGACATATATACAAAGTCGAATTCATATGCATATCAACTATGAAACAACCCCTTAATACAATGGTTAAGATCATTCAACGCATCAATACTTATGATCAAATATCTTAGACACATGGATAATGAAATGATGGGGGTCCAAGCACACTAATATGCCACATCAAACATGAAACACTCATGACACTAAAACAAATCGAAAATCTTTTTGTGTTTTTTAAAAAAATATTTTTGACCCAAAAATAAAATCTTTTTGTATTTTTCTCAAAAATATTTTTGTAATTTTCAAATAAGACTCGATAAAAAAAATATAATACAAAAGATACACATGTCATAACACTAGCAAAATATAATTCATGATGCAAAGACTAGTGTATGACAAACATGACAAAACAATCATCATTTAGATCTAGCATGGGAAGAATCAAGTGAAACCAGATGAAAACCATGAAGTTTTAGTCCTAAAGTCTCTAAGTCCAATTTCTTAACCCAAGTAGGTGTGACATGATGTATGGGGGTTTTGGGAACCGAAACGACTTTATTCCTAAACTTCCTAGGAGCATTCCTAAGGTCATAGCAAAAACGTTTAACGTGACCTTTCCTACTACAATGGAAATAAGTGTAAACACATTGGGAATCATTACCAAAATGTCGAACTCACGTTCCTAGTGGGCTCTCTCACATGATTAGTATTGGATTTTGGAATGGGGACAATGTGATCATCGTAGCCTATACCAAATCTATCTCCCTTGATTTGGACGGTGCCTAACATCCTATCTAACTTCTCCGACCTAAATTCCAAATCAAACTTGACCTTACTCGAGTATTTTAACTTCTCATCTAACTCACAAATCCTAGCCTCAAGCACAGGCCTAGACTCCTAAAACTCAATAATCTCTTTCTTCAAAGCTTCCATCAAACCACGAAGTTTATCTCTCTCCTTCTCAACGTATCCCAGCTTCTCCCTAAGCTTCTTCTCCCGTGCCCTAAGATCCTCAACTAAAGCATCATTATTCTCTATGGCACGCTCATTAAACCTATCTTACAATTTAGAGTTTGCCTTTTTCACCTTTACTGTTTCCTCATACAACTCTCTAAAGGTAACTTGCAAATCTCCTACATTGATCTCCTCATCCTCACTATCTTCACCCTCACTCACTTGGGATTTAACGGCCTCGAATGTGTCATGCACCTGAGAATATTCATGGGAAGGTTTATCGTCATCACTCACATGACATGCCTTAAACTATACAAAGTTACACTCATTGGGGGAACTCTCTCCATCTTTCGGTTCACTATCACTTAAGGTGACATTATATGCTATCATTTTCTTGCCCTCCTTCTTAAATCTAGTGGGGCACTCGATAACCTTGTGACCATACCTATCACACCCAAAACACCTATCTGACTCATCCCTCTTAACTTTCTCACTCATATCCTTAGGGGTGGAATCTACCTTGTTGTTCTTGAATTTCCCAAATCTTTTGGAATCTTTCGATTGCTTTTGGAATTTAAAAATTTCTTGAATTTCTTTGCCAACAAGGAGTCATCCTCGAAATTAAAATCAGAATCGTCATCCGAAACTTTAGTATCCTCCTTTTGGGCTTTCAAAGCAATGACCTTTTATTTCTTTGGCACTTGCTTGGAGGTAAACATATCGAGTTCATAGGCTTTTAGTTCACCTACAATCTCTTCAAGTTTCGTCAACTCAAGCATACCTAAGGATTTTAAAATAGTCAATTTTACATCAAACCTACTCGGCAATGAGCTCAAAATTTTCTTTATGACACGGTTGTCCGGAATCTTCTCTCCTAAATTAAACAACGAGTTGACAATATTGTACAACCTAGCATAAAACTCATCAAATGACTCACTCTCTAATATGTTAATTGTCGCAAACTGTGTAGTGAGGTTTTGTAGCTTAGACACCCTAACCGTGCTAGTGCCCGCATGAGTAAGTGCAAGTATGTCCCAAGCCTCTTTTGAAGTTTCAAAAGTCATAATCCTATTATACTCTTCTGGTGTGAAATGTGAGGAAATAACGTGAAGACCTTTGTAGTTGTAAAGTGAAAGTTTATTTTCGGCATTAGTCCAAGACTCAACGGATTTTAGTGTAGTGGCCTCACCCTCTCGTGTAACGGGTGGAGTCTAACCTTTTTCGATTGACGCTCATCAATAGATTTCAAAGCATTTCTCATTCGCATTTTCTAATAAGCATAATTTGTGCCATAAAAAATAGGAGCATGAAAACTTTCAAAACCTCTGAAATTCATCCTGAAAAACACAAGGGATCAAACACAATAGAAAAGGTTTTTATGGAACAGAATTGACTGGGTGGTAGAGTCGTGGAAATGCTAGTTTCTTCCATATTTAGCTCCATGGAACAATATGCTACTGTTGAAACACGGAAGAATTGAAATCTTAGATCAAAACACTCTGTATGGATGATATGAACTTCCTAAACAATAATTCTTGAACAACTAACAAAAAGTTTAGATATTCGAGTGTGTTTTAAGGATGATGAAAAACAAACTTTCTTTTTCAAAATCTTTTTCCAAATTTTTAAACCTCACTAAGTTGTGAACCAATTTTAACTTAACCAAATTTTATCTTAATTAATTCTAAACATGCATCTAGTGATTAAATCAAGTAAAATACAGTAAGCTCACAAAAGCGACGCCGGATGTACGAGGAAACCACAAAGGAAAAAAATCTCGAACGACCCAAGCCAGACAATAACTATGATGTGGTATTACAAAGTACAGACGACAGAATTACTTAATGACTCGATCCCCACAAGTCTTGAAGCTTCTATGATCTTCAACCACTCCTCCACAGTGTCCACGTGAATCCTTTCGCGATGCATGTCCACAACACTCGCTTCCACGAATGCCTCAGTGTCCACCGATGTAGCTTGAAAAGTCTAGGAAATCGGAACATGAACTCCTTCGCTTCTTCTTCGCAAAACCCAACGATGTTCTTCAAAGTGTAGAACAAACCACTATGGTGCAAACAAAGATCACTATTGTATATGATAATGAAAAATTGGATCTTTGAAACTCTAAGGATGTTTTAGACTTTGAAAAACCTTAGAAAACTTGTGCAGAAAATATATGGGATGTAAACTGATTTTCTGGACTGCACACCTACGAAATTCTGAGAGAAAGACGCATTATATAGAAAACTTGAGGCGGTGGATCGTTCGAACGAGATATGACTGTCGCTAGAATGACATAGTGATCTCACTTAAACGACATTCAATGTCGTTTGAACCACTGAACAAAAAGTGTTTGTATTAAATTCAATTCTAAACCACTGAACAAAAAGAGTTTGTATTAAATAAAGTTCTAATCTATCTTTATCTCAGAATAAACGAAGTTTAAACATTTTCAAACACTTTAAAAATATTTTAAAAACATTTATTTAATAAAATAACATCCTTAAACATTTTAAAATATTTTTCGAGTTCCATTAACATTACGCATTCGTACCCGAGAGATCTCAGAATACAATGAAGACGTGAAACGTGCACCAATAAAATCTCGGCATAATTTATCTTTGAAGTTTGGCTCCAACGCCTTCAATAATCTTTATGTCATAGACCGTGTGGAATTGTAACAATAAAAAATCTAATTATGACTCAAAAATATGTTTTGTTCCGAGAATAAGTCAAAAACATACAAGGGACTCAATTGAAAATTTTGTCCTCATACATAATTTGTTCAATTTTTTATTTATTTAAAATTATAATTTATCTCCTGAAAAAATAATATTATCAAACAACCTAACTTGAAATATTATAAAATTTATCAAGGAATTTTTTTTTGTCAAAATTTATAAGCAAACCAATTGACTATTTTCGTAAAAAAAAAACACCCTTATGTCTTTGGACACAAAAGCTACTTTTTGTCTTTTGTCTCCCCCCCCCCCCCCCCCCCCCCCCCCCCCCCCCCCAATATGAAAGAGTGGAGGAAAATGTTGCATTTAATACATATCAAACTTGAACATGGGCTCGAACCTAGTGGGTATCCCAAGCTTGTAAAGAGCAAGACCGTTTGGTTTTTGCTTAAAAATTCATACACACATGTGCGCCGCCATAGCTCACCCGGTTCAAGTCTATGAATTGTCGGTTCTAATGAATAAATATTTTTCTGAACAAAATTCTATTTAATTATTTTTAATGAATAATTCTATTTATTAGTTATTCATTTATTTTAATTTAAAAAATAAATATCAGATTTTTCAGAGCAATTTTAATTCCGTTCTAATCCAAATTCTTTTTTAACTTGTTAGAAAAAAATATTTCCTATTACTTTTCATACACATCAGGTATAAACCCGCGCGATGCACGGCCAAACTATTCTCATTGTCATTTTGTAAAAATCATACATATACCTTATATAAAAATTGCTATTACTTCCACGTATGAATTTTTTAACGCGTATATACTAATTATTCACATCTTAACCATAAATTAATCTACGAAACTAGTTTTTAATATACAGTCAGTAATAAACGCGCACACACACACACACACACACACACACACACACACACACACACACACACATATGAGTGTATATGTTCTATGGTTGCAATCATGCTTATATCACCCCATGTGATCCAATACCAATGTCACCCATGAATGCAAAAAAAAAAAAAAAAACAGTTTCTATTTAAGTTTGAATTTCACCTTAAATTAAAAAAAATGATAATTAAGAGTACAAACATAATATATTTATTTTTTATACTAATCGCATGCTTATATTTTTAAAAAAATTATGAAAAATGTTTCTTACGTACGTTTACCAATTACATTTATTTTTAAAATTTTATGTTTAAAAAATATTATAAAATAAAATTTATTTAACAAAAAAAAAATATTTTGCCAAGTTATTTTGAAAAAGGAAAAATAACATCAATTTTTTAAAAATATTTTATTCTTAAATTTTGATGAATATTACCTGTCCACGTATTTTTTAAAAATTATACATATTTAAAAAAAAATAGGGTAGAGTGTTGTTCTTCACTTTAAACGCTAGCAGATCAAATTAGTGATATTTCCATGATTCACCTTGATCAACCCTACTCCAGATTACAATCACCATGAATTTGAGAATTGTTTTAGTCGAGAAATCAAAAACCATTTAAACATAAATGGGTCTAAATCAAATCAGCATGAGTTTGTAGTTGGTAATTAAATCCGGCATACCTCCGGTAGAAACCGACAGATCTCGCGTCGATGAACCATTGGTTTGTTGTTATGCGATGTACCTCAACACAGAGTTGGAAGCCAACGAACCTCTAGCGTTTGGTCACTTATAATCCTGTTTGTAAACCGAATTATCAAAAATTCCGAAATCGAAGGACCATACGTGGGTTAACTCCAAATCACCATGGCATCCGTTTGATGAGATTTGCCCATCTCCCTAGGTGGGTTTTCTCCGAAACAAAATCACCAACCCATTATAAAAGTTGGGAACCATTTTAACTGACAAATAAAACTGTTAAACGAAAATGTAATTAATCATTTAATTAATATTTCATTAGTTTTAATTGTAATTAATCTACAATTTATTTTAATATAATATATTGATTTTGATGATTCCAAACAAACTTTTATTAAGTGATTATGTAAATATATCTCACTTTATAATACTTATAATATAATTGTATTTGTTTGTATATTACAAACATTATATATATGTTATCTTATATTACTCTGTTTAGATTATATATAGTATATTTGTTGGTCAGTTCTTTTATGTTGTGTTCTATTGTTTATATATATTTATACATTATCTTTTATTTTTATTCTAATTTTATATTACATGAACATTATCTCATTATGTACACACACACACACACACATATATATATATATATAGCCCAACGAAGCCTTATCAAAGATAAGGAAGGTCCGACCCAAAATCTAAGGTCCCATAAATAACTAATTCAACGATGACCCATTCAACCCCTAAAATCTCTCAAGAGATATATTAGGGATTATGGACCAACATGGATGTGCCCAACACCCCCACTCTCCCAGAATTACATGTATATATTAAAGCCCCAAGTCCGGGGAAAAAGGGATGCAATTAGAGAAATAACAATTAGAGAGCACCATCGTGGACGTAGGCCATTTTACCGAACCACGTATATTATGTGTCGTGTGTGATTGCAGTTATTTTATGTTCTTTATTTTTTTATGGTGATCGCATTTGCTTATAATTTTGTGTTGAGATTTATTTTCACCACAATTGGCGTCGTCTATGGAAAGTGATTGTTCCTCCTTTAGGAAAGCATTAACCAACAAGAACCTAGAATGTCTCGTCACAATAGCAATGCCCCTCAAGCAGGGGATATTCAAGAGCAACCTGCCCCTCATAGGGTCGGATCTGAAGTTCGATGCTCAAACCCAAGGCTTCGCCTAGAACGACAAGTCTCAAAAGAAAGTCAAGGACTAGCTAGGTCTATGCAAGTTTCAAGGATGATTGATGCCTAGGAGGCCAGGCTCCAAGAACAGGAGGAAGCCACTCGTAAGCAAGAAGTTGAAAATGCTCGCCTCAAGAGGAGACGGGAGAAGATGGAGAGAGAACTCCATCGCAGCATAAGGCAACGTCATTATCGCACTCCTAGCCCTCAGGAGAGACGATCTCGCAGCCGAGGAAGGAATCCAAGATGTGGATCTCAAAGTATCGAGGGACATAGGTCAGACGACGACTTGCCCTAGCAACAACAATCAGCTCGCCGTTACAGGAGTCCAGGTCGAGGAAACGACGACATACGAAACTTGGTTTGAAGATAAATGGACAAACACCGAGCACATCGAGGTGCCAGGTTGACCAAAGAGCTAGCCAGGTAAGCTCTCAAGACCCATATGAAATCCCCTTTCTCAAGGGAGATAGAATAAGAAGCCCCCAAGAAGTTCACAATGCCCAGGTTCAAGATCTACGATGGAAAGACTAATCCTATTAACCACATCAGGTAATACAGGCAGGCTATGACCCTCTGAAACCACAAGTACACATTGATGTGCTAGATCTTTCCGTCGAGCTTACACGACGTCGCTCAAAAGTAGTTTGAGAAACTCCCTCACATATCTATTAAAAACTTCGAATCCCTGGCGGAGATCTTCACAGCTCACTTCATTACCAACGCTCCCACCCGAAGAGGATGGATGCTTTGTTGACTATGAAGAAAAAGCCCAAGGAGAGCCTCAAAAACTACGCGAAGAGGTATTGGGAACTGTTCAACGAGGTCGAGGGCTGATCGGAATAGGTCGTCGTCGCATCCTTCAAGATTGGCTTACCCAGTTCTTGCCTCCTACACCAGTCCCTCAGTAAGAAGGAGGCCATGACCATTTATGACTTAATGGCTCGTATTGAAAAATACGCCAAAGTTAAAGATGTGACCCATCTTAGTGCAAGGGAAAATGGTCAAGCTGAGTTCGCCGATAAGGGTAGTGATAAGATTGAGAATAAAAAGAAAGGAAGTAAGAATGGGGACAAGGGCGGCCCCAAGAATGGGAACAAGAGTGATTCCTCGAAAGCATTTCAAGCAAGAAACACAATTTTTAAAGAACCAATATACAAGATTTTGGCAAAGATCAAGGATGAACCGTTTGTTAAGTGGCCCAGGAAGATGGGTGGAGACCCTTCAAAGAGAAATAACACACTAAGATGCGCTTTTCACAAAGAGGGCGGGCACAAAACCGAGCACTGCAAAGTCCTCAAGTCTCACCTCGAAGAGTTAGCTCAAACTGGACACTTGAGCGAATTTATGGAAAAGAAGGCAGAGAAGGTAGTTGCCAATGGAGATCAAAGGCCCGATAACGTGCTCGAGGAAGATGTCGGCCATGAGTTCACAGTAATTCAAGGGGCATCCGATCTCAAACAGATTCAAGGAAACACAACTCGAATGGAAGTCAAAAAGCTTAAAGTCGTGATGTAAGCTTTTCAAATCGATCCAGCCAAATACAAGCAGGAAAGCGTCGGCGAGTAGAGGACGTAGACTGCAGCAAGCACATTGTGTTCTCAGATGAGGGCTTGGTGGGAGTAAGGAACCCACATCATGATGCATTGATCATTACACTCAGGATAACTAACTACGACGTCGACCAAGGTAGCTCATCCGAAGTAATGTACCTCGACCTATTCAGGAAGTTGAAGTTGAGTGTTGCCGACCTAAAAGAAGCCACCGTTCCTCTAGTTGGTTTCACTAGGAAAGTAACCATCCCTTTGGGAAAGATCGTCCTGCCAGTCAGGGCAGGAAATATCTCGAAAATGATCGAGTTTCTTGTGGTTGATATTGATTCACCCTACCAAGCAATCCTCTACAGAGGATGGCTGCATGCGATGAAAGTTCATCCCGTCTACCTACCATCAAAAGCTCAAATATGTGACTGAACGAGGAGTAATGGAGATCCATGGGAATCAAACGATGGCCAGGAGGTGCTTTATAGCATCCATCGGCCCCAAACCGGAAAAGAAAGTTGAAAAAGCCAAGGATAAGGTTGAAGATAGGGGTGTTCACGGGTCGGTCGGGTCGGTTTTGACCGGGTTTTTTGGGCCGAACCGACCATGTCGGTTTTTGGATGAGGAGAACCGAACCGAATCGAAAATCTTGAAAAACCGAACCGAACCGAACCGAACCGAACCGAATCGGGTCGATTTTTGACAGGGCCGGTTCGGTTTGCCCGTCGGTTTTTGACAGGGCCGGTTTTATACAGGGCCGGTTCGGTTTTTTCCTTTATTTTAATAAAAAATATTTTTTTTAATACCTAATATAAATATAAAATTAAAAAATATAATATAATATGTCAACACTAATATAAATATAATATAAAATATAAAATTAAAAATTAAAAAGTATAAAAATTAAATCGGTTCGGTTCAAAATCGGTTTTTTATGCCAAAACCGAAAACCGAACCGACCCTATCGGTTTTATACATGATTAAACCGAACAGAACCGACCCGAAAATTTTCGGTTCGGCTCGGTTTTGTCGGTTTGTCGGTTTGGTCGGTTTTTTTGCACACCCCTAGTTGAAGAACAGGAAGATTTGATACTTTCCAAATAACAACTAAGGTATGGAAACCTGGAATGGAGGAGACCAGGCTCCTCCCCTATGAGAGGGTCATTGAAGACCTGGAGGAAGTCGCAGCCAGTGGCGACAATAAAGATAGGATGTTTTTTATCGGAGCTTCTCTCACATATCGAGAGAAGAAGGAACTGACAGTACTTTTGCAGAGTAACTTGGACGTTTTTACGTGGAAACCTTACGAGCTCCCTGGGATTGATCCCAGTGTGACTTGTCACCGACTGCATGTTGATTCGGCTTTCAAGCCAATTGCACAAAAGGCACGGTGGACTGCCCCCGAAAAGGCCAAGGGTGTGGAGAAGGAAGTGGAAAAATTATTGGATGCAGGATCCATACAGGAAGTTCAATTCCCTAAGTGGTTGCCCAACCTAGTAGTAGTCCCGAAGAGCAATGAAAAGTGGAAAGTCTGCATCGATTTCACTGACCTTAACAAGGCATGCCCTAAAGATAGCTTCCCCCTTCTAAAAATTTATCAACTAGTGGACGCCACTGCAGAATATGAAAGGATAAGCTTCTTAGACGCATACTCCGGGTATCACCAGATCCCTCTGTATGAACCGGATCAAGACAAAACAACGTTTATAACCACAGTTGGGCTATATTGCTACAAGGTCATGACCTTTGGGCTAAAAAATACAGGGGCAACATACCAAAGGTTGGTCACGAAAATGTTCAGAGACCAGATGGAAGTAATATAAAGGTCTACATCGATGACATGCTCGTCAAGAGCAAGCTCAAGGATGACCACCTCTCTGACCTATCAAGGACCTTCGAAATCCTCAGGAAATACCGAATGAAACTCAACGCGAGTAAGTGCTCCTTCGGTGTCCAGTTAGGAAAATTCCTTGGGTACTCGATCAGCAAGAGAGGTATCGAAGCTAATCCGGACCAAATTGATGCCATTAAAAGAGTGCAGCCCCCCTCTGTTCAATAAAAGATGTGCAGAAGCTCATGAGGACACTCGCCGCCCTAAATTGGTTCATCTCAAAGGCATTCGAAAGATGCTAGCCGTTATTCCTATTGTTGAAGAAGAGCAAAGATGTGGAGTGGAACGATGATTGATCGAAGGCGTTAGAGGGGATCAAAGCTTACCTCAGCACACAACCCTTTATCATAATCCCTTAAGAGAATGATCCTCTATATCTATGCCTCGTAGTATCCAGTCATGCTGTAAGTTCTGCACTGATATGCGAAAAAATAGGGATCCAGCACCCAGTCTATTACGCGAGCAAGACTCTATTGGACGCCGAACAGTGATACCGACCACTATAAAAGCTCGCCTTCGCGCTAGTGGTAGCTTCAAGGAATTTGAAACATTACTTCGAACACCACTCCATCATCGTACTTACATCCCACCCTCTTAAAGCGGTTCTAAGAAAAGCAGACCTGTCAAGTAGACTATCAAAGTGGTCGGTCGAGCTTGGGCGATTTGACATTCAGTTCTAGCTAAGGAATTCCATCAAAGGACAGATCCTCGTCAATTTCATTACAGAATTTATAGGAGAACATCCTAGCGACCAACCACATCAGAAGGAAGTTCCCTCGGCATCAGGCGTCTGGAGATTGCTCGTTGATGTTGCCTCTAATTCCAAAGGGGCAGGAGTAGGCATTGTGTTGATTACCCCCGAAGATGCAATCCTCGAGCAAGGAATCGGGCTTGGATTTGAAGCCTCTAATAATAAAGCGAAATATGAAGCACTAATCGCAGGCCTACAGAAAGCACAAGCGCTTGGAGCAAAGCAACTCCAAGTGTTTGGCGACTCACAATTGGTCTCCAACCAGATAAGTGGAGCTTTTAACGCTAGAGATGAGAGAATGGAAGCCTACCTCGCTATGGCGAAGAAATTGATGGCTAACTTTGAACAAGTAAGCATGCAATAGTTTACCAGAGGACAGAACATCCATGCTGACATCCTAGCGGCTTTAAGCTCAGCAATCAATTCTGACTTGAAGATAACAATTCTGATTGACTTTCTCATTTAACCAAGTATCAACTAGATCGACGAGCTACCGAACGTAGAACATGTTCTCCAGATTGAGACAACCCCCAATTAGATGGACCCCTTAAGGGATTATTTGAAGGATGGTGCGCTACTAGATGATAAGAAGACCGCTCATCAGATAAGAGTCAAAGGTGCTCGCTTTCACTTATCTTCTGAGGACAAGCTTTACAAGAGATCCTTCACTGGTCCTTACCTCCAATGCGTTCATCCAAAGGACGTAGAGAAAGTTCTGCATGAACTCCATGAGAGAATATGTGGGAGTCACATTGGGGGCAGGTCACTAGCTTTTCGAGTAATGAAAGAAGGATACTGGTGGTCGTACATACAGAAAGACGCTAGAATATATATTCGTAAATGAAAAAAAAATGCCAACTTCACGCTCCTATGATCCACCAGCCAGCCAGTGACCTGAAGTCACTTACCATCCCATGGCCTTTGGCCCAATGGGGTTTGGACATCGTGGGCCTTCTTCCTACCGCAGCTGGTAATCACAAGTATTTATTAATCACGACACACTACTTCACCAAATGGATAGAAGCGGAGCCACTGGCAAACATTAGAGATGCAGACATAACAAGATTCATATGGAGGAACATTGTCACTCATTTTGGGATTCCTAAGATCATCATCACTGACAACGGAACCCAGTTTGAAAGTGGTCTCTTCCAGGGTTTCTGCAGCGACCACGGGATCAAGCACTACTTCAGATCTGTGGCATATCCCCAGAGCAATGGACAAGCTGAAGCTTCCAACAAAAAAATGATGTATGGATTAAAGAAATGCTTGGAGCAAGCCAAAGGGTAATGGGTAAATGAACTACCCCACATCCTATAGGATTACCGCACTACCCCACGACGAGCAACGGGAGAAACACCGTTCACACTGACGTATGGGATAGAGGCGATTATCCCCTTAGAAGTTAGCCTCCCTACCATGAGGTCCACCCTAGTCGACCAAGGCTAGAACGATGTAGCTTTGCTCGCTGAACTTAACCTAGCTGAACAACTAAGAGAGATGGCTCTAGTGAAACTAGCATCTTATCAATAACAGCTAGCAAGGCACTA
Source organism: Sambucus nigra (assembly GCA_949130495.1). Classification (NCBI taxonomy): domain Eukaryota; kingdom Viridiplantae; phylum Streptophyta; class Magnoliopsida; order Dipsacales; family Adoxaceae; genus Sambucus; species Sambucus nigra. Next base: position 351,083,873 of record OX422221.1, read on the forward strand.
CAACAAGAAGGCTAATCTAAGTGCATTCTAGGTCTTGAGAAAAGTTCTTGGTAGCGCTGTAAAATCATCGGATGGTAAGATAGGGCCAAACTGGGAGGGTCCATTCAAGGTGATAAGAGATGACCTATAAGGAGCCTATCACTTAGAAACGTTGGAGGGCAGGGAGATACTTAGAGGTTGGAATGTAGCCAATTTGAAGAAATTCTACTTCTAATTTTTCTTCTTTTTTAATTTTTTAACTCAATGTTGAAATTCCCAATTCATTTCTGATTAATAAAGATTTATTTTGCAGTAGCATTCTATGAAGTGTTGATTTTTCTCAACTACATTATAATTCATGCACCTTTTCCAAGTTACAGGCTCCCCTCTTAACATGCAAAACTAAGATCACAAGATACGTATTAAAGCAGGGTCAATATGCGATGACCCTCCTCAGGGTTTCGTCATCAAACACGAATGACCTTCTAGCATTTCCCCCGGCAATATATGAAGCCCTACCAGGGACCTTAGGCAACATGGCCAACCCAGGTTGGTCGCTAAGATTGTTTGGCTAAAAAATGTGTCTCGAATAAAACATCTAACATTTGGTGTATCCTCGCCATTGCCACACTTAGGCCTAAGGAAGTGTGACGACACAACCTAAAAGGTAAATTAAGGCATAATGGTATACTAAAATCATACTGGACTAGGGGGATACTCACTCAACAAACCAACCCTGCCTATATCAAGTCTAGTCGGCTAGAAAAGCCCAAGATAGTTGAATAAGAAATTAATGAAGTAAAAAGATACACAACACATGTTTAGTCTGCAAATCGCCCAAAACATAACTATTTTATTACATCATTACATATATAAGGAGTTACATATGCTGAGTAAATTAAATCCTAATGAGAACTAGGTCGCTGGGCAAGATAGTCAGTCACTTGCACTGTTCGACCATCATCTGGGTGAGGAGCTAATTCCTCCCAGACTTCGTCCGAATTTGGCTCCATGAGTTGCCTTCGGATTACATCTATGGGGACCCATCGATTGTCCCTTCTGAATGGATTCGGCATCAAGGTTAAGGGGGAGATCTCATATCGGTACCGGAGGACAGAGTTCCTAGGGACCTCCAACTCCCTAAGTGCACTCAACCACCCTCTTATGAAAGATAACTCTTCAACCTCCCTCAATTTTGTTGGAGCATCGGTCCAACCCTAGTCATAACCATCAGCCCACACCTGCTAAGGACCTTTATTAAACAGGTGCCTCAGTGAGGTAACATCTCTTTGGAGATCGGCAGCTATCACGTACGCCCTGCGAACATCAACACGAAGCTCGACAATCTCCCTAGCTGAACCACTATAGCTCGGGGCCCAACCGATAAAGAGGAACCACGCAGAACTCGAGGGGTAATGCTCTACGCATTCTCCCTAAGTCGTGAGACCTCTCTCCATAGGGCATCATTATTTTGTTGAAGTACCTCTCAACTTGATTAACCTCGGAGGCATCCAGAAGCTTAGCCTTCAGTTCATCCACTTATTTTTGAATAGAAGCACCGACCTCCTCCATCTCCTAAAGCCTATCTTTTATCTTGGCAATGAGCTCTGACTGATCCTTATAATCCTGATTCCTCAACCTAAGATATTTGCATATTCTTACAAAGGCACGACGAACTCGATTGCTCGCATCAGGACGAAGAATTTTTCCTAGTTGAGAGGTAACAGGAATATATTCCTCAACATCAATGAGATACAAAACCATATAAGCATTAGAGAATAAATAAATCAGTATGCGGAAGGGAACAAAATGTCATTTCACTAATAGGAATTTCAATTACATCAGCAAAAGAAGGAAAGAACAATAGAAATATAAAAATACAAATGTTACCTTAGAAGACTAGCTAGCAATCTCAGTCTGCTCTGAGTACATGGGTTGCTTCCCCTTATCTGCGGCAGCACCCGGTATACCTCCCTCAGATGGAGCAGTCACCATCCCCTGATCAAGGGGAGCATCACCAGCAGTGGTCGGAACAGCTGGGACACCTTTATTGGCAGCAGGAGGAGGCACCTTATCCACAACAGGCTTGGGGCCAGGGTCGTGCTCGTCAAAGAGGGGGAATTAACATCCATTTCTACAGCTAGCAAGGCTTTGTCCCAACCTTTACTGAAGTTGAGACTGCTAATATAGACAATATGGGACTCGACATTCTCGTACGCTATGACCCAACCAGCGTTGTACGAGCTCTCCTTGAGGGTAGCAGCCTCAGACTCCACCTTCTTTACCTTCCCAACAAGCACATTGTTCTCCTCAACCACCGCCATCTTGCTCGTACAGACCAAGTCATCAGACTGTCTCAGATCCTCGAGCTCCTTGGACGTTTCCTCTTTTGCCTTGTTGGATCTGGTCAGGGCAAGGTCATAAGACTTCTGAGCATCACTGGTAGCCTTCAAACTCGCCTCCAACTCATCATTCTTCTACGCCAACTCATCGCGGCTGCGATAGAGGACGGTGAAGTCAGATACAAACTGCAGAAAGAAAAGGAACATTAACGAAAGAAACATTAAAAGAAGAACTGCGAAAATAGAGAAGTAAGAAGAGAATTACTAAGGATAGCCCCTGACTTACCTTTAGGGCTAACTGGGATGTCCCTATACTTAACGACCTCTGGCGATCAGCTGGCAAGACTGATCTCTCAAGCACCTCCGGAGCCAGTTGAGCAGAGAGAGAAACAAAAGTCCCCTCTACTAAGGCAGACACATGCACCAGAGACTACCCCACCTTGGTCCTCACCTCTTCTCTCATTCTTTCCTCTTCTCTCTCCTTATTCCTTCTCTCTTCTTCTTTCTTCTTCTCCTCTTCCTTCTTCCTCACCAACGGCTCCTCTTTCCTTTTCCTCTCTTGCTCATGAGCCACAGTCTGGGAGCCAGTGACAGTATCCCCACTCCCAGACTTCTGCTTCTTCAACCTACGAGAAAATGCCACATTATTATCATCATCATCATCCTGGATCAAATGTTTTCTAAGTGGAGCCATATTTTCCTCGTCGGAGCTTTTTAAATCCTTTGAGTCCTCCGAAACCTCTGAACCCTCCTCCGAACTGGAAGATTCTTCACTTCTTGAACTATCCTCGCTATAACCACCCTCAGCTCCACCTCTGTCAGCTCCCTTACTCTCTTCCCCCGAGTTAATTTCCTCATCGTCTAATTGAATTGGTTGAACAACAACCTCTTCTATGAAATCTAGCTGAGGAATACTATCAATAGGTCTAGAGATGAAGCTGGACCCGATGTTCTTGCACTCTAAAAGGAATGCAGTTGATCATGGATGCTCACCGTCAGCCAAGTATTCCCTGATGTTCCAATCCATGACCAGCTCCGCAGCTCGAATGTCGCGAAGTGCAGGTTCCGAGTTCTTTGTCTTTGCTAATAAAAAAAGGAACATATAAGAAAGGTAGTATAATAACAGAAAATCAATGAGCAAAACAAGAGTTATGCCTACCTATATATTCCTCCCTATAAAAGGGAATCACATGTCCCCTGTACCTCGCCCCTTCAGTTTGGGGAGGGAACTGCCAGTTCCTGGAAACAACCCCCTCTTACCAATAGTCCTTGTGGGAATCAGGTTGATTGACCACCAATACCTTGTCAGGACTCCTAGCTTTCAGATAAAGGAGACCAGAGCTTGTTCGAGATAATGAATAGCAATAACAAATTTCAGTAAGACCTAGATTGGTGCCATAGAGCTGATTGATTCTATGTACACTAATGACAATCTTCCAAACATTTGGAGAGCACTGTGTAGGAACTATGTAGAAATAACTAAAGAAATGAAAAAATATGCGATTTGGGGGAAAAGTCAGACCCCCCCGGGATAACAGAAGAACATGAATCCAATGCTCATCCATAATGTCTCTAACATTGCAAGGAAAAGGGGCACATTCAATGTCCACCCAGTTTGGAATATTATAAAACTTCCTAAACTTAGCTATTAGCCTATTGCCTTTTCTTGCCATCAAAAAAGAAAAACCCTAGTAGCGATAACGAAGAAATTCCAACAAAACAGAAAGGAGAAGAAATTTTGAGAACTTATAAAGTGAGAATCAGCTTGAGACGATGCAAAGCCACAAGAAAAGAAGATGGGAAGATAAGGAAGAGCTCGAAGACGAAAGAAAAGACCCGGAGATGAGAAAATGCAGTAAGAAGCAGAAGATATCTTGAGAATTCGAGAGTTTATGAAACGACACCAAAAATGGCTTCGTCAAAACAATTTTAAACCCTCTCAATCATAACGCACAGAGAATGAAGTAAATCTGCCGCCTGAATCTGCTAAGGAAAGACGTTTCGATCCCCAAATAATTATGCAATTCATAAAAATGCCATCAGGGCTATTATTTAAAATTATTAAGCCCAAATTGTGACCTAAATCTTTTAGGGGCAATTGTGGGTACCTCGAATAAATTATCTTGGCCCATATAAGTAGCCCGACTAAGCCTTATCAAAGATAGGGAAGGTCCGGACCAAAATCTAAGGTCCCATATATAACTAATTCAACGATGACCCATTCAACCCCTAAAATCTCTCAAGAGACATTCTATGGATTATGCACCAACGTGGAGGTGCCCAACACCCCCACTCTCCAAGAATTACATGTATATATTAAACTCCCCAGCCCGGGGCAAAAGGGATGCAATTGTAAACACTCCCCTGGAGTAAAGAAAAATAACAATCAGAGAGCACCACCGTGGACGTAGGCCATTTTGCCGAACCACGTATATTCTGTCGTGTGTGATTGCAATTATTTTATGTTCTTTATATTTTTTTGGTGATCGCATTTGCTTGTAATTTTGTGTTGAGATTTATTGTCAGCACACTATATATTGTAAAAATACAAATCTATGGTTTTGAACAATATTTATATCTTCATAAAAGAACATTGCATGTTCCTTTGATCATTGATTAACAACTATGTTACATCTTATATTCTATACATGTGTGCATGTCAAAGATTAATATACTATTTACATATATTTTTTTTATAACACACACGTTGCTTTACTCAAGGTCACTTATATATATTTGGAGCTAGTATATATAATACATAAATGCTTTTCATATTTAAAGACCTTTTTTTGTTATACATATATTATTTATATATGTTTTTTGAATACTATATATATATATATATATATATATATATATATATATATATATAATTTTCTTTGTAATAACTCAACAAATTATATACTATAACATATATTATATAATATAATTATCTACTATATCTGTTATATATTTTTCGTACATAATTTTCATTGTAATAACTCAACAAATTATATATTATAATATATATTATATGATATAATTATCTACTATATCTGTTATATATTTTTCGTAAAATCACACACACACACACACACACACACACACACATATATATATATATATATATATATACAAACTATTGATATATTATAACCCTGGAGTTAATGTGTTATGTTACTTTTAGTATAGTTCACTTTATTCATTTGTATAATTATAATTATATACATAATATCTATATATATAGTTTTTATTCTATTGTTGGTTTATATATACACTAACTCCAGGGTAATATTTTAAAGCTAAACCTTTTATTAGTTATATACTATTATACTAATTGCCATTATATTATAATTGTTCTTAAATATTTTTTTTATATAACTTACTTGATTAGTATATTTTATATATATTATTTTCTGCTGTTCAAATATCTCATTATAAACATTTTTTTATTTGTCAAGATGTTTACTTTTTTTTGGCAGTTGCACCATTTCAGTACCTATACTGTGAGACTAATTAGTATATCTACTCTCCTTTACATTTAGACAATTTTTTTATTAACCCTGAAACTATTGATACATTATAACAGTTTATTAATAACGTTTTTTTCATAAAATATATCATATATATATTTTGTCCGATCAGTATAGAAATCTGATTTGTTAAAATTTTTTAGAGAGATATTAACTTGTATATGTCGGCCCCACTTGGAAAGCCTTTGGCAGTTGGAGTACATATTTTTTATATATAGGGTAAGATATCTTATCTTAGTCCATGTGTCAACTGATTTGACAGTTGGGAAGCCTATGTAACATATATCCATGTTTATATTTTTTTTATTATATTTGGTACACGCATGCAAGGATTTTGAAACATCTGTTCTGACTTGAGCTGACTTTTTTTTATTACCTATTTGTATATCTCACGCACTCATTTCTCTCTATAAGTCCAAAATATTTTCTTAGACAACCGAGAATGGTTCGATTTTCTTTTTCAAGATTTTGAGCATTTAATGCTCTCCGAAGTCTACAGATTTTATGGCTCTATGTTTCCCCATACTCTCAGCCATAATTCTCAGACAAACATTTATGGGGCAGAACTCAACTTATATCATTCTCCAACGGTCATTTTTTTTCATCTACAAATACACAAGACCAAGATCAAGATGAACTCAACAGACATGATACGAAAAATAGAGAGGAACTAGTTTATTTATTCAGATAAAAAATTTACTCAAAATCAACACAAGTTACAACTCAACTTATACAAAGTTCCGAGAGCAACATGTAACACCCCGTACTTTTGGGAATAATTAAATTTCATAAATGGGTGTAAAGTGAGAATTTGAGGTATTTCTCTGAATAATAATTTTTGGAATTTTTGAAGGTTGGATGATTTCTGAGGTATGTTTTATTTACTTTTGGGACTAAGTAAATAAGTTGAATTATTTAATTACACGTTGCAGTGGGTAAAGCGACAAAGGATAAGATTTTGATTGGAAAATCCGTATTGAGATATGTCGAGTTTAATTCGTGGGTTGAGGTCAAGTACCTCTGATGGAAATTCTGATTGCGCGGTTGGTCTCGGAATGGCCGAGATAGTTTGCATAGAGTATTCGGGGTATTGTTTAGGCTCCGAGAATTTTTGGGATTAAAATGAACTCGTAATTAAGTAAACGAGTCATTTTTGAGTTTAAAGGGATAAACCCTTAATTTCTCCCTATATAAGGAGGGAGAGTGGAAGAGAAGAGAGAAAAGAAAGAGGAGAGGAAATGAAGAGAGAAAAGAGGAAGAAAATGGAGATTACGGCCAAACTCCGCAGGATTCGACTCGGGATCGTCGGATTTTATCCACGAGGCAAGTGTTTACATGCTTTATTTATTTTGGAGCATAAATCTCATATCAAAATTTGGTATGAACAAATCAGAAGATTTTCGGGATGGGATTTTAAGAATCAAAATGGGTTTTCAGAAAATAAACGAGTAAACCCCGACTTTTATCCAATTTGAGAAATTTGGGAAATTATTGAAATCATTTGTCGGTCTTGGGTTCTAGACGTTTCGAACCCATTTTATGTGTGTACATATAGTTATTTGAGGTTGGAGGACGTTGGGGTAGGAGATAAAAGCTTGGGAGAAGCTTTAATGGCTGAAATAGCTTCTCGGAGAAGAAGCTGTCCGAAGCGATCGATCGATTAAGGGTATAGGATCGATCGAGGGCTAAAGGTCTATCGATCGACCCTTCAGGATTTTTGGCAATTTTTGCCTAGGGTTAATTATATGGGAAATTCCGATTTAGTTGTTCCCAGTTTACATATTTGAGGAAATAAGTATTGATTTAGTAATGTATCACTAGCCATTTGGGGGAAACTTATGGGGGCTAGGAGGGTGTTAAAATTGTGTGGCACTAAGGTATATTTTCGAAGAAAATAAATAAATTGAGGGATTAGACAATTTGGGATTTCCAGAAAAATAAGAGGGGACTCTTAAATAATTATTATTGGAGTTGAAATATATACCATGGAATAATTGGGTAAAATCCAAGATTTCTTTAATTATGGATGTTCGAAGTGACGGACACCCGAGGGATTATTTTAACGAGCGATTATAGCTGAATTGTCATGCAAGTAGGAAAGAGGAAGTGTATATGGAAATAGTGAGTAACTCCTACGAGGTGACTAGGATGGAATTTGGGTTAGAGGTTAAAGATAAGTTGAGGGTATACTTATTATACGGTTATGTATCGGGATATTTGGAGAGTGTAGAAATCCCTAACAGCGATGAAGGTGTGAGATATATTTAAGTAGGAAAATACTTATATACCTTGATGAGATTGGCAATTATAGCTAGGTATTCACTTGAGGAGTGATGATTGTATATATATATATATATATATATATATACGATGTGATTATAGTATATATTACATACGATATGAGTACATATATATCTATGTGTGATTGATGTATGCGTATCTTAGAGGTTGTTTCCATGGGCTTTCCTTTGGTATAGGGTTGGAACAACCAAATTATATATTTCTCTAGTGCGATGCAAGGAGGTTGTGCGATGTGGGTGAATCCCCTGGCTTGAGGAGCAGGGAGAGTATAGTCCCCAGATCATTATGGTCTCGCATTCGAGTGCGATGTGTATAACTCCACTTGCTGGGGGAACATGACCGCCTCCACCGTTGTGTATTTTTACCATGACCCTTGAGAGAGTCTGGCTTGGTACCGTGGTTCAGTGAGTAAAACCGGAGTTGGATTGGAACTATGAGACTGCACCCTCGAGTTATAGCTCGTTGGGATGGTTATTGTACTTGTGTGTTTAGTACACTACTTGTGTATGAGAGCAAGAATATATATATATATATATATATATATATATATATATATATATGTGTGTGTGTGTGTGTGTGTGTGTGTGTGTGTGTATCTCTGCTAGAGTATAGAGATAAAATGAATAAAGAGTAAATCTCAGTCCGGAAGATTCTATCCGGATGTGTATTATAAAAATGAATGTGGAGTAAACCTTAGTCCGGTAGATATTATCCGGATGTATATTGTAAGATGTATATGAGAGTGAGTATGATATGTATTTTATTATATAAGTATGTTTATAGATTCGTTTTGTACTGAGGGCCTAATGGATCTCGACCATTGACACTGTCAAGTAGTAGTGTCTCGGGAGGATTCCTTGTTTGGATTTCGCTTCGCGAGACACCCCACGCACGAACGTAGTGCAGTGTTGAGAATGGGGAGAAGTTTTTCCCTTAGTACACGAGTTTTGAGATTTTTAGAGGTTAGGGAAGATAGAGTAGTTAGGCGGGGTAGCTTAACTAGGGGTCTTAATGGAGGCATTAGTTGTGCACTATTAGAAGAGGGGTGAGGGGTATCTCAAAGGAGTGCGATACCAACTTAAATATGAGATAAAATCTATTTTCAAAATAAATAAATAAAGCATTTATGCGCTTGCAAAATATTTTTTCAACTCGGGCTCTAACCCATTTTCCTATTTTTCCTTTTCTTGCTATATTATATATATAGAGGTGTCCAGACACAGGGACGCCTGGATGATGATTCCTTCGAGTCAGACGTCTACTGCAACAGCTGTGGATGCATGCAGGTTCACTATAGACGCTTCTATTCTTGTAATCTACATAAGAGGTACTGTATAAACAATCAGGCTAACAACCCACTTGCATTTATGTATTCTTTTACCGCCTTTGAGTGCGGCATTTATTCTGATTGTAGTATTGTCGAACCGAGTGTTCGGTTATTTTATTTCTTTTCAGTTTCATTTATATAAACTGTGCGATGGCTTTACTTATTTGATTTGATTAAAAAGATTTGTTAAATAAAATTTTGACTCCAGCCTAATAGGTTATTAGTAATTAATTTTGTTTTCGACAGTGATGCTAAGAATGAACCATATACGACTCCTGTTTAAATTTAGTACAGGAGTGATCACCCGATATTTTATTAGGCGGGGTGTCTCAGATGGTATCAGAGCATCAGGTTCTAGTGTCCTTAGGAATCTGTGCGGACGTACTACGCTTTCAGCATTGCCTTTAATTTGATGTAGAGCCTCGGGAATTAGAATTATTGATTCCTCTTGTGAGATTTCGTTCTCCTGCTATTATATAAGATTATAGTTAATCTTTTGCGCACTCGTTTGAGGTTCTTGTGCTGATCGAGGAAGGGAGACTAGGGAAGGCCGTGATTACTGCAGCAGGAGGCGGGGCTTAGCTGGAACAACTAGTTAAGTCAAGTACTAGGACCGCATCAGAGGTCACTCCCCTTGTGGCATTTGCTAAGGATTGTTGTGGCGACTACTAGAGTATAGTATTCATGAGTATCCAAGTACCACTGTAGTAGGAAGTGGTGCTAAACTTAAATTACCCGGTAAAGTTGAATTGGAAAGAAATTCGAAGGGTCTTCGATAAGGACCATATGTTGAGGTTTAAGTCATATAGAGTCGGTGTAGCTTTACGCAGTGGAAGTAGAAGGCTCGGGATCTTGGGCTTAGAGCAGGTTATGGAAAAATAACCATATGTGAAAATTTAAGGAAAATATTTCACTCAGGGGAGAAATATTGAAATGGTGGGAACGGTAGTCACCATGTGTAAGGGAGCAGTATGTTTAGCTCATAGAGGGATCTTACGAATGGATAAAACCGTTAGTTCCTTTGGGTTATCAGTAATGAAGAGAATTTAGTGTTTGGATCATTCACATAAGATTCGGTTAGATGCCGACCGTGAATCAAGAGTGATAAGGATAAGTAAGATTTGTACCTAAGTAAGGTAGGTACAATGAAGACATGGTCCTTCAGTGGAAGGATAGGTTTGCTGAATAAGAGTTGCTCACACTTGTGGAGAATTTGTATCCATGGAACCCATTAGTGGACATCCACCCGGGAAATTCATTGAACCAGGGATGTTGAAGCCGGTAGTAGAGTTTCCTTGTACTGAAAAGATAAGGAAACAATGCAGGAAATTATCAGGATTGAGGCTATAGAGTCCGAGATACTGATAATCTTAACATGGTCAGGTTAGTCATTGCCAAATAGAAATTAAAGGACAAGAATAGGGTGTCGAGGTGGGGCATCTATTTAAAATAGTTTTGGTTCGACAGATTGGCGAAGTTATTATTATGAGTATTACCTCAGATGAAGGAGGTATATTTGGTGTGACTAGATAGAGTCGCGATATTTCGTTAGCCCTAGGTTCGTGTGTGTAATTCGAGATTTGTGACAGTATCGATAACATTAATATAGTGCCTATTTATGTGTTTTCCGCGGTAGCGGAGTTATATTTTCTTTCATTCTCTATAAAAGCGGGTGTTGATATTTTGAATATATATATATCTAGGTTGTATTACTCGTTCTATGTATGATATACGAGTATAGTGTTTTTCTGAGTATAATATATTTCTCGTCAGTTGGAATGATAGTAGGCTAATGATTGCAAGACTATCGTGTCCGCGATTCCAGAGTGGAACAGGTTATTATTGCGACATCTCACCTGGTTACTGGTTAAGTTTGCCTTTATTGTTATGGGTAGATGGAACTTTGGTAAGTAGATGTTCCTTTATTATGATTTGTGTGAGTGGCGACCTTATAGATATGATTTAAGATTAATTTAGTTGTTGTTTGCGCTGAGGACTTAGTGTTAGTACAAGCACCTGGTGGTGTGGCTCATGGAAGGAAATAGGAGTCCCAACCACATTTTGTTGATTAGTGGGATGGGTTTATCCCAGTGTCATATTTGAAGTTAACAGACCTCCACAACTGACAAAGTTAATTAGTAGTGTATTGGAGGGGTTCTTTGTTTGGATTTCGCTTGCGAGACGCTGCACGCATGAACCTTAATGACGTCGGGAGTGGAGAGATGTTATAGGATGCAAGAATGTTAATTTCGTGAATAAGTCATATAGTGTGGATGAAACATTATAGACTAAGAGTCATGTGATGATGGTATGCTTAGAGATGGAAGTGCTATGGAAAAGCACTAAAATGGTTCCCTCACCGCCAGTAGGTAGGTGAGGCAAGGTAAAGTAATTTGATTTAAAGTCTTGTAGCAAGGATTTGATGAGAAGGCAAATTCGAAGATAGTATATTTTGGGTGTGATGTTCAAAATAGGTTTGAAGGGAGTAGGCACCTTGATTAATTAGACTTTCTTTTTGCCAAAAGTGAAGGATGGAGTGGTAGATGTACGTGGGTAGGTTAGTGAGGCTGGATTTAGGACGTCCCGCTGATGTGCCTTAGGCCTTTATATCTCAGTGATCGACGATGTGAGGGAGTAGTGTAACGGGAGGGTTCCTTGTCTGGATTTCACTTTGCGAGACGTCCCACGCATGAAACCGAGAAAATGTCAGAAGTTGAGAGAGTCCTTGGGCACTAGGGATATACTTAGGATTATACTCGTTTCGCATGGGTAGGGTAGCGCATAGATCGTAGGATTATTTGGGAGTAAGTTCCATAGAGTTTGTGGCGCCGATATAGGAAAATTTTGGGAAGTAAACCATAAGAAGGTTGGTTGATTAACTCTGAAAAAAATTGAATTTCGCTGGTTGGGAGGACCCATGTGTGAGTATTACACCGAAGAAAGTCCAATTGTTTAGAGAAAGTGTACGTGTTAAATGTTTCCAATGATTGTGCTGATAGACTCGAATTAAAAGGTGTTTAGGCACATCGGTAAATTGGTTTTGCCTACCGCCTGAAATAGAAAGGGCGTAGTATATAAAGTTAAAGTTTATGCCATGAGGCAGTCACGAATGGATTGGGAGTGTGTTGGATGGAACGTTATGAGAGGTATTTGATAATCCAATTGTATAGGGCAATAAGAGATAGCATACCCAAGATAAGAAAGGAAACTGACGAGAGTGGTCGAGCGTTAGAGTAATTTCTTTTCGGGGGAAATTAGATATCCAGATGTAGACGAGCGGGCGTTTGAAATCGTGTTTGGACGTTAGAGCGGCGGCTGTAGGCTCGTCTTTTTACGTGGAGCACTAGAAAGAATGGGTGCGATGTGACGTTATTAGAGTCACTTTACGACCGTGATAGCAGTATAGTGTCATATAAACCTGGTTGAAGGTGAGTGCCGAATGAGTGTATGGTTGAGAGCCATTGAGTTAGTACCTTTCCCCTTGAGGCATTGGGATGTGGAGTGATCCTAGGATAGTGTTGGTTGTATCTGAATTTCGAGGATGAAATTTCGTTGTAAGGGGGGGAGTTTGTAACATCCTGTACTTTTGGGAATAATTAAATTTCATAAATGGGTGTAAAGTGAGAATTTGTGGTATTTCTCTGAATAATAATTTTTAGAATTTTTGAAGGTTGGATGATTTCTGAGGTGTGTTTCATTTACTTTTGGGACTAAGTAAATAAGTTGGATTATTTAATACCATGTCCCTATGGGTAAAGCGACAAAGGATAAGATTTTAATTAGAAAACCCGTATTGAGATATGTCGGGTTTAATTCGTGGGTTGCGGTCAAGTACCTCGGATGGAAATTTCGATTGTGCAGTTGGTATTAGAATGGCCGAGATAGTTAGAATAGAGTATCCGAGGGTATTGTTTATGCTCCGAGAATTTTTGGGATTAAAAGGAACTCGTAATTGAGTAAACGAGTCATTTTTGGGTTTAAAGGGATAAACCCTTAATTTCTCTCTATATAAGGAGGGAGAGTGGAAGAGAAGAGAGAAAAGAAAGAGGAGAGTAAAGGAAGAGAGAAAATAAGAAGAAAAGGGAGATTCCGGCCAAACTCCGTGGGATTCGACTCGGGATCGTCGAATTTTATCCACATGGCAAGTGTTTACTTGCTTTATTTATTTTGGAGCATAAATCTCATATCAAAATTTGGTATAAACAAATCAGAAGATTTTTGGGATGGGATTTTATGAATCAAAATGGGTTTTTGGAAAATAAACAAGTAAACCCCGACTTTTATCCAATTTGAGAAATTTAGGAATTTATTGAAATCATTTGTCGGTTTTGGGTTCTAGGACGTTTAGAACCAATTTTATATGTGTACATATAGTTGTTTGAGGTTGGAGGACGTTGGGGTAGGAGATAAAAGCTTGGGATAAGATTTAATGGCCGAAACAACTTCTCAGAGAAGAAGTTGTCCGAAGCAATCGATCGATCGAGGGTATAGGATCTATCGATCAACCATCGATCGATCGAGGGCCAAAGGTCGATCGATCGACCCTTCAGGATTTTTGGAAATTTTTGCCTAGGGTTAATTACATGGGAAATTCCGATTTAGTTGTTCCTAGTTTACTTATTTGAGGAAATAAGTATTGATTTAGTAATGTATCACTAGCCATTTGGGGGAAACTTATGGGGGCTAGGAGGGTGATAAAATTGTGTGGCACTAAGGTATATTTTCGAAGAAAATAAATAAATTAAGGGATTAGACAATTTGGGATTTCCAGAAAAATAAGAGGGGACTTTTAAATAATTATTATTGGAGTTGAAATATACACCTTGGATTAATTGGGTAAAATCCAAGATTTATATAATTATGGATGTTCGAAGTGAGGGACACCCGAGGGATTATTTTAGTGAGCGATTATAGCTGAATAGTCATGCGAGTAGAAAAGAGGAAGTGTATATGGAAATAGTGAGTAACTCCTACGAGGTGCCTAGGATGGAATTTGGGTTACAGGTTAAAGATAAGTTAAGGGTATACTTATTATACGATTATGTATCGGGATATTTGGAGAGTGTATAAATTCCTAACAGCGATGAAGGTGTGAGATATATTTAAGTAGGAAAATACTTAAATACCTTGATGAGATTGGCAATTATAGCCAGGTATTCACTTGAGGAGTGATGATTGTATATGTATATATGTATATATATACGATGTGATTATAGTATATATTACATACGATATGAGTACATATATATCTATGTGTGATTGATGTATGCATATCTTAGAGGTTGTTTCCACGGGCTTTCCTTTGGTATAGGGTTGGAACAACCAGATTATATATTTCTCTAGTGCGATCCAAGGAGGTTGCATGATATGGGTGATACCCTTGGCATGAGGAGCAGGGAGAATATAGTCACCAGGTCATTATCATCCGGCGTTCGAGTACGATGTGTGTAACTCCACTTACTGGGGGAACATGACCACCTCCACCGTTGTGTGTTTTTACCAAGACAATTGAGAGAGTTTGGCTTGGTACCGTGGTTCAGTGAGTAAACCCGAAGTTGGATCAGCACTATGAGACCGCATTCTCGAGTTATAGCTTGTTAGGATGGTTATTGTACTTATGTGTTTAGTACACTACTTGTGTATGAGAGAAAGAATACATATATATGTACCTCTGCTAGAGTATAGAGATAAAATGAATAAAGAGTAAATCTCAGTCAGGGAGATTCTATCCGGATGTGTATTATAAAAATGAATATAGAGTAAACCTTAGTTCGGGAGATATTATCCGGATGTATATTTTAAGATGTATATGAGAGTGAGTATGATATTTTTATTATTATATAAGTATGTTTATATATTCGTTTTGTACTGAGGGCCTAATGGATCTCGACAATTGACACTGCCAAGTAGTAGTGTATCGGGGGGGTTCTATCACGACCCCGTCCCAAACAGTAGTGGGGAACGAGTGTCTTGACATGCCACCATGGCAACAAATATTCTAGCCTTAAAATTTTCTCTTATAATAAATGCAACGGAAAACATTCACATGGTTATGAATCGTAAAATACTGAAATTAAAGGAATTACGTCATCAGAGCTTTCTAAAAGGAAACTTCATTTATATTACAACTAACAACGAGTTACAACTTAAAACGAAATTTAAAACTTATTACGAGGGAGATAAACATGCTCTATATGATATAACAAACTTTTTACTTAAAATAACAAAAGGAGCTCTAAAAGATGGATTTTCCATATAGTCCTTTACGTTCCCTCCAAGCCTACTTATTTCCTGAAAAATGGTTAGTTATACAACATCAGCTAAAAGCCGAGTGAGGTTTAATCTCTAGACATTCCAAGGCTTTCAGAAAATAGATACCTATTCAAGTCAACAGAGAAGGCATATACATATATGGATAGGAACTTGCAGTAAATAGATATATATTTTGAAATGAAAGTATATATATCACAATTGGATAGCTCAGAATAAGACGAATGCAACAAATCAAATGTGATCATTTTAATGGCCAAGTACACTCTTATACCGTATTCTTCTACTGTATTATTCCCCGGTAGTTGAGGGTCAATCGAACTAGTTCGTCACAACGCCTTATTTAGGGCACACTAGCGATAACCCAACTGGGAAGGTCAGTCAGTAAAGAGGTCTCTTAGGCCGAATCATATTTTCAATATTCAATATCCTTTTCAATAATCATTTTAATCGGTATGTTAATATGGACAAATATAAACATATCACAAATGAATCAATCATTGGTATCACATGAATTTTGAGAATAAAAGCATTTCACAAAATATATATAGTTTGCATAATATCATATAATCAAAATACACAAGGAATGTCAGGGTACTCACCCAAAATGGAGGTCCAATTTACTGGTATTGAGTCTTCGATCACACGTTAATCTGATAAAGATTTAAATACACGTTCTAAGGTCCAGTTTATACTATACTTTAATAATAACTTCTTCTTTTAAAGGATTATTGAATCCCCATTTTTCAACTTTTAAAACTTATTGATCGTAATTGAAGAATTCAATTCATAGTCCTTCCTCATCAGTCGGTTTCCAGTAGAGATGGAGCGTCACAGGGGCACCACTTAAATACCATCTCATTTAGACAGAACATTTTCGGATTCATTCCCAGTAGAGATGGAGGGTCACAGGGGCACCACTTAAATACCATCTCATCTAGACATAACTTCACAGGGCCTGACTTTGGAATTACTTAAATGGGATTCCATAATAACGAGCAATTTCTTTAAAAAGAATCATTTAATTTAAAAACGTATAATTTCAAACAAGTTTATAAAATCAACTTGGATTTGTTCTAAATTTTAAGTTTTGATTAGTGAATCCTTTAGTGTATTTTACCAGCATAACTACTAAGTAAAGCTATAAAATAATAAATTAAAATTATAAAGATGCATTATAACATTAAGATTACCTAAAGATGAATATCCCTAAGAACTTCTTCTTAAACATTTCCACGCTTTCTCACACTCCTTCTCTCTATAATTATCAAGGAATTTGGTGTGAGTTTCAAATGATCCCCAAAGGCCCTATTTTTAGTTTTCCAAAGATATCCCGACGTTGACACGTGTCCATACTGACCAAGCTTTTACAATGGCAAGTCAGTGTTGACGTGTCGCGTAACAGAGGCGTCTTGCAGTCTTATTTCACTGGACTGCGACACGTATTTTAGCTTCTCCTCTAATGACGACACGTGTTTTGGCTTCTCCTCTAATGACGACACGTGTACGGTGGAGGTGTCAAAACCAAGCACGAGGTGTCGAGCACGAGGTGGAAAGGTATTAAGGGTATAAGGGTCATTTTGCACCTGAAGGGCATTTTGGTAACTTCACACCATATATTTTCAATATTTCTTATAGGTCCCTGAAAATATTTTATTTACGAAAAGGCCCCTTTTATTTTTCATTTTGGTCCCTGAACTTTCTTTATTAAAACCAAGTCCCTAAAGTTTCATAAAATTATATTTTCTACCCCAAAACTTATCACTTAGCTTAGGATGCGCCATAAAATCTCAATTTACCCCATTTTACAATTGATTCTTCAAATTTAAAAACGGGATTTGTCAAATTAAGAATCAAGAATATCCTATTTGTAATAATACAACATTTATCAAATAGTAAATGAGACGAAATTTCAAAAACAAACCATATATGAGTATATCAAAATGGGGTCATTACATCCTACCCTCCTTATAAAAAGTTTGTTCCCCATACTTTACTTACATTAATTTCCAAAAAAGTATGGATATCGCTCTTTTATTTCATCTTCCCGCTCCCATGTTGCTTCTTCAACAAAATGATTCCTCCATAATACTTTGACTAGTGGAATAACCTTGGTTCGTAATATTTAATCTTTATGGTCCAAGATTTCCACTGGATGCTCAATGTATGTCAAATTTTCTCTAAATTGAAGAGGCTCGTGACTTAAGATATGTGCTGGATCAGGGATGTATTTCTTCATCTTTGAAACATGAAACACATTATGCACACTAGAGAGTTCAGGGGGTAAGGCTATTCGATACGCAACAACACCTACCCTTTCAAGGATTTCAAAAGGTCCTATGTATCTTGGACACAACTTTCCTTTCTTCCCAAATCGGATTACTTCCTTTGTCGGTGATACTTGTAAGAACACACAATCTCCTCTTTGGAATTACAAGTCTCATCGACGATTGCCAACATAACTCTTTTGACGGCTGAAGTCGGTCTTGTATCAATTTCACTTTCTCTGTTATGATCTGGATTAATTCTAGTCCCAATAATTTTCTTTCTCTAACTTCTACCCAACATGTAGGGGAACGACACCTTCTTCCATAGAGTGCCTCATATGGAGCCATTTGAATACTTGCTTGATAACTATTATTATATGCAAATTCTACTAATGGTAAATGATCATCCCAATTCCCCTTCAGATCAAGCACACATGCCCTAAGCATATCCTCTATGGTTTGAATGGTTCTCTAAGATTGTCCATCTGTTTGAGGATGAAAAGCGGTGCTGAAATTCAATTGTATTTCCATGGCTGCTTGTAGGCTTTTCCAAAAGTGAGACACAAATCTAAGGTCACGGTCAGAAACAATTGAAACTGGGGTTCCATGAAGCTTAATAATTTCCCGTATATACAATTTAGCTAACTTTTCTAAGGAATGGGTAATCTTAATGGCAAGAAAATGAGAAGATTTAGTTAACCTATCAATAATTACCCAAATGGAATCATTACCATTTGAACTCCTTGGTAGCGCTGTCACAAAATTCATGGTAATATGTTCCCATTTCCACTCAGGGATAGGTAACGATTGTAATAATCTTGATGGTTTCTGATGTTTAGATTTTACTTGTTGATAGATCAAACACTGAGATATAAACTCTGTTATCTCCTTTTTCATGTTATTCCACCAAAACACTTCTCGAAGATTTCTATACAATTGGTATTTTCGGGATGAACTGTGAATCTCGAGTAATGACCTTCCTTCAAAATCTGCCTCTTTAGTTGGGCATCACCCGGTATACACACTCTATTTACAAACCTTAATATATCATCTCGTATGGCAAATTCAATTCTCTTCCCTTTAATAACCTCTTCTTTAATCTTCTTCAGTTGTGGGTCATTTACTTGTGCAACTTTAATTCTTTCCATCAACGTGGGTTGTATTTGTAAGTTTGTGATTATTCCTCCTTTGCTATAAATATGTACATATATTTCCATACTTCTCAAATCTTTCAATAGAGCTTCCTGGATGGTAATAAGACATGCTAAATTTGGTGTAGACTTTCTACTTAAAGCGTCGGCTACTACATTAGCTTTCCCCGGGTGATAGTGAATATTTACATCATAATCCTTTATCAATTCTAACCACCTTCTTTGTCTCATGTTCAATTCTTTCTGAGTAAAGATATATTTCAAACTCTTATGATCGGTATAAATCTCACAAGTCTCACCATACAAATAATGTCTCCAAATCTTAAGAGCAAAAATTACCGCTGCTAATTCTAAGTCATGGGTTGGATAATTTTGCTCATGTGGTTTTAACTGTCGCAAGTCATAAGCTACTACTTTTCTATTTTGCATTATCACACATCCCAAACCATTTTTAGAAGCATCACTATAAATCACAAATCCTCCTATACCGGAAGGAATAGTCAAAATTGGGGCAGTTACTAATCGATTCTTAAGTTCTCGAAAACTATTCTCAACTTCCTCGGACCATTCATATTTCACCCTCTTTTGCGTTAACCTAGACAGAGGTTTGGCAATACTAGAAAATACTTCAACAAATCTTCGATAATAACCTGTTAATCCTAAGAAACTACGAATCTCTGTTACATTAGTTGGTCTTGGCCAATTTAGTATAGCCTCGATCTTTGGAGGATCAACCGACACTCCCTCCTTGGATATGACATGTCCTAGAAAAGAAACACTAGGCAACCAAAATTCACACTTCTTTAATTTCGCATATAATTTCTCTTTCCTAAGGATTTGTAATACTATCTCCAAATGCTTCTCGTGTTCTTCAATACCTTTGGAATAAATAAGGATGTCATTAATGAAAACAACCACACACTGATCCAGATATTTCCTAAACACTCTATTCATCATATCCATAAAAGCGGTTGGTGCATTAGTTAGTCCAAATGGCATCATAAGAAATTCATAGTGACCATATCTAGTACGAAAAGATGATTTTGAAATATCCTCCTCCTTAATCTTCAATTGGTGATAGCCTGACCTAAGTTCAATCTTAGAAAATACTTGCGCACCTTGCAGTTGGTCAAACAAATCATCTATACGAGGTAAGGGGTATTTATTCTTAATGGTCACCTTATTTAGTTCACGATAATTTATACATAACCTCATCGTACCATCCATCTTTTTAATAAATAACACTGGAGCACCCCAAGGGGATATACTAGATCTAATAAAACCCTTGTCTAACAGATCTGGTAATTGAACTTTTAATTCCCTTAATTCTAAAGGTGCCATGCGATAAGGTGGTTTTGAGATTGGTGTAGTTCCAGGAACAAGGTCAATGGTAAATTCTACTTCTCTACTAGGAGGTAGACTGGGCAAATCATCTGGAAAAACATCTGGAAAAATCTTAGCTATAGGAATATCTTCTAAACTAGGCTCTTTTGTTTGTAAATCAATAACACTGGAAAAGAATCCTTGACATCCCTTCTTAAGAAAACTACAACCTTGCATTGCAGAGATAATACGCATGGGAGATAAGATGCTAGTTCCTTTAAAACTGAATTCTTGTTGGTTAGGAATTTGGAAAATAACTCTCTTCTCAAAACAATAAACCCTAGCATGATATGATGCTAACCATTCCATCCCCAAAATGACTTCAAAATCTCTTATGTCTAAAACTATCAAATCAGCGAATAATTTATGACTACTGACATCTATAGGGCATGACTTATACACTAATGTTCCCATCAATAACTGACCCGAAGGAGTAGAAACGTGTATGCTATGATTCAAGGGTTCAAGAATATTAGGAAAGTGATTAACAAAATGTACAGACACAAATGAATGGGTAGAACCAGGATCTATTAAAACTTGAAAAGGTTGTACACATATAGAAAGTGTACCTGACACTACTGCATTAGAAGCCTTTGCATCGAAAAGATTAAAAACTCTACCCCGTCTTCCCTGATCCTTATTTTCATTAGAAGTCTTTATTGTTGTCTTCCCTTTGTTAGGTCAATCTCGCATTTTAGGTCCCTTTTGGCCACACCCAAAGTAACTTCCCATCTCCAGGTAACATGGTCACCCTCTATGAATATTACCACAACGTTGGCATTTATCAACATTAAAGGGTTTGTTTACTAAAGGTTGTCCTATATTAGGTATAGTCCTAAAGGGTTTGTTATTGGGATTCCTTCCTCTTTGTTCTCCAAACTTCCTCTTCCCCTCTCTAACCTGATTATATTCTTCACTATCCTTCTCAGCTATTGTTGCCCTAGCCACCACGTCATTATATGATGTCAACTTCAGGATGGAAATTCGAATACGGATATTAAACCTTAACCCACGTTCAAACTTCTTGGCTCTTAAAACATCGGTTATCACAACATGAGGTGCAAAACGGGATAACTCAGTAAACTTTGCCTCGTATTGACTAATCGTCATATTTTCTTGAACCAGACTCATGAAGTCAGCTTCTTTTTGGTCTTGCACCGTTTCGGGAAAGTATTTCTCGTAGAAGATCACTAAGAAGTCATGCCAACCTATGGGATTATTCCTTTCCCCGTGTATTCTCTTAGTCATTCTCCACTAATGTTCGGCTTCACCTTCTAACATGAATGTTCCAAATGAAACTCGTTGTTCATCTGTACACTTAAGAACATCGAACATCTTTTCCATTTGCATCACCCAATTTTCTGGTTCAGTGGGGTTAGGAGTACCTTTAAAAGACAGCAGATTCAACTTCTTGAACTGTTCAATAGTACAACTACTTAGTTCAATATTCCTTGGTGCTCCATTATTCACCTGATGCTCTACAATCCTTGCTAGACTTTCAATTGCCTTGTATGCACCCTCCAGTCCTTCCATACTCGAACCACCAGTTCCTGGAGTTGATTTTGTCTTGGTCATTTTCTATAGTCATGGCCAAACGTAAGATGTACTATACTAGCCCAAGATTGCAATTTAGAAGAACAATGATATATATATATATATATATATATATATTGTAAGACATGTTGAGGGTTATCATATAAGTCGAATATTTAATCTTGTATCCTATGTATGGAAACTTAAAATCTATAACGTTTAAAACTTATGTTCAGTAGTCTACGGGTTCATACCCTATGCTCTGATACCACCTCTGTCACGACCCCGTCCCAAACCGTAGTGGGGAACGAGTGTCTTGACATGCCACTAAGGCAACAAATATTCTAGCCTTAAAATTTTCTCTTAAAATAAATGCGACGGAATGCATTCACATGGTTATGAATCGTAAAATACTGAAATTAAAGGAATTACGTCATCAGAGCTTTCTAAAAGGAAACTTCATTTATATTACAAGTAACAACGAGTTACAACTTAAAACGAAATTTAAAACTTATTACGAGGGAGACAAACATGCTCTATATGATATAACAAACTTTTTACTTAAAATAACAAAAAGATCTCTAAAAGATGGATCTTCCATATAGTCCTTTTACGTTCCCTCCAAGCCTACTTATTTCCTGAAAAATGGTTAGTTATACAACATCAGCTAAAAGCCGAGTGAGGTTTAATCTCTAGACATTCCAGGGTTTTCAGAAAATAGATACCTATTCAAGTCAACAAAGAAGGCATATACATATATGGATAGGAACTTGCAGTAAATAGATATATATTTTGAAATGAAAGTATATATATGACAATTGGATAGCTCAGAATAAGACGAATGCAACAAATCAAATGTGATCATTTTAATGGCCAAGTACACTCTAATACCGTATTCTTCTACCATATTATTCCCCGGTAGTTGAGGGTCAATCGAACTAATTCGTCACAACGCCTTATTTAGGGCACACCAGCGATAATCCAGCGGGGAAGGTCAGTCAGTAAAGGGGTCCCTTAGGCCGAATAATATTTTTAATATTCAATATCCTTTTCAATAATCATTTTAATAGGTATGTTTATATGGACAAATATAAACATATCACAAATGAATCAATCATCGGTATCACATGAATTTTGAGAATAAAAGCATTTCGAAAAATATATATAGTTTGCATAATATCATATAATCAAAATACAGAAGGAATGTCAGAGTACTCACCCAAAATGGAGGTCCAATTTACTGGTACTGAGTCTTTGATCACACGTTAATCTGATAAAGATTTAAGTACACGTTATAAGGTCCAGTTTATAAAATACTTTAATTATAACTTCTTCTTTTAAAGGATTACTGAATCCCCATTTGTCAACTTTTAAAACTCATTGATCGTAATTGAAGAAATCAATTCATAGTCCTTCCTCATCAGTCGGTTTCCAGTAGAGATGGAGGGTCACAGGGGCACCACTTAAATACCATCTCATCTAGACAGAACATTTCTGGATTCATTCACAGTAGAGATGGAGGGTCACAGGGGCACCACTTAAATACCATCTCATCTAGACAGAACTTCACCGGGCCTGACTTTGGAATTACTTAAATGGAATTCCATAATAACGAGCAATTTCTTTAAAAAGAATCATTTCATTTAAAAGCGTCTAATTTCAAACAAGTTTATAAAATCAACTTGGATTTGTTCTAAATTTTAAGTTTTGATTAGTGAATCCTTTAGTGTATTTTACCAGCATAACTACTAAGTAAAGCTATAAAATTATAAAGATGCATTATAACATTAAGATTACCTTAAGATGAATATCCTTAAGAACTTCTTCTTAAACGTTTTCACGCTTTCTCTCACTACTTCTCTCTATAATTCTCAAGGAATTTGGTGTGAGTTTCAAATGATCCCCAAAGGCCCTATTTATAGTTTTCCAAAGATATCCCGACGTTGACACGTGTCCATACTGATCAAGCTTTTACAATGGCGAGTCAGCGTTGACGTGTCGCGTAACAGAGGCGTCTTGCTGTCTTATTTTACTGGACTGCTACACGTGTTTTAGCTTCTCCTCTAACGACGACACGTGTTTTGGCTTCTCCTCTAATGACGATACGTGTACGGTGGAGGTGTCAAAACCAAGCACGAGGTGTCGAGCACGAGGTGGAAAGGTATTAGGGATATAAGGGTCATTTTGCACCTGAAGGGCATTTTGGTAATTTCACACCATATATTTTCAATATTTCTTATAGTTCCCTGAAAATATTTTATTTACGAAAAGGCCCCTTTTTATTTTTCATTTTGGCCCCTAAAACTTTCTTTATTAAAACCAAGTCCCTAAAGTTTCATAAAATTACATTTTCTACCCCAAAACTTATCACTTAGCTTAGGATGCGCCATAAAATCTCAATTTGACCCATTTTACCGTTGATTCTTCAAATTTAAAAATGGGCTTTGTCAAATTAAGAGTCCAGAATATCCTATTTGTAATAATACAACATTTATCAGATAGTAAATGAGACGAAATTTCTAAAATAAACCATATATGAGTATATAAAAATGGGGTCATTACAGGTTCCTTGTTTGGATTTCGCTTCGCGAGACACCCCACGCACGAATGTAGTGCAGTGTTGAGAATGAGAAGAAGTTTAGCCCTTAGTACACGGGTTTTGAGGTTTCTAGAGGTCAGGGAAGATAGATTAGTTAGGCGGGGTAGCTTAACTAGAGGTCTTAATGGAGGCGTTAGGTGTGCACTATTAGAAGAGGGGTGATGGGTATCTCTTGGGAGTGTGATACCAACTTAAATATGAGATAAAACCTATTTTCAAAAAAATAAATAAAGCATTTATGCACTTGCAAAATATTTTTTCAACTCGGGCTCTGACCCGTTTTCCTATTTTTCCTTTTCTTGCTATATATATATATATATATATATATATATATAGGTGTCCAGACACTGGGAGGCCTGGATGATGATTCTTTCGAGTCAGACATCTGCTGCAGCAGCTGTGGATGTATGCAGGTTCACTGTAGACGCTTCTAGTCTTGTAATCTAGATAGGAGGTATTGTATAAACATTCGGGCTAACAACCCACTTGCATTTATTTATTCTTTTACTGCCTTTGAGTGCGGCATTTATTCTGATTGTAGTATTGTTGAACCGAGTGTTCGATTATTTTATTTCTTTTCAGTTTCATTTATATAAACTGTGCGATGGCTTTACTTATTTGATTTGATTAAAAAGATTAGTTAAATAAAATTTTGACGCCAGCCTAATAGGTTATTAGTAATTAATTTGGTTTTCGACAGTGATGCTAAGAATGACCCATATGCGACTCCTGTTTTAATTTGGTACAAGAGTGATTGCCCGATATTTTATTAGGCGGGGTGTCACACAACAAAATTTTCATTCAGCTCTACTCAGATTTGCGATTGCTACAAAGTCTTATTCAACTACTTTTGAAGAAGAGAATAAGAGCACAAAAGTATTATTCCGCTATGAAGATTTCAAGTGAAGACTTGTGCCAAAATCAGATTCATTTGTGGAGTCTCAACTAAGAAAAAAGTCGGACTCTATATTTTTCAGCACTTATATATTTGCAAATTACATCTGAAATTTGATGCAAAAAATTAAGATAAAATAATTATTTTTGAATCAATTAATTAATTTCAGACTATTAAATTTTATTAATTATGAAAATTATTTATAAATTTATTGGGTCTTATAATCTTGAAATATAACTTGTTTAAATTTATTGGTTGCATTTATTTGATATTCTTGGACTTAATCTTTAAAGATTTATTAATCTAAAAATTGTTAAAGTATAGTAAATTAAATATTTTCGTGAAATTTTAGTTTGACTAAAATTTTGGTAAACTCAAATCATCCCCCCCCCCCCCTCCCCTCTTGAGTATAATCCGGGCAATAATTTGTATCAGAGCTTGCGCTCTAATTATTATTTTCTTTTGATTTTACAATCTTAAAGTTAAAGATCATGGCAAACTTTTGAGTATTTACTTTGAATGTTGCACTTTACATTTTTATTATTTGTTTCCTTAAATGTTTGATCATTTGTAGCTTCTCATTATTTCATTGTGTGAAGAGAAAATGGATAAATTGTCAACCTTGTATTTCAAGCTTTATTTTAAAGAAATACTCCATTGAAAGGTTGGATGTTGATACACAAGATGAAGATATGTGCACCCCTTGCTTATATGTTAATATTGATGAATCAAGCAGTGATGAGACAAATGCTACTTGTCCCATGGCAAATGATAATGAGGAGGTACAATTTAACCCTAGCGTTTGTGATGATGAATCGTATTCTACTCATAGTGCAAATCATGATGTTGAAGATGATATTGTTGATGATTATGATGAATTACAAGATGCATTTAATGAGTTATATGAAAAATATGAAGATATTGGAAAGAAGTTTATTGTACTTAAAAAATCGCATGCTAAATGTGATTCTATGTCAAAAGACTTTGATAATCAGAAATTAGAAAATGAATCCTTAAATAATGAAATTAAGTCTTTGAAAAAGGAAAAATCTGTTATTGTCACTAATCCTCTTGAAATTGAGAATAACGAATTAAAAAGGGAGATTGATTATCTAAAGAAATCATTAGATACTTTTAGTAAAGGAAATGAATATTTTCATAAAATTGTGGAAAATCAAAGAATTATGTTTAATAATAATGGTATAGGATATGATGAAGAAAATGAGAAAAAGAATTATTCAAATTTATTTAAAAATGATGCCATGTAGTCATTCTAACTCTTTATGCACATATTGTGGTAGACATACACATTATTCCAAATTTTGTCATTTAGAAAAAGGAGGTATAATAACATTAAGTTAGCTTGGATTCCAAAGGAAACAATTATGTATGCTAATCCCTATAAATCACACACATATTGGGTTCCAAAAGATAAAGTTTTTAGGTGAAAAATCAGTATTGACACTTAAACAAAAATTTATGAGAATATAATTAGTATTAGATTTTTTTTCTTATTTTCAAGTATGTTTAAGTTGAACAAATTCTTTACTTGATAAATATTGTGATATGTTGCTTTCATATGATTTTTGCATTTTATATATGCTTATTAATTATTTATAATATGATTTTTTTAAATGTATCAAGTGTTTGAATTTGTCAATAAGTTTATTCCTTCTTTAAAAACATATGGCTCATAATATTTTTTTAATGAATATTCTGTTTTTGTATACGATTATGACATTGATGTTTATCTTTTAACAAGTCCATACTTGATATTTTAAAATGTTGATAAGTAAATATATTTTGATACATTTGTGTATTAATATGGCCTTATGGACCTAACACCTTCGATGGAAAAGAGAAATTCTTCAAAGTTGTGTAGGTTGCATATTAAGATTTGATGTGGACTCTCAAAGAATATATGATTTGATATTGGAAGCAAAGTTGTCTTTTCAAGTATCATTTCCCATGGATGAATATGCCACACTTGAAGAAAATTTCGTGGATATGTCTTTGGTATTCGTAAGGTGGTAAGAAACACTATTTTTTAATTTCATATCTTATGATTAATATTATGATCTTAATTGATATATTTCCATACGTAGATTATTTGTTAAAGCGTATGAGCTTGTTGTTGAAAATTTAGTCTTCACATGTTAATATTTAAACATTCACTCATTGATTTTGATGATATGAGCATATTAATCTTAGTGCGCTATATTTATGACTTGCAAAATGATTAGTGTCATTATTTGAATAGTTGTGACATTAATGATAATTTTTTTGTAAAATAGTAACAGTTATGTATGTTTGAATTAAGAATTCATATGATCATCAAGTGTTTGAAATATTGGAGTAAATTAACTTTTGTCGCATCCATTTTTTTTAGAAATTTGTTTATTGATTGATTTTGAAATTATTCTTGAGCATTTTGTTGAAAATGTTGATTTTATGATGAGCTTCTGGTTATTAATAATCTGAATTTATTGAGTTTTTTTTTGCCTCATGATATGTTTCATTGCTTGAAAATTGATTTATTGATTTTCATGAAAAATATTAATGTTGTTGAAAGAATTTAACATTTAAAGTATTTGTACTTAATTGAAAATCACATGATTATTGAATTTAAAGTTGATTTGTGAATATATCGAGACTTGTGGAAAATGAGTTTATATTGAAAATATTTTCTCTCTTGAAAAAGATGCACCATGATTATTATATGCAAATATATTTATTGTTATCCCTTAGGGGGAGATAAAAGGTTATTGGAAATTATTTGATTAGTGGAATATACTTGATTTTAAATTTTAATATATTCGCTTGCATTATTATGGATATTGTTGATTATTCCTATTTTTTTTTCTCGAAAATGGAAAAAGCTTGAACAAAAATGCAATATTTTTTTTGCTATATGCCTCTATATTTCTAAACTCATGTTACGTGCTTATTTCAAATTATTTGAAAACATCGAGTTATGAAATGTTCATTTGTTGTGCGCTTGAAAGTTTGTTTTATATCATGATGATTTATACAAAATTGATATGCGCCTATTGAAAATTTAAGTTGCATTTTTTTCATTATTGAGAGAATTAATTATGCAAATTGATATCTCTCTCGTATTTGCATTAAACTCGTGTTATGGGCAACAATTATCCCAAATTTTCACATACATGATACTTGAGTTATGATTATCCCAATTTTTTTTTAGAACATTGAGTTATGATTTCTATTTATGCCTCAAAAGTAGTTCTTAGGAACCATTGTGTGCAACGCACGGTTAGTGTGTGACTGCAAAAATTGGTATAATTTATCATTTATCATTTATCACTTTTGTGATTTATATGTTATTTGATGATATTCATGACTATCGAAAATTCATATACATTATTTGAAAAATATATGATGACTAGGGCTGTGTTTCGGCCGGATCGGATCGGAAAATGACCTTTCGGAAAAAATTCCAATTTTTTCGGAAATAAAATATTTGTTCCAATTTCCTATCCAATTTTTTCGGAAAATCAAAAAAGTTTCTGAATTCGGAAATATCGGAAAATCGGAAAAAAATCGGAAAAATTCGGAAATTAGAAATATGATATTTTTTTCTGTTTTGCCACATGAAGACCGTATGAGAAATTAGAAATTAATTTTTTTTTCTGTTCTGTCGCAGCCATTAATATAACAAGGCGATGTAAACAGATCTATAAACCTATAAACCGATCAATATAACAAACCTATTAAACCTATAAACCGATCAAAATAAGTAGATGAAATAAAAAAAATGTAAATAAGATGTAAACTGATCTTATTAACAGAAGTAAACAAGATGTAAATGGAGCCTATAAACCGATGTAAACAGATTTGTAAATAAGTAGAAATAAAAAAAATAAACAAATAAAAATAAACTAGAAAAGGCTTACCTTCGTTCGAGACTATAAGGGCCGGCCGATCTAAGCAGATCTAAACCGATGTAAACAGATTTGAGCTACCGAGAGTAGAAAAAAGGGGTTGGACGACTGTATAGAGATTGGGTCGAGAGAGAGAGGTGAGAGATATGCGCCGCCGAGGAGAAAGGGGTAAGTCGAGAGAGAGAGATGTGAGAGATATGTTAATAAGGATATCATACAACCCTAGTTGCTCTCTACTAACACCATATATATATATATATATATGGGGTAAGGTAAAAAATAAGGGAAATCTAAATTGTACGCATTCTTATTACATAAGGATATAACTTAAAAGGTAAAAATATATATATAGAAAATATTCGAAAAAAATATTCGGAATATTAATCGGAAGAAATATTCGGAATATTAATCCAAAATTATATCGGAAAAATCGGAAAATCGGAATTTAAAACATAGTTCCAATTTCCTATCCAATTTAATTCGGAAAAATCGGAAATCGGAAAATCGGAAATCGAAAACCTTATATATGTTCCAAAATCGGAAAATATCGGATCGGACATCGGAAAAATCGGAATGTTCGGAAAAAAAACACAGCCCTAATGATGACACATGTGCTTATTGAAAATTTCATTTTTGCCCCTTACTTTTTTTTTTTGGTTGAATCCCTTGCAAAAATTATTTTTGATAGGGGGAGATTCCCTTTTTGACCTTGACACATGATTTATATGAAAAATATTTTTGATAATGTCAAAGGGGGAGAAATATTTATGATTCACTAATTGTGCTTAATTTATTCATTTTCTGGATTAGTGTGAATCACTCTTTGTCATTATCAAAAATGGGGAGATTGTTAAACGAAAATGTAATTAATCATTTAATTAATATTTTATTAGATTTAATTGTAATTAATCTACATTTTAGTTTAATATAATATATTAATTTTGATGATTCCAAACAAACTTTTATTAAGTGATTATGAAAATATATTTTACTTTATAATATTTATAATATGATTATATTTGTTTGTATATTACAAACATTATATATATGTTATCTTATATTACTCCGTTTAGATTATATATAGTATATTTGTTGGTCAGTTCTTTTATGTTGTAGTCTATTGTTTATATATATTTTATTATTCACATTTTTTAAAAACTATTTATATATTTTCTTTATATAATTATATAGAGGTACTTCTGTAATTGCTAATAAATATTTTATATACATTATCTTTTATTTTTATTCTGATTATATATTACATGAACATTAGCTCATTATATATATATATATATATATATATATATATATATATATATATATATATATATATTAATGTTCTTTTAATACTATATATTGTAAAAATACAAATCTATGGTTTTGAACAGTATTTATATCTTCATAAAAGAACATTGTATGTTCCTTTGATCATTGATTAACAACAATGTTATATCTTATATTCTATACACCTTTGCAGGTCAAAGATTACTATACTATTTACATATATTTTTTTTATAACACACACGCTCCTTTACTCAATGTCACTTATATATATTTGGAGCTAGTATAAATAATACATAAATGCTTTTCATATTTAAAGACTTTTTTTTGTTATACATATATTATTTATATATGTTTTTTGAATATTATTTTATGCATTATATATATATAATTATAATTATATTACTTTTATTTTTTAATGTGTTATGTTACTTTTAGTATAGTTCACTTTATTCATTTGTATAATTATAATTATATATATAATATATATATATATATAGTTTTTATTCTATTATACTTTGGTTTATATATACACTAACTGTCGGGTAATATTTTTAAAGCTAAAACTTTTATTAGTTATATACTATTATATTAATTGCCATTATATTATAATTGTTCTTAAATATTTTTTTATATAACTTACTTGATTAGTATATTTTATATATATTATTTTCCGTTGTTCAAATACCTCATTATAAACATTTTTTTATTTGTCAAGATGTTTACTTTTTTTTGGCAGTTGCACCATGTCAGTACCTGTACTGTGAGACCAATTAGTATATCTACTCTCCTTTACATTTAGACAATTTTTTTTATTAATCCTGAAACTATAGATATACTAAATCTGTTTACTAAGAACGTTTTTTTCATAATATATATATATATATATTAGAAATCTGATTTGTTATAAATTTTAGAGAGATATTAACTTGCATATGTCGATCCCACTTGGAAAGCCTTTGGTAGTTGGAGTACATATTTTTTATATAGGGTAAGATGTCTTCTCTTGGTCCATGTGTCAACTGGTTTGACAATTGGGAAGCCTTTGTGACATATATTCATGTTTATATTTTTTTTATTATATTTGGTACACGCATGCAAGGGTTTTGAAACATCTGTTCTGACTTGAACTGACTTTTCTTTTATTACTTATTTATATATCTCACGCAGTCATCTCTCTCAATCAGTATAAAATATTTTCTTAGACAACCGAGAATGGTTCGATTTTCTTTTTCAAGATTTTGAGCATTTAATGCTCTCTGAAGTCTACAAATTTTATGGGTCTATGTTTGCCCATACTCTCAGCCACAATTCACAGACAAAAATTTATGGGGTAGAACTCAACTTATATCATTCTTCAACAGTCATTTTTTTTTCATCTACAAATACGTAAGACCAAGATCAAGATGAACTCAACAGACATGATACGAAAAATAGAGAGCAACTAGATTATTTATTCAACTAATAAATTTACTCAAAAGCAACACAAGTTACAACCCAGCTTATACACAGTTCAGAGAGCAACAAAATTTTCATTCAGCTCTACTCAGATTTGCGATACTACAAAGTCTTATTCAGCTACCTTTTAATAAGTGAACAAGAGCACAAAAATATTATTCTGCTATAAAGATTTCTAAGTGAAAACTTGAGCCAAAATCAAATTCATTTGTGAAGTCTCAACTACGAAGAAACTCATACTCATTTTTGTATTTATAAATAGTTTCAAACATTGTACATCAAATCTACTCTATTTGTTATAAAGATTTGAAGCTTGAGTTTTTAGCGTCGTTTGTACTAGTAACCGATTTTGCTGCTCAGTTGTACAAGTGGTGGTTTGATCCTACCGTCAAGCGGATCAGAATAGTGAAGCGCAGGGAGGCGGAAGCTGCTCTAGGCGCGTGGACGTAAGCCGAAATTTCGCCGTACCACGTTAAAAATCCGGTGTCTTTATTTTTCACATTTTCTTTCATTTATTTGCCTGTGCTATTTCATTTCTATATTTTTCAGCACTTATAAATTACCTCTGAAATTTGATAAAATTTATTTTAAGATAAAATTATTATTTTCGAATTAATTAATTAATTTCAGAATAATAATTTTTATTAATTAGAAAAATTATTTATAAATTTATTTGGTCTTATAATCTTGAAATATAACTTGTTTAAATTTATTGGTTGCATTTATTTAATATTCTTGGACTTAATCTTTAAAGATTTATTAATCTGAAAATTGTTAAAGTATAGTAAATTAAATATTTTTCTGAAATTTTAATTTGACAAAAAATTTGCTAAACCCAATTCATCCCCTCTTGAGTATAATCTGGACAACAAAAATTCACTCGCTATTTGACGTACAAAGATAAAGTACAATTTATTTGTAAAGTGTGCATATGGGTTCCACTGATTTCAAAATCAACCCACCATGAAATAAGGGAACAGGAACATCTAGGAATGAGTTTTCTGGCGAACCACCTTCGTGGTTGCACTGTAGATCCGACGCAAACATTGGGCAACTCGCTTATCACCTTGAATAAAATATTCTCTCAAAATCACGTCTTGTCCTCTTTCATAAGTAACAATAGCAGGGGCAAAAAATTAATATTTGGGTGTGGAATCGGAATCAATTATCTTGACGGTACCTCTGGTATTTATAGATGGCTTCATGGGTATGAAGAGAGAAGGGTGGAAGATGGAGGGGATAGATAGGGAAGAGGGCATATGAAGAGTGAGAATGAGAAGTTAAAGGGAGTGAAAGCTGGAATGTATGAGTTGCGTGTGGTAATGAATAGGATAGAGTAATGGTGATTAAGTGAGATCTGCCATGTAGACAATCTCATAAACAAATGGATTTAACTACTTCTTAAGCATTTTAAAGTATAATATAGATAGATATGTTCCCTCTCTCTATGGTCCCTACGCAAAGAACTCCAAATCATCTCACTTAACCACAACCATCACTTACATTACTTCTTTCGTCTTTTCTCTCAGTTCCACGAAAACCAAAGTTTCCCCATTTTTTCCTTACACCCTATTAATTCTACCATTTTAAATATACCTCCCTCACACTCCAATCAAGTTCGAGGTATATATAATATTAACGAATTTATTTAAACTATATTATTATATTGTTGTAGCCATACTATATTCTACGAATGAAAGAAGATTGAATTTTAAATTAATATCAAAAGTCATATGAATGATATTCAATAAGTGCAACCGATAATTTTAATTTTGCTAATACATTATAACTCAATTGTTATTAAAATTATAAATCATTTTTATAGCTAAAATTATGAGATAAAAATTGTTAATTAGGTATTTTTAAATACGTGAAGAACACCAAGTTTTGGCATTCAAATTTTAAAGTCGAAATGGATATGTCAAACCATCTCTAAAATTACGTAAGTTTAAATCAAAATCAACCCCTAACTTATTAAAAGTGGGAAAGACATATCATTAAAATGAACATTAGAGGGAAAGTCCAACAACAAAAAAATCTATAGAGTTTATTTGTGGGTAATTTAGCCCCAAAATATATGCATATTATACTCAATAATCTTATAAATGAAAATTTGGTTGGCTATAATAGAATTGTAAAGTTTTATTGAAAACTCTCTCCTTAGTTTTCTCTCTAAATCAATGATAGTCCTGAACCCTTTTGATTTTCTAAAAATGAAAACAACAAAAATATATTGCGTAAGTTTGGTTGGTTCAAATAGGGTTATTATTTTTATCATGATAGTTATAGTGACCTGCTTCATTGAACCGTACAATTATCATTTTCGGTTGACAGTGAGGATCCCTTGTAATAGGTAGGTAGGCAATGTCGAAGGTTTTCGACGAGGGATTTGGGACCAAAAACTCCCACAATCAAAAACCCCAGATCATAAAAAACACAAAACAATCATCAAATGTACAGAAATAACTTGTAACACGTAGTAAAATAATAATTCAAACACACACACACACACACACATATAGACATATAAAGCTGCATAAAATGAAACCCAAATCTCTCACTTAAAAATCGGATCCAAATACACAAAAACATAAAATTCCTATGATCTACTTAAATCACAATTCAACACAATTTTTTTGTGCATGTATGTGTATGTGCGCTTGAGAGAACGGTAGAGGTTGAAAATGTTCAATGAAATCCAATGTATGTGTGTTTGGGAGAATAATAGAGAGGCCGAAAATGTTCAACTAAACCCAGTATATATATGTGTGTGTGTGTGCGCGCGCGCGCGTATTTGTATATTTAAAAAACGGGAAGAGAATACAAAATTAAGATAAACTGAAGTGCGGTTTTGCTATTAACATGTAATCCAAAAAAAAACATCAAAGTTGAGGCAAATGGATGTATTGTTCAACTTGTTTGACAGTCGCTTGTCCCCAACTTTTCACTTTTTTCCTTCTTATCTTTGATTCACTAAAAGTCCCACCGGTTTTCTCTACGGACCTCCTCGGGTGTAAAGTCGTTCTTGATGTTGAAAGTATTGCGAATATCCTCTGGATTTTTTCCCTTAATCTTAATATTTTATGCCGATTTCTTGCAACAGACTCATGTAATTAAGCATAAACTCGAGGTCAATATTTCTTCACTTTGTGGGGTATTATTTTATATTTATTTTGTTGGATAAGTAACAATTGATTTCATGTGAGTGCATTGACAGGATGGGGAGTAAAGAGTCATTTCTGTACTCACCGGATAATCGGTGCATCAGGATTCATTGCCTCCCATGTTACCAACCGGCTGATAAAGAGATACCCACATTGTAACATTGTGGCCCTTGAAAAGTTATACTACTTCTCCCGCCTAATGAACCTAGATCCATGTTTTTCCACCTGCCCCAACAACTTCAAATTCATCAGGGCTGGTATCTTAAGTGCAGTGCAGATCTTATGAACTACCTGCTGGTTACCATAATGCACTTTGCAGCCCAGACCCACGTTGATAATTACTTTGGAAATTCATTTGCGTTTATCAACAACAACATTTTGGGCACTAATGTACTTCTAGAAGTGTGCAAGGTCACCAAGAGAATCAAGAGGTTTATTCATGTCAGCACTGATGAAGCATATGGGGAGTCTGATTTAGAGAGTGATATTGGCAGTCCAACAAGTATTGGTGTAAATAGAGACGATGTTTGGACAGAAAATGAAAGGAACTTAGAAAGAAAGAGGGATAAGAAAAGACTAAATGAGAAAGGGTGAGATAAATGAATGGAGGATAGAAGGAGCCAACATTTTGGTGTTGTGAACCCCAAGGATTATCCAAGTTGGTAGAGCTAGGGTGTAGTCTTTTACATTTCAATTAATGTTTAATACAGAAACTAGAGGGATGGAAAATTGTTTAACGGTGGTGTGTTCTGGGAATTAATAGCATCTCTCTCCATCGGATTACTCTTACCATTTTTCTGATCATATTTACATCAAATTCAAATATAGATAAAAGAAATAATTTGGACATTTTTAATAAAACAGAATCATCCAAACAATATTGTCACATCACAGAGAAGCATAGGGGCATCTTATTAAGTTCCTGATAAATACACCTCAAAAATATCTCCAAAATACCCTTTTGTCCAAAACACCACATAAGTACCCAATATTTGTCCAAAACACCAAAAATACATAACACCACATTAACCTTCACCTGTATAAAAATCCAAAAAAATTTAAACCCCACTTTTTCCCTTTCCCTCTCTCTCTCTCTTTAACTTTTCTCCCAGACCTTTCAACATTCCAAATTACTTCAAATTTTCTCTCAAACCCTACTAATAACCCTCAAACTTCATTTCTAGTAGGTTACACCATTAAACCTTACTTCCATTACTGTCATGCTCTCATTCTGTGGTCCCACTTTGTGTATTAAACTCTAGCATGCAAACTAAATATAAAAAAATCCATTATAAACTCATTAAAATGTAACTCTAATTAATCTAACTGGACATATATTCCATTTGGACGTTAACATATAGGGTTTTACACGATTTGAAAAAACTAGGGTTTACGGATTTGAAAAAAAAACTGCTATGCACCTACGGTTTCCCGTCACCGAAGGTGGCAATAATATACGGTCATATCAAACCGTGGTTAACCATATACGTCCAATTTTCACCGTGGCTTCCTTTTTTACGGCCATACATAATCATGGGTTCCTTTTCACGGCCATATATAACTGTGGGTTCCTTTTCACGGCCATATACAATCGTGAGTTTCTTTTCACGGTCATATACAATCGTGGGTTTCTTTTCACGGCCATATACAATCGTGGGTTCCTTTTCACGGCCATATACAACCGTGAGGTTATTTTTTCATGTCTAATTCTTACCGTAAGTACCAATGTATTTCCTATTTCATATATTAATGTATTTTTAGTAATTATTATTTCTAATAAATAGGTTTTACTAATTAGGTTTTAGTAACAACAATTAAAAAGCAGATGCTGAATGGGCAATGATTCTTTTCACAATAGACCATACTAATTATTGTTTCTAATAAATAGGTTTTACTAATTATTGTTTCTAATTTTATTTGTAATCTCTTAAAGTACCAATTTATTTCCTATTTCATATATTCATGTATTTTTAGTAATTATTGTTTCTAATAAATAGGTTTTACTAATTAGGTTTTAGTAATTAGGTGTTTTCTGGGTTTATAGTAATTAGGTTTCTAATGCATGCATGCATCCCTTTCACCAATTATTGTTTCTTCATTTTTAGCAATATTCATTTGTTAATTTCTTATGTAGGTCATATCAATGGTGAAAAGAAAAATCCTCATACCGCATCCGAGCGAAAGAGGAGGTTGGGGGCTGCGAAGGGAGTACGACCACCCATATCTTCCTCTAGTAATAGTAGTGCCAGTGAGGCCACTAATTCGAGCAAAGGATATTCTCCTATGAGTTCGTTGGATAATGTAGTCGACCAAGTGGTAGGAGGTTTACTTAATGTTGATGAGGGTGCTACTTCGCAGTCAATTGATAAAGTAGTTGAGGCGGTTGTA
This sequence comes from Sambucus nigra, assembly GCA_949130495.1. NCBI lineage: Eukaryota > Viridiplantae > Streptophyta > Magnoliopsida > Dipsacales > Adoxaceae > Sambucus > Sambucus nigra. Next base: position 351,121,628 of record OX422221.1, read on the forward strand.
AGTGATTTGATTGGGGTTAGTGTAGGGGTGAGGTAGTAGCATGAGATAAAGAGGAAGAGAAATAAGAAGATAAATCACGAGAGGAAGAAAAATATGAGGAAAGAGAGGAAAAAAGAGATGCATATACAAAGGCGGAGAGAGAGGAGGAAAAAGAGGAAGAGAGTGAGGAAGAAAGAAGGGAGGAAAGATAGGAAGAGAGAGAGGCAAAGAGAGAGGAGGAAAGAGAGGAAGAGAGAGAGAGGAAGAAGAAGAGGTATGAGAGGACGAATGAGAGAGAGTAGGAGAGGACGAGTCTTCTTACTCGAAAGATGAAATCTAATAGTCTACGTCGAAAACACCTGAGAAGAAATTCCGTCAAAAAATAAGTCACTCTGATTCCCAACTGCTCGAGGGGTGCATGCCAAATAACCCCGAACTCTTGAAAAACTATCATAACCAAATCGGTTATTCTATTTGGAATAGAGATGAGGAGAGGGTAATAATGAAGTGCGTGTACCACTACAATAAATTTGCTTAGTGGGACATAAACACAGAGGATGAGCAGGTTATAGAGTTGGTGAGGAACTCGGGTATGTACAGTCTGAGTAAACACTCTTATCGGTACATAGACTATGTATCGATGTTGGCACTCATTAAACAGGGCAGTCGGAGACAAATTCATTGCATATTTTGTTCGACGAGATGACCATCATCCTAAATGATGTGTACTATCTCCTCCAAATCTTGTTAGTTGGTAAATCGATGTACGGTACTATTTTGAAGAAAGCTGAAGAGAAGACGTCCCAACTCCAATGGCTTACTAAATATTTGGGTTGTATTGAGGATGAGGCCAAGGAGGAGTGTAAGTCTGTATATGCCATTCGTTTTGACTGGATAATGAATTTGTGTAAGGGGAGGGTTAAGAAGCTGGGGGAAGGTGCAACAAAGAGGAGGATTGAGTAGGCTGTAAGGGGGTACTTGCTTTTTATGGTCGGTTGCTTGTTATTCCTGAACAAATTGGGAAATCGAGTCTCAGTGTACTACATGCAGTCTTTACGAAAGGTCGACAAATTCAAAGACTATGCTTGGGGGGATGGGTGTATTGGCCCATTTATATCGGCAGTTGGGGATTGCCTCTCGGGTAGACGTTTGGCAGGTGGACGGATATCTTCCCCTTCTCGTGGTACATATTATATATTTTGTTTTGTAATATAATAATTTCCTAATTAATATGTCTATATTAAAAATTTATTTTGTTTTGACTATAGGCGTGGATATACGACCACTTTAATTTGGCAAGGGGTGTTAGAAATATCGACTTTCAGCATAGCGAGCCGCGTCTATACGAATGGAGGGCACAAACGGTATCGGGGATGCCTTTGCACAGATACTGGAGCTAAGGAAAACCTTAGACAATTTATAATCTTTAGACGCAAGTATTATTTATTTTAAAGTCGAAATTTATTTTCTTTATTTATGTACGTACTAGCATTTGGAAATACGTTTAAGTTGTATGGGATCATTACTCCGAAAAAAGTGAGGCTTACCCATTTAAGGAGGTATTATGGTACAATGACCTCCTTGTTTGCTTTGATGTCGAGGAACCCAACTACTCGGAGAGGGTTATACCCAAGGCTGAACGTGTTCAAACAATTCATAGACCGCCAATGCACCCTTTATCAGAGGAGAGGGGGAAGACCCAGTCCTGATACAAATTAAAGTTTGATATCGAGAAATGGTATCAACTTAACTGGGTCGAGTATGTTCTGTCTGATGCCAGGCATTCGACTGTGGTGAGGTCCATGCCTTGGGAATGTGGGTACATGTCTTGGTACCTAGAAAAATCTCATCTATACATTCAGAATCCCGAGTATAGAATACGCAAGCCAGAGCTAAAACACTCGGATAAAATAGTAAATGTTTTGAAATTTATCTGTAAATTTATTTTCTTTGTTCAAGAATTGTCTAACACATTTGATGATAATTTATATATAGGCTAAGGGGATAGATGTAGCCATTATCCTGATCCATGAAGCTATTGACGGAGGCTCGGACCAGGAGGTTACAGATGTCCTTAAACTACCACATGCAGCGCTTGACACTCTGATTGAGGCTAAGAGAATGCACGCGCATACAGAAAAGGGAAAGGCACCGGTGTGTCAAGAAACTGAGACCAAGGCACGACACGATTCAACCCCCAATAACAAAAGGCAACCTTGGCAAAACAATAAAAACAAAGAAGCGTTTAAAGAGAAAATAGACATAATTTGTTAGAACAATTTCAATGAACTGTATTTTATAATATTTTATTTGTAAAGTACCACAATTTTGAATTATCACATGTTGGAACAACTTTGAAACAATTGTGTTATGTGTGTGAATGTTATGTGATTGAATGTTGAAAAAATTATGTTATATGATTGAATATTATGTGCTTGAATTATCACATGTTATGTGCTTGAATGTTAACAAGATTGTGGTATGTGTTTGAATGTTATGTGCTTAAATTATCACATGTTATTTGCTTGAATGTTAACAATTTTGAATTATCACATTATAAATTAATTATTGGTTATGCATAGAAGATTACGGTGGGATCCAACCGTGGAGTATTTATACATGATGGGAAGTGACTGTAGGTGTCCAACTTACGGTGTGGTGTCATCGTGCTATGAATATCCACGGTGTGGTGTCATCGCCATATAAATAACCATGGTCTCCATTAAACGTACCTAGACTATACACAGTTTCATTAGACCGTGTAAGTTGGGGTGAAAATGGGATAACTTTCTAAATAAACCAAGCGGTGAGATCAAACCGTGGTTTTTATACATACGGCTACTACTGACCGTCAATATAACATTCACGATTTCATTGGACCGTGTAAGTTAGGGGTGAAAAATGGGCCAACTTTCTGAATAAACCACACCGTGAGATCACACTATGGTTTATATACATACGTCTACCTCTCACCGTACCTAGACTATGCCCGATTTTATTGGACCGTGTAAGTTGGGGTGAAAATGGGCCAAGTCTCTGTATAAACCACATGGTGATAACAAATCGTGGTTTATATACATACGGCTACCTCTCACTATACATATACCATGCACGGTTTCATTGGACCGTGTAAGTTGGGGTGAAAACTGGGCCAACATTCTAAATAAACCACATGGTGAGATCAAACCGTGTGATATACACTTACGGCTACCTCTTACCGTACTTAGACCATGTATGGTTTCATTAGACCGAGTAAGTTGGGGTAAAAAATGGACCAAGTCTTTGCATAAACCACACGGTGATAACAAACCGTTGTTTATATACATACGGCTACCTCTCACCGTAACTATACCATACACAGTTTTATTGGACCGTGTAAGTTAGGGTGAAAAATAGGACAACTTTCTGAATAAACCACACGATGAGATCAAACCGTGGGATATATTTTAACGTCTACCTCTCACTGTACCTATACCATTCACGGTTTCATTAGACCATGTAATTTGGGATGAAAAATGGACCAAGTCTCTGCATAAACTACACGGTGAGATCAAATCGTGGGGTATATTTTTACGGCTACCTCTCACTGTACTTAGACCATGCATGGTTTCGTTGGACCGTGTAAGTTGGGGTGAAATATGTACCAAGTCTCTGCATAAACTATACTGTGGGATGAAACCGTAGTTTATATACATACGTCTACCTCTCACCGTAGCTATACCATTCATGGTTTCATTGGACTGTGTAAGTTGGGGTGAAAAATGGACTAAGTCTTTGAATATATGGGGCGATTATAGTATACCGTATCTGTTTTATTCACGGTGTGGTGTGACCGTAGGTTGGGCATGGACAATGTGGTGTCACCGTGTATACATCTATGCAGTGTCAAGGGACCTTAATGATTGCCAAGGCTTTAAAAAACGTGGGGCGTGGTCGAGGCGTGGAGGCCAAGCCTTAAGCCTTAGAAGCCTAGGCGGGCCTTCGTGTGAAAAGGCGTGAAAAGGCGTTTAGGCCTTCTTAATATATTTTAACCATAACAAGGCTATTAGAATACTAAAATTGTACATATCATAAAATATGTCTGAATATATGCAAATTAAAATACTATTTGATTATTTTGGATGAGATAATGGTCCGATTAGTAAAAAAATTCTTTAAAATGCGATATCATTTCTCTAAAGCATTGTTGTTTTTTAAAAAAAATGCGCCTTAAGGGTGTTACGAAGAATAAGGCGTAAAAACTTAAGGCGGGGCGTTTCTCCCAAGCCTTAAGCCTAGGCGGGTTTTTTAGAACAGTGATGATTGCAAAAAGTAATGATTATCACATATAACCAATTTATATTATAGTAATTATTGCAACAAGATACAAAAAGTTACAATCCCTTTACATATAACTAATTTATATTATAGTAATGATTGCAAAAATATACAAAAAGTTACAATAAATAATTATTAATACAAAAAGTCACAGTACTGAGGGATGTTCGGGACAATGACAAGTTTCCTCCAATGATCGTCTTATGCCCACAATGGAATTGCTTGGCCTAGCTTCTCCCATTGGGCCAACTCGTGGACACATGGTAATCTGTATATGGTGTGAAGTACGTGGGAGCATCGTATCTCCGTATATTGGGTGTTAGCGCCTGATGCGCTCAACACCGATCGCATGTAATCTAGATCAACAACAATTAGATTCAATGCACAGTGTGATGCACTACCACGGATCTCACACAAAAATGCATCACTGTGTCCATGCTTGGTGAATTTGAGCGATTTATGAAACTCCGTTTGGATTTGAGTTACTTGGTGGTCAAGAAATGCGTCCATACCCTTTCACACCGTCGCAAACGAACATGTGCTATTTGTAAGTGTTTTTTCAATTGAGCATGGGCACCCTCTGCTCTATTTGTTGTTCAGTTGCCACGGTGGGGTACGAGATTAGTCCATGCATGCGCGAACTGACAACGCAAAGGTATCCAGTTCTTCTGTATGTACCCAACCATGCTCGTGTATTCTTACCAATTTTGGTGGAAAGCCAGCCATGCATTCTCAAATTCATTCGTATTCTCCGACTACAACACCCCAATCCAAACTTGCATGAATACCTTATTGTCCTTGTATTTGATGTTGTGTTTCACAGATGCACCTTCAATGTTTTTTTGAACATGGAATAAGCATAGTAGAATGGTGGCAAGTGGAAACACGCTTGGCAAAGCATTTAGATAAGATTGTTGTTTGTCAGATACAACAACTTGCCACAAAGCTTCTGGCTCGTATAATGACCGAAAATGTTGCAGACTCCATCTAAAATTCTCCTCCTTCTCACTCTCCAGAAATGCAAATGCAATGCAAAAAGATTATCTGGTAGAAGTGACCCTAATCATCTCAAATAATGACATATTGTACCGATTGGTCTTGTAAGTGCAATCGATCACAAGCACACTCGGGAAGCATTTGACCAATAAGAAAGAGGTGGGATGTGCGAAAAATAAATCCTCCACCACATCGGTTTGCTCGTTCTTTCGATGCCAGTGGACATAATTCTTCTCCCCGAGCAAATGCATCAATTGTTTCTTGACAATGCGACCTTGAATCTCAATGTTCTTCATTTTTCTTTTAGAGTTATATATTGTTCGTATGGATGAACAATTATAATCCGACCTCTTTTTCAATGTCTGGAGTACTTCTTTCGGGCCCACCCCATTATTTATCATCTCATAAGTAATGTTCCACTCTTCTTGGGAGAGTCGGCCGACATATGGGTGTCCAACAAGTGATTTTGACACCTCGTGATTGTGTAGCCCACAGACAACTTCAACCCCCCAATGGCTATTATCGTGGGGAACACCTTTCAATCGAAATGGGCAATCACATTTTCACGTTTCGAAAGAATGCTTCCTCTTTTTGTCTAACCCCTCGTCTTTTTGGGTCTATAAATATCGCTTCGCTCACAACCAAGTACAACCCTCCCCTTGCGGACTATACTGGCTTTGTCAGATTTCAGAATTATCACAACCGCATGAAGCTTGCCACCAACTTGTTGACACCAATCAATCATATTGTCTCGGTCATAAAAAATTTGTACAAGACAAACATTGTCAAATGAAAGGACAGTTTAAACGGAGATTTCAAGTATAAATGTAAAATCATGTTGATTACAATATAAATAAACTAAATATGCCTCCTCAATGGTGAATTCGACTCTATGGCCTTGATTAATCGCATTAATATCCAATCACTCTTCTATTTCCGCATCCTAACAATGCATACAATCAAATTATGTCATACAATAATGTTATATATTAAAAATCTCAAAGTATTGAAATTTAACTACGTGATATAGTTTTTACCATAGACGATGTGAAATCTGGAAACAAATAACACAAACATTTGGGCGAGGTTGATGTCGTTGGCGAGGTTGATGTCGTTTTCTTGTTCGCTCATATTTGGTTCACACATATTCGCTTTCTCGGTGGAACCACATTGAGTAGATACACTCAGTACAATGCGATTGTTTATATCTTGCCAAAATGTATCATCTAGTACCGAGTCATCTAACTGAAATGATAATACAATAATTAGTACAAAAAGAATTGACAATATAATAATAAAAATCAATAAAAACAGATAAGTGCTACATGAAACATTTCAATATAGAAATTTTATATCTATATTGAAATGTTATATCTATATTGAAATTGTATATCTAATAACAAACCCACGGCCAACTATAACCGTGGATATAAACCCAAGGCCAAGTCAAACCGTGGGGTCCTTATCACGGTGACATCAAACCGCCATTTATCATTCCACAGCCAGCTATAACCGTGGGACATATTACGACAACTTGTGACCGAAAGTGATTGTCACTTACGGCAACGGGCAACCGTATGTGCAACACCTCATTTTTTTTAATATTTTCATCATTTTAAATGTTGTTTTACGGATTATATAGTGTGTAAAGGTGTTTTAATACCTCAAATTCATCAAATGAGTATTTGATATTCTGAGTTTGGAAAGCTTGATCAACAACTTTCTTTTCCTCAACTATTGCAATGGAGTCCTTTTATCCTTGATTTATGTATATAAACAACACAACAAGGACCACAACAACACAACAAACATACGAAAATGGAGATTTGGAAAGAAATAGACAAGGTGATTGTGGCTAGGTTTAACCGTATGTTTGAGACTTTCGATGGGAAAATCAGTCGGTTAGAGTTTTGATTATTGTGGTGTTTTAGATTATGTATTGTTAGTTTGTCTGTAATTTTTTTTTAGTTTGTAGTATTGTAGACATTTAAAAATAAAATAAAGGTACAACACTTTTAAGTGTGGTTAGTAAGTATAGATTTAATTTTTATATGATGTTTTGAAGATATTTTTTTTATGTAAATATCAAGACGGTTCAAATTTAAAAGCCGTGGAGAAATGAGATTGAAACTTCTGTTCCCATAGACCAAGTCATAGGATTGGGAGTTTTTGGTGTGAATTGATAGTGTAACCGTCCACTTGTCGTGATAGAAAAAAAGGGGGGGCTAAAACTAGTGAGCCACAAAATGAATATATGAAGCAGAATATGCAGTGTTCCTTGGGAAATTGGCAGTTTGTTAAACATTTAAGCACCAACTGAAAAATGAGCCAGGAGCAGCTTAAGAGGCCTCACACCCAACAAGATGTCAAACTTATCACTCGGACGAATCATTCACCAAGAAGACGCCTACCAAGCGGCGGACAGGTCCTCTCTCTTGCATGCGTCCATACATACATGTATATCTAATATATAATATTCAATTTTATTTATATTATATTACTATATTTTATATTATTGTCATACCAATTCTCTGATTCAAATTAAAAATCAACTATTCTATTTTAAGTTGTTCCAAAGTAAGAATGACCTCTTTTTTTTTTTTTACATAATCATCTAATAAAATTCCACGAGAGTGAACAAAGATTGATCGTATCATTAGTCTATCCAAAAAACGAATAAGAAATTTTAATTTGGGATTAAGAGAGTATATCTCTATATCTAACTAATTTTTTTACTTTTATAATTTGGTGCATCTTCCATCAGTAACCTATCAGATGGGGCTTTTAAAAAATAAAATCAAAAGAATGAAATAAATAACAATATAAAGAAAAAAGAAATCTCTCATTTCACTCTCTTAAAAAAAAACTACAGCTTCGCCCGTCAGCAGCCCCACAAGTGCACACACGCATATCCATATGTGTTTGCAGCGGTGGTCTTGGAATTAGGCCACTAAAATGACAGGTGTGGCAGAGATGGTTGGGGGGGGGGGGGGAGATAAAAGACTATAAGGGCTCGTTTGGGAGTTTTGGAAAGAAAGAAAGAAAAAGAAGATTTTATAAGGATAGAAAAAAAATTTGAAGTTAATAAGAGAAAAGAAAAGAAAAGAAAAGAAAAGAAGAGAAAGGAGTTTAGGAAAGAAGATAAAACAACTTTCTTTCTATATGTTTAGGAGTTGAAAGGAATATAATTTTTTTAAGGGGACGAATTTACAATTCATCAAAAAACTTTCATTTCTCTCCATTTCTTTTCGATTTGAAAAGAAAGTTTTTTTAAAATTTTCCTTTTTTCCCCTCCTCTTTTAAACTCTCAAATGAGAGAAAGACATGTTCTCTCCTATTTAAACTCCCAAACGAAGAAAATAAACAACAATTTGCCTTTTATTTCATTTATTTTCTCTCCAAAGTAGAACTTACAAATAAGACCTAAGGGTCCGTTTGGTTGTCAATGGACGAAAAGCGTGGGCATGGCAAAATATGCCTAGGAAAATTTTACCTAGGCAAATTCAGATGACGCTATCAAACAACATTAGGCGAAATTAAAGTCAATCCAATTATTTATTTAAAAATAATTTTTATATTATATTCAAAAATGTTAAAAATAGTTTTTGCAATATTTTTATATTACAGTTTTTAAAAAAAATTGTAAAACGTTTTCTTAACAATTTTTTTTAATACAAAACAATTTTTAAATATTCACAACAGTTTTTTTTAACTATTTAAAATATATTTTAATTTTGTTTTTAAACTTTAAAACTGTTTTTATATTATATTCAAAACAGTTTTTAAAATTGTTAAAAACTATTTTTACAATATTTTCATATTACATTTTTTCAAAAAATTTGTAAAACATTCTCTTAACAATTTTTTATAATATCAAAAATAGTTTTTAAAATATTACAAAACAAATTTTAAATATTCACAACAGTTTTTTTAAACTATTTAAAACAGTTTTACAAAATATTTTTTTAAACTTTAAAACAGTTTTTATAATATATCCAAAACAGTTTTTAAAAATGTTAAAAACTGTTTTACAATATTTTTATATTACGGTTTTTCAAAAAATTTGTAAAACATTCTCTTAACAATTTTTTATAATATTAAAAGCAGTTTTCAAAACATTACAAAGCAGTTTTTAAATATTTATAACAGTTTTTTTAAATATTTAAAACAGTCTTTAAAATTATTTTTTAAAACTTTAAAACTGTTTTTATAATATATTCACAACAGTTTTTAAAAATGTTAAAAACAGTTTTTGCAATATTTTGTTAATACGGTTTTTTAAAAAAATTGTAAACATTTTCTTAACAATTTTTTATAATATTAAAAACAGTTTTTGAAACATTATAAAACAATTTTTAAATATTCATAACAGTTTTTTAATTATTTAAAACAGTTTTTAAATTATTTTGTAAAACATTAAAACCGTTTAAGAAGTTGGCAAATTTGTGGGCAAATATTTCCCACTCAAATAGGTAAGCAAAATTTGCCCACAGATTGTGCATAGGAGGTGTTGTACATTGACAAATAATGCCTAGGCAAATTATGCAACCAAACAGCCAAAATGTGGGCAAATTTTCATATTTGTCAACTTTTTGGCATTTGCCTAGGCAAATTATGCCAACCAAACGGACCCTAAGAGAGAGAGAGAGAGAGAGATGCAATTTTTTTTAAAGATGGGCTACACACAGGCGAATGGCAGTTTTGAGGGTTTCGTTGTTGATTTTTATGTAAAACAGTGTATTTACATGAACCTTAAGATTGTGAGCATCATGATAATCACCTAATAGGTATATGAAAAGAGGGATAATGTAATACCTCATTTCATCATCATGAATGTGATGCCACTGTTTATTGCCGCCGGTCCGACCACCTTAATAGTCCTTCAACGTAGAATTTTTGGCTTCTCTCTCCTTGCCTATAAACCCTTATATGTGTATTTCGTGGATACCTTTTAGATGGAAGTAAGGCATCTATTTATAGGTGGAGAGAAGCTCAAAATTACAAAGGTCAATTAATCTAAAACGTCCATCAAGGTAGAGATTTAATTGGAATTTTAACTCCTTTTAATATCCATTTCGTTTTGAAATATGAACCATTTTATTAGGAAATAACATATTCTAATTAAAAATCGAAATACTAATGACCATATTTCCGGGAAGGAATTAAAACTATTAAGAAACCCAAAGGTTAAATAATAATTTTCTTACCGTCTCCCACTTCATCGTTAGGAGAATCCATTAATATTTTTATTTAAGAATCATAAGGCGCGCATTACATGCTAAATCCTTCAATAATTGGTTTACACAAGTGCCTTGGCTAGTCCAGTAGTCAATGGGAGTCATGGATCTGCCGTTAGTTTCCCACCAAGGGATTTATCTGCAGTCTTAAACCTTTCTTCTATTGCTTTCATATAATCCCTAGCATTGTCAGGTTTAGGAAGTGATGTTTTGATATTGCTTGCAATTGTCATTCTTAGAAACATGATGTTCAATCTCTCAGACTTCTTCCAAGCTTTATGGAGAGTCTTTTCCTCATCAGTACTTGTGTTTGTAAGTGCAACTAGTTTTTCAATATGAAAATCTAGATCCAAGTCAAGTACCCCCATGGTGAACTTTCATTCTGAGAAGTTAGTTCCATGAAAATAGGGACAAATGATGCATATGAAGTCAATTGAGCAGGACAAGGGGCTGCAATATAGAGATACAACAATTTTTAATAAGGCTTTAAAACTTTGATAACACATTATAATATTTGAATATTTTACGACATGAAAATAAGATGCTCTTGTGGGTAGTCATCATAAATTTAACTTCATACCATTAATGGTCGTAATATTCAACATACATAATTGAGTGATGTATCTATTTAATTTTAATAAGGTATTTGTGGATATCCTTAGTTTACACATGTACAAACACTCCTTAGTTGTTGATTTAACACATGACTATAGTATACCTGTGGGCAACTAATTTATATCTGTTAAATAAACATATTTAAACATTATAATGGTAATAGAGGGCTAATTTGGAATGTGTAATAATAAGGATCATTGTGGTGATACTTAACCTTAATGATACAAGTGTATTAATCAAACAACATAATATGAATATTGGTGTACATGTTACCATAGAATTCCAAAGGTCATAAAATTACATAATTGTAAAATTCTTGAATAACAAAAGGTGTAGAATCTAGAATTTTCTAAGTCTAGAATTCGAAAAACTTAGAATTTTATAAGTCATAAATTTCAAGAATTTGAGAAGACATAATTTCTAGAATTCCAAAAGTCATAAATTTTTTGAAAATTGCATAATTTAAAAAATTCCAAAAGACATAAAAGCATGAATTCTAATAAATATAATTCTAAAAGGCATAATTTCAAGCAAGTGGCCAAGTCCCGAATTTGTTTGTTAGGATACTGCCTTAATGATTATGAAAAATAGAAAACACAAACTGTTTTTAATAGGCATGAAAAACAGAAGATGAATCAACAATGTTTCAACGAATTATGAAGAAATAAAAAAACATAAACTCTTTTTAATAGTTATGAAAAACAAATAATTATCAACAGTTATAGGATGATTCATATACAACCTATTTTATGGACAATCATGTGTTTCTAAACATCAGCTATGATACCACATGTAAAATAGTTTATTTACAAAACCCTAAGACCGTGAACATCATGATAATCACCTAATAGGTATGTGAAAAGAGGGATAATGTAATACCGCCTTTTATCGTCATGGATGTGATGTCGTTGTTTGTCGCCGCTGATTGGTCGTCGGTCTGACCACCTTAACAGTCATTCAACGGAGAATTTTTGGCTTCTCTCTCCTTGTCTATAAAATATGTGTATTTCGTGGATACCTTTTAGATGGAAGTAAGGCATCTATTTATAGGAGGAGAGATGGTCAACATTCCAAAGGTCAATTAATATACATCGTCTATCATTCTAAAGGTCAATTAATCTAAACCGTCCATCAAGGTAGAGATTTAATTGGAATTTTAACTCCCTTTAATACCCATTTCGTTTTGGAATATGAATCGTTTTGTTAGGAAATAACATATTCTAATTAAAAATCGAAATACTAATGACCATATTTCGAGGAAATAATTAAAACTATTAAGTAATCCAAAGGTTAAAAATAATTCCCTTACATTTTATTTTTTAAAGGATGTCCAATTTCAAAAGTTTTAGCTTATTTTAGTATTTCAAAAGATCATGCTTCTTTAAACGTTTTTAATTGTTTATTGCTTAGTAGAGATTTCATGAAACATGGGAGAGTGTATGCATACAAATCTAACCTATATGCGTAAAATGTTAGTTAATACTTAAATTATTAAATAAAAAATAGCATGCATATATAAATCATGACAAGTTGATATTTCATGGTCATTGGGAAAGATAGAAGTAAAATTGGAGCGGTTCTACATGAACCGCATGTAGAACCGCATTGGGACCGCATTTTTGTCTTTTTTATTTTATTTTTATTATTCTTTTGTTTTTAACAGTTTTCTCTATATAAAAATAAACATTTTTTTTAAATTAAAAAAAACAGTCTTTAATAAAATTAAAAAAAAAAAGCAGTTTTTATATATAAAAAAAGCAGTTTTCCTATTAATATTATATTTTTTTAAATTAAACAACTGATGTGGGTCCGCGTCAGCGGTACTAATTAATCGTGATATTTTATTGAAAAAAATATTGCGATTAATTAGTGCCGCTGGCGCGGACCCATATTCAACAAATGATTTTGGTTCAGCATTTCAATTTTTCTTTTTAAGTTTCTTATTCTTTTGTTATAAACAAATGTTATAAAAACAGTTTTTATATTAAAAAAACAAATTTTTTACCACTTTTTAATTTATAAACAATTTTTTATATTAAATAGTTTTTTTTAAAACAATAAATATAAAAAAAAAATTGTTGAATGTGGGTCGGCGCCAGCGGCACTAATTAATCGCGATATATTTTTTAATAAAATATCGCGATTAATTAGTATCGCTGACGCGGACCCACATTCAACAAATGATTTTGGTCTTGGAATGTGGGTCCACGCCAGCGGCACTAATTAATCGCAATATTTTTTTCAATAAAATATCGCGATTAATTAGTGTGCTGGCGCGGACCCACATTCAACAAATGATTTTGGTCCGGGAATGTGGGTCCGCGCCAATGGCATTAATTAATCGTGATATTTGATTAAAAAAGATACCGCGATTAATTTGTGCCGCTGGCGAGGACCCACATTTAACAAATGATTTATGTCCGGGAATGTGGGTCGACGCCAGCGGCACTAATTAATCGCGATATTTTATTGAAAAAATATCGAGATTAATTAGTGACGCTGGCGCGGACCCACATTCATCAAATGATGTGGGTTCGGGAATGCGGGTCCGCGGCAGCGACACTAATCAGTTACGATATCATGTCAATAAACATATTTTTTTTATTTATGAAAAAATATATTTTTTATTTTAATAAAAATTGTTTACTTAAAAAAACTATTTTTTTTATACTAAAAGAAAAACTGTTTTTTTTTTTTTGTTATATAACAAACTATTTTTATATTAATTATTAAAAACATAAGAATAAGAAACGTATAAAAAGAAAAAAGAAAACTTTTTTTTAATATAAAACTTATTTTTATATTAATTGTTAGAACAAAAGAATAACCAAAAAAAAAAAAGGAATGCGGTCGCCAAGCGGTACATTAGGCGGTTGATGTAAAGTTTTCCGTAAAATTGATGGTTTGTATTAAATTCACGTCCATTAGTCAAGCTCTTTCCGCGGGACCCAAACCCTCCTAAAACGGGACCCTTGTGCATATGACCTTTTTTTTATATTATTTACCTATACATGATATATCAAAATCCACACTCAACTTGAAATTGAGATCAACTGTAATAATAAAATTTCAAAAGAAGTTGTGCAGCTCTACCGAACACAGTTCGATGATAATGTTGTTGTAGCATTAGGAAAGTATATTAGAGAAACACAAAAAGAGAAATATAGTAACAAACCATAGAAAGACATTATGCTCATTACATTAAAATGATCTTTTATGGGTGCATGAGCCCAATTTCACATATAATCAACCAAAATTCAACCCTAGTTATCTGAAACAAAAGCCAACTGAAATGGTAGAAATAAAGCAAAATTTATCTCTTTAAATAATATCAAATGAGTATTTAATATATTATTCCCATCCATTTTGTTATTTAATAAGTACAAAGCATATGAACCCTATCTAGGCTATGTTATAACTCTAAGAATTCATCTTCTGTTTAAACCTAATGAAAGAATTCATAAACATAAAACAATGAAACCCACAATGAAATAGATAGACCAATTTGCTTTGCTTATGTATTATGTATATTTTTTTGATGAAAAGACTTTACAATATGACCCTTGCCAACGACACAATCTTAATTTTGCAACTCTACCCTAAGTCTTTATTAAAAACGACTCATTGTCACACGACAACCACAAAATATACAATTTGATATCCTTATAACAATTAAGAATAACTTGTATTTACCCATGACTCATGGGTAAATACAAGTTATTCTAAATTTTTATGAAGGAACTCATGGGCCATGAGTTCCTTTATAAAAATTAAAAGAAAACTTTAAAGAAATAAAGCTTAAAACTCAACACGATCTAAATATTATATGGTCCCAAAAATCAACGGTCGTAATCAATCAAATAAATAAGCAAAATTGGATTGGAAAAATATCAGTAGTAAAATTGACTTGAATTTTTTTTCCTACTCATTCTGACAACTGAAAATGCAGTCTAGTAAATTAATTATTTGACTTAATTTCATTTCACTTCTCATATGCCCTTGACCTAATTTCATTTCATATAAATTTACTTTTAAATCTTACCAATCTCTCATATGAAGCAAAGTAAAGTTTCATTCTCTTTTATTTATTTAGGGTACCATCAAATAAAAATAAATAAAAAATCAGACCATATCTATTCATGCAAACTCAATAAAGAGATAACCATGAATATAAAGATACATATATGCAGGATTTACAACATTTTCATATATGATGTATGAGATGTAAAGAGAATAAAGACAAACATACGCTAAGAGTCATAAACATAGGATGCACCTCGAGCTTTAGTTCTGATGTAGAAACTAATTGATAGAAAAATATCATTTAACAACATAACCATTTATAAAAATAATAATTTGCTGCAATGGGATCCGGTTCGTTACTGCAAATATGTAGTTCACAAGTAGTAACATATAAATTAGAAAAAAAAATGTCCAATAATATAGACGATCCCAATATATAGATTCGTTTTTATGAGATTTCTTTCTAAAGATCAAAATTACACGAAATCTCTCTAGAAGTTTAGTTTGGGGTTCAATGGTTTTCACACACTGTATAGAGTGACAAAGTAGAACTTACTACAGATCAACTTATTTCAACTCACAATCGGCCCAAAATCTCTCTTTTTCCTAAATGTTTTCTATGTATCTTGATCATTTCACCCGGTGGCGGAGCCAAGATTTCATGTCGGGGCGGACTACCTTAGTGGTGATTTCCGGGGGTTCGCGCCGAATTTTTTTGGGCTTATTTTTTAGTATTCGCCAAATAATTACTTAAAATTAATTAAATATTATTTTAATTAACGATTATATAAATACCTAACAATATAGGCGCATGTGAGTCAATTTTTGGTTTGAAAAATGATAACAAAGTTTTTCTTGACATTAGAACCTAAAATAATGCCCACAATAATATAAATAGTTAATAATAAAAAAGAAATAAAAGCCCTAATTTCAGTAATAAATGAAAATAAATATGGAGCAATAAAAACCCTAATTACAAGAATAAAAAGCCCCAAAATTGATAAAAGGCCCTAATTTCAATAAATAAATATGATTTATTCTTGTTAAAAGCTCTAATTAAAAATTACCTTGATAAAGCCCTAATTAAAAATTATAAGTTGTAACTATTTATTAAAAATTATAAGTATATATTAGTTAATAATCAAAAAATAATTAATCATCAAAGAACCCTAATTATTTTTATTTAGGGATACAACCCATGAGTTTCAGAAAACAACATATTAGTTAATAATAAAAAAAGAATTAAAACCTCCTTTATTAAAAATGGATATTAATTGTTAATAAAAAAAAATCTGTAGTGCATATTAGTTAATGAAATTTCATACACAATAAAAAAAATAGATTTATAAAACAATTTAAAAAATGAGGGACTACGAGACAATAAAAGTTACAACTAGCATCCTAAAATTTCATACACAAAAAAAAATAGACTTATAAAACAATCTTAAAAATGGGTTTTGTTAACCTTAAACCAACCACAAAGAAGAGGGATATACATACTTGTTGTTTGTTGAACTGAACAAAACAGTGAGTGATTGAGTTGAGATGAGCAGGAGCGGCGATGGGGTCGCCGGTGGTGGTCGGCGGTGACAGGGGCTTCCTGGGCCTTGATCGGTCGGTTGTTGAGGAGAAAAGGGAGAGAGATGAGAAGATAAGAGGGTAATGGCTTTTTAGATTTAATTCTCAAAAGAAAGAGGCGTGGGTGGGCTGTTGAACTTCAAAGGGTTTGTTTTATAACTTTTCTTATTTAGGTTTTGTTCCCTAATACATTAAAGTAAAAAATAGGGTGGGCTGAACTTGAAATATACAAATGTTCCCTCTGTTTTTTTTATTTTTATAAAACAGGGCGGGCTGGCACCCCCCAGTCCATACCTGCCTCCGCCCCTTTCAGCAGTTCCCCATATATTCATGACTGCCCAACTTATTAGACCATAGAATTAAAGGGAAATAAAATAAAATAAAACTGAGATGAAAACATCTATCTATCCTCCACCAAATTTCTCATCAGTTCTCTGAACTAAAAAGTGATAACTTAAACTATTAAGGAACCAACTTTGCATTTATTTATTTTTTGTCTTTGCAAGCCTCAGTTATGTAGCAGGCGGGGTGAAGCCAGCACTCAAAAACTCACATATATATCCTCATTTGCACTTCGGAAAGCATACAGTGCCCGAGTATTTACTGGTGATCAAGATAAGATTTCAACAATTGTTGTGGTGGTGGTGGGGGATTTGTGGTTTTGAATGAGGGTTTTTCCTTTTGAGACTCTATATTTTATATATGTGACGACAACAGAAAATTTCACCTAAAAATTTATAGCCAATAAGAAAAGTGAAGTGGAAAGAGATATAAGGTGTTTTGATTGAGGGGAAGATGAGGGATTATGTGAAGACAAAGAGGTATTTTGATTAAGAGAGAGTGACATGGCGGGATTTAAATGAATTTTACATATAGAGATAAAGAGGCAAGATTATAAAGAAAGAAAGAAAGAAGTATGTAGGTTAGTAAAGAGAGGTAATAAATGAGTGGCTTAGCGTGTAAACCAAAGAGAGGAATACATATGATATTAAGAGTGAGGGTAGAAGCGAAGACATATAAATACACCGAAAGTTTTAGCCTCTTTTTAGGTACTAGAGATAAAGATAAGGAAGATATATCAAAATCATATAAAAAATTATAGAAAAAGGAAATATGGTTTTTCTCCGTTGTAGATAATTTCGTGGGATTTAAGACACGGCGAAAAGTTTGATAGTCAACATCTTCTTATTGATGTTTATCTGTTGTTACTATATATGTAATATTTTCTAAAATGTATACGTATTAGATTTGTATATACGCTAACATAAATTATATATACCAAGGATAATGGTACTATAATATGTTACTGGATTAGAGTGGGAAAACATTATTGGTCAGAGACTGAATTGAAAAGCTCGCTAAAAAAAATAATAACAAATATTATCAAGGTACTCAAGTAAAATCCATCTAACAATCTCTCTAGTTAATCTAGAATGATAGTTATATCACCTCGTAAGCTCCATATTTAAGGCGATTCGTCATAAATTCTCAATTTACAAGAGTCAAATACTTAATAACAATCTAAGCATGTGGAACAACTTACAAGTGAAGATGAATATGGATAATTTCAAACCATAAAAATATGCAAGTAATCGAAAACTTGAATATCCACACAAGTATTATAAGGACCTGAATATGAAGAAATTGATACAACTCAAAAATCATTACAATTCCTATGACTACAAATTGATCAACTCAATAATATATATACAATACTCTGAATAAATTGAAACAATACAACTGAAATAGAAAGAGCTTTACTCTCACATTTCCTCAACTGCGACCCATGTTAAAGAATGAATCAACACTGGGAACCACAACCTTTGGTCCCTGCAACAGAAACTTGAAAATGTTTTTTAATGAAACTCGAGTTGAAACACACAGTAAGAATTCTTCTACATAAACCCAAACAGAGATAAGAATATATTATATGAAAACTATGCGATCCTCAAGATGCATAAATATGGGTCTCCGAATATATAAATATTGACATGCATATAATATCTTGTAAATTCATACATAGAAGGTAAGTATAGTTCTACCTAGTTTTACAAATGGCACGACTTGAGGCTTGGGAGAAATGCCCACCTTAAGCTTTTTACGCCTTATTCTCGGTAAAAGCCTTAAGGCGCACTTTTCAAAAATAAAAAATAAAAATGCTTTAGTGAAACGATATCGCCTTTAAAGACTTCTTTTACAAATCGGACCAATATCTCATCTAAAACAATCAAAAGATAAATAGTATCCCAAACATCTCTGCATCTCATCCAAAAAAAAAGCCTAACATTATCGGTCGACTTCGGACCAAAATAATCAAAAGACAAACAGTATCCCAAATCACGTTTTTTTAAGTATTTTAAAAAAATAGTATTTTAATTTGCAAATATTCTGGCATATTTTTAATGAATGTACAATTTTAGTAGTTTTAATAGCCTTGTTATGGTTAAAAAATATTAAAATATATTTAAAAAAGGCCTAAACACCTTTTCACGCATTTTTACCGCATTTTTTAGAACTTTGGTTCTACCTATAAAGTCTTAATACCATTGGTAAAATCTACCCTTAAAGATGGTAACTAGTAACCTTAACCATAAAGATTCTATTCTCATACCTGAACTACTAGGACTACTATAATATATTTAGTGATTATACCCAGACTTAACCATCTATACCTCTTGATCCAAGCACTATCAAGGTCTGTAAGAGGGTACTTTAGATTATAAATGGAGGCTTGACCCCCTATTGAGTATGGTAACGATAAGTCAGTTGGTTAAAGCTTAGGGTTAATGATAGAACACATAAAACATGAACCCAATGAGGATAGACTCAACTTAAACTCACAAAACTCTCGTGTATAACTCAGGTCATAATAATGGACTTTAGAAGTGGCTTAGCCAAAGGGAGAGGGAAGTAAGCACCCTAGATACACCCTGGCGGGCAAGTAAAAACACACAAAACACCCTCAAGAATCTCTGTCAAGTATTAAAAGCTTCGTAATAAATGACAATGGTGAGTCAGTGAACTCTCTAGTTTGCAATAACTCTTTTCAATTCTCAAAGAGGGGATCCCCTCCTCAAAGGTGGTTGGGGTCCTTAAATAGCCCCCCACACCACCCCCGAGGCAACTCAGTCATTAAAGACTATGAAAGACATCCCTCATACTTTATGTCACAATATTAAATGCCTGATTCACTAGTTGTCTCCACGTCATAAACATTAAATGCCAAGACATGCCTTTTGCCTAACCACTGTGTGTCAGGGGGTTGTTGTCGCAGAGGTGGCTCACCAACTGCCTGACAGCCCCAAATACCACGGTGGTTTACTCAAGTGCATGTCTGACATTGTTTAGATGGCTAGTGACATCACCCACAGTAGATGTGACATTAATTAGAGGGTCGTTTGGTCCATAACTCAATGCCCGATGGAACTCCAAGCTGCTCCGCTTGAGGTTCCATGGTCAGGGTCCTTCGGTGTTTTACCAGGTGTATCTAAGATGGTCAGGACAAGCCCCAACGGTGCCTTACTTCTCAATCCTCCAAACCAAGTCCCTCTAAAGTTCCCATGGTGAGGTCATTCGATAGGGCATGAAAGCCCTCCCAGGTCCTGCCATGCCTGGTCTCTCGTGAGTTCCGTTTGACCTCACCCAAACTGTATTATTATTATCATTATGTCATTACAACCGTTATAGCTTTACAGTGAATGTAATCAAAGGTACAATATGATTAACACAAAAAGCTGAAGTATGAGTTGCCACGCTTGAGTTTCCACGCTGAGCTGCCTCACCAAGATGCCACGCTTGAGTCGCCACGCTGAGCTGCCTCACCAAGATGCCATGCTGAGCTTCAAGCCCCCTCAAGCTGCCACGCTGAGCTGCCTCACCAAGATGCCACGCTTGAGTTGCCACGCTGAGCTGCTTCCCCAAGCTGCCACGCTGAGCTGCCTCACCAAGATGCCACGCTTGAGTTGCCACGCTGAGCTTCAAGCCCCCTCTACATTTGCCCCCTCGTGGAGAGATTTGTTGGGACAAGAAATGTCTACACGAAATGACTCAACTTGATGGATTTTTCTTTGTGTAACCGTTGGAACATCTTCTTCGTTGGGGCCTTGTTAGATAAGTCTGACAAAAAGATTGGCGCCAAAAACTCAAGCTTGCTGAAGAAGGCAACGCTTCCTGTTCTCTATGCGTCATTTCATTAATGATGTGCGCTGTCTTTTCAACTGTCACAGCACTTCCCGAAGTGCCACGTGTTCATGTGAAATGATTACAGGCGGCCGTGCACGTGCGAGGGTGGGGAAATCTAAACGCCAAACTCGAAATTCTCAATAGCCATATTCAAAATACTTTGAACCTTAAACACGTGGGCCTCAGGGGTCTCTTTCCACTTCTTCCTTCTTCTTTGCTTATTTCCTTACTTCGTTATTATCTTCTTCATCAGACTGTCGCTTCTTTTTTAGAAAGAGAGAGAGAGAGAGACTCCATTGTTGCAAGAGCTATACCACCGTTTGTGATCGTCCGTCTCCATTGTTGCTCTCAATCCCTTTTCTCTCGAAGCTTTCTTTGTTACAGCTTCACTGTTTGTCATGGCGTCTTCAAGCAACCCCACCATTTCTGCCACCAGTGTTCCGTCTGCCACCACCACTGCTGCCTCCGCCCTGGGTGCTGCTCGCCAAGAACAGCTGAGATTTTACCGTCGCTCTCCCATTTTTGGGGAGGGTGATGGCTTTGCTGTTGCCTGTAAGGCTGTCTGCTTTTCCTCCAAGTTTGACGCCCTCTTGTTGGGTGATGAGGATGAAGAGGTGTCTAAGTGGGGATTTCTGCCCCCAGAAGGAACTCTCAGATTTCGCTTAGAGCGAGGGGACTTCCCATGGTCCCATATTGATTTTGAAGCACCCGGGGGATCCCCCGCGCACTTTGCTGCTTGGAACTCTCACATGCAGAGTTCCTATACTGATGTCCTTACTAAGATTGGGCTGCAATGGGCAAGGTGGTTTGGTGAGTTTACTCTATCAAAAAACAACGCTGCCTTGCCTATATTGGTCTCTCGCTGGAACGTGGATACTCATACGTTCATTGCTGCCTGGGGTGAGTTTACCATAACTTTGGAGGATGTATGTGAGCTCCTGGGCCTTGATGCAACAGATCATGAGCCTTACAACGATGAAGCTCTTGATGCTCAAGAGACTGCGGATCGTTTGGAGTTGGATCGCATATGCCGAAGCTGCATCGGTTCTTCCAACAAAGCTACATTTTCTCCCTTGATCAATTATTTCTTCCAGAGTTCTAGTGAAGGCAGTTCTTCATCAACTGCCCCTGGTCAAGGTATGCCGTTGGATCTTCCTGCTTACATTCTTGTGATTTTGTCCCGTTTCCTTTTGACGGGCAAGCCCAACGATCAGCCCCGAAGAGACCTCATCAACCTGTCCCTTCGCTTAGCTCGAGGCATAAAGCTTCCCCTGGCTGCAATTGCCTTGGGATCCCTGTACACCTGGTTGGACAGGACTTTATTTGACATGGAACGCTCCATTGGCCGTTACAACTTGGCCAATTTTGCCAACAGTGTGCTTCTGACTAGCTTTCTCTACTTCCGCTTTCCTGCCGTAGCGGCCAAGCCCAACAGTCCTCCATCGGCTGAAAAATTTTTGCTTCCTCGGTCCTTCATTTATCATAAGAGGCAAAGCCGAAAGGAGTTGATTTCAGTGATTGATCGTTTTGAGAGTTTCGTTATGAGGACCTATCAAGAAGAGGCCTTTTTCCATATTTGTAAATTTTTTCATCATGATGCCAGATTGATACAGGACCCTTCTCCTGACATTGAGGATCCCTCGCTTGCCGTGGTTCTTATGCTTTCTCCTGGATATCTGCCCTCCTACACCGAGTGGGGATACTCGAGCGAGCATTATAACCCCAACCGATGCAGCCGTCAGTTTGGGTTTGACCAGGGAGTGCCACGTCCAGTTTTCCAATCATCAAACCCCAAAGTCTCCTTTGGCGAGGCATGCTCCTTATTTTCTTCAACTGCTGCGTGGGTAATATCTTCAACAATGGCTGGGCGTGTCACCATTCCCAGTATTACTAGGCATGGGGATGTGACCCCTCTGTTTGCCACCAAGTATTGGCCGAAGCAACTAGCTGAAATTACTGAGTTTGTTGAGGGAGAGCCTGTGTATCCTCTTGTTTCTTCATTTTCTGCCCTGGAGTTGGGGCTAAAAGGCAACTCTGTACTTGGGATAGAATTCCCTCTAAGTTCAACCCACAAAGCACCTCCCAACGAGCTTCCCCCACTTTGTGCCATGGTCCGAGTTGCCACGCCAAAGTCCAAAACTGCTGCTGCGAAGAAGGCTGCCCCCTCTACTGCAATTACTGCCGACGAGGGGGCTTCTCAACCACCTGCCAAGAAGGCAAGAACGGCCAAGAGTGGGACATCGAAATCAAAATCGAAGTCCCACAAGCCCCAAACTCCCGTGGCAGCTCTTCCCATAGCCTCCGTTCCTCCTCCCATGCCTGTTGAGATGGCTGAGCGTGTGAGGAGGGAGGCCCAGGAAGAACTGGAACGAATAAATGCTGAGTATCAACGGCATGCAGTCGTTGTCCCTACCTCCGTTGCTTTCCCCACGGTGGTGGTGGATCCTTCAGAGCCAATGACTAAAAAGAGGAAGAGTTCCAGGGTTCCTCAAGGGGTCAGCATTAGTGCAGCTAGCTCGAGGAAGAAGACTCTGGGCACTAAGTCCCAGAAGAAACGGATTCCTGAAGTACACTCGACCCCTGAGGTGCAATCCACCCTGCCCCATCAGTTGCTGCTACTCCTCCCTCTTCGCCCGTGGTCGTGTCTTCTCGTTCTCCTTCTGAATCGGAGGTATGTATGGCTGACTTAATTATTATCTCCTTTTTGCTTAAGGACGACTGTCTTTACTTGTGTGTATATTTATCCCTCCCCCCTTTTTTGACAACTGTTTTGCAGGGAGCTGAAATAGAAAGACCAGACCCTTCCAGTCCTCCCGTGATCCCTTTTGTGGGGGGACGCTTCGGTGCATCTCATACCGATGTGACTCCTCCCCGTTCCCCCATGACGGGGCTTACGTATTCTCGCCGTGGAGTCAGCCAACGTGCGAGGGAAGTCATTGTGGGAGGTGATGCCGTTGATCATGCGAGTGATTCCTCACCTGAAGTGGTAACCCTGCCCGAAGTGGCACATCCCGAGATAACATCCTTGGTCCCTTCTGATTCACAGGCCTCACCTGAGGTTCCTCTTCCCATTGTACTTGTTGAGGAGAGTGAGCCCGAGGTATGATGTGCTCTATAATTTATTTGTTGTAGTCCTTTCGGTCATACTCTTTTCTTATTTGGCTTACTGAATTGTGATATGTTTTGGGTACCCCAGGTTGAAATGCCCTCGTTGTTGGCGAGCATTCTTCTTCCAACGATGCTGATGAAACCCCCGACTGTCATTCCTTTGTTTAGCACCATAACCGAGGTAAGTAACACGTCGAGCTATTCCTTCATATTTTCTGTGCCCATTCTTCTTTTCTAACGCTTGGCTTTGTGCACAGTTTTCTCCTGATCTTGCACCAACTCCTGTAGTGAGGGCCCATGTTGGTGTGTTTACACCCCCTCCTGATGTGGCTTTGT
Organism: Sambucus nigra; assembly: GCA_949130495.1. Classification (NCBI taxonomy): domain Eukaryota; kingdom Viridiplantae; phylum Streptophyta; class Magnoliopsida; order Dipsacales; family Adoxaceae; genus Sambucus; species Sambucus nigra. Next base: position 351,145,999 of record OX422221.1, read on the forward strand.
TTGAGGGCTCAGTGTCTTCTCATGATGAACCCAATATGCCGGCCCTTGTGCCCTATACGGGTGATCAGGTTTGGACAAGCGTGGAGGCTTCTGCGTCCAGGGACCTCGTTATGGCATCTGGGGTAATAATCGCTCCCCCAACGGTTCCTGTCCCTGTGGCTGCCTCAAATGCTCCCGTTGTGACTGAGGTATATTTTGCTTGCTTTCTTTTGTTAAGATTTTCCATAATCTCCATCTTATGATTTTTCATAAGATTGTTCTTAAACTCCCCCTTATAACGGTGACTTAACAACGAAAACACTTGTTAAGTTTTTTCGTAAACCCCACCTTATAACGATGACTTAACAACGAAAACACTTGTTAAGTTTTTTTTTCCACAAACTCCACCTTATAACGGTGTCTTAGCAACGAAAGCGCTTGTTAAGATTTTTTGTAAGCTCCACCTTATAACGGTGACTTAACAACGAAAACACTTGTTAAGTTTTTTTTCCCACAAACTCCACCTTATAACGGTGACTTAACAACGAAAGCGCTTGTTAAGATTTTTCGTAAACTCCACCTTATAACGGTGACTTAACAACGAAAACACTTGTTAAGATTTTTTCATAAACTCCACCTTATAACGGTGACTTAACAACGAGAACACTTGTTAAGTTTTTTCGTAAACTTCACCTTATAATGGTGGCTTAATAACGAAAACACTTGTTAAGATTTTTTCGCAAACTCCACCTTATAACGGTGACTTAACAACTTACCACTTGTTAAGTTTTTTTTTATTATTCATAATTCCATTATTTGGGCTTTTTCTTTTCAGGTTGCTCGGGAAAATTTTCCCCCAGTTCTCTCACCTGTAGGCTCGCCCTTCCGAGAACCTGATGTTTCGGAAAATTCTATTCATGATGATTAAGGTTCTACGACTGGTGCTGCAGCCGAGAGCGAATCTGGGTGCGAATTGCCTCTTCCTGACCTAGCTCCTCACTCGTTTTGCCTCATGGTGCTTCGGCAGTCTCCTCAAATGCCCGTCAACCATCACCTGGTGATTGAACAATTGGTGGATCTCCATCCTGAGACCTTCACACCGGATTGCCTGCGCTCAAATATTCATGTGATGAGTCACAGACTGCAAGGCATGGCGATCGTTGTTGCTGAAATTGCCAGTACCCCCACTGCCAGTGTTACTAGATCCCTTCTTAACCAATTTCTAGGTTTTCTGAAGGAGTTGGGACGTGATGGTTTCCGTTTTGACTGGCTTATTACGTATCTAAAGACCTTGAAAAACTAGCAACTGATCGGCCAGAGGGAGGTATTGCGCAAGCACCAGGAGGACCAGCAAGCTGAGGAGGCTAGGTTGGTCGCATTGGCCCCTCTTTTGGAAGCAGTGGATCAAGAGGTGAAGGATGCCGAAGAAGCTTTGTGCCTGACCAAACTGAAGCGTGAGAGACTCCTGATCGAACGTACGCAAGTGCAAACGAGGCTGGAGGTTTCCATTAACGCCCAACGGTCTTTCACAGCAGCTTCTTCGGGCCTGCCTGGAGATTTTTTCTCTTCCTCGGATTTATCTTTTCTTTTAGAGTAGTTACTTCTTATATACAGATCTTTTACTTCTTTTCTCTATGTAATTCTTGGGCAATAGCTTCCAAAGGAAATTTTGTAATGCTCTATTATTTATGAATGAAGAACGCATACTTTTCAATCCCTTCATGTGTTGTGACTGCTGTTGTGTGCTATAGAGTTTTGTGTTTCTGCAATTCTTCCATTATTCTAAAAAAAATGTCACCCAAAACTTGTATATTTATAACAATATCTAGTCATAACATCATTTCAAACTTGGTTATTTTACACATGATAAATCTTCAGCCACTTATTGTTAATCTTAAGTGGCTTGTCTTCTTCTAACTTCGAAATTAAGCAATAACCTGAGTCATGCGCTTCCTTCACAACATAAGGTCCCTCCCAGTTGGCTGCGAACTTTGGTAGAGGAAGTCCCCTGACGTGCTTTACTGCCGCTTTTAATATGAGGTCTCCTTCCACGAACTTCCTTGGTCTCACCAAGTTGTCATATGCCCTGGAGAGTTGTTTAGTATACATTTAAAAGTGTTGCATCGAGTTATCTCTGTGCTCATCCAACGCTTCCAGCTGTACATGTCTACTGTTAGGTAGCATGCTACTTCTCAAGGCATAACGAGCAGAAGGAACTTCCAATTCTACTGGGAGGATTGCCTCAGCGCCATAAACAAGAGAGAACGACGTGTATCCTGTGGGTTTTCGCTTGGTTGTTCGATAGGCCCACATGACAGCTGGTATTTTGTCATCCCACGCCCCTGGAAAGTCTTCCATCATTTTGGCCAAAATATTAATCAGGGTTTTGTTAGTTGCTTCGGCCTGACCATTTCCCTTTGGGTATGCCACTGTTGAAGTGTGATGAACAATGGAGTATTTGTCCGTGAGCATTGTTACTTCAGAATTGACGAAGGGCATCCCATTATCCGAGAGAATTACTTTTGGGATCCCAAAACGGCAAATGATGTATTCTCTGATGAAGTTCCTCACCACCCCAGCCGTTGCCCGTTTGAGTGGTATTGCCTCGGCCCATTTTGTGAAACATTCTGTTGCTACTAGTATCCATATCTTGCCTCTCGAGGAGGGGTGAATTGCCCCCACTAGGTCGAACGCCCATGTATGAAATGGATAGGGCATTTATAGAGAGTGCAAGTCTGTCAATGGGGCATGGATCATATTCCCTTGAAGTTGGCAAGCCTTGCATTTTTGAACAAACTCAGCAGAGTCTTTCTCCATTGTTGTCCTATAATACCCCAATGTCATCAACTGATCATACAGCTTGGCACCTCCTATATGTGCTGGATCGTGCGCTTGTTTGACGACCTCCACCGCTTCTTCCCTCGTGATACATCGCAAGGGCCTGTTAAAGTACCCCTTTCGATAAAGCTTCCCCTCCTGGACGTAGAACCTTGGATCCCTTCGCCTCAGACCCATTGCATCTATTTTCTCCGTTGGGACAACCCCCTCCTGAATGAAGTCGATGTAGGGCTGCCTCCAGTCCGTTTGAGTTTCAATAAAATGGCACTCAGCTGCTTCGAAGAATAGCTGACACTTGTTGCATTTCCGTTGTAGCTCTGCCGCATCCTGCTTCATTCTAGGCCAGAAATACCCCTCCCTTTGAATTCTCCTATATAGAGGTATCTCAGTCGTTTCGCAGTGCTCCTCATGCATTTTCCTCAATATTTGCTGGCCTCCTCGGGGCTGACGCATCTTGACAACCATCCTCCTGTATTTCTGAAGTAGAGATTTCCCTGGCATGTAAAATATTGGGCCAACTCTCCTAGCCGCATCGCCCCCTCACCAGACTCCAGTTGCTTCTTAATGTCTCTTCTCCAACCCGACTCCTCCTCCATCGGTAGTATTGACTGTACTATCGAAGGAGCTGTTCTTCGTTGGATCACAACTGTGGTCTGATTAGTTTTCATTATCATCTTCTGGGCAATAGTGGCATAAGCATCTGGATGGCGGTTCATCGTTCTGGGATGCCTCCTGATCTTGGTCCGATGAAATTGGTTGAGAAGCCTTTGAATGATTGTTCTATAGGGCGCCAGGCTCATGTGTTTCAACGCATATTCTCCGTTCACCTGCTGAATTACTAAGTTTGAGTCACCCTTAATGCAGAGTGAGCGAATTCCTCTTCGAAGAGCCTCTAGAAGCCCTAGTACTAACGCCTCGTATTCAGCCTTATTATTAGAGCAGGGGAAATCTAGTTTGTAGGAAAGGCAAATCTCGTCCATCCCTTTTGAAAGAACAACCCCTGCTCCTCCCTTCTTTTCTGTCGAAGATCCATCGAACTGCATCGTCCATTCCTCCTCAGTTGCATCCAGGTAATTGGCCTGCAAATCATCTCCTGGAATGTCTTCCCTAGGTGGCTCGAAGGTTCCTGAAGGGAAGATGGCCAATAGGTCAGCATACGCCTGGCTTTTGATTGTACGAGGGACCACACATTTTAAGTCATATTCAGAGAGAATAAGGAACCATCTAGCTACCCTGCCAATCAATATAGTCTTTGCGAGTAAATACCTAATTGGGTCGCATCTAGTTACAATGTGAATGGTAAAAGATAGCATATAATGCCTAAGTTTTTATGCTACGAAGACCAAGGCTAAACAATGCCTTTCTAAACTAGTATATCTAACTTCTGGCCCATGTATAATTCTGCTGAGGTAGTAAACCGGCCGTTCTTGCCCATCTACTTCTTGTGCTAGCAGAACCCCAACGGACCTCGTGGTGGATGTGAGGTATAGCAGCAACGGAGCTCCCGCCTGAGGAGGGACCATTATTTGTGGTGACACGAGCAACTTCTTTAGCCCAACAAGGGACTTCTGGTGAATCTCCTCCCATCTGAACTTCGTGTTCCTTCGCAGCAGCTGCATCAGTGGGTGTGTTATTTCGGCCAATCCGGGCACAAATCTCCTAAGGTAGGAGACTTTTCCAAGAAAACTTTTCAGCTCCTTCGCCGTTCTTGGACATGGCATCTCCAAGATTGCCCGTTGTTTATCCTGGTCCATCTGTACCACTTGTCGATTAACCACGAAGCCTAAAAACTTACCACTTGTTACCCCGAAGACACACTTTAACGGGTTCATCCTTAACTTGTACCTCCTGCACCGAGCAAACACCTTCCTTAAATCGTTCAGATGGGACTCTTCCTTCTTCGATTTGATGACCAAGTCGTCCACGTAGAATTCCAAAAATTTATGGAAGAAGTCATGAAAAATGGCCATCATCGTTCTTTGGTACGTAGCTCCGGCGTTCTTGAGTCCAAACGGCATTACCTTGTACATGAAGTTGCCCAACGGCGTTCTGAATGTTGTTTTCTCTGCGTCAGAAGGGTCCATCTTGATCTGGTTGTATCCCACATATCCATCCATGAAGCTATACATCTCATGACCAGCCATGGCGTCTATCAAACTGTCGATGGAGGGTAGGGGAAACTCATCCTTAGGGCAAGCCCTATTCAAGTCTCTGAAATCCACGCAGATCCTTATTTGGTTTTTGTCTTTCTTCCCTACTGGCACAATGCTGGATAGTCAGAGGGGATGTTGTATAGGCCTGATAAACCCTGCTGCTAATAAGCGTTGGACCTCTTCTTTGATCTTTAAATCTATTTCAGGCTTGTACGTTCTTGTTGCCTGCTTTACTGGAATAGCCGAAGGGATCACGTTCAACTTGTGGCAGCTTACTTCCTCATCCAGCCCTTCCATTTCTGTGTACTTCCATGCGAAGACATCTATGAATTCTCGAATCAGGTCAACCAAGGCTTTTTATTTCTCCTTAACAAGATCCTTCGAGATGAAGATAGGCCTTGGGTCTTCCTCTTCTCCTGCTAGGTTTAGTTGCTCCAACTCTTGTGCCTGGGGCCTTGGTTGGTCTGTCAAGTAGTCTGGTTCTTCGGCGACATCTTCTACGAACTCTTGTATGCTCGAGTTGTCTATCACCATACACTGCCCCGGTGATCCACTAAAAAGCACTCATATATCGGGTCAGCCTCATTGTCAGTCTTCTCGGCCGCCCGTTCACACCATTACAAGCGGTACACCACTTTTCCCTCTTCAGTGACAATCTTCTTGCATTGCCTGCTGGTGGCTGTTGCTATGGATTTTATCTTCCTTTCTTCGGAAGCTTCAGCGATCCTTTCCCCTGAAAAACGACTTAACACGCTCTGTCGTTGGGCTTCGTGCTCGCCCGGGTCTGTCCTAGGTCTCATCTTTTCTTTGAGCTGCTTCGGAATGTTCTGGGGTCGAGGGACCGCACGATATGCTTCCTCGCTCCTCTTCCCCTCGCCACTCTCGTTTAAAGGTCCCATTCTTTCTCTAATTGAGGGGACCCATGCTCCCTCCATTCTCCTCGTTAGGACCCGCGCGTCCTCTTCGAGCTCTGTATAGAAGGCCGCATCCACTAAGTGTGCTTCTTCGATAGCGAAATGCCTTTTAGTTGCCCTAATAGTTACTTCTGTCCCCTTGATATTCGCCTTAGCACATTGATGGTACGTTGAGGGAACTAACCCCTGGTTGTGCATCCATACTCTCCCTACTAACAAATGATAGGAAGTTGCGCTTTCTATTACATGGAATTTGATATGGGAACTCAGATTTCCCATCACTATCCCCACGTTTACATACCCAATGGATTTAGAAGATTGATTATCGTAGCCCGAGATTACCAAGGGCATGGCAACCAACCTTTCTTCCGGAATATTAGCCGCGTGGAAGGAGTTGATTGGCATAATGTTGATGGAGGCACCCCCGTCCATAAGAGTCCTGGCGAAGCTAACCCCGTTAATACTGGCGGTTACATACAGGGGCCTATTGTGGGGGAACCTTACAGCTCTATCCGCATCACTGAACGTTACCTCTGATAGGAACTTCTTTACCAGCCTAGCCATGGGTCCCCTCCATCTTAGCGAGGGGACTGCATTTCTTCTTGCAATATCCAAGATCGCCTGAGTTATCTCCATTCTGCTTTCTCTTGGGATTCCCACTTGGTCGAAGAACCAAGTGAACTTTGGAGATTTTGAAACTGCGCTATATTCTATGACTGGGTCCGTTTCCTCGCCCTCAACGCTATAGGCGTCTTCTACGTCCCTAGCACTTGCTTCATCATACGCCAGAACTACGTTAGCCATTCCCCTAGTGCAATACTCCAGTGCTTTATCGAACTCCATTGTTGCCCCTCCCCCCTCCCGTTCTGCCTCCTTATCGTAGGCCGTTACAACGTTGGCCCCATGTGCCGGGAGTGGGTTATTGTTAACGTTCTGCGGGGGGATTTGTAATGTTCCCGCCTTCATGTACTTGTCGATGATCCTTCGCAGCGTGAAGCAACTTTCTGTTGGATGCTGGACCTTTCGATGAACCTAACAATATTTGGGATTGGCCCTAGTTGCCGCGTCGGGCTCTTCCGCCGGGACGCCCTTTGGTTCATAAACCGTTCCGCCTTGGACCATTGCGTTATAGCAACTCACATCCTCCTCCACCGTACAAGGAAACGGTGGCGGGTCTTCTCTATCTCTTCCGAACTTTCTTTTGTTGTCTTTCCTCTGGGCCTTGCCCTCGTCTTCCCTCTCGATATATCCCACCCGTGGGGCCTGAGACCTTCCTCCAATGGGTTGTATCGGCTGTCTGAACACCATGGGAGCTACTATAGGGCTGGGTCGCACCACCAAAGATATATTTCTTGCGGATTTTAAGAATGCTGAAAACGTTCCCTCGCTTGTCTCATTGATTAGGTGACAGATATACTCAGGAAGTAATCCCTCAGCACAAATTTGTAGTAACCTGCCCTCTTTAGCTTCTTCCCTTACATCGAGGGACCTTTCCCTAAACCTTCGAATATAAGCCACTACCTCTTCTCCTGGCCTTTGTCTCTCCCTGCCAAGCTGGGTTAGGGTGAACTCATCTTCTGCCAAGAAGAACTTTCGGACAAACAATACATGCATCTCCTCCCACGTGGAGACACTATTGGGAGGCAGATGAGAGTACCAAGTATATGCCTTATCAGTCAGGGATTTGGAGAACTCCCTCAGCCTAAGCTTTTTGTCATTGCAGTGCGCTCCCAAGTGTTCAACGAAACGCTTAATGTGTTCCTTCGGGTTCCCACCCTTCCCTGAGTATTTTTCAAAGGTAGGGGGAATATAGTCCTTCGGGTAGCGTTCGTCTTTGTAATCCTGGGGGTAAGGTGTTCGAAAGTCATCGTAGACCGCAGCCACCTCACCCACAGCCTGCGAGGAAGCCTGCATGACCTTCAGCATCTCCTTCTGCATTTCTTTTCTCATCTCTTCCAAGGGCGAGGCTACTGGGGCCACCTACAACAGGGCCGACAGTAGAGCACTCGTTGCAACCGGAGTGAACGTTACCGGTAGTGCCGTTGAGGCTCCTGAGCCGCCCACAGTTGGGTTCACAACAGAGGGTACACTTGCTGGGACCGCTCCTGTAATACCTGCCCCTGGTGGGGCCCCTAGGGCCACTCCGGGTGTTACGAAGGAGTTAGCCTCCAATCCTCCCAACATAGTTGAAGTTACTGGGGTTTGCAAAAACTCATAAAATTTGCTCATAAGGAGCGCCATCTGGGCAGGTCCCAGCCCTGCGCTCGTGGAAGGTTGTGCAGCCCCTGGGACGCCTATCGTTGTTGGAGCCAGCGGTACCTCTACTCGAGGAGCCCCATCTCTTAGGGCCTCCTACTCCCTCGCAGCCTGTTCTTCATTATGCTGTATGTCGTCGAAATTGAATCTTCTAGTAGCATTATCCTGCGCCATACTCCTTCTCTAGAAGGATGCCTCCCCAACGGAGTCACCAAATGTAAGAGGGTACTTTAGATTATAAATGGAGGCTTGACCCCCTATTGAGTATGGTAACGATAAATCAGTTGGTTAAAGCTTAGGGTTAATGATAGAACACATAAAATATGAACCCAATGAGGATAGACTCAACTTAAACTCACAAAACTCTCGTGTATAACTCAGGTCATAATAATGGACTTTAGAAGTGGCTTAGCCAGAGGGAGAGGGAAGTAAGCACCCTAGATACACCCTGGCGGGCAAGTAAAAACACACAAAACACCCTCAAGAATCTCTGTCAAGTATTAAAAGCTTCGTAATAAATTACAATGGTGAGTTAGTGAACTCTCTAGTTTGCAATAACTCTTTTCAATTCTCAAAGAGGGGATCCCCTCCTCAAAGGTGGTTGGGGTCCTTAAATAACCCCCCCCCCCCCCCCGAGGCAACTCAGTCATTAAAGACTATGAAAGACATCCCTCATACTTTATGTCACAACATTAAATGCCTGATGCACTAGTTGTCTCCACGTCATAAACATTAAATGCCAAGACATGCCTTTTCCCTAACCACTGTGTGTCAGGGGGTTGGTGTCGCAGAGGTGGCTCACCAACTGCCTGACAGCCCCAAATACCACGGTGGTTTACTCAAGTGCATGTCTGACATTGTTTAGATGGCTAGTGACATCACCCACAGTAGATGTGACATTAATTAGAGGGTCGTTTGGTCCATAACTCAATGCCCGATGGAACTCCAAGCTGCTCCGCTTGAGGTTCCATGGTCAGGGTCCTTCGGTGTTTTACCAGGTGTATCTAAGATGGTCAGGACAAGCCCCAACGGTGCCTTACTTCTCAATCCTCCAAACCAAGTCCCTCTAAAGTTCCCATGGTGAGGTCATTCGATAGGGCATGAAAGCCCTCCCAGGTCCTGCCATGCCTGGTCTCTCGTGAGTACCGTTTGACCTAACCCAAACTGTATTATTATTATCGTTATGTCATTATAACCGTTATAGCTTTACAGTGAATGTAATCAAAGGTACAATATGATTAACACAACAAGCTGAAGTATGAGTTGCCACGCTTGAGTTTCCACGCTGAGCTGCCTCACCAAGCTGCCACGCTGAGCTGCCTCACCAAGATGCCACGCTTGAGTTGCCACGCTGAGCTGCCTCCCCAAGCTGCCACGCTGAGCTGCCTCACCAAGATGCCACGCTGAGCTTCAAGCCCCCTCAAGATGCAACGCTGAGCTGCCTCACCAAGATGCCACGCTTGAGTTGCCACGCTGAGCTTCAAACCCCCTCTACATTTATAATCTAAAGTACCCTGGCATATTTTTAATGTATATACAATTTTAGTAGTTTTAATAGCCTTGTTATGGTTAAAAAATATTAAAATATATTTAAAAAAGGCCTAAACACCTTTTCACGCATTTTTACCTCATTTTTTAGAACCTTGGTTCTACCTATAAAGTCTTAATACCATTGGTAAAATCTACCCTTAAAGATGGTAACTAGTAACCTTAACCATAAAGATTCTATTCTCATACCGGAACTACTAGGACTACTATAATATATTTAGTGATTATACCCTGACTTAACCATCTATACCTCTTGATCCAAGCACTATCAAGGTCTATCTTAGACTTAAACGTCACAACACCACATCGTCACAATGCACCATTTCAGGCATATCATCCAAATAAGAACGCCATCCCTTGATACATGTATGTCTATTATAACCAATCATGGAGGTTTAACAAGTATTCGAACACAACAATAAGCATATAAGCACTTTTACTCATTATACTACCATATCCATAGCATCCATACCAAGAGAAAATATAATAGCAATTACACTCATGTACTTTCTAGAGAGTCAAATTCTAATTTCTTATCATGGTAATAATTAAGGATTCCACACTCTCCATTAATTTGATCTCCTACTACCCAAATACTACATATACCGCCCTACTATAGGATTCACTAATTCTCAGTGTGATATCTCAAATCTATGGATACATCCAATACAAAATCACCAACACTAAATGCATAATCATAACTATTATGGCTCAACACCGCATATAACGAATTTCCATTGAGAATCCTAAAATCTTATCAACTCTAAACCCCCATTTGACACACGATACAATAATCTAAAATAATAATAAAGGATAGATTGTCACTAACAATAAAAACTATGTATCTATATGATTAATAATAATTTCCACGCACGACTACAATCTTATAAACTAATGAGAATTATCTCATTAATTATCTAACCATATAACTTCACCATTAATTATATTAAAATTACTTATTACAACCCATAATCTCATATGCTAATAGAAAGAGCCACCCCTAGTTACCAAAATCATATAACCACAAAACTGATTATAATACAAGTATGCAACTACTAACATAATAACAACATGAGTAGACTTAACCCATGGCCATAATTGATTGACCCTCATACAACCTATGAGTAAATTTCACTACATTTAAACCGCAACATGAATCCACGATAGGGCATTGCCACGACCCACAAGTAAATATAAATTATTAGTATATACACATCATGAGTTTATCCGACCCATTATTACAACAGATAGGGCACTCAAATGACCCACTAGTAAATCAACAACATAACATATCGGGCACTCACATGGCCCGTTAATAAATAAAAAATATAAGTCCACACGATTTATGACTACAAATGATAGGTTACTCATACAGATCCCAAATAAACATCTCAGAAAGGTCTATCCCTACACCTACGAGGATTAATTGTGCCTCTACTAGTCATAGGGTATAAAAAATCGAATTTGGACCGGATTAGGGGCGATCCTAATTCGATTTATGAATATGTTAACTAATTCAGATCTGATCCGATAATCCTATGGATCAAGAATCTGTTATATATATATATATATATATTGTGGATCATACTGGATCATTAACGGATCAAATTCTTATTAATTTACATCATATCCATTTAATAATAGTATAAACAGGTCATATTATTATTGAATTTCAAAATTGATAGCGGATTTGGTTAAGAGATTGGAACCTAGTCAAATTCCGATATGTGGACAACCCTAACTAGTCTTAACTGATTAAAAGATGTCCTAATACCTAAAGTTCCAAAATACACATCAAGGGGAAATCACTACACCATCATACTAATTTTGCAACCACATACCAACATTTACACGGAAGGATCCAGTCTCATTGTCCCCACCCCGGGAGACGATAATTATCATCAACATTTTAGGATCAAGATAATAGACACATACCTAACTGACATCATCATCAGGAGGGCGTAAATCGCAGTCCAACACACATGTTCCGTCAAATCCCTGATAGTAGATTCACTATGAGCCTAGACACACAACCATGTTATGTCCAAACACATAATGGCTTAAAAATAAGCACACATGAACTAAATAGGTGTAAATAACCTAAAAGATTCCTATAAAACCCCACAGTCATGGTGGTGGATTAACATAGGCAAGAGGTTAGGAAGTTGGACCAAGTATGGAAATATAAAGGAAAAAAGTTTGGGTCAAACATATACATAAGAATATATGTACGGTAAATACTAAAGGCTGGTGGATTCACTATGTGGTGATATATAATTAATTACCTAACATTCTTGGGTGGATTGAGCATTCACACCTTAGGGACAAGATTATTTCCAATACATTGAGTTAGTGTCGGGTTGGGATTATGTTCATTTACATGGAGACATTTCAACTATTGTTAAGATATTTAGTCCATTATATATTATTCAATTATCATTTGAGATTTCTTGATATAAGTTATACTAATCCTCATTGCAAATATTTTTGTTGGGTTGAGTTACTCCCTTGGTGATTCGTATAAGTGTCCTTTCTTTTATTTTTCTTGATTCCTATGAGTTAAGGTGTGTTGGCCGTAAACTAGTTATGGGATGTCGAGGCCTTAATGTAGCTTTGATAGTTGACTTCTCCCTTATCACTATTATTTCATGTATTTGAGGTCGAGATATTTTAAAAGGTGCATATATTAAGGCTTTCAATTTAAACTTATTATGTAAAACACTTTGTGAAAGTGATAGTTGTAGTTATTTTGACATTTAATCTTTATTGTGCTATGTCCTAATTATTAAAAATTTTAGTTGTTAAAAATTACAATTATTATAACAGTAGGGTCGAGCGTGACAAGTAAGAATATTTATCTAATGCAAATCTGACCTAATGTGTTACAATCATTAAAAATTACAATTTATGTTCATTTATCTGGATTAAGAGTTTAAGTAATCTTATATAATTTGACAACCTACCTATTATAATACTATGTGGCCAATCCTCAACTAAAATAAAACAGGAATCTCAGTATGATTCATTATCCACATCACTGTCGCAATCACAATATAATATAAATAATATGAATAAAACCATACAATTGAAAATGAATGAATAATCCTCATGCATTAATGGATAAAAAGAGTGGACCGAATAAACCATCAGTCACCCAAAAAACCATCCAGGGTAACTGAATAAATAAACTGAGTGCTGAAATATTAAATTCTGAAAGTAATATAAAAGCCTATCCATTTACGGGTAGCATGAACAAAACTGAAATGACAGATACTATCTAGATAAAATAGACTGAGGCGTCTAAACAAAGATGTAGCGTCCACAACTACTGCATGGCAAGAATGAATCTATCCCTGCAGTCCCGGCTGCTGATGCTGCACATCTGGGATAAGAAAAGAAAAAGAAAAGCTCGCGGGTCAAAACTCGTAAGGTAGAATTTTTTTACAAGTAGGTGATTGTTTTAAATCAATCAAGATAGTAGTGTATTACTTTCATAATTAACCAGTCGCACTCACTTGAGATAAACCTCACCTCTCAACTATAGTGCGCACTTAACGTGTTCATTTATTATCCTAATTAAACTACCCGATTTAACTAGGACATATGATCGCTATCTAAGCCCAATCCCACTAATACCCTCTATTAGCTAAACATAACTATCTTCTCTAGGTATATGTTCATAAACAATATTGTAGTGACACACTTGTTATAAATAAATAATCACGTAATAAACACAATATAGCTACACTCGTGCTATGAATAGATACCTACACTATATCATATACACATACATATATATCACTCGCTATATACATATAACCGCATATCCAGAGCTGAGACCCCTAGGATGCATCCCGTGTGTGCTATCCGGCTCCAGGCATCATGCCTTACACCGAGCCTCCGGGTTAGAATCTCAGCACTGATCCCAAATGAAAACACATACAACAGAGGCGATTATAACATACATTCAAAGGCCATAACCATACCACATAACACCCAATCAGACTCGAAACCAACACCTATCCTCACACATGGATAGTGTCCATACAACAGTATTATGACTTGGAGAATCAACCCAACACCTGAAAGTCAATGCTAGGGTGGACTTACCATTACGCGCAACCTCCTATGATAGCACTCGCGAGTAGGTATGTTCTATAAAACAAATAGCATAGACACATACATATATATACATGTCACTCTAATATATATATATATATATATATATATATATATATATATATATATATATATATATATATATATATATATAGACTCACTTACATCATGCTCTATACATCATCCATACATCACACCTAGTCGTAACCCCTTAAAAATCATTTTTTCCAATTTTTTTATTTTTCTCTTGAAATTAACATTCCAATAAATCCATGTACAAAAAATTAGGTCAAAATACACTTTGTAACTATTTTTAAAAAATCCACAAAAAACTGCTCAAAATACCTTATTTATAAGGGTCTGCGCCAATAATTTTTTGTGAATTTTTTAAAAATAGCTACAAAATGTATTTTGACCTAATTATTTGAATATGGGTTGATTAGAAGGTTAATTTCAAGAGAAAAATAAAAATTTTGATTTTTTTTTCTTAGGACCTAGAACTAGATGTGATGTATTTGAATATGGGTTGATTAGAAGGTTAATTTCAAGAGAAAAATAAAAATTTTGGAAATTTTTTTCTTAGGACCTAGAACTAGATGTGATGTGATGTATACATCATGATATAGGTGAGCCGTCCCCTCTCTCCCCTCTCTCTCTCTCTCTCTATCTATCTCTCTCTCTCTCTCTCTATATATATATATATATATATATATATATATATATATATATAATAATAATAATAATAATAATAATAATAATAATAATAATAATAAGTACCGAACTCATATGCATATCCTATCGCGTACAATTCACCAAATCCCGAAGTGCAACCCAACTTCCCGATTAATTAAACAAATAGTCATTCACTTAAATCCTTGGTTCTCCTCACTCTAACCCATCTAACGTTGGCCTGCCATATATACCGAACTCTATAAAGTCATCCCCAGTAATCCCACAGTACCCCGGAAGCCCCTACGGTAAATTTTCAAGTCCTAATGGGTCAAAATGACACACGAATAAAAATCGAACAGACCAGAAAACCGAACCGGTTCGCTGCCCTCAAAATCAAAATTTCCAAAAGAAAGCCCAATCCAAAATCACCAATTTAAAATTTCGGTATCGCGCATCTTTTAGTAGAAAATTCATAACAAATTAAAAAATTTAGAAAACTACGAAATCGTTGCCCACGCCTTCGTAATTCGATTCTACACAACCTTATCCAACTTCCAAAAGAGAATAGGTTCTCTAGGGGAGCGAACTAGTTCATTATTTTGAACATCTTCTTCCTCCGACTTTTCTCTTCCAAACCCTTCAATATAGGTTTTCATCAAATTCAAACACAAAAGTTAACTCTTACAACATTACCCCAACATTCCAGAGGTATTTAATAAAAAAATTAACCCCAAACTCCTATTCAAACCCTAAGACTTTGAATCAGACTTCTAACTAATTCAACACATAATTTTTTCCAAATTAATAATCAAAGATCCAATCTTTATATACAAGTTCTACATGTTCATCCATTTAAATCTCAAAATATATTTCAAATTTCGGTATTATTGATCTCATTTAATGATTTATTTACAAACCCTAGTCATTTATCATTTAAGTCTCTGTATTAATTAATAAAGTTTCAATCTTTAACATCTTTTTTTCAGATTTCTACCTCTAACCATGAAAATAAATAACTACTATCAAATTGAGACATAAAGTAGATAACTACTTGCCTCGTTGGATTAAAATTCGAAGTCTTTTATGAATTTGATGAAGGATTGAGTCCTCTTTCTTCTCCTCTCAAAGTTTTCTTTTCTTTCTTCTTCTTCTTTTTCTCTTATCTAAGGCTCTCTCTATCTCAATATCTTGTGTAAAATATGAAAGGTGAGTTGTCATCTACGTCCCCACCCTCTTAAATATTTTCTTAATTAACCTAATATGAATTTTCTTTTTATCCCTAAGTAAAAAATGGCACTCCTACCCATATACGGCCCCATTATGTCTAAAAAGTCCCTGGAACCCAAACATAACACCCAAGCATCTATTCTGGACTATTTCGACCATTTCCAGATCATCGGTGCACTCGAAAAGGTCTTCCGAATCACCCAACTATAAATATGCTAACATCTCATTAATCGGATCCGACTCGTGCATACCTTACGCGTCACCCATAAAATATATCGATCCATCGATGTAATCTATCGACAAATCGTAATAAACCTTCGCTTTCATTTATACGCGACATGTTCTCCAAAACTGTTTACTTATCACATACAAGTAAATAATAATTATAATAATTAATAATCCTTTATCTCACTAATTAATATTTATAAAAATCTAATTTAATTTTTCCTATTAAATTCATAATATAAAGCCACCGAAAATTAATTAATAATTAAAATACGGGGTACATGATGTTGTTTTATCTTAAATAGTCAATATTATGATAATAAACTCAAAATAGTTTAGCTAAAATACATAAAAAGTGTATTGGCAAATATTTTGCTTCAGTCCTATTGTGCTGCATCAAATCAAATTAAAAGTGTGAATGACAATATTCAATTATATTAGGATGAGATGCCGTGATCGTGTAAGCTAAACTGAACACATTAGATCACTCAAATGTAGAACAAAAGAGTATGCAATAAATGATGGATACATAATGCTCATACATAATAAGGACCGTAATTTCATAATTTGAGTATCATAATCATCTAATCTTCACTACATAATCAATCATAAATCTCAATTTCATGATAAAAGAAACTATCATTAAGAGTCTGTGGTCCCAACAATCTCAACATTAATTACATAATGTAATTAAAAGTAAGGAAAGTTAACAACCATGTAAAAGTTAGGCTTTATCCTCAAAACTCTGACAGTTGGGTGGCCTTTATATCGTCCTCAGTCTTTAAACCAAGAAATCAAATAATATAAATGGATGATCTATCAAATGGATCAATAAGGTATATAAAACTCCTTGTCCAAACCTGATGAGACCTTAGCTTTAACAAATATCCAATAACAATATATTATAGAATATGAATAATGATGCGAAACAATAATAAATTCAACAACCTACGGGAATAATTTCAAATGTTAAGATAATGATATATCCCAAACCCCACAACCCCAAGTATTCAAACTAAACCTCAGCCAATAGGCATATCCCATCCTAGAACATATATCTTAATGAGACCTTATCCTTTTTAAGGCTTACCAACCTCAGCCTACTAGAAGTAATATCCCATTAGAAAATTCTTAGAGACTTGGTAGGACCCCCATTTTTTGCGGCCTTGCACCAAGATCTTTGTGTGGTCATGCCACGTACGTTAGTTCCTGCTTTCAACATGAGCCTTTCGTGGTCTTGTTGTAACAGTAATTTAAATAATTAAATGCAGAATTAAAATCAGGAACGAAATTACCCAATTTTTGGTGCAAATAAATCTGGACAGAAAAGTATAAGAATTCCGGAACTGGACAGTGAAGAACACGGCTGAGTCGCGGACAATGTCGCTCTCTTTAAGGTGTTTCGCGGCTCTGCCTCCAATTGTGCCGACAGTGTACAGCCCCGTCACCCCCAGGATAAAACAGCCTCCAAAATTAAATTACGGATTGACAGCACAAGAATCACTCCGGTCTGTATACACCCATTCTGTATTAATTGCTCGATTCTAAATAATATAATTAATCTGTATAACGAACGAGATTAATTATTCTGGGGAAAAAAATATTCTGGGAGAAAGGAAGAAGTTATTCTGGGAGAAGAAATTTTTTCTTTTCAATCAGAACTGTGTTAAAAAAACTGTGTTGAAAACGGAGGTCTCAACCTCTTTTTATGCAAAAAAAAATTACCGTTAGTGGGCTAAAACGTGGAGAGAAATCTGGAAACGTGGGTGGAACAATTCAATCAGTTAAAGGCCCACGTTTTTTCGGAATTAATTACCGTTAAAATTAATTTTTAAAGCCCAAAAAACGTTAATTTATTTGTCCAAAAAATTAATTCTTAAGCCCAAGCCCAGGCCCCAGGACCCGGACACGAGCACGGGCACGGGCACGGGCCGGGCCGGACGGCGGCGGCGGCGCGCGTGTGACTTGGCCCATTGGGTCTGCCCCACATACCCACAAAAACTTGAATGCCCAAAGGGCTGAATCTTTGTTCCCAAAAAATTGTAAATATACACAACACTTATTTCCTTTCCCACCGATGTGGGACACTGCCTGAAAGGCTTTTCAAAGTTTTTGCAACAGCTAACAACAGCTGTTAGTGGTTAACAGCTGTGTTCCAACAGGTCTATTGTTAGCTCTCTAGTTCTAGTCAATCTTTGCACTTGACACAATCCACGATTAACTTAGCTTACCATTTTAAGTACATAACAAATGAAAATTTAAGATAATATGACATCCCTCTTCTTTAGCCTTAAGCACAAGGAAGAATGCCAGAATCATTCCTTAGATGATGTGGAGCGACAAATATAACATCAATGCCATGAAACCCTAAGAATACAAAGAGGCACATAAAATAAGATGAGGCCTAATATAAGTTTGCCTCACGTTCACTCCTTCAAAGGAGTTTATATGTCCTTTTCATTAACATTGATGGTAACAAGATATGTTATTGTATTTCAAATATCAAAATCCCAATCCTTAGTCTAATTACCAAGAACATTAAGAACACCTTAAGAAACCTAAACCTCCAAAACGATTCCATCTCAATATTTTATCATAACCATTAACAAAATTAGGCTTAAGCTATCAAAAATATAGATGAACAATAAAATGCCTAATTTTGAATCTCTTAGTAGATAAAATTTTATACAAATCATGAAGGTCCCATCTCATTTTGAAAAAATATATGAAAAATATGGTTAATGGAGAAAGAGAATGAGACAAGGAAGGATATTCCCAAAGTTCTAAAAAACGGGGGGCGTGATCGAGGCGTGGAGGCCAAGCCTTAAGCCTTAGAAGCCTAGGCGGGCCTTGGCGTAAAAAGGCGTTTAGATCTTTTTAATATATTTTAATATTTTTTAACCATAACAAGGCTATTAAAATACTAAAATTGTACACATCATAAAAATATGTCTGAATATTTGCAAATAAAAATACTATTTGATTATTTTGGATGAGATAATGGCCCGGTTTGCAAAAAAATCTTTAAAAGGCGATATCGTTTCGCTAAAGCATTGTTGTTTTTAGAGAAAAAGTATGCCTTAAGGATTTTACCAAGCATAAGGCGTCAAAATCTTAAGGCGGGACGTTTCTCTCAAGCCTAGGCGGGTTTTTTAGAACAGTGGATATTCCTTACCTAAAAAACTTAAAATAAAGTCTCCTCTAGTCATTCCCTGACCATCGTCCTCCATCGAAGCTCTTCCTCTGGTCATGGCTTTGAACAACACCAGCCTCTTTCACTTAAACTCAAACTTTTTCTTTGTGCTTCTTTATCTCTCATAATGCAAGCACCCAAGAAAAAGTGTTAAGGGTTATTATTATAGTGTAGGGTGGAACATAGAGTTTAAAAAATATCACCACTTTCCCCCGAATATCCTTGCTTTTGTCTAGTTATGTCGCAGAATATGTCATATGTCGATTGTTACACGATGTCTAGTACACTTCTTTCAGAAGTAAATTATTAGAAAATATCTGAATAGTGTTTTCCAAATTTTCTAAAAATGTAAATTTTGAAAAAATTAACAATTGTGTGCTTTTTCATGAGAAGCAAATGTCAAAATAAAAATAGTGCTAAAAATATAGAATACATTTAAAAAAATACTGCATTTTATAAAAACAATTACCTATAGCGTGAAGGGAAGATATATATATATATATATATGTGTATATATATATATATATATAGGAAACTTTTTAATGAACCTTAATAAAAAATGCTTAACAATTAATTAAATTTAATTCCTATGTGGTAATTGGTCTGCGCCAGCGGCAACGGATATGTGTGTTGATGCTCCCCCCTCCCCCCCGGGATCGATCGACATGCATGTTCGTTGCCGTTGGCGCGAACCAATTACAACATAGAAATTAAAATTAATGAGTTATTAGGTGTTATTTTGTTAAGATTTATTAAAAAGTTAATCTTTTAGGTTTACTTATGAACCTCTCCCAATATATATATATATATATATAATATGGGACAATGATGTTATGAATAGTGCCTTAGTGGGGTTTGTCATGCAAGATAAACATGCATGACATCTTATGTGTTACATTCATGCATGCATGCATACATACATTATTATTTTATTATTATTTTTATTAAAAAAATAATATTTAAATAAAAATATTTTTTTTTAAATTTATTTTTTTAGGTTTTTTAATTTTTTTAAGGTGTTTTTTTTTTAAAAAAAAGACGGGTTATTATGGGTTGAGTTTTATCACGGGGGTAAATTTATCGCCGTGCGCTCGGGCATGGGGATCTGCTAATATATATATATATTGCAAAATCATGAAAAAGGGCTTTTAGACAATTTATGGTTTGTAGTCTTTGTAGAAAAATATACTGACTTATATGGTACCTATGGGAAGGTTGTTGGGGGAAATAGGCAACCAGAATCAATTTTTGAACGAAGTAATATAACTATTGGGGAAGCACTGGAAGCTACAGCTATAACAGCAGGACAAAAAGCAGTGGATTTTAGCGACGCAGCTGCAATACAAGCAGCAGAAGTGAGAGCAACAGGTCGCACCAACATAGTTCCTGGTGGAATTGCTGCAGCTGCTCAGTCTGCAGCAACCCGTAATGCTCGAGCTACATGCGATGAGGAGAAGACAAAACTCTGTGACATTTTATCGGTAAATTCTCTCTCCAAAACTAAGAACCTCATTTCATTTTTCATATACATAATGTAAGCATCTCCAACTTATCCATAAAAAAGTAATTATATAAAATCATTATTTGGGTTTTTTTGGCATTTGTCCCAACTATTTTGTTTTAGGTGCCAAAATTTTCATTGTTTACAAGTTAGGGTCTCTTTTAATTTTTTATGAAAAAGTCTCACAAAAAATTATAAAGAAATGTTTTAAGTGTTAAAAGTAAAAAACCAACTCAAAAGTAGAAATGTTGAAAAATCTTTAATACCAAAAATAAAATATGACAAAACTAATGGCATTAAAGGTTTGTAGAATTTTTTGTAGTGTATTTTTCGTTTTATATTTTTAAAAACTAATTCAACAAAGCTCGGTTTTAGATTTTTTATTGCTTTTGTGAAGGATAACGTGCGTTGGCACTCAGTTGAAAAGCTAGCTTAGCAGGACTACAAACGCATTAGCACACCCTTACATTTGCAACTCTAAAACTTGAATCCCCAAGTTTATCATGATATATGAAAAACAATTCCAATGATAAAGATATGAATTGCATCATTAAAAGGGTTGTTTCACTCTATAAATTGTAGTTGTCATTTTATTAAAATTTAATAGAAGAGCAATAGTACATAATCTAAAAGCATACTACTAAATTAATTATAAATCAAGTTAACTAGAAACATAATAGTAAATCAATAAGAGGAAAAGCTTATCAATGCCTGAATATAAAAAACTGTCAATAAAAATTCTGAAATAGTATATGTTTTAGGGTGCTTACTCTACATTTAATGTATTACGGTTTTTTATCTCGGAAAAAAAACAAAATGATTGAAGGATAATGGAAGATATTAAGCACAAACTAACAGAAAAATATATTAAAGAGCATAGCCAAATCAAAGAGATGGAAAACTTACCAGGGAGCGATATGAAACAAAGGTAGGATGTATTAAAGCATGTAGACTCCTCTAAAAAAAAGACATTGCCAGAATGAAAAATAGGTAAAGGTCAAAATGAATAAAATTGAAAGATAAAATATGTGTACTTTTAATATTGGCATATTGTCGAACCCTCAAATCCCAAACATATAAAAAGACTAAAGGCCCATTTGATTTATGTTTCTCAAAATTGTATTCTCGGTGTAAAACTAAAAATTGGTAGAACGTACATTGGACAACCTGCTGTCTACAACTTGTTTTTAAGATTAATTGTTAAAAATTTGTGTATATATATATATATATATATATATATATATATATATATATATATATATATATATATATATATATATAGTCAGACTTTCCAACATACCTCATTTAAAATAGAAGCTTTGTAAATTTAGGACCTATTATACTATATATTTTGAAAATAGGACAACAAACATTTTATTTATAATCTTAGTCCCTAGTTTTGAATAAAGTCGCTGGCACGGACCCATTTTCATAAAACGTCAACCAATCACAGCATGCACTACAAGAATTTGCACCATTAGCAACATACAAATTATGTTGCTAAAGTTAGAATTTTGGGGTTGTTTTACGTTTTCACCCTTCGATTGCATGTTTTTATGCTTAAGTCTAATTGTTTGCAAATTCACGTCGTACACTCAAACCGGGAGCCCCGTGTCTACGCGGTCGGTTCCTACGAGTCACATTGGTCCCGTGCGAGGTGTTCGTGACTCTTACGGTACCGTTTTGTGGCTGCTTCACGTTGTCACCATTCGATGGAATGTTTTTAGGCATAAGTCAAATTTTTTGCAAATTCACATCGTACACTCAAACCGGGAGCCCCAT
Organism: Sambucus nigra; assembly: GCA_949130495.1. Classification (NCBI taxonomy): domain Eukaryota; kingdom Viridiplantae; phylum Streptophyta; class Magnoliopsida; order Dipsacales; family Adoxaceae; genus Sambucus; species Sambucus nigra. The sequence continues at coordinate 351,168,406 of OX422221.1, forward strand.
GACTACGCGGTCGGTTCCCACGAGTCACATTGGTCACGTGCGAGGTTTTAGTAACTCTTACGGGACCGTTTTGTGGCTGTTTTACGTTTTCACCTTTCGATGGCATGTTTTTATGCATAAGTCTAATTTTTTGCAAATTCACGTCGTACACTCAAACCGGGAGCCCCGTGACTACGCGGTCGGTTCCTACTAGTCGCATTGGTCCCGTGCGAGGTGTTCGTGACTTTTACGGGACCGTTTTGTGGCATTTTTACGTTTTCACCCTTCGATTCCATGTTTTTATGCACAAGTCTAATTTTTTGCAAATTCACGTCGTACACTCAAACCGGGAGCCCCGTGACTACACAGTCGGTTCCTACGAGTCGCATTGGTCCCCTGCGAGGTGTTCGTGACTCTTACGGGGCCGTTTTGTGGCAGTTTTACGTTTTCACCCTTCGATGACATGTTTTTATGCATAAGTCTAATTTTTTGCAAATTTACGTCGTCCACTCAAACTGGGTGGCCCCGTAAATACGTGGTCGGTTCCTACAAGTCACATTGGTCCCGTGCGAAGTGTTCGTGACTCTTACGGTACCGTTTTGTAACTATTTAACGTTTTCACCCTTCGATCGCATGTTTTTATGCATAAGTCTAATTTTTTGCAAATTCACATCGTACACTCAAACCGGGAGCCCCGTGACTACGCAGTCGGTTCCTACGAGTCACATTGGTCCCGTGCGAGGTGTTCGTGACTCTTACGGTACCCTTTTGTGGTTGTTTTAGGTTTTCACCCTTCGATTCCATGTTTTTACGCTTAAATCTATTTTTTTGCAAATTCACGTCGTACACTCAAATCGGGAGCAACGTGTCTACGCAGTCGGTTCCTACGAGTAGCAATGGTCCCGTGCGAGGTGTTCGTGTCTCTTACGGTACCGTTTTGTGGTTGTTTTACATTTTCACCCTTAGATGGCATGTTTTTATGCATAAGTCTAATTTTTTGCAAATGCACGTCGTACACTAAAATCGGGAGCCCCGGGACTACGCGGTTCGGTTCCTACGAATCGCATTGGTCCCGTGCGAGGTGTTCGTAACTCTTACGGTACCGTTTTGTGGCTGTTTTACGTTTTCACCCTTCGATGGCATGTATTTATGCATAAGTATAATTTTTTGCAAATTCACGTCGTACACTCAAACCGGGAACCCCGTGACTACGTCGTGGGTTCCTACGAGTCGCATTGGTCCCGTGCCAGGTGTTCGTAACTCTTACGGTACCGTTTTGTGGCTGTTTTACATTTTCATCCTTCAATGGCAAGTATTTATGCATAAGTCTAATTTTTTGCAAATTCACGCCGTACACTCAAACCGGGAGCCCCGTGACTACGCCGTCGGTTCCTACGAGTCGCATTGGTCCCGTGCGAGGTGTTCGTGACTCTTACGGGACCGTTTTGTGGTTGTTTTACGTTTTCACCCATCGATTGCATGTTTTTATGCTTAAGTCTATTTTTTGCAAATTTACGTCGTACACTCAAATCGGGAGCCCCGTGACTACGCGGTCGGTTCCTACGAGTCACATTGGTCCCGTGCGAGGTGTTCGTGACTCTTACGGTACCGTTTTGTGGCTGTTTCACATTGTCACCATTCGATGGAATTTTTTTAGGCATAAGTCTAATTTTTTGCAAATTCACGTCGTACACTCAAATCGGGAGCACCGTGACTACGCGGTCGGTTCCTACGAGTCGCATTGGTCCCGTGCGAGGTGTTCGTGTCTCTTACGGTACCGTTTTGTTGCTGTTTTACGTTTTCACCCTTAGATGGCATGTTTTTATTCATAAGTCTAATTTTTTGCAAATTCACGTCATACACTCAAACCGGGAGCCCCGTGACTACGCGGTCCGGTTCCTACGAGTCGCATTGGTCCCATGCGAGGTGTTCGTGACTTTTACGGGACCGTTTTGTGGCTTTTTTACGTTTTCACCCTTCGATTCCATGTTTTTATGCACAAGTCTAATTTTTTGCAAATTCACGTCGTACACTCAAACCGGGAGCCCCGTGACTACGCGGTCGGTTCCTAAGAGTCACATTGGTCCCGTGCGAGGTGTTAGTAACTCTTACGGGACCGTTTTGTTGCTGTTTTACGTTTTCACCCTTCGATGGCATGTTTTTATGCATAAGTCTAATTTTTTGCAAATTCACGTCGTACACTCAAACCGGGAGCCCCATGGCTACGCGGTCGCTTTCTACGAGTCGCATTGGTCCCGTACGAGGTGTTCGTGATTCTTACGGGACCGTGTTGTGGTTGTTTTACGTTTTCACCCTTCGATTGCATGTTTTTATGCATAAGTCTATTTTTTGCAAATTTATGTCGTACACTCAAACCGGGAGCCCCGTGACTACGCGGTCGGTTCCTACGAGTCACATTGGTCCCGTGCGAGGTGTTCGTGACTCTTACGGTAAGGTTTTGTGGCTGTTTTACGTTGTCACCATTCAATGGAATGTTTTTAGGCATAAGTCAATTTTTTTGTAAATTCACGTCGTACACTCAAACCGGGAACCCCGTGACTACGCGGTCGGTTCTTACGAGTCACATTGGTCCCGTGCGAGGTGTTCGTGACTCTTACGGTACCGTTTTGTGGTTGTTTTACGTTTTCATCCTTCGATGGCATGTTTTTAGGCATAAGTCTAATTTTTTGCAAATTCACGTCGTACACTCAAACCGGGAGCCCCGTGACTACGCGGTCGGTTCCTACGAGTCGCATTGGTCCCGTGCGAGGTGTCCGTGACTCTTACGGGACCGTTTTGTGGCTGTTTTACGTTTTCACCATTCGATGGAATGTTTTTATGCTTAAGTCTATTTTTTTGCAAATTCACGTCGTACACTCAAACCGGGAGCCCCGTGACTACGCGATCGGTTCTTACGAGTCACATTGGTCCCGTGCGAGGTGTTAGTAACTCTTACGGTACCGTTTTGTGTCTATTTTACGTTTTCACCCTTCGATGACATGTTTTTATGCTTAAGTCTAATTTTTTTGCAAATTCACGCCGTACACTCAAACCGGGAGCCCCGTGACTACACAATCGGTTCCTACGAGTCGCAATGGTCCCGTGCGAGGTGTGCCAGACTCTTACGGGACCGTTTTGTGGTTGTTTTATGTTTTCACCCTGCGATGGCATGTTTTTATGCTTAAGTGTATTTTTTGCAAATTCACGTCGTACACTCAAACCGGGAGCCCTGTGACTACGCGGTCGGTTCCTACGAGTCGTATTGGTCCCGTGCGAGGTGTTCGTGACTCTTACGGTACTGTTTTGTGGCTGTTTAACATTTTCATCCTTCGATGGCATGTTTTTATGCATAAGTCTAATTTTTAGCAAATTCACGTCGTACACTCAAACCGGGAGTCCCGTGACTACGCGGTCGGTTCCTACTAGTCGCATTGGTCCCGTGCGAGGTGTTCGTGACTCTTACGGGACCGTTTTGTGGCTTTTTTACGTTTTCACCCTTCAATTCCATTTTTTTATGCTTAAATCTAATTTTTTGCAAATTCACGTCGTAAACTCAAATCGGGAGCACCGTGTCTACGCAGTCGGTTCCTACGAGTCGCAATGGTCCCGCGCGAGGTGTTCGTGTCTCTTACGGTACCGTTTTGTAGTTGTTTTACATTTTCACCCTTAGATGGCATGTTTTTATGCATAAGTCTAATTTTTTGCAAATGCACGTCGTACACTAAAATCGGGAGCCCCGTGACTACGCGGTTCGGTTCCTACGAGTCGCATTGGTCCCGTGCGAGGTGTTCGTAACTCATACGGTACCGTTTTGTGGCTGTTTTACGTTTTCACCCTTCGATGGCATGTATTTATGCATAAGTCTAATTTTTTGCAAATTCACGTCGTACACTCAAACCGGGAGCCCCGTGACTACGCGGTCGGTTCCTAAGAGTCACATTGGTCCCGTGCGAGGTGTTAGTAACTCTTACGGGACCGTTTTGTTGCTGTTTTACGTTTTCACCCTTCGATGGCATGTTTTTATGCATAAGTCTAATTTTTTGCAAATTCACGTCGTACACTCAAACCGGGAGCCCCATGGCTACGCGGTCGCTTTCTACGAGTCGCATTGGTCCCGTACGAGGTGTTCGTGATTCTTACGGGACCGTGTTGTGGTTGTTTTACGTTTTCACCCTTCGATTGCATGTTTTTATGCATAAGTCTATTTTTTGCAAATTTATGTCGTACACTCAAACCGGGAGCCCCGTGACTACGCGGTCGGTTCCTACGAGTCACATTGGTCCCGTGCGAGGTGTTCGTGACTCTTACGGTACCGTTTTGTGGTTGTTTCACGTTGTCACCATTCGATGGAATTTTTTTAGGCATAAGTCTAATTTTTCGGAAATTCACGTCGTACACTCAAATCAGGAGCACTGTGACTACGCGGTCGGTTCCTACGAGTCGCATTGGTCCCGTGCGAGGTGTTCGTGTCTCTTACGGTACCGTTTTGTTGTTGTTTTACGTTTTCACCCTTAGATGGCATGTTTTTATGCATAAGTCTAATTTTTTGCAAATTCACGTCGTACACTCAAACCGGGAGCCCCGTGACTACGCGGTCCAGTTCCTACGAATCGTATTGGTCCCGTGCGAGGTGTTCGTAACTCTTACGGTGCCGTTTTGTGGCTGTTTAACATTTTCACAGAGCCCCGTGACTACGCGGTCCGGTTCCTACGAGTCGCATTGGTCCCGTGCGAGGTGTTCGTAACTCTTACGGTACCGTTTTGTGGCTGTTTAACGTTTTCACCATTCGATTGAATGTTTTTATGCTTAAGTCCAATTTTTTGCAAATTCACGTCGTACACTCAAACCGGGAGCCCCGTGACTACGCGGTCGGTTCCTAAGAGTCACATTGCTCCCGTGCGAGGTGTTAGTTACTCTTACGGGACCGTTTTGTTGCTGTTTTACGTTTTCACCCTTCGATGGCATGTTTTTATGCATACGTGTAATTTTTTGCAAATTCACGTCGTACACTCAAACCGGGAGCCCCATGACTACGCGGTCGCTTCCTACGAGTCGCATTGGTCCCGTACGAGGTGTTCGTGACTTTTACGGGACCGTGTTGTGGTTGTTTTACGTTTTCACCCTTCGATTGCATGTTTTTATGCATAAGTCTATTTTTTGCAAATTTATGTCGTACACTCAAACCGGGAGCCCCGTGACTACGCGGTCGGTTCCTACGAGTCACATTGGTCCCGTGCGAGGTGTTCGTGACTCTTACGGTAAGGTTTTGTGGCTGTTTTACGTTGTCACCATTCAATGGAATGTTTTTAGGCATAAGTCAGTTTTTTTGTAAATTCACGTCGTACACTCAAACCGGGAGCCCCGTGACTACGCGGTCGGTTCTTACGAGTCACATTGGTCCCGTGCGAGGTGTTCGTGACTCTTACGGTACCGTTTTGTGGTTGTTTTACGTTTTCACCCTTCGATGGCATGTTTTTAGGCATAAGTCTAATTTTTTGTAAATTCACGTCGTACACTCAAACCGGGAGCCCCGTGACTACGCGGTCGGTTCCTACGAGTCGCATTGGTCCCGTGCGAGGTGTCCGTGACTCTTACGGGACCGTTTTGTGGCTGTTTTACGTTTTCACCATTCGATGGAATGTTTTTATGCTTAAGTCTAATTTTTTGCAAATTCACGTCGTACACTCAAACCGGGAGCCCCGTGACTATGCGATCGGTTCCTACGGGTCACATTGGTCCCGTGTGAGGTGTTAGTAACTCTTACGGTACCGTTTTGTGGCTATTTTACGTTTTCACCCTTCGATGACATGTTTTTATGCTTAAGTCTAATTTTTTGCAAATTCACGCCGTACACTCAAACCGGGAGCCCCGTGACTACGCAGTCGGTTCCTACGAGTCGCATTGGTCCCGTGCGAGGTGTTCCTGACTCAGAAAATTAACTTGTCTAGGATACTAGCAGTAACTTGTCTAGTGAGGAGGTGATTATTGATTTCTATTCTCCCTCAGAAAATTAATCAGTGGTACCCACTCTGTTATCTCCTCATAAGCAAGTTCTTAGGACAAATATCCCCACTACTGAGCAAACAGAATCTTTAAACCTAAGAGAAGGGCAAAATGTGGTCACTTTCATTTTTTCTACAAGGGTCCTAGGAGTGCAAAAGGTTGAAGCTCATATATACTTGTGGAAGTGGAATGCACGGATTGTAATTTCAGATGTTGATGGGACAATTACCAAGTCTGATGTTCTTGGTCAGTTTATCTCTTAGTTGGAAGGGATCGGACACAATCTGGGGTAGCTCGAATTTTCTGTGCAATTAAGGAGAATGGGTATAATATACTTTTTCTGAGTGCACATGCTATTGTTCAAGCATATTTAACCAGAAGTTATTTAGTCAATATCAAGCAGGACGGAAAAGCTTTACCCACTGGACCTGTTGTTATATCAGCTGATCGCCCATTTCCCTCATTGTACCGAGAAGTAATAAGAAGAGCACCACATGAATTCAAGATCGCCTGTTTAGAGGATATTAAAGCACTTTTTCCTTCTGATTACAATCCATTCTATGCGGGCTTTGGTAACAGAGACAATGATGAGCTCAGTTATCATAAGATTGGGATTCCGAAGGGAAAAATATTTATCATTAACCCCAAGGGTGAGGTGGTCATTAGTCATAAAACTGTTGTGAGGTCATACACCTCTTTACACACTAGTCAATGATATGTTCCCACCAACTTCAATGGTTGAGCAGGAAGATTATAATTCATGGAATTATTGGAGAGTACCATTTTCAGACATTGAGATATTGTAGAAATAGCCTTTTAATACGGGAAAAATAATCTTCAATGATTCGGAGTATTGGACGATTAACGCAACATTCGGCAGCCTATATTGAGCCAATAGTTAAATTGTAAACAATTAGTCTTGTAATTGAAATTGGAGTATGATGTTCATTTAAAAAAAAAGGGGAAGTTTACTCTTTATTGAAAACACAGCTCAGAAGTAAACATCTCTGTGGGGATAGAACATAAATTCTAAAACTACAATAAACTAACACTTGACATTTAATGAAGTAGCATATCCATTCAAAATAAAAGGATGACTTAATAAAGTAGACTAATGAAGAAAAAATAAAATTAGAACTTTATTTTGACCTATCAAGCTAAATTGATAAGCATGTGTACATAGACTTTCACAAATTGTACATATATACATGAATATTTGATAGATAATATATTAAGATGAATGACACGACATAAAGGCACAATTAGTTTCGAAGAAAAGACATACCTGATCTAAAGTATGCTGTGTAAATTCAGTAGTAGAAATCATTACTCCGGCAGCAAACGAACCCATCTCAAGAGTTAAGCCCAGCTTATCGCTGCACTGAAAGATTAAAGGGTATACCAGAGTATTAAAAAAATGTTTACGCGTGCTTGGATTCAATAGAATCAATACATTTAACGAGAGCCCAGTAATCAAGAGATGTTTAATATTCAAGAGCATTAAAGTCAAAAACTTATTAATAACATCGTGGGTGCATATTGATACTTATTTTTTTCTAAAATAAGTCCCAACCATTTCAGTACACTAGTCTTCATTTCTCAGATTCACGTTTCATTTCGTCTTGTTTTTCGAAAGAAACTGGCGTAACAGTAACTTTGGCAAAAAACAAAGTATACATCATTTTGAAGGGAGGGTGGTCCCAACATATACATATTTTTCATGTGAAAACTTTAGTTTCACCTTTTGTGTGTGGTTGTAATTGTGGTGGGGGGTAGGCAAGGTGTCCCCAGTAAGTCGCGAGAGGGTGCGGACGCACCACTGAATTTCTGTATTCTTGTTGTCATATATTTAGGATTTTTGTAAAATTACATGGTGTTAACGTAATTTTTTGAAGCAAAAGGTAAGTAGCCTCTTAGAAAGTTGAGAAAACTTTGTAATTACTTTCACAATTAAAGACAAACACGCTAGCTTATTCACTTACAGGGATTATAATTTTTCTTGTCTTGAAGAGAAAAACCCTTCTTTCATTCCATCCCCCTGTCCATTCTTAGCCTCTCGCTGTCCATCAATGTGCGATTTTGTTCGCCAAGCACCTGTAATAATTTATTAGTCCATAGGGAGTCATTATAAATCAAACAAAAAATTAATGCATTAAGCTGGGCATTTTGCCAAATACCTTTCGTGCAATGTTGAAACTTGAAACATATCCAATAGGAAATTTGATGAATAACTGGAACAAAAACATAAATGAATAATTAGATCTGAACAAACCAAATTTACATCTGAAATTGAAGAGCACGTGAGTACATCCCCTACAGCTTGAAGAACACATGGGTTTTATATGAAAAAAAACAATGTAGGTTCTTTTGAAGGTATAATAGGTGAGTGTGCATTGAGAGTATGGCATCGTTGAAGCTCATCCAGAGAGGAATCAACACCAAAATCAGTAATATATGCAAACAACAAAATATGAACAATAAAAATACAAAACAAACAAAGATTCATCGTGTGTGCGTGTGTGCTATGGTGTGCTGTTGTGCTATGGTGCGTGTGTGCTGTTGTGCTATGGTGTTCTGTAATGCGTGTGTGCGTGCGTGCTGTTGTGCGTGTGTGCGTGTGAGATATGTAGATAGACGAACTTGCTATGGTGGTCGGTGGAGCAGATTCATCCGGCGGTGGCGTAGAGATTCATCCGGCGGTGGAGGGATTCATCGAGAATGAGAAAGGGAAAACGAGGGTTTTGGGAGGGAAAGAGAAAGGGAAATTGGGGATTTTCTTATTTTAGGTTTTTGTTTATTAAGATTTTAATATATTTTAAACATATAAATTCTATAAAAAAAATACTTTTGGCATCACAGAATTCGTGTTGCCAAAGCCACCCTCTTTTCGCAACATAGGGTTATGTTGCAAAAAGTCACTTGACTTTTGGCAACATCACGCAATGTTGCTAAAGGTTCAAATAATTTCCCTCCCTCCTTTTAATAGTATCCCGCTTAAAATTTTAGCTTTTGGCAACAAGCTTTATTTTATGTTGCCAAAGGTACAATGTAAAATAGTCTTTTGGCAACATAAATAAAATTTTGTTGCCAAAAGGATATTTTTGGCAACACAAATAGCTTTTGTTGCTAAATATTGTTGCTAATGGTGCAAATTCTTGTAGTGATGCCACATGTCCCTTTAATTTGAAAATAGGGACTAAAAATGGAAACGAAATGTTTGTTGTCCTATATTCATAATCAATATTATTTTAAGTCCTAAAAGTACGTAATCTATTTAAAATATACCCATGAACATATCCATTTTAAAAAAATAGTAAAAAAATGTATTTTAAACCATATTTGGTATACACGATTTACATAATAGATAGATCATGAACAAAAAAATAATAAAAAAATTCAATCCGGAAGTGGGTGAAATGATGAGAAAAATTGGAACGGGCGAAAATGCACGTATATAACTATTTTTCATTTCACCCACTTTCGAGTTGAATTTTTTGATTTTTTTTAATGTAATCTCCTTACTATATAGATATTGTATACAAAATTTAATTGAAAAATAAATTTGTTTACAATTTTTTAAAAAATGGATATGTTAATAGGTATGTTCCTAAGAGGTATACTAGAGAGCCTAATATATATACATAGTCACACTCTCCAACATACCTCACTTAATATACCTATGAATATATCCATTTAAAAAAAATATATTTTTCAACCAAATTTGATCTACATGATCTACATAATAAGAGACCATCTACAAAAAAATCATCATAAAATTCAATCCGGAAGTGGATAAAATGAAAAGTGGGTATAGGTGCATTTTTAACCGTTCAAATTTTTTCCATCATCTCACTCACTTTCAGGAATATTTTTTTGATATTTTTTTTAGATCATCTCCTAACTATGTAGATTATGTATACCAAATTTGATTAAAAAATACTTTTTTTTTAAAATGAATATTTTCATAAGTATATAAGTAAAGTACGTTGAAGAGTCTGACTGCGTTTGTATATATATATATAATAAAGTAGCAAAGATATGTATGTCATAAGCTCAAAAGATGATGTCATCAATATCAATTTTTCCAGCATTACCTCTTTTGCCCCTCAAATATTTGGTTTCCCCCTCTTTTTTTACTTACTAAATTGACACTTCAATTCAAATTTGAGGGTAATTTGGTCAAAATCACTTGATTTGTCCACTATCTCATTTCTCACACAAATCGATCCTCACCCGTTCTCTCATCAGCAACCCCCACAGCCCGCTCCTTATTCTCTTCCTCTTAATTCTCTATCCCCCTTTCAACACAAACCCTCTCAAAAGCAACCCTAGCCGCTGCCACCTTCTGCCGCTGCCGCCGTCCCACTGCACTAAACCCTAGCCGCCGTCTCACTACGACTTCCTCCCTCTTAAATTTGTCTACAGTCAATCCTAGACCTATTTTCGTCACAAGTTTTTGATGAGTTTCATGTATAGTTATATGTCTTTGTTTTTATTGAAAGTGGTGTTTAGTATATTTGATTTGGTTTTGGAATCTGACATACGTTTGGTGTCAATGTTTCCAGATCTACTTTTTGTACTTCAGATCTAATGCATTTTACCCGAAGCTATCAGGTACGATATCTCATGTTCTTGGTTAAGATCTCAGGTGTTGGGTTCTTAAGTGTTTGTTGATTTAGAAAGTGTTTCATTTCTATTGGGTTTTTTGGACTGTATAGATTTTGGGGATTTTACTTTCAAGTCTTTGGATTTTAAGTTTTTTCATTTGTATTTTTCTATTTGGGTTGGGATGTTTGGAGCTGAGATTTTTGATGTTGCCACTCTCACATGTTTTTTTAATTAAACTTTATGAAAGGAGGTCTACTTTTTAGGAGGATTTTACTTGCTTGATTCATCACATCTGAGTGCTCAATTCAAGTTTGTGCAATTTTTTGGGGGAATTGATTTCACTAAAGAGGATGCTGAGGCATTACTCAAGGTTAGTGGGTTTTTAGTTTATAAGATACATTTATTAAGATTATAATGTTTATTTATGTTGATATTTTTGGTTCAAGAAAAATGTGACCAAATGACGGAGTATGTGACCAAATGTCATGTTACGGTTTGCTAAAAAATCAATAATTTGTTATACAACCTTGAGTTAGTTTTTTACATTTTCCCTTTATTATTAAAGTCCCTCTTTAGTGTAATATTTACTTGATTATTTTTGTTATACTTGATATGAATTTTCGTATAATGGCATACTAATTGAGAATTATATTGTGGTGAGCTCCGACTGAAAAATCTTTGACGCCCCCTCCAAGCTGGAAAATTGGCCGAAGATTGATATGTCAATTTCAGCTCATGTATATGGATGCATAGAACAAAATTATGGCTTTGACATAAAATTACTCTTCTTCGCATTTAATTAAATATGGTCTTCTCCCCTGTGTTATGCATCTTCTCTATTAATGTTATTGCTCATTCAAGTTATATTTAACTCCACATGATGTTTTGAATTATTATCCTAGGTGATCAGCGATAAGCAGTATCATCTCTTTCTTGGATCGGCTCCGAAGTTAAAGGATAATTTCATATTGGTATTTAATCTCAATATGTATGGCTGTCATTATGTATGATGTCCTACACAATACTTGAGGCTCTTTTGGATCAACATGAACAATTAATTTTCAAGTTCCATTCTTTTCAAGCGTAACAGGTAGGATGTTAGGCGGGTAACAAGTACGAAGGTTAGACGAGTGTGCTACTTGAACCTTTTCTTTTCTCCTGTTTTAAACACATTTGTTTACGATGTTACTAAGATTCAAATTTGTATTCCAAATCAACTTTAAACTGTTATTTCAGTTGTTTTATTTTATGTTGCTACATATTTATAAAAGTTGAAGTGTTACGATGTTTGTGTGACGTGTTTATTTCTGTATATGGTTTTGGATGACGGATCTTAATCTAGGTGAATACGCGATGAGTATTCTGTTTTAAAAGTGGTCAGTTTTACTTTTTTTGGCTTTCAGAACATCACTGTTCATGGTTGCTAACCATTTTATTGGTCATTTCCTTAATATAATGGGTGTTTTTTATATTTTGACAAAGTGCATAGTTAGTGAAAGTGGTTGAATTAAATTTATGTAGTTATATACACATTGAGATTACACAGCTTTATAGTTATTTCCTTACATTCAGCTTATAGGCATGAATGCAATTTAGTTCGTGGGAAAGGTGTAGTTATTTTCGCTAAAATTTTTGAACACGATCGACACGACCGTGGGAAAGGTGTTATTAATGGACATCAACTATGAGTAGTTGCACTGGGACAGTGACCGAAAACTGGGGAGATATATGAACCAAAACTAGATTGGATGTAAAAATGGGTTGGGTTGTTGCATTTGTTCCTGGATTGTATAATAACGATTGAAGAGATATTTTAACCCCTCATGCAGCTGTAGCTGGGATGGTGATATACATTCTCAATTTGAAGGTTACTGAGCGAACCCATTATGGCCTAAGAATTGGTGATCATTTTGGGCCAAATAAACTTGGGGGAAAGGAAACAGATGTGGATATACAACTATACTGATATGTGTGAATCCTATCTTAACATTGAATATTATCTCTTTTTAACATTTTCATTTCTTTTTTCATACAATATGGTCTTGGTGATATTTTTTGGTCTATTTTATATATCTATATTATTGTTGTTGTATTGTTTACCGAATACAAAAATAGTTTATCCAAAGCTACAAGTGCGATTGAACTACAGGTCCGAAGATGGTTCAAACAGTTTTATCCAAAGATACAGGTTCTAAAAGGAAATCTCTTACTCACATATTTTCTCTTACTCTCATATTTTTTCAATCTATAGGTCCGAAGATGGTTCAATGGAAAATGGATCCGAAAAATGCAGTTCCCAGCGTAAATGGAGAAAAATTTCAGCTATAGAAGTACCCTGGATCTTTGGCTCAAATGCTTTCCAGAGTTCAGATAAGCACTATGGTTGTGTTTGTAGACGGGATTCAACATTGGGACATTTTTGTCTTGAGTTAACTTCATTATTGGACCACCCATGGAGGAGGAGGGCCCACAATCGAGGGAGGAAAGAAATCAGGGGTTCAAAACACCTATTTGGTAATAAATTCAGTCCAAAAATCATGGTATTCGATTACAGTCCTATTCTGTGGCATTTACACATCAAATTCAGTCCAAACATGTGTGTTTACACTTATTTTGAAATTCAATAGAGTGTTTACACTTCGTTTGAAATTTAATTGGCCGTAAAGTTGGATTTGACATACCTTTTTTGTAGTTTCATTTTTTTCACGTTTTCACCAAATGAACCTCTTTACTATACTACTATTATTCATTCCCTATTTGTTTATTTGTCTGGGGTAGTGGATGATACTATTTTGGAGTGTAAATCAGTATGTTGATGTGGAACCTTTTCCTTTGCTAGATTGTGTCATTGATGAGGAAGGTGAAACTGAAGAAGCTAACGATGATTCTAGCATGGATGATCTGATGAAACTGCTTGAGTTTTTTTTAAGAATCTCAATCACAAGGTTTACTTATAACCCCTATATATTTGCAAATTGTGGTAAATCATCAATTGATAATGTAGATAGTTTTTGTGTAATCGTAATGTTATATTATCGGTACTTGACCAAAATGACAACGATTTTGCTTCCTATTTGAATCAGGACCGTTGAAATATCGCAATCTTCTTCCAAATAACGATCATGGAGTATGTTTGGGATTCTAGAATTGGAATTGTAATTTTGTATGAACCTCAACTTCGTGACCTTAGAATTCAGTTTGTGTTATGCTTCAGTGTTCACAGATGCGCAACAAGCCTCCAAATGAAGATGTCCATTAAGTTAATTACGAATTTTGGCAGCAAGCCACACTTTGAACATTCAGATGACTCATCCTTCAGTTTTTATGCAGAGAAATATGGCACCACTATTCTCAGAGAAAGGGCCAGATCTTCTGCCACTAAACCCAATATTTGGAGAAGACCAAAGAGGATTTAGAGATTTGTCTGGACACTCCGATTGAGAACTTACAAAATGCTAAAAAAATGAGGGATTACACCTATAAGAATCTTGCTGAGGCTGGTAAATAACTGTTGAATAGTGTATAACTGATCAGTAAGCGTGAGGAGGATGTCCATTTTTTTAAGGTTGAGGTGAACAGGTTTGTCAGAGTGTTGGCTGGGGTCATGGACATGTTGACCACTCCTAGATCCAAGGTCACCATTAGTGAAGAGATGGGTGACAAAGTTAACAAGGATTCTATTTTTCAATTTCTACCTCGAGTGCTTGAGTTTAGGTACGCGGTATACATTTTGTGGATAGTCTTCTTAATTTTTAGTAACTATTTTGATGATCCGACCTTTTTTCTTATTAATGTTTGTTTCTGTTTCGTATTTGTTGTGAATGTTTATTATTTGTCATTTTGTTTTGTTTTATAATTGTTTTTAGTCTACTATGATGTATTGTTATTTTTTAAAATTGGCAATAACCACTATATGATATGGCGGTAACAAGTTAATCCAGGCATTAAAGGTGACAAGTTGTAGAAATTCATTTATGACTCTCCAGAATTAATTCTGCCAAAATTCATAACAAAATCTGATCGTGGTGGTGGAAAATGGAATCAAGATCATTTGGATTGGGAACAAGATCTGTTGTTGGTTTCGTGGTTGCTTTATTCAATGTCTGAAAGTCTTCTTAATAGTATGGTTGGGTGTGAAACTACGACACAGGTGTGGAGAGCACTTGAATTAAGCTATTTACATTAGTTGTTGGAATTTTATGATTTATGATACACTGATTCATAATTTAATTTATATGAATCATGTACAGAACCTTAAATTAAGCTATTTAGGTTAGTTGTTTGGATCTATTAGAATTATTTTTCATCATTTTTTTTCTGTACAAGCATGTATAGTTTTTGTAATTGGGTTTCAGCGACATTATAAATGCTATGAGTCAGAGCACTATAACTGCAACACCAGTTTTCTAGATATAGTGCTTTTCATTTTTAATTCATAAATAAGTGCAGATATGCATTGCCGTTGGGTATTTTTTGCCATGAAATGTCGAAATGACCATCTATAGTTTATTTTCTTAACCAAACGTATTTTTTTTTACTGGAGCCTATTATCAATGGATACCAATTATAATTGGAAGGCAACAGAGTTTAGTGTTGCTCCGGATTATAAAAACATAACAACATGATATTTAAGGATTTAATGCTCGATTAAACAGTTTGTTACAGGTTGTGTCTAGAGATCATGTACTGACAAAAAGTTGGATGTGTTGGGTTTGAGCCCCCGGATCTCAAGGTACTTATGAAATATTATCGGGAAACCCTTAAAAACAAACTGCATACACAAGCCATTTCTGTATACTCTCATTTCAGTATTCTTAACAAATAACTACATTTTTCTTCACATTAAAATCTGGGTTGGTACACTCTGAAGTACATAACATTTGCCCTCTTATTTTTGTTGCATAAATTTAGAACTTCACTTTATCCCCAGTTGTCATTTATAGTTTTCGTTCATCACGTATAGTCTTATTTATGTTCTTGGATGAAAACTAAGGCACATTTGATTGTATATGATCAGTTCTTATACTTTGGTTTTGGGCGTTTCGATGAATTGGTTTGTGTGTTTTGATGAATTAGCAAAACTCATATGTATTTAGATGTATTTTTTTACCATCCAATTAGGTCTGTTTAGGGTCATCTCATCCAATTAGATATGTTAGAATAAACCGTGGTATTAGAGTTGATTACTGAGTGATGAAAGCACTATTACTTAAGAACTCATTGTAGTGAATTACCATGTATCTTCTCATAAATTATTAGCATGGGGAGCTTTGGACCTTAAATCTCTTTTTGTTCATTTATTTTTTATTCATATGCATATGATATTTCAGTTTTACAATTTCAAATTAAGTTCCCATCACAAAATTCATATGAATTTAGCCATTTCTCTCAGTACGACGTATTTGTTTACCTGTTGCAAACTAAGTACGACGTATGGTTCGATCAACAACGTACACTTTCGAAAACTATCGACGTGCCTTCAGGCACGGGCATACCCTAGTATATATATATATATATATATATATATATATATATATATAGAGAGAGAGAGAGAGAGAGAGAGAGAGGGGATCACAAGTGGACCAAAAGAATGGACTTTTTAATGGACTTAACAAAAAATACTAATAACCCATTAATTTTAATTCTTATAATTTAATTGGTCCGCGCCAGCGGCACCCATTACCTCCTACACCCCCCACCCCCACCCCCCAAACTACCCCCCCCCCCCCCACACACAACACACACATCGCCCCCCCCCCTCCCCCCCAAACCACATATTATTCCTGCACACCAAATAACACGCTGACTAAAATCCCAAAATCAACAATACTCCGACTTGCCATGAACCACCTCCAAACACTACACCAAAACTGGCGATTGGTCACGGCCAAAATCCCTGACCAAAACTGTGGGTCGCGGACTTGGGCCGTGACCATTTCGGGCGTGACCATTTTCGTGGGTCGCGGCCCAAGTCCGTGACCAAAAAATGGTCACGGCCAAGAGGGGTCACGGCAGATGGTCGCGGACTTTGGCCGTGACCCATGCCGTGACGGGTCGCAGCCCTCATCCGTGACCCACAACCGTGATAAATTGGTCGCGGCCAAAGTCCGCGACCCACGTCCGTGACAAATAAAAAATAAAAAAATTGGTCGCGGCCCTTATCCGTGACCCAGAACCGTGACAAATTGGTCGCGACCAAAGTCCGCGACAAAAAAAATTGTCGCGGCCCTCATCCGTGACCCACAACCGTGACAAATTGGTCGCGGCCAAAGTCCGCGACCCACGTCCGTGACAAAAAAATTAAAAAAAATTGGTCGCGACCCATAACCGTGACAAAAAAATAAAAAAAATGGTCGCGGACTTTGGCCGCGACCATTTTTAAGCGCGACAAAAAAAATAAAAATGGTCATGGACAAAGTCCATGACCATATTTATCTATAATTTAAAAAAAAAAGTATTTTTTTTTGTCCAATCCTAAAATTGGGGGTCCTGTGAGTGCACCGTCGGTTGCTACGAGGTGTTACAAATATTTATTATAGGCAAACCAATAAAAAAAATCACAAATTGCGAATTGAGAATGTTGTTAATAAAAAAATTTATATACAAACTTAAAAATATTACACTTCTTAATAATTCACAGACCAAAAAAAAATTGGGCAGAGTTTCCTCTATTTTCTTAACATTCCAAACCCTATAAATGAAAAACCTGCTTATTATAAAGCCCGCACGACTATAAAATTCAACAATCAAATTATAAAAGCCTGCACGGCCATAAAACTAAACAATAAAAGCCTGCACGGCTATAACACATAAAAAACATTATGCTGAATGTCCACAACATATAAACAATCTTCATGTTTTAAACCATAGCCTCCTTCATTTGTTCCACGTGCAAAAATCCTACAAATGATAGGATACAAAAAACAAAAATATCAGTAACCAAGTAATAATACAAAAAATTTAATCAACCTGAAAAATTGCATATATGAGTTCAAATTATCAACATATCAATGTTTTTAAGCGAAAGTCTAGAAATATGCAAATTACCGTCGTACCCTCATACTGAGAGTCCCGCGGCTGCGCGGTCAGTTTCTACGAGTTACATTGGTCCCGTGGGAGGTGTTGGTGCCACCCACGGGACTGTTCGGGGATTGTTTCGAGTTTTCACCCTCTAACGCCATGTTTTGCCTAAGTCTAGAAATATGCAAATTATCGGCGTATTCTCAAACCGGGACTCCCGCGGCTGCGCGGTCAGTTCCTACGAGTTACATTGGTCCCGTGGGAGGTGTTGGTGCCACCCACGTGATCGTTCGGGGGATGTTTCGGGTTTTCACCCTCTAACGCCATGTTTTTAAGCCTAAGTATAGAAATATGCAAATTACCGTCGTACTCTCATACCGGAAGTCCCGTGGCTACGCGGTCAGTTCCTACGAGTTACATTGGTCCCGTGCGAGGTGTTGGTGCCACCCACGGGGCCGTTCGGGGATTGTTTCGAGTTTTCACCCTCTAACGCCATATTTTGCCTAAGTCTAGAAATATACAAATTACCGTCGTATTCTCAAACCGGGACTCCCGCGGCTGCGCGGTCAGTTTCTACGAGTTACATTGGTCCCGTGGGAGGTGTTGGTGCCACCCACGGGGCCGTTCGGGGGTTGTTTCGAATTTTCACCCTCTAACACCATGTTTTTAAGCCTAAGTCTAGAAATATGCAAATTACCGTCGTACTCTCATACCGAGAGTCCCGCGGCTGCGCGGTCAGTTCCTATGAGTTACATTGGTCCCGTGGGAGGTGTTGGTTCCACCCACGGAATCGTTCGGGGGCTGTTTTGAGTTTTCACCCTCTAACGCCATGTTTTTAAGCCTAAGTCTAGAAATATGCAAATTACCGTCGTACTCTCATACCGAAACTCCCGCGGCTGTGCGGTCAGTTCCTACGTGTTACATTGGTCCCGTGGGAGGTGTTGGTGCCACCCACGGGGCCGTTCGGGGGTTGTTTCGAGTTTTCACCCTCTAACGCCATGTTTTGCCTAAATCTAGAAATATGCAAATTACCGTCGTATTCTCAAACCGGGACTCCCGCGGCTGCGCGGTAAAGTCCTACGAGTTACATTGGTCCCGTGGGAGGTATTGGTGCCACCCACGGGATCATTCGGGGGCTGTTTCGGGTTTTCACCCTCTAATGCCATGTTTTACTTAAGTCTAGAAATACGCAAATTACCGTAGTACTCTCAAACCGGGAGACCCGCGGCTGAAGGGATCAGTTCCTACGAGTTACCTTGGTCCCGTGGGAGGTGTTGGTGCTACCCACGGGAACGTTCGGGGCCTGTTTCGAGTTTTCACGCACTAACGCCATGTTTTTAACCCTAAGTCTAGAAATACGCAAATTACCGTCGTATTCTCAAACTGGGAGTCCCGCGGCTGCGCGGTCAGTTCCTACGAGTCACATTGGTCCCGTGGGAGGTGTTGGTGCCACCCACGTGGCCGTTCGGGGGCTGTTTTGGGTTTTCACCCTTTAAAGCCACGTTTTTAAGCCTAAGTCTAGAAATATGCAAATATTCGTCGTATTCTCAAACCGGGAGTCCCGCGGTTGCGCGGTCAGTTGTTACGAGTTACATTGATCCCGTGGGAGGTGTTGGTGCCACCCACGGGAACTTTCAGGAGCTGTTTCGAGTTTTCTCCTTCTGACGCCACGTTTTGTTTAAGTCTAGAAATATGCAAATTACCGTCGTATTCTCAAACCGGGAGTCCCGCGGCTGCGCGGTCAGTTCCTACGAGTCACATTGGTTCCATGGGAGGTGTTGGAGCCACCCACGTGGCCGTTCGGGGGCTATTTCGTGTTTTCACCCTCTAAAGCCATGTTTTTAAGCCTAAGTCTAAAAATATTCAAATTACTGTCATATTCTCAAACCGGGAGTCCCGAGGCTGCACGATCAGTTCCTACGAGTCACATTGGTCCCGTGGGAGGTGTTGGTGCCACCCACGCGGCCGTTCGGGGGCTGTTTCAGGGGATCTCACGGGACCCTACGGGGGCTGTTTCGTGGTTTCGCCCTCTTCACCTTCTTTTCAATCTATATGGCAGGTATATATGGCCATATATAACAGCTATATATGGCCCTATCTAGCAGCTATATATTGCCATATATAGCAGCTATATATGAGCCTATATAGCTGCTATATATGGCCATATATAGCTGCTATATATGGGCATATATAGTTGTTATATAGCCATATATAACTGCTATATATAGCTGCTATATATGGGCATATATAGCTGCTAGATATGGCCATATATAGCTGCTATATATGGGCATATATAGTTTCTATATAGCCATATATAACTGCTATATATAGCTGCTATATATGGGCATATATAGCTGCTATATATGGCCATATATAGCTGGTATATTGCCATATATAGCTGCTATATTGGCATCAGTTATGTGCGAGTGTGTTATGTTCTACCTAGCTGCCTAACTGAATCGATCCATTAGTGGTCCGCATAGCTTCCTAATTGATTAAATGTTCTGCATTTTTGGGGTTTTGGTATATAGTTGCATTTTGGGGGTTTTGGTATATAGGTGATTCAGTGGATTAAGGAGTGTGTTATGATAGTAAGTTTTTCAGTAAGCATAAATGTTATGACAGTCAATATGGACCATATTTTGTAAATTAAACAAAAAGATAACAAAACTAATCTAGTATCCACCATACCAACTATGTGGAGCAGCAGCCCGTGAATGCTAAAGTCTTCTCCAGGCTTCCATGTCTTTGGGTAGCAACAGCCACGCTTGTTGTCATAGTATGATCTCGGCCACTGCATTAAACAAATTCAGCTGACTTTTAAAACACCCGCTAATTAAGTTTTCCCATATGAGATACAAATACACGGGGAGTGAATATTTAAAGTCTTCTCGGACACTATATTAAATATTTGAAATTTTAATATATTAAAATTGAAAAGATAAAGATGGTCATAAATTAATAGAAATAAGGTAGATTTTTGCTACACCATTAGTATTCCAAATAATGAAATGTAGAACTATATAATGAAGGATCAAAATAAATATGAAGATTTTTGCTACACCATTGGTCCAACTGTTTCAATTCCCGCAGCAGTTAAGTCTGCTGGTCTTGAACTTAGTGACATTGATATTTTTGAGATCTTTTTTCGCTCAGGACCTATTCCACTTGAAAATAGAGACCTCTATTTTAAGTATACATCCTTTTATGAAAAATAGAAAAAGGAAATTAGACACAAAGTCAAGTCTTATGTCTTTAGAAGGATTCAAAATAATATATGCTTATTGAATTTACAATGTTGAAGTTGCCAACTTATTCCTTAAAATCACCCTCTTTCAAATGAATAAAAATCAACAGTAAATGAAAAGCTAGCAAGTTAGTTGAATATGTTACTTTGTATCAATTCACACTGTGTGCAAATCAATACTATTTGAAAATAGTTGAAATAAACATTTTAATTAAATAGCTGAAATAGATCAGACGTACTAATGGGATCAAAAGCATGCACAAGAGTTTGGAGAATTCACAGAAAATACACCTTCGAGCGTTGGTTTCTATGATTTGAGCTCCACAATTTCATTCTGGTGAATGTGATGGCGAATTCCCAAACCGTAGTGCGATTCATCTAATACCAACCTATAAATTGTGTTTCCAGATACTAAAACAACTACAACACAATTGATTTCTTAATACGCACTGAAAAGTAAATGAAGCATAGTAATTACCTGTGTGGAGCATTTTGGGATTCATTGATTCAGAGTTGATATGGTCGCCTTCAACTTTTGCAAAATTGTGCACTTCCTATAATGATTGCATATCAGAAACAAATCATATGTAAGGATGTATTAGGAGGCTTCGTACATCATCCGATGCTAAAGTCAAAATATCCATGAGATTGGAGTTCGAAACACTGACAATTAACCTATATTTCCTAATTTCAAATCGGATCAGCATAAAGCATTAAATATTCAACCATAATCTTATAAACGCGAACAACCTTAAATCGAGATAAAAGGGGAAACATAACTGATGCCAAAAAATTGAATAACTAATCTTCTGAACAAATTAAACATTAAGAAAGAGGTAATTCACACTAAATTAAACATCACACGAAAACCCAGTATGACATGACACACCCTAAAATTGAATAATTATTGGTTGAGTAACTATATTTTCCCACAGTTTCTGATAGAAAATAAAAATTCAACTATTTTTCAATTTTCCTAACTTTGTTATCCAAACACACCCTAAAATTAATTGCTAATACGAAACAATAAAAAAGAACTAGAGCGGAGGGTAAAGCAAACTTACATTGGTGGTGCTCTTTGGACATGGAAAGCTCTAGTCCCGCAACCGCAGAAAAAACTAGAAACAAAAATCAAAGAAATTTCCATTCATTAACATCCCAAATTTCCACTTTCATAACCCCAAAAATTGCACAAACCACCTCAATGTAATAAAATAATGAAATGTTGAAATTTTGAATATAAGAAACACCAAATTGGGTTTAGACCCTGCCAACAGTATCTGCAATACGGTCAATACAAGGCTCGGGAAATGCAGTCCCGTCATCCCACGCCAACTCATCATTTACAGGAAGCTGAAACAAACCAAAAAATGAAAAAAAATAGAGTTAGGGCTTTGTTTGTTTGTGATTTTGTGAGTAAAAAATGTTAAGACGACAAGCAATGAGATGACACAGAACAAGTACATTGATGTAGCAAAAGATGATGAAGATCGATGGATAAACCCACAATGAATTTAACATTTTCTTAAGAAGACAAGCAATGAGGATAAATAATAAATTAAGATATTATTATTTTGTATGTGAATTAGGAAAACACAACATCTATATTTGTACAGGTACAGGGAGACAGTCTCTCAATATACCATATTTCTCCACACTGAAACAATAACAAAGTCAAAAAGACCTTTTAACTCTCAAGTCTTTGCCATGTAGAAATTTATCACAGTAATTCAACAACAATGATTAATTAGTGCACCTAAAAATTACACTTTATATATATTAAAAATCAAAATCGATGAGTTTATCTGCACAAGTTGAAAAAATGGGTTTTTGAAAGTCTGTAAAAAATGTCAGGTCTGAAATTGGGACCTTTTTCTTTTATTAATGATTTAAATTTATGTGGACAAAACAAGTGATTGATTCATATACCTTTGTTAGTAATTCAAGGATTGTGGGAGATGTGTTTGCCGACGGGGAGGCCCATGCCGGAGCGGAGGCGGAGAGAGGAGGAGATGGAGCGAGAAACGACGCCATGATCTGAGAAGCAAAGTGGAATCTCACCTGCTCGTCCCCACGAAATCTCTATCTGAGAAGCAAAGGGCCGCCGCTGCTCGTCCCACGAAATCTTACCTGCTACCCACGAAATCTCCTTACTCCATAACCAATATCGCACCTGCTACCCCCGAAATCTCTATCGATATCGCACCTGCTACCCCCGAAATCTATATCGCTTCCATACCAGCGTTTGGGGAAGAACGAAATAAGATATTAGCGGGGAAATGAAAATATGAAGCGCATGTTTTTTTTTTAGGGTTGACAATGGTCACGGCCAAGAGCCGCGACCCATCAACTGCGACCCATCAATGAAGCTAAGTTGTGTGGTCACCACCTATTGGTCACGGCCCATAGCCGTGACCCATGCTAATAAATGGTCACGGCCTCTAGCCGTGATCCACTATATGTGTGTTTTGTGCTTCGTCACGCCTATGGTCACGGACAAAGTCCGTGACCCATCCGCGACCAAGCTTGGAGGGAATTTTGGCGCGAAGATGGTCATGACTTGGTCACGGACTTGGGCCGTGACCCACAGTGGTCAGGGATTTGGGCCGTGACCACTTCCAGAGCATCCATGACTCAGTGTGGTAATGAATATGGTCACGCCAAAAAATGATATGGTCACGGCCCAAGTCCGCGACCAGCTGGTCGCGGACTTGGGCCGTGACCCACTGGGCCTGACCATTCGCAGGATTTGGTGTAGTGAAACCTGGAAATAGCTTACTCCGGTGATACCCATCTGCACAAAACCACCATAACCAAACCTTAACCCAAATAGAACCCACGACCATTTACCCCTTCAACTCAATACCTGCCGACGAGTTCTAATGCCGTCGACTTACAGTTCCACACCAATTAGCCATACCCATCGATTGGTGGTTTACAGGTGGGTATGGCAGAACTGGGTTAGTGGTTTTGAGTGGCCGGAGGTTTAAAGTAGGCCGGAGTTGGTGGTTATTGGGTGGAGGTCGCCAGAGTTATAAAGGATGGTTGGTGGTGGTTCGGCGCTGTGGGGGACAAGTTTTTCAGTGGGTTTGGGAGTTATGACAGGTGGGTGTAAAGGTTCGCCGGGGCAGGTGGGTGTAGGCAGGTAGAGGGGTGGTCCGGGGCAGGGGTTAAGGTTCGTCGGGGCATGTGGGTGTAGGCAGGTAGATGGGTTTTGGTTATGGAGTATGGAGAGAGGAGAGATAATGGGGCAGATGGGTTGAGAGGGGTGGGGTGGGGGTGGGGGGGTCTCGCCGGAATGGTGGGTGGGTAGGGGGTGAATGTGAGGTCTCGGGTGCCGCTGGCGCGTACCAATTAAATTATAGAAATTAAAATTAATGGGTTATTATTATTTTTTGTTAAATCCATTAAAAAGTCCATTCTTTTGGTCCACTTGTGATCCTCTCTCTCTCTCTCTCTCTCTCTCTCTCTCTCTCTCTCTCTCTCTCTATATATATATATATATATATATATATATATATATATATATATGAATTTTGTATTGGATATTGAAACATTACAACACTCAAGCACGTGAATGTGATAGGCAAACTTTCTATAAATGCATTCAGCAACAAAGTACAAATATGTATATAATACACTTAAGAAGGGGGAAACTCTAAAGTGATGTTTAACATACAGTAGAAGTGGGTTCTAACATAGAAAATGGGTATCAACGGTCTAAACCGTGTAGAGATATAAACACCTCCAAATACCCATTTTCCCTTATTTCACACAAATTTCTCTCTCTAAACACCGGACGTAACTTGGAAGTCTTTCCATTTCCAGCTATATAATGTTTTTGTCAAACTTCAATATATGAACTGGGGCTGTACGGTAGGAGTGGGTTCTAACATAGAAAATGGGTATCAAGGGTTTAAACCGTATAGAGATATAAACACCTCAAAAGATCCACTTGCCCTTATTTCAGACACATTTCTCTCTCTAAACACCTGACATAACTTGCAAGTCTTTCTATTTCCAGTGCAATAATTTTTTGTCAAACTTCAACATAAGAACTGGGTCTGTATCTAATAGGGATGAAGGAAAAATGCATTTCATTTGGATAGTTTTGAATAGGCCAATTAGGGAAAATTTTGTTTGGTGCTTTGCAAAGGAAAGAAAATACTGGCTTATAACAAATGATAGTCCGATCAACCACTTCAATAGAAAGGGATTTAGCTAACTTAGGGGGTTTAGGAGTTATTATATAAGCTAATAAAAAGAGAGAACGACGAAGAGAGAAATTGATTGTAAGGATAATTGACGAGAATGAGTATTGAAGAGAGAGAATGTATTAAAAGAATGAAAAAATATAGACGTAGGTTTTGCGCAGAATAGCAAATCTGTTAGGCATCCGACATTAATTTAGAAAACGTAGCTACCTTCTTAATTCCACTATCATCTTCATCCACGTGCCCGATATACTAATAGAGACATCATTTTTATATTTATATATTCGATAATTAAGATAGTTCAGAAACATTAGTCCGTTGTTACTGTTGAACTACATTAAAAAAACATATATCAAGGTCATCTAATATATAAACACGAGCCCATTCACGTATATTTGTAACTAGGAACAAACTACCTTAAACCTTAATATTTGAGATTGATTGTAATTTTTTCTTCATGGCTCAATTTTATTATTTTAACCCTGAAATGCGCTAAGTTTGGCAATATCAATTTTAACTTTAAATATATTTACATCATGAACCCCTCATCCTATTTGTTGAAACATTAAAGTCATTAATACAATTGTGTATTTGATTCCACGATTTTTAATGATTTAACCAATAGGGTGAGATGATCACCCTAACCCTCTTTTAAAGGGATCAATAAATTTGAATTCATTTTTATTACTTAATATAGATACATTGCCATAAAATTTGAATAACTTAGTCATATTCGTTTGGATGTTGTGGTTGACAATCTCCAAAATTGGTATCATCCAAATCAAGTGAAACAAGTCTAACTTTGTAGCACATGATTTTTCTCGTGTTTCCTTATTTGCTATTACTTTTTTTTTGTAAAATTGATATAGATTACAATAAACCACGATGTAATATTTTTACTTTTTGGGCTCCACCTCATAGAAATAAAGTATAAAGTATTTTACCAAAAAAAAAGTATTGTACTATGTACTCCATTCACCCCAAATTAGGAGTCCATTATTTCTTTTTTTTGTCGTCCCAAAATTTGTAGTTCACTTTCCATTTTTGGACATAATCAACGAACCGCATTTCACGATAGTAAACAAGTGTAGATCATAGCCAAAGATTTAGTGTATCCTTAGTTTATACAAAAAATAAATATGAACTATTAATTTGGGATGGAGGGAGTAATAGTTGTAAAGGGAATTAGCTACCAAATTCCTTAAAAGTCTATTTATATATGATACGTCCAAGCAATAATCTTGTTGATACCTTAAACCCATAAACTTTTTAATTAATAAGTCCAAACTATACAGTTACACTTATTAATATAGATTCAACTACACTTATTGATGTAGATACAATTTCAGTTATAACTCTATCTAGATTAATAATTGTAACACACGTGGACTTATTGAAGAAACTATTAGTTTAGTCTTATCGTTAATTTCTAAAGAGTCTAAGGATTTATAACCATGTTTCCCTAAATATAATACCATGTACAACATTTATTGTTATGCCACATTGTTTGACGAATCTATTTCGTATTCATAGCGTTTTTCGAAATATATAATCGATTTTCATGTTTGATTCAATTGCACCTATTAAAAAGACATAGCAAAAGATCATGTCAACACAAGCTCCTAGTTTCAAACTAAAGACCATATGTATAACTTAACTTAATATTAACTAAAATATATATATACAAAGATGAATAGGGTAAATATGAGAAAGGGAGTGATAATGAGACAAATTTTTTAATATGTCAGACGGTCGCCCGAGTACATGTTGTGTGAAAAATCTCCCTCAAAATACGAACTTTGTTGAAAGTGCATTATCGCTATCTTAATGGAATAATTTATATAATTAAATGTCTACCAAGAACAAATCCAAATTTTATCTTTTTATCCCAAGGCATACATCTAGGTGATAAAATAAATAAAATAAATCATGCTATCAATAAAGGCAAAGTTTGAGGAAAATTCCCGTATGGGCAAAACCTTTTATTTCAACACTTTAGAAATAATACAATACAGTCGATTTACAGTACTACTTGATACCAACCACAAGTATAACGTGCTAGTCTTCAAAAGTCTCTACTGAATACTACTTTATCAGGAGAAGTCCATAGGTGGCGTTCCACCCTCGGTATCCACTGATCAACCTTTGTTTTCAGCAGTGATCCCCGTGAGTATTATAAGATCAGTAGCAGAGATGATCTCTCCACAAGATTAGAATATGCAATGATACGAAACTATCTAGGTCTTATAAGGATTCACACAAATCTATTTGGGGATGAGTTTTGTGAATAAAAAGTGTTTTCTAAACATAAAAGTGTGAAAATTTTGCAACAGGTATGCAGAAGTCGTTCTGACAAAATTCTTAGAAAACATAAACACAAAACAGGTATTTAGAAGGCAAACACAAATTTCAAGGAGGCGTCACTCGTTTAAACGAAAACGAGGCTCGTTCGAACGAGAATATCATCTCGTTTAAATGAAAGCAAGTTCATTTGAACGACATAGCTATCTCGTTTGAACAAGCTTCAAACGATGCAAACAAGTACACCCTCGTTAGATGCACGTTAATTGTGTAGATCAAACAAGCTTCGAACGAAAGTGACATCTTGTTTGAACGAGAATGCCTTCTCGTTTGAATGAGGTCAGCGAATTTTGAAAAAAATTTAAACATAAAAATTACCTCGATTTTTAAACAAAAAGTCGTATTTCAGTTTTAATAAAAATAAAACATCCCAAAATAAATTTGATGAATAAATTTAAATCCTATAAGCTTTAGGCCTTCATAAAATGGAGAACCATTGAACTTTGAGATGTTGGAGGTTCGATTCTTCGTGAGGGCTCGAGTCGAATTATAACGGGATACGTAAAAAGTGTAAGCATAAGCTATGAGCAATGACATAAAATATGCTCTTACGAATCTCCCCCTTTGGCTTTTCTGGTACAAAAATAAAACTAAAATTCAAATTACATTGAAATTCCCTAAGAGAAAAAATATCCCAATACCCTCTCATACCGTAGAAAATGGGTAGATACAAGATAATGATGTCTTCAAATGATGCATTTAAATCTCCACTTCTTCTTATTCTTCTCTTGGGCACTTTGTCTTCATCGAGTGTAATATGAATATGATCTTCCAAAAGTACATACACACATGAAGCAAAGAAAATACCCGTGATGCATAGAGATTGACATATAAAATAAAATTCATAAAAATTCTTCCCCATAAATCGAACTCATGTAATCTCCCCCGTAATTTGTTCTCCGCATTTTATTTAATCTAAAATAGACAAGGAGTAGAATCTAATTATGAATTACAAAGCATCACGAATAAGAATAAGGTATCATCACAAAAATATATGAATGACAAACATGCAATGATAATCTTAAAGGCTCTACAAACTATTTTTGAAAATTTTAAAAAATTTTAAGTATAAAATTTTACAAATACAACACACCATAGAGAAACACAAAAAATACCCGAATTATAAAAACAGAATGCAGAGGTGTGAACATATTCTATAGGTTAATCAACATAGACAAATATAATACATGTGCACGAAGGATTAAGACACCACTAACAAAAGATTTCAAAGTCTATCTTAGGTGTAAAAATGGTGAACTCATGTGAAATTAACTTAGCCTAATCAACAAATCAAAACCGTAAGTGATTTTCACACCAATGATACCCAAAACTATGTAATGTATTTCGAGATTTTTATAGAATGTGCAAACCCATTGATCTTCGACTTAACTCCCTCAAAATCTCACATATAGCAATTACACTCTCAATTATTTTGAAGAAATTAGTGCTCATTTGTAGCGAAGCATCAATGTTCAAGCAAATGGCCTGGCACTTCGGTTTTATGTGCCTATAATATTTTTAGGCTTTTTTCATTGAAAATGGTGTTTTTTCACATAAAGACCTTGTCTTTCGAAGCCAGATACCATTGCTTAATATATAACAATTTAAACTGAAAAATAATTTTTTAAATCCGGACAATGGTTCTTACATGCGCAACGTTTTATTCTCTCATTTTTTACGTTTGGTTCATTTTTAAAGAAAAATTATGATGAAAACACTATGATCGACATATGACATGAAAGTGCATTACTCAAATAAGCTCGTGCTCATGTGCATTAAAGGAGACAATGAGTCAAGCATGTAGCAAGTTGTCATCAAATCACATTTTAATGACTCCACACATTATAAAGTACATAAATGTAGTGATATCACGTCTCAAAACACTACAAAATAGTCACGTAGATATGGAATGAATGGGTGACTCGGACATCTTTAATGCTCATCCACATAAAGTGTAAAAAAAATACAAAACTCTTTTTGGAGTTTTCAAAATTTTTATCAGAAATAATATCTTTTTGCCTTTTTCACTTTTTCTTAAAGAGAAACCGAAAATCTTTTTGTATTTTTCAAATTTTTTCAGGAAAAACAAAATTCATTTTGGATTTTTCAAAAAAATATTTCAAAATGAAAAATATAAGTTTAATGATAGTACACACTAGCAATAGGGATATAAGATATGAGCATGAAAAAACCCTATTCTAGTAAGCAAGTCGTAACCTCAATTATTAGGCCCGGAGGAGCTCTCCAAAGGACATGATATCCTCTGAAAAACCACCATTAAAATTTGTGAAGTCTTAACTAAATACTCTACTTGCTCTTGAAAACTCTCAAAATCTCTCAAGTGTGGTGCGGGAGCATAAAGAATAGGGGTGAAAATTTTAGAAACGACACGAAAAAATGATACGGAACGACACGATATGTCGTGTTCGTGTCGTGTTTTTTTACATGAAATCGTGTCGTGTTATCGTGTTTTTTAGGTGTGAAATTTAAAAAATTCTGATATTCGTTTCGTGTCATGCCGTGTTATTTTGTATTCGTGTCGTGTTCATGTCAACTAAAAAAAATAATTCATGTCGTGTCGTGTTCGTGTCTGAAAAACCCTTGTCATGTCGTGTCGGGTCGGGCCGAAACACGACCCGTTGACCCGAATTACCACCCCTAATAAAGAATAACATGTGTGGGAGTGCATGCGAGAACTCGTGTACGAGAAAATCGGAGAACATACCTATAAGACACTCTCCCTAACTTAAAACAAAACTCTCTAAGGTTACCTCTTTGTTTGC
Source organism: Sambucus nigra (assembly GCA_949130495.1). Lineage (NCBI taxonomy): Eukaryota > Viridiplantae > Streptophyta > Magnoliopsida > Dipsacales > Adoxaceae > Sambucus > Sambucus nigra. Next base: position 351,198,621 of record OX422221.1, read on the forward strand.
AATGAGAACAAACATACATGGGCTTCAAAATTTTCACGAGTCTCCAATAAGGCTTGAAGATCTCTTGTAAGACTAGCCATGGCGTTGGTCAAATCAGTCTTTTCCTGGACTAAAATGATCAACTACTCACATAAAGAAACCTTCACCTTATCGAGTTGACACACTGATGACTCTCTCAAAACTTTCACATATTTCTCCAAATTTAACACCCTTTAAGACAAATCTTTATTTTTGTTTTTAATTTTCAAAGTCTCGATGTAAAGATCACTAAACGCCTTTTGGAGACCACCTTCTCCCTCACTCAAAATCTCATCCCCAAACCCATTATCTACCGAATGAATCGAAACATCATTGAGGCTCTCACGTTTAGATATGTCATCATCAGCGTGGGACAAATTAGAAGTGCTAATGTGACTTGTCATAAACGCAACACATGGTTCATGTGGTGATTCTCCCCCTTAATCAATCGACTCCATGTCATTATCTCTAAGAGTGTCTTTATTCACAACTTTCTTTCCCTTTCTCTTTAGCCTAGTGGAACACTTATGTGCCTTGTGCCCTTTACCCTCACATTCATAACACCTAATCTCCTCCTCTTTCTCTCCCCCGATTGTGCCCTCATTTTTATTTTTATTTTTCTCAAAAATCTTTTCTTTGGAAGAATTTTATTTGGAAAATTTGAGAAACTTTTTGATTTTTTTTGCAAAAAGAGCCAGGTCATCAAAATCAAGATCAATCTCAAATTTAGACTCACAAACTTTTTATTTCTTCTTTTTCTTAGTTTTAGTCTTTAAAGAAATACCTACTTCCTTAGGTTTAATGGAATTTAGGAACATATCTATCTCATATGTTTGAAGATCGCCTATAAATTCTTTTAATCCAATAGTGTCTAGGATCCCTGACGAATTAAGCATGGTGACTTTAGGAATAAAGCGAGCAGGGAGTGATCTCATAGTATTTTTCACAACTCTATCTTTGGATTTTTCTCATTTAAATTAAAACTAAAATTAACAATATCTGATAAATGCGCATAAAACTCATCGAATGACTCACACTCTAGCGTAGTGATGGTCTCACATTGGGTGGTCAAATTTTGAAGCTTTGACGCTTTTACAGCGTTGGTACCCTTGCGAGTGAGATGGAGGGTATCCCATGCTTCCTTAGACGTGGTGCAAATCATTATGTGATAGAACTCGCCAGGAGTGACGGCTCCAAAAATACCATTAAGTCCACGAGAATTAAAATTACTTCACTTAAATTCCTCATCAGTCCATGAAGAAACGGGTTTAGGGCCAACAACATTATCAACAGTGATAGTGAAAGGAGTCCACGTTCTTTCACAAACTAACCGGACTCGATCATCCATGGCTTTTAAGGCAGACCTCATCCTAGTTTTCCAGTAAGTATAATTGGTACCATCAAAGATGGACAATCGATTATACAAATTCTCCATTAAAATACATCTTTTTAAAGATTAATAATTAATAAAAAAAATGATATCAAAGAAAAAATAATTTTGCTAAAAAAAGGATCACACAGTATTTTTGTGCAACCGACTCTGATACCAATTTGAGAGTGCACTATCATGATCTTAATGGAAGAATTTATATAATTTAATGTCCAGCAAACAAAAATCCAAATTTTATCTTTTTGCCCTAAGACATACATCTAGGTAATAAAACAAATAAAGTAAATCATGCAATCAACAAAGGCAAAGTTTGAGGAAAAATACCTTATGGGCAAAACCATTTATTTCAACACTATAGAAATAATACAAGACAGTCGACTTATAATACTATTTGGTACTAGCCACAAGTATAACACACTATTCTTCGTAAATCTCTAAAGAATATTACCCAATCGAAAGCAACCCACAAATGGCGTTCCACCCTTAGTATCAACCAATCAGCCTTTGTTTTCAGCAGTGATCCCCTCGAGTATCATAATGTCAGCAGTAGAGATGATCTCGCCATAAGAGTAGTGTATGCAATGATAAAAAACTATCTAGGTCCTAAAAGGACTCACAAAAATCTATTTGGGGATGAGTTTTGCGAATCAAAAGTATTTTCTAAACATAAAAGTGTGAAAACTTTTGCAACAGGTATGCAAAAGTCGTTTTGGAATTTTTTTAGAAAAAATAAACCCAAAACATATATTTATACGGCGAACGCAAATTTTGAGACAACATCACTCATTCGAACGAGAATAACATCTCGTTTGAACAAAAGCAAGTTCGTTTGAACGATATAGCTTCAAATGATGCAAAACAGTACGCCCTCGTTATATGCACGTTAGATGTAGAGATCAAAAGAGCTTCGAACGAAAGTGACATCTCATTCGAATGAGAATTCCTTATTGTTTAAACGAGGCCAACGAATTTTGAAAAAAATTTAAACTTAAAAAATGCCTCGATTTTTAAACTAAAAAAATCCCATTTCAGTTTTAATAAAAATAAAAATCCCAAAATAAATTCAATGAATAAATTTAAATTTCTAAAATCTTTATACCTTCATAAAGTGAAGAACCATTGAACTTGGAGATGTTGGAGATTCGGTTCTTCGTGACGGCTCGAATCGAATTGTAATGGGATACGCCAAACTAAATGTAAGACTAAGCTATTGGCAATGACATAAAATATGCTTTTACATTTGTCCACACTCTCGATTGTGCATCGAAATGTATTCACCAACTGTATAGGTTAAATTACAAAGTTGTATACCAATTGTGCAAATTTAACACCAAAATCGAACCTCATAGCCAAGCTTTCTTTGGTAAAATATAAGTAACCCATACCCAAATTATGAAAGAAAAAATACATATAAAATAAAAAACCTATTTTAAAAAGCCAAGCCCAATAACTATGCCCAAAATCTTAAAACCTAATAGATGGTGGAGAGAGAGAGATAAATATATTAATAATACACGCACCATCCCACAAAAAAATAATAATTACATATGCAAACCCTAAAAGCATATAATATAAGCCCAACACCCGAGTCCTCCCAAAAAAAATCAAAAGTTTAAGAGAGAGAGTGAGAGAAGTTGGGTAGTGTAGTATATCTACTAGATGAATCCTTGTGGTGATGAGATGACAAACCCTAAATAAGAAATTTAGATAAATCAGAAACCTAAAAATTAAATTAAATAGATAACGAGTTTGTAATCCCTAAACAAAGTTGTCTTTAGTACTCGACCCCAAGCGTGATTAGTTAAGGTCTGTGGGTGATGTGTAAGTTGGATTAATTGTTATACAGATTTAGACTTTAGTTTTATTTCTAAAGATTTTTTTGTATGGGTCCTCTCAATTGACCATATCTAAAAAGTGACAAAAGAAGGCAATACTCTCTCTCTCTCTCTCTCTCTCTCTCATTCAACCTTTTTTTTTTTGAAATTATCTTTCATACAACCTTAGGATACCTTTCACATGACATAAAATTACTCTCCCCTTTCATGTAGCCAAGTTTGAAGTAACAAAAGAAGGTAAGGGTGGTTGATTTTTTACTATTTTCTTACTTCTAACATAAAAACATATTTATAGACATATGGAAAGAGAAATGCACACTTTGAATAATTATGCATGTACATTAAGATCTATATCATGGTATAATTTAATGATAACAATAATATATTGTCCAATAATTGAACAATGTATATGTAACAATGTCATGTTATTTACCATTAGTTTTTAAATACATTTCTTGTTATTATAATATAACAATTTACATATTTAAAAAGAATTATTTATGTTACGATATGTATGATATACGTTGTTTAGTATAACATAACAAACACACATAATTATTTATTAAAGATATAATACAATAATATTATTTAGTTATATAATAACTTAAAACTATTTAAAAATGATTGATATTAGAATATATCAGTGTCATGTCATTCAATCATTAATTTTGTTATATAACTTTTTTTTATAATACGTGATAGATGTCATAAGAAATTCAATCAAATTAAATTATATTCGTTTTGTTCACAATTTTTGTGTGTTATATTATAGTAAACAAATGACATTAATATAATATGCCATTAGCCATCATATGAAACCCTGCGTTAGAACTTAAGTCTGGAGTGTACCAAACAACCAAAAAAGGAGTTGTATGACAAAAAAAATTAGCCTAGAGCGAGGTACAACATGCCAATATGTTCGAAAATGAAAATAATTGGGGCAATTATGTCATGCCAAGATCATATTATTGTGCAAAACATGAAAAAAGTTTGATGTCTTTGAGACATCAAACTATTTGAAGTCTTGAATTCTGATTGGTCAATAGTGTTGGTGGAGACTCACATCAATTATGAAAATGGGTCCGCATCAGCGACATTGACCAATCAGATTCTAAGATATCAAATAGTTTGATTTCTCAAAGACATCAAATTTCTATCCACAAAACATCCTAGGGAACTTTAGCATAGGGATCGCATACAGTAATTTAAACGTGGTTCAATTGCGCATACATAACAGCGACCGTGAGGGGATAGAGACATCTCACACCTGTGAATCTTAAGGAAGAAAGTATAATAAAATAAAAACATACTAAACCCAAGGTAGCAGATGGCTAGATAGGTAGTGGTTGCTTTGAAGTACGAGATCTGTCAGAGGTATTACCTTTTTGTGGTTGTTAAAATAGCGAGATTTAATCTTTTTATCAACAAAAATGATATTCTTGCCTAAATTTCTCACCACCTTTCCTTATCAATTGGATTTAATGCTTGTATCTTTGACCGAAAAGTCAAAGGTACAAGCGTGTTAAAACAATTCGGTGAGAAATGTATGTAATTGTATCACTTATCTTTTATTAAAAAGGAAAGTAAGATACGATAAAAAGATTTTTAAAGTATCTTTGAATTAAAGTAAAAATGTGAACCATCATATATTTAGCACATGTGAACCATTATATATATATATATATGAGAGAGAGAGAGAGAGAGAGAGAGAGAGAGAGGAAAAGAGAATGGATAAAGAGAAATACGAAGTTATTAACCTAACTTTAAATAATGAATGAAATAATGGTTCAGTTGCAATTTCTTATTTTTAAAGGGATGAATATGTCCAAGTCGCAATAATATGTTTAATATATTTGTATAAGAGAATTCCAAGCGCGTAAGTGAAATTTTTTGGTTGGTACGGTATATATGTGGTACCAGCCCAAAAAATAAATTGCAGTGCATATATGGTATAGTTAAATAACAAAATGTACATACAATTATTAAATGAAAACCTATGTGACTCGCACTCTCTCATAGAGCAGATCCCACCCCATTCTCATTGATATCCACTGGTGAAGACATCCTTATGACTAACACCATTGCCAATGTCAACTCCTTAAATCCGTGAATTCAAATATGTACCACTGGAACCTTCTCTTTTTGATTGTACACACCGTTACCCTTCTTCGCCTACCAACCCTAATCTCCACCTTCCACCCCCGTAGACCTTTCTGTTAGCATACACAATAAACATATATGTAATTTCTTTTCTAAATATCATTGGTGGGGCAATTGACCCCAGGACCGAATTTCCTCTTCTTTCCATCCAGCTACTATTCACCAATATCCTCTCCTATTTGAAATTTAGTTTAGGGTTTTAATCGTAATAACAACTTAGAACTCGTTTAATGCATGATATAATGAGGTGGAATAGGATAAGAGTTATCACATTCCAATGGGATAAAATAATTCCACCTCTTAGGTGGGATGGTTTTATCCCTCACATAGTGGGATAAGAGGTTTTCTTGAGATTACTCATCTCACTTGAAATCCTATCCCATCAAATACCAAACTTGTTATGAGATAACTTATCCCACTTGCAATCCTTTCCTATTTAATATCAAACATGGGACATGATGCTCATCAAACGAGGCCTTAATAAAAACCCTAATACTAACAACGGATCACCATGTGTTAAGTTGATGGAGATTTATAACCTTAAATCACACGTGGTTTGAGTCTTTGAATAACACATGGCTAAAAATCTTAAATCTCACATGGTTCTCAAACTAAAATTACACATGGGAACTTGAAGTCCTCTCTGCAATCCATATTTTGTGAGCTTTGTCAATGCATGGCTATTTGTTCATTGTTGTTCATTGCTGTTCATTGTTGTTCATAGGGTAATGGGTATGTTCGTGGTGGGCGAGGGGACTTTAATAGTTTATTTACAACACATTTTTAATTCAATAATTAATTGATACCAAGTATTTTGAAATAACTGCTAAGTAAATGCTTGTTTATTATATGACACCAAATGATAGGATAACATGCAATTTTTGCCAACCTTTTATTGCATGAGTTGACATTCCTGAACTTAAGGCACTTAATGGATTATATATTAAAAAAAACATTTAGATTTTTTTTTTTGTAAATGAACTTGAAATCTAAGATTATGGTCTTCTTTGCTCTAAAAATTATAATGAGGACATGTTTAAAGGACCCTATCATTTCTTCTTTTGTGATTGTCACATTTGACTTATATTGAAGTTGGAGGGGATTTTCCCTATTTTACATAAAAGATATTTATCACGTGACTATTAAGAAAATCTCAATTAAAATTAATATTTCAAATAATAATCATAAGAAGTGATTAGTAATTAATGATGTCGTTAAACATATCTAGGGACGAAAAAAGGACAACGCAATCAAGGACAACATAATTTAAAGAGGCCGTTGGTTTAATTTTTAGGAGGTTTAAAATTGGGAGATCTATATAAAGCTATTTTTAAGAACACCATAATATTAATCACTGATACATTATTGATTAAATTTTCACATATAATTGTTCTTAATAAAAGGATATTGGATCTTTATGATTATCACATATAAGCCTTATGTGAAACATAAATGTTATTAAAATAACATACCTCCATAATTGTCATAACTAGAAAGATTGATGGAGCAATCAATCTTAACGATGTTCGATCGGGTTAAGTTTCAAAACATGGAACATACTCCAATTTCAACGCATTCCAATAGTTAGATCTCCCTTATGGACAAAACACTAATTCAAAATTTGCTCGACTTGATAATTTAGATTTTTCTCCCTTTCCTATAATTTCATTGTGTTGGCTTTCTAGAGTGTCTGAATGATGAAAATCAACCACTTATTTATAAGGAGGGACATGACTTAATTCTCCAACAATCACTTAATATCAACTGTCCATCAAGGTAGATGCCCAAGAATCTTTTTGACTCTTGGTATTTGGAGTACCCTTTCATTAATCAAATTGGCTCTTAGTATTAATATATTTATGGAGCACGTAATGGAGAATTATTTAAAATAATTCAAACAAGCTATTTTCGTAGTATAGAGAATAGATAAGAGAGGAGTGTTGTGTTATATTAAGCGATACTTAAACTTCATCGAGGTTTAAAAATATGATAGTTTGGGTGCGTTGTAACCGTGTCTCCGGTGTAAATGGTGAAATGTTTGTGATACTCGATGGAGGGATGAGTAGAAGTGATGTGAGATGTTATATGCATATAGGTATATATAGTATGCATTTATAAGTTTAAATGAATAAAAAGTTTAATGGTAGTTGTCAACGAGTTTGGGTTAGTTATTGAAAGAAAATATAAGGTGTCATTAATGCGAGGGGAAATGATGTTTAATTATTAGCTATATTATACTAGATACAAAATTATTACTTGAGTTATATCATTCGGTAGAGATGCGCTATTAGCCTTAAGAAATGGTAGTGTGAGTCTACAAATATAGGACACTCCTTGTATAGTATGTCAAATAAGTTACAAAAATATATATGCATAACTATTCACACATGTTTTTCAAGTATCTTCTCACATCAAAAGAAAGTTTTGGTGACATTGTATTTTTGTAGGAGGCAACTACGAAGTTACCATCAGATAAGCCAGTGTCACGCAGAGATGCTGAGGGAGTTATAGGTGCAAAGCTGAGGAATGATCCAAACCTAACCACTCGTCCGGGGGGTGTAGCGGCCTCTTTGGCTGCAACTGGAAGGCTTAATAAGAAAAACCAAAATAGTTGATGTGCACAACATGTCATATGAACCCTCCCACATCTCTCTCTCTCTCTCTCTCTCTATATATATATATATATATATATATATATATATATATATATATATATATATATGCATATATGCGTGTGTGTGTGTGTGTTGTATTAAGATGATTTCATCATTTAAGTAGTTTCTAATTATATCCAAGAATATCTATGAATAAATACATGTGGGGGCTGATGTAGATTATGATAGTAATGTAAATTTATTGTCATGATTATCGCAATATAGCCACCATCCCCGAAATAAAACTTTTCCCAACTTTATTTTAGATGTTAAAACTTGTACCTTATCTTCCTTATTCTCTACTAGCTAAAGACAATTGCAACACATCTTTGATAGGAAAAAAACTATAATTCCTGTTTGATATCAATTTTGGTTTTTCTTTACTTTCAAAATCACATATATGGGTTTTGTAATCATTGATATAGAATTTTGTTGGTTTAATTTAGATATTGTGATTAAAGCTCACACGAGAGAGTTTTATGGAGAAATTGAAGAATAAAATCATAATTTAATTTTACTCTACTACTCAAAATGAAATTGTTACCTCATACAATTATGAAAATATGAACCGCATACTTTGGAATCCAAATATATACTGCACATAAAAATAAACAACATTACCTCAATTATTTATAAATTCTGTAGTAGACGATTCTTGGGTTGTCTCGTGAACTAGGTCATTTTCTTTAAGAAGTTTTGCGACTCTACTGTCTCTGTGCATTTAGTATACAATTACTTCATCCTTAGGATAAAAAAAACCTCATAATTAACTTTGTCTCAAAAAACTATGCACGGTAGTAATCTGGTATACTAACACTTTTGTCATACTTGTTTGGATTATGGGGAAAAAATTGTTCTTGAAATCCACTCTGCACTGAAATGGTTTCATCTGTTCTTTTTTGCTACTACTGAAATGGGAGTTTTATAAGAGTTGGGAGACTACTACCTTTAAAGGTGGAAGAAATTAAGGCTGAAAAATCAGAAGTAGTAGAAAGGAATTTAATTTAATGAAGATTTTTTCCCAAAAGGTTTGCCTCACTCATGCCTCCACTTTCCCATAAATATCCACTATTTTTTTAAATACATCAGCAAAACAAATTTAATTCTCAATACCTCATCCAAAATATTACTATGTAATCATCAGTTAAAATATTGAAAAATAAAAATAGAAATAAAATAAGAGTAGAAAAATGTCATTGGTTTGGTCTTATAATGAAGGTTAATTTACAAAAATTCGTTGATACAAGGAGAAATAGTATCATGTGTGGAGGGCACCACATGTCCATACTTATCATAAATAAGGACACGATACATGTGAAATAGGTGTCCCACATGTATCCCACTATACATACAAGAATTTTAAATGCACATACGTATCGAGTCATTGTTTGTCTGGAAAATGGATAAATGGTGCCCTCCACACATGATACTATTTCTCTGATGCATGGGATCTTAGTAAAAGATTTGTATATAAACTTTAACTCATTTAACCAAGTGAAACAAACTATTTGTCACTAAGCTCGTTTATCGATAATTAATACTTATAAGGAAAAAGTACTCTATGCATTTGTTTTACACATTCTTGGATAAAACTTCTACATGTGAACTAGACCCTATATTCTAAAAAAAATAATATTTAAATTTACCCACATCAAAATCATCTTTGTTGCTATGCATCAAACAACGATCAAAGATTAAATTGACGATGAAGTTAACATAAATTTCGAATCAACCTTTCTTCATTAATCAAACAAGTCATTTCATGAACATACGATGACACAAAAACTTTATATTTTCATATTCATTCAATCATATATGATGTAACATAATACGGATATTGCAAAACATAAATAACATACCTAATGAAAATATGTGAAATATTTGTGTCTAATATGGCATCAGTATTTCAAGTTTTACTCAATTTAATTATTATATTTTTCATAATCTATTTGAAAATACATCAATTAGTAATAAACATATGTCAAAAAAGAAAACTTACATTAACAAGGATATAAACAAAAATTTATTTATGCGATATTTAACGAGAGTAAATTGAACGAATGAGGCATTATACCTAAGTGAATTTTTCAAATGAAATTTCACAATCTCGTAGAGAAACTTATATTTTAAAATATCTTAGAAAGAGTATCTTATAAATTTCTTCAATGTGAATGCAAAATGCCACACATTTCATATCTCACACCTTCCAATCGTTTTTCGAAGTATTGAATCACTGCAAAGTTCTCAATGCCAAGTCACATAGTGTGAAATATTCCCTAACTTTGAAATCTTTGAAGATCTATCATTATCATGACCAATCCAATAACTCAGTTGAATATTAGTCACATTTGAACTCATACGATGCCATAAGGGGAAAGCTACTTAAAACAACTCAAAGTGGTATGCCCCCAAATATTGATCAACAATGAGTTTAATCATATTTTTAATAGTGATGATTACGCCAAGTGATGCACTTCAATGGTTTTCACATACGCATAAAAAAAAAAGTTACATTAAAAACTCGTAAAAATTATAACTATAATATAAACAACGTTATGGAGAAGTTTGATTCCTAAAGGGTGTTGCTAAGGGCGCTGCAATGTTTACTCCGAGATAGCACAAGACAATTTAAAAATATTTTTCCTAAAGGCCACCACATAATATAAATATTTTTTACGCTTCATTTAGGTTCCCACTTTCATTTTCCCTCCCAAACAATTCTCTTTCTACCCAAGTTGCTCTCAACTATTGTCTCACTAACAAGTTACCATTAAAGCTAAACTTTACCAATAATCTTCACCAATAAGTTACCATTAAAGCTAAAATTCACCAACAACATAATAACTAGGGTTTGAAGTCATCAAAGTTACAAAAACTAATGCAAGGTGTGTTAATGGGTGTGAAACCACTAAAACAAATGAAACTACCCCAAGTAATATGCTTGAGGTCATTTTTTTTGCCCAATTTTTTTATGTATCTTTGACAATTGAAAAAATTTAAGAAGAGTTAATAAAATTTTAGTGGTTCGGTATTGGGGCCCCGAGCAACCGCGATCAGTTAGAACATTAATTATAATCACCATGTCCGATGTACCTTCCCGAGCAAGCGCGATCGATTAAAACATTAATTATAATCACCATATTCGACGTACCTTCGGTGACATGAAAGGGATGTTTACATTTGGGTTGTGAGAGGGGAGGGGAGTATCGGGACCATCATAGGAAGAAGTGTGAGAACGAATCAGGAACTCAGGGTGAGAAGAATATGAAGAAAGATATGGCGACTAGAAAGTGAAATTTCCCGTTTACGTTGAAGGGCCTTCCACTTGATAGTGGGATCATGATGTCATATGTTATAAGTGAAATTCATAATTACCAGTTGCCCAAAATATTAATTGGGCATCCATACATCGGGCATCTTACTTTAGAGGAGAGAAACATCGTTAAAGAGATGTCATTGACTCGGGTGAAGTCAGACGCCATTCTAATGATGATAAAATGTTGGAATGTAGGTAATGTGTCAACGATGAAGACAATCTACAATGCGAAGGGAAAGCTAAGTATTGGAGAATGAAAAGGTATAACGACGATGCAATAGTTAATGAAATTAATTGTCGACAAGCATTATTTATATTGGTATCTCGCATGAATGAGTCTACGATAGAGGTGGAAGATATATTCTGGGCTCATCCGAAATCCATTCAACTGTCAAAGTATTTTTCCTCAGTTGTGATTATCGATTTCACTTACATGACAAACCATTAAAAGATACTGTTGTTTGAGATGGTAGGTGTAACCTCTTGTTGAGGGATATTCAAGATTGTGTTTTCCTTTTTAGTTGAAGAGAAAGAAGAGAACTATCGGTGGACTTTGGGTTCGTTAAAAATTCTATTCGATCCATTTGCATTGCCTATTATCTTCATCACCAATCGGGAGTACACATGCATCAATGTATTGCGGGTGGTGTTCCCCGAGGTTAGATACATGGTGCGCACTTTCCACAGTTGTCACAATGTGGAAAACCATGATCGTAAAGGGATTCACGATGAGGATTCACCAAAAAATTATTCAAAGATTGAGTCTATTTAGTTAAATCCCCACCGGATAGCGATTTAAACGAATCTTAGTTGTTATTCCATGAGGATTAGGTAGTATACCCCAACACTCTAAACTACATGACTATGCATGGTATAACTTGAAGGAGACCTTTATTTATTCAGGGATTAATATGATAAAACACTATGGCAATCGAACTATAAACATGTGTGAAGGTGCTCACGATAAGCTTAAGAAACACATGGAGAGTTTTCAACTACCTTTTGACAAGGTGTTTGACGGCATGCACAATTACATTGAATTATAGGTTATGGAAATTAAGAAGGAGTTCAATGATTTCTTACATAAAATCAAGCACTCACATAATATTCCTTTATTGAACAAATTCAAAGGTCGGGTTTTGCATTATGCAATTGACTTAATTCTTGAGGAGCTAAATATTTGTGACAATGTTGGCATGGATTTTAAATCGTGCCTCCATGTCGTGCGCAAGGTTTATGCATTACCTTGTGCTCATGAGTTGGTTATCTATCAAATTGAGGGTCGGGATATACTTTAGGGGGATTTAATTGGTTATTGGAGAAAATTATTTATGGTGGCTAATTTCCCAAGTATCATATGGTTGATTATGATCCATAAATGACATTATTCAAATAAAGGTGGGAAAGGTCAACTATATATAACAAAAGGACACGTTACATAAGTTAAAAGACATAGGGTGTCTCACCATTGCGAGGCTATTTGAATCGTTCATGCTGAAGTAAGGGAAGGATCGAAGACCAACCAACCGTGAGCAAACGCACAAGATGTTAAGGAAAAATGATCCCTCTACCTTCGAACATGTCATGGAATCATTCGAGATGGAACACCGTGTTGTCTAGAGACCTAGAAAGAACATTGATTTTATAAAGTTCATGCACCTAGCCCAGTGGTACCCTAAGTACACACCCACATACACTAAGTACCTAAAAGAGATAGCCGAGTTTCATAGAGCTTTTGCAGAAGATATTATGGATATGGAAGCTGATGTAAATTGTGGCTTCAGATGCGTGTCCAACTGTCCAAGGATGGGGTACGAAAGTGATGAATGGAGAAGTGTGAGAGCGGATATGATGGACAAAGTCCTTAAAAATAATGATTATTACGTGCACTATTTTGGGATGGTTTTTCAGAGACTATGCTAAATTTGTTAGAAAATTCCACTAGCATGTGTCGTCTTAAGTCTTGGATGATCATGTCAAAGTGTGGTTACCTTATCGCCAAGACTTACAACTCTTTGTGTGTGTGTCCTCATATCACCATGACACAATTCTACCCATGAGAAGTGAGCGACCAAAATTTCTAATGTTCGTGCAGATTACTCATGATTTTGTTATATTGAAGTTGAAATATGGTCATCCATTGCCATCGGTTGCAATTAACTGTCACAGTTATTCCTTATCTGAAGCCATGTCTTAGATCGACATTTATGTTGACGAGAGAGAGGAAAATTTATAAGATTTGCCTGAAGGATGTAGCAACAAGTGATCATCATATAAAAATCAACTAGTGAGGGATATATTATCTTTTTTGTACATATGTCTCTAAATGTGTAGGCAGTTTGTGATGGATATATTGTCTTTTTTATACACATCAATATATGGTAGGTAGTGAGGGTTATGTCAATACCAACACTAAGTTGTATATTAATATCATTTGTAAAGTTATTAAAACTATGTATCGATATCAATTTTTAAAATACTCGATTGTATTTTAATATCATGTGCACTAATGTATATCAACTTGTAGGTAGGTAGCTTGTGTGAATTTCAATATAAATATCAATACTTAACTTGCTTGTTATTCAAGTTGGTTTTTGTTTGCTTTTGTAATGTATTTCTTGTGTAGTTTGAAAATTCACAATCCATATGGAATGAAATAACTGATGTCAAAGTTTTTTATTGAAATAACTGGTATCAACATTCATTCGAGATATATATGCAAAATAGGTGGCTCTTATTCGGTACATATGTCACGAATGAAACTGCCTCCTATAGTGGAAAAGGTGTCTGTCAGAGATGAATGCTCTGAACCAAACATTGTTATGAATGGTTCGAGGTCTCTATTCTAAGTAAAGCATTCTGGATCGTGATATATATGTGAACCATACACATGTATAAAAGTAAATTACAAAATAAAATATTGTGATGGGACATTACAAGGGTAACAAATTAAATTACATCAATCATACACACGCAAGGTTGTTAAGTGACATACTAAGCATGCAAGATTAGACCATCATAGTAAATTACAAAAGTACGAAAATTCAGCCCAATGGAGGATAACACCAACTTCCCATATTACACCATCATAGTAAGCATCAACCATTATAGTAAACTTTTGTAATGTATTTCTTATGTAGTTTTAAAATTCATAATCCATATGGAATGAAATAACTGATATCAAAGTTTTTTATTGAAATAAATTATATCAACCTTCATTCGGGATATATATACCGCAATAGGTGGCTCTTATTCGGTACATATATCACGAATGAAACCGCCTCCTATAGTATAAAAGGTGTATATGAGGGATTAATGACCCCAACCAAACATTGGTATGAATGGTTTGGGGTCTCTATACCGAGTAAATCATTCTAGATTGTGATATATATATACTGAATCATACACATGTATAAAAGAAAATTATAAAAGTACAAGATTTTGAAGGGACATTACAAACATAAAAAAGCAAATTACACAAATCATATACATGAAAGGTTATGAAGGGACTCACTAAACATGAAAAATTACACCATCATAGTAAATTACACCATCATAGTAAATTAAAACAGTACACAAATTCTATACAATGGAAGATTATACCAAGTTCCAAGACTACACGATCATAGTGAACATCAACCATCATAGTAAACATCAACCAACGAAAACAACTTCTAAGTTCCAAATTATAATATTTCAATCAACCTACAAATTTCATCTTCTTTTTATTTTCTTTGATTTTCTTTTTGCTCCTTCATCCTCCGTTGACTTCTTTTTCCCCTTATCATTATCTTTTCCATGCTTCTTTTCCTTTTTCTTCCTCTTCTCCTTAGTGTTAAACTAGCGACCCGCCCCAACTACTACCGCAAGTATTTGGTATGATTTTTTATCCCTCCCAAGAAATGTAGTCGCATATGTCATAAAGTCTTCTTCAATGTTATTCCCTAACAGCTCCATTGCTACGCGCACTTTATACGCCTATATGAGAATTCATGAAATTATGAAAATTATAAGAAATTTAATCCTTACTAGTGATGTTTTTCATGATTTAGACTGACGATATACGAGGTTCTGGACAATTGGGTGGGAATAGGTTAAGAACCACTTCATTAATCCTCGTTATAGTCCCATTGGCAAGTGACTGATACTGATTGCAAATGTTTTCATAATATGTGGTCTTACCAATTTTCTTGATACCATTTTTTGATGTCAAATTTACCACTATATCTTGCAGCTTTGTTTCCCATCTCATCTCTTAAGGGGGTGGGCTCATTTTGTACCGGGAATTTTTTGAATTCACTCATGCTATCTAAGAACTGGATAGTATGGATCGACAATGTCTAATAAAATAATGATGCCATTATAAAGATCAACCTCCGTGAATGGGTATGCGTCCCTCACATCCTTATAAGGATCCCAAATCACACACACACACACATACACACACACACACATATATACACACACACACACACACACACATACACACACACACACTTATAATTAGGATTTAAATAATCCCAAAGGTACTTGCAGAAATAATGTAAAGAACTTACATTGTCTACCAGAGATCGTCACGTTGTTCTCTGCATTTAATGAGTTGTGGGAAGGAATTATTTTGCGAGGATGATTGCAATGCCCAATGCCTAATTCTAGTCACTATATTATCGAATTCCATGTTGTGGCATTCCCCAAAACTTGTGAAGTGCATATAAGTTCAGTATTATAAGATAGTACTAAATTAGTGACTATAGACATGGATTGAGATATAAACAGATATTAAGTAATACTGATTATTTTTACCTTGTAAGAGTGAAAGACAATCGCTAATTTTCTTAACACCTGACCTTGATATACGGACAAGTTGTGTGTACAAGTAAGCAAGTATTCACATCCCCCATGCAAGTCTATCCACATTCTTCGCATCCTTCAATACTTACAAGAAATAGACCAAGTCCTTTTTTGGTGTTATCGGGGAAAATAATGCATCCGATTATGTAGAGGGTGTATTCCCTAGCACATTGGTCTTTCTCATCCTCAGTAGCATTTTAAATTTTTTCTTTTTACTTAAAATTACAAGTGATCTAATTCAACCGCATCTATAGGAGTCAATGCATTAGTCTTGCTCATTCCCACGCACTCAGTAACTAAGTCATTAGCACTAGGCAATTTATTTTCATCATCATCATGATGATGAATAGCAATCCATGGACTACATAGAAAATCACAAACTAGAGGCACTTGTAATATTTGGGCTATATCATCCAGAATAATGATCATCTCCCCAAATGGCAAGTGAAAGTTATTTGTCTTTGGATGCCATCGCTCTACGAAAGTTGAAACCAAGGGATAATCAATATATCGATGGATATATTTGATTAAGCCAATAATTTTGTCCTCTCCACCCTTTCCCGCACACCTTTACTCGACTATTTTAGAGGCCATTCATTTCTCTTATTCCAGTGAATTACACATAACAATGACCTTCTTTCAACCTAAAATACAAAAAGACAAAAATCATTATAACCCGACCAAATATCATATATTTTTATAAGTTAAATTTACAAATATCATAAATTTACATGAAAAGTGAAATTTACAAATATGATCACCACTGATCCTGTCCATACACCATAGGAAACATGGTCCTTGAAATGCTTTATGAGTCTAAGTTCTTATTGACCCTCGTAATCATGGTCGATGAGACATCATATGTTACCTTCTTCTTATTGTATTTAGCAGGTGAATTCTTCTATATTCTTATAGGATTACTCGATGCTCCATAATTTGTATGGCTACGCTTAGCTTCAACATCATGTACAACATTATCATGATGTGCTTCATGTGCAACATCTTAGGACGCGTTTGATCTAACAGTACATGATATTGCCTGAATCTCTTCTCGTCGATTCCTCTCATAAGTAGTAACCGATTTCCTTTTCGAATGAGAGTAGGTTACAAGTTTATCCATATATAACCTACATTAAAACATAATATATAACATAACTAATTAGGTAAATAACTAGCAGAAGTCATAAGTAAATAAACATACGGAGTTAATATACATGAATAACTGGGTAAATAAACATACGGAGTTAACGTACATAAAAACTAACATGATTCATTGGTATATTTATAAACATATATGAATAACTAAATATATATGAATATAATTTTCCTTACATATAGTGGAAATGAGTATCAATATAAATATCATGTTGTCGATATGAGTGTCAATATAAATATCATATTGCGGAAATCAAACTTCATTTGGGATATATATCGACAACATGATATTTATATTGATACTCATATTGAGGAAATCATATTGCGAAAATCAAACTTCATTTGGGATATATATGCCAAAATAGGCCACCCTGACTCGATACATATATCAAAAATGAAACTGCTGCCTATAATGATTAAATGTGTGGATGAATGCCTCGAAACAAACGTTTTTATGAATGGTTCGGGGCATCTATACCGAGCAATTCTGTTATTGTTTATGATATATATATCAAACCAATCATCCCACTACTTAGTTTAAATTGCCATATTACTAACGATTAAGGGATAACAATTCGGGGTCATAACCCTGAATAATACCAAGTTGTCATGCCTTTTTGATTCGTTAGAAATAACACGTATTAAACCCAAAAACTCATTAGGTTCATACCGATCTAAGCCCTAGAAAATAAAATGTAATGGTTTGTTGGTTTCATACCGAATGAAACTAATTTGTAGGGTTAACATATGAAAATCGCGATTCTAGGGTTTAATGTTTCTCAAACTAATAATTACAATATGTCAAACATTACTCTGGTTTTAATGGTTCATTTTTAATTAATAAGAACGTTTTAAACTTTATTAGGGTTTTAAACATTTTTTGGGTTTTATATTCATTATTAACAAGGTTTTAAACATGATCAAATATGTTAAACCCCTAGTTTTTTGGTGTGTATGATGTTGAGTACCAACCTCATTGAATGGGTGTTAATGATGATTTATTGGTCCTTAAAGTTGAGAGTTTAATTTTTTTATGTTTAGATGTTAGAATTTGAGAGGTTGTGTTTAGAGAGAAGGAGGTAAAGGGAGAATATGAAAATTTTGAACTTTAGTTAGTGTGTAGCCCTTATGGTGGTATAATGAAGTAAATAATAGGTTTGTGTGGTATTTTAGAGTTAAATTATCTTGTGGTATTTTTGATCAAATAGTGGGGGCCCTTAGCTCCACCCTTACAATCAAGGATGCATCACATTTTTAGGACAAGCATTACATTCATAACAGAAGAGTTTGAAATTATATTAAAAATCACATTTGGGAAGAAAATGATTGACCATTTATATTCCAACAAGTTGGATGAAAGCAAAACAAAACTCTATCGTGGGTATAATTATCTTGCCAATGGTCACAACTCTCATAAATGAAAAATATAAAAGTGTACAACTGGAGAAGTTGAAGTCTTTACCCATTTTCCATTTCCACAACCTTTAATAATACTAGTTAATGCACACGTTGTTGTATGTGTTGTATGTGTGTCTAATGTTCGAAGTTACATTTTAAAATGGTATGTTATTAAAAGATAGCATATAGCCGTTAGATAGGAGTTGTCCTATAAATAATGAAATATCAAAATGACATGGAAATATTTAAAAGATATTGTATATACGTTAGATAGGAGAGATCCTTTAAATAATGAAATACCAAAATGACATGTAAATATTTAAATATAAAACCAACTGACCTGTGCAAGATTAAATTATCGAAACGCAGTGCTCATGTGATCAATGTTTGAAACTATCATTCAGCATAATTAAAAGACATAAATTGGCCATTAAATAGTAGTCATTCTTGAACTAATGAAAACATGAAATAACATGGAAATATTTTAAATATATCCATGAAAAAAATCTTCGAACATAATGACAATATTTAAATCTAAAGAGAATCAACATGAAAATTTGTTAAACTAAAGTGTTTTATTAAACTATTTACTACTCGGAGAATCCTCATCCATAAATTCTTCAAGTTTATGTGTAGCTAAATGGTCCTCTCTTCGATCTATGTCCCTTGAGTTATTACATTTGAAGAAGATAGTCCTTGACATACTTGAAGAGGGTGTCTAACCTTAAACTAGTAATTACCAAACATTTTCCTTTATCTTATAATTTGAAATTATCTATACAACTAAGGTTTATAGAGATCAACATACACTATAAGGGGTGTTTGATTATTATTGTTTTTCTTTTCACGTAAAATATTATATTTTAAAAAAATTTCCATCTTTAAGTGGGCTTGATTGCTTAAATTTTACATGAAATTCTTTAGATTTACCCCAAAGACAACCTTATAACGCACATTATAAGCATCTTTAATGAAAGTTTTATTTTGGGAGGTAAAAAATCATAAGATATTTTTCAAATGCCAAAATCAAACACACTCTAAGAACATACTACATGCAAATTAATGGTGCATAATTTTAATGCAACATATGAGAATACATTTTGGGAACACCTCTTGTGCTTCATTGTGTAAGTGAACTGAATACCTTTGACCATTTTTTCAAAGTAGTCTTCATACGTGAACACACACACACACACACACACACACACACACACATATATATATATATATATATATATATATATATATATATATATATATATATATATATATATATATATACGTACGTACAATAATACAAATATGTCAAAGTTTTTTAGAAGGGCTTGAAATGTGATACTTTAACGATATCTAACACATCATCTAAAAAGTATTTTTTGATGAAAAATTTAGTTACATCTCCTAATGGGGACATTGAGATAGAAATACTATCTAGATATCACAATTGGTTTATTTACTTGAATACAAGGTGTAGGTGGTAAAAACCTATTATGACTGATTTAACACAATTAGGACAAGGAGAAAGTAAAAATCATAATAACACAACCGGGAACATATGTGGTTTAGTAATTTGACTACATCCACAGGGTGTTTCTCTCTCTTTATTAATCAAATTTTAATAAAAAATATTTCATTCCCCTTTTTCCATAGGGGGGGGGGGGGTGAGTTACAGTTATAATAACAGAAAGATAATGAGTCATGTGGGACTCCATAGCCTTGCAATTTGGTTGAGTGAATCCAACCCTGAGATACCCATTGATCAGCTTCTCTTTTTCTCTTATCTCTAAAATGTGATCTCTTATCAAGTCTGTCAAACACATGTCGACTTCTCCCATTAGGTTAGATAATTACCCCCCAATTTCCCTCAAAGCTTTTCATCCTGAATGAGGTTCAAAGATTTAGTCACATGTTGGTCTTGAAACTAGTCGACTGTGAGATTTGATCACCAATATAAGATATGGTTTAAGAGCATCAACACTTGGTTTTTCTTAAGTTTAAAAACTTCTCTTGTTCAACCCGTTAGACACAAAGGGCACGCTTATCATTTGCCCTAGTATTTCATAGGTACTCTGGTAATAGAACGTTGATGAGACTAAGAGGCAGTGATGTACGTGTTAGTCATCATCTATGGTCGCATTTCAAATGATCGCCTTATCTTGGAAGTTAAACCATGATGTTTAAACACTTCCTTACCGAAATTTTTAGAGCACATTCTCACTCTTCATTATCCAAAACATGTCGGAGTTATCTGCCTTCTTCATTCATTGTAAGTCTTCCTCCTCTCTTTTCTTCCTCATTTCTATGCAATTTTCCTTTTCATGTTTCTGTCATTTTTTCTTTCTTGGGAGATGAAAATGCTTTACCCCATCAGTGAGAACTCCCTTGATGAATTTTGGAGTCATTTCTCTATCCCTGAATAGGTAAAGATTGAATTTGGGGAGAAACCCAAGGAATAATATAATATCAAGAGTGCATATTGGATGTTCACCTAATTCATTTCTGAAGATGACCTTTCCACTGAATTAACTATTCTTAGAATTTTATGAATATTTTAACATAATTCCCGTCTAATGTACCCCTAACATTTTGAGGATAGTGAATGGGGTCAATAGAATAAATGAGGTGTAGTAAAATCAGTTAGAGATTCGAGAGATTAAATTCTACTATATGTGGGTTTGAACAAATGATAATACTTACTATTTGAAGGTGAGGAAGGTATAAAGGGTATTAGTTGTAAACTTGCCCATGTCTAATAAAGATTATTAGTCTCACGGCATTGTTGTGAATCAATGGGAACATCCACCCATTCGTAAGGGTGGTGAACCTTACAGGGGATTCAGGTACCTTACTAGAGGACATGACATAGGTTAATTATTATTTTTAGTTGTCTTCCATTATGATTGACCAAGTCCGGTATAAATATTCACTAGTGTTTTCCTTATTTGTTTCATGAAGAAGCTTCCAATAGAAAAGAGCCCAACCAAGAACACGTTAATTTTGACGAGAGGATCAAGGACTGGAAACTTAAGAGACCTTTGAGTGTTGGAGTCGGGCACCCAAAGTGAGCCTCATTGTTGCTCATCACTCGAGGACAACCTTATTGTTGTTCAACTACACCTGTACCACCACTTCATTTGTGGACTGGCTCGTAGATAAGGAGCTAGAAAACCTTGTTCTCCTAATGGTGAAAAGTCTTCAAGAGCAACCACTTCGAGCTCCTTAGAGTCTGTACTATGTAGACATCACCTCCACCCTTGATGCGGTTCTTGATAACTGAGAAAAACATATGAAACCAATAAGAATCCAACATCCCCACTTCTCTAAAAGCCTAGTCCTCTAATAGGAATGAGGTCGGGGGACCATTTGACCCCGTTAATTTAGGGGACTCCCCTGATAAATTGCAAGCCCTGCTTTCGAAGAAAAGTAAGATTTGAATCAGTCTTGATGTTGTGACACACCCTAAACCAATTATTTATAATTAAGTTTAAAAAGTCAAATTGAATAAAATCGTTACTATTTTAACTAATATTCATAAGCTAATTTACCATTTTTTCTCTTCAACCACTAGCTTCTACCCAGACATCCTAGACTTGGCAGTAGAATTTAGTGCCTAAAAATTTCAAACACATGAATATGTAAGAAAAATAACTTAATCAGTATAACACAGTAAACTGTACAAGTTAATATACGTAACCTTTAACTTAACCAACATATCTATTTTAGCAACATATTATAACATAAAATATCTCTAACCAACTGAATAAAATTAAATTAACCATAGTGACTAGTCCATCATAAAAAATATTCACCTAAACTTTACAATCACAATATATCATTTGATCATAACATAGTTCTTCCAATCCAATCCATGATCATATTACTTGCAAAACATTTCAAATACACAAAATCTATAAATTAAATCATATCAAATTCTTACCCTTTTGTACATACCTTACCTTGTATTGAGTTCTTACCACATTCTCATAAATAAAACATATCGCATCTCTAACAATTAAGCATATCATGTCACCTGTATTAAAACATTAAACATCTCTTGTCAATACCTAATAACACCTATTTGAATTAATATCCATCATTCCTTGCCTCTAAGTATATAAATATCTTTACTCCATTTAGGTAATAACACATCTTTGGATTTATATCCAACATCTCTTGCATTTACGGCTGTAATGTCTCTTTGTCATTTATGCAATAACATCTCATTGGAATAATATCCAACTTCTCTTGCCTCTACCGCTATAACATTTTTATGCCATTTAGGCAATAACATCTATTTGGATTAATATTTCAACATCTCTTGCCTATATGGCTATAAACATCTATATACCATTTAGGCGATAACATATCTTTAGGTAAAATACCCAACAAATTCGAGTTTTAATAAATTCATCTATCCACCTTTAAGGATATAAACATATCTTTATATATCAATATTTATGTTTATATCCCATCAACGACTAAACTTTCAAGGCACATAGTCCTACTTATCAAGTTTCACCAACTTTCCCAATATATTAAGCAAGAACAAAAATCAATATACTTACTAACCATAACCATAACCATAACCATAACCATAACCATAACCATAACCAAAGTTATAACCATAGTCCTAGCCATCACCATAACCATATCCATACCCATAACCATTACAATAAACCCACACTAATCATTTCGAGTTAAATGAATCATATACACAAAACAGATCATAATTGTATGACCTCAACAATATACATCACATCAACGTAATCATATATAAAATGCTACACATATAAATCGTGATAATAAACCATCACAATCTTTTATGAATTATCAATATCTACTACTCATATGCTACTGTAACACCCCGTAATTTTATTGATTTTTATATTGAAAATTAAATGGGATGAATTAAATTATATTTGGAAATTAATTTAGTAAAATAAATATTGGGGTTAATATTTATTTATATTGAATATTACTTAGCGAATAAGTAATAATAAATATAAGGAAATATTAAAATTATCGTGAGTGAGAAATACGATAGTTATGGTAAATTTAGTCAGTATGCGCATGTCAGTCGTGTCGGGATATAATTTGGAAAATAAAATATAATTTCACTTTTGATATTCCATATGATCATTTTGAGTGAGCCAGTGTGTCCAGAAGGGTCGATATTGTCAGAAAAGTCTACTCGGGTGTTAGTTTGGGTCCCGGGGCACTTTTAGGCCAAACCAGCACCCGGGAGTGTATTTTGGTCATTTGTATTTTTGGTGAAATGAAACCTACTAGTTTTATAGATTTATATCATCAATTTGGATGATGTAGTTAGGGTTAATATATGCAAAACTATAGAGAGGCCATAGGAGGGAAAGGAGAGGAGGTCCCAAGGCCAAATTACACCGTCCTTGCACCACAAACACCACCATCGTGTACATCGGGAGGAGGGGATCAAAACCATACCATTATTCTACTAGGAATCAGACCTCCAAACAAAGGAAAGTGTTTAATCTTGCTAAATTATGATTTGATATACCATCCATGTTAGAGTAGGATGATATTCTTAAGGTTTTCAAGAATTTTAACTGAATTTGGAAAATACATATCATGTTCTTGGGTAGGAAATTGTGATAAACTTGAACCCTTATGTTTGAATGATGAATTGATTATGTAGATTAACAAAATTATGAAGAAATATGGAGTCATATGGAAGTTCTTGGATAAAAATGATAAACTAGGGTTTTTAGAGGATTAACTTTGAATTCATTAAATTTAAAGATATTCTTTGAGGTTATAATTATTTTTATACGTTAGAAATCATGTAAACATGTTAGTGTAATATTTAGTATATTTGTTTTGGGGATTGGGAATGAATCATGGAGGTTTTAAGGTTAAAAATGTTGAATCCCGTAATTGCTATTAAGAGAAAAAGACGAGACCTATTATAGGCGCCTTCGGAAAGCGAATCGATTTGGACCAAGGTCAAATCGATACGGTTTCCCAGAATCACATTTGTTTTTCCCCTTTTTACATAGAACTCATGGAAAATATTTGGGTTTACCCTTTAATTAATTGTAAGATTCTATTAAGAGTTATTTCATATTACCAGAAGGCTAATTTGGGTAAGAGGTTAGTATCACGAGGAGTGTTTAAGACTAATAATTGATTTTGCTTAACGGGTAATAGAAGCTTATTCTGATATTGATTTCTTATTATGGAAAATTGGCGGAATGTATAACCAAAACAAGTAGGCCTTGAGTGGGATTGCCTACTGAATTTACTTAAGTGATACTTGGCAACTCTTTGGGTATTAAGAAACACTCGAGAATTTACTATGAGAAGTATTACGTCATGTAGAATATTTGAGAGATACTATACTACCTACAGGGCATATGATATAGATTATATGCATATCTATAATGATATTATATATATATATGGGTGGTGTGTATACATATTGTTTGATTTGTATGTGTAATCATACCTAGGCTACTTGCTATCGCAGAAGGTTTTGCGTCGTGGATAGTCTTATTCCGATAATCCCATTTGAGGCAGATATTGACTTGTACCTCAGGACATAAACCTTAGGGATTGAGCACCACTTGTGTGAATGAAGGTGTGACCTTTCATTTGGGTGTGTTAGGTATGAGCGTATCCCAAAGGCTTAGAGCTATGTTCGCCTCCAATATTGTATGATTTGATTTATGGTTCAAGGGAGACTAATCGATCCAGTGTCCTCATATAGTACATGATGTACCAGGATTTGTTAACAGAGTATGCCCACATCGCAGGTCTCCATCTAGGGGTGTTGTATACATATATATGTTAAGAGTTATGTATATATGTGCATGTGATTGATTCTTCCACGAGTATGTTAGTAGACAAGATATATTATGATATCTAAATTAACCAAAGTATACGAGAACTAAATCATTTAGTAGAGATTCCTTATGCGTATAAAGAATTGGGAAAATGTAGTATCGTATTGTATGGGCAATACATGTGGGCACTAAATTGATTAGATGCGAAGAGATGTAAGACAAACTAGTTTGGCGGGTAGCATTACTAGGTGGGTTAGAGTAATACGTTAGGCGTGCACATTATATGATGGGTGAGGATCTCAAGTGAGGGCAGACGGTACTAGAATTTATTTAATATCTTATCTTGTCGTATTTTTAAACACCTGCTAAACTTTTTCAAACTGTTTTACTTGGGCTCTGACCCATTTCAAATCCTTTTTGTAAAAACCATTTTAGGTGCCCAGCCAAAGGGACACCAGGCATAAGAGTTCCTACATTTGACGTGCTGCAGCTGCTGTGGAAGTTGCAGGACCTTGCTATTAGATGTTTGTACTTCTATTCAGTCTTTATCTTTCTTCATTTATCTCAGTCGGGCATGTCGCCCAATCATAGTTGGATTTTATTTTCAGAGACGTTATATTTTCCTTTATTTCGCGTATTGATTTAGACTTTACTCATGTATGACTGTATTTAGATTTTCTCTGGAGTGTTATTCCAGGCTCTGTCATTTATGTATGTCATTATTGTATTATTAATCGTGATGTGTATGGAAATAGTGAATGGTATATTTATTTCGATTTTATTAATTCATGCTAATAATTAATATTAAATTTTTTGACACTGGGTATTAGGGTATTAGTAATTAATTTGAAACTCAACAGTGCTGCTAAGAATGACACCATTATTGAATCTTGTTTAATTTAATAATGAACTGATCACCTAGGATTAGAATAGGTGGGGTGTCACAGATGATATTAGAGCATCAAGTTCAAGTCTCCTTAGGATATGTGCGGCATACTATGATTTTTAGCGTAGTGTTCTTTGATATAGAGCCCTATTTATAGGGCTGTTGTATTCTCTATTACGCATTTATGTCTTCAGCTATGTTAAGACATATTGAATTGTGAGCTGATGGAAAATTATTTTTCATTTCAGATGCCTCCTCGACGTACACCACGAGCCACCCCTGTCGCACAACCAGAGCCTCAGCCAGCTCTGACCCTGGGTACTATGAATGTTGCAGAGGTTGCCACTATTGTTGCACAAGCAGTTAATGCAGCATTGGCTACAGTTGCGCAACAAGCACTACCCCAAACACAAGTTGTGGCACCAGCTCAGGCATATGCATTCCATTCTTCTTGGGAGTGAGTTAGAGATGCCTTTAAGAAGGCACACCCTCCCGAGTTCCAAGGGAGTTCAGATGTGGTGGTTGCTAACCAATGGAAGAAAGACATCCATAGGAATTTGAGTATGTAAGAGTGCATGGACGTTCAGAGGCAGATTATAGCTACATTTAATCTAGTTGGGGAGGAATTACAGTGGTGGGAGTCTGTTACCATCACGGGAGGGAGAGAAAATATGCCGATACAAGATTTTTGGGAGCGATTTAATCACAAATACTTCCCATCCGCCATCCAGACAGAGATGAGGCAAAAATTATTAGATCTCACCCAGGAGGGTAGGATAATGGCTGAGTATGAGGAAGAATTCATGAGGTTAGCTGACTTCGGTCCAGGATTAGCACCTACGAAGGAAAAGAGGATACAGTTATTTACGAATGGTCTTACTTGGAGGATTCGACAACATCTCTTAGGAAATACATCTTTAAAGATATATAATGAAGTGTTGAATGTTGCTCTATTATATTTCCAGGACCATCGCTTCTATGTTAAGGGAAGCAGATGAGCAGAAGAGTCCAGCCAGTAGGGCAAGATTGGGGGTGGTAGCGCCGGTGGGACACAGTTGACTCAGGGTCAGTTGAAGCAAAATGAGTCGGGTCCCCGCTAAGGGGATGCTGCTAAGAGGTTCTGTTAAAGGGATTATCATCAGGGATAGGGTGGATTCAGGCAGGTCCAAGAAAGCCAATCGATCTAGTAGCGATTTCATCAGGGCTAGTGGGGCCAGGGTAGGGTTGAGAACGGACAGTAGGGTCGTGGCTAGTAGGGCCAAAGGGGAGGTAATTTTGCGAGAATGTGTTTCATTTATGGCAAGACTGGCCACAAGCGATAGGATTGCCCTGATAAGGGTTCGGTTGAGGTCTTTATGATTTCCATACGTTAGCAATCATGTATACATGTTAGTGTAATGTTTACTATATTTATTTTGGAGATTGGGAATGAATCATGTAGGTTTTAAGGTTAACATGTTGAATCCCCTAACTGTTATTAAGAGAAAAGACGAGACCTATTACAGGAGAATCGATTTGGATCCTTGGCTGAAT
Organism: Sambucus nigra; assembly: GCA_949130495.1. Classification (NCBI taxonomy): domain Eukaryota; kingdom Viridiplantae; phylum Streptophyta; class Magnoliopsida; order Dipsacales; family Adoxaceae; genus Sambucus; species Sambucus nigra. The sequence goes on from OX422221.1 coordinate 351,226,635, forward strand.
TAATTTGGAAAGAGAATCGATTCAGACCAAGGTCAAATCGATTCGGTTTCCCATAGTTGCATAGTTTTTCCCCTTTTTACATAGAACTCATGGAAAATATTTAGTCTGACCCTTGAATTAATTGTAAGATTCTATCAAGAGATCAAGAGTTATTCTAATTACCAGTAGGCTAATTTGAGTATGAGGTTAGTATCACGAGGAGGGAAAAGATTAATAATTGATTTAACTTAACGGGTGATAAAAGCTTATTCGGATATTGATTTCTTATTATGGAAAATTGGAGGCCTTGAGTGGGATTGCCTACTGAATTTACTTAAGGGATAATTGGAAACTATTTGGGTATTGAGAAACACTCTGGAATTTACTATGATAAGTGTTACATTATGTAGAATATTCGAAAAATACTATACTACGTACGGAGCATATGATATAGGCTATATATATATATGTGTGTGTGTGTGTGTGTGTGTGTGTGTGTGTGGTGTGTATAACTATTATTTGATTTGTATGTGTAATTATACTTATGTAACTTACTATCAATGGAGGTTTTGTGTCATGGACAATCTTATTCTGATGAGACCATTTGAGGAGGATATTAACTTGTACCTTAGGACATAGACTTAGGGATTGAGCACCACTTGTGTGAATGAGGGCGTGACCGGTCATTTGGGTGTGTTAGGTATGAGCGTATCCCAAAGGCTTAGAGCTATGTTCATCTTCAATATTATGTGATTTGATTTATGATACGAGGGAGACTAACCGAGCTAGTGTCCTCATATAGTACATAATGTACCGGGACTTGATAACATACGTATATATGTTAAGAGTAATGTATATATGTACATGTGATTGATTCTTCTACGAGTATTTTAGTAGATAAGATAAATTATGATATCTAAATTAACCAAAGTATACGAGAACTAAATCATTTAGTAGAGATTCCTTATGAGTATAAAGAATTGGGAAAATGTAGTATCGTATTGTATGGGCAATACAGGTTGCACTATAATTTATTAAATGCGAAGAGATGTAAGCCAGACTAGTTAGGCGGGTTACATAACTAGGTGGGTTAGAGTAGTACGATAGGCGTGCACACTAGTTGAGGGGTGAGGATCTCAAGTGAGGGCACGCGGTACTAACATATATTTAATATCTTATCTTGTCGCATTTTTAAATACTTGCTAAACTTTTTCAAACTATTTTACTTGGGCTCTGACCCGTTTCAAATCCTTTTTAGAAAAACCATTTTAGTTGCCCAGCTAGAGGGATGCCAACCACAGGAGTTCCTACATTTGACGTGTTGCAGTTGGTGTGGAAGTTGCAGGACCTTTCTATTAGATGCCTGCACTTCTATTCAATCATTATCTTTCTTCATTTATCTCAGTCAAGCATGTCGCCCAATCATAGTTGGATTTTATTTTAAGAGACTTTGTATTTTTATTTTTTCCAGTATTGATTTAGACTTTACTCATGGATGACTGTATTTAGATTTTCTCTAGAGTGTTATTCCAGACTCGATTATTTACTTTTGTCATTATCGTATTATTAATCGTGATATGCATGGAAATGGTGAATGGTATGTTTATTCCGATTTATTTATTTCATGTTAATAATTAAGATTAAAATTTTTGACACCGGGCTATTGGGGTATTAGTAATTAATTTGAAACTCGACAGTGATGCTAAGAATGACACCATTACTGAATCCTATTTAATTTAATAATGGACTAATCACCCAGGATTAGAATAGGCAGGGTGTCACAACTACATACCTCTCTTTATATTAATAATTTAACACCTATTATATTGTAAAATAACCCACCATCTCTAGCATTTAATATTATTTGCATCTCATATGTATATATATATATATATATATATATATATATCATATCAATATCCGATTAGTGAGTAGACTTACCCCCAATGTGGGCTTACTTATTCTTTCCCTTTTAGAATGAGTTGTAGTCAACAATGGCGTGTCAGATCTAGCAATCCAACACAATTAGTATACTATAAAATATGATTAATTTTCATAAACTTACTAATTTAATTAAAATACAGTACATGTTCATATGTTCCCCACATATATAATCAACTCAAATTTTCATAATCACTTTATTTTATGCATTATTAAATAATAACACTTTCAAGGCTAAAAGAATACCAATCAATACTTACAAGAGGTTAATATATTACTAATTAATTTAAATCTTCCACTAAGTGTGCTTACATAATAATTAATGAAATCGATACACAAAGTTATACCAACATACTCCATAAATTGAGTTTAACAACTTTAGTTATGGAAAGCACATCAAATTTTAAATAGATTACCCGTTAAAAATCAGTATTTGGTTAATATGTGTCTTAACGAGTGACATATCAAAATAATAAAAAAAATTATTAAATCACAGAATTGTGTTTGTCTCATATCATAACACATTTTTGTGTCAAGAGTCATATTTAATCTTATTTAGATAGCCTTATAAAGTATACACAAGTTAATAGGGCCCTAAAATGAACTAACACAAAATAAGCTCATAATTAAAATCTAAATTGGTAGAAATGATTTGCACAACTCAATAAACAACTTTAAATAAGGAAGGACTGCATTCGAAATTAATCTTGATTTTATGGAATTTGTTCTTGGTCTGAACTCCTATGATCCAAAATCATTTTCTTTTTCGCCTTTTGTTATTTTCAAAGCTTCTATTTGTTTCCTCCAATATCTAACCGTAATACTTTCACATATATACAATCCTAACTAAAGCTAAATTATAATTTCATCCATTCCCCTTGACTTATGCCGAATTACACATCACCCCCACTTTCTGTTACTATTAATAACATATCAAAATTTATTATTTCAATACTTTTTAATATACCTACCACATATATTTAATTAAGAAAATAAAATTACATAGTCAACCATGATAATATTCCATAAAACATATAAAACTTTCAAGTACTAACTCTCTAATTATAAAATAATTGACATAATTTAACTATTATGAATAACTAAAGTAGTTTAAAATGACAAGCTAATTTTAGACTGTCATAATAATTATTTTATACACGTAACCTTTTTAATTTTAACTTTTCAAGTTAAATAACACTTCGTATTAAAAAAATAATTTAATGTGATTAAACACAAGTTAGCATATTAATCCCAATCATTGAATATTCAATTGGGCCGGGATATTATAGTCTTCCCTTCTTTTGAAAATTTTGTCCTTGAAATTGTTATATAACCACATGACACCACAACCAAAACTTTCTGGCTAAGCTTACGATTCTTTAATAGTAGCCAAATCAATTTCACTTTATTACTAGTGGTTATCTCAATAATTATCTATTAATTTGATATTTTCGTGAAATTTCACTTCTTCACCAATCCAATAACTTCCCGACTATAATTTTCATACTCTTTTTTTTAATTTAATCAACACTTAGAGAATCAACCTTAGCTTTCTACAATTAAGATACACATTTCGATAACAACCTAACATCAATCACGATTACATAATTGTTTTTCAACATTTGGCCCTTAATACATAACTTATTCTCATTATTTCTCCGAGACTATCGATCTCCTATCATAAACCAACATTTATATCTTTATTATCTATAATATCAATGTGTGTGTGTGTGTATGTTTATATATATATATATACAGTCAGCCTCTTCAACATACCTCCTAGCAACATACCTATGAACATACCCATTTTTAAAATAGTAAAAAAATAATTTTGAGATGATATTTTTTAATGGGTTCATGACATTTCAATGTGCCCCTATAAAAGAAATCAACTGAAATAATGTCTTTTGTTATTTTTAAAAAATGGGTCAAAAAACTTATTGTTTTTACCCTTAAAAACTGTGAGTTTTTTTACCTATTTTTTAAAAATAACAAAACACATTATTTTGAGTTGAATATTTTTACAGGAGAGCACTGAAATATCATGAATCCATATAAAAAATATCAACTCAATTTTTTTTATTATTTAAAAAAAATAGGTATGTTTAATGAGATATGTTGGAGAGTCTGACTCTCTCTCTCTCTCTCTATATATATATACTTCCGTGACACCCTGTTTATTAAAATAATGAGTGGCCAACACTCTACTATTATAAAATAGGAATCTCATTGGCTCATTCTTACCATCACTGTCGAAACCAATTAATTACTAACCACCTATTATTAAATTAAGCCATGTATCAATTTTATTTTTTTATTAACGTGACACAACAACACTATAAAGAAACCGTAATTCATTCAGAAAATAATAAAAATTCGTAATCATATATTAAGCCGGAACAGAAATACAATACATGCAAAACTTAATCGAATAAACTATCGGTATTACATTCATGCAATAAATCCCAATAATAAGATAAATAAAATAAATCTGACTGACACGGGAAACATGCCCGAATATGAAAAGAATCTTGTTTAGTATGTGAGAATAGAAGAAACTACATCAAATCTTACAATGTCCTATAATTATTGCAGCTCCGATACCTGGAATGAATAATCACGTATGGCATCCATGTGGCTGGATACCTAAAAGATTTTGAAAAAAAATTTAATACGGATCAGAGCCCAAATACTTTTGAAAATATTTTGCAAGTAATTAAAATTCATGATTAAATATGTATCCATCACTCATATTTAAATTGGTACCGCACTCTCTTATGAGACACTACTCACCTCTCATCTAAAGTGCACACTCTCATCTAAAGTGCACACCTAACGTATTCATTTTATCACCTAGTTATGTTGCCCGCTTAACTAGTTCCCAAGTATCCTTAAAACCATACGCTATCCCATCCTGCGTAATTTATTTATTTATCTTTCACATTCGCCAATCATTATAAGTCTCAATTATAATTAATTTTATCATTCCAAATGACTTTCACAAGTTAGTAATATTCACATTTTAATTCATCATGCTCGTATATATTTTTCTGCACACATATGTACGTATTCATTATGACATCATGAATACATATATATCAAACTGATAAAAGAGCTAAATAACTAAGTCCAACATCTCTCAAACTGATGAAATAACTCAAAAGGAAGAAATGATAGACATAGAGGCGTCTACTACCAAGGCCCTGTAACTTCCACAACAGCTACAACTCGTTGAGTGAATGGATATCATATGCTTGGGTCCCTGTGGTTGGGCACCTAAAATAATTTGACAAGAAAAGAGTTTTGCAGAAAACGTGTCAGAGCCCGAGTTTAAAATAGTTTAAAAATTAGCAAGTGCTAAAAATGAGTTAATAAGTACATATATTAGTCATGTTACATTATCGTACTCACTTGAGATGCTCACCTTTCATCTAATGTGCACGCCTAACGTACGTTCAAACCCTACTAGTTTCTACCCCCATGCTAACTAGTTCTCTCCCATCTAACATCTAAACATAGCCCAATATCGTTCCCATGTATTTACCTCGCAATATACATAATACCTAAAATCAATTTCTCTTTAACAATGTATTAGCATTTTTTTCCAATTTAATATGGATATACTGTTCACCAACTTAATTCATTTCAGATTTCATTATTATTCATGTCTACTTTATTCACACAGGAGATAGTATCACAACTATATATATACATTCACCCTATTTTATATGTATACAATACTGCACCCCGAGACACAGATTCGGTGCATGCATACTCTGCTATCATGTCCTGGTGCATCGTGATTGGACATAAATATTGTATATTTATTCCCCTAATTTCCGTGCATTTGTGAACCCGAGTAATGTAACCTATATGGATTTGACGCACATTCATGCTACTAATCTTCTTTGGCAAGTATTTCGTGTTTCGTGTTTCTCTTATTGGTTTTACAGGTTAATTATGTAAGCAACGCAAAAGAGAAAGTGAGACAATGAAAGAAAAGCTAAAAGGGCAAGTTCAAGGGCATTTTGGTAATTCTTCAGCCAGATCCCGAAGGAGGAGTCAACTGGAAAGTTTAAGAGATCGGAACAATGAGAACACTGGAAGAAACGACACCCAAATCCGAGCTACGGTTGATGAGTTATGACCAGTTGAAGTTGGAGAAAAATCCAAGGAAGAAAGGAAAGAAAGCAAAAAAAAATTTCTAAGTGTTGAATACGCACCCCAAACCAGTAAGCATTCGCGAACCCAAGGGTGAACCGGTTTGGGGGGTGAACCGGTTTGGGGTACATGCGAACCGGTTCGGGGAGCCTAATGCGCGAAATTTCTCCTCCATTCTAATTGGCTCCCAAGAATCCTATTAGGTTAAAAACTCTAAAAATACAGTAGGGAAGGTAGGTAGCAAAGTAGGAACACCCTTTTTGGATATTTTTTGGTAGTTTTTGATAGAGAAAAAGAGAAGAAAACATATAGGAACCTAACTTCAATTAATTGCTGCAAGATCAATCCAATTCCGGGTTTGTTTTCAAGTTGTAATCTAAGTTTTATTTTTATGATCATTATTCTTGCATGGTAATTTTTCTGCGTGATTTGAATAAATTTCTGCGTTGATAATGCTTAGCCACGTATTTTGATCTAGTGTTATCATGAGTTCTTTCGCATGCAACGTTATTATTTCATGCATCGTTCAATTTAATATGTCCGGCTAGGTTTAAAAGGTTGGGATGCATGAACCCAACCTAATGTGTTAGTGCATGTGTATAAAGTTAATCCGATGAATTTAATGATTGATTATGATCGTATCGCATAATTACATAATAATTGCAGATCTTTATATCTCGTTTACCTCTGGGTACTCGTGATGATTTAGAGTACAATTTGAGTGTCATTATTGCGATACCGATTTACTCATCCTCAGATTAGGTATGACGCGGGCTTGAACCTCGTATACATAATGCTTGGGAGTACTAAATTCCGGGTCAGATCAACCAGATAAATTCATGATTAACATTATCACTACACTACACTAGGGTTGGGGGATTGTATTCCCATCCTGTTTCTCTCATAGGTTAAAATAAAAAGTTTTTGAAATCATCAGTCATTCTCCATTTCGGTAGGTTAATTTAGTTGCATCTTTACTCATTTGCATTATCGCATTTAGCTGTAATCAATTTCAAAACCAATCATTTTTTCCTTTCCTTTCTAGAGTCAAAGTTAGGATTTCTCCGTCTCGTCCCGTCATCACAACTCCGTTGTCCTTCTTCCCTGTGGATTCGATACTCGACTTACCGGGATTATTACTTGAGCGACAGGCTTACACTTGAGCCTAGAGTGAACGCACTTCTGAGACACATTTTCAGTCGCGTCAAGTTTTTGGCGTCGTTGCCGGGGAATTAGGTAGACTTAGGATTAGATTGAGTCAATCCAAAGCTTTGACCAAAAATTTCAAAAATCCAAAAACATAAAAAAAAATTAATTAAAAAAAAAAAACAACAACAAAAAGATTCACCATCATCTCTCTTAAGCTTTAATGCAAAATTCTGAAACCACTCCCACACCCCATAATACTCCAACCAATATTCACGAAAATCCACTTGTTGAGTATAATCCTAATAGTCCCCACACTCCAAATGCCCCATAGTTTTGGATCCCACCTCCCACACTGTCGCACTAAGTCTCCGATAACACTCCCTTTCCCTTCTTAGGACACACTTCGAGCACACCCAGTGAGAACACTGAGTCAGAAAGTTAGGGAGAGATGTCGCAACATAGTAATGCACCCACCGGTGAGGAGGAGCCTCCGTACCACCAGAAAAGAGAATTCTTATATCCCGAGCGCACTGTCACTCTAGGATGCATTATACTCCCGAATAATGCCGGGCAGTTCCGTTTCAAAAATGGAATGATCCAGATGCTACCGTATTACCACGGTATGGATTCTGAAAAGCCATACCTCCATATTAGGGAATTTGAGGACGTGTGTGATACTCTAAATGATCAAACCTGCACACAAGAAGTAATTAGCCTCAAACTTTTCCCCTTCTCGCTCAAAGATAAAGCTAAAGCCTGGTTATGGTCTCTACCTCCAAGCTCGATTCCATCCTCGAATGAGCTACAGTCGAAATTTCTCAAGAAATTCTTCCCACCACATCGAACAATCTCTATAAAGGCTCAAATTCAAGCATTCAGGCAACATGAAAATGAGCCATTCCATCGATGTTATGAACGTTTCAACGAGTTAGTTTCTTCATGCCCCCATCATGGATTTGATCCATCGCAAATCATCTCCTTTATCTATAATGGGTTGAATCTTAACTCCAAACAACTTGTTGAAACTATGGGAAGCGGTCCGTTTGTCGATTTAGATGCCCACGATGCTGATCTTCACATGAGGTATGTCGCTGAGACTACCCAATCCTGGGATACCTCCGACCCAAACGCTCAAAATCGAAATCGACAAGCGACCACTACTCCATCAGCATCCGGTCTATTCCATGTAGATAAGAATTCTATGACGGATAGCCGATTGGAGACTCTTGAGATAGGATTTCGAGACCTATGCGAGATATATGTAAAAAGACCAACTGGACCCATTCTGAACCCTGTCGTGAAGGTGTGTGCGATTTGTGAGGCGGGACATTCAGCTGAGGAATGCCCGACGATACCCGCCTACAAGGTAATGTTGCAGGAGCAAGTTAGTGGTATAGGAGGCTTTAAGGGAAATTTCGATGCCCCGCACGGAAATTCATACAACCCTTCGTGGAAAAATCATCTCGGTTTTAGCTACGGGCAACAACATGCCGTAATGAACCCTCCTTCGCATGTTTCCCCTCCTCCACCACAACAATTTCAACAAACTCCACACATGCAAGGACAGGTGCAATCACCACCACCTCACGGAAATTATATCCCGCCATAGCGGAGAACTCTCGAGGATACCATGAATCAATTCATCACAAGCCAGACCGCAACCAATGCCAAATATGATCGTCTGATTGGCGACATAAATGCGAATTTGTCAAAAATACAATCCTCGTTGAGTGTTCAAGAGAAAGGTAAATTTCCTACCCAAGGCCAACGACCTCCCCAAGTTCAAACTAGTGTTAGCTCCACCTCCACTGAACATCAGGAGCAATGTCAACCCGTGACCACTCTTCGTAGTGGGAGAGTCATTGATTTATCACCTCCTCCACACGACATCACAAAAGACATGGAGATTTCGCCCGGCACGAAAGAGGCCAAAGATGTCCCCTTGAACGAGAGTGACAAGGAAGATGCTAGTGAGCCAGAGGTGGTAGTGAAATCACCCTCCGCAACACCATTTCCTCAAAGATTGATTCCCGCTCAAAAGGGGAATCCACGTGATGAAGTGCTAGAAGTACTTAAGCAAGTAAAGCTGAATTTACCCTTTCTTGATGCCATCAAGCAAATTCCAGCTTATGGCAAAGTTATCAAAGATTTGTTGACGGTAAAAAGGAAGATGAAGGTAAAAAAGAATGTCTTTCTAGCCCAGAACGTGAGCTCCATTCTTCTAAATGATCTCCCGCCTAAATTCAAAGATCCCGGTGCACCCACTATATCCTGCATCATTGGAGAAAATAGAATTGATAAAGCCTTACTTGACTTGGGGGAAAGTGTAAACATACTCCCTTACTCCATTTATAGGCAAATTGATTTGGGCGAGCTCAAGCCCACAAAAGTCACTCTCTAATTAGCGAATCGATCAGTGAAAATTCCACGAGGCATAGTCGAGGATGTGATCGTCCAAGTTGACACTTTCTACTTCCCGGTAGATTTTGTCATTTGGGACACGGAGCCCTCCTTCAACTCAAGCAATCATGTTCCCATCATCCTTGAGCGCCCTTTCTTGGCTAAGGCTAATGCAATCATCAATACAAGGAATGGGCGAATGCAACTCACTTTTGGGAACATGACCTTGGATACTAACATCTTCCACATAGCCCAAAATGCAGGGGAGGAAGATGATCTTCACGCGGTGAGCCTCATCGACGAGGTAGTAGAAGAGTAATTTGAGGAAAATTTCTGTGGCGATGCTTTAGAATCCTGTTTAGCGACGAGATATGAGTGTGAGGGGACGTACACCGCCTTCGAGAGGGAGGTTAAAGAATTGAGAGAATTACTCGATGAGAGTGCGTCGGACGAGGACGTGAGAGAGATTAATTGGGTTTCGAGATTCGAGGAATTACCTCCGGGGGAAATGCACATGGTTCCCTCCAGTGAAAAATTTCCAACCCTCGAATTAAAGAAACTCCCCTCCCATATTAAATATACATATCTAGGATAGGATGAGACATTTCCTGTTGTTATCTTCTCTAGCCTAGATGAAGGGAAGGAGGGCAAATTATTAAAAATTTTGAGGAAGCACCAAGGTGCCTTTGGTTGGTGCATCGCTGATTTGAAGGGGATAAGTCCTTTGATTTGCACTCACAAGATCCATCTCGAAGAGGATGTCAAGCCCTCTAGATAAATGCAAAGAAGACTGAACCCCAACATGAAAGAAGTTGTGAGAACCGAGATCATCAAACTATTGGATGCCGGGATTATCTACCCAATCTCGGATAGCAAATGAGTGAGCCCTATTTAAGTCATCCCAAAAAAGTCGGGTATGACTGTGATTGAGAATGCTAAGGGAGAGCTTGTTCCCCAACGCACCACCACCGGATGGCGCGTTTGCATTGACTACCGGAAACTCAATGCGGGAACTAGGAAAGACCATTTTGATCAAATGCTTGAGAGAGTTGTGGGCCACCCTTATTATTGCTTCCTTGATGGTTATTCCAGATATAACCAAATTGAGGTAGATGTACTTGATCAAGGGAAGACGACTTTCACTTGCCCTTTCGGTACGTTTGCCTACAAACGTATGCCATTTGGCTTGTGTAATGCACATGCGACTTTTCAAAGGTGCATGTTGAGCTTATTTAGTGACATGGTCGAGAGAGGACTCGAAGTGTTCATGGACGATTTCAGCATTTTTGGCACCTCTTTCGATCATTGTTTAGACAAGCTGGAAAAAGTACTCACCCGATGCGTGGAAAAGAACTTAGTGCTGAATTGGGAAAAGTGCCATTTCATGGTCACCGAGGGAATAGTTCTTGGCCACATTGTTTCATCCAACGGAATAGAGGTTGATAGGTCTAAGATAGATATCATAGCTGATCTTCCCCCATCGAAATTGCTGAAAGACGTGCGCTCCTTCTTGGGCCACGCGGGGTTTTATCGAAGGTTCATTAAGGACTTTAGCGCCATCGCTAGGCCCTTAAGCAACCTACTCATGAAGGACAACCCGTTTGAGTGGACAGAGGCATGCCAAAGCTCCTTTGATAAGTTGAAGAACATGCTCGTGTCCGCTCCCATCATGCAAGTTCCGAATTGGTCCTTACCATTCGAACTTATGTGTGACGCAAGCGATTACACGATCGGGGCTGTTTTGGGCCAATGTAAAGATAAATAAGATCATGTCATCTACTACGCTAGTCGGACTCTTACCGGACCTCAACTCAACTATTCTACCACGGAAAAGGAGTTGCTAGCGGTAGTCTTTGCCCTCGATAAGTTCCGTTCCTATCTCATTGGTTCTCCTATTATTGTTTTCACCGGCCACGCGGCTTTAAAGTATCTACTTGCGAAGAAAGACGCCAAGTCGCGCCTCATAAGGTGGATCCTACTCCTACAAGAGTTTAATCTCTCTATCAAAGATAAGAAAGGAGTAGAAAACGTCGTTGCCGACCATTTATCTCGGCTTTCGTCCAACGTACCTAGTGATCCCATACCCATAGACGAGCACTTTCCGGATGAGCAACTGTTTGCTACTTCTTCGTATCCCTGGTTTGCGAACATAGTGAACTATCTTGTCACGGGAGCCATCCCTCCCGATTGGACACCGCAAGATAAGAAGAGGTTTCTTAATTGGTCGCGCATGTTCTTTTACGATGATCCCTTCCTCTTTAAATATTGCGCCGACCAAATCATCCGACGATGTGTACCGGATGAAGAGATCCCAAAATTCATCCAGTTTTGTCATTCGAAAGCGTGCGGGGGCCACTTCTCGATGAAAAAGACGGCCGCTAAGATTCTGTAATGCGGCCTCTATTGGCCCACAATCTTTCGGGATGCGAATGACGCTTGCAAGTCATGCAACAGATGTCAACGGATGGGAGCCATCACTCGACGAGACATGATGCCTCTTACCCCTATACTCATCATTGAGATATTTGACTGTTGGGGTATTGACTTCATGGGCCCTTTTCCCCCGTCCTTTGGTTTCCTATACATCCTAGTCGCGGTAGACTACATTTCTAAATGGGTGGAAGCTATAGCTACAAAGACCAATGACAACAAAGTGGTGATAAATTTCCTGCAGGAACACATACTTTCCCGCTTTGGTGCATCGAAAGCGATAATTAGCGATAATGGCACGCACTTTTGCAATAGGCCATTCGAGAAGCTCATGAGAAAGTATGGTGTCGTCCACAAGGTGGGGACGACATATCACCCACAAATGAATGGACAGGCCGAGCCAGCAAATCGGGAGATCAAGAACATTCTTTAAAAGACCGTCAATCCTACCCGGAAAGATTGGTCCCTTAGATTGACCAATGCACTATGGGCCTATCGTACTGCATTTAAAAACCAACTTGGCATGTCCCCTTTCCGTTTTGTGTATGGAAAACCTTGCCATCTTCCTGTGGAGCTCGAACACAAAACGTATTGGGCGATTAATCAATTGAACTATGCCATGGACAAGGCCGATGAAGCCCGCAAGCTTCAATTGAATGAGTTAGAAGAACTACGCAATGATGCGTATGAGAATGCCAAAATTTCAAAAGAGAGGATGAAACTCGCTCATGATAGCATCATTCGACGAAAAGAGTTTCTTCTCGGGCAAAAAGTTCTTCTCTACAACTCTCGGCTTCACCTCTTTCCGGGCAAGTTGCGGTCACGATGGTCTGGCCCGTTCGTCGTAAAGAACGTTTTCCCCCATGGAGCTATTGAACTAGACGATTTAAAAGGGGAAAACACGTTCAAGTAAATGGACAACGCCTAAAGCCATATCTAGAGGCATGTGCAGAAGAGGTCGACACAATTTGGTTGTCGGATCCCGTTTACGGGGTCAATTGAGCTGAGAAAGTGAGGTCGTCGCACCCCCGACACGTATGGGGTGAATTTGTGTGTATAGTAGTCGTGTGTGAATAGGTTAGTTAGGAGTCAGGAGCATGAGTCACGAAAGAGATCGGTTAGCACACACTTCGAGGGAGCTAGCACGCAATCTGAGGTTGAGTTCGAAGAATTTTTAGGGAGCCCGAGGGTCTAGAACGATTTTAGGGGCCTTACTCACAAGTTAGAGGATGAAAGAACGCCTTAAATCGGAGAGAAGAGAGAATTCTAGCATCCGGTCCAGCCTGCTACCCCGAACCCCATCCAGAACCGGTTCGAGGGGCGAACTGGTTCGCGGTACCTCCGAACCGGTTCGGGGTACCTGGCAGGTTCATCCCCCCCCAATTCCAAATTCATTTCCCTTCCCTCCATTCTTCCCCCCATTCTTCCCCATTCGTTTTTACTCCCTCCAAACTCTTTCCCCCTTCCCAATTTCATCCTAATTCACTCCCTCCCTTATTTCCTTCCCACCCATTACCATTTCCCACCAAAAACCCACCCCTCCACACCTATAAATACCCACCCACCCCTCCTCCATTTCTCACACCAAAATTTTCCCCCACTCTCTTCTCCACCATATCCTTTCCCCTCTCACTCTCTCTTTCCTTCAACATGCCGCGTCCTCGCCGCACCAATCTCCGCCCCAAGAAATATGATGATACCACCGTCCTTGATGACGAGGGTAAGGGGGTTTTTCGAAGCGTTCAAGAACGTCATTGGGCCGAGCAATACTTCTCGGCTACGCTCCCCATCCACATAGAACATTTCGTTAATTGGGACCAACTTCCGGGCGATGTCACCGCCCTATTTGATCGCCGCGGGTGGTGCTCTTTCCTCGCCCCAACGAGCACTCACGTGTTTGACACCGCCATTCGCCAGTTTTATGCGACATTGGTTCGCACATCCTCTATACTTCACGAGGCATACCTTGACGGCATCACCATTCCATTTTCGGCGGCCATCATAGCACGAAAAATGCGTGCTAAAGGGGTGATCCTCCCCGTGCCTTTCCAATATCCTAACAATGGTACCCCTCACACCAAAGACGAATGCATCGCTCGCATGGCACCCGGGGAGGAATGGGTGCGCGAATCTTTTCCCATTAGTGGTTTGGCCACTACGGTGCGCTTCACGCACCTCATTGCTTGTGGCGCCATCCACCAAACCACCAATGACTCGGTGGTCCGGTTACGTCACGCCAATTTCCTCTACTATGTTTTGGACCCCGGGAGCACCATCAATCTTGCCCATCTTTTCTACGCGGACATCCTCCAAGCCGCTTACGATGAATGAGGTAAAACTGCACTCCCTTACGCCCGTTTCATTACGGAGGTCTTAATGGAAGCCGGCATCGATGACCCGGGGGAACAAATTCGACTTCCCCGCCCCATTGGAGGCACGTCCACCATTCGGAGCGAACGCCAAATGCGAGTCGCTCATCCCGACCGTCCCATTCTCCACGAGGATGCGGACGATGAAGCTCATGATGCCCCGATGATGGACGTCGACGAGGAAGAGTTTGAGGATGATGATGAGGATTCCGATTTCGAGCCCCTGGGGGCAAACTTCGAGAGTCGCCTTTCGGCCGTTGAGTCCCGCCTCGATGGGTTCATCAACCAATATAATCAATATCAAGCGGCTTACCGAAGGGACACCCGGATGATGTACCAACTCCACGTCCACCTTCACCAACTCAACTTCGGTGGACCTCCACCCCCTTCTTTTATGACCCGTATGATCCTAATGCACCCGGGCCCTCACATCCACCTCCACCATGAACCCATTCCTGTTTTTATATTTTGGTGTGGATGTTAGTTGTTGTAGTGATTTAACTTTGCTCACAGTTGCTATCCGATTTCTTATGTAACACATATTTCCCCATTGTTATTATACAATCTTGCATTTTTCATATTTGTTTGTTTTATTTTTCCGCACTTATTATTCTCTTTGAGTTAGATTTTCGTCCTTTTTTGCTTGAGGACAATGCAAAAGTCTAAGTTAGAGGGGGTCACAAGTGCGTATTTCTAAAACTTTACAAATTTTCAAAATGCCCAAAAATTTCCAAAAAAATCATAAAATTTTGAAAAATCCAAAAATATTTTTGTTCAAAATATGTAAAAATGGGAATTCAAATTTTTTAAAAATATCATCAAAAGTCGAATTGAAGTCTCAAGTTGTAAAATTCGACGTATACAAAGCCAAAATTGACCAAAGATGGAAATCGAGCGAAAATTGACGACTTAACGAACGAATGTGGAGATTAACAAACCCGATGAGATTCGAGCCTATCACGTTTTGCGAGTTTTTTAAATCAATCTGAGTTAATTGTTAACTCAAAGTTCTTTTTAGCGCTTAATAAGTTGTCAAGGATCTCAATCCTTTTATTTTGATCGGTTTGAAAAAATGTGTGTAATATTGCCTTGAAAAACGTGCCAAATTAGCCTCTAAACTTAAATTCACCTCGAAACGCATGTAGTAACGCAATTGGCATCTTGGACAATGAAGTAGTCCCTCATTTGTCATCCAAAATTTTGGCCAGAAAAAAGTAGCGAAAAATCACCCTTTGCAACCCAAATTGAGCCGAATAATTTTCCCTTTCGTTTGACTACCCGGAAAACCCAAAATAGCCGGAATTGTGAAAAATGAGAAAATTCAGATTTTAAGTCCAAAAAGTGCATATAAAGAGGCAAGAAACAAAATAGTATGCTCAACCAAAAAAAAAAAAAATGAGCAATAGCCCGGAAAAAGCACAATTGGACATCATTAATGACTTTTCCAATTCCAACCTTCTATACCTCCTTCATTTTACCCAATGCAACCTTCAACCCGAAAAAGTCCTAACCGAGTCCAAAGTGCGAAAATTGATTACCGCGTGGAGAGTTAAGAAACCAAAAGATAATATAAGAGGTTAAGTGCGCAAAATAGAGGCAATGTTCCGTTTTTAAAATCGTAATCCGTTGATGAGATCCTTTCACTATAAAATTTCCGTCTTTCTAATTGTATGCGTGATTTTGCATCCACTATATTTACTCTTTATATCACGCATGCCGAGAGAATAGCCATAATCCGAGAGATTCGTTTGTGAGAGCGTTCCGTGAGAAATTGAAATCAAAATGAATTTTTGAATAAGTAACGTAATGATCAATCGGTGGAATTTGGCGGTTATATTTTTGGCTTTGCACACACCCACTATGATTTGAGACTTGTACATATGACGTGATGATGACTATTTTCTGGAAAAGATTGAATTGCTTAATTTTTGCACGTTTTGAATTTTCTTTGTGTCAATAACGAATTTTGTGGGTACATTCACTGCAAACCCTCACGAGACACAACTCGTCCTACTAGGGTGACCTAGGGGTTTAAAGGCTTGTTGCATACGGTAAATGCAATCGCTTGCCCACGAAAAAGGTATTCTATCCCAATAAAATATGATTTTCAAGAGTTAAGCCTTATTAGGATTCTTTTACATTGCTCGGGACGCGCAAAGTTCTAAGTTAGGGGGGCTTGATTGGACATAAATATTGTATATTTATTCCCCTAATTTTCGTGCATTTGTGAACCCGAGTAATGTAACCTATATGGATTTGACGCACATTCATGCTACTAATATTCTTTGGCAAGTATTTCGTGTTTCGTGTTTCTCTTATTGGTTTTACAGGTTAATTATGCAAGCAACGCAAAAGAGAAAGCGAGACAATGAAAGAAAAGCTAAGAGGGCAAGTTCAAGGGAATTTTGGTAATTCTGCAGCCAAATCCCGAAGGAGGAGTCAACTGGAAAGTTGAAGAGCTCGGAACAACGAGAACACTGGAAGAAATGGCACCCAAATTCGAGCTACGGTTGATGAGTTATGACCAGTTGAAGTTGGAGAAAAATCCAAGGAAGAAAGGAAAGAAAGCAAAAAAAATTCTAAGTGTTGAATACGCACCCCAAACCAGCAAGCATTCGCGAACCCAAGGGCGAACCGGTTTGGGGGGCGAACCGGTTCGGGGTACATGCGAACCGGTTCGGGGGGCCTGATGCGCGAAATTTCTCCTCCATTATGATTGGCTCCCAAGAATCCTATTAGGTTAAAAACTCTAAAAATAGAGTAGGGAAGGTAGGTAGCAAAGTAGGAACAGCCGTTCTGGATATTTTTTGGTAGTTTTTGATAGAGAAAAAGAGAGGAAAACATCTAGGAACCTAACTTCAATTAATTGCTGCAAGATCAATCCAATTTCGGGTTTGTTTTCAAGTTGTAATCTAAGTTTTATTTTTATGATCATTATTCTTGCATGGTAATTTTTCTGCGTGATTTGAATAAATTTCTGCGTTGATAATGCTTAGCCAAGTATTTCGATCTAGTGTTATCATGAGTTCTTTCGCATGCAACGTTATTATTTCATGCATCGTTCAATTTAATATGTCCGGCTAGGTTTAAAAGGTTGGGATGCATGAACCCAACCTAATGTGTTAGTGCATGTGTATAAAGTTAATCCGATGAATTTAATGATTGATTATGATCGTATCGCATAATTACATAATAATTGCAGATCTTTATATCTCGTTTACCTCTGGGTACTCGTGATGATTTAGAGTACAATTTGAGTGTCATTATTGCGATACCGATTTACTCATCCTCAGATTAGGTATGACGCGGGCTTGAACCTCGTATACATAATGCTTGGGAGTACTAAATTACGGGTCAGATCAACTAGATAAATTCATGATTAACATTATCACTACACTACACTAGGGTTGGGGGATTGTATTCCCATCCTGTTTATCTCATAGGTTAAAATAAAAAGTTTTTGAAATCATCAGTCATTCTCCATTTCGGTAGGTTAATTTAGTTGCATCTTTACTCATTTGCATTATCGCATTTAGCTGTAATCAATTTCAAAATCAATCATTTTTCCTTTCCTTTCTAGAGTCAAAGTTAGGATTTCTCCGTCTCGTCCCGTCATCACAACTCCGTTGTCCTTTTTCCCTGTGGATTCGATACCCGACTTACCGGGATTATTACTTGAGCGACAGGCTTACACTTGATCCTAGAGTGAACGCACTTCTGAGACACATTTTCAGTCGCGTCACATCGCTCATTGCATAAAGGACAATAGGTTCAATCTCTCACGAACCATCAAAATAAACACACATATTGGAGGCGAATATAGTTCCGAGCTGATGGTCTACACACATACCTATGCACCCATACGATCTTCATCACTATCATTCTCTCGGATAGCCCATACCTAGTTTCTATGCTCTAGTGGTACAAATCAAAATCCCAACTGAAGGATCCTCAAGGTATGATCGTCCACAACGCGTAACCTCCACCCGATAGCAAGCAATGTAGGTATGTTATACACATAATAGTTCGATCAATAAGTATACACACAACTTATTATATTCAATAGGTATTCACGTAACCCAAGTCCTCAAATTTATATGTAGTATTATCATCTCTGCTAGTCACAATACTTTAAACGTACTATCTCTCTATCGTATACACTCTTTAAGGCTCTCTCACTCCAACACAATCCCTTAGTAGTTGCACAATTAATCTCATTACTAGACCATGAAACGAAGCTACTCCCGAATAGCGTAGGTCCTATTCTCTCACTTGAATTAACCTATAAGGATTTTAACTCGTATGGGCAAAAATTTACATTTCTGAAATCTCATTAGAATTTAGGGATTCTCGTTCGAACGAGTTCGTTCGAATGATGTCGTTTGAACGAGAATCTCACTTAGAATGAACTCAAGTCTCATTTTTAATCTCATTGGAATTCTCGTTCGAACGACTTGGGCAGGTCTTTGAACGAGAATTCCGAAAGCTTCCCCGTCTTTCAAAAGTTTCGTTTCCCCAATTCATTCAACAACAAAATTTATGCAAACCAATCCTAATTCACATTTAACAACTCTAATCTATATCCCGTAGCATTTGAACACTTTCCCATCCATTTTTAACATCAAATCCCTAAAAGTTTAACATAAATTTTTGATAAATTTCCCAAATCCTCAACAGGCCCTAATTTCATATAATCACCATTAATGACCCATTAAACTCAAATATAATTTCGTGGTTTCAACATATTAAATTTAGGTTTTTAATCCCCAAAACAATAGCTATTTAACTACATGCAATTCATATACCATAATCATGAATAAATTCCTAATTTTAGTCCCAATTACATGATATTATGATTAATCCATCAACTAAATTAACATGAATCATATTTGCCCTAAAAATCCAACAAGATAAAGACTTTCCTTTTTGTGAACTTCTGATTCGTTGGATGAAATCGGTATAGGCGTGATCCTCTCTTCATGATCTACGCTTTGGTGTGATTTTTGGTGTGAGAGCTTGAGTCTTTATCCCAGGGTTCCTATGGAGTTCTTCTTCTTCCTCTTTGGTTCTCTCTCTCTCTCTCTCTCTCTCTCTCTCTCTCTCTCCCAGGTTTGGAAACTCACAGATAACATATTACCCACGTACACTTCCATTTTAATTTTCTATTTTCGTCCATTTTAATTCCTCAAAATCTCAAAAGACCAAAATACCCCTCTGGGGTGTCGGTTTGGCCTAAATCGTCTCGAAATCTAAATAAAACACTCAAGTAGAGCTTTCTGACTATCTCAACCCTTCTGGACTCATCGGCGCACTCGAATTGATCATACGAGTTACTTAAAAATAAATGATCTTTTTAACCCAATAAAGTAAGGGGTTTTTACCAATTAGTCCCGTTTACTAAGTATGCAGTTCAATAGGTCCTAACTTTTTTTTTGCTCCATCAGGTCCTATGAAATAAGATTTTTATTCCAATAGGTCCTATTTGTAAACATAGAGTGAATATTCACTGTATCTACAAATAGGACCTGTTAAGAAAAAAATGTTGTGATAGGACCTATTAGGAAATATCCCTTTTAAACAGGACTTAATAGGAAGATCCCCATAAAGTAATATTAACTCGACTCACATGCTCGTCCCAACTAAGTGAATTATAACTGCCGTATTTTTCACTCCCGGACATAATAATATTTTCGTAATCATATATTACTTTCCTTGCTAAGTAATATTCAACATAATTATCACCAATAAATACTAACTCTCGTCACGCTAGTAATTATTAAATTTAAATTCGGATTAATTATAAATAAATTTCTCCATTTAAATCAATTAATCCTAATTCCATAATTAAAATAAAATCCCTTAAAAGTACGGGGTATTACATACTCCCCCCTAATAACGGAATTTCTTCCCGAAATTCAGAAAATAACATAATAAAAGTATACCTGGTAGGAATAACTCTGGATATTTGCCCCGCATGTCATCCTCATGCTTCCATGTAGACTACTCTACATTATGATGCCGTCACTTCACTCGTACTAACGGCACGATGTTTGTCCTCAGTTTCCTCTCACTGCAGTTTAAGATAGCAACTGGCCCTTCCTCGTAGGAACTATCGGGCTGTAGATCAATCTCCTCTAAAGCAATATGGGTGTGGGCCAAATCATCCCGAAGATATCTCCTCAGTGAAGAAATATGGAACACATCATGAATCCTATGCAGGTGCTCCGGTGACCCAAGTCTGTCAGCTACTGGCCCAATCCGCTCAATAATAGGGAATGGCCCAACATATTTCGGTGCCAACTTTTCTTTTTTCCCAAATCGCATTACCCCTTTCATAGGAGATACTCGCAACAACACCTGATCCCCTACACTAAACTCCCTGAAAGACATCTTGGCATCAGCTTAACTCTTTTGCCTAACCTGAGAAACCCGAATGCGACTCTGTATCAACTCAATCTTATCCGAGGTCTCCAGAATTACCTCCAGCCCAAGTATCTTGTTTTCCCCCACCTCAAGCCAACACACTGGGGAACGACAAGGTTTATCGTATAACGCTTCAAACGAATCCATTCCAATAGTGAACTGGTAGGAGTTATTATAAGCAAACTCCACCAGTGGAAGGTACTGCTCCTATCCCCCTCCAAAATCAAGGATACACATTCGCAACATGTCCTCCAACATCTAATTCGTCCGCTCTGTCTGCCCGTCCGTCTGCGGGTGATAGGTTGAACTCAATCGTAACTTCGTACCCATAGCCTGATGGGAACTCTCCCAAAATTTAGACACAAAAATCTTGTCCCGATCGAACAGAATATCAAGGGGCACCCTTTGGAGTCTCACGATCTCGGAAATGAAGATCTAAGCTTACTACCCCGTAGTATGATCGGTCCGAATTGGCAAACAATGGCTACCTTTGTCAACCGATCCAAAATCACCCATATGGAATCGTGAGCCCTCTGTGATGTAGGCAACCCTGTGATGAAATCCATGTAAATGCTCTCCCATTTACACATGGATCTTTAATGGTTGTAATAAACCTCCTGGTCTCTGATGGTCTTTCTTCACCAACTGACAAGTGGCACATTTCGAAACAAACTCGGCGATGTCCTTCTTCATGTCACTTCGCCAATACTATTGCCTCATATCCTGGTACATCTTATCCCCTATGGGATGTACCGCAAATCATGAACTGTGTAACTCTGCCATCACTGTATGTCGTAACTCCTCCCCCTCTGGAACTACTAGTCTGCCATTAAAGCGTAAGCCCCCATCTGAGCTCATGGAGAAGGACTCTTCTCCCTCATCTAGAAGCTGGATAATTTGATCCTGACAGAATGAATTCACTTCCTGAGCATGTATCACCCCAGTAACTATCTCAGGTGTAATCATCATCACTGACATGAATGAGTGGGCAATTGCATCCTGATGTTCAAGTTCTTTCCATTTTTCCTTCCACACCTCGGCCACCTCACCTGCTGGCCTACGACTCAACGCATCTGCTACCACGTTAGCCTTCCCGAGGTGGTAATGGATGTCAAACTGGTAGTCCTTCACAAATTCAAGCCACTTCGATTGACGTTTAATCATCTCCCGTTGTGAGAACAGATACTGCAGTGACTTGTGATCCGTGAATAGGCAAAATTTCTCCCCCAAGAGATAATGTCTCCATATCCACAATCCAAATACGACTGTTGCTAACTCCAAGTCGTGGGTGGGGGTAATTCCTTTCGCGAGGCTTAAACTTGTGGGAATCATAAAAAATCGCCTTACCCTCCTTCTGAAGTACGCCCCCAAGTCCTAGTAAGGATGCATCAGTGTAAACTAGGTATTCCACCCCTGGCCTAGGTAGGGGTAGAACTAGTTCTGAAGTCAGCTTATCCTTCAGCTCATTAAAAGCCAACTGGTAGACATCATCCCATATAAATGGCATCCCCTTGTGAGTCAAGTTTGTCAACGGACCCACTATCTTCGAGAATCCCTGAATAAACTGTATGTAGTATCACGCCAGACCCAAGAAACTACGTATCTCAGTCGGCATCATGGGTTGTCCACCATTCCCTCACTGTTGACACCTTCCTGGGATCTACCGATATCCCTTCTGTAGAAACGATATTCCCCATGAACTAAACCTCTCTCAACTAGAACCCATACTTTCTCATATTTCACATATAACTCGTGCTCACGTAGAGTCTGTAAAACCATCCTCAGATGCTTGGTATGCTCCTTCGCAGTCCGAGAATAAATCAAAATGTCAACAATGAAGACAATGACAAACTAATCTAAGAACTCTCTGCAGACCCTATTCATCAAGTCCATGAAAACTTCCGGTGTGTTGGTTAGCCCAAATGGCATAACCCTAAACTCATAAGATCCATTCCTCATCATAAAAGCAGTCTTAGGGACATCCTGCTCCCTAATACGTAACTGATGGTATCCCAGCCTCAAGTCTATCTTATAAATTTAAGAATCTCCCCTCAACAGGTCGAATAGTTCATCGATTTGGGGCAACGAATATTTATTTCGTATCGTGACCTTATTTAACTCTCGGTAGTCAACACATAACCGTAGTGACCCATCTCTCTTTTTAATGAAGAACAAGAGAGCACCCCATGGCGAGGTACTCCTATGGATGAAACCCTGATATCGTAGCTCCCCCATCTCTACCAAATCCATAAGATAAGGTGCACAGGCTATCGGCCGAGTGCCTGACATCAAATCTATCACAAACTCTATCTCCCTACCGGGCGGTAATCTCGATATGTCCCAAAATACATCAGCGAACTCACGAACAACAGGAATCGAATCAAGCGGTATCACCACTCCCTTAGAGGTCTCCTCCTTTATATAATATAAATGGGTCGACAAACCTCCCTCGGGATGAGGTATTGTCACCAAAAACATATCCTGACCCGGTATGGGAAACATAATACTACGACTATGGAAATCAATCATAAACTTGTACATAACTAGCCAATCCATCATGATAATAACTTCATACTCGTGTATCTCTAAGACAAGCATATCAGTTGGTAAAATCAATCTCCCAATCTCTATGCCTACTCCCCGACATATAAAGAATATAAAAGACCCATAACCCATCGGTGAGTCTACACTAGAAACTGTGCTAGCTGTCTGTCTAATAACCCCGTGGCGCATGCAAAACTAGTGGCAATGAAACTATGTGAAGCCCCCGTGTCAAATAATATCTGCCCCATAGTCCCCTGAATAGAAAACATACCCTCGACTGCAGGCGGGGACTGATGAACCACGGCCTGATGGACGTTTTAGATATGCCCATACTGCAGCTGTCCCTACTGCACTGGAGATGCTAGAATGACTGGAAAAGCTGATATTTGGGTGGTGATGGGAGGGCGGTTGGAAACATCAATCGCTGGGGCTCCTGATGAGCACCCTACTACTGCTATTGCTATAGGGCTCTACCCTTCTAAGGATAATCCTAACGTTTGGGGCCCGTGTTGCCACAAGTAAATCACCTCCCTGGAAAGTGTCCTCCCCTCTGCCCCTACTGTCCTCTACCCTATAGTCATTTCCATACCTCCCCTGGCCCTACTGAAATCACTGTTGCCCCTACTGGCGCTGCTGACCAGGCTGAACCTGATGGCCCTGCCTAAAACCTCCTTGCCCGTATCTGAAATCTCCAGAACGAAATTGCTTAGAAGGGTCCCTCTGATGGGAACTCTTCTCACCCTAACGGACCTGTCCCTAAGCTGCATGTGCCCCATTGGCACTCTTGTCTCCTGTTCGACCCTACTGGATGGACTCCCTGACTCTTTTACTTCCCTGCTGATGGAAGTGGTGGTCCTGGGAGTGTAAAAGAGCAGCATTAACCACATCAGAATAAGTGGCCAATGAAAGATTCCCTAACATATGCTGGCGAATCCTCTAAGTCAATCCATTCATAAACCTCTGGATATTCTTCTTCTCCATCGGTATCTCATCTGCCACTATATTCAGAAGATCAGTAAACTCTTCCTTAAACACAACAACTATCTTCCCTTCCTGTTTGAGGTTCAGCAGCTTCCGCCTCATCTCGGTCTGCACGGTGAAAGGGAAGTACTTGCGGTCAAACTGCACCCAAAACTCTCAAATAGTCAAGTTGTCTTTGTCCTCCGTAATGGTAGTGGGCTCCCACCACTATAGCGCTTCCCCCACCAACTTATAGGTGGCTAAAATCTGCTTCTTTACCTTCGTGAACTCATTCATCCTAAGGTGTCTTTGTATATCCTTCCTCCGTTGGTTCGCCTTCACCACGTCTAAACTTCCAGCAAACTCTGGAGGATGTGACTTGTAGAAGGCATCTCTAACGTGCTCCCAAGTAGAAGGGAAAGCATGGACTAGTGCTGGAGCCACGACTGGTGCCTATGGTGGGGCCAGCTGTACCACGACTAATGCTGCATTCACCATCTGTGCTATAATAGCGGTAACTTCTGCATCATTCATCGTGCCCTAAACCGAATCTAGCTAAGGCTCGGGTTAGGCATCCCTATTGGCTCGCTATGCACGTCTGTGAGGCATCTAAAATAAGAGAGAAGATTTATAAGTTCAAAGTAAATATCTCAAATAACTGAAGACATAGAATGCGCAATTAATGAATACAACAGTCATAAATATAGGGATCTATATCAAAGAAAGCTACGCCAAAAGCATAATAAGCTGCACAGATCTGAAGGACTCTAGAACTTGATGCTCTGATACCACCTGTGACACCCCGCCTAATTAAATACCGGGTGATCAGTCCTTTATAAAATTAAATCACAATATCCAGTTGGTTCAGATTATGCATCACTGTCAAAAATTTTATTATTAAATACTAACCACCTAACATTTAAAAAGGCTGATGTCAAAATTTTATCTTTTAATTAATATAAACTAGGTTAACGAAAGAACTTAACATTAACCATTCACACCAATCTCATATGATAGGAAATAACTACAATAATAAATGTAACTAGAGTAAACACTTCCAGTCTAAGTACCAAATACAATTATCCAACAGAAATAAACCAACAACTGAAAAAGTTAAATAACTAAGTCCAACATATCTCAATGTCTGAATAGAAAAGGGGCAACATGCCCTAAATGATGAAATAACTGAAAAGGAAGAAATGATAGTCATAGAGGCGTCTACTACTATGGTCATGTAACTTCCATAGCAGATACAACTCGTCGAGTGAATGGATATCCTATGCTTGGTGTCCCTATGGCTGGGCCCCTAAAAAAATTTGATAAGAAAAGAGATTTGCAGAAAACGGATCAGAGCCCGAGTTGAAAATAGGTTAAAAATCAACAAGTACTTAAAATGAGTTAATAAGTACATATATTAGTCATGTTACATTATCGTACTCACTTGAGATGCTCGCCTCTCATCTAATGTGCACGCCTAACATACGTTCAAACCCTAGTAGTTTCTACTCCCATGCTAACTAGTTCTATCCCGTCTAACATCTAATCATAACCCAATATCGTTCCCATGTATTTACCTCGCAATATACATAATACCTAAAATCAATTTCTCTTTAACAATGGATAAGCATTTTTTTCCAATTTAATATAGATAAAGTGTTCACCGACTTAATTCATTTCAGATTTCATTATTATTCATGTCTACTTAATTCACATAGTAGATAGTACACAACTATATATATACATGGACCCTATTTTATATGTATACAATACTGCACCTCGAGACACAGCTGTGGTGCATGCATACTCTGCTACCATGTCCTGGTGCATCACTCATTGCATAAAGGACTATAGGTTCAATCTCTCGCGAACCATCAAAACAAACACACATATTGGAGGCGAACATAGTTCTAAGGCAATGGGCTACGCACCCATACGATCGTCATCACTATCATTCTTATGGATAGTCCGTACTTAGTTTCTATGCTCTAGTGGTATAAATCAAAATCCCACCCGAAGGCTCCTCAAAGCATGATCGTCCACAACGCGCAACCTCCACCCGATAGTAAGCAGCGTAGGTATTTTATAAACGTAATAGTTCAATAAATAAGTATACACACAACTTATTATATTCAATAGTTATTCACGCAACCTAAGTCCCCAAATTTATATGTAGTATTATCGTCTCTACTACTCACAATAATTTAAATGTACGACTTATCTCTCTATCGTGTACACTCTTTAAGGCTCTCTCACTCCAACACAATCCCTTAGTAGTTGCACAATTAATCTCACTACTAAACTATGAAACGAAGCTACTCCCGAATAGTGTAGGTCATATTCTTTCACTTGAATTAACCTATGAGGAGCAAAAATATACATTTCTGAAATCTCATTAGAATTTGGGGATTCTCGTTCGAACGATTTCGTTCGAATGATGTCGTTCAAACGAGAATCTCACTTCGAATGAACTCAAATCTCATTTTTAATCTCGTTGGAATTCTTGTTCGAACGACCTGGACAGGTCTTCGAACGAGAATTCCGAAAGCTTCCCCGTCTTTCAAAACTTTCGTTTCCCCAATTCATTCAATAATAAAATTTATTCAAACCAATCCTAATTCACATTCAATAACTCTAATCTATATCCCCTAGCATTAGAACACTTTCCCATCCGTTTTTAACATCAAATCCCTAAAATTATAACATGAATTTTTGATAAATTTCCCAAATCCTCAGCAGACCCTAATTTCATATAATCACCATTAATTAATCATCCATTAAACTCAGATATAATTTCGTCGTTTCAACATATAAAATTTAGGTTTTTAATCCCCAAAACAATAGCTGTTCAACTACATGCAATTCTATATCATAATCATGAATAAATTCCCAATTTCAGTCCCAATTATATGATATTATGATTAATCCATCAACTAAATTAACATGAATCATATATGCTTTAAAAATCCAGCAAGATAAAGACTTTCATTTTTGTGAACTTCTGATTCGATGGATGAAATTTGTATAGGCATGATCCTCTCTTCACGATCTACGCATTGGTGTGATTTTTGGTGTGAGAGTTTGAGTCTTTATCCCAGGACTCTTATGGAGTTCTTCTTCCTCTTTGGTTCTGTCTCTCTCTCACTGTCTCTTTCACACACACACACACACTTAGGTTTAGAAACTCACAGATAACCTATTACCCACGTACACTTCCTTTTTAATTTTCTATTTTCGTCCATTTTAATTCCCCAAAATCTCAAAAGACCAAAATACCCCTCAGGGGTGTCGTTTTGGCCTAAATCGCCCCGAAATCCAAATAAAACACTCGGGTAGAGCTTTCTTACTATCTCGACCCTTCCGCACTCATCGGCGCACTCGAAATGGTCATACGAGTTACTTAAAAATAAATTGTCTGTTTAACCCAATAAAGTAATTCTGACACGACTCACATGCATGTTCTAACTAAGTTTATTATAACTGGTGTATTTTTCACCTCCGACCATAATAATATTTTCGTAATCATATATTACTTTACTCCCTAAGTATTATTCAACATAATTATTACCAATAAATACTTACTCTCGCCACGCTCGTAATTATTAAATTTAAATCCGGATTAATTATAAATAAATTTCTCCATTTAAATTAATTAATCCTAATTTCATAATTAAAATAAAATCCCTTATAAGTACGGGGCATTACATTAATTGATTTATTTTTAAATATAATTTATGGACACGTAATTATCACCACTCATTCCGTATCCCAATATCCTAATTTTCACTAAAAAATTTCACATTTAATTATTCCTCAATTATTCTAACTTCGCAATCCTGAATAAAAAAGTCTCCTTTAACCCAAGGTTCTGATACCCATTTTACACGATTTTCAGTAACATAAAAATATAAACTTAAAATTTTTCATATCCTTAATCATTTAATTTGTCTATAATAATTAAAAACAACCCAATTTGAAAATTTTTAGAAATCCAAACTGGTTTCGTCTAAAAGCGATTCGGTTCTGTGTAAACCCAAAAATCTTAACCGGTTCAGTCTAAAAGCAAACTGGTTGGCTTTTGAAGTCAAGGAACCTCAGCCCATATTTTCTTCCCCACTTCAGTCCCAATCATCTTCAAAATATTATTATACACTAGTCAATCCATATAGGGTATAAAAGGGACATTTATAAGATGATTCTAACATCTAGTAATCACTTTAATTCAAAAGATTAATGATCAATACATGGAATTCATGCCTAAAGTCAAGAATTGCATCATTTTAATAATCATATCACATAATCATTTCCATATTCCATTATTCCTATCAATATTAATTCTAAGAATTTCAGAGTTCTCAATCCGTATTAATCATTTAAAATTCATAATTTATATCATTTTCCAAACATAAATCATTACCCAAAATCTCATAGTTCATGTATGTGAAACCAGAAAAAAAATATCATTTTCCTACTATGATATGACAAAAATTGAAAACACAAATTAAGTAGCAAGTTATTTACTTGCCTTAAGTTTTGTAGGGTCTGAATTTGATGAAGATGTTGATAGTCTTTCTATAATTTCCTTTCAATTCTTCAATCATAGAGTGTTCTTGAAATGTTTTTCAATTCCTCATTTGGACTCTTGAATCTTCTTCTAAATTATATTTAATCTCTCTAACTCTTTGTATAACTCTTTTAAACCTTTGGATTTATTAAATGACCTTTCCTTAAACCCAAACCCTTCATTTTATAAGTGTAAATCCCATTTTTGATTTTACATATGCCCTCAAGAAGTCTAAAAGTCATTTAAATTAGTCTCGATTAATCTAAAAAGCCCTTGAGACCAAAACACAACTCCCGGGTACTCAATTTTGGCTATCTTAGCAAATTTCGGATCAACCATGCACTCGAAATTATCACCCAAGTCATTTAACAATAATTTCCCATCTCAACCTATTTTATTTTAATCACACACGTTCTGGTTGAGATATTGATAAATTCTATCTCATTACTCACTTATGACTTAATTCAATTTTATTTACTGTAGCACACTAGTAAATACATAATCGCATAAATATTAATTCATTTCACTCTAAATTAATATTTAGTTATTTTCTCATTATTTCTCGATTAAATTAAATTATGTATCACACGCATAAATTAAATATCCAATCCAATTAAATATAAATATAAAACTACGGGGTATTACAACTTCAACTTCTCTTGTCTTTGTGTCTAGAAACATTCATATGCCATTTAGTTGATAATATATATTTAGGTAAAATACCCAACATATTCAAGTTGTAATCAACTCATCTCTCCGCCTTTTAAGGCTATAAACATCTCTTTGTATATCAATATTTATATCTATATCCCTTCAATGACTAAACTTTCAAGGCACATATACCTACTTATCAAGTTTCAGCAATTTTTCTAATATATTAAGCAGGAATAAAAACCAATATACTTACTAACCATGACCATAACGATAACCAAAATTATAACCATGGACCTAGCCATCAATATAATCGTGTCTATACCCATAACCATCATAATAAACACTACAATAAATATTTCTAATTTAATGAATCGTATACACTAAACACAGCATAATTATATGACATCAACAATATACATCACATCAACATAATCATATATAAAATTCTACCTATATAAATCGTGACAATAAACAATCACAATCTTTTATGACTTGATAAATCAATATCTACTATTCGTATGCTATATACCTCTCTTTATATTAATAATTTAGCATCTCTTAGATTGTAAAATAACTCATCATCTCTATCATTATCATATATATATATATACATATATATAATTAATGAGTAGACTCACCTCAGATGTTTGTTTACTTATTCTTTCCCTTGCCAGCCTGAGTCATAGTCATCAATGGTGTGTCCGAACCCTACAATCCAATACAATTAGTATACTATAAAATATGATTAACTTTCATAAACTTACTAATTTAACTAAAATATAATACATGTCCATATGTCCCCATATTTATAATCAACTATAATGCTTAAAATCACTTTATTTAAGCATTATTAAATAATAACACTTCAAATTCTTAAATAATACTAATCAATACTTACAAGAGGCTAATATGTCACTAATTAATTTAAATCTTATACTAATAATGCTTAAATAGAATTAATGAATTCGATACAGAAAGTTGTACCAACATACTCCATAAATTGAGTAAAACAACTTTAGTTATGGTCAACATATTAAATTTTAAATAGATTACCCGTTAAAAAATAGTATTTGATTAATATGTGTCTTAATGAGTGACATATCAAAACATTAGTAAAAAAAATATTAAATCACATAATCATGTTCCTCTCGTATCGTAACACGACTTTTGTTTTATGTGTCATATTTAATCTTACTTAGATAGCCATATAAGAAAACTTAATTTAATAGGGCCCTAAAATGCACTAACGCAAAATAAACCCTAAATTAACATCTAAACGGTTAAAAATGATCTACACAACTCAATAAACAACTTTAATTAAGAAAGACTTATCTTTAGAATTAATCTAGATTTTATGGAATTTTATCTTTGTCGAAATCCTAGGATCCAAAATCATTTGCCTTTTCCCCTTTTGTTATTTTCAAAGATTCTATTTGTTTCCTCCAACACCCAACCATAAGATTTTCACATATATACAATCCAAACTCAAGCCAAATTACAATTTAACCTTTTTCCTTAACTTATGCTCAATTACACATCACCTCCACTTTATGTTACTATTAATAACATATTAAAAATAATTATTTCAATAATTTATAATATACCACTCACATATATTTAATTAAGGAACTAAAATGACGTAGTCAACCATGATAATATTACATAAAATATGTGAAGCTATCAAGTATTAAAATCTCTAATTATGCAATAATTAACATAATTTAACTGTGGTGAACAATTAAATAGTTTAAAATGCATGCTAATTCTGTAATGTCACAATCATATTCTTATACACGTAACCTTTTTAGTTGCAACTATTTAGGTTTAATAACATATCTTATTAAATAAATGATTTAATGTGATTAAACGCAACTTAGCATATTAATCCCATTTATTGAATATTCATTTGGGATGGGATATTACATGTTGCTACTCTGCCCACCAAAATGGTGGATGCCCCCGATAAGGGCAAGGGCCCTGCTGTGATGTTAGTCTCCAAAAATCATGATTTGGCCCCCACTTTGCTAAAGAGGGCATGATTTCAAGCCAACTAATAGGTTGTCAGCAAATTGATTACCAACCGGTTAGTCTCCCATGCACCCCAGGCATTGTCTTTAATAAGTCCCTATAATTTTTTCAGACCTTTACTTATAAATTTCATGTTGTATTAACTCTTTTGTTCAATATTTATCTTATAATTTTTGGTGGGCTTTGTCGATATCTTAAACAAACAGGATAACTTGGGCAGAGCCAACATCGATCTTTGGCAAAGCTTTGACTAAGTCCGATAATGCTATGAAGGAGGCCATGAAGGCTAATGAGGTTGAGAACAAGGACATGTAGCTGGAGATGACCAAGTTGAAGTCCAAAGATGAGTAGCTGGAGAAGGATGATAAAGATTCTGCTCAGACCTTATCTGAGGCCTAGAGGCAAAGGACAAGCTTACGACTAAGGGTCGGAAAATGCCTTCAGCTAGGCCAAGAAATAGTTGGACAACATTTGTAAGTCCTATTTCAATAAAGACCGAAATGATGCTTTCGTCAAGACAATAACTCTTCATGAGTCTTAACTTTTCAATGAGCACCACCTAGATTCTTCTCTAAAGCTGGACAAAAAAGATGGAGAAACTTTAAGTAGCGTCTAGGAGAAGGATGGGGCCGATCAGGCAAAAGAGGCCACAAGCTCGAACAAGGGTTTGGCAAACCAAGAGTAGGTAAAGGATAAAGAAGGCCGAGATAGTTAGATTAGCCTAGGAATTTTCATTCTCTGTTTATCCTATCTTTTTTTATTTACATTGTCACGGATTACCCATCCATGTAATTTAATGAATAAACTAATCATTTTTTGCCTTTTCATATCTTGCTTGAGTATTTTTAATTGGTGTATGGTTTCTGAATCCCTTTCCTTTTCTTGATCCTTGTAGTATAATCACAACTTAACATTAGTGCCAATATCACAAAAAAATGAATATCTGGACCTTGTCCTTGGTTAGGATACCTGTGACACCTAATGTTGGCATTGGTATGTGGTAGATTGTCCATTTGTTCAACTCTACCCTCTTGGAAGTGAGGAATCATAGATCCCATTAGATGCCATTCCAAATGAACTACTAAAGGATTATCTCCTTGATTATGACAAGGACTGCTGATCTAGAGCGCTAAAGATGAAATACCTATTTGTTCTTTTTGTATTTAAGTTTTAGTATCTCGTTAATCTAGTTACTTGTAATCATCTGAATATAAATGGAATTATTTAGTCAATTCCATGTATTGTTTTCCCTTTTTTATACCGATCATGTTTTATTAGTTTCATTACCTTTTAGGATAAGTGTCATCACACCACTTTAATCCTAGGACCAACTATAACAAAAATGCACCTGGTCGTAGGGTAGTCTGCCATTTAAAGATTTAATCCAACTAAAGTCAGGACACTTAAGCCTAGGGATCCCCCTTAGGTCCTTTTCTTGCCTGGTCAATTCTTGATGTTTTTGTGTTTGTTAGTGATGAAAATATGTAACCATAACATATGATTAAATGTAATCTTACTAAGGCATTTAAACTAACGATCGAGGAATGATAAAAAAAATTGACCAAAATTACAAAGTTTCAAAAATAAAATCTTCTAAGGCTGGATTAATTTCATTCCATAGGTATCTTCTCATCCCTCATTGTTTCCAAATGGTAGGCTCTTTGAAGGTCGTCTCTGATGACTTTGAATGGTCTTTCCCAATTGGGACTCAATTTTCCATTTGATGGCTTCCTTGCTCTACCTAAAACCTTTCTGAATATATAATCTTCGACCATGAACTTCCTCAAATTGATGAATTTATTGTACTACTTGGCCAATAATTGTTGGTAAGAAGCTACTTTAATGAAGACTTGCACTCTCCTTTCCTCGCGAGGTCGAGGTCAGTCCTTATGATTACTTTATTTTGGTTTTGATCGGCAATAGTTGTCTTCTTAGTTGGCTACCAACTTTCAGTGGAATTATGGCTTCCATTCTATAAGCTAAGGCAAAGAGTGTTTCCCCGATAGACCTCCTGAGCATTGTTCAATATGCCCATAGAACATAGGGAAGCTCACCCACCCAAGCACCTTTTTCTTTTTCTAACCTTTTCTTCATCCCGTCAATCACTATTTTGTTGGAAGCCTCGTATGTCCATTTCTCCAGGATGAGCCATTGAGTTGTAGTAGTGCTTGTTAATGTAGATATTGCAAAAGTCTTGGAATGGTTCACTTTCAAATTGTATCCCATTACCGGTGATGATCGTTCACAGCAAGCCAAAATGGGTCACGATATTCCTCTAGATAAATCTTATCATATCACTATCCCTTATATTTATCAAAGGTTTGACTTCTATCCATTTTATAAAGTAATCTTTGTTGACCATAGGATACTCCAGGTTTCTTGGCGTTGTAAGTAGGGGACCCATAATATCGAATCCACATTGATTGAAAGGCCACAGACTTGTTAGTGACTTGAGGTCGCTGGCTAATTGGTCAAGAATAAGTGAGATTTCTTACACTTCTTACACTTCTTGACATATAAGACTGCCTCTTTTTGTATGTAAGACCACCAATAACTTTCTTTGATGGCCCTAGATTCCAAAGACCTCCCCCCAATATTACTTCCACACATTCTATTATAAAACTCATATAGGAATTGGTCAACATTGCTTGGATGCACACATTGGAGGTATGGACCTATGAAAGATCGCATCCAGAGCTTCCCCTCAGGTGATAGATAAAACTGAGTAGCTTTTACCTTACTCTGATGGTCTTACTTCTTATTAGTAGACATAATATCATCTTATGGGTATATTATGATTGGGTCCATCTAGTTGGTATATTTTTTTATGGTGAGGACTTGTTCGGAGATCTTTGGATTCATGATGCTTGGTTGGTCAAGGTATTTTGGATCAATTGTTCTTTTGAGATCAAAAGAAACAACTGTACCCAAAGTTGATAAAGCATGTTTATGGCTATTATTCCTCGTGGAAACTATTGAATATAAATTTTCTTGAACTGGGCGATCAGGTCCTAGGTGACCAGTAATTATGCTAACACGGGTTCATCTCTGTATTTATAGTCTTCGAATACTTGATTAGATACCAGCTTTGAGTCACAAAAGATGTCAAGGTGACTTGCACCAAGGGATATGGCCTTTTCATTTCAACGACGAGAGATTCATAATCGGCCTCATTATTAGCCAAGCTTGATTCCTTTCTCAAGCATGGCTTGTTTTGGAGTTATAAGGATAATTCCCATACCTTTCGCTTTAGAGTTAAAGGTCCTATCGCGCATAGTGTCCACTTATTGAACTATTCAAACTCTTCAATATTGACTTGGTCGACGTGTTCCCTTTTATTGAGCTTCTACCCCTGGTGAACTCGGTGATGAAATTTACTTGTAAGGACATAAATTTCCAATTGAGTCCCTGTATTGTTTTGACTTAATTCCATGAACAAAACTGTGTTTGTAATATGTCATAGGGAGATTTTTATTTTGTCACGATCCCACTTGGTCTCTGACGCATTGAAGAAAATTAAAGACATTGCGGCAAAGCTTCAAAGAATTAATCATGTCGAAGTTTAATTGGTGCAAGTTTATTCGTCTTCAAAGTTAATTGCATTCCGAGATCACACAGGTATGAATGCGTATAATG
Organism: Sambucus nigra; assembly: GCA_949130495.1. Classification (NCBI taxonomy): domain Eukaryota; kingdom Viridiplantae; phylum Streptophyta; class Magnoliopsida; order Dipsacales; family Adoxaceae; genus Sambucus; species Sambucus nigra. The sequence goes on from OX422221.1 coordinate 351,261,870, forward strand.
AATGGTGCTCGGATTTTTTTCTATATAAGATAAGGATGTAATTTTTATAAAGAAAAATGTTTAAAATGTTTTTAAAAGTGTTTTAAATGTTTACACTACATTTTATTCTGATAAGATCGAAAAGGATTTTGACTTATTTGGATCTCCTTTAAAAGAGATGTTTTGAACTAAAAGTCAAAAAAGTCAAAAAGTCAAATTGACACGTAGGCTCATTCAAACGACAAGCAATCTCGTTCAAACGAGATGCTTATGTTGCGCGAACGATGTATCCTTGTCGTTCGAATGATACTGTTTTGCGAGGCGACGCTTAAACCTTATTTAAAGCGTGTTTTCGTCAGAGTTTCAAAAGTGTGCATTCTGGAAAAATAGTTTACCATCCAGTACGAGTTTTGCACATGTTTTCTAAGGTTTAAAAATCTTAAACACATACTTAGATTTTGTAAAGATTCGAGTTATCATTCTTATATGTTTATGTGATCTTGCTGGACCAAGAAGGTTTGTTCTACCCTTGAACATCAGGGTTTTGCAGTGAAGAAAAGAGAAGGACTTCTTGTTCGACATTATAGATGAATCAAAGCTATTTGGTGGACACTGAGACATACGTGGACGCGTGTGTTGTGGAAAGGTATCGTGGAAGATGGAATTTTTTCTTGGGCACTATTGAATAATGGTAGAAGATCCTAAGGAGCGTCAAGACCTGTGGGGATCGAGGAGTAAGGCTAATATGTCTTTGTAAAACATTTGTTCGTAGTGATTGTCTGGCTTGGTCCGTTCGAGGTTATTTTCCCATTTTGGGTTTTTTTCCTCGTACATCCGTCGTTGTGAGTATTCTTTACTTTACTTTACTTGCTTTAATCACTAGATGCACGTTTAGGATTAATCAAGATAAAAGTGGTTTAAAGTAAAAATTGGTTTTTCATAACTTGGTTTGGTGCTAATTAAAAGTTAGATAATTTTTGGTAAAAAATTAGTTTGATTTGAAACACACATAGGGATCACCCCAGGTTTCTTCAAATTGGTATCAGAGCCAGAAAACATATTTTATTTGTTTTGTGATCCCGTGTGTTTTCAAAGATGAATTTTGAATATAACGAATTTTCTCGAACTCCTATTTTTTATGGAACTAATTACATTTATTGGAAGATGAGAATGAGATTTGCATTAAAATCTATTAATGAGCGTGTGTGGCTAGAAGTTGAGAAAGGTTGGACACCCCCTGTCACTATTGTAGGTGAGGTCACTAGTTTAAAGCCTGTTGAGTCATGGATCGAAACTGAACAAAGACTTGCACAATATAATTCTAAGGGTCTACATGTTATTTCTTCACATATCACACAGTAAGAAAATAATAGAATTATGACTTGTGAAACATCAAAAGAGGCTTGGGATATTTTGGTCCTCACTCACGAGGGCACTAGCACAGTTAGGGCGTCCAAACTTCAAAATCTCACTACACAGTTTGAGACCATTAGAATGTTAGATAGTGAGACTTTTGATGAGTTTTATGCTAGGTTGTCCAATATTGTCAACTCGTTATTTAACCTAGGTGAGAAAATTCTCGACAACCGTGTCATTAAGAAAATCCTTAGGTCGTTGCCTAGTAGGTTTGATCCGAAAATGACCATTTTAAACTCCTTGGGTAAGTTAGAGTCGATGAAACTAGAAGAGATTGTAGGTGACTTACAAACCTATGAAATCGACGTGATTACCTCCAAGCAAGTGCCTAAGAAAGAAAAGGGTATTGCTTTTGGATTCGAATTTCGATTCCGATTCCGAGTTTGAGGATGTTGCTTTGTTGGCAAAGAAATTTAAAATTTTTATTAAGTTTCAAAAGCAATCTAAAGATGCCAAGAAATTTGAAAAATTCAAGAACAACAAAGTAGATCCCACCTCTAAGGATAAGGTTGAGAAGCCTAAGAGAGATGAGTTGGATAAGTGTTTTGGGTGTGAGGGGTACGATCACAATGTTAAGGAGTGTCCCACTAGATTTAAGAAAGAGGGAAAGCAACCCATTGTCTATAGTGCCAACTTAAGTGATAGTGATTCGGAAGAGGGAGAGAGTTCCCCCATTGATCGTAACTTTGTTACGTTTATGGCATGTCATGTGAGCGACGACGATTATTATGTGCATGACACTTGCAAGGAGGTTTTGAGTGTATCCCATGTTAGTGAGGGCAAAGAGAGTGATTAGGAGGAGGTGGATGTGAAAGAGTTGCAAGTTGCGTTAAATGAGTTGTATGCCGAGACTGTGAAAGTGAAAAAGGCAAATGCGAAATTGCAATCTAATTTAACTGAGCGTGCCATAGAAAATAATGATAGTTTGATTGAGGATCTTAGGGCACGAGAGAAGAAGTTTAGGGAGAAACTAGGGTTTGTGGAGAAAGAGAGAGATAATCTCCGTGGTTTGATGGAGTCCTTGAAAAAGGAGATTTTAGCATTTGAGGAGTCTGGGCGTTTGCTCAAGTCTAGGATTCACGAGTTGGAGGAGAGATTGAAAGACTCGTCTAGAGTCAAGTTTGATTTGGAGGCTAGGTCGGAGAAGTTAGATAAGATCTTAGGCACCGTCCAAATTAAGGGAGATAGGGTAGGTATAGGTTTTGATGATAGAGTTGTTCCCATCCCCCCCTCCCCCCCCCCCCCCCCCCCCCCCCACGTGTGAGAAACACTAGGAAGGTTACAAAAGTTCCACATATAGGTAATCATTCCCACCATCGCTACACTTGCACGTTTTGTGGTAGGAAAGGTCACCTTAGGCGTTATTGTTACGACCTTAGACAAGCTCCTAGGAAGTTTAGGAATAAAGTTTCCCTAGTTCCCAAAACCCCCATGCGTCATTTTACACCTACTTGGGTTAGAAAATTGGAATTAGTGGCTTTAGTAATAAGACTTCATGATTCTCGTTTGGGTGCACTTGATTCTTCCCATGCTAAATCTAAAGGATGATAGTGTTGCCTTGTTTGTCATATGCTAGTTTGCTTCATGATATATTCATTGCTAGTATAGTGACATGTGTATCATTTTGTATTATAGTTTTTCATTTGTTTGAGTATTATTTGAAAAATCGATAAAGATTTTGTTTTTTTGAGAAAACTTTTGAAAACCCAAAAAGATTTTGCTTTTATTTGAGTCAAAATATGAAAAGCCAAAAAGATTTTTGATTTTTGTTTTTGAGTTTACATGTTTGATGTGGCATATATGTGTGCTTGGACCCCCCCATCATGTTATTATCCATGTGGCTAGGACATTTGGTCATTATTATCGATGCTTAGAATGTTCTTAACCATTGTTTATATGGTGTTGTTTCGAAGTTGATATGCATTTTGATTCGACTTTGTATATATGCCAACATTGAAACCATGCACGAGTTTATATGGATGTTTGACTCCTCTTGCATATTTGAATTTGGTGGGGCGTTCTTATCTCAATCTTGTCATTTATGCGTAAGTAGACTAAAGGAGAAGTGTGCATGTAAGAACCGTTTCCCGTGAGGATTTGAATTGGTACTTAAATGAAAAAATGATGAGTGATTCACGGGAAAAGGGCCAGAGTTCAAAATTAAATCGCCGTGAAAGCCACCGTTTAAAAGAGCTTAAAAGAAAATGTAATATGCTAAGAAAAGGGACAAATTAGTATTAGTTCATTCCAAAGAAAATATGATATTATTGAGGGAGTTTGGATGGATTAAAAATTTAACAGATTTTCACAACTAATCCTATTGTTGAAACATTGCAATTTGACGCTATTGTTTGTATAACCATCAAAATTCTGGATTTGTGTGCATGTAGTATGTTTAGTTCATTAAGCTCACACTTTTATTGTCATATGGCTATGATAAAGTTTGATGATTTATTGCTATCAATTAGAGCTTCTTGTTATTTTCGATGTGTTGAAATTATGACTCATTTTTTGTAGTCTCACGACCATTCATTCCATATCCATGTTTGAGCACATCGATACTATGTTTGCACGTAACTCGCATTTTTAGTTTTTATGAGTTTTTGCATTTTGTGTTAAAAGCTTACGGTTTTAACACTGTTTTACTGCTGTCAGGCACTTCCACTGATTTTTTTCTGGAAATTTTTTCACTGGGCAAAAATATAAGATATTTCTGGGAAACTGTGAAAGTTTGGCATGTCGCGAGATCTGGTTCGAACGATATTACCATGTCGCGCGATGTATCATTCAAGCTACGTCCTCATCTCGTTTGAGAGACGTCCCTGCCTCGTTCGGACGACAACCCGAATTCTGACTTTTGATTGGTTTGCAGTCCACTGGTTTCAATTGGTATATTTTTGGTACTGCTGGAAGTGTTTCTGGACTGACTAGTTTATATGTAGGTTTTATTGTCTCATATTAATATTTTCGATATAGTCCGTTTATCACACCTGATTAGATTATTATATTCATTGTGTGATTCATTGGTTTACTAGCTATAGATTTGTCATCTATTGATCATATTTACCTGGTTTTTTCATGTTTATCTAGCGATTTCAAATTGGTTTATATTCTCATACTCGATACTTTGATTGGTTTATCTTTTCACCGGATTGTCTATTCGAGACAAAAAGGGGGAGAGATGTCTGTGATGGAGGGGGAGATTTGAGCATGTTTTTGATTGCATACTTTATAAATTGATATCAATGATTGGTAGTACACATTGGTATCATTTTGTTGCTCAAATTATTTAAAAAATGATTTTTCAGAGATTATTCATATTGGTATCTATTGTCGTTTAGTATCATTTGGATATATATATTGGTTTCATTTGTTCCTCCATACTTCACTGGGTATTTGTTTATCTGTTTCATATGTGTAGGTATGCTTCAGCGATTCGAGATTTTAAGTCTACATCACATTCAGACAGTTCATGCTTGCTAGTGCTACATATACTAGTCCGTGTCCTGTTTTTTTTATTTTGGGTTTATGGGATGGGATTTAGGCATCATACGGCTTGACTTCCCGGCTTAGGCATTTCACTGGTTTAGTTTTGTCCCAGAATAGTCAAAGGTGGAGATTTGTAAGGACATAAATTTCCAATTGAGTCCATATATGGTTTTGACTTAATTCCATGAACAAAACTATGTTTTTAATATGTCATAGGGAGATTTTTATTTAGTCACGATCCCACTTGGTCTGTGATGTATTTAAGAAAATTGAAGACGTTGCGGCAAAGCTTCAAAGAATTAATCATGCCGAAGTTTAATTGGTTCAAGTTTATTCGTCTTCAAAGTTAATTTCATTCCGAGATCACACAGGTATGAATGCGTATAATTAATGGTGCTTGGAATTATTTTTCTAAAAGATAAGGATGTAATTTTTATAAAGAAAAATGTTAAAAATGTTTTTAAAAGTGTTTTAAATGTTTACACTACGTTTTATTCTGATAAGATCGAAAAGGAGTTTGACTTATTTGGATCTCCTTTAAAAGAGACATTTTGAACTAAAAGTCAAAAAGTCAAACTGTCACGCGGGCTCATTCAAACAACTAGAAATCTCGTTCAAACGAGATGCTTATGTCGCAGGAACGACGTGTCCTTGTCGTTCGAATGAGACTGTTTTTGAGGCGGCGTTTAAATCTTATTTAAAGCGTGTTTTCATCAGAGTTTCGAAAGTGTGCATTCTGGAAAAATAGTTTACCATCTAGTACGAGTTTTGCACATGTTTTCTAAGGTTCAAAAAGCTTAAACACATCCTTAGAGTTTGCAAAGATCCGAATTATCATTCTTATATGTTTATGTGATCTTGCTGGACCAAGGAGGTTTGTTCTACACTTGACCATCAGGGTTTGCGGTGAAAAAAAGATAAGGACTTCTTATTCGACATCGTTGACGAATCAAAGCTATTCGGTGGACACCGAGACATACATGGACGCGTGTGTTGTGGACATGTATCGTGGAAGATGGAATTTATGCTTGGGCACTATTGAAGAACGGTAGAAGATCATAAGGAGCCTCAAGACCCGTGGGGATCGAGTCATTGAGTAAGGATAATCTGTCTTTGTAAAACCTTTGTTCATATTGATTATCTGGCTTTGGCCGCCCGAGGTTGTTTTCCCATTTTGGATTTTTTTTCATCGTACATCCGGCGTTGTGAGTATTCTTTACTTTACTTTACTTTACTTGCTTTAATCACTAGATGCATGTTTAGGATTAATCAAGATAAAAGTGATTTAAAGTAAAAATTGGATTTTCACAACTTGATTTGGTGCTAATTAAAAGTTGGATAATTTTTGGTAAAAAATTGGTTTGATTTGAAACACAAATAGGGACCACCCCAGGTTTCTTCATTTCTAATACCTGCACTTTGATCGTAGTTCTAGGTTAATAATGGATGTCTAATCATCCCATTTTCACTGACCATTTGGATTTATTCTGACACCCCACTTATTCAATATAACGGGTGGCCAACCCTATACTAAAATACAACAGGAGTCTCAAGTGTATCATTCTCAGCACCAATTGTCGAATATAAATATTACCGGTAACCACCCTATAAAAAATAAAGAGGTGCCAATTTTTTTTCTTTTAAAAAAAGTGTTCCGACAATAAATCATTCACATACTACGAAGCATAAACAATAAGAAACAAATAAAGGACTAGATCATTTACATGCTATGAGTAGTCATACAAAAGAATATTCCCAAATATGTTGTCAGGCAACAAACCATACAATCATCAAAAGACAACTATAAGAGATCAACATATAAGACCTTTGGGTACACACACCCGATTTACAATTGTGAATTCTTAACTAGATTACAAAAAGCGATGCGTCTATGACAAAAAATCTGTAACATCCCGCACATGCTACATGTCCAAAAACTCTGGAACAAAAAACAATCATGGGCGTCCTTGCAGAGGAACACCTAAAGTAGACACAATATATATATTGCAAGGTCAAAGATATAAACGGGTCAGAGCCCTGGGGTTGAAAATAGTTATAGCAAGTGAATAAATGCATAATAATTAAAAAAATGCAAGATTTCATAATTGATGTGGAGTCGCACTCCCTTGAGGCTTAACCTCACCTCTCAACTACAGCGCGCACCTAAACGTACACATAAATATTAAGTTAAGCTACCCCACTAAATCTACGAACCATACCCCCTCAAGCCTATGCATAACTCCCATTTTCCTAACTATAACCTATTATCATAGTTACTTGTCATTTCCCCTAAATTATGAAAATTTAAATACCCCATGTACTGATGACCAAACATTTCCCAACTACCATCACAACGGTAGGTTTCATTAGTGGGACGTCTCACAAGTGAAATTCAAACAAGGACCCCCCCCCCCGATACACTACTACCTAACATGGTTAGTCGTGGAAATCCGTTAGGCCCTTAGTCCATAGTATGTACTCCTAAATTCCAGTCTATGAACATAAAATCATACTTATACAATCTCATGCAAAAAAGGAAATACATAATACACATATCATACAATTAGGGTAAATACATAACATACATCATACACATATACTAATAGTCTCTACAATGCTATCATCTTTCAAGGAATTACTCACATATCATCCTGGGTTGCCATCGGTCGGACTCTCACACCGACTTGGTATAAAACCAATTCACAATCATATGGGAAGAGGCCATAGTTCCTTACCTAAAGGTGAGAAAAATCATACCCAAGACGTCTTACCCCTGCCTCACACGCGGTAAAATACTGGACGCTATGACCTGGGGACTATACTCTCCCTGCTCCTCGAGCCAGGGGATTTTCCCACATCGCGCAACTTCCCATAATAGCACTAGAGGGGTATGCACCACCTAATATATATATATTACACATCCAATATTCATTCACATCATATATACAAACTATCACACTTTAGAATGTATATATATATATATTAATAATCCTATCTATATATAAATATCACACCTTACACTAGCTAATGATCCACACAATTATTTAAAGATCATATTATAATTTACTTGCTTACTTGCTTATTGATAACCAATCAAACCTATGATTATTCCTAAAATTTACACTCATTAAGGACCCACGAACTCTCACTCATTAGCCCATTACCCTCCTCGAGATAATTCCCATTCCTTGGAGGATTTACAAAAAGGAAACAACATAATACCCTCTCAAATATGCCTCTATAATAGCCCCAAAGTAGCCCCTCCATTAAGTCATATCATACACACCAGATGCCCCATAAACATGTTTACCCAATAATATAAAAGGGTTCCTAAGTATTTAAAATCAACTAGAGAGTATTAACATAAGAATTTACAACTGCAGTAACTAGACTAGACTGAAGGTCCCCAAAAACGAACCGGTTCGGTTCCTAAAAACTAAAAGAAAACTTTCAACTTCTGGACTGATCCGGTATCCTTTGAAAATGAAACGTTCCGGTTCCTTAAATTTTCTAGAAAACTCTTAACTTTCGGATCGATCTGATACCCTTTGAAAACGAACCGATCCGGACTGCACAGTTCTGAATCCTATAAAAAAAATTCCTATTTCTCCAACAAACCCTTCTTCTACAATACTTCACATCATAATCCACCCAAAATATAAATTCCTCCATTTATATACCTTCAAACCCATTTACACATAACAAAGACTTAACTCCTACACTAAAGTCTAGGGTTTAACATATATCTCTAAGATTACCAAATTCTTACCAGATATTATGAACTAAATCACACAAATAAGCATTTAGAAAGTTAATCCACTTGCCTCAAAGATGTAGGGTCTGATTCTTCCTCAAAGTCACGGATTTTACAAGATTTTCAAGGTTCTCAAGATTCTTCTTCTCTTTCTCTTCTTCTCACGTTCTCTCTCTCAAATGGGTTTTCTCTTAATTGAGATCAATTAGCTTTCTAAAGCCTAATAACCCCTTATTTTTAGTAACCTCAACTTTAAATGATACTACACATACAAAAATAACTCATATACCCCCAATTCGAGTCAAACTAGTCAAAAAGATTTCGAAACCCAAATAAAAACCCCAAGGCAGTCATTTTGACTTTCTCGGACCTTTCAGAATCAACCGTGCCCTCCAAACTTTCATCCGAAACTCAGAATATAAAAAAAATATCTCCCAACCGCAGATAACTCACTGAAATATGCCACGGTTGAAAAATAACTAATTTTTGCTACTAATACACACATATATGACGAAATTTGCATACTACAAGACTATGTTTACCATATTACTCTAGTAAATGTGCAATTCTCATAAATATGAACTATTCTACCCAAATCAATATTTGTGATAAATCCTTATTTTAATTCTCAATTATATTAAATCACCCACACTCGATAATTTAATATTAAAATAAATATACAAAAGTAAGGGTTATTACAGTTATCTAGAGAGGTCAACCTTTTTTAGGACCACCTTGAGCGAAAAGAAGGTGATAACTATGACTGAGTGGGCTTCAAAATAGTGCTTCAACTTTGGTGAAGCAATTACTAGAGAGTAAGCTAGGTTTTCCATAGAAAGGTAGCGTTTCTCAGTGTCCATTAGCGTCTTGCTAATATAATAGATCGGGTTTTGGTGAAAATATTTTTTACACATTAAGGTCGAGGTATTTTCATGGTATGACACCATGAGATATAGATAAATTGGATCTCCCAGATTTAGGATCGAGAGTAGGAGTGGTCGGCTTATATAAAGATTTATTTATTCAAGTTCCTTTGAGCATTCTTCATTCCAGGCTAGGCCCATCTCTTTCCTCAAGAGCTAATAATGGTTATCACTTTTCAAAAGATTTAAAGATGAGATAGTTGAGAGCTACAAACATTTCGTTGAAGTTTTGAACATCATTGACTATTTTCGGTTGCTAAACAATGCTAATAGCCTCAATATGGTTGGGGGTTGCCTCGATTCCCTTTTGACTAACCAGATAACCCAAGATTTTCCCAAGTTATACTTTGAAAGAACATTTGGTTGTGTTGAGCTTCATCCTGTAGTATCTTAAGACCTTAAATGTCTTTGCTAGGTCATACAGATGTTCGCCTTTATGCTTGATTTTCCCGAGAATATCGTATATATAGGTTCCCATTATGTCACCCAATTGATGTTTGAATATCTCGGTGACTAACCATTGGTAAGTTTCTCCTACATTCTTGAGCCCAAATGGCATGACTATGTAGCATACGACAAGGGTGGTAATGGATGAAGTCTTCTCTTGGTCGGGGCCAAATGAAGGGATCTGATGATAATACCTCGAGAATGCATCCAGGAACATCATCAGTTCATGGTTGGTTGTAGCATTGACCAATTGGTCAATCTCTAGCAGCATAAAGTTATCCCTAGGAAATTATTTGTTCAAGTTAATGAAGTAAATGCAAACTCTCCACTTTTTGTTACTCTTTTTGACGATGATGTGGTTTGAAATCCACTTGTGGAATTGAACTTATTTAATGGACAATGCCTCCAAAATTTTTTTCACTTCTTTTTCCACAATTATGCATTTTTAAGGGGTTTTCGATGCCCCTTTTATGTGATTGGAAGGAATTTCGAGTCCACGTGAAGTCAACAACACATGATTTTAGAATTAATCCCAAGCATATCATAAGGCTACTAAATAAATACATCTTAATTTTCTTAGAGAAGAGAGATCAATTACTCCTTTTCGTGAACGATAAGTGAGTTTTTGATAAGAACTTTCTTCTCCGTGTGTGAGTCATCGATCATGACTTCTTACAATAGCTCTGTGACTCTATCTGCACGGGCCACCCTTATTTATTCCACCCCAGTCTTTCATACATTAATTACTACTTGGACGACGCCTTGTCTATGACCACTTTATCCTTCTTTTTTTTCTTACTTAGGCTTGATGGCAGTGATAAAACATCATCGAGTAATGACTTGGTTCCCCTTATATCCATTATTCTCGATCGATAAGGCATTTGAGCTCTTAATAATAAGTATAAGGGATAACCTTTATGGCATGGATCCATCCTCATCCCAAGATAGCGTTGTAGGGAGACTTAATGTCCACAAGTAGAAACTCGATCATCTTTAAGATGTTTCCAGTTCATACTGGTAGTACCACATTTTCTAGTGGCATGGTCATATTTCTAAAAAAGTTGACTAATGGGATGGTCACGTCCTTCAGATCTTCCATCTTGGGTTTATCTTGTTGAACATCTTTAGGTACATGACCTCTGAGGAGCATCCCTGGTCAACTGGTAGCTTATCTATGTCCCAATTGGCAATCCTAAGAGTGATTATTAATTCTTGGTGATGCAGAGTTTCGAATCCAACCAGGGCTTCCTTGATAAAGACATTGCCATATTCAATGTCTTCTGGTCGATGATGTTTACCCGCTAGGGTCTTAGTAGGATCAATCTGGAAGGCCTCAATGACTGTAGTGACCATATTTAATTCCATTCGAACAACGTTACCTTAAATATTTCTCGAACTTGATGCATCACGGATGATTATAAACTCGCATCCCATCTCGTTGTCGTCTAGGACGTTATTATATCTCAGGTCACATTCCATAGTAGCCTTTGTTCTTTTATTTTCCACATAATCGTTCGAGTGTTTTGCAGGGGCCAACTCTTCCACATGGGAGTTGAGCACTTTGAAATTCTCTATCTTATGCCCATTCTATTTGTAGTAGGAACACCTCAGGGCATTGTTATCTCTTGTGATTTTCCTCATCCACTTGAAATATTACAGATATTTAATCTTATTCAAGATTTTGTAGATTAGCTCTTTGAAGATAGTATTAATTGTCGGGTGGGCCTTGGTAGGGTCTATATTGTCATTACTATTTGATCTGTCTTTTGTTTCTTTCCCCCTTCTTGGGAGTATTCTCTGTGTCATCTTTATTTTTTATTTTGGCCAACCATTGTTTTATTGGCCACCAGCTACCACGTCCTCTACCTTCACATATTTATCAAATCTGGACATAAGGTCATTTATGGTGTTGGCCTCCTTCTTCATGAGGGATTGGTGCAACATAGAGTTGCTCAATAGACCAATCTTTAATGAGGCCACAACAACTTGCTCGAAGAAATCTCCCACTTTGTTATAGGTTTTCTAGTATCGTCGATCATATTTTTGCAAGGTTTCATGAGGTTTAGTTCTCATGGTGAGAAATGAGTCCATTATTTTTGGATGGGAACTGTTGGTGATGAAGCTCACGATGAAAACCTCCGTGAGCTTCTTGAAGCTGGTGACCAACTCGTGTGGTAACTTCTCAAACAACTTTTGTGTAATATCTCCAAGACTAGAATGGAATATGTGGCACATAAGGGCTTTGTTGTTGACCCAAAGATTCGTTGATTGTTGGTACTGAAAAACATGGTCGATGGGATCGGTCTTCCCAACATAAATTTTGAATTTGGGGATGGCACACTTATTGGGAGGCTCCAATTTATCAATCAATCTCGAGAAAGGAGACTTCATCTGATTGATGAGGGCTTTCTTAGCTAACTCCTCAGTGGATTTGGTAGCCCAATGATTCGAGTGCTCATCCACCTCTCGTTGGATGAAGTCACGGATATCCTTCTTACGATGACCCCCTTCTTTGTCTCTTGCTTCTATAAGGCTCATGTTCCTGGAGTGTTCCTAATCGTGGTGCGAACTCCTTCCTCAACTGAAATTTTTTCTCAACTGAGGACTAGGGGTTCGTGCATACCGATTTTACTTATCCTCGTGGATATCTGGCTTCATTCTTTCCTGAAGATGTTGAAGTCGAATGCTTTCTTCCAATTGGTGGCATGCGGCATTCTCTTATTGACGAAGTCATCGCTCGTAGGCACCCATAAGCCGTGAAATGTGTTTGGAATGTGGATGTCCATTGCTTTCCATATTTTGTTCCTCTTGCAGATGGTAAAATGAGATAGGAGTGTTACGACTCCTACTGGAGTGAACCTCAGAGGTGACCCTAGGTGCTAGAGGTCCATTTTGATCATTTTGATGGTCGTAAATAGATAATGGACATGTGTTGCGTGGGTGAGACATAACTGCTCGTTAGGTTTTTCTTCCCTGAGAAAAAGAAATTTATTCCCACATATAACGCCAATTGTAGGTGCTAAAAACCTACCATGGTTGATTCAACACAATTAAGCCGAGAATAAAGTAAAAATCACAATCACAAAACACAAAATATACGTGGTCCGACAATGAGTCTGCGTCCACATGGTGTTTCTCTCTTTCTTTATTGATTATTTTTTATAACAAATATTACATTTTCCCAGGGGTGTGGGTTATATTTATAGAGAACATAAAGAAAATGAGCCGTGTGGGACTCCATGGCCTTGGAATACTGTTATAATTTGGTCAAGCGAATCCAACCTCGAGATTTTTGTTGATAGACTTCTCTTTTTTTCTTATGTCCAAGCTACAATCGCTTAACAAGTCTTCCAGACATGTTTCGGTTTTCCATACAAGGGTGTTAACAACTCAAAGTTAATTAAGTATAAAACAACACAAATTAGAATACTTATAACTTTTGTATTAAGGCACAAATATTACACCATCATCCTACCTTCCTTAGAGCACACACACACAACATACATAAAAACACTCATTTTTAAAAAAAAGTAAAAAATACATTTTCAATCAAATTTGGTATACGAAATCTTCATAATGAGGAGGTCATTTACAAAAAAATTCATCCAAAAATGCAACTTGGAAATGGATGATTTGAAAATGGGATGAATACGTGCATTTTTAACCATTGAAAAACCCTCTTTTAAGTTTAATTTTTTGTTGTAATGTTTTATAGATGGTCTACTCATTATATATATCATGCATACCAAATTTGCTTGAAAAATATTTTTTTATTATTTTTAAAAATGGGTATGTTCGTAGGTATGTTGTTAGGAGGTATGTTGGATAGCCTCAATGTGTGTGTGTCAAATCTAATCTTTAGTATATAACTAAAGTTGTATCTTCCCATGTTGATAAGTATGCATCTTAAATAAATCATTAATATTGACACGTGGCCTATTTCAAATTGTAGAACTGTGTTCTCTCTCTCTCTCTCTCTCTCTCTCAAAGTTGATTCAACACGGTAATTTGGGGTGTTTTTATTTTAACTTGCAATTTCAATTTACACCCCAATTTTATTAATCGCACCAAATGGGATCGGATTCTATTAACCCACCCACCCCATTGGGTGGTGAAACAAATATTGGGTATAACGGTTTCCAATTAAGAAATGGTGGTGTTATTCCCACCCATTTATTTTTTCTACTCACCCCGACCTAAAATTTTAACATTTGAGATTTTTTACTTATTAAATGATGAGTTTCCCAATTTGACCACCCCGATTGTAGATATCTTTAGGAAATTAAGTTTTGAAATTGTATAAGAGAGTAAGGAAACATAAAACCTAGAAATCTTAATTTGCAACCTCTAAGAAAAATTACCAAACAATGGGGTCAAACAATGTAAGAAAAATCACCAAACAATGTAAGCAAAAATTATATTTGTCCCTTATATAGTAATGGATTATACCTACCACACACACCATATAAAATCAATAAGACAATACGGGAGGTTCAATAGACCCATCTTGTTAGTGAGATGTTTGGAGGTTGCCACGAAGTGAGATTCTTGGTTAAAAATATCTCCATTTTTATACATGATTGGGATATACAAAAACTGCAGAAACTGAATAGGGTGTGTGTATAAAGTATGTTGCCGTTTGGCTTTTCTGAGGAAAACAAAACAAATTACCTAAAGAATATAGGAAAGAGAAAATAGAACCAAACAAAAGAACAAAAAAGATAAAAAAAAATAAATAAAGAAGAAAAGATAGAAGAAACGGAAGAAAAAAAATAACTAAACAATAAAGCAAAGGACATAAAGGAAAGATAGCAGAAATTAAGCGTGTAATGCCCCGACTTGGATTTAAGGTCACCCATGGGTCAACCCATACCAGTCCAGTTGCGTTAAGTGTGGATTGATGTGAAATAACCTAGATAGGGGTGTTCGCGGTCCGATCCGGTTCGATTTTAAGGTTTTTTTTGGACCGGACCGACTTGGTCGGTCCTCTAAAAAAATGGACCGAGACCGGACCGATGATGTCGGTTAACCGACCCTAGTTGGTTCGGTTTTTTATAGGGTCGGTCCGGTCTAACCCGTCGGTTCTCACATTAATAAATTACATCATATATAATAATACAAATATACCCGAGTCTATTTTTTTTAAACACTAAAAACTAAAAAATATCAAAATTTGTGATTAAAACAAACCTACTATTGGATTAAACTATAATTTAAACTAATAAAATATTGAAATATATACTTTTACTATTTATTTATCTTATATATATACATATATATATATAAAAATATATTATTTTATATACAGTCGGTTCGGGTCGGTCCTAACAGGGTTTTTGAAACTGTAAACCGTGGACCAGATCGACTAGGTCGGTCCACCAAAAAAAAAACCGAGACAGGACCGATTAAAAAAAAAGACCGAAAAAAAAGGGTCGGTTCGGCTCGGCTCGGTTCAGTCCGTCGGTCCAGTCGGTTTTTTGAACACCCCTAAACCTAGATAACAATTCTAGTCCATTTTATTTAACTTATATAACCGGGTAAGCATGCAATTCCGTTTTCCAGGAATATAAATAAATAATAACATATGTCGAACCCATTAGGCAATGCCCAAGGGTTCGTGTGATCAAAGATGCTAATGCAAATAGTCAAAATCACTTACCTTCAAAACTCTCTCAAAAGACAAAATATCACTTAACCTACCATAACAAAGGGAATGGGATGAGTTTATGCCCACTGGAGTTCCCAAGAACAATGTAGTGTAGAAAAGAATGGTAGAAGGAAAGAATGCAACAAAAACCATGCAACAACTAAACATTATACTCACAAGCCATGTTTTATTAAAAAAACCATTCCCTTTAACTTAGGTTAAAAGCCATTAACCTTAGATTCCTTACTTCACCATTTTCTTACAAAATTGGTTCTTTAATACTCTGTTATCATTTATCCCATACTATAAAAAAACTACATGTTTCACTTTTAACCCGCCACTTCCATCACACTTACGAAAATAACATTTCAACACACACACTACGTGTATAAAGATTTATTTAAACTTACACGTCACCCCGAGCTTATAAGCGCTATAGATTATACAAACTCCCATTTATGGTGTTGATTACTTTACTTCCATTCACCTTTAACTTACTCACACTTTACCGCGTTAACTTGTTATCTTCTTTAATTCATATTCCATGGGTTTGCCAGTTGTTTCAATTACACATTTACCGATTACTCCATTATATACGATATACACATGGAATCACTCATTTTTATACACTTATTAACCATTTGCCTTCCCAGAATTGACCAATTCCATATCTTTCATGTTTAATCGTGAAGTTAATCGTATCCCACTTGTGTTTATGAACTTGAACCAACCACCACAAATGCCTCAATATGCTACCCTAGTCAATGGTTTTAGGTCTAAGCTAAAGTCGCATCTTAGAGTTCCGAGCCATCCTAAAATTTACCTGGTATTCCTTTGTGAAAACTCTTTCACTTTACATTAATTTCATTTACTTGTAGTCGAACTGCCTTTTTTATCAATAACATCTGGCCTATTGCCACACTTTACTTCCATAAATGCACCTTTTAGTCCTTTAGTGTTACTTTAACAATTTTACTTGGCTCGAATGCCAAAACCCAAGGTAAATATCCTCTTGTTATATGCTTGAACATGTTTTACTGTTTAGTCCCTATTACACATATTTGATGTATTACTAACATCTTTACTTTCATAAAGTCTTATTCCATTTCCATGTTTAAGTACCATTTTCATCATTTAGTGTTCATTTAAAGTCTTGTATAACAAAGTCTCATTTTTTACACAATACCATATTTGGGGGTGAAATTGCAATTTCATACTCTTTGTGGTTCATTTTAAAATTTATCCATTTTTGGGTCGTTACTTATACTTATCAATTCGAGCTTCAAATGTTCAAAGATTTATTATTTGGACCCATATTTACTATATTTCACTTCTTACCCCTTAAAAAAGTTTAACATTATTTTATACTCTCTTTCATTATAAAGTCACATTATTCTATCTACACAACATTTTAACAATTTTACCTGAATACTTTCTTGTGAATAACTCTTTAAACGTGTTCATCTTAAGCCCAAAATAGCAATATGTGAACTTCCATGACTTTTCATACATAAAGTATAAACCCTTTTTATTTATTATTTCTTCTCCCGAAAGAATATATTTTTACAATATTTTACTCATAACTTTCATAAGAATAAATAATTCCCACTATTTTATAATTTTGATGGAAATTATCCAAGGAATTCTAGTCTCACATTTTCATGAAAACATCGACTTTTAACATACTATAATGATTTTTACTCCATAAAAATAGATACTTTATTTATGAAAATTTGCATCTTGATTATATTCAAGGATCACTTTAATATTTCATTTTCCATGAAATTATTCCATAATATCATAAAATATTCCCATTTTATATTTTGAAATTTCAATAACTTGAAACCATGCGTTAAACACATTTTTAACACTTTACTTCACATGAAATTGTACCATAAATTTCATAAATAAGAGGCATGCATAAAATCATATATATTTATACAAAAATATATACATCTATCATGCATATAAAATTTTCATAATATAATCATGCTTTAAAAATAAACCCCACCTCAATAGAAGATATCCTCCAAAAGTTATGTCGAAAAAGTTCAAGACTCCAACAAAAATTCTCCATGAAAGCTCCATTACAGTACTAAACTCCCCTACTAAACTCCATGAAAATATTCGAAAGAAAGGCTCCAAAAATGCTTAAGAACGCTCTAAAATATACCCCAACAATAACTCCAAAATAATATAAGCTACACCCAAAAATGTATACTAGTAATGGTATATAATTCCTTTGAAACTATGCAAAATTAGCCTTTGCACTCTTGGGAAATAGGTGTTTGAGTTAGCTACTTAGGGATCCTAAAGTTGGACAAAGAGGGTTGGTTTAAAGTTTGGTCAGATGTTTATAAAAATGGGAGTTATAAATCCTATTTTAAACCAGAAACAGAGATAGAGAAACTTATTCTAAAGATATGTTAAGAATAAATGATAGTTGGATAAAAAAAATAAGCTTAAACATTTCAATTTCTAGGAGAACTGGTCGGCACTGGGCCTATTACCTCTATGGAGGTAAGGTCACCTCGCTATAGTGGGCTTCAAGTCATTATAGTTATTGAAGTGACCCACCATGGAAGCTTTGAGCAGGTTATCCCTTTTCTTCCCTTTTTTATTCCCATTCTTCCTACAGTTACCACACTCCTCTTAGAGCATCCACAACGGTAGATGATCTGGAATGGTAATTTTAGCAAACTAAATAGTCAAACAGGCGTTAACATTTGGTTAGCTTTACAGTGGTGATGATTGAAAATTTGCAACCTCAGTTCCTACGAACTATATTTCTTCGTAGGAACTAAACAAACTTTTCTTACGGACAAAATTTGTTCGTAAGAAGTGTTATGAACAAATGTTGTTCGTAGGAACCTAAATATGTAATAAAAATTAATTATTTACGAGTTCCTACGAACTTCATTTGTTAGTAAGAATTTCTACGAACAAATGAAGTTCGTAAGAACCATTTACAAATTCAGTAGCCATTCAGCAAATTTACAAATTGTCTACCTTTTCTCTTATAAAATTTGTTCCTTCCGCTACACCACTCCATACCCTCAATTTGCAAATTACCATTTGTCTTTGATTATAGCATCCCCAGTACGAATGCTCTTAGTTATTACTTAGGTTTTATATTTATTACTATGGTCTTAGTTTTCTATAGGTATTACAACTACTCAATTTTAATTATCAAATCTAACTCTATATATCATCCGATTTTTCATCCCATGTTAGTCACATAAGCCCCACTAATATTTTTATCACCACATTACCTTCTCTAATTAAAAGTTAGCCATATTAGTAAATCGTTTTAATTTATCTTAAACCCCAAACCAATTTGATACTATATTTTGGAAGTCTCACTAGTGCTTTGCAACCAAACATCATATTCCATACAATCAACCTAATTATTTTCAATAACTTGCATTCCATTGAATCACATGCAATTTTTTTTTAACTATTTGAATAATATTCGTGTCGACACCTAGACACATAATCAAACCATTTCCACCTAATTCTTATTATGCATGTGCATGCATACCTCGTGTAAATTATGTGAACTCTTTCAACTCACAATTAGCTATTAAATAACCCATGCAAGACATTCGTGTACTTTGTTACGTAAACTTTTCACGATTTTCCAAGGATAAACATGTAATTAGTATTTTAACTATTTTATTAAAAATCGAGGTATTACATTCTTCCCTCCTTAGGAAATTTCGTCCTTGAAATTCCTCCGTTCATCCATAATCCATGACTTATCACATTCTGGAATCATTTTGTTACATTCCAAATTTTTATGGCAGATCGAAAATAACAAAATATTTTGGAATCATTTTCTTACATTCTATATTTTGGAATAATAAAAGGTATTCCATATTTTTGGAATCTTAAAAGGTATACCATATTTTTTCGAATTTCAGGACGAAATTTCGTTGTAGGGGGAGTATGTAACACCCCGTATTTTTATGATTTTTACATATTGGATTAATTAAATCAAATATGGGAAATTAATTGATAAATAATTCGGATAAAAATAAATATTAACTAGTAAGATAAGAGTTAGTATTTGTTAGTGAGAACTTTATTGAATATTTCTAAGCAAAAAAAGTAATATATAATTGTGGATATGATTGTGAAGTGATTAAAATTATCGTGAGTGAGAAATATGACAATTACAGTAATTAAGTTGGGATGCGCGTGTCAGTCATGTAGGAACTAAATTAATGTAATAGAAGTAAATTATTTTTAAGTAATATGAATGGTCATTTTAAGTGTGCCATTGAGTCCAAAAGGGTCAAGATAGTCGGAAAATTCTACCCGAGGGTTTAGTTTGGGTCCCGAGGCAATTTTAGGCCTAACCGGAATCCCAGGAGGGCATTTTGGAATTTCAATTTTTGGGCATTAATTACCTACGAAATTAGGTGAGGTATTATATGAGTTACGTAAGGGAGATTAAGGTTATCATTCACAAAATTCAAGGGGGAGTTATAGAGGAAGAGGGAGAGCCAATTCTAGGAGTCTAAAGCCACGAACAACTATCTTGCACCACCAAGACCACCATCGCGTAGATCGGAGAACGTAAAACACAATCATACCAACGGATCAGACCTTCACATTCGAGGAATGTGTTTAAAATTGCTAAATTTAGAGAAATAATGGAACCCATGTTAGTGTAGGTTCAATTTGAATATGAATATGGTGTTTATTTGATGAAATTGGAGAGTTAGAGTAACTAATTAGAATTCGAAGATAATTAAGTTGATCTCTTCAAGTATGTAGATTAGGAATCATGAATTGAGAATTTATTATGTTGAACAAATCTGAAAATTTTGGTATTCTTTAATTTGAAGTTGAAGAACTAGGGTTTAATGAACTAATTTGGGGATTTCAAAATTTACCAAGAGTTATGAATGATTTAATGATCCTAGATTGTTAAAAAATCATATAAATATACCAGAACATCGATGAGAATTGTTGGATTTGTGCTTGGGATGATTCTGTAGAAGTTTTAGTATCATTAATGGTGGGAAAGCGTAGTTTTTAGGCGGTAGAAGTCGACCGGAGCGGTTTGTTTTTCTATAAGATCGGATCGGTTCATTTTTTCTACAGGACAGGATCGGTTTGCTTTTTTGCAAATCTGGATCGATCCATTTTTTTGTAAATTTCTGTAAAGGCCGAACCGAATCGATCATTCAGGATTGGATCGGTTCGTTTTTTGGGCAAATTATTCTACAGTTATTTCGTGACTCCTTATGATATGTTAGTAGTATAAAAGTGGGATTAGCTACTGTAAAAGATACTTGGGATTATGAATCTCTTTACATGAGGTACGATAGAGATAACAATCATAATTAGATAATATCGGGAGTATAGTGAGAGGCATACCGCATACGAATATGTATTTAGGTTGTGTATACCTACTAATTGGAATAAGTTGCGTGAATACCTACATGATTGATTTACTATGTGTATAACATACCTACGCTGCTTGCTATTATGGGAGGTTATTTGGGAAAGGGGACAGTCTTATGGTGATGATCCCAATTGGGGGGATTTTAGATTTGGTACCTCAGAACATGGAACCTAGGTATGGACTATCTGTTAGAACGATATTAATGACGGTCATATGGTGCATAGGTTTGTGAGTAGCCCATAGACTTGGAACTATGCGTGCATACAATATGTGTGACTTGCATTTCAATGGCTCGTGAGTGATTCTGAATCATTAGTCGTTACTTAGTACGAGATGTATTGGGACTTGATAGCTGAGTATGCATGCACCGCAATTGAGTCTAGGGGTGCTGTTTTAATATATATATATATATATATATGTAATATTGTGATAGTTATGTATATATTCTTGTAATTATATCAATTGTATGATAATTGTAGATAAAGAATATAGCGAATTCTTAAATAACTCAAGTATGTGAACCCTTAAAAAGCTTTTGTGAAACTTATACTTGATATAGTAAATATATAAGAACAATACATAGTAACGGTACAGAGGGATTTTGGGATATTACTAAGAATGATAGAAATATATTTTATACCTACAAACTATTTAAATGAGAATTATGTCTAGAATAGTCTAGCAGTACGTTAGGCGTGCACATTAGTTGAGAGGTGAGAATCTCAAGTGAGTGTGCGAAAATATAACATGTGTTTTATATTTGCTTTACAACATCTTTAAATTACTTGTAAAAATGTTTTAAAATGTTTTATACTCTAGCTCTGACCCGTCTCTTGCAAAAATCTCTTTTCTTGTGTATTATTTTAGGTGCCCAGCCACAGGGACACCAGGGTTAGACCATTGGATCCTTTGACGTGCTGCAGCTATTGTGGAAATTGCAAGTCGTCGTACTTAGAGGCCTCTACTTCTATCCTTTCAGTTCTAGTATTTAGACTTCTCAGTTAGGGCATGTATTGCCCATTCTCAGTTTATTTATGTCAGGGGAACATTGTACTTATTTATTTCAGCATTTCCATTTCGGTGAATTTATTATTGTTGGTTTGGATTTTATTTGACCGGGAGGATTATTCGAGTCTATTACATTTAGTTGGATGACGTTTATTCCTTATTTATTTATGCATGAATTGGTGAATGTTTAATAGTTTAAATAAATGGACCTAAAATAATTTAATAATATGTTTTAACAATAGCTTAATTAATTATGAGGTGGTGAAAACAAAAATTGCTTCTTTTTCGACAGTGATGCTAAGAATGAACCAACCGGATATTCTATTTTAAATTTTATAAAGGACTGGTCACCCAGTATTCAATTGGGCGGGGTTTCACAAGTGGTATCTGAGCATCAGGTTCTAGAGTCTTTTACGATCTGTATGGCTTACTATGCTTTTAGCTTAGCATTCCTTGATATAGAGCCCTATTTTTAGGACTGTTGCATTCTTGATTATGGTTACATCTTCAGCAATCTGGGATTTAACAACTGTGGACCTATAAATTCTTCCTCATTTCAGATGCCTCCAAGACGTGCACCGAGTGACAAAAATGCCCAACCCAAGCCCCAACCATCATAGGGTCAGGGTACGATGAATGCTATAGAGGTTGCTGCCGTTGTTGCCCAGACAGGTAATGCCGCATTAGCCATGGTTCAGCAGGCTCCACCACCAGTACAGCTAGCAGCACCAACTCCAATACATGCATTCCCTTCTGTTTGGGAGGAAGTCAAAGATGCCTTTCAAAAGGCATACCTCCCAGAGTTCCAAGGGAGTTCACATGTTGTGGTAGTGAGCCAGTGGAAGAAGAACATCCAGCGGCACTTGAGGATGTATGAGTGCACGGAGGTGCAGAAACAGGTACTAGATACTTTCAATCTAGTGGGAGAAGCGCTACAGTGGTGGGTTTACACTACTATCGCAGAGGAACGCGATTCGATGAGTATAAAATATTTCTCGGTGCGGTTTGATCGTAAATTTTTTTATCGGTCGTTCGGACTAAAATAAGGCGAAAACTACTTGATCTCACCTAGGAGAGAAATACTGTGGCGGAGTACGAGGATGAGTTTACTAGATTGGTGAACTTGGTACCAGCAGAGGTGCCCACTGAGGAGAAGACAACTCATATGTCATGGATGGTTTGAATTAGAGGATTCGACAGCATCTTCTGGGTAACCTTTCCTTCCAGTCTTACACAGATGTACTTAATGCACTTTCTTACACTGTCAGGACCACCACTTCCATGTCAAGAGGAGAAAACGTGGAGGGGAATCCATCCAGCAGGGCAGGACTGGTGGGGGTAGTACTAGCGGGGCACAAGCAGCTCAGGGTCAGCAGAAACAGGGTGAGCAGGGTTCCCATCAAGGAGATTCTGCTAAACGATTCAGATCAGGAGGTTTTCGTTAGGGACAGGGAGGTTTTAGGCATGGCCACCAGGGCCACCCGTGCCAACAGTAGTTTCAGTAGGGCCAAGGGAGAGGTGGCAACGTCCAACAGGGTTGAGATCAGCAGTGTCAGAGGAGAGGAAACTTTGTCGATAGGTGCTTCGTTTGTGGCAACACTAGTCACAATTGTCAAGACTGTCTGCAGAAGGATAAGGCCCCCAGCATCTGTAGGGTGCTCGTCAGGAGCCCGAGCGACCGATATTCCTAGCCAATTTCCCAGCGCCAGTGCCATTCCCAGCTTTGCCTATCGTTCCAGCAACCCCGATTCAGTAGGGATAGTTTCAGTATGGGCGTGTTTACAACATCCATAAGGCAACAGCTCCACAAGCTCCACCCACAGTTAAGGGTACATTTTCTATCCATGAGTCTATGGGGCATATTTTGTTTGACGCGAAAGACTCACACTCGTTCATATCCACTAGTTTTGCATGGGTCGCAGGGTTGTTAGACACGGCCGATAGTAAAGACTCACCGCAAGGTAGTGGGTCATCGATTTTCTTTATATGCCGGGGGGGGAAGGTATAGTAATTGGGAGTCTTATTTTTCCTGCCAATATGCTTGTTTTAGACATGTTTGAGTACGATGGTATTACTGGGATAGATTAGCTAGTCGCGTATAGGGCTATGGTTGATTGCTTTAGTAGGATTATTGTTTTTGCTATCCCTGATCAGGAGATATTTATAATGGCGATGCCTCGCCCCGAAGGAGGATCGTCCACTTACTTTTTTTATATAGAGGAAGAGACCTCCATGGGAGTTATGATTTCCATCAATTCTATTTCGGTTGTTCGTGGGTGCACCGATGTATTTCAGGGTACACTTGGACTACCGCTGAGTAGAGAGATAGAGTTCGTGATTGATTTAGCACCGAGCACACGGTCAATAGCTTGTGCACCGTGTCGTATGGATCCTATCGAAATGAGGGAGTTACGTGATCAATTTGGGAAACTGTTGGGACAGTGTTTCATCCGGAGGTGTACCTCACCTTGGGGTTCCCCGATTCTGTTTGTGAAGAAGAGGGATGGATCCTTGCGATTATGTGTGGATTATCGGGAGTTGAATAAAGTCACAATACGGAATAAGTATCCATTCCCTCGAATCAATGACTTATTCGACCAATCGAGAGGAGTAACATTCTTCTAAAAGATAGATTTGAGTTCGAGATACCATCAGCTATGGATCAGGGAGCAGGACATGTCTAAGATTGACTAATTGACGAGATATGGATCCTATGAGTTTCGAGTTATGTTGTTTGGGCTAACCAACGCGCCAACAGTATTTATGGACTTGATTAACAGGGTGTTCAGAGAGTTCTTGGATCAGTTTGTCATTGTCATCGTAGATGACATCCTGATTTATTCACGAACAGAGGAGGAACATGTTGAGCATTTACGTAGGGTTTTACAGACTTTACAGGAAAATGAGATGTACGCCAATTTTGAGAAAATGTGGGTTCTGGGTGCGAGAGGTAAAGTTTTTGGGGCATATTATAAAGTAGAGGGGGATATCAATGGACCCCAGCAAAGTGTCAGTGGTGAGGGAGTGGGGACAGCCCACGACACCAACGGAGGTGCGAATTTTTTTGGGGTTAGCTGGTTATTACAGATGATTCATTCGAGGATTCTCTAAGATTATAGGTCCAATGACTAATCTAACTCGTAAGGGCATACCATATATCTGGGATGATGCGTGTCATTTAGCGTTTGATGAGCTGAAGGACACGCTGACTTCAGCACCCGTACTAGCGCTCCCAAGGGTAGGAGTGGGGTACCTTATTTACACTGATGCATCGTTATAGGGGCTTGGTGGAGTACTACAGCAGGAATATCAGTCTATAGCTTATGCTTCTTGCAAGCTTAAGTCTCACGATAAGAATTACCCCACCCACGAGTTGGAGTTAGCATCAGTCGTGTTTGCACTTCGAATTTGGAAACATTATCTCTTGAGAAATAAATTTTGCCTGTTCACAAATCATAAATCACTACAGTACTTATTCACTCAGAGGGAGTTGAATATGCACCAGCGCAGGTGGCTTGAATTTATAAAGGACTATTAATTTGAGATCTAGTACCACCCAGGGAAGGCTAACGTAGTTGCTGAAGCATTGAGTTGTAGGACACTAGGTGAGGTGGTCGAGGCGTGAAAAGTGTAATGGAAGGAGTTGGGACACCAAGATGCATTCTCCCGGTCATTTATGTATGTTATGATAGTTACACCTCAGAGTGTGACGAAGGTTGTACATGCCCAGTTAACGAATCCGTTTTGTTAAGAGAGATTTCAAAACCTTCTGGCAGAGGGAGCAGAGTCATATTAAGCGAGTTCTCAGGGAGGCTTGAGCTTCAATGGATGTCTGATTGTTCTAAAGGGTGAGGATCTGCGACATGCGATGATCACAGAGTCGCATAGATCTCGATTTATAGTACACCCCGGCGGGGATAAAATGTACCAGGATATGAGGCGACAGTATTGGTGGAGTGGAATGAATAGAGGGATTCTTGAGTTTATCTCCTAGTGTGCCACCTGTCAGTTAGTCAAGGTGGACCATCAGAAATTGAGAGGGCTTCTTCAGCCATTGGAGATCCCGATGTAGAAATGGGAGAGCATTTCCATGGATTTTATCACAGGGTTGCCTACTTCTCAGAGGGGTCACAATTCCATATGGGTGATTATGGATCGATTGACAAAGGTAGCTCACTTTTTTCTAGTACGGATGGATCACACGATAGGTCAGTATGCTCGAATATTCATCGCTGAGATTGTGAGATTACACGGAGTGTCGCTTGATATCGTGTCAGGCCGGGATAATATTTTCGTTTCTTGCTTTTGGGAGATCTTTCAGGAGGCTATGGGAACTGAGTTGTGGTTGAGTACAAATTACCACCCGCAGACTGATGGGTAGACCGAGCGCACTAATTAAATGCTGGAGGATATGTTGTGTATATGTCTCCTTGATTTTAGGGGAGGTTGGGAGAGGTACCTTCCACTGGTGGAGTTTACGTTTAATAACTCCTATCAATTCATAATTGGCATAGCCCCATTCGAGGCATTGTACGGTAGGCCTTGTAGTTCTACTGCATGTTAGTTAGAGGTGGGGGACAACAAGATACTAGGGTCAGAGTTAATACAAGACACGACAGCCAGGATTAAGATGATGCAAAGTTGTATACGGTTAGCTCAGGACAGGCAGAAAAGCTACGCCGATACCAAGGGTTTCTTTCGAGAGTTCGTTGTGGGGGATTATGTTCTTCTGCGAGTATCTCCTATGAAAGGGATAATGCGATTTGGGAAGAAAGGGAAGTTGTCACCGAGGTATGTGGGGCCATTTACCATTATCGAGAGGATTGGACCGTTTGCATACATATTGGTATTGCTGGAGCAGTTGCATCGTATACATGATAAGTTCCATATTTCTTCACTTAGACGATATCTTCGGGATAAGTTGGCTCACACTCATATTGCGTTGGAACAGATTGATTTACAGCCTGATAGTTCATATGAGGAGAGACCGGTGGCTATCCTAGACCATAGCGAGACGAGATTGATATCTAAGGGAGTGCCACTTGTGCGCGTTTAGTGGGAGCACCATAATGTCGAGGAGTTTACTTGGGAGCGCGAGGATGAGATGCACGAGAAATATCTAGAATTATTTTTACTAGGTATACCATATTTTTTCGAATTTCAAGAAGAAATTCCATTGTAGGGGGAGTATGTAACACCCCGCACTTTTATGATTTTTACATATTGGATTAATTAAATTAAATATGAAAAATTAATTGATAAATAATCCGGATTAAAATAAATATTAAGTAGCAAGATAAGAGTTAATATTTGTTAGTGAGAACTTTATTGAATATAACTAAGAAAAAAAAGTAATATATAATTTTGGATATGATTGTGAAGTGATATAAATTGTCGCGAGTGAGAAATACAACAATTACAGTAATTAAGTCGGGACGCGCGTGTCAGTCGTGTCGAGACTAAATTAATATAATAGAAGTAAATTATTTATAAGTAATCTGAATGGTCATTTTGAGTGCACCATTGAGTTCGTAAGGATCAAGAAAGTCAGAAAAGTCTACCCGGGGGTTTAGTTTGGGGGCCAGGGCAATTTTAGGCCTAACCGGCTTCCCGGGAAGGCGTTTTGGTAATTTCTATTTTTGGCCATTAATTAACTACGAAATTAGGAGAGGTATTATGTCAGTTACGTAAGGGAGAATAGGGTTATCTTTCACAAAATCCAAGGGGGAGTTACAGAGGAAGAGGGAGAGCCAATTCTAGGAGTCTAAAGCCAAGAACAACCATCTTGCACCACCGAGGCCACCATCGCGTAGATTGGAGAACGTAAAACATAGACATACCAACTACACCAACGGATCAGACCTTCATTTTTTAGGCAAGTGTTTAAACTTTCTTAATTTAGAGCAATGATGGAACCCATGTTAGTGTAGGCTCAATATGAATATGAATATGGTATTTATTTGATGAAATTGGAGAGTTAGAGTAACTAATTAGAATCTGGAGATAATTAAGTTGAACTCTTCATGTATGTAGATTAGGAATCACAAATTCAGAATTCATTATGATGAACGAATCTAAAAATTTTGGTATTCTTTAATGTGAATTTGAAGAACTAGGGTTTAATGAACTAATTTGGGGATTCAAAATTTACTAAGAGTTATGAATTTTTTAATGATCCTAGATTGTTAAAAATTATATAAATATACCAAAACATCGATTAGAATTGTTGGATTGGTGTTTCAGATGATTATGTAGAGGTTTTAATATCATTAATGGTGGAAAAACATAGTTTTAGGAGGTAGAAGTTGACCAGATCGGTTTGTTTTTCTACAAAACCAGATCGGTTCTTTTTTTCTACAGGACCGGATCGAATCGGTCCATTTTTTACAAATTCAGATCGATCCGTTGTAGAATTTCCATCCAAACCACTGACTTATACTTATTAAGAGAAAGATCCTAAGATTCCATCTGGAGCCGAATCACTGAACAAAGTGTTTCGGAGGTCTTTGACCAATCCTTTCCTCTGGGAAAGTAGTTTTCATCTTGATAATTGAGTGAAGAAGTTTTGGTAAGAGCCATCCTACACTATGAAACCATGCTGCATCGGTGTTTTTAGGGCCTAGAAGGCCTATTAGATTAGGCCTGGATTGGGTCCGGAGCAAGTTGTGTTAGGGTATAGAGCTGTAAGCGCGGTGGTGGGTGACAGGGGATGTTCTCGTAGAGGAGGACGACAGACCCACTCACGATCTACTAAAAGGAAAGTCGCTTGATATTGGTTCAAATCCAATTCGTGAGATGGTTCAGCTCTGCGATTATCACATATAGAAATATTTTTTTACATATTTCTATAAAGGCCGAACCGAACCGAACTGATCATTCAGGATTGAATCGGTTCATTTGTCGGGCACATTACTCTATAGTTATTTCATGACTCCTTATGATATGTTAGTAGTATAAAAGTGGGATTAGGTACTGTATAAGATTCTTGGGATTATGGATCGCTTTACATGAGGGATGATAGAGTGGACAATCATAATTAAATAATATCGAGAGTATAGTGAGAGGCATACCGCATACGAATATGTATTTTGGTTGTGTATACCTACTAATTAGAATAGGTTGCGTGAATACCTATATGATTGATTTACTATGTGTATAACATACCTGCGCTACTTGCTATTGCGGAGGTTATTTAGGAAAGGGGATAGTCTTATCCCGATGAGCCCATTTGGGGGGATTTTGGATTTGGTACATAAGAATATGAAACCTAGGTACGGGCTATCTGTGAGAACGATAGTGATGACGGTCATATGGGTGCGTAGGTATGTGCATAGACGATAGACTTGTATTTGTGATTTGTGATTTGTATATGGGTGCGTAGGTATGTGCGTAGGTGTGTGTGATTTGTATTTCTATGGCTCGTGAGTGATTCCTAAACATTAGTCCTTACTTAGTACGAGATGTACCAGGACTTTATAGCAAAGTATGCATGCACCGCAACTGAGTCTAAGGGTGCTATTTTAGTATATATATAATAATATTGTGATAGTTATGTATATATGATTGTACTATTATCTATTGTGTGATAATTATAGATAAGGAAGATGGCAAATTCTTAAATAACATAAGTATATGAACCCTTAAACAACTTTTGTGAAACTTATACTCGGGATAGTATATATATATAAGAACAATGCAGAGTAATGGTACATAGGGATTTTGGGATATTACTACGGATGATAGAAAGATAGTTTATCCCTACAAACTAGTTAGATAAGAATTATGTCTAGAGTAGTCTAGCAGTACGCTAGGCGTGCACATTAGTTGAGAGGTGAGAATCTCAAGTGAGTGTGCGAAAATCTAACATGTGTTTTATATTTGCTTTACAGCATCTTTAAATTACTTGTAAAATTGTTTTAAAATCTTTTATACTCTAGCTCTGACCCGTCTCTTGCAAAAGTCTCTTTTCTTGTGTATTATTTTAGGTGCCCAGCCACAGGGACACCAGGGTTAGACCATTGGATCCTTTGACGTGATGCATCTATTGTGGAAATTGCAAGTCGTCGTACTTAGAGGCCTCTACTTCTATCCTTTCAGTTCTAGTATTTAGACTTCTCAGTTAGGGCATGTGTCACCCATTCTCAGTTTATTTATGTCAGGGGAACATTGTACTTATTTATTTCAGCATTTCCATTTCGGTGAATATATTATTGTTGGTTTGGATTTTATTTGACTGGGAGGATTATTCGAGTCTATTATGTTTAGTTGGATGATGTTTATTCCTTAGTTATTTATGCATGAATTGGTGAATGTTTAATAATTTAAATAAATGGACATAAAATAATTTAATAATATGTTTTGACAATAGCTTAACTAATTATTAGGTGGTTAAAATGAAAAATGTTTCTTTTTCGACGGTGATGCTAAGAATGAACCAACCGAATATTCTGTTTTGAATTTTATAAAAGACTGGCCACCCGATATTCAATTGGGCGGGGTGTCACAATCGCGAGTTTAATGCCACACGTAAATAGAGATACCAATAAGTTTTCTTACTACAAATCATTGCAGTCTTTCCATGTCTATGTACCCTTGGCCCAAGGTGTCAACCCCCAATGGGATGATCAACAAAATTGCCAACATTACACAACAAATACAATTATGTTACTATTAATAGGATTACAGTGATTAACTTCCCTCCTTTGGGGTGGTGCCTACCCTTTTTATTTAATCTCGGTGAACACTAAATAATCTTTGAAACGCCGATAACCTCTCTTAGTTACCATGCGTAAAATCTTGAACACAATACATATTGATGTGAACCTCCAGAATAAAACCTACTAAACTCGCCTAGATCACCATATAGCGACCGGTGTCTAAGAACGTTATTATCTACAAGCCTATCTCATGGCATGCCCATCTCACTATGGATGTCATTACCATAATAACAACTTATCATAAACTTTGTTGTAATTTGAGGTAATTCTCCTTCACTTGAGTTGTATGCTAATTCTGTTGATCAACACTGACATATTCTTAAAAAGTACTGTAATTCCCGAACTATATTTAGACTTTATATTATGATCTTTAGATTCCACTTCCTATTCGATACACACAAGGGTTAACTTGTTCTTATCGCCAAAGTTTAACAGAAGTGTGCATGCATGCACATGATGCAATGATATTCATTCTTACTACTTATACTTGGATACCTATACTAAAGTAAGAGGGTGACGTTACCATCACCTTTGACTGCCACCTATTCAATAGACTCAAAATACTTGTCTACAACTTTCCTTAGTCCAAATCATAACACTTTTAAAAAATTCCATGCTTGGCCTGACTTAAAATGCCCAAGACATTCCCAATACACGAGGCTCCCTAACGTCATTGCACTTAATGTAGTTGCCTCAACTACACAATCTTTAGCCTTTAGCACACTTGAAAGTCTCTAAAGGTGGAAAAACCATATTTTCCCAGTCCTGTAACAATTCATGATCGCTAAAATTACCTTACAACCAAAGACGTCTCTTGTAGCACCCTCATAAAAATGCCTATATAATTAATACCATTTACAGATGGTGAGAACTTTCTCAACTACTATAATACCTACAACATGTGGCACCTTAATGCTTACCTGAAGCTACACTTATCCTTTCAATGACAATATAGTCACTAATGAGATTTTGGGAAAGAAAAAAAGAGATGCTACTAAAATTGCTCTTTCGACACCGAGTCCCACCTCATGCAAATGTTGCATCAGATAAATGTTTAGAATTTATCTACTTTATGTCTCTTAGATCTCATATGTGTCGTATAAATGGACACGAGTCCTTTAACACTTGGTGTGGTGCAAGAGGCCTCACTAGGATTCAACACTTTCCTTGGGCAACGAGTACCCTATACTTAGGTACCTTAATTCTTTAGGCATTTGCTCAACAATAATTGAGTTCCATCAATATTAACTCATGGTGCTCACCTTCGTGCTATTATCGACACTTGTCTATGTCTCGAGTCACGATGTGATGATGCCAATGATGAGATATAACCATGTTCTTAGGATTTACTAAATTACCGACATTATTCTTATAAAACGTTTGGTGCCAAACCAATGCACGTGCTCTATGTTTTTTGTCTCATAAACCTTTCACTGCCGCAGCTCTGATAATTCAATTTCGCAGATTGCCACACTTTTTCTATGGCCCTATTCCCGTTGAATACCTTAAGACGATACTCAATACTCTTCAAGGATTAAACATATTTAACTACTCGATTTGGGTGTCACCCACTTCCCTAATTTTAACAATGCCACATGTTTCTAAGATGAACATTTGCTTAGACACTTATCACTCTACCTGAGGATGTCTAAAAGGTAGTACAATGATAAAACTTAACCCATCGTCATTAACAAGAAAACTTCCAACGATGTTGTAATCCTTAAGTCCAACGTTGCGGTTGTACATGCGCATAAACTGGAGTTCTCGCTCTCCTTTCGATGATTGAAGATCCAAACCCTATCTCACAATAACATGTCACTCCCGTAAGTAATTTAAACCTAAAGCACCGAAGTTGTAATGCTCGACCCTAATTTAATCACCAGTGGGTCAACCATGCTGGTTTGAGTTAACCCACGGGTGAACCTTGAATACGAGTTGAGACGTTATAACTACATTTACAACTGGTATCAGTGCTTCTAACGTAAACAGTAAGAATCACTTACCTCTGAAACACTCTCAAAAGATGAAATATCGCTTAATTGCCATAACATAGCAAATGGGGTGAGCCTTTGCCTAGTCGGGTTCCCAATAACAACGTATTATTAAAATGAAAGGAAAAATGAAATGATGCAATAATAACCATGCACAACTAAACAACATGTGCATTGTCAATGTTTTATCCAAAAACATTCCCTTTAACATTGGTCTAAATCCCTAAACCTTAGATTCCTTTCTTCACCATTTTATTACAAAAGCGGTTCTTTGATACTCCGTTATTATTTATCCTATACTACCAAACAATTACCCGTTTCACCTTTTAAGGCGCCATTACCATGGAATTTTTGAAAATAACACTTCAATAAACACATTTGGAGTATAAATACTTATTTAAACTTACATGTCACCCTATTCTTATAATCGTTATAGATTATACAAATGCCAGTTTATGGTCTTTATTACTTTACTTCCTTTCACCTTTAACTTACCCACACTTTACTGTGTTAACTTGTTATCTTTTTTAATTCATATTCCATGGATTTATCAGTTGTTTCTATTACACATTTATATATTACTCGATTATATACGATATATAACCGAAATAACTCATTTGTATACACTCATTAGCCATTTGCCTTCTTGGAATTTGCTAATTCCACATCTTTCCTTTTATTCTCGTTTAATATTGGAGTTAACTGTATCCTATTTTTGTTTACGGACTTGCACCGACTTCCATAAATGCCACAATATGCTTCCTAGCCAGTGGCTTTGGCTCAAAATTTCCCCTTACTCCTTTGTGAAAACTCTTTCACTTTACATTAATTCCATTTACTTGCTGTCCAACCTCCATTTTGATAAAAAAAAAACACCCATCATATTGTCGAACTTTACTTGCATTAATGCACCTTTTGGTCCTTTAGTGTTACTTTAACCGTTTTACTCGGCTCGAAGGCCAAAATCCAAGGTAAATACCACCTTGTTATCCTCTTTTTATATTCTTGAACAAGTTTTAGTCCTTATTACACATGTTAGATGTATTATCAATTTCTTTACTTTTACAAAGTCTTATTAAATTTCCAAGTTTAAGGTCCATTTTCATCATTTACTGTTCATTTATAGTCTTGTATAACAAAGTTCCACTTTTGTCACAAAGATTATGTTCGAGGAGAAAATTGCAATTTCATCCTCTTTGGGGTTCATTTGTTAATTTATCCAATTTTAGGTCTTTACTTACACTTATCAATTCAAACTTCAAACGTTCAAGGATTTACCCTTTGAACCCATATTTACTACATTTCACATTTAGCCCCTTAAAAAAGTTTAACAACATTTTTATAGCTTATTTCACTTTAAAATAACATTATTTTATCTACACAACATTTCAAAAATGTTACCCGAATGCTTTCATGTAAATAAATCGTTAAATACGTTCATTTTAAGTCCAAAATAATAATACGTGACATTCCATGTCTTTTCATACAAAAAGTATCAGCCCTTTTTATTTATTATTTCTCATGAAATAGTATATTTTTACACTATTTTACCCATCACTTTCATAAGAATAAAATCTCAACATTCTGAATTTTTTTTGGAAATTATCCAAGGCATTCTAGTCTTAGATTTTCATAAGCATTTTCATGAAAACATCACCTTTTAACACACTAGTAGGTTTTTACTCCATAAATACTATAGTTTCTGAAAATTTGCAACTTGAAACTATACTCATAATTTTATATTTTTCCCCATTTTATATTCTAAAAAATTAATAACTTGAAACCATGCATAGTAAATTGGTGGCATGTATAAAATCATATATATTTATACACAAATATATACATCTTGCATGCATAATAAATTTTTAGAATATAATCATGATTTAAAAATAAACCCCACCTCAATAGAATAAATCCTTTAAAAGTTGTCTGGGAAAAGTTCAAGACTCCATAAAAGCTCCATTAAAATACCTACTTCAAGCTCCAAGAGAATACTCCATGAAAGCTCCTTGTAAAAAACCCCTACTAAACTCCATGAAATTATTTCAAAGAAATTCTCCAAAAATAGCTCAAGTCTCCAAAATATACCCCTAACAACATCTCCAAAATAATATAATATACTACTAAAAATGTATACTATTATTGGTGTAGAATCCCTTTAAAACCGTGTAAAAATGGTGTTTGTGTTGGCTATTTATGGCTCATAAAATGGGACAAAGAGGGTTGTGTGAGAGTGATCTTACACGAGTGTTTTTCAAATCAAACCAATTTTTACCAAAAATTATCCAACTTTTAATTAGCACCAAACCAAGTTGTGAAAAAACAATTTTTACTTTAAACCAATTTTATCTTCATTAATCCTAAACATGCATCTAGTGATTAAAGCAAGTAAAGTAAAGTAAAGAATACTCACAACGCTGGATGTACGAGGAAAAATCCAAGACGGGAAAAAAAACCTCGGACGGCCCAAGCCAGACAATCACTGTGAATGTGGAATTACAATGAACAGACAAAAGACTCACTCAACGACTCGATCCCCACGGGTTTTGACGCTCTTCTGATCTTCAACCACTCCTCTCATAGTGCCCACACAGAAAGTCCTTCTTTCACGATACATGTCCACAGCACACGCGTCCACGTATGTCTCGGTGTCCACCGAATGACTTTGATACATCTACGATGTCGAATAAGAAGTCCTTCTATTTTTTTCACCGCAAAACCCAGATGTTCAAGTATAGAACAAACTTTCTTGGTGCAGCAAGATCACATAAACATATAGTAATGATAACTCGGATCTTTGCAAACTCTAAGGATGTGTTTAAGCTTTGAAACCTTAGAAAAACATGTGCAAAACTCGTCTTGGATTGAAAACTGTTTTCCAGATTGCACTTCTTGTTAATTCTGATGAAACCATGCTTTAAATAGGAAAAATTCACCGCCTCAAAAAATGTGTCACTCGAACGAGATCGACCCGTCGTTCGCGCGACATGGCTATCTCGCTCGAACGATCAGAGATGTCGTTTGAATGGCGCGCGTGTCAATTTGACTTTTCTTCAAAACGTTTCTTCAAAAGAAATCCAATTAAGTCAAACTATTTTTCGAGCTTATCAGAATAAAACGTAGCTTAAAACTAGGGGTGTGCACGAACCCGAATAGACCGAATGGACCGAAAAAACCGAACCGAACCGAACACACTTTTGCGGGTTTTATTTAATTCGGTCTAAAAATATATAGGACCGCAAAATTCGGGTCGGTCTCGGTCTTGGATAAAAAAAAATAGTTTTGGACCAAATCGGACCGCTTATATATATATATATATATATATATATATATATATATATATTTAATTTCCTAAGATGGCACGCAACACGCTAGTAGTGTACCACATCCACACACGGACACAATACACTACTTTTGAAACCCACACCCACACACGCACGTTACTTCCTCCACACCAACATAACCTAATTTCTAATTTTCTTCTCACTCTATCTCTCTCTACGATCAGCTGCACATGCTCACAGCTACGAAACCCCTACTCACAGGCGGCGGCTCTACAAACAGCAAATCCCAACATTGATCTACGCCGGCCGCTCCCTCATCTCCGGCAGAAAACTCTGATCAAGGTACATTTCCGGAAACAAACTCTAATTTGTAAAAAACCCACCTGTTATTTTTTTTTTCAAAACCCATTTCAGTGTGGGGGTGGGTGATGCCACAAAATGCTTGCATAAACCCTTATGTAAGCCATAACTCTTCTAACCTTCGTCACTTACATTCTCTCCATCTCTCATCAGTGGCAATCTTAGGGGTTTAGTAATCTGGATTATCGGATACTCAATTAGTGAATAACTGGATACTTTTTTTTTTGGGGGGGGGGGATTCCTTTCTTTTCTCTTTAATTTGTTCATGAAAATAAGGATTTAGATTCTTTTATTTAAGGGTTTCTAAGTTCAATTTCTTTAAATTATGTGTTTGAAATTGATGATTGATATTAGGAAATAACTTTGGGATTTTGATATTGTGGGTTCCGAAATGTTTTTGTTATTTGAAAGTGGGGTTTTGAGATGGGTGGTTTCAAGCTGAATCCTTGCTTTAATGAATAAATGTATAAATTCATGGTTTCTTATAAACTTATTCAAATTGTTTGTTTACTTTCAGATTCAGAGCAATGTATTCTGCAAGAGGAAGATTGTTATATTAGTTTGCATAAGTTCACAACCATCAGTCATCAAGTACAATTCAATACTTGTGTCTTTAGTTTAACAGTCACATGTTTGTTTTAAAAATGATAATTTTGTTTTTTTCAATCTGAATCCTTGCTTTAATGAATATATGTATAAATTCAGGGTTTGTTATAAACTTATTCAAAGTGTTTGTTTACTTTCAGATTCAGAGAAAAGAGAAAAGTATTCAGTAAGACTCGTATGTAAACCCAGATATCTGTTATTTTTTTGCAAGGTACTGATCTTATTTTTTCTCAAAACAGATCTATTATTGTTTGGATCTGGCTGTGATTTGTGATATTGTGTGTGCCAAGGTTTTTATTTTTTTTAAAAAACAATGCTGTTTTAAAAAAAAATGTGTGTGTTTTTTTATAATGTGCTGTTTTTTAAGGAGAAATGTTATTTTTAAAAAATTGTGCTTTTTTAATTTTAAAAAATGTGCTGTTTTCAATAAAATAAAATAAAATATGTGCTGTTTTATGTGGGTATGGAACGAATAGGACCGAGACCGAACACGGACCGCTTAAAAACCGAATAGGACCGAAATCGATTATTTCGGTCCGGTCTCGGTCCATAATTTTTTAGGACCAATTAATGGGATTCGGTCCTAAAATTACTCCAAAACCGGACCGGACCGGACCGCGAACACCCCTACTTAAAACAATTAAAACACTCTTTAAAACATTTTAAAATATTTTTCCTTATAAAAATTCATCCTTATCCTTTTATAAAAATTATTCCGAGCACCATTAATTATACGCATTCATACCTATGTGTTCTTGGAATGCAATTAACTTGAAGATGAATAAACTTTCACCAATTAAACTTCGACATGATTAATTCTTTGAAGCTTCTCCGCAACGTTTTCAATTTCTTCAATACGTCATAGACCAAGTGGGATCGTGATAAAATAAAATCTCCATATGACACATTACAAACATAGTTTTGTTCACGGAATTGAGTCAAAATAATACAGGGACTCAATTAGAAATTTATGTCCTAACAAATCTCCCCCTTTGACTATTCCGGGACAAAACTAAACCTGTGAAATGCCTAAGCTGGGCCGTCAAGCCGTATGACGCTTAAATCCTATCCCATAAACCCAAAATCAAAATTTACAGGACATGGACTAGTATATGTAGCACCGACAAGCATGAACTGTCTAAATGTGATGTAGACTTGAAATCTCGAAT
This sequence comes from Sambucus nigra, assembly GCA_949130495.1. Taxonomy (NCBI): domain Eukaryota; kingdom Viridiplantae; phylum Streptophyta; class Magnoliopsida; order Dipsacales; family Adoxaceae; genus Sambucus; species Sambucus nigra. The sequence goes on from OX422221.1 coordinate 351,300,076, forward strand.
CGCTGAAGCATATCTACTCACATAAAAAGACAAACAAATACCCAATGAAGTATGGAGAAACAAATGAAATAAATATATATATCCAAACGATACCAATTTTACAATAGATACCAATATGAATAAACTCTGTAAAATTATTTGTTAAACAATTGAGCAACAAAATGATACCAATTTGTACTACCAATTTGTAATATATGTAATAAAAAACATGATCAACAAATCTCCCCCTACATCACATACATCTCTCCCCCTTTTGTTCTCGAATAGACAACCCGGAGGAAGGATAAACGAATCAATCAAGTATCTAGCATGAGAATATACCAATTAAAAAATCGCTAGATAATCATGAAACAACCACCTAAATATGATCAATAAATGACAAATCTGTAGCTAGTAAACCAATGAATCACACAAAGAATATAGCAATCTAATCATGTGTGATAAACGGAATCATATGCAAAATTTCAATATGAGACAGTAAACCTGCATATAAACCAGTCAGTCTAGAAAGCTTCCAGCAGTACTAAAAAAAATATCACAGAATAAACTAGTGGACTGCAAAGAAGAAGCAAGAATATTCCCAGACTGTCATTCGAACGAGCCAAGGACGTCACTCAAACGAGATGAGGACGTCGCTCGAACGAGACTTCTCAAGACATGGTAATGTCGCTCGAACGACTTCTCTCGACAGGCCAAATTTTCCCAGATTCCCAGAAATATCATATATTTTTGCCCAGTGAAAAAATTTCTAGAAAAATCACACTGGAAGGGCCGAGCAGCAGCAAAACAATGCTAAAACAGTAAACTTTTAACACAAAACGCAAAAATGCATAAAAACTAACAATGCGAGTTACATGCAAACATAGTACCTATGTGCTCAAACATGGACATGGAATGTATGGGCGTGAAACTACAACAAATGAGTCACAATTCCAACACATTGAAATGATCAAGTAGTTCTAATTGATAGAGATAAATTATCAAACTTTATCATTTCCATATGACAATTAAAGTGTTAGCTTAATGAACTAAACATACTACATGCAAATAAATCCAGAATTTTGACGATTCTACAAACAATAGCGTCAAATTGCAATGTTTCAACATTAGTATTAGTTGTGCAAACCCGTTTAAATTTTCTCCAACCAAACTCCCTCATAAATATATATATTTTTCAAGTTCTTTTGAGGTTTCTAGCATTCTCAACTTAGAGAAAATCCAATTGGCCCTTTTTCTTAGCATATTGCCTTTTCTTTTGGGCTCTTTTAAATGGTGGCTTTCACGATGAGTTAATTTTGAACTCTCGCAGTCCTTTCCCGTGAATCACTCATCATTTTTTCAATTAGGTACCAATTCAAATCCTCAATGTAAATGGTTCTTACATGCACACTTTTCCTTAAGTCTACTTACGCATAGATGACAAGATTGGGATAAGAACGCCTCACCAATTTCAAATATTTAAGCTAAGTCAAAGATCCATATAAACTCGTGCATGTGTGCAAAGTTGGCATACATACAAAGTCGAATCAAAATGCATATCAACTTTGAAACAACCCCATAGAAACAATGGTTAAGATCATTCTAAGCATCGATAATAATGACCAAATGTCCTAGCCACATGGATAATGAAATGATGGGTTGGGGGTTCAAGCATACCAATATGCCATATCAAACATGTAAACTCAAAAACAAAAAACAACCAAACAAGAAAACAAAACTATTTTCTCTTTTTCAAAAATTTTATCAAAAATAAAATCTTTTTGTATTTTTCAAATAAGACTCAAACAAATGAAAAATATAATATAAAGAAATAAACGTGTCATAACACTAGGAAGAATATATCATGAAGGAAAATTAGCGTATGAAAAATAATATCACGCAAGCAACTATCCATAAGAAATAGTATGTGATGAATCATGTGCAACCATGTGAGAATCAACCAACCTAGAATTTAGCATCTCCAAAATAGATTTCCTAACCCAAACCGGTGTATACCTAACAAAACGGGTTTGGGAAATCATCGGGACACTAAGTTTAAACTTCCTCGGGTCATTTTTAAGATCATAGCAAAAATTCCTAAGGTGACCTTTCCTACGACAATGCAAACATGTGTAAACTCGACAAGGAACGGGACCTTTAGGTTAACCTTTTCTAACACCCTCGGATTTGATTGATCCTCTAAAATAAGTAATGGTTTTAGTATTAGCAACAGAAGCATTTGAACAAGACGAGCCATTACCATCACTACACAAACTACTCGAGTCATTTGAAACACTTTTAAACTTCAAAACTTTGGACTCAACCAAAAAATTAAGCTCCTCAAACTTTAGGGACTCCTTCTTTCATTATCAATTACCCCTAGAAGGTTATCTCGCTCCCCCTCAATGTGAGAAAACTTATCCCTCAAAGCCTTTTCTCGTACCACAAAATCATTAAATGAATTATTTTCCTCAACGGAACAAACCCTAGAATTTCTCAGATCCTCTAACTCTTTTTCTAAAACGAGGACTCTATCATCGCTCTCCTTTTTGCCCAATTTTAACATATTAAAATCATTAAACAAGGAACCAAAGTTCTCACGACAAATATCTCTTAAAATTTGAAACGTTTGCAAATATTCAATCATATTTTTAAAAAAGGAATTTTCTTTTTCCAAAACTTCATTACGTTTTGCAAACTTTAAATTCAAACGATGTAAATCGTTAAAGCTTAGAGAATCCATCGGGAGAAAACAAACACAGGAGAGATAAACAAACACACGAGATAACAAAACAAATAAATTATGTTTTCTAGCTCTGATACCAATTTGACGACGTGGGAAGTCAAATTGTATAAAAAAAATCCTTAAAAAATCAGGATCACGCGATAAATTAGCGTAACCTGCTCTGATACCAATTTGTGAGAGTGGTCCTACACAAGTGTGTTTCAAATCAAACTAATCTGTACAAAAAATTATCCAACTTTTAATCACCACCAAACCAAGTTATGAAAAAACAATTTTTACTTTAAACCAATTTTATCTTCATTAATCCTAAACATGCATCTAGTGATTAAAGCAAGTAAAGTAAAGTAAAGAATACTCACGGTGCTGGATGTACGAGGAAAAACCCAAGACAGGAAAAAAACCTCGGACGGCCCAAGCCAGACAATCACTATGAATGTGGAATTACAGCGAACACACAAAAGACTCACTCAATGACTCGATCCCCACGGGTCTTTACGCTCTTTTGATCTTCAACCACTCCTCTCACACTGTCCACGCAAAAAGTCCTTCTTCCAAAAATTCACCTCCTATCACTCGAACTAGATCGACCTGTCATTCGCGCGGCATGGCTATCTCGCTCGAATGTGCCGAGATGTGGTTTGAACGACACACGTGTCAGTTTGAGTTTTTCTTTAAAACGTTTCTTCAAAAGAGATCCAATTAAGTCAAACTATTTTTCGAGCTTATCAGAATAAAACGTAGCTTAAAACATTTAAAACACTCTTTAAAACATTTTAAAATATTTTTCCTTATAAAAATTCATCCTTATCCTTTATAAAAATTATTCCGAGCACCATTAATTATACGCATTCATACCTGTGTGATCTCGAAATGCAATTAACTTGAAGACGAATAAACTTGCACTAATTAAACTTCGGCATGATTAATTCTTTGAAGCTTTGCCGCAATGTTTTCAATTGCTTCAATATGCCATAGACCAAGTGTGATCGTGATAAAATAAAATCTCCCTATGACATATTACAAACAGAGTTTTGTTCACGGGATTAAGTCAAAATAATACAGGGACCCAATTGGGAATTTATGTCCTTACAGGTTGGTTTAAAGGTTAGCCGTATGTTTATATAAATGGGAGTTAGATCCTCTTTTAGACCCATGAGAGAGAGAGAGAGAGAGAGAATATTATTCTAAAGATACATTTTGAATAAATGATGGTTAGATAAAAAATAAACATAACACGTTTCGATTTTGAGAGAACTGATCGGCGCTGGGAGTATCACTACTATGGCAGTAAGATCACCTCGCTATAGTGGGCTCCAAGTTGCTAAAGTGGTTAAAGTACCCCGCTATGAAGGCTTCCAGCAAGTTGTCCATATTCTTCCTTTTTTTATTTTCATTCTTCCTAGAGGTACCACAAGCCTCTTAGTTCTTTACTTTTATATTTATTCCTATGGTCTTAATTTTCTATAGGTATCATAACTAGTCAATTCTAATTATCATACCCGACTCCAAATATCATCCAATTTTTCAACACATGTTCGTCACATAAGCCACACTAATATTTTTATCACCAGATTATGCTCTCTAATAAAAAGTTACTCATCTTAGTAAATCATTTTAATTTCTCATAAACCCCAAAATAATTTGATATTATATTTTGGCAATATCACTAGTGCCTTACTACCAAACATCATATTTCCACATTGTTGGAAAAAATTGGACATAAAGTTGTTCAGATTTTCTGGACAGAATTTTGAGCAACTTTGAACTCAAATTTAGGTGGGACCCACGCCACGATAATTATGGGACCAAATACGAACGTGTTGTCCGTCGTAAGGAGATTAATGTATTCTATTCACATGTCCAATTCCATTAAGTTATGAATAATAATATTGTCCCTAAACTGACTCATAAAGCAATGAAAGTTAATTGAAGGGGAGATGACCTACACTATGTATGTGTTGGGCTTGGGCCAAAAGCCCACACGCGTGTCTTCCGTCCGGCTCGGACTTATGCCGAATTGTGTTCATTGGGATTATACAATGTTATGGTACTTGTTTAATCCGAAAAACCATTCTATCTTGGAAGACAATTATTCATCAACCTTCAAGCACTTGGAGGGAATAAATTTGCCTTAAGGACAGTGTGGAATAACATAGGGCTTGGATTTCTATTCTGTTTCTATCATTATTTCTGCAAATTCAAGTAAGTTTTATTTTCTGTAATATTATTTAATTTCCGCAATTTGTAATTCTGTATTACTATAATAATTGAATAGCAGCAATAACAATCTTAAGACAAATTTATACTTGCTACTGTTTATAATTAATACAGAAATTAATTTGTGATATAATTCTGTTTTTACAGAAAATTTGATAAACTATTGTTTTACTACAAAAATTTAACAATTTTGATTATTCTTACAAAAACCTTATTTTGTTATTATAGAAAATTAATTTTCTATTCTGTTTATAATTCGATATACTATTTCGTAAATAATAATTTAATTTGGAATTTTTATTAATCTGTTTTGTACAGATTTTTCCAAGTTATTTAAATTTTTAAAACTATTTTGTACAAATTTTGTTTAATTTTTTAAAAAATAGTTTGACACGGATTTGTTACTAAATTTATACTAGTAAAAAATGTGTTTAATATTGTAGTTAATTCTGTGTTATAGAATTCAGATTATTGTGTAGAAATTTACTTTAATTATGTGTTATATTATTCAGAATTCTTGTTAATATTCATTTAGTCTTAATTATATTTAAGGAAAATTAGTGTGCAAAATTGTGTATTCTGTTTTGATAAATTCATTAAAAATGAATACTATCATTGATAAAAATTCTGTTTTTGTAATAGAAATGGAATAAAAAGTACGAACACAGTTCCACCACCTACCGTGAATGTGACACATGCAACTGTTGTTGCCCCCATGACTATGCCACATCGAGAGAAACTGAAAAATTTACCGGGACTGATTTCGAACGTTGGCAAGGACAAATGTAGTTTTATCTCACAACCTTCCGACTGGAAAGGTTCATGTATGAAGATTGTCCAACTTTGAAAGAAGGAGTCTAGGGATGGGAATTTAACCCGAACCGTAGGAGTCCCGCCCCGCCCCGCCCCTAATGGGGTGGGTTTTAATACCCGATTAATGAATTAGGAGCGGGTATGGGTTTAAGAAAAAAACCCGTTTATTAAATGGGGCGGGTTAGGAGTTAGCTGAAATAAAACCGCACCGCCCCGCCCCGTTTAACTTATGCTTATATAAATATCCTTTATATGTATGTTAATTATAATTAAATTATATATATATATATATATATATATATATATATATATATATATATACACACACTCACACACTAAAAAAAAATCTTTATATGTATGTTAATTTTGTAAAAGATTTAAGTGAAACTATGAATTGACAATTGGGGGATTGTCTCACTTATTGGAATACGAGCCATTGTATACCTCTAAGACTATAATGTAATATTTTTAATTTTACTATTTTTAAAATTAACGCAACTCGTAGGAGCCCCGACCCGCCCCGTTTATTAAATGGGGCGGGTTAGGAGTTAATTTTCAAAAATCCTAACCCGCCCCTCCCCGCCCCCCCCCCCCCCCACCCCGTTTATTAAATGGGGCGGGTTAGGATTTTTGAAAACCCGCCCCGTTGCCATCCCTAGAAGGAGATGAATCTGAAAAAGTTGCCACTGTTGAAGCATGGAAACATTCTGATTATATGTTCCGTAACTACATCCTGACATATTTGGACAAGACGTTGTATCACGTGTACAACACTATGAAAATCCCATAAGAATTATGAAATTATTTAGAGAAGAATTACAAAACTAAAGACACGGGTATGAAGAAATTCATCGTGGTCCGTTTTCTAGACTTCAAAATGATTGACCCCAAGGAGGTTATTTCACAAGATCAGGAACTCTAAGTTATTCTTCATGACATTCACGCTGAAGGAATGTCTATCAGTGACCCTTTCCAAGTGGCAGCTATAATTAAAAAATTGCTTCCATCTGGGAATTTGTTCAAAAATTATCTCAAGCACAAACGCAAGGAGATGAATGTTGAAAAAATGGTAGTAAGATTGCGGATTGAAGAAGACAATCGTGAATCTAAAAAAAAAAGTGAGAAGAGCATCATGGAGTCCAAGGCTTATGTGGTTGAAGGTCCTAAATCTAAACGTAATCATGATGGGGGAGGCACATCTAAACAAAGAAATAAGTTCAAAGGCAAATGCTACAATTGCGACAAGTCAAAACACCGCTCAAGCAAGTGAAACCAAAGAATACTAAAAAGAACAATGCTCAAGCAAATGTGACAGATGGGGAGAACATTTCCAATGGTATAACAAACATAAATCTTTCTGCTGTTGTCTCTGAATGAAATCTGGTAGAAAATACCAAGGAATGGTGGGTGGACACTAGGGCTACACGCCACATTTTTGCAAATAAATGGATGTTTACTACTTATAAGGCTTTGGGAAATGAGGAGACTCTTTGTGGGGAACTCTTCAAGTTATAAAGTCTTAGGACAAGGAAAGGTTATTCTGAAAATGACTTAAGGAAAGGAACTCACTCTTAACAATGTGATGTACATGCCTCACATTCGCAAGAATCTGATTTTTTGATCGCTTCTAAGAAAGAATGGGTTTAAATTTTTGTTGGTTTCTGATAAGTTTGTGTTGTCCAAAAATGATGTGTATGTGGAAAATAGCTACCTGTCTGAGGGGCTCTTTAAAATGAATGTAATGACATTTATGCCGAAGGCATCCCCTATGAATGAAATTTCTAGTTCTACTTATATGATTGAGTCATCTAATATTTGGCATGCTAGATTAGGACATGTTAATTTTGATACCTTGTGAAGATTAATTAACTTGGAATTTTTGCAAAAAATTTATATTGATAAAAATCATAAATGTGATATTTTTGTGGAATCAAAATTAGATAGATTACCTTTTCATTCTATTGAAAGGATCACCGAACCACTAGATTTAATTCACACGGATATTGGTGATTTAAAATTTGTACAAACTAGAGGTGGAAAAAAGTATTTTATTACTTTTATTGACGATTGCACAAAATATTGTTATGTATATTTATTACATAGTAAAGATGAGGTAATGAATTTAAACAATATAAGAATGAAGCTGAGAATCAATTAAGAAAAAAGATAAAGGCTATTAGGAGTGATAAAGGAGTGAATGTGAATATGAATATCCGTTTGAGTAATTTTGTTCCGAAAATGGAATTATTCATCAAACCACCGCTCCTTATTCTCCTCAATCTAATGGCCTTGCTAAGTGCAAAAACTGTACATTGAAGTAAGTGATGAACTCTATGTTAATAAGTTCAGGAGCTCCACATAACTTGGGGGGGGGGGGGGGGGGGGGGGGGGGAGGGAAGCCTTATTATCTTTTAATTATATTCTTAACAAAGTACCACACAAGAAAACTCATAAGACACCTTATGAGTTATGGAAAGGTCAAAAACCTTGCTATAAATATTTACGAGTGTGGGGGTGCTTAGACAAAGTGATGGTTCCTAAACCTAAAAAGGTAAAATTAGGACCAAAGACCATTGATTGTGTATTCATCGGTTATAATTTCTTAGTTTGTAAATCTGAGATTTCAGATATTCATGTAAATACGGTCATTGAATCGAGGGATGCTTCATTTTTTAAAAATGAATTTCCGTATAACATGACCTGAGAATCCGGTTCATCTAAAAGGACAAATGAAGCTACTACAAGTGGTACTCATCAACCTATTAATCACACGTCAATAGAGAATGAAGAAAGATGTAGTAAAAGAGCAAGAACCTCGACTTCCTTCAGTTCGAATTTTCTAACATATTTGCTAGAAAATGAACCTCAATCGTACAAAAAAGCAATATCCTTACCCGATGCTTATAATTGGAAAGAAGAAATTAATAGAGAAATTGAATCCATTTTGCAAAATCACACGTGGGAACTAGTAGATCTTCCACCAAGTTCAAAATCGTTAAGTTATAATTGGATCTTTAAAATGAAATTGAAAGACGGTGGATCAATTGATAAATATAAAGATATACTTGTAGCTAAAGGCTAAAGGTTATAGGCAAAAGGAATCGTTGGATTACGTCGACACATTTTCACCGGTAAGAAGAATTACATCCATTCTAATGTTAATAGCAATAACTGCTATTAATGGACTTGAAATACATCAAATGGATGTAAAAATAACATTCTTAAATGGTGAACTATATGAGAAAATTTACATGGAGCAACCTGAAGGATTCAAGGCTCCCAGACAAGAAGGAAAAGTATGTAAGCATGTTAAATCGCTTTACGGACTAAAACAAGCACCTAAGTAATGGCTCAAAAAATTTGATAATGCAATGTTATCAAATGGTTTCAAAATTAATGAATGCGATAAATGTGTTTACTTTAAATACATTCAAAATGGATATGTCATTGTATGTCTCTATATTGATGATATGCTTATCATGGGTAGTAACCTGAAAATTATCAAAACTACAAAACAAATGTTGAATAGTCGATTTGACATGAAAGATTTGGGTATCGCCGATGTTATATTAGGAATTAAAATTTGTAAAACATCGGATGGACTTATATTATCTCAATCTCATTACATGGAGAAATTACTTGAAAAAATCAAGAAGTATGATATCAGTCCTACCAAAACACCTGTAGATGTTAATTTTCATCTAACAATAAATAATGGTGAAAGCATATCTCAATTAGAATACTCTTGTATTATCGCCAGTTTAATGTATATCATGAACTGTATGTAACAACCCGCGTAATTTTTGGGATATTTTTCAAAAGTAAAGAGGAAAAATAAATTTTGAGATAAAATTATTTTTCTTGCTCAAATATGTTGGTTATTATTTTTAAAGGCGATAATTTCAACCGGTTTCGAAATCGGAGTTAAAACGGATTTTATTTTGATTTTATAAATTTTTGTCCTTTATAAATTTTTGTCCGAACTGCCAGTTTTTAGGCACGATCGATCGATCGATGCCTGGGGGTCGATCGATCGATCACCCCAGATTTCGTGCGCTGCAATCTGTTTGCACAATTTTAGTTGGTTTCAAACTCTTATCCTTTTCACCTTATTTAAAGGGGTCGTTGGCTTTTGTTTTGGAGCAACCTTGTGGCACAAAAATACTTAGATTGTGTATTTTCTTTTCCTCTCTTTTTACTCAAACAGTACCCTTTAATTTATGCTTTAAACCTTAGATTTTTGGAGGTGTTCTTAGGGCTGTTTTGAAGTTGATCTTGGAGGATGTTTTGATGATGTTTGAGGACTGTTTTTGGTGGCTTTATCTGCGTTTCTGTGCAGAATTACTGTTGGTCCTTTTGGTTGTTTGAGGTATGGGGTTGTACACAACATGCTCCTTAATCTCACGAGTATTATTCTCGTTGTTTTCTTGTGATTATTGACTCATATTTGAATTGCTAAATTCATTGGAATCTGGAAATTTTGTTTGGAATCTAATTATGATTCATGTGGTATTATTATTGTGTTGAGCATGTTGTCATGAAGATTTTAATATGGCACGGAGGTTGGGCACCCGCCAATCACTACACCAAATCCTGCGAATGGTCACGCCTAGTGGGTCACGGCCCAAGTCCGCGACCAGATGGTCGCGGACTTGGGCCGTGACCCATTCATTTTTTGGCGTGACCATATTTATTATCACACTAAATTATCCATGCTCTGGAAATGGTCACGGATTAAATCCCTGACCATAGAGGGTCACGGCCGGAGTCCCTGACCAGGCCGTGACCAGTATGGCGCCAAAATTCCCTCCAAACTGGTCGCAGGTCGGTCACGGCCCAAATCCGTGACCAGGTCGTGACCCAGTTTGGCGCCAAAATCCCTCTAAACTGGTCGCGTATGGGTCACGGACTTGGGTCGTGACTAAGGGCGCGACGAAGTAGAAAACACACACATTAAGGGTCACGACTATGGGCCGTGACCATCTGTGGGACTGGGTCACGGCTATGGGCCGTGACCATACATCATTCAAACACCAAGGCTGTTGGAAAAGGGTCACGCATTATGGGTCACGGCCCATAGCCGTGACCATATAGAAATCCCCATTGTTCTGCAAGAAAGTGATGGGTCGCGCATGGATCATGGCTGTTGGCCGTGACCAGTTTGGAAACTCCATTGTCGAAGTCATTAATGGGTCACGACTCTTGGCCGTGACCAGGTGGAAATCGCCAGAAATCATGCTCATTAATGGGTCGCGCACATCGGGTCAGGGCTGTAGGCCGTGACCATAGTCTAGTCTTAAAAAGAAATATTCCCAGCTTCTCATTTATTACATCCCACTTCGTTACTGTAATTTCGAGCTAGGGTTTTTGCGATTTCGAGCTGCGATTTCGGTTGGATTTCTATTGGATTTGCATTTGGATTTCAGTTGGATTTGCATTTGGATTTCAGTTGGTATGTATTGATTCATTTGGATTTCGTGATTTCTAAATAAAGCCCTAATTTTTGTGTATGTATGTGTAGATTTATGTTTGTATGTGTGTATGTGTGTGTATGTATAGATTGTATGTATGTGTATGTATAGATTTATGTCAAAAAAAATATTAGGGTTTAGTAAACCTTAAATAGTATGTGTGTGTATGTATAGATTATGTCAATAAACCCTAGATTGTAAGTGTGTGTATGTATAGATTATGTCAATAAAACCTAGATTGTATATGTGTGTATTTTTTTAATCAAAATATGCGTGTGTATTTTTATTTTGAGAAATATAATTAAATGATTTTTTTTGACATATGAGTCGCAAACACGTGTACACATTACTATAGTGAGATATTGTTGGCTTGGTTGTTGGATACTATGTTGAATTTATTGAATTGATACTAGTGTCGATAAATGTATATGTTATTAAATTTGTTGGGTGTGCTCTTGATTTGCCTATGAAAAAGTATATCACATATGCTTGGCTCGTATTCATGCCCTCGTATATTTTTCTCAGGAAAAATGATGCGCGGTGATAAATACTGTCAACAAGAGTGGGACAGGTTGCAATTAGACCGCACACATAACTCTTTTATTAGCGTGCGTCATATAGAGGGTACTCCTATTTATAGGTACGGAAATAAAAAGATCGAACAATTTAACTACCTTATAAATCATGGATTTGATATCCAACAAGATTACTTGTTCGATCGTATTCTATTTTCTCTACCAGAAAACTGGGATGACGTTATACAAAATATATTTCACACACATAATCCCGACATAGCCCTGACCTTGGTTACGTTGTTGGAGAAGGCGGAAAAAAAAATCCATCCGTTATGGATATAACTGCGTACAAAGAGCGTTGACATAGACTGTGATGTCTCGCGCCACATGCACGTAAAATTGAATCTTGCCAACAAGTTGAGAAATAGAGGATTCCGAGTTCATATCACTGACATCTACACATCAATCATAGATACCCTTCCTTCTAGTTGGACACGTGCAAAAATTCATAGGTTCTTAAAAACTAATACCGAATGGATGGAGATCAGACACATTGAACTTATTCTAAAGTCTTACTTTGAAAAGGTATCTATCTATATATATATATATAAAACTAATTAAGCTTGATTAATTAGTTATAATTTCATATTATTATAATTATTTACTCACTTATATTTTTTAATTTTTATAGATAATGTCGAGAGGAAACAACCCTAGGGTACCAAGTGCCGATGTGACACCACAACGAGGTTCACCATCTCGTGCAGAACCCGGATTCTCAACACCAATGGCTGAGCAATTCATAACTCCACCAATGGTTCACTCCTCACCAAGTCCAACCCCAACCCCAAGTGCTCCTACGCCCCAATCCAACACTCTTGTTGCTTTAACGCCTCAATCCAACACTCATGATGCCTCCCGCTCAAATGAAAAGAAGCCTATTGGCTTCTCCATTCTCGGGAATAACCCGACGGGTGATAGGAATGACGTGCTGAACTTTAAAGCCCGATGTTTGTCGCTGGGAAAAATGAACGTGGGAGTCGGTGGACCAGCTAATTGGAACCTTGTTGATCAAGCTGTCAAAGATGACATATATGACCAACTTTGCAAGCATTTCTCATTTCCTGACCGTTCCAAGAATAAGGTTCTATCTCGGGTTGCTGAAGGATTGAGGACATACAGGAGAAACCTTCGGAAGAAACATTTCCCAAAAGAGGCAGCGAGCTCCGATATTTTGGCTTTGAAAGAGAAAGTGCCTCCCAATGTTGAAATGTCGGTGGACCAGTGGAATAAGTTTTTGGAGAATGAGGCGAAGGAAACCAAGTTGGTCCAGAGGGAGCAAAACAAAAAAAATAGGGCACAAAAAACTGATATTCATAGGCTGGGATCCAAATCATATGAGGATTTGAAAAATGAATGGGAGAGTAGGACAAAAGATGGTCCAGATGCCGGTAAAAACCCAAATCGGTCCAACTTATTCCTTCATGCTCGACGGGACAAAGATAATAAATTCCCGCTGCACTTGGCTAAGACACTGGAATCAATAGAGGCCATCAGCAGTCAATCAGATTCGAGCCCTACTGATGACTTTGACCTTGAAAATGATGCCCTGACTAAGACCTTTGGAAAGGACAAAAGGGGGAGGACGAGAGGTGTTGGCTCACATATGCCAAAAACAAAACTTCAACACATTGCACCTCTTGTGGATGAGCTTTCTTCAGTCAAGAATTGTATCTCATCCCAAAATGAGCACCAGTTGAAGACCGATGGGGATGTCCATGAGATTAAAAATTCCCTGGGATTATTGACAAATCAAACTGGGAAACTTGTGAATTTTATTGAAAGTTATAGGCCCCCAATGCCTCCTCAAGGTTTCACATATCCTTCCCCTCCAACATTCCCCTCTCAAATGACTCATCCTCCAACATTCCCCTCCCCTGCACCTCCGCCAATCACGGGGCTCGGATCATCGTCAACAACACACGGTGACTATGGCGAAGAGTACTATATCAAGGACATGAGCAATTCGAGGTTTGTTGGCGTGTGCATACTCATCTCCAGGGTTCCTGGAACTCTAGTACATCACCGACCTTTAGAGAAGGGTGAGGCTAAAATAATGGTCGATGAAATATACAACGGCTGCGGAGATGTACCTGTGTACGTTAACAGCGGGGATGGGATGGAATTGAGGAATTATGCAAAATCTTTTATTACTTGGCCACTTTATCTGTTGGCCAAGATTTAATAATATTTTCTTTCGTTTCAGTTGTAATAATTTTTTTTGTTTTAGTTGTAAGAATATTGTTTTTGCTTCAGTTGGAATGATATTTTTTTTGTTTCAGTTGTAAGAATATTGGTTTTGTTTCGTTTGGAATGATATTTTTTTTGTTTTAGTCGTAAGAATAATCTTTTTGTTTCATTTGTAATAATATTTTTTAACCTATTACCACAGGACTGAAATTTGAAGATTATTACATGGATTTCCCACAATACAAAGAGTGGATGGGAGAGACTAACCGGATATCAATTAATCATGTAAAGGGCGTTTATGAATTTGTTAAATATGCTTCAAAAAATCTTAAAAGTGAGAAGATTTCGTGTTCGTGCACTCATTGTATTAACAGAAAATATAAGTCATTGGAAGTTGTTGAGTTGCATTTACTAAAGTGGGGAATCTGTCAAGACTATATAATATGGACATACCATGGTGAAAAAGTTGTACCTTATGTTCCAGAAGAATTACCGGGAGCCGACCGTGTAACGGAACCTCAAGGAGTAGAAGTGATACATGATTCACCAACACATCGTCCATTGACCGACTTAATTGATGATGCTTATGGACTCCACAACCAACAAAACCACCAACCTATGGATACAAATAATGCGCATTATGACCAAGTAAATGAACAAATTGATGCTGAACTACTAGGAGATCGGGAATACATACGGTTGAAAGCCGATGCGGCTAGACCGTTGTATAAAGATTGCGATGAAGATCACTCGGTATTATATGCAATGATTGGTTTGCATAATTTGAAGAGTCAATTTGGTTTTTCTGGAAACAGCGTAACCGAAATTCTTAAGTGGGTTAAAGAAATTCTCCCAAAAGAGAACATGTTACAGACAATTATCCTACCATGAAGAAGAGTTTGAAGGGTTTAGGTTTGAAATACAAATCTATTCATGCTTGCAAGTATGATTGCATATTGTACCGAAATGAGCACGAAGAGAAGGATGAATGTCCTGTATGCAGTGAGCCTAGATATATGGTTTGTGAGAATGGAAATGACAAACATGCAAAAAATCCCAAGTGCTCGCAAGTCCCACAAAAGGTTTTGAAGTATTTTCCACTTGGGCCACGGTTAAAACGTTTTTTTACTGTACCGTGGATAGCGGAGGCCATGACATGGCATGCTCGATGCGAGGTGGGTGGGAATTTGATGCGTCATCCGGTTGATTCACTCATCTGGAAAATTTCAAATGCACAACACCATGAATTTGCAAAGGAACCGCGCAACGTTCGTCTTTCAATCTCAACCGATGGGTTTAACCCTTTCGGTAATTTAAGTACTAGTCAGAGTTATTGGCCAGTTCTTATGGCGCCTTTAAGTCTTCCTCCGACGTTATGCATGAGAAAGGAGTTCACATTGTTATCTTTGTTGATACCCGGGCCGAAGGCTCCCAGTGATGATATTGATATATTCTTAGCACCATTAAACGAAGAACTTAAAGAGTTGTGGGATAAAGGCGTGACGGCGTTCGATTCTCATAAGGGTGAAAAGTTAACACTTAAAGCAATGGTGATGTGGGCGATCCACGATCTTCCTGCTTATGGGACCTTGTCCGGTTGTAATGTTCATGGTTATTATGGATGTCCCATATGTGGGGAGGAAACTGAAGCCTGTTGGTTAAAACATAGTGGTAAGTTGAGTTACACGGGTCATCGTAGATTTCTGCCGACCAGTCACCCTTTTAGGAACGACAAGTCTAACTTTTTGCCTGTCGGTCACGAGCGAAGAACGGAACCTATTCGACTTTCTGGTCAGCAAATTGAGGAGAAGGTGGTGGCTGCGACTGTGGGGAATAGGTATGTAGTCAAACACCCCCAGTTTGTAAACCTGAAGTGTAAAGCTAGGGAGGATCCGAACGACCCTAGTAAAGAGAAGCCATGGTCCAGGCGATCAATATTTTTTGATTTGCCGTATTGGAAAGATCATCGTGTAAGGCATATAATTGATGTGATGCACACAGAGAAGAATGTTGCAGAACATTTGATAGGAACATGTCTGGGTGGATCTCATTCCAAAGATGGCGAGCGTGCCCACCGAGATCTACAGGATATGAAAATAAAGAAGAGACTGTGGTTAAAAAATGATCCAACGACAGGAAGAATTTCTATCCCCCCGACTGCTTTCACTTTGACTACTAGTGAGAAGAAGATACTCTTAGACACGTTGTTCAACTTGAAGACTCCAACCGGTTATTCTGGTAATTTACGTAGGGTAGTAAACTACCAAGCAAATGACTTGAAACAGTGCAAGTCTCACGACTGACACGTAATCATCCAATTAATCCCGTCGGCATTTCGGCATTGCTTCTCTGAACACAAAGATCCCGTTGTTATTCTACTCGAAGTGCATAAACGATGGCAATTGGTCTATTGTTGTGCATGCACCAAAGGGTATGACTACTGAAGTAGACGCATTAAAGGCTCCAAAAGAGTTCCAGTCAGCTCTTGATGACAACCCTAATTTGAAGGATCTTTTAGTTGATTTAGAGGAAGATTGAGTATCAAAATATTATTTTATCTTCATCAATCTTATTTGTATCCTATTATGATATTGACATTGTATTAGCACTTTACATTAATTTATGAATTTCATCTACTTTTAAATGTAATGTCCTGCTATTGAACATAACTGTTTGCAAAATATTTTTTAGTTCTACCATTTTTTTAATTGAACATAACTGTTTGCAAAAAATTCATTATTTTTTCACTGTCATAGGATACATTGATGTTGGGGTCGAACTACTATCAAACATAATCTGAAATTGCATCGCTGCTGGCATAGAGAAAGTTCTGATTGGCGTTGGGTGTAACAAAATATCCAGGTAATAGATAGACCTATGATGAACTTTATTTTAAGGTTAAATATGCATTGATTCAATTTTTTAATTATTTTGGGTTTAGATAACTTTTGAACAAAGAATAGTTAGGGTGAACACTAGAAAAAGACGTCATTATCCAACGGATTGCCACTTTCTATGTTTAAGGCGCTCCCGGTTTGATTGTACGAAGTAAATTTGCAAAAAATTAGACTTAAGCATAAAAACATGCCATCGAATGGTGAAAACGTAAAATAGCCACAAAACAGTCCCATAAGAGTCACGAACACCTCGCACGAGACCGATGTAAATCGCAGGAACTGACCGTGTAGTCACGGCGCTCCCGGTTTGAGTGTATGACGTAAATTTACAAAAAAAGAAACTTAAGCATAAAAACATGCCATCGAAGGGTGAAAACGTAAAACAGGCTTAAAACGGTCCCGTAAGAGTCATGAACCCCTCGCACGGGACTAATGTGACTCGTAGGAACCGACCGCGTAGTCACGGGGCTCCCGGTTTGAGTGTATGACGTAAATTTGTAAAAAGTTAGACTTAAGCATAAAAACATGCCATCGAAGGGTGAAAACATAAAATAGCCATAAAACGGTCCGGTAAGAGTCACGAACACTTCGTACGGGACTAATGTAACTCATAGAAACCGACCGCATAGTCACGGGGCTCCCGATTAGAGTGTACGACGTAAATTTGAAAAAAAATAGACTTGAGCATAAAAACATGCCATCGAAGGGTGAAAACGTACAACAGGGACAAAACAGTCCCGTAAGAGTCACAAACACCTCGCACGGGACCAATGTGACTCGTAGGAACCGACCGTGTAGTCACGGCGCTCTCGATTGGAGTGTACGACATTAATTTGCAAAAAATTAGACTAAAGCATAAAAGCATGCCTTAGAAGGGTGAAAACGTAAAAAAAACACAAAACGGTACCGTAAGAGTCACAAACACCTTACACGGGACCAATGTTAATAGTTGGAACCAAACGCGTAGTCACAAGGATCCCGGTTTGAGTATACGGCGTAAATTTGCAGAAAGTTAGACTTGAGAATAAAAAAGATGCCATCGAAGGGTGAAAACGTAAAACACCCACAAAACGGTTCCGAAAGAGTCACGAACATCTCGCACGGGACCAACATAAGTCATAGGAACCGACCGTGTAGTCATGGCGCTCCCGGCTTGTGTGTGTGCGTGTGTGCATGTTTGTGTGTGTGCGCGTGTGAGTGGGAAAGGGGGGATGGGATGAGCAGGGGGCGCGTGTGTGCATGTTTGCGCGTGTGCGAGTGGGGAAGGGGGGAGGGGACGGGCAGGGGGCGCGCGTGTGTGTGTGTGCGTGTGTGTGTGTTTGTGTGTGTGTGTGTGAGTGGGGAAGGAGGGAGGGGACGGGGCATGTATGCATATATGTAGTGAGAGTGTGTGCATATATGCATATATGTATATATGTAGTGAGAGTGTGCATGTGTTTGTGTGCGCGTGTGAGTGTGTGCATATTGGTGATAAAATCCAAAATAAAATAGAGAGTATACCTGATCTAGGGTGAATCCAAGAGTGGGATCTACAAAACAAACCTCCTGACACTCATATTCGGTCATCTGATCCGTTACGGTTGCCTCTGGTTCCGGTATCACGTAGGACTTTAAATAATTGTCACCTGAAAGAGAAATAACATATCTGCATATATAATTATTAATATGAAACTAATATATATGCAGGGGGCGGGGCGAGGCAGTGATGCATATATATGCAGTGGGGGGAAGGCGGGATTGGCGCATCTACAAGTTGAGAGTGTGCTCGGGCAAGTGGGCTAACCAGAACTACTAGTAACGGGATTTGCCTACAATACGAGTAAGGGGAATGGAACTCTTGTTTGAGAACTTTAGCTACGGACTTAGGTTAGCTAGCTCAGCTTCTCCTATGGCTATTTGGATTAAGGAAGTAGGGTAATGCGCAGAAAAAGAAGGCCTAATATAATAATGGTGAGTCGAATCAGGCGCGGCAGTCGTTCGTGCATATATATGCAGTTGCATATATATGCAACGGCTGCATATATATGCAGTGCATATATATGCAACGGCTGCATATATATGCAACTGCATATATATGCAACATAAGTATATATGCAACTGAATTTCATATTTGACTGTACTAGATTTAACATGTTTGTATCTTAATTCCTTAATGAAAACCCTTTTATATTTGAGGTTATATCTTCTAAGTGCCCTTTTCACAAACATATTGCCCTTTGCACAAACATATTGCTTACCTTTAACCTTTTAGTCATAACCTTAATCTGGATCACCAAAAGATATGCCAATGTTAATAACATTTGGAAAATAAGGTGGAGACCATGGATATTTTTGGCCTTGAGCACATCAAACAAAGAGGTTCCACACATGGGGCATCTTCATTTTCTATTATCAAAACTGAATAACCTATCAGAGGCCAAAACACCTCTCATGTTGCTAAGACCTCCTGTGTTAGATATGTTGGTTCCAAGAATAAACCATTTACCCCTAAGAGTTTGTGAATCATGTACAAACAAACACATACTAAATGGGGTAAGCATTTTTCCCACAGTAATGCCTTTTTAATTCGTCCGGCCAATGAGACAAATTGGGCCCCAAATGCCCGGGATGGGGAAATGTGTTTCCATGAACATAGTTTATAGTATGGAATTGGAATTTCACTAACCAAACACATCTAGGGCTTCTGTTCATGCCTTAATCTTGTGCCCTCCCAACTTATATCGAACGTTTTGCGTATACTAGTCAGATTTATGGTTCACTTCCATAACTTATTCGAGGCCGAGAAACCAATGAATAAGATAAAATTACTAATTGTTTACCATCCGTAAACTTCCCAAAGGGTTGGAATACCCTTTGTAAGAGTATTCATTATACTTATGTGTCCCAATATGAATAGTTTATCAAATTTCATTGAACGAATATCCTTTGAGTTTTAACGTTGAGTTCATTCCAATAAAGGGTGAAAACTCGAAACAACCCCCGAACGGCCACGTGGGTGGCACCAACACCTCCCACGGGACCAATGTAGCTCGTAGGAACTGACCCCGCAGCCGCGGGACTCCCGATTTGAGAGTACGACGGTAATTTGCTTATTTTTAGACTTAGGCTTAAAAAAATGACGTTAGAGGGTGAAAACTCGAAACAGCCCCCGAACGTCCCCGTGGGTGGCACACACCTCCCACGGGACCAACGTAACTCGTAGGAACTGACCTCGCAGCCGCGGGTCTCCCGGTTTGAGAATACGACCGTAATTTGCGTATTTCTACACTTAAGCAAAACATGGCGTTAGAGGGTAAAAACTCGAAACAGCCCCCAAACGGCCCCGTGGGTGGCACCAACACCTCCCACTGGACCAATATAACTCGTAGGAACTGACCCCGCAGCCGCGGGAGTCCCGGTTTGAGAGTAATACGGTAATTTGTATATTTCAAGACTTAGGCTTAAAAACATGACCTTAAAGGGTGAAAACTCGAAACAGCACCCGAACGGCCACGTGGCTGGCACCAACACCTCCCACGAGACCAACGTAACTCGTAGGAACTGACCCCGTAGCCGCGGGTCTCTCGGTTTGAGAATACGACCGTAATTTGCGTATTTCTACACTTAAGCAAAACATGGCTTTAGAGGGTGAAAACTCGAAACAGCCCCCGAACGGCCCCGTGGGTGGCACCAACACCTCCCACTGGACCAACATAACTCGTAGGAACTGACCCCGCAGCCGCGGGAGTCCCGGTTTGAGAGTAATACGTTAATTTGTATATTTCAAGACTTAGGCTTAAAAACATGACCTTAAAGGGTGAAAACTCGAAACAGCCCCCGAACGGCCATGTGGGAGGCACCAACACCTCCCACGGGACCAACGTAACTCGTAGGAACTGACCCCGCAGCCGCGGGTCTCTCGGTTTGAGAATACGACCGTAATTTGCGTATTTCTACACTTAAGTAAAACGTGGCGTTAGAGGGTGAAAACTCAAAATAGCCCCCGAACGGCCCCGTGGGTGGCACCAACACCTCTCACGGGACCAACGTAACTCATAGGAACTGACCCCACAGCTGCGGGTCTCCCGGTTTGAGAGTAATACGGTAATTTGCATATTTCAAAACTTAGGCTTAAAAACATGACGTTAAAGGGTGAAAACTCGAAACAGCCCCCGAACGGCCTCGTGGGTGGCACCAACACCTCCCATGGGACCAACGTAACTCGTAGGAACTGACCCCGCAGCCACGGGACTCCCGGTTTGAGAGTACGACGGTAATTTGCTTATTTCTAGACTTAGGCTTAAAAACATGACGTTAGAGGGTGAAAACTCGAAACAACCCCCAAACGTCCCCGTGGGGGCACCAACACCTCCCACGGGACCAACGTAACTCGTAGGAATTGACCTCGCAGCCGCGGGTCTCAGAGTTTGAGAATACGACCGTAATTTGCGTATTTCTACACTTAAGCAAAACATGGCGTTAGAGGGTGAAAACTCGAAACAGCCCCCAAACGGCCCCGTGGGTGGCACCAACACCTCCCACTGGACCAACATAACTCGTAGGAACTGACCTCGCAGCCGCGGGAGTCCCGGTTTGAGAGTAATACGGTAATTTGTATATTTCAAGACTTAGGCTTAAAAACATGACCTTAAAGGGTGAAAACTCGAAACAGCCCCAGAACGGCCACGTGGGTGGTACCAACACCTCCCACGGGACCAACGTAACTCGTAGGAACTGACCCCGCAGCCGCGGGTCTCTCGGTTTTAGAATACGACCGTAATTTGCGTATTTCCACACTTAGGCAAAACATGGCGTTAGAGGGTGAAAACTCGAAACAGCCCCCGAACGGCCCCGTGGGTGGCACCAACACCTCCCACGGGACCAACGTAACTCGTAGGAACTGACGTCGCAGTCGCGGGTCTCCCGGTTTGAGAGTAATACGGTAATTTGCATATTTAAAGACTTGGGCTTAAAAACATGACGTTAGAGGGTTAAAACTCGAAACAGCCCCCGAACGGCCCCATGGGTGGCACCAACACCTCCCACGGGACCAATGTAACTCGTAGGAACTGTCCCCGCAGTCGCGGGACTCCCGGTTTGAGAGTACGACGGTAATTTGCTTATTTCTAGACTTAGGCTTAAAAACATGACGTTAGAGGGTGAAAACTCGAAAGACCTCCTGAACGTCCCCGTGGGTGGCACCAACACCTCCCACGGGACCAACGTAACTCGTAGGAACTGAACCTACAGCTGCGGGTCTCCCGGTTTGAGAGTAATACGGTAATTTGCATATTTCAAAACTTAGGCTTAAAAACATGACGTTAAAGGGTGAAAACTCGAAACAGCCCCCGAACGGCCTCGTGGGTGGCACCAACACCTCCCATGGGACCAACGTAACTCGTAGGAACTGACCCCGCAGCCACGGGACTCCCGGTTTGAGAGTACGACGGTAATTTGCTTATTTCTAGACTTAGGCTTAAAAACATGACGTTAGAGGGTGAAAACTCGAAACAACCCCCAAACGTCCCCGTGGGGGCACCAACACCTCCCACGGGACCAACGTAACTCGTAGGAATTGACCTCGCAGTCGCGGGTCTCAGAGTTTGAGAATACGACCGTAATTTGTGTATTTCTACACTTAAGCAAAACATGGCGTTAGAGGGTGAAAACTCGAAACAGCCCCCAAACGGCCCTGTGGGTGGCACCAACACCTCCCACTGGACCAACATAACTCGTAGCAACTGACCCCGCAGCCGCGGGAGTCCCGGTTTGAGAGTAATACGGTAATTTGTATATTTCAAGACTTAGGCTTAAAAACATGACCTTAAAGGGTGAAAACTCGAAACAGCCCCCGAACGGCCACGTGGGTGGCACCAACACCTCCCACGGGACCAACGTAACTCGTAGGAACTGACCCCGCAGCCACGGGTCTCTCGGTTTTAGAATACGACCGTAATTTGCGTATTTCCACACTTACGTAAAACATGGCGTTAGAGGGTGAAAACTCGAAACAGCCCCCGAACGGCCCCGTGGGTGGCACCAACACCTCCCACTGGACCAACATAACTCGTAGGAACTGACCCCGCAGCCGCGGGAGTCCCGGTTTGAGAGTAATACGGTAATTTGTATATTTTAAGACTTAGGCTTAAAAACATGACCTTAAAGGGTGAAAACTCGAAACAGCCACCGAAAGGCCACGTGGGTGGCACCAACACCTCCCACGGGACCAAAGTAACTCGTAGGAACTGACCCCGTAGTCGCGAGTCTCTCGGTTTGAGAATACGACCGTAATTTGCGTATTTCTACACTTAAGCAAAACATGGCGTTAGAGGGTGAAAACTCGAAACAGCCCCCGAACGGCCCCGTGGGTGGCACCAACACCTCCCACGGGACCAATGTAACTCGTAGGAACTGACGTCGCAGCCGCGGGTCTCCCGGTTTGAGAGTAATACGGTAATTTGCATATTTGAAGACTTAGGCTTAAAAACATGACGTTAGAGGGTGAAAACTCGAAACAGCCCCCGAACGACCCCGTGGGTGGCACTAACCCCTCCCACGGGACCAATGTAACTCGTGGGAACTGACCTCGCAGTCGCGGGTCTCCCGGTTTGAGAGTAATACGGTAATTTGCATATTTAAAGACTTAGGCTTAAAAACATGACGTTAGAGGGTGAAAACTCGAAAAATACCCCGAACGGCCCCGTGGGTGGCACCAACACCTCCCACGGGACCAACGTAACTCGTAGGAACTGACCCCACAGCTGCGGGGGTCCCAGTTTGAGAGTAATACGGTAATTTGTATATTTCAAGACTTAGGCTTAAAAACATGACCTTAAAGGGTGAAAACTCGAAACAGCCCCCGAACGGCCACGTGGGTGGCACCAACACCTCCCACGGAACCAACGTAACTCGTAGGAACTGACCTCGCAACCGTGGGTCTCCCGGTTTGAGAATACGACCATAATATGCGTATTTCTACACTTAAGCAAAACATGGCGTTAGAGGGTGAAAACTCGAAACAGCACCCGAACGGCCTGTGGGTGGCACCAATACCTCCCACGGGACCAACGTAACTCGTAGGAACTGACGTCGCAGCCGCGGGTCTCCCGGTTTGAGAGTAATACGATAATTTGCATATTTAAAGACTTAGGCTTAAAAACATGACGTTAGAGGGTGAAAACTCGAAACAGCCCCCAAACGGCCCCGTGGGTGGCACTAACACCTCCCACGGGACCAACGTAACTCGTAGGAACTGACGTCGCAGCCGCGGGTCTCCCGGTTTGAGAGTAATATGGTAATTTGCATATTTAAAGACTTAGGCTTAAAAACATGACGTTAGAGGGTCAAAACTCGAAACAGCCCCCGAACGGCCCCGTGGGTGGCACTAACACCTCCCACGGGACCAGCGTAACTCGTGGGAACTGACCCCGCAGCCGCGAGTCTCTCAGTTTGAGAATACGACCGTAATTTGCGTATTTCTACACTTAAGCAAAAAATGGCGTTAGAGGGTGAAAACTCGAAACAGCCGCCGAACGGCCCCGTGGGTGGCACCAACACCTCCCACGGGACCAACGTAACTCGTAGGAACTGACGTCGCAGCCGCGGGTCTCCCGGTTTGAGAGTAATATGGTAATTTGCATATTTGAAGACTTAGGCTTAAAAACATGACGTTAGAGGGTGAAAACTCGAAACAGCCCCCGAACGACCCCGTGGGTGGCACTAACACCTCCCACGGGACCAATGTAACTCGTGGGAACTGACCTAGCAGTCGCGGGTATCCCGGTTTGAGAGTAATACGGTAATTTTCATATTTAAAGACTTAGGCTTAAAAACATGATGTTAGAGGGTGAAAACTCGAAACAGCCCCCGAACGGCCCCGTGGGTGGCACCAACACCTCCGACGGGACCAACATAACTCGTAGGAACTGACCCCACAGCCGCGGGAGTCTCGGTTTGAGAGTAATACGGTAATTTGTATATTTCAAGACTTAGGCTTAAAAACATGTCCTTAAATGGTGAAAACTCCAAATAGCACCCGAACGGCCACGTGGGTGGTACCAACACCTCCCATGGGACCAACGTAACTCTTAGGAACTGACCTCGCAGCCGCGGGTCTCCCGATTTGAGAATACGACCATAATTATCGTATTTCTACACTTAAGCAAAACATGGCGTTAGAGGGTGAAAACTCGAAACAACACCCGAACGGCCCCGTGGGTGGCACCAACACCTCCCACGGGACCAACGTAACTCGTAGGAACTGACGTCGCAGCCGCGGGTCTCCAGGTTTGAGAGTAATACGATAATTTGCATATTTAAAGACTTAGGCTTAAAAACATGACGTTAGAGGGTGAAAACTCGAAACAGCCTCCAAACGGCCCCGTGGGTGGCACTAACACCTCCCTCGGGACCAACGTAACTCGTAGGAACTGACGTCGCAGCCGCGGGTCTCCCGGTTTGAGAGTAATACGGTAATTTGCATATTTAAAGACTTAGGCTTAAAAACATGGCGTTAGAGGGTGAAAACTCAAAACAGCCCCCGAACGGCCCAGTGAGTGGCACCAACACCTCCCACGGGACCAACGTTACTCGTAGGAACTGACCCCGTAGCTGCGGGTCTCCCGGTTTTTAGAGTAATATGGTAATTTGCATATTTCAAAACTTAGGCTTAAAAACATGACGTTAAAGGGTGAAAACTCGAAACAGCCCCCGAACGGCCCCGTGGGTGGCACCAACACCTCCCATGGGACCAACGTAACTCGTAGGAACTGACCCCGCAGCCGCGGGACTCCCTGTTTGAGAGTACGACGGTAATTTGCATATTTCTATACTTAGGCTTTAAAACATGACGTTAGAGGGTGAAAACTCGAAACAGCCCCCAAACGGCCCCGTGGGTGGCACTAACACCTCCCACGGGACCAACGTAACTCGTAGGAACTGACGTCGCAGCCGCGAGTCTCCCAGTTAGAGAGTAATATGGTAATTTTCATATTTAAAGACTTAGGCTTAAAACATGACGTTAGAGGGTCAAAACTCGAAACAGCCACTGAACGGCCCCGTGGGTGGCACTAACACCTCCCACGGGACCAACGTAACTCGTGGGAACTGACCTCGCAGCCGCGAGTCTCCCGGTTTGAGTGTAATACGGTAATTTGGATATTTAAAGACTTAGGCTTAAAAACATGACGTTAGAGGATGAAATCTCGAAACAGCCTCCGAACGGCCCCGTGGATGGCACCAAAACCTCCCGCGGGACCAACGTAACTCGTAGGAACTGACCCCGCAGCCGCGGGGTCCCGGTTTGAGAGTAATACGGTAATTTATATATTTCAAGACTTAGGCTTAAAAACATGACCTTAAAGGGTGAAAACTCGAAACAGCCCCCGAACGGCCACGTGGGTGGCACCAACACCTCCCACGGGACCAACGTAACTCGTAGGAACTGACCCCGCAGCCGCGGATCTCTCGGTTTGAGAGTAATACGGTAATTTGCATATTTAAAGACTTAGGCTTAAAAACATGGCGTTAGAGGGTGAAAACTCGAAACAGCCCCCGAACGGCCCATTGGGTGGCACCAACACCTCCCACGGGACCAACGTTACTCGTAGGAACTGACCCCGCAGCTGCGGGTCTCCCGGTTTGAGAGTAATATGGTAATTTGCATATTTCAAGACTTAAGCTTAAAAACATGACGTTAAAGGGTGAAAACTCGAAACATCCCCCGAAGGTCCCCGTGGGTGGCACCAACACCTCCCACGGGACCAACGTAACTCGTATGAACTGACCCCGCAGCCGCGGGACTCCCGGTTTGAGAGTACGACGGTAATTTGCTTATTTCGAGACTTAGGCTTAAAAACATGACGTTAGAGGGTGAAAACTCGAAACAACCCCCGAACGTCCCCACGGGTGGCACCAACACCTCCCACGGGACCAACAAAACTCGTAGGAACTAACCTCGCAGCCGCGGGAGTCCCGGTTTGAGAGTAATACGGTGATTTTTATATTTCAAGACTTAGGCTTAAAAACATGACCTTAAAGGGTGAAAACTCGAAACGGCCCACGAACGGCCACGTGGGTGGCACCAACACCTCCCACGGGTCCAACGTAACTCGTAGGAACTGACCCCGTAGCCGCGGGTCTCTCGGTTTGAGAATACGACCGTAATTTGCGTATTTCTACACTTAAGCAAAACATGGCGTTAGAGGGTGAAAACTCGAAACATCCCCCGAAAGGCCCCGTGAGTGGCACCAACACCATCCACGGGACCAATGTAACTCGTAGGAACTGACCCCGCAGCTGCGGGTCTCCCGGTTTGAGAGTTATACGGTAATTTGCATATTTCAAGACTTAGGCTTAAAAACATGACGTTAAAGGGTGAAAACTCGAAACAGCCCCCGAACGGCCCCGTGGGTGGCACCAACACCTCCCACGGGACCAACGTAACTCGTAGGAACTGACCCCGCAGCCGCGGGACTCCCGGTTTGAGAGTACGACGGTAATTTGCTTATTTCTAGACTTAGGCTTAAAAACATGATGTTAGAGGGTGAAAAATCGAAACAGCCCCCGAACGTCCCCGTGGGTGGCACCAACACCTCCCACGGGACCAACGTAACTCGTAGGAACTGACCCCGCAGCTGCGGGTCTCCCGGTTTGAGAGTAATATGGTAATTTGCATATTTCAAGACTTAAGCTTAAAAACATGACGTTAAAGGGTGAAAACTCGAAACATCCCCCGAACTTCCCCGTGGGTGGCACCAACACCTCCCACGGGACCAACGTAACTCGTAGGAACTGACCCCGCAGCCGCGGGACTCCCGGTTTGAGAGTACGACGGAAATTTGCTTATTTCTAGACTTAGGCTTAAAAACATGACGTTAGAGGGTGAAAACTCGAAACAGACCCCGAACCTCCCCGCGGGTGGCACCAACACCTCCCACGGGACCAACGTAACTCGTAGGAACTGACCTCGCAGCCGCGGGAGTCCCGATTTGAAAGTAATACGGTAATTTGTATATTTCAAGACTTAAGCTCAAAAACATGACCTTAAAGGGTGAAAACTCGAAACAGCCCCCGAACGGCCACGTGGGTGGCACCAACACCTCCCACGGGTCCAACGTAACTCGTAGGAACTGACCCCGCAGCCGCGGGTCTCTCGGTTTGAGAATACGACCGTAATTTGCGTATTTCTACACTTAAGCAAAACATGGCGTTAGAGGGTGAAAACTCGAAACAGGCCCCGAACGGCCCCGTGGGTGGCACCAACACCTCCCACGGGACCAATGTAACTCGTAGGAACTGAGCCCGCAGCTGCGGGTCTCCCGGTTTGAGAGTTATACGGTAATTTGCATATTTCAAGACTTAGGCTTAAAAACATGACGTTAAAGGGTGAAAACTCGAAACAGCCCCCGAACGGCCCTGTGGGTGGCACCAACACCTCCCACGGGACCAACGTAACTCGTAGGAACTGACCCCGCAGCCGCGGGACTCCCGGTTTGAGAGTAATATGGTAATTTGCATATTTCAAGACTTAAGCTTAAAAACATGACGTCAAAGGGTGAAAACTCGAAACATCCCCCGAACGTCCCCGTGGGTGGCACCAACACCTCCCACGGGACCAAGGTAACTCGTAGGAACTGACCCCGCAGCCGCGGGAGTCCCGGTTTGAGAGTACGACGGTAATTTGCTTATTTCTAGACTTAGGCTTAAAAACATGACGTTAGAGGGTGAAAACTCGAAACAGACCCCGAACGTCCCCGCGGGTGGCACCAACACCTCCGACGGGACCAACGTAACTCGTAGGAACTGACCTCGCAGCCGCGGGAGTCCCGATTTGAGAGTAATACGATAATTTGTATATTTCAAGACTTAGGCTTAAAACCATGACCTTAAAGGGTGAAAACTCGAAACAGCCCACGAACGGCCACGTGGGTGGCACCAACACCTCCCACGGGTCCAACGTAACTCGTAGGAACTGACCCCGCAGCCGCGGGTCTCTCTCTTTGAGAATACGACCGTAATTTGCGTATTTCTACACTTAAGCAAAACATGGCGTTAGAGGGTGAAAACTCGAAACATCCCCCGAACGGCCCCGTGGGTGGCACCAACACCTCCCACGGGACCAACGTAACTCGTAGGAACTGACCCCGCAGCTGCGGGTCTCCCGGTTTGAGAGTTATACGGTAATTTACATATTTCAAGACTTAGGCTTAAAAACATGACGTTAAAGGGTGAAAACTCGAAACAGCCCCCGAACGGCCCCGTGGATGGCACCAACACCTCCCACGGGACCAACGTAACTCGTAGGAACTGACCACGCAGCCGCGGGACTACCGGTTTGAGAGTACGACTGTAATTTGCTTATTTCTAGACTTAGGCTTAAAAACATGGCGTTAGAGGGTGAAAACTCAAAACAGCCCCCGAACGGCCCCGTGGGTGGCACTAACACCTCCCACGGGACCAACGTAACTCGTAGGAACTAACGTCGCAGCCGCGGGTCTCCCGGTTTGAGAGTTATACGGTAATTTGCATATTTCAAGACTTAGGCTTAAAAACATGACGTTAAAGGGTGAAAACTCGATACAGCCCCCGAACGGCCCCGTGGGTGGCACCAACTCCTCCCACGGGACCAACGTAACTCGTAGGAACTGACCCCGCAGCTGCGGGACTCCCGGTTTGAGAGTACGACGGTAATTTGCTTATTTCTAGACTTAGGATTAAAAAAATGACGTTAGAGGGTGAAAACTCGAAACAGCCTCCGAACGTCCCCGTGGGTGGCACCAACACCTCCCACGGGACCAACGTAAATCGTAGGAAATGACCTCGCAGCCGCGGGTCTCCCGGTTTGAGAATACGATCGTAATTTGCGTATTTCTACACTTAAGAAAAACATGGCGTTTGAGGGTGAAAACTCGAAACAGCCCCCGAACGGCCCCGTGGGTGGCACCAACACCTCCCACTGGACCAACATAACTCGTAGGAACTGACCCCGCAGCCGCGGGAGTCCCGGTTTGAGAGTAATACGGTAATTTTTATATTTCAAGACTTAGGCTTAAAAACATGACCTTAAAGGTTGAAAACTCGAAACAGCCCCCGAACGGCCACGTGGGTGGCACCAACACCTCCCACGGGACCAACGTAACTCGTAGGAACTGCCCCGCAGCCGCGGGTCTCTCGGTTTGAGAATACGACCATAATTTGAGTATTTCTTCACTTAAGAAAAACATGGCGTTAGAGGGTGAAAACTCGAAACAGCCCCCGAACGGCCCCGTGGGTGGCAGCAACACCTCCCACGGGACCAACGTAACTCGTAGGAACTAACGTCACAGCCGCGGGTCTCCCGGTTTGAGAGTAATACGGTAATTTGCATATTTAAAGATTTAGGCTTAAAAACATGACGTTAGAGGGTGAAAACTCGAAACAGCCCCCGAACGGCCCCGTGGGTGGCACTAACACCTCCCACGGGATGAATGTAACTCGTGGGAACTGACCTCGCAGTCGCGGGTCTCCCGGTTTGAGAGTAATACGGAAATTTCCATATTTAAAGACTTAGGCAAAAAAACATGACGTTAGAGGGTGAAAACTCGAAACAGCCCCTGAACGGCCCCGTGGGTGGCAGCAACACCTCCCACGGGTCCAACGTAACTCGTAGGAACTGACCTCGCAGCCGCGGGAGTCCCGGTTTGAGAGTAATACGGTAATTTGTATATTTCAAGACTTAGGCTTAAAAACATGACCTTAAAGGGTGAAAACTCGAAACAGCCCCCGAACGGCCACGTGGGTGGCACCAACACCTCCCACGGGACCAACGTAACTCGTAGGAACTGACCTCGCAGCCGCGGGTCTCCCGGTTTGAGAATACAACTGTAATTTGCGTATTTCTACACTTAAAAAAACATGGTGTTAGAGGGTGAAAACTTGAAACAGCACCCGAACGGCCCCGTCGGTGGCACCAACACCTCCCGCAGGACCAACGTAACTCATAGGAACTGACGTCGCAGCCGCGGGTCTCCCGGTTTGAGAGTAATACGATAATTTGCATATTTAAAGACTGAGGCTTAAAAACATGACGTTAGAGGGTGAAAACTCGAAACAGCCCCCAAACGGCCTCGTAAGTGGCTCTAACACCTCCAACGGGACCAACGTAACTCGTAGGAACTGACGTCGCAGCCGCGGGTCTCCCGGTTTGAGCGTAATATGGTAATTTGCATATTTAAAGACTTAGGCTTAAAAACATGACGTTAGAGGGTTAAAACTCGAAACAGCCCCCGAACGGCCCCGTGGGTGGCACTAACACCTCCCACGGGACCAACGCAACTCGTGGGAACTGACCCCGCAGCCGCGAGTCTCTCGGTTTGAGTATACGACCGTAATTTGCGTATTTCTACACTTAAGCAAAACATGGCGTTAGAGGGTGATAACTCGAAACAGCCGCCGAACGGCCCCGTGGGTGGCACCAACACCTCCCACGGGACCAACGTAACTTGTAGGAACTGACGTCGCAGCCGCGGGTCTACCGGTTTGAGAGTAATACGGTAATTTGCATATTTGAAGACTTAGGCTTAAAAACATGATGTTAGAGGGTGAAAACTCGAAACAGCCCCCGAACGACCCCGTGGGTGGCACTAACACCTCCCACGGGACCAATGTAACTCGTGGGAACTGACCTAGCAGTCGCGGGTCTCCCGGTTTGAGAGTAATACGGTAATTTGCATATTTAAAGACTTAGGCTTAAAAACATGATGTTAGAGGGTGAAAACTCGAAACAGCCCCCGAACGGCCCCGTGGGTGGCACCAACACCTCCCACGGGACCAACATAACTCGTAGGAACTGACCCCACAGCCGCGGGAGTCTCGGTTTGAGAGTAATACGGTAATTTGTATATTTCAAGACTTAGGCTTAAAAACATGACCTTAAATGGTGAAAACTCGAAATAGCACCCGAACGGCCACGTGGGTGGCACCAACACCTCCCACGGGACCAACGTAACTCGTAGGAACTGACCTCGCAGCCGCGGGTCTCCCGGTTTGAGAATACGACCATAATTTGCGTATTTCTACACTTAAGCAAAACATGACGTTAGAGGGTGAAAACTCGAAACAGCACCCGAACGGCCCCGTGGGTGGCACCAACACCTCCCACGGGACCAACGTAACTCGTAGGAACTGACGTCGCAGCCGCAGGTCTCCCGGTTTGAGAGTAATACGATAATTTGCATATTTAAAGACTTAGGCTTAAAAACATGACGTTAGAGGGTGAAAACTCGAAACAGCCCCCAAACGGCCCCGTGGGTGGCACTAACACCTCCCACGAGACCAACGTAACTCGTAGGAACTGACGTCGCAGCCGCGGGTCTCCCGGTTTGAGAGTAATACGGTAATTTGCATATTTAAAGACTTAGGCTTATAAACATGGCATTAGAGGGTGAAAACTCCAAACAGCCCCCGAACGGCCTAGTGGTGGCACCAACACATCCCACGGGACCAACGTTACTCGTAGGAACTGAACCCGCAGCTGCGGGTCTCCCGGTTTGAGAGTAATATGGTAATTTGCATATTTCAAGACTTAAGCTTAAAAACTTGACGTTAAAGGGTGAAAACTCGAAACATCCCTCGAACGTCCCCGTGGGTGGCACCAACAACTCCCACGGGACTAACGTAACTCGTAGGAACTGACCCCACAGCCGCGGGACTCCCGGTTTGAGAGTACGACGGTAATTTGCTTATTTCTAGACTTAGGCTTAAAAATATGACGTTAGAGGGTGAAAACTCGAAACAGCCCCCGAACGTCCCCGCGGGTGGCACCAACACCTCCCACGGGACCAACGTAACTCGTAGGAACTGACCTCGCAACCGCGGGAGTCCCGGTTTGTGAGTAATACGATAATTTGTATATTTCAAGACTTAGGCTTAAAAACATGACCTTAAAGGGTGAAAACTCGAAACAGCCCCCGAACGGCCACGTGGGTGGCACCAACACCTCCCACGGGTCCAACATAACTCGTAGGAACTGACCCCGCAGCCGCGGGTCTCTCGGTTTGAGAATACAACCGTAATTTGCGTATTTCTACACTTAAACAAAACATGGCGTTAGAGGGTGAAAACTCGAAACAGCCCCCGAACGGCCTCGTGGGTGGCACCAACACCTCCCACGGGACCAACGTAACTCGTAGGAACTGACCCCGCAGCTGCGGGTCTCCCGGTTTGAGAGTTATACGGTAATTTGCATATTTCAAGACTTAGGCTTAAAAACATGACGTTAAAGGGTGAAAACTCGAAACAGCCCCCGAACGGCCTCGTGGGTGGCACCAACACCTCCCACGGGACCAACGTAACTCGTAGGAACTGACCCCGCAGCCGCGGGACTCCCGGTTTGAGAGTACGACGGTAATTTGCTTATTTCTAGACTTAGGCTTAAAAACACGACGTTAGAGAGTGAAAACTCGAAACAGCCCCCGAACGGCCCCGTGGGTGGCACCAACACCTCCCACGGGACCAACGTAACTCGTAGGAACTGACCCCGCAGCCGCGGGACTCCCGGTTTGAGAGTACGACGGTAATTTGCTTATTTCTAGACTTAGGCTTAAAAACATGACGTTAGAGGGTGAAAAATCGAAACAGCCCCCGAACGTCCCCGTGGGTGGCACCAACACCTCCCACGGGACCAACGTAACTCGTAGGAACTGACCCCGCAGCTGCGGGTCTCCCGGTTTGAGAGTAATATGGTAATTTGCATATTTCAAGACTTAAGCTTAAAAACATGACGTTAAAGGGTGAAAACTCGAAACATCCCCCGAACTTCCCCGTGGGTGGCACCAACACCTCCCACGGGACCAACGTAACTCGTAGGAACTGACCCCGCAGCCGCGGGAGTCCCGATTTGAAAGTAATACGGTAATTTGTATATTTCAAGACTTAGGCTTAAAAACATGACCTTAAAGGGTGAAAACTCGAAACAGCCCCCGAACGGCCACGTGGGTGGCACCAACACCTCCCACGGGTCCAACGTAACTCGTAGGAACTGACCCCGCAGCCGCGGGTCTCTCGGTTTGAGAATACGACCGTAATTTGCGTATTTCTACACTTAAGCAAAACATGGCGTTAGAGGGTGAAAACTCGAAACAGCCCTCGAACGGCCACGTGGGTGGCACCAACACCTCCCACGGGTCCAACGTAACTCGTAGGAACTGACCCCGCAGCCGCGGGTCTCTCGGTTTGAGAATACGACCGTAATTTGCGTATTTCTACACTTAAGCAAAACATGGCGTTGGAGGGTGAAAACTCGAAACAGGCCCCGAACGGCCCCGTGGGTGGCACCAACACCTCCCACGGGACCAATGTAACTCGTAGGAACTGAGCCCGCAGCTGCGGGTCTCCCGGTTTGAGAGTTATACGGTAATTTGCAGATTTCAAGACTTAGGCTTAAAAACATGACGTTAAAGGGTGAAAACTCGAAACAGCCCCCGAACGGCCCTGTGGGTGGCACCAACACCTCCCACGGGACCAACGTAACTCGTAGGAACTGACCCCGCAGCCGCGGGACTCCCGGTTTGAGAGTAATATGGTAATTTGCATATTTCAAGACTTAAGCTTAAAAACATGACGTCAAAGGGTGAAAACTCGAAACATCCCCCGAACGTCCCCGTGGGTGGCACCAACACCTCCCACGGGACCAACGTAACTCGTAGGAACTGACCCCGCAGCCACGGGACTCCCGGTTTGAGAGTACGACGGTAATTTGCTTATTTCTAGACTTAGGCTTAAAAACATGACGTTAGAGGGTGAAAACTCGAAACAGACCCCGAACGTCCCCGCGGGTGGCACCAACACCTCCCACGGGACCAACGTAACTCGTAGGAACTGACCTCGCAGCCGCGGGAGTCCCGATTTGAGAGTAATACGGTAATTTGTATATTTCAAGACTTAGGCTTAAAACCATGACCTTAAAGGGTGAAAACTCGAAACAGCCCCCGAACGGCCACGTGGGTGGCACCAACACCTCCCACGGGTCCAACGTAACTCGTAGGAACTGACCCCGCAGCCGCGGGTCTCTCTCTTTGAGAATACGACCGTAATTTGCGTATTTCTACACTTAAGCAAAACATGGCGTTAGAGGGTGAAAACTCGAAACAGCCCCCGAACGGCCCCGTGGGTGGCACCAACACCTCCCACGGGACCAACGTAACTCGTAGGAACTGACCCCGCAGCTGCGGGTCTCCCGGTTTGAGAGTTATACGGTAATTTACATATTTCAAGACTTAGGCTTAAAAACATGACGTTAAAGGGTGAAAACTCGAAACAGCCCCCGAACGGCTCCGTGGATGGCACCAACACCTCCCACGGGACCAACGTAACTCGTAGGAACTGACCACGCAGCCGCGGGACTACCGGTTTGAGAGTACGACTGTAATTTGCTTATTTCTAGACTTAGGCTTAAAAACATGGCGTTAGAGAGTGAAAACTCAAAACAGCCCCCGAACGGCCCCGTGGGTGGCACTAACACCTCCCACGGGACCAACGTAACTCGTAGGAACTAACGTCGCAGCCGCGGGTCTCCCGGTTTGAGAGTTATACGGTAATTTGCATATTTCAAGACTTAGGCTTAAAAACATGACGTTAAAGGGTGAAAACTCGATACAGCCCCCGAACGGCCCCGTGGGTGGCACCAACTCCTCCCACGGGACCAACGTAACTCGTAGGAACTGACCCCGCAGCTGCGGGACTCCCGGTTTGAGAGTACGACGGTAATTTGCTTATTTCTAGACTTAGGATTAAAAAAATGACGTTAGAGGGTGAAAACTCGAAACAGCCTCCGAACGTCCCCGTGGGTGGCACCAACACCTCCCACGGGACCAACGTAAATCGTAGGA
The DNA here is from genome assembly GCA_949130495.1 of Sambucus nigra. Taxonomy (NCBI): domain Eukaryota; kingdom Viridiplantae; phylum Streptophyta; class Magnoliopsida; order Dipsacales; family Adoxaceae; genus Sambucus; species Sambucus nigra. The sequence goes on from OX422221.1 coordinate 351,335,809, forward strand.
AATGACCTCGCAGCCGCGGGTCTCCCGGTTTGAGAATACGATCGTAATTTGCGTATTTCTACACTTAAAAAAACATGGTGTTAGAGGGTGAAAACTCGAAACAGCCCCCGAACGGCCCCGTGGGTGGCACCAACACCTCCCACGGGACCAACGTTACTCGTAGGAACTGACGTCGCAGCCGCGGGTCTCCCGGTTTGAGAGTAATACGGTAATTTGCGTATTTAAAGACTTAGGCTTAAAAACATGTCGTTAGAGGGTGAAAACTCGAAACAGCCCCCAAACGGCCCCGTGGGTGGCACTAACACCTCCCACGGGACCAACGTAACTCGTAGGAACTGACGTCGCAGCCACGGGTCTCCCGGTTTGAGAGTAATACGGTAATTTTCGTATTTAAAGACTTAGGCTTAAAAACATGACGTTAGAGGGTGAAAACTCGAAACAGCCCCCGAACGGCCCTGTGGGTGGAACTAACACCTCCCACGGGACCAACGAAACTCGTGGGAACTGACCTCGCAGCCGCGGGTCTCCCGGTTTGAGAGTAATATGGTAATTTGCATATTTAAAGACTTAGGCTTAAAAACATGACGTTAGAGGGTGAAAACTCAAAACAGCCCCCGAACGGCCCCGTGGGTGGCACCAACACCTCCCATGGGACCAACGTAACTCGTAGGAACTGACCCCGCAGCCGCGGGAGTCCCGGTTTGAGAGTAATACGGTAATTTGTATATTTCAAGACTTAGGCTTAAAAACATGACCTTAAAGGGTGAAAACTCGAAACATCCCCCGAACGGCCACGTGGGTGGCACCAACACCTCCCACGGGACCAACGTAACTCGTAGGAACTGACCTCGCAACCGCGGGTCTCCCAGTTTGAGAATACGACCGTAATTTGCGTATTTCTACACTTAAGCAAAACATGGCGTTAGAGGGTGAAAACTCGAAACAGCACCCGAACGGCCCCGTGGGTGGCACCAACACCTCCCGCGGGACCAACGTAACTCATAGGAACTGACGTCGCAGCCGCGGGTCTCCCGGTTTGAGAGTAATACGATAATTTGCATATTTAAAGACTTAGGCTTAAAAACATGACGTTAGAGGGTGAAAACTCGAAACAGCCCCCAAACGGCCCCGTAGGTGGCTCTAACACCTCCAACGGGACCAACGTAACTCGTAGGAACTGACGTCGCAGCCGCGGGTCTCCCGGTTTGAACGTAATATGGTAATTTGCATATTTAAAGACTTAGGCTTAAAAACATGACGTTAGAGGGTTAAAACTCGAAACAGCCCCCGAACGGCCCCGTGGGTGGCACTAACACCTCCCACGGGACCAACGCAACTCGTGGGAACTGACCCCGCAGCCGCGAGTCTCTCGGTTTGAGTATACGACCGTAATTTGCGTATTTCTACACTTAAGCAAAACATGGCGTTAGAGGGTGAAAACTCGAAACAGCCGCCGAACGGCCCCGTGGGTGGCACCAACACCTCCCACGGGACCAACGTAACTCGTAGGAACTGACGTCGCAGCCGCGGGTCTACCGGTTTGAGAGTAATACGGTAATTTGCATATTTGAAGACTTAGGCTTAAAAACATGATGTTAGAGGGTGAAAACTCGAAACAGCCCCCGAACGACCCCGTGGGTGGCACTAACACCTCCCACGGGACCAATGTAACTCGTGGGAACTGACCTAGCAGTCGCGGGTCTCCCGGTTTGAGAGTAATACGGTAATTTGCATATTTAAAGACTTAGGCTTAAAAACATGATGTTAGAGGGTGAAAACTCGAAACAGCCCCCGAACGGCCCCGTGGGTGGCACCAACACCTCCCACGGGACCAACATAACTCGTAGGAATTGACCCCACAGCCGCGGGAGTCTCGGTTTGAGAGTAATACGGTAATTTGTATATTTCAAGACTTAGGCTTAAAAACATGACCTTATATGGTGAAAACTCGAAATAGCTCCCGAACGGCCACGTGGGTGGCACCAACACCTCCCACGGGACCAACGTAACTCGTAGGAACTGACCTCGCAGCCGCGGGTCTCCCGGTTTGAGAATACGACCATAATTTGTGTATTTCTACACTTAAGCAAAACATGGCGTTAGAGGGTGAAAACTCGAAACAGCACCCGAACGGCCCCGTGGGTGGCACCAACACCTCCCGCGGGACCAACGTAACTCATAGGAACTGACGTCGCAGCCGCGGGTCTCCCGGTTTGAGAGTAATACGATAATTTGCATATTTAAAGACTTAGGCTTAAAAACATGACGTTAGAGGGTGAAAACTCGAAACAGCCCCCAAACGGCCCCGTAGGTGGCTCTAACACCTCCAACGGGACCAACGTAACTCGTAGGAACTGACGTCGCAGCCGCGGGTCTCCCGGTTTGAACGTAATACGGTAATTTGCATATTTAAAGACTTAGGCTTATAAACATGGCATTAGAGGGTGAAAACTCCAAACAGCCCCCGAACGGCCTAGTGGGTGGCACCAACACCTCCCACGGGACCAACGTTACTCGTAGGAACTGAACCCGCAGCTGCGGGTCTCCCGGTTTGAGAGTAATATGGTAATTTGCATATTTCAAGACTTAAGCTTAAAAACTTGACGTTAAAGGGTGAAAACTCGAAACATCCCTCGAACGTCCCCGTGGGTGGCACCAACACCTCCCACGGGACTAACGTAACTCGTAGGAACTGACCCCACAGCCGCGGGACTCCCGGTTTGAGAGTACGACGGTAATTTGCTTATTTCTAGACTTAGGCTTAAAAATATGACGTTAGAGGGTGAAAAATCGAAACAGCCCCCGAACGTCCCCGCGGGTGGCACCAACACCTCCCACGGGACCAACGTAACTCGTAGGAACAGACCTCGCAGCCGCGGGAGTCCCGGTTTGTGAGTAATACGATAATTTGTATATTTCAAGACTTAGGCTTAAAAACATGACCTTAAAGGGTGAAAACTCGAAACAGCCCCCGAACGGCCACGTGGCTGGCACCAACACCTCCCACGGGTCCAACATAACTCGTAGGAACTGACCCCGCAGCCGCGGGTCTCTCGGTTTGAGAATACAACCGTAATTTGCGTATTTCTACACTTAAACAAAACATGGCGTTAGAGGGTGAAAACTCGAAACAGCCCCCGAACGGCCTCGTGGGTGGCACCAACACCTCCCACGGGACCAACGTAACTCGTAGGAACTGACCCCGCAGCTGTGGGTCTCCCGGTTTGAGAGTTATACGGTAATTTGCATATTTCAAGACTTAGGCTTAAAAACATGACGTTAAAGGGTGAAAACTCGAAACAGCCCCCGAACGGCCCCGTGGGTGGCACCAACACCTCCCACGGGACCAAAGTAACTCGTAGGAACTGACCCCGCAGCCGCGGGACTGCCGGTTTGAGAGTACGACGGTAATTTGCTTATTTCTAGACTTAGGCTTAAAAACACGACGTTAGAGGGTGAAAACTCGAAACAGCCCCCGAACGTCCCCGTGGGTGGCACCAACCCCTCCCACGGGACCAACGTAACTCGTAGGAACTGACCTCGCAGCCGCGGGTCTCCCGGTTTGAGAATACGATCGTAATTTGCGTATTTCTACACTTAAGCAAAACATGGCGTTAGAGGGTGAAAACTCGAAACAGCACCCGAACGGCCCCGTGGGTGGCACCAACACCTCCCACTAGACCAACATAACTCGTAGGAACTGACCCCGCAGCCGCGGGAGTCCCGGTTTGAGAGTTATATGGTAATTTGTATATTTCAAGACTTAGGCTTAAAAACATGACCTTAAAGGGTGAAAACTCGAAACAGCCCCCGAACGGCCACGTGGGTGGCACCAACACCTCCCACGGGACCAACGTAACTCGTAGGAACTGACCCCACAGCCGCGGGTCTCTCGGTGTGAGAATACGACCGTAATTTGAGTATTTCTACACTTAAGCAAAACATGGCGTTAGAGGGTGAAAACTCGAAACAGCCCCCGAACGGCCCCGTGGGTGGCACCAACACCTCCCACGGGACCAACGTAACTCGTAGGAACTGACGTCGCAGCCGCGGGTCTCCCGGTTTGAGAGTAATACGGTAATTTGCTTATATAAAGATTTAGGCTTAAAAACATGACGTTAGAGGGTGAAAACTCGAAACAACCCCCGAACGGCCCCGTGGGTGGCACTAACACCTCCCACGGGACCAATGTAACTCGTGGGAACTGACCTCGCAGTCGCGGGTCTCCCGGTTTGAGAGTAATACGGTAATTTGAATATTTAAAGACTTAGGCTTAAAAACATGACGTTAGAGGGTGAAAACTCGAAACAGCACCCGAACAGCCCCGTGGGTGGCACCAACACCTCCCACGGGACCAACGTAACTCGTAGGAACTGACCTCGCAGCCGCGGGAGTCCCGGTTTGAGAGTAATACGGTAATTTGTATATTTCAAGACTTAGGCTTAAAAACATGACCTTAAAGGGTGAAAACTCGAAACAGCCCCCGAACGGCCACGTGGGTGGCACCAACACCTCCCACGGGACCAACGTAACTCGTAGGAACTGACCTCGCAGCCGCGGGTCTCCCGGTTTGAGAATACGACTGTAATTTGTGTATTTCTACACTTAAGCAAAACATGGCGTTAGAGGGTGAAAACTCGAAATAGCACCCGAACGGCCCCGTGGGTGGCACCAACACCTCCCACGGGACCAACGTAACTCGTAGGAACTGACGTCGCAGCCGCGGGTCTCCCGGTTTGAGAGTAATACGGTAATTTGCATATTTAAAGACTTAGGCTTAAAAACATGACGTTAGCGGGTGAAAACTCGAAACAGCCCCCAAACGGCCCCGTGGGTGGCACTAACACCTCCCACGGGACCAACGTACAGCGTAGGAACTGACGTCGCAGCCGCGGGTCTCCCGGTTTGACAGTAATACGGTAATTTGCATATTTAAAGACTTAGGCTTAAAAACATGACGTTAGAGGGTGAAAACTCGAAACAGCCCCCGAACGGCCCCGTGGGTGGCACTAACACCTCCCACGGGACCAACGAAACTCGTGGGAACTGACCTCGCAGCCGCGGGTCTCCCGGTTTGAGAGTAAAATGGCAATTTGCATATTTAAAGACTTAGGCTTAAAAACATGACGTTAGAGGGTGAAAACTCAAAACATCCCCCGAACGGCCCCGTGGGTGGCACCAACACCTCCCACGGGACCAACGTAACTCGTAGGAACTGACCCCACAGCCGCGGGAGTCCCGGTTTGAGAGTAATACGGTAATTTGTATATTTCAAGACTTAGGCTTAAAAACATGACCTTAAAGGGTGAAAACTCGAAACATCCCCCGAACGGCCACGTGGGTGGCACCAACACCTCCCACGGGACCAACGTAACTCGTAGGAACTGACCTCGCAGCCGCGGGTCTCCTGGTTTGAGAATACGACCGTAATTTGCATATTTCTACACTTAAGAAAAACATGGCGTTAGAGGGTTAAAACTCGAAACAGCACCCGGACGGCCCCGTGGGTGGTACCAACACCTCCCGCGGGACCAACGTAACTCGTAGGAACTGACGTCGCATCCGCGGGTCTCCCGGTTTGAGAGTAATACGGTAATTTGCATATTTAAAGACTTAGGCTTAAAAACATGGCGTTAGAGGGTGAAAACTCGAAACAGCCCCCGATCGGCCCCGTCGGTGGCACCAACACCTCCCACGGGACAAACGTTACTCGTAGGAACTGACCCCGCAGCTGCGGGTCTCCCGGTTATAGAGTAATACGGTAATTTGCATATTTCAAGACTTAGGCTTAAAAACATGACGTTAAAGGGGGAAAACTCGAAACAGCCCCCGAACGGCCCCGTGGGTGGCACCAACACCTCCCACGGGACCAACGTAACTCGTAGGAACTGACCCCGCAGCCGCGGGACTCCCGGTTTGAGAGTATGACGGTAATTTGCTTATTTCTAGACTTAGGCTTAAAAACATGACGTTAGAGGGTGAAAACTCGAAACAGCCCCCGAACGTCCCCGTGGGTGGCACCAACACCTCCCACGGGACCAACGTAACTAGTAGGAACTGACCTCGCAGCCGCGGGTCTCCCGGTTTGAGAATATGACCGTAATTTGCGTATTTCTACACTTAAGCAAAACATGGCGTTAGAGGGTGAAAACTCGAAACAGCCCCCGAACGGCCCTGTGGGTGGCACCAGCACCTCCCACTGGACCAACATAACTCGTAGGAACAGACCCCGCAGCCGCGGGAGTCCCGGTTTGAGAGTAATACGGTAATTTGTATATTTCAAGACTTAGGCTTAAAAACATGACCTTAAAGGGTGAAAACTCGAAACAGCCCCCGAACGGCCACGTGGGTGGCACCAACACCTCCCACGGGACCAAAGTAACTCGTAGGAACTGACCCCGCAGCCGCGGGTTTCTCGGTGTGAGAATATGACCGTAATTTGAGTATTTCTACACTTAAGCAAAACATGGCGTTAGAGGGTGAAAACTCGAAACAGCCCCCGAACGGCCCCGTGGGTATCACCAACACCTCCCACGGGACCAACGTAACTCGTAGGAACTGACGTCGCAGCCGTGGGTCTCCCGGTTCGAGAGTAATACGGTAATTTGCATATTTAAAGACTTAGGCGTAAAAACATGACGTTAGAGGGTGAAAACTCGAAACAGCCCCCGAACGGCCCCGTGGGTGGCACTAACACCTCCCACGAGACCAATGTAACTCGTGGGAACTGACCTCGCAGTCGCGGGTCTCCCGGTTTGAGAGTAATACGGTAATTTGCATATTTAAAGACTTAGGCTTAAAAACATGACGTTAGAGGGTGAAAACTCGAAACAGCCCCCGAACGGCCCCGTGGGTGGCACCAACACCTCCCACGGGACCAAGGTAACTCGTAGGAACTGACCCCGCAGCCGCGGGAGTCCCGGTTTGAGAGTAATACGGTAATTTGTATATTTCAAGACTTAGGCTTAACAACATGACCTTAAAGGGTGAAAACTCGAAACAGCCCCCGAACGGCCACGTGGGTGGCACCAACACCTCCCACGGGACCAACGTAACTCGTAGGAACTGACCTCGCAGCCGCGGGTCTCCCGATTTGAGAATACTACTGTAATTTGCTTATTTTTACACTTAAGCATAACATGGCGTTAGAGGGTGAAAACTCGAAACAGCACCCGAACGGCCCCGTGGGTGGCACCAACACCTCCCACGGGACCAACGTAACTCGTAGGAACTGACGTCGCAGCCGCGGGTCTCCCGGTTTGAAAGTAATACGGTAATTTGCATATTTAAAGACTTAGGCTTAAAAACATGACGTTAGAGGGTGAAAACTCGAAACATCCCCCAAACGGCCCCGTGGGTGGCACTAACACCTCCCACGGGACCAACGTAACTCGTAGGAACTAACGTCGCAGCCGCGGGTCTCCCGGTTTGAGAGTAATACGGTAATTTGCATATTTAAAGACTTAGGCTTAAAAACATGACGTTAGAGGGTGAAAACTCGAAACAGCCCTCGAACGGCCCCGTGGGTGGCACTAATACCTCCCACGGGACCAACGTAACTCGTGGGAACTGACCTTGCAGCCGCAGGTCTCCCGGTTTGAGAGTCATACGGTAATTTGCATATTTAAAGACTTAGGCTTAAAAACATGACGTTAGAGGGTGAAAACTCGAAACAGCCCCCGAACGGCCCCGTGGGTGGCACCAACACCTCCCACGGGACCAACGTAACTCGTAGGAACTGACCCCGCAGCCGCGGGAGTCCCGGTTTGAGAGTAATATGGTAATTTGTATATTTCAAGACTTGAGCTTAAAAACATGACCTTAAATGGTGAAAACTCGAAACAGCCCCCGAACGGCCACGTGGGTGGCACCAACACCTCCCACGGGACCAACGTAACTCGTAGGACCTGACCCCGCAGGCGCGGGTCTCTCGGTTTGAGAATACGACGGTAATTTGCGTATTTCTACACTTTAGCAAAACATGGCGTTAGAGGGTGAAAACTCGAAACAGCCCCCAGACGGCCCCGTGGGTGGCACTAACACCTCCCACGGGACCAATGTAACTCGTGGGAACTGACCTCGCAGTCGCGGGTCTCCCGGTTTGAGAGTAATACGGTAATTTGCATATTTAAAGACTTAGGCTTAAAAACATGATGTTAGAGGGTGAAAACTCGAAACAGACCCCGAACGGCCCCGTGGGTGGCACCAACACGTCCCACGGGACCAACGTAACTCGTAGGAACTAACGTCGCAGCCGCGGGTCTCCCGATTTGAGAGTAATACGGTAATTTGCATATTTAAAGACTTAGGCTTAAAAACATGGCGTTAGAGGGTGAAAACTCGAAACAGCCCCCGAACGGCCCTGTGGGTGGCACCAACACCTCCCACGGGACCAACGTTACTCGCAGGAACTGACCCCGCAGTTGCGGGTCTCCCGATTTGAGAGTAATATGGTAATTTGCATATTTCAAGACTTAGGCTTAAAAACATGACGTTAAAGGGTGAAAACTCGAAACATCCCCCGAACGGCCCCGTGGGTGGCACCAACACCTCCCACGGGACCAACGTAACTCGTAGAAACTGACCCCGCAGCCGCGGGACTCCCGGTTTGAGAGTACGACGGTAATTTGCTTATTTCTAGACTTAGGCTTAAAAACATGACGTTAGAGGGTGAAAACTCGAAACAGCCCCCGAACAACCCCGTGGGTGGCACCAACACCTCCCACGGGACCAACATAACTCGTAGGAACTGACCTCGCAGCCACGGGTCTCCCGGTTTGAGAATACGACCGTAATTTGCGTATTTCTACACTTAAGCAAAACATGGCGTTAGATGGTGAAAACTCGAAACAGCCCCCGAACGGCCCCGTGGGTGGCACCAACACCTCCCACTGGACCAACATAACTCGTAGGAACTGACCCCGCAGCCGCGGGAGTCCCGGTTTGAGAGTAATACGGTAATTTGTATATTTCAAGACTTAGGCTTAAAAACATGACCTTAAAGGGTGAAAACTCGAAACAGCCCCCGAACGGCCACGTGGGTGGCACCAACACCTCCCACGGGACCAACGTAACTTGTAGGAACTGACCCCGCAGTCGCGGGTCTCTCGGTTTGAGAATACGACCGTAATTTGCGTATTTCTACACTTAAGCAAAACATGGCGTTAGAGGGTGAAAACTCGAAACAGCCCCCGAACGGCCCCGTGGGTGGCACCAACACCTCCCACGGGACCAACGTAACTCGTAGGAACTGACCCCGCAGCTGCGGGTCTCCCGGTTTGAGAGTTATACGGTAATTTGCATATTTCAAGACTTTGGCTTAAAAACATGACGTTAAAGGGTGAAAACTCGAAACAGCCCCCGAACGGCCCCGTGGGTGGCACCAACACCTCCCACGGGACAAACGTAACTCGTAGTAACTGACCGCGCAGCCGCGGGACTCCCGGTTTGAGAGTACGACGATAATTTGCTTATTTCTAGACTAAGGCTTAAAAACATGACGTTAGAAGGTGAAAACTCGAAACAGCCCCCAAACGTCCCCGTGGGTGGAACCAACACCTCCCACGGGACCAACGTAACTCGTAGGAACTGACCTCGCAGCCGCGGGTCTCCCGGTTTGAGAATACGATCGTAATTTGCGTATTTCTACACTTAAGCAAAACATGGCGTTAGAGGGTGAAAAATCGAAATAGCCCCCGAACGGCCCCGTGGGTGGCACCAACACCTCCTACTGGACCAACATAACTCGTAGGTACGGACCCCGCAGCCGCGGGAGTCCCGGTTTGAGAGTAATACGGTAATTTATATATTTCAAGACTTAGGCTTAAAAACATGACGTTAAAGGGTGAAAACTCGAAACAGCCCTCGAACGGCCACGTGGGTGGCACCAACACCTCCCACGGGAGCAACGTAACTCGTAGGAACTGACCCCACAGCCGCGGATCTCTCGGTTTGAGAATACGACCGTAATTTGAGCATTTCTACACTTAAGGAAAACATGGCGTTAGAGGGTGAAAACTCGAAACAGCCCCCGAACGGCCCCGTGGGTGGCACCAACACCTCCCACGGGACCAACGCAACTCGTAGGAACTGACGTCGCAGCCGCGGGTCTCCCGGTTTGAGAGTAATATGGTAATTTGCATATTTAAAGACTTAGGCTTAAAAACATGACGTTAGAGGGTGAAAACTCGAAACAGCCCCCAGACGGCCCCGTGGGTGGCACTAACACCTCCCACGGGACCAATGTAACTCGTGGGAACTGACCTCGCAGTCGCGGGTCTCCCGGTTTGAGAGTAATACGGTAATTTGCATATTTAAAGACTTAGGCTTAAAAACATGATGTTAGAGGGTGAAAACTCGAAACAGACCCCGAACGGCCCCGTGGGTGGCACCAACACCTCCCATGGGACCAACGTAACTCGTAGGAACTGACCTCGCAGCCGCGGGAGTCCCGGTTTGAGAGTAATACGGTAATTTGTATATTTCAAGACTTAGGCTTAAAAACATGACCTTAACGGGTGAAAACTCGAAACAGCCGCCGAACGGCCACGTGGGTGGCACCAACACCTCCCACGGGACCAACGTAACTCGTAGGAACCGACGTCGCAGCCGCGGGTCTCCCGGTTTGAGAGTAATGCGATAATTTCCATATTTAAATACTTAGGCTTAAAAACATGACGTTAGAGGGTGAAAACTCGAAACAGCCCCCGAACGGCCCCGTGGGTGGCACTAACACCTCCCACGGGACCAACGAAACTCGTGGGAACTGACCTCGCAGCCGTGGGTCTCCCGGTTTGAGAGTAATATGGTAATTTGCATATTTAAAGACTTAGGCTTAAAAACATGACGTTAGAGGGTGAAAACTCGAAACAGCCCCCGAACGGCCCCGTGGGTGGCACCAACACCTCCCACGGGACCAACGTAACTCGTAGGAACCGACCCCGCAGCCGCGGGAGTCCCGGTTTGAGAGTAATACGGTAATTTGTATATTTCAAGACTTAGGCTTAAAAACATGACCTTAAAGGGTGAAAACTCGAAACAGCCCCCGAACGGCCACGTGGGTGGCACCAACACCTCCCACGGGACCAACGTAACTCGTAGGAACTGACCTCGCAGCCGCGGGTCTCCCGGTTTGAGAATACGACCGTAATTTGCGTATTTCTACACTTGAGAAAAACATGGCGTTCTAGGGTGAAAACTCGAAACAGCACCCGAACGGCCCCGTTGGTGGCACCAACTCCTCCCGCGGGACCAACGTAACTCGTAGGAACTGACGTCGCAGCCGCGGGTCTCCCGGTTTTTAGAGTAATACGATAATTTGCATATTTAAAGACTTAGGCTTAAAAATATGACGTTAGAGGGTGAAAACTCGAAACAGCCCCCAAACGGCCCCGTGGGTGGCACTAACACTTCCCACGGGACCAACGTAACTCGTGGGAACTGACCTCTCAGCCGCGGGTCTCCCGGTTTGAGAGTAATACGGTAATTTGCATATTTAAAAACTTAGGCTTAAAAACATGACATTAGAGGGTGAAAACTCGAAACAGCCCCCGAACGGCCCCGTGGGTGGCACCAACACCTCCCACGGGACCAACGTAACTCGTAGGAACTGACCCCGCAGCCGCGGGACTCCCGGTTTGAGAGTACGACGGTAATTTGCTTATTTCTAGACTTAGGCTTAAAAATTAGACGTTTGATTGTGAAAACTCGAAACAGCACCCGAACGTCCCCGTGGGTGGCACCAACACCTCCCACGGGACCAACGTAACTCGTAGGAACTGACCTCGCAGTCGCGGGTCTCCCGGTTTGAGAATACGACCATAATTTGCGTATTTCTACACTTGAGAAAAACATGACATTAGAGGGTGAAAACTCGAAACAGCCCCCGAACGGCCCCGTGGGTGGCACCAACACCTCCCACGGGACCAACGTAACTCGTAGGAACTGACCCCGCAGCCGCGGGACTCCCGGTTTGAGAGTACGACGGTAATTTGCTTATTTCTAGACTTAGGCTTAAAAATTAGACGTTTGATTGTGAAAACTCGAAACAGCACCCGAACGGCCACGTGGGTGGCACCAACACCTCCCACGGGACCAACGTAACTTGTAGGAACTGACCCCGCAGTCGCGGGTCTCCCGGTTTGAGAATACGACCATAATTTGCGTATTTCTACACTTAAGCAAAACATGGCGTTAGAGGGAGAAAACTCGAAAAAGCCCCCGAACGGCCCCGTGGGTGGTACCAACACCTCCATTGGACCAACATAACTCGTAGGAACTGTCCCCGCAGCCGCGGGAGTCCCGGTTTGAGAGTAATATGGTAATTTGTATATTTTAAGACTTAGGCTTAAAAACATGACCTTAAAGGGTGAAAACTCGAAACAGCCCCGAACGGCCCCGTGGGTGGCACCAACACGTCCCACGGGACCAACATAACTCGTAGGAACTGACCCCGCAGCCGCGGGTCTCCCGGTTTGAGAGTACGAGTGTAATTTGCGTATTTCTACACTTAAGCAAAACATGACGTTAGAGGGTGAAAACTCGAAACAGCCCCCGAACGGCCCCGTGGGTGGCACCAACACCTCCCACGGGACCAACGTAAATCGTAGGAACTGACGTCGCAGCCGCGGGTCTCCCGGTTTGAGAGTAATACAGTAATTTGCATATTTAAAGACTTAGGCTTAAAAACATGGCGTTAGAGGGTGAAAACTCGAAACAGCCCCCGAACGGCCCGTGGGTGGCACCAACACCTCCCACGGGACAAACGTTACTCGTAGGAGCTGACCCCGCAGCCGCGGGTCTCCCGGTTTGAGAGTAATACGGTAATTTGAATATTTTAAGACTTAGGCTTAAAAACCTGACCTTAAAGGGTGAAAACTCGAAACAGCCCCGAACGGCCCCGTGCGTGGCACCAACACCTCCCACGGGACCAATGTAACTCGTGGGAACTGACCTCGCAGCCGCGGGTCTCCCGGTTTGAGAATATGACCGTAATTTGCGTATTTCTACACTTAAGCAAAACATGGCGTTAGAGGGTGAAAACTCGAAACAGCCCCCCAACGGCCCCGTGGGTGGCACCAACACCTCCCACTGGACCAACATAACTCATTGGAAATGACCCCGCAGCCGCGGGAGTCCCGGTTTGAGAGTAATACGGTAATTTGTATATTTCAAGACTTAAGCTTAAAAACATGACCTTAAAGGGTGAAAACTCGAAACAGCCCCCGAACGGCCACGTGGGTGCCACCAACACCTCCCACGGGACCAAAGTAACTCGTAGTAACTGACCCCGCAGCCGCGGGTCTCTCGGTTTGAGAATACGACGGTAATTTGCGTATTTCTACACTTAAGCAAAACATGGCGTTAGAGGGTGAAAACTCGAAACAGCACCCGAACGGCCCCGTGGGTGGCACCAACACCTCCCACGGGACCAACGCAACTCGTAGGAACTGACGTCGCAGCCGCGGGTCTCCCGGTTTGAGAGTAATACGGTAATTTGCATATTTAAAGACTTAGGCTTAAAAACATGATGTTAGAGGGTGAAAACTCGAAACAGCCCCCAGACGGCCCCGTGGGTGGCACTAACACCTCCCACGGGACCAATGTAACTCGTGGGAACTGACCTCGCAGTCGCGGGTCTCCCGGTTTGAGAGTAATACGGTAATTTGCATATTTAAAGACTTAGGCTTAAAAACATGATGTTAGAGGGTGAAAACTCGAAACAGACCCCGAACGGCCCCGTGGGTGGCACCAACACCTCCCATGGGACCAACGTAACTCGTAGGAACTGACCTCGCAGCCGCGGGAGTCCCGGTTTGAGAGTAATACGGTAATTTGTATATTTCAAGACTTAGGCTTAAAAACATGACCTTAACGGGTGAAAACTCGAAACAGCCGCCGAACGGCCACGTGGGTGGCACCAACACCTCCCACGGGACCAACGTAACTCGTAGGAACCGACGTCGCAGCCGCGGGTCTCCCGGTTTGAGAGTAATACGATAATTTCCATATTTAAATACTTAGGCTTAAAAACATGACGTTAGAGGGTGAAAACTCGAAACAGCCCCCGAACGGCCCCGTGGGTGGCACTAACACCTCCCACGGGACCAACGAAACTCGTGGGAACTGACCTCGCAGCCGTGGGTCTCCCGGTTTGAGAGTAATATGGTAATTTGCATATTTAAAGACTTAGGCTTAAAAACATGACGTTAGAGGGTGAAAACTCGAAACAGCCCCCGAACGGCCCCGTGGGTGGCACCAACACCTCCCACGGGACCAACGTAACTCGTAGGAACCGACCCCGCAGCCGCGGGAGTCCCGGTTTGAGAGTAATACGGTAATTTGTATATTTCAAGACTTAGGCTTAAAAACATGACCTTAACGGGTGAAAACTCGAAACAGCCGCCGAACGGCCACGTGGGTGGCACCAACACCTCCCACGGGACCAACGTAACTCGTAGGAACCGACGTCGCAGCCGCGGGTCTCCCGGTTTGAGAGTAATGCGATAATTTCCATATTTAAATACTTAGGCTTAAAAACATGACGTTAGAGGGTGAAAACTCGAAACAGCCCCCGAACGGCCCCGTGGGTGGCACTAACACCTCCCACGGGACCAACGAAACTCGTGGGAACTGACCTCGCAGCCGTGGGTCTCCCGGTTTGAGAGTAATATGGTAATTTGCATATTTAAAGACTTAGGCTTAAAAACATGACGTTAGAGGGTGAAAACTCGAAACAGCCCCCGAACGGCCCCGTGGGTGGCACCAACACCTCCCACGGGACCAACGTAACTCGTAGGAACCGACCCCGCAGCCGCGGGAGTCCCGGTTTGAGAGTAATACGGTAATTTGTATATTTCAAGACTTAGGCTTAAAAACATGACCTTAAAGGGTGAAAACTCGAAACAGCCCCCGAACGGCCACGTGGGTGGCACCAACACCTCCCACGGGACCAACGTAACTCGTAGGAACTGACCTCGCAGCCGCGGGTCTCCCGGTTTGAGAATACGACCGTAATTTGCGTATTTCTACACTTGAGAAAAACATGGCGTTCTAGGGTGAAAACTCGAAACAGCACCCGAACGGCCCCGTTGGTGGCACCAACTCCTCCCGCGGGACCAACGTAACTCGTAGGAACTGACGTCGCAGCCGCGGGTCTCCCGGTTTTTAGAGTAATACGATAATTTGCATATTTAAAGACTTAGGCTTAAAAATATGACGTTAGAGGGTGAAAACTCGAAACAGCCCCCAAACGGCCCCGTGGGTGGCACTAACACTTCCCACGGGACCAACGTAACTCGTGGGAACTGACCTCTCAGCCGCGGGTCTCCCGGTTTGAGAGTAATACGGTAATTTGCATATTTAAAAACTTAGGCTTAAAAACATGACATTAGAGGGTGAAAACTCGAAACAGCCCCCGAACGGCCCCGTGGGTGGCACCAACACCTCCCACGGGACCAACGTAACTCGTAGGAACTGACCCCGCAGCCGCGGGACTCCCGGTTTGAGAGTACGACGGTAATTTGCTTATTTCTAGACTTAGGCTTAAAAATTAGACGTTTGATTGTGAAAACTCGAAACAGCACCCGAACGTCCCCGTGGGTGGCACCAACACCTCCCACGGGACCAACGTAACTCGTAGGAACTGACCTCGCAGTCGCGGGTCTCCCGGTTTGAGAATACGACCATAATTTGCGTATTTCTACACTTGAGAAAAACATGACATTAGAGGGTGAAAACTCGAAACAGCCCCCGAACGGCCCCGTGGGTGGCACCAACACCTCCCACGGGACCAACGTAACTCGTAGGAACTGACCCCGCAGCCGCGGGACTCCCGGTTTGAGAGTACGACGGTAATTTGCTTATTTCTAGACTTAGGCTTAAAAATTAGACGTTTGATTGTGAAAACTCGAAACAGCACCCGAACGGCCACGTGGGTGGCACCAACACCTCCCACGGGACCAACGTAACTTGTAGGAACTGACCCCGCAGTCGCGGGTCTCCCGGTTTGAGAATACGACCATAATTTGCGTATTTCTACACTTAAGCAAAACATGGCGTTAGAGGGAGAAAACTCGAAAAAGCCCCCGAACGGCCCCGTGGGTGGTACCAACACCTCCATTGGACCAACATAACTCGTAGGAACTGTCCCCGCAGCCGCGGGAGTCCCGGTTTGAGAGTAATATGGTAATTTGTATATTTTAAGACTTAGGCTTAAAAACATGACCTTAAAGGGTGAAAACTCGAAACAGCCCCGAACGGCCCCGTGGGTGGCACCAACACGTCCCACGGGACCAACATAACTCGTAGGAACTGACCCCGCAGCCGCGGGTCTCCCGGTTTGAGAGTACGAGTGTAATTTGCGTATTTCTACACTTAAGCAAAACATGACGTTAGAGGGTGAAAACTCGAAACAGCCCCCGAACGGCCCCGTGGGTGGCACCAACACCTCCCACGGGACCAACGTAAATCGTAGGAACTGACGTCGCAGCCGCGGGTCTCCCGGTTTGAGAGTAATACAGTAATTTGCATATTTAAAGACTTAGGCTTAAAAACATGGCGTTAGAGGGTGAAAACTCGAAACAGCCCCCGAACGGCCCGTGGGTGGCACCAACACCTCCCACGGGACAAACGTTACTCGTAGGAGCTGACCCCGCAGCCGCGGGTCTCCCGGTTTGAGAGTAATACGGTAATTTGAATATTTTAAGACTTAGGCTTAAAAACCTGACCTTAAAGGGTGAAAACTCGAAACAGCCCCGAACGGCCCCGTGCGTGGCACCAACACCTCCCACGGGACCAATGTAACTCGTGGGAACTGACCTCGCAGCCGCGGGTCTCCCGGTTTGAGAATATGACCGTAATTTGCGTATTTCTACACTTAAGCAAAACATGGCGTTAGAGGGTGAAAACTCGAAACAGCCCCCCAACGGCCCCGTGGGTGGCACCAACACCTCCCACTGGACCAACATAACTCATTGGAAATGACCCCGCAGCCGCGGGAGTCCCGGTTTGAGAGTAATACGGTAATTTGTATATTTCAAGACTTAAGCTTAAAAACATGACCTTAAAGGGTGAAAACTCGAAACAGCCCCCGAACGGCCACGTGGGTGCCACCAACACCTCCCACGGGACCAAAGTAACTCGTAGTAACTGACCCCGCAGCCGCGGGTCTCTCGGTTTGAGAATACGACGGTAATTTGCGTATTTCTACACTTAAGCAAAACATGGCGTTAGAGGGTGAAAACTCGAAACAGCACCCGAACGGCCCCGTGGGTGGCACCAACACCTCCCACGGGACCAACGCAACTCGTAGGAACTGACGTCGCAGCCGCGGGTCTCCCGGTTTGAGAGTAATACGGTAATTTGCATATTTAAAGACTTAGGCTTAAAAACATGATGTTAGAGGGTGAAAACTCGAAACAGCCCCCAGACGGCCCCGTGGGTGGCACTAACACCTCCCACGGGACCAATGTAACTCGTGGGAACTGACCTCGCAGTCGCGGGTCTCCCGGTTTGAGAGTAATACGGTAATTTGCATATTTAAAGACTTAGGCTTAAAAACATGATGTTAGAGGGTGAAAACTCGAAACAGACCCCGAACGGCCCCGTGGGTGGCACCAACACCTCCCATGGGACCAACGTAACTCGTAGGAACTGACCTCGCAGCCGCGGGAGTCCCGGTTTGAGAGTAATACGGTAATTTGTATATTTCAAGACTTAGGCTTAAAAACATGACCTTAACGGGTGAAAACTCGAAACAGCCGCCGAACGGCCACGTGGGTGGCACCAACACCTCCCACGGGACCAACGTAACTCGTAGGAACCGACGTCGCAGCCGCGGGTCTCCCGGTTTGAGAGTAATACGATAATTTCCATATTTAAATACTTAGGCTTAAAAACATGACGTTAGAGGGTGAAAACTCGAAACAGCCCCCGAACGGCCCCGTGGGTGGCACTAACACCTCCCACGGGACCAACGAAACTCGTGGGAACTGACCTCGCAGCCGTGGGTCTCCCGGTTTGAGAGTAATATGGTAATTTGCATATTTAAAGACTTAGGCTTAAAAACATGACGTTAGAGGGTGAAAACTCGAAACAGCCCCCGAACGGCCCCGTGGGTGGCACCAACACCTCCCACGGGACCAACGTAACTCGTAGGAACCGACCCCGCAGCCGCGGGAGTCCCGGTTTGAGAGTAATACGGTAATTTGTATATTTCAAGACTTAGGCTTAAAAACATGACCTTAAAGGGTGAAAACTCGAAACAGCCCCCGAACGGCCACGTGGGTGGCACCAACACCTCCCACGGGACCAACGTAACTCGTAGGAACTGACCTCGCAGCCGCGGGTCTCCCGGTTTGAGAATACGACCGTAATTTGCGTATTTCTACACTTGAGAAAAACATGGCGTTAGAGGGTGAAAACTCGAAACAGCACCCGAACGGCCCCGTTGGTGGCACCAACTCCTCCCGCGGGACCAACGTAACTCGTAGGAACTGACGTCGCAGCCGCGGGTCTCCCGGTTTTTAGAGTAATACGATAATTTGCATATTTAAAGACTTAGGCTTAAAAATATGACGTTAGAGGGTGAAAACTCGAAACAGCCCCCAAACGGCCCCGTGGGTGGCACTAACACTTCCCACGGGACCAACGTAACTCGTGGGAACTGACCTCTCAGCCGCGGGTCTCCCGGTTTGAGAGTAATACGGTAATTTGCATATTTAAAAACTTAGGCTTAAAAACATGACATTAGAGGGTGAAAACTCGAAACAGCCCCCGAACGGCCCCGTGGGTGGCACCAACACCTCCCACGGGACCAACGTAACTCGTAGGAACTGACCCCGCAGCCGCGGGACTCCCGGTTTGAGAGTACGACGGTAATTTGCTTATTTCTAGACTTAGGCTTAAAAATTAGACGTTTGATTGTGAAAACTCGAAACAGCACCCGAACGTCCCCGTGGGTGGCACCAACACCTCCCACGGGACCAACGTAACTCGTAGGAACTGACCTCGCAGTCGCGGGTCTCCCGGTTTGAGAATACGACCATAATTTGCGTATTTCTACACTTGAGAAAAACATGACATTAGAGGGTGAAAACTCGAAACAGCCCCCGAACGGCCCCGTGGGTGGCACCAACACCTCCCACGGGACCAACGTAACTCGTAGGAACTGACCCCGCAGCCGCGGGACTCCCGGTTTGAGAGTACGACGGTAATTTGCTTATTTCTAGACTTAGGCTTAAAAATTAGACGTTTGATTGTGAAAACTCGAAACAGCACCCGAACGGCCACGTGGGTGGCACCAACACCTCCCACGGGACCAACGTAACTTGTAGGAACTGACCCGGCAGTCGCGGGTCTCCCGATTTGAGAATACGACCATAATTTGCGTATTTCTACACTTAAGCAAAACATGGCGTTAGAGGGAGAAAACTCGAAAAAGCCCCCGAACGGCCCCGTGGGTGGTACCAACACCTCCATTGGACCAACATAACTCGTAGGAACTGTCCCCGCAGCCGCGGGAGTCCCGGTTTGAGAGTAATATGGTAATTTGTATATTTTAAGACTTAGGCTTAAAAACATGACCTTAAAGGGTGAAAACTCGAAACAGCCCCGAACGGCCCCGTGGGTGGCACCAACACGTCCCACGGGACCAACATAACTCGTAGGAACTGACCCCGCAGCCGCGGGTCTCCCGGTTTGAGAGTACGAGTGTAATTTGCGTATTTCTACACTTAAGCAAAACATGACGTTAGAGGGTGAAAACTCGAAACAGCCCCCGAACGGCCCCGTGGGTGGCACCAACACCTCCCACGGGACCAACGTAAATCGTAGGAACTGACGTCGCAGCCGCGGGTCTCCCGGTTTGAGAGTAATACAGTAATTTGCATATTTAAAGACTTAGGCTTAAAAACATGGCGTTAGAGGGTGAAAACTCGAAACAGCCCCCGAACGGCCCGTGGGTGGCACCAACACCTCCCACGGGACAAACGTTACTCGTAGGAGCTGACCCCGCAGCCGCGGGTCTCCCGGTTTGAGAGTAATACGGTAATTTGAATATTTTAAGACTTAGGCTTAAAAACCTGACCTTAAAGGGTGAAAACTCGAAACAGCCCCGAACGGCCCCGTGCGTGGCACCAACACCTCCCACGGGACCAATGTAACTCGTGGGAACTGACCTCGCAGCCGCGGGTCTCCCGGTTTGAGAATATGACCGTAATTTGCGTATTTCTACACTTAAGCAAAACATGGCGTTAGAGGGTGAAAACTCGAAACAGCCCCCCAACGGCCCCGTGGGTGGCACCAACACCTCCCACTGGACCAACATAACTCATAGGAAATGACCCCGCAGCCGCGGGAGTCCCGGTTTGAGAGTAATACGGTAATTTGTATATTTCAAGACTTAAGCTTAAAAACATGACCTTAAAGGGTGAAAACTCGAAACAGCCCCCGAACGGCCACGTGGGTGCCACCAACACCTCCCACGGGACCAAAGTAACTCGTAGTAACTGACCCCGCAGCCGCGGGTCTCTCGGTTTGAGAATACGACGGTAATTTGCGTATTTCTACACTTAAGCAAAACATGGCGTTAGAGGGTGAAAACTCGAAACAGCACCCGAACGGCCCCGTGGGTGGCACCAACACCTCCCACGGGACCAACGTAACTCGTAGGAACTGACGTCGCAGCCGCCGGTCTCCCGGTTTGAGAGTAATCCGGTAATTTGCATATTTGAAGACTTAGGCTTAAAAACATGACCTTAGAGGGTGAAAACTCAAAACAGCCCCCGAACGACCCCGTGGGTGGCACTAACACCTCCCAAGGGACCAATGTAACTCGTGGGAACTCACCTCGCAGTCGCGGGTCTCCCGGTTTTTGAGTAATACGGTAATTTGCATATTTAAAGACTTAGGCTTAAAAACATGATGTTAGAGGGTGAAAACTCGAAACAGACCCCGAACGGCCCCGTGGGTGGAACCAACACCTCCCATGGGACCAACGTAACTCGTAGGAACTGACCTCGCAGCCGCGGGAGTCCCGGTTTGAGAGTAATACGGTAATTTGTATATTTCAAGACTTAGACTTAAAAACATGACCTTAAAGGGTGAAAACTCGAAACAGCCCCCGAACGGCCACGTGGGTGGCACCAACACCTCCCACGGGACCAAAGTAACTCGTAGGAACTGACCTCGCAGCCGCGGGTCTCCCGGTTTGAGAATACGACTGTAATTTGCGTATTTCTACACTTAAGCAAAACATGGCGTTAGAGGGTGAAAACTCGAACAGCACCCGAACGGCCCCGTGGGTGGCACCAACACCTCCCACGGGACCAACGTAACTCGTAGGAACTGACGTCGCAGCCGCGGGTCTCCCGGTTTGAGAGTAATACGGTAATTTCCATATTTAAATACTTAGGCTTAAAAACATGACGTTAGAGGGTGAAAACTCGAAACAGCCCCCGAACGGCCCCGTGGGTGGCACTAACACCTCCCACGGGACCAACGAAACTCGTGGGAACTGACCTCGCAACCGTGGGTCTCCCGGTTTGAGAGTAATATGGTAATTTGTATATTTAAAGACTTAGGCTTAAAAACATGACGTTAGATGGTGAAAACTCGAAACAGCCCCCGAACGGCCCCGTGGGTGGCACCAACACCTCCCACAGGACCAACGTAACTCGTAGGAACTGACCCCGCAGCCGCGGGAGTCCCGGTTTGAGAGTAATACGGTAATTTGTATATTTCAAGACTTAGGCTTAAAAACAGGACCTTAAAGGGTGAAAACTCGAAACAGCCCCCGAACGGCCACGTGGGTGGTACCAACACCTCCCACGGGACCAACGTAACTCGTAGGAACTGACCTCGCAGCCGCGGGTCTCCCGGTTTGAGAATACGACCGTAATTTGCGTATTTCTACACTTGAGAAATACATGGCGTTAGAGGGTGAAAACTCGAAACAGCAACCTAACGGCCCCGTTGGTGGCACCAACTCCTCCCGCGGGACCAACGTAACTCGTAGGAACTGACGTCGCAGCCGCGGGTCTCCCGGTTTTTAGAGTAATACGATAATTTGCATATTTAAAGACTTAGGCTTAAAAACATGACGTTAGAGGGTGAAAACTCGAAACAGCCCCCAAACGGCCCCGTGGGTGGCACTAACACCTCCCACGGGACCAACGTAACTCGTGGGAACTGACCTCGCAGCCGCGGGTCTCCCGGTTTGAGAGTAATACGGTAATTTGCATATTTAAAGAGTTAGGCTTAAAAACATGACGTTAGAGGGTGAAAACTCGAAACAGCCCCCGAACGGCCCCGTGGGTGGCACCAACACCTCCCACGGGACCAACGTAACTCGTAGGAACTGACCCCGCAGCCGCGGGACTCCCGGTTTGAGAGTACGACGGTAATTTGCTTATTTCTAGACTTAGGCTTAAAAATATGACGTTTGATTGTGAAAACTCGAAACAACCCCCGAATGTCCCCGTGGGTGGCACCAACACCTCCCACGGGACCAACGTAACTCGTAGGAACTGACCTCGCAGCCGCGGGTCTCCCGGTTTGAGAATACGACCATAATTTGCGTATTTCTACACTTAAGCAAAACATGGCGTTAGAGGGAGAAAACTCGAAAAAGCCCCCGAACGGCCCCGTCGGTGGTACCAACACCTCCATTGGACCAACATAACTCGTAGGAACTGACCCCGCAGCCGCGAGAGTCCCGGTTTGAGAGTAATATGGTAATTTGTATATTTTAAGACTTAGGCTTAAAAACATGACCTTAACGGGTGAAAACTCGAAACAGCCCCGAACGGCCCCGTGGGTGGCACCAACACCTCCCACGGGACCAACATAACTCGTAGGAACTGACCCCGCAGCCGCGGGTCTCCCGGTTTGAGAGTACGAGGGTAATTTGCGTATTTCTACACTTAAGCAAAACATGACGTTAGAGGGTGAAAACTCGAAACAACCCCCGAACGGCCCCGTGGGTGGCACCAACACCTCCCACGGGACCAACGTAACTCGTAGGAACTGACGTCGCAGCCGCGGGTCTCCCGGTTTGAGAGTAATACAGTAATTTGCATATTTAAAGACTTAGGCTTAAAAACATGGCGTTAGAGGGTGAAAACTCGAAACAGCCCCCGAACGGCCCGTGGGTGGCACCAACACCTCCCACGGGACAAACGTTACTCGTAGGAGCTGACCCCGCAGCCGCGGGTCTCCCGGTTTTGAGAGTAATACGGTAATTTGTATATTTTAAGACTTAGGCTTAAAAACATGACCTTAAAGGGTGAAAACTCGAAACAGCCCCGAACGGCCCCGTGGGTGGCACCAACACCTCCCACGGGACCAATGTAATTCGTGGGAACTGACCTCGCAGCCGCGGGTCTCCCGGTTTGAGAATATGACCGTAATTTGCGTATTTCTACACTTAAGCAAAACATGGCGTTAGAGGGTGAAAACTCGAAACAGCCCCCCAACGGCCCCGTGGGTGGCACCAACACCTCCCACAGGACCAACATAACTCATAGGAAATGACCCCGCAGCCGCGGGAGTCGCGGTTTGAGAGTAATACGGTAATTTGTATATTTCAAGACTTAGGCTTAAAAACATGACCTTAAAGGGTGAAAACTCGAAACAGCCCCCGAACGGCCACGTGGGTGGCACCAACACCTCCCACGGGACCAAAGTAACTCGTGGTAACTGACCCCGCAGCCGCGGGTCTCTCGGTTTGAGAATACGACGATAATTTGCGTATTTCTACACTTAAGCAAAACATGGCGTTAGAGGGTGAAAACTCGAAACAGCACCCGAACGGCCCCGTGGGTGGCACCAACACCTCCCACGGGACCAACGTAACTCGTAGGAACTGACGTCGCAGCCGCCGGTCTCCCGGTTTGAGAGTAATCCGGTAATTTGCATATTTGAAGACTTAGGCTTAAAAACATGACCTTAGAGGGTGAAAACTCGAAACAGCCCCCGAACGACCCCGTGGGTGGCACTAACACCTCCCAAGGGACCAATGTAACTCGTGGGAACTCACCTCGCAGTCGCAGGTCTCCCGATTTTTGAGTAATACGGTAATTTGCATATTTAAAGACTTAGGCTTAAAAACATGATGTTAGAGGGTGAAAACTCGAAACAGACCCCGAACGGCCCCGTGGGTGGCACCAACACCTCCCATGGGACCAACGTAACTCGTAGGAACTGACCTCGCAGCCGCGGGAGTCCCGGTTTGAGAGTAATACGGTAATTTGTATATTTCAAGACTTAGACTTAAAAACATGACCTTAAAGGGTGAAAACTCGAAACAGCCCCCGAACGGCCACGTGGGTGGCACCAACACCTCCCACAGGACCAACGTAACTCGTAGGAACTGACCTCGCAGCCGCGGGTCTCCCGGTTTGAGAATACGACTGTAATTTGCGTATTTCTACACTTAAGCAAAACATGGCGTTAGAGGGTGAAAACTCGAAACAGCACCCGAACGGCCCCGTGGGTGGCACCAACACCTCCCACGGGACCAACGTAACTCGTAGGAACTGACGTCGCAGCCGCGGGTCTCCCGGTTTGAGAGTAATACGGTAATTTCCATATTTAAATACTTAGGCTTAAAAACATGACGTTAGAGGGTGAAAACTCGAAACAGCCCCCGAACGGCCCCGTGGGTGGCACTAACACCTCCCACGGGACCAACGAATCTCGTGGGAACTGACCTCGCAACCGTGGGTCTCCCGGTTTGAGAGTAATATGGTAATTTGTATATTTAAAGACTTAGGCTTAAAAACATGACGTTAGATGGTGAAAACTCGAAACAGCCCCCGAACGGCCCCGTGGGTGGCACCAACACCTCCCACAGGACCAACGTAACTCGTAGGAACTGACCCCGCAGCCGCGGGAGTCCCGGTTTGAGAGTAATACGGTAATTTGTATATTTCAAGACTTAGGCTTAAAAACATGACCTTAAAGGGTGAAAACTCGAAACAGCCCCCGAACGGCCACGTGGGTGGCACCAACACCTCCCACGGGACCAACGTAACTCGTAGGAACTGACCTCGCAGCCGCGGGTCTCCCGGTTTGAGAATACAACCGTAATTTGCGTATTTCTACACTTGAGAAATACATGGCGTTAGAGGGTGAAAACTCGAAACAGCAACCTAACGGCCCCGTTGGTGGCACCAACTCCTCCCACAGGACCAACGTAACTCGTAGGAACTGACGTCGCAGCCGCGGGTCTCCCGGTTTTTAGAGTAATACGATAATTTGCATATTTAAAGACTTAGGCTTAAAAACATGACGTTAGAGGGTGAAAACTCGAAACAGCCCCCAAACGGCCCCGTGGGTGGCACTAACACCTCCCACGGGACCAACGTAACCCGTGGGAACTGACCTCGCAGCTGCGGGTCTCCCGGTTTGAGAGTAATACGGTAATTTGCATATTTAAAGACTTAGGCTTAAAAACATGACGTTAGAGGGTGAAAACTCGAAACAGCCCCCGAACGGCCCCGTGGGTGGCACCAACACCTCGCACGGGACCAACGTAACTCGTAGGAACTGACCCGCAGCCGCGGGACTCCCGGTTTGAGAGTACGACGGTAATTTGCTTATTTCTAGACTTAGGCTTAAAAATATGACGTTTGATTGTGAAAACTCGAAACAGCCCCCGGACGTCCCCGTGGGTGGCACCAACACCTCCCACGGGACCAACGTAACTCGTAGGAACTGACCTCGCAGCCGCGGGTCTCCCGGTTTGAGAATACGACCTTAATTTGCGTATTTCTACACTTAAGCAAAACATGGCGTTAGATGGTGAAAACTCGAAAAAGCCCCCGAACGGCCCCGTGGGTGGTACAACACCTCCATTGGACCAACATAACTCGTAGGAACTGACCCCGCAGCCGCGGGAGTCCCGGTTTGAGAGTAATACGGTAATTTGTATATTTTAAGACTTAGGCTTAAAAACATGACCTTAAAGGGTGAAAACTCGAAACAGCCCCGAACGGCCCCGTGGGTGGCACCAACACCTCCCACAGGACAAACATAACTCGTAGGAACTGACCCCGCAGCCGCGGGTCTCCCGATTTGAGAGTACGAGGGTAATTTGCATATTTCTACACTTAAGCAAAACATGACGTTAGAGGGTGAAAACTCGAAACAGCCCCCGAACGGCCTCGTGGGTGGCACCAACACCTCCCACGGGACCAACGTAACTCGTAGGAACTGACGTCGCAGCCGCGGGTCTCCCAGTTTGAGAGTAATACAGTAATTTGCATATTTAAAGACTTAGGCTCAAAAACATGGCGTTAAAGGGTGAAAACTCGAAACAGCCCCCGAACGGCCCGTGGGTGGCACCAACACCTCCCACGGGACCAACGTTACTCGTAGGAGCTGACCCCGCAACTGCGGGTCTCCCGGTTTGAGAGTAATACGGTAATTTGCATATTTCAAGACTTAGGCTTAAAAACATGGCGTTAGAGGGTGAAAACTCGAAACAGCCCCCGAACGGCCCCGTGGGTGGCACCAACACCTCCCACGGGACCAACGTAACTCGTAGGAACTGACGTCGCAGCCGCGGGTCTCCCGGTTTGAGAGTAATACGGTAATTTGCATATTTCAAGACTTAGGCTTAAAAACATGACGTTAAAGGGTGAAAACTCGAAACAGCCCCCGAACGGCCCCGTGGGTGGCACCAACATCTCCCACGGGACCAACGTAACTCATAGGAACTGAACCCGCAGCCGCGGGACTCCCGGTTTGAGAGTACGACGGTAATTTGCTTATTTTTAGACTTAGGCTTAAAAACACGACGTTAGAGGGTGAAATCTCGAAACAGCCCCCGAACGTCCCCGTGGGTGGCACCAACACCTCCCACGGGACCAATGTAACTCGTGGGAACTGACCTCGCAGCCGCGGGTCTCCCGGTTTGAGAATATGGCCGTAATTTGCGTACACTTAAGCAAAACATGGCGTTAGAGGGTGAAAACTCGAAACAGCCCCCCAACGGCCCCGTGGGTGGCACCAACACCTCCCACTGGACCTACATAACTCATAGGAAATGACCCCGCAGCCGCGGGAGTCCCGGTTTGAGAGTAATACGGTAATTTGTATATTTCAAGACTTAGGCTTAAAAACATGACCTTAAAGGGTGAAAACTCGAAACAGCCCCCGAACGGCCACGTGGGTGGCACCAACACCTCCCACGGGACCAAAGTAACTCGTAGGAACTGACCCCGCAGCCGCGGGTCTCTCGGTTTGAGAATACGACGGTAATTTGCGTATTTCTACACTTAAGCAAAACATGGCGTTAGAGGGTGAAAACTCGAAACAGCACCCGAACGGCCCCGTGGGTGGCACCAACACCTCCCACGGGACCAACGTAACTCGTAGGAACTGACGTCGCAGCCGCCGGTCTCCCGGTTTGAGAGTAATACGGTAATTTGCATATTTGAAGACTTAGGCTTAAAAACATGACCTTAGAGGGTGAAAACTCGAAACAGCCCCCGAACGACCCCGTGGGTGGCACTAACACCTCCCAAGGGACCAATGTAACTCGTGGGAACTCACCTCGCAGTCGCGGGTCTCCCGATTTTTGAGTAATACGGTAATTTGCATATTTAAAGACTTAGGCTTAAAAACATGATGTTAGAGGGTGAAAACTCGAAACAGACCCCGAACGGCCCCGTGGGTGGCACCAACACCTCCCATGGGACCAACGTAACTCGTAGGAACTGACCTCGCAACCGTGGGTCTCCCGGTTTGAGAGTAATATGGTAATTTGTATATTTAAAGACTTAGGCTTAAAAACATGACGTTAGATGGTGAAAACTCGAAACAGCCCCCGAACGGCCCCGTGGGTGGCACCAACACCTCCCACAGGACCAACGTAACTCGTAGGAACTGACCCCGCAGCCGCGGGAGTCCCGGTTTGAGAGTAATACGGTAATTTGTATATTTCAAGACTTAGGCTTAAAAACATGACCTTAAAGGGTGAAAACTCGAAACAGCCCCCGAACGGCCACGTGGGTGGCACCAACACCTCCCACGGGACCAACGTAACTCGTAGGAACTGACCTCGCAGCCGCGGGTCTCCCGGTTTGAGAATACAACCGTAATTTGCGTATTTCTACACTTGAGAAATACATGGCGTTAGAGGGTGAAAACTCGAAACAGCAACCTAACGGCCCCGTTGGTGGCACCAACTCCTCCCGCAGGACCAACGTAACTCGTAGGAACTGACGTCGCAGCCGCGGGTCTCCCGGTTTTTAGAGTAATACGATAATTTGCATATTTAAAGACTTAGGCTTAAAAACATGACGTTAGAGGGTGAAAACTCGAAACAGCCCCCAAACGGCCCCGTGGGTGGCACTAACACCTCCCACGGGACCAACGTAACCCGTGGGAACTGACCTCGCAGCTGCGGGTCTCCCGGTTTGAGAGTAATACGGTAATTTGCATATTTAAAGACTTAGGCTTAAAAACATGACGTTAGAGGGTGAAAACTCGAAACAGCCCCCGAACGGCCCCGTGGGTGGCACCAACACCTCCCACGGGACCAACGTAACTCGTAGGAACTGACCCCGCAGCCGCGGGACTCCCGGTTTGAGAGTACGACGGTAATTTGCTTATTTCTAGACTTAGGCTTAAAAATATGACGTTTGATTGTGAAAACTCGAAACAGCCCCCGGACGTCCCCGTGGGTGGCACCAACACCTCCCACGGGACCAACGTAACTCGTAGGAACTGACCTCGCAGCCGCGGGTCTCCCGGTTTGAGAATACGACCATAATTTGCGTATTTCTACACTTAAGCAAAACATGGCGTTAGAGGGTGAAAACTCGAAAAAGCCCCCGAACGGCCCCGTGGGTGGTACAACACCTCCATTGGACCAACATAACTCGTAGGAACTGACCCCGCAGCCGCGGGAGTCCCGGTTTGAGAGTAATACGGTAATTTGTATATTTTAAGACTTAGGCTTAAAAACATGACCTTAAAGGGTGAAAACTCGAAACAGCCCCGAACGGCCCCGTGGGTGGCACCAACACCTCCCACGGGACAAACATAACTCGTACGAACTGACCCCGCAGCCGCGGGTCTCCCGGTTTGAGAGTACGAGGGTAATTTGCGTATTTCTACACTTAAGTAAAACATGACGTTAGAGGGTGAAAACTCGAAACAGCCCCCGAACGGCCTCGTGGGTGGCACCAACACCTCCCACGGGACCAACGTAACTCGTAGGAACTGACGTCGCAGCCGCGGGTCTCCCAGTTTGAGAGTAATACAGTAATTTGCATATTTAAAGACTTAGGCTCAAAAACATGGCGTTAGAGGGTGAAAACTCGAAACAGCCCCCGAACGGCCCGTGGGTGGCACCAACACCTCCCACGGGACCAACGTTACTCGTAGGAGCTGACCCCGCAACTGCGGGTCTCCCGGTTTGAGAGTAATACGGTAATTTGCATATTTCAAGACTTAGGCTTAAAAACATGGCGTTAGAGGGTGAAAACTCGAAACAGCCCCCGAACGGCCCCGTGGGTGGCACCAACACCTCCCACGGGACCAACGTAACTCGTAGGAACTGACGTCGCAGCCGCGGGTCTCCCGGTTTGAGAGTAATACGGTAATTTGCATATTTCAAGACTTAGGCTTAAAAACATGACGTTAAAGGGTGAAAACTTGAAACAGCCCCCGAACGGCCCCGTGGGTGGCACCAACACCTCCCACGGGACCAACGTAACTCATAGGAACTGAACCCGCAGCCACGGGACTCCCGGTTTGAGAGTACGACGGTAATTTGCTTATTTTTAGACTTAGGCTTAAAAACACGACGTTAGAGGGTGAAATCTCGAAACAGCCCCCGAACGTCCCCGTGGGTGGCACCAACACCTCCCACGGGACCAATGTAACTCGTGGGAACTGACCTCGCAGCCGCGGGTCTCCCGGTTTGAGAATATGGCCGTAATTTGCGTACACTTAAGCAAAACATGGCGTTAGAGGGTGAAAACTCGAAACAGCCCCCCAACGGCCCCGTGGGTGGCACCAACACCTCCCACTGGACCAAAATAACTCATAGGAAATGACCCCGCAGCCGCGGGAGTCCCGGTTTGAGAGTAATACGGTAATTTGTATATTTCAAGACTTAGGCTTAAAAACATGACCTTAAAGGGTGAAAACTCGAAACAGCCCCCGAACGGCCACGTGGGTGGCACCAACACCTCCCACGGGACCAAAGTAACTCGTAGGAACTGACCCCGCAGCCGCGGGTCTCTCGGTTTGAGAATACGACGGTAATTTGCGTATTTCTACACTTAAGCAAAACATGGCGTTAGAGGGTGAAAACTCGAAACAGCACCCGAACGGCCCCGTGGGTGGCACCAACACCTCCCACGGGACCAACGTAACTCGTAGGAACTGACGTCGCAGCCGCCGGTCTCCCGGTTTGAGAGTAATACGGTAATTTGCATATTTGAAGACTTAGGCTTAAAAACATGACCTGAGAGGGTGAAAACTCGAAACAGCCCCCGAACGACCCCGTGGGTGGCACTAACACCTCCCACGGGACCAACGTAACTCGTGGGAACTCACCTCGCAGTCGCGGGTCTCCCGGTTTGAGAGTAATAGGGTAATTTGCATATTTAAAGACTTAGGCTTAAAAACATGATGTTAGAGGGTGAAAACTCGAAACAGACCCCGAACGGCCCCGTGGGTGGCACCAACACCTCCCAATGGACCAACATAACTCGTAGGAACTGACCCCGCAGCCGCGGGAGCCCGGTTTGAGAGTAATACGGTAATTTGGATATTTCAAGACTTAGGCTTAAAAACATGACCTTAAAGGGTGAAAACTCGAAACAGCCCCCGAACGGCCACGTGGGTGGCACCAACACCTCCAACGGGACCAACGTAACTCGTAGGAACTGACCTCGCAGCCGCGGGTCTCCCGGTTTGAGAATACGACTGTAATTTGCTTATTTCTACACTTAAGCAAAACATGGCGTTAGAGGGTGAAAACTCGAAACAGCACCCGAACGGCCCCGTGGGTGGCACCAACACCTCCCACGGGACCAACGTAACTCGTAGGAACTGACGTCGCAGCCGCGGGTCTCCCGGTTTGAGAGTAATACGGTAATTTCCATATTTAAATACTTAGGCTTAAAAACATGACGTTAGAGGGTGAAAACTCGAAACAGCCCCCGAACGGCCCCGTGGGTGGCACTAACACCTCCCACGGAACCAACAAAACTCGTGGGAACTGACCTCGCAGTCGTGGGTCTCCCAGTTTGAGAGTAATATGGTAATTTGCATATTTAAAGACTTAGGCTTAAAAACATGACGTTAGAGGGTGAAAACTCGAAACAGCCCCCGAACGGCCCTGTGGGTGGCACCAACACCTCCCACGGGACCAACGTAACTCGTAGGAACTGACCCCGCAGCCGCGGGAGTCCCGGTTTGAGAGTAATACAGTAATTTGTATATTTTAAGACTTAGGCTTAAAAACATGACCTTAAAGGGTGAAAACTCAAAACAGCCCCCGAACGGCCACGTGGGTGGCACCTACACCTCCCACGGGACCAACGTAACTCGTAGGAACTGACCTCGTAGCCTCGGGTCTCCCGGTTTGAGAATACGACCGTAATTTGCATATTTCTACACTTGAGAAAAACATGGCGTTAGAGGGTGAAAACTCGAAACAGCACCCGAACGGCCCCGTTGGTGGCACCAACTCCTCCCGCGGGACCAACGTAACTCGTAGGAACTGACGTCGCAGCCGCGGGTCTCCCGATTTTTAGAGTAATACGATAATTTGCATATTTAAAGACTTAGGCTTAAAAACATGACGTTAGAGGGTGAAAACTCGAAACAGCCCCCAAACGGCCCCGTGGGTGGCACTAACACCTCCCACGGGACCAACGTAACTCGTGGGAACTGACCTCGCAGCCGCGGGTCTCCCGGTTTGAGAGTAATACGGTAATTTGCATATTTGAAGACTTAGGCTTAAAAACATGACCTGAGAGGGTGAAAACTCGAAACAGCCCCCGAACGACCCCGTGGGTGGCACTAACACCTCCCACGGGACCAATGTAACTCGTGGGAACTCACCTCGCAGTCGCGGGTCTCCCGGTTTGAGAGTAATAGGGTAATTTGCATATTTAAAGACTTAGGCTTAAAAACATGATGTTAGAGGGTGAAAACTCGAAACAGACCCCGAACGGCCCCGTGGGTGGCACCAACACCTCCCATGGGACCAACGTAACTCGTAGGAACTGACCTCGCAGCCGCGGGAGTCCCGATTTGAGAGTAATACGGTAATTTGTATATTTCAAGACTTAGACTTAAAAACATGACCTTAAAGGGTGAAAACTCGAAACAGCCCCCGAACGGCCACGTGGGTGGCACCAACACCTCCAACGGGACCAACGTAACTCGTAGGAACTGACCTCGCAGCCGCGGGTCTCCCGGTTTGAGAATACGACTGTAATTTGCGTATTTCTACACTTAAGCAAAACATGGCGTTAGAGGGTGAAAACTCGAAACAGCACCCGAACGGCCCCGTGGGTGGCACCAACACCTCCCACGGAACCAACAAAACTCGTGGGAACTGACCTCGCAGTCGTGGGTCTCCCAGTTTGAGAGTTATATGGTAATTTGCATATTTAAAGACTTAGGCTTAAAAACATGACGTTAGAGGGTGAAAACTCGAAACAGCCCCCGAACCGCCCTGTGGGTGGCACCAACACCTCCCACGGGACCAACGTTACTCGTAGGAACTGACCTCGCAGTTACGGGTCTCCCGGTTTGAGAGTAATATGGTAATTTGCATATTTCAAGACTTAGGCTTAAAAACAAGACGTTAAAGGGTGAAAACTCGAAACATCCCCTGAACGGCCCCGTGGGTTGCACCAACACCTCCCACGAGACCAACGTAACTCGTTGAAACTGACCCCGCAGCCGCTGGACTCCCGGTTTGAGAGTAGGACGGTAATTTGCTTATTTCTAGACTTAGGCTTAAAAACATGACGTTAGAGGGTGAAAACTCGAAACAGCCCCCGAAAGTCCCCATGGGTGGCACCAACACCTCCCACGGGACCAACGTAACTCGTAGGAACTGACCTCGCAACCGCGGGTCTCCCGGTTTGAGAATACGACCGTAATTTGCGTATTTATACACTTAAGCAAAACATGGCGTTAGAGGGTGAAAACTCGAAACAGCCCCCGAACGGCCCCGTGGGTGGCACCAACACCTCCCACTGGACCAACATAACTCGAAGGAACTGACCCCGCAGCCGCGGGAGTCCCGGTTTGAGAGTAATACGGTAATTTGTATATTTCAAGACTTAGGCTTAAAAACATGACCTTAAAGGGTGAAAACTCGAAACAGCCCCCGAACGGCCACGTGGGTGGCACCAACACCTCCCACGGGACCAACGTAACTCGTAGGAACTGACCCCGCAGCCGCGGGTCTCTCGGTTTGAGAATACGACCGAAATTTGCGTATTTCTACACTTAAGCAAAACATGGCGTTAGAGGGTGAAAACTCGAAACAGCCCACGAACGGCCCCGTGGGTGGCACCAACACCTCCCACGGGACCAACGTAACTCGTAGGAACTGACCCCGCAGCTGCGAGTCTCTCGGTTTGAGAGTTATACGGTAATTTGCATATTTCAAGACTTAGGCTTAAAAACATGACGTTAAAGGGTGAAAACTCGAAACAGCCCCCGAACGGCCCCGTGGGTGGCACCAACACCTCCCACGGGACCAACGTAACTCGTAGGAACTGACCGCGCAGCCGCGGGACTCCCGGTTTGAGAGTACGACGGTAATTTGCTTATTTCTAGACTTAGGCTTAAAAACATGACGCTAGAGGGTGAAAACTCGAAACAGCCCCCAAACGTCCCCGTGGGTGGCACCAACACCTCCCACGGGACCAACGTAACTCGTAGGAACTGAGCTCGCAGCCGCGGGTCTCCCGGTTTGAGAATACGATCGTAATTTGCGTATTTCTAGACTTAAGCAAAACATGGCGTTAGAGGGTGAAAACTCGAAACAGCCCCCGAACGGCCCCGTGGGTGGCACCAACACCTCCCACTGGACCAACATAACTCGTAGGAACTGACCCCGCAGCCGCGGGAGTCCCGGTTTGAGAGTAATACGGTAATTTATATATTTCAAGACTTAGGCTTAAAAACATGACGTTAAAGGGTGAAAACTCGAAACAGACCTCGAACGGCCACGTGGGTGGCACCAACACCTCCCACGGGACCAACGTAACTCGTAGGAACTGACCCCGCAGCCGCGGGTCTCTCGGTTTGAGAATACGACCGTAATTTGAGTATTTCTACACTTAAGCAAAACATGGCGTTAGAGGGTGAAAACTCGAAACAACCCCCGAACGGCCCCGTGGGTGGCACCAACACCTCCCACGGGACCAACGCAACTCGTAGGAACTGACGTCGCAGCCGCGGGTCTCCCGGTTTGAGAGTAGTACGGTAATTTGCATATTTAAAGACTTAGGCTTAAAAACATGACGTTAGAGGGTGAAAACTCGAAACAGCCCCCGAACGGCCCCGTGGGTGGCACTAACACCTCCCACGGGACCAATGTAACTCGTGGGAACTGACCTCGCAGTCGCGGGTCTCCCGGTTTGAGAGTAATACGGTAATTTGCATATTTAAAGACTTAGGCTTAAAAACATGATGTTACAGGGTGAAAACTCGAAACTGACCCCGAACGGCCCCGTGGGTGGCACCAACACCTCCCACGGGACCAACGTAACTCGTAGGAACTGACCCCGCAGCTGCGGGAGTCCCGGTTTGAGAGTAATACGGTAATTTGCATATTTGAAGACTTAGGCTTAAAAACATGACCTTAGAGGGTGAAAACTCGAAACAGCCCCCGAACGACCCCGTGGGTGGCACTAACACCTCCCACGGGACCAATGTAACTCGTGGGAACTGACCTCGCAGTCGCGGGTCTCCCGGTTTGAGAGTAATACGGTAATTTGCATATTTAAGGACTTAGGCTTAAAAACATGACCTTAAAGGGTGAAAACTCGAAACAGCCCCCGAACGGCCACGTGGGTGGCACCAACACCTCCCACGGGACCAACGTAACTCGTAGGAACTGACCCCGCAGCCGCGGGACTCCCGATTTGAGAGTACGATAGTAATTTGCTTATTTCTAGACTTAGGCTTAAAAATATGACGTTTGATTGTGAAAACTCGAAACAGCCCCCGAACGTCCCCGTGGGTGGCACCAACACCTCCCACGGGACCAACGTAACTCGTAGGAACTGACCTCGCAGCCGCGGGTCTCCCGGTTTGAGAATACGACCGTAATTTGCGTATTTCTACACTTGAGAAAAACATGGCGTTAGAGGGTGAAAACTCGAAACAGCACCCGAACGGCCCCGTTGGTGGCACCAACTCCTCCCGCGGGACCAACGTAACTCGTAGGAACTGACGTCGCAGCCGCGGGTCTCCCGGTTTTTAGAGTTATACGATAATTTGCATATTTAAAGACTTAGGCTTAAAAACATGACGTTAGAGGGTGAAAACTCAAAACAGCCCCCAAACGGCCCCGTGGGTGGCACTAACACCTCCCACGGGACCAACGTAACTCGTGGGAACTGACCTCGCAGCCGCGGGTCTCCCGGTTTGAGAGTAATACGGTAATTTGCATATTTAAAGACTTAGGCTTAAAAACATGACGTTAGAGGGTGAAAACTTGTAACAGCCCCCGAACGGCCCCGTGGGTGGCACCAACACCTCCCACGGGACCAACGTAACTCGTAAGAACTGACCCCGCAGCCGCGGGACTCCCGGTTTGAGAGTACGACGGTAATTTGCTTATTTCTAGACTTAGGCTTAAAAATATGACGTTTGATTGTGAAAACTCGAAACAGCCCCCGAACGTCCCCGTGGGTGGCACCAACACCTCCCACGGGACCAACGTAACTCGTAGGAACTGACCTCGCAGCCGCGGGTCTCCCGGTTTGAGAATACGACCATAATTTGCGTATTTCTACACTTAAGCAAAACATGGCGTTAGAGGGTGAAAACTCGAAAAAGCCCCCGAACGGCCCCGTGGGTGGCACCAACACCTCCATTGGACCAACATAACTCGTAGGAACTGACCCCGCAGCCGCGGGAGTCCCGGTTTGTGAGTAATACGGTAATTTGTATATTTTAAGACTTAGGCTTAAAAACATGACCTTAAAGGGTGAAAACTCGAAACAGCCCCGAATGGCCCCGTGGGTGGCACCAACACCTCCCACGGGACCAACATAACTCGTAGGAACTGACCCTGCAGCCGCGGGTCTCCCGGTTTGAGAGTACGAGGGGTAATTTGCATATTTCTACACTTAAGCAAAACATGACGTTAGAGGGTGAAAACTCGAAACAGCCCCCGAACGGCCCCGTGGGTGGCACCAACACCTCCCACGGGACCAAAGTAACTCGTAGGAACTGACGTCGCAGCCGCGGGTCTCCCGGTTTGAGAGTAATACAGTAATTTGCATATTTAAAGACTTAGGCTTAGAAACATGGCGTTAGAGGGTGAAAACTCGAAACAGCCCCCGAACGGCCCGTGGGTGGCACCAACACCTCCCACGGGACCAACGTTACTCGTAGGAGCTGACCCCGCAGCCGCGGGAGTCCCGGTTTGAGAGTAATACGGTAATTTGTATATTTCAAGACTTAGGCTTAACAACATGACCTTAAAGGGTGAAAACTCGAAACAGCCCCCGAACGGCCACGTGGGTGGCACCAATACCTCCCACGGGACCAACGTAACTCGTAGGAACTGACCTCGCTGCCGCGGGTCTCCCGATTTGAGAATACTACTGTAATTTGCGTATTTTTACACTTAAGCATAACATGGCGTTAGAGGGTGAAAACTCGAAACAGCACCCGAACGGCCCCGTGGGTGGCACCAACACCTCCCACGGGACCAACGTAACTCGTAAGAACTGACGTCGCAGCCGCGGGTCTCCCGGTTTGAGAGTAATATGGTAATTTGCATATTTAAAGACTTAGGCTTAAAAACATGACGTTAGAGGGTGAAAACTCGAAACATCCCCCAAACGGTCCCGTGGGTGGCTCTAACACCTCCCACGGGACCAACGTAACTCGTAGGAACTGACGTCGCAGCCGCGGGTCTCCCGGTTTGAGAGTAATACGGTAATTTGCATATTGAAAGACTTAGGCTTAAAAATATGACGTTAGAGGGTGAAAACTCGAAACAGCCCCTGAACGGCCCCGTGGGTGGCACTAACACCTCCCACGGGACCAACGTAACTCGTGGGAACTGACCTTGCAGCCGCGGGTCTCCCGGTTTGAGAGTCATACGGTAATTTGCATATTTAAAGACTTAGGCTTAAAAACATGACGTTAAAGGGTGAAAACTCGAAACAGCCCCCGAACGGCCCCGTGGGTGGCACCAACACCTCCCACGGGACCAACGTAACTCGTAGGAACTGACCCCGCAGCCGCGGGAGTCCCGGTTTGAGAGTAATACGGTAATTTGTATATTTCAAGACTTATGCTTAAAAACATGACCTTAAAGGGTGAAAACTCGAAACAGCCCCCGAGCGGCAACGTGGGTGGCACCAACACCTCCCACGGGACCAACGTAACTCGTAGGACCTGACCCCGCAGCCGCGGGTCTCTCGGTTTGAAAATACGACCGTAATTTGCGTATTTCTACACTTAAGCAAAACATGGCGTTAGAGGGTGAAAACTCGAAATAGCCCCCGAACGGCCCCGTGGGTGGCACCAACACGTCCCACGGGACCAACGTAACTGGTAGGAACTAACGTCGCAGCCGCGGGTCTCCCGATTTGAGAGTAATACGGTAATTTGCATATTTAAAGACTTAGGCTTAAAAACATGGCGTTAGAGGATGAAAACTCGAAACAGCCCCCGAACGGCCCTGTGAGTGGCACCAACACCTCCCACGGGACCAACGTTACTCGTACGAACTGACCCCACAGTTGCGGGTCTCCCGGTTTGAGAGTAATATGGTAATTTGCATATTTCAAGACTTAGGCTTAAAAACAAGACGTTAAAGGGTGAAAACTCGAAACATCCCCCGAACGGCCCCGTGGGTGGCACCAACACCTCCCATGGGACCAACGTAACTCGTAGAAACTGACCCCGCAGCCGCGGGACTCCCGGTTTGAGAGTAGGACGGTAATTTGCTTATTTCTAGACTTAGGCTTAAAAACATGACGTTAGAGGGTGAAAACTCGAAACAGCCCCCGAAAGTCCCCGTGGGTGGCACCAACACCTCCCACGGGACCAACGTAACTCGTAGGAACTGACCTCGCAGCCGCGGGTCTCCCAGTTTGAGAATACGACCGTAATTTGCGTATTTCTACACTTAAGCAAAACATGGCGTTAGAGGGTGAAAACTCGAAACAGCCCCCGAACGGCCCCGTGGGTGGCACCAACACCTCCCACTGGACCAACATAACTCGAAGGAACTGACCCCGCAGCCGCGGGAGTCCCAGTTTGAGAGTAATACGGTAATTTCTATATTTCAAGACTTAGGCTTAAAAACATGACCTTAAAGGGTGAAAACTCGAAACAGCCCTCGAACGGCCACGTGGGTGGCACCAACACCTCCCACGGGACCAACGTAACTCGTAGGAACTGACCCCGCAGCCGCGGGTCTCTCGGTTTGAGAATATGACCGTAATTTGCGTATTTCTACACTTAAGCAAAATATGGCGTTAGAGGGTGAAAACTCGAAACAGCCCCCGAACGTCCCCTTGGGTGGCACCAACACCTCCCACGGGACCAACGTAACTCGTAGGAACTGACCCCGCAGCTGCGGGTCTCCCGGTTTGAGAGTTATACGGTAATTTGCATATTTCAAGACTTAGGCTTAAAAACATGACGTTAAAGGGTGAAAACTCGAAACAGCCCCCGAACGGCCCCGTGGGTGGCACCAACACCTCCCACGGGACCAACGTAACTCGTAGGAACTGACCGCGCAGCCGCGGGACTCCCGGTTTGAGAGTACGACGGTAATTTGCTTATTTCTAGACTAAGGCTTAAAAACATGACATTAGAGGGTGAAAAGTCGAAACAGCCCCCAAACGTCCCCGTGGGTGGCACCAACACCTCCCACGGGACCAACGTAACTCGTAGGAACTGATCTCGCAGCCGCGGGTCTCCCGGTTTGAGAATACGATCGTAATTTGTGTATTTCTACACTTAAGGAAAACATGGCGTTAGAGGGTGAAAACTCGAAACAGCCCCCGAACGGCCCCGTGGGTGGCACCAACACCTCCCACTGGACCAACATAACTCGTAGGAACTGACCCCGCCGCCGCGGGAGTCCCGGTTTGAGAGTAATACGGTAATTTATATATTTCAAGACTTAGGCTTAAAAACATGACATTAAAGGGTGAAAACTCGAAACAGCCCTCGAACGGCCACATGGGTGGCACCAACACCTCCCACGGGACCAACGTAACTCGTAGGAACTGACCCCGCAGCCGCGGGTCTCTCGGTTTGAGAATACGACCGTAATTTGAGTATTTCTACACTTAAGCAAAACATGGCGTTAGAGGGTGAAAACTCGAAACAACCCCCGAACGGCCCCGTGGGTGGCACCAACACCTCCCACGGGACCAACGCAACTCGTAGGAACTGACATCGCAGCCGCGGGTCTCCCGGTTTGAGAGTAATACGGTAATTTGCATATTTAAATACTTAGGCTTAAAAACATGACGTTAGAGGGTGAAAACTTGAAACAACCCCCGAACGGCCCCGTGGGTGGCACTAACACCTCCCACGGGACCAATGTAACTCGTGGGAACTGACCTCGCAGTCGCGGGTCTCCCGGTTTGAGAGTAATACGGTAATTTGTATATTTCAAGATTTAGGCTTAAAAACATGACCTTAAAGGGTGAAAACTCGAAACAGCCCCCGAACGGCCACGTGGGTGGCACCAACACCTCCCACGGGACCAAAGTAACTCGTAGGAACTGACCTCGCAGCCGCGGGTCTCCCGGTTTGAGAATACGACTGTAATTTGCGTATTTCTACACTTAAGCAAAACATGGCGTTAGAGGGTGAAAACTCGAAACAGCACCCGAACGGCCCCGTGAGTGGCACCAATACCTCCCACGGGACCAACGTAACTCGTAGGAACTGACGTCGCAGCCGCGGGTCTCCCGGTTTGAGAGTAATACAGTAATTTCCATATTTAAATACTTAGGCTTAAAAACATGACGTTAGAGGGTGAAAACTCGAAACAGCCCCCGCACGGCCCCGTGGGTGGCACTAACACCTCCCACGGGACCAACGAAACTCGTGGGAACTGACCTCGTAGCCGTGGGTCTCCCGGTTTGAGAGTAATATGGTAATTTGCATATTTAAAGACTTAGGCTTAAAAACATGACGTTAGAGGGTGAAAACTCGAAACAGCCCCTGAACGGCCCCGTGGGTGGCACCAACACCTCCCACGGGACCAACGTAACTCGTAGGAACTGACCCCGCAGCCGCGGGAGTCCCGGTTTGAGAGTAATACGGTAATTTGCATATTTGAAGACTTAGGCTTAAAAACATGACCTTAGAGGGTGAAAACTCGAAATAGCCCCCGAACGACCCCGTGGGTGGCACTAACACCTCCCACGGGACCAATGTAATTCGTGGGAACTGACCTCGCAGCCGCGGGTCTCCCGATTTGAGAGTAATATGGTAATTTGCATATTTAAAGACTTGGGCTTAAAAACATGACCTTAAAGGGTGAAAACTCGAAACAGCCCCCGAACGGCCACGAGGGTGGCACCAACACCTCCCACGGGACCAACGTAACTCGTAGGAACTGACCTCGCAGCCGCGGGTCTCCCGGTTTGAGAATACGACCGTAATTTGCGTATTTCTACACTTGAGAAAAACATGGCGTTAGAGGGTGAAAACTCGAAACAGCACCCGAACGGCCCCGTTTGTGGCACCAACTCCTCCCGCGGGACCAACGTAACTCGTAGGAACTGACGTCGCAGCCGCGGGTCTCCCGGTTTTTAGAGTAATACGATAATTTGCATATTTAAAGACTTAGGCTTAAAAACATGACGTTAGATGGTGAAAACTCGAAACAGCCCCCAAACGGCCCCGTGGGTGGCACTAACACCTCCCACGGGACCAACGTAACTCGTGGGAACTGACCTCGCAGCCGCGGGTCTCCCGGTTTGAGAGTAATACGGTAATTTGCATATTTAAAGACTTAGGCTTAAAAACATGACGTTAGAGGGTGAAAACTCGAAACAGCCCCCGAACGGCCTCGTGGGTGGCACCAACACCTCCCACGGGACCAACGTAACTCGTAGGAACTGACCCCGCAGCCGCGGGACTCCCGGTTTGAGAGTACGACGGTAATTTGCTTATTTCTAGACTTAGGCTTAAAAATATGACGTTTGATTGTGAAAACTCGAAACAGCCCCCGAACGTCCCCGTGGGTGGCACCAACACCTCCCACGGGACCATCGTAACTGGTAGGAACTGAGCTCGCAGCCGCGGGTCTCCCGGTTTGAGAATACGACCATAATTTGCGTATTTCTACACTTAAGCAAAACATGGCGTTAGAGGGTGAAAACTCGAAAAAGCCCCCGAACGGCCCCGTGGGTGGCACCAACACCTCCATTGGACCAACATAACTCGCAGGAACTGACCCCGCAGCCGCGGGAGTCCCGGTTTGAGAGTAATACGGTAATTTTTATATTTTAAGACTTAGGCTTAAAAACATGACCTTAAAGGGTGAAAACTCCAAACAGCCCCGAACGGCCCCGT
Source organism: Sambucus nigra (assembly GCA_949130495.1). Lineage (NCBI taxonomy): Eukaryota > Viridiplantae > Streptophyta > Magnoliopsida > Dipsacales > Adoxaceae > Sambucus > Sambucus nigra. The sequence continues at coordinate 351,377,599 of OX422221.1, forward strand.
GGGTGGCACCAACACCTCCCACGGGACCAACATAACTCGTAGGAACTGACCCCGCAGCCGCGGGTCTCCCGGTTTGAGACTACGAGGGTAATTTGCGTATTTCTACACTTAAGCAAAACATGACGTTAGAGTGTGAAAACTCGAAACAGCCCCCGAACGGCCCCGCGGGTGGCACCAACACCTCCCACGGGACCAACGTAACTCGTAGGAACTGACGTCGCAGCCGCGGGTCTCCCGGTTTGAGAGTAATACAGTAATTTGCATATTTAAAGACTTAGGCTTAAAAACATGGCGTTAGAGGGTGAAAACTCGAAACAGCCCCCGAACGGCCCGTGGGTGGCACCAACACCTCCCACGGGACCAACGTTACTCGTAGGAGCTGACCCCGCAGCTGCGGGTCTCCCGGTTTGAGAGTAATACGGTAATTTTCATATTTCAAGACTTTGGCTTAAAAACATGGCGTTAGAGGGTGAAAACTCGAAACAGCCCCCGAACGGCCCCGTGGGTGGCACTAACACCTCCCACGGGACCAACGTAACTCGTAGGAACTGACGTCGCAGCCGCGGGTCTCCCGGTTTGAGAGTAATACGGTAATTTGCATATTTAAAGACTTAGGCTAAAAAACATGACGTTAAAGGGTGAAAACTTCAAACAGCCCCCGAACGGCCCCGTGGGTGGCATCAACACCTCCCACTGGACCAACATAACTCATAGGAACTGACCCCGCAGCCGCGGGAGTCCCGGTTTGAGAGTAATACGGTAATTTGTATATTTCAAGACTTAGGCTTAAAAACATGACCTTAAAGGGTGAAAACTCGAAACAGCCCCCGAACGGCCACGTGGGTGGCACCAACACCTCCCACGGGACCAAAGTAACTCGTAGGAACTGACCCTGCAGCCGCGGGTCTCTCGGTTTGAGAATACGATGGTAATTTGCGTATTTCTACACTTAAGCAAAACATGGCGTTAGAGGGTGAAAACTCGAAACAGCACCCGAACGGCCCCGTGGGTGGCACCAACACCTCCCACGGGACCAACGTAACTCGTAGGAACTGACGTCGTAGCCGCCGGTCTCCCGGTTTGAGAGTAATACGGTAATTTGTATATTTGAAGACTTAGGCTTAAAAACATGACCTTAGAGGGTGAAAACTCGAAACAGCCCCCGAACGACCCCGTGGGTGGCACTAACACCTCCCACGGGACCAATGTAACTCGTGGGAACTGACCTCGCAGTCGCGGGTCTCCCGGTTTGAGAGTAATACGGTAATTTGCATATTTAAAGACTTAGGCTTAAAAACGTGATGTTAGAGGGTGAAAACTCGAAACAGACCCCGAACGGCACCGTGGGTGGCACCAACACCTCCCATGGGACCAACGTAACTCGTAGGAACTGACCTCGCAGCCGCGGGAGTCCCGGTTTGAGAGTAATACGGTAATTTGTATATTTCAAGACTTAGACTTAAAAACATGACCTTAAAGGGTGAAAACTCGAAACAGCCCCCGAACGGCCACGTGGGTGGCACCAACACCTCCCACGGGACCAACGTAACTCGTAGGAACTGACCTCGCAGCCGCGGGTCTCCCGGTTTGAGAATACGACTGTAATTCGCGTATTTCTACACTTAAGCAAAACATGGCGTTAGAGGGTGAAAACTCGAAACATCACCCGAACGGCCCCGTGGGTGGCACCAACACCTCCCACGGGACCAACGTAACTCGTAGGAACTGACGTCGCAGCCGCGGGTCTCCCGGTTTGAGAGTAATACGGTAATTTCCATATTTAAATACTTAGGCTTAAAAACATGACGTTAGAGGGTGAAAACTCGAAACAGCTCCCGAACGGCCCCGTGGGTGGCACTAACACCTCCCACGGGACCAACAAAACTCGTGGGAACTGACCTCGCAGCCGTGGGTCTCCCAGTTTGAGAGTAATATGGTAATTTGCATATTTAAAGACTTAGGCTTAAAAACATGACGTTAGAGGGTGAAAACTCGAAACAGCTCCCGAACGGCCCCGTGGGTGGCACCAACACCTCCCACGGGACCAACGTAACTCGTAGGAACTGACCCCGCAGCCGCGGGAGTCCCGGTTTGAGAGTAATACGGTAATTTGTATATTTCAAGACTTAGGCTTAAAAACATGACCTTAAAGGGTGAAAACTCGAAATAGCCCCCGAACGGCCACGTGGGTGGCACCAACACCTCCCACGGGACCAACGTAACTCGTAGGAACTGACCTCGCAGCCGCGGGTCTCCCGGTTTGAGAATAAGACCGTAATTTGCGTATTTCTACACTTAAGAAAAACATGGCGTTAGAGGGTGAAAACTCGAAACAGCACCCGAACGGCCCCGTTGGTGGCACCAACTCCTCCCGCGGGACCAACGTAACTCGTAGGAACTGACGTCGCAGCCGCGGGTCTCCCGATTTTTAGAGTAATACGGTAATTTCCATATTTAAATACTTAGGCTTAAAAACATGACGTTAGAGGGTGAAAACTCGAAACAGCCCCCGAACGGCCCCGTGGGTGGCACTAACACCTCCCACGGGACCAACAAAACTCGTGGGAACTGACCTCGCAGTCGCGGGTCTCCCGGTTTGAGAGTAATACGGTAATTTGCATATTTAAAGACTTAGGCTTAAAAACATGATGTTAGAGGGTGAAAACTCGAAAAAGACCCCGAACGGCACCGTGGGTGGCACCAACACCTCCCATGGGACCAACGTAACTCGTAGGAACTGACCTCGCAGCCGCGGGAGTCTCGGTTTGAGAGTAATACGGTAATTTGTATATTTCAAGACTTAGACTTAAAAACATGACCTTAAAGGGTGAAAACTCGAAACAGCCCCCGAACGGCCACGTGGGTGGTACCAACACCTCCCACGGGACCAACGTAACTCGTAGGAACTGACCTCGCAGCCGCGGGTCTCCCGGTTTGAGAATACGACTGTAATTTGCTTATTTCTACACTTAAGCAAAACATGGCGTTAGAGGGTGAAAACTCGAAACAGCACCCGAACGGCCCCGTGGGTGGCACCAACACCTCCCACGGGACCAACGTAACTCGTAGGAACTGACGTCGCAGCCGCGGGTCTCCCGGTTTGAGAGTAATACGGTAATTTCCATATTTAAATACTTAGGCTTAAAAACATGACGTTAGAGGGTGAAAACTCGAAACAGCCCCCGAACGGCCCCGTGGGTGGCACTAACACCTCCCACGGGACCAACAAAACTCGTGGGAACTGACCTCGCAGCCGTGGGTCTCCCAGTTTGAGAGTAATATGGTAATTTGCATATTTAAAGACTTAGGCTTAAAAACATGACGTTAGAGGGTGAAAACTCGAAACAGCTCCCGAACGGCCCCGTGGGTGGCACCAACACCTCCCACGGGACCAACGTAACCCGTAGGAACTGACCCCGCAGCCGCGGGAGTCCCGATTTGAGAGTAATACGGTAATTTTTATATTTTAAGACTTAGGCTTAAAAACATGACCTTAAAGGTTGAAAACTCGAAACAGCCACGAACGGCCCCGTGGGTGGCACCAACACCTCCCAAGGGACCAACATAACTCGTAGGAACTGACCCCGCAGCCGCGGGTCTCCCGGTTTGAGAGTACGAGGGTAATTTGCGTATTTCTACACTTAAGCAAAACATGACGTTAGAGGGTGAAAACTCAAAACAGCCCCCGAACGGCCCCGTGGGTGGCACCAACACCTCCCACGGGACCAACGTAACTCGTAGGAACTGACGTCACAGCCGCGGGTCTCCCGGTTTGAGAGTAATACGGTAATTTGCATATTTAAAGACTTAGGCTTAAAAACATGGCGTTAGAGGGTGAAAACTCGAAACAGCCCCCGAACGGCCCGTGGTTGGCACCAACACCTCCCACGGGACCAACGTTACTCGTCGGAGCTGACCCCGCAGCTGCGGGTCTCCCGGTTTGAGAGTATTACGATAATTTGCATATTTCAAGACTTAGGCTTAAAAACATGGCGTTAGAGGGTGAAAACTCGAAACAGCCCCCGAACGGCCCCGTGGGTGGCACCAACACCTCCCACGGGACCAACGTAACTCGTAGGAACTGACGTCGCAGCCGCGGGTCTCCTGGTTTTAGAGTAATACGGTAATCTGCATATTTCAAGACTTAGGCTTAAAAACATGACGTTAAAGGGTGAAAACTCGAAACAGCCCCCGAACGGCCCCGTGGGTGGCACCAACTCCTCCCACGGGACCAACGTAACTCCTAGGAACTGAACCCGCAGCCTTGGGACTCCCGGTTTGAGAGTACGACGGTAATTTGCTTATTTTTAGACTTAGGCTTAAAAACACGACGTTAGAGGGTGAAAACTCGAAACAGCCCCCGAACGTCCCCGTGGGTGGACCAACACCTCCCACGGGACCAACGTAACTCGTGGAAACTGACCTCGCAGCCGCGGTTCTCCCGGTTTGAGAATATGACCGTAATTTGCGTATTTCTACACTTAAGCAAAACATGGCGTTAGAGGGTGAAAACTCGAAACAGCCCCCCAACGGCCCCGTGGGTGGCACCAACACCTCCCACTGGACCAACATAACTCATAGGAACTGACCCCGCAGCCGCGGGAGTCCCGGTTTGAGAGTAATACGGTAATTTGTATATTTCAAGACTTAGGCTTAAAAACATGACCTTAAAGGGTGAAAACTCGAAACAGCCCCCGAACGGCCACGTGGGTGGCACCAACACCTCCCACGGGACCAAAGTAACTCGTAGGAACTGACCCCGCAGCCGCGAGTCTCTCGGTTTGAGAATACGACGGTAATTTGCGTATTTCTACACTTAAGCAAAACATGGCGTTAGAGGGTGAAAACTCGAAACAGCACCCGAACGGCCCCGTGGGTGGCACCAACACCTCCCACGGGACCAACGTAACTCGTAGGAACGGACGTCGCAGCCGCCGGTCTCCCGGTTTGAGAGTAATACGGTAATTTGCATATTTGAAGACTTAGGCTTAAAAACATGACCTTAGAGGGTGAAAACTCGAAACAGCCCCCGAACGACCCCGTGGGTGGCACTAACACCTCCCACGGGACCAATGTAACTCGTGGGAACTGACCTCGCAGTCGCGGGTCTCCCGGTTTGAGAGTAATACGGTAATTTGCATATTTAAAGACTTAGGCTCAAAAACATAACGTTAGAGGGTGAAAACTCGAAACAGCCCCCGACCGGCCCCGCGGGTGGCACTAACACCTCCCACGGGACCAACGAAACTCGTGGCAACTGACCTCGCAGCCGCGGGTCTCCCGGTTTGAGTGTAATATGGTAATTTGCATATTTAAAGACTTAGGCTTAAAAACATGACGTTAGAGGGTGAAAACTCGAAACAGCCCCCGAACGGCCCCGTGGGTGGCACCAACACCTCCCACGGGACCAACGTAAGTCGTAGGAACTGACCCCACAGCCGCGGGAGTCCCGGTTTGAGAGTAATACGGTAATTTGTATATTTCAAGACTTAGGCTTAAAAACATGACCTTAAAGGGTGAAAACTCGAAACAGCCCCCGAACGGCCACGTGGGTGGCACCAACACCTCCTACGGGACCAACGTAACTCGTAGGAACTGACCTCGCAGCCGCGGGTCTCCCGGTTTGAGAATACGACCATAATAAGCATATTTCTACACTTAAACAAAACATGGCGTTAGAGGGTGAAAACTCGAAACAGCACCCGAACGGCCCCGTGGGTGGCACCAACACTTCCCACGGGACCAACGTAACTCGTAGGAACTGACATCGCAGCCGCGGGTCTCTCGGTTTGAGAGTAATACGATAATTTGCATATTTAAAGACTTCGGCTTAACAACATGACGTTAGAGGGTGAAAACTCGAAACAGCACCCGAACGGCCCCGTGGGTGGCACCAACACCTCCCACGGGACCAACGTAACTCGTAGGAACTGACCTCACAGCCGCGGGAGTCCCGGTTTGAGAATAATACGGTAATTTGTATATTTCAAGACTTAGGCTTAAAAACATGACCTTAAAGGGTGAAAACTCGAAACAGCCCCCGAACGGCCACGTGGGTGGCACCAACACCTCCCACGGGACCAACGTAACTCGTAGGAACTGACCCCGCAGCCGCGGGAGTCCCGATTTGAGAGTAATACGGTAATTTGTATATTTCAAGACTTAGGCTTAAAAACATGACCTTAAAGGGTGAAAACTCGAAACAACCCCCGAACGGCCACGTGGGTGGCACCAACACCTCCCACGGGACCAACGTAACTCGTAGGAACTGACCCCGCAGCCGCGGGAGTCCCGGTTTGAGAGTAATACGGTAATTTGTATATTTCAAGACTTAGGCTTAAAAACAAGACCTTAAAGGGTGAAAACTCGAAACAGCCCCCGAACGGCCCCATGGGTGGCACCAACACCTCCCACGGGACCAACGTAACTCGTAGAACTGACCCCGCAGCCGCAGGACTCCCGATTTGAGAGTACGACGGTAATTTGTTTATTTCTAGACTTAGGCTTAAAAACATGACGTTAGAGGGTGAAAACTCGAAACAGCCCCCGAACGTCCCCGTGGGTGGCACCAACACCTCCCATGGGACCAACGTAACTCGTAGGAACTGACCTCGCAGCCGCGGGTCTCCCGGTTTGAGAATACGACCGTAATTTGCGTATTTCTACACTTAAGCACAACATGGCGTTAGAGGGTGAAAACTCGAAACAGCCCCCGAACGGCCCCGTGGGTGGCACCAACACCTCCCACTGGACCAACATAACTCGTAGGAACTGACCCCGCAGCCGCGGGAGTCCCGGTTTGAGAGTAATACGGTAATTTGTATATTTCAAGACCTAGGCTTAAAAACATGACCTTAAAGGGTGAAAACTCGAAACAGCCCCCGAACGGCCACGTGGGTGGCACCAACACCTCCCACGGGAACAACGTAACTCGTAGGAACTGACCCCGCAGCCGCGGGTCTCCCGGTTTGAGAGTTATACGGTAATTTGCATATTTCAAGACTTAGGCTTAAAAACATGACGTTAAAGGGTGAAAACTCGAAACAGCCCCCGAACGGCCCCGTGGGTGGCACTAACACCTCCCATGGGACCAACAAAACTCGTGGGAACTGACCTCGCAGCCGCGGGTCTCCCGGTTTGAGAGTAATATGGTAATTTTCATATTTAAAGACTTAGGCTTAAAAACATGACGTTAGAGGGTGAAAACTCGAAATAGCCCCCGAACGGCCCCGTGGGTGGCACCAACACCTCCCACGGGACCAACGTAAGTCGTAGGAACTGACCCCACAGCCGCGGGAGTCCCGGTTTGAGAGTAATACGGTAATTTGTATATTTCAAGACTTAAGCTTAAAAACATGACCTTAAAGGGTGAAAACTCGAAACAGCCCCCGAACGGCCACGTGGGTGGCACCAACACCTCCCACGGGACCAACGTAACTCGTAGGAACTGACCCCGCAGCCGCGGGAGTCCCGGTTTGAGAGTAATACGGTAATTTGTATATTTCAAGACTTAGGCTTAAAAACATGACCTTAAAGGGTGAAAACTCGAAACATCCCCCGAACGGCCACGTGGGTGGCACCAACACCTCCCACGGGACCAACGTAACTCATAGGAATTGACCCCGCAGCCGCGGGTCTCTCGGTTTAAAGACTTAGGCTTAAAAACATGACGTTAGAGGGTGAAAACTTGAAACAGCCCCCGAACGGCCCCGTGGGTCGCACCAACACCTCCCACGGGACCAACGTAACTCGTAGGAACTGACGTCGCAGCCGCGGGTCTCCCGGTTTGAGAGTAATATGGTAATTTGCATATTTCAAGACTTAGGTTTAAAAACATGACGTTAAAGGGTGAAAACTCGAAACAGCCCCCGAACGGGCCCGTGGGTGGCACCAATACCTCCCACGGGACCAACGTAACTCCTAGGAACTGACCCCGCAGCCGCGGGACTCCCGGTTTGAGAGTATGACGGTAATTTGCTTATTTCTAGACTTAGGTTTAAAAACATGACGTTAGAGGGTGAAAACTCGAAACAGCCCCCGAACGTCCCCGTGGGTGGCACCAACACCTCCCACGGGACCAAAGTAACTCGTAGGAACTGACCTCGCAGCCGCGGGTCTCCCGGTTTGAGAATACGACCGTAATTTGCGTATTTCTACACTTAAGCACAACATGGCGATAGAGGGTGAAAACTCGAAACAGCCCCCGAATGGCCCCGTGGGTGGCACCAACACCTCCCAATGGACCAACATAACTCGTAGGAACTGACCCCGCAGCCGCGGGAGCCCGGTTTGAGAGTAATACGGTAATTTGGATATTTCAAGACTTAGGCTTAAAAACATGACCTTAAAGGGTGAAAACTCGAAACATCCCCCGAACGACCACGTGGGTGGCACCAACACCTCCCACGGGACCAACGTAACTCGTAGGAATTGACCCCGCAGCCGCGGGTCTCTCGGTTTGAGAATACGACCGTAATTTGCGTATTTCTACACTTAAGCAAAACATGACGTTAGAGGGTGAAAACTCGAAACAGCCCCCGAACGGCCCCGTGGGTGGCACCAACACCTCCCACGGGACCAACGTAACTCGTAGGAACTGACGTCGCAGCCGCGGGTCTCTCGGTTTGAGAGTAATACGATAATTTGCATATTTAAAGACTTAGGCTTAAAAACATGATGTTAGAGGTTGAAAACTCGAAACAGCCCCCAAACGGCCCCGTGGGTGGCACTAACACCTCCCACGGGGCCAACGTAACTCGTAGGAACTGACGTCGCAGCCGCGGGTCTCCCGATTTGAGAGTAATATTGTAATTTTCATATTTAAAAACTTAGGCTTAAAAACATGACGTTAGAGGGTCAAAACTCGAAACAGCCCCCGAACGGCCCCGTGGGTGGCACTAACACCTCCCACGGGACCAACGTAACTCTTGGGAACTGACCTCGCAGCCGCGGGTCTCCCGGTTTGAGTGTAATACGGTAATTTGTATATTTAAAGAATTAGGCTTAAAAACATGACGTTAGAGGGTGAAATCTCGAAACAACCCCCGAACGGCCACGTGGGTGGCACCAACACCTCGCACGGGACCAACGTAACTCGTAGGAACTGACCCCGCAGCCGCGGGAGTCCCGGTTTAAGAATAATACGGTAATTTGTATATTTTAAGACTTAGGCTTAAAAACATGACCTTAAAGGGTGAAAACTCGAAACAGCCCCCGAACGGCCACGTGGGTGGCACCAACACCTCCCACGGGACCAACGTAACTCGTAGGAACTGACGTCGCAGCCGCGGGTCTCCCGGTTTGAGAGTAATACGGTAATTTACATATTTAAAGACTTAGGCTTAAAAACATGACGTTAGAGGGTGAAAACTCGAAGCAACCCCCAAACGGCCCCGTGGGTGGCACTAACACCTCCCACGGGACCAACGTAACTCGTAGGAACTGACGTCGCAGCCGCGGGTCTCCCGGTTTGAGAGTAATACGAGAATTTGCATATTTCAAGACTTAAGCTTAAAAATATGACCTTAAAGGGTGAAAACTCGAAACAGCCCCCGAACGGCCACGTGGGTGGCACCAACACCTCCCACGGTACCAACGTAACTCGTAGGAACTGACCTCGCAACCGCGGGTCTCCCGGTTTGAGATAACGACCGTAATTTGCGTATTTCTACACATAAGAAAAACATGGCGTTAGAGGGTGAAAACACGAAACAGCACCCGAACGGCCCCGTGGGTGGCACCAACACCTCCCGCGGGACCAACGTAACTCGTAGGAACTGACGTCGCAGTCGCGGGTCTCCCGATTTTTAGAGTAATACGATAATTTGCATATTTAAAGACTTAGGCTTAAAAACATGACATTAGAGGGTGAAAACTCGAAACAGCCCCCAAACGGCCCCGTGGGTGGCACTAACACCTCCCACGGGACCACCGTAACTCGTAGGAACTGACCCCGCAGCCGCGGGACTCCCGGTTTGAGAGTACGACGATAATTTGCTTATTTTTAGACTTAGGCTTAAAAACATGACGTTAGAGGGTGAAAACTCGAAACAGCACCCGAACGTCCCCGTGGGTGGCACCAACACCTCCCACGGGACCAACGTAACTCGTAAGAACTGACCTCGCAGCCGCGGGTCTCCCGGTTTGAGAATACGACCGTAATTTGCGTGTTTCTACACTTAAGCACAACATGGCGTTAGAGGGTGAAAACTCGAAACAGCCCCCGAACGGCCCCGTGGGTGGCACCAACACCTCCCACTGGACCAACATAACTCGTAGGAACTGACCCCGCAGCCGCGGGAGTCCCGGTTAGAGAGTAATACGGTAATTTGTATATTTCAAGACTTAGGCTTAAAAACATGACCTTAAAGGGTGAAAACTCGAAACAGCCCCCGAACGGCCACGTGGGTGGCACCAACACCTCCCACGGGACCAACGTAACTCGTAGGAACTGACCCCAAAGCCGCGGGTCTCTCGGTTTGAGAATACGACCGTAATTTGAGTATTTCTACACTTAAGCAAAACATGGCGTTAGAGGGTGAAAACTCGAAACAGCCCCCGAACGGCCCCGTGGGTGGCACCAACACCTCCCACGGGACCAACGTAACTCGTAGGAACTGACGTCGCAGCCGCGGGTCTCCCGGTTTGAGTGTAATACGGTAATTTTTATATTTAAAGACTTAGGCTTAAAAACATGACGTTAGAGGGTGAAATATCGAAACAACCCCCGAACGGCCCCGTGGATGGCACCAACACCTCCCACGGGACCAACGTAACTCGTAGGAACTGACCCCGCATCCGCGGGAGTCTCGGTTTGAGAATAATACGGTAATTTGTATATTTTAAGACTTAGGCTTAAAAACATGACCTTAAAGTGTGAAAACTCGAAACAGCCCCCGAACGGCCACGTGGGTGGCACCAACACCTCCCACGGGACCAACGTAACTCGTAGGAACTGACCCCGCAGCCACGGGTCTCTCGGTTTGAAAATACGACCGTAATTTGCGTATTTCTACACTTAAGCAAAACATGGCGTTAGAGGGTGAAAACTCGAAACAGCCCCCGAACGGCCCCGTGGGTGGCACCAACACCTCCCACGGGACCAACGTAACTCGTAGGAACTGACGTCGCAGCCGCGGGTCTCCCGGTTTGAGAGTAATACGGTAATTTGCATATTTAAAGACTTAGGCTTAAAAACATGACGTTAGAGGGTGAAAACTCGAAACAACCCCCGAACGGCCCCGTGGGTGGCACTAACACCTCCCACGGGACCAATGTAACTCGTGGGAACTGACCTCGCAGTCGCGGATCTCCCGGTTTGAGAGTAATACGGTAATTTGCATATTTAAAGACTTAGGCTTAAAAACATGACGTTAGAGGATGAAAACTCGAAACAGCCCCCGAACGGCCCCGTGGGTGGCACCAACACCCCCCACAGGACCAACGTAACTCGTAGGAACTGACCTCGCAGCCGCGGGAGTCCCGGTTTGAGAGTAATACTGTAATTTGTATATTTCAAGACTTAGGCTTAAAAACATGACCTTAAGGGGTGAAAACTCGAAACTGCCCCCGAAGGGCCATGTGGGTGGCACCAACACCTCCCACGGGACCAACGTAACTCGTAGGAACTGACCTCGCAGCCGCGGGTCTCCCGGTTTGAGAATACGACTGTAATTTGCGTATTTCTACACTTAAGAAAAACATGGCGTTAGAGGGTGAAAACTCGAAACAGCACCCGAACGGCCCCGTGGGTGGTACCAACACCTCCCACGGGACCAACGTAACTCGTAGGAACTGACGTCGCAGCCGCGGGTCTCCCGGTTTGAGAGTAATACGGTAATTTGCATATTTAAAGACTTAGGCTTAAAAACATGACGTTAGAGGGTGAAAACTCGAAGCAGCCCCCAAACGGCCCCGTGGGTGGCACTAACACCTCCCACGGGACCAACGTAACTCGTAGGAACTGACGTCGCAGCCGCGGGTCTCCCGGTTTGAGAGTAATACGGTAATTTGCATATTTAAAGACTTAGGCTTAAAAACATGATGTTAGAGGGTGAAAACTAGAAACAGCCCCCGAACGGCCCCGTGGGTGGCACTAACACCTCCCACGGGACCAACGAAACTCGTGGGAACTGACCTCGCAGCCGCAGGTCTCCCGGTTTGAGAATACGATCGTAATTTGCGTGTTTCTACACTTAAATAAAACATGGCGTTAGAGGGTGAAAACTCGAAACAGCCCCTGAACGGCCCCGTGGGTGGCACCAACACCTCCCACTGGACCAACATAACTCGTAGGAACTGACCCCGTAGCCGCGGGAGTCCCGGTTTGAGAGTAATACGGTAATTTGTATATTTCAAGACTTAGGCTTAAAAACATGACCTTAAAGGGTGAAAACTCGAAACAGCCCCCGAACGGCCACGTGGGTGGCACCAACACCTCCCACGGGACCAACGTAACTCGTAGGAACTGACCCCAAAGCCGCGGGTCTCTCGGTTTGAGAATACAACCGTAATTTGAGTATTTCTACACTTAAGCAAAACATGGCGTTAGAGGGTGAAAACTCGAAACAGCCCCCGAACGGCCCCGTGGGTGGCACCAACACCTCCCACGGGACCAACGTAACTCGTAGGAACTGACGTCGCAGCCGCGGGTCTCTCGATTTGAGAGTAATACGATAATTTGCATATTTAAAGACTTAGGCTTAAAAACATGACGTTAGAGGGTGAAAACTCGAAACAGCCCCCAAACGGCCCCGTGGGTGGCACTAACACCTCCCACGGAACCAACGTAACTCGTAGGAACTGACGTCGCAGCCGCGGGTCTCCCGGTTTGAGAGTAATACGAGAATTTGCATATTTCAAGACTTAGGCTTAAAAATATGACCTTAAAGGGTGAAAACTCGAAACAGCCCCCGAACGGCCACGTGGGTGGCACCAACACCTCCCACGGGACCAACGTAACTCGTAGGAACTGACCTCGCAACCGCGGGTCTCCCGGTTTGAGATAACGACCGTAATTTGCGTATTTCTACACATAAGTAAAACATGGCGTTAGAGGGTGAAAACTCGAAACAGCACCCGAACAGTCCCGTGGGTGGCACCAACACCTCCCGCGGGACCAACGTAACTCGTAGGAACTGACGTCGCAGCCGCGGGTCTCCCGGTTTTTAGAGTAATACGATAATTTGCATATTTAAAGACTTAGGCTTAAAAACATGACATTAGAGGGAGAAAACTCGAAAGAGCCCCCAAACGGCCCCGTGGGTGGCACTAACACCTCCCACGGGACCACCGTAACTCGTAGGAACTGACCCCGCAGCCGCGGGACTCCCGGTTTGAGAGTACGACGATAATTTGCTTATTTTTAGACTTAGGCTTAAAAACATGACGTTAGAGGGTGAAAACTCGAAACAGCACCCGAACGTCCCCATGGGTGGCACCAACACCTCCCACGGGACCAACGTAACTCGTAAGAACTGACCTCGCAGCCGCGGGTCTCCCGGTTTGAGAATACGACCGTAATTTGCGTGTTTCTACACTTAAGCACAACATGGCGTTAGAGGGTGAAAACTCGAAACAGCCCCCGAACGGCCCCGTGGGTGGCACCAACACGTCCCACTGGACCAACATAACTCGTAGGAACTGACCCCGCAGCCGCGGGAGTCCCGGTTTGAGAGTAATACGGTAATTTGTATATTTCAAGACTTAGGCTTAAAAACATGACCTTAAAGGGTGAAAACTCGAAACAGCCCCCGAATGGCCACGTGGGTGGCACCAACACCTCCCACGGGACCAACGTAACTCGTAGGAACTGACCCCAAATCCGCGGGTCTCTCGGTTTGAGAATACGACCGTAATTTGAGTATTTCTACACTTAAGCAAAACATTGCGTTAGAGGGTGAAAACTCGAAACAGCCCCCGAACGGCCCCGTGGGTGGCACCAACACCTCCCACGGGACCAACGTAACTCGTAGGAACTGACGTCGCAGCCGCGGGTCTCTCGGTTTGAGAGTAATACGATAATTTTCATATTTAAAGACTTAGGTTTAAAAACATGACGTTAGAGGGTGAAAACTCGAAACAGCCCCCAAACGGCCCCATGGGTGGCACTAACACCTCCCACGGGACCAACGTAACTCGTGGGAACTGACCTCGCAGCCGCGGGTCTCCCGGTTTGAGTGTAATACGGTAATTTTTATATTTAAAGACTTAGGCTTAAAAACATGACGTTAGAGGGTGAAATCTCGAAACAACCCCCGAACGGCCCCGTGGATGGCACCAACACCTCCCACAGGACCAACGTAACTCGTAGGAACTGACCCCGCATCCGCGGGAGTCTCGGTTTGAGAATAATACGGTAATTTGTATATTTTAAGACTTAGGCTTAAAAACATGACCTTAAAGGGTGAAAACTCGAAACAGCCCCCGAACGGCCACGTGGGTGGCACCAACACCTCCCACGGGACCAACGTAACTCGTAGAAACTGACCCCGCAGCCACGGGTCTCTCGGTTTGAAAATACGACCGTAATTTGCGTATTTCTACACTTAAGCAAAACATGGCGTTAGAGGGTGAAAACTCGAAACAGCCCCCGAACGGCCCCGTGGGTGGCACCAACACCTCCCACGGGACCAACGTAACTCGTAGGAACTGACGTCGCAGCCGCGGGTCTCCCAGTTTGAGAGTAATACGGTAATTTGCATATTTAAAGACTTAGGCTTAAAAACATGACGTTAGAGGGTGAAAACTCGAAACAACCCCCGAACGGCCCCGTGGGTGGCACTAACACCTCCCACGGGACCAATGTAACTCGTGGGAACTGACCTCGCAGTCGCGGATCTCCCGGTTTGAGAGTAATACGGTAATTTGCATATTTAAAGACTTAGGCTTAAAAACATGACGTTAGAGGATGAAAACTCGAAACAGCCCCCGAACGGCCCCGTGGGTGGCACCAACATCTCCCACAGGACCAACGTAACTCGTAGGAACTGACCTCGCAGCCGCGGGAGTCCCGGTTTGAGAGTAATACTGTAATTTGTATATTTCAGGACTTAGGCTTAAAAACATGACCTTAAGGGGTGAAAATTCGAAACAGCCCCCGAACGGCCACGTGGGTGGCACCAACACCTCCCACGGGACCAACGTAACTCGTAGGAACTGACCTCGCAGCCGCGGGTCTCCCGGTTTGAGAATACGACTATAATTTGCGTATTTCTACACTTAAGAAAAACATGGCGTTAGAGGGTGAAAACTCGAAACAGCACCCGAATGGCCCCGTGGGTGGCACCAACACCTCCCACGGGACCAACGTAACTCGTAGGAACTGACGTCGCAACCGCGGGTCTCCCGGTTTGAGAGTAATACTGTAATTTGCATATTTAAAGACTTAGGCTTAAAAACATAACGTTAGAGGGTGAAAACTCGAAGCAACCCCCAAACGGCCCCGTGGGTGGCACTAACACCTCCCACGGGACCAACGTAACTCGTAGGAACTGACGTCGCAGCCGCGGGTCTCCCGGTTTGAGAGTAATACGGTAATTTGCATATTTAAAGACTTAGGCTTAAAAACATGACGTTAGAGGGTGAAAACTAGAAACAGCCCCCGAACGGCCCCGTGGGTGGCACTAACACCTCCCACGGGACCAACGAAACTCGTGGGAACTGACCTCGCAGCCGCAGGTCTCCCGGTTTGAGAATACGATCGTAATTTGCGTATTTCTACACTTAAACAAAACATGGCGTTAGAGGGTGAAAACTCGAAACAGCCCCTGAACGGCCCCGTGGTTGGCACCAACACCTCCCACTGGACCAACATAACTCGTAGGAACTGACCCCGCAGCCGCGGGAGTCCCGGTTTGAGAGTAATACGGTAATTTGTATATTTTAAGACTTAGGCTTAAAAACATGACCTTAAAGGGTGAAAACTCGAAACAGCCCCCGAACGGCCACGTGGGTGGCACCAACACCTCCCACGGGACCAACGTAACTCTTAGGAACTGACCCCAAAGCCGCGGGTCTCTCGGTTTGAGAATACGACCGTAATTTGAGTATTTCTACACTTAAGCAAAACATGGCGTTAGAGGGTGAAAACTCGAAACAGCCCCCGAACGGCCCCGTGGGTGGCACCAACACCTCCCACGGGACCAACGTAACTCGTAGGAACTGACGTCGCAGCCGCGGGTCTCTCGATTTGAGAGTAATACGATAATTTGCATATTTAAAGACTTAGGCTTAAAAACATGACGTTAGAGGGTGAAAACTCGAAACAGCCCCCAAACGGCCCCGTGGGTGGCACCAACACCTCCCACGGGACCAACGTAACTCTTAGGAACTGACCCCAAAGCCGCGGGTCTCTCGGTTTGAGAATACGACCGTAATTTGAGTATTTCTACACTTAAGCAAAACATGGCGTTAGAGGGTGAAAACTCGAAACAGCCCCCGAACGGCCCCGTGGGTGGCACCAACACCTCCCACGGGACCAACGTAACTCGTAGGAACTGACGTCGCAGCCGCGGGTCTCTCGATTTGAGAGTAATACGATAATTTGCATATTTAAAGACTTAGGCTTAAAAACATGACGTTAGAGGGTGAAAACTCGAAACAGCCCCCAAACGGCCCCGTGGGTGGCACTAACACCTCCCACGGGACCAACGTAACTCGTAGGAACTGACGTCGCAGCCGCGGGTCTCCCGGTTTGAGAGTAATATGGTAATTTGCATATTTAAAAACTTAGGCTTAAAAACATGACGTTACAGGGTCAAAACTCGAAACAGCCCCCGAACGGCCCCGTGGGTGGCACTAACACCTCCCACGGGACCAACGTAACTCGTGGGAACTGACCTCGCAGCCGCGGGTCTCCCGGTTTGAGTGTAATACGGTAATTTGTATATTTAAAGACTTAGGCTTAAAAACATGACGTTAGAGGGTGAAATCTCGAAACAATCCCCGAACGGCCCCGTGGGTGGCACCAACACCTCCCACGGGACCAACGTAACTCGTAGGAACTGACCCCGCAGCCGCGGGAGTCCCGGTTTGAGAATAATACGGTAATTTGTATATTTTAAGACTTAGGCTTAAAAACATGACCTTAAAGGGTGAAAACTCGAAACAGCCCCCGAACGGCCACGTGGGTGGCACCAACACCTCCCACGGGACCAACGTAACTAGTAGGAACTGACCCCGCAGCCGCGGGTCTCTCGGTTTGAAAATACGACCGTAATTTGCGTATTTCTACACTTAAGCAAAACATGGCGTTAGAGGGTGAAAACTCGAAACTGCCCCCGAACGGCCCCGTGGGTGGCACCAACACCTCCCACGGGACCAACGTAACTCGTAGGAACTGACGTCGCAGCCGCGGGTCTCCCGGTTTGAGAGTAATACGGTAATTTGCATATTTAAAGACTTAGACTTAAAAACATGGCGTTAGAGGGTGAAAACTCGAAACAGCCCCCAAACGGCCCTGTGGGTGGCACCAACACCTCCCATGGGACCAACGTTACTCGTAGGAACTGACCCCGCAGCTGCGGGTCTCCCGGTTTGAGAGTAATATGGTAATTTGCATATTTCAAGACTTAGGCTTAAAAACATGACGTTAAAGGGTGAAAACTCGAAACAGCCCCCGAACGGCCCCGTGGGTGGCACCAACACCTCCCACGGGACCAACGTAACTCGTAGGAACTGACCCCGCAGCCGTGGGTCTCTCGGTTTGAGAATACGACCGTAATTTGCGTATTTCTACACATAAGCAAAATATGGCGTTAGAGGTTAAAAACTCGAAACAGCCCCCGAGCGGCCCCGTGGGTGGCACCAACACCTCCCACGGGACCAACGTAACTCGTAGGAACTGACCCCGCAGCTGCGGGTCTCCCGGTTTGAGAGTTATACGGTAATTTGCATATTTCAAGACTTAGGCTTAAAAACATGATGTTAAAGGGTGAAAACTCGAAACAGCCCCCGAACGGCCCCGTGGGTGGCACCAACTCCTCCCACGGGACCAACGTAACTTGTAGGAACTGACCCCGCTGCCGCGGGACTCCCGGTTTGAGAGTACGACGGTAATTTGCTTATTTCTAGACTTAGGGTTAAAAACATGACGTTAGAGGGTGAAAACTCGAAACAGCCCCCAAACATCCCCGTGGGTGGCACCAACACCTCCCACGGGACCAACGTAACTCGTAAGAACTGACCTCGCAGCCGCAGGTCTCCCGATTTGAGAATACGATCGTAATTTGCGTATTTCTACACTTAAACAAAACATGGCGTTAGAGGGTGAAAACTCGAAACAACCCCCGAACGGCCCCGTGGGTGGCACCAACACCTCCCACTGGACCAACATAACTCGTAGGAACTGACCCCGCAGTCGCGAGAGTCCCGGTTTGAGAGTAATACGGTAATTTGTATATTTCAAGACTTAGGCTTAAAAACATGACCTTAAAGGGTGAAAACTCGAAACAGCCCCCGAACGGCCACGTGGGTGGCACCAACACCTCCCACGGGACCAACGTAACTCGTAGGAACTGACGTCGCAGCCGCGGGTCTCTCGGTTTGAGAGTAATATGATAATTTGCATATTTAAAGACTTAGGCTTAAAAACATGACGTTACGGGGTGAAAACTCGAAACAGCCCCCAAACGGCCCCGTGGGTGGCACTAACACCTCCCACGGGACCAACGTAACTCGTAGGAACTGACGTCGCAGCCGCGGGTCTCCCGGTTTGAGAGTAATTTGGTAATTTGCATATTTAAAAACTTAGGCTTAAAAACATGACGTTAGAGGGTCAAAACTCGAAACAGCCCCCGAACGGCCCCGTGGGTGGCACTAACACCTCCCACGGGACCAACGTAACTCGTGGGAACTGACCTCGTAGCCGCGGGTCTCCCGGTTTGAGTGTAATACGGTAATTTGTATATTTTAAGACTTAGGCTTAAAAACATGACGTTAGAGGGTGAAATCTCGAAACAGCCCCCAAACGGCCCCGTGGGTGGCACTAACACCTCCCACGGGACCAACGTAACTCGTAGGAACTGACGTCGCAGCCGCGGGTCTCCCGGTTTGAGAGTAATATGGTAATTTGCATATTTAAAAACTTAGGCTTAAAAACATGACGTTAGAGGGTCAAAACTCGAAACAGCCCCCGAACGGCCCCGTGGGTGGCACTAACACCTCCCACGGGACCAACGTAACTCGTGGGAACTGACCTCGCAGCCGCGGGTCTCCCGGTTTGAGTGTAATACGGTAATTTGTATATTTAAAGACTTAGGCTTAAAAACATGACCTTAAAGTAGGGGTGGCAATTCGGGTTAGTCGTGTCATTTTCGGGTCGTGTTGATTTTTATTTGAGTATAAGTTTTGGGTACTCTTAAATCTATACAAGCTAATCGTGTCAAGTTCGGGTCATTTCGGGTTATTACCATAAACGGGTTATCGTGTCAAAAATTGCCAGCCCTACCTTAAAGGGTGAAAACTCGAAACAGCCCCCGAACGGCCACGTGGGTGGCACCAACACCTCCCACGGGACCAACGTAACTCGTAGGAACTGACCCCGCAGCCGCGGCTCTCTCGGTTTGAAAATACGACCGTAATTTGCGTATTTCTACACTTAAGCAAAACATGGCGTTAGAGGGTGAAAACTCGAAACAGTCCCCGAACGGCCCCGTGGGTGGCACCAACACCTCCCACGGGACCAACGTAACTCGTAGGAACTGACGTCGCAGCCGCGGGTCTCCCGGTTTGAGAGTAATACGGTAATTTGCATATTTAAAGACTTAGACTTAAAAACATGGCGTTAGAGGGTGAAAACTCGAAACAGCCCCCGAACGGCCCTGTGGGTGGCACCAACACCTCCCACGGGACCAACGTTACTCGTAGGAACTGACCCCGCAGCTGTGGGTCTCCCGGTTTGAGAGTAATATGGTAATTTGCATATTTCAAGACTTAGGTTTAAAAACACGACTTTAAAGGGTGAAAACTCGAAACAGCCCCCGAACGGCCCCGTGGGTGGCACCAACACCTCCCACGGGACCAACGTAACTCGTAGGAACTGACCCCGCAGCCGCGGGACTCCCGGTTTGAGAGTACGACGGTAATTTGCTTATTTCTAGACTTAGGCTTAAAAACATGACGTTAGAGGGTGAAAACTCGAAACAGCCCCCGAACGTCCCCGTGGGTGGCACCAACACCTCCCACGGGACCAACGTAACTTGTAGGAACTGACCTCGCAGCCGCGGGAGTCCCGGTTTGAGAGTAATACGGTTATTTATATATTTCAAGACTTAGGCTTAAAAACATGACCTTAAAGGGTGAAAACTCGAAACAGCCCCCAAACGGCCACGTGGGTGGCACCAACACCTCCCACGGGAATAACGTAACTCGTAGGAACTGACCCCGCAGCCGCGGGTCTCTCGGTTTGAGAATACGACCGTAATTTGCGTATTTCTACACTTAAGCAAAACATGGCGTTAGAGGGTGAAAACTCGAAACAGCCGCCGAACGGCCCCGTGGGTGGCACCAACACCTCCCACGGGAACAACGTAACTCGTAGGAACTGACCCCGCAGCTGCCGGTCTCCCGGTTTGAGAGTTATACGGTAATTTACATATTTCAAGACTTAGGTTTAAAAACATGACGTTAAAGGGTGAAAACTCGAAACAGCCCCCGAACGGCCCCGTGGGTGGCACCAACACCTCCCACGGGACCAACGTAACTCGTAGGAACTGAACCCGCAGCCGCGGGACTCCCGGTTTGAGAGTACGACGGTAATTTGCTTATTTCTAGACTTAGGCTTAAAAACATGACGTTAGAGGGTGAAAACTCGAAACAGCCCTCGAACATCCCCGTGGGTGGCGCCAACAGCTCCCACGGGACCAACGTAACTCATAGGAACTGACCTCGCAGCCGCAGGTATCCCGGTTTGAGAATACGATCGTAATTTGCGTATTTCTACACTTAAGCAAAACATGGCGTTAGAGGGTGAAAACTCGAAACAACCCCCGAACGGCCCCGTGGGTGGCACCAACACCTTCCACTGGACCAACATAACTCGTAGGAACTGACCCCGCAGCCGCGGGAGTCCCGGTTTGAGAGTAATACGGTAATTTGTATATTTCAAGACTTAGGCTTAAAAACATGACCTTAAACGGTGAAAACTCGAAACAGCCCCCGAACGGCCACGTGGGTGGCACCAACACCTCCCACGGGACCAACGTAACTCGTAGGAACTGACCCCGCAGCCGCGGGTCTCTCGGTTTGAGAATACGACCGTAATTTGAGTATTTCTACACTTAAGCAAAACATGGCGTTAGAGGGTGAAAACTCGAAACAGCCCCCGAACGGCCCCGTGGGTGGCACCAACACCTCCCACGGGACCAGCGTAACTCGTAGGAACTGACGTCGCAGCCGCGGGTCTCCCGGTTTGAGAGTAATACGGTAATTTGCATATTTAAAGACTTAGGCTTAAAAACATGACGTTAGAGGGTGAAAACTCGAAACAACCCCCGATCGGCCCCGTGGGTGGCACTAACACCTCCCACGGGACCAATGTAACTCGTGGGAACTGACCTCGCAGTCGCGGATCTCCCGGTTTGAGAGTAATACGGTAATTTGCATATTTAAAGACTTAGGCTTAAAAACATGACGTTAGAGGGTGAAAACTCGAAACAGCCCCCGAACGGCCCCGTGGGTGGAACCAACACCTCCCACAGGACCAACGTAACTCGTAGGAACTGACCTCGCAGCCGCGGGAGTCCCGGTTTGAGAGTAATACTGTAATTTGTATATTTCAAGACTTAGGCTTAAAAACATGACCTTAAGGGGTGAAAACTCAAAACAGCCCCCGAACGGCCACGTGGGTGGCACCAACACCACCCACGGGACCAACGTAACTCGTAGGAACTGACCTCGCAGCCGCGGGTCTCCCGGTTTGAGAATACGACTGTAATTTGCGTATTTCTACACTTAAGAAAAACATGGCGTTAGAGGGTGAAAACTCGTAACAGCACCCGAACGGCCCCGTGGGTGGCACCAACACCTCCCACGGGACCAACGTAACTCGTAGGAACTGACGTCGCAGCCGCGGGTCTCCCGGTTTGAGAGTAATACGGTAATTTGCATATTTAAAGACTTAGGCTTAAAAACATGACGTTAGAGGGTGAAAACTCGAAGCAACCCCCAAACGGCCCCGTGGGTGGTACTAACACCTCCCACGGGACCAACGTAACTCGTAGGAACTGACGTCGCAGCCGCGGGTCTCCAGGTTTGAGAGTAATACGGTAATTTGCATATTTAAAAACTTAGGCTTAAAAACATGACGTTAGAGGGTGAAAACTCGAAACAGCCCCCGAACGGCCCCGTGGGTGGCACTAACGCCTCCCACGGGACCAACGAAACTAGTGGGAACTGACCTCGCAGCCGCGGGTCTCCCGGTTTGAGATTAATACGGTAATTTGCATATTTAAAGACTTAGGCTTAAAAACATAACGTTAGAGGGTGAAAACTCGAAACAGCCCCCGAACGACCCCGTGGGTGGCACTAACACCTCCCACGGGACCAACGAAACTCGTGGGAACTGACCTCGCAGCCGCGGGTCTCCCGGTTTGAGAGTAATATGGTAATTTGCATATTTAATGACTTAGGCTTAAAATATGACGTTAGAGGGTGAAAACTCGAAACAGCCCCCGAACGGCCCCGTGGGTGGCACCAACACCTCCCACGGGACCAACGTAACTCGTAGGAACTGACCCCGCAGCCGCGGGAGTCCCGGTTTGAGAGTAATACGGTAATTTGTATATTTCAAGACTTAGGCTTAAAAATATGACCTTAAAGGGTAAAAACTCGAAACAGCCCCCGAACGGCCACGTGGGTGGCACCAACACCTCCCACGGGACCAACGTAACTCGTAGAAACTGACCTCGCAACCGCGGATCTCCCGCTTTGAGAATAAGACGGTAATTTGCGTATTTCTACACTTAAGAAAAACATGGCGTTAGAGGGTGAAAACTCGAAATAGCACCCGAACGGCCCCGTGGGTGGCACCAACACCTCCCGCGGGACCAACATAACTCGTGGGAACTGACCTCGCAGCCGCGGGTCTCCCGGTTTGAGAGTAATACGGTAATTTGCATATTTAAAGACTTAGGCTTAATAACATAACGTTAGAGGGTGAAAACTCGAAACAGCCCCCGAACGGCCCCGTGGGTGGCACCAACACCTCCCACGGGACCAACGTAACTCGTAGGAACTGACCCCGCATCCGCGGGACTCCCGGTTTGAGAGTACGACGGTAATTTGCTTATTTCTAGACTTAGGCTTAAAAATATGACGTTTGAGGGTGAAAACTCGAAACAGCCCCCGAACGTCCCCGTGGGTGGCACCAACACTTCCCACGGGACCAACGTAACTCGTAGGAACTGACCTCGCAGCCGCGGGTCTCCCGGTTTGAGAATACGACCATAATTTGTGTATTTCTACACTTAAGCAAAACATGGCGTTAGAGGGTGAAAACTTGAAAAAGCCCCCGAACGGCCCCGTGGGTGGAACCAACACCTCCACTGGACCAAAATAACTCGTAGGAACTGACCCCGCAGCCGCGGGAGTCCCGGTTTGAGAGTAATACGATAATTTGTATATTTCAAGACTTAGGCTTAAAAACATGACCTTAAAGGGTGAAAACTCGAAACAGCCCCCAAACGTCCCCGTGGGTGGCACCAACACCTCCCACGGGACCAACGTAACTCGTAGGAACTGACCTCGCAGCCGCAGGTCTCCCGGTTTGAGAATACGATCGTAATTTGCTTATTTCTACACCTAAGCAAAACATGGCGTTAGAGGGTGAAAACTCGAAACAGCCCCCGAACGGCCCCGTGGGTGGCACCAACACCTCCCACTGGACCAACATAACTCTTAGGTACTGACACCGCAGCCGCGGGAGTCCCGGTTTGAGAGTAATACGGTAATTTGTATATTTCAAGACTTAGGCTTAAAAACATGACCTTAAAGGGTGAAAACTCGAAACAGCCCCCGAACGGCCACGTGGGTGGCACCAACACCTCCCACGGGACCAACGTAACTCGTAGGAACTGACCCCGCAGCCGCGGGTCTCTCGGTTTGAGAATACGACCGTAATTTAAGTATTTCTACACTTAAGCAAAACATGGCATTAGAGGGTGAAAACTCGAAACAGCCCCCGAACGGCCCCGTGGGTGGCACCAACACCTCCCACGGGACCAACGTAACTCGTAGGAACTGACGTCGCAGCCGCGGGTCTCCCGGTTTGAGAGTAATACGGTAATTTGCATATTTAAAGACTTAGGCTTAAAAACATGACGTTAGAGGGTGAAAACTCGAAACAACCCCCGAACGGCCCCGTGGGTGGCACTAACACGTCCCACGGGACCAATGTAACTCGTGGGAACTGACCTCGCAGTCGCGGATCTCCCGGTTTGAGAGTAATACGGTAATTTGCATATTTAAAGACTTAGGCTTAAAAACATGACGTTAGAGGGTGAAAACTCGAAACAGCCCCCGAACGGCCCCGTGGGTGGCACCAACACCTCCCACAGGACCAACGTAACTCGTAGGAACAGACCTCGCAGCCGCGGGAGTCCCGGTTTGAGAGTAATACGGTAATTTGTATATTTCAAGACTTAGGCTTAAAAACATGACCTTAAGGGGTGAAAACTCGAAACAGCCGCCGAACGGCCACGTGGGTGGCACCAACACCTCCCACGGGACCAACGTAACTCGTAGGAACTGACCTCGCAGGCGCGGGTCTCCTGGTTTGAGAATACGACCGTAATTTGCGTATTTCTACACTTAAGCAAAACATGGCGTTAGAGGGTGAAAACTCGAAACAGCCGCCGAACGGCCCCGTGGGTGGCACCAACACCTCCCACGGGACCAACGTAACTCGTAGGAACTGACCCCGCAGCTGCCGGTCTCCCGGTTTGAGAGTTATACGGTAATTTACATATTTCAAGACTTAGGTTTAAAAACATGACGTTAAAGGGTGAAAACTCGAAACAGCCCCCGAACGGCCCCGTGGGTGGCACCAACACCTCCCACGGGACCAACGTAACTCGTAGGAACTGAACCCGCAGCCGCGGGACTCCCGGTTTGAGAGTACGACGGTAATTTGCTTATTTCTAGACTTAGGCTTAAAAACATGGCGTTAGAGGGTGAAAACCCGAAACAGCCCCCAAACATCCCCGTGGGTGGCACCAACACCTCCCACGGGACCAACGTAACTCGTAAGAACTGACCTCGCAGCCGCAGGTCTCCCGATTTGAGAATACGATCGTAATTTGCGTATTTCTACACTTAAACAAAACATGGCGTTAGAGGGTGAAAACTCGAAACAACCCCCGAACGGCCCCGTGGGTGGCACCAACACCTCCCACTGGACCAACATAACTCGTAGGAACTGACCCCGCAGTCGCGAGAGTCCCGGTTTGAGAGTAATACGGTAATTTGTATATTTCAAGACTTAGGCTTAAAAACATGACCTTAAAGGGTGAAAACTCGAAACAGCCCCCGAACGGCCACGTGGGTGGCACCAACACCTCCCACGGGACCAACGTAACTCGTAGGAACTGACGTCGCAGCCGCGGGTCTCTCGGTTTGAGAGTAATATGATAATTTGCATATTTAAAGACTTAGGCTTAAAAACATGACGTTACGGGGTGAAAACTCGAAACAGCCCCCAAACGGCCCCGTGGGTGGCACTAACACCTCCCACGGGACCAACGTAACTCGTAGGAACTGACGTCGCAGCCGCGGGTCTCCCGGTTTGAGAGTAATTTGGTAATTTGCATATTTAAAAACTTAGGCTTAAAAACATGACGTTAGAGGGTCAAAACTCGAAACAGCCCCCGAACGGCCCCGTGGGTGGCACTAACACCTCCCACGGGACCAACGTAACTCGTGGGAACTGACCTCGTAGCCGCGGGTCTCCCGGTTTGAGTGTAATACGGTAATTTGTATATTTTAAGACTTAGGCTTAAAAACATGACGTTAGAGGGTGAAATCTCGAAACAGCCCCCAAACGGCCCCGTGGGTGGCACTAACACCTCCCACGGGACCAACGTAACTCGTAGGAACTGACGTCGCAGCCGCGGGTCTCCCGGTTTGAGAGTAATATGGTAATTTGCATATTTAAAAACTTAGGCTTAAAAACATGACGTTAGAGGGTCAAAACTCGAAACAGCCCCCGAACGGCCCCGTGGGTGGCACTAACACCTCCCACGGGACCAACGTAACTCGTGGGAACTGACCTCGCAGCCGCGGGTCTCCCGGTTTGAGTGTAATACGGTAATTTGTATATTTAAAGACTTAGGCTTAAAAACATGACCTTAAAGTAGGGGTGGCAATTCGGGTTAGTCGTGTCATTTTCGGGTCGTGTTGATTTTTATTTGAGTATAAGTTTTGGGTACTCTTAAATCTATACAAGCTAATCGTGTCAAGTTCGGGTCATTTCGGGTTATTACCATAAACGGGTTATCGTGTCAAAAATTGCCAGCCCTACCTTAAAGGGTGAAAACTCGAAACAGCCCCCGAACGGCCACGTGGGTGGCACCAACACCTCCCACGGGACCAACGTAACTCGTAGGAACTGACCCCGCAGCCGCGGCTCTCTCGGTTTGAAAATACGACCGTAATTTGCGTATTTCTACACTTAAGCAAAACATGGCGTTAGAGGGTGAAAACTCGAAACAGTCCCCGAACGGCCCCGTGGGTGGCACCAACACCTCCCACGGGACCAACGTAACTCGTAGGAACTGACGTCGCAGCCGCGGGTCTCCCGGTTTGAGAGTAATACGGTAATTTGCATATTTAAAGACTTAGACTTAAAAACATGGCGTTAGAGGGTGAAAACTCGAAACAGCCCCCGAACGGCCCTGTGGGTGGCACCAACACCTCCCACGGGACCAACGTTACTCGTAGGAACTGACCCCGCAGCTGTGGGTCTCCCGGTTTGAGAGTAATATGGTAATTTGCATATTTCAAGACTTAGGTTTAAAAACACGACTTTAAAGGGTGAAAACTCGAAACAGCCCCCGAACGGCCCCGTGGGTGGCACCAACACCTCCCACGGGACCAACGTAACTCGTAGGAACTGACCCCGCAGCCGCGGGACTCCCGGTTTGAGAGTACGACGGTAATTTGCTTATTTCTAGACTTAGGCTTAAAAACATGACGTTAGAGGGTGAAAACTCGAAACAGCCCCCGAACGTCCCCGTGGGTGGCACCAACACCTCCCACGGGACCAACGTAACTTGTAGGAACTGACCTCGCAGCCGCGGGAGTCCCGGTTTGAGAGTAATACGGTTATTTATATATTTCAAGACTTAGGCTTAAAAACATGACCTTAAAGGGTGAAAACTCGAAACAGCCCCCAAACGGCCACGTGGGTGGCACCAACACCTCCCACGGGAATAACGTAACTCGTAGGAACTGACCCCGCAGCCGCGGGTCTCTCGGTTTGAGAATACGACCGTAATTTGCGTATTTCTACACTTAAGCAAAACATGGCGTTAGAGGGTGAAAACTCGAAACAGCCGCCGAACGGCCCCGTGGGTGGCACCAACACCTCCCACGGGAACAACGTAACTCGTAGGAACTGACCCCGCAGCTGCCGGTCTCCCGGTTTGAGAGTTATACGGTAATTTACATATTTCAAGACTTAGGTTTAAAAACATGACGTTAAAGGGTGAAAACTCGAAACAGCCCCCGAACGGCCCCGTGGGTGGCACCAACACCTCCCACGGGACCAACGTAACTCGTAGGAACTGAACCCGCAGCCGCGGGACTCCCGGTTTGAGAGTACGACGGTAATTTGCTTATTTCTAGACTTAGGCTTAAAAACATGACGTTAGAGGGTGAAAACTCGAAACAGCCCTCGAACATCCCCGTGGGTGGCGCCAACAGCTCCCACGGGACCAACGTAACTCATAGGAACTGACCTCGCAGCCGCAGGTATCCCGGTTTGAGAATACGATCGTAATTTGCGTATTTCTACACTTAAGCAAAACATGGCGTTAGAGGGTGAAAACTCGAAACAACCCCCGAACGGCCCCGTGGGTGGCACCAACACCTTCCACTGGACCAACATAACTCGTAGGAACTGACCCCGCAGCCGCGGGAGTCCCGGTTTGAGAGTAATACGGTAATTTGTATATTTCAAGACTTAGGCTTAAAAACATGACCTTAAACGGTGAAAACTCGAAACAGCCCCCGAACGGCCACGTGGGTGGCACCAACACCTCCCACGGGACCAACGTAACTCGTAGGAACTGACCCCGCAGCCGCGGGTCTCTCGGTTTGAGAATACGACCGTAATTTGAGTATTTCTACACTTAAGCAAAACATGGCGTTAGAGGGTGAAAACTCGAAACAGCCCCCGAACGGCCCCGTGGGTGGCACCAACACCTCCCACGGGACCAGCGTAACTCGTAGGAACTGACGTCGCAGCCGCGGGTCTCCCGGTTTGAGAGTAATACGGTAATTTGCATATTTAAAGACTTAGGCTTAAAAACATGACGTTAGAGGGTGAAAACTCGAAACAACCCCCGATCGGCCCCGTGGGTGGCACTAACACCTCCCACGGGACCAATGTAACTCGTGGGAACTGACCTCGCAGTCGCGGATCTCCCGGTTTGAGAGTAATACGGTAATTTGCATATTTAAAGACTTAGGCTTAAAAACATGACGTTAGAGGGTGAAAACTCGAAACAGCCCCCGAACGGCCCCGTGGGTGGAACCAACACCTCCCACAGGACCAACGTAACTCGTAGGAACTGACCTCGCAGCCGCGGGAGTCCCGGTTTGAGAGTAATACTGTAATTTGTATATTTCAAGACTTAGGCTTAAAAACATGACCTTAAGGGGTGAAAACTCAAAACAGCCCCCGAACGGCCACGTGGGTGGCACCAACACCACCCACGGGACCAACGTAACTCGTAGGAACTGACCTCGCAGCCGCGGGTCTCCCGGTTTGAGAATACGACTGTAATTTGCGTATTTCTACACTTAAGAAAAACATGGCGTTAGAGGGTGAAAACTCGTAACAGCACCCGAACGGCCCCGTGGGTGGCACCAACACCTCCCACGGGACCAACGTAACTCGTAGGAACTGACGTCGCAGCCGCGGGTCTCCCGGTTTGAGAGTAATACGGTAATTTGCATATTTAAAGACTTAGGCTTAAAAACATGACGTTAGAGGGTGAAAACTCGAAGCAACCCCCAAACGGCCCCGTGGGTGGTACTAACACCTCCCACGGGACCAACGTAACTCGTAGGAACTGACGTCGCAGCCGCGGGTCTCCAGGTTTGAGAGTAATACGGTAATTTGCATATTTAAAAACTTAGGCTTAAAAACATGACGTTAGAGGGTGAAAACTCGAAACAGCCCCCGAACGGCCCCGTGGGTGGCACTAACGCCTCCCACGGGACCAACGAAACTAGTGGGAACTGACCTCGCAGCCGCGGGTCTCCCGGTTTGAGATTAATACGGTAATTTGCATATTTAAAGACTTAGGCTTAAAAACATAACGTTAGAGGGTGAAAACTCGAAACAGCCCCCGAACGACCCCGTGGGTGGCACTAACACCTCCCACGGGACCAACGAAACTCGTGGGAACTGACCTCGCAGCCGCGGGTCTCCCGGTTTGAGAGTAATATGGTAATTTGCATATTTAATGACTTAGGCTTAAAATATGACGTTAGAGGGTGAAAACTCGAAACAGCCCCCGAACGGCCCCGTGGGTGGCACCAACACCTCCCACGGGACCAACGTAACTCGTAGGAACTGACCCCGCAGCCGCGGGAGTCCCGGTTTGAGAGTAATACGGTAATTTGTATATTTCAAGACTTAGGCTTAAAAATATGACCTTAAAGGGTAAAAACTCGAAACAGCCCCCGAACGGCCACGTGGGTGGCACCAACACCTCCCACGGGACCAACGTAACTCGTAGAAACTGACCTCGCAACCGCGGATCTCCCGCTTTGAGAATAAGACGGTAATTTGCGTATTTCTACACTTAAGAAAAACATGGCGTTAGAGGGTGAAAACTCGAAATAGCACCCGAACGGCCCCGTGGGTGGCACCAACACCTCCCGCGGGACCAACATAACTCGTGGGAACTGACCTCGCAGCCGCGGGTCTCCCGGTTTGAGAGTAATACGGTAATTTGCATATTTAAAGACTTAGGCTTAATAACATAACGTTAGAGGGTGAAAACTCGAAACAGCCCCCGAACGGCCCCGTGGGTGGCACCAACACCTCCCACGGGACCAACGTAACTCGTAGGAACTGACCCCGCATCCGCGGGACTCCCGGTTTGAGAGTACGACGGTAATTTGCTTATTTCTAGACTTAGGCTTAAAAATATGACGTTTGAGGGTGAAAACTCGAAACAGCCCCCGAACGTCCCCGTGGGTGGCACCAACACTTCCCACGGGACCAACGTAACTCGTAGGAACTGACCTCGCAGCCGCGGGTCTCCCGGTTTGAGAATACGACCATAATTTGTGTATTTCTACACTTAAGCAAAACATGGCGTTAGAGGGTGAAAACTTGAAAAAGCCCCCGAACGGCCCCGTGGGTGGAACCAACACCTCCACTGGACCAAAATAACTCGTAGGAACTGACCCCGCAGCCGCGGGAGTCCCGGTTTGAGAGTAATACGATAATTTGTATATTTCAAGACTTAGGCTTAAAAACATGACCTTAAAGGGTGAAAACTCGAAACAGCCCCCAAACGTCCCCGTGGGTGGCACCAACACCTCCCACGGGACCAACGTAACTCGTAGGAACTGACCTCGCAGCCGCAGGTCTCCCGGTTTGAGAATACGATCGTAATTTGCTTATTTCTACACCTAAGCAAAACATGGCGTTAGAGGGTGAAAACTCGAAACAGCCCCCGAACGGCCCCGTGGGTGGCACCAACACCTCCCACTGGACCAACATAACTCTTAGGTACTGACACCGCAGCCGCGGGAGTCCCGGTTTGAGAGTAATACGGTAATTTGTATATTTCAAGACTTAGGCTTAAAAACATGACCTTAAAGGGTGAAAACTCGAAACAGCCCCCGAACGGCCACGTGGGTGGCACCAACACCTCCCACGGGACCAACGTAACTCGTAGGAACTGACCCCGCAGCCGCGGGTCTCTCGGTTTGAGAATACGACCGTAATTTAAGTATTTCTACACTTAAGCAAAACATGGCATTAGAGGGTGAAAACTCGAAACAGCCCCCGAACGGCCCCGTGGGTGGCACCAACACCTCCCACGGGACCAACGTAACTCGTAGGAACTGACGTCGCAGCCGCGGGTCTCCCGGTTTGAGAGTAATACGGTAATTTGCATATTTAAAGACTTAGGCTTAAAAACATGACGTTAGAGGGTGAAAACTCGAAACAACCCCCGAACGGCCCCGTGGGTGGCACTAACACGTCCCACGGGACCAATGTAACTCGTGGGAACTGACCTCGCAGTCGCGGATCTCCCGGTTTGAGAGTAATACGGTAATTTGCATATTTAAAGACTTAGGCTTAAAAACATGACGTTAGAGGGTGAAAACTCGAAACAGCCCCCGAACGGCCCCGTGGGTGGCACCAACACCTCCCACAGGACCAACGTAACTCGTAGGAACAGACCTCGCAGCCGCGGGAGTCCCGGTTTGAGAGTAATACGGTAATTTGTATATTTCAAGACTTAGGCTTAAAAACATGACCTTAAGGGGTGAAAACTCGAAACAGCCGCCGAACGGCCACGTGGGTGGCACCAACACCTCCCACGGGACCAACGTAACTCGTAGGAACTGACCTCGCAGGCGCGGGTCTCCTGGTTTGAGAATACGACCGTAATTTGCGTATTTCTACACTTAAGCAAAACATGGCGTTAGAGGGTGAAAACTCGAAACAGCCGCCGAACGGCCCCGTGGGTGGCACCAACACCTCCCACGGGACCAACGTAACTCGTAGGAACTGACCCCGCAGCTGCCGGTCTCCCGGTTTGAGAGTTATACGGTAATTTACATATTTCAAGACTTAGGTTTAAAAACATGACGTTAAAGGGTGAAAACTCGAAACAGCCCCCGAACGGCCCCGTGGGTGGCACCAACACCTCCCACGGGACCAACGTAACTCGTAGGAACTGAACCCGCAGCCGCGGGACTCCCGGTTTGAGAGTACGACGGTAATTTGCTTATTTCTAGACTTAGGCTTAAAAACATGACGTTAGAGGGTGAAAACTCGAAACAGCCCTCGAACATCCCCGTGGGTGGCGCCAACAGCTCCCACGGGACCAACGTAACTCGTAGGAACTGACCTCGCAGCCGCAGGTATCCCGGTTTGAGAATACGATCGTAATTTGCGTATTTCTACACTTAAGCAAAACATGGCGTTAGAGGGTGAAAACTCGAAACAACCCCCGAACGGCCCCGTGGGTGGCACCAACACCTTCCACTGGACCAACATAACTCGTAGGAACTGACCCCGCAGCCGCGGGAGTCCCGGTTTGAGAGTAATACGGTAATTTGTATATTTCAAGACTTAGGCTTAAAAACATGACCTTAAACGGTGAAAACTCGAAACAGCCCCCGAACGGCCACGTGGGTGGCACCAACACCTCCCACGGGACCAACGTACCTCGTAGGAACTGACCCCGCAGCCGCGGGTCTCTCGGTTTGAGAATACGACCGTAATTTGAGTATTTCTACACTTAAGCAAAACATGGCGTTAGAGGATGAAAACTCGAAACAGCCCCCGAACGGCCCCGTGGGTGGCACCAACACCTCCCACGGGACCAGCGTAACTCGTAGGAACTGACGTCGCAGCCGCGGGTCTCCCGGTTTGAGAGTAATACGGTAATTTGCATATTTAAAGACTTAGGCTTAAAAACATGACGTTAGAGGGTGAAAACTCGAAACAACCCCCGATCGGCCCCGTGGGTGGCACTAACACCTCCCACGGGACCAATGTAACTCGTGGGAACTGACCTCGCAGTCGCGGATCTCCCGGTTTGAGAGTAATACGGTAATTTGCATATTTAAAGACTTAGGCTTAAAAACATGACGTTAGAGGGTGAAAACTCGAAACAGCCCCCGAACGGCCCCGTGGGTGGAACCAACACCTCCCACAGGACCAACGTAACTCGTAGGAACTGACCTCGCAGCCGCGGGAGTCCCGGTTTGAGAGTAATACGGTAATTTGTATATTTCAAGACTTAGGCTTAAAAACATGACCTTAAGGGGTGAAAACTCAAAACAGCCCCCGAACGGCCACGTGGGTGGCACCAACACCACCCACGGGACCAACGTAACTCGTAGGAACTGACCTCGCAGCCGCGGGTCTCCCGGTTTGAGAATACGACTGTAATTTGCGTATTTCTACACTTAAGAAAAACATGGCGTTAGAGGGTGAAAACTCGTAACAGCACCCGAACGGCCCCGTGGATGGCACCAACACCTCCCACGGGACCAACGTAACTCGTAGGAACTGACGTCGCAGCCGCGGGTCTCCCGGTTTGAGAGTAATACGGTAATTTGCATATTTAAAGACTTTGGCTTAAAAACATGACGTTAGAGGGTGAAAACTCGAAGCAACCCCCAAACGGCCCCGTGGGTGGCACTAACACCTCCCACGGGACCAACGTAACTCGTAGGAACTGACGTCGCAGCCGCGGGTCTCCAGGTTTGAGAGTAATACGGTAATTTGCATATTTAAAGACTTAGGCTTAAAAACATGACGTTAGAGGGTGAAAACTCGAAACAGCCCCCGAACGGCCCCGTCGGTGGCACTAACGCCTCCCACGGGACCAACGAAACTAGTGGGAACTGACCTCGCAGCCGCGGGTCTCCCGGTTTGTGAGTAATACGGTAATTTGCATATTTAAAGACTTAGGCTTAAAATATGACGTTAGAGGGTGAAAACTCGAAACAGCCCCCGAACGGCCCCGTGGGTGGCACCAACACCTCCCATGGGACCAACGTAACTCGTAGGAACTGACCCCGCAGCCGCGGGAGTCCCGGTTTGAGAGTAATACGGTAATTTGTATATTTCAAGACTTAGGCTTAAAAATATGACCTTAAAGGGGAAAAACTCGAAACAGCCCCCGAACGGCCACGTGGGTGGCACCAACACCTCCCACGGGACCAACGTAACTCGTAGGAACTGACCTCGCAACCGCGGATCTCCCGCTTTGAGAATACGACGGTAATTTGCGTATTTCTACACTTAAGAAAAACATGGCGTTAGAGGCTGAAAACTCGAAATAGCACCCGAAAGGCCCCGTGGGTGGCACCAACACCTCCCGCGGGACCACCGTAACTCGTAGGAACTGACGTTGCAGCTGCGGGTGTCCCGGTTTTTAGAGTAATACGATAATTTGCATATTTAAAGACTTAGGCTTAAAAACATGACATTAGAGGGTGAAAACTCGAAACAGCCCCCAAACGGCCCCGTGGGTGGCACTAACACCTCCCACGGGACCAACATAACTCGTGGGAACTGACCTCGCAGCCGCGGGTCTCCCGGTTTGAGAGTAATACGGTAATTTGCATATTTAAAGACTTAGGCTTAATAACATAACGTTAGAGGGTGAAAACTCGAAACAGCCCCCGAACGGCCCCGTGGGTGGCACCAACACCTCCCACGGGACCAACGTAACTCGTAGGAACTGACCCCGCATCCGCGGGACTCCCGGTTTGAGAGTACGACGATAATTTGCTTATTTCTAGACTTAGGCTTAAAAATATGACGTTTGAGGGTGAAAACTCGAAACAGCCCCCGAACGTCCCCGTGGGTGGCACCAACACTTCCCACGGGACCAACGTAACTCGTAGGAACTGACCTCGCAGCCGCGGGTCTCCCGGTTTGAGAATACGACCATAATTTGTGTATTTCTACACTTAAGCAAAACATGGCGTTAGAGGGTGAAAACTTGAAAAAGCCCCCGAACGGCCCCGTGGGTGGAAGCAACACCTCCACTGGACCAAAATAACTCGTAGGAACTGACCCCGCAGCCGCGGGAGTCCCGGTTTGAGAGTAATACGATAATTTGTATATTTCAAGACTTAGGCTTAAAAACATGACCTTAAAGGGTGAAAACTCGAAACAGCCCCCAAACGTCCCCGTGGGTGGCACCAACACCTCCCACGGGACCAACGTAACTCGTAGGAACTGACCTCGCAGCCGCAGGTCTCCCGGTTTGAGAATACGATCGTAATTTGCGTATTTCTACACCTAAGCAAAACATGGCGTTAGAAGGTGAAAACTCGAAACAGCCCCCGAACGGCCCCGTGGGTGGCACCAACACCTCCCACTGGACCAACATAACTCTTAGGTACTGACCCCGCAGCCGCGGGAGTCCCGGTTTGAGAGTAATACGGTAATTTGTATATTTCAAGACTTAGGCTTAAAAACATGACCTTAAAGGGTGAAAACTCGAAACAGCCCCCGAACGGCCACGTGGGTGGCACCAACACCTCCCACGGGACCAACGTAACTCGTAGGAACTGACCCCGCAGCCGCGGGTCTCTCGGTTTGAGAATACGACCGTAATTTGAGTATTTCTACACTTAAGAAAAACATGGCATTAGAGGGTGAAAACTCGAAACAGCCCCCGAACGGCCCCTTGGGTGGCACCAACACCTCCCACGGGACCAACGTAACTCGTAGGAACTGACGTCGCAGCCGCGGGTCTCCCGGTTTGAGAGTAATACGGTAATTTGCATATTTAAAGACTTAGGCTTAAAAACATGACGTTAGAGGGTGAAAACTCGAAACAACCCCCGAACGGCCCCGTGGGTGGCACTAACACGTCCCACGGGACCAATGTAACTCGTGGGAACTGACCTCGCAGTCGCGGATCTCCCGGTTTGAGAGTAATACGGTAATTTGCATATTAAAAGACTTAGGCTTAAAAACATGACGTTAGAGGGTGAAAACTCGAAACAGCCCCCGAACGGCCCCGTGGGTGGCACCAACACCTCCCACAGGACCAA
Organism: Sambucus nigra; assembly: GCA_949130495.1. Taxonomy (NCBI): domain Eukaryota; kingdom Viridiplantae; phylum Streptophyta; class Magnoliopsida; order Dipsacales; family Adoxaceae; genus Sambucus; species Sambucus nigra. Next base: position 351,413,596 of record OX422221.1, read on the forward strand.
CGTAACTCGTAGGAACTGACCTCGCAGCCGCGGGAGTCCCGGTTTGAGAGTAATACGGTAATTTGTATATTTCAAGACTTAGGCTTAAAAACATGACCTTAAGGGGTGAAAACTCGAAACAGCCGCCGAACGGCCACGTGGGTGGCACCAACACCTCCCACGGGACAACGTAACTCGTAGGAACTGACCTCGCAGCCGCGGGTCTCCCGGTTTGAGAATACGACTGTAATTTGGGTATTTCTACACTTAAGAAAAACATGGCGTTAGAGGGTGAAAACTCGAAACAGCACCCGAACGGCCCCGTGGGTCGCACCAACACCTCCCACGGGACCAACGTAACTCGTAGGAACTGACGTCGCAGCCGCGGGTCCCCCGGTTTGAGAGTAATACGGTAATTTGCATATTTAAAGACTTAGGCTTAAAAACATGACGTTAGAGGGTGAAAACTCGAAGCAACCCCCAAACGGCCCCGTGGGTGGCACTAACACCTCCCACGGGACCAACGTAACTCGTAGGAACTGATGTCGCAGCCGCGGGTCTCCCGGTTTGAGAGTAATATGGTAATTTGCATATTTAAAGACTTAGGCTTAAAAACATGACGTTAGAGGGTGAAAACTCGAAACAGCCCCCGAACGGCCCCGTGGGTGGCACTAACACCTCCCACGGGACCAACGAAACTCGTGGGAACTGACCTCGCAGCCGCGGGTCTCCCGGTTTGAGAGTAATATGGTAATTTGCATATTTACAGACTTAGGCTTAAAAACATGACGTTAGAGGGTGAAAACTCGAAACAACCCCCGAACGGCCCCGTGGGTGGCACCAACACCTCCCACGGGACCAACGTAACTCGTAGGAACTGACACCGCAGCCGCGGGAGTCCCGGTTTGAGAGTAATACGGTAATTTGTATATTTCAAGACTTAGGCATAAAAATATGACCTTAAAGGGTGAAAACTCGAAACAGCCCCCGAACGGCCACGTGGGTGGCACCAACACCTCCCACGGGACCAACGTAACTCGTAGGAACTGACCTCGCAACCGCGGGTCTCCCGATTTGAGAATACGACCGTAATTTGCGTATTTCTACACTTAAGAAAAACATGGCGTTAGAGGGTGAAAACTCGAAACAGCACCCGAACGGCCCCGTGGGTGGCACCAACACCTCCCGCGGGACCAACGCAACTCGTAGGAACTGACGTCGCAGCCGCGGGTCTCCCGGTTTTTAGAGTAATATGATAATTTGCATATTTAAAGACTTAGGCTTAAAAACATGACATTAGAGGGTGAAAACTCGAAACAGCCCCCGAACGGCCCCGTGGGTGGCACCAACACCTCCCACAGGACCAACGTAACTCGTAGGAACTGACCTCGCAGCCGCGGGAGTCCCGGTTTGAGAGTAATATGATAATTTGTATATTTCAAGACTTAGGCTTAAAAACATGACCTTAAGGGGTGAAAACTCGAAACAGCCGCCGAACGGCCACGTGGGTGGCACCAACACCTCCCACGGGACAACGTAACTCGTAGGAACTGACCTCGCAGCCGCGGGTCTCCCGGTTTGAGAATACGACTGTAATTTGCGTATTTCTACACTTAAGAAAAACATGGCGTTAGAGGGTGAAAACTCGAAACAGCACCCGAACGGCCCCGTGGGTGGCACCAACACCTCCCACGGGACCAACGTAACTCGTAGGAACTGACGTCGCAGCCGCGGGTCCCCCGGTTTGAGAGTAATACGGTAATTTGCATATTTAAAGACTTAGGCTTAAAAACATGACGTTAGAGGGTGAAAACTCGAAGCAACCACCAAACGGCCCCGTGGGTGGCACTAACACCTCCCACGGGACCAACGTAACTCGTAGGAACTGATGTCGCAGCCGCGGGTCTCCCGGTTTGAGAGTAATATGGTAATTTGCATATTTAAAGACTTAGGCTTAAAAACATGACGTTAGAGGGAGAAAACTCGAAACAGCCCCCGAACGGCCCCGTGGGTGGCACTAACACCTCCCACGGGATCAACGAAACTCGTGGGAACTGACCTCGCAGCCACGGGTCTCCCGGTTTGAGAGTAATATGGTAATTTGCATATTTAAAGACTTAGGCTTAAAAACATGACGTTAGAGGGTGAAAACTCGAAACAGCCCCCGAACGGCCCCGTGGGTGGCACCAACACCTCCCACGGGACCAACGTAACTCGTAGGAACTGACACCGCAGCCGCGGGAGTCCCGGTTTGAGAGTAATACGGTAATTTGTATATTTCAAGACTTAGGCTTAAAAATATGACCTTAAACGGTGAAAACTCGAAACAGCCCCCGAACGGCCACGTGGGTGGCACCAACACCTCCCACGGGACCAACGTAACTCGTAGGAACTGACCTCGCAACCGCGGCTCTCCCGGTTTGAGAATACGACCGTAATTTGCGTATTTCTACACTTAAGAAAATCATGGCGTTAGAGGGTGAAAACTCGAAACAGCACCCGAACGGCCCCGTGGGTGGCACCAACACCTCCCGCGGGACCAACGCAACTCGTAGGAACTGACGTCGCAGCCGCGGGTCTCCCGGTTTTTAGAGTAATATGATAATTTGCATATTTAAAGACTTAGGCTTAAAAACATGACATTAGAGGGTGAAAACTCGAAACAGCCTCCAAACGGCCCCGTGGGTGGCACTAACACCTCCCTCGGGACCAACGTAACTCGTGGGAACTGACCTCGCAGCCGCGGGTCTCCCGGTTTGAGAGTAATACGGTAATTTGAATATTTAAAGACTTAGGCTTAATAACATAACGTTAGAGGGTGAAAACTCGAAACAGCCCCCGAACGGCCCCGTGGGTGGCACCAACACCTCCCACGGGACCAACGTAACTCGTAGGAACTGACCCCGCATCCGCGGGACTCCCGGTTTGAGAGTACGACGGTAATTTGCTTATTTCTAGACTTAGGCTTAAAAATATGACATTTGAGGGTGAAAACTCGAAACAGCCCCCGAACGTCCCCGTGGGTGGCACCATCACGTCCCACGGGACCAACGTAACTCGTAGGAACTGACCTCGCAGCCGCGGGTCTCCCGGTTTGAGAATACGACCATAATTTGTGTATTTCTACACTTAAGCAAAACATGGCGTTAGAGGGTGAAAACTCGAAAAATCCCCCGAACGGCCCCGTGGATGGCACCAACACCACCACTGGACCAACATAACTCGTAGGAACTGACCCCGCAGCCCCGGGAGTCCCGGTTTGAGAGTAATACGATAATTTGTATATTTCAAGACTTAGGCTTAAAAAAATGACCTTTAAGGGTGAAAACTCGAAACAGCCCCCGAACGGCCCCGTGGGTGGCACCAACACCTCCCACGGGACCAACATAACTCGTAGGAACTCAACCCGCAGCCGCGGGTCTCCCTGTTTGAGAGTACGAGGGTAATTTGCGTATTTCAACACTTAAGCAAAACATGACGTTAGAGGGTGAAAACTCGAAACAGCCCCGGAAGGGAACCGTGGGTGGCACCAACACCTCCCACGGGACCAACATAACTCGTAGGAACTGACGTCGCAGCCGCGGGTCTCCCGGTTTGAGAGTAATATGGTAATTTACATATTTAAAGACTTAGGTTTAAAAACATGGCGTTAGAGGGTGAAAACTCGAAACAGCCCTCGAACGGCCCCGTGGGTGGCACCAACACCTCCCACGGGACCAACGTTACTCGTAGGAACTGACCCCGCAGCTCCGGGTCTCCCGGTTTGAGAGTAATACGGTAATTTGCATATTTCAAGACTTAGGCTTAAAAACATGACGTTAAAGGGTGAAAACTCGAAACAGTCCCCGAACGGCCCCGTGGGTGGCACCAACACCTCCCACGGGACCAACGTAACTCGTAGGAACTGACCCCGCAGCCGCGGGACTCCCGGTTTGAGAGTACGGCGGTAATTTGCTTATTTCTAGACTTACTCTTAAAAACATGACGTTAGAGGGTGAAAACTCGAAACAGCCCCCGAACGTCCCCGTGGGTGGCACCAACACCTCCCACGGGACCAACGTAACTCGTAGGAACTGACCTCGAAGCCGCGGGTCTCCCGGTTTGAGAATACGACCGTAATTTGCGTATTTCTACACTTAAGCAAAACATGGCGTTAGAGGGTGAAAACTCGAAACAGCCCCCGAACGGCCCCGTGGGTGGCACCAACACCTCCCACTGGACCAACATAACTCGTAGGAACTGACCCCGTAGCCGCGGGAATCCCGGTTTGAGAGTAATACGGTAATTTTTATATTTCAAGACTTAGGCTTAAAAACATGACCTTAAAGGGTGAAAACTCGAAACAACCCCCGAACGGCCACGTGGGTTGCACCAACACCTCCCACGGGACCAACGTTACTCGTAGGAATTGACCCCGCAGCCGCGAATCTCTCGGTTTGAGAATACGACCGTAATTTGCGTATTTCTACACTTAAGCAAAACATGGCGTTATAGGGTGAAAAATCGAAACAGCCCCCGAACGGCCCCGTGGGTGGCACCAACACCTCCCACGGGACAAACGTAACTCGTAGGAACTGACCCCACAGCTGCGGGTCTCCCGGTTTGAGAGTAATACGGTAATTTGCATATTTCAAGACTTAGGCTTAAAAACATGACGTTAAAGGGTGAAAACTCGAAACAGCCCCCGAACGGCCCCGTGAGTGGCACCAACACCTCCCACGGGACCAACGTAACTCGTAGCAACTGACCCCGCAGCCGCGGGACTCCCGGTTTGAGAGTACGATGGTAATTTTCTTATTTCTAGACTTAGGCTTAAAAACATGACTTTAGAGGGTGAAAACTCGAAACAGCCCCCGAACGTCCCCGTGGGTGGCACCAACACCTCCCACGGGACCAACGTAACTCATAGGAACTGACCTCGCAGACGCGGGTCTCCCGGTTTGAGAATACGACCGTAATTTGCGTATTTCTACACTTAAGCAAAACATGGCGTTAGAGGGTGAAAACTCAAAACAGCCCCCGAACGGCCCCGCGGGTGGCACCAACACCTCCCACTGTACCAACATAACTCGTAGGAACTGACCCCGGAGCCGCGGGAGTCCCGGTTTGAGAGTGATACGGTAATTTGTATATTTCAAGACTTAGGCTTAAAAACATGACCTTAAAGGGTGAAAACTCGAAACAGCCCCCGAACGGCCACGTAGGTGGCACCAACACCGCCCACGGGACCAACGTAACTCGTAGGAACTGACCCCCCAGTCCCGAGTCTCTCGGTTTGAGAATACAACCGTAATTTGCGTATTTCTACACTTAAGCAAAACATGGCGTTAGAGGGTGAAAACTCGAAACAGCCCCCGAACGGCCCCGTGGGTGGCACCAACACCTCCCACGGGACCAACGTAACTCGTAGGAACTGACGTCGCAGCCGCGGGTCTCCCAGTTCGAGAGTAATACGGTAATTTTCATATTTAAAGACTTAGGCTTAAAATCATGACGTTAGAGGGTGAAAACTCGAAACAGCCCCCGTGTGTGGCACTAACACCTCCCACGAGACCAATGTAACTCGTGGGAACTGACCTCGCAGTCGCGGGTCTCCCGGTTTGAGAGTAATACGGTAATTTGCATATTAAAGAGTTAGGCTTAGAAACATGACGTTAGAGGGTGAAAACTCGAAACAGCCCCCGAACGGCCCCGTGGGTGGCACCAACACCTCCCACGGGACCAATGTAGCTCGTAGGAACTGACCCCGTAGCCGCGGGAGTCCCGGTTTGAGAGTGATACGGTAATTAGTATATTTCAAGACTTAGGCTTAAAAACATGACCTTAAAGGGTGAAAACTCGAAACAGCCCCCGAACGGCCACGTGGGTGGCACCAACACCTCCCACGAGACCAATGTAACTCGTGGGAACTGACCTCGCAGCCGCGGGTCTCCCGGTTTGAGAATACGACTGTAATTTGCGTATTTCTACACTTAAGCAAAACATGGCGTTAGAGGGTGAAAACTCGAAACAGCACCCGAACGGCCCCGTGGGTGGCACCAACACCTCCCACGGGACCAACGTAACTCGTAGGAACTGACGTCGCAGCCGCGGGTCTCCCGGTTTGAGAGTAATACGGTAATTTGCATATTTAAAGACTTAGGCTTAAAAACATGACGTTAGAGGGTGAAAACTCGAAACATCCCCCAAACGGCCCCGTGGGTGGCACTAACACCTCCCACGGGACCAACGTAACTCGTAGGAACAGACGTCGCAGCCGCGGGTCTCCCGGTTTGAGAGTAATACGGTAATTTGCATATTTAAAGACTTAGGCTTAAAAACATGACGTTAGAGGGTGAAAACTCGAAACAGCCCCCGAACGGCCACGTGGGTGGAACTAACACCTCCCACGGGACCAATGTAACTCGTGGGAACTGACCTCGCAGTCACGGGTCTCCCGGTTTGAGAGTAATACGGTAATTTGCATATTTAAAGACTTAGGCTTAAAAACATGACGTTAGAGGGTGAAAACTCGAAGCAGCCCCCGAACGGCCCCGTGGGTGGCACCAACACCTCCCACGGGACCAACGTAACTCGTAGGAACTGACGTCGCAGCCGCGGGTCTCCCGGCTTGAGAGTAATACGGTAATTTGCATATTTAAAGACTTAGGCTTAAAAACATGACGTTAGAGGGTGAAAACTCGAAACAGCCCCCAAACGGCCCCGTGGGTGGCATTAACACCTCCCACGGGACCAACTTAACTCGTAGGAACTGACCCCGCAGCCGCGGGTCTCTCGGTTTGATAATACGACCGTAATTTGCGTATTTTTACACTTAAGCAAAACATGGCGTTAGAGGGTGAAAACTCGAAACAGCCCCCGAACGGCCCCGTGGGTGGCACCAACACCTCCCACGGGACCAACGTAACTCGTAGGAACTGACGTCGCAGCCGCGGGTCTCCCGGTTTGAGAGTAATACGGTAATTTGCATATTTAAAGACTTAGGCTTAAAAACATGGCGTTAGGGGGTGAAAACTCGAAACAGCCCCCGAACGGCCCTGTGGGTGGCCCCAACACCTCCCACGGGACCAACGTTACTCGTAGGAACTGACCCCGCAGCTGCGGGTCTCCCGGTTTGAGAGTAATATGGTAATTTGCATATTTCAAGACTTAGGCTTAAAAACATGACGTTAAAGGGTGAAAACTCGAAACAGCCCCCGAATGGCCCCGTGGGTGGCACCAACACCTCCCACGGGACCAACGTTACTCGTAGGAACTGACCCCGCAGCCGCAGGACTCCCGGTTTGAGAGTACGACGGTAATTTGCTTATTTCTAGACTTAGGCTTAAAAACATGACGTTTGAGGGTGAAAACTCGAAACAGCCCCCGAACGTCCCCGTGGGTGGCACCAACACCTCCCACGGGACCAACGTAACTCGTAGGAACTGACCTTGCAGCCGCGGGTCTCCTGGTTTGAGAATACGACCGTAATTAGCGTATTTCTACACTTCAGCAAAACATGGCGTTAGAGGGTGAAAACTCGAAACAGCCCCCGAACGGCCCCGTGGGTGGCACCAACACCTCCCACTGGACCAACATAACTCGTAGGAACTGACCCCGCAGCCGCGGGAGTCCCGGTTTGAGAGTAATACGGTAATTTGTATATTTCAAGACTTAGGCTTAAAAACATGACCTTAAAGGGTGAAAACTCGAAACAGCATCCGAACGGCCACGTGGGTGGCACCAACACCTCCCACGGGACCAACGTAACTCGTAGGAACTGACCCCGCAGCCGCGGGTCTCTCGGTTTGAGAATACGACCGTAATTTGCGTATTTCTACACTTAAGCAAAACATGGCGTTAGAGTGTGAAAACTCGAAACAACCCCCGAACGGCCCCGTGGGTGGCACCAACACCTCCCACGGGACCAACGTAACGCGTAGGAACTGACCCCGCAGCTGCGGGTCTCCCGATTTGAGAGTAATATGGTAATTTGCATATTTCAAGACTTAGGCTTAAAAACATGACGTTAAAGGGTGAAAACTCGAAACAGCCCCCGAACGGCCCCATGGGTGGCACCAACACCTCCCACGGGACCAACGTAACTCGTAGGAACTGACCCCGCAGCCGCGGGACTCCCGGTTTGAGAGTACGACGGTAATTTGCTTATTTCTAGACTTGGGCTTAAAAACATGACGTTAGAGGGTGAAAACACGAAACAGCCACCAAACGTCCCCGTGGGTGGCACCAACACCTCCGACGGGACCAACGTAACTCGTAGGAACTGACCTCGCAGCCGCAGGTCTCCCGGTTTGAGAATACGATCGTAATTTGCGTATTTCTACACCTAAGCAAAACATGGCGTTAGAGGGTGAAAACTCGAAACGGCCCCCGAACGGCCCCGTGGGTGGCACAAACACCTCCCACTGGACCAACATAACTCGTAGGAAATGACCTCGCAGCCGCGGGAGTCCCGGTTTGAGAGTAATACGGTAATTTGTATATTTCAAGACTTAGGCTTAAAAACATGACGTTAAAGGGTGAAAACTCGAAACAGGCCCCGAACGGCCACGTGGGTGGCACCAACACCCCCCACGGGACCAACGTAACTCGTAGGAACTGACCCCGCAGCCGCGGGTCTCTCATTTGAGAATACGACCGTAATTTGACTATTTCTACACTTAAGCAAAACATGGCGTTAGAGGGTGAAAACTCGAAACAGCCCCCGAACGGCCCCGTGGGTGGCACCAACACCTCCCACGGGACCAACGCAACTCGTAGGAACTGACGTCGCAGCCGCGGGTCTCCCGGTTTGAGTGTAATACGGTAATTTGCATATTTAAAGACTTAGGCTAAAAACATGACGTTAGAGGGTGAAAACTCGAAACAGCCCCCGAACGGCCCCGTGGGTGGAACTAACACCTCCCACGGGACCAATGTAACTCGTGGGAACTGACCTCGCAGTCACGGGTCTCCCGGTTTGAGAGTAATACGGTAATTTGCATATTTAAAGACTTAGGCTTAAAAACATGACGTTAGAGGGTGACCACTCGAAGCAGCCCCCGAACGGCCCCGTGGGTGGCACCAACACCTCCCACGGGACCAACGTAACTCGTAGGAACTGACGTCGCAGCCGCGGGTCTCCCGGCTTGAGAGTAATACGGTAATTTGCATATTTAAAGACTTAGGCTTAAAAACATGACGTTAGAGGTTGAAAACACGAAACAGCCCCCAAACGGCCCCGTGGGTGGCCCTAACACCTCCCACGGGACCAGCGTAACTCGTAGGAACTGACGTCGCAGCCGCGGGTCTCCCGGTTTGAGAGTAATACGGTAATTTGCATATTTAAAGACTTAGGCTTAAAAACATGGCGTTAGGGGGTGAAAACTCGAAACAGCCCCCGAACGGCCCCGTGGGTGGCACCAACACCTCCCACGGGACCAACGAAACTCGTGGGAACTGACCTCGCAGCCGCGGGTCTCCCGGTTTGAGAGTAATATGGTAATTTGCATATTTAATGACTTAGGCTTAAAATATGACGTTAGAGGGTGAAAACTCGAAACAGCCCCCGAACGGCCCTGTGGGTGGCACCAACACCTCCCACGGGACCAACGTAACTCGTAGGAACTGACCCCGCAGCCGCGGGAGTCCCGGTTTGAGAGTAATACGGTAATTTGTATATTTCAAGACTTAGGCTTAAAAACATGACCTTAAAGGGTGAAAACTCGAAACATCCCCCGAACGGCCACGTGGGTGGCACCAACACCTCGCACGGGACCAACGTAACTCGTAGGAACTGACCTCGCAGTCGCGGGTCTCCCGGTTTGAGAATACGACCGTAATTTGCATATTTCTACACTTAAGAAAAACAAGGCGTTAGAGGGTGAAAACTCGAAACAGCACCCGAACGGCCCCGTGGGTGGCACCAACACCTCCCGCGGGACCAATGTAACTCGTAGGATCTGACGTCGCATCCGCGGGTCTCCCGATTTTTAGAGTAATACGATAATTTGCATATTTAAAGACTTAGGCTTAAAAACATGACATTAGAGGGTGGAAACTCGAAACAGCCCCCAAACGGCCACGTGGGTGGCACCAACACCTCCCACGGGACCAACGTAACTCGTGGGAACTGACCCCGCAGCCGCGGGTCTCCCGGTTTGAGAGTAATACGGTAATTTGTATATTTAAAGACTTAGGCTTAAAAACATGACGTTAGAGGGTGAAAACTCGAAACAGCCCCCGAACGGCCCCGTGGGTGGCACCAACACCTCCCACGGGACCAACGTAACTCGTAGGAACTGACCCCGCAGCCGCGGGACTCCCGGTTTGAGAGTACGATAGTAATTTGCTTATTTATAGACTTAGGCTTAAAAATATGACGTTTGAGGGTGAAAACTCGAAACAGCCCCCGAACGTCCCCGTTGGTGGCACCAACACCTCCCACGGGACCAACGTAACTCGTAGGAACTGACCTCCCAGCCGCGGGTCTCCCGGTTTGAGAATACGACCATAATTTGCGTATTTCTACACTTAAGCAAAACATGGCGTTAGAGGGTGAAAACTCGAAAAAGCGCCCGAACGGCCCCGTGGGTGGCACCAACACCTCCACTGGACCAACATAACTCGTAGGAGCTGACCCGGCAGCCGCGGGAGTCCCGGTTTGAGAGTAATACGGTAATTTGTATATTTCAAGACTTAGGCTTAAAAACATGACCTTAAAGGGTGAAAACTTGAAACAGCCCCCGAACGGCCCCGTGGGAGGCACCAACACCTCCCACGGGACCAACATAACTCGTAGGAACTGACCCCGCAGCTGCGGGTCTCCCGGTTTGAGAGTACGAGGGTAATTTGAGTATTTATACACTTAAGCAAAACTTGAGGTTAGAGGGTGAAAACTCGAAACAGCCCCCGAACGGCCCCGTGGGTGGCACCAACACCTGCCACGGGACCAACGTAACTCGTAGGAACTGACGTCGCAGCCGCGGGTCTCCCGGTTTGAGAGTAATACGGTAATTTTCATATTTAAAGACTTAGGCTAAAAAACATGGCGTTAGAGGGTGAAAACTCGAAACAGCCCCCGAACGGCCCCGTGGGTGGCACCAACACCTCCCACGGGACCAACGTTACTCGTAGGAGCTGACGTCGCAGCTGCGGGTCTCCCGGTTCTAGAGTAATACGGTAATTTGCATATTTCAAGACTTAGGCTTAAAAACATGACGTTAGAGGGTGAAAACTCGAAACAGCCCCCGAACGGCCCCCGTGGGTGGAACTAACACCTCCCACGAGACCAATGTAACTCGTGGGAACTGACCTCGCAGTCGCGGGTCTCCCGGTTTGAGAGTAATACGGTAATTTGCATATTAAAGACTTAGGCTTAAAAACATGACATTAGAGGGTGAAAACTCGAAACAGCCCCCGAACGGCCCCGTGGGTGGCACCAACACCTCCCACGGGACCAATGTAGCTCGTAGGAACTGGCCCCGCAGCCGCGGGAGTCCCGGTTTGAGAGTGATACGGTAATTAGTATATTTTAAGACTTAGGCTTAAAAACATGACCTTAAAGGGTGAAAACTCGAAACAGCCCCCGAACGGCCACGTGGGTGGCACCAACACCTCCCACGAGACCAACATAACTCGTAGGAACTGACCTCGCAGCCGTGGGTCTCCCGGTTTGAGAATACGACTGTAATTTGCGTATTTCTACACTTAAGCAAAACATGGCGTTAGAGGGTGAAAACGCGAAACAGCACCCGAACGGCCCCGTGGGTGGCACCAACACCTCCCTCGGGACCAACGTAACTCGTAGGAACTGACGTCGCAGCCGCGGGTCTCCCGGTTTGAGAGTAATACGGTAATTTGCATATTTAAAGACTTAGGCTTAAAAACATGACGTTAGAGGGTGAAAACTCGAAACATCCCCCAAACTGCCCCGTGGGTGGCACTAACACCTCCCACGGGACCAACGTAACTCGTAGGAACTGACGTCGCAGCCGCGGGTCTCCCGGTTTGAGAGTAATACGGTAATTTGCATATTTAAAGACTTAGGCTAAAAAACATGACGTTAGAGGGTGGAAATTCGAAACAGCCCCCGAACGGCCCCGTGGGTGGCACTAACACCTCCCACGGGACCAACGTAACTCGTGGGAACTGACCTTGCAGCCGCGGGTCTCCCGGTTTGAGAGTAATATGGTAATTTGCATATTTAAAGACTTAGGCTTAAAAACATGACGTTAGAGGGTGAAAACTCGAAACAGCCCCCGAACGGCCCCGTGGGTGGCACCAACACCTCCCACGGGACCAACGTAACTCGTAGGAACTGACCCCGCAGCCGCGGGTCTCTCGGTTTGAAAATACGACCGTAATTTGCGTATTTTTACACTTAAGCAAAACATGGCGTTAGAGGGTGAAAACTCGAAACATCCCCCGAACGGCCCCGTAGGTGGCACCAACACCTCCCACGGGACCAACGTAACTCATAGGAACTGACGTCGCAGCCGCGGGTCTCCCGGTTTGAGAGTAATACGGTAATTTGCATATTTAAAGACTTAGGCTTAAAAACATGGCGTTAGGGGGTGAAAACTCGAAACAGCCCCCGAACGGCCCTGTGGGTGGCACCAACACCTCCCACGGGAACAACGTTACTCGTAGGAACTGATCCCGCAGCTGCGGGTCTCCCGATTTGAGAGTAATATGGTAATTTTCATATTTCAAGACTTAGCCTTAAAAACATGACGTTAAAGGCCGAAAACTCGAAACAGCCCCCGAACGGCTCCGTGGGTGGCACCAACACCTCCCACGGGACCAACGTAACTCGTAGGAACTGACCCCGCAGCCGCGGGACTCCCGATTTGAGAGTAGGACGGTAATTTGCTTATTTCTAGACTTAGGCTTAAAAACATGACGTTAGAGGGTGAAAACTCGAAACAGCCCCCGAACGTCCCCGTGGGTGGCACAAACACCTCCCCCGGGACCAACGTAACTCGTAGGAACTGACCTTGCAGCCGCGGGTCTCCCGGTTTGAGAATACGACCGTAATGTGCGTATTTCTACACTTAAGCAAAACATGGCGTTAGAGGGTGAAAACTCGAAACAACCCCCGAACGGCCCCGTGGGTGGCACCAACACCTCCCACTGGACCAACATAACTCGTAGGAACTGACCCCGCAGCCGCGGGAGTCCCGGTTTGAGAGTAATACGGTAATTTGTATATTTCAAGACTTAGGCTTAAAAGCATGACCTTAAAGGGTGAAAACTCGAAACAGCCCCCGAACGGCCACGTGGGTGGCACCAACACCTCCCACGGGACCAACGTAACTCGTAGGAACTGCCCCCGCAGCCGCGGGTCTTCCCCGGTTGAGAATACGACCGTAATTTGCGTATTTCTACACTTAAGCAAAATATGGCGTTAGAGTGTGAAAACTCGAAACAGCCCCCGAACGGCCCCGTGGGTGGCACCAACACCTCCCACGGGACCAACGCAACTCGTAGGAACTGACGTCGCAGCTGCGGGTCTCCCGGTTCGAGAGTAATACGGTAATTTGCATATTTAAAGACTTAGGTTTAAAAACATGACGTTAGAGGGTGAAAACTCGAAACAGCCCCCGAACGGCCCCCGTGGGTGGCACTAACACCTCCCACGAGACCAATGTAACTCGTGGGAACTGACCTCGCAGTCGCGGGTCTCCCGGTTTGAGAGTAATACGGTAATTTGCATATTAAAGACTTAGGCTTAAAAACACGACGTTAGAGGGTGAAAACTCGAAACAGCCCCCAAACGGCCCCGTGGGTGGCACCAACACCTCCCACGGGACCAATGTAGCTCGTAGGAACTGACCCCGCAGCCGCGGGAGTCCCGGTTTGAGAGTGATACGGTAATTTGTATATTTCAAGACTTAGGCTTAAAAACATGACCTTAAAGGGTGAAAACTCGAAACAGCCCCCGAACGGCCACGTGGGTGGCACCAACACCTCCCACGAGACCAACATAACTCGTAGGAACTGACCTCGCAGCCGTGGGTCTCCCGGTTTGAGAATACGACTGTAATTTGCGTATTTCTACACTTAAGCAAAACATGGCGTTAGAGGGTGAAAACTCGAAACAGCACCCGAACGGCCCCGTGGGTGGCACCAACACCTCCCACGGGACCAACGTAACTCGTAGGAACTGACGTCGCAGCCGCGGGTCTCCCGGTTTGAGAGTAATACGGTAATTTGCATATTTAAAAACTTAGGCTTAAAAACATGACGTTAGAGGGTGAAAACTCGAAACAGCCCCCGAACGGCCCCGTGGGTGGCACTAACACCTCCCACGGGACCAACGTAACTCGTGGGAACTGACCTTGCAGCCGCGGGTCTCCCGGTTTGAGAGTAATACGATAATTTGCATATTTAAAGACTTAGGCTTAAAAAACATGACGTTAGAGGGTGAAAACTCGAAACAGCCCCCGAACGGCCCCGTGGGTGGCACCAACACCTCCCACGGGACCAACGTAACTCGTAGGAACTGACCCCGCAGCCGCGGGAGTCCCAGTTTGAGAGTAATACGGTAATTTGTATATTTCAAGACTTAGTTTTAAAAACATGACCTTAAAGGGTGAAAACTCGAAACAGCATCCGAACGGCCACGTGGGTGGCACCAACACCTCCCACGGGACCAACGTAACTCGTAGGAACTGACCCCGCAGCCGTGGGTCTCTCGGTTTGAAAATACGACCGTAATTTGCGTATTTTTACACTTAAGCAAAACATGGCGTTAGAGGGTGAAAACTCGAAACAGCCCCCGAACGGCCCCGTAGGTGGCACCAACACCTCCCACGGGACCAACGTAACTCGTAGGAACTGACGTCGCAGCCGCGGGTCTCCCGGTTTGAGAGTAATACGGTAATTTGCATATTTAAAGACTTAGGCTTAAAAACATGGCGTTAGGGGGTGAAAACTCGAAACAGCCCCCGAACGGCCCTGTGGGTGGCACCAACACCTCCCACGGGACCAACGTTACTCGTAGGAACTGACCCCGCAGCTGCGAGTCTCCCGGTTTGAGAGTAATATGGTAATTTGCATATTTCAAGACTTAGGCTTAAAAACATGACGTTAAAGGGTGAAAACTCGAAACAGCCCCCGAACGGCCCCGTGGGTGGCACCAACACCTCCCACGGGACCAACGTAACTCGTAGGAACTGACGCTACAGCCGCGGGACTCCCGGTTTGAGAGTATGACGGTAATTTGCTTATTTCTAGACTTAGGCTTAAAAACATGACGTTAGAGGGTGAAAACTCGAAACAGCCCCCGAACGTCCCCGTGGGTGGCACCAACACCTCCCCCGGGACCAACGTAACTCGTAGGAACTGACCTTGCAGCCGCGGGTCTCCCGGTTTGAGAATACGACCGTAATTTGCGTATTTCTACACTTAAGCAAAACATGGCGTTAGAGGGTGAAAACTCGAAACAGCCCCCGAACGGCCCCGTGGGTGGCACCAACACCTCCCACTGGACCAACATAACTCGTAGGAACTGACCCCGCAGTCGCGGGAGTCCCGGTTTGAGAGTAATACGGTAATTTGTATATTTCAAGACTTAGGCTTAAAAGCATGACCTTAAAGGGTGAAAACTCGAAACAGCACCCGAACGGCCACGTGGGTGGCACCAACACCTCCCACGGGACCAACGTAACTCGCAGGAACTGCCCCCGTAGCCGCGGTTCTCTCGGTTTGAGAATACGACCGTAATTTGCGTATTTTTACACTTAAGCAAAACATGGCGTTAGAGTGTGAAAACTCGAAACAGCCCCCGAACGGCCCCGTGGGTGGCACCAACACCTCCCACGGGACCAACGTAACTCGTAGGAACTGACCTCGCAGCTGCGGGTCTCCCGGTTTGAGAGTAATACAGTAATTTGCATATTTCAAGACTTAGGCTTAAAAACATGACGTTAAAGGGTGAAAACTCGAAACAGCCCCCGAACGGCCCCGTGGGTGGCACCAACACCTCCCACGGGACCAACGTAACTCGTAGGAACTGACCCCGCAGCCGCGGGACTCCCGGTTTGAGAGTACGACGGTAATTTGCTTATTTCTAGACTTAGGCTTAAAAACATGACGTTAGAGGGTGAAAACACGAAACAGCCCCCAAACGTCCCCGTGGGTGGCACCAACACCTCCCACGGGACCAACGTAACTCATAGGAACTGACCTCACAGCCGCGGGTCTCCCGGTTTGAGAATACGATCGTAATTTGCGTATTTCTACACTTAAGCAAAACATGGCGTTAGAGGGTGAAAACTCGAAACAGCCCCCGAACGGCCCAGTGGGTGGCACAAACACATCCCACTGGACCAACATAACTCATAGGAACTGACCTCACAGCCGCGGGTCTCCCGGTTTAAGAATACGATCGTAATTTGCGTATTTCTACACTTAAGCAAAACATGGCGTTAGAGGGTGAAAACTCGAAACAGCCCCCGAACGGCCCAGTGGGTGGCACAAACACATCCCACTGGACCAACATAACTCATAGGAACTGACCTCGCAGCCGCGGGAGTCCCGGTTTGAGAGTAATACGGTAATTTGTATATTTCAAGACTTAGGCTTAAAAACATGACGTTAAAGGGTGAAAACTCGAAACAGGACCCAAACGGCCACGTGGGTGGCACCAACACCCCCCACGGGACCAACGTAACTCGTAGGAACTGACCCCGCAGCCGCGGGTCTCTCATTTGAGAATACGACCGTAATTTGAGTATTTCTACACTTAAGCAAAACATGGCGTTAGAGGGTGAAAACTCGAAACAGCCCCCGAACGGCCCCGTGGGTGGCACCAACACCTCCCACGGGACCAACGCAACTCGTAGGAACTGACGTCGCAGCCGCGGGTCTCCCGGTTTGAGAGTAATACGGTAATTTGCATATTTAAAGACTTAGGCTTAAAAACATGACGTTAGAGGGTGAAAACTCGAAACAGCCCCCGAACGGCCCCGTGGGTGGAACTAACACCTCCCACGGGACCAATGTAACTCGTGGGAACTGACCTCGCAGTCGCGGGTCTCCCGGTTTGAGAGTAATACGGTAATTTGCATATTTAAAGACTTAGGCTTAAAAACATGACGTTAGAGGGTGAAAACTCGAAACAGCCCCCGAACGGCCCCGTGGGTGGCACCAACACCTCCCACGGGACCAACGTAACTCGTAGGAACAGACCTCGCAGCCGCGGGAGTCCCGGTTTGAGAGTAATACGGTAATTTTTATATTTCAAGACTTAGGCTTAAAAACATGACCTTAAAGGGTGAAAACTCGAAACAGCCCCCGAACGGCCACGTGGGTGGCACCAACACCTCCCACGGGACCAACGTAACTCGTAGGAACTGACCTCGCAGCCGCGGGTCTCCCGGTTTGAGAATACGACTGTAATTTGCGTATTTCTACACTTAAACAAAACATGGCGTTAGAGGGTGAAAACTCGAAACAGCACCCGAACGGCCCCGTGGGTGGCACCAACACCTCCCACGGTACCAACGTAACTCGTAGGAACTGACGTCGCAGCCGCGGGTCTCCCGGCTTTAGAGTAATACGGTAATTTGCATATTTAAAGACACAGGCTTAAAAACATGACGTTAGAGGTTGAAACCTCGAAACAGCCCCCAAACGGCCCCGTGGGTGGCACTAACACCTCCCACGGGACCAGCGTAACTCGTAGAAACTGACGTCGCAGCCGCGGGTCTCCCGGTTTGAGAGTAATACGGTAATTTGCATATTTAAAGACTTAGGCTTAAAAACATGACGTTAGAGGGTGAAAACTCGAAACAACCACCGAACGACCCCGTGGGTGGCACTAACACCTCCCACGGGACCAACGAAACTCGTGGGAACTAACCTCGCAGCCGCGGGTCTCCCGGTTTGAGAGTAATATGGTAATTTGCATATTTAATGACTTAGGTTTAAAATATGACGTTAGAGGGTGAAAACTCGAAACAGCCCCCGAATGGCCCCGTGGGTGGCACCAACACCTCCCACGGGACCAACATAACTCGTAGGAACTGACCCCGCAGCCGCGGGAGTCCCGGTTTGAGGGTAATAAGGTAATTTGTATATTTCAAGACTTAGGTTTAAAAACATGACCTTAAACGGTGAAAACTCGAAACAGCCCCCGAACGGCCCCGTGGGTGGCACCAACACCTCCCACGGGACCAACGTAACTCGTAGGAACTGACCTCGCAGGCGCGGGTCTCCCGGTTTGAGAATACGACCGTAATTTGCGTATTTCTACACATAAGAAAAACAAGGCGTTAGAGGGTGAAAACTCGAAACAGCACCCGAACGGCCCCGTGGGTGGCACCAACACCTCCCGCGGGACCAACGTAACTCGTAGGAACTGACGTCGCATCCGTGGGTCTCCCGGTTTTTAGAGTAATATGATAATTTGCATATTTAAAGACTTAGGCTTAAAAACATGACGTTAGAGGGTGAAAACTCGAAACAGCCCCCAAACGGCACCGTGGGTGGCATTAACACCTCCCAAGGGACCAACTTAACTCGTGGGAACTGACCTCGCAGCCGCGGGTCTCCCGGTTTGAGAGTAATACGGTAATTTGCATATTTAAAGACTTAGGCTTAAAAACATGATGTTAGAGGGTGAAAACTCGAAACAGCCCCCGAACGGCCCCGTGGGTGGCACCAACACCTCCCACGGGACCAACGTAACTCGTAGGAACTGACCCCGCAGCCGCGGGACTCCCGGTTTGAGAGTACGACGGTAATTTGCTTATTTCTAGACTTTGGTTTAAAAATATGACGTTTGAGGGTGAAAACTCGAAACAGCCCCCGAACGTCCCCGTTGGTGGCACCAACACCTCCCACGGGACCAACGTAACTAGTAGGAACTGACCTCGCAGCCGCGGGTCTCCCGGTTTGAGAATACGACCATAATTTGTATATTTTTACACTTAAGCAAAACATGGCGTTAGAGGGTGAAAACTCGAAAAAGCCCCCGAACGGCCCCGTGGGTGGCACCAACACCTCCACTGGACCAACATAACTCGTAGGAACTGACCCGGCAGCCGCGGGAGTCCCGGTTTGAGAGTAATACGGTAATTTGTATATTTCAAGACTTAGGCTTAAAAACATGACCTTAAACGGTGAAAACTCGAAACAGCCCCCGAACGGCCACGTGGGTGGCACCAACACCTCCCACGGGACCAACGTAACTCGTAGGAACTGACCCCGCAGTCCCGGGTCTCTCGGTTTGAGAATACGACCGTAATTTGCGTATTTCTACACTTAAGCAAAACATGGCGTTAGAGGGTGAAAACTCGAAACAGCCCCCGAACGGCCCCGTGGGTGGCACCAACACCTCCCACGGGACCAACGTAACTCGTAGGAACTGACGTCGCAGCTGCGGGTCTCCCGGTTCGAGAGTAATACGGTAATTTGCATATTTAAAGACTTAGGCTTAAAAACATGACGTTAGAGGGTGAAAACTCGAAACAGCCCCCGAACGGCCCCCGTGGGTGGCACTAACACCTCCCACGGGACCAACGAAACTCGTGGGAACTGACCCCGCAGCCGCGGGAGTCCCAGTTTGAGAGTAATACGGTAATTTGTATATTTCAAGACTTAGGCTTAAAAGCATGACCTTAAAGGGTGAAAACTCGAAACAGCCCCCGAACGGCCACGTGGGTGGCACCAACACCTCCCACGGGACAAACGTAACTCGCAGGAACTGCCCCCGCAGCCGCGGTTCTCTCGGTTTGAGAATACGACCGTAATTTGCGTATTTTTACACTTAAGCAAAACATGGCGTTAGAGTGTGAAAACTCGAAACAGCCCCCGAACGGCCCCGTGGGTGGCACCAACACCTCCCACGGGACCAACGTAACTCGTAGGAACTGACCCCGCAGCTGCGGGTCTCCCGGTTTGAGAGTAATACGGTAATTTGCATATTTCAAGACTTAGGCTTAAAAACATGACGTTAAAGGGTGAAAACTCGAAACAGCCCCCGAACGGCCCCGTGGGTGGCACCAACACCTCCCACGGGACCAACGTAACTCGTAGGAACTGACCCCGCAGCCGCGGGACTCCCGGTTTGAGAGTACGACGGTAATTTGCTTATTTCTAGACTTAGGCTTAAAAACATGACGTTAGAGGGTGAAAACACGAAACAGCCCCCAAACGTCCCCGTGGGTGGCACCAACACCTCCCACGGGACCAACGTAACTCATAGGAACTGACCTCGCAGCCGCGGGTCTCCCGGTTTGAGAATACGATCGTAATTTGCGTATTTCTACACTTAAGCAAAACATGGCGTTAGAGGGTGAAAACTCGAAACAGCCCCCGAACGGCCCCGTGGGTGGCACAAACACATCCCACTGGACCAACATAACTCGTAGGAACTGACCTCGCAGCCGCGGGAGTCCCGGTTTGAGAGTAATACGGTAATTTGTATATTTCAAGACTTAGGCTTAAAAACATGACGTTAAAGGGTGAAAACTCGAAACAGGCCCCAAACGGCCACGTGGGTGGCACCAACACCCCCCACGGGACCAACGTAACTCGTAGGAACTGACCCCGCAGCCGCGGGTCTCTCATTTGAGAATACGACCGTAATTTGAGTATTTCTACACTTAAGCAAAACATGGCGTTAGAGGGTGAAAACTCGAAACAGCCCCCGAACGGCCCCGTGGGTGGTACCAACACCTCCCACGGGACCAACGCAACTCGTAGGAACTGACGTCGCAGCCGCGGGTCTCCCGGTTTGAGAGTAATACGGTAATTTGCATATTTAAAGACTTAGGCTTAAAAACATGACGTTAGAGGGTGAAAACTCGAAACAGCCCCCGAACGGCCCCCTGGGTGGAACTAACACCTCCCACGGGACCAATGTAACTCGTGGGAACTGACCTCGCAGTCGCGGGTCTCCCGGTTTGAGAGTAATACGGTAATTTGCATATTTAAAGACTTAGGCTTAAAAACATGACGTTAGAGGGTGAAAACTCGAAACAGCCACCGAACGGCCCCGTGGGTGGCACCAACACCTCCCACGGGACCAACGTAACTCGTACGAACAGACCTCGCAGCCGCGGGAGTCCCGGTTTGAGAGTAATACGGTAATTTGTATATTTCAAGACTTAGGCTTAAAAACATGACCTTAAAGGGTGAAAACTCGAAACAGCCCCCGAACGGCCACGTGGGTGGCACCAACACCTCCCACGGGACCAACGTAACTCGTAGGAACTGACGTCGCATCCGTGGGTCTCCCGGTTTTTAGAGTAATATGATAATTTGCATATTTAAAGACTTAGGCTTAAAAACATGACGTTAGAGGGTGAAAACTCGAAACAGCCCCCAAACGGCCCCGTGGGTGGCATTAACACCTCCCACGGGACCAACTTAACTCGTGGGAACTGACCTCGCAGCCGCGGGTCTCCCGGTTTGAGAGTAATACGGTAATTTGCATATTTAAAGACTTAGTCTTAAAAACATGACGTTAGAGGGTGAAAACTCGAAACAGCCCCCGAACGGCCCCGTGGGTGGCACCAACACCTCCCACGGGACCAACGTAACTCTTAGGAACTGACCCCGCAGCCGCGGGAGTCCCGGTTTGAGAGTAATACGGTAATTTCTATATTTCAAGACTTAGGCTTAAAAACATGACCTTAAAGGGTGAAAACTCGAAACAGCCCCCGAACGGCCACGTGGGTGGCACCAACACCTCCCACGGGACCAGCGTAACTCGTAGGAACTGACCTCGCAGGCGCGGGTCTCTCGGTTTGAGAATACGACCGTAATTTGCGTATTTCTACACATAAGAAAAACAAGGCGTTAGAGGGTGAAAACTCGAAACAGCACCCGAACGGCCCCGTGGGTGGCACCAACACCTCCCGCGGGACCAACGTAACTCGTAGGAACTGACGTCGCATCCGTGGGTCTCCTGGTTTTTAGAGTAATATGATAATTTGCATATTTAAAGACTTAGGCTTAAAAACATGACGTTAGAGGGTGAAAACTCAAAACAGCCCCCAAACGGCCCCGTGGGTGGCATTAACACCTCCCACGGGACCAACTTAACTCGTGGGAACTGACCTCGCAGCCGCGGGTCTCCCGGTTTGAGAGTAATACGGTAATTTGCATATTTAAAGACTTAGGCTTAAAAACATGACGTTAGAGGGTGAAAACTAGAAACAGCCCCCGAACGGCCCCGTGGGTGGCACCAACACCTCCCACGGGACCAACGTAACTCGTAGGAACTGACCCCGCAGCCGCGGGACTCCCGGTTTGATAGTACGACGGTAATTTGCTTATTTCTAGACTTAGGCTTAAAAATATGACGTTTGAGGGTGAAAACTCGAAACAGCCCCCGAACGTCCCCGTTGGTGGCACCAACACCTCCCACGGGACCAACGTAACTCGTAGGAACTGACCTCGCAGCCGCGGGTCTCCCGGTTTGAGAATACGACCATAATTTGCATATTTCTACACTTAAGCAAAACATGGCGTTAGAGGGTGAAAACTCGAAAAAGCCCCCGAACGGCCCCGTGGGTGGCACCAACACCTCCACTGGACCAACATAACTCGTAGGAACTGACCCGGCAGCCGCGGGAGTCCCGGTTTGAGAGTAATACGGTAATTTGTATATTTCAAGACTTAGGCTTAAAAACATGACCTTAAACGGTGAAAACTCGAAACAGCCCCCGAACGGCCACGTGGGTGGCACCAACACCTCCCACGGGACCAACGTAACTCGTAGGAACTGACCCCGCAGTCCCGGGTCTCTCGGTTTGAGAATACGACCGTAATTTGCGTATTTCTACACTTAAGCAAAACATGGCGTTAAAGGGTGAAAACTCGAAACAGCCCCTGAACGGCCCCGTGGGTGGCACCAACACCTCCCACGGGACCAACGTAACTCGTAGGAACTGACGTCGCAGCTGCGGGTCTCCCGGTTCGAGAGTAATACGGTAATTTGCATATTTAAAGACTTCGGCTTAAAAACATGACGTTAGAGGGTGAAAACTCGAAATAGCCCCCGAACGGCCCCCGTGGGTGGCACTAACACCTCCCACGGGACCAATGTAACTCGTGGGAACTGACCTCGCAGTCGCGGGTCTCCCGGTTTGCAAGTAATACGGTAATTTGCATATTTAAAGACTTAGGCTTAAAAACATGACGTTAGAGGGTGAAAACTCAAAACAGCCCCCGAACGGCCCCGTGGGTGGCACCAACACCTCCCACGGGACCAACGCAACTCGTAGGAACTGACGTCGCAGCCGCGGGTCTCCCGGTTTGAGAGTAATACGGTAATTTGCATATTTAAAGACTTAGGCTTAAAAACATGACGTTAGAGGGTGAAAACTCGAAACAGCCCCCGAACGGCCCCGTGGGTGGAACTAACACCTCCCACGGGACCAACATAACTCGTAGGAACTGACCTCGCAGTCGCGGGTCTCCCGGTTTGCAAGTAATACGGTAATTTGCATATTTAAAGACTTAGGCTTAAAAACATGACGTTAGAGGGTGAAAACTCGAAACAGCCCCCGAACGGCCCCGTGGGTGGCACCAACACCTCCCACGGGACCAACATAACTCGTAGGAACTGACCTCGCAGCCGCGGGAGTCCCTGTTTGAGAGTAATACGGTAATTTGCATATTTCAAGACTTAGGCTTAAAACATGACGTTAAAGGGTGAAAACTCGAAACAGCCCCCGAACGGCCCCGTGGGTGGCACCAACACCTCCCACGGGACCAACGTAACTCGTAGGAACTGACCCCGCAGCCGCGGGACTCCCGGTTTGAGAGTATGACGGTAATTTGCTTATTTCTAGACTTAGGCTTAAAAACATGACGTTAGAGGGTGAAAACTCGAAACAGCCCCCGAACGTCCCCGTGGGTGGCACCAACACCTCCCCCGAGACCAACGTAACTCGTAGGAACTGACGTCACAGCCGCGGGTCTCCCGGTTTGAGAGTAATACGGTAATTTGCATATTTAAAGACTTAGGCTTAAAAACATGACGTTAGAGGGTGAAAACTCGAAACAGCCCCCGATCGACCCCGTGGGTGGCACTAACACCTCCCACGGGACCAACGAAACTCGTGGGAACTGACCTCGCAGCCGCGGGTCTCCCGGTTTGAGAGTAATATGGTAATTTGCATATTTAATGACTTAGGCTTAAAATATGACGTTAGAGGGTGAAAACTCGAAACAGCCCCCGAACGGCCCCGTGGGTGGCACCAACACCTCCCACGGGACCAACGTAACTCGTAGGAACTGACCCCGCAGCCGCGGGAGTCCCGGTTTGAGAGTAATACGGTAATTTGTATATTTCAAGACTTAGGCTTAAAAACATGACCTTAAAGGGTGAAAACTCGAAACAGCCCCCGAACGGCCACGTGGGTGGCACCAACACCTCCCACGGGACCAACGTAACTCGTAGGAGCTGACCCCGTAGCCGCGGGAGTCCCGGTTTGAGAGTAATACGGTAATTTGTATATTTCAAGACTTAGGCTTAAAAACATGACCTTAAAGGGTGAAAACTCGAAACATCCCCCGAACGGCCACGTGGGTGGCACCAACACCTCCCACGGGACCAACGTAACTCGTAGGAACTGACCTTGCAGCCGCGGGTCTCCCGGTTTGAGAATACGACCGTAATTTGCGTATTTCTACACTTAAGCAAAACATGGCGTTAGAGGGTGAAAACTCGAAACAGCCCCCGAACGGCCCCGTGGGTGGCACCAACACCTCCCACTGGACCAACATAACTCGTAGGAACTGACCCCGCAGCCGCGGGAGTCCCGATTTGAGAGTAATACGGTAATTTTTATATTTCAAGACTTAGGCTTAAAAACATGACCTTAAAGGGTGAAAACTCGAAACAAGCCCCGAACGGCCACGTGGGTGGCACCAACACCTCCCACGGGACCAACGTAACTCGTAGGAACTGCCCCCGCAGCCGCGGGTCTCTCGGTTTGAGAATACGACCGTAATTTGCGTATTTCTACACTTAAGCAAAACATGGCGTTAGAGTGTGAAAACTCGAAACAGCCCCCGAACGGCCCCGTGGGTGGCACCAACACCTCCCACGGGACCAACGTAACTCGTAGGAACTGACCCCGCAGCTGCGGGTCTCCCGGTTTGAGAGTAATACGGTAATTTGCATATTTCAAGACTTAGGCTTAAAAACATGACGTTAAAGGGTGAAAACTCGAAACAGCCCCCGAACGACCCCGTGGGTGGCACCAACACCTCCCACGGAACCAACGTAACTCGTAGGAACTGACCCCGCAGCCGCGGGACTCCCGGTTTGAGAGTACGACGTTAATTTGCTTATTTCTAGACTTAGTCTTAAAAACATGACGTTAGAGGGAGAAAACACGAAACAACCCCCAAACGTCCCCGTGGGTGGCACCAACACCTCCCACGGGACCAACGTAACTCGTAGGAACTGACCTCGCAGCCGCGGCTCTCCCGGTTTGAGAATACGATCGTAATTTGCGTATTTCTACACTTAAGCAAAACATGGCGTTAGAGGGTGAAAACTCGAAACAGCCCCCGAACGGCCCCGTGGGTGGCACAAACACCTCCCACTGGACCAACATAACTCGTAGGAACTGACCTCGCAGCCGCGGGAGTCCCTGTTTGAGAGTAATACGGTAATTTGTATATTTTAAGACTTAAGTTTCAAAACATGACGTTAAAGGGTGAAAACTCGAAACATGCCCCAAACGGCCACGTGGGTGGCACCAACACCCCCCACGGGACCAACGTAACTCGTAGGAACTGACCCCGTAGCCGCGGGTCTCTCATTTGAGAATACGACCGTAATTTGAGTATTTCTACACTTAAGCAAAACATGGTGTTAGAGGGTGAAAACTCAAAACAGCCCCCGAACGGCCCCGTGGGTGGCACCAACACCTCCCACGGGACCAACGCAACTCGTAGGAACTGACGTCGCAGCCGCGGGTCTCCCGGTTTGAGAGTAATACGGTAATTTGCATATTTAAAGACTTATGCTTAAAAACATGACGTTAGAGGGTGAAAACTCGAAACAGCCCCCGAACGGCCCCGTGGGTGGCACCAACACCTCCCACGGGACCAACGTAACTCGTAGGAACTGACCTCGCAGCCGCGGGACTCCCGGTTTGAGAGTACGACGGTAATTTACTTATTTCTAGACTTAGGCTTAAAAACATGACGTTAGAGGGTGAAAACACGAAACAGCCCCCGAACGGCCCCGTGGGTGGCACAAACACCTCCCACTGGACCAACATAACTCGTAGGAACTGACCTCGCAGCCGCGGGAGTCCCTGTTTGAGAGTAATACGGTAATTTGTATATTTCAAGACTTAGGCTTAAAAACATGACGTTAAAGGGTGAAAACTCGAAACAGGCCCCAAACGGCCACGTGGGTGGCACCAACACCCCCCACGGGACCAACGTAACTCGTAGGAACTGACCCCGTAGCCGCGGGTCTCTCATTTGAGAATACGACCGTAATTTGAGTATTTCTACACTTAAGCAAAACATGGCGTTAGAGGGTGAAAACTCAAAACAGCCCCCGAACGGCCCCGTGGGTGGCACCAACACCTCCCACGGGACCAACGCAACTCGTAGGAACTGACGTCGCAGCCGCGGGTCTCCCGGTTTGAGAGTAATACGGTAATTTGCATATTTAAAGACTTATGCTTAAAAACATGACGTTAGAGGGTGAAAACTCGAAACAGCCCCCGAACGGCCCCGTGGGTGGAACTAACACCTCCCACGGGACCAATGTAACTCGTGGGAACTGACCTCGCAGTCGCGAGTCTCCCGGTTTGCAAGTAATACGGTAATTTGCATATTTAAAGACTTATGCTTAAAAACATGACTTTAGAGGGTGAAAACTCGAAACAGCCCCCGAACGGCCCCGTGGGTGGAACTAACACCTCCCACGGGACCAATGTAACTCGTGGGAACTGACCTCGCAGTCGCGAGTCTCCCGGTTTGCAAGTAATACGGTAATTTGCATATTTAAAGACTTAGGCTTAAAAACATGACGTTAGAGGGTGAAAACTCAAAACAGCCCCCGAACGGCCCCGTGGGTGGCACCAACACCTCCCACGGGACCAACGCAACTCGTAGGAACTGACGTCGCAGCCGCGGGTCTCCCGGTTTGAGAGTAATACGGTAATTTGCATATTTAAAGACTTATGCTTAAAAACATGACGTTAGAGGGTGAAAACTCGAAACAGCCCCCGAACGGCCCCGTGGGTGGAACTAACACCTCCCACGGGACCAATGTAACTCGTGGGAACTGACCTCGCAGTCGCGGGTCTCCCGGTTTGCAAGTAATACGGTAATTTGCATATTTAATGACTTAGGCTAAAAACATGACGTTAGAGGGTGAAAACTCGAAACAGCCCCCGAACGGCCCCGTGGGTGGCACCAACACCTCCCACGGGACCAACATAACTCGTAGGAACTGACCTCGCAGCCGCGGGAGTCCCTGTTTAAGAGTAATACGGTAATTTGCATATTTCAAGACTTAGGCTTAAAACATGACGTTAAAGGGTGAAAACTCGAAACAGCCCCCGAACGGCCCCGTGGGTGGCACCAACACCTCCCACGGGACCAACGTAACTCGTAGGAACTGACCCCGCAGCCGCGGGACTCCCGGTTTGAGAGTATGACGGTAATTTGCTTATTTCTAGACTTAGGCTTAAAAACATGACGTTAGAGGGTGAAAACTCGAAACAGCCCCCGAACGTCCCCGTGGGTGGTACCAACACCTCCCCCGAGACCAACGTAACTCGTAGGAACTGACGTCACAGCCGCGGGTCTCCCGGTTTGAGAGTAATACGGTAATTTGCATATTTAAAGACTTAGGCTTAAAAACATGACGTTAGAGGGTGAAAACTCGAAACAGCCCCCGATCGACCCCGTGGGTGGCACTAACACCTCCCACGGGACCAACGAAACTCGTGGGAACTGACCTCGCAGCCGCGGGTCTCCCGGTTTGAGAGTAATATGGTAATTTGCATATTTAATGACTTAGGCTTAAAATATGACGTTAGAGGGTGAAAACTCGAAACAGCCCCCGAACGGCCCCATGGGTGGCACCAACACCTCCCACGGGACCAACGTAACTCGTAGGAACTGACCCCGCAGCCGCGGGAGTCCCGGTTTGAGAGTAATACGGTAATTTGTATATTTCAAGACTTAGGCTTAAAAACATGACCTTAAAGGGTGAAAACTCGAAACAGCCCCCGAACGGCCACGTGGGTGGCACCAACACCTCCCACGGGACCAACGTAACTCGTAGGAACTGACCCCGTAGCCGCGGGAGTCCCGGTTTGAGAGTAATACGGTAATTTGTATATTTCAAGACTTAGGCTTAAAAACATGACCTTAAAGGGTGAAAACTCGAAACATCCCCCGAACGGCCACGTGGGTGGCACCAACACCTCCCACGGGACCAACGTAACTCGTAGGAACTGACCTTGCAGCCGCGGGTCTCCCGGTTTGAGAATACGACCGTAATTTGCGTATTTCTACACTTAAGCAAAACATGGCGTTAGAGGGTGAAAACTCGAAACAGCCCTCGAACGGCCCCGTGGGTGGCACCAACACCTCCCACTGGACCAACATAACTCGTAGGAACTGACCCCGCAGCCGCGGGAGTCCCGGTTTGAGAGTAATACGGTAATTTTTATATTTCAAGACTTAGGCTTAAAAACATGACCTTAAAGGGTGAAAACTCGAAACAACCCCCGAACGGCCACGTGGGTGGCACCAACACCTCCCACGGGACCAACGTAACTCGTAGAAACTGCCCCCGCAGCCGCGGGTCTCTCGGTTTGAGAATACGACCGTAATTTGCGTATTTCTACACTTAAGCAAAACATGGCGTTAGAGTGTGAAAACTCGAAACAGCCCCCGAACGGCCCCGTGGGTGGCACCAACACCTCCCACGGGACCAACGTAACTCGTAGGAACTGACCCCGCAGCTGCGGGTCTCCCGGTTTGAGAGTAATACGGTAATTTGCATATTTCAAGACTTAGGCTTAAAAACATGACGTTAAAGGGTAAAACTCGAAACAGCCCCCGAACGACCCCGTGGGTGGCACCAACACCTCCCACGGAACCAACGTAACTCGTAGGAACTGAC
Organism: Sambucus nigra; assembly: GCA_949130495.1. NCBI lineage: Eukaryota > Viridiplantae > Streptophyta > Magnoliopsida > Dipsacales > Adoxaceae > Sambucus > Sambucus nigra. The sequence continues at coordinate 351,442,691 of OX422221.1, forward strand.
CCCGCAGCCGCGGGACTCCCGGTTTGAGAGTACGACGGTAATTTGCTTATTTCTAGACTTAGGCTTAAAAACATGACGTTAGAGGGTGAAAACACGAAACAACCCCCAAACGTCCCCGTGGGTGGCACCAACACCTCCCACGGGACCAACGTAACTCGTAAGAACTGACCTCGCAGCCGCGGCTCTCCCGGTTTGAGAATACGATCGTAATTTGCGTATTTCTACACTTAAGCAAAACATGGCGTTAGAGGGTGAAAACTCGAAACAGCCCCCGAACGGCCCCGTGGGTGGCACAAACACCTCCCACTGGACCAACATAACTCGTAGGAACTGACCTCGCAGCCGCGGGAGTCCCTGTTTGAGAGTAATACGGTAATTTGTATATTTTAAGACTTAAGCTTCAAAACATGACGTTAAAGGGTGAAAACTCGAAACAGGCCCCAAACGGCCACGTGGGTGGCACCAACACCCCCCACGGGACCAACGTAACTCGTAGGAACTGACCCCGTAGCCGCGGGTCTCTCATTTGAGAATACGACCGTAATTTGAGTATTTCTACACTTAAGCAAAACATGGTGTTAGAGGGTGAAAACTCAAAACAGCCCCCGAACGGCCCCGTGGGTGGCACCAACACCTCCCACGGGACCAACGCAACTCGTAGGAACTGACGTCGCAGCCGCGGGTCTCCCGGTTTGAGAGTAATACGGTAATTTGCATATTTAAAGACTTATGCTTAAAAACATGACGTTAGAGGGTGAAAACTCGAAACAGCCCCCGAACGGCCCCGTGGGTGGCACCAACACCTCCCACGGGACCAACGTAACTCGTAGGAACTGACCTCGCAGCCGCGGGACTCCCGGTTTGAGAGTACGACGGTAATTTGCTTATTTCTAGACTTAGGCTTAAAAACATGACGTTAGAGGGTGAAAACACGAAACAGCCCCCGAACGGCCCCGTGGGTGGCACAAACACCTCCCACTGGACCAACATAACTCGTAGGAACTGACCTCGCAGCCGCGGGAGTCCCTGTTTGAGAGTAATACGGTAATTTGTATATTTCAAGACTTAGGCTTAAAAACATGACGTTAAAGGGTGAAAACTCGAAACAGGCCCCAAACGGCCACGTGGGTGGCACCAACACCCCCCACGGGACCAACGTAACTCGTAGGAACTGACCCCGTAGCCGCGGGTCTCTCATTTGAGAATACGACCGTAATTTGAGTATTTCTACACTTAAGCAAAACATGGCGTTAGAGGGTGAAAACTCAAAACAGCCCCCGAACGGCCCCGTGGGTGGCACCAACACCTCCCACGGGACCAACGCAACTCGTAGGAACTGACGTCGCAGCCGCGGGTCTCCCGGTTTGAGAGTAATACGGTAATTTGCATATTTAAAGACTTATGCTTAAAAACATGACGTTAGAGGGTGAAAACTCGAAACAGCCCCCGAACGGCCCCGTGGGTGGAACTAACACCTCCCACGGGACCAATGTAACTCGTGGGAACTGACCTCGCAGTCGCGAGTCTCCCGGTTTGCAAGTAATACGGTAATTTGCATATTTAAAGACTTAGGCTTAAAAACATGACGTTAGAGGGTGAAAACTCGAAACAGCCCCCGAACGGCCCCGTGGGTGGCACCAACACCTCCCACGGGACCAACATAACTCGTAGGAACTGACCTCGCAGCCGCGGGAGTCCCTGTTTGAGAGTAATACGGTAATTTGCATATTTCAAGACTTAGGCTTAAAACATGACGTTAAAGGGTGAAAACTCGAAACAGCCCCCGAACGGCCCCGTGGGTGGCACCAACACCTCCCACGGGACCAACGTAACTCGTAGGAACTGACCCCGCAGCCGCGGGACTCCCGGTTTGAGAGTATGACGGTAATTTGCTTATTTCTAGACTTAGGCTTAAAAGCATGACGTTAGAGGGTGAAAACTCGAAACAGCCCCCGAACGTCCCCGTGGGTGGCACCAACACCTCCCCCGGGACCAACGTAACTCGTAGGAACTGACGTCACAACCGCGGGTCTCCCGGTTTGAGAGTAATACGGTAATTTGCATATTTAAAGACTTAGGCTTAAAAACATGACGTTAGAGGGTGAAAACTCGAAACAGCCCCCGAACGACCCCGTGGGTGGCACTAACACCTCCCACGGGACCAACGAAACTCGTGGGAACTGACCTCGCAGCCGCGGGTCTCCCGGTTTGAGAGTAATATGGTAATTTGCATATTTAATGACTTAGGCTTAAAATATGATGTTAGAGGGTGAAAACTCAAAATAGCCCCCGAACGGCCCCGTGGGTGGCACCAACACCTCCCACGGGACCAACGTAACTCGTAGGAACTGACCCCGCAGCCGCGGGAGTCCCGGTTTGAGAGTAATACGGTAATTTGTATATTTCAAGACTTAGGCTTAAAAACATGACCTTAAAGGGTGAAAACTCGAAACAGCCCCCGAACGGCCACGTGGGTGGCACCAACACCTCCCACGGGACCAACGTAACTCGTGGGAACTGACCCCGTAGCCGCGGGAGTCCCGGTTTGAGAGTAATACGGTAATTTGTATATTTCAAGACTTAGGCTTAAAAACATGACCTTAAAGGGTGAAAACTCGAAACATCCCCCGAACGGCCACGTGGGTGGCACCAACACCTCCCAAGGGACCAACGTAACTCGTAGGAACTGACCTTGCAGCCGCGGGTCTCCCGGTTTGAGAATACGACCGTAATTTGCGTATTTCTACACTTAAGCAAAACATGGCGTTAGAGGGTGAAAACTCGAAACAGCCCCCGAACGGCCCCGTGGGTGGCACCAACACCTCCCACTGGACCAACATAACTCGTAGGAACTGACCCCGCAGCCGCGGGAGTCCCGGTTTGAGAGTAATACGGTAATTTGTATATTTCAAGACTTAGGCTTAGAAACATGACCTTAAAGGGTGAAAACTCGAAACAACCCCCGAACGGCCACGTGGGTGGCACCAACACCTCCCACGGGACCAACGTAACTCGTAGGAACTGCCCCCGCAGCTGCGGGTCTCCCGGTTTGAGAGTAATACGGTAATTTGCATATTTCAAGACTTAGGCTTAAAAACATGACGTTAAAGGGTGAAAACTCGAAACAGCCCCCGAACGACCCCGTGGGTGGCACCAACACCTCCCACGGGACCAACGTAACTCGTAGGAACTGACCCCGCAGCCGCGGGACTCCCGGTTTGAGAGTACGACGGTAATTTGCTTATTTCTAGACTTAGGCTTAAAAACATGACGTTAGAGGGTGAAAACACGAAACAACCCCCAAACGTCCCCGTGGGTGGCACCAACACCTCCCACGGGACCAACGTAACTCGTAGGAACTGACCTCGCAGCCGCGGCTCTCCCGGTTTGAGAATACGATCGTAATTTGCGTATTTCTACACTTAAGCAAAACATGGCGTTAGAGGGTGAAAACTCGAAACAGCCCCCGAACGGCCCCGTGGGTGGCACAAACAGCTCCCACTGGACCAACATAACTCGTAGGAACTGACCTCGCAGCCGCGGGAGTCCCTGTTTGAGAGTAATACGGTAATTTGTATATTTCAAGACTTAAGCTTAAAAACATGACGTTAAAGGGTGAAAACTCGAAACAGGCCCCAAACGGCCACGTGGGTGGCACCAACACCCCCCACGGGACCAACGTAACTCGTAGGAACTGACCCCGTAGCCGCGGGTCTCTCATTTGAGAATACGACCGTAATTTGAGTATTCACTACACCAAAAACAGGATTCTGGCACAGTTCAAAACCGTGCCAGATCAAATCTGGCACGGTTTTGAACTGTGCCAGAATCAGGTGTTCCAAAATGGGAATTTTTTTCTGGCACGGTTTAAAAGTGTGCCAGAATCAGTCAAACCGGAACACTTCTGGCACACTTTTAAACCGTGCCAGAATTTGATATTTCTGGCACACTTTTGGCACAGTTTTTAACTGTGCCAGATTCTTCAAAATAAGAACATTTCTGGCACACTTTTAAACCGTGCCAGAATTTGATATTTCTGGCACACTTTTGGCACAGTTTTTAACTGTGCCAGATTCAGCATAATTTAAAAAAAATTAGCACAGTTTAAAACCGTGCCAAAATATGATACATTTTTGCCACGGTTTTGAACTGTGCCAAAATTTTTTTAATTTAAAAAAAAAATATTTGAAAGCACAAAATTCACAAATTAATAATATTGCGCGTTATTAATAAACTAATGTACATACAAACTTCAAAATATTACAAGTCTTTAACTGTTCGCATGCCAAAAAAAATTGGGCAGAGTTTCCTCTATTTTCTGGACATTCCAAAACCTGTTAATACAAAACCTGCCTAACATAAAGCCCACACGGCCACAAAATATAACAATTAACTTACAAAAGCCCTCATGGCCATAAAAGTCAATAATAAAACAACAAAAGACCGTACGGTCATGACACAAAAAAATGGATTCATTAATAAACCCCTTGTTGTAAACCATTGAGTTCTTTGTGTATTCCACGCGAATAAAAGCCAACGATAAACTGTTATCCTGCAAAAAAAATAGAATACAAAAAAGATACGATATTAGTAACCCAATAATTTATAAAAAAAAATACTCAAAACAAAAAAATTACATATATGAATGGAAATTAACATCATACTCACAAACCGGGAGACCCGGGACTACGCGGTCAGTTCCTACAAGTTACATTGGTCCCGTGCGAGGTGTCCGTGCCTCCTACGGGGTCGTTTGGAGGGTGGTTTGGGTTTTCACCCATTAACGGCGTGTTTTTAAGTTTAAGTGCTGATTTTTGCAAATTATCGTCATATTCACAAACCGGGAGACCCGGGACTACGCGGTCAGTTCCTACAAGTTACATTGGTCCCGTGCGAGGTGTTCGTGCCCACTACGGGGTCGTTTGGGGGGTGGTTTGGGTATTCACCCATTGACGGCATGTTTTTAACTAAGTGTGATTTTTGCAAATTATCCGGATATTCACAAACCGGGAGACCCGGGACTACGCGGTCAGTTCCTACAAGTTACATTGGTCCCGTGCGAGGTGTTCATGCCCCCTACGGGGTCGTTTGGGGGGTGGTTTGGGTTTTCACCCATTAACGGCTTGTTTTTAAGTTTAAGTGTTGATTTTTGCAAATTATCGTCATATTCACAAACCGGGAGACCCGGGACTACGCGGTCGGTTCCTACAAGTTACATTGGTCCCGTGCGAGTTGTTCGTGCCTCCTACGGGGTCGTTTGGGGGGTGGTTTGGGTTTTCACCCATTAACGGCTTGTTTTTAAGTTTAAGTGTTGATTTTTGCAAATTATCGTCATACTCACAAACCGGGAGACCCGGGACTACGCGGTCAGTTCCTACAAGTTACATTGGTCCCGTGCGAGGTGTTCGTGCCTCCTACGGGGTCGTTTGGGGGGTGGTTTGGGTTTTCACCCATTAACGGCTTGTTTTTAAGTTTAAGTGTTGATTTTTGCAAATTATCGTCATATTCACAAACCGGGAGAACCGGGACTACGCGGTCAGTTCCTACAAGTTACATTGGTCCCGTGCGAGGTGTTCGTGCCCCCTACGGGGTCGTTTGGGGGGTGGTTTGGGTATTCACCCATTGACGGCATGTTTTTAACTAAGTGCTGATTTTTGCAAATTATCGTCATATTCACAAACCGGGAGACCCGGGACTACGCGGTCAGTTCCTACAAGTTACATTGGTCCCGTGCGAGGTGTTCGTGCCCCCTACGGGGTCGTTTGGGAGGTGGTTTGGGTTTTCACCCATTAACGGCTTGTTTTTAAGTTTAGTGCTGATTTTTGCAAATTATCGTCATATTCACAAACCGGGAGACCCGGGACTACGCGGTCAGTTCCTACAAGTTACATTGGTCCCGTGCGAGGTGTTCGTGCCCCCTACGGGGTCGTTTGGGGGGTGGTTTGGGTTTTCATCCTTTAACGGCATGTTTTTAAGTTTAAGTGCTGATTTTTGCAAATTATCGTCATATTCACAAACCGGGAGACCCGGGACTACGCGATCAGTTCCTACAAGTTACATTGGTCCCGTGCGAGGTGTTCGTGCCCCCTACGGGGTCGTTTGGGGGGTGGTTTGGGTTTTCACCCATTAACGGCTTGTTTTTAAGTTTAAGTGTTGATTTTTGCAAATTATCGTCATATTCACAAACCGGGAGAACCGGGACTACGCGGTCAGTTCCTACAAGTTACATTGGTCCCGTGCGAGGTGTTCGTGCCCCCTACGGGGTCGTTTGGGGGGTGGTTTAAGTATTCACCCATTGACGGCATGTTTTTAACTAAGTGTTGATTTTTGCAAATTATCGTCATATTCACAAACCGGGAGAACCGGGACTACGCGGTCAGTTCCTACAAGTTACATTGGTCCCGTGCGAGGTGTTCGTGCCCCCTACGGGGTCGTTTGGAGGGTGGTTTGGGTATTCACCCATTGACGGCATGTTTTTAACTAAGTGCTGATTTTTGCAAATTATCGTCATATTCACAAACCGGGAGACCCGGGACTACGCTGTCAGTTCCTACAAGTTACATTGGTCCCGTGCGAGGTGTTCGTGCCCCCTACGGGGTCGTTTGGGGGGTGGTTTGGGTTTTCACCCATTAACGGCTTGTTTTTAAGTTTAAGTGTTGATTTTTGCAAATTATCGTCATATTCACAAACCGGGAGACCCGGGACTACGCGGTCAGTTCCTACAAGTTACATTGGTCCCGTGCGAGGTGTTCGTGCCCCCTACGGGGTCGTTTGGGGGGTGGTTTGGGTTTTCACCCATTAACGGCTTGTTTTTAAGTTTAGTGCTGATTTTTGCAAATTATCGTCATATTCACAAACCGGGAGACCCGGGACTACGCGGTCAGTTCCTACAAGTTACATTGGTCCCGTGCGAGGTGTTCGTGCCCCCTACGGGGTCGTTTGGGGGGTGGTTTGGGTTTTCACCCATTAACGGCTTGTTTTTAAGTTTAAGTGTTGATTTTTGCAAATTATCATCATATTCACAAACCGGGAGACCCGGGACTACGCGGTCAGTTCCTACAAGTTACATTGGTCCCGTGCGAGGTGTTCGTGCCCCCTACGGGGTCGTTTGGGGGGTGGTTTGGGTTTTCACCCATTAACGGCTTGTTTTTAAGTTTAAGTGTTGATTTTTGCAAATTATCGTCATATTCACAAACCGGGAGACCCGGGACTACGCGGTCAGTTCCTACAAGTTACATTGGTCCCGTGCGAGGTGTTCGTGCCCCCTACGGGGTCGTTTGGGGGGTGGTTTGGGTTTTCACCCATTAACGGCTTGTTTTTAAGTTTAAGTGCTGATTTTTAAGTTTGAGGTGTTCGTGCCCCCTAAGTGCTGAGTTTTCACCCTTTAATAACATGAGGGAGACCATCAACATTGATTTTTATAGTGCCTGAAGGACATAATTATCTGGTAATAATTAACTTGGGCTTTTTTACTTTCACTTTGAGATGAAATGTATCAACTAAGGACACATGGTTTTGATTTACTCGATTAACAAAAAGAGTGGAACTGGCTTTAGATGAAATTAAGTCTATCACTTTTTTTATTATATCAGCAGCACACATAGGAACACCTTCAAATAAGCTATTACATCTAGCATTCTAAATCTCCAATAAAATCACCATAGGAAAACTTTATAAATAAATTTGATGTAGTCCTTATTGGACTTGAAAAACCACCGAGAGATAAGCATAGATAGAATACACTTTAAGCAAGGAAAAATCTCTACCTGAGCAGAAAAATGAGCATATATGTGTGTGTTTGTGTATGCGTGTGTGAGTGGGGAAGGGGGGGGGGCAGGGGCAGGGGACGGGGCAGGGCAACTGCATATATATGCATATGCAGCATATGCATATATATGCACTGCATATATATGCATATGCAGCATATGCATATATGTGTGTGTTTGTGTGTGCGTGTGTGAGTGGGGAAGGGGGGGAGGGGGGGGGGGAGGGGCAGGGGACGGGGCAGGGCCAGGAGACGGGGCAGGCAGGGGACGGGGCAGGGGCAGGGCCAGGGGCAGAGCCAGGGGACGGGGCAGGGGACGGGGCAGGGGCAGGGCCAGGGGACGGGGCAGGCAGGGGACGGGGCAGGGGCAGGGGACGGGGCATCCAATCTCTTGTTAATTTAATCCCAAGCCGTGGACCAAAATCAAATGAATTTGGATTTCCACCCTACGGGAGACCCAAATAAGTCAAGCGCCAAGGCTCCACCCCGGAACTTGCTATACTAACCAAGTCCTCAATCTTTTGGTGTTGTGGCAGGATTCAAATACCCGTAAATATCTACGGCGCCATATAAAGGGGGGGGGGGGAAGGGGCAGGGGACGGGGCAGAGGCAGGGCCAGGGGCAGGGCAACTGCATATATATGCATATGCAGCATATGCATATATATGCACTGCATATATATGCATATGCAGCATATGCATATATGTGTGTGTTTGTGTGTGCGTGTGTGAGTGGGGAAGGGGAAGGGGCAGGGGACAGTACATACCTGCCCATTTTACCGTGACCAAAAACCAGAAGTTTGTATTTTTTTTATGTGTTAGTATATATATTCTGTGTGTTTGTGAGGATAGAGAAGGTATGAGGGAGTGAGGGAGAAGAGATGGTATAAGGAGAGGGAAAATTGTTGCAGTATTGGGAGGGGGGTTGACTTGACTGGGATTTTGTTATTGGGAAGACCAACTGACATCATGTGTTATTCCTGTGGAATATTGTTCATTGACCTGACACACACACAGAATTGGAAGAGTATTGACGATTTGGTAGTTAGTTGGTGTGTACTGTTATTAATACCAAAGTTAATATTTCAAGTCATTTTTAATAGGCCGGTGATATTTCCATTCCAAAATATTTTTTAAAACAGTACAATACAAAAAATCATTTTTTCTACCATCAAACATCACAACCGTGAAAGACCCTACCACGGCTCAAATTTCAATACCCAAAATTTCAAAACTTAAAATCTAACCCTTCATCTCCCAATCGTGAAAGACCCTACCACGGCTCAAATTCTTCAAAACCAAACTTTGGTTTTTCAATCCAGCCTTGTTTCTATACTACACATTGTGTTTGACAAAGTTTGTGGGGTTGTTTTCTGCATTTTTTACAGCATAAGACGAACAAGAATGACCGTGCATAAGACCAACAAGAGAGAGAGGGGGAAAGGGGGGGGGGGGGAAGGGGCAGGGCAACTGCATATATATGCATATGCAGCATATGCATATATATGCACTGCATATATATGCATATGCAGCATATGCATATATGTGTGTGTTTGTGTGTGCGTGTGTGAGTGGGGAAGGGGGGGGGGGGAGGGGCAGGGGACGGGGCAGGGCAACTGCATATATATGCAGCATATGCATATATATGCACTGCATATATATGCATATGCAGCATATGCATATATGTGTGTGTTTGATTAGTACACCTTACCTCTTTAACGATTGATTACACATGTTATATATAATAGCTTGCCCGTGCTTCCCGCTCAATAATGATAAATAAATAACTGGTTTTCCTAGTTGATTGCATAACGATTATAGAAACAACATAACTCAATTCAGTAGATGGTGGAGCAGGATTATAGAAGCATGAATTAGGAATATAAGTAGAGATTTTGCAGATTTGTACCTTAGAGGGAAGTACTTCGAAGCAAGTCATTCGTCGGTGTCACCAATGGGAGGACAAAGGTCGTCGAGCCAATACATAATTCCATTTTTACCAACATCTTCCAAGTTCTCGCAATGAGCTTGTTTTCCACCCCAAACTGGATACTCGGGCACTTTGATGTCATCGAGTAAAACTCGCACTTCATTCTTTCTCAACTTATGGAAGTGAACGGTCGAGACGGCTCCTGGTTGCGTTTTCCTCCCATAACCAACAAGTTCACGTGTGTGGGATAGTATTTTGCATTCAATTAGCGAGGTGAAATTTGGAACCTCGAATGCAGGGGAGGAACGAGAACACGAAGGAGTTACAGTGCCTATAGTAGGTAACTCCTGAACGTTGTGTCCAACACATGAAAATTTTCCGGTTTTGAAGTCGGTAATGAATTCATCTAGTGAGGATTTTATCCCATCTATGTCACTCCTAAGGTGATCAACATGATCCTTCCAATTTCCGGTGTCCTCTTTCACCTCCTCAAGCATTTCTCTAGCAAATGCCGACCCTAATATAGAGGTTCTCGAAATTGTGGACCCAACACAACGTACACGTCCTCGCGTATCTTTTCCGAAAACCTCAAAAATAGGCCCGGCATCCAAGGTCTCCTCCTGACCACTCGCTTTGTATACATCCAGAAGCATTTGAATTTGGTCCTGTATAAAAATATATTAACATTAGGTTTGATGATACGATACTTTGTTTAAACAAAACGAACATTAAAAAATTTAAATTACCGCAAATATTTTATCATGAGGGGCATAACCACCTCCTTTGATTATATGAGTTGCCAACCACAATTCAGCACGAGTGGGTGCACGCCCATGCTCCTTTCTCCAATTCTCTGAAGCTCGGGCATAACCATGACGACCTGTATTATGAGTTGTCTTTCTCACACAATTTAGTTTAGTCTCTTTGTTCTTTCTTCGCAAAGCCCTTTGAACCTCTAAAACTTCATTATTGCAAAACACCTCCCAGTCCTCAGATTTGACATTTCGTGGCACTTTCTCCTTCCACTTTCCAATATCACCATCCTTCAAATTAACCCTTAGCTTGGACTTGAACTTTTTCCAAGCATCGTTCGCTTTTTTCATAAAAATTTGCTTCTGACTTTCGCGCACATCTGGGAACTCTTTCTACAGGGACATGAATGTTTAACATTCGAACTATTACTACGCACATAATGAAGAAACTGTAACACCCCATCTCTATATGTATCGGTCTCGATATTTTTCTCATTTATCCATTCTTTGTTGATTCCCGACGACATCCTGATAAGTTTAAAGAGCACACATTATAATATAAACGCTTACTGTAAATATATTTAAGTTTATTCAAGTGTAAATATGTATATATTTGAGCTCCTATATTTCCTCCATCTCCTCTACAGGGTAAGGGTCCTATCCCATTCGAAAATGCATATTTTGTATTGTTCATAATGTCTCATGCCATGTCCTAATCTAGAAAATTTCGCCAGCATCTCCCTACAGTTCTTCAAGTGCACAACTTAAATTGGGAGTGTTCATGTGTTACTTAAGTTTTTCAACCAAGAAAACACAAAACACTACATCAATCTAGTATGCACCCAAAGAACATAAAGAGATGCCACCGAATTTTTCAAAATAGGACATGCATAATCATTATGTACAATACAAACTTTTGCATTTCCAAACTGTCCAAAAATGGGACAATTCAAGAGTTCTCACCACAGTCATAGTGAGACCTCTTGAACGGGTCTAAGGTTTTTCTACATGTGTAACATCATTATTGAATGTTTAGTATTAATGTCTACTTACTATTTAAATAGTTTTTTTTGTTTTTTCTTAAATTTTCAACACATAATCTCATTTATCCATTTAATTAGTGGGGTGTCTACTTTTCAATTTGTTATTTTTACATTATTATTGAATATTTAGCACTTAAATTTTCTTAAAACTACGTAACATTTACAAATCAGATCAAATATACATTTTTGTTAAAGGGGTAAGAACATAAAAACCCATGATTTATTTTTTTTTCATTATCAACATTCAATTTGCACCAAAAACTCACACATTAAAAAAAAAATATATATGTATATATGTATATATAAAACCCTAAAAATCAGATGAGAATCAAATCAAGCATATCATAAACTCTAGGATCAAATCTGAAATCTAACTTAGGTTAAAAAAAATACAATGCTTTAAAGAAATTACCTGATTGGGATGAGTGCAGTGACCAGAGAAAGAGAGAATGGGCGGGAGAGAGAGTGTCGGCAGTAGAGATGCTGACCTAGGGCAGTGTCAGCAGCAGCCGCCGAGAGAGAGAGACCGCCGCGAGAGAGAGAGAGAGACCGCCGCGAGAGAGAGACAGCCGCGAGAGAGAGACCGCCGCGAGAGAGAGAGAGAGACCGCCGCGAGAGAGAGACAGCCGCGAGAGAGAGAGAGAGACCGCCGCGAGAGAGAGAGGAGAGGCAGGAGAGAGCATAGGCTAGAGAGAGGCGGGAATCGTGAGCGGGAACAAGAGAAAGAGGGAGTGTAATGTTTTTTTTTTGGGTATTATATATTTTAGTAAGTGTACTCAATTTTGGCACACTTTAAAACAGTGCCAAATTTTGGCACTGTTTTAAAGTGTGCCAAATCTCTATAAAACCGTGCCAAAATCTGGCACAGTTTTAAACTGTGCCAGATTTTTAATATCAGGGTGTGCCAAAATGCTGTTTTTGGTGTAGTGATTTCTACACTTAAGCAAAACATGGCGTTAGAGGGTGAAAACTCAAAACAGCCCCCGAACGGCCCCGTGGGTGGCACCAACACCTCCCACGGGACCAACGCAACTCGTAGGAACTGACGTCGCAGCCGCGGGTCTCCCGGTTTGAGAGTAATACGGTAATTTGCATATTTAAAGACTTATGCTTAAAAACATGACGTTAGAGGGTGAAAACTCGAAACAGCCCCCGAACGGCCCCGTGGGTGGAACTAACACCTCCCACGGGACCAATGTAACTCGTGGGAACTGACCTCGCAGTCGCGGGTCTCCCGGTTTGCGAGTAATACGGTAATTTGCATATTTAAAGACTTAGGCTTAAAAACATGACGTTAGAGGGTGAAAACTCGAAACAGCCCCCGAACGGCCCCGTGGGTGGCACCAACACCTCCCACGGGACCAACGTAACTCGTAGGAACTGACCTCGCAGCCGCGGGAGTCCCGGTTTGAGAGTAATACGGTAATTTGTATATTTCAAGACTTAGGCTTAAAAACATGACCTTAAAGGGTGAAAACTCGAAACAGCCCCTGAACGGCCACGTGGGTGGCACCAACACCTCCCACGGGACCAACGTAACTCGTAGGAACTGACCTCGTAGCCGCGGGTCTCCCGGTTTGAGAATACGACTGTAATTTGCGTATTTCTACACTTAAGCAAAACATGGCGTTAGAGGGTGAAAGCTCGAAACAGCACCCGAACGGCCCCGTGGGTGGCACCAACACCTCCCACGGGACCAACGTAACTCGTAGGAACTGACCCCGCAGCCGCGGGAGTCCCGGTTTGAGAGTAATACGGTAATTTGTATATTTCAAGACTTAGGCTTAAAAACATGACCTTAAAGGGTGAAAACTCGAAACATCCCCCGAACGGCAACGTGGGTGGCACCAACACCTCCCACGGGACCAACGTAACTCGTAGGAACTGACCTTGCAGCCGCGGGTCTCCCGGTTTGAGAATACGACCGTAATTTGCGTATTTCTACACTTAAGCAAAACATCGCATTAGAGGGTGAAAACTCGAAACAGCCCCTGAACGGCCCCATGGGTGGCACCAACACCTCCCACTGGACTAACATAACTCGTAGGAACTGACCCCGCAGCCGCGGGAGTCCCGGTTTGAGAGTAATACGGTAGTTTGTATATTTCAAGACTTAGGCTTAAAAACATGAACTTAAAGGGTGAAAACTCGAAACAGCCCCCGAACGGCCACGTGGGTGGCACCAACACCTCCCACGGGACCAACGTAACTCGTAGGAACTGCCCCCGCAGCCGCGAGTCTCTCGGTTTGAGAATACGACCGTAATTTGCGTATTTCTACACTTAAGCAAAACATGGCGTTAGAGTGTGAGAACTCGAAATAGCCCCCGAACGGCCCCGTGGGTGGCACCAACACCTCCCACGGGACCAACGTAACTCGTAGGAACTGACCCCGCAGCTGCGGGTCTCTCGGTTTGAGAGTAATACGGTAATTTGCATATTTCAAGACTTAGGCTTAAAAACATGACGTTAAAAGGTGAAAACTCGAAACAGCCCCCGAACGACCCCGTGGGTGGCACCAACACCTCCCACGGGACCAACGTAACTCATAGGAACTGACCCCGCAGCCGCGGGACTCCCGGTTTGAGAGTACGACGGTAATTTGCTTATTTCTAGACTTAGGCTTAAAAACATGACGTTAGAGGGTGAAAAAACGAAACAACCCCCAAACGTCCCCGTGGGTGGCACCAACACCTCCCACGGGACCAACGTAACTCGTAGGAACTGACCTTGCAGCCGCGGGTCTCCCGGTTTGAGAATACGATCGTAATTTGCATATTTCTACACTTAAGCAAAACATGGCGTTAGATGGTGAAAACTCAAAACAGCCCCCGAACGTCCCCGTGGGTGGCACTAACACCTCCCACGGGACCAACGAAACTCGTGGGAACTGACCTCGCAGCCGCGGGTCTCCCGGTTTCAGAGTAATATGGTAATTTGCATATTTAATGACTTAGGCTTAAAATATGACGTTAGAGGGTGAAAACTCGAAACAGCCCCGAACGGCCCCGTGGGTGGCACCAACACCTCCCATGGGACCAACGTAACTCGTAGGAACTGACCCCGCAGCCGCGGGAGTCCCGGTTTGAGAGTAATAAGATAATTTGTATATTTCAAGACTTAGGCTTAAAAACATGACCTTAAAGGGTGAAAACTCGAAACAGCCCCCGAACGGCCACGTGGGTGGCACCAACACCTCCCACGGGACCAACGTAACTCGTAGGAACTGACCTCGCAGCCGCGGGTCTCCCGGTTTGAGAATACGACCGTAATTTGCGTATTTCTACACTTAAGAAAAATAAGGCGTTAGAGGGTTAAAACTCGAAACAGCACCCGAACGGCCCCGTGGGTGGCACCAACACCTCACGCGGGACCAACGTAACTCGTAGGAACTGACGTCGCATCCGCGGGTCTCCCGGTTTTAAGAGTAATATGATAATTTGCATATTTAAAGACTTAGGCTTAAAAACATGACGTTAGAGGGTGAAAACTCGAAACAGCCCCCAAACGGCCCCGTGGGTGGCACTAACACCTCCCACGGGACCAACGTAACTCGTGGGAACTGACCTCGCAGCCGCGGGTCTCCCGGTTTGAGAGTAATACGGTAATTTGCATATTTAAAGACTTAGGCTTAAAAACATGACGTTAGAGGGTGAAAACTCGAAACAGCCCCTGAACGGCCCCGTGGGTGGCACCAACACCTCCCATGGGACCAACGTAACTCATAGGAACTGACCCCGCAGCCGCGGGACTCCCGGTTTGAGAGTACGACGGTAATTTGCTTATTTCTAGACTTAGGCTTAAAAATATGACGTTTGAGGGTGAAAACTCGAAACAGCCCCCGAACGTCCCCGTTGGTGGCACCAACACCTCCCACGGGACCAACGAAACTCGTAGGAACTGACCTCGCAGCCGCGGGTCTCCCGGTTTGAGAATACGACCATAATTTGCATATTTCTACACTTAAGCAAAACATGGCGTTAGAGGGTGAAAACTCGAAAAAGCCCCTGAACGGCCCCGTGGGTGGCACCAACACCTCCACTGGACCAACATAACTCGTAGGAACTGTCCCGGCAGCCGCGTGAGTCCCGGTTTGAGAGTAATACGGTAATTTGTATATTTCAAGACTTAGGCTTAAAAACATGACCTTAAAGGGTGAAAACTTGAAACAGCCCCCGAACGGCCCCGTGGGTGGCACCAACACCTCCCACGGGACCAACGTAACTCGTAGGAACTGACCCCGCAGCCGCGGGACTCCCGGTTTGAGAGTACGACGGTAATTTGTTTATTTCTAGACTTAGGCTTAAAAATATGACGTTTGAGGGTGAAAACTCGAAACAGCCCCCGAACGTCCCCGTTGGTGGAACCAATACCTCCCACGGGACCAACGTAACTCGTAGGAACTGACCTCGCAGCCGCGGGTCTCCCGGTTTGAGAATACGATCGTAATTTGCGTATTTCTACACTTAAGCAAAACATGGCGTTAGAGGGTGAAAACTCGAAACAGCCCCCGAACGGCCCCGTGGGTGGCACAAACACCTCCCACTGGACCAACATAACTCGTAGGAACTGACCTCGCAGCCGCGGGAGTCCCGGTTTGAGAGTAATACGGTAATTTGTATATTTCAAGACTTAGGCTTAAAAACATGACGTTAAAGGGTGAAAACTCGAAACAGGCCCCAAACGGCCACGTGGGTGGCACCAACACCCCCCACGGGACCAACGTAACTCGTAGGAACTGACCCCGCAGCCGCGGGTCTCTCATTTGAGAATACGACCGTAATTTGAGTATTTCTACACTTAAGCAAAACATGGCGTTAGAGGGTGAAAACTCGAAACAGCCCACGAACGGCCCCGTGGGTGGCACCAACACCCCCCACGGGACCAACGCAACTCGTAGGAACTGACGTCGCAGCCGCGGCTCTCCCGGTTTGAGAGTAATACGGTAATTTGCATATTTAAAGACTTATGCTTAAAAACATGACGTTAGAGGGTGAAAACTCGAAACAGCCCCCGAACGGTCCCGTGGGTGGAACTAACACCTCCCACGGGACCAATGTAACTCATGGGAACTGACCTCGCAGTCGCGGGTCTCCCGATTTGAGAGTAATACGGTAATTTGCATATTTAAAGACTTAGGCTTAAAAACATGACGTTAGAGGGTGAAAACTCGAAACAGCTCCCGAACGGCCCCGTGGGTGGCACCAACACCTCCCACGGGACCAACGTAACTCGTAGGAACTGACCTTGCAGCCGCGGGAGTCCCGGTTTGAGAGTAATACGGTAATTTTTATATTTCAAGACTTAGGCTTAAAAACATGACCTTAAAGGGTGAAAACTCGAAACAGCCCCCGAACGGCCACGTGGGTGGCACCAACACCTCCCACGGGACCAACGTAACTCGTAGGAACTGACCCCGTATCCGCGGGTCTCCCGGTTTGAGAATACGACTGTAATTTGCGTATTTCTACACTTAAGTAAAACAGGGCGTTAGAGGGTGAAAACTCGAAACAGCACCCGAACGGCCCCGTGGGTGGCACCAACACCTCCCACGGTACCAACGTAACTCGTAGGAACTGACGTCGCAGCCGCGGGTCTCCCGGCTTGAGAGTAATACGGTAATTTGCATATTTAAAGACAGAGGCTTAAAAACATGACGTTAGAGGTTGAAAACTCGAAACAGCCCCCAAACGGCCCCGTGGGTGGCACTAACACCTCCCACGAGACCAGCGTAACTCATAGGAACTGACGTCGCAGCCTCGGGTCTCCCGGTTTGAGAGTAATACGGTAATTTGCATATTTAAAGACTTAGGCTTAAAAACATGACGTTAGAGGGTGAAAACTCGAAACAGCCCCCGAACGACCCAGTGGGTGGCACTAACACCTCCCACGGGACCAACAAAACTCGTGGGAACTGACCTCGCAGCCGCGGGTCTCCCGATTTGAGAGTAATATGGTAATTTTCATATTTAATCACTTAGGCTTAAAATATGACGTTAGAGGGTGAAAACTCGAAACAGCCCCCGAACGGCCCCGTGGGTGGCACCAACACCTCCCATGGGACCAACGTAACTCGTAGGAACTGACCCCGCAGCCGCGGGAGTCCCGGTTTGAGAGTAATACGATAATTTGAATATTTCAAGACTTAGGCTTAAAAACATGACCTTAAAGGGTGAAAACTCGAAACAGCCCCCGAACGGCCACGTGGGTGGCACCAACACCTCCCACGGGACCAACGTAACTCGTAGGAACTGACCTCGCAGCCGCGGGTCTCCCGGTTTGAGAATACGACCGTAATTTGCGTATTTCTACACTTAAGAAAAACAAGGCGTTAGAGGGTGAAAACTCGAAACAGCACCCGAACGGCCCCGTGGGTGGCACCAACACCTCCCGCGGGACCAACGTAACTCGTAGGAACTGACGTCGCATCCGCGGGTCTCCTGGTTTTTAGAGTAATATGATAATTTGCATATTTAAATACTTAGGCTTAAAAACATGACGTTAGAGGGTGAAAACTCAAAACAGCCCCCAAACGGCCCCGTGGGTGGCACTAACACCTCCCACGGGACCAACGTAACTCGTGGGAACTGACCTCGCAGCCGCGGGTCTCCCGGTTTGAGAGTAATACGGTAATTTGCATATTTAAAGACTTAGGCTTAAAAACATGACGTTAGAGGGTGAAAACTCGAAACAGCCCCTGAACGGCCCCGTGGGTGGCACCAACACCTCCCACGGGACCAACGTAACTCGTAGGAACTGACCCCGCAGCCGCGGGACTCCCGGTTTGAGAGTACGACGGTAATTTGCTTATTTCTAGACTTAGGCTTAAAAATATGACGTTTGAGGGTGAAAACTCGAAACAGCCCCCGAACGTCCCCGTTGGTGGCACCAACACCTCCCACGGGACCAACGTAACTCGTAGGAACTGACCTCGCAGCCGCGGGTCTCCCGGTTTGAGAATACGACCATAATTTGCATATTTCTACACTTAAGCAAAACATGGCGTTAGAGGGTGAAAACTCGAAAAAGCCCCCGAACGGCCCCGTGGGTGGCACCAACACCTCCACTGGACCAACATAACTCGTGGGAACTGACCTCGCAGTCGCGGGTCTCCCGGTTTGAGAGTAATACGGTAATTTGCATATTTAAAGACTTAGGCTTAAAAACATGACGTTAGAGGGTGAAAACTCGAAACAGCCCCCGAACGGCCCCGTGGGTGGCACCAACACCTCCCACGGGACCAACGTAACTCGTAGGAACTGACCCCGCAGCCGCGGGTCTCTCATTTGAGAATACGACCATAATTTGAGTATTTCTACACTTAAGCAAAACATGGCGTTAGAGGGTGAAAACTCGAAACAGCCCACGAACGGCCCCGTGGGTGGCACCAACACCTCCCACGGGACCAACGCAACTCGTAGGAACTGACGTCGCAGCCGCGGCTCTCCCGGTTTGAGAGTAATACGGTAATTTGCATATTTAAAGACGTATGCTTAAAAACATGACGTTAGAGGGTGAAAACTCGAAACAGCCCCCGAACGGTCCCGTGGGTGGAACTAACACCTCCCACGGGACCAATGTAACTCATGGGAACTGACCTCGCAGTCGCGGGTCTCCCGATTTGAGAGTAATACGGTAATTTGCATATTTAAAGACTTAGGCTTAAAAACATGACGTTAGAGGGTGAAAACTCGAAACATCCCCCGAACGGCCCCGTGGGTGGCACCAACACCTCCCACGGGACCAACGTAACTCGTAGGAACTGACCTTGCAGCCGCGGGAGTCCCGGTTTGAGAGTAATACGGTAATTTGTATATTTCAAGACTTAGGCTTAAAAACATGACCTTAAAGGGTGAAAACTCGAAACAGCCCCCGAACGGCCACGTGGGTGGCACCAACACCTCCCACGGGACCAACGTAACTCGTAGGAACTGACCCCGTATCCCCGGGTCTCCCGGTTTGAGAATACGACTGTAATTTGCGTATTTCTACACTTAAGTAAAACAGGGCGTTAGAGGGTGAAAACTCGAAACAGCACCCGAACGGCCCCGTGGGTGGCACCAACACCTCCCACGGTACCAACGTAACTCGTAGGAACTGACGTCGCAGCCGCGGGTCTCCCGGCTTGAGAGTAATACGGTAATTTGCATATTTAAAGACAGAGGCTTAAAAACATGACGTTAGAGGTTGAAAACTCGAAACAGCCCCCAAACGGCCCCGTGGGTGGCACTAACACCTCCCACGGGACCAGCGTAACTCATAGGAACTGACGTCGCAGCCGCGGGTCTCCCGGTTTGAGAGTAATACGGTAATTTGCATATTTAAAGACTTAGGCTTAAAAACATGACGTTAGAGGGTGAAAACTCGAAACAGCCCCCGAACGACCCAGTGGGTGGCACTAACACCTCCCAGGGACCAACGAAACTCGTGGGAACTGACCTCGCAGCCGCGGGTCTCCCGGTTTGAGAGTAATATGGTAATTTTCATATTTAATGACTTAGGCTTAAAATATGACGTTAGAGGGTGAAAACTCGAAACAGCCCCCGAACGGCCCCGTGGGTGGCACCAACACCTCCCATGGGACCAACGTAACTCGTAGGAACTGACCCCGCAGCCGCGGGAGTCCCGGTTTGAGAGTAATACGATAATTTGAATATTTCAAGACTTAGGCTTAAAAACATGACCTTAAAGGGTGAAAACTTGAAACAGCCCCCGAACGGCCACGTGGGTGGCACCAACACCTCCCACGGGACCAACGTAACTCGTAGGAACTGACCTCGCAGCCGCGGGTCTCCCGGTTTGAGAATACGACCGTAATTTGCGTATTTCTACACTTAAGAAAAATAAGGCGTTAGAGGGTGAAAACTCGAAACAGCACCCGAACGGCCCCGTGGGTGGCACCAACACCTCCCGCGGGACCAACGTAACTCGTAGGAACTGACGTCGCATCCGCGGGTCTCCTGGTTTTTAGAGTAATATGATAATTTGCATATTTAAATACTTAGGCTTAAAAACATGACGTTAGAGGGTGAAAACTCAAAACAGCCCCCAAACGGCCCCGTGGGTGGCACTAACACCTCCCACGGGACCAACGTAACTCGTGGGAACTGACCTCGCAGCCGCGGGTCTCCCGGTTTGAGAGTAATACGGTAATTTGCATATTTAAAGACTTAGGCTTAAAAACATGACGTTAGAGGGTGAAAACTCGAAACAGCCCCTGAACGGCCCCGTGGGTGGCACCAACACCTCCCACGGGACCAACGTAACTCGTAGGAACTGACCCCGCAGCCGCGGGACTCCCGGTTTGAGAGTACGACGGTAATTTGCTTATTTCTAGACTTAGGCTTAAAAATATGACGTTTGAGGGTGAAAACTCGAAACAGCCCCCGAACGTCCCCGTTGGTGGCACCAACACCTCCCACGGGACCAACGTAACTCGTAGGAACTGACCTCGCAGCCGCGGGTCTCCCGGTTTGAGAATACGACCATAATTTGCATATTTCTACACTTAAGCAAAACATGGCGTTAGAGGGTGAAAACTCGAAAAAGCCCCCGAACGGCCCCGTGGGTGGCACCAACACCTCCACTGGACCAACATAACTCGTGGGAACTGACCTCGCAGTCGCGGGTCTCCCGGTTTGAGAGTAATACGGTAATTTGCATATTTAAAGACTTAGGCTTAAAAACATGACGTTAGAGGGTGAAAACTCGAAACAGCCCCCGAACGGCCCCGTGGGTGGCACCAACACCTCCCACGGGACCAACGTAACTCGTAGGAACTGACCCCGCAGCCGCGGGTCTCTCATTTGAGAATACGACCGTAATTTGAGTATTTCTACACTTAAGCAAAACATGGCGTTAGAGGGTGAAAACTCGAAACAGCCCACGAACGGCCCCGTGGGTGGCACCAACACCTCCCACGGGACCAACGCAACTCGTAGGAACTGACGTCGCAGCCGCGGCTCTCCCGGTTTGAGAGTAATACGGTAATTTGCATATTTAAAGACTTATGCTTAAAAACATGACGTTAGAGGGTGAAAACTCGAAACAGCCCCCGAACGGTCCCGTGGGTGGAACTAACACCTCCCACGGGACCAATGTAACTCATGGGAACTGACCTCGCAGTCGCGGGTCTCCCGATTTGAGAGTAATACGGTAATTTGCATATTTAAAGACTTAGGCTTAAAAACATAACGTTAGAGGGTGAAATCTCGAAACAGCCCCCGAACGGCCCCGTGGGTGGCACCAACACCTCCCACGGGACCAACGTAACTCGTAGGAACTGACCTTGCAGCCGCGGGAGTCCCGGTTTGAGAGTAATACGGTAATTTGTATATTTCAAGACTTAGGCTTAAAACATGACCTTAAAGGGTGAAAACTCGAAACAGCCCCCGAACGGCCACGTGGGTGGCACAACACCTCCCACGGGACCAACGTAACTCGTAGGAACTGACCCCGTATCCGCGGGTCTCCCGGTTTGAGAATACGACTGTAATTTGCGTATTTCTACACTTAAGTAAAACAGGGCGTTAGAGGGTGAAAACTCGAAACAGCACCCGAACGGCCCCGTGGGTGGCACCAACACCTCCCACGGTACCAACGTAACTCGTAGGAACTGACGTCGCAGCCGCGGGTCTCCCCGGCTTGAGAGTAATACGGTAATTTGCATATTTAAAGGCAGAGGCTTAAAAACATGACGTTAGAGGTTGAAAACTCGAAACAGCCCCCAAACGGCCCGTGGGTGGCACTAACACCTCCCACGGGACCAGCGTAACTCATAGGAACTGACGTCGCAGCCGCGGCGGGTCTCCCGGTTTGAGAGTAATACGGTAATTTGCATATTTAAAGACTTAGGCTTAAAAACATGACGTTAGAGGGTGAAAACTCGAAACAGCCCACCGAACGACCCAGTGGGTGGCACTAACACCTCCCACGGGACCAACGAAACTCGTGGGAACTGACCTCGCAGCCGCGGTCTCCCGGTTTGAGAGTAATATGGTAATTTTCATATTTAATGACTTAGGCTTAAAATATGACGTTAGAGGGTGAAAACTCGAAGCAGCCCCCGAACGGCCCCGTGGGTGGCACCAACACCTCCCATGGGAC
The DNA here is from genome assembly GCA_949130495.1 of Sambucus nigra. Taxonomy (NCBI): domain Eukaryota; kingdom Viridiplantae; phylum Streptophyta; class Magnoliopsida; order Dipsacales; family Adoxaceae; genus Sambucus; species Sambucus nigra. The sequence goes on from OX422221.1 coordinate 351,465,285, forward strand.
CAACGTAACTCGTAGGAACTGACCCCGCAGCCGCGGGAGTCCCGGTTTGAGAGTAATACGATAATTTGAATATTTCAAGACTTAGGCTTAAAAACATGACCTTAAAGGGTGAAAACTCGAAACAGCCCCCGAACGGCCACGTGGGTGGCACCAACACCTCCCACGGGACCAACGTAACTCGTAGGAACTGACCTCGCAGCCGCGGGTCTCCCGGTTTGAGAATACGACCGTAATTTGCGTATTTCTACACTTAAGAAAAACAAGGCGTTAGAGGGTGAAAACTCGAAACAGCACCCGAACGGCCCCGTGGGTGGCACCAACACCTCCCGCGGGACCAACGTAACTCGTAGGAACTGACGTCGCATCCGCGGGTCTCCTGGTTTTTAGAGTAATATGATAATTTGCATATTTAAATACTTAGGCTTAAAAACATGACGTTAGAGGGTGAAAACTCGAAACAGCCCCCAAACGCCCCGTGGGTGGCACTAACACCTCCCACGGGACCAACGTAACTCGTGGGAACTGACCTCGCAGCCGTGGGTCTCCCGGTTTGAGAGTAATACGGTAATTTGCATATTTAAAGACTTAGGCTTAAAAACATGACGTTAGAGGGTGAAAACTCGAAACAGCCCCTGAACGGCCCCGTGGGTGGCACCAACACCTCCCACGGGACCACGTAACTCGTAGGAACTGACCCCGCAGCCGCGGGACTCCCGGTTTGAGAGGTACGACGGTAATTTGCTTATTTCTAGACTTAGGCTTAAAAATATGACGTTTGAGGGTGAAAACTCGAAACAGCCCCCGAACGTCCCCGTTGGTGGCACCAACACCTCCCACGGGACCAACGTAACTCGTAGGAACTGACCTCGCAGCCGCGGGTCTCCCGGTTTGAGAATACGACCATAATTTGCGTATTTCTACACTTAAGAAAAATAAGGCGTTAGAGGGTGAAAACTCGAAACAGCACCCGAACGGCCCCGTGGGTGGCACCAACACCTCCCGCGGGACCAACGTAACTCGTAGGAACTGACGTCGCATCCGCGGGTCTCCTGGTTTTTAGAGTAATATGATAATTTGCATATTTAAATACTTAGGCTTAAAAACATGACGTTAGAGGGTGAAAACTCAAAACAGCCCCCAAACGGCCCCGTGGGTGGCACTAACACCTCCCACGGGACCAACGTAACTCGTGGGAACTGACCTCGCAGCCGCGGGTCTCCCGGTTTGAGAGTAATACGGTAATTTGCATATTTAAAGACTTAGGCTTAAAAACATGACGTTAGAGGGTGAAAACTCGAAACAGCCCCTGAACGGCCCCGTGGGTGGCACCAACACCTCCCACGGGACCAACGTAACTCGTAGGAACTGACCCCGCAGCCGCGGGACTCCCGGTTTGAGAGTACGACGGTAATTTGCTTATTTCTAGACTTAGGCTTAAAAATATGACGTTTGAGGGTGAAAACTCGAAACAGCCCCCGAACGTCCCCGTTGGTGGCACCAACACCTCCCACGGGACCAACGTAACTCGTAGGAACTGACCTCGCAGCCGCGGGTCTCCCGGTTTGAGAATACGACCATAATTTGCATATTTCTACACTTAAGCAAAACATGGCGTTAGAGGGTGAAAACTCGAAAAAGCCCCCGAACGGCCCCGTGGGTGGCACCAACACCTCCACTGGACCAACATAACTCGTGGGAACTGACCTCGCAGTCGCGGGTCTCCCGGTTTGAGAGTAATACGGTAATTTGCATATTTAAAGACTTAGGCTTAAAAACATGACGTTAGAGGGTGAAAACTCGAAACAGCCCCCGAACGGCCCCGTGGGTGGCACCAACACCTCCCACGGGACCAACGTAACTCGTAGGAACTGACCCCGCAGCCGCGGGTCTCTCATTTGAGAATACGACCGTAATTTGAGTATTTCTACACTTAAGCAAAACATGGCGTTAGAGGGTGAAAACTCGAAACAGCCCACGAACGGCCCCGTGGGTGGCACCAACACCTCCCACGGGACCAACGCAACTCGTAGGAACTGACGTCGTAGCCGCGGCTCTCCCGGTTTGAGAGTAATACGGTAATTTGCATATTTAAAGACTTATGCTTAAAAACATGACGTTAGAGGGTGAAAACTCGAAACAGCCCCCGAACGGTCCCGTGGGTGGAACTAACACCTCCCACGGGACCAATGTAACTCATGGGAACTGACCTCGCAGTCGCGGGTCTCCCGATTTGAGAGTAATACGGTAATTTGCATATTTAAAGACTTAGGCTTAAAAACATAACGTTAGAGGGTGAAATCTCGAAACAGCCCCCGAACGGCCCCGTGGGTGGCACCAACACCTCCCACGGGACCAACGTAACTCGTAGGAACTGACCTTGCAGCCGCGGGAGTCCCGGTTTGAGAGTAATACGGTAATTTGTATATTTTAAGACTTAGGCTTAAAAACATGACCTTAAAGGGTGAAAACTCGAAACAGCCCCCGAACGGCCACGTGGGTGGCACCAACACCTCCCACGGGACCAACGTAACTCGTAGGAACTGACCCCGTATCCGCGGGTCTCCCGGTTTGAGAATACGACTGTAATTTGCGTATTTCTACACTTAAGTAAAACAGGGCGTTAGAGGGTGAAAACTCGAAACAGCACCCGAACGGCCCCGTGGGTGGCACCAACACCTCCCACGGTACCAACGTAACTCGTAGGAACTGACGTCGCAGCCGCGGGTCTCCCGGCTTGAGAGTAATACGGTAATTTGCATATTTAAAGGCAGAGGCTTAAAAACATGACGTTAGAGGTTGAAAACTCGAAACAGCCCCCAAACGGCCCCGTGGGTGGCACTAACACCTCCCACGGGACCAGCGTAACTCATAGGAACTGACGTCGCAGCCGCGGCGGGTCTCCCGGTTTGAGAGTAATACGGTAATTTGCATATTTAAAGACTTAGGCTTACTTAGGCTTAAAAACATGACGTTAGAGGGTGAAAACTCGAAACAGCCCCCGAACGACCCAGTGGGTGGCACTAACACCTCCCACGGGACCAACGAAACTCGTGGGAACTGACCTCGCAGCCGCGGGTCTCCCGGTTTGAGAGTAATATGGTAATTTTCATATTTAATGACTTAGGCTTAAAATATGACGTTAGAGGGTGAAAACTCGAAACAGCCCCCGAACGGCCCCGTGGGTGGCACCAACACCTCCCATGGGACCAACGTAACTCGTAGGAACTGACCCCGCAGCCGCGGGAGTCCCGGTTTGAGAGTAATACGATAATTTGAATATTTCAAGACTTAGGCTTAAAAACATGACCTTAAAGGGTGAAAACTCGAAACAGCCCCCGAACGGCCACGTGGGTGGCACCAACACCTCCCACGGGACCAACGTAACTCGTAGGAACTGACCTCGCAGCCGCGGGTCTCCCGGTTTGAGAATACGACCGTAATTTGCGTATTTCTACACTTAAGAAAAACAAGGCGTTAGAGGGTGAAAACTCGAAACAGCACCCGAACGGCCCCGTGGGTGGCACCAACACCTCCCGCGGGACCAACGTAACTCGTAGGAACTGACGTCGCATCCGCGGGTCTCCTGGTTTTTAGAGTAATATGATAATTTGCATATTTAAATACTTAGGCTTAAAAACATGACGTTAGAGGGTGAAAACTCGAAACAGCCCCCAAACGGCCCCGTGGGTGGCACTAACACCTCCCACGGGACCAACGTAACTCGTGGGAACTGACCTCGCAGCCGCGGGTCTCCCGGTTTGAGAGTAATACGGTAATTTGCATATTTAAAGACTTAGGCTTAAAAACATGACGTTAGAGGGTGAAAACTCGAAACAGCCCCTGAACGGCCCCGTGGGTGGCACCAACACCTCCCACGGGACCAACGTAACTCGTAGGAACTGACCCCGCAGCCGCGGGACTCCCGGTTTGAGAGTACGACGGTAATTTGCTTATTTCTAGACTTAGGCTTAAAAATATGACGTTTGAGGGTGAAAACTCGAAACAGCCCCCGAACGTCCCCGTTGGTGGCACCAACACCTCCCACGGGACCAACGTAACTCGTAGGAACTGACCTCGCAGCCGCGGGTCTCCCGGTTTGAGAATACGACCATAATTTGCATATTTCTACACTTAAGCAAAACATGGCGTTAGAGGGTGAAAACTCGAAAAAGCCCCCGAACGGCCCCGTGGGTGGCACCAACACCTCCACTGGACCAACATAACTCGTGGGAACTGACCTCGCAGTCGCGGGTCTCCCGGTTTGAGAGTAATACGGTAATTTGCATATTTAAAGACTTAGGCTTAAAAACATGACGTTAGAGGGTGAAAACTCGAAACAGCCCCCGAACGGCCCCGTGGGTGGCACCAACACCTCCCACGGGACCAACGTAACTCGTAGGAACTGACCCCGCAGCCGCGGGTCTCTCATTTGAGAATACGACCGTAATTTGAGTATTTCTACACTTAAGCAAAACATGGCGTTAGAGGGTGAAAACTCGAAACAGCCCACGAACGGCCCCGTGGGTGGCACCAACACCTCCCACGGGACCAACGCAACTCGTAGGAACTGACGTCGCAGCCGCGGCTCTCCCGGTTTGAGAGTAATACGGTAATTTGCATATTTAAAGACTTATGCTTAAAAACATGATGTTAGAGGGTGAAAACTCGAAACAGCCCCCGAACGGTCCCGTGGGTGGAACTAACACCTCCCACGGGACCAATGTAACTCATGGGAACTGACCTCGCAGTCGCGGGTCTCCCGATTTGAGAGTAATACGGTAATTTGCATATTTAAAGACTTAGGCTTAAAGACATGACGTTAGAGGGTGAAAACTCGAAACAGCCCCCGAACGGCCCCGTGGGTGGCACCAACACCTCCCACGGGACCAACGTAACTCGTAGGAACTGACCTTGCAGCCGCGGGAGTCCCGGTTTGAGAGTAATACGGTAATTTGTATATTTCAAGACTTAGGCTTAAAAACATGACCTTAAAGGGTGAAAACTCGAAACAGCCCCCGAACGGCCACGTGGGTGGCACCAACACCTCCCACGGGACCAACGTAACTCGTAGGAACTGACCCCGTATCCGCGGGTCTCCCGGTTTGAGAATACGACTGTAATTTGCGTATTTCTACACTTAAGTAAAACAGGGCGTTAGAGGGTGAAAACTCGAAACAGCACCCGAACGGCCCCGTGGGTGGCACCAACACCTCCCACGGTACCAACGTAACTCGTAGGAACTGACGTCGCAGCCGCGGGTCTCCCGGCTTGAGAGTAATACGGTAATTTGCATATTTAAAGACAGAGGCTTAAAAACATGACGTTAGAGGTTGAAAACTCGAAACAGCCCCCAAACGGCCCCGTGGGTGGCACTAACACCTCCCACGGGACCAGCGTAACTCATAGGAACTGACGTCGCAGCCGCGGGTCTCCCGGTTTGAGAGTAATACGGTAATTTGCATATTTAAAGACTTAGGCTTAAAAACATGACGTTAGAGGGTGAAAACTCGAAACAGCCCCCGAACGACCCAGTGGGTGGCACTAACACCTCCCACGGGACCAACGAAACTCGTGGGAACTGACCTCGCAGCCGCGGGTCTCCCGGTTTGAGAGTAATATGGTAATTTTCATATTTAATCACTTAGGCTTAAAATATGACGTTAGAGGGTGAAAACTCGAAACAGCCCCCGAACGGCCCCGTGGGTGGCACCAACACCTCCCATGGGACCAACGTAACTCGTAGGAACTGACCCCGCAGCCGCGGGAGTCCCGGTTTGAGAGTAATACGATAATTTGAATATTTCAAGACTTAGGCTTAAAAACATGACCTTAAAGGGTGAAAACTTGAAACAGCCCCCGAACGGCCACGTGGGTGGCACCAACACCTCCCACGGGACCAACGTAACTCGTAGGAACTGACCTCGCAGCCGCGGGTCTCCCGGTTTGAGAATACGACCGTAATTTGCGTATTTCTACACTTAAGAAAAATAAGGCGTTAGAGGGTGAAAACTCGAAACAGCACCCGAACGGCCCCGTGGGTGGCACCAACACCTCCCGCGGGACCAACGTAACTCGTAGGAACTGACGTCGCATCCGCGGGTCTCCTGGTTTTTAGAGTAATATGATAATTTGCATATTTAAATACTTAGGCTTAAAAACATGACGTTAGAGGGTGAAAACTCAAAACAGCCCCCAAACAGCCCCGTGGGTGGCACTAACACCTCCCACGGGACCAACGTAACTCGTGGGAACTGACCTCGCAGCCGCGGGTCTCCCGGTTTGAGAGTAATACGGTAATTTGCATATTTAAAGACTTAGGCTTAAAAACATGACGTTAGAGGGTGAAAACTCGAAACAGCCCCTGAACGGCCCCGTGGGTGGCACCAACACCTCCCACGGGACCAACGTAACTCGTAGGAACTGACCCCGCAGCCGCGGGACTCCCGGTTTGAGAGTACGACGGTAATTTGCTTATTTCTAGACTTAGGCTTAAAAATATGACGTTTGAGGGTGAAAACTCGAAACAGCCCCCGAACGTCCCCGTTGGTGGCACCAACACCTCCCACGGGACCAACGTAACTCGTAGGAACTGACCTCGCAGCCGCGGGTCTCCCGGTTTGAGAATACGACCATAATTTGCATATTTCTACACTTAAGCAAAACATGGCGTTAGAGGGTGAAAACTCGAAAAAGCCCCCGAACGGCCCCGTGGGTGGCACCAACACCTCCACTGGACCAACATAACTCGTGGGAACTGACCTCGCAGTCGCGGGTCTCCCGGTTTGAGAGTAATACGGTAATTTGCATATTTAAAGACTTAGGCTTAAAAACATGACGTTAGAGGGTGAAAACTCGAAACAGCCCCCGAACGGCCCCGTGGGTGGCACCAACACCTCCCACGGGACCAACGTAACTCGTAGGAACTGACCCCGCAGCCGCGGGTCTCTCATTTGAGAATACGACCGTAATTTGAGTATTTCTACACTTAAGCAAAACATGGCGTTAGAGGGTGAAAACTCGAAACAGCCCACGAACGGCCCCGTGGGTGGCACCAACACCTCCCACGGGACCAACGCAACTCGTAGGAACTGACGTCGCAGCCGCGGCTCTCCCGGTTTGAGAGTAATACGGTAATTTGCATATTTAAAGACTTATGCTTAAAAACATGACGTTAGAGGGTGAAAACTCGAAACAGCCCCCGAACGGTCCCGTGGGTGGAACTAACACCTCCCACGGGACCAATGTAACTCATGGGAACTGACCTCGCAGTCGCGGGTCTCCCGATTTGAGAGTAATACGGTAATTTGCATATTTAAAGACTTAGGCTTAAAAACATAACGTTAGAGGGTGAAATCTCGAAACAGCCCCCGAACGGCCCCGTGGGTGGCACCAACACCTCCCACGGGACCAACGTAACTCGTAGGAACTGACCTTGCAGCCGCGGGAGTCCCGGTTTGAGAGTAATACGGTAATTTGTATATTTCAAGACTTAGGCTTAAAAACATGACCTTAAAGGGTGAAAACTCGAAACAGCCCCCGAACGGCCACGTGGGTGGCACCAACACCTCCCACGGGACCAACGTAACTCGTAGGAACTGACCCCGTATCCGCGGGTCTCCCGGTTTGAGAATACGACTGTAATTTGCGTATTTCTACACTTAAGTAAAACAGGGCGTTAGAGGGTGAAAACTCGAAACAGCACCCGAACGGCCCCGTGGGTGGCACCAACACCTCCCACGGTACCAACGTAACTCGTAGGAACTGACGTCGCAGCCGCGGGTCTCCCGGCTTGAGAGTAATACGGTAATTTGCATATTTAAAGGCAGAGGCTTAAAAACATGACGTTAGAGGTTGAAAACTCGAAACAGCCCCCAAACGGCCCCGTGGGTGGCACTAACACCTCCCACGGGACCAGCGTAACTCATAGGAACTGACGTCGCAGCCGCGGCGGGTTTCCCGGTTTGAGAGTAATACGGTAATTTGCATATTTAAAGACTTAGGCTTAAAAACATGACGTTAGAGGGTGAAAACTCGAAACAGCCCCCGAACGACCCAGTGGGTGGCACTAACACCTCCCACGGGACCAACGAAACTCGTGGGAACTGACCTCGCAGCCGCGGGTCTCCCGGTTTGAGAGTAATATGGTAATTTTCATATTTAATGACTTAGGCTTAAAATATGACGTTAGAGGGTGAAAACTCGAAACAGCCCCCGAACGGCCCCGTGGGTGGCACCAACACCTCCCATGGGACCAACGTAACTCGTAGGAACTGACCCCGCAGCCGCGGGAGTCCCGGTTTGAGAGTAATACGATAATTTGAATATTTCAAGACTTAGGCTTAAAAACATGACCTTAAAGGGTGAAAACTCGAAACAGCCCCCGAACGGCCACGTGGGTGGCACCAACACCTCCCACGGGACCAACGTAACTCGTAGGAACTGACCTCGCAGCCGCGGGTCTCCCGGTTTGAGAATACGACCGTAATTTGCGTATTTCTACACTTAAGAAAAACAAGGCGTTAGAGGGTGAAAACTCGAAACAGCACCCGAACGGCCCCGTGGGTGGCACCAACACCTCCCGCGGGACCAACGTAACTCGTAGGAACTGACGTCGCATCCGCGGGTCTCCTGGTTTTTAGAGTAATATGATAATTTGCATATTTAAATACTTAGGCTTAAAAACATGACGTTAGAGGGTGAAAACTCGAAACAGCCCCCAAACGGCCCCGTGGGTGGCACTAACACCTCCCACGGGACCAACGTAACTCGTGGGAACTGACCTCGCAGCCGCGGGTCTCCCGGTTTGAGAGTAATACGGTAATTTGCATATTTAAAGACTTAGGCTTAAAAACATGACGTTAGAGGGTGAAAACTCGAAACAGCCCCTGAACGGCCCCGTGGGTGGCACCAACACCTCCCACGGGACCAACGTAACTCGTAGGAACTGACCCCGCAGCCGCGGGACTCCCGGTTTGAGAGTACGACGGTAATTTGCTTATTTCTAGACTTAGGCTTAAAAATATGACGTTTGAGGGTGAAAACTCGAAACAGCCCCCGAACGTCCCCGTTGGTGGCACCAACACCTCCCACGGGACCAACGTAACTCGTAGGAACTGACCTCGCAGCCGCGGGTCTCCCGGTTTGAGAATACGACCATAATTTGCATATTTCTACACTTAAGCAAAACATGGCGTTAGAGGGTGAAAACTCGAAAAAGCCCCCGAACGGCCCCGTGGGTGGCACCAACACCTCCACTGGACCAACATAACTCGTGGGAACTGACCTCGCAGTCGCGGGTCTCCCGGTTTGAGAGTAATACGGTAATTTGCATATTTAAAGACTTAGGCTTAAAAACATGACGTTAGAGGGTGAAAACTCGAAACAGCCCCCGAACGGCCCCGTGGGTGGCACCAACACCTCCCACGGGACCAACGTAACTCGTAGGAACTGACCCCGCAGCCGCGGGTCTCTCATTTGAGAATACGACCGTAATTTGAGTATTTCTACACTTAAGCAAAACATGGCGTTAGAGGGTGAAAACTCGAAACAGCCCACGAACGGCCCCGTGGGTGGCACCAACACCTCCCACGGGACCAACGCAACTCGTAGGAACTGACGTCGCAGCCGCGGCTCTCCCGGTTTGAGAGTAATACGGTAATTTGCATATTTAAAGACTTATGCTTAAAAACATGATGTTAGAGGGTGAAAACTCGAAACAGCCCCCGAACGGTCCCGTGGGTGGAACTAACACCTCCCACGGGACCAATGTAACTCATGGGAACTGACCTCGCAGTCGCGGGTCTCCCGATTTGAGAGTAATACGGTAATTTGCATATTTAAAGACTTAGGCTTAAAGACATGACGTTAGAGGGTGAAAACTCGAAACAGCCCCCGAACGGCCCCGTGGGTGGCACCAACACCTCCCACGGGACCAACGTAACTCGTAGGAACTGACCTTGCAGCCGCGGGAGTCCCGGTTTGAGAGTAATACGGTAATTTGTATATTTCAAGACTTAGGCTTAAAAACATGACCTTAAAGGGTGAAAACTCGAAACAGCCCCCGAACGGCCACGTGGGTGGCACCAACACCTCCCACGGGACCAACGTAACTCGTAGGAACTGACCCCGTATCCGCGGGTCTCCCGGTTTGAGAATACGACTGTAATTTGCGTATTTCTACACTTAAGTAAAACAGGGCGTTAGAGGGTGAAAACTCGAAACAGCACCCGAACGGCCCCGTGGGTGGCACCAACACCTCCCACGGTACCAACGTAACTCGTAGGAACTGACGTCGCAGCCGCGGGTCTCCCGGCTTGAGAGTAATACGGTAATTTGCATATTTAAAGGCAGAGGCTTAAAAACATGACGTTAGAGGTTGAAAACTCGAAACAGCCCCCAAACGGCCCCGTGGGTGGCACTAACACCTCCCACGGGACCAGCGTAACTCATAGGAACTGACGTCGCAGCCGCGGCGGGTTTCCCGGTTTGAGAGTAATACGGTAATTTGCATATTTAAAGACTTAGGCTTAAAAACATGACGTTAGAGGGTGAAAACTCGAAACAGCCCCCGAACGACCCAGTGGGTGGCACTAACACCTCCCACGGGACCAACGAAACTCGTGGGAACTGACCTCGCAGCCGCGGGTCTCCCGGTTTGAGAGTAATATGGTAATTTTCATATTTAATGACTTAGGCTTAAAATATGACGTTAGAGGGTGAAAACTCGAAACAGCCCCCGAACGGCCCCGTGGGTGGCACCAACACCTCCCATGGGACCAACGTAACTCGTAGGAACTGACCCCGCAGCCGCGGGAGTCCCGGTTTGAGAGTAATACGATAATTTGAATATTTCAAGACTTAGGCTTAAAAACATGACCTTAAAGGGTGAAAACTCGAAACAGCCCCCGAACGGCCACGTGGGTGGCACCAACACCTCCCACGGGACCAACGTAACTCGTAGGAACTGACCTCGCAGCCGCGGGTCTCCCGGTTTGAGAATACGACCGTAATTTGCGTATTTCTACACTTAAGAAAAACAAGGCGTTAGAGGGTGAAAACTCGAAACAGCACCCGAACGGCCCCGTGGGTGGCACCAACACCTCCCGCGGGACCAACGTAACTCGTAGGAACTGACGTCGCATCCGCGGGTCTCCTGGTTTTTAGAGTAATATGATAATTTGCATATTTAAATACTTAGGCTTAAAAACATGACGTTAGAGGGTGAAAACTCGAAACAGCCCCCAAACGGCCCCGTGGGTGGCACTAACACCTCCCACGGGACCAACGTAACTCGTGGGAACTGACCTCGCAGCCGCGGGTCTCCCGGTTTGAGAGTAATACGGTAATTTGCATATTTAAAGACTTAGGCTTAAAAACATGACGTTAGAGGGTGAAAACTCGAAACAGCCCCTGAACGGCCCCGTGGGTGGCACCAACACCTCCCACGGGACCAACGTAACTCGTAGGAACTGACCCCGCAGCCGCGGGACTCCCGGTTTGAGAGTACGACGGTAATTTGCTTATTTCTAGACTTAGGCTTAAAAATATGACGTTTGAGGGTGAAAACTCGAAACAGCCCCCGAACGTCCCCGTTGGTGGCACCAACACCTCCCACGGGACCAACGTAACTCGTAGGAACTGACCTCGCAGCCGCGGGTCTCCCGGTTTGAGAATACGACCATAATTTGCATATTTCTACACTTAAGCAAAACATGGCGTTAGAGGGTGAAAACTCGAAAAAGCCCCCGAACGGCCCCGTGGGTGGCACCAACACCTCCACTGGACCAACATAACTCGTGGGAACTGACCTCGCAGTCGCGGGTCTCCCGGTTTGAGAGTAATACGGTAATTTGCATATTTAAAGACTTAGGCTTAAAAACATGACGTTAGAGGGTGAAAACTCGAAACAGCCCCCGAACGGCCCCGTGGGTGGCACCAACACCTCCCACGGGACCAACGTAACTCGTAGGAACTGACCCCGCAGCCGCGGGTCTCTCATTTGAGAATACGACCGTAATTTGAGTATTTCTACACTTAAGCAAAACATGGCGTTAGAGGGTGAAAACTCGAAACAGCCCACGAACGGCCCCGTGGGTGGCACCAACACCTCCCACGGGACCAACGCAACTCGTAGGAACTGACGTCGCAGCCGCGGCTCTCCCGGTTTGAGAGTAATACGGTAATTTGCATATTTAAAGACTTATGCTTAAAAACATGATGTTAGAGGGTGAAAACTCGAAACAGCCCCCGAACGGTCCCGTGGGTGGAACTAACACCTCCCACGGGACCAATGTAACTCATGGGAACTGACCTCGCAGTCGCGGGTCTCCCGATTTGAGAGTAATACGGTAATTTGCATATTTAAAGACTTAGGCTTAAAGACATGACGTTAGAGGGTGAAAACTCGAAACAGCCCCCGAACGGCCCCGTGGGTGGCACCAACACCTCCCACGGGACCAACGTAACTCGTAGGAACTGACCTTGCAGCCGCGGGAGTCCCGGTTTGAGAGTAATACGGTAATTTGTATATTTCAAGACTTAGGCTTAAAAACATGACCTTAAAGGGTGAAAACTCGAAACAGCCCCCGAACGGCCACGTGGGTGGCACCAACACCTCCCACGGGACCAACGTAACTCGTAGGAACTGACCCCGTATCCGCGGGTCTCCCGGTTTGAGAATACGACTGTAATTTGCGTATTTCTACACTTAAGTAAAACAGGGCGTTAGAGGGTGAAAACTCGAAACAGCACCCGAACGGCCCCGTGGGTGGCACCAACACCTCCCACGGTACCAACGTAACTCGTAGGAACTGACGTCGCAGCCGCGGGTCTCCCGGCTTGAGAGTAATACGGTAATTTGCATATTTAAAGACAGAGGCTTAAAAACATGACGTTAGAGGTTGAAAACTCGAAACAGCCCCCAAACGGCCCCGTGGGTGGCACTAACACCTCCCACGGGACCAGCGTAACTCATAGGAACTGACGTCGCAGCCGCGGGTCTCCCGGTTTGAGAGTAATACGGTAATTTGCATATTTAAAGACTTAGGCTTAAAAACATGACGTTAGAGGGTGAAAACTCGAAACAGCCCCCGAACGACCCAGTGGGTGGCACTAACACCTCCCACGGGACCAACGAAACTCGTGGGAACTGACCTCGCAGCCGCGGGTCTCCCGGTTTGAGAGTAATATGGTAATTTTCATATTTAATGACTTAGGCTTAAAATATGACGTTAGAGGGTGAAAACTCGAAACAACCCCCGAACGGCCCCGTGGGTGGCACCAACACCTCCCATGGGACCAACGTAACTCGTAGGAACTGACCCCGCAGCCGCGGGAGTCCCAGTTTGAGAGTAATACGATAATTTGAATATTTCAAGACTTAGGCTTAAAAACATGACCTTAAAGGGTGAAAACTCGAAACAGCCCCCGAACGGCCACGTGGGTGGCACCAACACCTCCCACGGGACCTACGTAACTCGTAGGAACTGACCTCGCAGCCGCGGGTCTCCCGGTTTGAGAATACGACCGTAATTTGCGTATTTCTACACTTAAGAAAAACAAGGCGTTAGAGGGTGAAAACTCGAAACAGCACCCGAACGGCCCCGTGGGTGGCACCAACACCTCCCGCGGGACCAACGTAACTCGTAGGAACTGACGTCGCATCCGCGGGTCTCCTGGTTTTTAGAGTAATATGATAATTTGCATATTTAAATACTTAGGCTTAAAAACATGACGTTAGAGGGTGAAAATTCGAAACAGCCCCCAAACGGCCCCGTGGGTGGCACTAACACCTCCCACGGGACCAACGTAACTCGTGGGAACTGACCTCGCAGCCGCGGGTCTCCCGGTTTGAGAGTAATATGGTAATTTGCATATTTAATGACTTTGGCTTAAAATATGACGTTAGAGGGTGAAAACTCGAAACAGCCCCCGAACGGCCCCGTGGGTGGCACCAACACCTCCCATGGGACCAACGTAACTCGTAGGAACTGACCCCGCAGCCGCGGGAGTCCCGGTTTGAGAGTAATACGTTAATTTGTATATTTCAAGACTTAGGCTTAAAAACATGACCTTAAAGGGTGAAAACTCGAAACAGCCCCCGAACGGCCACGTGGGTGGCACCAACACCTCCCACGGGACCAACGTAACTCGTAGGAACTGACCTCGCAGCCGCGGGTCTCCCGGTTTGAGAATACGACCGTAATTTGCGTATTTCTACACTTAAGAAAAACAAGGCGTTAGAGGGTGAAAACTCGAAACAGCACCCGAACGGACCCGTGGGTGGCACCAACACCTCCCGCGGGACCAACGTAACTCGTAGGAACTGACGTCGCATCCGCGGGTCTCCCGATTTTTAGAGTAATATGATAATTTGCATATTTAAAGACTTAGGCTTAAAAATATGACGTTAGAGGGTGAAAACTCGAAACAGCCCCCAAACGGCCCCGTGGGTGGCACTAACACCTCCCACGGGACCAACGTAACTCGTGGGAACTGACCTCGCAGCCGCGGGTCTCCCGGTTTGAGAGTAATACGGTAATTTGCATATTTAAAGACTTAGGCTTAAAAACATGACGTTAGAGGGTGAAAACTCGAAACAGCCCCTGAACGGCCCCGTGGGTGGCACCAACACCTCCCACGGGACCAACGTAACTCGTAGGAACTGACCCCGCAGCCGCGGGACTCCCGGTTTGAGAGTACGACGGTAATTTGCTTATTTCTAGACTTAGGCTTAAAAATATGACGTTTGAGGGTGAAAACTCGAAACAGCCCCCGAACGTCCCCGTTGGTGGCACCAACACCTCCCACGGGACCAACGTAACTCGTAGGAACTGACCTCGCAGCCGCGGGTCTCCCGGTTTGAGAATACGACCATAATTTGCATATTTCTACACTTAAGCAAAACATGGCGTTAGAGGGTGAAAACTCGAAAAAGCCCCTGAACGGCCCCGTGGGTGGCACCAACACCTCCACTGGACCAACATAACTCGTAGGAACTGACCCGGCAGCCGCGGGAGTCCCGGTTTGAGAGTAATACGGTAATTTGTATATTTCAAGACTTAGGCTTAAAAACATGACCTTAAAGGGTGAAAACTCGAAACAGCCCCCGAACGGCCACGTGGGTGGCACCAACACCTCCCACGGGACCAACGTAACTCGTAGGAACTGACCTCGCAGCCGCGGGTCTCCCGGTTTGAGAATACGACCGTAATTTGCGTATTTCTACACTTAAGAAAAACAAGGCGTTAGAGGGTGAAAACTCGAAACAGCACCCGAACGGCGCCGTGGGTGGCACCAATACCTCCCGCGGGACCAACGTAACTCGTAGGAACTGACGTCGCATCCGCGGGTCTCCCGATTTTAGAGTAATATGATAATTTGCATATTTAAAGACTTAGGCTTAAAAACATGACGTTAGAGGGTGAAAACTCGAAACAGCCCCCAAACGGCCCCGTGGGTGGCACTAACACCTCCCACGGGACCAACGTAACTCGTGGGAACTGACCTCGCAGCCGCGGGTCTCCCGGTTTGAGAGTAATACGGTAATTTGCATATTTAAAGACTTAGGCTTAAAAACATGACGTTAGAGGGTGAAAACTCGAAACAGCCCCTGAACGGCCCCGTGGGTGGCACCAACACCTCCCACGGGACCAACGTAACTCGTAGGAACTGACCCCGCAGCCGCGGGACTCCCGGTTTGAGAGTACAATGGTAATTTGCTTATTTCTAGACTTAGGCTTAAAAATATGACGTTTGAGGGTGAAAACTCGAAACAGCCCCCGAACGTCCCCGTTGGTGGCACCAACACCTCCCACGGGACCAACGTAACTCGTAGGAACTGACCTCGCAGCCGCGGGTCTCCCGGTTTGAGAATACGACCATAATTTGCATATTTCTACACTTAAGCAAAACATGGCGTAAGAGGGTGAAAACTCGAAAAAGCCCCCGAACGGCCCCGTGGGTGGCACCAACACCTCCACTGGACCAACATAACTCGTAGGAACTGACCCGGCAGCCGCGGGAGTCCCGGTTTGAGAGTAATACGGTAATTTGTATATTTCAAGACTTAGGCTTAAAAACATGACCTTAAAGGGTGAAAACTTGAAACAGCCCCCGAACGGCCCCGTGGGTGGCACCAACACCTCCCACGGGACCAACATAACTGGTAGGAACTGACCCCGCAGCTGCGGGTCTCCCCGTTTGAGAGTACGAGGGTAATTTGAGTATTCATACACTTAAGCAAAACTTGAGGTTAGAGGGTGAAAACTCGAAACAGCCCCCGAACGGCCCCGTGGGTGGCACCAACACCTCCCACGGGACCAACGTTACTCGTAGGAGCTGACCCCGGAGCTGCGGGTCTCCCGGTTTGAGAGTAATACGGTAATTTGCATATTTCAAGACTTTGGCTTAAAAACATGGCGTTAGAGGGTGAAAACTCGAAACAGCCCCCGAACGGCCCCGTGGGTGGCACCAACACCTCCCACGGGACCAACGTAACTCGTAGGAACTGACCCCGCAGCTGCGGGACTCCCGGTTTGAGAGTACGACGGTAATTTGCTTATTTCTAGACTTATGCTTAAAAACATGACGTTAGAGGGTGAAAACTCGAAACAGCCCCCGAACGTCCCCGTGGGTGGCACCAACACCTCCCACGGGACCAACGTAACTCGTAGGAACAGCTCGCAGCCGTGGGTCTCCCGGTTTGAGAATACGACCGTAATTTGCGTATTTCTACACTTAAGCAAAACATGGCGTTAGAGGGTGAAAACTCGAAACAGCCCCCGAACGGCCCCGTGGGTGGCACCAACACCTCCCACTGGACCAACATAACTCGTAGGAACTGACCCTGCAGCCGCGGGAATCCCGGTTTGAGAGTAATACGATTTTTTGTATATTTCAAGACTTAGGCTTAAAAACATGACCTTAAAGGGTGAAAACTGGAAACAGTCCCCGAACGGCCACGTGGGTGGCACCAACACCTCCCACGGGACCAACGTAACTCGTAGGAACTGACCCCGCAGCCGCGGATCTCTCGGTTTTGAGAATACGACCGTAATTTGTGTATTTCTACATTTAAGCAAAACATGGCGTTAGAGGGTGAAAACTCGAAACAGCCCCCGAACGACCCCGTGGGTGGCACCAACACCTCCCACGGGACCAACGTAACTCGTAGGAACTGACCCCGCAGCTGCGGGTGTCCCAGTTTGAGAGTAATACGGTAATTTGCATATTTCACGACTTAGGCTTAAAAACATGACGTTAAGGGGTGAAAACTCGAAACAGCCCCCGAACGGCCCCGTGGGTGGCACTAACACCTCCCACGGGACCAACGTAACTCGTGGGAACTGACCTCGCAGCCGCGGGTCTCCCGGTTTGAGAGTAATATGGTAATTTACATATTTAAAGACTTAGGCTTAAAAACATGACGTTAGAGGGTGAAAACTCGAAACAGCCCCCGAACGGCCCCGTGGGTGGCACCAACACCTCCCACGGGACCAACGTAACTCGTAGGAACTGACCCCACAGCCGCGGGAGTCCCGGTTTGAGAGTAATACGGTAATTTGTATATTTCAAGACTTAGCCTTAAAAACATGACGTTAGACGATGAAAACTCAAAACAGCCCCCGAACGACCCCGTGGGTGGCACTAACACCTCCCACGGGACCAACGAAACTCGTGGGAACTGACCTCGCAGCCGCGGGTCTCCCGATTTGAGAGTAATATGGTAATTTGCATATTTAAAACTTAGGCTTAAAAACATGACGTTAGAGGGTGAAAACTCGAAACAGCCCCCGAACGGCCCCGTGGGTGGCACCAACACCTCCCACGGGACCAACGTAACTCGTAGGAACTGACCCCGCAGCCGCGGGAGTCCCGGTTTGAGAGTAATACGTTAATTTCTATATTTCAAGACTTAGGCTTAAAATCATGACGTTAAAGGGTGAAAACTCGAAACAGCCCCCGAACGGCCACGTGGGTGGCACCAACACCTCCCACGGGACCAACGTAACTCGTAGGAACTGACCTCGCAGCCGCGGGTCTCCCGGTTTGAGAATACGACCGTAATTTGCGTATTTCTACACTTAAGAAAAACATGGCGTTAGAGGGTGAAAACTCGAAACAGCACCCGAACGGCCCCGTGGGTGGCACCAACACCTCCCGCGGGACCAACGTAACTCGTAGGAACTGACGTCGCATCCGCGGGTCTCCCGGTTTTTAGAGTAATACGATAATTTGCATATATAAAGACTTAGGCTTAAAAACATGACGTTAGAGGGTGAAAACTCGAAGCAGCCCCCAAACGGCCCCGTAGGTGGCACTAACACCTCCCACGGGACCAACGTAACTCGTGGGAACGGACCTCGCAGCCGCGGGTCTCCCGGTTTGAGAGTAATACGGTAATTTGCATATTTAAAGACTTAGGCTTAAAAACATGACATTAGAGGGTGAAAACTCGAAACAGCCCCCGAACGGCCCCGTGGGTGGCACCAACACCTCCCACGGGACCAACGTAACTCGTAGGAACTGACCCCGCAGCCGCGGGACTCCCGGTTTGAGAGTACGATGGTAATTTGCTTATTTCGAGACTTAGGCTTAAAAATATGACGTTTGAGGGTGAAAACTCGAAACAGCCCCCGAACGTCCCCGTTGGTGGCACCAACACCTCCCACGGGACCAACGTAACTTGTAGGAACTGACCTCGCAGTCGAGGGTCTCCCGGTTTGAGAAAACGGCCCCATAATTTGCGTATTTCTGCACTTAAGCAAAACATGGCGTTAGAGGGTGAAAACTCGAAAAAGCCGCCGAACGGCCCCGTGGGTGGCACCAACACCTCCACTGGACCAACATAACTCGTAGGAACTGACCCCGCAGCTGCGGGAGTCCCAGTTTGAGAGTAATACGGTAATTTGTATATTTCAAGACTTAGGCTTAAAAACATGACCTTAAAGGGTGAAAACTCGAAACAGCCCCCGAACGGCCCCGTGGGTGGCACCAACACCTCCCACGGGACCAACATAACTCGTAGGAACTGACCCCGCAGCCGCGGGTCTCCCGATTTGAGAGTACGAGGGTAATTTGAGTATTTATACGCTTAAGAAAAACATGACGTTAGAGGGTGAAAACTCGAAACAGCCCCCGAACGGCCCCGTGGGTGGCACCAACACCTCCCACGGGGCCAATGTAACTCGTAGGAACTGACGTCGCAGCCGCGGGTCTCCCGGTTTGAGAGTAATACGGTAATTTTTATATTTAAAGACTTAGGCTTAAAAACATGGCGTTAGAGGGTGAAAACTCGAAACAGCCCCGTGGGTGGCACCAACACCTCCCACGGGACCAACGTTACTCGTAGGAGCTGACCCTGCAGCTGCGGGTCTCCCGGTTTGAGAGTAATATGGTAATTTGCATATTTCAAGACTTAGGCTTAAAAACATGACGTTAAAGGGTGAAAACTCGAAACAGCCCCCGAACGGCCCCGTGGGTGGCACCAACACCTCCCACGGGACCAACGTAACTCGTAGGAACTGACCCCGCAGCTGTGGGACTCTCGGTTTGAGAGTACGACGGTAATTTGCTTATTTCTAGACTTAGGCTTAAAAACATGACGTTAGAGGGTGAAAACTCGAAACAGCCCCCGAACGTCCCCGTGGGTGGCACCAACACCTCCCACGGGACCAACGTAACTCGTAGGAACAGCTCGCAGCCGTGGGTCTCCCGGTTTGAGAATACGACCGTAATTTGCGTATTTCTACACTTAAGCAAAACATGGTGTTAGAGGATGAAAACTCGAAACAGCCCCCGAACGGCCCCGTGGGTGGCACCAACACCTCCCACTGGACCAACATAACTCGTAGGAACTGACCTCGCAGCCGCGGGAATCCCGGTTTGAGAGTAATACGGTAATTTGTATATTTTAAGACTTAGGTTTAAAAACATGACCTTAAAGGGTGAAAACTCGAAAGAGCCCCCGAACGGCCACGTGGTTGGCACCAACACCTCCCACGGGACCAACGTAACTCGTAGGAACTGACCCCACAGCCGTGGATCTCTCGGTTTTGAGAATACGACCGTAATTTGCGTATTTCTACACTTAAGCAAAACATGGCATTAGAGGGTGAAAACTCAAAACAGCACCCGAACGGCCCCGTGGGTGGCACCAACACCTCCCACGGGACCAACGTAACTCGTAGGAACTGACCCCGCAGCTGCGGGTCTCCCGGTTTGAGAGTAATACGGTAATTTGCATATTTCAAGACTTAGGCTTAAAAACATGACGTTAAGGGGTGAAAACTCGAAACAGCCCCCGAACGGCCCCGTGGGTGGCACTAACACCTCTCACGGGACTAACGTAACTCGTGGGAACTGACCTCGCAGCCGCGGGTCTCCCGGTTTGAGAGTAATATGGTAATTTGTATATTTAAAGACTTAGGCTTAAAAACATGACGTTAGAGGGTGAAAACTCGAAATAGCCCCCGAACGGCCCCGTGGGTGGCACCAACACCTCCCACGGGACCAACGTAACTCGTAGGAACTGACCCCGCAGCCGCGGGAGTCCCGGTTTGAGAGTAATACGGTAATTTGTATATTTCAAGACTTAGGCTTATAAACATGACCTTAAAGGGTGAAAACTCGAAACAGCCGCCGAACGGCCACGTGGGTGGCACCAACACCTCCCACGGGACCAACGTAACTCGTAAGAACTGACCTCGCAGCCGCGGGTCTCCCCGGTTTGAGAATATGACCGTAATTTGCGTATTTCTACGCTTAAGCAAAACTTGGCGTTAGAGGGTGAAAACTCGAAACAGCCCCGTGGGTGGCACCAACACCTCCCACTGGACCAACATAACTCGTAGGAACTGACCCCGCAGCCGCGGGAATCCCGATTTGAGAGTAATACGGTAATTTGTATATTTCAAGACTTAGGTTTAAAAACATGACCTTAAAGGGTGAAAACTCGAAACAGCCCCCGAACGGCCACGTGGTTGGCACCAACACCTCCCACGGGACCAACGTAACTCGTAGGAACTGACCCCACAGCCGTGGATCTCTCGGTTTTGAGAATACGACCGTAATTTGCGTATTTCTACACTTAAGCAAAACATGACGTTAGAGGGTGAAAACTCGAAACAGCCCCCGAACGGGCCCGTGGGTGGCACCAACACCTCCCACGGGACCAACGTAACTCGTAGGAACTGACCCCGCAGCTGCGCGTCTCCCGGTTTGAGAGTAATACGGTAATTTGCATATTTCAAGACTTAGGCTTAAAAACATGACGTTAAGGGGTGAAAACTCGAAACAGCCCCCGAACGGCCCCGTGGGTGGCACTAACACCTCTCACGGGACTAACGTAACTCGTGGGAACTGACCTCGCAGCCGCGGGTCTCCCGGTTTGAGAGTAATATGGTAATTTGTATATTTAAAGACTTAGGCTTAAAAACATGACGTTAGAGGGTGAAAACTCGAAATAGCCCCCGAACGGCCCCGTGGGTGGCACCAACACCTCCCACGGGACCAACGTAACTCGTAGGAACTGACCCCGCAGCCGCGGGAGTCCCGGTTTGAGAGTAATACGGTAATTTGTATATTTCAAGACTTAGGCTTAAAAACATGACCTTAAAGGGTGAAAACTCGAAACAGCCCCCGAACGGCCACGTGGGTGGCACCAACACCTCCCACGGGACCAACGTAACTCGTAGGAACTGACCTCGCAGCCGCGGGTCTCCCCGGTTTGAGAATATGACCGTAATTTGCGTATTTCTACGCTTAAGCAAAACATGGCGTTAGAGGGTGAAAACTCGAAACAGCCCCGTGGGTGGCACCAACACCTCCCACTGGACCAACATAACTCGTAGGAACTGACCCCGCAGCCGCGGGAATCCCGGTTTGAGAGTAATACGGTAATTTGTATATTTCAAGACTTAGGTTTAAAAACATGACCTTAAAGGGTGAAAACTCGAAACAGCCCCCGAACGGCCACGTGGTTGGCACCAACACCTCCCACGGGACCAACGTAACTCGTAGGAACTGACCCCACAGCCGTGGATCTCTCGGTTTTGAGAATACGACCGTAATTTGCGTATTTCTACACTTAAGCAAAACATGACGTTAGAGGGTGAAAACTCGAAACAGCCCCCGAACGGCCCCGTGGGTGGCACCAACACCTCCCACGGGACCAACGTAACTCGTAGGAACTGACCCCGCAGCTGCGCGTCTCCCGGTTTGAGAGTAATACGGTAATTTGCATATTTCAAGACTTAGGCTTAAAAACATGACGTTAAGGGGTGAAAACTCGAAACAGCCCCCGAACGGCCCCGTGGGTGGCACTAACACCTCTCACGGGACTAACGTAACTCGTGAGAACTGACCTCGCCGCCGCGGGTCTCCCGGTTTGAGAGTAATACGGTAATTTGCATATTTAAAGACTTAGGCTTAAAAACATGACGTTAGAGGGTGAAAACTCGAAATAGCCCCCGAACGGCCCCGTCGGTGGCACCAACACCTCCCACGGGACCAACGTAACTCGTAGGAACTGACCCCGCATCCGCGGGAGTCCCGGTTTGAGAGTAATACGGTAATTTGTATATTTCAAGACTTAGGCTTAAAAACATGACCTTAAAGGGTGAAAACTCGAAACAGCCCCCGAACGGCCACGTGGGTGGCACCAACACCTCCCACGGGACCAACGTAACTCGTAGGAACTGACCTCGCAGCCGCGGGTCTCCCGATTTGAGAATATGACCGTAATTTGCGTATTTCTACACTTAAGCAAAACATGGCGTTAGAGGGTGAAAACTCAAAATAGCACCCGAACGGCCCCGTGGGTGGCACCAACACCTCCCGCGTGACCAACGTAACTCGTAGGAACTGACGTCGCAGCCGCGGGTCTCCCGGTTTTTAGAGTAATACGATAATTTGCATATTTAAAGACTTAGGCTTAAAAACATGACGTTAGAGGGTGAAAACTCGAAACAGCCCCCAAACGGCCCCGTGGGTGGCACTAACACCTCACACGGGACCAACGTAACTCGTGGGAACTGACCTCGCAGCCGCGGGTCTCCCGGTTTGAGAGTAATACGGTAATTTGAATATTTAAAGACTTAGGCTTAAAAACATGACGTTAGAGGGTGAAAACTCGAAATAGCCCCTGAACGGCCCCGTGGGTGGCACCAACACCTCCCACGGGACCAACGTAACTCGTAGGAACTGACCCCGCAGCCGCGGGACTCCCGGTTTGAGAGTACGACGGTAATTTGCTTATTTCTAGACTTAGGCTTAAAAACATGACGTTTGAGGGTGAAAACTCGAAACAGCCCCTGAAAGTCCCCGTGGGTGGCACCAACACCTCCCACGGGACCAACGTAACTCGTAGGAACTCACCTCGCAGCCGCGGGTCTCCCGGTTTGAGAATATGACCGTAATTTGCTTATTTCAACACTTGAGCAAAACATGGCGTTATTGGGTGAAAACTTGAAACAGCCCCCGAACGGCCCCGTGGGTGGCACTAACACCTCCCACGAGACCAATGTAACTCGTGGGAAATGACCTCGCAGTCGCGGGTCTCCCGATTTGAGAGTAATACGGTAATTTGCATATTTAAAGACTTAGGCTTAAAAACATGACGTTAGAGGTTGAAAACTCGAAACAGCCCCCGAACGGCCCGGTGGGTGGCACCAACACCTCCCACGGGACCAACGTAACTCGTAGGAACTAACCCCGCAGCCGCGGGAGTCCCGGTTTGAGAGTAATACGATAATTTGTATATTTCAAGACTTAGGCTTAAAAACATGACCTTAAAGGGTGAAAACTCGAAACAGCCCCCGAACGACCACGTGGGTGGCACCAACACCTCCCACGGGACCAACGTAACTCATAGGAACTGACCTCGCAGCCGTGGGTCTCTCGGTTTGAGAATATGACTGTAATTGGTGTATTTCTACACTTAAGCAAAACATGGCGTTAGAGGGTGAAAATTCGAAACAGCACCCGAACGGCCCCGTGGGTGGCACCAACACCTCCCACGGGACCAACGTAACTCGTAGGAACTGACGTCGCAGCCGCGGGTCTCCCGGTTTGAGAGTAATACAGTAATTTGCATATTTAAAGACTTAGGCTTAAAAACATGACGTTAGAGGGTGAAAACTCGAAACATCCCCCAAACGGCCCCGTGGGTGGCACTAACACCTCCCACGGGACCAACGTAACTCGTAGGAACTAACGTCGCAGCCGCAGGTCTCCCGTTTTGAGAGTAATACGGTAATTTGCATATTTAAAGACTTAGGCTTAAAAACATGACGTTAGAGAGTGAAAATTCGAAACACCCCCCGAACGGCCCCGTGGGAGGCACTACCACCTCCCACGGGACCAACGTAACTCGTGGGAACTGACCTCGTAGCCGCGGGTCTCCCGGTTTGAGAGTAATACGGTAATTTGCATAT
The DNA here is from genome assembly GCA_949130495.1 of Sambucus nigra. Lineage (NCBI taxonomy): Eukaryota > Viridiplantae > Streptophyta > Magnoliopsida > Dipsacales > Adoxaceae > Sambucus > Sambucus nigra. The sequence continues at coordinate 351,489,719 of OX422221.1, forward strand.
TTAAAGACTTAGGCTTAAAAACATGACGTTAGAGGGTGAAAACTAGAAACAGCCCCAAACAGCCCCGTGGGTGGCACCAACACCTCCCACGGGACCAACGTAACTCGTAGGAACTGACCCCGCAGCCGCGGGAGTCCCGGTTTGAGAGTAATACGGTAATTTGTATATTTCAAGGCTTAGGCTTAAAAACATGACCTTAAAGGGTGAAAACTCGAAACAGCCCCCGAACGGCCACGTGGGTGGCACCAACACCTCCCACGGGACCAACGTAACTCGTAGGAACTGACCTCGCAGCCGCGGGTCTCTCCGATTTGAGAATACGACCGTAATTTGCGTATTTCTACACTTAAGCAAAACATGGCGTTAGAGGGTGAAAACTCGAAACAGCACCCGAACGGCCCCGTGGGTGGCACCAACACCTCCCGCGGGACCAACGTAACTCGTAGGAACTGACGTCGCAGCCGCGGGTCTCCCGGTTTTTAGAGTAATACGATAATTTGCATATTTAAAGACTTAGGCTTAAAAAATGACGTTAGAGGGTGAAAACTCGAAACAGCCCCCAATAGGCCCCGTGGGTGGCACTAACACCTCCCCGGGACCAACGTAACTCGTGGGAACTGACCTCGCAGCCGCGGGGTCTCCCGGTTTGAGAGTAATACGGTAATTTGCATATTTAAAGACTTAGGCTTAAAAATAAGATGTTAGAGGGTGAAAACTCGAAACAGCCCCCGAACAGCCCGTGGGTGGCACCAACACCTCCCATGGGACCAACGTAACTCGTAGGAACTGACCCCGCAGCCGCGGGACTCCCAGTTTGAGAGTACGACGGTAATTTGCTTATTTCTAGACTTAGGCTTAAAAATATGACGTTTGAGGGTGAAAAATCGAAACAGCCCCCGAAAGTCCCCGTGGGTGGCACCAACACCTCCCACGGGACCAACGTAACTCGTAGGAACTGACCTCGCAGCTGCGGGTCTCCCGGTTTGAGAATACGACCGTAATTTGCGTATTTCTACACTTAAGCAAAACATGGCGTTAGAGGGTGAAAACTCGAAACAGCCCCCGAACGGCCCCGTGGGTGGCACCAACACCTCCCACTGGACCAACATAACTCGTAGGAACTGACCCCGCAGTCGCGGGAGTCCCGGTTTGAGAGTAATACGGTAATTTGTATATTTCAAGACTTAGGCTTAAAAACATGACCTTAAAGGGTGAAAACTCGAAACAGCCCCCGAACGGCCACGTGGGTGGCACCAACACCTCCCACGGGACCAACGTAACTCGTAGAAACTGACCACGCAGCCGCGGGTCTCTCGGTTTGAGAATACGACCCTAATTTGCGTATTTCTACACTTAAGCAAAAGATGGCGTTAGAGGGTGAAAACTCGAAACAGCCCCCGAACGGCCCCGTGGGTGGCACCAACACCTCCCACGGGACCAACGTAACTCGTAGGAACTGACGTCGCAGCCGCGGCTCTCCCGGTTTGAGAGTAATACGGTAATTTGCATATTTAAAGACTTATGCTTAAAAACATGATGTTAGAGGGTGAAAACTCGAAACAGTTCCCAAACGGCCCCGTGGGTGGCATTAACACCTCCCACGGGACCAATGTAACTCGTGGGAACCGACCTCGCAGTCGCGGGTCTCCCGGTTTGAGAGTAATACGGTAATTTGCATATTTAAAGACTTAGACTTAAAAACATGACGTTAGAGTGTGAAAACTCGAAACAGGCCCCAAACGGCCCCGTGGGTGGCAGTAACACCTCCCACGGGATCAACATAACTCGTAGGAACTGACCTCGCAGCCGCGGGTCTCCCGTTTTGAGAGTAATACGGTAATTTGCATATTTAAAGACTTAGGCTTAAAAACATGACGTTAGAGGGTGAAAACTCGAAACAGCCCCCGAATGGGCCCATGGGTGGCACCAACACCTCCCACGGGACCAACGTAACTCGTAGGAACTGACCCAGCAGCCGCGGGACTCCCGGTTTGAGAGTACGACGGTAATTTGCTTATTTTTAGACTTAGGCTTAAAAATATGACGTTAGAGGGTGAAAACTCGAAACAGCCCCCTGAACGGCCCCGTGGGTGGCACCAACACCTCCCACGAGACCAACGTAACTCGTAGGAACTGACCCCGCAGCCGCGGGACTCCCGGTTTGAGAGTACGACGGTAATTTGCTTATTTCTAGACTTAGGCTTAAAAATATGACGTTTGAGGGTGAAAACTCGAAACAGCCCCCGAAAGTCCCCATGGGTGGCACCAACACCTCCCACGGGACCAACGTAACTCGTAGGAACTGACCTCGCAGCCGCGGGTCTCCCGGTTTGAGAATACGACCGTAATTTGCGTATTTCTACACTTAAGCAAAACATGGCGTTAGAGGGTGAAAACTCGAAACAGCCCCCGAACAGCCCCGTGGGTGGCACCAACACCTCCCACTGGACCAACATAACTCGTAGAAACTGACCCCGCAGCCGCGGGAGTCCCGGTTTGAGAGTAATACGGTAATTTGTATATTTCAAGACTTAGGCTTAAAAACATGACCTTAAAGGGTGAAAACTCGAAACAGCCCCCGAACGGCCACGTGGGTGGCACCAACACCTCCCACGGGACAAACGTAACTTGTAGGAACTGACCCCGCAGCCGCGGGTCTCTCGGTTTGAGAATACGACCGTAATTTACGTATTTCTACACTTAAGCAAAACATGGCGTTTGAGGGTGAAAACTCGAAACAGCCCGCGAACGGCCCCATGGGTGGCACCAACACCTCCCACGGGACCAACGTAACTTGTAGGAACTGACGTCGCAGCCGCGGGTCTCCCGGTTCGAGAGTAATACGGTAATTTGCATATTTAAAAACTTAGGCTTAAAAACATGACGTTAGAGGGTGAAAACTTGAAACAGCCCCCGAACGGCCCCGTGGGTGGCACTAACACCTCCCACGGGACCAATGTAACTCGTGGGAACTGACCTCGCAGTCGCGGGTCTCCCGGTTTGAGAGTAATACGGTAATTTGCATATTTAAAGACTTAGGCTTAAAAACATGACGTTAGAGGGTGAAAACTCGAGACAGCCCCCAAACGGCCCTGTGGGTGGCACTAACACCTCCCACGGGATCAACGTAACTCGTGGGAACTGACCTCGCAGCAGCGGGTCTCCCGGTTTGAGAGTAATACGGTAATTTGCATTTTCAAAGACTTAGGCTTACAAACATGACGTTAGAGGGATAAAACTGGAAACAGCCCCCAAACGGCCCCATGGGTGGCACCAACACCTCCCACGGGACCAACGTAACTCGTAGGAATTGACCCCGCAGCCGCGGGACTCTCGGTTTGAGAGTACGACGGTAATTTGCTTATTTCTAGACTTAGGCTTAAAAATATGATGTTTGAGGGTGAAAACTCGAAACAGCCCCCGAACGTCCCCGTTGGTGGCACCAACACCTCCCACGGGACCAACGTAACTCGTAGGAACTGACCTCGCAGCCGCGGGTCTCCCGATTTGAGAATACGACCGTAATTTGCGTATTTCTACACTTAAGAAATACATGGCGTTAGAGGGTGAAAACTCGAAATAGCCCCCGAACGGCCCCGTGGGTGGCACCAACACCTCCACTGGACCAACATAACTCGTAGGAACTGACCCCGCAGCCGCGGGAGTCCCGGTTTGAGAGTAATACGGTAATTTGTATATTTCAAGACTTAGGCTTAAAGACATGACCTTAAAGGGTGAAAACTCGAAACAGCCCCCGAAAGGCCACGTGGGTGGCACCAACACCTCCCACGGGACCAACGTAACTCGTAGGAATTGACCCCGCAGCCGCGGGACTCCCGGTTTGAGAGTACGACGGTAATTTGCTTATTTATAGACTTAGGCTTAAAAATATGATGTTTGAGGGTGAAAACTCGAAACAGCCCCCGAACGTCCCCGTGGGTGGCACCAACACCTCCCACGGGACCAACGTAACTCGTAGGAACTGACCTCGCAGCCGCGGGTCTCCCGATTTGAGAATACGACCGTAATTTGCGTATTTCTACACTTAAGAAATATATGGCGTTAGAGGGTGAAAACTCGAAACAGCCCCCGAACGGCCCCGTGGGTGGCACCAACACCTCCACTGGACCAACATAACTCGTAGGAACTGACCCCGCAGCCGCGGGAGTCCCGGTTTGAGAGTAATACGGTAATTTGTATATTTCAAGACTTAGGCTTAAAGACATGACCTTAAAGGGTGAAAACTCGAAACAGCCCCCGAACGGCCCCGTGGGTGGCACCAACACCTCCCACGGGACCAATATAACTCGTAGGAACTGACCCCGCAGTCGTGGGTCTCCCGGTTTGAGAGTACGAGGGTAATTTACGTATTTCTACACTTAAGCAAAACATGACGTTAGAGGGTGAAAACTCGAAACAACCCCCAAACGGCCCCGTGGGTGGCACTAACACCTCCCACGGGACCAACGTAACTCGTGGGAACTAACCTCGCAGCCGCGGGTCTCCTGGTTTGAGAGCAATACGGTAATTTGCATATTTAAAGACTTAGGCTTAAAAACATGACGTTAGAGGGTCAAAACTCGAAACAGCCCCCGAACGGCCCCGTGGGTGGCACCAACACCTCCAACGGGACCAACATAACTCGTAGGAACTGGCCCCGCAGCCGCGGGACTCCCGGTTTGAGAGTACGACGATAATTTGCTTATTTCTAGAGTTAGACTTAAAAACATGACGTTAGAGGGTGAAAACTCGAAACAGCCCCCGAACGGTTCCCGTGGGTGGCACCAACACCTCCCACCAACACCTCTCAAAACGACGGTAATTTTCATATTTCTACTTGGTTACTGATAATTTTAACTCATATGCAATTTTTCAGCTTGATTAAATTTTTTGTAAAAATACTTGGTTACTGATATTTTTGTTTTTTGTATCCTATCATTTGTATGATTTTTGCACGTGGATCAAATGAAGGAGGCAATGGTTTACAACATGATGATTATTTATATGTTGTGGACATTCAGGATAATGTTTTTTATTTGTTATAGCCGTGCAGGCTTTTATTGTTTAGTTTTATGGCCGTGCGGGCTTTTATAATTTTATTGTTGAATTTTATAGCCGTGCGGGCTTTATAATAAACAGGTTTTTCATTTACAGGTTTTGGAAGTCAAGAAAACAGAGGAAACTCTGCCCAATTTTTTTTTGGTCTGTGAATTATTAAGACGTGTAATATTTTTAAGTTTGTATATATATTTGTTTATTAACAACATTCTCAATTCTGAATTTTTGATTTTTTTATTGTTTTGCCTATAATAAATATTTGTAACACCTCGTAGCAACCTGACGGTGCACTCACAGGACCCCCAATTTTAGGATTGGATTTTTATTTTTTTTTGTCGCGCTTAAAAATGGTCGCGGCCAAAGTCCGCGACCTTTTTTTATTTTTTTGTCACGGTTATGGGTCGCGGACTAGGGCCGCGACCAATTTTTTTCATTTTTTTTTGTCACGCACGTGGGTCGCGGATTTTGGCCGTGACCAATTTGTCACGGTTGTGGGTCACGGATAAGGACCGCGACCAATTTTTTTCATTTTTTTTGTCACGCACGTGGGTCGCGGACTTTGGCCGCGACCAATTTGTCACGATTGTGGGTCACGGATAAGGGCCGCGACCAATTTTTTTCCATTTTTTTTGTCACACACGTGGGTCGCAGACTTTGGCCGCGACCAATTTGTCACGGTTGTGGGTCACGGATAAGGGCCGCGACCCTTCACGGCATGGGTCACGGCCAAAGTCCGCGACCATCTGCCGTGACCCCTCTTGGCCGTGACCATTTTTTGGTCACGGACTTGGGCCGCGACCCACGAAAATGGTCACGCCAGAAATGGTCACGGCCAAAGTCCGCGACCCACAGTTTTGGTCAGGGATTTTGGCCGTGACCAATCGTCAGTTTTGGTGTAGTGAATATTCCTTTTTCCGGATATGCTAGAATAATGCATAGGCGCGGTACGTTGGTGAGGCCTGGTGACCCGGTTAATGTGTTGTTGAGAAATTATAGTGATATAATTGCTTATGAGATTCGCATTTGATTAGAATATTCGTATTTGTATTGTGACGTTTTATTCATCGCTAACATTATTGTTGAGCATCTTTCCTGTCGTATTGTGTACTTCCCCATATTTTCTTTTAGTTGGCAGGTGAGCGCGGATTTGGGCGCTTTGGACCAATTAGGATGATTTATCGCAAGGATTATTTTTGGAAGATTTTTAATACAAGAGAGAGAAGACTTGTATTTATTTTTTATGTATAGAGCATTGGAGATTCATTTTAGTTGCTATAATTTATTCGAGAGAATTGTTGTATTTATTTGAAGAGATTTGAGATTAGTGGTTTCTTTTCTATTATGGGATTTAGACGCTCTATACCTTGTTATATTGTGGAATTGATTTAGTTTATCGTAGTAGCGCTTCGTTCGCTCTCGCCGGGGCGGGCGGGGTGTTACACTGTACACGATCGGACATAACATACTAGATAAGTAAGCTAAGTTAATTTATGAGTAATACAGGGAGAGATCATTGGAAGGTGATATTAAGAGTTTTGGGTTATTTAAAATGCACTCAAAACTATGGACTGCATTACTCAAAATATCCAACTGTTCTTGAAGGACATTGCGATGCCAATTGGGTATCTGATACAGAAGACTCTAAGTCTACGAGTGGGTATGTGTTTACCCTTGGAGGTGCAGCCTTATCTTGGAAATCCTCAAAACAAGCGTGCATTGTTATATCGATAATGGAATCTAAATTAATTGCACTAGAGAAAGCTGGAGAAGAAGCTGAATGGCTTCGAAACTTCTTAAAGGATGTTCCAAATTGGTCGAAATCTGTGCCCGTAATATATATACATTATGATAGTCAATCAGCGATTGGAAGGTCACAGAATCACATGTATAACAAAAAGTCACGACATATTCGCCGTCGACATAATACCGTTAGACAACTTCTCTCAAATGAAATTATCTTAATTGACTATGTAAAGTCAAAAGGTAATATAGTGGATCCACTAACGAAAGGTTTAAACCGAGAGAAAGTTGAAAGATCATCGAGAGGAATGGGTCTAAAGCCTATAAATAAATAATAATCAATATAGTGGCAACCCAACCTAGCTGAGTGGAGATCCTAAGATCTAGGTTCAATGGGCAAACTGAACTACATTGTATTTAGTAAGCATTGGTATTAATTATTCTATTGCTAGAGCTGAATTTGCATAAGTGAAATATAGAAATAGCTTGATTAATTTTCCAATTAGATAATAAATTTAACGATAAAAATGTGAATATAAAATGAATAGCACCAAACAATCCTTATTTTAACAAAGACCCTCGTTTGAATGTAATAATACAAAAAGATGTTCACGATCTTGTAGATTTGAAGGGTTGAGATGTAAACTTATTTTCCAATCATCACTTGATTTGATGGTCATTATTCTCTAGAGATGATAAATTGGTCTGATGGTTTTTATTCTTTGTAATCCCAAATCTTAGACTATGATAAGTTCTAACGTCTGATTATAAATTGGTGTGATGGTCTTTATTCTTTATAACTAATAACTTCTTAAACGATTGAATTCGAGGGGTGCTTTAATGTGTTACAAATATCTTTATATAAATCAATATATTTAAATGTAAAAAATTATTCAAGAGGTGTGTAGAAAGAAAAGTGGGATGGGAAGAAAAATACACTGTTAAAAGTGACGGCCATGCCCCTTCTTCTTGTTCTTCATCACAACTGGTTAATATTATGCCCACTTATATCCCCCCCCCCTCTCTCTCTCTCTATCCCCCCCCCCCTCTCTCTCTATCTAAATCACTTCCCTATCTAACGTCCACTCTTCTTCTTCATCACAATCGGTTCGCTACCCATATTAATTTGCACCAATATTTTCACTATTGAAGATTGAGAAAATGAATGATTAAAGCATTTCCAATATAAGTGCAACGGTTCCTACATGACTATTGGAATTAGACAATACATCTGCATACTTCTCAGCACGGTTAATAACCAATTGCAATCTACCCGCATAGGAAGTCAAAGAATTAATCTTTGACGTAATCTTCTCCGTTAGACTCCTATAATCTTCTACCTTAAGTCGAGTATAAATGAACGAAACTCCAAGATATTTCACCGATAAGGAACCTTCATTAATATTAAGCAAACAAGAATACTGAATTTTACCACCGCCTTCAACACCTATAAAAAGATACAGTGCATTTATTTTTATTTTGGATATAAGCCAAACATAAGGATGAACTTCGCCAAAGTCTCATCGACCATTTTCAAAGTCTCCTCCTCCTTTTTGCAAGAATAAAGAGATCATCCGCAAACATAATGTGAGAAATCCCAAGCTTATCATATTTAGGATGAAACATAAATGAACACGTACCCACCTTATGATCAAACAAACATGAGAATACCTCTATAATCTGAATGAACATACAAGGAGAGAGCGGGTTTCATTGTCTAAATAGTTTTTCACCTTTAAAGAATTCCTCTACTCCTCCATTGAGACTGATAGTGAACGTCATGGTAGTAACACACTCCATAACCCAACTGATCACATTATTAGGAAAATCCATAACAAATAACACATCCTCTAAAAACTCTAACTCACCAAATTGTATGCTTTCATAACACCGACCTTGATTGCACATCTCGGGTGCCCACTATTTTTATGGTACCCTCTAACCAATTCTTGCATTAGCAAAATATTACCTACAACACTTTTCCCTTTCATAAATGCTGATTGATGACTATTAACAAAGTCCGACATCATATCCTTTAGTATACTCACTTTCACCTTCGAAATAACCTTTAATAAATGAGCATCACTACACAGACACACATTTGTACCCATTTTTCATACCCGCCTAATAGGACAAACAAAGTAAGAGCAATAAGAGGTTGTACTTTGTACCCGAGATCCACAATAACAAGGTATAAGATTTTAATGCAGTGGGTATGGAAAATGGGTAGAAAAGTGTGTACACCTATCTTTATTCTTTATAAAATATTACAACAAGATGTTAGCCTAAAATCTTTCTTCGTAGCTAGACTAGACACTTTGGTAATCAGACTTATAATTATATTGTTAGTCTGCTTTGGCATATTCCCTCCCATAAATATGAATACATCACCTCTGTAATATCAGTTCTAACCATGTCCCAATTCTTTTGAACAAAATTGCATTGTACCCATCTGGGCCCAATGTTTATTTAGGATTAAGATCAAACATAATTTTTTCAATTCTTTATTAGACAATTCAAATCTTAAAACTCTCTTAAGATTGTCCAAAAGTGAACATTTAAACATTAAATTTTGTTTAACACGTGTAGAATACACTTCCCTTCTGCCCAAAACTTTTGAAAATGCTTTAATCGCCTCTTGATGAACTGCTTTCTGTCTAAGTAAAATATTACCAGTAGAATTCCTTATAGATAGAATTTTGTTTCTACTACTATGAGATTTCACCTTATAATGAAAAAACTTTGTATTCTTATCTCCCAAATGAAGACAATTAACATGCATTTTTTATTTAAAGAAAGATTCCCCCACCGCACACAACTTCAAATAATTTATTCTAAGTTCCCTATTTTCTTCGATCAAACATTAATGTAATAACCCGTATTTTTGAAGAATTAAAAGTGAATTAATTCAGTTAAATTTAAATTACACGTGTCACATAACTTAATGGAAAATAATATTGTATGTTGATTGAATTATTAATAGAAAATAAACGATTAATGTTTATCAAATTATATTACCAAGTGAATATTAATTACATGTTTGATGTCATAATGATTAATAGTGATGTGGCAGTATTTGTGACACCCCGCCCAATTAAATATAGGGTGATCCGTCCTCTACCAATTTAAAACAGGATATTCAGTTGGTTCATTCTCAGCATCACTGTCGAAAAACTTTTTTAACATATTAATCACCTAATATAAAATTAAGCTAGGTGTCAAAACATTTCCAATTTTAATAAAGCCAAGTAAATCCATTTCTTTCCATCTTAAAATATAAACCATTCACCACACATAGGAATGTAAATAAATACTGAACATGAATCAAGTACTGAAATAAATAAGACTGGATAAAACCTCCCAGTTCAAAACTCCAAACCATACAATAAACTGAATACAATATCTCTGATGAAAGACTAGAAGTGGGCGACATATGCCCTAAACAGGAAGTCTAGATGAAACTGAATGAAAAGGATAGATGCATCTACTGCAAGGACCTAAAGCTTCCACAGCAGCTGCAGCACGTCAAGCAATCCAAATCTCTAAATCTGATACTCATGTGGCTGAGTACCTGATATAATACATATATATAGCAAAAGAGAGAAGAGATACAAGAAACGGGTCAGAGCTCGATGTGTAAAAATGATTTAGCAAGTATTTAAAACTGGTTCTTAAAACAAGTCTTATACGCATGTTAGTTATCGAACTCTCACATGAGTTTCTCACCTCTCGTCTATTGTGTACGTCTAACGTACATCTAATCTCCCCCAGTTATACCTCCTAGTCTAACTAGTCAGAAACCATACTAATACTAACTATGCTCACAAGTAGTATTCTCGTATCGCCCATACAATACGCAATTCAGATAGTTTATCTCGCAGACTAAATTTCATTATTCACTGTTTGAATGGTTAATCTTTTATTCACTAAGATTATTTTACTTCTCATTTTCATGTTATCTACTAATTTCACAAAGTATAAAGTTACCCAAGTCCACTCATATATATATATATATAGTCTCATCGCCCCAATATATATACACTAATCCTGCACACTTAGGTTAAGACCACTTGGTGCAATGTAATGATTATTATTATTACCATGGCTACGAATTTCACACAGTAGTAATATTCACAAGTCCATATATATATATATATAGTCACATCATCCCTATACATATATATATACTAATCATGTACCCCCGGCTAAGCCCCATTAGTGCACATATCCTGGAAATTATGCATCCCCGGGTTAGCACCCATTGATGCACCTATCAATAATAGTTCAACCCCCCCGGGTTATCACCCATTAGTGCACCTAATAATATAATATTGCATCCCCGGGTTAGCAGCCATTAATACACCTATCAATATTAATCCAGCACCCTCGGGTTATCACCCATTAGTGCGCCTAATAATAGTCATTCTTGTACCCCCGGGTTATCATCCATTAGTACACTTAATGTAGAAAGGTGTATACCTATAAAAAAGTAAAAATATTATTTTATTAGAAATACTGAGAAGAAACGCAGGGTCCCGACCGAAACTCATATTGAGATGGAACCCCCCCGGGGTCCCGACAGAAACTCATATTGAGCAGGAACCCCCCAGGGTCCCGACAGAAACTCGTATTAAGAAGGAACCCACCTAGGGTCCCGGCAGAAACGCATAATTGAGAAGGAACCATCCCAAGGTCCCGACAGAAACTCATATTCAGCAGAAGCCCCCAGCGCCGCTGCAAGGGTCAGCGCCGCTGTGAGCGTCAGCGTCGCTTCAAGTGCCAGCGCCGCTGCAAGTATCTGCGTCATTGCAAGGGTCAGCGCCGCTGCAAGTGTCGGCGCCACTTCAAGTGCCAGCGCCGCTTCAAGTGTCAGCGCCGCTCAAGTATCGATGCCGTTTCAAGTACCAGCGCCGCTGCAAGTGCCAGCGCCGCTGCAGGTGTCCGCCCCGCTGCAAGGGTCGGCGCCGCTTCAGGTTCCAGCGCCGCCGCAAGTGTCTACGCCGTTGCAAGGGTCGGCGCTGCTTCAAGTTCCAGCGCCGCTGCAAGTGTTAGCGTCGTCGCAAGTGTCCGTGCCGCTGCAAGTGTCGGCGCCACTTCAAGTGCCTGCCCCGCTACAAGGGTGAGCGCCGCCGCAAGTGTCTACGCCGCCGCAAGGGTCGACGCCATTTTAAAGTGCCAACGCCGTTGCAAGTGTCTGCGCCATTGCAAGGGTCAGCGTCGCTGCAAGTATCGGCGCCGCTCCAAGTGCCGGTGCCGCTTCAAGTGCCAGCGCCACTTCAAGTGCCAGCGCCGCTTCAAGTGTCTGCGCCGCTGCAAGCGTCATCACCGCCGCAAGTGTCCGCGCCGCTGCAAGTGTCGGCGTCGCTTCAAGTACCAGCGCTGCTACAAGGGTCAGCGCCACCGCAAGTGTCGGCGCTGCTTCAAGTACCAGCGCCGCTGCAAGGGTCAGCGCCGCTGCAAGTGCCAGCGCCACTTCAAGTGCCTACGCCGCTACAAGTGTCAGCGCCGCCGCAAGTGTCGGTGCCGCTTCAAGTACCAATGCCGCTGCGAGTGTCAGCGTCGCTGTAAGGGTCGGTGCCGCTGCAAGTGTCTGCGCCGTTCCAAGTGCCAGCGCCGCTGCAAGGGTCAGCGCCGCTTCAAGCGTCAGCACCACTACAACAAGGGTCACTACAGCAATAACATTTGAGAGGTGCCCGCGAGAGTCACCACTGAAGTCCAAAATGGAGAAGTGTTGCTACAGGGGTTTCGACAGAAACTCATATTGAGGGAGTAGCTATCACGAACAACTCCTCATCATGAAACATCAGTCTCTAAATGAACAACAATATTAACACTTTACTTTCTTGTACAGGTTGCCTAGTTGAGCAAGCAGGGCTCAAGCAGGCTAGTTGGGACCTCCTGGGAGTTTTGGCTTGGCGGCTGAGGGACAAGGTGTGTTGAGCAATCTCAACCACTTAGCACTATAGGATTGAGAGAATACTAGTAGGAGACCCTAGGGTCACCCAGTCCTCACACACCTCACACTTAGTCATAAGTGCAGTGAGCAGCCAAAGGGTTGGCCGCTCACAAGAAAAGAACCGTTTATAAAATGATTTTAGAGGAGAGGGTCCTCTAAACCCCTCTCAAAGAAAAATAATTTTATAAGGGGGTCCTCGAGACCCCCCTCAAGCTTGCAAATATTTTAGAGGAGGTGGTCCTCGAGACCCCCCCCCCCTCAAGTTTACAAAGTTTGTATCAAAGTTACCATTTCAAAAGATATTTAGCAAATCAGATATTTTGTCTCCATTAGAAGACATATTTGCTTTTGAACTTGGGCATCTGCCAGAGGGGATAGGCAGACTTGCCTGCAGGTAGGGACAAATAGTACACTGCAGACTTTGTCCCTCACCAACCCCCTAAGTTTTGGCGCCAAAAGTGTCAACCCAGCCTTAGTGCCCAAGTATAAATAGGACCCCTGGGCAAGGTCAAGAAGGATAGAGGAATAGAAATTGCACTGTTACTTTGCTAAAATATCACCAGACCTACCTAGTATTCTCTCCCTGCTCATTTTCTTAGTGCTGAGTGCCTTGTTCCTTCACTCCCCACTGACATCCATCACTCTCAGGTGCTCCCTTGAGAAAATTACTATTTTTGCTGTGAAAGTTCATCTTCTTGCAGGGAGTGAGTTGAAGCTTGAGTTCCATTGTTACCAGAAGGAGAAGTTTTCTTCAGAAGTTGCACCAAGAGACCTTGAAGACCTTGCAGGCAGCGTCCATTGGAGTGGGTCACGCCTCACCCTTTCCAGTTATTCATAGACCCCAGTCTCACTACCCTCCTACATTTGGCGACTCCGCTGGGGAGGTATCCTCACTTCCATGGACAAAGAATGTTTTAATGTTTCTAGGCAGCTAGTGTTTGAAGACATTCCATCTGGAAATGGATCTCAAAGAGACAAGGCCACTCAGGTGGATGTGGTGGTGACCGGGGCAAAGGTACCTTCTCCTCCGCGAGGGCAGACCAGCTCACCGGCAGCATCTCCGGTGGTAGAGGCTTATGAGTATGTTTTTTTTTAGACTTGGCAAGTTTGGGTTAAGATTGTGTAACACCAGCAGCAACCCCCTCTGGAGGGGCAGCCGTTCCTACAGTGATTCCGGCAGAAGTAGCTCAGCCGCAAAGGATGACGCTGGAGCAAGTTGTGACAATAGTCAAGTTCACTGGCAGAACCCCCGGAACCCTAAGTGTTTGGCGAGGAACTCCTCTCGCTCATTGATAACAATGAGGAACCCTTAAGAAAAGAACCCATGGCAGTAGCAGCTAATGACGAGAGACCCTCGGCAGTGGGTCCCATAGTGGAAATCCCAAAAGATGGAAAACCTCTAACTGGCGAGGGGGTCGCGATGAACTCACTGGAAAGGGGGTCGCGAGGAACCCTTGGCCAGCAGCACACCCCCATAGTACCAACAGTCAGCGACACACACCCCTCCGCCAAGAAGGGAGTGGAAGTGGCGACCCCTGTAGAAACAACAAATCACTAAGAACCCAGGGTGAGGAGCCCTGGGTACCTCTCGTCATCAATAAAGTGTCCATGGCAGCAGCAGCATACTCTCCATGACGCCAACAATGGGCGAGACACCCTGGGTCGTGGAACCCTCGACATGATAAGAGGTCGAGACCTCCCACAAGAAACAAAAGGCAAATCGCGCATCTCCCCAAACGCAACACGAACAGTCAAAAAATCGTCAACAACGCATGGGGTCGAGACACCCCCAGCCACCGACAATTGATGGGGCGAGGAACCACTACCCATTCCAGCAGATGTCGAGACCCCCCTTCCAACATAGTGGGAAGTCGAGGCACGAGGAACTCATGGGCGAGGAACCCTGGGTTTCCCTCGCCGCCAACCAAAAAAAGTCGTGGCAGCAGTCTCGACGAAGCATGAGGTCGAGACACCCCCGGATGGGAAGTCGAGGAGCGAGGAACTCATGGGCGAGGAACCCTGGGTGTCCCTCGCCGCCAACAAAAAAAGTCATGGCAGCAGTATCGACGAAGCATGAGGTCAAGACACCCCCGGGTGGGAAGTCGAGGCGCGAGGAACCCTGGGTGTCCCTCGCCGCCAACAAAAGAAGTCGTGGCAGCAGTCTCGACAAAGCATGAGGTCGAGACACCCCCGGATGGGAAGTCGAGGAGCGAGGAACTCATGGGCGAGGAACCCTTGGTGTCCCTCACCGCCAACAAAAAAAAGTCATGGCAGCAGTCTCGATGAAGCGTGAGGGCGATACACCCTTAGAGATGAAGTCGACGCGCAAGGAACCCTTGACGTGACACGGGGTCGAGACACCCCCACTTGAAACAAATTACAAATTTCTGCACAACCAGTCGGGGAACCGTCGATGACGCAAGGGGTCGAGACACCCCCAGCTTCCAACAGTTGATTTGGCGAGGAACCCTCAGTTGCGTGATGCGAGGAACCCTCCATGCCTAGAGAAAAGCCCGAGGAACCACTACTAACATTGGCAGATGTCGAGACACCCTTAGAGGTGAAGTCAATGTGCGAGGAACCCCCAGAAGAATTAATCATTGGCGAGGAACCCCCTTACCACGGCTGGCAGCGCACTCCTCGTGGTAACCATAGTCATCAAATAACCCTTAGAAATATTGGTCATCGGCGGGGACCCCATAACTGATGACGACGAAAGAACCATGGTCATCTAAAAATAGAACCCCATAACTGGAGTCACAAAAAAAAAGAAAAAGAATCCCCACCAACGGTATGAGATCGCAAGGAACCCTGCAGGACCCTCTGAAACTATGGTGGCAGTAGCTCTTGGCGAGAGACCCTTGATCGTGGGTCCGAAAAATTGAAATCTCATGGGACGAGCAAACCCGATGCCCTAAATCATCAACACGCAGGGAATTTCGTGGTACGAAATCAACACACGAGGAACCCTCGCTAGTAGCAAAACCAAGATCAATAAATTAAGACATGGTGGAACCCACTGCCTCAAATTGCGAGGAACCCACCACTGGAAATTGCGAGGCACCCTCTCTAGTAGTAACAACAGTTGGCAAGGAGCCCTAGGCCAAACTGATCATCAACGACAAACCCGTCTCTGCCAAAGGGGCAGGTAAGGCACCCTCGTTTAAAAAAATAAAAAATAAATAAAAACTCGCTCAAAAAATCCAACAAGCGAGGAACCTTTAGAATAAAATCCAACCAGCGAGGAACCCTCGCTAAAAAATCCAACGTGCGAGGAACCCCTGGTAGTGGTGATCTCAAACGCAGAACCCGAAGTCATGAGAAAACTCTCAGATGCTGGCGATGAAGAAATCACTGGAAAATAAGGGTGCGACCCAATTTCTGGTGAGGAAGTCCCAATAGAAAAAGTAAGCGAGGATCCGTCATTCTAAAAGTTTGTTAACAGTTAACCCCAAACATTTGGGAGCAAAATCCATTCCTCTAGACGAGGTACCCCGGTTGAGGAACTCGAAAATAACAAACCCCAAAATTCTGGCGAAATCAGAACGGCGGTGAGGGACCCTCGCCCGTCATGATCCTCAACGAGGAACCCACTACGTGTGGAACAGAAAACAAGGATCAGAAGTGAGGAACTCTCATATGCGAAACCAACGCGCGAGGGAATCTCAGGTATGAAATCAGTGCATGAGGAGGCCACAGTTAAGAAGGTCTAGACAAGGGTACCTCATGGTGAAAATTTTGGATGAGGAACCCCTTGGTCCTAAAATAACCAACGAGGACCCCCTGACTATTGAAGGAACGGGCGAGGAACCCAAAGTCACGATTAAAGTAGTCGATAAGCCCTCAGTTATGAAAGCAGTGAATGAGTGTCCTGTGAAATTAGATTATGATGAGGGGCCTCTATGCGAGGACTCTCGTCCATCTTATGCAGCGTCGAGGGACCCCTCGCGCTCAAGCTATCGACGAGAAACTGAAAGCGAGAAGGAGATCCAATGAAACTATCGACGAGATGCCCAACAGTTGAGACACCCATTTTGGTAGAATTCGAAGATGTTGAGACCTCTTGAAATAAAGAACTAGGGGTCGAGACCCCCCTCTCTCCAAGAAAAAAATTCCAACAGTCGAGACACCCCTCTGAAAAGAACTGCGAGGTACCCTCTTCTCCAAACCCAGTTCCACCAGACGAGGAACACTCGACGAGATATGAGGTCGAGACACCTGCATCCAAAGCGAACCGCAAGTTACTGGACCTACTGGCTGCCGATGACGGTCCCGATGAAGAAGCCATTTCGAGAAGTCATGCGCGAGGGAGTGAGCGGTGTCTCGCTAATAATGGGCAGCGATGAGGAACCCTTGACTAATGATGGTCGCGAGCAACCTCCTGTGGTCGTGACATCAAATGATGAAATGGCGAGGAACCTGTGCTCCCTCATAACCCTGAGAGAAGATGATGAAATTGGCGAAGCCAAATGCCCTAGTAGCAGCGGCGCACAAGGAACCCTGGTTAGACATTTTGGTCGGTAAGGAACACTCGGATCCCAAACCCTCCACGACAGAAACCTGCGTTTGAAGATTGGTGCTCAAGGAACCCACAAATGGTGAGGAACCCTCATCGACAACTACTGAGGAAGAGATGCCACTGATAGTCGCGGAAAGCGATGAGTAATCCTCAAAAAGTGTCAGCCTCAACGTGCATTTCAACACACGTCGGGGTGACAAGACCGTCTCGGACAGTGGCCACAATAGTGGCGATGGGCGTGGAAATGGCGATAGAATGGGAGTACATATCCCAAGTAAGGAACCCGATATGGCCATAATCCCATATAGAGAACTTCCCATAACTGATACCTAGCACGAGCAACCGCCAGAAGCATTTAAACTCAAAAAAGTGGAAGCGGCCGGAATATAGACATAGAGGCCTAGAATTGCTCAAGAAAAGGTACACCAGACTAATGTTTTCTCTTTCTTAATAGTATAGTATAACCTCTACTAGATTAGAAGAGGGCCCATGATATAAGGAACTTTCCTCATTATACTTGGGGGTATATCCAACCCCGAAGTAAAAGTATAGTGAGTAAAGTCCCTACAGACACGACATACCAACATGAGGTTGTCCTCCAAATAATAATAATAATAAATTATGTACATTTTTTTATTATTATTCCATACAGATTTATAGCCTAGAGAATAAGTCATAACCTTTGTCCTCAAGAAAATTTACTCGACCAGTTTTTAAAAAATAGGGAGAAGCAGGTCTACCCCCCTCTCTAAACCTGTTACTGTTCCAAGACAAAAAGGTTCCTAAGAAAAGTTGGGAACAAGGACCCTTTAGACCAAGGGAAATTTTTATAAATAATTATTTCTTTACTTATAATATATGTGAAATTTTATGCAAAGTTTGTGGGAAGGAGAAGTGCTAACCCCATCTCTTAGTTACTTCCCAAGAAATGAATATGCATAACAAAATACCCCAAAGTCACACGGGATTGCGCTAAAAAATATGACTTGCTCAGCTATATGAAAGTACCCCGCAGCTAGAGGAGCCGCATCCAAATCTCAACTTGCTCAGTTATATGCAAGTACCTCGCAGTTAAAGGGGCAGATTCCAAATTTTAACTTGCTCAGTAATATGCAAGTACCCCACAGTTAGAGGGGCAGCTTCAAAATTTTAACTTGCTCATCTCGTATGCAAATACCCCACAGTTAGAAGCGGGAAGTTCAATCTTGAGTTTCTCACATAAAAAAGAGAAACTCAAAATTTTGAGTAAGTGCAATTAAACATATAAGGTACAACAGTTTAGTACCTAAGGCTCCAAGGGCATAGGAGTGCTCACAGTATTGAGCAACTGCCAAGTATAAGTATAAGGTGCGACATTTTAGCACCTAAGGCTCCAAGGGCACCGGAGCGCTCACAGTCTTGAGCAAGTGCCAAATATAAATATAAGGTGCGCCGGTTGAGCACCTGTGGCTCCAAGGGCATCAGAGCGCTCACAGTCTTGAGCAAGTGCCTAGTATAAACGTAAGGTGCTCCAGATGAGCACCTAAGGCTCCTAGGGCATCGAAGCGCTCACAGTCTTGAGCAAGTGCCAAGTATAAATATAACGTACGACTGTTTAGTACCTAAGGCTCCAAGGGCACCGGAGCGCTCACAGTCTTGAGCAAGGGCCAAATACAACTATAAGGTGCGAAAGTTTAGTACCTAAGGCTCCAAGGGCACCGGAGCGATCACAGTCTTGAGCAAGGGCCAAATACAAATATAAGGTGCGACAGTTTAGCACCTAAGGCTCCAAGGGCACCGGAGCGCTCACAGTCTTTAGCAACTGCCAAGTATAAATATAAGGTGCGATAGTTTAAAACCTAAGGCTCCAAGGGCACCGGAGCGCTCACAGTCTTGAGCAACTGCCAAGTATAAATATAAGGTGCGACAGTTTAGCACCTAAGGCTCCAAGGGCACCGGAGCGCTCACAGTCTTGAGCAACTGCCAAGTATAAATATAAGGTGCGACAGTTTAGCACCTAAGGCTCCAAGGGAACCGGAGCGCTCACAGTCTTGAGCAACTGCCAAGTATAAATATAAGGTGCGCCAGTTGAGAACCTAAGGCTCCAAGGGCACCGAAACGCTCGCAGTCTTGAGCAAGTGTCAAGTACAAATATAAGGTGCGACAGTTTAGCACCTAAGGCTCCAAGGGCAACGGAGCGCTCATAGTCTTGAGTAACTGCCAAGTATAAATAAAAGGTACGATGGTTTCGTGCACAAGTCTCTCGATATTGCAAGACACTTCTGCACGAGGGGCCTAATATTGAGAAGTCCTCAAGCAAGTGAACAAATAGTAAAATAGCTTGGAGTGTGGGGATCCACTTATAGTGGCTCCACCTGCCCAAGATTGCAAGTTTGACAGAAAATAGCATAGGGCGAGGGGATCCACCTTGAGTGCCCTCTCTTCCCAAACTTGATGCTACAGAAAAGAACTCAGGGCGAGGGGCTTACCGCGAGTAACCCCTCCGCCCAAGATAGAAGGCCACATAAGAAGGCCAAGGGCGAGGGGCTCACCGCGAGTAACCCCTCCGCCCAAGACAGAAGGCCACAGAAGAAGGCCAAGGGCGAGGGGCTCACAGTGAGTAACCACTCCGCCCAAGATGGAAGGCCACAGAAGAAGGCCAGGGGAGAGGGGCTCACTGCGAGAAACCCCTCCTCCCAAGATGGAAGGCTGCAGAAGAAGGCCAAGGGCGAGGGGCCCACCGCGAGCAACCCCTCCGCCCAAGATAAAAGGCCACAGAAGAAGGCCAAGGGCGAGGGGCTCACCGCGAGAAACCCTTCCGCCCAAGATGGAAGGCCACAGAAGAAGGCCAAGGGTGAGGGGCTCACGGCCCGCAACCCCTCTGCCCTAGAAAAAAGGCCACAGAAGCAGCCCAAGAACGAGGGGCTCACCGCGAGTAACCCCTCCGCCCAAGTTGATACCCAGATAAGGAAGTCCACTATAAGTGGCCTCATCTACAAAACTTGGGATGAAGTGACAGAACATTTAATGACCCTAAGGGGGAATGATGAAGGAACCCTAGGGTCCCCCAAAATAAAAAAAATAAAAATCGACTTTATGGCATACAAAGTTTTTTTTGTCTACCCAACCTAAAAAATTTGCACGAGGGGCTAATGTAGAAGGGTATCTACCTATAAAAAAGTAAAAATATTATTTTATTAGAAATACTGAGAAGAAACCCAGGGTCCCGAAAGAAACTCATATTGAGCAGGAACCCTCCCGGGGTCCCGACAGAAACTCATATTAAGCAGGAACCCCCAGGGTCCCGACAGAAACTCGTATTAAGAAGGAACCCACCTAGGGTCCCGGCAGAAACGCATAATTGAGAAGAAACCACCCCAAGGTACCGACAGAAACTCATATTCAGCAGAAACCCCCAGCGCCGCTGCAAGTGTCAGCGCCGCTGAAAGTGTCAGCGCCGCTGCAAGGGTGAGCGCCGCTGAAAGTGTCAGCGCCGCTGCGAGCGTCAGCGCCGCTTCAAGTGCCAGCGCCGCTGCAAGTATCTGCATCATTGCAAGGGTCAGCGTCGCTGCAAGTGTCGGCGCCACTTCAAGTGCCAGCGCCGCTTCAAGTGTCTGCGCCGCTGCAAGTGTCAGCGCCGGTGCAAGTGCCAGCGCCGTTTCAAGTACCAGCGCTGCTGCAAGTGCCAGCGCCGCTACAGGTGTCCGCGCCGCTACAAGGGTCGGCGCCGCTTCAGGTGCCAGCGCCACCGCAAGTGTCTACGCCGCTGCAAGGGTCGGCGCTGCTTCAAGTGCCAGCGCCGCTGCAAGTGTCAGCGCCGTCGCAAGTGTCCGCATCGCTGCAAGTGTCGGCGCCACTTCAAGTGCCTGCGCCGCTACAAGGGTGATCGCCACCGCAAGTGTCTACGCCGCCGCAAGGGTCGGCGCCGTTTTAAAGTGCCAACGCCGTTGCAAGTGTCTGCGCCATTGCAAGGGTCAGCGTCGCTGCAAGTATCGGCGCCGCTCCAAGTGCCGGCGCCGCTTCAAGTGCCAGCGCCACTTCAGGTGCCAGCGCCGCTTCAAGTGTCTGCGCCGCTGCAAGCGTCAGCACCGCCGCAAGTGTCCGCGCCGCTGTAAGTGTCGGCGCCGCTTCAAGTACCAGCGCTGCTGCAAGTGTCAGCGCCGCCGCAAGTGTCGGCGCTGCTTCAAGTACCAGCGCCGCTGCAAGGGTCAGCGCCGCCGCAAGTGTCGGCGCTGCTTCAAGTACCAGCGCCGCTGCAAGGGTCAGCGCCGCCGCAAGGGTCGGCGCCGCTGTAAGTGCCAGTGCCACTTCAAGTGCCTGCGTCGCTACAAGTGTCAGCGCCGCCGCAAGTGTCGGCGCCGCTTCAAGTACCAATGCCGCTGTGAGTGTCAGCGCCGCTGCAAGGGTCGGCGCCGCTGCAAGTGTCTGCGCCGTTCCAAGTGCCAGCGCCGCTGCAAGGGTCAGCGCCACTTCAAGCGTCAGCACCACTACAACAAGGGTCACTACAACAATAACATTCGAGAGGTGCCCGCGAGAGTCACCACTGAAGTCCAAAATGGAGAAGTGCTGCTACAAGGGTTTCGACAGAAACTCATATTGAAGGAGTAGCTATCGCGAACAACTCCTCATCATGAAACATCAGTCTCTAAATGAACAACAATATTAACACTTTACTTTCTTATACAGGTTGCCTAGTTGAGCAAGCAGGGCTCAAGCAGGCTAGTTGGGACCTCCTGGGAGTTTTGGCTTGGCGGTTGAGGGATAAGGTGTATTGAGCAAGCTCAACCACTTAGCACTATAGGATTGAGAGAATACTAGTAGGAGACCCTAGGGTCACCCAGTCCTCACACACCTCACACTTAGTCACAAGTGCAGTGAGCAGCCAAAGGGCTGGCCGCTCACAAGAAAAGAACTGTTTATAAAATGATTTTAGAGGAGAGGGTCCTCTAAACCCCTCTCAAAGAAAAATGATTTTAGAAGGGGGTCCTCGAGACCCCCCTCAAGCTTGCAAATATTTTAGAGGAGGTGGTCCTCGAGACCCCCCCCCTCAAGTTTACAAAGTTTGTATCAAAGTTACCATTTCAAAAGATATTTAGCAAATCAGATATTTTGTCTCCATTAGAAGACATATTTGCTTTTGAACTTTGGTCGGCGCCAGGGGGCATCTTCCAGAAGGGACAGGAAGACCTGCCTGCAGTTAGGGACAAATAGTACACTGCAGACTTTGTCCCTCACCAACCCTCTAAGTTTTGGCGCCAAAAGTGCCAACCCAGCCTTAGTGCCCAAGTATAAATAGGACCCCTGGGCAAGGTCAAAAAGGATAGAGGAATAGAAATTGCATTGTTACTTTGCTAAAATATCACCAGACCTACCTAGTATTCTCTCCCTGCTCATTCTCTTAGTGCTGAGTGCCTTGTTCCTTCACTCCCCACTGACAGCCCTCACTCTCAGGTGCTCCCTTGAGAAAATTACTATTTTTGCTGTGAAAGTTCATCTTCTTGCAGGGAGTGAGTTGAAGCTTGAGTTCCATTGTCACCAGAAGGAGAAGTTTTCTTCAGAAGTTGCACCAGGAGACCTTGAAGACCTTGCAGGCAGCGTCCATTGGAGTGGGTCATGCCTCACCCTTTCCAGTTATTCATAGACCCCAGTCTCACTACCCTCCTACACTTATCAATAGAGTTTATGCACCCCCGAGTTATCACTCATTAGTGCTCTTATCTTTAAGGTTCTTGCACCACCGGGTTATCACCCATTAGTGCTCTTATAATAATATCACATAATAGGCATACACACATCCTATTATAAATTATAGGTATTTCACCAACCTACATATATACTCTTCATACGTATTTTAATCTCATCTCTACGTATAGTATAAATATTTAGATTACTATCTCTCTCGTAATCTCCAGGGTATACTCTCTCTCTATACCGAAATAATTAAAGTATTTATTCTCACATACTTTCCCAAAATTCCATCTTATTTAAATTTACTATTTGGTAGTTTCTCTCACTCCAATAAATCGAAAAACTCAAAACTAGACTTTGAGAAAAATCCCCAAAAAATCCCTCTATCGCTCGAACCAGAAGGGTTGTCGTTTGAACGACTTCCACGTGTCATTCGAGCGGCTTCGCACGAGATGCCATCTGGCTCGAACTACTTTGCGTGAGATCTCCATCTCGTTTGAACCACTTCGCGCGAGATCGCGCGAGATTACACTGTTCATCTTCTTCACCGTTTTTCACCACTTTTAAAACTAAAAACCTCTAAGATTCAATTCCCAACAACTCATCATCAATACCCATCAACCCCTCACAGGTTACAGATCATTTCTATCATCCTAGGATCCTTAATTCGTCATTAATCATCATAATTACATAAAACCCCCAAATTAATTCACATGAACCCTAGTTTCCAAAATTCCAATTAAAGAACCTGATCAACCCAGATTCGTTCATCAATATATAATCAAATTATGTGATTAATCCTCTACATACATGAGTGAATTCCAACCACTAATTAAACCAATCCTTAATCATAATTTAAATCTCTAATTTTCACCCAATTAACATATAAATCATGATTAATTCCACCTAGACTAACATGAGCATGATTATTGCTAAAAGAAATCAAGTAATAAACACTTGCCTCGAATATGATGTTCTGATCCATTGGTGATGTTTGTATATACGCGTTCCTCTCTTTGCAATCTACAGGTTGGTGGTCACGGTTGCGCAAGGTGATGCGAAATGAGTCTTCTCTCTTGGAATTTGGTTCTCCCTCACACCCTCCATGGCCATTCTAAATTCCTGTCACTTCTTAACCCTAATGGAATTTCTTGGCTGATATAATAAATCCCAGTTTTCGTCCATTAATTTAGCCCAAAAATATAATTTACCATAATGCCCTTTCGGGGTGCCGGTTAGGCCTAAAATAGCCATGGGACCCAAACTAAACACCCGAGTATACTATTTTGACTATCTGGACCCTTCCGAACTCAATAGCGCACTCGAAATGACCATACGAGTTAATAAAAATAAATTATCTTTTTATTCCATTCAATTAGTCCCGACACGACTCACACGCGTGACAGACTTAAATTACCAAACTGCCGTATTTCTCACTTTCGACAATTTATCAAATATCATTATTCCATATTACATATCACACAGTAATATTCAATAGTTCACAACAATAAGTATTAACCCTTGGCACGCTAGTTAATAATTATTTAAATCCGAATTAATAACAAATTAATTTCTCACATTTTAATTTAATTAATCCAACAACAATAATTAATCGCATACTTATTCCCATAATAATAATTAATCACATAATTATTTAAATCATCAGAAATACGGGGTATTACAGTATTTTATCTCCACCGGGTATCGGGTGTGGACTATACGAGGTCGAGATAGGAAATTAATTGTGAGTAATTCGGATGATGATTTCAGGGTTATGGTTGAGTCCCGAAGGGTCAAAACAATCAAAATAGTATACTCAGGTGTATAGTTTGGTTCCTGGGACAGTTTTAAACCAAATTGACACACTGAGAGGGCATTTTAGTCATTTCGAAGCCTAGGGTTAAGGGAGCTACGAATTTCCAAAGGTCATATAAACTTGTAGTTGTGAGAGACTAAGGTAAACAGAATAGAAAATAGTTAGAGGCCATTACAGAAGAAAGGGAGAGCATTCTTGGAGCTAAGGAGAGGGTTCTTAGAGAATACAACCTTGTTCTTACATCACAATCACCTTTGTAGTGTGGATTAGAAGAGAATCACCATCAAGAGAGTCAAATTAGATCACTGCCATAAGGCAAGTATTTATCTTGCAAATTTTTATGAGTTATAATACCCATGTAGAGTAGGGTCTTTGAATTAAAGATATTTGACGATGTTCTTGTGATTTGATGAATAAGTATAATTTCTATTAGGATTGCATGTCGAATGAATCCAATTGTATAAATAAAACAAAATTAGAAATTATGGGATTTAGATCACGGGGTAAATCTGGATTTTGATATATAAAGAACACAAAAATGGAGGGTTTAATGATTATTGGGGTTTTAATTTGATATTTGATGAAATTTCATGGATTTTATTCATGATTTACGTAAGAAATCATCCATACATGTATATGTGATGTGTAGTTATGCTAAATTCAAGATTGGGATTATTGTATAAAAGTTTGAAAGAATTTGAGGGTAGAAAACCATAACAACGGATTAGAGAAGAAGTCACCTGATACATTTCGTATCTATTCGCCCCAAGGGTGAATCGATTCGGCAAGGCGAATCGATTCGGCCTTGGACGAATCAATTCGGTTTGCCTAGAATTGAAAAAATTTCCCCTTTATTTTAAACCCTGGAATTTAAGATAATTCATGAGGGAACTTTAGGAACATTTTTAAACTATAAAGGGGAATATAAAAGTGTTAGTAGGACTATAGTGGAGATTAGGTTTACATAAATTGAGACAAGTTAAGGATGGGGATAATTGAGAAAATATCTATAATTGTTGAACAAATAAAATTCGAGATGGATTGCATAGTAAAGAGTGAGCCTATATTTACGACCATTAGTATACGATGGGAATAACTACATATTAAATAAGGGATAAAAAGGACCCTTAGAGTAGTGAGAGATACTCGAAATTATAAGAACTATAATTATAATTGAAATTTATGGTACGTCGAATATGTAAGTGATATATACAACGTACGAGTTGATGAAATTGGGTTGTGTGCATACCTACTGAGTAATATATATATATATATAGGAGAAGGCTCACCTACATCATGCTTTATACATCATCCATGCATCACACTTAATTACAGGCCCTAAAAACTTTTTTTCAAATTTTATATTTTTCCCTTGAAATTAACCTTCTAATCAACCCATATGTAAAAAAAATGAGTCAAAATACGTTTTGTAACTATTTTTAAAAAATTCACAAAAACAGCTAAAAATACCTTATTTATAAGGGTCCGCGCCAGAAGATTTTTGTGGATTTTTTAAAAATAGCTACAAAATGTATTTTGACCTAATTTTTTTCATATGTGTTGAATGGAAGGTTAATTTCAAGGGAAAAATATAAAATTTGAAAAAAAGGTTTTCTAGGGCCTAGAATTAGGTGTGATGTATGGTTGATATATAGTGCATGATGTAGGTGAGCCTTCCTCTCTCTCTCTCTCTCTCTCTCTCTCTCTATATATATATATATATATATATATATATATGATGTTTGAATACCTATAGATACGATTTGATTATGTGTGTGAACATACCTACGCTGCCTGTTATCACGAGGTTTTTGCACAGAGGGTGATCCCACCTCGACGATTCCAGTGAGATCTAGATTTATGCCCCAGAACATGGAACTTAGGGCGATCCACTATGTGCCATGTATTAGTGGGACTGGCAGGTCGTTTGGGTACATTAGTTATGTTCGTATCCCAAAGGCTTAGAAACATGTTTGGCTCCATTGTTGTGTTGATTGATTTTGGGTTTGAGGAGACATGCCAAACCAATAGTCCTTAATTAGGTACGAAAGGTACATGGACTTGATAGCACAGTATGCCAGCATCACGAAGGGACATTTCAGGGATGCTATAGTTGTGTATATATTATGTGTGATGAATATATACCGGTGTGATATATCTACTTATGAGAAACAGTAGAATTGAAAAATGAAATATATCTAAAAGACTTTAAGTACTGAAACTTGAATGATTAACTCAATAAATAAAATGAGAAAAAATAAATTTATTATTGAGACCTGTAACACCCCGTGTATTCGAGGACATAGGGATTTAATTTTTTTGGTGAAATAAATTAATTTTATTTGGAGTCTCGGATGAAATTTTAGAGTGCACGGTTGATCCAGGATGGGTCGAGAAAGTCAGAATGACTATCTGGGGGTTTGTATTTGGGTTCCGGAGTATTTTGGACCTAGTTTGACCCGAATATGAGTAAATGAGTCATTTTAAGTGTGTATTATCATTTAAAGTAGGGAGTTATTAGAGATAAAGGTTATTTAGGCTTGGAAGAGTTAGGCTAATCTCATTGTGAGAAAACCCTAGAGAGAGAGAGAGAGAAAGCAAAGGAATAAGATGAAGGGAAGAAAAGAGGAGAAAACTTGGAGCTTTGGCAATTTTAGGCTTAAATACGCGGATTCAAGGAAGATTCAACCTCTACAACTTTGAATCAAGTGATTAAACTTGCTAAATAATTGTGTGTGAGAGTTAATTCATAATTTTATTTGTGATTTAGTTGAGTTTGAGATTTAATGGTTAAACCCTTGAATTTGATGAGTTAATCATGCATTTAGTGTTATATTTGTGGTTTTAATGATGAAAATGGTGGGGATAATGTATGTGTTGGATTTTGATGTTAGGATATTGTTGGAGAGAATTAGAATTGGGTTTTAGAGAAGTAGGGTAAATCTTGTAAAGAGTAGAAGTAGGATTTTGGGCATGAATCTCATAGGAATAAAGTTGTACAGTACCGGACCGGTCCGAGTAGAATACCATCGGATTGGTTCATTTTTTAGGGGCATCGGATCGGTTCGTTCATCAAAAGTTTTCAACTATTTTTATGGAATCGGACCGGTTCATTTTAAGGACCCTCGTTCCGATCCGGTCCGGTCCCTGTAGTTTGATAAATCTGGGGTTACTTCTTTCTAATTGGGTTTAGGGCTTGGAAACCCTCTAATAAGATGCGATAAATATGTTTTTGAGATAAACGTTGGGTATATGGAGTGACACGATGGAGGGGTTACATCGAGGTTATTATGGAGGTATATTTGGGAGTTTAACATACCGAATCCTTTCGTAAATTCTCCGAGTAGTAGGAATTTACTTAACGCCGAATACGGACAGGGTGAGAGAGGGATATCGTGCGTCCCTAGTGTTGTTAAATTGGGTGACTATTCATACCATAGGTGTGATGGATTAGTAAGTTTCAAGTGAGGGATTAAATAATAAAAATGAATTAGGAAGGTATGCGAGAGTGTATCGGTTAGTATAATGATAGTTATATACATATAGCATAATTCATTACTTTTACACATGCAGACATGAGATGGTATGTGTGTGTGTATATATATGTATATATATATGGTGTGAATGTGTATACCTTGTGTGATGGTTTGTATATGATGTGCATGTGCATATATATATATCTAGTGTGTATGATATATATTATGTGGTGCATACCCCTCTAGTACTATCATGGAAAGTTGTGCGATGTGGGTGAATCCCCCTCGCTTGAGGAGCAAGGAGAGTATAATCCACAGGTCATAGCGTCCAGTCTTTTATCGTGCGTGAGGTAGGGGTAAGACGTCATGGGTATTATTCGTCTTGCCTTTAGGTGAGGAACTATGGCCGCATCCCGTAAGCTTGTGATTTGGTTTATACCAAGTCGGTGTGAGAGTCCGACCACTAGTAACCCGGGATGATATGTGAGAAATTCCCTGGAAGATGGTAGCATTGTAGAGACAGTTAGTATACATTTACTATATGTGTTATGTATGTGTACTTGCTAGAGAATGATAAATCATGTATAATACGTGTGATTAATATTATGCAAGTTGTATAGATAGTGTGTGATATCTTAATATTATAACTAGAGAAAGTTATAAATATGTGTATTATGTTTTGTTCTTTCTAGCATGATAGTGGACGAGTATACTCTTATGCTGAAAGACGGGAAGTAAGGGGTGTGTACTATGGACTGAGGGCCTAGCGGATTTTCATGACTGATAGTGTTGGGTAGTAGTGTATTGGGGGGGTTCCTTGTTTGGATTTCTCTTTGAGAGACATCCCACGCACGAAACTCAGCACAATGTTGAGTGTGGGGAGATTTTTGGTCCTTAGTACTTGGGCATATGGGTTATAGTGGGAGAAAATTACTACCATTAATGATGACGTGTGATATCTTATGCTAATAACTTGTGCAAGTTAATAATTAGAAACCGATAAAATATAATTGAGATATATTAATGTATAAGTTTGGGCATTATCTTCGGAGACGATGGAAGAAGAAGATAAAGGGTTATGTTTTAGTGATAGTGAGTTACACGAACGAGGATTATGCGTAGATTTAAGATGAGTTATCCCTAGAATGTATCGGGTAGCTTAAGTGAGGTTCATATGCTTACGTTTAGGTGCGCGCTTTAGTTTAGGGGTGAGATTAAGTCCAAAGAGAGAGTGCGACACCACCTTAATTATGAACTTTATGCATTCATAATTATTATGCATTTTAATTCACTTGCTAAAATTATTTTCAAACCTCGGGCTCTGACCCGTTTATATCTTTTCTCTTGCTATACATAAATTGTAATATATTATAGGTGTCCCTCTGCAAGGACGCCATTGATGCCTATTCTCTCCAGGGTCCTTGGAGCTGTAGCAGATGCGGAATGTTATAGGATTTTATTGTAGCCGCTTCCTATTCTTGTAAATCTAGTTAAGGATCCATTTTTTGTATATTGGGTGTATACCCAAGGATTGTTTGTATATGTATCTCTTTTATTTTTTTATCACTGGATGTTGTTTTGTCTATGACCCAACAACATATTCGATTATATCTTTAATTGTACTCGTGTATATATTATCATTTTTTGTAGTCATATTAAAAGTTGGTTTGTAGTTTCTTGTTTTCATTGGAATTTTTTAGCAACCGTTTATTTTATTATTGGGTGGTTAGTTAGGTTTTATTTAGATTTAACAGTTGATGCTGAGAATGATCCACTTGAGATTCCTATTTTATCTTAATATAGGGCTGGCCACCCATTATTATTTTAAGCGGGGTGTCACAGGTGGTATGAGAGCATCAGGTTCTAGTTTCTTAGGATTTGTGAGGGTTTTCTATGTTCTTTCGTAAGATTTCTTGACATAGAGCCCTATTATTAAGGACATTGTATTCATATTGCATTTACGATCTTCTGCGATGCGTAATTGTTTTAACTGAGTGATGATATAGTACGCTCTTATTTCAGATGCCGCCAAAAAGAGGTCGTCCGACTAGAGTAAATAGAAGGGCAGGGAATGTGGAACCGAAGTGCCTCTGGGGACTATGACTACAACAAAGGTTGCTAATATTGTGTCTCAAGTAGTCAATGCATCCATGAACGCCATGGATCAACAATTTCCTCAGGCTCAATGAGAGCCTGCAGTACCGGTAGCTCAAACTCACATGGGGCCATCTTTGTGGGAGAGAGTTAGAGAAGCTTTTCAAAAAGGACATCCTCCAGAATTTTAAGGTGGAGACAATGTCGTTATAGCAAGTCAGCGGAAGAAGGATATTCAATGCAACCTTCGTATGGTGGAATGTAGTGATGTTCAGAAATAAATACTTACCACCTTTAAGTTAGTGGGTGCGACTCTCCAATGGTGGGAGTCGGTCACTACTTCAGAGCAGAGGGATACGATATCTATATCAGATTTTTGGGTTCGATTTGATCGTAAGTATTTCCCTTCGATAATTCAAATAGAAATAAGAAGAAGATTATTAGAGATGAAGCAGGGGGATAGGACGGTGACGGAGTATGAAGAGGAATTTACCTAGTTGGAAAATTTTGTGCCCGATGAGGTAAATATGGAGGATAAATTTATATCAAAGTTCTTGGGAGGTTTAGATTGGAGATTTCGGCATCATTTGTTAGGAAACTTGACATTACTGAATTTTATCGATTTGAAGAATGCAGTATTGTTACATTGTCAGGATCGTCATCTTCATTTAAAAAGGAAGAAGGAGTCTGGGGACTCGGGCTTATTAAGTAAGTTGGGAGAAGGTGGTGCCCTGTAATACCCCGTACTTTTGGCTATATTTATTTTTGGGATTAATTAATTTAATGCGTATTAATTGGAAATTAATCCGGGTTAAAAATACTAACGAGATGCGAGTTGGTATTTGATTATGTGCATAAATGTTTTATATGAATATTGAATTATGAAAAATTTGTCGTGAGATTGATATACGGCATTTTAGGAATTTTGTTGAGACGCGTGTGACCGCCGCGTCATGGTGTATTATTTTAATTATAAAAGTGAATTTAAATTCTATAAACCGTATGGTCGTTTTGAGTGCGCCGACGCATCCGGAAGGGTCGAGATGGTCAGAAAACACTAGCCGGGGGTTTAGTTTGGGTCCCGGGGTATTTTTAGGCCATACCGGCAACATAAAGGGCATTTTAGTAATTTTGTATTTTTGGAGAATTAAAAGTGACGAAAATTGGGAGTTTTAATCTGATTGGGAATTGACCCACTAAGCCACTAACCAACCCATATTAACCCAACAAGCTACGTAGATTATTAGAATTAGGTTTTCTAATACCTTCCCAAAAGCAAACCCTAGCCACCCTAGCCACCTTTGGAGAAGAAGCTTGGAGAAAGAGAGAGAGAGGAAATTCTGCAGAAAAGCTCCATCAAACCAACCTCTAAATCAGAGATAAACTCGAGGCAAGTGACTTAATTCCATTTAATTTCAGAGAATGTTCTTTCCATGTTAGATAATTCCAATTTTATGTTTGTTCTTGGTGAAATATGAAAATCCATGTAGTTTGGAACTTAGAACTTGAAAATCTTGAGGAGAATTGCATGTAGAATGATAGGTAGATGATTATTCTCATGATATTTGTGATTGGAAGAAATTAAAACGGATTTTTATTGGGTTAATTCATGATTTAAAATGTTAGGGTTTGTGTTCTTGAAAAGAATTGTGGAAAAAGGTAGAAACTTGTGATTTAATGATGTTTAGGATGTATTAATCCCTTAAAAGATGTTAGTGTATGACCTTAGCATGTTTTAGGATGATTAGAGAACTTAAAACAATGGTTGGGACTAAGTTTGGAGGAGATTTGTGGAGTAAAAATGGTGAAAAATGAGATTAAGAGAAATCTGGGACGAAACTGGTAGGTCGTTAGAAGCCCCTCCCCAGGTCGTTCGAACGAACTCGTTCGAACGAGCTTCTAACGAATTGACCAGTCGCTTCTAACGAAAGGGAACTTCATTCGATAACTTCGTTGGAACGAGATCTCGTTAGAAGGTACAGTTCGTTCGAACGAACTGGATCTCGATCGAACGAGACTTCTAACGAGCTGACAGTTTGATCTCGTTCGAACAGCCTCGTTCGAACGAGACTTCTAACGAGTTGACAGTTTAGGCCTTTTTGGCCTGTTTCGATTTTTGGAGTCCCGTAAACTTGTTCGAGGATATAGATAACCTTCCTTTGATGATGTATGGATAGATTTGGGACTTTTGGGTTATTATGAGGAGTAAATTATATACGAGTGATTTAAATCAATGAACCGTTTGGGTTGAGACGTGAGTGTCTACTACGACGTGAGAATAGATTATAGCGCGTATGATTATAAATCGGAATCGTATAAAGTGTGTAAATTATATATTGGTACTAGAAGGAGAATAGTACTACAATTAAACTACGGGATTACTAAGATGTGTGTTTACTTAGTATTGGTATATGAATTGTGTGTATGAGATACCTACCATACTTGCTATCACGGGAGGTTTGCGTTCGCTTAGGGCCCTCTAATCCTTGTGTTGCCCAGATTTAGACTGGTTACCTTGATGAACATAGGTCATAGAAAGACTTATTGGGATATTAATAAGTCCGCTGATCGTGGGAGCGTAGGTATGTGCGTGACCCATGTGATGTGACTGTGTTCGCCTCCATTATTTGTGATGTTGTTATTTGTGAACTATTCCTGAGAGATTCGGAATATGTAATCCTTATGTACGTGATGTACCGGGATGGATAGCAGAGTATGTGTGCACCACAGCTTAGTTCTCGGGGTGCTTGTATTGTATATTTATGATGTGAATAATATACACTTAATTAATGGGAACCTTCATGTTAATGTTGTGAATATAATTACGGTATTGTTTCGAGAAACATAACGAGTTAGCTGATAGTGAAATATATTGCATAATTAGCATCTGAGTTTACGTTAAACCCCTACTT
Organism: Sambucus nigra; assembly: GCA_949130495.1. Classification (NCBI taxonomy): domain Eukaryota; kingdom Viridiplantae; phylum Streptophyta; class Magnoliopsida; order Dipsacales; family Adoxaceae; genus Sambucus; species Sambucus nigra. Next base: position 351,522,957 of record OX422221.1, read on the forward strand.
AATTACGAGCGTTATAAAGTTAATAGAACCGAGTAATAAGGGTAGGACCTATGACAGTCTAGCTAGATATGATGGCACTTAGCTAGTGGTTTGTGTCGTTGTAGATGGGTACTTACGTTAGGAGTGCACAGTTAGACGAGAGGTGAGAATATCATGTGAGTGCACGTCCTAACACGTACTTTGCATTTAATGTTTTAAATGTTTTTAAAGCACTTGCAGGTTTTTATAATATCTCCACATTCGGGCTCTGACCCGTTTGCTTTCAAATCTATTTTCTTTGTAAAACCATTTTAGGTGCCCAGCCACAAGGACACCATGCATAGGATACTCATTCTGGTGACGAGCTGTAGCTGTTTATGGAAGCCACGGGGATTTTCTTGTAGACGCCTCTATCACTTGGATTCCAGATTCATTATCTATCAGTTGTAGGGCATGTTGCCCATTTCTATTAGAGTTACATTTCCATTACAGTTTTCAGACTTTGGCATGTATTGATTTAGTATTCAGTTTACTTATTTCAGTTGTGGGATTGTAGTGAGGAGTTTTCCTCCATGCTTTGTTTACATTGCGTGATGGTTATTCTATTTACTTCATTATGGTAAATGGTGTTATTATTCTTAATTACACATGTTGCATGTTAATCAGACTTAACTTAAAATTTGGCACTTACTTTTTAAATACTAGGTGGTTAGTAATCATTAAAATGTTTTCGACAGTGATGCTATTAACTGGACCAACTTGGCATTTTGAATTAATTTAATAAAGGAGTAGCTACCCGGTATTTAATTAGTCGGGGTGTCACAGGTGGTATCAGAGCCAGGTTCTAGTGTCCTTTAGGATCTGACGGCTTATTATGTTTCCGCTAAGTTTCTTTGATATAGAGCCCTATATTTTAGGACTGTTGTACTCTTTTTGTGTATGCTTCGTTCTTCAGCTATCTTAAGTTTATAAACAACGAACTTATAAACTTTGTTCTTATTTCAGATGCCTCCACGACGTGCACGACGAGTTCCCAGGGATGCAACGCCCGAACCCCAGCCCGCTCCAGTTCAGGGCATGATGAACGCCGCTGAGGTTGCAGCTATAGTAGCCCAAGCGATAAATGCCGTAATTGCCGTTGTTCAGCAGGCACCACCTCAGGCGCCGGTTGCCGCGCCAGTACAGGCAAATGCATTCCCGTCTGCTTGGAAGCGTGTACGTGACGCTTTTCAGAAAGCGCATCCGCCAGAGTTTGCAGGTAGCTCAGATGTGGTAGTCTCGAGCCAGTGGAGGAAGGATATGCAGAGGCACTTGAGGATGTATGAGTGCACGGATGTTCAGAAGCAGGTGCTAGCTACTTTCAAGCTAGTTGGATCTGCGCTACAGTGGTGGGAGTCTATTACCACCATGGAGGAGAGGGACACTCTCACTATTCAGGACTTCTGGGTGCGGTTTGACCGCAAGTACTTTCCGTCGGCTGTTCACTCGGAAATGAGGAGGAAATTGATGAGTCTGAAGCAGGAGGGTAAGACTGTGGCCGAGTATGAGGCCGAGTTCACGAATCTGTTGAATATCATTCCAGATGAGATACCAACAGAGAAGAAGAAGATTGAGAAGTTCACCGACGGGTTGACTTGGAGGATCCGTCAGCATCTGTTAGGGAACCTTTTGTTGGCCACGTATTCTGATGTGGTTAACGCTGCTTTGTTACACTTCCAGGACCACCGCTTTCATATGGCTGAGGGCAAGAGGTCGGGAGAGTCTAGCCATCAGGGCAGGACTGGAGGACATGGTGCCGGTGGGGCACAATCTGTTCAGGGTCAGAGACAGGATGAGTAGGGTTCGCAGCAGGGGGATCAGAAGAGGTTCCGATCAGGGAACTACAGACAGGGACAGGGAGGTTTCCGTCAGGGCCATCAAGGTCCAAATGGCCATCAGGGCCAACAGGGGCAGAATGGGCAGCAGTTTCACCAGGGCCAGCAGGGCCAAGGGAGGAACGGTAACGGCCACCAGGGCCGGGGGCCGCAGGGGCAGAGAGGAGGGAACTTCCCAGGGAAGTGTTTTGTTTGTTGCAAGACTGGCCATAAGCGACAGGATTGTCCTGATAGGGGCAGGGCCCCACAGCAGCAGCAGCAGGGTGCTCGCCAGGAGCCACAGAGGCCTATGTTTCCCGCCGCTCTCCCCGCACCGCCACAGATGGCAGCATTGCCACCCATTCCAGCAGTCCTAGTGCAGCAGGGGCAGCTACAGTATGGACGTGTCTACAACGTCCACCAGGCTGCAGTTCCACAGGCACCACCCGCAATTGAGGGTACGTTTCCTATCCATGGCACTATGGGTCGGGTATTGTTTGATACGGGGGATACACATTATTTTATAGCTACACACTTCGCGAAAGCTTTAGGATTGTTAGCTACGGCAGAGAGCACAGTGACGTGTGTCGACTCACCATTGGGGAGTGGGTCACTTATTTTCTTTATATGCCGGGGAGTGGGGGTAGAGATTGGTGGTTTGGTATTACCTGCAGACATGTTGGTATTAGATATGCATGTTCACGATGTGATTATAGGTATGGATTGGCTCATAGCTTATAGGGCCATGATTGATTGCTTCAGCGGAAGCATTGTTTTTGCCATTCCGGGGCAAGAGATCTTTGTAGTGGCGATGCCTCGCCCAAAGGGAGGATCGATCGCTCATCTGTATTACATTGAGGAGGATACCTCTAAGGAGGTAGTGATTCCTTTAGATTCTATCCCAGTAGTCAGGGAGTATTCGGATGTGTTTCAGGAGATACCAGGCTTACCCCCCAGTCGAGAGATAGACTTTGTTATAGATTTGCTACCGGGTACGAGACCTATAGCACGCGCACCGTACCGTATGGCTCCAGCTGAGATGAGGGAGTTACGGGATCAGATAGAGCAGCTGTTAGGTCAAGGCTTTATTCGCAGGAGTACCTCACCTTGGGGCGCTCCAGTTTTGTTTGTGAAGAAGAGGGACGGTTCACTGAGATTGTGGGTGGACTATCGAGAGTTGAATAAAGTCACGATACGGAATAAGTATCCACTGTCTCGAATCGATGACTTATTCGACCAGTTGAGAGGAGCTTCTTTCTTCTCGAAGATTGATTTGAGATCGGGATACCATCAGTTGCGTATCAGGGAGGAGGATGTCTCGAAGACCGCGTTCTTGTCGAGATATGGTTCTTACGAGTTTCGGGTTATGCCTTTTGGTTTGACCAACGCTCCAGCTGTGTTTATGGACTTGATGAACAGAGTGTTCAGGGATTTCCTAGACCAGTTTGTCATTGTCTTCATCGATGATATTCTGGTTTACTCCCAGACAGAGGAGGAGCACGCCGAGCATTTGAGGCAGGTTTTGCAGACACTTCGTCAAAACGAGTTGTATGCAAAATATGAGAAATACGGGTTTTGGCTGAAGGAGGTCCAGTTTTTGGGACATATTATTTCCGACCGGGGAATATCTGTTGATCCGGGGAAAGTATCCGCGGTGAGGGAGTGGGGACAGCCCACGACACCGACTGAGATTCGTAGTTTCTTGGGTCTAGCAGGATACTACAGGATGTTTATTCGGGGTTTCTCGGAGATAGCAGGTCCTTTGACACATCTGACTCGTAAGGGTGTGCCATACATCTGGAGTGATGCCTGTCAGTTGGCATTCGATGAATTGAAGGACAAATTGACCTCAGCACCTGTGTTAGCATTGCCGAAACCGGGAATTGAGTATTTGGTTTACACCGATGCGTCTTTGCAAGGGCTTGGAGGTGTATTGCAGCAGGAAAGACAGGCCATAGCTTATGCTTCCCGTAAGCTTAAGCCTCATGAGAAGAATTACCCCACGCATGATTTGGAGTTGGCGGCAGTGGTATTTGCCCTACGGATTTGGAGGCACTATCTTTTGGGGGAGAAGTTCCAACTGTTCACGGATCACAAGTCCCTACAGTACCTGTTCACGCAGAAGGAGTTGAATATGCGGTAGCGTAGGTGGCTTGAGTTTGTGAAAGACTACCAGTTCGATATCCAGTATCACCCGGGTAAGGCTAACGTGGTAGCAGACGCGTTGAGCCGTAGGCCAGTAGATGAGGTGGCAGAGGTGTGGAAGGCAAAGTGGAAGGAGTTGGGACACTAGGATGCAGTGGCCCGATCTTTCATGTCTGTGATGACCGTTACACCGCAGATTATCACGAAGGTAGTACGGGCACAGGCTAATGACTCGTTCTGTCAGGAGCAGATAGTTCGATTACTAGCAGAGGGAGCCGAGTCCTATAACTTAGCTCAGACGGGGGATTACGCTTCAATGGGAGATTGGTAGTTCCGGAAGGGGATGAATTGCGACACGATGTGATGGCAGAGTCGCACGGCTCACGGTTCACGGTACATCCCGGAGGGGACAAAATGTACTAAGACATGAGACGCCAGTATTGGTGGAGCGGTATGAAGAGAGATATCGCTGAGTTTGTTTCGATATGCGCCACTTGTCAGCCTGTAAAAGTGGATCATCAGAGATCGGCAGGATTGCTACAGCCATTGGAGGTCCCGGTGTGGATGTGGGAGAGCATATCCATGGACTTTATCACGGGGTTGCCTACGTCGCAGAGGGGTCACGACTCCGTTTGGGTAATTGTGGACAGGTTGTCCAAGGTCGCTCACTTTTTACCCGTAAGGACTGACTACACTACGGGACAGTATGCCCAGCTCTTTATTTCAGAGATTGTGAGACTTCACGGTGTGCCCCTAAATATCGTGTCTGACAGAGACAAGATATTTGTTTCAAGGTTTTGGGAGAGTTTCCAGGAGGCCATGGGCACGGAATTGCAGTTGAGTACGGCTTATCATCCGCAAACTGATGGGCAGACCGAGCGCACAAATCAGATGTTGGAGGACATGCTACGCATGTGCATTATTGACTTCGGGGGTGGATGGGAGCAGTATCTTCCACTGGTGGAGTTTGCTTACAACAACTCCTATCAGTTCACTATTGGCATGGCTCCGTTTGAGGCATTGTACGGTAGGCCTTGTCATTCCCCAGCATGTTGGTTAGAGGTGGGGGACAACAAACTGCTTGGGCCGGAAGTGATTCAGGATACTTCGGCAAGGATTGAGTTGATTCGGAGTCGCATTCGGGTAGCTCAAGACAGGCAGAAGAGTTATGCTGATGCGAAGAGATTTTTCAGGGAGTTCCAAGTAGGGGACCAGGTTTTGCTCAGGGTATCTCTTATGAAGGGGATTATGCGTTTCGGGAAGAAGGGGAAGTTGGCAACAAGGTATGTGGGGCCATTTCCTATTATTGAGCGGATCGGACCGGTTGCGTATAGACTTGGGTTACCGGAGCATTTGCATCGGATTCACGATGTGTTCCATATTTCCTCGCTGAGGAAATACCTTAGAGATAATTTGGCTCGTTCTCACATTGCTGTGGAGGACATCGATCTCCAGCCGGATAGCTCCTACGAGGAGGGGCCGATTGCTATTTTGGACCGAAGCGAGAGGAAGCTGCGGTCAAAGATAGTCTCGTTAGTGCGTGTTCAGTGGCGACATCACAATGTCGAGGAGTCCACATGGGAGCGCGAGGATGAGATGCGCGAACGTTATCCAGAGTTGTTTTTAGCTGGTACTTTCTAGTTTCGAATTTCGTGACGAAATTCAGTTATTAGGGGGGAAGTATGTAATACCCCGTACTTTTGGCTATATTTATTTTTGGGATTAATTAATTTAATGCGTATTAATTGGGAATTAATCCGGGTTAAAAATACTAACGAGATGTGAGTTGGTATTTGATTATGTGCATACATGTTTTATATGAATATTGAATTATGAAAAATTTGTCGTGAGATTAATATACGGCATTTTAGGAATTTTGTTGAGACGCGTGTGACCGCCGCGTCATGGTGTATTATTTTAATTATAAAAGTGAATTTAAATTCTATAAACCGTATGGTCGTTTTGAGTGCGCCAACGCATCCGGAAGGGTCGAGATAGTCAGAAAACACTAGCCGGGGGTTTAGTTTGGGTCCCGGGGTATTTTTAGGCCATACCGGCAACATAAAGGGCATTTTAGTAATTTTGTATTTTTGGAGAATTAAAAGTGACGAAAATTGGGAGTTTTAATCTGATTGGGAATTGACCCACTAAGCCACTAACCAACCCATATTAACCAACCAAGCTACGTAGATAATTAGAATTAGGTTTTCTAATACCTTCCCAAAAGCAAACCTTAGCCACCCTAGCCACCTTTGGAGAAGAAGCTTGGAGAAAGAGAGAGAGAGAGAGGAAATTCTGCAGAAAAGCTCCATCAAACCAACATCTAAATCAGAGATAAACTCGAGGCAAGTGACTTAATTCCATTTAATTTCAGAGAATGTTCTTTCCATGTTAGATAATTCCAATTTTATGTTTGTTCTTGGTGAAATATGAAAACCCATGTAGTTTGGAACTTAGAACTTGAAAATCTTGAGGAGAATTGCATGTAGAATGATAGGTAGATGATTATTCTCATGATATTTGTGATTGGAAGAAATTAAAACGGATTTTTATTGGGTTAATTCATGATTTAAAATGTTAGGGTTTGTGTTCTTGAAAAGAATTGGGGAAAAAGGTAGAAACTTGTGATTTAATGATGTTTAGGATGTATTAATCCCTTAAAAGATGTTAGTGTATGACCTTAGCATGTTTTAGGATGATTAGAGAACATAAAACAATGGTTGGGACTAAGTTTGGAGGAGATTTATGGAGTAAAAATGGTGAAAAACGAGATTAAGACAAATCTGGGACGAAACTGGTAGGTCGTTAGAAGCCCCTCCCCAAGTCGTTCGAACGAACTCGTTCGAACGAGCTTCTAACGAATTGACCAGTCGCTTCTAACGAAAGGGAACTTCGTTCGATAACTTCGTTGGAACGAGATCTCGTTAGAAGGTACAGTTCGTTCGAACGAACTGGATCTCGTTCGAACGAGACTTCTAACGAGCTGACAGTTTGATCTCGTTCGAACAGCCTCGTTCGAACGAGACTTCTAACGAGTTGACAGTTTAGGCCTTTTTGGTCTGTTTTGATTTTTGGAGTCCCGTAAACTTGTTCGAGGATATAGATAACCTTCCTTTGATGATGTATGGATAGATTTGGGACTTTTGGGTTATTATGAGGAGTAAATTATATACGAGTGATTTAAATCAATGAACCATTTGGGTTGAGACGTGAGTGTCTACTACGACGTGAGAATAGATTATAGCGCGTATGATTATAAATCGGAATCGTATAAAGTGTGTAAATTATATATTGGTACTAGAAGGAGAATAGTACTACAATTAAACTACGGGATTACTAAGATGTGTGTTTACTTAGTATTGGTATATGAATTGTGTGTATGAGATACCTACCATACTTGCTATCACGGGAGGTTTGCGTTCGCTTAGGGCCCTCTAATCCTTGTGTTGCCCAGATTTAGACTGGTTACCTTGATGAACATAGGTCATAGAAAGACTTATTGGGATATTAATAAGTCCGCTGATCGTGGGAGCGTAGGTATGTGCGTGACCCATGTGATGTGACTGTGTTCGCCTCCATTATTTGTGATGTTGTTATTTGTGAACTATTCCTGAGAGATTCGGAATATGTAATCCTTATGTACGTGATGTACCGGGATGGATAGCAGAGTATGTGTGCACCACAGCTTAGTTCTCGGGGTGCTTGTATTGTATATTTATGATGTGAATAATATACACTTAATTAATGGGAACCTTCATGTTAATGTTGTGAATATAATTACGGTATTGTTTCGAGAAACATAACGAGTTAGCTGATAGTGAAATATATTGCATAATTAGCATCTGAGTTTACGTTAAACCCCTACTTAATTACGAGCGTTATAAAGTTAATAGAACCGAGTAATAAGGGTAGGACCTATGACAGTCTAGCTAGATATGATGGCACTTAGCTAGTGGTTTGTGTCGTTGTAGATGGGTACTTACGTTAGGAGTGCACAGTTAGACGAGAGGTGAGAATATCATGTGAGTGCACGTCCTAACATGTACTTTGCATTTAATATTTTAAATGTTTTTAAAGCACTTGCAGGTTTTTATAATATCTCCACATTCGGGCTCTGACCCGTTTGCTTTCAAATCTATTTTCTTTGTAAAACCATTTTAGGTGCCCAGCCACATGGTCACCATGCATAGGATACTCATTCTGGTGACGAGCTGTAGCTGTTTGTGGAAGCCACAGGGATTTGCTTGTAGACGCCTCTATCACTTGGATTCCAGATTCATTATCTATCAGTTGTAGGGCATGTTGCCCATTTCTATTAGAGTTACATTTCCATTATAGTTTTCAGACTTTGGCATGTATTGATTTAGTATTCAGTTTACTTATTTCAGTTGTGGGATTGTAGTAAGGAGTTTTCCTCCAGGCTTTGTTTACATTGCGTGATGGTTATTCTATTTACTTCATTATGGTGAATGGTGTTATTATTCTTTATTACACTTGTTGCATGTTAATCAGACTTAACTTAAAATTTGGCACTTACTTTTTAAATACTAGGTGGTTAGTAATCATTAAAATGTTTTCGACAGTGATTCTATTAACTGGACCAACTTGGAATTTTGAATTAATTTAATAAAGGAGTAGCTACCCGGTATTTAATTAGTCGGGGTGTCACATGCCGTGGGGCACAATCATCATAACAGCTAAGGAATAGACAGAAGGAGCAAGATCTCCATTTAGGGGCTTCAGGAAAGAAGCAGCATTTAGGAGGTTTTAGATTTGATGGTAGTGGCTCTAGACAGTATGATCAAGGGCCACAATAGCGTTTTATTCCTTATGGTGGACAGGAAGGATTTACTGGGAAATGTTTCTTCTGTGGGGAGATAGGCCATAGGAAGAAGGATTGTCCTGAGAGAGGTAGAGGGAAACTTTTTGAAGAGGTTTTGGATGCACAGCCCCTATAGCAATTCATGGGCGGGTTCGGATAAGAGAACTTTGATCAGGGGACCATTGATGAGATAAGGAAGTTAGATTATGGAGGTAATATATAAATTATTTTTCCTATGTGTATATGACATGCTTTGAGTGATATTGGGAGCGTCCCACGCAAGATTGTTATATATAGAATTCGCGAGTGGGTCAAATTTAGTGAGTGGTTGGCCGTTATAACCAGGTTGTGTCTATATAGTTACCTTGAGAAGGGTAAGTGTGGCACTTAGATAGTATCTTTTGGGAGAATAGATTGTTTTCAGATGTGCTAGTAGAATTATGGATTTTTTGGAGTGCAAACTGTTAAGCCGTGTTGAGTGGTAACAATAAGACTATCGTTTTATGGTTTGGCAAGATGCATGTAATTACTATGTTCCAGTTGTGAACGGGTCTATCTTGTGGTGATATTTTGAGATGATGTAATGGGTTTATATTGATGAGATTCAGCGTTTAGCGGGTTCATTATTGAGAGAAGAGTTTTAGCTCATGGTTGTGTGCGTGTTGAGAACTTAATGTTGGTCAGAACATCGTATTGATTGATGCCTTGTGTCTTGGGCATATTATTTAATTTGTGTGTCAAAAGTCATAAAATTGTTTGCTATATTATATATAGTAGGCCTATGGATCCATATAAATTGATTTAAAAATCTTTTTAAAACTTTAGTCCTTGTCTAACCGATCGCCATCCCCGACAGAGATGCACAGTAGTGTATTGGGAGGGATCCTTGTTTGGATTTTGCTTGCGAGACCTCCCCCGCATGAAAGTAGCGAATGTTGGGAATTGAGAAAGGTAATATCTTCGGACATTTTTGAAATTATTATTTTTAGTATGATTTAATGGATTAATTTGTTGGGAGTTAGTGTATCCTTGTGGCGTTATGGGACTAAGATTAGTTTATGGGTTAGTGCCTTGGTTATTTCATACATGTAATTATAACTGTGAGCAGGAGTTATGTTACAATTTAAGGCTAGTGGAGTCGGATAATGGTTGTGCAGTTGAGCAAGAGTATAGGGTGTATGGGCGCCCTGGTTTTATATTGTTTTAATGAATTCACTATTGGAAAGTGGTAGAGATCGGTATAGCAATCGTGGAGGTAGATTGGATATTTGAATTAATGGATTTGTTCAAATTTCGGGGATGAAATTCTTTATAAGGAGGGGAGATTGTAACACCCCGTGTGTTCGAGGACATAGAAATTTAATTTTCATGGTGAAATAAATTTATTTTATTAGGAGTCTTGGATGAAAGTATAGAGTGCACGGTTGATTCGGGATAGGTCAAGAAAGTCAAAATGACTGTCCGGGGGTGCCTTTGGGTTTCGGAATATTTTGGACCTAGTTTGACCCGAATATGAGTAAACGAGTCATTTTAAGTGTGTATTATCATTTAAAGTTGGGAGTTTTTAGAGACAAGGATTATTTAGGCTTGGAAGATTTAAGCTAATATCATTGTGAGAAAACCCTAGAGAGAGAGAAGAGAGAGAGAGAACAAAGGAAGCGGAGGAAGAGAAGAAAAGAGGAGAAAACATGGAGCTTTGGAGATTTTAGGCTCAAATATGCGGATTCAAGGAAGATTTAACCTCTACAACTTTGAGGCAAGTGATTAAACTTGCTAAATAATTGTGTGTGTGAGTTAATTCATAATTTTATTGGTGGTTTAGTTGATTTTGAGCTTTAATGGTTTAACCCTAGAATTTGATGAGTAAATCTTGCATTTAGTGTTATATTTGTGGTATTGATGATGAAAATGGTGGGGATAATATATGTGTTCGGTTTTTATGTTAGGATATTGTTGGAGATAATTGGAATTGGGTTTTAGAGAAGTAGGGTAAATCTTGTAAAGAGTAGAAGTAAGGTCTTGGATATGAATCTCGTAGGAATAAAGTTGTATAGTACCGAACTGGTTCAGGTAGAAGACCATCGGATCTCGGATCATTCCGGTCATCAAAAGTTTTCTACTATTTTTAAGGAATCGGACCGGTTTATTTTTAGGTACCCTTGGTCCGGTCCGGTCCAGTCCGTGCAGTATGATAAATTTAGGGTTACTCATTTCTAATTGGGTTTAGGGCTTGGAAACCCTCTAATATGATGCAATAAATATGTTTTTGAGATAAACGTTGGGTATATGGAGTGACACGATGGTGGGGTTACATCGAGGCTATTATGGAGGTATATTTGGGAGTTTAACATACAGAATCCTTTCATAAATTCTCCGAGTAATATGAATTTACTTAACACCGAATACGGACTGGGTGAGAGAGGGATATTGTGTGTCCTTAGCTTTGTTAAATTGGGTGACTATTCATATCATAGGTGTGATGGATTAGTAAGTTTTAAGTGAGGGATTGAATAATAAAATTGAATTGGGAATGTATGCGAGAGTGTATCGGTTAGTATAATGAGAGTTATAAACATATAGCCTAATTCATTACTTTTATACATGCAGACATGAGATGCTATGTGTGTGTGTATATATATATATATATGGTGTGAATGTGTATACCTTGTGTGATGGTTTGTATATGATGTGCATGTGCATATATATATGGTGTGTATGATATATATTATGTGGTGCATACCCCTCTAGTGCTATTATGGGAAGTTACGCGATGTGGGTGAATCCCCCTGGCTTAAGGAGCAGAGAGAGTATAGTCCCCAGGTCATAGCGTCCAGTCTTTTACCGTGCGTGAGGTAGGGGTGAGACGTCTTGGGTATGATTCATCTTGCCTTTGGGTGAGAAACTATGGCCGCTTTCCGTATGCTTGTGATCAGGTTTATACCAAGCCGGTGTGAGAGTCCGACCACTGGTGACCCAGGATGATATGTGAGAAATTCTTTGGAAGAAGATAGCATTGTAGAGACAGTTAGTATACATATACTATGGGTGTTATGTATGTGTACTTGCTAGTCAATGATAAATCATGTATAATACATGCGAGTAATATTATACAAGATTTATAGATAGTGTGGGATATCTTAATATTATAACTAGAGAGAGTTATAAATATGTGTTTTATGTTTTGTTCTTTCTAGCTTGAGAGTGGACGAGTATACTCTTATGCTGATAGACGAGAAGTAAGGAGTGAGTACTATGGACCGAGGGCCTAGCGGATTTTCACGACCGATAGTGTTAGGTAGTAGTGTGTTGGGGGGTTTCCTTGTTTGGATTTTTCTTTGCGAGACGTCCCACGCATGAAACTTAGCGCAATGTTGGTTGTGGGGAGATGTTTGGTCCTTAGTACTTGGGTATAGAGGTTATTGTGGGAGAATATTACTAGCATTAATGATGACGTGTGATATCTTATTCTAATAACTTGTGCAAGTTAATAATTAGAAACTGATAAAATATAATTGAGTTATACTAATCCATAAGTTTGGGCATAATCTTAGGAGACGATGGAAGAAGAAGATAAAGGGTTATGTTTTTGTGGTAGTGAGTTACACGAACGAGGATTATGTGTAGATTTAAGATGAGTTATCCCTAGAATGCATCATGTAGCTTAAGTGAGGTTCATGTGCTTATGTTTAGGTGTGCGCTATAGTTGAGGGGTGAGATTAAGTCCCAAGAGACAGTGCGACACCACCTTAATTATGAAATTTATGCATTCATAATTATTATGCATTTTAATTCACTTGCTAAAATTATTTTCAAACCTCAGGCTCTGACTCATTTATATCTTTTCTCTTGCTATACATAAATTGTAATATATTATAGGTGTCACTCTGCAAGGACGCCATTGATGCCTGTTCTCTCCAGGGTCCTTGGAGTTGTAGCAGATGTTGAATGTTATAGGATTTTGTTATAGCCGTTTCCTGTTCTTGGGAATCTAGTTAAGGATCCATTTTTTGTATATTGGGTGTATACCCAAGGGTTGTTTGTACATTTATCTCTTTTATTTTTCTATCACTGGATGTTGTTTTGTCTATGACCCAACAGCGTATTCGGGTATATCTTTTGTTGTACTCGTGTACATATTATCATGTTTTGTAGTCATATTAAATGTTGGTTTGTAGTTTCTTGTTTTCATTGGAATTTTTTGGTAATCATTTATTTTATTATTGGGTGGTTAGTTATGTTTTATTTAGATTTAATAGTTGATGCTGAGAATGATCCACTTGAGATTCCTATTTTGACTTAATATAGGGTTGGCCACCCATTATTATTTTAAGTGGGGTGTCACAAGACCATAGTTTCATGTTGTATGTGGATATACAAGGGATCTGGAGTTATCAAGAGTAATCATATACCTTATCTAGTTGGGCAGGAGATACTAGTTAGGTATAATACGTTAGGCGTGCATATTAGTTGAGAGGTGAGGATCTCAAGGGAGTGTACGTGGGCATTACATGTGTATAAATAACTGATTCAAATTATAATTTAAATACTTGCAAAATATTTTCAAAATATTTTATTTTGGCTCTGACCCATGTCAAAAATATTTTCAAAACCTTTTAGGTGTCCAGCCACAGGGATGCTAAGCTTAAAGGTCCTATCCAGAGTTGAGAAGTTACAGCAGTGTGGAGGCTTGTAGGAGATTACTTTAGATGCTTCGTCTCATTCATTCTAGATATGATATTACCTTAGTGGTTCATCTGGGCATGTTGCCTTCAGACTATTTCTTTTATTCAGTTATGCATCACTCTGTATTCTGATTTTAGTTTACTTATTTCAAATTGTGGTTGGTGATTCGTATCGAATATTGAATATTGCCGCCCTTTATCTTTATGCATTCTAGTGCTTTTACAGTCCTAAATTCCTATATTTATGCTCATTAACCAGACAACCTTGGATTTGGATATATACATGCTTTGCAGGGGTTAATTGTACTTTTGTAGGTATTGGAAAGCTAAAAGTGAGGATCCGTTGCATTTCAGAAAAGTTTCGTTGTCGGACTCTACTTCAAGGGCATTTTAGTTAATTCACATTTCATCTTCGGCTCATGAAAATTCCACGGATGCGTAGTTCATTGGATTCCATGGAAATTCCACGAATTTATTTGATTTAGTATTTCGTAGTATTTTCTTTCTATTTGTATTGTTTGCCTAACATTTTTGTAGGACTTCTACATTTGAGCGCCAAGAAACGCTTGAATTTCTCGCGCGCATCTACTTTGTGCAATTCGCCACTTCGAGCCATTTTTTGGGGTAAGCATATCTTATTTAGAGTCAATATTTAGAGTCCCAAAAAAATACAAATTCAAATATTACTTTGAGCGAGTATAACGAAAGTCAAAATTTGGGTTATTGGAATTTTGATGATGATGATTGTGGTGACAATTATTATGCAACACAAATAAATATGAAAGAGGTAATAACCAAGAAAAGATAAATAAAATGCCAATCACACAACAACGGGTATACGTGGTTCAGCAAAGATGTGCCTACGTCCACGGTGGTTCAGTCAGTGTTATTTCTCTATATTCTGAAGAATAAGTACAAAGAATACAACTTGTCCTTTACCCCGGACTTAGGGTTTGATTTATACATGTATATGTTGGTTAGTGGGGGTGATGGGTTCCTCCTTATTAGCCATCTCCCCTCTACATGGGATCGCGCTCCTCCACAACTTCTCCTCATGGGATCGTGGAGTAATTGGATCAATATAAAAGGTGATGGGCCTGGGCTTTGGGCCTCTAAGGCGGGGCTACTCGTCCAGGCCTATAATGCTAAATTCAGGGTACCCACAATTGCCCCTAAATTTGTTGGGCCATTTTTATGGGTCCAATGAATTTAAATGATCAGCTGTTATGGTTGATTTCTTTAAAAACTGTGAAGTTGCTTTGGCGGCACCCGCCTCACTATCCGTGCGCTATGATTAAAATTGAAGGCTTGTTGGAATAAGGCACATTTCTCTTCGTCGCTTCAGCTTTTTTCAGCAACCTTCTATCTTCTGAGAACTCTTACGCTTTGTACCTTCTGTTTTCGATCTTTACTCTTGTTTCTTCTTCGCTATTTGACCTGATCTTCTGTCTTGTAAGTTTCTCGTGCTCTTTGCATTTTCTCTTTGGTTTGTAGTTTTTCTTGTATTTTTCCAATGGCGAAGATTGGAAATAGGTCAGTAACTGAGTTTAGAAAATTCTACAGTATTCCTGAGTGGGTAGAGATTGAGTGTTGTGCCTCGCCTCCTAGGAACGTTAGGGATATAGAGGATGCACATTGGATTCACGTCCTGTTGCTCTCCCAGGGGGGACTTACCTTTCCCCCTAATGATCTGTTTCTGCACTTCTTTAGCTATTTTAGTATTGTGCCTGCACAATGTTCGCCCAACGTATGGAAAATAGTGAACGGCGTGCATAGGATAAATCAATTGTATGGCACAAGGTTAGGGCTTGCCGAGGTCTGCTTCTGTTACTCCTTTTCTCGAACGAGTTCAGGTGTTCTGTACCTTAAGGCTAGGAGCCCTGATAGGGTATTGGTAGTAAATTTACCTGATTCCCATAAGGACTACTGGCAAGAAGGTTTTCTTGTTAGGAATTGGCAACTCTCCCCCCAATTTGAAGGGTCGAGGTCTGAGAGGTTCACTGTTCCCTTTTATGGGGAAGAATATATAGGTAGATGTTATATTATTGTTTCAACCTTCCACTACACCAAATCTGCCCATTTGTCAAGGTCATTGACCTTGACAAATTCACCTTGTCAAGGTCAATGACCGTGACATTTCGAGGCGAGACAACTTTTTTTGTCACGGTCGTGTCACGGTCAATGACCTTGACATAAAACTCGCGTTTTGTGTCACGGTCGTGTCACGGTCATTGACCTTGACATGTTTTGTCACGGTCATTGACCGTGACAAAGCCGCGACCCCTTGTAAAAAAATTGTCACGGTCATTGACCGTGACAATTCTGGGCAGAATTAAAAAAAAACTGCTGGGCAGTATGGCCACTGCCACTGCCCAGCAGTATATTTGTATCTGTTATAGCAACGTTGTACCTGTTCCACACATCATATATCCGAACAAACTAAAGATAATGCAAATATATATTCAAATAAGAAACTATTTAAAAAGAAACAACATCACCATCATTTTATCTCAAATCTACAAACTATTTGCATGGAAAAGAGATTTTGTACCGCGACGCTCGGGAACACCTCCTTATCCTTCCCTTCTCGTCCGAGTAGCCACATAAGTAGAGCATATGTGGCCTACCCTTAGGGCCACTCCCTGTCCCCTGAATTGAAATAAAGTAAAATTAGTATCCGCCCCTCAAATATAGATAAATATAAATTGTAATTGAAATCGAAATCGAAATTGACATATAAATATAAATACATTACCTGTAGTGTCACTCAAACAGCTAACTTGAGCTCATATGGCACCTCCTTCCAACTAATGTACCCCGGGCAATCGTGTCAATTATAATTCTCTTCATATCTAAACACTAAGAAATACCATAATCCTATGGAGGTATGCGTTGCAAATTCCTTCCAACCGTTGTGTAGCCAAAAATCAGCAGTTGAAGTTGTCAACTCCACCTTTGAATGGGGTATGGAAAGTGGTGGGGTATGGAAAGTGGAATTGACAACTTCAACCGGTGATGTTTGGCTACGTAACGGTTGGGAGGAATTTGCAGAGCATCGCTCCATAGGATTATGGTATTTCTTAGTGTTCGGATAGACGAAGAGATTCAGTCTCCTCTCCACAAATAGGACACCCCAAATAACTATGTACTAATCACCTATTAAAGGTAAGAAGCGTATATTCATGGATTAGTATAAACAAAACTTAGATGTAGTTGGAATATTTATGTATTAATCTCCTCTCCACACACGCACACTACACAAGAGTGAAAATGATAAAGTGCAGATCAAGTAAAAGCATTAAAAATGGATGTTTCGGTACAAATTGAAATAATTATTACAAATTGAAAAATTGTTTCAAATTCGGGTTATCATCAAAAATGGATTGATATTCGGTAGGAGCAGCCAAGTCATCCACACTACTATTTAGACGCCTTGGCGCGTGTTGGACAATTGACCACGGCTCGTTGTTGATATACTCCGAGTAAAACACTTGCTTAACCTTTTGAAATGCACAAACAAACGGCTCATCGCTCACATGGTCGTTGCTCTTCAACTTGGGCAAGTCAACCATGATCAAATTGGTGACAGGATCAACTTTAGAAGCATTTTTATCCTCAACTCTTACCCATTCACAGTAAAATACAACCTCTTTGAAGCTTATATAATCCAATTCAAATATATTTTGAATTACACCATAGTAAGTCATTTCAGCTTCAACTAGGTTTTTATCTTTTGCGCTTGCTCGAAAGAAAGTAAGAGCCTTGTATGAAATACCCGAGTTCTGTACATTTGTACTTTCCTCGTACACTTTAGCGCCGAAAATGTAACCGTTCAATCGATATTTTTTGTACTCTTGTGCCACGAACAAGGGTCCAGTGGCTAGACGAGCAAGCCTTGATGTCGCATCACCCATCTTTAGGAGCTGAGAATATAGATAAATTAATTATATTAGTGGTAAAATATGAGTGTAATGTAACGTTATATAACGACTGTTTTCATTGTAATTACCTCTTGTGTCAACCATAGCCTAAATTCGCTGTCTGATTGTACCACTGTTTTTCGTCTTTTATTGTTCTCACGGGCTTCATATTTACTGCATATTACAAAATTAATCATGTATAAAATAATCTAAAATAATGTTAAACATTATAATATTCGAAACTTACTTTTTCCATTCTTCGACATCTTCATGTGTGTCAAATAGATAACGAGCTACTTGTTCATGTTGCAAACTCGTTAATTTCACTCGTTTTCCCATCACATTACCACCATCATCGAGGAATTCATCAGTGTCATCAACGCTGGTAGAGTCAGTCATATATTCCCGAGTATATATTGATGACTCCACGGTGATGTATTCCTTTGCAATTGATCCTGCAATGTATCGCGTATTCTTGACGTAATCTTTAAAAACTTTCATCAATCTTTCAAACGGATACATCCACCGATATCTAACTGGACCACAAAGAAGTGCCTCGTCGCATAGGTGTACCAACAAGTGAACACTTATGTCAAAGAATGCTGGGGGAAAGTACTTCTCCAATACACAAATCGCTTCGTTCACAGCCAATTTTGCGGCCACTATGTGTTCTCGATTCACTACCTTCTCACACAAGAGGGAGAAGGTAATACTAATTTGCATAATAGCCCTACGCAAATCCTTGTGCTTGGAGAAACAGTGCTTAAACAATAGAGGAACCAATTGCATGATCACATGCCAATCGTGGGACTTACACTTATGTAAATCATGAGTAGCATAATTCACAATCCTTTGCAAGTTGGACGAAAAAGTAGATGGGCCCTTCAAACTATATATTGTGTCTAGAAGCACCTTCCTTTCCTCACTCGTCAAAGTAAACGCACCAGGGGGAATTATTGTCCTTCCCCTACTATCTTCTTTCAACCATAGTTGTGGTTTAAGTTTTAACGTTTTAAGGTCTTTTCGTGCATTTTCTCCATCCTTCGAATGACTCCCCCCAAGGCAAGTACCCACAATATGTTCAGCGAAGTTCTTCTCTGCATGCATCACATCCAATACATGGCGCACCGGGTTTTTCTTCCAATAAGGCAAGTCAAATAAAATTGACCTCCGAGACCATGCCTTTCTTATCTCAGTTTCATTCCCAGTTGGGGTCTTCTTATGCTTGACATTCTTAAATTTGGGATTCTTACCTGGCATATTTGGGCCACATTGGGAAGATTTACTTTCAATTTCTGAACCCGAAAGTTGTCTCGGCGGTAGCCTATGTTCAACTCCGCCCAATAAAAAATTGGAAGCTTTCTCAAATCTGAAACTATGAGCTGGGGGTAAAAACCTCCTGTGGCAATGGTATACATTTTTTAAGCTGGAGGATAGACGAAGAGATTCAGTCTCCTTTCCACAAATAGGACACCCCAAATAACCATGTACTACACATCCGGATAATGTCCCATAAGCTGGAAAATCATGAATTGCCCACATCAACATAACTTTCAGCGTAAACTCTTCTTTTCTAAAAGAGTCAAATGATTGCACACCATCTTCCCACAACTCATTTAATTCTTCTACCAAAGGAGCCAGGTAGATATCAATGTCTTCACTTGGTGCCTTTGGCCCAGGTATCAATAAAGCCATCATCGAAAATTCAGGTCTCATACACTGTGAAGGAGGGAGGTTGAGTGGGGCTAGGATCACTGGCCATACACTCTGATTGGTGCTTAGATTTCCAAATGGATTGAAACCATCTGTTGATATAGCCAAACGAATGTTGCGTTGTTCTCGAGCAAAATCGGGATACTCATAATTCATCCTCCGCCAGGCAGTAGAATCAATAGGATGACGCATGATATTACCCCCTACTTCTGCCCTAGCATGCCAAGTCATTGCCTCTGCAATCCATGGTACTGTGAAAAATCTCTTTAATCTAGGCCCAACGGGAAAATATTTCAATACTTTTTGAGGCACTTTTGAGCTTGTGCCTTCCTTACTAGTAGATTGGACATATCTAGGTTCATCGCATACCGGACAACGATCGAGATTTTCATACTCCTTTCGGTATAGTATGCAGTCATACACACAAGCATGAATCGATTTATACTTCATTCCCAAACCTTTCAAACTGTTCTTCATAACAGGATAGCTATTTGGAAGTGTATTCACCTTGGGTAATAAGCCCTTCACCCATTTCAGAATTCCCGTCACGCTATTGCCAGACAAACCGTACTGCGTCTTCAAACTGTGCAAACCAACCATGGCATGTAAAGTTGTTTGATCTTTCTCACAGCCAGAGTATAACGGTTGGGTCGCCTTAAATTTTAAACTTTGGTAGTCATCGTCAAGTTTTATCGTGTTATCTTCACGAGCACTTGAATCTTCTACATCATCAGTAACCTCATTCTCCTCAGCTTCATAAACTCCGTACGCATCATCAACTAAATCCTCTAACATAATATGATCTACGTCGTCCCCTTCTTCATCTATTCTACTTGTTGAAGGATGTTGTGAAGGTTGGTCAGGGACAAAAGGAACTTTCAATTCACCGTGAAAACTCCAAAATCGATAACTATCTTGCATACCCGATCTTAACAAATGTAGTTCAACTGTTTTCCACTCAAACACCTTACCATTCTTACACCTAGCACACGGACACGGAAACTCTTCATCATTACGACATCTCTTTGCATATTTCACAAATTCGTTAGCACCTCTGCGAAACACATCCCCCATTCTATTAGTCTCACCCATCCACTCTTTGTATTTCGGATATCCCATCACAGCTACCACAACTAAACACCTATTAAAGGTAAACAAAACTTAGATTTATAGTATGTTTTTTTTAATTATCCCATCATTTAATTATCCTATTAAAGGGTATGTGGTCCTATCCCATTCAAGAATGCATTTTTCTGTAATATACTTAACAGCTCATGCACATTGTTACGATTTGGAAAAAATTCGACAGCATATCCCCTTAGTTCTCCAAGTACACGACGTAGATTGGCAGGTGTGAGTGTTATTTCAATTGGTCAATTAAAATAACAGTCACACTTGTCAATCTAGTATGTACCCAGAGAACATTAAGATACGACTGCAGAACTTCCTCCAAAAGTAACAACTTTAAGCCAATAAGAATATTATACAAAAATTATACAGTCTCAAACTGTCCAAACGGGACAATTCGAGAGATCTCATTACAGGGGTAATGACTCTCGAACGGGTCTAAGGGTTATTGAATGCGTACGCATAAGAACTAGAATGCTAGTATCTATGCGCACTATATTTAATTTCAAGTATGTTTCATATAATGGGTTAATTCAAATACACAAATAAATTCATGGGATAATTCAAATACAAAAATAAATTCATGGGATAATTCAAATACAAAAAGAAATTCATGTATTGACCACATACACACACACACACACACTATCTAAGCTGTTCTATAGGTATAAAAACAATTATTATCCAATTATTATCCAACTATTATCAATTATTTATTTTGAATGTAAATAATATTCAAAACCCCACCCACCCCCGCCCCCACCCCCACCCCCTCAGATTAATTCAAGACATAAGACCCTAAAGGGAATCCAAATTATTTCTTGGATGTGAATTCCTCCAAATTATGATCTCATACCTATTCACACAATGATGGGGGAGGGGGTGGTGGAGGGGGGCAGGGGGTGGGGTGGGGTGGGGTATGTGTGTGTCCGTAGGTGCGTAGGTGTGCGTGTGTGTGTGGCGTAGGTGTGCGTGTGTGCGTAGGTGTGCGTGTGTGCGTAGGGGCGTAGGTGTGCGTGTGTGTGTGGCGTAGGTGTGCGTGTGTGCGTAGGTGTGCCCACCCCACCCCACCCCCTCCCCCCCTCCACTACCCCCTACCCCACCCTGCCCCATCCCGCCCCACCCCCACCACACACCACCACACACACACACACACACACACACCCCACCCCACCCCACCCCCTGCCCCCCTCCACCACCCCCTCCCCCACCACACACCACCACACACACACACACACACACCCCACCCCACCCCACCCCACCCCCTCCCCCTGCCCCCCTCCACCACCCCCTCCCCCACCACACACCACCACACACACACACACACACCACTCTACCCCACCCCCTGCCCCCCTCCACCACCCCCTCCCCCCCTCCCCCAAAACACACCCACCCCACCCCACCCCACCCCCTCCCCCTGCCCCCCTCCACCACCCCTTCCCCCACCACACACCACCACACACACACACACACACCACTCTACCCCACCCCCTGCCCCCCTCCACCACCCCCTCCCCCCCTCCCCCAAAACACACCACCACACACACACACACAACACCCCACCCCACCCCACCCCCTGCCCCCTCCACCGCCCCCTCCCCCACCCTGCCCCACCCCGCCCCACCCCCTGCCCTCCTCCACCACCCCCTCCCCCACCCTACCCCATCCCGCCCCACCCCCCACACACGCACACACATACACACACACATATATATATACACATACACACATAAATATACAAACAAATATATATATAAATGGAAGAGAGAGAGAGAGAGAGAAATTGGACCTGAGAGAGAGAGAGAGAGAGAGAGAGCAGCGTCGAGTTGAGAGAGAGAGAGAGAGAGAGAGAGAGAGAGGGAGGGAACGGTCGGAGGGAAAAAAGAAGGGGGAAAGTTATTTTGCTGGAAAAGTTGTCACGGTCGTGTCAAGGTCTTTGACCGTGACACGACCGTGACAAATTGAATTGTCACGGGCTTGTCACGGTCAATGACCGTGACAATTTGTTGTCACGGTCGTGTCAAGGTCAATGACCGTGACATAAAACGCGTGTTTTTTTGTCACGGTCAATGACCTTGACAAGGCTGGCCGGCTGAAAGGTGACAATTTGCCCATTTTGGTGTAGTGTTCGCTAACTTGTGATTTTTCTAACCTCTCCTTGCTTTTTCTTTCATAGCGAGGATAAAGAACTTGGAGCCTGCTCTCAGCGAGGTTCGTATCTCGGAACTGGTGAAAGCTTGGAACATCAGGGAACCTTTGGGTGACGGCGAGCATCCTAGGTCTGCTGCTTTTCTGCTTGAATACAAGAACACAGGCTCCAGCTTCATAGCCCGACCTGTGGATAGTGTTCCAGACTTTGACTCTTCCGAAGAGATTTTGGCTGAGGCCATCTATTTGGACGAAGAAGAGAGAATCTCGGAGAGTGAGCCTGCAGGCGTTGTGCGTAATTTGGGTGCAGGCAGTGCTGACAATAGCAGTTCTTCTGAAGGGGATTCCGAGGCTCGAGACTCGTCGAGCACTACCAGCAGTTCTGGTGAAGAGATGCCTCCTAGGAAGAATTTGATCAGAGATGACGATGATGATGATGATAACGTGCTTCTTACATCGAGGTCCAAGAAATCGAAGACTGCCTTCGGGGCCATAGCTACTGGTTCTCGGCCTTCTTCTCAGGAGCAAGAGAAGAAGAAGAGAGAGGAGGAGCAGGCGAGAGAGAGAGAGAAGAAAAAGGAGGAGGAGAGGAAGAAGGTGGAAGAGAAGAAGAAGGTGGAGGAGAGAAAGAGAAGGGAGAGAGAAAAAGAGGAGGAGAGGAGGAAGATGGAATTGAGGACCAAAACTGGTCAAGCCCTGGTCCTAGTGTCTGCCTTGCCTGAGGGGGCTTCGGTGGCCACCTCTCCTCAGCTTGCCCCTGCGCTGCTCGAGAGAGCAGTCCTTCCTGCAGATCGTGAGAGGGCGTTGGGGTCCGATCAACTGGATTTGCAAGATAGCCAGAGGCTTGACTTGGTAAGGTTCGCTTCTAATTCTCAATTTCTTTTAACAAATTTTGATGGTTTCTTCTTCTTGATCCCTTCCTTGTTCTTTGCAGTTTGTGATCGAATTCTTTGTGCTTTATCGCTCTCACGATGAGCTGATGAGAAGGAATGGTGAGCTAGAGCAGCAAAAATCTGTCCTGGTAGCCAGGGGGTCTCAGCTGGAGGCCGATCTGAAGGCTGCTGATGCAGGTCGAGCTTCATCTGACTTGGCTCTTGTTAATTCTGCTCGCAAGAGAGATGATGCGGTCAGGGAGCTTGGGGAGCTGAGGAAGGCGTATAACCTGGTGTGCTCGAGCAAGCTAGACCTTGCAGAGAAGAACAGGGTTCTGGCCAAGCAACTGGAGGCGGAGAAAGCCCAGGCAGCCACTCTTAAGGAAGATTCGTACAACTCTGGTTGGGCTGCTGCGTATGAGGACGCCGAGGTTCAGATAGGCTATATCAGCAGTCTGAACTTCAAGAAAGGTTGGAATAAGGCTCTCGTGGCTGCTGGGGTGGACGTTGCATCCCCACTCTTTGACGAGCATGATCCAGGGCCAAAGCCAGTCGTGGATGAGGACCCAGCCCCAACTGCTGAAGGCACTGATCCTGTCTCTCAAGCGACTTCTACTGATGCTCCTTTGGTCGAGAGGACACGGGACACTCCTGCAGAGGGTAATGCCCCTGCTGATGCTGATAAGGACAAGGGACCATCCGCCTCTGGGCCATCCGAGGTTGCTAATTGATAGGGCTACTGTGTAATTTTTTCTTTTTCAATCTGATGTAACCTCGTTCCTTATTAATGAAAAGACTCCATTTTTGTTTATGCTGATCTCTTTCTTTTCTCTTTCCTTTACTTGTAGTTGGTTGATGTGGATGATTATATTCCTGTTACCTCCCAACTAGGTAGGACTCTCGGTCCTAATGCAAGCCCTGCAGTTCGCCAGTCCTTTGCTAGACTTTGTAGGTTTGCTAAGTCAAGGAACCAGAAATATAAGGACCAGTCCGAGCTGGTGGCCAAGTTGAAGGACATGCTTCAGGAGATGGGAGAAATCGGTGCTTCGGTGCAAGAAGAAGTCAGTGCACTGAGAGCAAGGTTGCTGGAGGCTACCGAGATTAATCAGGTTGGGGAGTTCCTGCAGCAGGAGAATGAAGACTTGAGGAGGGAAGTCCTAAGGCTTAAGGAGCATTCGCCGAGCATCGTTTCAGCAGTCCTACAAGGCTCTTCTTCATCACGAGCTGCTCGACCTCCCCTCCCGCGTGCTGGTAGGAGTGCCAGGGGTAGGAACAGGGAAGCCGAGGAACAGCGTGAGAGGGAAATGGAGGAGCTGCGCGGCGATGTTCGACGAGCTTATGTGACTGCTGCTGGTCTCCAGAGGGACGTTACCCGACTGCGGCATCTATTCAAGAAGGGCCCTCGCCAAGTGTGGTCTGATGGCTATGATCAGGGCTGGCTGGATGCTCCCACAAGATTATCAGAGTTCGAGGAGCTCTCCTTCATCAGGGGGTGGTTGAGTGCTCTCAAAGAGCTGCAGGTCCCGAGGAACTCGACGTTGTGGTATCGACACGAGATGTCCTCCTCTACTCTGATGCCCAATCCATTCAGGAGGGATGATCGATGGATCCCCATCGATGCTATTCCCCGACGATTATTGGAGTTGGACGCAAATGAGGTCGTGGAGGAGCTCGCTCCTGCTCCTGATGATGGAAGGAGAGCTAAAGTTGCTGACTATCTTGCTCGGAGGCTGCCACCTCCTTGAGATTTTGTTTTTTAATAATTGTATATGCTTTGGGCGAGATTCGCCGACTAAACATGTACTATTATTGTTTGTAAATATAAAAGATTAATGGAAAGTTCGAGTTTTGGGCGATTTTGCCAACTAAACGTGTTCTTCCAATCCTTTTATATTTTTGCAGCTTTACAATCTTTTTCATCTTGTCATGTGAGTGTCCGCCCAGTCCAGCATTAAGAATACCATTGTGCCCTCCCTTTACCTTTTAGGTCGTGTCGTCACACTCCCTTAGGCCTAAGTAGGGCAATTGGCGAGGACACACTTGGTATTGGATGTCTTCATCCGGTCAGGATTTTGTTCAACCAAAGTAGGTTTGATGCCTAAGGATACTCTGTAGGGCTTCATATATTGCCATGGGCAATGCTAAGAGGTCTGTCGTGCTTCATGATGATGACCTGAGGAGGGGTGTTCCCCTGCTGTGTCAACTATTATGCTTGTGATTTGAAAAGGATGTGCAATAAGATGTAATTGTTACTTTTTAAAGAGTGATCATCTGAAAGATTTTTATTGGTGAATTGAGAAATGAACTGTCCTTTCACATAGTGAGTACAATAAAAGATCTAACAATAGAACTCCTAAAAATAGAATTTCTTGAGATTAGCTGCGTTCCATGCTCGTGGTATCTCTCTGCCCTCCATCCTTTTCAAATGATAGGCACCTCGCAGGTCGTCACTAATTATCTTATAAGGTCCTTCCCAGTTCGGGCCCAGTTTACCGTCTGATGGCTTCACTGTGTTGCCCATGACCTTTCTTAAAATATAGTCCCCAACTTTGAATTTCCTCGGATTGACCCTTTTGCTGTAGTGCTTTGTGTGTTGTTGCCGGTAGCTTGCTAGTTTTACTAGGGCAAGTTCCCTGCGCTCGTCGGCCAGGTCGAGTTCGGCGAGCAAAGCCTAATCGTTCTGGCCCTGCTCGACAAGGTCGGATCTCATTGTAGGCAATCCTTCTTCTAGTGGGATGACCGCCTCCATACCATATGCTAGTGAGAATGGCGTTTCTCCTGTGGCTCGCCTAGGAGTCGTTCTGTACGCCCATAGGATATGCGGTAGCTCGGTTGTCCATGTGCCTTTGGCTCGCTCTAACCGCTTCTTCAATCCAGCGATCACTGTCTTGTTGGAAGCCTCGGCTTGTCCGTTGCTTTGAGGGTAGGCCACCGAGCTGAAGTAGTGCCTGATCTCGTGTTTGTCACAGAAGTCTTGAAAAGGGACACTCTCGAACTGTGTTCCATTGTCAGTGATGATGGTTCTGGGGATCCCGAATCGAGTGATTATATTTCTCCATATGAACCTCATCATGTCAGCATCTCGGATGTTCGCCAGTGGTTCTGCCTCGATCCACTTGGTAAAGTAATCAGTTGCAACCAACAAGTATTTGCGATTGCCGGCAGCGGTGGGCAGTGGTCCCACAATGTCCATTTTCCACTGGGCGAAGGGCCAGGGACTGGTTAGGGATTTTAATTCGCTGGCGGGCTGGTGGACCATGGGAGCGTGAAGTTGGCATTTTAGGCATTTGTGGACATATACCGCGGAGTCCTTTTGCATGTATGGCCACCAGTAACCTTCCTTCATTGCTCGGAAGGCTAGAGACCTTCCTCCGACGTGACTTCCACAGATTCCTTCGTGAAGCTCGTGAAGCACTGCTTTGACATCGCCTGGGTGGACGCATCTAAGGTAGGGGCCGGAGAAAGATCTTTTATACAAGTCGCCACCTGTGGATAAGTGAAAGGGAGCAGCTTTGACTCTTATCTGGTGGGCAGTTCTCTTATCCTTTGGGAGCGTTCCGCTCTTTAAATAATCTCTCAAGGGATCCATCCAGCTGGGGGCTGATTCCAATTGGAGTATTGGTTTTGCTTTTGTCAGCTCGCAGTTGGGGTAAATGCTTGGGCAACTGATGAAATCGATAGGGATGATCCTTTTAAGGCTAGAATCAACTGCCGAGCTCAGGGCTGCTAAGGCGTCAGCGTGGCTGTTTTGCCCCCTGGGAAACTGTTGGATGTTGATCTCTTCAAAGTTCGTCATTAAGTTTTTTACCAAGGAGTGGTAGGCTGCCATTCTCTCATCCTTTGCGTTATAGTCTCCACTTATCTGATTGGAAACTAGTTGCGAATCTCCGAATACCTGCAAATGCTTTGCTCCTAGAGTTTGCGCCCTTTGGAGTCCTGCTATCAAGGCTTCGTATTCTGCTTCGTTGTTGGAGGCTGCAAATCCCAGCCTTATTCCTTGCTCGAGGACTATATTTTCTGGAGTGATGAGAACAATTCCTACTCCTGCCCCCTTTGAGTTGGAGGCTCCATCAACGAATAATTTTCAGCCTTCCCTTGTAGCCTGGTTGTTTTGTTCTGTTGGCTTAGGCTGGTCGAGGGGTTCTTTTCCTGTGAATTCAGCTATGAAATCAGCAAGGATCACAACCCCTCAAGGCTGTCCTAAGGAAGGCGGATCCCTGTAACTTCACACATTAGCGCTGAGCTGACAGTATGGCTGGATACAGAGAGGTAAAGGTACAAATAGTCCATTTGTTGTCGTATGACAAGCAGCGGTGGGGAGCTTAGGTAGGACTTGAGCTCGTCTAACGCTCGTGAGCAACCTGGGGTCCATTCTACTATTTTGCTGCCTTTTAAGAGTTGGAAGAAGGGCTTGCATCTCTCGGAGGATTTAGAAATGAAACGATTTAGAGCAGCGAGCATTCCAGTGAGGTTCTGTACATCTCGGACTGTGCGAGGAGGTTGCACTCTCTTGATTGCATCAATCTGGTCCGGATTAGCCTCTATGCCTCGCTTGCAGACCAAATACCCAAGAAACTTTCCTGACTAGACACCGAAGGAACACTTGCTCGCGTTGAGTTTCATTCGGTACTTCCTGAGGATTTCGAAGGTACTTGATAGGTCCGAGAGGTGATTTTCCTTCTCCTTTCTCTTGACGAGCATGTCGTCGATGTAGACCTCCATTGTGTTTCCCATTTGATTTTTGAACATTTTGGTAACTAGCCGCTGATAGGTTGCCCCTGCATTTTTTAGCCCAAAAGGCATGACCTTGTAACAGTATAAACCAACCGTCGTGATAAACGCCGTTTTGTCCTGATCTGGGGCATACAGGGGAATCTGGTGATATCTTGAGTATGCGTCCAGGAAACTCATTCGTTCGTGAGCTGCGATGGCGCCTACTAGTTGGTCTATTTTCGAAAGAGGGAAGCTATCCTTGGGGCAGGCTTTTCTGAGGTCAGTGAAGTCTATGCAAACTCTCCACTTCCCGTTGCTTTTTGGGACTACCACTGGGTTGGATAACCATTTGGGAAATTTCACTTCCCGTATGGACCCTGCATCCAGCAGTTTTTCGACTTCTTTTTCTATTGCTTTGGCCTTCTCGGGAGCAGTTCGTCGTGCCTTCTGCGCTATCGGCTTGAATGTGGGATCGACGTGCAACCGATGGTAGACCATACTCGGATCGATTCCTGGAAGCTCATAGGGTTCCCAAGCGAAAACATCTATGTTGCTTCTGAGTAAGGTTGACAAATCCTTTTGCTCTCGGTCAGTGAGTGAGGTTCCGATCAGGAAGACTCTGCTGTTGTCGCCTTCTTTAGCCGACACTTCTACCAGGTCCTCGACGACGCGCTCGGAGGGGAGGAGCCTGGTCTCTTCCACTCAAGGCCTTCCATATTTTAATTGCTATTTGGAAGGAATTGCATCTTCCTCCACTTTCTCGCTGGTTTGAACGGCTGTTTTCTCTGGCTTTGGTCGGATGGCCGCTATGAAGCACTTTTTTGCCATCTCCTGGTCGCCATGTATCTCCATCACTCCCCGCTTGGTGACATATTTTAGTTTCTGGTGGTAGGTCGAGGAGACTGCCTTCATTGCATGAAGCCATCCCCTGCCGAGGATGGCTTGATACGGTGAATCGATGTCGACCACCAAGAATTCGATCATTTTGGAAACATTTCCAGCGCGCACTGGCAGTACTGTTTTGCCCAGAGGCATGGTCATCTTCCCAGCGAAGCCGACCAGAGGGATAGTGGTTCCCTTTAGGTTGGCGATGTTCAACTTCAATTTCTGGAATAGGTCGATGTACATTACTTCAGATGAGCTCCCTTGATCGACGAGCAGCCTGTCGATGTCAAAGTTGGCTATCCTGAGTGTAATGACTAAGGCATCATGATGAGGGGTCCTTACTCCTACAAGATCTTCATCCGTGAAGACAACATGCTTGTTGTAGTTGATATCTTCTGCTCGCCGACGTTTTCCTGACTGTGATTTTGTTGGATCGATCTGAAAAGCTTGCATTACCGCTGTCAGTTTCTTTACCTCCATCCGAGCTGAGTTACCTTGGATTTGCTTGACATCAGATAATCCTTGGATTACTGCGAATTCGTGCCCGGCGTCATCTTCCAATACGTTGTCGGGTTTCGCCTCTTTGTGGGCAGTCACTCTCTCTACCTTCTTTTCCACAAAGTTATTCAAATGTCCGGATTGGGCCAACTCCTAGAGGTAGGACTTAAGAGCCTTGCAATGCTCGGTCTTATGCCCTCCCTCTTTGTGGAAAGTGCATCTTAATGCGTTGTTTCTTTTCGAGGGGTCTCCTCCCATTTTTCGGGGCCATTTGATGAACGGCTCATCCTTGATCTTTGCGAGAATTTTGTAAATTGGTTCTTTGAAGATGGTGTTGACCTCCTGGAACGATTTTGTAACATCAGGGTTCCCTCCATTTTTGGAGCCATTCTGGCCCCCACTCTTTCCTCCTTTTTTCTGGTTCTCAACTTTCTCACTTCTTATTGGTAGTGAGCTTGGCTCGACCGTTTTCTCCCACATTAAGGCGGGTGACATCTTCCACCTTTGCGTATTTCTCAATATGGGCCATCAGGTCGTCAATGGTTGTAGCTTCCTTCTTTGTCAAGGACTGGTAAAGGAGGGAAGAGCTAGGTAGCCCAATTTTGAATGAAGCCACTGCCACTTCTTCCGCGCAGTCCTCGACCTCGTTGAATAACTCCCAGTACCTCTTCGCGTAGTCTCGGAGTGTCTCCTGAGGTGTCTTCTTCATTGTTAATAGAGCATCCATCCTTTTGGGATGGGAGCTGCTGGTGATGAACTGGTCTGTAAAGAGCTCGGCCAAGGATTTGAAATTTCTGATGGATCGGTGAGGGAGTTTCTCGAACCATTTCTGGGCCACGTCGTGAAGGATCGAGGGGAAAATACTGCACATCAGTGCATCTCGGTGATTCCAGAGGGTCATAGCCTGCCGGTACTGCCTGACATGGTCAATGGGATCAGTCTTCCCGTCGTAAATCTTGAACCTTGGAATGGCAAACTTTTTGGGAGCCTCTTCTTCAATTTCCCTCGTGAAGGGTGATTTCATCTGGGTCTTGAGGGCTCTCCTGGCGAGTTCTCTGGTCGACCTGGTGCCGCGGTGAGCTGGATGTTGGTCCATTTCTCTGCGGACTAGGTTCCGTATGTTGTCGTCGCTGCGAGCAGGGCTCTGGTAGCAGCGAGCTTTTCTTAGTTGTTCGCGGAGGTCGTCGTCTGAGTCGCCACCTTCGCTCCCTTGATACTGCCGCCTAGGGCTCCTTCCTCGGCTGTGAGATTTGCTCGCCTGAGGGCTAGGAGTGCGATAGGGGCGTCTCCTGGTATCAGGATGTAGTTCCTTCTCCAGTTTTTCCAGTCTTCTTTTTAAGCGAGCATTCTCAGCCTCATATCTGCGAGAAGACTCCCTCTGGTCGTGGAGCCTTGCCTTGTATGCATCGATTAATCTGGATATCTGCGTGGACCTTGCTGGTCCTTGACTCTCTTCTGAGGCTGTCCTTTCTAAGCGGGCCCCTTGATCTGAACGTCGGACTTCAGACCTAATCCTGCGAGGAGCAGGTGGCTCCTGAATATCTCCTGCTTGAGGAGCGTTGCTGCTGTGACCAGACATCTTAGATTTTTTCTTGGCGTGGGCTCTTCTCAGGGAAAGATGAACGCTTCCCATAGACGGCGCCAATTGTGGTGACAATTATTATGCAACACAAATAAATATGAAAGAGGTAATAACCAAGAAAAGATAAATAAAATGCCAATCACACAACAACGGGTATACGTGGTTCAGCAAAGATGTGCCTACGTCCACGGTGGTTCAGTCCGTGTTATTTCTCTATATTATGAAGAATAAGTACAGAGAATACAACTTGTCCTTTGCCCCGGACTTAGGGTTTGATTTATACATGTATATGTTGGTTAGTGGGGGTGATGGGTTCCTCCTTATTAGCCATCTCCCCTCTACATGGGATCGCGCTCCTCCACAACTTCTCCTCATGGGATCGTGGAGTAATTGGATCAATATAAAAGGTGATGGGCCTGGGATTTGGGCCTCTAAGGCGGGGCTACTCGTCCAGGCCTATAATGCTAAATTCAGGGTACCCACAATGATAATGATTTTGGGCCTTTAATTCCTTATAATAGGAATTTTGAAACAAATTGCAATAGTTTTCAAAATTCTTATATTAATGAGTTTAAGTTTAAGTCCGATGATAATTTTCAAAGTTCTCATTTGAAAGTATCCGTTCCTCGACCTATGACATTCGGTGAGGGCTTGCGTATGCTTGAAAATGAGAAACTTAAAAATCGTTATCGGGAAGAAAATTGTTTATGGGAACATGAGTTGGATTTATTATTTGAGTCCGACGATGATTTTGCTTCCAAGACTTTTGAAGTCGAGGAATGTTTTGAACCAAATGAGGACTTTGTGCCTACTTTGGAACAAACCATTGTTGACTTGGCCCATTGCGTAATAGATATTGAAAGTGAGAATGAAAATGACGTAATATCTATTTGCAATGAAATGATTTCTTCTTTGGCCCCCAAAGAAGAACATTTCATTGAAAATGATCTTATTTCCTTCGAAACTCAATCTTCAAGCGATGATGATTCATCTCTTGAGTTTGAATCTCTTTCCTCCCCATTTTCATTCTATGTTATCACACCGTCACAAGTACCTGATGATTCAGTTTCAAACTTTAATGTGTTAAACCTTTTTGCCGATGAGGAGTACTTGCTCGAGTCGCCTTCCATGAATGCATATTTGCCTTTATGTGCGCCCCCTCCCATTCCAATTTCAAAATCCTTATGAGGATATTCTTCTTTTCTCGTCCCCCACATGTTTTTGTCACTCGTTCAATCCAAATCCCCCATCGTCCCTCCAAAACTTTTAATTGACGATGGTTCCTTTTTTTCGCCTTACACATGACTTCTGTTGTTCAAACGGAATTCATATTTTTCGGAAGGCATGCTTGAGAGTGAGGGTACACCGATTATCCTCCAAAGTTAAATCGTTTTCACGGTGGACCCTTAGTTATTTAGACTTCTAGTGTACAGTTAGTGTGAAACCTAAATAGTAGGTTGTATATAGTTAGATTTTTATTCTTTTTATCTTTTCCTTTTTAATTTAGTCTAGTTTAATTACTTAATTCTTTGTTATTTATTTTTGCAACGCTCGGTACTAACTTGTTTTGGAGATTCTTTGGACTTGTTCTAATGGGGATCGCTCCAATTTTGGGTAATATCGCTCTTTTTCTCTCTTTAACTTGGTTCTTCATTCACATTGAGGACAATGTCAGGTTCTAAGTTAGGGAGTGTGGGATATTCTATCCATTTCTTTATTTAGTTCATGTTTTTGCTCACATGTTAGTTACTTAGTATTCTTCTCTAAGAAAATTAAAATTTTCAAAAAGATTTTCTTTCTTTTTTTGTCCTTTTTGGGGCATTTTTCCTTTGTTTTCGATGATAAATTTCAATAATTGCACGATCCAATAGACAACCCAATGATGCATGTTCTCGATTTTAGAAGTTATTAGACTTTAGTCCTCAATCATTGATATTATGAATAATTTCATGTATTAAACTTTAATCCTATGAGCACGTTCACTTTCCTTGTTACATTAATTTGGTTTAAGATTTTTATAACTCGGTATTCTTTCGTTGCATTGTATATACTTACACCGAGTAAGCTTTGCACCTTTCGTCGTTTGTGAGTGTTATACACTATTCTTTCCTCTTTGAAAACGTTGAATTCTTCGGTAATCTCACTATTCTTTCATTTGATCGTTCATTATTTGAGTTCATATATGAAATGTGTTACTTGAGCATGATTTTCATATATTATTTTGACTCGAGAATTGCGTAAACTTTAGGAAATGATCATAGGTCATCTTTGTTATATCACCCATATTAGCCTTGACCTCACCTTATATGTTTTCCCTCGTTAACCCATTTGAACCTAAATATTAGCCTTTCATTTCATAACCCAAAATCCCATAACCAACTCCATATTGGAGTTATACACCATACATATTACCTTCCGTACCCTTGTTTGGAATATTTCTTGGGATTGAATGTGGTTGTTGTGTTGCGGTTGCAATTTAGGCATATGAGAGTGAGAAAAGTAAAGAAAATAGATGTGAAAAAAGTGATGAAAAAGATAAAGAAAAAAGCAAAAGAAAACATGAGAAAAAGAAAAAAAGAAAAAGAAAGAGAAAGTTGTATATGTCGTACATAGTTTAATAAGCTTTGATTACTCTATCCATTGTTCTATCCAATGCTTATTTGGAATTGGTTTTCCAATTTTGATATTGCCCGCATTCTTCCCATTATTCCAAGTTTTCATTCTGAACATTTTGAATCCGTACATACATATCCTTCATTTCGTACCCTAGACTAGCCTACATTACAACCATATTAAAGTCCTATGTGATCTTAAGTAGATGTAATTCAAAGGTTTAAATAGTTTTGATAATTTGTGAAATGTATTTAGCCTCCTTTAATGAGCGGTATCTTTCATTGAGATTACAATTTTTCATTTTATATATAGCGTTCTTCATTTGTGACATGCGTGCGGCCTAGTTTCCATTTACATTTACTCTTTATGATCGCATGTTCCGCGTGTTACCTCCCTGTTTCGAGTGAATTCACTTGATGAGTGTAATGCCCGTGAGGATTGAATTTATGCTCGCTTTATCCGGTTTATACAAGTTTTTTCCAAATCACACTTTGCATGTGCTCTCTCCCCTCCCACATTTTAAGGTTTCAATTCTATGAGGTGCATTCTATAATGTTAATGATTTCGGGCATTAGTGTCGTAGGAGGTCTTTGTGCTTGCTGCTCCTGCGGGGAACCTTGCTATTGCAGTGCTCTCCACTGCTGTGGGTAATCCCTTCTCTTGTGGCCCATCTATCCACAAATAAAGAACTGACATGGAAACTCTCCCTATCACTGACCCTGATTGCCCTGACGGTACTAACCCTATTGTTGTCCCTACTGGCCTTGACCCTTCTGACCTCCACCATTATTCCTTTGGCCCTGATAGCCCTGAGGAAATTGCTATTACTGAGGACCCTGTTGGCCCTGCCTGAAATTTCTCTCGAGTCGATAGCCCCGAGTTCTAAACCTCTTGGTCTAATCTCCCTGTCAAGAATCCTGCCCCTGGTGTCTGCTTGACTGATGTTGTTGTGGTGCTCCACTAGCACCGTTCCCTCCTATCTTAACTTGCTGGCTAGGCTCACCTCCTCCTCTCTTTCTTCCCTTCATATGGATGTAATTATCTTGGTGGTGTAACAGTGTGGAATTGACGACATCAGTATAAGTCACCAATTCAGGAATACCGATCAAATGCTGCCTGATCTTCCAGGCTAAACCATCCATAAATTTTGCCTTCTTCCTTTCTTAATTGTTCACCTTGTCTGGTACAAAATTATCCAAACGAGTGAGCTCTTCCTCATATTCGGCCCCTGAGCGATCACACTGAGTCACCTCATTGAAATTCTTTTGCATCTCAATCTCTATAGTTGGTGGAAAGTATTTGAAGTCAAACCGCACCCAAAAATTAGTAATCGTTATAGTATCTCTCTCTACAACGGAGGTAACTAACTCCCATCACTGTAATGTTACTCCAAAAAACTTGAAAGTGACCAGCATCTATTTTTGCACCTCACTACAGTCAACCATATGCAAGTGGTGTTGAACATCATTCTTCCACTGGCACACTGCAATCACATCAAAACTCCCCTAAAATTATGGTGGATGGCCTGGAAAGCCTTCCTAACCCTCTACCACTCTGTCAGCCTTGGGTGTGTCTGAACAACTGGTGCCACTGGCTACGAAGGCTTCTGGACCTGAGGGAAATAGTTAGCCATAGAAGTCATTGCTGTATTAACTACATGTGCCACAATTCCTGCCCCCTATGCTGTTGACACTGACCCCCGTGGTAGATGTGGATGCGGTGCCTGTGGCTCTGGTTGAGCCTCCCCTACATTATTCTCAGCCACTGCTCTCTCCACCCGTGTTCTCCTAGGTGGCATCTGAAAGTAGATTCGAATTGTATGAGCTCACAGTCAATACAATTATAATAGCAAAAGAACGAAACTTAAATGTGTAATCATGAATGTAACAGTCCTAATAATAGGGCTCTAGGTCAAAAAACGCTATGCTGAAATTGTTATAAGATGTACAGATCCTATGGATATGAGAACTCGATGCTCTGATACCATATGTGATACCCCGCCTAGTTGAACCATGGGTGATCAGTCCTTCATTAAAACAAATAGGAATCCCATTTGGTTCATTCTTAGCATCACCGTTGAAAAACTTTTTAATTACTAATCACCTATGTGAAATTAAGCTGATGTCAAGTTTTGTCTTTCATTATGATCACACAAGGAATTAAAATAAATGATTTAGATCATTCACACATAAATATAGTATGATTAACCACATGACAAATATATAGATAAATGAGACCAAATAAACTATCGGTTCTCCAAATATAAAATCCAACTGATCAAGGGTGAAAAGTGACGCGCGTCAAGCGCCGATCGTTGTTTTCCGTTCATCGCCTCAATAAAAAAACTAAATTATGACTACACTCAACGGGTAAGTATAGCGGTAAGTCGGGTATCGAAAATCCACAGAGATGAGTCGCTAGAATATTACTTGGTTTATTACTTCAGAAATAAAAGTGTAAAAGATAAATATGAACAAAAAGGAAGGAAAAGATGAAAAAAGGGAAATGATTCATCTAGGTGAGGGAAAATAAACCTAGACTAATAAAGCGAGTAAAAACTATAGGTTGCGTCGAATATCCCTCACCCGAGTTAATTAGTATAAAATGGTTACACGGGTCGACGATTTATTACGAATGCGTCTCGTTTCGACAGTTAGTTGAATCAAGGGTTGTCATGCCCCTAAATTCACATAAAATCCTAATATGATTTTGGCATCAACAAATACCCCAGAAATTACGCACGCAAGGTCGTAAGCATGGATCATACATGATATTCCCCGTCAAATATCCTAGGCATAATAACTAGGACAACGCACCCAAAATAGACCCGTAAACAACATCATCAAAGCCAAGCAACATGTCAACCCGAAATGAGTTCAATCCGACATAACCTAGACTAACTTAGCTAAAAAGCATGATAAAAGCGCGATAAAGAAAGCAGTAAATATACGCAATTAAACTACACCAGAAACAAGTAAATAAAGCAAGTAAACTAACTACAAAGTAAGAATTAAGGAAATACAAACTATATTAATGGAGAGAGAAGATGAATAGTCAACCTACAAACCCAATTGGGTGTCAAACCAAGAAAAAATGA
Organism: Sambucus nigra; assembly: GCA_949130495.1. Lineage (NCBI taxonomy): Eukaryota > Viridiplantae > Streptophyta > Magnoliopsida > Dipsacales > Adoxaceae > Sambucus > Sambucus nigra. Next base: position 351,559,607 of record OX422221.1, read on the forward strand.
AGAAGAACTCTCCAAACCCCCAAACCCTAAGCTAAACTAACCTAAAATCTATTATAACTATGTATATATGATATTTACAACAAAGTTCCTTTATATAGTAAGTGGAAAAAGAAATAAAGGAAAAAAAAGAAAAGGAAAAGATCAACAAATATCCGGTGATCGCGGTCGACCGATCGCAGGGGTACGATCGATTGTGCCTTCAAGTTGAAGCACACTATCTCCTTTCCATGACAAAACTCAAAACCACGGTCGACCAGGCCTCAAACCGCGGTCGATCTGTACTCTATTTTTGGCAACTATTTGGTCCATAAATAGGGGAGGAAAGGTCCATTACGAAAACGACCATAACTTCATCGTTCGGACTCAGAATCGTGCACCATTTGCGGCCACGCGAAGCTTGCTTAACGAGATATGCATTTGTAGAATTTCCATGAGTCGGATATGAAATGTGAATTGACTAAAATTCCCTTGAAGTGGCATCCGACGATGGAACTTCTTTAAAATGTAACGGATCCTCACTTTTAGCGTTCCAATACCTACAAAAGCACAATTAACCCCTGCAAAGCATGTATATATCCAAATCCAAGGTTGTATGATTAATGAGCATAAATATAGGCATTTATGATTGTAAAAGCGCTAGAATGCAAAAATATAAAGGGCGGAAATACGCAATATTCGATACGAATCACACCCCCTAACTTAAACATTGCTAGTCCCTAGTAATGAACAAACAAAACCAGTCCCCAGAGGGCATTACAAGATGTATATATGCATCGAAATATAAATGCCACTTTCGTAGGGAGAACGATTGTATTTAGAATATACAATAAGCCGTTAAACCCCAAGTTTTCCCTAGTGGACGAGTATCGTCTCGTGAGGGTTTTTAGGGATGAAACCCACAAACATCATATGGTTTCCTCAAAATATGCCCAAACCAACATGTGACAAGCCCAACAATAGAGAACAAGATTTCATACACATTATTAGCACATTGAATGAACAGGAGATGTTCTTAGTGGCGATGCCTCTTACTGAGGGAGGGTCGAGCACACATATGTATTATATTGATGAGGAGACCTCACAGGAGGTGGTTGTTTCGTTAGACTCGATTCCAGTCATGAGGGAATTCGTGGATGTATTCAGGACATACCCGGGTGGTCGCCTAGCTGGGAAATTGAGTTTTTTATTGACCTAGCACTCGGTACGAAACCTATAGCTCGAGCGCCTTATTGTATGTCCCCATATGAGATGCGAGAGTTAAGGGGGAAGATTCATCAGCTTTTGGGGTAGGGTTTTATTAGACGTAGTACTTCACCGTGGGGCACACTGATGTTATTTGTTAAAAATAAGGTTGTGTATTGACTATAGAGAGTTGAATAAAGTCACGATCCAAAATAAATATTTTTAGCCTCGTATCGATGACATGTTCGAACAGCTAAGGGGAGTAGCTTACTTCTCCAAGATAGATTTGCGATCCGATTATCATCAGTTGCACGTCAGAGAGGAGGACGTTCCTAATACTACTTTTTTTGCATGATATGGGTCTTACGAGCTTAGGGTGATGCTATTCAGACTCACTAATGAGCCATCAGTGTTTATGGATCTGATGAACCATGTTTTTAGAGTTCCTTGACCAGCTTGTGGTTGTGTTCACCGATGATATTCTGGTTTACTCTCGCTTTAAGGATGAACATGTCTAGAACTTTTGAAAGGTTTTACAGACACTTCGAGAATACCAGTTGTCTGCAAACTTGGGAAATATGGGCTTGGCTTTGGGAGGTGCAGTTTATGGGCCACATTGTGTCTGAGAAGGGTATCATTATTAATTCGAGTAAGGTATCAATGGTGAGGGAGTGGGCGCATCCCACAACACCGACAAAGGATCGCAGCTTTTGGGGATTGGCATGATATTATCGGCGATTTATTGAGGATTTCTTGAATATTTTGTGTCCGTTGACAAATTTGACTCGCAAAGGGGTGTCGTTTATTTGGGACGGCCATTATCAGTTATATTTTGATGAGTTAAAGCACAAATTAACCTTTCACTACCTAAGGGAGAAGTGGCATACTGTATCCACACTAATGCATCCTTGTAGGGACTTTGGGGTGTATTACAGCATGAGGAGAGGGACATATCGTATGCATCTCGCAATCTTAAGCCTAATGAGAATAATTACTCCACACGTGACTTGGAGTTAGCCGTAATTGTATTTTCCTTGAGGATTTAGAGGTACTATTTATTGGGGGAGTATTTCACCTTATTCATGGACCATAAATCCCTTTAGTGTTTGTTCATGCAGAAAGATCTGAACATGAGGCATAAGAGGTGGTTGGATTTCATGAAGGATTACCATTTGATATTTAGTATCATTCTGGGATGGTTAACATGGTGGCAGATGCATTGAGCCTAAATCCTGCAGGAGAGCTAACGGAAGTTTGGAAAATGATGTGGAAAAAAATTCGATATGATGATGAGATTGATATGACTTGTATGCACATATTAGCTATCACTCCCGAGATTATGATGAGGGTGGTGAAAGCACAAGCAGGGGATCAGTACTATCAGGACAGATTTTTCTAGTTATTAGCTGAGGGGGCAGAGGGCTACTCGATCTATTCTGAGGGTGGTTTGCATTTTAATGGGAGACTTATGGTTCCAGATGATGGTGATTTAAGACATGCAGTGATGTCAGAGGCTCATGGATACCAATTTGCGATACATCCCTGTGGGGATAAGATGTACCAAGATATTCACAGACAGTATTGGTGGTCAAGGATGAAACGGGACATAGTAGAGATTGTCTCAAGGTGCGCTACCTTCCAGCTCGTGAAGGTAAACCGCTAGAGAGTGATAGGGATGTTGCAACCACTCGAGATTCCCGTGTGGAAATAGGAGAATATTTCTATGGATTTTATGACCGGGTTACTGTTATCACAGTGAGGTCACGACTCCCTAAGGGTGATAGTGGATTGGTTGATCAAAGTGGCTCATTTTCTTCCAGTTCATACAGACTTTGAGAGAAAGCAGTATGCATAATTATTTATCGCTGAGATAGTACAATTATACGAGGTTCTGATTAATATTGTTTTCGATCAGGATAAGTTCTTTGTGTCCCATTTTTGGCAGAGCTTTCAGGAGGCGATGGGCACAGATTTACGGTTGAGTACAACGTATCATCCACAGAAAGATGGGAAAACAGATAGGGTTAATCATATGCTTGAGTATATGCTATGAATGTGCATACTTGACTTCGGGTAAGGATGGGAGCAGTACCATATTTTGGTGAAATTTGCGTATTACCAATTCACAATTGGCACCATTTGAGGCACTATACAATTTTCCTTGTCGTTCACCAACTTACTGGTTAGAGGTAGGGAACAACAAGTTATTGGGGCCAGAGATGATTTAGGATACCACTGCCAAGATTGATTTGATTTGAGGGAGCATGTGAATAGCTCAAGATAGGCAGAAGAGTTACGCCGATGCAAATAGGAGGCACATTGAGCTTGACGTTGGTGACCATGTGTTGGTGCGAGTGTCTCCTATGTAAGGAGTTATGAGGCTTGGCAAGAAGGGAAAATTAGCGCTAAGATATGTGGAACCTTTTTCGATCATTGAGCGAGTGGGACCATTAACTTATAGACTGGGACTACTAGAACACCTACAGTGAATTCACAACGTATTTCACATATCATCACTGAAGAGGTACCGGAGGAGCGAGAGAGCTTTTTGGCATGTTCCATTAGAAGAGATCGACTTGCATCCCGACTTCTCATATGAGGAGAGACCATCATTAAGAGAATCAAATCAGATCACTCCCATACAAGGTAAGTATTTATCTTGCAAATTTTTATGAGTTATAATACCCATGTAGAGTAAGGTCTTTGAATTAAGGATAATTGACGATGTTCTTGTGATTTGATGAAGAGAACGTATAATTTGGATTAGGATTGCATGTAGAATGAATCCAGTTGTATAAATAAAATGAAATTAGAAATTATGGGATTTAGATCATGGGGTAAATCTGGGTTTTGATATATAAAGAACACAAAAATGGAGGGTTTAATGATTATTGGAGTTTTAATTCGATATTGGATGAAATTTCATGGATTTTATACATGATTTGCATTTGAAATTATCCCTACATGTATATTTGATGTGTAGTTATGTTTAATATAAGATTGGTATTGTTGTATAAAAGTTTGAAGAATTTGAGGGTAGAAAATCATAACAGTGAATCGGAGAAGAAGGCACCTGATACATTTCGAATCGATTCAGCCCAATGGCGAATCGATTCGGTTTGCCTAGAATTGAGGATTTTCCCTCTTTGTTTTAAACCCTGAAATTTTAGATAATTCATGAGGTAACTTTTGGAACATTTTTAAACTATAAAAGGGAAAATAAAGTGTTAGGAGGCCGATAGTGGAGATTAGGTTTACATAAATTGAGACTAGTTAAGGATTGGGATAGTTGAGAAAATATCCATAATTGATGAATAAATGAAATTCGATACGGATCGCATAGTGAAGAGAGAGCATATGTTTACAACCAGTAGTATACGATGGGAATAACTACATATTAAATAAGGGATAAATAGAAACCCTTTGAGTAGTGAGCGATACTCGAAATTATAAGAATTGGAATTGGAATTGAAATTAATGGTACGTCGAATATGCGAGTTGTATATACTACGTACGAGTTGATGAAATTGGGTATATATATATATATATATATATATATATATATATATATATATATCTGTGTGTGTGTGTGTGTGTGTGTGTCTGTGTGTCTGTGCGCACGCGCGCGCGTGTGTGTGTGTGTGTGAATATCTATATAAGATTTGATTATGTGTGTGAACATACATATGTTGCCTACTATCAGGAGGTTTCCGCGTAGAGGGTGATCCCACCTTGATGATTCCAGTGAGGTCTAGATTTGTGCCCAAGAACATGGAACTTAGAGTGGTCCACTATGTGCCATGTACTAGTGGTACTGGCAGGTCGTTTGGGTACGTTAGGTATGTGCATATCCCAAAGGCTTAGAACCATGTTTGCCGATTTATTTTGGGTTCGAGGAGACATAACCAATAGTCCTTGATTGGGAACGAGAGGTACATGGACTTGATAGCAGAGTATGCAAGCATCACGAAGGGCCAATCCGGGAATGCTATAGTTGCGTATATATTATCTGTATGATGAATATATACCGGTGTGATATATCTACTTATGAGAAACAGTAGAATTGATAAATGAAATATATTTGAAGACTTTAAGTAGTTAAACTTAAATGATTGACTCAATAATAAAATGGTAATAAATAAATTTATTATTAAGACCGTAGTTTCGTGTCGTATGGGGATATACGAGGGATATACACTTATCGAGAGTAATCAGTGTGACACCCCGCCTAATTAAATACTGGGCGATCACTCCTTTATTAAATTAAAAATCAAGGTGAACAGTTGGTTCATTCTTAGCATCACTGTCGTAAAAATAACGTTTCCAATTTAAACACCTTAATTAATTAAGCTAAGTGTCAAAACCATTTTTGAATATTACTTTCCAAATTTTATTTTAAAAACAAAGATTTAATTACTTACAATAATTTAATATTAAAGAATCATACCACAATAACCCTGGAACATATAATCCAAATAATTTAAACATTCAACAACTAAATCCCAACATTAAAACTTAAAGTAAAACATCCAAACAGTAATAAATACCAAAATGACAATACTAGAAATATCTGAATCACAATGTCCAAATAAACAACTGAATAATGGAAAAGGGCGACACATGCCCCACTAAATGAGTATGCTAGGAGTGGAGTCAAATAAATGAAGTCGTCTAAGCAAGAGGCCTGCAACTCCCACCTAAGCTGCAGCACGTTCCTTCCAAGGGATCCTAAGCAAGACGCCCCTGTGGCTGGGCACCTGTAATATATACATATATATGCAAGAGAGAAAGAGAAATAGAAACGGGTTAGATCCCGATAGTGTGTATGATTTAAAATTCGTTTAACAAGTATTTAAATTGTTTACAGGCCAATGCAACAACATATTAGTGCGTAACTCTCTTGAGAAATTTTCACCTCTCTTCTAATGTGCACGCCTATCGTACTAACCTTCCCCAACGAATTATCTATCTTATACCGCACTAAACTTCCCCAATGATTTAACTTATCTTAGGTTACTCGTAAGATTTAAAACTGAACAATATAATTGTTTAAAAGGAAGATTTCATTTAGTAACAAAGCTCTCATTTTAACTTTATTTATTAATAAAGTTTCCATCTGTCGTATTATACTTTTTCAAAACAAGTATTTCCAATTTGATGTCAAGATTCATTTCTTACTTACCATAACACAGTAGACAGTTCCAAATTTCAGAATTTCATATATATATCAAATACTCGTATAATATATATATATATATATATTCTAACAGCACCCCACATAAAAATTATGGTGCATGCATACTCTGCTATCCAATCCCCGTATCTCTTGTACTAAGGGAAATACAAGTTCGGAATCACTCTCGAACTGTATCAACAGATACACAAACAATATTGAGGCGAAGCATAGATTCCAAGTCTGTAAGAGGATAGCACGTGCCCCCACGTCTCTTAGGACCGTCTGAACTATCGATTCGATAGCCTGTACCAAGGATATCTATCTTCTAGGGTACAAGTCAATATCCCCCATAAAGGTCCCATCGAGATAAGACTATCCCAGCGCGGTAACCTGAGGGATAGCAAGTAGCACGGGCACGATTTTCACACATAGATAGTATATGCATATACAATCATATTACTATACTAATATTACCATATCAATTTTAGGTACATCTCAAATCCCATAATTACGTCATTTATCCTCATATCTCATTATTAGTTATCACGTATAAAGGTTCTTCTTTAACTTTAATTCGAGGTAATTATTCCAGCTTACTACGTAACACTCATGGACTCTATCCTCCCAAGTATAAAATTTCAGTAGGTATTCATCTATTTTCCATCGTAACTATTCTATGTAATCTCTCCCTTTAATACGTAGTTTCACCGAATCTTATATGTAGTATCCCAAAAATACAACTCTCGTCTTACATTAAAGGTCCCACAATTATTCATATACCCTACTGGTCTTATCTATCTCCCAAAACATATTCATAAGGGTGTCCAAGAATTATTTCTCATCAAAGTGATTTCAACTAATTTAAAAAGGGGAAAATATGAGTCTTCCAGGAGGGGTCGATCGATCGAGGTTTGGGGCTCGATCAATCGAAGCTCTTGGCTCGATCGATCGATCAAGAAGGTATGGCGAATTCTGCAGTTACCAAAGATGGGTTTTATCACAAAACTCCATCCAAATCCAAATTTTCCATACCCAAACGTCCAGAAATTTATACTACCAATTACATAAATCCATTCCATACATCTTTTACGTAAAGCATGCAAATTTCCATTAATAATCATGGATTAACAAGCCCAAAATTCATGTAAATCTCAAGAACCCTAGAAATCACTTAAACATGGTTCTAATAAATCTTTTTCCAGAATTTTCTTCTTCTAAAACATCAAAATTTCGTGGTTTAATCCTCTACATGTGAAGGGGTTTCCAGAATAACATATAAATCAATACTACATGCGAATTCCTATCTCAATTTTTGGGTTTTCTTCCATAAAACTCATCCTAATCATCACTAGATTGAGTGTTGCACTAACGAAATAAGCAAGATAAAAACTTGCCTAGGATTTTTGACGTTCTGGTTTGATGACGAATTTGGTGTGGTTGCGTTCTCCGTCGCGCGGGTGGTGGTGGCGGTGCGACCGGGTGAATCGTTGGCCTTGGATTGCTTGGAAAAGCCTCTCCTTCCCTCTCCTATGGACGTCACTTGTCTTTGGTTGTTCTAACCCTAGAAGACAACCTTAGACATCTGATATATCTCTTGAATTTTCGTGGGTTTTATTACCCAAAAATGTAAAATGTCCAAAATGCCCTCCCGGGGTACTAATTAAGCCTAAAAATGCCCCGAGATCCAAACTAAACCCCCGGGTACACTTTTTTGACTATCTCGACCCTTCCGGACACGTTAGCGCACTCGAAACGACCATACAAGTGACTTATAATATATTCACTTTTATTCATCGATATTTAGTCCTGACGCGACACGGGCGCGTCCCGACTCAAATTTCTAAAATTGTCATTTTATTCACTCGTGACATTCAATATAACCAATATTATATATTACTTTACTCATTAGTAATATTCAACAAGTTTCCCATAATTACTAACTCCCATCACGTTAATAATTATAACATAATTAATTTTCAGATTTTTATTAAATAATTAAATTTACTTGTAAGGACACAAATTTCCAATTGAGTCCATATATAGTTTTGGCTCAATTCCGGACAAAAACATTTATTCATAGGATAGTATTTATTTGTAATATTCTCAAGCCTATGAAGTATGTATTGAAGACGTAGCGGCAAAGAATTTAAAGCTTCATCAAAATGCCGGTTTGTGTGCCTCGTTTCTACGTCATCAACTAAGGTTCCATGCTCCCAAGGTATGAATGTAATTATATTTATATAGGAGCTTGGAACAATATGTATTGGGTGTTAGGTGTAATAGAAAACTGCATTTTATTTTCAGAAAGAATCAATTAGAACTTTAATATAAGTATATAAAAGTTTCTGGGCCAAAATCGAATTTTACAAACTTTCTGGTCGTTCGTTAGAAATGTCGTTCGAACGAGTTTTTTCGTTCGAACCAGATTTCGTTCGAACGAGTTTTGTCGTTCGAACGAGTTGGCCAACGACCCTAAACTGGTCAGTCGTTCGATATGTCGTTCGAACGAGTTTTTCGTTCTAACGAGGTATCTAACGAGATTCTAACGAGCCCAGGCTGGTCGCTCGTTAGAAGTCTCGTTCGAACGAGAGTCAAGTTCATTCGAACGAGACGCCAGGGCAGGAACAGTTTTGAGCAGTTTTTGGCAGTTTTTTCCCCACTTCTCCACTTGGTTTTCAACCAACTTTTTTCATACATTATTATGTGCGGGAAACACATTTTCCAAGATAACTTTTCCATCCTAATACATCTCCTAGAGAGAGTTTGAGAGATCATATTAAAAAGGAAAATGTTCATGTTTGAGTGTTCTTCAACTTAAAGGAAAATCTTTAAACACTTAGTTTACACCCATTGTTGTTTATTCCAAGTTCTATATATACATATCTTTACTTGGAGTTTTTGGCACCGGTTTTCTCTACCGAATTCAAGAGACGTTTCGGGTTTGCTTCTACACCCCATCACAAAGAAGACTTTTGTTGAGATTCTACCCACACGGAGAAAGGCTCCATGCTTGGGTGACGGTGACCATATAAAGTCCCATCGGTGGATTCCGAGACCGCGGTGGTGTTCCGAGGTTGTCCGCTAGGAAGAGGTTTCTACGAGAAGGAGCGTCGAGGCTTGAGAGGGATCGAGTCAGTCGTTGTAAGTCTATATGTCTTGTAATTGTAATTCCATGTCTAGTGGACTTGTGGCTAGGGCCGTCCGAGGTTGTTTCCCGTCTTGGGTTTTTCCTCGTACATCTCGGCGTAGTGTGACATTGTTTATTTTATCTTGCTCATTAATTTAGAATCCATGCTTAGGATAATTTCAAGATAAAATTTGGTTTAATTATCACACTCATTTAATTTGGGACTTAAATTAAATATTGGGTAAAATTGGTTTATTCAAGTCATTTGCTAAAATTGGTTTCGCCTAACTTTGTTTAAATGAATAATCATGACTTAGGCAAATTCTAGGACTTGAATTATGTTTTAATTTGTTTTGAGAAATTAAAACTTGTTGTTATTTTTTAAAGTTGAACCATCACCTGTTTTACAACGCTTCCGCATCACTCTATTGTGTTTTATATTAAAAAGGAAATTAATCTGCGCTCTTTCAAATTGGTATCAGAGCCAAAGCGATAAATTATTTCGTTAACGATCTTTTTAAATAATCTTTGGCTAAAATGGATTTTTCCCCATTTTCAAAATTTCCTATTTTCGATGGTTCAAACTACGCGTATTGGAAAGCGCGAATGAAATCGGCACTAAAATCTATCGACGAGAGAGTTTGGATGTCTGTTGTTACCGGGTATTCCCCACCAACTTACTTAGTTGAAAATGAACGTGTTATCAAACCCGCCGATAGATGGACTGAAAATGAGTTTAAACTTGCTAACTTTAATTCCCGAGGTTTAAATGCCTTATTTAGCGCTGTCGCACCGGATGAATTCCGACGTATTATGACATGTGAAACCGCTAAAGAAGCTTGGGATATTTTACAATTAAGTCATGAAGGAACTAGTGTCGTTAAAGCTTCAAAACTCCAAAACCTCACCACTCAATTTGAAACTATCAAAATGGATGAAAAAGAAACTTTTGATAAATTTTATGCTAGACTTTCTGATATTGTTAATTCATCCTTTAACTTGGGAGATAAAATACCTGACGACCGTGTTGAAAAGAAAATTTTGAGGTCCCTACCCGATAGATTTATTCCTAAAGTGACCATTTTAAATTCTTTACCCACTTTAGCCTCTACGAAATTAGAAGAGCTTGTAGGTGATTTACAAACCTATGAACTGAATATGTTTCCCTCTATAACTGAAAAGAAAATTGAAAAGGGTGTTGCTTTAAAAGCCCGAAAAGAGGTCAAACAAGTAGTAGAGAGCGATAGTGATAGTGACTCGGAAGACATGGCTTTGTTTGCTCGTAAATTTAGAAAATTTCTTAAATTTAACAAAGATAAAGTTAAAAATAATTTTAAGAAATTTGATACTTCTAAACATGATAAAAGCGAGAAGATTTCTAAAGCCGAGAAAATCCCTAAATCTAGTAATGAACATTTAGATAGGGACGAGTCTAATAAGTGTTTTGGTTGTGAAGGTTATGGCCATAGGGCTTATGAGTGCCCCACTAAACTAAGGAAAGATGGTAAGCGACCTATTTCATATAATGCAACCCTTAGTGATAGTGATAAGGAAGAAAAGCCCGATTCCCCCACTAAGAAAAACTTTGTGGCTTTTATGGCTAGTCATGTGAGTGATAATGAGAACTCATCGATTGATGACACGATAGCACATGCCACTTCCAAGGTCATTGTTCATGATTCCCTTGTTTTTAATGATAGTGAGAGTGAAGAAGAAAGAGAGAGTGAAAATGAAGAAGAGGTTGATGTGAGTGAACTTCAAAATGCTTTTCATGAATTATATAAAGAATCTATTAATTTGAAAAGAACTAATTTGAAGTTAGAAGCTTGTTTAAGAAAGAGTGTCAAGGTCATTGATGATAGTGCCTTAATAGAAGACCTTAGGACACATGTGAGGACTCTTCAAGAGAAGCTTGATTATGTAGAAGGCGAAAGAGATAGCCTTAGGGGTTTAGTGGAATCCTTGAAAAAGGAGCTTCTTGCTTTTGAAGAGCGAAATGTTTTACTAGAATCTAACATTGCTGAATTAGAAAATAAATTAAAAGATTCTAGTAATGTCAAATTTGATTTGGAATGTCGTTCTGAAAAACTAGATAAAATGTTAGGAACGGTCCAAATTATAAATGACACTTGTGGTTTAGGCTTCAATCCTTGTAATGAATTTACTCATAATGCCCAAACCAATGTTTTAGGAGAATCAACTAGGAATACTTTTAAAGATCACTCCTTAAGTAAATCTTTTCGACATGTTCTCACTTGTACACATTGTGGTCGACAAGGTCATCTTAGGAAATTTTGTTTAGATCTTAAACGAATTCCTAGAAAACCCCATAGTAAAGTAACCACGGTTGTTAACGTTCCTACACCCCAAAATAGTCATTCCTCATTAATTTGGGTTAGGAAATCCGACTTGGTTACCTTACAAAAAAGGTTATTGATTCTCATTTACTTTCACATTCTTCCTCCCTTGCTAAATCTAAAGGATGAATGTGTTAGTGTTTGCATACTTTAGCGTTTGTACTTTATGTCATATTCACATGCTAAATGTATGCTTGTTTTTAGTCATTTTCTCGTCATAGCCTTATTTTATATCCCATGCTAGAAATTATGATTTGTTTATCTTTTTATATTATATTTTGTGTTTGAATTAACTGAAAAATATAAAAAGATGTTTTGTTTATCATTTGTGTTTTATTTATTTCATTTACACTTAATGAAAAATACAAATGATTTTTGTTTAGTCTTTTGAGTCTATATTTTTATTTTTGGTTAAATATGTTAAAAACTCAAAAATTTTGTTTTGTGTGAATTTTAGTTTGACACACTTTAAGTGGCGTATATTTGTCTTTGAATCCCATCGTTTACACTTCCATGTGGCTAGAACTTTTGGTTTAGATTTTCAATCCTTAAAATGTTCTTTACCATGCTTTATATGGAGTAGTTGGATTTTGTGTTGTTTAAATGGATTCTATTTCTATATGCCTCTATTCACACATGCACGAGCTCTTTTGAAATCTTAATGTCACATGTTATATTTGAGCTTTTTTAGGTGTTCTCCTATCAATCTAGTCATCTACATATCTATGACCTAGGAGGACTAGTGCATGTCAAAATCCGTTGCATGTGAGATTTGTGCGAAAAATGAAAACATGATAAATTAATATATGCACGGGGAAGGGCTCCGAAAGGATGAATTAAATCCTTTGCGATAGTAAGCCACCGTTGATTGGATCTCATACTATCCCACTCGACATTAGCTAGGAGATGATTTAAGAACCAATAATCATCGAAGGATTTTAAATGGATCTCTTTAGATGCTTCAAAATACTTCATCTAGTTATGACTATTGTTCCTCTCTCTATCTCTCAATATTCATATGCAAAAGTCTCTCACTCAAATGGAGAAATGAATTTATCAAAAAAATTTAACGATCGCACCTCTTAAGGTAATCTCACCCCTATTTCTCTCTCACTATTGTTCTCTTCTTATTATTTTCTTTTTTAGGTTTTCTAAAAGGGATTTTGGTAGAAGAACTTTGAAACCCTGATTAATCTCCCTCTCTTTTCATTTTTTTTAAAAAGAAGAAGAAATTGGATTAAAACATTTGGATCGAATTTTTTTTTTTAAATTTCAAATGGGGGTCTTAGAATTTTTGTCCTATTTTTACAGTTGGTTGTTGTCGTGGTTGATCAAATATTATGTTTATAATTTCCCAATTTCTCCCTGTTATTTTTCAGCAACTAATTACTCTAACATTAAATTGTTTTTATAGGTAGTTAAATGACTATTCTCTTATTCTTACCATGAATTGGGAGCAACAAAAATAATCGTTCGTTTTGATAAGGAAAAACAAAGCATCAAATCGTTATGTTGCAAGTTACAACCTTGCTCCTTTATTATTTGGTATGCTCATTCTCTCTCTCTCTCTCTCTCTCTCTCTCTTCTCCTCTATCTCTTTATATATATATAATAAAGTAGAAAACTTATATATGTCACAAGTTTGGCTCATGATATCATCTTTATGAATTTTTCCTGCACTTCCTACTTTGTCCCCTATAAATTTGGATTCCCCCTCTTTTCTCACACTCTAATTTGTTTGTCCCTTCTCTTCAAAATTTAAAATCAGGGGTAAAGTAGTAAACTTACCCAAGTCAAACTCTCTCTCACACTCTCCAACCACACAAACCACGTTCAAACCCTCCATCCCACATCTCCGCTCTCCCGGTTCACCCTAACCCTACCTCGTGCCTCTCCCTCATCCGCCCCCTCACACTCATCCACCTTTATCTCTCACACATGCTCCTATAGGTAATCTTTTCCACACCTTCAATTTGATCTAAGCTTTTATATGGATGTGTTTTGGCTCGATTTTGTGTATTTTTGGCTCAATGTTGTGTATTTTTGGTTCGATTTTGTGTAACTAACAATATTTTTCGTATTTTGCTATAATTATTATTTATATGCAGATGTAAATGACTTTTTGCACATCAGATTTGAGGTATATCTTAGTTTCTCTCTGTTTTGCTTTCATTTTTTTTGGATATTGGATGTTGTCTCTCCAGTTTGCGTTTATAGTGTTTTTAACTCTCGCATATATATATATATATATATATATATATATATAGCATATAGGTTTTTAGTTTTTTTTAGGCCTTGTTTTATGTTAACATAAATTATGGGTAAAGTAAACACTTAAATTAAAATGATTAATCAGTGGTACTATATATTATTCTTATAAAGGTTGAGCTTTTATCATGTTGTGCTCTTGAGAATCATTTAATTCATTTCGTTTTTTAATGAATTGATGGTTTTTTGTGGGGTTATTATCTCAAAAAGATCAGTTGTTGTTATACATTTATTGATAGTTGTTTGATGGTTAACCTATCTACTAGAACATTTTCAGTTATGATACTTTTATAGAACATTTTCATTTGTTAAGGTGCTTGCTGAAATTTCTCTATTGTCCAGCCCAAAGTTGAAGAATAAACACTTCCAATTTCACAGTTGTATGGTAAGTCTTTGAAGAAATGTCTATGCAAAATTTTCTATTCTTACTTGGTGCTTTTTAATTCTTTTGCAGTGAATTTCTTTGTATCATAAATAATAAATACTATTTTTAATGGAAAATATTTGCCATCTTGAAACAGAACTTGAGACAATGGCTACAAATGCATATAAAAGGCAAGTGAATGCAACACACATGATCGATTGCGTGAGGACTGATTTACAATAGTGTATGACCTGGCCAACGAATGCGTGAGGACTGATTTACAATAGTGTATGACACTGATTTACAAGAATCTGGGTGATTGCCTTGAAAATAAAATTGACAAGGGCGTTTGGTCTAAAGTAAACAAATCAGGGCCAACAGTGTTCCAACATTTCTTGAAGAAAATGACTCCAAAACCATTAGGAACAGGTGTTGACATAGGATTCATAAAGACTAACCAGTTATGAACCATTAAATAACAAACTCATCTGTATTGCTTTGCTCCATCATTATTTGTGACTAGCTAGTTATGAAGAGCAACATTGTTGATTCAAAAGCTTATTCGTGACTAACCAGTTTATTCTTGACTAACACCATTGATTTAATATTATTTTGATAGGACTCCATTGGAGATCCTCCAAGCATCAGCGATGGTGGGACACCATCATTACTTTTGCGGGTCGTCGGTTTTGGTAGAACGGTGGTCTGGACAACCGTGGAGCTCTCTCCTGACGGTCTTCCAACCGTAGGGCCTGGGTTGGTGCATTATAATTTTTTTAGGTTTCATGTATATAGCTTCATAGTTTCCCAACTCTGGACTCTGGTAATTATTGTAGACTTTCTTAACTATTTTGTTAACATACATTAAGCATACATTCACAAACTCTGGATTCAGGTTGTTTACAATTCGTATATGTTTTAGAAAGTATACAGTTACAATTTTTACGTTACCTTTATGCACGTGTTTAATCATTCAAGTCGCCCAACATGATTTGGTAGTTTAGAGCGGATGATTAGTATTATTGCTCATTAAATTAACGATTTTATGACTAACATGCTGGTGAATCCTCGGTATACAGGTGAGGATCCAGTGCCGATCTTATCAGACTCTATTGCTAAGATTTTGATAAGATGTTTCTTTGGTTTAATAAGTGGAATAACTACAGGTGTATTTTTTATTTTATTTTTTGTTGAAACCATGTTTTCTTTGCCGTAAATTGTGGTCATAGATGCTCAGTGCTTATGTAGAATTTTCCTTTTGATGTATATATTGTTAGTAAAAATATTTTATGGAAACAATATGTTTGATGATATGCTATATAGACGTTGCATATATCGGTGCTTTGCCAATCATATAACTTTGTACAACTAAATATGTTTGGTGAATAAAAATAAAAACAACGATTAATAATAACTAGCATATGTGGTGGTACAGAATGTCAGAAGAAACATGTGAAGCGCGGACACTTCGCCGGAGGTGACATGCCCATGTTAAGCTCTCAGTGGATAGGCACACGTATGGCACAGCTGGGGCACGTGTCAAGACCAACACGTTTATTTGGTAGTTGGAAGAAATCACAAGACACAGATCGGAAAATATATTAAAAAATGAGAAAAAAAATAAACATATAAGGGATGCTCAAGTTTGCTACAAATCCAGGAATCTTGTTGAATTTTCTTTTGATATTTCTTAGATCTACAAGTAATAGAAGTTGATAGAAGTCATGAGGTACCTTCAATATGGAGCACTTTCATTTTCATCTCCTGTACAATTTCCTTGCATAACTCTCCTGAGTTTCTTCGGCACCATTTCCTTGCATAACTCTCAACTGTTTGATCATTTGAGAGGTGACAGTACAAATATCCCATATTGCATATGTATCCCAGATTGACAGTACAAATATCCCAGGTGATAGTACAAATAACTCTCAACTGTTTGATCATTTCTAGAGTAACTTCATATGTATAAGAGTTAGTCAAATGCAGCCCTTTTATTGAAAAGCTGCAAACCAGCAACTCACTTTTTTTCTTAATGACAAGTACATTCATAGGACATGTTATCTGTTGTTCTTATTTACAATTCACTTCTCTGTTTAGTTTTTTAGTTCTAATTTATTTCTATTTTTTTATTTCGAGAATGCCACCAGGAGTCATGATGTGCAATTGGAATTTTTCTAGTGGTTGTAAGATATTTGTGTGGGAGGATAAACAACATATTAAGGTATTTATTTTTCCTCTGTAATTGTACTGTATTTGGTATGACCACTTCACTTTTTTCCCGATGAATTTTGCGTATTCTCATGTTTTAACATTATGTCATATCCGATGTCTATTATGTAGCTTTATATCCCGATTGCTTTTGTTCTTGGTTGAAAGCAATGCACTCACTAACTCAACGTGAGAGAAAACCAACAATCACGGTGTGCGCATCCATGAAGCCAACCAAGCCAAATTTCGAGAAAGTATATGCTGATTTAGTTTGTCGCGCCAAAGACGAGAAATTGAGGGTGAAAGGACTTGTTAGGATGCTTACTAAGGTTCTTAAAACCACTATTAGAAAGTCTCCATGTGGTGAAGGAATAAACACATTTGATAGATTTGAGATACGAGTTCACAAGCAAGTGATTGATCTTTTCAGTAAACTGCCATTTTATTTTAGTAAGCGTCCTTTTTATTCACTTGTTTGTTTGAGGACTCATTATGCTGTCATTGGGACTCCATTTTTGGTACTGAATCAACATAGTCATCATCGATATGAATCATCTTAGTTTCTTCTATACTGTTTGTTATCATCATCAACCTGAAGTCCAGGCATCCAGAATGGACCTTAAATTTTTCTTATTATGTTTGTCTCCATTCAATAAATGGACTCAAGTTGAATATGAATCAATTGGGACAAATGTTGTTTTACTATTTTTAGTGCATTCTATGGTTGATATTCACTAAGGTTCATGTAAGGATTATAAGGTTTTATTCTCATTTTGTATGGTTTTTAGCAATATTTATAATTATTTAAATTTGAGTGTTTGCTAATAAACACTCACCATTTTGTATGTATGTTAAAAAAATCATTGCGGTGTTTAAAATTCTCATTTTGCAACTATATTTACAAACTTATGCTTGAATTAATGTTTATTTATGCATTGGTGATTTTTTCACAAATTGAGTTAAATTGATTATTTATGTATTAGTAATGGTATATTTTATTTCTTAAGCAGGGTCGATAGTCTTATAAACAAATAAAACTTTTCCTAAATTTTATTTATTTATTGATGTATTGGTTGTATTTTGACAAGTTGAGTTATATTGACGATGTTGTTTATACGAGCTCCAAGAAGGAATATTACTATTGTTGTTACTGGAGTATTTTTATTTATTAAACAGGGTGGATAGTTCTATAAACAAAAGAAATTTTGTCCAATTTTTATAAATTATTTACACATTTGTGTTGTAAAAGAATCTTTGTGACATATATTTACACGATTCAACACTTATAATATATAAAATATTTATTATTTACATTATACACGACTTAATATTTTTTAAAATTATATGCGTGCCCTCAGGCACGGACGGGAATACACTGGTATATATATATATATATTCAAGCTCTTATGTGTATTAGTATGAGGTAACATTGTGAGGTATCTTTAAAACATTATTTATTTATTTTTTATTTCTTTGTGTGTTTTAAACATTTCAGGGGACTCCTGTAAAATCAGCTCAAAATAAATTTTTAAGGTATTTAAAAAAATGGATCAATATTTGAGCTTTTTTAAACAAATTAAAAACTATCAAATATTGACCCATTTTTTTAAAATACCAAAAAATTCATTTTCACCTGATTTTTAGGTTTCACTTAAATGTTTAAAACACAAAAAAATAACATTTCTTTTTCTAAAGAATCCGCACAATAGTGCGGTTATGTTTTGCATATCTTGATTTATAGAAGTTTAGTATTCACTATGTAAAACTTTAGTTCATTTTGTATTATATTTTATTCGTGTCGGTGTAGATGTTATTATTCTTAAAGGGTCGTTTTAGTTGAATCTCAACATTTTTAGATAGAACAAACTCTTTTCAATAAGAAAACCAAACATTTTAGTTCATGATTGGGCAACTCCATTTGGTATTTTTATTTTAGTTCATGGCCCTATTAAATTAGTTGGAGAACTCCCCACTCTTCCAAACAAATATGCCCCTAGTAATTATTTTGGATGATTGAAATTTCTAATTTTATTCTAAATTAAGTAAATTAAAATGATTGTAATCTTTAATTTATGTCTTATTTTTGTAGGCGGATTGACCAGAAAATATTTTCGCTTACATTCATGAGTTGAAGAGAAAATAGTAATCATAAAAAAAGGGTTTATACATGATAAGTAGTATTCAATTTCACTTTGTCCAACACCTTTTTCATTGTTCTATTAGAATATTGGTTGTAACTAATGATACATTATCTCAATTTAGTTTTAAGGGTTTTATTCTATTGATTGTACCCTTTATTTGCACAACATCTAATTTATTCCCCCAAATAGTTTTTTTATATAATTTAATTTATACGTTTTTACGGTCTTGTCCTTTGACTAGACATTTTTGGACTTTTTGACCGGGTCAAACAAAATTTTAAATGATTAGGTCCATATAAATACCTCTTCCAAGCATTCATTTATTTTGTTATCATTGACCTAATATCGATTAACAACTCCCCCAATAATTTACGATCTTCTTTCTTCTCTTTTCTTCTCTCCAGTCGGCTATTATTCTTTTTCTTTTCCTTCTCTCCAGGAACGAATACATTAATTCTTTCAAAGAAGTGAATACATTAATCTTCCTTCTTTTTCCTTTTTCTCCAAGAAGCGAATACATAAATGCCTTTAACTCTTACAAGTTTTCTTCTATTTACCAGCGTATACATCAATTTTAACCTACATTTACCTCTATCATAGTTCTATCATTTATAGGTTTATATTTTATTAACTATTGTTTTGCTTCTCAGTCAATTATAATAGGTGTATGTATTTGGTTACGATTCAATCAAATCATTGTAATTGTCTAATGAATGTGTTGGAATAACTTCTATATTTACCCAAATGATATAATTGTGTGTTTTGATTATGTATTTTGTGAATTTATGTGAATATGTTTTAATTTTGTGTTTTCTATATATATATATATATATATATATATATATATATGTGTGTGTGTGTGTGTTTTGATTGTATTTTTTGATGTATAAACATAAAACATCAAAAGACATTGTGTTTTGAATTTCTAACAAGTTGTGTATGGACATATTTTGATTATCTGTTTCATATGTCCATGTACTTTATGTTATAGTGTTGTTCCATAAAACATAAAGCCCACATATATGTATAGAGCTCACAAAAAATTGTAGTAAAGTATAAGCATAAACATATAAAGTACACGTGAAATTATACTTATTTTTTCTCATTGTGTGTTTTGACATTATTTTGACAATACTTTGATGTGCGTGTACTTTGCTACTTAAATTCGTGACTTAATAGACTTGTCATGTTTTATTTGGGCATGTGTTTGTGAGTCTATGACAGTGGCATTAATCAGCCTTGACCTTTAACCAAAGCATTTTCATTTTTCATTCAATGTAGGTCATGTTTTAATTGCGAGACAATATGGCTTGCATTGAAATATTCAAAGATAGTTCATTAGATTTCACATGCAATGAGCTATGTGGCAGGCTTGTGGATTTGAAAATTGGGACTTTTTCATTTAAGTTCTCATTTGGTGATGAAAGTCGATTCATGTTGGTTTGTGACAAAGATGTTCGTTGTAAAGTACACACATAATATTGTTTAGTACACGTGGACTTCTTTTTACTTTACGTGTACTCTATAATGTTATGTGTGTACTTTGGGATTCTTTGTTTGTTTTTTGGACATAATGGAAAGTACACGCATAAACCATAAGGTACACATGAATCTGTTATTTTGCGTTGCTTGTACTTTGAATGCCTGTGTGTGTACTTTGTTTAACATTATATAGTGCATGTAATCTGCTATCTACTCTATGCTTTGTTATATGATGTGTGTGGAATGTTATAAATTGCGTGTACTTTATTATATAATGCGTGTACTTTACATGGTTTTATCCATAAACCTAAATATTCAAACAATCTGTGTGTACTATTGTTGGAATATATTTATTATTTTGTATAGCCTATGTGTTGCATCGTCTGCGCCAGGAGAACCATTATTATAGTACATCGTATATGGAATTATAATTTATTTGTTTAAGATATATTTCATTGTGTTTTCAGGCTTTTTTCCTCTTGCATATGGTGTTGTTGATTCAGAGACGGAGGATAATTGGATGTGGTTTCTCATTAATTTGCATGATGAATTATCTCATCAACATCCAAAGATCATATTTATATCCAATTGAAATAATGGTCTAACTGAAATTTTTTTGAAGGTCTTCCCGATGTCTGCATATTCCTATTGTGTACATCATTTTGAAGGAAATATAAAGAATAGAGTACGAGGGAATTGTGGAACTTGCGAAAAAAGATTTTGAAAGATTTTTTGTGTTATGCACATGCTGTTACGGTCAACGAATTTCACAAGAACATTAATGCCCTGAAGAAGGAAGGTGGAGCTGGTGTTGTAGATTTCCTTAAAATTTTACATCCAAAGAATTGGTCATGTTCATATTTTCCCGAAAAATGGTACGGTGACATGGAATCTAGTGTTATGGAGTCATTCAACTCCTGGATCTTAGCAGAAAGGCACCGATAATGAATATGATGGACAAACGGATGATCAAGATTATGAATTTCAATGCAAAAAAACTTGTTGAATCTCAAACATGGACAAATGAGCTATGTTATTTTTTTTCAAATTTATTGATTGATAATTAGAATAAAAGTCAACATTGGAATATTAGCCGCTGAAGTCAACATGTATTTGAAGTTCATTCAGATGTGCAGGCAACTATTGACTTAGAACAGGGAATTTATTCTTGTAAGAGTTAACAGCTAAGGTTTTTTCCATGTTCTCATGATGTTTTCATTGTACGAATGATGGGGACAAGTATTTATGTGCATATTGAGGATTACTATACGATTTTTTTATAAAGACGATCATACTCATTACCTATAGTTCCTCTTCCTAATTTGATGCTCCTAAACATTCCTATACCTGTAAATCCATCCATCCTTCCTCTAATGACAAAGAAACCAACAGGCAGACCAAGAAATAAGAGAATAAAGTATGTTGGTGAAGTTATAGTTAGGGAAGTTACTTGCTCTAGGTGTAGTAAAATGGGTTATTATAGATCTACATGTAAAAACCCCATTTGATTACATTTATTATTATTTAGTTCACTCATTGTTACATTTGTTGTCAATAAAATTATTAAAGAACCATTTTAATGAATGTAATTTTATTGCTGAGTGTTCATTTATATTGTTTTTGTTTATGAATGGGATCTGTAGAATGTACACACATGTGGTAAAAAGTACACGCACATTTTTTACTAATGTTCACATGTACTTTACATAATATTACATGTACGTTATATTCACTACACCAAAATATCAATTTTGTGATTGCCTTTTTGTGACTGCTAATGGGGGTGACAAACTTATGACTCCCAGGAACACTCACAAAATTATTTGTAAGTGCCATTAGGAGTGATAAAATCATTGTAATGAGAAATTTGAGTCAATTGGTTTGTCACTTCTAATGAGAGTTGCAAATGTTGTCATATTATTAATTTGTGACTCCTATAAGCAGTCATAAATTTATAACTGCCACAAGCCCTCACAAACTTATCAGCAGACATAAGTTATGACTCTTATGAGCAGTCACAAAATTATAACTAATGCGAACAGTCACAAATTTTGGCGTATGACTTAATTTATAACTGCTACTAGTAGTCACAAATTTGTTACCGCTCCTAGGAGTTATAAATTTTGACCTAACACTTAATTTGTGACTGCTATTAGGGGTTACAAATTTTTTGACCTAGCTTTAATTTCCCTTTTCTCTCTCTTCTATTATCATAACTCCCGCTCTCTGTTAATTTCCCTTTATGAGTTTTCCTTTTGGCTATATGATATGTGTGTGAAGAATCTGCGAAGAATCTCCATTTCATCTGTGAAGAATCTCCATTTCCTCAGTGAGTTATTATTATCTCCATTTCCCGTTTCATTCTTTTTCGATGTGAAGAATCCCAATTTCACCGTGTTGCGTGGAGATGGGTTTAGGAACATCACATTATTATTCGTTGTGATGTAATTTTTACATCGTTGTGCTCACACAGATGTAATTTTTGTTATTACACATCACATTATTATTATTATTATTATTATTATTATTATTATTATTATTATTATTATTATTATTATTCGATGTGACCTTGGGGATGTATTTTTTTTATGTGCAGTTATTATTATTATTCACGGTGTAGTTTTTGTTCATTAATTAATGTGATATAATTTTTATTCATCACTCTCGTACAGTAATTTTTGTTCATCGCTTTTGAGTTTTGTTCATAGCTTTTGTCATCGTTGTGTAGTTTTTGTTCATCACTGTGTAGTTATTATTATTAGTTTTTGTTCATTATTATCGTTGTGAAGTTTTTGTTCATTATTAAAATAGAGATTTAAGGTAAAGGTCATGTTCCTTCCTATATTTTGATTTTTAGGACAATGCTTTTCAAGTTTATAAATCTACTCCCTGTGATACAGTAGCATTTATTTGTGTGGTCCCTTTAGAGTTAGGAGTTCATTTTTTTAGTCCGCGCCACTGGCACTATTTTTCACCATTTTTCATGGTGTTTTTAGTACAGGGACTAAATTTATAAAATTATGTGGAGTGTCCTATTTTTATACACTTTGAAAATTATGAGGACCTTTCCACAAAACCCCCTTATTAAAAATCTCTTTTGAGTTTGTAATAATCTTCAAAACGGTTAGTTCTTTAAATTGTGAAAGATTGTTTTGTTTTAATATGTATGTATGATCTGATTTTGGGTTTGTAGGATTTGAAGTGAAAAAACTGTTCAAATTGGAAATCACTTGAAATTTTATGCATCTTTACATCAATTTGAGCCGATTCAATTTTAGTTGTTTAGTTAGGCGCACTTATCATGCAACAAACTAATTGGTTTATGGGTGGAACATTAATGATTTTGGGTCATATCTTGGCTATCCTAATATGAGAGTTAAAGAATGGTTTGATGATAACTCTCTCTACCCGTTAAAACCCTTGACGGTCAAGGGTCATTGATTTAAGTAAA
The DNA here is from genome assembly GCA_949130495.1 of Sambucus nigra. Lineage (NCBI taxonomy): Eukaryota > Viridiplantae > Streptophyta > Magnoliopsida > Dipsacales > Adoxaceae > Sambucus > Sambucus nigra. The sequence goes on from OX422221.1 coordinate 351,583,363, forward strand.
CAATATATATGCCCTACTATTGTATAATTTAGTGTGCTAATAGCAAATTTTATAGATGAGACCTTTAAATTAACGAATGTTGTTTTCTCACTCGGTAAAAAAGTCACCCACTTTGGACACAAAACCAATAAGACCTGAATACAACTTGATACGACCTGTTAAGATCAAATTAAGATTTGTATGATATCGTGTTAAGATCATGTCTCGATTAAAAATTGAATAATAAAAGAGCAAATCTGGAGAATAAAATCATAAATGGAGATGCAAGGGTCGGAGTATGGGAAATGACCATAAATTTATGTTGTCTTTAACATGGCCATAAATCAATGTGTTGTATATGATTATACAACTGGTTTAGTGTTTGATTATAGAGCACGTATGATTATGGAACTAATTTATATGTAGAACTGATTCAAATTGGGACTATTTTAAATGTTGAACTGATTACAGAACTGATTACTCAAACCATTTATGATTTGTATGATCCCTAATGGATGCAACAGTGAGTTGCATTATAGGATTCCATTTGTGTTTTATTTTATTATACTTGTTGAGATCCTAATTGTATTATACTTATTGAGATCTTCTGTTTCTATTTTTTGTAATAAGTACAATAACTTTTTTGAAAGTGATCAAAGTAATTGTTACAGCAGTTCCTAATTATGTATTTGATGCAGGGTGTTGATCCTATTTTAAGGGCAGAGGTTTGGCCATTCCTACTTGGAATTTAAGCTTCAAGTTATTTTTATAGTTGTATGCACATTTGTTCTTATTAAAAAGGTATACATCTTTTGCAATCAATTTAGAACTGTAATCTTCTCCTACTAGGCCATGTTTTGTCGAGACCATCAACTCACCAGTCGTTGGGCCTGCTCCGGACATGTGAGCTAACCTTTTAGAAAGTTTGTCTTTTTTTAACTTAGGTCTAGTTTGTGATACGCTCGCCAATTATTTCGAGTCCTAACCTCATCCACAATTTTATTCTTCACATTGTTAGTCTTTTCCCTTATAGGCCTATTTTCCAGGACAAGTTCTGACCTCATCTCAGTGATTTTTCATTAAGGTCTTGTTATTTAAAATGTTTACCCTTTATCCAAATAAGATCAAAAATGTATGGATGTGTAATACCAAAAATAAAGGAGGACTGAGACGTATGGTCTTTTGTTGAAGTTGTGGTCCACCTCAGGTCAGTTAAGCGTTTAGCCTTGTAACAGTTGCTCTATAAAGGTGTGTATTTGAAAAGAAATTTGCGTGTACATTATTATTATTATTGTAAGGAAGATTTATCTTTGGTTTTTATTTTTTTGTCCAAGTCTATGTTACTTATTTGTTGTTCTTTATGCTCAGAACTTGTCAGGTTGGTTTGGTTTTGAATTGCATGTTGTAATAAAGCTTATTTCATACAAATTCTTTTGTTTCATAGTCACACGAAGTTAGATTTTTGCAAAAATGAAATTTAGATTGCCTTCCTATGGCGTATGTACAGCTGCAGTTCGCTCATCAATCGTTGTTGAAGAACTCTCCAGATGCATACTGTAACCATTACTCCTTAATCTACTATTAGGGAACATACGTCCATGACTGTATTCATAATATGAGATATTATCCGATTGTGATGACCCAAACTTATATGAACTGGTATTCATTGAAGAGTATGCGCTACCCTGCACCATCAATAGGTTATAAGACATTCTGATATAAAATCAATGTAATTTTAGTAGTCATATACTTTGCCAAAAGAAAAAAGCCTTACCTAATAATGGCCCCTCATTTATATTTTAGTTTAGAGCAAAGAATCTCTGAACTACTCTCTATGCTCTTACAACTAACAAAATATTTTAGTTTTATCTCTAGTAGAGAACTCTACTTTTAATTTTAGCAGTTGTATCAGATTTTGAGTCTCAATTATAAGCGGCCCCTCGTTCGGATATGTTTTCAGGCTAAGTTATGAATTTATTAAATTGTCAATTTATCTTTATATATATAATTATATTTATTTCCAAAACATAATATAAGGTATGAGAAATATTTGTTCTTGTTAATGAGATTTGTGAAGCAGCTGGATTACTGATAAGTTGTCTTGAATAAGGTTGTTGTTCTTGATCTTGTCAAACTGGATTACTGATAAGCCTATGATAAATTACGTGGTTGTTCTTGATCTTGTCAAGCTGAATTAGGTTGATGTTCTTGGATTACTGATAAGCTATCTTGAATTAGGGTACTGATAAGCTGGATTACTTATAAGCCTATAATAAATTACTTAATCTAGTCAGGTTATTGTTCTTATATTACTGATAAGTTGTCTTGAATTAGGTGAATCATAACTGATTTTTATTTTCAAGTCGTTTAATCAAATTTCCGCATTGACTTATTATAAATGCATCTTGTCATGTTTCCTTCATTTGAGAGAATCACTACTATTTTGAATTCTGGATTTTGACTATTGTCTTGCAGGCCTGCAGCCTAGTTTAGTTTATTATAGGCTAATTCTACATTCGAAGCAGTATCCTAGGTCAATGTATACCGACTTAACTTGGCAAATTCTAACATCAATTGGACCGCTATTCTCTGACCTCACCACCGTGATCGCTTCGATTACTGAGATGTCACCAAAGAGTAATGAAAATTCAATTTTTATGACAATGTCGGTTGTCTAAACTTTCCTCTTTTCTTTTTTCATTAGTCAGGTAGTTTATTAATACTAGGATCCATGAAGCATAAAGATGGAAAAAAATGTATCCCGTGGCCTAGCCAACTGTCAACGAATTGAATGAAAATAACATAATAAGGTCTTATTTATCCCAATCCATTTGCATAAGTTTCTTTGGATCTAGACATTATCACAATCACATAATCAGCAAGGTCAGTCCTCTTTGCACTCTGTGTATAGATGATAGCTGAAATTGTATTTGGTCATCGTACTCGCATTGTATTAGATGTGGTGTGCCCGTAATGTGATAGCTTTTGCAACATGGCGGTTATTATATCTTAGTCAAGCATTTGACCTAATACACTGATTGAGATGTAGAGTTAATTGGGCTCGTAACGGTACATTTATCTAGCTCGTATATCTAACTATTAATTTAGTGGAAATAGTACCTTTATAATTGTTGACGCCACTAAAATCACAAATAAATGATGAGGATGAGATTGAAGATGAAGATAAACATTCACCTCAAACATATAAGAGACAAAAGGTTTTTAAAGTTGTTTCGACTATGAATAAAGCATACGTCCACTATTATTTTATTCCCAAGGGTTTACAATAGCACAATATGGTGTAGAGAGAGAAAGCGTGTGTATCTTGTGTATGGTGTTTCTTAGTTGTCCCCCCCTTTGGCTAAGGGAATACATGTATTTATAGTGATGGGAGATAAAGAGATACAATGTCTTTATACATTCAGACATTTATGTCTATATACAATGAATCTAACTGTTGGTCTTCTAGGATGGTTGATCTTCCTTAAGTTGCTTGGTATGCCTTGCGTTGGTTGGTATGCCGACCAACTCTCCTCGGGTGCCGAATAAGTATAAATATTGCCACGTAGGATGGCATGTGTCCTTTTCTGATTGGTCCTCGCAGATGAAGAATATTTGCGTCAACAGAAGCCCCCAATGCTCCATGCTTGATGGTTCACTGAAAGGATGGAGTATTTATTCTGCAGTGTTGCTCGGTGCTCGTGAAATTCTTGATCAGCCTTCTTGATTTATTCAACATAAAGTGCACTATCTCCTGGACGACATATGATGTAAGCTGATCGATGGTTGCTAATCTTTCTTTTGAGGAACTATGTTCGTCAAGCGAACGTGTGCTATGTATCACCCCTGGGAATTTGGATGCAACCATGCCATAGTATGCAGCTTGTAGCTTGTCATAATCTTCAAGTATGTTGGTTGGTTAGCTAACCGACCAATTGCCTCCTGTGCCGAGCAACTGAGTGCTAACTTCACGTGCTTGATTCTTCTTATTTATGATCCTCTGAATACTTTGTCGAGTAACATACTAGCTTTTGAACCCAACTCTTCAATCTGATTAATACCAAGCTAGTGGTGGACTTTGAAACATTTTTATATTACTTCTTCTTCAATATTGGTCGGGATAATAGTGGTAAAGATCTCAATGTTGTAGATGTTGAATTTGACTCCTGAACTTCAATAGCATGTGCATAATAACTCCTGAATATGCTTCCTGAACCTCAATATGCCTTCTGAACTTCAATATACCTCCTGACCTTCAATATGCCTCCTGAACTTCATAAGCAAAATTAGCTCATGAGCAAGAAAAACAACTTCTAAATAATATTTAGTCAGGGTTGAATCTGATACTCGACTGCATGATGTTATGAGAATGTGCCACCGAACGAACAACTGAATTTGTAATAGAAGCCCCCCAAGTGTGGAATATGAATTTTGAATGCTTTCTTGGCCTTGAAGTATGTTATTTGACAAATTTTCTTATTTTGCATAGACAATAAAATCTGCTCCACCTGTTGTCTGTTGTCCGACCAACCGGAGTTGTTATTTGCTGATTGACCGACCAACCGTAATTGGTGGTGATAGATGACCGACCAACCGCAATTGGTGGTAATAGATGCCCGACTAACCGAAGTTGGTGGTAATTGAGTTCCCGACCAACCGGAGTTGGTGGTAATTGAGTTCCTGATCAACCGAAGTTGGTGGTAATTGATTTCCCGGCCAACCGGAGTTGGTGGTAATTGAGTTCCCGATCAACCGGAGTTGGTGGTAATTGATTTCCCGACCAACTGGAGTTGGTGGTAATTGAGTTCCCGACCAACCAGAGTTGGTGGTAATTGAGTTCACAATCAACCGGAGTTGGTGGTAATTGATAATAAATGCTAAAGACTTCCTCGAAGCTGACCAACACATTGTTGGGAATAAGATATAATAAATGCTGGAGACCTCCTCAACAGATTATTGGGAATAAGATAATATAAATGCTAGAGACCTCCTTGGAGCTGAATATATGATTATAAAAAATTTTCCGATCTCCATGCTGAGATAAAATAGACATAAAGAATCATTTAGAATAATAATAACCTGTCTTGCTGATCTGTTGAGGCAAAATTGCATAATGCCGAATAAGGATAATATTTTCCACAATATAAGAATATGGCCGAGAACTTTGCTGAGCCTGAATATAAATAAGAATTACCCCGACCAACTATCCGTTGGGGGTGAAATATAATAAATGCTATAGTTCTCCTTGGAGATGAATATGATAATAAGTATTTCGCCGAGCTCCATGACGAGATGAATATAGAATATGAATCCGAATGGATATATAGAATAATTCATGCTTGAGCATAAATCAGAGCAATAATAAAATATATAGTTCCTTGCTAAGGTGAAATTTCATAATGATGAGCAATGATAATAGTTTCCAGAAGTTTAAGATTGTTTCCGAGCAATCGTCGGAGTTGAATCTTGTACCAAGGATATAAAAAATATGAAATAATATATGTCTGCCTGATCTGTCGAAGCAAAATTGCCTGATGTCGAGCAATAACAGTTTCCAGAGGTTTAAGATTGTGGCCGAGCTTTCGTCGGGAATGAATCTTGTACCTAAGGAATTTTAATTAGCTGCCCGAACACCTGTTAAGACTAGATCAGATAGTTAGTCATGAGAATAATTTAGTTATCCAATCAATATATGATATGTATATGCTTAAAAAAATGAAATAATATATGTTGGCTTATATGTCGAGGCGAAATTTCCCGATGTCGAGCAATAACAGTTTCCAGAGGTTTAAGATTGTGGCCGAGCTTTCGTCGGGATTGAATCTCGTCCCTATGAAATTTTAATAAGCCGCCCGAGCCCCCAAGATTCTACTGCATCAGATAGTTAGTCATGACAATAATTTAGTGATCCAATCAATATATGATGTGTATCAGCATAAAGCAATAAAATTTTCAAAATATGAACTAATATGTTTTGTGCCAAATGTGTATCATATGAGCAAATTTTTATCAAGTACGTGCCATATGTAAGGCATAATTATTTAATCTAGTGTTTTTGTAGAATCATTTACAATCCCAACAAATATTAAAAATAAGTTGGTTTTAAATTTATTCTCACGGTAAAAATATCAAAATCTTTTTTTTTTCAACGAAGTGAAGGACTTAAGAAATTTATCTGTGTTTGGTTTCAAAATATTTTTCACACGAAGTTTTTGTGATTTCATAAATGAGCATATAATCAAGTATGCATTTTAATTTTTGTCCATGAAAATTTTCAATTAGGAGTTTCATGTTTTGAATTAATAAAGGATAAGGATAAGGATAAGGGGATAGTCTTGTCCTTTGGCAGCAAAGTAGTGATTTTGTCAAAGTCAAAATGAGAGAATGAAAGGAATCGTCAATTTTCAATTCTGGTATTAGCTTTCTACTACCTCCGACCAAGGCTGAGATGTGATCGACCAGGTACATACGATCAAGAAACCTTTGTTTTGTATAAAACTTGTTACTGACCAACTTTGGCCTTTCAGTTGTCAATGATTATCTGCTGGTCGTAGAGGAAACTTAAGGTAATACGAGGAGAAAATTGTAGGAGAAATATTATGCACACAAGTGGTTCTTTCACAGATATTTTCCCTAAGCTCTTCCTCCGACCAACAAATAATGATTCCGACCAAGAAATAGTGTTGCTGATCTATATTCAGAGAGTCTCCCATCCTGTGCCAATCTTAATTCTGGTACAGCCATGTCTCCGACCAAGAAATGGGAGCTCGGGAACCCCTTTTTTTGGCTTTATACATTCGCCGATCAGTTATATGTGGTCGGGTAGCTCCGGATTTGTGAAAATCATAATTGAAGAGAATTCTGGTCGCTGGCTGACTAACACATAAGAGTTGCAGACCAATATTTTGCATTCAGTGGTCACCGATCAAGACTGGATGTGCCTCCGACCAAGAATAATTTATGTCGACAGTAGCCGACCAAGAATAGGTACCTCTGAGTTGAAAGAGATGGTCGTCGATCAACAAATAAGTGGTTGAGAAACTTCAAGCTGTATAATACATGTTACCGACCAAGAAATAGTGGGCCGATGATGCCAATTGCTAAGGTATTTTCATGAAATGGAAATGGTTGTCAAATGTTGGTTGGCCCTGTTCTTGGGTTCAGATCTCTGGTCAGCTGATGTTTTTCTTCGTTGATGATTGAAATTTCTTAGTATTGATAACCAGATGATAGCCAGTTGGTCGGCTCTGAGCCGCTGGTCGGCCAAAAAATCATTGGTCGGCTGAAGGTACAGAGATAGCGTTACTGAATTACCCTTTCAACGAAATCTTGTTCTCCGAATCTCCTGTCGGTGCTAGTCGGTGAGGGATGGATTTTGAACCAAATTGGTTCTAAATTGTATATGATTTAGGCCAAGGTGGTTGTGAAATCACTGAGAGAGATTTTGACGGATGATCTGATGAACAATACAACTCGACTATTTTGGATTTTTATATCGATTTTTATGTTCGGTTTGAATTGACGATTCTTTTTGTACTGAATCGATTTGATATGACAGATAAAAATCAAATAATCTAGATCTAATGATAGATACACACTGATGTTACTGAATCACGAATTTTGAAGAAATTTTCATCTCAGATTTGTACCCTGTGCCTTAAATTGAGGCGGTTTCATTATTTTCGTTGCTGTAGAATCAGTTAGATCGTCGGAGTCTATTCTGACAGCTAGTCATCAAATATACATTAAATCAATAAATCGAACATTAAACAAATAAACCAACCTTCATCAGAACTAATAAATCGTAACAAGTCAAAATTCTTAGATCTAAGAAATAACCAATAAATAGAAATCATCAGATCTAAAAGATAACCAACAAATAAAAATCATTAGATCTATAAAAAATATGATCAATATCCAGTAGGAAAAAGAATGGTTTCGAATTTTTACTCCCTTGTAGAAGATATGAAATATGGGAATCAATATATGTGAAATCTCCTTCCCTGATGTAGCTCATTGTATAAACGTGTTTGCTCAGAACATTTTTAAGAAGAGTCATAGACGTCTAACATTCATGGTGAAAATTGTCTATAACACTGAATAGAAACATATATTTTTTTAAATGAATCAAATTGATGAGAACTTTTCAAGTAGATCTGGGTCAGAATTACGATTTCCAGAAGAGATAAAATTGTTCTTGATTTTAACTTTTCCCATTCTCTGATTAAAAATATGATGGAAATTTGAATAGACATCAAAGATCTTACAAAATTTATAATGAAAATTATCAATGAAAATTATCCAATCTTACCACCGTCGTATATATTGGTATATATAATCATTTAAAATATTTATTCCATGATATAATATTGAAACTTGAGAATCAAGTAAAAAGTTATGATTTATGAAATCCACTATTTTCAAATTTCTAAATAAGAATGAATCTAACAGTTATGATTTAAAAATCATGCTATGCAACATTTTACAGATAAAAATTGGACAATTAATTTATGTATATAAACATAAAAATCATGATTGAATCAAAAGATGTATGTATAATATATAATTGATTATATATAGAGAAAATAAAAAACTTGGCTTTTGATGGAGAACAATGCTTGTAACACGTTCCCACAGACGGCGCCAATCTGGTTAAGACAGAAAATGGCCTCTGCCATTTTAGTGGCGTCAACAGCAGATAAATGATGAGGATGAGATTGAAGATGAAGATAAATATTCACCTCAAACATATAAGAGAAAAAAGGTTTTTAAAGTGGTTCAGCTATGAATAAAGCCTACGTCCACTGTTTTTTTTATTTCCAAGGGTTTATAATAGCACAATATGGTGTAGAGAGAGAAAGCGTGTGTATCTTGTGTATGGTGTTTCTTAGTTGTCCCCCCTTTGGCTAAGGGAATACATGTATTTATAGTGATGGGAGATAAAGAGATACAATTTCTTTATACATTCAGATATTTATGTCTATATACAATGAATCTAACTGTTGGTCTTCTAGGATGGTTGATCTTCCTTGAGTTTCTTTGTATGCCTTGCGTTGGTTGGTATGCCGACCAACTCTCCTCGGGTGCCGACTAACTCTCCTCGGGTGCCGATCAACTCTCCTCGGGTGCCGAATAAGTATAAATATTGCCATATAGGATGACACGTGTCCTTTTCTGATTGGTCCTCGTAGATGAAGAATTTTTGCGTCAACAATAATGTGAATCATATGTTTATTATAGATGAGATTAGTGTTAAATTGAGCCCCATTGTTCCTGAATACATTGTTCTAGAATACGATATGTTCCTGACTACATTGTTGCTAGAAATTTATGCGGAAGTGTGTTGTTTTTTATTTGATATACTTTATATGTGATCCCATCTCCTGTTTGTTCTAAATATTTCTTGAGTAAATTAGGCTAGGTCATGAAATCGAATTTATTTTTAATTATGCATTTGTCTTAAAAGATGATGCAAAAAATTCTAAATCAAATTATATTTTATTATTTACAAGTATACACATGTCATCCCCGGCATACGTAGTATTTGAAGGACTAAATCCAGATGTTTACACTTCGTGGCAATCAACACAAGAACAAGTCAATGGATATTGAGGAGCCACATATAAAAAAGTTGACTCCATTGAACTTTCCCAACAGGCGTACTCCGAGTACACGAGGGAGAATGTCACCGCATCAATACCCCCTACGGTTGATATACCTAGACTTCACGAAGCATATCCACCCCATGGTGACCCTTGGTCTAGGTTTAGAATGATTTGTTACATGTTCATGACATTTCATGTCATCGATGTGTTGTGTTGTAATTTTTTTAGTTTATTTTTTATTATATGTTCACTTTGTACTTGGCGCCCAAGAAGGGTTTGTTTGATGTTAAATTAAGTCTAAACAAATTTTATATGTACCGGATATTTGGAATGTCAAAAATATAAATGAAATGTTGTCGAATTTTTTTAGACTTGTTACATGTTCATGATATTAATTCTACTCTCATCATTTTATCATTTTGTGAAAATAAAAAGATTTTCATAATAGCTCTAACCGCATTTAACAAATACAACTTTTGTAATTGCTAATAGCACTCAAAAATATTAGATTCGTAACTTCTAATAGCAGTCACAAATATTAAACTTGTCACTACTATTAATTTTTTAACTCCTAATAGCGGTTATAGATATTAGATTTGTAACTGCTCACAGCGGTTACAAATATTAGATTCGTAACTGCTGACAGTGATTATAGATATTAGATTCGTAACTGCTGATAGCGGTTATAAATATTAGATTCGTAACTGCTGACATCGGTTACAAATTAGGGTCATCAGTCATAACCCCCATAGGGGTTATAAAAATTTGTGACTGCTGTTAGGGGTTATAATTATTGTTTTTTGACCCCCCCAAATCGTGACCGTAAAGAGCAGTTATAAAGGTCATTTGTAACTGCAACTAGCAGTTACAAATCTCCTTTTTTGGTGTAGTGATTTATGTTAGTTATTTTGGACATAATATAAAGTACATGCAGAATTCAAGTATGTATATGTAGAACTTAATCTATATTATACGTGTACTTTTCTCGATATGCATGTACTTTCAATAGATTAAAGCATGTATAATGTTACTTATCATTTTGTGTAACCTACGTGTATTATGGTCTACGCCAGCAAAAAAATTATCAGAGTATAGATGTGTTATGATCAAAATGACAAGAAATAAATTCATTTACTACGAAGAAAAAATATACAAAATATCTTGAGAAAATGGGAGAAACAAAATCAAATATCAGAAAGTGAATTAAGAAAATTAATAAAACCCTCGATGGGGTCAGCAAGAAAGGCAATGAAATTCAAGTACACTCGAATTTTCTTCTCCTGCACATATAGGAGGGAGTTGAGATGCTCATTTTTCTCCCCCAGACTTTTAATATTCGGCATGACCTCATTTGTGTAGAAATTATGGTGCCTCCTCATCCTCTTTGAACAAGTCAAAAGGTATGGGTGGGAGTTCAAAGCGGCCTTCATTAACATAGTGCATAAAATCATCAAATCAATTTTGGTATAAGGAAATATTTTCCTCAACCATTTGTAGTAATGTTCTTACCCTTATTTCTTCATCAAGACTATTTCTAAAAGCCTCTGATGGTATAGCCATTTTTATGTGTTTTCAATTGAATGTGGAATGGTGGAGAAAATAACAATGCTAGGGTTTTATAAGCCAAACGAAAGCTATTTATTCATGGAGTCAGAATTAGGTGGGGAATGTTGACCCTAATAAATAGGGATGGTTATGGGTGTACTATTTTACATGAATGAACTAAAGAACATGTATAAAACGTTCTAGTTTTGACATGTAACATCCTTCTCAATGTGAAAAGTTCTAACTAAATAAATTTAAATGATAAAATTATAGGGGTTTATGCATAAGAGTAAAGTAAACATGATTGGAAATTGACTGTTACAAAAGTATATGGAAATGTAAAGAACCCATTTAATTAGATTACATTGTATATGTACTATAATGAGTACAAAATAAAATAATTTACAAATATACTATCTTATTGTAGCGATTTACAAACAATTTACAAAATAATTTATAATTTACAATTTACAATCATTGTTTCTTAGCCTGCATGTACTTTGTTATATATTGCATATACTACGATATGCATGTGATTTATTATATACTTCATGTACTTTGTTATATGTTGCATGTACTTTTGTCCCACTTCTTCCATCTGTTGTACTCTTTTGTATTGTGCATGTAGTTTTATTCTATTGTGTGTGTACTTTCCTTCCACCTATGTGTATTTTTTTTTGCCTCCTTTTACCTGCGTGTACTACTATTATTAATCGCGTTTACTTTGTATTTGTTTCCTTGCATTTATATACCCTTTATTGTTGTAGTCCGTGCCAACAACACTGTTTTGTTAATATGACATTCAATCGGTGGATAAAACCAAATCACATTTATTTATCATGCATAAATTGAACAAAATAGTACAATTAGTTTTGTAAGAACTAATAGCACAAAGTATTACATATTTCATTGTTGTTCAACAGTTGTCGGCCATTTCTAGATGTTTACGAAGAAAGTAATAGTGTTACAATATGTGCCCTCATAACTAACATATCTGGTTCTTAAGAAGTTAGTTTGAGTTGATATCCTTTTCCCAACTTATCTATGTAGTGCAATATTATCAGAGTATATATGTTTATGATCAAAATGACAAGACACGCATGATAAGAAATATTCATTTATTACGAAGAAAAAATATAGAAAAGATCTTGCGTGTACTTTATGATTTTGTATAGCCTATATGATTATGGTCCGCGCTAGCGAAACATTTTTAGAGTAAATCGTATGTGGAACTATATTTAGTACAAACTAAAATAATTTACAGATATAGTATCTTGTTGTAGCAATTTACAAACAATGTACAAAATAATTTATAATTTACAATTATTGTTTCTTGTAGGAACCATCAGCAAATAAAATTTTAGTAATAATATAAGCTTTATGTTGTAGCAATTTAGCCTCTTGAAATGATGTTTTCAGATTGATTCCTTTGAAAATTTGTTCTATGTAGTATATGCAAAAGACCCCTCAGTCAATATTGAAATTAAAATAAAATAAATGTATAAATTAGTAGAATGTGAATGAAATTTGTTGAAATGTCTTGATGAATTATGCTTTTACTTATGCAGAAGTGCGTGTACTTTATAGAAATGACGTTTTTTCTTACTTATTGTATTGTTTTGGGCATTAATTATCTATGGTTAGTTATAATTTGAGATTACGTTTTAACAGCCAATTCATTATTCTTCGTTCCTCTTTAATTAGGACATCTTCAAATGCTTATCCTTCGAAGGTTCTTTTAATCAGACCTATTTTGTTTAATCTTTATGCTTCGGTCTTCACCTTGTATAATTTTTTTTTTAATCATCAAACAAGTAAGGACAAATAATGAGTGTATATGATACATGAAAGTTACGATATGTTTTGTTTCTTTTCATCAGGCCAGAGTGAATCCATATGCACATCTTTATTTTTTTCTTTGTATATGGCTAATAATGTGAAAAGTCTTTCTTAGTATCTTATTGGTATGAAGAAAGTATAACAAGTTATTAAGAATTCAAAAAGGGGCTTCAATATATGTTTGCTCTTCCCCATTTCGTTATTTTCCCAAACGACATCCTGTTAAAAATTATAACTTCTATAGTAAGAAACCAAATGATAGTATTTATTAGATGGTGAAACACGAAGGTTTAGGTTTATTTTCCTTACCCAAGTATATGTTTTTAAAGTGTATGTACTGGAGAGCCCTTTTTTTCTCATTTTATTATCCATAATTTCATTGAAGACAACAATTAATTGTTTCACATATTTAAAAAGGTAACGATATAATAATTCAAATTTAATGAATATCCTATATTTGGATTACATACTTGGTTTGAAATTTCTTTGTCTTTTAGCAGTTCTTCAATATTTCCATCCAACGAAAGCTTTCTCTCCCTGATAGAGAAATATCCTGCATCTTAAGATAGGGAATAATGTTAGAATAATAATTAAAACATATGTGTACTCTATGATCATTATGCGTGTATTCTATGGATGTTTGTGAGTACTCTATAAAAGTATGAGTGTAGTTCATTAAAAAAAATGCATGTACTTTATTCCAAAACGCGTGTACTTTATAAAACCATGCATGTACTTCATTACATAATGCGTGTACTTTATAAAAATATGTATGTACTTAAATAATAAATATGTGAAATTTATTAAACTATAGATGTTCATCACTACAAAATCCATGTACCTTATAAAAATATTAGAGTACATACTATATGGAACTATAATTTACAAAATAAACAATCAGGGTAATATTAGTATATAAAAATAAGTGCATTACACAATAAAAATAATTGCATTACAACATAAACAAACAATACATTTTACCCTCGTTCTGCTGTTGTGTAATATTTGTCCAATTTTCTTTTAGCAACATCACTCAAATACATCCCAGCAGGTACAATTGAAGTTTGAGTGGCTTGTTAGACCATTCGTTGGGTGTTGTGGTCGTGGCCTATTTTACCGCAACATTTGACTTTGAATTCTTTGTCTGCTTTATTTGCCTTCATTTTTTATTTGGTTGCACATCAGAAGGTTCAATGCAAACATGTTTATTCTTATGTGCTCTTTGACTAGTTTTATTATAGGCCCATGATATTCAAAATCATCACCTTTCTTCTCCTTTCCATCCTATCTTTCATGTACTCGTTTGTACATTGAGTTTTGGAGCTAAATCTTTTCATGTTCAGTGTTTTAAATTTGATTTTTCATTTTTTTAAAGAGAGGCCTTTAAATCTTGATTTTCTTTTATCAGAATTTCATGATCATTTTCCACATAAAAAAGAATTTCATGTTTAATTTTTGGATTATTAGATAAACATATTATCAAAGTACATGCACTAAAACTCAAAGTACATGAAACAAATATCAAACTGCATGAAAAACTGTGGGTTTACTATACTAATAGTGCATGTACTTTATAATAATATGTGTGTACTTTATTGATAATGCATGTACTTTATTAAAATATGGATGTTCAATATTACAAAATACGTGTACTTTATAAAACTATGCATGTACTTCATTCCAAAATGGATTTACTTTATTCCCAAATGCGTGTACTTTATAAAACCATGGAAGTACTTCAGTACATAATGCGTGTACTTTATAAAAATGTGCGTGCACTTAAATAATAAATGTGTGTAGTTTATTGATAATGCGTGTACTTTATTAAAATATGAATGTTCTTCATTACAAAATTCATCAAAGTTCTTGTTGAGATTCCTTGAGTTTTGCTTTAGTAAAAACTACAAGGACATGTTTTCTTCCTCTAATGCCTTCTGAGTTTTCACACTTCATTCTTTAAGTCATTCATTGAAATATATTAAGTACATATGCATTTACTCCAACTTTGTAGATTTAATCCTCTTATTTTTTTTTAGAATCCCTTGTTTCCTGAAGCTCATTCTTTAATTTTTCATTAATATTTTTGAGTTGAGCATATTCTTCTTCTAACTTCTTGACCCTTTCACTTTCATTATTTTTTTATTCATCAACTTTACTTTTCAAATCATTGTTCAACATAATGAGTTGGTCATACTCTTCCTCCAACTTATTAACCTTATTGGTTGCATGCCTTGCTTCATCAGTCTCCTTAAGTTGGGCATTTTTTCCTCAAACTTCACTTTCAGTTCAGTATTTTCTTCACTCAATTTGCTCACCTGTTGAGCCGAATTTTCCGAATTGTCTGGATATTTTTTCTCATGGTCTTGGCCATCTCGTTTAACGATACATTCCAATCATCTGAATCAGATTCCTCTGAAGATGTATCAACCGATTCAGGAGTTATCCGTGAAAAGTTCAAAGAGAAACCAGGCATGTCATCCGTGTTCCCTTATTTTCTCTTTTTTTTTGTACCCTCTTTTTTTCAAATTAGATAAATGTAACAACCCGCCCTTTTGGAGACAATTAAATTCCATTTTTAAGTATAAATTGGAATTTGGAGAATTTCTCGTAATAGTGATTTTTTGGATTTTCGAGGATTTAATGATTTTCGATGGGCGTTGTAATTATTTTTGGGACTAAATATGTCGAAGTATTTCAATTATATGTCGCCATGGAGAAAAGCGACAAAAGAGGTAAGATGTTGAGTAGAAAACCCGCATTTACGTTTATGGGTTAGAATAGTGATTTGTGGTCAAGTACCTCAGATGGAAATTTCTACTGCACCATGAGTCTCGGAATATCCTAGATAGTCGGAAAAGAGTGTCCGATTGTCGAAATTGAGTTTCGGGTAATTTTGGAGTTAAACGAGCTCGTAATTGGGTAAACGAGTCGTTTTTGGGTTTTAAGGGGTGTAACCCTTTTTCTCTTTATTTAAAGAGGGAGAAAGGGAAAGAAAAGAGAAAGGAAAGAAAGAAAAGAGAGAGAAGAGAGAGAGGAAGGAGAAAAGAGGAGAAAGGAGGGAACTCTGGCCAAACTCCGCGGGATTCAGCTCGAGGTCGTCGGATTTCATCCTCCAGGCAAGTGTTTACTTGCTTTATTTCATTTTGTGCAATCCTCTCATATCATAATTGGTATAAACATGATTTTAGGGTTAGAACCCTTAAAATAAATTTGGTAAAATTTGGATATGAGTTTACAAATTGATGTAATGTAAACTCTTAATGATTTCTAGTATTAAAACCATGTTAATGGAGTATAAAATGCAATTGAAATGGGAGAAATGCCCAAACCTAAGTTTTATGGATTTTAGGGTTCAAATCCAAGAGATATGGGTTAATACCCCAAATTAATTGTTGTGTTGGTTGTAAAACCTAGATTAGATGTTTATTGAGTTGTTTAATGAGCTTAGAAATAACAAAAATGGAGAATAATGGAGGTTTGGAAAATTTTTGAAGATGGTGAATAGTGGCCTGCGTGTTAACCGAATCGATTCGGCCTGAGGTGAATCGATTCGGATCTTGGTAAATAAAATTTGTAGATCTCTTCGACGCGGTCACGTGGGCACCGACCGCATATTTTTTTGATTTTTTTTGGATTTATAGTGATTTTTCTACGGAAAGCTATCCAAGATTGAAATCATTAGTTGTAACTTATTGGAGATAAATATTAGGGGTTCTCAAAAAGGATTTTTAGGACCTCTAAAGAATTTGTTAGAATAAATCCGAGTTATAATTTAAATGGTGAGTTGATTAAATTTTGGGTATTGGGTTATATATAAAACCCTAAGCAGATTTGGGAATTTCGGACAAGCCGAATCGATTCGGACAGGCGGAATCGATTCGGTAAGAGACAGTTTGAAAGTAGAACCATTTCGAATCGATTCGGACAGGGCGAATCGATTCGGTGGCCAGCAAATCGATTCGAGCAGGCCGAATCGATTCGGTCCTGGCAAAATTTTGAGGTTTTCTCCTTTTAAGTTGAGGGACACTTAAATTGTGGTTTTGGAGATTATTATAGGAGTTTCTACATTGAATATTAGGACTCCTAGAGGATGATTTGAGGAGGATAAGAAAACCTCGGATTAATTTAGAGTGTTATCCGGGGTATGGAGTTAATTAATGTTTTGGGATAAGAGACATTAGGGCTGATGCATAAGTCCTCAAATGAAATTAAGGTATTTTGTTAGCTATAAAAGTAAGAAAATACTTTGGGTTTAATATCATGCATATATGAATGCATGATTATGATTCCTTGAGGGAATCTTTGGGATTAATGGTCATCGCTAGATGTACTTGGCATAGGGCCATTATATATATATTCTAGGAGGAATATATGGTATATGTATATACTATGTGATTAAAGTATATATATATATATATATATATATATATATATATATATATATATATATATATATATATATATATATATATATATATATATATATATATATATATATATGATATGATGTAAATGATTTTGAAAATATAAAAATGAATATTTTCAAAATGGAAAGATAGATGATTTTCATAATTGATAAATTATGGATTACACACCTCCCTAAATCGCTATCATAAGGGAAGTTGCGTGCGTTATGGTGATGCCCCCTGGCTAATGAATGCAGGGTGACTATAGTCCTATAGGCCATATGGGCGATTATTGTTTACTGCGCTGGTTAGGGGATTCTGGGTGTGGTCTTGACTTTCCCGCAAGCAATATGGCCGCTTCTCGACGTTGGTAGGTTCCCAGGTTGTCTTGTATAGATAGGCCCTGGAAGATGATAGCCATTTAGGGGCGCATCCAGTGGAGAAACCCGGAGGGGCGGTCTTAGTTTTATTAAAGCAATTTATGATAATAAATTGGCTTTAATTTACATTTCCTGAGTATAAAAAGGGAAATGGGATAAAGTTTTGGCTTCGGTAACACTCCCGGATGGAAGAAGGGATGTGGAAGCATATGATTGATCAAAGCATTTTCATGATAATGAAAATGGCTCTGGGTACATTTCCTGAGTATAAAAAGGGAAATGGGATGAGATAAAACGAAAAAGCATTTTTATGATAATAAAACTGGCTTTTAAAATGTGTATGATTTGTTGAAGCAATTCATGATAATGAATTGGCTTTTATATTTACATTTCCTGGGTATAATAAGGGAAATGGGATGTTTTGAGAAAATGAAAGTATTGATAAATACTTGATACATGAACCCTCATTCCGGTAGATAGATCCGGAAGTTTATGGTAAAATGTGTATATATATATGGATGAATCGAGTACTGAGGGTCTAATGAATCCCGACGATCGACCTTGCCGCATAGTAGTGTATCGGGGGGATTCCTTGTTTGGATTTCGCTTTGCGAGACACCCCACGCACGAATATGGTAATGTGTTGAGACTGGGAGAAGTTTAATCCTTAGTGCTTTAATATTATAAATGCTTATGGTATATATATATATATATATTTATATATATCTTTCTGTACTGAGGGACTGGCGGATCTCGACGATCGACCGTGTTGCGTAGTAGTGTATCGGGGCAGTTCCTTGTTTGGATTTCGCTTTGCGAGACACCCCACGCACGAACATGGCATAACCTTGAGACTGGGGTGAAGTTTAGCCCTTAGTACTTGGACTATCTGGGGTAGATAGTGGTTGGGTGATAGACGGGTTTAGCAGGGTAGCTTGACTTGAAGGTTTTAGATAGTTGCGTTAGATGTGCACTTTTAGAAGAGAGGTGAGGGGTATCTCATGGGAGTGCGATACCAATCTAAATATGAGAAAACCTTTTTCTAAACAAATAAAGAATTTATGCACTTGCAAAATATTTTCAAACTCGGGCTCTGACCCGTTTATCTACTTTTCCCTCTCTTGTTATATATATTATATATATATAGGTGTCCAGACACAGGGACGCCTGGATGACACTTCCTTCGAGTCAGACGTCTGCTGCAGCAGCTGTGGATGCATGCGGGTTCTTGATAGATGCTTCTTTCATTGTACTCTAGATAGGAGGTACTGTATAAGCATTCGAGCCAATGGCTCAACTGTATTTATTTATTCTTTTGCACAACATTAGATATGGTTGTATATTTGAACCGAGTATTCAGTTATTTATTTCATTTCATTTTTCCTTTCAGTTTCATTTACGCATAAACTGTGTGGATGTTTTTATTGTAATTGTTAAAAAGAGTAGTAAAGTTAAAATTTTAACATCGGCCTAATAGGCTATTAGTAATTAAATGGATTTTCAACATTGATGCTAAGAATGATCTATATGAGACTCCTGTTATAATTTGATATAGGAGTGATCGCCCGGTATTTTATTAGGCGGGGTGTTACAGATGGTATCAGAGCATCAGGTTCTAGTGTCCTTAGGAATCTGTTCGGACGTACTACGCTTTCAGCGTTGCTCTCGATTTGTTATAGAGCCTCAGGATTAGGATTATTGATTTCTCTTGTGAGATTTCGTTCTCCTACCATATTATAAGGTATAGAAATCTTTTTCGCGCTCGTTTGAGAATTGTGTGCGGAGCTTAGATGGCAGCAGGAGGTAGGGCTTAGTTGGAGCTTTAAGGTTGAAGCTCGTAGTGGAATTTCCTTTTAACGAAGAAGTTAAGAGGACTAGTAAGATGATAGTAAGGAGTAGGGTAAAGTGGTTAGTATGAGTTTTACCTCAAGGAAGAGGTATAAGTGGCGTGGCTAGATAAAGTCACGGTGTTCGTTAGCCCTAGACTCGTGTGTGTAATTTGAGCTTTGTGGCAGTACATGATATAATGTTAGCCCTATACCATATGGTTGTATATATACCATATGGTATATATATACATATCTGGTTAGTGATGCTCGTTTTATATGTCTATACGAGCATGGTGGTATGATGAGTATATTACATTATGGTGTATTTTCGGAGCGATAGCAGGCTAAGAATGGCAAGTCTATCGTGTCCATGGTTCCTGGAGGGAACAGGTTATTGTTGCGGTGTCTCACCTAGATATAGGTTGAGTTCACCTTATTTATTGTGGGATACGAAACTTCGATGATTAGAGGTTTCATTATCGTGATTTGGGTATATGGCGACCTTATATATATGATTTAAGGCCGCATGATTTGTGTTGAGCTGTAAGATTAAGCTCATTACTATTTACGCAAGGACTTAAAAATGAGTGCGAGCGCAGGGTGGTATGACTCTTAGTTTGAGATAGGAGTTCAGACCACCTTTTTGTTGGATTAGGGGATAGGGATATCCCGGTTGCATGTTGAAATAACGGAACTCCATAACCAACGAAGTCAAGGGTTAATATGTGGAGGGGTTCCTTGTTTGGATTTCGCTTTGCGAGACACTCCACACATGACTCTTAACGGCGTCGGGAGTGGGGAGATGTTATAGGATGCAAGGATGTTGGTTTTGTGGAAAAGTTCTTATAGTGTGGATGAACCACTATAGGCTATGAGCCACATGATGATGATTTACTTATGGAGATATGGTGCTATGGAAAAGCACTAAAGTGGTCCCCTCGCCACAAGTGGGTGGATGAGGTTGGACTTAGAGAAATTGGTTTGAGGATAATAACCAGCCTTAATGAAAAGGCAAATTGTGAGAAGGTATGTTTTGGGTATTCTCATATCAGCAGATCAAAAGTTATATGTGTGTGTTAAACAAGTAAAGTAAGTAAATAAAGAGAAGACAAGATATAGAGTGGTTCAGCCCCTAAAATGGGCCTACGTCCACTGTGTTGCTCCGTTCTCATTATATGCGTTGCATTGTATAGTATAATCGTGCCTATAGAGGCGTACAAGTATGAGAATAAAGGAGAGTACATGACAGTATTGGAGATTCCGGTGAGCCCGTGAGGTGGCTGTGATGCAGATTCTAGACCTCCAAAGCTTATGTTGGGGTGATGTAGAGAGAATCTGTGTTGTGGTGCCTCAGGTGTCTGTGGAACTCTCTCCTCTTTTCCAGGTGTGGTCCTCT
Source organism: Sambucus nigra (assembly GCA_949130495.1). Classification (NCBI taxonomy): domain Eukaryota; kingdom Viridiplantae; phylum Streptophyta; class Magnoliopsida; order Dipsacales; family Adoxaceae; genus Sambucus; species Sambucus nigra. The sequence continues at coordinate 351,604,342 of OX422221.1, forward strand.
ATTTATGAGGAAGTGAGTTGAGTCACATGCCCTGAGCACATGGCGTATACCAATTCTGCAGTAGATGTGGATGAGGGCGTGCGACCCACAGAGTAGCAGCGCGGAGCGGTTGGAGGGGGACCGCGGATCCTAAGCTGGGGTGCCGCGGCCTCTGATGGAGAGGGCCGCACCCTATAGGAGTTCTGACCGCGCCCTATAGGTTATCTGGCAACGCCTTGACTGAGGTACCGGTCGCGACCTGTATGGCCTGAACGCGATTGTAGAAGTACTGCCACGGCAGGGTGCTATACTTGTACTATCAATAAGCCCCCAAGCTGTAGTGCCAAGGGAGATATATTGGGACTGCGACTAAGTAGCTCAGGTGCCGCGGTGCTTTCAAAGCGACGATTCGTCTTCCGCGCTCCCTTATATAAATTGTTTCTGGCCGTGGACTTCATTACGTTTCTAAAACTTTTGAGAGCAAATCGAGGGAAAATCTTGTTCTTCCTTTCTCAAGCATTTTTTCGGCAGCCTTCCAAGGTGGTTTGAAGCTGCGTGTGTTGTTTCCAAGGTGGTGTGAGGCTGAGCATCGCAGATTTCTTCATTTCCAGGTAATCTTTCGATCAATAGACTTCGTAGTTTGCATTTCTTTCCAGTTTTTTAATAATCGAACATCTGAATCGTACACCAGACCTATTTCTAATCTTCATGAACAAACTCTAGCTGTTTGATAGGAATCTAAGGCTTGCTGTTCTTGATGTTCTTGATTCTTTTCACCAAGTTCTTCATATTTTGCGAATTTTGATCTTTAAAACAATTAAACGTTATATACATCAATTATTTTAAGAGTAAAGTCGCGGCATGATGCCCCAACTTTAATCTATTCCCATTTTGGTCCTTGTGGCATACTGTGGTCGTCGACCGCGGTCTCTTAAAATCTGAGATTTCCCTTTTCAAAACAAGAGTAGATAACTGCAGACATTTTGAAAACGATAGTGGACATTTATTTGTTGGAGGGAGAGGCCACGGATTTATAAAAAATACCAGTAATGTTGAACCTCGTTCTGGAACCAAATCGCGGCGTTTAGTAGGTTGGCTTAGGACCTTTAGGCTGATTTATCCTCCTTGGTTAGATGAGGGCCGCGCCCTTTGATATGGAGGGTTAGATGGTCACCCTTTTAGGTTCAATCAATAGTTGGCAATAATTGTAAATAATCTTTCCACGGCTTCTTGGTCTTTTCCAAACCATCATGGCTGCGGCGCCTAACTGCGGACTCTGCTTTTCAGGTACCGCTGTAGCCATATGAACTTTGACCCAGACGAGTTTTTGAGAGGCTTTTGGGCGAAGCATTTTGGGGCCTCTCCTCCTGAAATTTCTTTCGTGCATCCTCTAAGGTCAATAGGCCCTTGCAAATTAAAAGATTGCCCGAACTGCATCAGACTCGACTCAGACTCCACGGACTCTGCATCTGGGAAGGCCTTCCAATCTCCGCTGATGGAAGAGGAAGCCAACTCAAGTACCCATCCCATGGGTGGAGGAGATATTATCACGGCTGCTAGAAATAAGCCCGGAGGTACATCAGGGAGGGCTGAGAGACCCTTGGCCGCGCTTGGTATCCGCAGCTTAATGACCCAAAATTGGGTTGAGCAGGTGGCTGAGGCCTTCGAATTTCCAGAAGATTTGACGTGTTCAGCCCCTGTCGCGAACCAAAGACCGTGCACGGTTCTATCTGATGACGGAATTTGCTTCCCCCTGCACGCGTTCATTTACGAGTTGCGGCTACCTGTCCCAGTTCCTATTCGTCGTCTTTTCCAGACAATGAAATTGTCCCCAGCCCAGTTGGATCCCAACGGTTGGAGAGTTGTTCTTGTCGCGGTCGTGCTTTATGAGAACTTGTTCAAAAAGGACATTACTCCCGCGGAGTTCTTTCATTTCTACCGCCCAAAAGAGAACTCCGTAAAGTTCGCAGGATACTACTACTTTTCACTCCGCGAAAGGAATGAAACCCTTTACACTGGGAGGCCGACCAGTGTAAAAAATTGTAAAGGAAAGTACTTCTACATTTCTGGAGAAGTGTGGGAGTTCCACCCTGAAGAGAATGAGAGGGAAAAGTCGTTTCAAATGCCGCGGCAATGGGGAACTCCCTCCAAACTAGGTAATTTTTAAATGTCCGCGTCCCTTCCGCATATTTTGTTAAATATCTGCTAACCTTTGGATTTATTCTTCTTTAGTCCTTGATAACTTGACTTTAAACAAAAGGCAAGAAGTGAGGGTTGCTGAGGCATCGGCGGTACCTGCTGAACACAAGAAGTTCAGCACACTAGTTACATCAGCGAGCATATTCGAAGCAGGTTTCTTCCCCAATAAGTCAATTCCCCAGCAAATGGCTGCGGAAGGTAACACTAATATTCCGCGGAGTATAAAATGTTTCTGCAATTTTTGTTCAAATACTTGTGTGTACAGTTGCTTCTCTTTTTTAGGTGAGGAAGTTGATAGGGAGCTGCTGGCTGCGCAGCTGGCAGAGATGGATGAGGACGCGATCGTCCTGAATAATACTGCGCGAAGCAGAAAGAGGAAGAGGTCCAAAGCCAAGGGATCTGCCGCGGCCCCCTCTGGAAATAAGGCCACTGATCCTGCCGCGGATCAGGTGGTTAATGATGAAAACCCTGCGCAGCATGAACACTTCGATGACGACATAGGGGAAAATTTGGCCACGGCTGGCCTGATGTCAGCTGAAGTCCCCCTTTGATCGTCCTCTCCTCCATCACCAACTGTAGTGGCGGTTAACGCGAACTTGCCACCTCCCCAATTCTGTGGAGAGTCCGGTCCAGTCGGTAGACCAAGGCCTCAATTAAGGCAGCCTGACCCCAATTCTTCCCGGGACACTACTACGAAGGCTGCGCGGAGAATGAAGTGAGCCTTGGATGTCGCGGACCTTGACAGGATGGTTGGAGAAGATCATGAAGATCTGGAGGACTGTGACCTCCACAGCCTTCTGAGGGTACGTACTAGTCATTTAACTTTGCATCTCATATTTTTCTGTACTTTTGCTAACGCCTTTTATTTCATACAGGCCGCTGATGTGATTGTGGTCCAGAAGAGGAAGTATGAGGCTTTGTACAGGCAAAAAGAGGCCGAGAAGAGTGCTCATGCCGCAGACTTGCAGTCTGCACGGACCTCTTCTTTTGAGGCAGGTAAAGAGTCCGCTGCCACGCCCTCCAGGCAGCCCATATGGACTTGGAGAAGGCCAACAAGGCCAGAGAGGAAGCGGAAGATAATTTTAATCAAGCCGCGGAATCTCTGAAATCCTCACAGGCCCAGACAACCGAAGCCGCCCGTGTTGCAGAAATTGCAAATACCAAGCTCGCCCTCCTCCAGCAGAAATATCAAGAGTTAGAAGCCAAGGCTGCTCAGAAGGATGAAGTTCACGCTGCGGCAATATAAAAGTTAGAAGTTGATCATGGCGACGCCCTCCAGCTAGCCATAGATCATGCCGTGGAGTCATTCAAAGGCTCCAAGGATTTCTTCCTCATTAACAATAGGGCATACCTCCACGGCTACCAGGAGCTACGGCAAAGGTTTATCAGGAGGTTCCCTGAGGCCAAGGAGGAGGTCCTTTCCTGGAAGTTAAGTGATGCCGAGCATCAAGAGAGCATTACTGAGCTTAAGGCCGCGACAGAAGAGAGAGAAAGGCTTAGGGAAGAGGCAGCGGCTGAGGACGGAGAGACAGAGACTGCCGCGGGCGGAGAAGAGGCTGACGATGATGATGACGCAGCCTCTTAAATTCTTAATTTCTGTTGCATCATCAATATAGGGTTGCGTCCCTCTTTTTGTAATCTTAAACTTCTGTTGTGGCTACGGCCTCCATTCTGTAATCTATGGCTACTAATACAAAGGCTGCGGCCATATTTTTATCACTGATTGACTGCTTAATATTCCTTGCTTTTCTATATTGCATGTTTACATTGCCTACTATAATGAATGGTTGCACATTACTGCCTCATATTTGCAACTTGCTTTCTGTATTGAATTAACTTGTAGGACTTGTAGCTAGGTCCGCGGCAGCATAGTATAATTTGATGCAATCTCGTGCTCTTATTAATCATCCGCGGTATCCTTGTCACTTTATGGCTCCTTTTTGTTCTGGCTGACTATACCACGAGCATTCGTACTTTGTCTTAACATTGGAACAAGTTCCTTTCCGCGGATAATTAATTCTTTAGAATGTGGCCTTTTTTGTTTTGCCCTTGCACTTTTCACTGTAAGGCTGTGGTCCCCCAAGCTGCGGTGCCAATGAAGTATGGTTTTGGGGCTGCGGCTTAATCTCTTCAATTTTTCATAGAAGTCACGGCTGCCTTTTGTTATCTACTCGTTTGCCATGTAGAAATAATGAATAGATTGATGCCGCGGTAATTTGAACGAGGGCAAATATTCTGAATTCAAGTCCACCTCAGCAACTCTCAGTCGCGGTTGCTTTAATTGAATCTGAATTCAAGTCCACCTCAGCGACTCTCAGTCGCTTTTTCCATTCAGCTATGGCAGGTTGCCATCCAGCGCTAGGGCAGCGGTGGATGAGGATGCCGCGGCATCTACTTGACTGCTGACAAGATAATGAGGCTGCAGAACCTTGCCCTTGGGAAATCGAGGCCATCCTTCTATAGGTTTGACATGCTTCATGATCATAGTAACAAAGCCTCCTAGAGCCGCTTCGATTTTCTTTCATGTCTTTCCTTTAGTCGATCTTGGGACACTATGAAGCCTCCCCAGGCTGGGTTATGTTATTAAGCCTCCCACAACTAATATGTGAGACACTATCAAGCCCCTCCAGGCTGGGTTATGTTATTAAGCCACCCACAGTTAATATGCGAGACACTATCAAGCCTCTCCAGGCTGGGTTATGTTATTAAGCCACCCACAGCTAATATGCGAGACACTATCAAGCCTCTCCAGGCTGGGTTATGTTATTAAGCCACCCACAGCTAATATGCGAGACACTATCAAGCCTCTCCAGGCTGGGTTATGTTATTAAACCACCCACAGTTAATATGCGAGACACTATCAAGCCTCTCCAGGCTGGGTTATGTTATTAAGCCACCCACAGTTAATATGAGAGACACTATCAAGCCTCTCCAGGCTGGGTTATGTTATTAAGCCACCCACAGCTAATATGCGAGACACTATCAAGCCTCTCCAGGCTGGGTTATGTTATTAATCCACCCACAGCTAATATGCGAGACACTATCAAGACTCTCCAAGATGGGTTATGTTATTAAGCCACCCATAGCTAATATGCGAGACACTATCAAGCCTCTCCAGGCTGGGTTATGTTATTAAGCCATCCACAGCTAATATGCGAGACACTATCAAGCCTCTCCATGTTGGGTTATGTTATTAAGCCACCCACAGCTAATATGCGAGACACTATCAAGCCTCTCCAGTCTGGGTTATGTTATTAAGCCACCCACAGCTAATGATATATATAAAGCCATCCCTGACTAGATATTTTAAGCCTCCCGGCTCGATGACGCGTCCCAAAAGCTATGAATGGGCATTATAAGCCCCCGTGGCTAATGTCGCACTCCGAGAGCAGAAAATTGGCATTGTAGGCCCTTGTGGATAATAAGAGCTCCTTGAATCCTTAAATGCTTTTGCGGATATGGTCATCATATGATAAGATGTAGTTGCACATTGCGAGGGGAACTTCTGGGCTAATGAAGGTCGTAACCCATCCATAAGTGCATCCCGAAGTAGAATAATCCTTCGAGATAATTTTGTTATATTTCTTCTGGAATCTATTTAAGACAAAAAGTCTTTTTGTGAGATAACAGGTTATGAAACCAAGAGAAATATCAGATATAGCTAAACCTTCTCGTTCATATATTTATATATGTATGCTGCAGCTAATGACTTTGTTAACAAAACATAAAGTCTTGAGTATTAAGGCTACAGTGAGCTTCATAAAACATAAATAGAAATAGTTGAAATTAGAAAGACTAAGGATGAGATGTGGCATGCAGCCTCTGCCAGGTCTGGCTGAATCTCTTATGAATTCTTCAGGAATCGTTGCAGCATCCCCTGCCCAATTAGTCTTTCAATTTCATCATTCAGAGCATAGCATTGCTCTGTATCATGGCCATGGTCCTGATGGAATTTTCACCAGGTAACTTTGTTCCTCTTGTGGGGTGGAGCTCTCAATTTTTCTGGCCACCTCAAAATCTTGTCCCCTTTGATGAATTCCAAGATCTCTTCAATCGGGAGGCTCAACTGAGTATAGACACCCGGCTTTTTCTGCCTTTTTTGACCTCTGACGGTTGATTCTGCGGTTTCATTTACTGCCGCGGTAGGCATGACTGGCTTTGCTATTTTCTCCACTTCCGCGCCTATGTTTTTAGATGTCGCGGCCTCCAGCATTAGCACCCTCTGAGTGAGAAAATTGACCTGGGTCTGAAGTGAGGCGTGGCTGTCATAGAGGTGATTAAGGTGATTGTATAGTTACACAATCTCATCCTTGACTTATGCACTCCGGCTGGATTCTCCTTCCATCTCTGCTTTTGTTAAGTCTTTACAAAGTATATATATAATCTGAGAACAAACTAACAGAAGTGAGCAATCTCAGAGATACTGAAGTAATCAAGTAGGAAATGGGGATGCAGCATTTTCACTGCAACGGGGCACCGCGGCCGCGGCCATAAGGCACGTAGTAAGATGCACTGCCGCGGCCTCATATGATACACCATGGCAGAGCTAGAACCCAACTGATTACGCTCCTTAACGTTTGAAGCTTTTGTAATAGCTACCCTAGTGGAGGCCACGGCCATAAGACATATTTACGGTCTGACCGCATCCCCTCCTAGGCAGCAAGGAGCAATCCCAAACCTGAAGCTCAGGAACTGAGTTTCTCTCCCGAAACTTATGGAGAGCACACCTACTAGGGTTTGTCCATGAGTAAATAACCTCTCGGTGCACAACATGGCATAGTTTCAATGATAAACCCTAGATCATAGGCCAAGAACAGCAAAAAAGGAGTAGATACAATCCCTCCCTAATCATTCATCTTTTTGAGGCAAAAGCCCGTCATGATTTTCAATACTAGCTAGATAGAATGATATCACAGGGGTATGCAAAATAGATCTAAAGCCATAAGATGGAGTATATCTGGATATAGGAAATACCCACTTAAGGGTGTGAATATGATGCGGAGTCCAATAACCAGTAACCGACCCGTGAGGAGATGATCCAAAGGACCCCCAGGGATCGAATAAGGTGTTTGAAAAACGCATATATGCAGAGAAACAAGGTTGAAATATCTCGTTCCCACAGACGGTGCCAAACTGATGATACGGGAAATCGGCCATAGGGCATTCTCATATCAGCAGATCAAAAGTTATATGTGTGTGTTAAACAAGTAAAGTAAGTAAATAGAGAGAAGACAAGATATAGAGTGGTTCAGCCCCTAAAATGGGCCTATGTCCACTGTGTTGCTCCGTTCTCATTATATGCGTTGCATTGTACAGTATAATCGTGCCTATAGAGGCGTACAAGTATGAGAATAAAGGAGAGTACATGACAGTATTGGAGATTCTGGTGAGCCCGTGAGGTGGTTGTGATGCAGATTCTAGACCTCCAAAGCTTATGTTGGGGTGATGTAGAGAGAATCTGTGTTGTGGTGCCTCAGGTGTGTGTGGAACTCTCTCCTCTTTTCCAGGTGTGGTCCTCTATTTATGAGGAAGTGCATTGAGTCACGTGCCCTGAGCACATAGCGTATACCAATTCTGCAGTAGATGGGGATGAGGGAGTGCGACCCATAAAGTAGCAGTGCGGAGCTGTTGGAGGGGGACAACGGACCCTAAGATGGGGTGCCACGACCTCTGATGGAGAGGTCCGCACCCTATAGGAGTTCTGACCGCGCCCTATAGGTGTTCTGGCAGTGCCTTGAGTGAGGTACCGGCCGCAGCCTGTATGGCCTGAACGCGATTGTAGAAGTACTGCCACGGCAGGGTGCTATACTTGTACTATCAATGTACGTGACACTTTTATAGAAAGTGGGCACTTCAATTGATTAGGTTTCCTTCTGTATGGGCGGAAGGATAAGATAGTAGAGATGCGTTCGTAGGTTAGCGTAAGTAGGATTTAGGACGTCCCACTGGTGTGCCTTAGGTCACTATATCTCGATGACCGACAACGCGAGGGAGTAGTGTAACGGGAGGGTTCCTTGTTTGGATTTTGCCTTGGCGAGACGTCCCACGCACGAAACTAAGCAAATGTCGGGAGTTGAGAGAGGCCTTGGGCACTGGGGATATATTTAGAATACTCGTTTCGCTTAGTTAGGGTAACGCATAGATCGTAGCATTTGTAAGAATGTAGGTTCGATAGAGTTAGTGGCGCCGAGGTTAGGAGGATTGAAAATTTTACGGATCGGGAGGACCCATAGATGAGTATTACACCGAGGAAAGGAGATCCTTATTGGGAGAGAGTGTTACGTGTCAGACGTTCACAATAGATGTGCATATATGCACAGGTTAAAGAGGTGTAGGGACACCTTGGTGAGATAGTATTATATACCGCCCGAAATAGGATGGGCGTAGTATATAAGGTTGGAATTCATGCCGATAGGCATTATAGATGATGGGTATTATGTGACGTATTAGAGTCACTTTACGATCGTGGTAGTCGTGTAGCTTATGGTTGGGAACCATTGAGTTAGTATCTTTCCTTTGAGGTTTTAGGATTTGTAGTGATCCTAGTTAGATGGTGTAGGTTATACCTGAATTTCGAGGACGAAAATCCATTGTAGGGGGGGAGTAAGTAACAACCCGCCTTTTTGGAGACAATTAAATTCCATTTTTAAGTATAAATTGGAATTTGGAGAATTTCTCGAAATAGTGATTTTTGGGATTTTCGAAGATTTAATGATTTTCGATGGGCGTTGTAATTATTTTTGGGACTAAATATGTCGAAGTATTTCAATTATATGTCGCCATGGAGAAAAGCGACAAAAGAGGTAAGATGTTGAGTAGAAAACCCGCATTTACGTTTATGGGTTAGAATAGTGATTTGTGGTCAAGTACCTCAGATGGAAATTTCTACTGCACCATGAGTCTCGGAATATCCTAGATAGTCGGAAAAGAGTGTCCGATTGTCGAAATTGAGTTTCGGGTAATTTTGGAGTTAAACGGGCTCGTAATTGGGTAAACGAGTCGTTTTTGGGTTTTAAGGGTTGTAACCCTTTTCTCCTTATTTAAAGAGGGAGAAAGGGAAAGAAAAGAGAAAGGAAAGAAAGAAAAGAGAGAGAAGAGAGAGAGGAAGGAGAAAAGAGGAGAAAGGAGGGAACTTTGGCCAAACTCCGCGGGATTCAGCTCGAGGTCGTCGGATTTCATCCTCCAGGCAAGTGTTTACTTGCTTTATTTCATTTTGTGCAATCCTCTCATATCATAATTGGTATAAACATGATTTTAGGGTTAGAACCCTTAAAATAAATTTGGTAAAATTTGGATATGAGTTTACAAATTGATGTAATGTAAACTCTTAATGATTTCTAGTATTAAAACCATGTTAATGGAGTATAAAATGAAATTGAAATGGGAGAAATGCCCAAACCTAAGTTTTATGGATTTTAGGGCTCAAATCCAAGAGATATGGGTTAATACCCCAAATTAATTGTTGTGTTGGTTGTAAAACCTAGATTAGATGTTTATTGAGTTGTTTAATGAGCTTAGAAATAACAAAAATGGAGAATAATGGAGGTTTGGAAAATTTTTGAAGATGGTGAATAGTGGCCTGCGTGTTAACCGAATTTATTCGGCCTGAGACGAATCGATTCGGCTCTTGGTCAAAAAATAAAATTTGTAGATCTCTTCGACGCGGTCGCGTGGGCACTGACCGCGTATTTTTCTGATTTTTTTTTATTTATAGTGATTTTTCTACGGAAAGCTGTCCAAGATTGAAATCATTAATTGTAACTTATTGGAGATAAATATTAGGGGTTCTCAAAAAGGATTTTTAGGACCTCTAAAGAATTTGAGGAGATATTAAAACTTTGGTTTGTTGGAATAAATTCGAGTTATAATTTAAATGGTGAGTTGATTAAATTTTGGGTATTGGGTTATATATAAAACCCTAAGCAGATTTGGGAATTTCGGACAAGCCGAATCGATTCGGACAGGCCGAATCGATTCGGAAAGAGATAGTTTGAAAGTAGAACCATTTCGAATCGATTCGAGCAGGCCGAATCAATTCGGTCCTGGCAAACTTTTGAGGTTTTCTCCTTTTAAGTTGAGGGACACTTAAATTGTGGTTTTGTAGATTATTATAGGAGTTTCTACATGGAATATTAGGACTCCTAGAGGATGATTTGAGGAGGATAAGAAAACCTCGGATTAATTTAGAGTGTGATCCGGGGTATGGAGTTAATTAATGTTTTGGGATAAGAGACATTCGGGTTGATGTATAAGTCCTCAAATGAAATTAAGGTATTTTGTTAGCTATAAAAGTAAGAAAATACTTTGAGTTTAATATCATGCATATATGAATGCATGATTATGATTCCTTGAGGGAATCTTTGGGATTAATAGTCATCGCTAGATGTACTTGGCATAGGGCCATTATATATATATTCTAGGAGGAATATATGGTATATGTATATACTATGTGATTAAAGTATATATATATATGATATGATGTAAATGATTTTGAAAATATAAAAATGAATATTTTCAAAATGGAAAGATAAATGATTTTCATAATTGATAAATTATGGATTACACACCTCCCTAAATCGCTATCATAAGGGAAGTTGCGTGCGTTATGGTGATGCCCCCGGCTAATGAATGCAGGGTGGCTATAGTCTTATAGGCCATATGGGCGATTATTGTTTACTGTGCTGGTTAGGGGATTCTGGGCGTGGTCTTGACTTTCCCGCAGGAAATATGGTCGTTTCCCGACGTTGGTAGGTTGCCAGGTTGTCTTGTATAGATAGGCCCTGGAAGATGATAGCCATTTAGGGGCGCGTCCAGTGGGGAAACCCGGAGGGGCGGTCTTAGTTTTATTAAAGCAATTTATGATAATAAATTGGCTTTAATTTACATTTCCTGAGTATAAAAAGGGAAATGGGATAAAGGTTTGGCTTCGGTAACACTCCCGGATGGAAGAAGGGATGTGGAAGCATATGATTAATCAAAGCATTTTCATGATAATGAAAATGGCTTTGGGTACATTTCCTGAGTATAAAAAGGGAAATGGGATGAGATCAAACGAAAAAGAATTTTTATGATAATAAAACTGGCTTTTAAAAAGTATATGATTTGTTGAAGCAATTCATGATAATGAATTGGCTTTAATATTTACATTTCCTGAGTATAAAAAGGGAAATGGGAAGTTTTGAGAAAATGAAAGTATTGATAAATACTTGATATATGAACCCTCATTCCGGGAGATAGATCCGGAAGTTTATGGTAAAATGTATATATATATGGATGAATCGAGTACCGAGGGTCTAATGGATCCCGACGATCGACCTTGCCGCATAGTAGTGTATCGGGGGGTTCCTTGTTTGTATTTCGCTTTGCGAGACACCCCACGCACGAATATGGCAATGTGTTGAGACTGGGGAGAAGTTTAATCCTTAGTGCTCTAATATTATAAATGCTTATGGTATATATATATATATATATATATCTGTACTGAGGGACTGGCGGATCTCGACGATCGACCGTGCCGCGTAGTAGTGTATCGGGGGGGTTCCTTGTTTGGATTTTGCTTTACGAGACACCCCACGCACGAACATGACATAACGTTGAGACTGGGGTGAAGTTTAGCCCTTAGTACTTGGACTATCTGGGGTAGATAGTGGTTGGGTGATAGACTAGTTTAGCAGAGTATCTTGGATTGAAGGTTTTAGATAGTTGCGCTAGATGTGCACTTTTAGAAGAGAGGTGAGGGGTATCTCATGGGAGTGAGATACCAATCTAAATATGAGAAAACCTTTTTCTAAACAAATAAAGCATTTATGCACTTGCAAAATATTTTCAAACTCGGGCTCTGACCCGTTTATCTACTTTTCCCTCTCTTGTTATATATTATATATATATATATATATATATATATATATATATATATATATATATATATATATATATATATATATATATATATATATATAGGTGTCCAGACACAGGGACGCCTGGATGACACTTACTTCGAGTCAGACGTCTGTTGCAACAGTTGTCGATGCATGCGAGTTCTTGATAGACGCTTCTTTCATTGTACTCTAGATAGGAGGTATTGTATAAGCATTCGGGCCAATGGATCAACTGTATTTATTTATTCTTTTGCACAACATTCGATATGGTTGTATATTTGAACCGAGTATTCGGTTATTTATTTCATTTCATTTTTCCTTTCAGTTTCATTTATGCATAAACTGTGTGGATGTTTTTATTGTAATTGTTAAAAAGAGTAGTAAAGTTAAAATTTTGACACCGGCCTAATAGGTTATTAGTAATTAAATGGATTTTCAACAGTGATGCTAAGAATGATCCATATGAGACTCCTGTTATAATTTGATATAGGAGTGATCGCCCGGTATTTTATTAGGCGGGGTGTTACAATAAACATAAATTCTCCTCAAACATCTAGTCTTTTAAATATGACAAGATCTATTGAAGAAATTTTGAAGTCTTGTTTTCCTTCCCTTCAATGGTTTAATTGACTTTAAATTTCTCACATACCCAATACTGTGATAATGAAAAATAAATAATATAAGTAAAAATTTAACATTTAAATAAACTATATATGCATGCACTGGTAGTGGTTTGATCATTTCAATGTGCGTGTACTTTTCAAAATTATGCATGTACTTTCATAAAGTATACGCATAATACATAAAGTGCACGCACATTGAAATGAACAAGATCATTTTAGTATGCATGTACTTTTAAAAAATATGCATGTACTTTCATAAACTACACGCACATTAAAATGAACAACATAAATAGTAGCATAAAGTAAAGGGGCATGCGACGAATTGTCCATCGAATATTTTGTATTTTATGTTTAGTCCAGGACTTCTTATATATTGCAAAAAGTATCTCAACAGCTAAAAAAAGTGTGGAGGAGTGTCATTAGTGCAGACTTTAGAAAATAAGAGAATATTGTGTAGATGTGTGTTTGAGGGAGTAATTGGGTAACTATGTTTTCTCACCAATAGTGAAATGACACATCCACTTATTGTGCTTGGCCTATAGTATGTTGTTTCATCGAAAGAGTTGATGAAAAATCCATGTATGGCAGAAGCACAGTCAAATGTCTTGATTTCATCAATACTGTTGATGTATGGAGTCAAAAACTCTCATAATGTGAAATTTTAATTGGAGAACATAAGAATCATAATTAAATGCATAGAAACGATTCGTACAAAATCATTTATCCCCTCATCAGAGTCCAAATCAACAGATTTCTTCAAACCATTCGTAATTTCTAATTTTTTAATTTTTTTTATCTTGTATGAAGTATCGACTGAGAAATTCAGGTTTTGGGGTAGTGTGATCTAATCTTTTTTTGAGTTTTATTGACTTTTTCCCTCCTCTATTGGGATCCCAAATATCTCACTTATATTTTTTGGTTGATTTGAGTAGGACTCTTCAAATTAAAACTCTTCTTCTCATTTTTGTAAATCTTAACAATGGCAAGAATATTTTTATCGATTTTCTTGTGTTGCAATCCTACAACCTCATCGTTGTAGTAGGCATTAAAAATCTCCTAAAAAGGTGTTTACCTCAACAGCTCGACAAGCTTATCATTAACTTTGTTGCGAATATCAAAAAAATCATGGTAAAAACTTAGGACATTCGACCTATACGAATTTATTTGTGGGTCTGGTAGATTTCTTGTCCTTCTTATCATCCTTCATATCACGTCTTCTATCCCTCTTTGATTTTTTAGTAGGTTTTCTTAGACCACTCTCTTTGGAATTACATTTTCCTTATTTTGTAGGTTTACCCCTTCGTGCTTTCATTTTCAACCTCATTTCTATAAAGTAAACGCATAAAGATTAAATTACATGCATAAAATGATGAAGTAAATGCTTAAAACAATAAAGTACACGCAAAAAAATAAAGTACACACACATTGCAATAAAATACATGCATAAAACATAATGTACACGCACATTGTATTGAAGTACAAGTAAATTTTCTTACAATACACGCATTTTTAATAAACTACATGCACTTTGCATTGAGTACATACAATATTCTCTTTACACTTCATACTAATCTTCATAAAGTACAAAAAGAGTTTAGTACAACATTCTAATAAACAAATTCTCTATTGTATGATTTATGGTAATACCTAATAGTTGTTGTTTTACAATATATGAACTAAGAATGACTTTTAGTAACATATTAAAAAAAGGTGATACAATAGCTTCATGCTAAATGTGCCAGCATTTTCAAAACCTCTTAATCAATACTGTTCAATTCGTTTTGCTAAATCCTTGACTTTCAATTCAGTTACTTGTAACTTTTGTACATCAAAAGTACACTTAATGTCTTCATAGTAGTTTTAAATTCCAAGTAACTTTTTGGCTCTATTATTGATGCGAAGCAGAAAATGAATTGTGTCATCATGAGTTATATTAACCGTCAATGTGAATGGTTTCGTATTCTTAAGATCTTCAAAGGTGCACCCAACAGTTTTGTAGTTGAACATGCTTGATGATTTGATTCATAAACAATAAGACAATTTAAAAACATCACACAAACATTATAATATTATTGAAAATGAGCGTGTACTTTTTATTATAAGATACATGTGCATTGTTAAAATTATCTGCAGTACACAATAAAACTCAATCATATTCCTCAATAAATTCCACTGGTGCAGACCACAATAATATATGAGGTATTAAACATAGAGAGCACGTATATACACTCAACATGCAAAATGTGTTTTTTAAAACCAAGGCAACAAATCTAGAAGTTAGATGTATATTGTATTTTCCCATAAACAACAAACAAGATAATATGATTTCATCACTATATACATAATATCTATAAATTTATACAAATGAGAATGAAAAAAACATAAAATAGGGAAAGAGTTATATAAATCCTAAGAACACAAAAATTAGTACATGGAATACATAATAAATGACTCAAAATACATGCACAAACACATGATAGGATAAATATAAACCTAAGGATACAACATAAACAGACTATAGTAAAGTTAGTGCTATAAACTTAAGAACAAAATTATTATAGGCAATACACAAAAAATTATACAAAATACACCTTGGAATCATGTGTGTGCGTTTGTGTTTTTCATTTGAGTGAGAAATCAAGTGAAAATGAGGAAAAAAGTTAATCGATTTAGGGTTTACAAAACAGAAAAGCTTGAAAAAGTAACAAACATGATTAATATACATTTTCATGGATTAATATTTGATAAATCTATTCGGAATTGTAATCGAGAATGTGAATCCTTTGTTTGATCCTCGATGATTTGGGTATGGAAATGAAGTAAGTTAATTAAACTAGTGCTTCTGAAGGAGCGGGTTTGAAGGGGTATGTTTGCAGTTAATTTTGAAAGAGCGTTTGTTTAGTAATTCTAGATATTTATATGTTGGAATTAATCGTTTAAAATTTTGGTTGGACTTGGTTTTCTAGTCGAAAATTGTTAGTCCAAGGGATGGATAGTAAAAGCCCCTTTAATTTATTATCGACATCGGTTTATGAAGAAACTTCAGTAACCTATTTTCATGTATATTCAAAGACAAATTTCTAGATATGACATTTATATTCGATGTTGCTTATGTTACTATTTGTCTTATGAGTTGCCTACTTGCATCTTTATTTTAGGTTGTTTTACAAAATTAGAAAGACCACTTCTACTGTATATATTTTATGAAGGAATTATGGACAAACTTCTTTCATAATAATAATGTGATGAAATTTCACAAATTACTTTTCTGTTATTTTCTATAGATTCTTATTTTCATTTGTATTAGTTTTAATTAGTGAATAATACTATCCTTGATCTTGCTATTAGAAGTAAGAAATAATAGTTGCAAAATCATTTTAATTGTAAGTAGATTATGTATGTCACAATCCATGTACTCCATTAAACATGATATAGTCATCGACAACATAATAAGCTAGTCTAGTCTAATTACTATATATAATTTGAGTTTTGCCACGTGGCTACCTAATTTATCTAATATCCACCCTCTTTCTCTCTCTCAAAGCTCTTCCCTCCTTTTCTCCATCTAACCCTTTCATTTTCCTCTACTGGCTACTATTAATTCCTATACACAAGATTTCCCAATTCAATACCTCCAATTTTTTATTTACTTTATTTCTACCTCCACATCTCCCTTTGAAGCGTCCATTTTCTCCCTCCCTCTGTCCCTTCCACTCTCTTAAATATGATCATATCTCATAAATTACTTCTATGTGCTAAGTGACTTCTAAAAACCCTAATTCATCACAGTAGGTCACTCACCTGAAATTATATTTATGAGAGGATGTTCTCTCCATTTGAAGCTTCACCGTCAACCTCAACGTAAATCATATTTCTAATGATTGAATCTTTTTAATTTTATTCATTAGCATAATGTGAACCCTTAAACTTGACCTTCCTTCGATGTGTTTGATGATTGTTAATTTTTTAATTATTGTTTTCTAAATATGGAAACATTGATGTCACCCCTCTTTAAATTTGAAGTCAGAATTTTTCAAATTGAGATATGGTGTTCGTCTCTCTCTCTCTCTCTCTCTATATATATATATATATATATATATATATATGTCTCTGTGTGTCTGTGTATGAATTTGTATTGATTCCAATAAAAATCATTTGGTTAATTGGTTGAATTGGTAGTAAAGTTTGAGTCAATGTTTAACTAAATTTTACTTTTACTAAGTCATGTTGTTGTACTTATATCCAACACCTATATATTCTAAATGGTGGCATAGATAAAATGTTAAAAATTCACTCGAAGTATCAAATATTTGGTTTTAAATTTTTTTTCTCACATTTTTTATTGTGTTTTGTTATAGATGTAATATTTGTTGAAATGCCACAAAGAAGTTGGGTAGATAACAAAATCTCTATGAATAATCTAATTGGAATATTGCGTGACACTGTTATTGTCACATACTTTCTAATATTGTTTATAATTATATGTTTTTAGTCTCCTAATGGTATGGTATATTATTTTTTTATATTCATTTGTTGATTGTTTCTTTTGATTTGTCCTGTTGTATACGTGATTTGTTATCAAATGTCACAAAATTTATAAAAGAGATAACACATATGGATTCTTTAAATAACCTAAGTTGGGTACTTTTGTGGTAAGGCTACTTGTTTGTACCTAAACTGCTTATTTATTATGGTATGGTTCATCATTATCATTAGATATATACTTTCATTTGTAACTTGCTAATTATTTTTTAAATAGTTTTTTAGTTTTAGGAGTGAACCCATTTCACATAATTATACATGCTATGTATAAATGGAGTTAGTTCCATTTGTCATTCCCCTATTCACTAAGGTTCCCGAAAGTCTGAATACATATAAAAACTTCATTTAAAGCTTTACAAAGTGTATGGTTGGTTAGAGAAAATGGCGATATAAAATTGAACTCCTAAAGTAGTTAATATGATTACTATCTTCATTGCATATACACTACACCAAATGGGTGATTTATGAGTGTTGTTAGCAGTCACAAATGACCTTTATAACTGCTATTTATCATCATAATTTAGGGGGTGACAAAGAAAATATTGTAACTCCTAACAGCTGTCATAAATTTTTATAATCCCTATGGGGGTTATGACTAATGACCCCAATTTGTAACTGCTAGTTATAACTGCTTTCAGCAGTTACGAATATAATATTTATAACTGCTGATAGTAGTTACGAATCTAATATTTATAACTGCTGACAGTAGTTACGAATCTTATATTTGTAATTGCTATCAACAATTACAAATCTTATATTTGTAGCTGTTATTAGTTGTTACAAAATTAACAGTATTGACAAATTTGTGACTCTTATTAGCAGTTACAAAAGTTGAATTTGTTAAATGTGGTAAGAGTTGTTATAATCAGCTTTAGATTTTCACAAAATGATGAGAGTAGAATAAATATCACGAACACGTAACAAGTCTAACAAATTTGACAATATTTCATTTATATTTATAATATTCCAAATATTTGGTACACATAAAACTTGTTTAAATTTAATTTAACATAAAAAATCCTTCTTGGGCGCCAAGTACAAAATGAACATAGAATAAAAAAATAAACTAAAAAAACAACGACACAGCACTTCGATGACATGAAATGTCATGAACATATAATAAATCATTCTAAACCTAGACCATGGGTCACCACTCGGTGGATACGCTTCGTTAAGTCTGGATATATCAACCATGGGGGGTATTGATGCAGTGACATCCTCCCTCATGTACTTGGAGTACACCTGCTGAGCAAGTTCAATGGACTCAAATCTTTTGAATACGGCGCTTTGATATCCATTGATTTGTGCATGTGTTTCTTGCCACGAAGTGTAAAGACCTGGATTTAGGCCTTTGAATACTACGTATGCCGGGGATACCATGTGTAAACCTACAAACAAAGAGGACTAAAGCGCATACAATGAGAGTATCAACATGGAAAGCAGAAACATGAAAACAAGGTAATGAGGAGAGGAGCAAGAAACAAAAAATAAAGCAATATAACAGTTATATAACTGTTATATAACAGTTATGTTGAGAACTATGGCTATTATGAATGGCAAAGTGGTGATGTAATGCCCAAAAACCATACGCATAAAGTTAACAATACAAAAAAGACAGCAAATAAAGTCACAATGAATAAGCAAATCCAAAAAATTTAAGCATTGTCTTCCCAAAATAGACACTGGATACATTCAAAGCGCATACAACTGTTATATAACTGGATACACTGGATACATTCCCAAAATAGACACTATTATATAACTTATGTTATATAATATAAGTTATATAACATAAGTTATATAACAATTATATAACTTATGTTATAAAGATGATAGGAACTCTTAACTGTTATACAGATGATAGCTAAACAAAGTTATATAACTGTTTTAAAGATGAATACACAACTTATGTTATATAACATAAGTTATATAATATATGTTATATAACATAAGTTATATAATAGTTATGTAACTATTATATAACTTATGTTATATAATAGTTTATATAAGTTACATAAAAGTTATATAACTGTTATATAACTTATGTTATATAACTGTTATAAAGATGATAGGAACTCTTAATTGTTATTAAGATGATAGATGATAGGAACTCTTAACTGCTATTAAGATGATAGCTAGACAAAGTTATATAAATGTTATAAAGATGAATATGCAACTGATGATACCAGAAATGTAAATAAATCTTCAAGAAAACTATAGAGCCTTGTAGTTGATCAAATAAATTGTCAATACAAGTTTGAGGTTGCTTATTTTTAATTGTAACTTTGTTTAGCTAGAGATAATCGATACAAAGGCGGAGGCTATCATCCGACTTCTTCACAAATAAGACACGTATCCCCCAAGGATATATGTTAAGACGTATAAACCCTTCACTTAACAAGTCTTCCAACTACACCTTCAGTTTGTTCAACTCAGCATGTGCCATACAGCATGGTGTGACTAAAATGGCAGGCACACCATGACAAACCTTTATATTAAATTCAAATTCACGATGCGTAGGTAATCCATTTAAATCTTCTGGAAAGACGCAATGATATTCTCCCACAACACAAAAATTAAGGCCTGTAGGTTGACTAGTTCATGAAATACCACACTAACTATCGAACCAAAATATTCCTTTTGTTACCGCAATCGAATATAAGAACAAGGTGTCACATCCCACTGAAAATGATTAAAGACATATCGATAACTAGTCGACACTACTACAAAAAGTTTATGAGTAAAACAGTCAAGAATAGAGTTAAAGGAACTAAACAAATCTATGCTCAAGATTAAACCAAAGTCGTCCATTTCCATAATGAGAAAACCAAAGTCCAAGATGAGATCACTGAAGGTAAGGGGATAAGAATGAACTACATATTTCAGAGTAACATCTCTACCCTTCAGAGTACTCACCAACAAGGAAGGATATGTGGATTCAAATTCAAGCCCCAACTGATGAACTACCGAAGCCGAATAATAGAGTACGGCGTACCTGACTGAAAAAGAAACTTAATTAACATATGTAATATAACTTATGTGGACTGTGTTTAACGTATGACTTATGTTATATAACTTATTTTATGACTTATGTTATATAACTTTTTATATAACATAAGTTGTATAAGTTTTGTTATGGGTTGAACTTTCCCCCCAAAAGCCCCAATAATAAATCAAAACTCGAATTGATTACTAATTGGTTATAAACATAAAGTTCAAAATAGAATTAATCAGCCCACATGCAATTTGTTATAAACACAAGAAAAAATCGATTACTAATTTATTACTAATTGATTCAAAACAGACAAATTGTTTAAAACAGAGTTCAAACACTATTAATCGATTCAAAACAGATTAATAATATTCAAAACAGACACTGGATAAATTCAAAATAGATTACTAATTGATTCAAAACAGATTACTAATATTCAAAACATAGTTCAAACACTACTAATTGTTCACTTTGACAATTTGTTCAAATTTTTCCAGACAAATTACTCCGGATCACTTAAGGCAAAGACAACAACGGACAAACCACCCAAGATTTCTCGACATCCTTAATAGTATCCCCCCCCCCCCTTGACTTAGACAATACAACGGATGATTCTCTTCTCCTGGCTCAATACTACTAGCGTAAACCTTACATTCAAATATCAACAGTTGATGACCATGCACCACCGTTTCATTAGCAGCTGAAGAAATAACTTGTCCACTTGCAATCTTCCTTTGACTTGAAAAATCTAATAAATCGACATATGGATCATATGGAGGATCAGTTAAATCTCCAAAGTCTGGCTCAGTTAAATCTCTAAAGTTTGGCTCAGTTAACGGGGGGATAGGAGTGTAATCGTGGGGACTTCGATGCGGGATTGAAGTGTAATCATGAGGACTTGGATGTGGGACAGGAGTATAATCGTGAGGACTTGGATTTGGTATTTTGAGTCCATTTGATTCAAAATCACTTAAAAGAATGGCAACAGATGATTTGAGAAATGCCATGTCCTCATCGTGTTTTTCTTCTCGTGTCTTTACTCTAGTCAACTGTGATACTATACGAGCAATGGCTTTAAGTTTACTTTTGGACACGGGTCCGACACCATGAGTCGCCCACATACTTTTTTTTCCTCTAAAGGCATTCAATGCATCCGTATCAATACTGATTTATTTTGCACCTTAAAGGGAATCATTTAACTTGATATAAAAATGAAAGATCTGCATTGGGAATCATTTTTAACCATTTAGGAAATTAAATTTTAGTTCACACAAATTTTTTATATGAAAAAATGGTGATATGTTTATTGATGGCCACTAAAAGAGAATAAATTATATAACTCATATGTTTAAAATGAATCATTTAGTTGAGGATATGCATATGAAATGGAGTTCAATCGACAGGAGCTTAGGTGGTTTGGTGATTGCAATAAGAAATATGGTGAAGGAGTAGGGCAGTTAGGTGGTTATTTAGCAGATGAACTGATGGGTTGTCTAAAAGGAGAGACATGAAGATGTTATCGTTGGTTAAATTGGGGGTTACTTCTATTTTTTTAGAGATTTTATTACTTCTCCAGTTTGTTTGGGAGGAAAATGGGTGAAGCACAAATCGAAAAACATTTGCAAATATATGCAATATTAGTGGTTAAACTATATATATATATATATATATATATATATATATATTTGTGTGTGTGTGTGTGTGTGTGTGTGTGCGCGCGCGCGCCCCCGCGCGCGTCGTGCGTATGTGTTTGCACACCTCTACAAGTGTGTTCGCGATAATACATATATGATATATATAGATTCCTTTTTATTGTTCAATAAACCCACTAAAAAGTGAATATATACTCTTAACCTATTTAATATATTTTAATTTTTGTGAAATATGAATTTAAATAAAGTTTCAAGGTCTTGCATATCCACTAATATTCATATTTAAGTGTTTATTGCATTACACAATAATCCGTTTCATGTCATCAACTCAAGGGCATTGAAATTTAGAAGTTAATTTATTCATTAAACTAATAGTTTAAAGAAATGTCTTGAACTTTTCCCCCATCTTAATCATATTAAATGAATAGATTGAAGATGGAAATGTTTTTACAATACACATTTTGTTATTTTTTACTTGCTAATAATGAATTAGATTATTCTTTATTTGAGCACGGCTTAGGGACTATATGCGCACCATTTATAGCTACTCAACTCAGCACAATAAAGCCTTTTCCTAATTATTTGGGGTCATCTACATGAATCCCATTTTTTTATTCCATTCTATTTAGTGCAATATTTTCGGTTAAACCAAATGATATCATGACCTTTTTTACCACATCCCACTAAATCAATTTAAGCCTACCTCTACCCCTTGCATTACCGTCAATACTAACTAAATCATACTTCTTTACGGGGGCATCCATTGGTCTATGCTTGACATGTCCAAACCATATAACTCGATTTCCTCTCAATTTATCTTCTATAGGAGCTACTTTTACCGTTTTACGAATTCATTCATATCAAATTTTATCCTTTTTGAATTTTACCACAAATCCATCTTAGCATTCACATTTCCCCCACACTCATTTTCTGTACATTTTGTTTTTTATTTTCCTCTCTATCCCATATAACATGGTGGGTCTAATGGTCATCCTATAAAATTTTCCTTTTCACTTCAAAGGTATACATCTATCACATAATACACCGATAACACTTCTCCACTTAACCTACCCTGCTTTAATCCTATGAGTAACATCATAACTAATATCTCTATCTTTTTGGATAATCGAGCATAAATATTGAAAATGATTATTTCTAGGCATCTCTTAATACCACATCCCCATTTGTTCTCCTATTACTACTAAAAAATTGTACTCCACATATTTTATTTTAGTCATACTTATTTTAAATCCTCTTGTTTCTATAGTTTCTTTCCAAAATTATAATCTATCATTAATCTCATCTTAGTCTCATCCATTAAAATAATATCATATTCAAATGGTATACACCATAACATTTCTCATATTGTATTTTCCTAGTTAACTCATCTATAATAAGAGCAAAAAAGTAAGGACTTAGTGCTGAACCTTGGTGCAAACCTATAGTAATTGAGAATTCACTACTTTCTCCAGTTGATGTTCTTACTATAGTCATGACCCCGTCAGATATATCCTTGGTCACATTAATATATCTACGGGTCACTCCTTTTTATGTAGAACCCACCAGATTATATCTCTTGATATTCCACCATACGCCTTCTCCAAATCTATAAAAACTAGATGAAGGTTCTTATTTTTCTCCCTATACATTTCCATTAATTTCCTCAATAAATAAATTACTTATATTGTTGACCTCCCACTCATAACTCAAATTGATTATCAGATATTGTTATGTTCAATCTCAATCCGCATTCAATCACTTTCTCCCACGGTTTCATTCTATGACTCATTAACTTAATACCATAATAATTTGAACAACTTTGTATGTCCCCTTTATTTTTATAAATTGGTACTAAAATACTCTTTATCCATTCATTGGGCCTCCTATTAATCATTATAATTCTATTAAATAATTTTGTAAGCCAAGACATTCCTTGCTCTCCTAAACACTTCCAAACCTTAATAGAAATACCATTTGGTCCTAAAGTCCTCCATGTTTTCATCCTTTTAGAGAAATTTTAACCTCTGTTGTCCCAATTCTACGGAAAATATATTTTATCGAGTCTCCCTAAGTTCCTCTATATCTAATCCACTCCCATTATCTCCATTCAATAACCTTTTGAAATAGTTTTTCCATCTTTCCATAATCTCATCATCCTTGACTAGGACTCTCGAATAATCACTTTTAATACATTTTACGTTATTAAAATCTTTTATTTTTCTATCACTAAGTTTAGCAAGCTTATAAATATTTTTTTTCCTTCTTGTGTTCATAATTTTGTATAAAAATCATCATATGCCTCTAACTTATCATCTCTTACCATTTTCTTAACTTCCTTTTTAGCCCACTTATGTTTCTTAAAAAAATTCATTTCTTATTATTTGCAATGTTTTAAAGCACTCCCTTTTTATTTTTACTATATTTTGTACTTCTTCATTCCATAACCAAGTTTTTTTTAGATGCTGGTCCCTTGCCTTTTAACTCTCCAAGAATTTCTTTTGATATTCTCCTAATACATGTGTCCATCTTATCCCACATTATGTTAGTCTCATCTTCGGTATTCTATCTCGATATTCCATGACGCTTAATTCAATATTTTATTTTGAAATATTTTTAATTTCTCTCCTTTTAAGTTCCACCACATAGTTCGTGGGTTAATGTTCTCTTTTTGCATTCGTGATTGATTTTTAATATTTGTATTATATACCATTACCCTATGTTGTGAGGCTAAGCTCTCTCTCGGTATAACCTTACAGTCATTACATATTAATCAGTCTCCGTTTCTAGTAATAAAAAAGTTTATTTGGTTCTTATGTGTTCTTGTTTTATAAAACACTAAGTGTTCAAGCCTCTTTTTAAAACATGTTTTTACTAGTATAAAATCATAAGACATTGCAAAATCTAATATAAACTCTCTATCGTTGTTCATATCTACAAAACCATACCTTCCATGCACTATCTCATATCGTACACAGTCTTCTCCTACATGGCCATTAAAATCTCTCCCTATATAAATTTGCTCACCTACGGATATTTCATGAATTAATTCATCTATTGGTTCCAAAAAAATATACTTTAGTGTGCTCATCTAATCCTACATGGGGTGCATAAGCACTAACAATATTAATTATATTTTCATCTAATACGAGTTCCTAATAATTGTTATGATATCATTCTTAAGATTCTTATCTACTATTATTCCGACTCCGTTCATGCTTCTATATTTTCATGTATAATATAATTTAAACCCTGTATTTTCTATTTCTTTAGATTTCTCATCGACCTATTTAGTTTCTTGAGACACTAGGTGGCAGGTGCAATTCCCCTTACCTATTTTTCGAGACACCCGATGGCAGGCGCAATGCATCACTTAAGGGGAATACCCTAGTATTAACCTGTATGTTCATAAGGACATGACAAATTTAATATTGGATTTTGTTCTCACGAGTAAATAGAAGCTTCATTCAAGGATCAATCATCCGCGTGGGAGAGTGCATTATATGTTTAGAAACATCTAATTGAACAACCATTATTCTTCCTGGTGGGAAAGAGCATCAAATGTTTGTAAATGTATTTCATGTTTTGTATTTTTTTTATATGTTATAGTTTTGAACAAATACTAAAATCATTGTATGGTGTTGCAAACAGGAGCTCCTCCCACTTTTATGCCACGTTTACGGTAATAAATTGTATTTAGTTACCTATAAAAGTGTTCTCTCTCTCTCTCTCTCTCTCTCTCTCTCTCTCTCACATATCTTTTGATTTTCTCTCTTTTTTTATTTCCCTTTCATTTATTAATCTCTTCACTTGAGCTCATCTATCCTCTCGCCTCCTTCTCGCCCCTCCCACTTTTACTCCCTTCGCACACGAGTGGAGGCTTGCCATGAATACATCCATGGAGGACTCCAGAAGGCCCTCTCTCCCGATATTAGAGCTTTTAACGGTTACGCTCTCTCTCTCTCTACATTTCTTTAAGTTTTGAGGATTTCATTTTTTTTGTTTTGAGAGTAAGCTTTTCAAACTTTCGAATAGACTCAAATTTCCATATTTGGGTACTTACTGGGTCGGGATAAGGGTTTGTGATTTTATTCTTTTGACTGTGTCATATTAGTTTAAGATAAAATTCGCACAAATATTTTATGTAGAAAAAGTCTCTCATACATACCACATACAAGGTCCACCAATGCGAATCATTTTTTTAAAATAGTAAAAAATATAATTTTGTATCGCATTTTTATGGTATTTAAACATTTCAACGGACCCAAAAAAATAGCTCAAAATAATTTCTTTATTTTTGTTATTTTAAAAAAATCGATAATATGTGAGTTTTTAATCTAACGGGATTACAAACTAGCAAAAAAATTTATTTTGAGCTGATTTTTTTATGGAATCACCTGAAATGTTTAAAAAGTACACAAAAAATCAATTCAAAAATATTTTTTTTACTATATTAAAAAAAATAGTCCGCACAGATGATATGCACAAATGGTATGTATGAGCGCCTGCCTCATTTTACGTATATATTATTTGGGTTTTATAGGCACATGATGTTATTCGAATGTGGATTTTTAAGAGGTTGAAATTATACTTTAATTAGGTTTTAGGTTTTAGATTTGTGTTGTGTGGTTCAAATTTTTGGATTTGTATATATTTACTCGATTTTTTGGGATCAATGTTTTTTTAGCATCCCGTTTTAAGTAATATTTTTCAATTCCATATTATCCATGAATTATCAAAAGAGTGCTTGGCAGATAGGTAGCACTAATACGAATTAGCTATTTCACTCTTTGTAGTAATTTTTAACCCCTTCAATTACTAGCTTTTAAACTAGTAAACTTCAATTATCCCCTAAATTATAAACTTCAATTATAGTGCTCCCTAAATTATCCCCTAAATTATAGTGCTCCCTCCTCACATTATAAACCCATATTACGGGTATTTTTTTTGTCAAACGTTTAGTAAAAAAATGGAGCAACTTGAGGGTGGGCTAACAACTTTTGGAAGAAATATGGAACAAAAAGTACCAACCTTCCCAAGTTTTTATGCCTTTTTATATAGTCTCCTAGCCCATTAGACCAAGTGGGAACATAATTGAGGGATGGAGTATCATTAGAATACGTTTTAGAACAATTATAAGAGAGATGAATTAGGGAGTTGGCTCATATTGTGTCAATTATGGAAGTGTTGGGCATCCTCAAAACTAAGACTTTGAGTATTAATCCCTCACTCATTTCAGGAGCCTAAAGTCTTCATAATTACCTCTATATATCAATCTTTCAAGACCACCATTCCCTTCCATTATAAATAGTTAAAGAGGGTGTTGGAGGTGTTATGTTGTAGAACAAATCTTGTAAAGGAAATAGGAATTTAATGGGTTTTCTTTCAACCTCTTCATCAAAGGAATTAATATCTTCAAGAGGTAGAGGTTCTACAATATTTTCAAGTTTATATCAAGCATGCTAGATATATGTAAATTTATCTGATTTACATGACTACTTATTCTTATTATCACTACATTTTAACATATGTTGATGGCGATGTGATAAATATAGGTAAAATATAAAGTTTGAGAGAAGGATAAACTTCAAAAAGTTTAAGCAAATTATTTCTTATATAAATCATGTAAAACTTGTGGATTTCATGATAAAATGCTATACATAAAATGCCTAATCACACTAACGCTCCATCTGTCAAAAAACTGTCCGGAGGCCCAGATGAAACCTCCTAAAAAACTAATTTATTTTGTGAAGTATTTAATCATTTGATTCTACCCCTAAAGATAATTATATCTCATTTATTGCCATAAAGGATATATTCCAATTTATAAACTTGTTAGCTTTAAATATAATTTAGCTCTACCATTGAATAAATTTAAAATATTATGCAAATTGAATCAGCTTTGCAAAGGGCAGTAAATAATACAGAGAATGAGACTGACACTAATCACAATTTGCATTATAAGAAGCAAAACAATATGGCAAAGAAAATCAATCACGGGTCTATTATTTTCATGGTCAAACTCCTGTAACTATAGTATTCAATTAAATAAAATAAAGATTAACAGATGGGCTTTGCCTCTTAACAGAAGCCAATGAAATTTTTAACATATGATCTGTCAGTATTCCACAGAAGAGGAATTTCATCTATTGCTGTTTATGCAGGCACATAGCCATAAATATAAAGCCACTGAAATCCAAGAAAAACATGAAAACCGAAGGGGGACAACCCAAATAATCCGCTATCTAAGATTTGTATGTGTTTGACTTATAAACTTCAATTATCCCCTAAATTATAGTGCTCCCTCCTCACATTTTATTACTAGCTTTTAAACTAATATATGTTATTTTGCTATTAATAGTTATAAGTTATTTTTTATTCTTCCTTGAATGATTGTATATTTTATTATGTGAGTGAATGTATTGACAAAGTATCATAAGATTGTTATTACAAAAAACTAAGCTATGTAGTTGCACACACTACTCATTTCTTAATGGCTTATTTGATGCATGAGCTCAAGATATATTTCCTTGGACGTGAGAGTTGCTTGAAACTTTAAGAAGCCCATGAATCTCCCCATATAAATACACACGCACACTCTCTCTCTATCTCTCTCTCTCACACACACACACTCACCACAAACTCATGCACACACACTCAAATCAAGTAGAATGATATTTTAGTTAAATGATATTTATTCATAATTTACAAAAATAATTTAAGATAGCGAAAAAAAACCCTGCTTGAAACAAACGGTGAAAAGGAATTGAAGATTCCAAAAACTTAGAATTCCTGGAATTATGAATTCTCATTTCCTTTTCAAATCTCGAACCAAACAAGTCCTAAAGGTGTAAAACTTTTTTTGTATGGTGAAAAACTTTTTGGTGCAAAATAAAAATACTTGAACTAAACGCATATTAAAAATAGTTCGAGAGAGTATTTGATATATGAATATATATATTTTTTTAAGGTGTATTCGTTTCAACTTCAACGTAGTTGTGGTTGCTTCTATTTATGATTCTATTGGCTGTAGATCTAAAAGTTTGAATTCCCAAAATATCTCCGAGGTTTGTGGAACCCTAACCCTTCAGTCGGGTCTGGAAGCTGGCGGAGGTCACCCCACACTTTCGCTGAGCATCGATGGCAGGACAGGGACACAAAAGGCACTGTTAATGACTCACAAATGCGTTTTGATAGTAAAAAAATAGATCTGAGTCGAAAACCTTCGACGGCCATTTTGGCACGACACTCATAAGCTCGATTTCTATGCCGGGAGGGAACCTTACAATGGCCATTTGTCCCAGTTAATCAAAGTAGCTGACCTGAGGCCACCTTCGCCCATGGGTAATTGCTCCGGAACTTCTAAAGCCCAGTCCCTACCCCTATTTGTGTCCCTGAATGATATAAAAAGGTACAAAAGATGGAAAGTAATACCCACTTTACCCCTTCTTATTTTTACCTAACTTATAAACCTTCAAAATTTACCCAAATAGGCCTAAAAATTATTTTCAAACCCCGCCAATTTTGGAAATTATTCGAAACCCCTCTCAACACCTAAAAATTTCATCTTGGCTCCTGAAGTTTCTAAAAATTTCAAAACTACCCTAGGATTTTTAAAAAAATATTTTTTAACATCCAAACTTAAAAAAAATTATGTTTTCGCTCCGATTAATTTTCGAGGCTCGATCCATGATTATCGGAGGCAAATCCAATATTGATTGCTCCACCCAATCATTATCTCTCACTCATGCACCCAATCGGGTCAAATCGAGGATAAAAGATCCTTTCCCAAGCCGACTAATTGCAAAAAAGATAGAAAAGACGAAAATGGGTTTTGTATTGGGGATTTTTTTAACATTTTTGTTGAGGGTGATTGGGTGACTCGCGTGCATTTCGTGAGTTAGAGACGTTTTTTTGGGAGATTTCTTCTTAATCTTTGGGAATAGGGATGATGCTTTTAACGGGATTAAATCGGTTGTTATCTCTCCCGAGGATGAGGTGGTGATCTTGGGTGATGTGATTGATGGTGGGTATATAAACCCATTTTTTGTCACATTTGTTACTCGTTTGGAGGATGTTTTTCATGGATTAACGTTGAGGAGGCTTATCACGGGACTCTGGGACCAAGTTCTTATTGATAGGCCATGGTTGGGTTGTATGTCTGTTCTTCGTGGATTTCTCAGTATCCCGCACGAGGGACATTTCCAATGACGGCTCTCCTTTTAAGTGGGGAATCCCCTTGATTGTAGGTTTGCCTTATTGTCGTTCATCTCCTATGCTTGGAACGATCTTGATTTTCATTAGAGGAGAGTGATGAAAATTTATGTTTATTTTTTGTATTTTCTTGCATTTTTGTATTTATTGTATTTTTCCTTTTATTAGTTGTTTGGTATTTTTTTAAAATTTTTTGTTGTATAGTGTTAATAGGTTGGATCTTGAATAGTCATTATTTTAGGTAATATTGTAAAGGAGTTGTTTTATGTCTATTTCCGTCTTGATGGTGATGACATCATTCTAGATCATTCCCCACTCCCCTATAAATACCCCATTCCCCATCATTAATGATCATTTTTTATTTTGAGTAGTACTTTTCTCTAGAGTGTATCTTTTGTGCCTTTGACGACTTTTATTTTACGTGGCCTTGTTTTGTAATGGTGGTAATGTGTGTGCAATTAACCTTCTTTTGATAGTTTTGTATGCCATGTGTTTTGATTTAATGCATTAGGTCATGCCTTCCCTTGCCATAAACTTGAATTACCTTGCAGTAGTTGTGTGTCATTTCCCTGACCTACATTTTCATTATCATCGCAAGGCAAAAAGATTTTCAAGAGAGAACACAATGAGGAATTGTTCCCCCACTAGATGAAAATTATTTCACATTCACTGAAGTGTAATATAAAACTGTATTAAAAATAGGGTGTTTTGGAAAAAAGTCCTCATAATTCTCAAAGTGTATAAAAATAGGACACTCCACATAATTTTATAAATTTACTCCCTGTACTAAAAACATCATGAAAAATAGTGAAAAATGGTGCCTTTGGTGCGGACCAAAAAAATGAACTCCTAACTCTAAAGGGACCACACAAGTAAATGCTATTATACCACAGGGACTAGATTTATAAACTTGAAAAGCATTGTCCTAAAAATCCAAATATAGGAAGGAACATGCCATTTACCTTAATTCTCTATTATAAATATTACCATTTCACAATAAAGTTTACCGTAGGATAGCTTGCATGTATGTCCCTATATCATATATTTATTACATGCTCAGCTCTCCCCATTAACTTTACCCGACTTATTGCCTGACTCAAGCTCCCGACCCACTATAAACCCTAGGTCACCTCCGCTTCCTGTCAATTCTCTATCTTCCTCTAACATTCTCCACGTCTGACTCTCTATATCCCTCCATTTACATTTTAACCCTCCCACTCTATATTCCCCCAACCCTAAAGCCATTAGTTTCAGTTGGCATCTATGGTCTCCCATACATGCTATTTATGTGGAATCTCTTATGTATGTTTGTTGTCTCATCATAATGGTGCATCAAGGAGAGACTAACTGTGGACATGGTATTGTGTTCTGCGAATTATTTGGGTTTGATTTTGATGAGTAGTGGGTAGCGAAAGAGATGTAATTAAATTATACAACAATGAAATGTAAATGAGACTCTCACTCTAATTCTTCATTTATAAAAGTAGAGTTGTGATTACGCTAAAGGCCTTATTTATAGGCGGAGTTAGCTTTCTAGCCAAGTTCACCCTAAATGCTAAAGGGTCATGACATCTGCTAATATCTCCAGTTTACGGTTTGGCACCCACCATTTTTGTTTATGCATGTTTGACACTTATTTTTATGAAAACCGTTTGGTCAACATAGTTGATCCTTAAATCTAACCAATTTTTTGTAAAATTCGAAATACCATTCTATTTAACAACACAACAACTTACCCTTACCCTTAATTTTAATAACAAATAGTCGTTTCTTTTGAGTTTAAAACTATCTTTAATATTAAAATTGTATTTAATATTAATATTAATATTAAAACCATTTTAAACACTCTTTAAAATATTAAACTGTTTTTAAAATAGTTTTAATATTAAAACTTTTCTTAATATTAATATTAAAATATTTTTAAACATAGTTTTGACTGTTTTTGTATATAAATAATATGTTTTTTACTATTTTAAAAAAATGTTAAAAAAATGTTTTTCAAATGTTTTATTTATATATAAAAATGTTAAAACTTAGAACAATGTTTTTTTAATTTTTTTATATAAAAAATGATCTTTTAATTCTTTTTTAAAATTTTTACTTAACAAAATTGTTTTTAGATAAAACTGTTTTTAACATTAATCAATGTAGAAACAAATTTTTAAAAATTCTATTCTAGATTAAAAACGTTAAAAAAACTCTTTTTTTAGTAATAACATGTTATTTTTATAATTAAAACTGTTTTTAAGTAAAAAATATATTATAAGATATTATTTTTATACAATATTTTTTATGATAATACCGTTTTTAAACTTAAAAAAAACATTTTTAACAATAATAAATGTTAAAACTATTTTAAAAAGGTATTGTAGATAAAAACGTTAAAACATTATTTTTTAATAAAACGTTATTCTTTATAATAGGAACTGTTTTTTATGATAAAAACTATTTTTTATTATAAAATGTTATTTGTAAAGAAAAATTATTATAAAACTTTTTTATACAAAAAAATTTACACTATCTTCAAAAAACTGTTTTTAACAATAATAAATGTTGAAACTATTTGAAAAAAAAATATTGTAGGCAAAAACGTTAAAAACTATTTTTTTAATAAAATATTATTTTTTATAATAAAAATTATTTTACAATAAAAATAAACTGTTTTTAAACACTCGTTTTAATATCAAAACTATTTTTAAGGGTTTCTTTATGAATAAAACAAGTTTTAAATAGAAAATAACTAAAACGTTAAAAATTGCTCTTTATAAATATTAATGTTAAAAATATTGTGGGTACCCTGAATTTAGTGCCATAAGGCCTGGACGAGTAGCCTCCCGTTAGCGGCCCAAAGCCCAGGCCCATCACCTCTTGTACTCATCCGATTACCATGAAGAGAAGTGGTAAGGGAGCGCGATCCCATGTAGGGGAGATGGCTGATAAGGAGGAACCCATCACCCCCACTACTCCAACATATACATGTATAAATTAAACCCTAAGTCCGGGGCAAAGGACAAGTTGTATTCTCTGTACTTATTCTTCAGAATATAGAGAAATAACACTGACTGCACCACCGTGGACGTAGGCACATATTTGCTGAACCACGTATACCCGTTGTTGTGTGATTGGCATTTTATTTATCTTTTCTTGATTGTTACCTCTTTCATATTTATTTGTGTTGCATAATAATTGTCACCACAATTGGCGCCGTCTGTGGGAAACGTTTATCTTTCCCTGAGAAGAGCCCATTCCGAGAAAGAGAAATCTAAGATGTCTGGTCACAGCAGCAACGCTCCTCAAGCAGGAGATATTCAGGAACCACCCGCTCCTCGCAGGATTAGGTCTGAAGTCCGACGTTTAATTCAAGGGGCTCGCTTAGAAAGGCCAGCCTCAGAAGAAAGTCAAGGACCAGCAAGGTCCACTCAGATATCCAGATTGATCGATGCATACGAAGCAAGGCTCCACGAGCAGAGGGAGTCCTCTCGCAGGTATGAGGCTGAGAATGCTCGCTTGAAAAGAAGACTGGAAAAACTGGAGAAAGAACTACGTCCTGATACCAGGAGACGCCCCTATCGCACTCCTAGCCCTCAGGCGAGCAAATCTCGCAGCCGAGGAAGGAGCCCTAGGCGGAAATATCAAGGGTTCGAAGGTGGCGACTCAGACGACGACCTCCGCGAGCAATTGAGAAAAGCTCGCCGCTATCAGAGTCCTGCTCGCAGCGAAGACAACATACGGAACCTAGTCCGCAGAGAAATGGACCAACATCCAGCTCACCGCGGCACCAGGTCGACCAGAGAACTCGCCAGGAGAGCCCTCAAGACCCAGATGAAATCGCCCTTCACGAGGGAAATTGAAGAAGAAGAAGCTCCCAAAAAGTTTGCTATTCCAAGGTTCAAGATTTATGACGGAAAGACTGATCCCATTGATCATGTCAGGCAGTACCGGCAAGCTATGACCCTCTGGAATCACCGAGATGCACTGATGTGCCGTATTTTTCCCTCAAGCCTTCATGACGTGGCCCAGAAATGGTTCGAGAAACTCCCTCACCGATCCATCAGAAATTTCAAATCCCTGGCCGAGCTCTTTATGACCCGGTTCATCACCAGCAACTCCCATCCCAAAAGGATGGATGCTCTATTAACAATGAAGAAAACTCCTCAGGAGACACTCCGAGACTACGCGAAGAGGTACTAGGAGTTATTCAACGAAGTCGAGGACTGCGCGGAAGAGGTAGCAGTGGCTTCATTCAAAATTGGGCTACCTAGCTCTTCCCTCCTTTACCAGTCCTTGACAAAGAAGGAAGCAACCACCATTGATGACCTGATGGCCCGAATTGAGAAATACGCAAAGGTGGAAGATGTCACCCGCCTTAACGTAGGAGAAAACGGTCGAGCCAAGCTCGCTACCAAGGGAAGTGAGAAAGTTGATAACCAAAAAAAAGGAGGAAAGAATGGGAGCAAGAATGGCTCCAAGAACGGAGGAAACCCTGGCGTTGCAAAGTCGTTCCAGGCGGTCAACACCGTCTTCAAAGAACCAATTTACGAAATTCTCGTGAAGATCAAGGATGAGCCGTTCATCAAATGGCCCCGGAAAATGGGAGGAGACCCATCGAAAAGAAACAATGCACTGAGATGCACCTTCCACAAAGAGGGAGGGCATAAGACCGAGCACTGCAAGGCTCTTAAGTCCCACCTCGAGGAATTGGCCCAATCCGGACATTTGAATGACTTCGTGGAAAGGAAGGTAGAAAGAGTGACTGTCCACAAGGAGGCAAAACCCGACAACGTATTGGAAGATGACGCCGGACACGAATTCACAGTAATCCATGGAGCATCCGATGTTAAGCAAATCCAGGGTAACTCAGCTCGAATGGAGGTAAAGAAGCTGACAGCAGTAATGCAAGCTTTTCAGATTGATCCAGCAAAATCACAGGCAGGAAAACGTCGGCGAGCAGAGGACATCAACTACAACAAGCATATTGTTTTCATGGACGAAGATCTTGTGGGAATGAGGACCCCACACCACGATGCCTTAGTCATTACACTCAGGATAGACAACTTTGATATCGACAGGTTGCTCGTCGATCAAGGGAGCTCATCCGAAGTAATGTACATCGCCCTGTTCAGAAAATTGAAGTTGAACGTCGCCGACCTAAAGGGAACAACTGTTCCTCTAGTCGGCTTCGCTGGGAAAATGACCATGCCTCTGGGCAAGATTGTACTACCAGTGCTCACTGGAAATGTTTCAAAAATGATTGAATTCTTGGTGGTCGACATCGATTCACC
Source organism: Sambucus nigra (assembly GCA_949130495.1). Taxonomy (NCBI): domain Eukaryota; kingdom Viridiplantae; phylum Streptophyta; class Magnoliopsida; order Dipsacales; family Adoxaceae; genus Sambucus; species Sambucus nigra. The sequence continues at coordinate 351,639,700 of OX422221.1, forward strand.
ATATCAAGCCATCCTCGGCCGGGGATGGCTTCACGCAATGAAGGCAGTCTCCTCGACCTACCACCAGAAACTCAAGTATGTCACCGAGCGGGGAGTGATGGAGATACATGGCGACCAGGCGATGGCGAGAAAGTTCTTCATAGCGGCCATCCGACCAAAGCCAGAGAAGAAAGCCGTTCATACCAGCGAGAAAGTGGAGGAAGGTGCAATCCCTTCCAAATAGCAATTAAAATATGGAAGGCCCGGAGTGGAAGAGACCAGGCTCCTCCCCTCCGAGCGTGTTGTAGAGGACCTGGTAGAAGTAATTGCTAAAGAAGGCGACAACAACAGAGTTTTTCTGATCGGGACCTCACTCACTGACCAAGAGCAAAAGGATTTGTTAGCCTTACTCAGAAACAACATAGATGTTTTCGCTTGGGAACCCTATGAGCTGCCAGGAATTGATCCCAATATGGTCTGCCATCAGTTACACGCCAGTCCCACATTCAAACCGATAGCACAGAAGGCACGACGAACTTCTCCCGAGAAGGCCAGAGCAATAGAAAAAGAAGTCAAAAAACTGCTGGATGCAGGGTCCATACGGGAAGTGCAATTCCCCAAATGGTTATCCAACCCAGTGGTAGTTCCAAAAAGCAACGGGAAGTGGAGAGTTTGCATAGACTTCACTGACCTCAACAAAGCCTGCCCCAAGGATAGCTTCCCTCTTCCAAAAATAGACCAACTAGTAGACGCCACTGCAGCTCACGAACGAATGAGTTTCCTGGACGCATACTCAGGTTATCACCAGATTCCCCTGTATGCCCCAGATCAGGACAAAACGGCGTTTATCACGACGGTTGGTTTATACTGTTACAAGGTCATGCCTTTTGGGCTTAAAAATGCAGGGGCAACCTATCAGCGGCTGGTTACTAAAATGTTCAAGAATCAGATGGGAGACACGATGGAGGTCTTCATCGACGACATGCTCGTCAAGAGCAAGGAAAAGGAAAATCACCTCTCGGACCTGTCAAGTACCTTCGAAATCCTCAGGAAGTACCGAATGAAACTCAACGCGAGCAAGTGTTCCTTCGGTGTCCAGTCAGGAAAGTTCCTTGGGTATTTAGTCAGCAAGCGTGGCATAGAGGCTAATCCGGACCAGATTGATGCAATCAAACGCGTGCAACCTCCTCGCACAATCCGCGATGTACAGAAGCTCACTCGAATGCTCGCTGCTCTAAATCATTTCATTTTTAAATCCTCCGAGAGATGCAAGCCCTTCTTCCAACTCTTAAAAGGCAGCAAAACAGTAGAATGGACTCCAGGTTTCTCACAAGCATTAGACGAGCTCAAGTCCTACCTAAGTTCCCCACCACTGCTTGTCATACAACAGCAAATGGACCCTTTGTACCTCTACCTCTCTGTATCCAGCCATACTATCCGCTCAGCGCTAATGTGTGAAGTTACAAGGATCCAACATCCAGTCTATTACGCGAGCAAAACCTTACTAGAGGCCGAGCAGCGTTACCTGCCATTGGAAAAGCTCGCATTCGCCCTAGTAATGTCCTCGAGGAAACTGAAGCATTACTTCGAAGCTCACACGATCATCGTCCTCACATCACACCCCCTTAAGGCTGTCCTAAGGAAGGCGGATTTGTCGGGCAGACTGTCTAAATGGTCAGTCGAGCTCGGCCGATTTGACATCCAATTTCAACCAAGGACAGCTATCAAGGGTCAAATCCTTGCTGACTTCATAGCTGAATTCACAGGCGAAGAACTCTTCAACCAGCCTAAGCCAACAGAACAAAACAGCCAGGCTACAGGGGGAAGCTGGAAACTATTCGTTGATGGAGCCTCCAATTTAAAGGGGGCAGGAGTAGGAATTGTCCTCATCACTCCAGAAAATACAGTCCTCGAGCAAGGAATCAGGCTGGGATTTGCAGCCTCCAACAACGAAGCAGAATACGAAGCCTTAATAGTAGGTCTCCAAAGGGCGCAAACTCTGGGAGCAAAGCATTTACAGGTATTCGGAGACTCGCAACTAGTTTCCAATCAGATAAGTGGAGACTATAACGCGAAGGCTGAGAGGATGGAAGCCTACCTCTCCTTGGTGAAAAACTTAATGACGAACTTTGAGGAAATCAACATCCAACAGTTTCCCAGGGGGCAGAACAGCCACGCTGACGCCTTGGCAGCCCTGAGCTTGGCAGTTGATTCCAACCTTAAAAGGATCATCCCTATCGATTTCCTCAGCTGCCCAAGCATTTACCCCAACTGCGAGCTGACCAAAGCGAAACCAATACTCCAATTGGAACCAGCCCCCAGCTGGATGGATCCCTTGAGAGACTATTTGAAGAACGGAATGCTCCCAGAGGATAAAAGGACTACCCACCAAATAAGAGTCAAAGCTGCTCGCTTTCACTTATCCACGGGAGGCGACTTGTATAAAAGATCTTTCTCCGGCCCCTACCTTAGATGCGTCCACCCAGGCGATGTCAAGACAGTGCTTTACGAGCTTCACGAAGGAATCTGTGGGAGTCACGTCGGAGGAAGGTCTCTAGCCTTTCGAGCAATGAAGGAAGGTTATTGGTGGCCATATATGCAAAAGGACTCCGCAGTATATGTCCGCAGATGCCTAAAATGCCAGCTTCACGACCCCATGGTCCACCAGCCCGCCAGCGAGTTAAAATCCCTGACCAGCCCCTGGCCTTTCGCCCAGTGGGGAATGGACATCGTGGGACCACTGCCCACCGCTGCCGGCAATCGCAAATACCTGTTGGTCGCAACTGATTACTTTACCAAGTGGATCGAGGCAGAACCACTGGCGAACATCCGTGATGCTGACATGATGAGGTTCATATGGAAAAATATAATCACTCGATTCGGGATCCCCAGAACCATCATCACTGACAATGGAACACAGTTCGAGAGTGGCCCTTTTCAGGACTTCTGCGACCAACACGGGATCAGGCACCACTTCAGCTCGGTGGCTTACCCTCAAAGCAACGGACAAGCTGAGGCTTCCAATAAGACAGTGATCGTTGGATTGAAGAAGCGGTTAGAACAAGCCAAAGGCGCGTGGACAATCGAGCTATCGCATATCCTATGGGCGTACAGAACGACTCCTAGGCGAGCCACAGGAGAAACGCCATTCTCACTAGCATATGGTATGGAGGCAGTCATCCCACTAGAAACAGGATTGCCTACAATGAGATCCGACCTTGTCGAGCAGGGTCAGAACGATCAGGCTTTGCTCGCTGAACTCGATTTGGCCGACGAGCCCAGGGAACTTGCCCTAGTAAAACTAGCGAGCTATCAGCAACAGCTCGCAAAGCACTACAGCAAAAGGGTTAATCCGAGGAAATTCGAAGTGGGGGACTATGTTCTAAGAAAGGTCCTGGGCAACACAGTGAAACCATCAGACGGTAAACTGGGCCCGAACTGGGAAGGACCTTATGAGATAATTAGAAACGATCTGCAAGGTGCCTATCATTTGAAAATAATGGAGGGCAGAGAGATACCACGAGCATGGAACGCAGCTAATCTCAAGAAATTCTATTTTTAGGGGTTCTATTGTTAGATCTTTTATTGTACTCATTATGGGAAAAGACAGTTTATTTCTCATTTCACCAATGAAAATCTCTCAGTTGATCACTCTCTAAAAAGTAACAATTATATCTTATTGCACATCCTTTTCAAATCACAGGTATAATGGTTGGCATAGCAGGGGGATACCCCTTCTCAGGTCATCGTCATGAAGCACGACAGACCTCATAGCATTGCCCATGGAAATATATGAAGCCCTACAGAGTATTCTTAGGCATCAAACCTACTTTGGTGAAACAAAATCCTGACCGGATAAAGACATCCAATAACAGGTGTGTCCTCGCCAATTGCCCTACTTAGGCCTAAGGGAGTGTGACGACACGACCTAAAAGGTAAAGGAAGGGCACAATGGTATTCTTAATACTGGACTGGGCGGACACTCACATGACAAGATAAAAAGGATTGTAAAGCTGCAAAAATATGAAAAGATTGGATGAACACGTTTAGTCGGCAAAATCGCCCAAAACTCGAACTTTCCATTAATCTTTTATATTTACAAACAATAATAGTACATGTTTAGTCGGCGAAGCTCGCCCAAAGCATTTACAATTATTAAAAAACAAAATATCAAGAAGGTGGAAGCCTCCGAGCAAGATAGTCAGTAACTTTAGCTCTCCTCCCATCATCAGGAGCATGATCGAACTCCTCCACGACCTCACTTGCGTCCAACTCCAATAGTCGCCGGGGGATAGCATCGATGGGGATCCATCGATCATCTCGCCTGAATGGATTGGGCATCAGAGTAGAGGGGGACATCTCGTGCCGATACCACAATATCGAGTTCAGCGGGACCTACAGCTCTCTGAGAGCACTCAACCACCCCCTGATGAAGGAAAGCTCCTCGAACTCTGATAACCGTGTAGGAGCATCCAGCCAGCCCTGATCATAGCCATCAGTCCACACTTGGCGAGGGCCCTTCTTGAATAAATGCCGCAGTCGGGTGACGTCCCTTTGGAGCCCAGCAGCAGTCACATAAGCTCGCCGAACATCGCCGCGCAGCTCCTCCATCTCCCTCTCACGCCGCTCCTCGGCTTCCCTACTTCTACCCCTTGTACTCCTACCAGCACGCGGGAGGGGAGGCCGAGCAGCTCGCGACGAGGAAGAGCCTTGTAGGACTACCGATGCGGTGCTCGGCGAATGCTCCTTAAGCTTCGAGACCTCCCGCCTCAGGTCTTCATTCTCCCTCTGAAGAAACTCCACGACTTGGTTGATCTCGGTGGCCTCCAGTAACTTTGCTCTCAGCTCGCTAACTTCTTCTTGCACTGAAGCACCGATCTCTTCCATTTCCTGGAGCCTGTCCTTCAATTTGGCCACCAGCTCGGACTGATCCTTATATTTCTGGTTCCTTGACTTAGCAAACCTGCAAAGCCTAGCAAAAGCCTGGCGAACTGCAGGGCTTGCATTAGGACCCAGAGTCCTACCTAATTGGGAGGTAAGAGGAATATAGTCATCCACATCAACCAACTACAAGTAAAAGAAAGAGAGAAGAAAGAGATCAGCATAAAGAAAAATAAAGTCTTTTCATTGATAATGAGCGAAGTTACATCAGATCAAAAAAGAAAAAAGTTACAAAGAAGCCCTATCAATTAGCAACCTCGGTGGATGGACCCTTGTCCTTATCAGCATCAGCAGGGGCATTACCCTCTGCAGGGGTGTCCACTGCCCCCTCGACCAAGGGAGCATCAGTAGGACTCACCTGAGAAATAGGATTGGTGCCTTCAGCAGTTGGGGCTGGGTCCTCATCCACGACTGGCTTTGGCCCTGGATCATGCTCGTCAAAGAGTGGGGATGCAACATCCACCCCAGCAGCCATGAGGGCCTTGTTCCACCCTTTCTTGAAGTTCAGACGGCTGATATAGCCTATCTGAACCTCGGCGTCCTCATACGCAGCAGCCCAGCCAGAATTATACGAATCTTCTTTAAGAGTGGCTGCCTGGGCTTTCTCCGCCTCCAACTGCTTGGCAAGAACCCTGTTCTTCTCCGCAAAGTCTAGCTTGCTCGAGCATACCAGATCATACGACTTCCTCAGCTCGCCAAGCTCCCTGACAGCATTATCTCTCTCGCGAGCAGAATTAGCAAGGGCCGAGGCAGATGAAGCTTGAGCCGCATCAGCAGCCTTCAGATCGGCCTCCAGCTGAGAACCCCTGGCCACCAGAGTAGACTTTTACTGCTCCAGCTCACTGTTCCTTCTCAACAGCTCGTCGCGAGAGCGATAGAGCACAGCAAAGTCAGTCACAAACTGCAAAAAATGAGGGAAATATCAGAAAGAAGAAACCATCAAAACGGATTGAAGGAAGTTGAGAATTAAAAGAGGAACCTTACCAAGGCAAGCCTCTGGCTAGCTTGCAAAGCCAGTTGATCGGACCCCGACGCCCTCTCACGATCTGCAGGGAGGACTGCTCTCTCGAGCAGCGCAGGGGCAAGTTGAGGAGAGGTGGCCACCGAAGCCCCCTCAGGCAAGGCAGATACTGGGACCAAGGCTTGACCAGTTTTGGTCCTCAGTTCCATCTTCCTCCTCTCCTCCTCCTTTTCTCTCTCCCTTCTCTTTCTATCTTCCACCTTCTTCCTCTCCTCCTCCTTTTTCTTCTCTCTCTCTCTCGCCTGCTCCTCCTCTCTCTTCTTCTTCTCTTGCTCCTGAGAAGAAGGCTGAGAACCAGTAGCTGTGGCCCCGGAGGCAGTCTTTGACTTTTTGGACCTCTGGGCAAGAAGCACATCATCATCATCATCTCTGATTAAATTCTTCCTATGAGGCATCTCTTCACCAGAACTGCTGGTAGTGCTCGAAGAACTGCTACTGTCAACACTGCCTGAACCCAAATTACTAACACCTGCAGGCTCACTCTCCGAGCTGCTCTCCTCTTCGTCCAATTAGATGGGCTCAGCAAAAACCTCTTCGGAAGAGTCAAAGTCCGGAACACTATCCACAGGTCGGGCTATGAAGATGGATCCTGTGTTCTTGTATTCAAGCAGAAAAGCAGCAGACCTAGGATGCTCGCCGTCACCCAAAGGTTCCCTGATGTTCCAAGCTTTCACCAGTTCCGAGATACGAACCTCGCTGAGAGCAGGCTCCAAGTTCTTTGTCCTCGCTGTAAGAGAGAAAGCAAGAAGAGGTTAGAAAAATCACAAAGTCAGCAAAGGTTGAAACAATAATACAACATCTACCTATATATTCTTCCCCATAAAAGGGAACAGTGAACCTCTCAGACCTCGACCCTTCAAATTGGGGGGAGAATTGCCAATTCCTAACAAGAAAACCTTCTTGCCAGTAGTCCTTATGGGAATCAGGTAAATTTACTACCAATACCCTATCAGGACTCCTAGCCTTAAGGTACAGGACACCTGAACTCGTTCGAGAAAAAGAATAACAAAAGCAGACCTCGGCAAGCCCTAACCTTGTGCCGTACAATTGATTTATCCTATGCACGCCGTTCACTATTTTCCATACGTTGGGCGAACATTGTGCAGGCACAATACCAAAATAGCTAAAGAAGTGCAGAAACAGACCATTAGGGGGAAAGGTAAGACCCCCCTGGGAGAGCAACAGGACGTGAATCCAATGTGCATCCTCTATATCCCTAACGTTCCTAGGCGGTGAGGCACAACACTCAATCTCTACCCACTCAGGAATACTGTAGAATTTTCTAAACTCAGTTACTGACCTATTTCCAATCTTCGCCATTGGAAAAATACAAGAAAAACTATAAACTCGAGAAAAGGGCACGAGAGACTTACAAGACAGAAGATCAGGTCAAATGGCGAAGAAGCGACGAGAGTGGAGACCGAAAATAGAAGGTACAAAGCTTAAGAGTTCTCAGAAGATAGAAGATTGTTGGAAAAGCTGAAGCGACGAAGAGAAAATGTGTCTTATTCCAACAAGCCTTCAAGACTAATCATAACGCACGGATAGCGAAGCGGGTGCCGCCAAAGCAACTTCACAGTTTTCAAAGAAATCGACCATCATGGCTGATTATTTAAATTCATTGGACCTGCAGAAATGGCCCAACAAATTTAGGGGCAATTGTGGGTACCCTGAATTTAGCGCCATAAGGCCTGGACGAGTAGCCTCCCCTTAGCGGCCCAAAGCCCAGACCCATCACCTCTTGTACTCATCCGATTACCCCACGATCCCATGAAGAGAAGTGGTAAGGGAGCGCGATCCCATGTAGGGGAGATGGCTGATAAGGAGGAACCCACCACCCCCACTACTCCAACATATACATGTATAAATTAAACCCTAAGTCCGGGGCAAAAGACAAGTTGTATTCTCTGTACTTATTCTTCAGAATATAGAGAAATAACACTGACTGCACCACCGTGGACGTAGGCACATATTTGCTGAACCACGTATACCCGTTGTTGTGTGATTGGCATTTTATTTATCTTTTCTTGATTGTTACCTCTTTCATATTTATTTGTGTTGCATAATAATTGTCACCACAAATATATTTTAAATAAGGTCAAAAACCAGTTTTTGTTATATTATTTCCAGATTTTTAAAATTAATATTTTTAGATTTTTCAAATATTTTTGTAATATAATAGGAATATGAAAGAAAAACTTGTATAAAGAATAAAGAAAAGAAGCTTATATCAAAAAAGGATTTTGTAGAGGTTTGCCAAAATGTCAAATGACCCAAAACTGAAAGACTAAAAAGGGAAAAATGAACAAAAGACAAAAATAACCTCTAACTTTACTTATAAACCAAGTAAAGACCCTAAAATGACTAAAATACTAAAATACCCTAAATTAGAATATTCTGAAGGAATATTAATTTGTTATACAAATAAAAATAAAATAAAATACAGTCAAAATTTTCTTTCGAATTCGCCTCCTTACACCACATGTCATCAATATACATCACTCTTTCCTATTTTGAAAAAGCTTTTCCGTGCGCGCAAGGACAAAAATTGCCAACGTGTGTGCCAAACAAAGAAATATATTGAAAATATTTTTTCATGATTTGTTGAGGGTGAAAAAGAATTTTTTTGAAATATTTTTGGGGTCTGCCCAAAATTTTAACACCAATAAGATCAATTATTGGGACCATTAACCCTCGGTGCAAGTGGTTTGCCACTAAAAAAGGGACCCAAATCAGGTAACATATTCCCCAAAACCTTTAAGGCTCAATCTTCCATTTAAAAACCCCAATTCATCAAAAGAAACGCTAGCTACCTCCTTGTCTTTCCGGACCCTGTCAACCATCCCACCCAATCCATCAACTTTAGTAGACTTGGCAAAATAAAACACGACACAATAACATGATATAAATTGATACGAAGTTATAAATTAATGAATAGACCCTTAATGGATTCGAATCATATCAGTATCAACCTGATAAGACATGATAATTAACAGGCAAATTAGTATTGACCCCTTTCACTTGTTAATATCCAATAAAACCCGTTGTAAACCATTAATTTAAGTAAATAAAATATACTCTTAAAACTTCTAAATAATTTATATAGCATAATGTTAATTTAATCATAATGAATTTACTAAATGAGAGACTTAATAATATCAATAAATTAATGGGTCTACATGGATTCAAAAATGAGATAATATTCAACTTGTATATAATTCAAAATAATTCATTATCTTAATATATATTAACGAGTGAACACAACACGACACATTAACATTACGGATCGGGTTTGAATATGATTATTTTACACAATAAAAAAAATCACCCGTTTAAACACAAACCCAATAAGTCCCGAACATAATAAAAAACGACAGGAACAACCCCGACACAACCCATTGACGGGTCTACACTTGAGGTTCCAACAGGGGCGTTGATATTTTTTCGGCCACTTGAGGTCAGGATTGACGAGTTGTGCTCGAGGGGCGTTGGACACGAGTAAATCACCTCCGACGGGATGGAATGGAGGTAGAATTGATCGAAAATCAGTTCCATGCTAGAATTTGTCGGATATGGGTCGGAGTGGTTGGTAGCCTTTGATAGTTGGTGGATAGTCTTCCTCATGCTGAGGAAAAACCGTTATGGCCGAAAGTGGTGTTGTTGGTGGTGCTGGACAAAGTAGGGGTGTTCAAAAAACCGACTGGACCGACGGACCGAATCGAACCGAGCCGAACCGACTACTTTTTTTGGTCTTTTTTCTTAATCGGTCCGGTCTCGGTTTATTTTTTTGGAGGACCGACCTAGTCGGTCCGGTCCACGGTTTACAGATTCAAAAACCGTGTTAGGACCGACCCGGACCGACTATATATAAAATAATATATTTTTAGATACATATGTATATATATAAGATAAACAAATAGTGAAAATATTAATTTTAATATTTGACTAGTTTAAATTATAGTTTAATCCAATACTAGTTTTGTTTTAATTGTAAATTTCGATATTTTTTAGTTTTTAATATTTGGAAAAAATAAACTCGGGTATATTTTTATTATTATAAATGATGTAATTCATTAATGTGAGGACCGACGGGTTAGACCGGACCGACCCTATAAAAAAACGAATCGACTAGGGTCGGTTAACCGACATTTTCGGTCCGGTCTCGGTCCATTTTTTTAGAGGACCGATCAAGTCGGTCCGGTCCGAAAAAAACCTTAAAACCGAATCGGACCGGACCGCGAACACCCCTAGGACAAAGGGAATTAACGTGGATGGTTTGTCCCAGACTTGGGCATTGGGTTTCGGCCGAAAAACGCACCAACAGGGCCTAGATGGTTGCGAAAATGGCCAACGAAGCTTTCCAGGTTGGCAGTCTGGCTGGGGGCCATCGGTTCTGCTCCGACAAGGCTGAAAATGGGTTTATTCTTGCTGGTTGGTGGGTTTTTGTGTAGGGAGTCTAGGTTTGTGGAGGGAATTTCAGATCTAGGCTTTCGATTGTTTCGATATTTGTAACACATACGAGTTTCGAGGTTGGTTAGAGCCATTTTTAAGGTTTCAAAATTGTAAATTGTTTCATTTATAAATGAGTAGTTTTATGAATCCCAAATAATTTCTTCAAATTTTCTCAAAAACAATTAATATGGTGCCATGGTGCGACCTCATAACACAAGGTAATACTTATTAGGAAGATGAGAGAGTAAGTGGAATCCACATCAGATTTGGGGGGAGATTTTTTTACTCATATCATTATTCTTTATAAATTGACACATTTACAACTTGACTCATTAATTGTGTTTGATTTCATTAATGAAATGATTTCTTAATTGTCTCATTTTGTCACTTGTGTAAAATTTGAAATCCGACCATTTCATAAAAAACGTGAAATGCATCCATTGAAATAGGGGGCATAGAAAGTTCATTAGGTCCCCCCCCCCCCCCCCCCCCGGCGGCGGTCATTCTCTAAATTCATTTTTAACTTTTTAAAATTGAACTTTAACATCAATTTCAAATTACCAAATATCACCTAAAATTATATTTAAACTCAGTTCAAATTCACTCATTTATAACTCACTAATTCACGCTGAACCACTTTACATACCGAAATAATTTGCGCAACCAAATGGGGCCTAACTTTCGGTTTGTAATATTGTATGGTTGCAAAAAAATTTGGGGATAAGGGGGTTGTGAGATGTCCAGCATATTTATCAGCCGACGTGTACACTTCAATACCTTTTATAAAATGCTTGCGCATTGCACGGGTGACAAACTAGTATATAATATTATGCTGACACGATAAAAATACACATTTTACAGACACATATCGTTTATTTATTACATGTTTTGAGTGGAACTCATTAGTCTTTACACATCTTCCAATTAATACAATCATATATTTTTTGTCACTAAACGTGTCCCCAAACCGTGCTTGTGTAGAACTCTATCAATAATATGTTTTCAATCAAAATTTGAAGGTATGGATTTCCAAATTTAAGCACCAAAAAGCCTTTGTAATACCCCGTATTTTTATAATAAAATAAAATCGGTAGAAATTAAATTAAATCGGTAGAATTTCATTTATTTAATAAGTCATGAATAAATTGAGTAGTTGTAATTACATATTATGTAACTTTATCTTTGTATGCTAAAATTTCTCGAGAAAATAATTGCATGTTTATTAAATAATTGAGACGTGGTGTTCAATCAAATTGAAAAAATGTGTATGCTAGGTAGAAATAGTGGACACATTTTGGGATGATTTGGGGACTCGTTTAGGTGTTTCGGATATCTAAAATTAGGCCTGGGATATAGGTTTACCATTTGGGGAGTTGTTGGACCAATCCGATTATGGGTTCGGGTCCATTTAGAGACCTAAATATGGAGGTTATGGGGTAACACGGGATTATCACCCATTATAAGCTAATTAGGCGTTAAGAAGACTCATTTTATTCACTAAAACTTAACTTAGCAACCCCGCATCCATAGAGAGAAGTTACTAAGGCCAAGAGATGGAAGAAGATTAAGGATTCAAGAGGAGAGGCACTTAGTCTTTAACATAAGGTAAGAATTTTCTTACTAAAATTAACTTCCAATATGTTTTCTTAATTCCATTATGTATTTTTCCCTGCAAATTTCTAGGCTATAGTTAATGAAGGGATGTTTATATGATTTGAATAAAACTCTTGAAGATTTAATAACAAATCTAGAATTTATGACTTGATAAATTGATGAAAACTTGAAAATTTAATGATCATATTGATTGGGAGAGAAACTATAGAATCTCATGTTGTGGGAATGATAAATTTGATGTAAATCAATAATAAAGAAGTGTTCTTGAATGGGTTAAATGAGAAAATATTTAGTATTGAAAAATAGGGTTTGTACATTGTATAATTCTTGAGATAATTGTTACCACATGAATTTGATATGTTTTAGGAACGTATTTCATGAAAATTGGTGTTTCATGATAGGAAATTATTTAGGGTTTGTACATGATATTTGAGTGAAGGTTAGAGGTGTTTTGGTTGAACGAAGAATAACAATTCACGTCACTGGTTCGTTAGGGTAACCAGTTGAACCGAACAGGTTTGCTGGCAGGGGCGAACCGATTCGCTGACAAAATTGGTTCAACCAGCCCCGCGAACTGGTTCGCTTCAGCTGGTTGTTCCCCGTTGGATTTTTTATTTTTTCGAGGGTCGTATAGGGTGAGATATGATGGATAGAGTCCGAGATTTAGGATTGAACTTCTAGGAACAAAATGGGAAGGTTGAGAAATACCTTAACTTAATCGTAGACAAATTTCGTAGAAAGGTTATGTGATTACTTAAGTGTGAAGTTAACGATTAACTAGATGGTTAATCCTTAAGGTACAAATGTTAATTGAAATTATATAACAGATTTCTTGGGGAGTAATTATAGGGTTAATTGCCTATACATATTATGTGATAAAGATATGCATTTATTTTCTTGTACGGACATACCTATGTTCATGGACGGTCCTATCGGTTGGGGTTACGTGCATTTAGGGATCGTAGCACACGTCGACACAAGTGGGCTAGGCGTTGGGTAGGTTATTACTTTAGGTACTACGTAGAAGCGCCACTTAAGAGAGGTAGGTGTAGATGCTTGGATTCTTTTTCACCGTTGGTATGGACCGTGCAATGGTGTACTACGTAGGGACCACCCCACTTGTATGTGTTTTGTGATGTCCATTTGGATGAGGGACCCCTCCGGACTTACCGATAGAGCACGAATGGGACACTAAGGGTAGATGCCTTTATGTGTCGTATATATGTAAGGACATATATATATATATATAAATAATCCTATAAATTAATTGAGAGTAATTACTTAGTTTAATGGCGTAGACAATCAATTATGAATCCAATACTACAAAAAATGCATAATTGATGTTATGTTTCTTTTGTGGGTTGTATAGTTGGGGTACTCTGGGGAGTTTGATGTACCTGTGTAGACGGTTAGTTTCGGGATAAAATTTATGTTACAAGCATCAATTAATAATTATCGTTAAAATTCTCGGACTTCAATATTTGGGACGTGGGATGGTATGCGTATAGTATTACACTTAGATGGGGGGGGGGGTGAGGTACTTATAGTATAAGAGTGACGATGGGTGGTACATACTTTGAATTGACGGCATTATTGAATTTTAATTTTGGTAAGTTAATTCTTGAAACTCTAGGGCATTGACCTAAATTATAAAATATTCTCCCTCCAAGTTTGCCTAAACAGGGATAGCAGGACTGACGTGATATCAGACTTGCAGTTATAAATTGCTTACTAGAAATCAACTTCTTGATTCTAGTCTAGGTTGCTATTTCCTTTCTCTCATTTATTTTGGATATTGTATGGCATAAGTCGGGGTTTGTTATTCAGTCATTGGAGACGACCGTATTTATTTTTGGGATTATTTTATCTGGATGTTGATGTTGAATTTACTATTCATTAGTTTTTTTAATCAAATTGGTTTTAATATGCATGTGGATTTAAATTATAAATATTTTATCATGGTTTGATACTGAGAATGATATAAATTGATAGACTAGTCCTATCTTCGACATATTATGTCTGACTAACCTTTACGTAAAAATAATTATTTTTGTTAATCACCTAATACTCAATTAAGATGGTGTTAAAAAACTTTCAAATTTTAATTTAACGCAATCTCATTTTACCATCGCAAACAATTTCATGTAATCCATTCCACAACAATGGACAATAGATAAATAACATCACAACTGAATTAAATGTAACTGGAAAAACTTCTAGCTTAAATGTCTCAATACAACAATCCAAATAAACTGAATGTATCAAAACTGACATAAGTAATACCACTGTCTGAGATAGAATCGAAATAACTACAATCCTTGGGAGACATTCCCTACATGAACTAACTACTACTGATGTATGAATCAAGAGGATGAAAGCGTATAAGCAAAGTATGCAACTCCATAGCATCCATAGTACGTAAAGTATCCAATCCTCTATACCCGGCGTTCCTATGATTGGACACCTAATATAGAAGATACAAGGGAGGTGAGAATATGAAAGAAAACGGGTCTGAGCCCGATGGTAAAATATTTTTTAAAAAAACAAGTGATTAACAAGTGCAATTAAGCAATTATTATGTACATGTTAGATTCGTGAACTCTCTCTTGAGATTCTCACCTCTCATCTAGTGTGCACGCCTAACGTACCTTCAAACCATACTAGTTACTATTCCCATGCTAACTAGTTCTTTCAAGTCTAACATCTAAACATAGCCCATGTGACACCCCGACTAATTAAATACCGGGTAGCTACTCCTTTATTAATTCAATTCAAAATGCCAAGTTGGTTCAGTTAATAGCATCACTGTCGAAAACATTTTAATGATTACTAACCACCTAGTATTTAAAAAGTGAGTTGCCAAATTTTAAATTAAATCTGATTAACATGCAATAAATGAATAATAGAAATGTAGCACAACCATTCACGATAAAGTCTCAATAGTGTAATCAACAAGTAATAAAGAATCTGGAGGAATTACTCCTCCCAACAATCCCACAACTGAAATAATAAAACAAGTCTGAATCCTGAATTAATTACAATCCACAATTTGAATAACTGAAATATAAAATGACTCTAAAAGAAATGGGCGACATGCCCTACAAATGATGAAACTGAATATGGAGTCAAGACTAGAAAAGGAGGCGTCTACTATCAAGGCCCTGTAACTTCCACAACAGCTACAGCTCGTCACCTGAATGTAAATCCTATGCATGGTGTGCTTGTGGCTGGGCACCTAAAAAGGTTTTTACAAAAAATAGATTTGAAAGCAAACGGGTCAGAGCCCGAAAGTGGAGAGTATTTTAAAAACAGCAAGTGCTTTAATAACATTAAAACAATGAATGCAAAGTACATGTTAGGACGTGCTCTCACATGAAATACTCACCTTTCGACTAATTGTGCACTCCTAACGTACCGTACCCATTCAAGTGATTCTCATATCTAACTAAACCGACATAAGTTCTAACCTTTCCAATCGATTCACAATATGAATTCCCAATATTATCACTTCAACAGATAGCTTTAATTAAACTCGGATTCTCAATTGTTAACATTACATTTCACGGCATGTTATCCCTTTTTAACTTCTCAAGGAGTTACTATAAATTATTCTCGCAATTAAACATAACAATTCCTTTTCATTTAATCGTATATTATTCACATCATAAATATACAATACAAGCACCCCGAGGCTAAGCTGCGGTGCACACATACTCTGCTATCCATCCTGGTACATCACGTACATAAGGATTACAAATTCCGAATCTCTCAGGAATTGTTAGAATAAGCACAACACACAAAAATGGAGGCAAACATAATTCAACATATCCATGGGTCACGTACATACCTATGCTCCATAGTCAACTGACTTATTAACTCACAAATAAGTCATTCTAGCATTATGTTCTTAAGGTACCAATCTAAATCCGGGCACACAAGGATTAGATGGCCCTAAGCGAACGTAAACCTCCCGTGATAGCAAGTATGGTAGGTATGTCATACACATAAAATCATATATATATACTAAGCATGCACACGTCTTAGTAATTTACATAATTTATTAGTGGTATACTTCTCATTCTTATACCAATACACGTGTCCCCGGTTTATATATATACACATCATCCATTATCCTCACATCGTAATTAGTTATTCGCGTCCTAACCCACAATTACCATTTGGTTCAAATCATTCTTCTATATTTTACTCCCCAATATATCCCGAATATCCCAACTATATCAACTAGTCATCAAGGTAAGGTTATCTCTACCATTAACCAAGGTTACGGGACACTAAAAATCAAACCAGGCCAAACTGTCAACTCGTTAGAAGTCTCGTTCGAACGAAGTGGGCATCTAACGAGATCTCGTTCGAACGAAAGGCATCGAACGAACATCCCACTCTTTAGAAGGCAAACTGTCAACTCGTTAGAAGCTCGTTCGAACGAGCTCGTTTGAATGACCTGGGCAGGTCTTCTAACGAGGTGACAGTTCGAGCCCAGAATTTCTAAATTCGTTTTTCCTCCAACTTTCTCTTCTCAAAACTCATCCAAACATTATCCCAAGAGTGTTTTAAGGTTTCTAATCATTCATAAACATACTTAGGTCGTATATTAACATACATATGGGATCAAATCATCCTAAACCACATCTAATCATCAAATCTCCCCAATTTTCCCCAAATCTCATGAACATGAACCCTAGAAATTTGCAGTCATCAATAGACATAATCAAATCCGTTTTTGTGATATAAAAGATGTATTTCTATCAGAATAATTACCCAAACATAATTCTACATGCAGTCTCCTTATAAAAATGTGAATTTCTAATTCCAATTCAATGGGTTTTTATCAATGTCCCAAAATAATGAAATTTTCATAAATGTCTAAGCATGGAAGAAACATTCGTTGTAAATAACGTAATTAAACCACTTGCCTTAATCGTTCTTCAAATTGTTGTAGATGAAGATGATAGAAGATGATGGTTGATATCCACTCTCTCTCTCTGCAGAATTCTCCTCTCTCTCTCTACAATTTCTTCTCGAAAGATGACAAATGGGGGTGGAGGTTTATTTTTTGGACTTTTAACTTCTTTTCTAAACTTCTCCCATAGTCCACTACTTAGTTTAGTGCTGATAATGGGTTGGTGGGTTTAATGATAAATCATAATTAAACTCTAATTTTCGTGGGTTTTAATTACCAAAATTCTGAAATTACCAAATTACCCTTTTGGGTTGCCGGTTTGGCCTAAAAATGCCCCGGGACCTAAACTAAACCCCCGGCTAGTGTTTTCTGACTATTTCGACCCTTCCGGACGCGTTGGCGCACTCAAAATGACCATACGGTTGATAAAAATAAAATCCACTTTTTAATTAAAATAATTATATTCCTGACGCGACCGTCACACGCGTCCTAACAAAATTTCCCAAATTATCGTATTTCAATCTCGCGACAATTTCAATATTTCCAATCTTTATATTGCCATATATACACATTATAATCGAATACCAACTCAAATCTCGTTAGTATTATATCCGGATTAATTCTCAATTAATACACATTTAATTCAATTAATCCCATAAATAAATATCACAAAAATATGGGTATTACAGCCCAATTGTAATACCCCGTATTTTTAATGACTTTTAAAATGGGATTGATTAGAATTAATTGTGATATAATTGGAAATTAATCTAAATTTAAATATTACTCGAGAATAAAGTAATATGTGATTTTTGTTGAATATAACTTAGTGATTAAAGTAATATATATGATTATGACTTTACAATTTATTATAACTTTATAAAATTATCGCGAATTATGTGTATGACAATTATGGTAATTAAGTCAGGACGCGCATTTGAGTCGTGTCGGGATTATAATTTAAATGAAATAAAAGTGAATTATTATTATGTCATCCTAATGGTCATTTTGAATGCGCCAAAGTTTCTAGAAGGGTTCAAATAGTCGAAAAAGTCTACTTGGGTGTTTGATTTGGGTCTCGGGGCACTTTGGAACCGAAAGGACACCCCGAAGGGGTATTTCGGTCATTTTACAAGGAAGGTGAATAGTAATTGCGGAAATCTAAGTTTATTTTATAAGTAAAGAGATTAGAGAGTTTATGTTCATTCACCAAAAATAAGAGAAAAATGTTTAGGGGAGATTGAGAGACTTTCTATGGGGGAAGAAGAGACTTTTATAGGAAACCAAAGGACAACCACCTTGCACCACCAAGAGCCGCCACCACCACCGCCGAAAGTTGGCCGGAAAAAAAGAGGACCACCAATAGAGTATCATCCCCAATGGATAAGACCTACAATCTAAAGGCAAGTGATTAATTATTTCAATCTTAGCTTATATATTGTCCATGCTAGGATAGTTAGGAAAAATCTGAAAACCTGTATGAGCAAAGATAAATTTGTGATAATTTCTAAATGGATCTTTGAAATGGACATTATCTAGAAGTGATATTTTTTGATTATAGAATAAACTCCATGAATTTATATTATCTAGTGAAGAAATCTGAGATTTACCCTCTTATTGATGATAAAGTCAAAAATTAGAGTTCTTGAGAATAAAATGAAATTTGAGTTATTTCATCCATGTTAATGATGTTTAAATGGTTTTGGATACGTTAGAACTTATCCATATATAATGGTATATCATCTGTATATCATGAGATTTAAATTGAGAATCATTTGGTGAAGAAAAATTGGAGTTTATATGATGCTTATGGATAAATATAAAAATATGAGTTTTTTGGAAATAATATGTTTTAAATCGAACCTTCTTGATGATTTTAGGTGGTTTGATTATTAGAAATCATTTATATATCTTGGTATATCATATGGAATGAATATTGGGGAGTTTGGGTTTATTTGATAAAGATTTTGATTATTAAAAATTATGAAATCCGTAGGAAAAATAATGTAGAAAACAGGGCAATATCTGGTCGATCGATCGATTGACTCAAGACTGTCGATCGATCGACTGATCGATCGATCGACCAGAATCATCGATCGATCGACTCCCCCTAGAAATGTGAAATATTTTTCTTTTGAATTGTTGATTAAATCCCAAACATTGAGGAATCTTTGATGATGATTAAATGAACTTAATGGTACTTAGGGAAGGGTAGTAGGATATACCTAAGGCCCGAAAAATATTATTATTGGGATTTTTGAATGAGGGGAAATGAACGAGTGTTAATTAAACGAGTTATTATCAAGACTTATGTTACTTGGGATTTAAATTGGATAAATGATAATTTACGGTTAGGACCAGTAGTAAGAGAGTTATTAATTACCGGTATAACTTTAGGAATAGGTGGGATTAACCCTAATAGATAGAATGAAGATATTAAAAATGAATTAAGGGTTATCGAGAATTAAACCTAATTAAAGATGAGTTTAATTCATAGAATTTTGAAAGTTGTGATGACATGGACAAGTAGGGTGTAGACATTTACCTACTGAATTAGGTTAAGTAATACTTATTTAATCTTCGAGTAATGAGTGAGGCTCGGGAATCTAAAATAAAGAAGTAAAGTGATAATCTTTAATAGGTAGGACTTGATAGATAAAAATACTACGTATGAGAATTATCATATGGTTGTGTGAATGCCTTATGGATATTATATTTATATAGGTGTGATGAATACCTTTAATATTATTTGTATGTATGACATACCTATGCTTCTTGCTATCGGGGTGGATGTTTCGCGTTGTGGACGGTCTTATCCTGTGTGCCCATTTGGGAGGATTTTAGATTTGTACCCTGAGCATAGGACCTTGGACACGTGCTATCGATGTAATGGTAGTTTCGACGATTGAATAGGAGCGTAGGTATGTGCGTGACCCATTTGGCGGGAGAGTATGCTCGCCTCCAATATGTTTGTGATATATTATATGATTCGTGAGAGACGTCGAATCAATAGTCCTCTATACAGTGACATTATGTATCAGGACATGATAGCAGAGTATGCATGCACCGCAGCTGTGACTGGGGAGGTGCTGTACTAGGATATATATAATTAGTATGATATTATATATATAAACTTTGATGTAATCTACTGTGTGACATTATAGATATAGAGATGTAATCTTGAGTGTGAAATTGTAGATTAAAAATATAAACTGTGATTTAATCTACTGTATAATATTGTAGATAGAAGTAAATAATGAAATCTGAATTGAATTAAGTAAGTGAACACTTAATTACAAGATTGTAACAAAACTAGTAAAGGTTCTAAACCCATATCTATTATAACAAAGGTTCTAAACCCATATCATACTATAACCCATATCATACTATAACCCATAACTCTCAGTTTTAACAGATACATATTATAACAAAGGTTCTAAACCCATATCCTAAAGACCCAACTTACTTCGACTCCCAATGTTCGCTAGTTTCATGCGTGGGGTGTCTCGCAGAGCAAAACCCAAACAAGGACCCCCCCCAACACACTACTACCTAACCTAGTCAGTCATTGAAACCCTTCAGGTCCTTAGTCCACAATATGTACCTTCCCAACAGGTTTTGTCTGTTTATATAAAATTCTACTCATCTACTCTCATGTCCCTTAAAGATAATATTAAAAATGGCCCTCTCACTAACACAAGTTCTTAGTGCTACAGAATAACGAGAAATATCTCTCTCTACACGAATTAAGAACACAATATATCTTAAATCACATCAGTAGTGAGTCCCTACACCAGCATACTCACAGATTCCAAGTATAGAATGCCATCTATAAATTTATACACTTAGGCCCAACCTTATTTCAGGCGGCGCCTAACAAAACTAATACTGTTCACTCTGAAATAACAAATACAATAGTCTTATTACACAATTTACCATCGTTTCAATACTTGGAAATCAGTCACTACACATTACCGTAATAAATCCTACATTCCTCACTCACAAATGTAGTATATAATAACATATTTCTTAATGATCCTACCCATTTCTCCCTATAGGTGTCAAAAGCGGGTTTCACTACCCTATAACACATATATGATGATATCCATACCTAGGATTCACATCTACTGTTCCCAGTCTCATGGGTCCCACTCACTTTCTATGGACTCATTCAATATTAATAGTTCCAATTTTTTTCTACACCTGGAATAAATTTTCGTGTCATTTCCCCTGTTCCTGGTCCTACAGACCATTTTGAACCTAACAATACTAGCATCAATTGTTGCTCTACTAATTTCTTCGTCTCGACTTTCTCTATGGAACTCGTTATCGACTATACTAGTCTTGACTGAATTTGCATCCACTTAGTAGATATTCAATTAAACCATATATATGGGTCCCCCCTATTGGGTATTCCCCTAAGTGGTGTTCTACTATCCTAGTTCACCCTAGTCTCACTTTTCGACTAAATTCTCCAACACCCGTGACTCCCTTCTCACGGAAGCATTGATATTGATTCATAAACGTACACCCTTGATGACATCGCCACTAGTCACCTAAATATGATTTTTTTCATTTACATACAGGTATTTAAATCATGAACTATTCAATAAAAAGTTACTCATTTTTTTAGGTACATCCCATAATGATAAGGTCCAAAATATCACAATTTCATTTTCATCTCCGTTACAACAGCAAATGGACAATTTCACGGTCAAAACGTACCCCAAATTCCAGATTTAGCTCAATACCAACTTCTTTATATATAAAGTCTAATTTTCATCACTTAAGATTTCTCTTATGAGCGAAATGTTATCGAAAATTCTTAAATCCTGGATGTTGCTACACTTCACCCTATACAATTACCTTTGGATTTCTACTTCCATTGGCCCCTCACTCTTCTTCCTTCACACATTTTATAAATGTTTTTTTTAATAAAATCCTTCCAACTCCGTCGCCCTTCATCGATAAATGCTGGGTGAGTCTGGAATGGCACCATCATCACCAAGCTGGGGTTTAAGGAAGCTATAGTTCCCAAGCAATTTCTTTATTGTCGTCAACTTGAACAATAATTATGGTGAACTTTACCTCTATCAACATTTTCCAAAATACACTAAGTCTCCTGTTGAGCCTTTCCCTCCTGCACTTTGTCCAACGGCCTTCGTTGGTCATCCTATTCTGTTTGGCATACGAAGCCCGACTGAACTTTAATAAGAATTTCACCACTTATGTTTAATAGCAAGAGAACGTAAATCTTCATACATGAAGGAATAAAAGAATCCCAGTTATAAGGCTCTACATCAAACGTAACAAAACTTACGTAACATCACAACTGAATTAAATGTAACTGGAATACATTCCCCAATTTAAATATCTCAATAAAACAATCCAAATAAACTGAATGTATCAAAACTTACGTAAGTAATACCACTGTCTAAGATAGAATCGAAATAACTAGAATCCTTGGGCGTTATGCCCTACATGAACTAACTACAATGGATATATGAATCAAGATAATGAAAGTGTCTAAGAAATGTCTGCAACTCCATAGCATCCATAGTACGCCAAGTATCAATTCCTCTATGCTTGGCATTCCTGTGACTGGACACCTAATATAGAAGATATAAGGGAGGCGAGAATATGCAACAGAGCCCGATGGTAAAATATTTTTAAAAATAGCAAGTGGTTAACAAGTGCAATTAAGTAATTATTGTGTACATGTTAGATTCTCGAACTCTCTCTTGAGATTCTCACCTCTCATCTAGTGTGCACGCCTAACGTACCTTCAAACCATACTAGTTACTATTCCCATGCTAACTAGTTCTTTCTAGTCTAACATCTAAACATAGCCCAATATCGTTCCCATGTATTTCTCTCACAATATAAGTAATACATATATATCCAATTTCTCTTTAACATGGATAAGCACTTTTTCAATTTAATATAATTAAGTGTTCACCAACTTAATTCATTTCAGATTTCATTATCATTCATGTCGACTTAATTCACACAGTAGATAATCTGACAAGTATATATATATATACACATTCACTCTATTATATATATACAACACTGTACCCCGAGACCCAGCTGTAGTGCATACATACTCTGCTATCATGTACGGGTACATCTCGTCACTATATAAAGGACTGTCGGTTCGGTATATCCGTCGAACCATAAATAACAAACACAAATATTAGAGGCGAACATAGTCCTAAGTCTTTGGGCTACACACATACCTACGCACCCAAATGACTGTTCAATACCATTATTTTCACACATGGCAATCCAACCTAAGTCCTATGTTCTAAGGCACAAGTCAAAAATCCCCCCTAAGGCTCATCAGGATATGACTGCCCTTAATGCGCAAACCTCCAGTCGATAGCAAGTAGGCTAGCTATGTCATACACACAAATCATCATATAGGTATACACTCAACCTATATATATATATATATATATATATATATATATATATATATATATATATATCAACAACAGGACATAAGCACATCTTATATTACAACTCTCATACGTAGTATACTTATATCTCGAATATCCTACGTATCATGGTATTTTAAACCTCAATTATATTATAGGTATTCGCTCCACCTATGTATATATATCAATAAATGGGTATACTTTCATCCCATATACAAATCCAACACGTAGTATATTTCAAGTTTATCCCATAAACTAATAATTCACATTTTATTCACATTTCTCATTACTCCTAACATATCTTGTTAACCGAAAGGATTTAATTAGTTATTCCAGTAGCTACCTTCAACCCATACTTATTGGTCCAAAACCTAGACTCATTACAACAAGCCCGGATTATATTGTAATTCTCAATAATCCTTTTTCTTGATAAAGTTACATTCTGTCTAGAAATATAAATTTACAATTTAAGGCTTTTCTGCTCCGATTTTGAAAAAAATTAAAACTACGAAGTTGTGGAGAACGTGATTTTATACGAGATCTTGCGATCAAACTACCAATTTTTGCTTAAAACAGTCCTAAAATTATCATACAATATTCTCCTTTTTTTACATACTTCTACCTACGGGGTGTAACATAATTCATCTTCAAAACCTTTACCAAATGATCCCAAACTCCTTATAATTCATCCCAAATGAGATACCCAAGTATGTACATGATTTATAACATCAAATCATATCAAAATCATCACGAAATTTTGATTAATCATGCTAATCCCATTTTAATTCAGAAAATCTGCATTTTATCATTCTTACTTAAGAACACATATAAACCCCAAATTTCTTCATCAAGTAAACCCAAGTTTCGTGATGTTAATTCTAATATCAACAAGGTATTAATCCTACATGGTTTCCATTTCAAGGATTAAATTAAAATAATCAAAATTCATCTTTGATTTATAAAACTTAAAAAAAAATCTTTTTCTATCTACTATGGACAACATACATGCTATAGATCACAAGAGTTAAAACACTTGCCTTTGATTTTGTAGGTGTGAAACTTTGGAGAAGATGATTCTATGGTGTTCCTCTCTTTTCCAGTCACTCTCGGGTGGTGGTGGTGGTGGTGGTGCAAGGTGCCTTTGTCTCTTGGTTTTCCCAGAACAACCCTTCCTCTCCTAGAGAAATCTTTCCCTTTTCCTCAATGGATGTCTCTTAGAGTTTTGGTGAATAAAAAATTGGCCAACATATCTCTTAACTTATATAAAAATACCCAAATTTCGTAAGTACTATTCATCTTCCAAGTAAAATGACCAAAATACCTCTTTGGGGTGTCTATTCGGTTCCAAATTGACCCGAGATCCAAATCAAACCCCTAAATAGACTTTTATGACTATTTAAACCCATTCGAACACTTTGGATTGGTCGAAACAACCATTCGGATGACATAGAAATAATTTACTTTTCATTCCATTCAATTATAGTCCCGACACGACTCACACGCGTGTCCCGACTTAGTTATCGTAATTATCGTATTTATAAATCTTATTAATTTTTATAAAGTCGTAATCATATATTACTTTTAATCACTAAGTAATATTTAATATCAATCACATATTACTTTATTCTAGTAATATTCAATTTGAATTAATTCCAATTATTCTCAAATAAATAATTCCAATTAATCCCTATTGATTTAACTCATTTACGTTTAATTTATCTCATTTTGAAAGTCATTAAAATACGGGGTATTATAGACTTGTGTTGTGTTCATTACGTTTTGCATTGTGTTATTTGATATGTAGAGCCTATGACTCGAAACCATTGTATTCTTACGATATTTTACTAATACAAACCTTATTTTCTTTCAGATGGAAAATGGTAGGAGTGGCAGACCATGATGTGTCATCGCTAAGGATGTAGAGGAGGGGGCTCAACAGGAGCTGTAGTTGCACCTATAGCCACCGTCAGCTCCACCTGTGGTTGGTCTAGCAGGAATTTCCATTATTGGGACTCAGGCAGTTTCCATAGCGATGGCCGCTATGCTATATCATTTTCTGCCACAATAATATTAGAAACCACCCATAGAAGTGGTGCTACCAGTGCAGACACCTGGTTCGGTACGGGACAGAGCTAGGGAGGCCTTCACTAAGGGCCACCCATCGGAGTTTGCTACGAGTCTCGACATTTTAGTGGCTAACGAGTGTAAAAAGGATATACATTGACACTTGAGGATGGTAGAGTGCACACCAGTACGGAAGTATATGTTAGCATCATTTCGACTGATTGGGGTAGCTTTACAGTGGTGGGAGTCTGTTACCTTACTGGAGGAGAGAGATATTTTGACGTTTGATGAGTTCTCGGGAAAGTTCCAGGGTAAGTATTTTCCATCGACAATGAAATCTGAGATGAGAAGAAAGTTCATGGACCTTAAGGAGGAAGATCACACACTAGGTGAGTACGAGGAGGAGTTTATGGCATTGTCTATTTTTTGCTGGGGATGAGGTAAACACGAAATAGAAAAATATAGAGAAGTTTGTGTCGGGGACAGCTTGGCACATCAGGAAGTCTTTACTAGGGAATCCATCTTTCACCACCTATAATCAGATGGTGAATGCCGATTTACTACATTACCAGGATTACAGAGCATTCCAAAAAAGAAGAAGAGAGGAGAACTAGCTCAGAGATGTTGAACCAACAGGGTAAGACGAATGGGAGCTACAGTCAGGGTCCCCAATAATTTAGGGGGCTACAATATGGTGATCAACACAAGAGATTCAGAAGTTTTGATGATCGGAATAGGCAAGGCCAACTGGTCTAGTAGTAGAGGGGTCACTAGGGCCAAGGGCAATAGAGTAGAGGCTAGCAGGGATGGAAGCCAGATAGATGCCCATTTCACGGGAATTACTACAGTTGTTGAGAGAGGGGTCATACATTGAAGAGGTGTCCTAGAGGTAATTAGGGACCTTAGGATCAGGCAAACAACGAGGGTATCCGACATCATAGGGGAAGCATCAGTAGTTTCTAGCCCTAGGGATTGCAGTGCCAGCTCTACCTGCTCCAGCCGCCTCACCTCAGGGGCAACATACATAGTTGCAGTATGGGAGGGTGTACCATATCGTGTCGGGTGAAGGACTAGCGCCAGTTCAGACAGTTGAGTGTATGTTCCCTATATTTGGGCATTTGAGCCATATATTATTTGACACCGGTGCATCGCATTTATTCGTTAGTACTAGTTTTGCATGCGAGTCAGGGATAATAGATTTTACATCTGATATAATGCTTCATACTGATTCATCCGTGGGCAGAAGGTCATTCGTATGTTCAGTATGCAGAGGTATGATTGAAATTGGGCGACTTATGTCTGAGTACGATGTTATCTTAGGTATGTATTGGCTAGCTACGTACAGACTCTATTAGGGGTGCATAACGAAACTTAGAATCCGATAAACCGAACCAAACCGACTGCATTGGTTCAGTTTGGATCGGTTTTTTTGCTCAATGGTTCGGTTCCGGTTCCAAAAAAAAAAATCGATACTTCGGTTCGATTCTCAGTTCCAGGGAAAAAAAACCCAATCCGATCCGAAAACCGATCCGATCCGAACCAATCCGGGACCAAACCGATTTATAATTACATATATATTTATTTTATATATTTAACACTTGTAATTTATATTTTTGTGATTTCCTGAGTTATTAACTTATGTTATTGAGGATCAAAATTAATTTTGAACTTACAAAAAATATTTTTGAAATACATTAATCTTAAGATTTTACTAAGTTTAAAATAGGACTTTGGAACCAAAAATCGATCCGATCCGATTCGAGAACCGTTGGTTCGGTTTGGTTCGGTTCTGCATAATTGTCGGTTCGGTTCCGGTTCCAAAAATTCAGAACCGACCCAACTCGATTCGATTCTCAGATTAGTACCAAAACCGACCAAAACCGAACCGTGTGCACCCCTAGACTCTATGTTGATTATTACGATAGGTCCTTCGTGTTCGACATTTCTGGGCAAGAGATATAACTGGTTGCAATATTTCCTCTAAGGTTATCCTAGATTCCATCACGATATTTAGTGAGTTTACTGATGTATTTAGGGAGATCCCAGGGTTGCCACTTAGCAGGGAGATAGATTTTGTTATTGATTTCATATCTGGTACGAGATCCATCACCCGTACATTATATCGAATGGCTCCTGTAGATTTGAGGGAGCTTAGGGACCAGATTCAACAGTTATAAGGCCAGGGTATATTCAAAGGAGTACTTCATCGTGGGTTTCTCCAGTTCTATTTGTCAAGAATAAAGACAAATCTTTGAGAATTTGTATCTATTACTGAGAGTTGAACAAGGTCACCATACGAACAGTGGAGGACCTAAGATTTTGAGTCGATGGGTGCGAAAAGTTCTGACGAAGGCTGGGGGTTCGAGGGCAGGAGCCCTCGTGGAAAAAAATTTTGGGTTGTTTATATGTGTTTATTGCAATTTTTTAACCTTAAAAATGTTGAGGTGTTAATTAACTAAATTTGGACTCCTATTAAAAAGTAAACTAATTTAAACAAAGAGATTTGTCTAACTAATATATTTTAGCAACAATTGAATTTTGATCCACAAACTGAAAAATTAATGGAAATTTTTAAACATTTAAGGACAATTTACTATTAGGTCCACTTGTTATGCCTCTAGCGTGGACTTCTACAAGAAGAAAATTAGGGGACCTAGGTGTTTAAAATTTGTCAAAATTCCTTTAGTGTTTAAAATTTGTTTGTGAGGGACCTAAGAGTACTTTCCCCAAAAATTAACATATCCGAGATATTTCAACAACAAATAATTAAAACATACTAAAAAAATTAACTAACAAATTAAGTTGATGTTTCAACAACAATTAACAACACATAACAACAAATTGATATTTCACCAAATTCTCAAGTTTCATCAACTAATCAAATTTCAGCAACTTATCATATTTTAGCAACTAATCATATTTCACGATAAAAAATGTAAGTGTTTTATTACTTGTAGGAGGGCCTGCTGTCGAGAAGGGAAGGAGAAACGAGGAGCCTGCTCCTACTCCTGCTGTCCGATAGAGATAGGGCTAGGGAGAGGGAGAGGAAAAAGTGGGAGAAAAAAATGGGGGGGGGGGAGGGGGGAGAGGCTGCTAGAATAGAAAGAGAGAGGGAGAGGAGACTTAGGTTTTGAGTTTAATTAACTTTGGTTTATTTACATATCCTCCCTCAAGGTTTTAAAACCTTTATCTGCTTTCCTTATATTTTAAAAACTTAATCAGAGGTCCATAACTTTTTTTTACACTATACTCACCAAAAATTTCTGAAAACATTGTGGGTGCGGCCGCACCCCTTCAGGATGGGGTGGGTCCGCCCCTGAATACGAACCAAGTACCCGTTTCCCCATATCGATGACTTTTTCAACTAGATGAGGGGTTTTGCGTACTTTCCAAGATCAATTTTAGATCGGGGTATCATCAGTTGAAGATTCGGGAACAGGATGTCCCGAGGACAACATTCATGATGAAATATGGTTCGTATGAGTTTATGGTAATGCCTTTTTGGTTGACCAGCGCACCGAATATGTTTACGGACAAGATGAATTGGGTATTTACGGATTTTTTGGACCAGTTCGTCATCATATTCATAGATGATATACTGATTTATTGTTGGATTGTGGGGGAGCACGTACAACATTTACGAGTAGTCTTATAGATGTTACGGGACCATCAACTTTATGCTAAGTTTGAGAAATGTGGTTTTTGGTTATGGGAGGTTCAGTTCTTGGGGCACATCGTATCTGAGAGGGGGGTATCGATGGATCCAGGAAAGGTTTTTGCTATGATAGAGTGGGCATAACCCACTATTCCTATGATGGTGTGTAGTTTTTTGGGATTGGCAGGAAAATACCCTATGTGGTCATGGATCCTTTTGAAGGTGGTCACGACCCAAGTCCGTTACCACTATGGGTCATGGACCATAGCCGTGACACGTGCATGACTATTATGGTGCCAAATTTATGCCAAATTTCCCTCCAAGCGTGGTCATGGATGGGGTCACGGTCCAAGTCCGTGACCACCAACCAAAATACACACTGAATTGGTCACGACTTGGGGCCATAACTATCCCAATTTAGGAGTCATAGATTTAGGTCGTGACCATCTTCTTGTTTCCAAACTGACGTGTTAAATTTTAAATAGGTCATAGCATGTGGTCATGGCACAAGGTCCTGACCACTATCTTTATACTAAAAACCCAGACCAATTTTCATTTTCACTCGAAAATTTTGAAACCCTTTCCCTCTCTTAGGCTATTTCGGCTACCTTTCTCTCTCAATCTTAAGTTTTTCACTCAATATCTATCTCAATCTCAAAGGTAACACTTAACCTAATATTTTGTATTCAAGTATTTGTGCATTTGTATATATATGCGCATTTGTATATATCTGTGTATTTCTATGTATATGTGTATATATGTGTGTAAGTGTGTATACATGTGTGCATGTATGTGTGTATACGTGTATGTTGTGTGTATGTTTATGTGTATACTATATGTTTGGGTGTATTATGTATGTATATGTGTATACTGTGTATATGTGTGTGTGTATTGTGTATTCCGTGTGAGTAAAAAAATTTAGAAAATAGGTATACATAATTATTTGGGTAAAAATCATAATAAATACAAAAGTAGGTATACACACACATCCTATATATTACGTGTGTGTGTATTGCTTTATGTGTATACTGTATCTCTGTGTGTGTGTGTAAGGGACAATTCTTTTAAAAAAAATATAAAAGTAGGTATATATAACTATTTCGTTTATTAGAATTTTATATGTGTGTGGTTTGATATGTTATTATTTTTTTGGGATAATTATTAACGTAATATTTGTTGTACATACTCTGTGTGTGTATACTAAGTGTTGTCATTTTGAAATCTTAGCATGGAAATAAAGTAACCCGAATCGTATTCAATCTATCCACATAAGCATGTAACAAATCATACGGTTCAATTTTGTGTCTTATACGACGAGTTGTTGTTTGGATTTCAAATCGATGAGATCCAACATGCACGGGATTCACACCCTCCTACATAATAACTAATAAATTAAAATTTCACTAGGTGAAGAGAAGGGTAGTGATTATTCAAAACCTAAATCAAACTAACCTAACTAGTTAATGATTCATTAGAGCCATTATTTATAGGAATCATATTCATGCCCTTGTTCATTTTTCTCAGGAAAATTGAGTCACGTGATAATCAATGGCAACAAGAGTATGAAAGGTTGCAATTGAACTGCATTCGTACCTCTTTCATTAATGAGCCTCATTGAGATCATTTAGAGGGTACTACGATTTATTTATATGGGAATAGGAAGATCGAACAATTTAACTACCTTGTAAAATGTGGAGTTCATCTCCATCAAGAGTACTTGTTCAATCGTATTCTGTTTTCCCTACCAAAATGTTGGGATGAAGTTGTACAATATATATTTTGCGTACATAATCCCAATAGAGCACTGACCTTGCTTACCCTGTTAGAGAAGGCAAAAAAAAAATTCACCTATTATGGATACAATTACGTACAAAGAGCATTGATGAAGACTGTGATGTCTCACGACATATATACGTCAAACTTAATCTTGCCAATAGGCTGAAGCGGATGAGATTTCAAGTTCTTGTCGCTGACATCTCTGCATCTATTATAGATACACTTCCTCCTAATTGTCCATGTGCAAAAATCCATAGGTTTTTAAAAGCAAATTCTGACTGGATGGAGATCAGACACATTGAACTTTTATTAAAGTCTTACCATGAAAAGGTAAATTATAATATATGGTAAAAAAATGTATTTTGTTAGTAATAATCTCATATTGAACTTTGAAATTATGCACTTATTATAGATACACATTGAACTTTTATAATTTTTGTAGATAGTTTCGGGCGGTAATGGACACAAAGATCCAACCGACGAGAGGACACCACCCTAAGGAGAATTCTCATCACCAATTGGTGAGGAATACTCAACTCCACTAATGGTTCACTCCACTACTCTGAGTTGCAGTAGGCAAGGTACTCCCATTAATCCAATAGACATGCCTAACGCTCCTAAAATTGCTGGGTGAATTGAGAAGAAGCCCATTGGGTTCTCTCTATTAGGAAATAACCCCACGGGGGATAAGAATCACGTTAGTAGTTTAAACTCCTATGTTTGTCTTGGAAATAATGAATATGGGAGTGGGAGGAGCTGACAATTGGAACCTCGTAGATTAAGCTGCTAAAGATGAAATCTACGAGCAACTCAATAAATGGTTTTGATTTTACACAAACTCAAAAACAAGCTTCTTTCGGGTTGCTGAACAACTACGAACATATAGGAGAAACCTTAGGCAAGAGCATTTCGCTAAGGAGGCATCGAACTCTGACATTTGGGAGCTCAAATACAAAGTCTTTTCGAACGTTTTGATGCTAGTCAGTCAATGGAATAATTTTCTAGAAAATAAGGCGAAGGACTAAAAAATGCAGCAAAGGAGAAAAGCAAGAAGAATAGGGCCAACAAAACTGATGTCCACTGACTTGGCTCGAAATATTATGAAGATTTGAAGAACTAATGGTCGAGCAAGATAAAAGGCAGCCTAGATGAAGGAAAAATACCGAATCGGGTCAACTTGTACATGCGTAAAAGACGGGACAAAGATAATAAATTCCCTCCTCACTTAGCTAAGACTCTAGAATCAATAGAGTCTATGAGTTGTCAGTCTGTTTCAACCCCGTTCGATGACCTTGACAGTGATGACCTTGCACAGACCTTGGGGAAGGACAAAAGAGGGATGGCGAGAGGCTTGGAGTCACATATGCCAAAAATAAAATTTGAACACACTGCACTTCTCATGGACGAGCTTTCTTCCATTAATAAGCGTTTCTCGTCCAATGATGAACGTCATTCTAGGACCAAAGGGGAGGTAATGGGGCTTCGAAATGAATTGGGAGGCGTGAATGAGAAACTTGCACAAATTATGTCTCTTTTAACGGATCGTACGCCCCTGCAGCCCCCAATGTATCCCGATTTCCCTTTACCTCCTCAAAATTTTCCTCCTTCTCCATTACCCACACAGATGCTAGTTCCTCCATTAACATTCCCTTTCTCAGCGCCTCAGCATGTCACAAGTCTTGGATTATCGTCAATAAACCACAATGACTATGGTGAGAAATACTATATGAAGGACCTAAGTGGTAAAAATATTGTTGGGGTGTTCACGCACATCTCCACTCAAGTAGGAACTTTAGTACGTAGTCAAGATTTGCAGGAGGGTGAGTGTCAGATCATGGTTGATAGCATATATGACAGTTTCAAAGATGTGCCTATGCATGTCGACAGTGGAGAGAGAAAGGAATGGGTTGAAAAATTATTTATACTCTTTTATCATTTGGCCACTTTATCGTTTAATGAAGATGTAGTAATATTTTTTTTTATGTTGTAATAATATCACTAGACAAATTATTTTATTTGAGTTCAAGTGGTTGTGTAGTATCGTTGATTGGTATGTTCTTGTATTTAAGTTATTGCATAGTTTGATTGATTGGTGTGTTGTTGACACTATATTTATTTTATCAGGTTAATACAGGATTGCAATTTAAAGATGATTAAATGTATTTTCCATAATACAAAGAGTGGATGGAGGATACTGATCGAACAACCAATAGTTATGTTAAAGGCGTTCAAGAATTTATTAGCTACTCTTTTAAGAACCTTAAAAGTGAGAAGATTCCATGTCCGTGCACCCATTGTATGAACAAAAAATATAAATCTTTAGAAGATGTTGAGTTACATTTAATAAAGTGGGGAATTTGTCAAGATTATAAAAAATGGACATACCATGGTGAAAAACATGTACCTTATGTTCCCGAAGAATTATCGGTAACTGATCGCGTTACAGAACACCAATGAGTGGAAGTGGTAAATGATTCACCAACACATCGTCCTATAACCGACCTAATTGACAATGCTTACGAAGTCCACCACGGCCAAAATCACACACCTATGGATACAAATAATGCTCACAATGAACAATTTGATACTGAACTACCAGGAGACTAGGAATATATATGGTTGAAAGCCGATGCGATGAGACCGTTGTATAAATATTGCGATGAATATCACTCGGTATTATATGCGATGATTAGTTTGCATAATTTGAAGAGTCAAGTTGGTTTGTCTGGGAATAACGTAATCGGAATTCTTAAGTGGGTTAAAGAAATTCTCCCAAAAGAGAACACTTTACCAGACAATTATCCTACCATGAAGAAGAGCTTGAAGGGTTTGTGATTGAAATACAAATCTATTCATGGATGAAAGTATAATTGCATATTGTACCGCAACGAGCACGGAGAGAAGGAAGAATGTACAGTATGCGATGATCTTAGATATGTCGTTTGTGAGAATGGAAAGGATAAAGCTACAAAATATCGAAAGTGATCATAAGTCCCATAAAAGGTTTTGAAGTATTTTCCACATGAGCCATGGTTAAAATAATTTTCTACTGTACTGTGGATAGCGAAGGCCAAGACATGGCACGCTCGATGCGAGGTGGGTGGGAATCTGATGCATCATCCGGTTGATTTACTCATTTGGCAAATTTTAAATGCACGACTCCATGAATTTACGAAGGAACTGCACAACGTTCGTCTTCCAATATCAATCGATGGGTTTAACCCTTTTGATAATTTAAGTACTAGTCAGAGTTATTGGCCAATTCTCATGGTGCCTTAAGTCTCCCTCTGACACTGTGCATGAGAAAAGAGTTCACATTATTATTTTATTGATACCCGGGCCGAAGGTTCCAAACAACTATATTGATATATTCTTAGCCCCATTATTTAAATAACTTAAAGAGTTATGGGATAAAGGCATGACGACGTTCGACTCTCATAAGGGTGAAGAGTTCACACTTAAAGCAATGGTGATGTGGGTGATCCACGACCATCCTACTTGTGGGACCTTGTCCAGTTGTAATGTTCATGGTTATTATGGATGTCCCATGTGTGGGGATAAAATTGAAGCCAGTTGGCTACAACATAGTAGTAAGATGAGTTACACGGGTTATCGTAGATTTTTGCCGACCAATCACCCATTCAGGAATGACAAGTCTAACTTTTATCATGTTGGTTTGTAAACCAAAATCGTAAAGCTATGGGGAATCCTAACGACACTAGTAAAGCAAATCCATGGTCCATGTGATCAATATTTTTTGATTTGCCATATTGGAAAGATCATCGTGTAAGACATGTAATTGATATGATGCACATGGAATAAAATATTGTAAAACATCTGATAGGAACATGTCTGGGTGGATCTCATTCCAAAGATGGAAAGCGATGTGACACCCCGCCTAATAAAATACCGGGTGATCAGTCCTATACCAAATTAAAACAGGAATCCCAGTTTGATCATCCTTAGCATCACTGTCGAAAACTTTTTAAAACTTACTAACCACATAGTATTCCAAAAACTGGTGCCAAATTTTAACCTTTTTAATTAAACTAAACCAGTACATGCGGAATAAAAATATAAACCATTCACACAACTGAATGAAAATAAATTGAATTATAATTACACAACTTGCCGAATAAATCACCGGCCACCAAAGAAATAATCCAATACAAATATTCAACACCTGAATAAATTACACCTGAAAACTATACCGAGAAGTCTGGGCGACAAGCCCTAAATAAAACTGATACAAGATTCCTACTCTAGGAATGAATGAATGATGCGTCTAATCCAAACCCCTGCTAGCATCCACATATGCCGCAACTCCGTGTCCCTGGAATAGAATATCAATCCCGGCGTCCCTGTGGCTGGACACCTAAAAGGTTTTGAAAATAGTTTTATAGCAAGGGTTAGAACCCAAAACATTTTGAAAATATTTAGCAAGTGAATTAACTGCAGTAATTTAAAATGTATGAATGCGCTTCATATTTAAGTTAGTGTCACACTC
Organism: Sambucus nigra; assembly: GCA_949130495.1. NCBI lineage: Eukaryota > Viridiplantae > Streptophyta > Magnoliopsida > Dipsacales > Adoxaceae > Sambucus > Sambucus nigra. The sequence goes on from OX422221.1 coordinate 351,675,070, forward strand.
CCTTGTGAACATTCTCACCCCTCCACTATTATGCACACCTACCGGTTACCTTAACCCCACCTAGTTGTGCTATCCCGTCCAACTAGTCCTGGTATAACCTTCCCTTGCCATACTCCTCTAACCCGAGTATAATGATTCCTGAATTATAAGTTATTTCACAATTAACTTAATTAATTCCTCTTTAATAGTAACATGTAACCGTATCACAAGTTATATAAGGTAAATACATCACACACTATATTATTATCCGTATATAATATATACTACTATTATATACGTACCTTTACCACAAAATCCACACATATAACATACGTATATCCATCCCTTCGAGTATACCCTCACCGGATGATTCCCTCAAAAATGTTATCTCACTAGGTGTGCTCACAAAACCTAGTTTCCCCAAGTTGGAATCGCTCACCAACTTGGCCCAAAAATATAAACGTAGTGGAGGCGGTCATATTCCTTCCCTGAAAGTGAGATAAATCCCTCACCCATATATACCGGACACTATGACATGGGGATATACTCGCCCTACTCTTCAAGCTAGGGGATTCACCCACACCGCGCAACCTCCCTTGATAGCATTAGAGTATATTAAATTGAATAAATATCTAGTCACTGATATTTAATATCACACACAATATATACACACACATATATATATATATATATATATATATATATATATATATATATATATATACTATCACTACACCGTATATATATATAATACGAACCCCGGCTTTACCGTGTACTCAAAATCCTGTGCACTGCCTGTAACTTAATATCACACCCAATATATATGCAAATATATATATATTATCACTACATCGTATATATATATATATATATATATTATAAACTCCGACTTTACCGTGTACCAAAAATCCCATACACTGCCTAAAATTTCCTGAGTCTGTGGCCCGACTCAATGTAATTAATTTTCTCACTTAATAATTTCTCGTCTTCCCGAGTCTATGGTCCGACTCTAATATATTTAACTCACACTTCAATTGATATAATACTTTCCCCGAGTCTATGGTCCGACTCCAATTAAATTAATTAATACCCTTATTAATTTAATACCTTCCCGAGTCTATCACCCGACTCTATTTAAATTAACTAACACACATTTTATTTTAACACCTCTCCAAGTCTACAATCCGACTCTAATTAAATTAATTATCACACTTATTAATTTAATCCTACCGAGTCTAAAATCTGACTCTAATTAAATTAATTATCACACTTATTAATTTAATCCTACCCGAGTCTAAAATCCGACTCTAATTAAATTAATTGATACACCTATTAATTTAATCCTACCCGAGTCTAAAATTCTACTCTAATTAAATTAATTATTACACCTATTTATTTAATCCTACCCGAGTCTAAAATTCGACTCTAATTAAATTAATTATTACACCTATTAATTTAATCCTACCTGAGTCTAAAATCCGACTCTAATTAAATTAATTATCACACTTATTAATTTAATCCTACCCGAGTCTAAAATTCGACTCTAATTAAATTAATTATTACACCTATTAATTTAATCCTACCCGAGTCTAAAATCCGACTCTAATTAAATTAATTATTACACCTATGAATTTAATCCTACCCGAGTCTAAAATTCGACTCTAATTAAGTTAATTGTCACACTTACTAATTTAATTATACCCGAGTCTATAATTTGACTCTAAATTTAATTACTTTCTCTCAATAATGAATTTAATACTTTGATGCCACTTAATCAATATCCCCGGACTCTCTCACTCGGTCCATTTTACATCTCAAAATTTCATTCTCACATTTTCACCCACAATGTGACACACATTTATTTCCATAATTTCCCCAATTATATTTACCTATAATTACCAACATACCCGGACTCGCCCACTTGGTCCATAATTAAATATTTCCCGAGTCTGTATCCCGACTCTAAATTAATTAGTTTATCTCCAAACTTAATTCACTACCTTAGGGTCGCTTGACCAATATACCCGGATTCACTCACTTGATCCGTATCTCACTATTTTGGAATAAAATCTCTCAAATTCATCCATTAACTGCCCCACATAAATTCATCCTAGTCCCAATTACTCTCTCTCAAAATTGCTAGGAATATTTGTTTCACAATTATTTATCACTAATAAATGTATGGAAATTAATTTATAATTAATTCCCCCTTATATCTCACCCAGGCCGAATTGCCCATAATTTCCCATCGTCGATCGATCGATGCCCCCCGATCGATCGATCGATCCCTTCGTGCCAGCTCTCCTTCCTTGCTGAATTCCACCGTTAACGAAATTTCAAGGTTTCTTTCCCCAAAAACCAACCTCAAATCAGTCTATTAATCACCTCATAACATCTCTCATGAACTAAAGATATCATCTAAACCCTTTAACATCATTAACAGTATGAATCTTGACCCACCCAAGAACACAAATTTTCTAGGGTACAATCCCAATTTCAAATTCAAATTCCATCATTTTATATTCCGATTTTTCTCATTCAAACCAGATAATCATACTCAGAATTATATAACACAACTAATTCTTACCTTAAATTTCATTCAATGGTTCCATTAACAAAACCCCCTTTTTTTTGTACCCATTCCAATTTAGATTTTGGTGACACACCCTAAACGAATTTTCATACACACATCACTATGATATGAATTGATTATCAAACTTTTAGAAATCACAACAGTTAACCACTTGCCTGTAAGTGTTCGTAGTGTCTGATCCGTTGTTGATGCTCCTTAATTTGGCTCCAATAACCTCCAATTTGTTCTTGATTTGCTTTACCCCAAATCTCCTTTCAAACCCTAGGTTTAGAGTTATGTTGGCTGCCATTCCTTAATCTCCCCATTAGGTTAAAAACCCTTAATCCCGTTTTTAGTCTAATGGGCTTAATTAAAGTGGTCCAACTCACCCCGTGTGGGCCCGGCTATGCCCAAAATACCCCGAGACTCAATTACTACCCCCGGGTACTCTTTTCTGACTATTTTGACCCATCCGAACACAACCGCGCACTCAGAATTGGCATCCGAATTAATTTATAAAAATTCTTATTTCACACCCAATTTAGTCTATACCGACTCTCGATTGGGATAAGTGCATACCCCATCATTAATACCCGAAATGAAGTAATTAAATTATTACTATTCACATAGTAAATAAATTTCCCTAAACATTAACCATTCACTCCCCGATTAATATTTAAATATATATATATTGCCATAATTAATTCAATTAAAATTACAACACACAAGTAATTTAAAATTCCCGAATTAATTAAATATTAAATGCACAAAAATACGGGGTGTTACAAGCGAGCTTGTTGAGATCTGCAAGATATGAAAATAAAGAAGAAACTATGGTTAAAAAATGATCCTACAACAGGAAGAATTTCTACCCCTCCGACTGCTTTCATTTTGACTACGAGTGAGAAAAAGATCCTCTTAGACACGTTGTTCAACTTGAAGACTCCAATGCGGTATTTTGGTAATTTACGTAGGGTAGTAATCTACCAAGCAAATGACTTAAAAGAGTTCAAGTCTCACAACTGGCTTGTAATAATTGAATTAATCCCTCTATTATTTCGGCATTGCTTCTCTAAACACAAAGATCTCCGTCAAACAATTATGTAAATTCAGTTTGTGTTTTACCCTATATTATGCAAAAGTGGTAGACGAAAGGCACATTAAAGCTGTAAAATCAACTTTAGCCAAGGTAGTTTGTGTATTAGAGAAATATTTTCCTCCACCATTCTTCGATATCAGCATCCACCTGCTTGTGCATTTATACAATAAAACTTTATTATGTGGTCCCGTTAGGTATCACTGGATGTATCCTTTTGAGCGCGTGATGAAAACTTTTAAAGATTACATAAACAATGCACGGTATCCTAGAGGGTCAATTACTGAAGTATACGTAACTGTGGAATCATCGTTATACGCTATGGAACATATGCCAGAATAAGAGGTGAGGAGGTTCAATCCTCATGGAGGAGGATTGATCAAGGAACCTGACGACTTTGAGGATGAATTATTGTTTGGGAACCCTAAAGAGGTGAAACTCACAAATATACAATACGAGAAAGCAACTTGTTATGTCTTCGAATTGCAAGATGAAGTCTAAGACGGGAGAAAGTGAGTATCTAATGAATTCTTCTTCTTTTATTATGTGTATTTTATATTTTATGATCTAAATTCTACAATTTATAGGTAGGAAGTACGAGAATGAAACACGACAACTGATTTTAGGGCATGGGTATGAAAATAAGTAATTTTCACATCTTATGTATGTGGTTATTTATTCGTGTGTGATAAAAACATGCCCTAATACAAAATCACTAATAAATGCAGCTTCTAAAAAGAGGTGTTGTCTCTTTCGGGTTTACACGCCTAGTAAAAGGCCATAGTTTTCATGCGAAAGAGTTTAAGAAATTCCGCACCAATGATTTTGATTTCATTTCAAATCCATATGAGGAAGAGCTTTTGACGCAAAATAGTGGAATATTAATTTCTGCCTTGACCACCTGTATCGCTAGCAAAAGTGATAAAAATCCAAAGGGAACGGTGCGAACCTATTATGGGATAATCCAACAAATCCTAGAAATTGATTACTTAGATTTCACAGAAACCATATTCAATTGTGATTGGGTAAAGATGGAGGATACTACAAATGCTTGCAAAGTTGATCCTGACTCCAAACTTATTATGGTAGATTTATCAAAGACGGAGAGTAAAGATCACATAGTCGATGAGCCTTTTATTTGTGCTTTAAAGAACGTAAAGAAGGTATTCTACTCGAAGTGCAAAAACGATGGCAATTGGTCTATTGTTGTGCTTGCACCAAAGGGTATGACTACTCAAGTGCATGCATTAAAGGCCCTAAAAGAGTTACAGTCAGCTCTCGATGACAACCCTAATTTAAAGGACCTTTAATTAATTTAGAGGAAGATTGAGTATCAAAATATTATTTTATTCTCGTCAATCTTATTTGTATACTACTATGATATTGACACTTTATTAACGCTTCACTTTGATGTATGAATGTTTAATATGATTTTTATGCTATTATTATATCCTTATCAATCTTATCGTTTATATGATAGAAGGAGTACGGGATAAATATCTATTTTGTTTGGTTTGGCTATTGGATAATTATTGGTTATTAGTTTGTTGTTCGATACTATGTTAAAAGGAGGACAGGATAATTATTGATTTTGTTTGGTTTAGTTGTTGGATAATTATTGGTTGTTGGTTTGTAAAACATGCCATCAAAGGGTGAAAATATAAAACAACCACAAAACAGCCCCGTAAGAGGCACGAACACCCCGTACGGAACCAATGTAACTCACAGGAACCGATCGCGTAGTCAAGGGACACCCGATTTGAGAATACGATGAAAATTTGTAAACAATTAGACCTAGGATTAAAAACATGCCTTCAAAGGGTGAAAATATAAAATATCCACAAAACGGCCCCATAAGAGGCATGAACACCCCGCATGGAACCAATGTAACCTGCAGGAACCGATCGCATAGTCACGAGACTCCTGGTTTGAGAACACAATGAAAATTTGCAAACTCATAGGTTTTGGCTTAAAAACATGCCGTCAAAGGGTGAAAATGTAAAATAGTCACAAAATGGCCCCATAAGAGGCACAAAATCCCTGTACGGGACCAATGTAGCTTGCAGGAATCGACCGGATAGTCATGGGACTCCCGGTTTGAGAACATGATAAAAATTTGCAAACTGTTAGACTTAGGCTTAAAAACATATCGTCAAAGGGTGAAAATGTAAAACAGTCCCGTAAGAGGCATGTACACCCCCCGCACGGGACCAATGTAACCCGTAGGAACTAATCGCATAGCCACGTGACTCCCTAATTGAGAACACGATGAAAATTTACAAATTATTACTCTTAGGCTTAAAACCATGTCGTCAAAGGGTGAAAACATAAACAGCCCCGTAAGAGGCACGAACACCCTGCACGAGACCAATGTAAGCCACAATAACCGATCGCGTAGTCACAGGACTCTCGGTTTGAGAACATGAATTTTTTTTACAAACTGTTAGACTTGGGCTTAAAAATATACCTTCAAAGAGTGAAAATGTAAAACAACCATAAAATGGAACTATAAGAGGTACAAACACCCCTCACGGTACCAATGTAACCCACAGGAACTGACCGCGTAGTCATGGGACTCTCGCTTTGGGAAACATAAAATTGCCACAAAACAACCCCTAAGAGGCATGAACACCCTGCACAGGACCAATGTAACATGTAGGAACCGGCCACGTAGTCACGGGACTCCCGACTTGACAACATGACAAAAATTTGCACACTCTTAGAGTTAGGCTTAAAATATGCCATAAAAGGGTGAAAACGTAAAACAACCACAAAACTGCCCCGTAAAAGGCACAAACACCCCGTATGGGAACAATGTAACTCGCAGGAACCGACTGCGTAGTCACGGGAGTCCCGATTTGTGAACACGATGAAAATTTGCAAATGGTTAGACTTAGGCTTAAAATCATGCCGTCAAAGGGTAAAAATGTAAAACAGCCACAAAACGGCCCCGTAAGAGGCACAAACACCCCACACAGGACACCCACAGGAATCGAACGCATAGTCACAAGACTCTCGATTTGAGAACACGATGAAAATTTATAAACTGTTTGACTTAGGCTTAAAAACATGTTGTTAAAGGGTGAAAACGTAAAATAACCACAAAACGTCCCCGTAAGAAGCACGAACACCCCGCATAAGACCAATGTAATTCGCAAGAACCGACTATGTAGTCATGAGACTCTCGATTTGAGAACACGACGAAAATTTACAAACTCTTAGACTTAGGCTTAAAAACATGTCGTCAAAGGGTGAAAACGTAAAACAACCACAAAATAGCCCCGTAAGAGGCATGAACATCCCACACGAGACAACCGTGAAAAAATGCTAAATATTTTTTTATTATTATTATAAAATTATCACCGATTTGGACCATGACTATTTTTATTTTAAAGTAAAAATGGTCATGAATTTAGACCGTCGCCATTTTATTTTTAAAATAAAAATGGTCATGGCTCCAAATCCGAGACCATTATTGACACACCCCAACCCAATTACTTATAATTAAGTCTGAAAGTCAAAGTGAGTCAAACCATAATTAATCTAACCAAACCATAAACACGAGTTTTAATTTCAAAGTCGTAATTGTAAATCCATATAATTGAAAGCCTTTTAACAACATCAGAGTAATCATGTCCATAAAAACTTTCTTGAAGGATAAGTTAACTTAAATTACATCATTTACATTTACACAAAATCATTGTTTCTCCTATTCATGGCTAACCCAACCCGACCTCCTAGATTTGGCAGTGACATCGCGTTACCAGAAAAAATGTGAACATAGAAACCGTGAGTAAAATAGCCTAGTGAATGCATCACTACTATACTATTGCATGAACTTAAATGCAATAAATCATGTCCATATAATTATGTATTGACTTATCCGGATCATTCATAATGAATGACCAACTTTTTCGAATAATTATTCATATATCCTGTCTAAATAGAAAATTCTCCCCCATTCCTGGTCGATGAGTAACCCCTTGTCATTAATAGAATAATCTCCCCCATTTCGGGTCGAGGAGTAACCTCCCATTTTGGTAAAACGAAATGAACAATTTTATATTCATAAAATTATGATCATATTCGTAACAGTATACAAATACATCATTCCAGTGAGTACACTCACCTTGGGTTGTTAACTACGTATTCACGTTTCCTTCGGGAGGAGCTGAACTGGGTTGATTAGACCTTACACCTATCAATCCAACTAAATAAGTACTGAATGTCAATCATAAGTATCATCCTTATATAATTATGTAACTTTCCATGACTATACAATGACCATAAATTCCACTTAAGTCACATTCCATGAAACATGAGTAAAGACAAAACAATGGTGCACATATTAATAAAGTTATGAACATTCAACCGTAGGAAATACCTCATAAGGAATTTATAACCAAAGTCAAGTAAATATGAAATTATACTTCTCAATGTATATACATATGAAAGATGTACTCAAAGTACCCTTTGTAAGGACGAAATACAAACGTTCATTCAAGGGGTATCCAGTATGGCCTGAAATTATTGTCCTATATACTTAACCATCCTATATTCCTCAATTGTATAAATTGTATAAATACAGGGGTCCAAACTTATCAATATGAAAACATATATGAATATACTTTCCAGTACAGGTGACGGTGTAATTTTTCAAGCTTCCTAGATCAAGTTATGACCATTTCTTTACAACACAAGAAATCTTCCCTACAAGCTCCTCTATTGTTCCTTCAACTTCCAAGAATTTTCATAATTTTTCTCCAACATAACTTTACATGATTTTTATCCTATTTTTAGTACATATACTGAATAGTACAGAATTAAAGTTTCATAATTGTTTGACTTCATTGGATATCTCAAAAGCTTGACTAAACTCAGTGCATATCGAAATGAAGTATACAAGAAGAATCTATGTACCAACTTCAAATCATCATTACGGCCTAACCACAAGGATTTAAATTCTAATTTTCAGATATGATATGAATATATGAGTCTACTTTCATATACAATTGTAATTTCTCAATTCTAATAAGCACACAAAGAGATATGCAAGTTTGAATACAAGGGGTTTCAATACAAAGCAATTTGACCTATAAACACCACTTATCTCACATATGAACCAATACATATTATCACAAAGGGTGATGGAATTTCAGTCAATAATCCAAGATTTATATACTTTGAAATAAGTATAATACAAGATTGAAACAATATTAACATATAATTTTACCTTGGAAACACCTTAAGAATTTTCTTGGAATTCTTTTCCTAGCTTTTCCTTGTAATCTTTCTTCCTTAACTTCTACTTTCTCTTTCCTTAAGCTTAAATCTCTCAAAACTGAACCTAGGCTTATATTTGATGAAGAAATAAGTTAAAGGGATAATTTTAAGTCGGCCAAAGCATGCCTCATTTCCATCCAATCAAATTAATCCATTTGGTTTACTAAAAGACAATTTACCACTTAAAGGGAATGGACATATTTGCCCCTTATTCGTAAATTCGATATAAATCCTTACTCGGGCATCCGTTTGATGCACCGTTTGTTGTGTTAAACCCCTACCTCACATGTCTACAACTATATAGTTTTTACCTCAAGTCAATTGTAATGTTATAAGGGTCAAAACTAGTCTCTAATAGGAACATTTCTACCGAAAATAACAGAATTTTGTGTTTGTAAATAATTCGACATTTCATGATTTATGAAAGTAGGATTAGACTAAACATAATCTCTTAACATTAGATATACTAATAACACATTCTTCATATCACATAAGATAAGCATGATTTAATTATAATTTATCATAATTATATCCGGGTTGTCACAACTTCCCTCCCTTAGAAAATTTCGTCCCCGAAATTTAATATGAAGTTCACTTACCAAACAAATGGGGATATTGTTTCTTCATGCTATCCTTTGTTTCCCAAGTTGCTTATTTAATCCCATAGCTCATACACATAACTTTAACTAATGGAATAACTTTATTTCTCAATACTTGGTCCTTACAATTAATAATTTCCATTGGTTCCTCGATGTACGACAAGTCTTCCTTCAGTTCAATTGGTTGAGTTTTCAACTGATGAGATGGATCCACCAAATACTTACGAAGCATCGATACATGAAACACATCATGTAAACGGGATAAATCTGGAGGTAATGATAATCTATATGCCAGGGCCCCAATTCTTTCCAACACCTCATATGGTCCAATGCATCTTGGACTTAGTTTCCCCTTTTTCCCAAATCTCATAACGCCTTTCCACGGTGAAATACGCAGGAATACAAAATCTCCCTTCTAAAATTCCAATAAATACTTCCTCTTATCTGCATAAAATTTCTGCCTTCTTTGTGCTATCTTTATCCATTCCCGAATAATTTTGATCTTTTCAATCGTCACATCTATTAATTCAGGACCCAATATTTTCCTTTCACCCACTTCATCCCAACACAAAGGCGTTCTACATCTCCTCCCATATAAATTTTCATAAGGAGCCATAACAATAGTCGACTGATAACTATTATTATATGAAAATTCCATCAATGGCAAATGATCATCCCAACTACCTTTGAAGTCAAATACACAAGCTCGTAACATGTCTTCTAATATTTGAATCGTCTTTTCTGATTGCCCATCAGTTTAGATGAGACGCAGTGCTGAATTTCAAACTTGTGCCCATGGCATTATGGAGATGAGGCCAAAACTTAGAAGTGAACATTGGATCTCTATCTGATACAATTAACATTGGTGCCCCATGTAAACGGATAATCTCGTCAACGTACATACGTGCATACTTGTCAACAGTGTAGGTGATCTTAACTGGAAGAAAATGAGCTGACTTCATCAATCGATCTACAATCACCCAAATAAAAATCATGCCCCTTTGGTGACCGGGGTAATCCTGTAACAAAGTCCATCGTTATATGCTCCCACTTCCATTTCGGAGTAGGTAACGACTGTAATAATCCTGACGGCTTCTGATGCTTCGCATTTACTTACTAGCATACTAAACATTTAGCTACAAACTCTGTAATCTCACGTTTCATATTGTTCCACCAGTAATACTCTTTCAAATCTCTTTACATTTTGGTACCTCCCGGATGCATAGAGTAAATAGAACTATGTGCCTCTTCTAATATATCTTTCTTTAAGGGTGGATCATTCGATACACAAATCCTGTTTTTATAACACAATGATTCATCATTCTTAATTTCAAATTCACTCTCTTTACCATCCAGGACATCTTGTTTCTTCTTCTCAAGGAATGGATCACTGGTCTGCAAATTTCGTATGCGTTCGGCCAATAAAGGTCTCACTGTGACATATGCTAATAATCCTCTGCTTTTTGAAAACTTCAATTCAATCCCCATCGATGCCAAGTCAAGAATATTTCCAACACGGGCACACCGTATGCAACCAAGAATCATTGATGATTTTTTACTCAAAGCATCTGCTACTACATTGGCCTTTCCAGGATGATGATGAATGGTACAGTCATAGTCTTTAATCAGCTCTATCCAATGCCTCTGTCTCAAATTCAGTTCTCTCTGTGTAAACAAGTATTTCAAACTTTGATGATCTGTAAATATCTCACAAGTTTCTCCATACAAGTAATGTCTCCATAATTTTAAAGCAAAAATAATGGCTGCTAGCTCCAAATCGTGTGTAGGGTAATTTCGTTCATGCGTCTTTAATTATCTGGAAGCATATGCTATTTCCTTCCCATTCTGCATAAGAACACATCCTAAACCTTGAAATAAAGCATCTGTATAGATCACAAAAGACTCATTCCCACATGAAAAGTAAGTATAGGGGCTGAAACTAACTAATTCTTTAATTCTTTAAAACTCCTGTCATATTCTTCATCCCATATAAACTTCACTTCTTTAAGAGTCAACTTTGCCAATGGTAATGCTATCGCTGAAAATCCCTTAATGAATCTGCAATAGTGACCTGCCAATCCTAGGAAACTCCTAATTTCTGTCACATTCTTAGGATTTTCCCATTCAACGATTGCTTCCACCTTATTTGGATCAACATATATCCCATTTCTCAAGACAACGTGCCCTAAAAACACAATTTCATTCAACCAAAACTCACACTTGCTAAATTTAGTAAATAATTTCTTCTCTCTCAAAATTTGCAATATATGTCTAAAATGTTTCTCATATTCCTCCATGCTACGCGAGTAAATCAACACATCGTCTATGAATACAATCACAAATGAATCAATGAAATGGTGGAATACCTAGTTCATCAAATCCATAAAAATTGTTGGAGCACTAGTTAATCCAAATGGCATCACCAAAAACTCATAGTGCCCATATCGACTCCGAAAAGTTGTTTTGGAAATATCACTATCCTTCACTTTCAGTTGGTGGTAACCCGATCTCAAATCAATCTTCGAAAATTCTATGGCCCCTGTAATTGGTCAAACAAGTCATCGATACGAGGTAGAGGGTACTTATTTCTAATGGTCACCTTATTCAACTGTCGATAATCAATACATAATCGCATTGTCCCATCTTTCTTTTTCATAAATAACACTGGTGCTCCCCATGGCGAAACACTAGGCCGAATGAAACCTCTGCTTATCAGATCTTGTAATTGCACTTTTAATTATTTCAACTCCACTAGTTCCATTCTATATGGAGCAAGAGAAATTGGACCAGTACTTGGTATTAATTCAATGGAAAACTCTACTTCCCTATCGGGTGACAATCCTGGAAATTCCTCTGAGAAGACATCAGAAAACTCTCTAACCACTGGTATATATTGAATTTTAACTTTCTCTTTACTAGTATCAACAACATAAGATAAATACCCTGTACAACCTTTACTCAATTACTTTCTGCTCTTAATTCCTGAGATAGGACAATTAGGGACAACATTCCTTTCTACTATAAACTGGAACTCAGGTTCACCATGCAGATAAAACGTAACTTCTTTTCGAAAATAATCAATGTAAGCATGATATGATGATAACCAATCCATCCCCAATATGATATCAAAATCCCGAATGGCTAACGATATCAAATCAACATAGAAATCTCGCTCACTCATTCGTAAGACATAATCTTTATAAACATGCTCAACCAGAATCACACTTTCCATTGGGGTAGAAATATATAAGGCATAATTGAGAAATGAACATGGTCTACCCAAATATGAAACAATATGTAATGCCACAAATGAGTGCATAGATCCAAGATCAATAAGTTCATATAAATCTTTGTTTGTAATAGAAAGTTTACTTTTAACCACTTCAGGTGTAGCATGGGCATCTTGCAATGTCATCGCAAATACTCTTCCTCTTGCCTTCGATCCACTTGCTTGTCCTGTACCTCTTCCCCTAGTGGCACTGCCTGGAGAGGATCCTTTATGAGGCCCCACACTACTGACTAAAACTGTTCTTGCTAACATAGGACAATTCTTTCTCAGATGACCCTTCTGATGGAAGTTAAGACATTCTATATTCTGTAACTTTGGGCAATTTCTCTTTATATGACCCGATGTCCCACAAAAGAAATAAATATTTGGATCTCCTTGTGTTGAAACTCCTGAACCTCTTCCACCACTAGCTTTAACCCTTTGTAATCTACTTCCACCTCTACCCTGTTGGAATTTCTTCCCTCGAAACCTTGAATATTGAGTATCGTTACCCTTTTGATAGTTTGGATCGAATCTACTTCTCTTTACACCTCGTTCTCAATTCCCCCTCGCTTCATTAACGTCCTTTTCTACCATCATGGCTTTGTTCACCAAGGCTGAATAATTAACAGTCTCTAAAACTGACAACCGTGATTTAATGACTAACTTAAGTCCGTCGAGAAATCGACTGCACATATATTCCTCATTCTGTATAAACCTCGAAGCAAACCGAGATAAAGCTATAAGTTTAGCTTCGTATTCTCTAACTGTCATACTCCCCTGATTCAACATGAAATATTCCTTCTCCTTTTATTTTCGTTACATTGGGGGAAAATACTTATCATATAAAGCTTTGACAAAAGCATCCCATGAGATCACATTCTCACCTCCTGGAGTAATCAACAAATGTTTTGTGGCATACCACCAATACTTAGCTTCTTCTTTCAGCATATATGTTTCCAAGATCACTCGTTGATTTTCAGGCATCCTCATTACCCCAAAGATAAGTTCAATCTCTTTAACCCAGACTTCTGCCTCTGCTGGATCAACTGCTCCATCGAACGATGGTGGGTTCATCTTAATAAATTTCTCATGTGAAGTACTCCTTTCTTCCCGATGTATCACCTCCTCATCCCTAGCCAATGCTTGTGTCTCCAGTTGCCTGTTCTATTGTTCTTCCATCTGAGCCAAAAATCTAGCTTCCTACTCTGCCATTAGAGTCATAGCACGTGCCATTTTTTGCATATCTGTCAGTTGTTATGGCTCGGGTTCCACATTTATCTGAATAGGTTGCTCAACCTCCGCTTCTGCTGGAATATTTGAAGCCTCATCTTCGATTCTCACATTTACATTCCCTCGTTCCATTCTCTTATATCTGAAATGAATCAAAGATATAAGAACATGCAGATATACATATCTTTCCTAACATAATCGTTAGTATCAAATAAAATATATTTCTAATATTCAGTACTAAATCTAGACTCTTCTCACTCCAGAACCTCTAAACCCTAGGCTCTGATACCAAAAGCTGACACACCCCAACCCAATTACTTATAATTAAGTCTGAAAGTCAAAGTGAGTCAAACCATAATTAATCTAACCAAACCATAAACACGAGTTTTAATTTCAGAGTCATCATTGTAAATCCATATAACTGAAAGCCTTTTTACAACATCAGAGTAATCATGTCCATAAAAACTTTCCTGAAGGATAAGTTAACTTAATTACATCATTTACATTTACACAAAATCATTGTTTCTCCCATTCCTGGCTAACCCAACCCGACCTCCTAGATTTGGCAGTGACATCCCGTTACCTGAAAAAATGTGAATATAGAAATCGTGAGCAAAGTAGCCCAGTGAATGCATCACTACTATACTACTGCATGAATTTAAATGCGATAAATCATGTCCATATATTTATGTATTAACTTATCCGGCTCATTCATAATGAATGACCAACTTTTCCGAATCATGATTCACATATCCCGTCTAAATAGACAATTCTCCCCCATTCCTGGTCGAGGAGTAACCCCTTTTCATTAATAGACAAATCTCTCCCATTCCGAGTCGAGGAGTAACCTACCATTTTGGTAAACCGAAATGAACAATTTAATATTCATGGAATTATGATCATATTCGTAACAGTATACAAATACATCATTCTAGTGAGTACACTCACCTTGGGTTGTCAACTACGTATTCACGTTTCCTTCGGGAGGAGCTGAACTGGGTTGATTAGACCTTACACCTGTCAATCAAACTAAATCAGTACTGAATCTCAATCATAAGTATCATGCAAATATAATTATGTAACTTTCCATGACTATACAACGACCATAAATTCCACTTAAGTCACATTCCATGAAACACGAGTAAAGACAAAACAATGGTGCACATATTGATAAAGTTATGAACATTCAACCATAGGAAATACCTCATAAGGAATTTATAACCAAAGTCAAGTAAACATGAAATTATACTTCTCAATGTATATACACATGAAACATGTACTCAAAGTACCCTTTGTAAGGATGAAATACAAACGTTCATTCAAGGGGTATCCAGTATGGCCTGAAATTATTGTCCTACATACTTAACCATCCTATATTTCTAAATTGTATAAATTGTATAAATACAGGGGTCCAACCTTATCAATATGAAAACATATATGAATATAATTTCCAGTACAAGTGACGGTGTAATTTTTCAAGCTTCCTAGAGCAAGTTATGACCATTTCTTTACAACACAAGAAATCTTCCCTACAAGCTCCTCTATTGTTCCTTCAACTTCCAAGAATTTTCATAATTTTTATCCAACATAACTTTCCATGATTTTCAACCAATTTTTAGTACATATATTTAATAGTACAAAATTAAATTTTCATAATTGTTTGACTTCATTGGCTATCTCAAAAGCTTGCCTAAACTCAGGGCATATCAAAATGAAGTATACAAACAGAATCTATGTACCAACTTCAAATCATCATAATGGCCTAACCACAAGGACATAAATTCTAATTTTCAGATATGATATGAATATATGAGTCTACTTTCATATCCAATTATAATTGCTCAATTCCAATAAGCACACAAAGAGATATGCAAGTTTGAATACAAAGGGTTTTAATACTAAGGAATTTGACCTATAAACACCACTTATATCACATATGAACCAATAAATATTATCACAAAGGATGATGGAATTTCAGTCAATAATCACGATTTATATACTTTGAAATAAGTATAATACAAGATTGAAACAATACTAACACATAATTTTACCTTGGAAACACCTTAAGAATTTTCTTGGAATTCTTTTCCTAGCTTTTCCTTGTAATCTTTCTTCCTTAACTTCTACTTTCTCTTTCCTTAAGCTTAAATCTCTCAAAACTGAACCTAGGGTTATATTTGATGAAGAAATAAGTTAAAGGGAGAAGTTTAAGTTGGCCAAGGCATGCCTCCTTTCCATCCAATCAAATTAAGCCATTTGGTTTACTAAAAGACAATTTACCACTTAAAGGGAAAGGATAGATTTGCCCCTTAATCATAAATTCAGTATAACTCCTTACTCGGGCATCCATTTGATGCACCGTTTATTGTGTTAAAACCCTAAATCACATGTCTACAAATATCTAGTTTTTACCTCAAGTCAATTGTAATGTGATAAGGGTCAAAACTAGTCCCTAACAATAACATTTCTACCGAAAATAATAAAATTTTGTGTTTGTAAATAATTCGACATTTCATGATTTATGAAAGTAGGATTAGACTAAACATAATCTCTTAAAATTAGATATACTAATTACACATTCTTCATATCACATAAGATAAGTATGATTTAATTATAATTTATCATAATTATATCCGAGTTGTCACAATTATTGTGGACACAAATGGTTGGGTTACGGATTTGGGCCGTGACTATCTTGAGCCGTGACCAAGATGGTCACGGTCTAAAATTGTGACTTTTGTTTATTATTTTTATTTTAAAAACTAAATGGTCACGATCGAAGTCCGTGACCATGTTTTGTGGGCACAAATGGTTGGGTCACGGACTTGGTCTGTGACCATCCTGGGACATGACCAAGGATACCAGTTAGGGACTTGGGTCATGACCACTAAAAATGGTCACGTCCGAAATGGTCACATACCAAATGTCACGACCCCGACCCGAAAATAGTAGGGAACGGGTGTCTTGACATTCCACCAAGGCATCCAATATTCTGGCCTTAAAATTTTTGTTTTAAAATATATGTAGCGTAAGTATAATCACATGGTTATGAATCGTAAAATACTAAAAGTGAAGGAATTACCTCATCAGAGCTTTCTAAAGGGAACTTCATTTGTATTAAAATATCAACGAGTTACAGTTTGACACAAAGAGCTAAACATGCTCTATCTAATTAAACAAACTTCTACTTAAGGTAACAAAAAGATCTTTAAAAGCTAAATCTTTAACATAGTCCTTTTTCGTTCCATCCACGAACTTAATTATTTCCTGAAAAATGGTTATTTATACAACGTCAGCTAAAGGCCGAATGAGATTCAATCTCCAGACATTCCAAGGTTTTTCAGAAAATTGATACCTATTCAATTTAGAACAGAAAGTATATACATAAAGATAGGAATTTCAAGTAATATATATAAAGTAGATGACAATATATATATTCAGAATAAACAGTTCAGAACAGAGAAGATAAAACAATTGAGCATATGTCAGTTATTCAGTTTTAGTGGCCATGTACACTCTAATACCCAGATAGATAGTGTTACCAAACGTTTCCACCCCGTAACATCACAGACAGATAATCATGATTTCTAGAACAACGCCTTGTTTAGGGCACACCAGCGATAAACCAGCTGGGAAGGTACCACCCAAATATTTCCACCCGGTAGTCAAGGCCAACATAGTAAGAGAGTTTCCATAGGCCAAATCAATAATTTTAGAATTCAAATCAGATGTTTATATGGAGAGATATAAACATATAACAAACGACAGAATCATCGGTACCAGATGCATTTTGAGAAGAAAATAATTTCACAAAATCTACATAGTTTGCATAATATAATATAATCAAAATGAGAAAGAAATTGCATAGAGTACTCACCTAAAATGGAGGTCGAAATTATAGATAACGAGTCTTCGATCGCACGTTAATCTAATAAATACGATAAAGGTTTAAGTATATGTTCTAAACAAGGTCCAGTCTACATATTGTATTTTAATACTAACTTGTTTCAAAGGATTACTAAAAACCATTTTCTTAACTTTTAAAACTTATTGATCGTAATTAAAGGATTCAATTCATAGTTCTTCCTAATCAGTCGAATCCCAGTAGAGATGGAGGGTCATAGGGGCACCTCTTAAATACCATCTCCTCTAGACAGAACATTTCCGGATTCATTCCCAGTAGAGATGGAGGGTCATAGGGGCACCACTTAAATACCATCTCGTCTAGACAGAATTTCACCATGCCTGACTTTGGAATTACTTAAACGGGATTCCATAATAACGAGCAATTACTTTTAAAAAATCATTTTTAAAAGCGTATATACAATTTCAAACAAGTTTACCTGAAAATAAAATGAACTTGGATTTCTTCTAAACTTTAAGTTTTGATTAGTGAAGTTTTTAGTGTATTTTACCAGCATAACTACTAAGTAAAGCTATAAAACACAAAATTAAAACTATAAAAATACATTATAACATTTAAATAAAATCATACCTACGAAATGAATTATCTCTTCGAAATTATAGAACTCCTTTTTAAGATATTTTTCATGCTTTCTATCACTCTTTCTTACTATAATTCTCAAGGAATTAGTGTGTGTTTCAAATGAACCCTAAGGCCCTATTTATAGGTTTCCAAAAGTATTACGGTGTTGACACGTGTCTAATGACTAGGCTTTTGGATTGGTGATTCAACACCGAGGTGTCGCGATCCGGAGTGGTCTTGCAGTGTTAATATCACCAAATGATGACAAGTGTTTTAGCTCTCTCTCTACAGATGACATGTGGAAGGTGGAAGTGACCAGCACGTGGTGGAAAGGTGATAAGGGCATAAGGGTCATTTCACACATGAAGGGTATTTTGGTAATTTCAAACTATATATTTTGAATATTTCTTAGAGGTCCTTAAAAATATTTTATTTACAAAATGGGCCATTTTATATTTTTATTTTAGTCCTTAAAGTTTCATAAAATTATATTTTTCACCCCAAAACTTATTATTTGCCTTAAGATATGTCATAAGACTTCAATTTGATCCAATTTACAGTTGATTCTTTGTAATTAAAATGGGGTTTGTTATATTGATAGCCAATAATACCACATATCTAATAATACAACATTTATAAGATAATAAGTAACACAAGAGTGTAAAAACAAACTATATATAAAAGTGGGGTCATTACATCCTACCCTCCTTATAAAAAGTTTGGTCCCTAAACTTTACTTACATTAATTTTGAAAAAGGTATGGATATCGCTCCTTTATCTCATCTTCCCGCTCCCACCTTGCTTCTTCAACAGAATGATTCCGCCATAATACTTTAACTAGTGGAATAACCTTGGTTCGTAATATTTGATCTTTATGGTCCAAAATTTCCACTGGATGCTCAATGTACGACAAATCTTCTCTAACTTGAAGAGGCTCATGACGTAAGATATGTTTTGGATCTGGGATATATTTCTTTATCATTGATACGTGAAACACATTATGTACACTAGAGAGTTCCGGTGGTAAGACTATTTTATACGCAATAGCTCCTATCCTTTCAAGGATTTCAAAAGGTCCTATGTATCTCGGGCTCAACTTCCCTTTCTTCCCAAATTATATTACTCCCTTTGCAGGAGATACTCGCAAGAACACATAATCTCCTCTTTGGAATTCTAACTGTCGGTGTCGATTGTCAACATAACTCTTTTGACGGCTTTGAGCGGTTCGAAGTCGGTCTTGTATTAATTTCACCTTCTCTGTTGTGATCTGAATCAATTCTGGTCCCAATAATTTTCTTTCCCCAACTTCTACCCAACATGTAGGGGAACGACACCTTCTACCATAGAGTTCCGCATACGGATCCATTTGAATACTTGCTTGATAGCTATTATTATATGCGAATTCCACTAACGGTAAATGATCATCCCAATTCCCTTTTAAATCAAGTGCACATGCCCTAAGCATATCCTCTAAGGTTTGAATAGTTCTCTATGATTGTCCATCCGTTTGAGGATGAAAAGCAGTGCTAAAATTCAATTTTGTTCCCATGGCTTCTTGTAGGCTTTTCCAGAAGCGAGACACAAATCTAGGGTCACGGTCAGAAACAATTGAAATTAGGGTTCCATGAAGCCTAATAATTTCCTGCACATACAACTTAGCTAACTTCTCTAAAGAATGAGTAATCTTAATGGCAAGAAAATGAGTAGATTTAGTTAACCTATCAATATTTACACAAATAGAGTCATTACCATTTGAACTCCTCGGTAAACCTGTCACGAAATCCATAGTAATATGTTCCCATTTCCACTCAGGGATAGGTAGGGGTTGCAGTAATCCTGATGGTTTTTGATGTTCTGCCTTTACTTGTTGACAAATCAAGCACTGAGATATAAATTCTGCTATCTCCCTCTTCATGTTATTCCACCAAAATACTTTTCGAAGATCCCTATACATTTTTGTACATCCAGGATGAAATGTGAATCTTGAGTAATGACTTTCCTCCAAAATTTGCCTCTTTAGTTGGGCATCACATGGCGCACACACTCTATTTCCAAACCTCAATATATCATCTCGCATCGCAAGTTCAGTTCTCTTACCCTCGATGACTTCTTCTCTAATCTTCTTTAGTTGTGGGTCATTTACTTGTGCAATTTTGATCCTCTCCATCAACATGGGTTGTACTTGTAAGTGTGCAATTATTCCTCCTTTGCTATATATACGCACATCTATTTCCATACTTCTCAAATCCCTTAACAGTGCTTCCTGGCTTATAATGAGACATGCTAAATTTGGTGTAGACTTCCTACTTAAAGCATCGGCTACTATATTAGCTTTCCTCGGGTGATAGTGAATATTTACATCATAATCCTTCATCAATTCTAAACACCTCCTTTGTCTCATATTCAACTCTTTCTAAGTAAATATATACTTCAAACTCTTATGATCGGTATAAATCTCACAAGTCTCACCATACAAATAGTGCCTCCAAATCTTAAGAGCAAAAATTACAGCTGCTAATTCTAGGTCATGGGTTGGATAATTCTGCTCATGGGTTTTCAACTGTCTAGAGGCGTAAGCTACTACTTTTCCATTTTGCATTAGCACACATCCCAAACCATTTTTAGAATCATCACTATAAATCATAAATCTCCCTGTCCCGGAAGGAATAGTCAAAATTGGGGCAGTTACTAATCGATTCTTAAGTTCTTGAAAACTTTTCTCGGCTTCCTCAGACCATTCATATTGTACCTTCTTTTGTGTTAACCTAGATAGAAGTTTGGCAATGCTAGAAAATCCTTCAACAAATCTTCGGTAATAACCTGCTAATCCAAGGAAACTACGAATCTCACTCACATTAGTTGGTCTGGGCCAATATAGTATAGCCTCAATCTTTTGAGGAACAACTGACACTCCCTCTTTAGATATGACATGTCCTAGAAAATAAACACTAGGCATCCAAAACTCACACTTCTTTAATTTTGAATATAATTTCTCTTTCCTAAGGATTTGTAATACCGTCTCTAAATGCTTTTCGTGTCCTTCAATAATTTTGGAATAAATAAGGATGTCATCAATGAAAACAACCACACACTGATCTAAATATTTTCTAAACACCCTTTTCATCATATCCATAAAAGCGGCTGGTGCATTAGTTAGTCCAAATGGCATTATAAGAAATTCATAGTGACCATATCTAGTACGAAAATCTCATTTTAAAATACCGTCATCCTTAATCTTCAATTGATGATAGCCTGACCTAAGGTCAATCTTAAAGAATACTTGTGCACCTTCTAATTGATCAAACAAGCCATCTATACGAGGTAAGGGGTATTTATTCTTAATGGTTACCTTATTCAGTTCACGATAATCTATACATAGTCTCATTATCCCATCCTTCTTTTTCACAAATAACATTGGAGCACCCCAAGGCGATATACTTGGTCTGATAAAACCCTTATCTAAAAGGTCTTCTAATTGAAGTTTTAACTCTCTTAATTCTAAAGGTGCCATACGATATGGTGGTTTTGAGATTGGTATAGTTCCAAGAATAAGGTTAATGGTAAAATATATTTCTCTATTAGGAGGTAGAATGGGTAAATTATCAGGAAAAACATCCATAAATTTCTTAGCAATAGGAATATCTTTTAATCTAGGCTCTATCATCTCCAAACTAGTAACAGTTGCAAGAAATCCTTGACATCCCTTCTTAAGGAAACTATAGGCTTGCATTGCAGAAATAATACACATCGGAGATATGATGCCAGTTCCTTCAAAACTAAATTTTGGTTGGTGAGGAATTTGGAAAGTAACACTCTTCTCAAAACAGTCTACCTTAGCATGATGTGATGCTAACCAATCCATCCCCAAAATGACTTCAAAATCTGTAATGTCTAAAACTATCAAATCAACAAATAGTTTATGACTATCAATATCTATGGGGCAAGCCTTGTATACTAATTTACCCATCAATAACTCACCCGAAGGAGTAGAAACATGTATGCTATGATTCAAGGGTTCAGGCAATTTAATATATGTATAGATATGAATGAATGGGTAGAACTAGGATCTATCAAAGATTTAAAAAGTTGTACACATATAGAAAGTGTACGTGACACTACCGCATTAGAAGCTTGGGTATCAGAAAGTGGGAAAACTCTACCCTCTTTATCTTGATCCTTCTTTGCACTTGAAGGCTTTATCGGAACCCTTGCTGGGTTTGGGCAGTCTTTTATCTGATGTCCTTTCTGTCCACATCTAAAACAGCTCCTGAATCCTTATTGTTATCCTCCATGCATCTTTCCACATTGCTGACATGTCTGGTTATTATACTATTTGTTATCACTAGATCCCCCAACATTGAATGTGTTCCTAAAGAAATTTGTATTATTCGGGTTCTTTCCTTTTTGTTCCCCAAACTTCCTCTTTCCATCCCTAATTCGATTGTACTCCTCACCATCCCTCGCATCTATTGTAGCCCTAGTCATGACATCAATATATGATGTTAATTTCAGGATGGAAATTGGACTACGAATATTCAACCTTAACCCACGCTCAAACTTCTTCGCTCTTAAAACATCAGTTGCTACAACATGACATGCAAAACGGGATAACTCAGTAAACTTTGCCTCATATTAACTAATCGTCATATTCCCTTGCACCAGACTCATGAAGTCAGCTGCCATTTCGTCTTTCACCGTTTCCGAAAAATATTTCTCATAAAATATTACTAAGAAATCATTCCAACCTATGTAAGTATTCCTTTCCCCGTGTATTCTCTTAGTCATTCTCCACCAATGTTCGGCCTTCCCTTCTAATATAAATGTTGCAAATGACACCCTTTGTTCATCGGTACACTTAAGAACATCGAGTATCTTTTCCATCTGCATCACCCAACTTTCTGCTTCGGTGGGGTTAGGAGCACCTTTAAAAGATGGAGGATTCTACTTCTTGAACTGTTCAATAGTACATCTACTTAGTTCAAGATTCTTTGGTACTCCATTGTTCACCTGCTGCTCCACAATCTTTGCCAGACTTTCAATTGCTTTGTATGCACCTTCCAGTCCTTCTATACTCGAATCACTAGTTCCCATTGATGATCTTCTCTTGGTCATTTTCTACAGTCATGGCCAAACGTAAGATCTACTATACTATATCAATATTGAAAACTAAAAGACCAATTAGAAATAATATAACACATAGGGAGGGTTATAACATAAATTAGATTTTTAATACTATCTCCTAAGGAAGGAAACATAGAATCTATAACATTATAAACCTATGCTCAGTAGTCTACGGGTTCATAACCTATGCTCTGATACCACCTCTGTCACGACCCCGACCCAAAAACACTAGGGAACGGGTGTCTTGACATGCCACCAAGGCATCCAATATTCTGGCCTTAAAATTTTTGTTTTAAAATATATGTAGCGGAAGTATAATCACATGGTTATGAATTGTAAAATACTGAAAGTGAAGGAATTACCTCATCAGAGCTTTCTAAAGGGAACTTCATTTGTATTAAAATACCAACGAGTTACAACTTGACACAAAGAGCTAAACATGCTTTATCTAATTAAAAAAACTTCTACTTAAGGTAACAAAAAGAGCTTTAAAAGCAAAATCTTTAACATAGTCCTTTTCCGTTCCATCCACGAACTTAATTATTTCCTGAAAATGGTTATTTATACAACGTCAGCTAAAGGCCGAATGAGATTCAATCTCTAGACATTCCAGGGTTTTTTAGAAAATTGATACCTATTCAATTTAGAACAGAAAGTATATACATAAAGATAGGAATTTCAAGTAATATATATA
This sequence comes from Sambucus nigra, assembly GCA_949130495.1. NCBI lineage: Eukaryota > Viridiplantae > Streptophyta > Magnoliopsida > Dipsacales > Adoxaceae > Sambucus > Sambucus nigra. The sequence goes on from OX422221.1 coordinate 351,699,401, forward strand.
AAGTAGATGACAATATATATATTCAGAATAAACAGTTCAGAACAGAGCAGATAAAACAATTGAGCATATGTCAATTATTCAGTTTTAGTGGCCATGTACCCAGACAGATAGTGTTACCAAATGTTTCCACCCGGTAACATCACAGACAGATAATCATGATTTCTGGAACAACGCCTTGTTTAGGGCACACCAGCGATAAACCAGCTGGGAAGGTACCACCCAAATATTTCCGCCCGGTAGTCAAGGCCAACATAGTAAGAGAGTTTCCATAGGCCAAATCAATAATTTTAGAATTCAAATTAGATGTTTATGTGGAGAGATATAAACATTTAACAAACGACGAAATCTTTGGTATCATATGCATTTTGAGAATAAAAGAATTTCACAAAATATACATAGTTTGCATAATATAATATAATCAAAATGCGCAAGAAATGGCATAGAGTACTCACCTAAAATAGAGGTCGAAATTATAGATAACGAGTCTTCGATCGCACGTTAATCTAACAAATACGATAAAGGTTTAAGTATATGTTCTAAATAAGATCCAATCTATATATTGTATTTTAATAGTAACTTGTTTCAAAGGATTACTAAAAACCATTTTCTTAACTTTTAAAACTTATTGATCGTAATTAAAGGATTCAATTCATAGTTCTTCCTAATCAGTCGGTTCCCAGTAGAGATGGAGGGTCCCAGGGGCACCGCTTAAATACCATCTCCTCTAGACAGAATATTTTCGGATTCATTTCCAGTAGAGATGGAGGGTCACAGGGGCACCACTTAAATACCATCTCGTCTAGATAGAATTTCACCGGGCCTGACTTTGGAATTACTTAAATGGGATTCCATAATAACGAGCAATTACTTTTAAAAAATCATTTTTAAAAGCGTATATACAATTTAAAACAAGTTTACATGAAAATAAAATCAACTTGGATTTCTTCTAAACTTTAAGTTTTGATTAGTGAAGTCTTTAGTATATTTTACCAGCATAACTACTAAGTAAAGCTATAAAACACAAAATTAAAACTATAAAAATACATTATAACATTTAAATAAAATCATACCTACGAAATGAATTCTCTCTTTGAAATTATAGAACTCCTTCTTAAGATATTTCTCAAGATTTCTATCACTCTTTCTTACTATAATTCTCAAGGAATTGGTGTGAGTTTCAAATGAACCCTAAGGCCCTATTTATAGGTTTCCAAAAGTATTACGGTGTTGACACGTGTCTAATGACTAGGCTTTTTGGATTGGTGATTCAACACCAAGGTGTCACGATCCGGAGTGGTCTTGCAGTGTTAATATCACCAAATGATGACAAGTGTTTTAGCTCTCTCTCTACAGATGACATGTGGAAGGTGGAAGTGACCAACACGTGGTGGAAAGGTGATAAGGGTATAAGGGTCATTTCACACATGAAGGGTATTTTGGTAATTTCACACTATATATTTTGAATATTTCTTAGAGGTCCTTGAAAATATTTTATTTACAAACTGGCTCATTTTATATTTTTATTTTAGTCCTTAAAGTTTCATAAAATTATATTTTCTACTCCAAAACTTATTATTTGCCTTAAGATATGTCATAAGACTTCGATTTGATCCAATTTATAGTTGATTCTTCGTAATTAAAATGGGGTTTGTTATATTGATAGCCAATAATACCACATATCTAACAATACAACATTTATAAGATAATAAGTAACACAAGAGTGTAAAAACAAACTCTATATAAAAGTGGGATCATTACACCAAATCCGTGACCCACCCTCAATGGTCACGACCCAAGTCCGTGACACATCCTTTTATGATGGTTCTTACAATCACACCCGAGATCATTATTCGGGTTATGGAGGTATATGCAGGAGATCATATTTTCTAGGATAAGGTTAAGAAGTTATTAGCCAAAGAAGCAAAGCATTACTCGATTGGTTCAGCTGGCGGATTGAGATTTCAGGCAGGTTGGCTGTTCTATACGATGAGGAGTTGAGAGGAGCGTTATGACTTAGGCTTACGGGTCACGTTTCACGGTACATCCCGGTGAGGATAAGATGTACCAGGACATGAGGCGCCAGTATTAGTAGGAGGGAATAAAGGACATAACAATTTTTGTGTCCAAGTGTGCCACGTGCCAGTTGATGAAGGTGGACCATCAGCATCCCCCAGGTGTTCTAAAGCCTCTTGAGATCCCGACGTGGAAATCTGAGTGAATTTCCATGGATTTTATGATAGGACTACCTACGTCTCAGCGGGGCACGATTCTATTTGTGTGATTGTTGATCGATTGACAAAGGTGGCTCATTTTTTATCGGCCCGAACAGGCTACATGTCAGAGTAGTATGCTAGGCTTTTCTTTGAAGAGATCGTGAAATTTCATGGGGTACTGCTCAATATTGTATAGGGATAAGATGTTTGTGCCCCACTTTTGGAGGAGTTTTCAGTATGCCTCGGGGGAAGAGTTAAGGTTGAATACCTCTTAACCACCCACAGAATGATGGTCAGACGAAGAGGGTAAATTTAATGCTGTACTTACCTTTGGCGGAGTTTGCATATAACAACAACTATCATCTTACTATTAGGATGACAAATTTTGAGGCATTATATGGTAGACCTTACTGTTCACCCTCATGTTGGTTGGATGTGGAGAAGAATAAACTTATCAGACCAGAGTTCATTCAGGACACCCCAAAGAAGGTGGATATGACTCGGGCGAGGATTCAAATTGCCCATGATAGGTAGAAGAGTTATGCAAATGCGAGACAAAGACACTTAGATTTTGAGGTCAGGGATCAGGTGATGATTAAGATGTCTCCCATAAAGGTAGTGACGAGATTTGAGAAGAAGGGAAAATTGTCTCCTCGGTATGTGGGACATTCCCTATTATTGAAAGGATTGGACCCGTGGCGTATCTATTGGGATTACCTGATCACTTGTAAAGGATGCACGATGTCTTTCATATTTCTATATTGTGAAGGTTTATGAGGGATGAGGTTTCTTACCAACATATAAATGTTAATGAAATAGAGCTCTAGCCTGACGCGACTTATGAGGAGAGACCCGTAGCTGTTATAGATCGGAGGGACTATAGAGTCCGTTCTAAGGTGGTTCCCTTAGTATTCTTATAGTGTCGACACGACAATCAGGATGAGTCGACGTGGGAGAAGGAGGACGACATGTGAGAGAAATATCCAAAACTTTTCTAGTCAGGTTCGTTTCGAATTCCAAGCATTGGATTCTGTTATTAGGGGGAGAATGTAATGCCCCGTATTTTTATAATAAAATAAAATCGATAGTAATTAAATTATGTCGGTAGAATTTCATTTAATAAGTCTTGAATAAATTGATTAGTTGTAATTTCATGTTATGTAGATTTATCTTTGTATGTTAAAATTTCTCGTAAAAAATAATTGCATGCTTATTAAATAATAGAGATGTGGTGTTCAATCAAATTGGAAAAATGTGTATGTTAGGTAGAAATAGTTTGGACACATTCCATGATGATTTGGGGACTCATTTAGGTGTTTTAGAGATCTAAAATTAGGCCTAGAATATAGGTATACCATTTTGGGAGTCGCTAGGCCAATCTAGTTATGGGTTGGGGTTTATTTGGGGACCCAAATATAGAGGTTATGGGGTAACTCATGATTAAGACCCATTGGTCCCAAGTGATAAAGATATGTATTACATAAGGAGAAGTTACCAAGGTTAATTACAGGGTTATTACATAAAGATATGTATTACTTCTCCTTATGGATATGGGGCATTGGGGGGGTGGGGGTGGGGTAATTACAGGGTTAATTACCTATACATATTAAGTGATAAAGATATGTATTTATTTATCTATATGGGCATACCTATGTTCGTGGACGGTCCTATCTGATGGGGCTACATGCATTTTGGGACCGTAGCATATGTTGGCATAGGTGGATTAGGCGGTTTGTAGGTCATTACTTTAGGTATTACATAGAAACACCACTTATGAGAGGCAAGTGTAGATGCCTAGATCCATTGGCACCGTTTGGTGTGGATTGTGCAATTGAGTACTGCGTAGGGACCACCCCACTTGTATGTGTTTTGTGATGTCCATTTGGACGAGGGACTCCTCCGAACTTACCAATAAGCACGGACGAGACATTAAGGGTAGATGCATTTGTGTGTCGTATATATGTAAGGACATATATATAAATAATCATATAAATTAGTTGAGAATAATTTCTTAGTTTCACGAAGTAGATAATCAATTATGAACCCAATACTACAAAAAATTCATAATAAATGTTATGTTACTTTTATAGGTAGTATAGCAGGGGTACTCTTGGGAATTAAAAGTATATGTGTAGATGGTTAGCCTCAGGACATGATTTATGTTAGAAGCATCGATTATTAATTATTGTTAAAATTCTTAGACTTTAAGATTTGGGAGTTAGGATGGTATACATATAATGTTACACTTGGATGATGGTTAAGGTAGTTATTGCATGAGAGTGTCGATGGGTGGTACATAGCTTGAATTAACTATATTATTGCATTTTAATTTTAGTAAGTTAATTCTTGTAACTCTAGTGTGCTGACCCAAATTTTAAAATGTTTTCTCCCCCATGTTTGCTTAGAGAGGGATAGCAGGACTGACATGTTATCAAACTTGCAATCATACATTGCATACTTGAGATCAGCTTCTTGATTCTAATCTAGGTTGCTATTTCTTTTCTGTCGTTTATTTTGGATATTGTATGGGCATAAGCCGAGAGTTTGTTATTTAATCATTGGAGATGGTCATATTCATGTTTGGAATTATTTTATCTGGATGTTGATGTTGAATGTACTATTCATCATCTTTTTTTAATTAAATTAGTTTTATCGTGCATTTGAGTTTAAATTATAAATATTTTATTCTGGTTTGATGCTAAGAATGATATAAATTGATAGACAAGACCCATCTTCGGTGTATTATGTCTGGCCAACCTTTAGTAGGAAAATGGGGATTGTTACAGCCTTATAATAAAATGAGTTCAAAGAAATATGAATTTTTAAAAAAAATATTTCACTAGCTTGCAGATTAACTGCAGATTCAAAGTACATATCAACTGTATCCTTTGTTCATTGTAAGACTTCCACAATTATTTTGGTTTTAGAATTGAACTCCGTAGCATAAGGGTCATATAACAACAAAGGCCTAAAACTTTATCGTTTCACTGCCCAACAACCAAATGTTGTTGAAGTCTTAAAACTTCAAATAGTTCTCCATGTTCCTACGATCATCAATCTAATATAAAAATAATATTGTAAAAATGAAAATATAATATTATAAAAATAATCTCAAAATCAAATACAGAAGTTTAAACCTTGAAAAATATCATAAACGTTTGCCCCATGTTGTTATTGTATAGAACCCATAACAATATCAACATGGAGCACTCCACAGTATAAAAATATAGTTTTTTTACTTTAATACATTACTAATTCTCAAGTTTAGACTTTAGTACAGTTTTCGTCCCTAAATGTTAAAATTTCATCACTAAAAGTGATTCTTGTTGACATTTAGCAATAGAAAATGCCATTTTAGCAACGAAAAATGCACTAAAGTCTAATGAACTAATAAAGTAGTATTAAATTCAAAAATTAAGGATTAGTAATGTATTAAAGTCACAAAACCCAAAAATCTATGTAGGACCATTACATTTAGGCTTACATATATGTCTATTTTTTTCTTTTCAAAAAATATTCCCAAAAATTTACATAGAAGAAGAAAATCAAACAACTCAACGACTTTTGTAAGGACAAAAATTTCCAATTGAGTCATTTATAGTTTTGGCTCAATTACGGACAAAAACGTTTGAGTCATAGGATATAGTTATTGATCATCCTTCAAGCCTATGACATACTAAAGTTGAAGATGTAGTGGCCAAGTTCATAAAGCTTCATCAAATGCCGTGTTTGTAGTGCCTCGTTTCTACGTCATCAAAAATGTTCCGTTTACTCCTAAGGTATGAATGCATTTTAATATATATATAGGAGCTTGGAACATTTTATATTGGGTGTAGTTTATTTAAAACTGTAGTTTATTTAAAACTGTAGTTTATTTAAAACTGTTGTTTATTTTTAGAAAGATTTTATTAAAACTTTAAATTAAAGTATATAAAGTTTCTAGGCTAAAACTAAAATTTTCAACTTTCTGGAAGTTCGTTCGAAATGTCGTTCGAACGAGTTTGTCGTTCAAACAATATGTCGTTCGAACGAGTTTGCCAAAGAGTTACCCCAAAGGCCACTAGAATGTCTTTCGAAGTGTCGTTCGAACGAACATGATGTTCGAACGAGATTTCCAACGAGATTTCTAATGAGGTCACACTGGAACTTCGTTAGAAGACTCGTTCAAATGAGACTTCATTCGAATAAAAATGTCGTTCGAACGAGTTTTGGCGGGAATAGTTATTTGGCAGTTTTGAGCAGTTTTTTCCCTCATTCCCACTACTTTTTCCACTAACTCTTTTCGTGAATATCTAATTGCAGGAACCAAGTTTTTTAACTTAACTTTTTCATATCCTAGAACCTCTAAGAGAGAGTTTGAGAGCATAATTCCAAAAGGAAAAAGTTCATTGTCTAAGTGTTGTTGTGTTTCAAGAAAAATCTTTTAAACACTTGTTTTACACCCAAAGTTAGTTTATCCAAGTTCTTTTATATATATATATATATATATATATATATATATATATATATATATATATATATATATATATATACATTACTTGTTGAAGAAGAGATTGTTTGGGTTTGCTTCTAAATCTCACAAAGAAGAAGAAGTTTGCGTTGATTTACCCACTTGGATAAAGGCTCCTAGTTTGGGTGACGGTGACCATATAAAGTCCGATCGGTGGATTCCGAGACCCCGGTGGAGCTCTGTGGTTTTTCGCTAGGAGGAGGTGTATACAAGAAGGAGCGTCGGGGCTTGAGAGGGATCGAGTCGAGTGTTGTAAGTCTACTATCTTATATATGTAAAACCATACTTAGTGGATTTGAGGCTAGGGTCGTCCGAGATTTTTTTCCCATTGTGGGTTTTTCCTCTTACATCGTTGTATAGTGATTCATTGTTTAATTTTATCTTGCTATATCACCTAGAGCGTATATTTAGGTAAAAAGATAAAATTTGGTTTAATCACTACTTATGTTTAATTTGGTGCTACATTAATATTGGGTAATGTTTATGTTAATTTAATTCAAGTCATTTAATTTAATTTGGTAAAATTTGGTTTGGCCTAATTTGGAAATATTGAAAATATGACTTAGGCAAATTTCTATGACTTGGGGTAAATTAATTAGTTTAAGTGAAATTTAAATTTGTTTGGATTTAATCATATTTTGCTTTGTTTTTTTTTTAATTTGAAAGGAAATTAAAATTTGTTGTTTAATTGAACCATCTCACGCTTCCGCATCTAAAAAGGAAATAACTACTTTTTGTGAAGTAAAGTAAAAGAATTTTAAAACTGGGGGCCTATCAAGTTCCAACAACTTTTAATAATAAATACTAATCATAAGCAGTGGCGGATCCCAAACTTTTGAGAAGTGGTGCGAAAATTCTTTAACTGTAGCCGGTGGTTCGGAGGCGGGAGGTCCCGAGACGATTTTTAGGGTTATATTTAGTTTTTAGCAATTTTTTAGCCCTTCTAATTTCAGGAATTAAATGACATTAATTATATCAGTAATTACATTCGGCAAAATATTCACCAATTTTTCAATAAATAAATATTTCAGTCAATATTAAGTAACAAGCAATAAAACAGAAAACAAGAGTATTATTTTTTAGAGTTAAAAAATTAATCAAATTAAATTTTTAGCTATATATATTAATTGAGAAACTAAAAATAGCAAAGGGTAAACAATATACTCACCATTAAGAAAGACTCAATAATTAACAATAAATATTACAACAATAATAGCATTATGTTTCAACAAATAAAATTAATAAATTTTTAATAGCAATAGTAATATTTAAATTTTAGTTACAGGACTAGATACAAGAAATAAGTCAATTTGCTGATTCGATAGGAATACTCAATTGAATTAGACTAGATCCATACAATAAAAGAAGAAAAATAAAGAAGAGCAAACTTACTAGCAACAACAAGAAGAAGTGTGACTGGGGAAGGAGAAAACTAAAGACAACGAGAAAGAAAGCGACCGTCCGATGGTGAAAGAGAGGGAGGAAGGCAGTGGGGCTCCTGCTGGTGCCGAGAGAAGGAGAGAGAGAAAGGGTCTAGATTTTAATTTGGGTGAAATGTAATGAAATAGAAGAATAAGGAGAGTTGACCGTGTATTGTTTTGGGTTTTAATTTCATAAATTACATTTCCCGCCCCCATAGTTTGGAAATATTTTATTTTATTGCTTTATATTTCAGAAACTTACATATAGGTCCTTTTTTTACCGTATATACAAAAAAATCTTGAAAAGTTCGTTGCTGTGGGCGCCCCCCATTCATGATAAGGTAGGTCCTCCCTGATCATAAGTGATGCTCGCAAATAGTAATAATAATAACAAACATAGATGAATTTGATAAGTTTCCTTTAGCGATAAAATAAAATTACCCCATAAGCCCCTCCTCCAAAACTACTCCGAATCGCAACAAAGTGATAATCTCAAACTCCTCTACAATTAATAAATTGTTAGGAATACTAGACGCCAAATCATTTCAATTTATATCTTAAAAAACAATTTTTTGGATCAAAGAGAGCAGCTAAATCCCATGGAAATAAAAATGTATGATCTTATAATCATTAGAAAATGGAACTTATCATATACATGCAAATCAATCAGTAAACTTGAATTGAATGTCTTTCCCATCATAATGAAGCAATAATTGACATAAATTGAAAACTCAAGAGAGTGATCAACATAAAAGAGTGGCAAAGGTCTCAACACACAAAAAATCTAAGTTATATAACATAAGTTTTATAAACTTATAACTTGAGTATCACCACTTTCTCAATAATAACGCGAGGACACATAAAAAATTATCTCACAATTTACATATGATATCTAAAAAGAGTCTAAATTAAATAAAATATTGAGTGGAAAGGTACATCTAACGAACTAAGCCTCAAGCCACCTTGGTTGCCCATGGTTATTCTAAACAAAACATAAGAATTGACATAAATCAGTCAAAAATTAAATTAAAAAAATATATTATATTTAAAATTCTAACACATGTAGATGAGATACTATATTTCCACGAACTTTTTTCCACACAAACTCTCTTTGAGCTAATTTTTTGGATAAGCTGACGCAACTCTTGTTCGATGTCTGTATGTGGTAAGTCAATGTTACTTGGATCGTGGTTCTCTCGGGTATGGGGTACGGTGCCTTAGCATGTACGTAGTTCGATGGAGGTAGGTTTAGTTAGAACTCTTTTTTGAAACGCAATTCATTTTGAATATGATATACAGACCGCTACAACATTTTGTGCCTTTATATGTCCATAGATACATGTTTAGAACTAGTATTAATTTATTATATAGATGATTCTTTGAATGAAATGCAATAACAACTATTACAATCAATAAAATCATTACACGTTAATATGAAAAACTCAAAGTTAATAATTGTTTAAGTTTTGCAATCATTCAATACTGAAGTTGTGTACCAACAATAATAAATAAAATTGAAATAAAAAACTAGACAATCATAATAATTTTTCAATGTTTTTCCCCTTTGAATTATTCCTTCCTTCTTATTTACTAAAGCTTGAAATTTGAGTTTGTTGTAGGCCAGCACGACAAAGAGGTGGTGCACTAGAACTACATGTAGCTGATGCAATTACTCCTCTTAACATATGCAGGGATGGTGTTTCAGCATCTTCTCTTATAGCTTCCATATCAACATAGTCACCCTCAAGGAACTTCCAATGCAAAACCTCTAACCAGACAATATAATCATTTATATGTGTGTTCTGGATCAATATCCCACTTTTTATATGGCCCATCCTCGTAACTCACAGTGAAGCATGGGTGGAGATGAATATTTGGATGGATCAATGATTAGGCATAAATTCTTCCTAATTTATCCCTTGATTTAGTTACTTTTAGCACCTCGAACAACGTAATTGAGTTGGATTTATCTCATAACTGTGATACTGACTGATCCTAATGAGTACACCGACTTTCTGGTATTTTGTAGTGATTTTGCAGGTATTTGATGTCAAGAAATGAAAGAAGGAAATCGGTAGAATCAAGAAAGAAAGAAGGAAAGGTCTCAAGGGCAAAAGCATAATTTCTACACGGAATTCGGATGAGGTACCTAAAGAGAAGTTGAAGCACGAGCACAAAGGAAGAAACGACACCTCAATCGGAATCCTGAAACAAAAGTTATGAGCAGTCAAAGAGGAACACAAAAGTCAAATATTCGGACCGGTCCGCCCCTACCCCGGACCGGTCCGCCTTGACAAACTCCAGAAGACCCCGGATCGCATGCAAACCGAAGGAGGAAAAAATAAAAAGAACCTGTCCGCCCGAAAATAAAAAGAATCGATCCGCCTTGGGGGCAGACCGGTCCGCCTAAGACCCGGATCGGTCCGGTCTTCGAGATTTGAAAATCTTTTCTCTTCCTAAAAAGACTCCTAGTGCAGCTGACTTTCGATATTGTTGTAGGGTATAAAAGACCCGATTGAGTATTGTTATGTACACGGAGAATTAGTAGGTTTTTCCTCTTCTTTTCCAGAAACCCTAGCTTAGTTAATATTTTGAGATTTATTTCAAGGATTGAAGATTTTATTCAGGGATTTCTGTGAGTATATGTTTCTTTCATTGTTTCACTTATTGCTTGGATAATATTAGTGAGTAATTTTTAGTTCTAATTCTTTTCTGCATCTAATCATTATTTTCCTTAGAGTAATTATGAGTTCCTGCACATTAATCCTTGTTTCTATGCTTTTCAACATGTTAGGCTAGATTTCCTAAGGCCGGGATGCATGAACCCATCCTGATGTGTTAGTGCGTGTGTATAAAATTAAACCACTAAATTTAATGATTGACCTTGATCGTATTGCGTAGTTGCACAACGATTGTAGATCTTTATATCTCGTTTGCCTCTGGGTACTCGTGATGATTTAGAGTGCAATTCGAATGCTACTATCGTGATACTGATTTACTCATCCTCAGATTAAGTATGACGTGGTCTTGAACCTCGTATACGTAATGCTTGGGAGTACTATATTCCGGGTCAAATCAATCAGATAAATTTAAGATTAGTATTATATCCGCACTACACTAGGGTTGGGGGATTGTCTTCCCGTCCTATTTTTCTCATCATTTAAATAAAAAGTTTCGGACTATTTTTCACTCATAAGTTATGTAGATTAGTATAGTTGCATCTTTTTATAATTTCATATTTGCATTTAGTTATAATCATTACCAAAATAAAATCATTTTCCCTTTATTTTTAGAGTCAAAGTTAGGATTCCTCCGTTTTTTCCCGTCGTCACAACTTCGTTGTCCTTTTTCCCTGAGGATCGATACCCGACTTGTCGGATTATTACTTGAGCGACAGGCTTGCACTTGAGCCTAGAGTGAACGCATTTCTGAGACACATTTTCAGTCGCGTCAATGAACACTAATTTGTCAGGCCTGCCAAAATTTAATCTATTCCTCTTGACACTATGAATGAATGAATATGTGCTTCAATTCCTTTTGGCTAACGAATTAGTTATTGGTTGAGCCAAAACATTTTTTTACATTAAATAATAATAATAATAATAAAAAATTAGATTTATATCATTATAGTAATGTAATGTGTTGAAATTGATGAGCTTGAATGAAATAAAATAATAAAATAAAAAAATTATGAGGATACTAAAAAAATAGCTGGTACCTTTTTAGTGATCCCTGCTAAATCGAGGGTTTCTGAAATATAAATTGACCACCAATCTATTGGATCCATGGTAACAACATCACTTTAAGAAGCCAATTGAGCAAAAAGACCTATTTTCTCAAATGAAAAGTTGCAAAATTATCCCATAATGTTTTTTCTTCAAGCGCGTCGTCTGTTTTCTTATTGAATGCTTCAATCACCCCTGCCATCACTTCTTTGCCTTGATTTGGTGCTTTCCTTCCCATTCCTCCGGGTGATTTCTTTGTAAGGCAGTCAATATTATAAAACCACGGTGTCAGTGTAAACCCAAGAAAATGCATTGAGATATTTATTTTTTCACACCTCTCCAGTACAATTGTTCAATAATGGGATATTTGTCATGCTTCTCACTTTTCATCACATATTTAATTTTACCAAGCATATTATCTATCCTTTCATAAATTGCACCCATCTTTTGTCCCTCCCCATCACAAAATTCAATTAAAAAATATATTGGCCTTATGATTTTTATTATGTCATCCACATCATCCCAAAGCTCTTCACCTGTAGTAGTATTAACAATCAAATTCTCCAATGTCTTGGTATATTCATCTCCACTTTTCACCAAATCTTTTCATTTATTAAGGACAACACAAGTTTTAAGAGCTTCCCGACAATCAACAAGTCTCTTCAACAAAAGTAGCTAAAATATGCTGGTGGTTCACAAAATACTGAACAATTGATTTCAACGTGTGAACAACACAAGGCGACAAAAATAAGTTTGTGTACCTTTTCGACTTCTTTAGTAGCAACTTTAGAATTTTTCGCATTATTTGAAACAACTTAAAGCACATTTGACGGTCCCACTTCTTCAATTGCCTTTAACGAATAGTCTACTATTACCAGGCCTATTTTCTCCACCCCTAAAAAATCATTCGCATACCAAAACATAGCCCCACGACTGTTTACAACAATAATGTTGATCAAAGGTTGATGCTTGACATTACTCCAACCATCTGATACAGTAGACACACCATGAATATACCATATATCTTTAATTAGTGCTAAATCTTTTTCAACATTTCTTTGCATCCAATAATGTTGTCATTGCTTTCTAATAAGAAGGGTCCTTGTAACCCTTAGGGCCTTTATTAATTGATGAAACAATCTCATGAAATTGAGGATTTCTTGAAATGTTAAAATAAATTCCATTAGCACATAAACTCTTTATTACTTTCATATCAACCATATCTCTATCCGTTATCTTAAAAGAATCATCTACTGGTCCTCCTGACAGTGAAGGAACATGAAGCTGTGCGAGCGTAGAATTTTTTAATGACAAAAAACTCCTTTTTCTGCTTCAGTGACTTTTTGCCGCAATTTTTTTACTAGGATCGATTTTTCATTAATATTTGACAACGTCTAATATTAAAATATTTTCCGCAGTGGTGAACCAAAAAAATGACAATGCATTCTTGTATAAGAACATTTGAAATTACCTTGACAGTGAGTACAATTCCAATTCTTTGCTCCTCCTGGATTGTTTCCTTTAGCTGCACCTTCAATAATGACTTCATTGTACAAAGGTTTTGATATTAATTTTGAATAAATGATCCTCCTCTAATTGTTATTGTGTTACTTCTTTATTATATTCATCTTGAGACGAGTCATCTAAATTCTCAAAATTCAGGTATGGTTGCAAATTATCATCCTCTTCTTGCCTTAGTCTTTTTCCAAAAACCATTGTGCCTGATAATTTTTTTAGTTGATTTGAAATAAAGGAGAAAGTGATTGGAAAAAAATGGACTCTTTATATTTGGTTTGGTACACTGAAGAGTCTTAAAGTTGGACTCTTTATTTTTTAAAAGACTCCCTATATTTCTAAAAACTTTTCATTTTTTTAAAATTGGGACCTTTACTATTATTAAAAAAACTTATGCTAATGCTTTTTTATAAAAATGGTACCCACTGCTTTGTTAAATGGCGCTAAGAATTTATCATGTTGGACTCTTAGTTTCATAAAAAAAACCTCTTCAGTTTCTTAAAAACTCACATTGCCCATGACTCAAAGCCTTCTCCCCCTTATTTATTTTGATTTAGTCAAAACAGAGAATAAAATATAACCAAAACCCTTCTCCACCTTCGTCATTATTGAAAAAACACTTATTTCTCTCTCAGGTGATAACTCACGGTGCTGACCCAAAGAAAAACCAACAATGGCGACTAGGGTCAACTTCGACTGTCAAGTCTTACGGTCTCAATCTTCTCTATCAATAACAGTTATGTATTTTGCATTTATGGTTTGGTTCGTTATTTTTAACGTTCCAGACCGCGAACCGACCCTTCTTTGGTTCGGTTTGTTCCGATTCGAGGTTCGTATGGGGTCCTAGTGATCTAGGTAACTCTATGATAAATAGTAATTCTAAGCCGACGTGTGATGGAATCATCATATTTTGTAACTCGCTAATATGTAAAAAATTCACTAGTTAGTGTTTTAAATGTAAATTAATGAACCCTTAACACTAACTAATCAAGGTTTAACAAATTAAAAAGTTAAAAGAAAATGAGTCGGCCTATAATTTCTCTACAATATATATCAACAAATAAAACCCCTTACATTAAGTGTTTCAGTTTTATGTGTACCTTGTAGGGTTTGGTTTGGGTTAGTTTGATTGGTAAATGAAGGATACTAATACAAAACAAACTTTGAAAGCATCAAAATAAAATTATCAATTTTATCAACCGATACACCAACCTATAAACCAAAACTAAACCGCGAGGTACATCGATAAAATCGATTTTTTGCAGTAAAATCGATTTTCCTGAAAATAAAATACGATAAATTTTGATAAATTTCTCTTTATGGTAATTTTGGCTGTACTCGGTACATAATGGTAACAAGAGGAAACAACAAACAGAAAAACTAGAGGAAAAAACAGAAAATAAAAAAATGATAAAAAGCGTTGCATGGTTGAATCTTCATGTTAGCAAACTCAATAATAATACTTATAAAAAATAAAAAAAGAAATTTAGATTTTTTATATTTATGAAGCAAATGAAAAAAAAAATATAATTTAATTTGGGGCATCAGAACTAATGGTGATACACTACCCACCTCTCATTAATGTAAATAAAATTATCTTTGTCAAATTAAAAATCATACATAATTTTTAGAGGAACATAAAATCTGACCTATAATTTAGTATTACCTCTATTCATTGAAGCCTAAATTATAAATTGGTCTCCCTAACAAAATTGATGTTATCTGGTGAGGAGAAGTCCAAAAAATTGGCATAAGTTGTCAAATGTCACACGTGAGTTTGTTTAGAATTTTTTACATTCTTTCGAAGAATAAACAGTCACCAACCCTTCCCTTTCACTCATAACGTTAATGGGGGGAGGAAGAAATAGAGCGAGGCATATGAACTTTTTCAGTGCTCAAGACAGTAATACACTTTAGGAACTTTTGTTTGGGCGTTAAAGAATGAATATATTTATATTAACATTGCAAATTCATGTGAACCTCTGCAATAATAAATTTGAGAGAGAAAGAGAAAGAAAGAAAACTTACTCTGAGTCGCC
The DNA here is from genome assembly GCA_949130495.1 of Sambucus nigra. NCBI lineage: Eukaryota > Viridiplantae > Streptophyta > Magnoliopsida > Dipsacales > Adoxaceae > Sambucus > Sambucus nigra. Next base: position 351,714,824 of record OX422221.1, read on the forward strand.
GGAGTCGACAACAGAAAGAAAGCGGTGGTAGATGAGAGGAGTGAGCTGAGAGAAGATGTGACAACCCGCCTACTAAAATAATAGGTGGCCAGCCCAATACTCTAATAATCACAGGAATCATAGATGGTCCATTCTCAGCATCACTGTCGATTAAAATAATAGTATGAGATAACCACCAATCAATTTAGAAAACGGACTGTCAAAAAAAACAATTTGCAAGTAAAAGAAAAACACTTCGACAATCCCATTTGTAAAAATGGTGGATATAAAAAATCAACCAATAAAGAATGACAGTATATAAATAATCACCGAATAAGTTGTCGGTGACCAGACCAATACAATTAATTACACCGAGTATTACAATTTAATATCACAGTAATAATAAATAAATGCAGTACTTTGGGCAACACGCCCAAAAAATAAACTAAACATAATTAGAGTACAAAGAAAAGAAGCGTCTACATCAAATACCCTATAACATCCGCGATATGCCATAGATCCATGACAACTGGAATGGAAAGCCAATATGGGTGTCCTCGCGGTAGAGCACCTGAACGGACAAAGAGTTGCATGCACAACAAATAAATATATATGGGTCAGGGCCCGGTTTGATATGATTACCATGTGACTAAAATGCATGACAGTTAAGTGCATAGTTCTCTCGCAGTATAAGTATAAAGGTTCTCACCTCTCATTCTAAAAGCACAACCTAGCGCAATATAAATGATGATCTAGTTAACCCAAGTACTAAGGGCTAATTTCTCCCCATTCTCAACACTATGTCGTATTCGTGCGTGGGGTGTCTTGCAAAGCGAAATCCAAACAAGGAACCCCACCGATACACTACTACTTAGGCAAGGTTGATCGTCGAGATCCATTAGACCCTCAGCACGAAATTAATATATATAATCTATATGGGAGGTCACAACTACAACTACTCAAAGAAGCATAAATAATTTAAATCCATTCACCATCTAAAGGCATAATTCCTACTTCTTTTTAAGGAATATGTATAAATGGTAAAACATTTTATCAAATGTTTCCCAAGTCAACCTCAATTTAAAACCTTCTTTACCGATTTTATTTCCTTTCTTCCATCTAGGAAAAATACATATTTTAAAAGCAAGTTTTATTAACATAAAAATGCTTTTCTTTCATTTCATATCATATTTACCCATTTTCCTTCTTCCATCCGGAAAATGTATTTAAAATCCCTTTTTATTATCATAAAAATGCTTTTTCAAACCATATGCTTCCATTTCCCTTCTTCCATCCGGGAAACGTATCCGAAGCCAATTCATTTAACCCATTTCCCTTCTTCCATCCAGGAAATGTAAATAAAGCCATTATATTATCATAAATTCTTTAACAAATCTAAGACCGTCCCTCCGAGTTTCCCTACTGGACGCGCCCGTAACTGTCTATCATCTTCCAGGGCCCATCAAACAAGACAACCTGGGAACCTAACAAACATTAAAAAGTGGCCATATGCCTGCTGGAAAGTCAAGACCACACCCAGAATCTCCTAACCAGCGCAGTATAATAATCGCCCATATGGCCAAGGACTATATCCACCATGCATTCATTAGCCAAGGGGCATCACCAAACGCAACACAACTTCCCTTATGATAGCGATTTAGGGAGGTCACTTTTTCCATTTTGAAATCATCAAGTTTTACATTCTCAAAAACCATTTGTACTTATTCATTTTAGTACCATATTTTATCATATGTCTTTCTAATTCTTAGTGTCATATTTTATTAATGACCTAAGACCCGAAGCGCTAATATCCTCAAACTAGCCTCCAAAAGTTCATATAATTTCATAAACCATTAAAATGAGTCTCCCTCAATAATAGACTCCCAAAAGTCTCCATATTCTCATTTTTATCTCTAATTTACCTTTAGGTTAACTTCCTATTTCATACGGATATTAACCTACACAACTAGCCCTTGGGTTAAACCCAAATGGCCCCACTTTAACCTAGGACAATGTCTACCCACAACAACCCTCTAGGAACTCTCATTACTTCCCAAAGGAAGGGTCCTAAACCTCGGACCTACAAGAAAAAGAGGTAAAAATGAAACTAGGAAAAATCTCACAAAAATAGGGCAACCGAATCGATTCGCCCTAGGGCCGAATCGATTTGCCCTGGTTGCGAATCGATTCTCCTAAAAGCCGAATCGATTCGATGAGTAAAACTTGACTTCCTGCAAAAGCCGAATCGATTCGGCCCCAACTTGAATCGATTTGGTTTGCCCAGACCTGTATCCTTCCCCTTATCCGAATCGATTCGCCCCTAGGGCCGAATCGATTCGGTCCTGCAGAAAACCCAAGTTGGGGCTACGGGTTGTATAAACCCTAAAATCGCAAAAATCCCAAATCTTTGATTTCTCCCAACATCAACAACAACAATTAATACCAAATGATTCTTGGACAATCATTAACAAGTTTATTGTCCTCAAATCAAATTTAAAGCTAAGATTTAAGGGTTTAATCACTATAATCAACAAAACCCATTCAGGGTTTAAATCACCAAAACCTAACTATACATATAATTTATCACATTAAATCGATATCTAGCAAGTAAGAAACTTGCCTCGAGGTTGTAGTCTCTGATCCTCCTCCGGTATCAACGGATTTTGACCTCAAATCTCCATTTTCTCTCTTTTTCTCCAATTCTCCCAACTCTCTCTTCTCTCTCTCTCTCTCTCTCTCTCTCTCTCTCTCTCTCTCTCTCTCTCTCCTTGGCTTCTAACAAGAAATGAGAAAATAAGAGGGGAGGGGGAACTTATACGGGTCTTAAAACATAATCCTCCTCTTTTAAGTGTTAATACACCACTAAAATGACTCGTAACCACTTAATTGAGTCATAACCCCTTAAAAATGCCCGAATCTCAAAAATTACAACTGGGCACTTATTTCGACTATCTCGACTATTCTAAAAACAACCGCGCCCCCTATATTGGCGTTCGGAATAACGTTAACTATTTTTGTGTTCCAATTTCAATTTATTTCATTAATTTTACCCAATTTTATATATAGGTTATAACCGTCGTTTTACATATAACGACGCAATATATCACAATATAATGCTATTTACTTTCTCATAACGGTAAGTAGACAAAACATAGTAAATATTATCCCTAAATCTCACGGGAAATAATATTTACTCCAACTTTCCCTATTTTATAAAATTAGCCCATCAGGCAAAATAATATAAAATAGTCGCTCAAAATCTTGGGTTGTTACATACTCCCCCCCTTAGAAGGGAATTTTTCCCTCAAAATTCAGGCGCAACGTATAACCATATAAATGGTATACTATACGAAACTACCGTTCTATCATTCCTAGCAAACCCCTCGGCATTGAGGCGTCCCCATTGGACTCAGACTAAGGTCATCACTATTCGATCTCAGTGTACCTTCCTCGTGCTCTAGCATAGCACCAAATCGTTCCTTATGAACTATCGATCCTAACTTTATATTACGCAAGGAGATACTTACACATCTCAGCAAAAATTTCCTTTCTTCCCGAATCACATTATACCCTTGCTAGGGAATAACTACACTAGGCCACACACAGCACCACACTATTAGAAAACGATTCGAACTCTTGTACGGAAATTCAACCCAGGAAGACTACTACTCTTAACCTCCCTCTAAGGCAAACACCCCCATTCGAGGTATGCCTTTCGGCATAAGGTTAACTCCAACCACTCATGGGTTTCCTTAGCGACTCGACGTACTAACATTATTCTACTCGGCGTACTAACTACCGCATTCGCATCTCCTTAGTGAAAGGGAATCTCCATTTAATAGTCCTTTATGAACTCCAACTTGTTGATCGTGAAAAGACCAATTTACTGCCCAGGAAGTAATGCCTCGATTCCTTTAAGGCAATACTACCGCTACAACTCTACATCAAGCGGGGGATAATACTTCTCACAAAATTTAAGTCTGTGAGACACATAAACAATGGGTCCATGCTCCCGTATTAATACTTCCCGTTCCTGGAAGAGACTCATTCGTTAAATCCACTCTCGATCTTAACGACACGAGTGCAGGAGTGAAAGTCATCTCATCCTTTAACTCCTCCAAAAGTTAGGTTACCGACATAACGCTCTATCTAAGAGAGGCCCCACCATCTATGGCCTAACGTTCCGAATCACTCGAGATCGCATACTTCTTAGTTTTAGGGACCAAATCCTACTTAGAGTTAACCCACAATCCTATTGTGGTCAACTCCCTACCGTCTTCCTAAAATAACATCGCATGCCCTAAGGGCCTAGCGTCTTAAGAATCCTAAAGTCGATATATATATTATATCTAAGTCGTATAGGTATTATCCTAATAATATCCCTAGTGTCTAAGACCTTTCTCAACTTCTGACATTCGCTCGGGTTCATGCGTGGAACGTCTCGTCGAAGCGAAATCCAAACAAGGAACCCTCCCGTTACACTACTACCTCTCATCGTCGGTCGTCAAGAAGTAACTGTCTAAGACACATGGTCCGGATCGCTAAGATTCTAACTAGTAACCCTACTAATGCACTTCTATTTCTAAGTCTTACCATCGCAATTAACTGAATTTTTTTAACTAACCGAGCATTTACTTTCTGTAAGATGCCACCAATACTTTATCTCAATATATGCATACATCTTTTTAAATGGCCTTCTCATTAAGGAATAACCACAAGTCTTAATTCGACTTTCATAACCAAGTCTCCCCCACATCGATCAGAGGGAAGGACTATTACAGTGCTCATATCTCACACTTCAACTTAGCTCGTTAATCACTCAATTATGTGATTCTCAGCTAAACTTTCCAACCCAGCACTCAACCATAAAAAGAAAGAAAGAAAAGAAAAAGAAAAAGCAATATAGCATATCTCTACTCCCAACGTCGTTAAGGTTCATGCGCGAAGTGTCTCGCAAAGCAAAATCCAAACAAGGAACCCCTCCGACACAATCCCCTTAACTTGTTGGTCATGGAGATAAGGCAACACATACACAAGCAAAGCAAGTAACCAATCAAATAAAACAACAAAATAAATAATAAAAAACTACCTACATGCCATAAACCACCTCTATAAAGTCTCAACCTGTATCCAGGAGAGATATTATAGAACAACTAGTCCTTCTCTAGAACTAGAACTAGGATAGCCTCGCGATTCATTCACTTGCTATCATACCATCCAATCCATGAATATCCACACCCGTATAACACATATAATATGAGTAGTACATAACACACACGTATATATAAATCACCAACACCTGATTTATAACGAGTGAGGAAAATATGGAACTCCCCTTCTACGAAAGCAATATAAATACACCGGTAGGGCCACAACTCAATATACACTCCCGAATCTAGGGTAAATACAATACTACTCCATCTTAACATAAGGAAAGCACCATCCTTTACAAAGGTGGAATTCCCATAAACCTCCTTGCCAATCACCCTGGCCACTACCAATGGTTCCTATACACAATATTCTAGTCTTATAAGAACCAAACTACTTCCATCAATGCCCCAATTAGGCACCCTATTCTCGTCCTTGTTCTCTAATCGACAAGATCAAAATGTGTAGTTCCCTTAACTTCCCTAGTAAAGAGAACATTTTACAAGCCTCCCCGACCTTAGTTCAATGGGTCTTCCCCGGGTGGATGTCCACCGATGGGGTCCCATGAACACTACTTCTCCAAAAGTGTTAGAAACACCTTACTTGTGAGCCTATAGTTTCCATCGAAAGGCTTTATCTCCCTTGTACCAGCCTTATTTCGGTGCACAGTTTCCTTAACCGTAACACCCTTTATTCACGGTCGGCCTCTGACCGAACCTCACGTGAATACTTGAGAATCTACTTTCTCATCATTCCAGATATCCTAGAGAAACTCGCTGTCAGAAATATCTAATGGGTTTCTCTATTGGCAAAACCTCCTGTTCCACCAAAATGAGGCGACTACCATATCCGCCACCTTAATCTCACTCCAATAGGTGAAATATTTTCCTTCAATCTTCACACCTGGGTACTTCTATACCATTTTCTAGGCCAAAACTCCTGGGCCATATGTTTCCACCGCACGAGGTTACACTTCCTCTATCCAATCGAACTTCAACATGTGGTCCTCATCAAGGATCCCTCAGCTCCAACTTAATGTCGCTTGGAATCCCAAGCTTAGCACCACTCTCATCTGGCAATGATACTTGGAGAACTCTATCTATTGTGCTCAGTACTCACGATAGCAATATTTTAAAATAATGCTACGGAGGGAGCGACCTATAAAGTGGCCCTTATCCCCAACTACCACTTACAAATCTTAGTAATCCCACCTGATGACGACTTCGCAACGGCATCCCTGACGCCCTACAACTGACGACTTACGAGTCTCACACAAACGCTCAAAAGATTTTCAGGGTTCTCATATCATAGCGAGAGAACAAAATCTCACAGGAGAAATCAACGATCTTAATCCTAAGGCTCTGTATCAATTCAAAAGAAACGCAGAAGATGCAGTACGTCCGCACAGATTCCTAAGGACTCTAGAACCTGATGCTCTGATACCATCTGTGACAACCCGCCTACTAAAATAATAGGTGGCCAGCCCAATACTCTAATAATCACAGGAATCATAGATGGTCCATTCTCAGCATCACTGTCGATTAAAATAATAGTATGAGATAACCACCAATCAATTTAGAAAATGGACTGTCAAAAAAAAATTGCAAGTAAAAGAAAAACACTTCGAGAATCCCATTTGTAAAAATGGTGGATATGAAAAATCAACGAATAAAGAATGACAATATATAAATAATCACCGAATAAGCTGTCGGTGAACAAACCAATACAATTAATTACACCGAGTATTACAATTTAATATCACAGTAATAATAAATGAATGCAGTACTTTGGGCAACACGCCCGAAAAATAAACTAAACATAACTAGAGTACAAAGAAAAGAAGCGTCTACATCAAATACCCTATAACATCCGCGATATGCCATAGCTCCATGACAATTGGAATGGAAAGCCAATACGGGTGTGCTCGCGGTAGAGCACCTGAACGAACAAAGAGTTGCATGCACAACAAATAAATATATACGGGTCATGGCCCGGTTTGATAAGATTACCATGTGACTAAAATGCATGACAGTTAAGTGCATAGTTCTCTCGCAGTATAAGTATAAAGGTTCTCACCTCTCATTCTAAAAGCACAAGCTAGCGCAATATCAATGATGATCTAGTTAACCCAAGTACTAAGGGCTAACTTCTCCCCATTCTCAACACTATGCCCTATTCGTGCGTGGGGTGTCTCGCAAAGCGAAATCCAAACAAGGAACCCCCCCGATACACTACTACTTAGGCAAGGTTGATCGTCGAGATCCATTAGACCCTCAGCACGTAATTAATATATATAATCTATATGGGAGGTCACAACTACAACTACTCAAAGAAGAATAAATAATTTAAATCCATTCACCATCTAAAGGCATAATTCCTACTTCTTTTGAAGGAATATGTATAAATGGTAAAACATTTTATCAAATGTTTACCAAGTCAATCTCAATTAAAAACCTTCTTTACCGATTTTATTTTCTTTCTTCCATCTAGGAAAAATACATATTTTAAAAGAAAGTTTTATTTACATAAAAATGATTTTCTTTCATTTCATATCATATTTACCCATTTTCCTTCTACCATCCGGAAAATGTATTTAAAATCCCTTTTTATTATCATAAAAATGCTTTTTCAAACCATATGCTTCCATTTCCCTTCTTCCATCCGGGAAACGTATCCGAAGCCAATTCATTTAACCCATTTCCCTTCTTCCAACCAGGAAATGTAAATAAAGCCATTATATTATCATAAAATGCTTTAACAAATCTAAGACCGTCCCTCCGAGTTTCCCTACTGGACGCGCCCCTAACTGTCTATCATCTTCCAGGACCCATCAAACAAGATAACCTGGGAACCTAACAAACGTCGGGAAGTGGCCATATGCCTGCTGGAAAGTCAAGACCACACCTAGAATCTCCTAACCAACGCAGTATAATAATCGCCCTGGTTGCGAATCGATTCGCCTAAAAGCTGAATTGATTCGTTGAGTAAAACTTGACTTCTTGCAAAAGCCGAATCGATTCGGACCCAACCCGAATCGATTCGGTTTGCCCAGACCTGTATCTTTCCCCTTATCCGAATCGATTCGGTCCTGCAGAAAACCCAAGTTGGGGCTACGGGTTGTATAAACCCTAAAATTCCAAAAATCCCAAATCTTTGATTTCTCCCAACATCAACAACAACAATTAATACCAAATGATTCCTACACAATCATTAACAAGTTTATTGTCCTCAAATCAAATTTAAAGCTAAGATTTAAGGGTTTAATCACTATAATCAACAAAACCCATTTAGGGTTTAAATCCCCAAAACCTAACTATACATATAATTTATCACATTAAATCGATATCTAGCAAGTAAGAAACTTGCCTCGAGGTTGTAGTCTCTGATCCTCCTCCGGTAGCAACGGATTTTGACCTCAAATCTCCATTTTCTCTCTTTTTCTCCATTTCTCCCAACTCTCTCTCTCTCTCTCTCTCTCTCTCTCTCTCTCTCTCTCTCTCTCTCTCTTGGCTTCTAACATGAAATGAGAAAATAAGAGGGGTGGGGGAACTTATACGGGTCTTAAAACATAATCCCCCTCTTTTAAGTGTTAATACCCCACTAAAATGACTCGTAACCACTTAATTGAGTCATAATCCCTTAAAAATGCCCGAATCTCAAAAATTACAACTGGGCACTTATTTCAAAACTGTAAATCAAAAAGGGAATACTTAATAATCTGAGTGAGACTTTGGCCCCATATTATCTTTTTTTTATTAAGTTTGAACCCCTAGTACTTCCAATTCTTAGACTTACACTTGAAAGTGTCATAAATACTTGCAACGTAATAAAATATTCTCACAAAACCTCACAAAAAGTGTATTAATAATGCTCTTAAAGTGCCAAATTACAAGAAGAGAAAGTAGTCAGGAATAACCTAATTACAACAAAATGAATGGGGGCAAAGGCTAAAATAAAACAAATATGAGTATTCTGCACAAATTATTTGACACGGGATTTCAAAATGTCAATGATATTGAATAGACACATTGTTTATCATGTCAATTAATCCACTATTTTGAGTCCACGTTAATAGTTAGCCAGTTTAAATTACTCAAATATTATTGGTGAAAAGAAAAGATTGTTATAAAAATCACTAATAAATCTCCAACAGTTTCTTTAAAGTTAAAACATCAAGTTCCCTCATAAATGTTAAACACCTTCCATTCCATAACCCCTCCCCAAAAATCCATCGAAGTAGTGTCTTCACAAGTTACATTATTGAGTAACACTAGTATATTTGGAATAACATTATTTGATAATTGCGGTGCTATTTTTTAAAGTCTCAACTCAAAAAAAATATTGTGACACCCCGTAAAATCTATAAATAGATTGTTTAGTTCTAAATATATATAATACGAGAGTTAAATAATTCATAACATTCTAAGCATGACCGAAATAAATAATGAAATGAGTAAAGACAATGCTAAGTGACATAATGTTGAACAAATAAAACATATGTGATACCATCCAACCATAAAGTAATAAATTCCATCCTCGAGAGTAATACAATAAAACACAATAAATCGTTATCCAATGCTGAATAAATCAACCAACTCCAAAGTGAATGAGTATAATACAATCTCTGAATTATAACTGAATAAACAATAATTGTCTGAATAATTTAATGGAAATAGATACTGCAATGAAAGTGAGATACTCGCTCGACACCTACATCCTAGGAATGATGAATGGAACTATGTGTTGGAGGAGCCCTCCAAATAAGTGTGTGCTCAAGTTTGATTCGACAGCTGTAGCCTAGGACATGTAAAAATAGTTCCATAAAGAAGATTAAACCTAACAAGCCTATAGTGTATACAAATATCATTACATTTGGACCATTATAAGATAAATACATCTTCCTCCAGTACTAGGTTATTTTAAGTTATTCGAACCCAAACTACCTTGAAAGGAATGCATTACTAATCCCAATCCCGAATGATATCCATCTTACATAATTTCATCTTCAACTTAAGTACTTTTTTCTTTAACAATTTCTATATTAAAGTTCCATGTATACACCGCTATTAGAATTAAAATGTATAAACAAATGGGAACTACATAATCCAATATCTATGTGAGTACACCAGAGTCACATATAATCATATAGGGCCATATTTTGTTTGAATTTCAAAGCATGAATGCCTATCCCTATTTCCTTCGGGGATCACTCGTGACACTAATAGTTATAGCTATAAGATGTCCCGACCCTATAGCCTCAAAACAACATCAAAGGGAAATAACTACTCCACCACACTAAATGTACTACCCTGTAACCAAGTCTATACAATAGGATCCAATCCCATTGTCCAAATTCGGGAGGTCGGTGCCTCGGCATGTAGGATTGGAGTAATAAGACCTAGTTAACACTTGTGCATTCACCAGGAAATCAGTCACGATCACATCGTACGTGACCCATCAAATCCTTATTAGTATGTTACCCATGAGCATACACACACCCCTGGTATGATTCATATAGTCAATATAAATCAATAAAAAACCCTACTTAATGGATTTAACTATAATCTCATGTTTATAATGATTTACACAATCGTTAAGGTTATTCGTCTCTATAAAACATAACCCATACCCCAAGGTTCATAAATTAGGTATCTACCCTCAAACCTATTATTTATATACTGACAATAATCTATCTTACCGTCCCTAAGAGGAAACTAGTTCATAACTCAAGCTAAAAGTCAAACCAAAATAAAAGTCTCTAAAATAACCCAACTAGGCTAGAATTTGTAAAGAGAATCTATTTTCCCTTGGAAGAATCGGTTCTCCTCTCAGACATAATCGATGGAGAATCGATTTCCCTATAGCTTACAAGATTCGTCCCAACTTCGTCCATGGTAGCTTTAACCCAACTCAACCCAACCTAAAACCTCTAGATCATAACATAACTCAGCATCCAATAATACAAACAATAGATTAAGGTTTATAACAAGTTTCTGTAATATTTTGAGTGATTATGAAAAGATTAAGTGTCCAATTTCATGATTAAGACAATTAAACCTAACTTCATCTTCTTTAATAAAAATGGTTGAGTTAACATACGTTTTCTAATTCATTTATGCAATTAATTTAGGGGATTTAAATACCAAATTATTTTACTCTTTTGTCAAAGCTAAATGGAATCTTTGTGTATTTATAGAATGAAAAATCCATATGCCACATGGGTTGATAATCAAAATGAGATTCAAGATACTTTTGTCCATCACTTCCAATCTTACCTAGCAATTGAACCTACCATTGACCACTCCCATCTTCTAAATTTCATCCTCAACTCATCAATGAAGAAATTGACCCTCTCTTTGGGTCCTGATGGGTATCTTTTACAGCAATTAAAGATCTCAATATGGATAGTGCTCTAGGTCCTGATGGGTTTTGGGTATCTTTTATGCCAAATTTTGGGATATTATCAAGAGATACCTTATTCAAGCTATATTCGTAGGTTCTTTGTAGGGGATGAGATGCCTTTAAGCTGATTTAGTACTGCCATTATTCTTATATTTAAAATTTCTAATCCATCATTATGCTACCATTTTAGACCTATAAGTTCATGTAATTTTTCCTTTAAAATAATTGCTAAACTTCTCGATTATAGACTTTCCAAAGTTATTACTATAATTATTCCCCCAATCAAAGTGGATTCACCGAGGACATAAATATTAATGATAACATTTTATTAGCTCAATAATTGGCAAATCAAATTGTAAAAAAGGTTCATGGTTCAAATGTTGTTGTCAAGCTTGATATGGAGAAGGCTTATGATAGAGTTTCCTAGTTTTATCTCCTTAAAGTAATGAGAAAATTTAGTTTTAATAAAGGTATAATTGATATGGTTATTGTTTCTCAATCTTAGTCAATAGGGAGACTGATGGATTTTTCAAATCTATTAGAGGCACAAGAAAAGGAGATACCATCTTTCCTAGTCTATCTATCACAACTCTAGAAGTTTTAAGCAGAGGTCTAGGCCATCTATAGTTCACTAAAGTTGTTAAACCTTCTAGTCACCCTCAAGGCTGTAATCTCATCTCTTGTCTTAGAATTGCTATTGACATTATTATATTAATGAATGGGGACAAAAGGAGTATTAGGAATCTTATGAAATTCTTAATTAAATATGAAGAATTTTACGATCAACACATTAATAGAAATAAAAGTATATTTACAATTGATTTCAAAGTATACATTGATCGAAGATCTGCCATAGTCAATCATTTTGGCCTCAATTATGAGCAGCTTCCTATTAAATATTTAGGATGCCCTCTGTTTAAGGTAGAAAACAAGCCTCCTATTTCTCAGAGTTTATTGATTAAATAAGAAATAAAATTAAAGGTTGGTATTCCAGATTTTTCTATCAAGGTGGAATATTAATTCTGATCAGACATGTACTCTCAATCATCCCTATATTTAGTTTGGCCGCTTTGAATCCTCCCAAGATTATAATTCAGAGAATTAATAGAATTTAATCTAATTTCTTTTGGAGTGGAGAAAATAGTGATGCTCCTAAATTTTAATGGATTAATTGGGAAAATATTTTCCTTCCCATAAAAGAGGGAGGTTTAAATGTCAAAAATTTGGAGAATGTGTTTCAATCTAGAAGCATTAAAATGTATTGAAAATTGAAAACTAGCAAAGGAATTTGGGCTTTATTCATGAAATCTAAATACAATGCAAAGCTATACAAAGGTAAATGTGGTTCTAATTCTATCGAAAGAGTGAGGCAAACTCAAAATCTAGGAAACGATAAAATCAGAGAAGATAATAATGAATTGATTTAGACCCCTTCAATCTATGAAGATTTTAACTTCAAGTCAGCTTATGAGGTAGTCAGACCCAAAAACCCTTCTTTGTTAGTTGGAAACTAATGTGGAACAAGCATTGCCTGATAAAAATATCAAATTTTATTTGGAAACTTATCCAAAAAGATATTCCCATTGATCTAGAATTACGTAAGGATGTTGTGAAACTTACTTCTAGATGTATATGTTGTAACAAATTTGAAGAGTATGTTGCTCACACCTTCTTGCAGAGTGATATTGTTACAGATGTTTGGAAATTTTTTGGTAAGGTATTTGGTCTCAAACTTAATTTTAATTCTTGCAAGGTCATTCTTATATATTATTGGTTAAGAATTCAAAAGAAAGACTATTTGAGTTTCTATAAAAAAACATTTTGTGGGAGATTTGGAAATTAAGAAAGAAATGTAATTTTGAAGGATTTTGAATGATAGAAGAAGAAATCCCTTCTAATTTCATTTCTCTTGTTTACCACACAAGATATGTCATCACTTTCAACGATAAAACTTCAAAAACTCATCAATGCAATGTGGAATTATTCAAAGTGAACATATTTTGCAGAGGTAAACAGATAATGATCATAAAGTGGTTAAAACCTACACCATGTTTTCTTAAAATTAATGTTAATGGGGATTATAAGCAAAATTATAGAGAGTTGCACTGGGGGATTTTTAAGAGATTTTAGAGGGGAATTTATTGTGGGCTTTTCAACTTATAATGGGATCCAAGACTGTTTACACACTAAAGTTGTTGCTATTTTTAAGGGACTTGGCCTTTATCTTAAATTAGGCATAAAAAACCTCATTATTGAATCAAATTCCATGATTGAAGGTATTTGGGAACCTTTATGGAAAACAAAGCAATGGATTTTGGACATTCAAAATCTTCTAGAGAAAAGAGACTTCAAGATTAACCACGTATGTAGACAATCTAATTTTGTTGGTGATGGTCTTGTTAACTTCGCAATAAAATTACATAATTTGATATTTTTCTTCAGTTTGAAAATCTTCCTCCATTTAATAAAGGTTTTCTTCAATTTGACACGCTTGGATTCCTTTCACTTAGAGTCAATAAATCTTTGTAATGGGAATATATATATATTCCCATATTTTACTTTTAGTAGCCACTCATTTTGTAATGGGGATTTTATAAATCCCCAATTTCTTATCTTTTACCTTGTTGTTTTATTGGGTTCAACATTTAACTTTTCATTAATTTTATTTAGATAGCTATTGAGTTTGTAAAGGCAACTGAAGAGGCCACTTCTCCAGTCGCTTTTAATAAATGTGTGTGTGTTGGGGGGGCGGGGGGGTCTGTCCCTGTTCTTTAAAAAAGGATAGCAACATATATATTACATATCTAATATAACATCCTGTGACCTACCCTAGTCGGTCACTGACTTTATTGTCACACCCCGCTAAATTCTGGCATCGACCGCCACCAAAACTAAGTCTGGCGTGAGTAAATAAAATACCATTATTGGCATGAGACAAATATGAGACATATAAAATTAATCCATAAGATAAATGATAATCGATCCCAAAAGATGAACCATCCAACTAAGCGATAAAAGATCCATCTCCATGCTAAACTCAAAGTAAATTCAATATCTAATAATATGAAACTGAATAATCTCCAACCGAATCCAGTGAAATAACTGAATAAAACCCATAACAACTTTGGAACCGAATGGCCCAATCAAAACCATAAAAGTGCCTCAAAGTAAATACGAAGGAATGAAAAACTAAACTAAATCAATACGCATAAGGTAGAGCAACTCCAACTGCACCTCCAAGCAAATCTTCAAATAATTCTATGCAGCTTCTCCAAATACTATTTCCTGAAAAGTTAGTCAACGCACGAGGTCAGAGCCCCGAGCATGAATACATACTACTCCCCTCAAATAAGATTCTTGAATCCAGACAATAGCATTATACGAGATAAATATCACCATAAAATATTTTAATTAAACGAGATAATTAAACGCGATAATGATAAATCACTAACTACCCTTAGAAATTTCCATTTCAAAAAGCACACCAATATAATTTTAAATTCCCAAGTCCCACGATGTTAATTTAATTAAATTAACCCAATTTATCATTATTCTCACTTTTTTATTATGATGGTCCTCCTGCCCCGGGTGGTAATTTTCACCAAAGTTTAACACTTCCACTTGCCAAAATGCCATCCGAATTCGTTTAAACTGTCGGTCCCCCGTAATTTGATAAGGTTCTACACACGACACGACATAAATCGCCAGCCGACCCATTTAAACTGTCAGCCCCCGCACATTATGTTACCACAAATTTTAATACCCATTTTTATCTTAGGCATTATATATCATTTTCTCCATTTCACAATTAACAAAATAACCCCACCCTTTTAAGCGATAAGAGATCCTCAAAAAACTCCTTAGTCCCATACGTAAGGGTACCCAAGTACACATACGTCCTACCCTACATATAGGATGAATCACCAATGTAAAACACGCCCTAGTCTCATTCCAAGGCTAATGAAAAGATGATATGACGTAAAAATATGCTCCACCCCGAAATATAAAATCCCCACGAATTTACACTAACTAGTCCCATACCTAGCAAGCATATTATCCCAACATGTTTAATTACTGATTGGAAGTAATTGCTGGGAGTTTGGGACAAATTTTTAGAGGTTTTAAGTTGAGTAAGATTAGAAAAACGCAACAGGTAGAAAAATGGAGATGACGACGTCTCATTCGAAGGAGATGCATAGTCGTTCGAATGAAACCAGTTCTGGCTCGAATGATAGTCCCAAAAAAATTCCAGAGATCCCTATTTTTTCCCCTAAATCGTGCTACACAGTTAGTTGAGTGAGGTAAACTGCTATTTACTGATATTCGCTTAGTGCATAATTATTTGGGAAGCATTCCTAGGATGATACCTTAAGGCTTGGATAGGTGAATTAACTTTGGAAACTTCGAGAGAGTGGATAATCGAATTAATTACATTTTAAGTAGTAATGAGAAGTATAATACGTGTAGAAATGTATGTATGGGTTGGGTGAATACCTGAACTCTAATAGGACAGGGGAGTGCCTATTATTTTTATTTTTATTATTATTTTTATTATTATTATTATTATTATTATTATTATTATTATTATTGTGTGTATAACATACCTACGCTGCTTGCTATTGGGAGGAGGTTGTCGCGCAGTGTACAGTCATATCCCGGGTGACCCAATGGGGGGATATTTGACTTGTACCCAGATCATATGAACTTGGATACATGCTATCAGAGACATAGAATAGTTTCAATAGCTGAATGAGAGCGTAAGTATGTGCGTGACCCATTTGGCCGGTGAGTATGCTCACCTCCAATATTTGTGTTATGAGATTTATGGTTCATGAGAGACACCGAACCAATTGTCCTTTATGCACTGAGCAATGCATCGGGACACGATAGTAAAGTATGCATTGCGCCAAGTGGTCCTAACCAAGGGGCGTATGATGTGTATATATATATATATATATATATATGGATGATGTGACTATATGTATGTATATACAAATATACTTGTGAATAATTCTTATGTGTGGAATTAGCAAATTTATAAATGTTGTCAAGTAAAGTAATTTCAGTGGATAAAAGATTTTCTATCCGAATATTGAATGTAAAACATGGGTAATTGGCATAAAAGAGTATTATTAGCGTATTGTATGGGCGATACGGGTTACTCCTGTGAGACATATTCAGAAGTTTAAGTATATGATCTAGTTAGGAACATTATGGATAACTAGGTTAGGATTGGCACACGTTAGGCGTGCACACTAGTAGAGAGGTGAGAATCTCATGTGAGAGTTCGAAACTAACATGCACTTAATAATTGCATCGTTGCAGTTTTAAATACTTGCTAAAACAAATATTTTTACAACTCGGGCTCCGACCCGTTTCTTGTTACTATTTTCTCTTTTGCTATATATATATATATTATCTACCAGGTTCCCAACCACAGGGGTACCAGACTTAGATGCGTGGATCTTTTAGCGAGCTGCAGAAGTTGTGGGAGTTGCAGGACTTTGCACTTAGACACTTCTATCATTTCTCTCCACTCTTTTAAGATACTTCATTTCGGGAATGTTACGCCCCTTTCCTTGTCATTTAGTAAAGATTGTACTCAATTCAGTTCAGGATTTTATTTCTATTTCACTTGAGGATATTATGGCTTGTTGGTTTGTGACTTTGAACTGGAAAGTTTTATCTAGTCCGATTTATTTCAGTATTTGACTCATGTTCAATATTTATTTTATTCTTGTGGAATGTGAGTAGCTTATATTTCAAAGAATGGAAATTTATTAATGGATTGGTTAGGTAATTGAATGGTAAAATGTTTTGACACTTAGCTTAATTATTTATTAGGTGGTTAAAAATATTAAATGTTTTCGAGAGTGATGCTAAGAATGACACCACCGAACATTCTGTTTTAATTTTAATAAAGGACTGATCACCCGTATTTAATTAGGCGGGGTGTTACAGTGTGGTCACCGTGGAAATGGTAGAGAATTTCCATGGAATTTATCACTGGGTTACCTACATCACAGTGTGGTCACGATTCTATATGGGTAGTGGTAGATCATTTGACCAAGGTAGCGCATTTTCTACCAGTGCGGACAGACTACACTACGGGACATTATGCCAAGTTATTTATTGCTGAGATAGTGAGGTTACATGGGGTGCCCCTGGACATCATGTCTAATAGAGACAAGATTTTTGTGTCGCACTTCTAGGAGAGTTTTTAGGAGGCTATGGGTACCAGGCTGCGATTGAGCACAACTTATCATCTGCAGATAGATGGACAGACTGAGCGTACGAATCAGATGCTGGAGGATATGCTATGCACGTGTGCCCTTGATTTTAGAGGGGGTTGGGAGCAATACCTTCCACTGGTGGAGTTCTCTTATAATAACTCCTACTAGTTTACGATTGGCATGGCCCCGTTTGAGGCATTGTATGGTAGACCTTATCGTTTTCCCACTTATTGGCGAGAGGTGGGGGACAACAAGTTACTTGGGCTAGAGGTAATTCATGAGATGTCATCCAGGATTGAGTTGATCAGGAGTCGCATTCGGGTAGCCCAGGACAAGCAGAAAAGCTACGCAGATGCGAAGCAGTCCTTCAGGGAGTTTGATGTGGGGGACCAGGTATTACTGTGAGTGTCTCCTATGAAAGGAGTGATGAGGTTCGAGAAGAAAGGGAAATTGGTCGCGAGATACTTAGGACCATTTCCCATTGTCGAGAGGATCGGACCGGTGGCATATAAACTTGTGTTGCCGGAACACTTTCATCGCATTCATGATGTGTTCCACATATCATCATTAAGGCGGTATCTTTGGGATGAGTTGGCCCACGCCAACATTGCGATTGAGGAGATTGACTTACAGCTCGACAGTTCTTATGAGGAGACACCTGTGACTATCCTAGACCGCAGTGAGAGGAACTTGAGGTAAAAGGTAGTTCCACATGTGCGGGTTCAGTGGGAGCATCATAATGTAGAGGAGTCTACTTGGGAGCGAGAGGAGGATATGCGTGAGAAGTATCCAGACTTATTCTTACCAAGTATGGTTCACTTTTCGAATTTCGGAGAGAAATTCCATTATTAAGGGGGGGGGGGGGAATATGTAATACCATGTATTTTTACTATGTTAAATAATTATGGGATTAATTATTATTGCTGGATTAATTAAATTAAAAATGTGAGAAAATTGATTAATAATTAATCCGGATTTAAAAATAAATATTAACTAGCGTGCCAAGGGTTAATACTTATTGTTGAGAATTATGGAATATTACTGTGTGAATACGTAATATGAAATTATGAAATTTTTATAAATTGTCAAGAGTGGGAAATACGACAGTTTTGTACATTAAGTCAGGACGCGCGTGTGAGTCGTGTCGGGACTAATTTAATGGGTTAAAGAAGTACAGTATTTTTAAGTAACTCGTAAGGTAATTTTGAGTGCACCGTTGAGTTTAGAAGGGTCGAGATAGTTAGAAAACTCTACCCGGGTATTTTATTTGGACTCCGGGATGTTTTTAGGCCTAACCGGCATTCCGCAGGGGAATTTTTGTCCTTTGAATTTTTGGGGAAACATTATGGACAAATATAGAGGAACGTCGGTTAGAGGGGATTTATCAGTTCTAAACCTACGAAAGAGAAAAGAGAAAGGCACAGAGGAAGGAAGAATAAGCCATAGGAGTTCTTGGTGCATAACTCAAGAACACACACCAAAAATCCTACCAAAGTGTAGATCTTGAGACGAGGAACACACATATACCAACATCACAAGGATATCAGACCTTCGAAATTGAGGCAGGTGTTAAATCCTTTCAAAATTGTAGCAACAATCATGTTCATGTTAGTATAGATATGTAATAATCAATTATGGTTCATAAATTTTGATGAAATTAGAGAACTAAGGACATTAATTGAAATCTGATATCTAATTAGGATGAAACCTTCATGTAGATAGGTTGGAAATAACAAATTGATGAATTATTTATGATGGACGAATCTGATTTTGAGTTCTTATATAGAAATTTGAAGAACAAGGGTTTGTTTGAACAATTTTGGGGATTTTCAGAATTTATTAAGGTTTATGCATGATTAAATGATTCTAGTTTGTTAGATATTATCCCAACATGTTTAATTATTGATTGGAAGTAATTGTTGGGAGTTTGGGACAAATCTGTAGAGGTTTTGAGTTGAGTAAGATTGGAAAAACGCAACAGGTAGCAGAATGGAGACGAAGACATCTCATTCGAACAAGATGCATAGTCGTTCGAACAACATGCTAATTCGTTCGAACAAAACCAGTTCTGGTTCGAACGACAATACCAGAAAATTTCCAGAAATCCCTATTTTTCCCCCTAAATCATGTTACACAATTAGTTGAGTGAGGTAAGCTGCCATTAATTGATATTAGCTTAGTGCAGAATTATTTGGGAAGCATTCCTAGGATGATACCTTAATGCTTGGATATGTGAATTCACTTTGGAAATTTCGAGAGAGTGGATAATCGAATTAATTACATTATAAGTAGTAATGAGAAGTATACTACGTGTAGAAATGTATGTATGGGTTGGGTGAATACCTGAACTCTAATAGGACAGGGGAGTGCCTATTATTATTATTATTATTATTATTATTATTATTATTATTATTATTATTATTATTATTATTATTATTATTATTATTATTATTATTATTATTATTATTATTATTATTATTATTATTATTATTATTATTATTATAGCATACCTACGATGCTTACTATCGGGAGGAGGTTGTCGTGCAGTGTACAGTCATATCCTGGGTGACCCAATGGGGGGATATTTGACTTGTACCCAGAGCATATGAACTTGGATACGTGCTATCTGAGACGTAGGATAGTTTCAATGGCTGAATGGGGGCGTAGGTATGTGCGTGACCCATTTGGTTGGTGAGTATGCTCGCCTCCAATATTTGTGTTATGAAATTTATGGTTCGTGAGATACGCCGAACCAATTGTCCTTTACGCACTGAGCGATGCATCGGGACACGATAGTAGAGTATGCATTACGCCAAGTGGTCCTAACCATGGGGCGCACGATTTATATATATATATATATATATATAATGTGACTATATGTATGTATATGTAAATATACTTGTGAATAATTCTAATGTGTGGAATTAGTAAATTTATAAATGTTGGTAAGTAAAGTAATGTTAGTGGATAAAAGATTTTCTATCCGAATAGTGAATGTAAAATATGGGTAATTGGCATAAAAGAATATTATTAGCGTATTGTATGGGCGATTTATGGATAACTAGGTTAGGATTGGCGTATGTTAGGCGTGCACAGTAGTAGAGAGGTGAGAATCTCATGTGAGAGTTCGAAACTAACATGCACTTAATAATTGCATCATTACAGTTTTAAATACTTGCTAAAATAAATATTTTTACAACTCGGGCTCTGACCGGTTTCTTGTT
The DNA here is from genome assembly GCA_949130495.1 of Sambucus nigra. Taxonomy (NCBI): domain Eukaryota; kingdom Viridiplantae; phylum Streptophyta; class Magnoliopsida; order Dipsacales; family Adoxaceae; genus Sambucus; species Sambucus nigra. The sequence continues at coordinate 351,735,810 of OX422221.1, forward strand.
ACTATTTTCTCTTTTGCTATATATATATTATTTATCAGGTGCCCAGCCACAGGGGTACTAGACTTAGATGCGTGGATCTTTTAGCGAGCTGCAACAGTTGTGGGAGTTGTAGGCCTTTGCACTTAGACGCTTCTATCATTTCTCTCCACTCTACTAAGATATTTCATTTATGGCATGTTACGCCCCTTTCCTTGTCATTCATTAGAGATTGTACTCAGTTCAGTTCAGGATTTTTTTCTATTTAACTTGATGATATTATGGTTTGTTGGTTTGTGACTTTGAACTAGAAATTTTTATCCAGTCCGATTTATTTCAGTATTTGACTCATGTTCAGTATTTATTTTATTCTTTTGGAATGTGAGTAGCTTATACTTCAAAGAATGGAAATTTATTAGTGGATTGGTTAGGTAATTAAATGGGAAAATGTTTTGACACTTGGCTTAATTATTTATTAGGTGATTAAAAATATTAAATGTTTTCGACAGTGATGCTAAGAATGAACCCACCGAACATTCTATTTTACTTTTAATAAAGGATTGATGACCCGGTATTTAATTAGACAGGGTGTTACACGTGGTCACGGGACCCCTAGTTTGAGAATATTATGATAATTTGAAAATATATAGACTTAGGCTTAAAAACATGCCGTTAGAGGGAGAAAATCTAAAATACCCCCAAACAGCCCCGAGAGAGGCGCGAACACCTCACATGGGACTAATGTAACTCACAAGAGGTGACTGCATGGTCACAAGACTCTCTATTTACGAATATGATGATAATTTGAAAATATCCCGACTTAGGCCTTAAAAACATGCCCTTAGAGGGAAAATTCCCAACATCCCCCCCAAACGGCCTTATGAGAGTTGTGAACACCTCGTACAGAACCAATGTAACACGTAGGAACTGACCGCGTGATCACGGGATTCCCGATTTGAGAATATGATGATAATTTGAAAATATATCGACTTAGACTTAAAAACATATCGTTAGAGGGCGAAAACCCAAAACACCCCCCAAACAGCCATGTGAAAGGCGCGAACACCTCGCACGGGACCAATGTAACTCGCAGGAACTGACCACGTGGTCACGGAACCCTCAATTTGAGAATATGGTGATAATTTCAAAATATCTACTGTTAAGCTTAAAAACATGCCGTCAGAGGGAAAAAACCCAAAACACCCCCCAAATAACCCCGTGAGAGGAACAAACACCTCGCATGGGACCAATGCCATTTCTAGGAACTGACCGCATGGTCACAATACTCCCGGTTTGAGAATATGATGATAATTTGAAAATACCTATACATAGGTTTAAAAACATGTCGTTAGTGGGAGAAAACCCAAAACACCCCCAAATGGCTCCCTTGAGAGGCGCGAACATCTCGCACGGGACAATTGTAACTCGCAGGAACTGATTGTGTGGTGACGGGTCCCATGACTTGAGAATATGATGATAATTGAAAGAATATCTACACTTTGGCTTAAAAACATGCCATTAGAGGGCGAAAACCCAAAATACCGCCCAAACGGCCCCGTGAGAGGTGCGAAAACCTCGCACGGAGCCAATGTAACTCCCAGGAACTGACCGCGTGGTCACAGGACCCCCGATTTGAGAATATCATGATAATTTGGAAATATCGCCACTTAGGCCGTAAAAATGCCGCTATTGGGCGAAAACCCAAAACACCCTCAAATGGCCCCGTGAGAGCTGCGAACACCTCGCACGGGACCAATGTAACTCACAAGAACTGATCGCATGGTCAAGGGACCCCAGTTTGAGAATATGATGATAATAAAAAAATATCTAGACTTTGGCTTGAAATCATGTCGTTAGAGGGCGAAAACCCAAAACACCCTCAAAAGGCCCCGTGAGAGGCATAAACACATCGCACGTGACCAATGTTAGTCACAGCAACTGGCCGCGGGGTCATGAGACCCCCAGTTTGAGAATATGACCATAATTTGGAAATATCTACACTTAGGCTTAAAAAAATACAACTATAGGGAGAAAACCCAAAACACCCCCTAAATGGCCCCGTGAGAGGTGCGAACACCTCGTACGGAACCATTGTAACTCGCAGGAACTGACCGCAGGGTCACGGGACCCCAGTTTGATAATATGAAGATAACTTTAAAATATCTAGACTTAGGCTTAAAAACATGTCGTTAGAGGGGAAAAATCCAGCACACACCCCAATGGCCCCGTGTGAGGCGTGAACACCTCGCACATGACCAATGTAACTTGCAGAAACTGACCGGGTGGTCAGGGGACCCCTGGTTTGAACATATAATGATAATTTGAAAATATCTACACTTAAACTTAGAAACATGTTGTTAAAGAGCGAAAACCCAAAACACCCCCCAAACGGCCCTGTGAGAGGTGCGGACACCTCGCACGGTACCAAAGTAACTTGCAGGAGCTGACCGCGTGGTCACGGACTCCCGATTTGAGAATATGATGATAATTTGAAAATATCTCGACATAGGCTTAAAAACATGCCGTTATAGGGTGAAAACCCAAACCTCTAAAACGGCCCTGTGAGAGGTGCGAACACATCGCACGGGACCAACGTAACTCGTAGAAACTGATTACATGGTCACAGGACTCCCAATTTGAGAATATGATGATAATTTAGAAATATCTACACTTAGGCTTAAAAACATGCCTTTAGGGGGCAAAAAACCAAAACACTCCCCAAGCGGCCCCGTGAGACTCGCGAAGACCTCGTAAGGGACCAATGTAACTCACAAGAACTGACCGCATGGTCACGGGACTCTTGGTTTGAGAATATGATTATAATATGAAAAATCTACACATAGGCTTAAAAACATGTCATTAGAGGCCGAAAACCCAAAACACACCCCAAACGACACTGTTAGAGGCGCGAAGACCTCGCACAGGACCAATGTGACTTCGCAGGAATTGACCGCATGGTTACAGGACCCCTGGTTTGATAATATGATTATAATTTGAAAATATTTATACTTAGGACTAAAAACATGCCGTTAGAGGGTGAAAACCAAATCACCCCCAAACGGCCCCGTGAGAGGCTCAAACACTTCACACGGGACCAATGTAACTCGAAGGAACTGATCACATGGTCACGGGACCTCCTATTTGAGAATATGATGATAATTTGGAAATATCTACACTTAGGCTTAAAAGTGTCGCTATAAGGAGAAAACCCAAAACACCCCCCAAAAGGTCCCATGAGAAGTGCGAACACCTCGCAAGGGACCAATGTAACTTTAAAGAACGGATCGTGTGGTCATGGGACCCCAGTTTGAGACTATGACTATAATTTGAAAATATTTAGACTTATTTTTAAAAACATGCCATTAGAGGGCGAAAACCCCAAACACCCTCCAACTCCCCGTGAGAGGCGTGAACATCTCGCACGGGACCAATGTAACTCACAAGAACTGATTGTGTGGTCATGGGACCCCCTGTTTGAGAATAATGAAGATAATTTGGAAATATCTACACTTAGCCTTAAAAAATGCCGCTATAGGGCGAAAACCCAAAACACCCCCAAACGGTCCTGTGAGAGTTGCGAACACCTCACATGGGACCAATGTGTGACATCCCGCCTATTATAATCCGAGTGACCAGTCCATTATTAAATTAAACAAGAATCATTAATGGTTTTATTCTTAGCATCACTATCGAAATATAATTAATTTACTAATATCCGAATAGCTCGGTGTCAAAATTTTAATTCTTATTATTAACATGGAAGTAGTTTGAACTAAATAATTCACATTCACCATTCCAATAACAGCAAATAAATTAATATTTATTTTAATACCGATTAATTTCTCATTTCAATTTAATTAATCCCAATATAAAAAAATATTAAAATTACGGGGTGTTACATACTTTCCCCTAATAACGAAATTCCATTCCGAAATTCAAAGAAAAAGAATACCTAGTAGAAATAACTCTGGATATTTGTCGTGCATCTCGTCCTCGTGCTCCCAAGTAGACTCTTTAGCATTATGATGCCCCCACTGAACACATACAAGTGGAACTACCTTAAACCTCAATCTCCTCTCACTATGGTCTAGGATAGTGACTGGCCTCTCCTTGTATGAAATATCGGGCTACAAATCAATATACTCCAACGCAATGAGAGTGTGACATAACTCGTCTAGGAGATATCGCCTCAGCGAAGAAATGTGAAATACATCATGAATCCGATGCAAGTGCTCCTTCAACCCGAGTTTATATGCAACTGGACCAATCTGCTCAATGATAGGGAATGGCCCCACATACCTTGGTGCCAACTTCCCTTTCTTCCTGAACCTCATTATCCCCCCTCATAGGAGATACACGTAGTAATTCCTCTTCCCCCACATTAAAATCTAGGAAGAATCGCTTGGCATCGGCATAACTCTTTTTTCTATCCTGGGCTATCCGTATACGACTCCGAATTAACTCAATTTTGGCCGACGTATCTTAATTGAACACTGGTCCAAATAGCTTGTTGTCCCCCATCTCTAACCAACAAGTGGGCAAACGACAAGGTGTATCGTACAACGCCTCGAATGGTTCCATGCAATTGTAAACTAATAGGAGTTATTATACGTAAACTCCACCAGTGGAAGATACTGATCCTAACCCCCTCTAAAATCAAGGATACACGTTCGTAACATATCTTCCAAGATCTGATTCATCCTCTCCGTCTGTGGGTGATAGGTTGTACTCAATCGTAACTCGGCACCCATTGCCTCCTGAAAACTCTCTCAAAATCGAGACACAAAAATCTTCTCCCCGTCGAACACAATATCGAGTGGCACCCCGTACAATCTCACTATCTCAACGATAAAAATCTAGACATACTGTCTCGTAGTATAATCCATCCGGACTGATAGAAAGTGAGCTACCTTGGTCAATCGATCAACTATCCCCCAAATGGAATCGTGACCCCTTTACGAAGTAGGTAATACAGTAATAAAATCCATGTAAATGCTCTCCCATTTCCACATCGGAATCTCTAATGGTTGCAGAACCCCTGCTGGCTTCTGATGGTCCGCCTTCAACAGCTGATAAGTGGTATACCTCGAGACAAACTCTACAATGTCTTTCTTCATCCCACTCCACTAATACTGTCGTCTCATATCTTGAAAAATCTTATCCCCATATGGATGGGGTAATTCATCTTATGAGGCTTAAGCTTGTGGTAAGAATAAACTTTAGCCTGATCCTCCTGCTGTAGCACACCCCTAAGTGCCTGTAAGGATGCATGAGTAAAAACATGCTACTCCAACCCTGCCCTGAGAAGTGAAATTATGGGTGCTGAAGTCAATTTGTCCTTCAGCTCATCAAATGCTAACTAACAAGTGTCATCCCAGACAAACGGTATGCCTTTGAGAGTCAGGTCAGTCAACGGGCTCACAATCTTCAAAAATCCCCAAATAAACCATGTGTAGTACCTGGCTAATCCCAAGAAATTACGCACCTTTATCGGTGTCGTGGGCTGTCCCCAGTCCCTCATCGCTGAAACCTTATTCGGGTCCACTGGAATCCCCAAGTTAGAAACTATATGCCCTGAGAATTGAGCTCATGTATCCAAAATCCATATTTTTCAAACTTAGCATACAACTGATGCTCGTATAATGTCTGTAAAACCTAACATAGATGATCTGCATGCTTCTCCTTAGTCTAGGAATAAATCAAGATCTCATCAATAAAGACAATAAAAAACTGATCCAAAAACTCTCTGAACACCCTATTCATCAATTCCATAAACACCGTTGGTGCATTGGTTAGCCCAAATGGCATAAACCAAAACTCGTAGGACCCATATCTCATCAGAAAGGCAGTCTTGGACACATCCTTCTCCTGGATGCGTAATTGGTGATATCCCGGCCTCAAGTCTATCTTAGAGAAGTAGGTGGCTCCTCTCAAATTGATCAAATAAGTCATCGATTCTGGGAAACAGATACTTATTCCATATCGTGACTTTATTCAACTCCCGGTAATCCACACATAGTCGTAAAGATCCATACCTCTTCTTCATGAATAGTATTGGAGCACCCCAAGGCAAAGTACTCCTACGAATAAAGCCCTATCCCAATAGTTTCTCAATCTGATCTCTTAGATCCTTCATCTCTATAAGATCCATACGATAAGGATCCCGAGCTATCGGTCGAGTGCCTGACACTAAATCAATAACAAACTCTATCTCTCAGGCAAAAATCTCGATACGTCCTGAAACACGTTGTCAAATTCGCACACAACTGGTATTGAATCTAGGGAAATCACTACCCCCTGAGAGGTTTCCTCCTCTATATAATACAAGTGATTCGACGATCCTCCTTCGGGATGAGGCATCGCCACTAAGAACATCTCCTGGATAGGAATCACAAACACTCTGCTCCTACTATAATAGTCAATTATGGCCTATACACTGCTAGCCAATCCATACCAATAATGGCATCATACTTCGACATATCTAACACAAACATATCGGTGGGAAAAACAAGTCTCCTAATATCTATCCTCACACCCTGACAGATAAAGAATATAAGTGTCTCATCACCCTGTGGTGAGTCTACACACGTAATTGTACTATCGATCGTGTCTAACAACCCTGTGGTTCATGCAAATCTAGTGGCTATAAACGAGTGTGAAACCCCAATGTCAAATAAAATGCATCCTGAAGTCTAATGTATAATAAGAAACATACCCTCTACTATAGGTGGAGGCTATGGAACTGTTGCATGGTGGATGTTATATATACACCCGTACTGTAACTACTCCTACTGAGGTGGGGCTGCTAGAACGACAGGTGCTGCACGCAATACTGGCATGGGTGCTGGTGCTGGGAGGACGGCGAGGAAAATAGGCCTCTGGGGCTCATGACGGGTACATTGTTGTTGCTGAACTCTGCCCTTATTAGGGCAATCCTAATGCTTGTGGACACTCTTACCACATATGAAGAACCTGTCTGTAAAATTTCCTCCCCTCTGGCCCTGTTGGACTTGGCCCTGCTGGCCACTACCACTCTCTCCTGGACCTGCTGAAAGCACTGTTGGCATGACTGGCCCTCCTAGCCCAGCCTAAATCCACCCTGGCCCTGCGTGTAATCTCCCGAATGAAAATGCTTAGTAGCATCCCACTGGTGGGAACCCTTCTCACTCTGCCTCATCTAACTCTGAGTCGATTATACCCCACAGGCACTGCTACCCCTAGTCCTGCCCTACTGGCTGGACTCTCCTGAGTGCTTGCTTCCCTTAATATGGAAGCAGTGGTCCTGACAGTGTAGTAGAGAAGCATTCAACACATACGTATACGTGTTCAAAGCTGGGATACCTAACAAATATTGTCGGATCCTCCAAGTAATACCATCCACAAACAATTGTATACTCTTCTCTTCCATGCTCACCTCCTCGGGGATAAAGTTCTCCAGCCTAATAAATTCCTCCTCATACTTAACTACAGTCCTCCACTCTTATGACACATCTAATAAATTCTGTCTTATCTTAGTTTGAACAGTGGATGGAAAGTATTTGCGATCAAATAACTCCCAAAACTCCTGAATCGTCAAGGTATCTCTCTCCTGTACGGTGGTAACAGACTCCCACCACTGAAAGGCTTCTCCCACTAGCTTAAAGGTAGATGGTATCTGTCTCTGTACATCAGTGCACTCATACATCCTCAAATGCCTCTGGATACCCTTCTTCCATTGGCGCGTCGCAACTACGTCCGAGCTCCCCTGAAACTTGGGAGGATGAGCCTTCTGAAAGGCATCTTTGACTCACTCCCAAGCAGAAGGAAATGAGTGTGCAGGATCTGGAGCTACAACATGAGGTTGGGGTGGCACCTGTGGTGCTTGCTAGGCAAAAGTAGTCAAGGCCTCATTAACTTCCTGTGCCATAATGGCGGCAACCTCGACAGTATTCATAGTCCCTAGGGATGGAGTTGCTGTGGCTCGAGCTGTGCGTCTGGGGTGGCTCATGGTGCACGCCAAGGAGGCATCTGAAATAAAAAATAATTTTCTATCAGTCCACAATTCATTATATCTTAAAATAGTTGAAGACGTAAATGCATAATCATGCATAATCTAGTTACGCTACCCCGCCTAACTAGTTGACTTAAATATCTTCCCACCTAATAATTCATTTTGCCCACCCATATTACCCATACAATACGTTATTAAATATCCAATCCCTTTTATTTATTAAGATTCACCAATTAATGATTAAGTTCACACGTACTTAGATCAATTTAGATAACACTATCTATCTTATCTACTGATACACCCATAGTAGAATCAATTGCATGTATATATATTTACACCACTCTTATAATATATATGTATATGGGATCCCTAGGTTGATACCTGTGATGTGGTCATACTCTGCTATCAAGTCCTGGTACATCATGTACTAAGTAAAGGACATTTGGTTCAGATTCACTCTCGAACCATATATTCACAATTCACACAAATTTGGGGGCGAACATAGTTCTAAGTCTTTGGAATACGCACACATCTAATGCACCCAAATGACCGGTCACACCCTTATTCACACAAGTAGTGATCAATCCCTAAGTTCTATATTCTGAGGTACAAGTCAAAATCCCCCCAATGGGCTCATCAGGATAAGACTGTCCACGACGCAAAACCTCCCGTGATAGCAAGTAGATTAGGTATTATGGGTACTTAATCGATTTATCTTAGCCTAGATAAGTAGACAGACTAATCCCTGTAAAAAATAGGGAGAGCCCAACCCAAACTCCAAATCCTCATAGACGATTAGTCAACAACGACCCATTCAATACCTAAAATCTCTCAGGAGATATTCTATGGATTATGGGCCAATGTGGAGGGGCCCAAGACCCCCACTCTCTGAAGTTTACACACATATATATATATATATATATATTGTACCCCTGGCTCGGGACAATGGGTATGTAATTAGAAACACTACCCTGGAGAAAAGATAAATACAAACAAAGAGCACCACCGTTGACATAGGCAATTTGTCGAACCATGTATATCTTGTGTTGTGTGTGATCGTGATTATTCTTATTTCGGTTCTTTATTTTCCTGGTGATTGCATTTACTTATAATTTTTGTTGAGATTTATTTTCACCACAATTGGTGCCATCTGTGGGAAGCGATTGTTCTTCTTTTGAGAAAGCTTTCACCGAAAAGAACATACAATGTCTGGTCACAACAATACCCCTATAGCAGGGGATATTCAAGAGCAACCTATCCCTCATAGGGTTAGATCTGAAGTTCTACACTCAAACCCAAGGCCTCGCCCAGAATGGCAAGCCTTTGAAGAAAGCAAGGGACTAGATAGGTCCACGCAATTCTTCAGGCTGATCGACGCTTGTGAGGCCAGGCTCCAAGAGCACGAGGAATCCACTCACAAGCATGAAGCCAAGAATGCTCGCCTCCAAAGGAGACTGGATAAAATGGAGAGAGAACTCCATCGCAATACAAGATAAGGTCATTATCGAACTCCTAGCCCTCAGGCGAGCAGATCTCGTAGTAGAGGAAAGAGCCCAAGATGTGGATCTCAAAGAATTGAGGGACATAGGTCAGATAACGGCTGGTCCGAGCAATAACAATCAGCTTGCCATTATAGGATCCCATGCCGAGGAAATAACGATATACGAAATCTTGTTCGGAGAGAGATGGACCAACACCCAGCACATTGGGGGCTAGGTTGATAAGAGAGCTAGCTAGGCGAGCTCTCAAGACCCAGATGAAGTCCCCTTTCTCAAGGGAAATTGAGGAAGAGGAAGCCTCCAAGAAGTTCGCAATGTCCAGGTTCAATATCTACGATGGAAAAACTGATCCCATCGATCATGTGAGACAGTACATACATGCCATGACCCTTTGGAACCATAATGACACACTAATGTGCTGAATTTTTCCATCGAGCTTGCACGACATGGCTCAAAAATGGTTCGAGAAACTCCCCCACAGATCCATTAGGAACTTCGAGTCCCTGGCAGAGCTCTTCACAACTTGCTTAATTACCAGTAACTCCCATCCGAAGAGGATGGATTCTTTGTTGAAAATGAAGAAAAAGCCCCAGGAGAGCCTCAGAGACTACGCGAAGAGGTATTGGGAGTTGTTCAATGAGGTTGAGAACTATTCGGAGTAGGTCGACATGTTATACTTTAAGATCGGCTTACCCAACTCCTTCCTCTGACACCAATCCCTCACTAAGAAGGAGGCCACAACCATCGACGACTTGATGGATCATATTGAAAAATATGCCAAAGTCCAAGAAGTGATCCATCTCAGTGCAGGGGAAAGTGGTCGCGCCAAGATCGCCGACAAAGGGAGCGATAAGAATGAAGGTCAAAATAAAGGGAGTAAGAATGGCCCTAAGAATGGAAGAAAGAGTGATTCCTCGAAGGCATTTTAAGCAGTAAATACAGTTTTTAGATAATCGATCTACAAGATTCTGGCAAAGATCAAGGACGAACGATTTATTAAGTGGCCCAAGAAAATGGGTGGAGACCCTTTAAAGAGGAATAATGCACTGAGATGTTCTTTCCACAAAGAGGGCGGGCACAAAATCGAGCACTGCAAAGCCCTAAAATCTCACCTTGAAGAGTTAGCTCAGGCTGGACTCTTGAGAGAATTTATGGAAAAAAAGGTAGAGAAGGTAGCTGCCAATGGAGATCAAAGGCTTAACAACGTGGTCGAGGAAGACGTTGACCATGAGTTCACAGTAATTCATGGAGCGTCCGACCTCAAACAGATTCAAGGAAATACGACTCGGATGGAAGTAAAAAAGTTTACAGGAGTAATGCAAGATTTTAAAATCGACCCAGCCAAAACGTTAGCTGGGAAGCGTCGGCGAGTAGAGGATGTCGACTATTGTAAGCATATTGTGTTCACAGATGAGGACCTAGTGGGAGTAAGAACCCCACATCATGATGCATTGATCATTACACTCAGGATATCTAACTATGACGTCGATAAGTTGCTCGTCGACCAAGGTAGCTCATCTGAAGTAATGTACATTGACCTGTTAAGGAAGTTGAAGTTAAGTGTCGCTGGCCTAAAGGAAGCCACTGTTCCTTTAGTTGGCTACGCTGGAAAAATAACCATCCCCTTAGGAAAGATCGTCTTGCCAGTAAGGGTAGGAAACATCTAAAAAATAATTGAGTTTCTCGTGGTCGATATTGATTCACCCTACCGAGCAATCCCCGACAGAGGATAGTTGCACGCGATGAAGGTCGTTCCATCTACCTACCATCTGAAGCTCAAATGTGTGACCGAATGAGGAGTGGTGGAAATCCATGGAGATCAGGCGATGGCAAGGAGGTGATTTATAGCAGCCATCCGTCCCAAACCAGAGAAGAAGGTTAAAGAATTTAGGAGCAAGGACAAGGAATAGGAGAGGTTAATGCCCTCCAAATAGCAACTAAGATATGGGAGACCAGGACTGTAGGAGACTAGGCTCCTCCCTTCTGAAAGATTCATCGAGGACCTGGAGGAAGTTACAGCTAGTAGCAGCTTGAATGAAAGAAAGTTCTTTATCATAACCTCACTCACCGACCATGAAAAGAAGGAGTTAGTCACCTTACTTTGGAGCAACTTAGATGTTTTTCCATGGGAGCCTTACGAGCTTCCCGAGATTGATCCTAACATCACTTGCCATCGACTACACGTCGACCCAACTTTTAAACCAATAGTACAAAAAGCTCGATGAACTACTTCGGAGAAAGCCAAGGCAATAGAGAAGGAAGTTGAAAAACTTCTAGACACAGGATCCATACGGGAAGTCCAGTTACCCAAGTGGCTATCTAACCTAGTGGTTATCCCCAAGAGCAACGAAAAGTGGAGAGTCTGCATTGATTTCACCGACCTCAACAAGGCATGTCTAAATACAGATTCCCCCTCCCAAAGATCGATCAGCTAGTGGATGCCATGACAACACACGAAAGGATGAGCTTCATGTACGCATACTCTGAGTATCACCAGATCCCCCTGAATTATCCGGATAAAGACAAAACATCATTTATAACCACAATTATATTATATTTCTACAAGGTTATGCCATTTGGGCTAAAAAATGCAGGGGCAACTTACCAGCAGTTGGTCACAAAAATGTTCAAAGACCAAATGGGAAGCATTATGGAGGTCTTCATCCATGACATGCTTGTCAAGAGGAAGCTCAAATATGACCACCTCTCTGACCTATCAAGGACCTTTGAAATCCTCAGGAAGTACGAATGAAGCTCAATGCGAGCAAGTGTTCCTTCGGTCTCCAGTCAGGAAAATTCCTTGGGTACTTGGTCAGCAAGAGAGGTATTGAAGTCAACCCAGATCAAATTGATGCTATCAACTGGGTGTAGCCCCCCGAACCATAAGAGACGTGAAAAAGCTCACGGGAATGCTCGCCACCCTAAATCGGTTCATCTCAAAGTCTTTCGAAAGTTGCCAATTGTTCTTTCAGTTATTGAAGTAAATCAAGGATGTGGAGTGGAACGAGGATTGCTCGAGGGCATTAGAAGGGATCAAAGCTTAACTCATCAAATCGCCTTTGCTCGTAATCCCTCACGAAAATGATCCTTTATACCTTTACCTTGCAGTATCCAGACATGATGTAAGTTCTGCACTGATATGGGAAAAAAAGGGGATCCAATACACTGTCTATTCCTTGAGCAAGACCCTTTTAAACGCCGAACAGTGATACCTACCACTAGAAAAGCTTGCCTTTGCGCTAGTGGTAGCCTTGATGAAATTAAAACACTATTTCGAAGCCCACTCCATCATTGTACTTACATCCCACCCTCTTAAAGAAGTCCTGAGGAAAGCAAACCTTTCAGGTAGACTGTCCAAGTGGTCGATCGAGCTCGGGCGATTTGACATTCAGTAATAGCTGCGGAATGCCATCAAAGGGCAGGTCCTCATGGATTTCATTGCTGAGTTTATAAGAGAACAACCTTGCGACCAACCCCAGACTATTCATTAGAGTAAATTTCCCCCAACGTCAGGCATCTGTATACTATTCATTGATGGAGCCATTAATTCCAAAGGGGGAGGAGTGGGCATCGTGCTGGTTACCCCAGAAGATACCATTCTCGAGTAAGGAATTAGGCTTGGATTTGAAGCCTCCAAAAATGAAGCAGAGAATGAGGCACTGATCGCGGGCGACCTATAAAAGGCACGAATGCTCGGAGCAAAGTAACTTTAAGTATTCCGTGACTTGCAGTTGGTCTCCAACCAGATAAGTGGCAATTTTAATGCAAGAGATGAGAGAATTTCAGCCTATCTCGCCACTATTAAAGGATTAATGGCCAACTTTGATCACGTCAGTGTCTAGTAGTTTCCCAGAGGATAGAACAACCATGCTGATGCCGTAGCAGCCTTAAGCTCAACGATCACCTCCGACTTGAAGAGGACAATTCAAATTAATTTCCTTGCCCAACCAAGTATTAACCAGATCAATGAACTGCCGAGCGCAGAGCATGTTCTCCAGATTGAGACAACCCCCAGTTGGATGGATCCCATAAAGGGGTTATTTGAAGGATGGTGTACTACCAATAGATAAGAAGACCGCTCATCAGATAAGAGTCAAAGCTGCTCGCTTTCACTTATCTCCTAAGGGCAAGATGTATAAGAGATCTTTCACTGTCCATTACCTACAGTGAGTTCATCCAAAGGACATCGAGCGAGTCTTGCATGAATTCCATGAGGGAATATGTGGGAGTCACATTGAGAGAAGGTCGCTAGCTTTCTGAGCAATGAAAAAAGGGTACTGGTGGCCGTATACATAGAAAGATGTTGGAATCTATGCTCGAAAGTGCAAAAAGTGCCAACTTCACGCACCCATGGTTCACTAGCCAGCCAACGACCTAAAGTCACTTACTAGCTCGTGGCTCTTTGCCTAATGGGGTATGGACATCATGGGCCCTCTACCAATCTCAACCGGTAATTGCAAGTATCTATTGATTGGCACAAACTACTTCCCCAAGTGGATAGAGGCAGAGCCACTGGTGAACATTAGAGACACAGAAATGACAAGATTCATATGGAAAAACATCGTCACTCGCTTTGGGATCCCTAGGACTATCATCACTGCCAAAAAAACCCAGTTCGAGAGTGGCCTCTTCCAAGGTTTCTGCAGCGACCATGAGATCATACACTACTTCAGCTCCGTGGCATACCCTTAGAGCAATGGACAGGCGGAGCCTTCCAACAAAATGGTGATCGATGTGATAAAAAAGCATTTAGAGCGAGCCAAGGGAGCATGGGTAAGCGAACAGCCCAATATCCTATGGGCTTATTGCACGATCCCAAGGCGAGCAACTAGAGAGACACCATTCACACTTTATGTATGGGATGGATGCAATTATCCCTTTAGAAACCGGCCTCCCCACCATGAGGTCCACTCTGTCAACCAAGGCCAAAACGATACAGCATTTCTCGCTGAACTTGACTTAGCCAACGAGCGAAGGAAATTAGCTCTAGTGAAACTGGAAGCCTATCAACAACAGGAAGCAAAGCACTATAACAAAAAGTCAATCCAAGAACATTCCAGGTTAGGGACTACGTCTTGAGGAAAGTTCTTGGCAGTGCTATGAAACCATCAGATGGCAAGCTAGGAGAAAACTCGGATGGACCTTTCAAGGTGATAAAATATGACATACAAGGAGCCTACAACTTGGAAACGCTGGAGGGGAGGGAGATACCAAGAGCTTGGAATGCAACCAATTTGAACAAATTATACTTCTAGTTTTATTTTTTATTTTTGAACTCAATGTTGAATTCTCAATTCTTCTTTGAATAATAAGATTATTTGGCAGTAGCATTTTATGAAGTGTTGTTTTTTCTCAACTGCATCATAATGTATGCACCATTTCCAAGTTACAAGCTCCCCTCTTAACTCATAAAATTAAGATCACGAGAAACTTATTGAAGTAGGGTCAATGTGTAATGACCCTCCTCAGGCATTCGTCAATAAACACGAATGACCTCCTAGCTTACCCCTGGAAATATATTAGGCCCTACAGGGGACCCTTAGGCAACATGTCCAACCCAAGTTGGTTGCCAACATTGTCTGGCTCAAAAATTCTGCTCGGGTAGAATCTCTGATACCCGATGTATCCTCGCCATTGTCTCATTTAGGCCTAAGGAAGTGTGACGACACAACCTAAAAGGTAAAGTTAGGAATAATGGTCTACTAAAAGCATACTGGACTGGGGGGATACTCACTCAACAACTAAATCTGCCTAAATTATATCTAGTCGGCTGGAAGAGCCCAAGATAACTGAACAAGAGGTCAATGAAGTAAAAAATAACACAACACATGTTTAGTCGACAAATCTCTCAAAACATAACTATTTTATTACATCATTACATGTACAAAGAGTTATATATACTAAGTAATTCAAAACCTAATGAGGACTAGGTCGCTGAGCGAGGTAGTTAGCTACTCGCGCTCTTCGGCCATCATCTGGATGAGGAGAAAATTCCTCCTCAACTTCGTCTGAATTTGGTTCCAGGAGCTTTCTTAGGATCATAAATATAGGAACCCATCGATCATCCCTTCTGAATGGGTTTGACATCAAAGTTGAGGGAGAGATCTCATGCCTATACCAGAGAACAGAGTTCCTGGGACTTGCAACTCCCTGAGGGCACTCAACCACCCTCTTATGAAAGCTAAATCATCAACCTCCTTCAACTTCGTTGGAGCATCAGTCCAACCCTGGTCGTATACATCATCCCACACCTTCCAAGAACCTTTCTTGAACAAGTGCCTCAGTAGAGTGACGTCTCTTTGAAGACCAATGGCTATCACGTATACCCTGTGAACATCCCCCCGCAGTTCGATAATCTCCCTAGATGAACCACTATCATCAGTCCCAGCTCGCCGCCCGGTTGATGAAGAGGAACCACATAAAACTTGAAGGGAAATCCTCGGCACATTCTCCCTAAGGTGCAAGACTTACCTCATTAAATCACTATTCTCCTGTTGAAGGATCTCTCTAACTTGATTGATCTCAGAAACATCCAGAAGCTTAGCCTTCAAAGAATCCATTTCTTGTTGAATATAAACGCCGACCTCCTCCATCTCCTCAAGCCTATCTTTCAGCTTGTCAACAAGCTCTAACTGGTCTTTATAGTCCTGATTCCTCGATCTAAGAGACTTACATATTTTTACAAAGGCACGATGAACTCGGTTGCTCATGTTGTCACGAAGAATTTAGCCTAAGCGAGAGCTAGTAGGAATATATTCCTCAAGATTGATAAGCTACAAATCATACAAGCATCGAGAATAAATAAATCAGTATATAAAAAGGAACATAACTTCATTTCATTAAAACAAAAATAGTTCAAGTACATCGGCGAGAAGAAAAAAGAACAACAAAAATATGAGAAATACAAAGGCCCCCTAAGAAGACTAACTGGAAACCTCAGTATGTTCTGAGGACGATGGTTGATTCCCCTTATCCGCAGTAGCCTCATGTGAACCTCCCTCAGATGGAATAGTCACCATTCCCTGATCAAGGGGAGTATCAATAGCAGTGAATGGACCAGCAGGAGCATCTTCACTGGTATCTGGAGGAAGCACACCATCTACAACAGGTTTCGTGCCTAGGTCATGCACGCCAAAGAGAGGAGAATCAATATCCACCTCAGCAGCGAGCAAAGCCCGTCCCAACCTTTCTTGAAGTTGAAATGGCTGATGTAGCTTATCTGAGCCTCGGTATCCTCATATGTTTCAAGACACACAACATTGTAAGAGATCTCCTTGATGGTGACATCCTCAGATTCCAGTTTTTTGTCTTCTCGATGAGGTTTTTATTCTCTTCAAGCAACGCCAGCTTGCTCGTGCAGATCAAGTCATAAAACTGCCTCAGCTCCTCTAGCTCCTTAGACGTTGCCTCTTTTGCTTTGTTATCTTCTTCTAAGGCAAGGTCAGAAGACTTCTGAGCGGCACTGGCAGCCTTTAGGCTCGCATCAAGCTCAATATTTTTCCTTGCCAGCTCGTCGTGACTGCGATAGAGGATGGTGAAATCAGACATAAATTGCAGAGAGGAAGAAAACATTAGCGAAGAAGGTATTGAAAAGAAAACTGCAAGAGTAGAGAAGTAAAAGTAAACTTACCAAGGCTAGCCCCTTACTCACCTTTAGGGATAACTGGTTGGTTCCTATACTTGACGACCTCTGGCGATCTGCTGGCAATATTGCTCTCTCGAGCACCCTCGGAGAAAGCTGAGGGGAAAGAGAGATAGAAGTCCCCTCATCTATAGAAGACATAGGCACCAATGACTGCCTCATTTTTGTCCTCACTTCTTCCCTCCTCCTTTCTTATTTTCTCTCCTTCTTCTCCCTCTCGACCCTCTTCCTCTCTTCTTCCTTATTTCCTTTCTCTCTCTCACCAACACCTCCTCTTTCTTCTTCCTCTCCCTTTCACGAGCCACAGTTTGGGAGCCAGTGGTAGTATCCCCACTTCCTAACTTTTGCTTCTTCAACCTACGAGCGAGAGCAGTATTGTCCTCATCATTATCCTGGATTATATTCTTCCTAGGGTGAGACATAGTCTCTTCGCTGGAGCTATTCGAATCCTTTGAACTCTTTGAATTCTTTGAACCATCCATCGAACTACAACATCCCTCACCACTCGAACTCTCCTCACTAGAATCACCCTCAACTCCACCTCTGTCAGCCCCCACACTATCTTCACCAGAGCTACTCTCCTCCTCATCTAATTTAAATAGCTCGACAGCGAGCTCTTCTATGATATCGAGGTGAGTAATGCTATCAGTAGGTCGGGGGATGAAGTTGGTCCTGATGTTCTTATATTCTAAAAGGAACGTAGCTAATCGCAGATGTTCACCTTCAACTAAAGATTCCCTCATCTTCCAAGCTTTTATCATCTCGGCAACTCGAATTTCGCGGAGAGTAGGTTCCGAGTTCTTCATCTTCGCTGAAAAAGAAAAAGGGGAACATAAGAGAAAAAATACACTAACAATAAATCAACAAGCAGAGCAAGAAAATATCTACCTATATATTCCTCCCCGTAGAAGGGAATCGGAGGTCCCCTGTACCTAGTCCCCTCTGTCTGGGGAGGGAACTGCCAGCTACTGGCAATAAAACCTTCATGCCAATAGTCCTTATGGGAATTAGGTAGATTTACTACCAGTACCCTGTCAGGACTCCTAGCTTTCAGATAGAGGAGACCAAAGCTCGTTCGAGAAAAGGTATAGCAGTAACAAATTTTAGCATGATCTAAATTGGTTCCATAGAGCTGATTGATCGTATGTACGCTATTAACAATTTTCCAAACGTTTGGAGAATATTGGGCAGGAACTATATAGAAATAACTAAAGAAATGCAAAAATAAGCGATTGGGGGGAAAGGTTAATTCCCCCTGAGATAAGAGGAGAACATGAATCCAATGCCCGTCCTCAATGTCTCGAACATTGTGAGGAACAGGGATACACTCAATGTCCACCCAACTAGGGATGTTGTAAAACTCCCTAAACTCAGCTAGTGATCTATTACCTATTTTTGCCATAAATAAACCCTAGCAGTGACAAAAGAAATTTTAACAGAAAAGAAAGAAGAAGAGGTTTGGAAAACTTACATAGTGAAAATTAGCTTTAAACAACGCAAGGCCACAAGCAAGGAAGATGGAAGCATAAGAAAAATCTTGAAGATGAAAGGAGAGACCTGGAAGTGAGAAAATGCAGTAGGGAGCAGAAGATATATTGAGAGTGCGGAAACTTGTGAAGCGACGTCAGAAATGGCTTCTTCAAACAGTTTTAAACCCTTTCAATGATGACACACGAAGAACGAAGTAGATCTGCCACCTAAATATATTAGTAAGAGACGTTTCCCTCCCCAAAGCATCGCTCAATTCACAAAAATTCCACGAGAGCTATTATGTAAAATTATTGAGCCCAAATTGTGATGCCAAAATTTTAGGGGCAATTGTGGGTACCTCGTCCATTTATCTTGGCCCATAGAAGTAGCCAGACTAAGCCCTATAAAAAATAGGGAGAGCCCAACCCAAGCTCCAAATCCTCATAGACGGTTAGTTATCAAGGAGCCATTTAATCTCTAAAATCTCTCAGGAGATATTCTAGGTATTATGAGCCAACGTGGAGGGGCCCAACAACCCCACTCTCTAAAGTTTACATGTATATATTATACCCCTGGCCCGGGAAAAAGGGTATGTAATCAGAAACACTCCCCAGGAGAAAAGAGAAATACAAACAAAGAGCACCACTATGGACATAAGAAATTTGTCGAACCACGTATATCTTGTATTGTGTGTGATCGTGACTATTCTTATTTCTGTTCTTTACTTTCCCGGTGATTGCATTTACTCATAATTCGTGTTGAGATTTATTGTCACCACAGGTATGTTCACCTAAAATAAATCAAGCAATAGGTATTCACACCACCTATATATACATATATATTCAGTATAGGTATACATGTAACCTATAATACATATCCCGTACATAGCATAACAACTCTAGAATATTATACGTTTCATTACTTTACCATAATACTTATTGCCGTCTCATCCTGAGTGTTTCCCAATACTCGATAGGTTACCAATTTTTTGTTAAGTCAATTCAGTAGCTACCTCACCTGTACCCTACTGGTCTAGGTAATACGTTCCCTTATTTTCCCATGACACGATATCATTCTTCGAATTTGGTTTTATTGACTAATTAAACCTAATTAACTTTAGTCGTAAATCCCCTCATGTGACTTAGTCTCAATCTCAACATTGGCCTACTGATAATTAAAGTATCTCTCATTACATTTTAAAATTTCTTAAAAAATTAACCCGATCGTTCCCATGAGTTCTAAACAAAAAGGGCAAAATAGTCAAAATCTGGGAAACCGAATCGATTCGGCCTTGGTATGAATCGATTCGCCTTTTGAATCGATTCGGCCAAGGAGCCGAATCGATTCGCTTGTAATAGGTCTCATCTTCTCCAATTGCAGCAGTTACGAGATTCACCATTTTTAACCTTTAAACCTCCATGATTCAATCCAAATCTCCCAACCAAGTATTCTAAATGTTATACCAACATATATACATGATTTCCAATGTAATAAAATCATTAATTTGTCAAAGAACACCTTTAAATCGAATTAATTCAAGATTAATCCTTAAAAACCATAGTTTATCATTTTTATTCAAGATCCTCAATAAAACCCTGATTTCTTCAAATGCTAACGTTACTAATTCATCAAATTCGTTCTACATGCATAAAGAGATTTAACCTATCATGATTCCTACCTTAGAACATATATTAAATCTTCCCAATTAACACCAATCTTTATGTATTCATGAATATGTTCATCCTACACTAACATGGATGGTATATATGCTTAGAATTTAGAAAGATAAATACTTGACTCAAGTTGTAGCTCTGAACTTCTGCAGATTCATAGTAGGGTGATGTTCTTCTCCTTCTGATCTACATAACGGTGGTGGTGGTGGTGCAAGAATGGTCTAGAATGGCCTTGAAACTCCCCCTCTTCCTCCTCAATTGGTATCTGTATATGGTTTTGTAACTTCTACCCTAGTTCCCTCAACGTAACTGCGGATATACACTCCAAAATTCGTAGGTCTATTTTTCCTAAAATTTTAAAAGACTAAAATATCCCTCTAGGGTGCTAGTTTGGCCTAAAAATGCTCAGGGACCAAAACTAAACCCCCAAGTACACTTTTCTGACTATTTCTACCCTTACAAACACATTGGCGCACTCAAAATGACCCTTTGAATTCTCTAAAATAAAATTACCTTTTATTACATAAAATTAAGTCCTAACATGACTCACACGCGCGTACCGACTAAGTTTACCGTAACAGCCTTATTTCTCACTCACGACATCCATAATATATATGCTAATCATTTTATTACTTATTCACAAAGTAATATTCAATACAAATAAATATTAACTCTTGTCTCACTAATTAATATTTATTTTCATCCGAATTTATTTCTCATTTTAATTTAATTAATCCCAATAAATCCCAATATAAAAAAATCATTAAAATTACGGGGTGTTACACAATGTAACTCGCTGGAACTGACCGGGTGGTCACGGGATACTTTCGTGAGAATATGATAATATTTTGAAAATATCTAGAGGGTGAAAATCCAAAACAACCCCCAAACGGCCCAGTGAGAGGCGCGAACACATCGTACGGGACTAATGTAACTCGCAGGAGATGACTACGTGGTCACGGGACTCCCAATTTGATAATATGGAACTAATTTGAAAATATCTCGACTTAGTCATAAAAATATGCTCTTAGAGGGCAAAAACCCAAAACACCCCCCAAACGGCCCTATGAGAGGTGAGAACACCTTGTAGGGGACCAATGTAACTCGGAGGAATTGACCGCGTGGTCACGAGACTCCCAGTTTGAGAATATGATGATATTTTGAAAATATCTCGAGTTAGGCTTAAAAACATGTAGTTAGAGGACAAGAAAACAAAACACCGTCCAAATGACTCCGTGAGAGACTCAAACACCTCGCACGAGACCAATGTAACTTGTGGGAACTGACCGCGTGGTCATGGGACCCCGAATTTTAGAATATGATGATAGTTTTAAAATATCTACACTTAGGCTTAAAAACATGCCGTTAGATGGCGAAAACCCAAAACACTCCCCAAACGGCCCCGTGAAAGGCACGAACACCTCACATGGGACCAATGTAACTCGCAGGAACCGATCGCATGGTCACGGGACT
Source organism: Sambucus nigra (assembly GCA_949130495.1). Classification (NCBI taxonomy): domain Eukaryota; kingdom Viridiplantae; phylum Streptophyta; class Magnoliopsida; order Dipsacales; family Adoxaceae; genus Sambucus; species Sambucus nigra. The sequence continues at coordinate 351,757,533 of OX422221.1, forward strand.
CACGATTTGAGAATATGAAGATAATTTGAAAATATCTACACATAGGCTTAAAAACATTCCGTTAGAGGGAGAAAACCTAAAAAAACCCAAACGACCCGTGAGAGGAGCGAACACCTCGCATAGGACCAATTCAACTCGTTGGAAATGACCACGTGGTAACGGGACCCCCGGTTTGAGAATATGGCGATAATTTTAAAATATCTAGACTTAGGCTTAAAAATAAGTCATTAGAGGGTGAAAACCCAAAACACCCCCAAAACGGCCCCGTGAGAGGCTCGAACACCTCGCACGGGATGAATGTAACTCGCAGGAACTGACCGTGTGGTCATTGGAGCCCCATTTTGAGAATATGATGATAATTTGAAAATATTTAGACTTATTCTTAGAAGCATACCGTTAGAGGGCAAAATCCAAAACACCCCCTAAACGGCCCCTTGAGAGGAGCAAACACCTTGCACGGGACCAATGTAACTCGTGGGAACTGACCGCGTGATCACGGGACCCCCCGGTTTGAGAATATGATGATAATTTGAAAATATCTAGACTTAGGCTTAAGAATATGTCGTTGGAGGGCGAAAACCGAACCCCCCCCCCCCCAAACGGCCCCATGAGAGGCTCGAACACCTTGCACGGGACGAATATAACTACCACGAATTGACCTCGTGGTCATCGGAGCCCCATTTTAAGAATATGATGATAATTATAACTCATATATGCAAGCTTTCAGCTTGAATATGATTTTTTAAATTGCTTGGCTACTGATATCATCTATTTTTTGTATCCTGTTTTCTGCAGGATAACATTGTATCTTTTGCTTTAATCCACGTGGAACACAAGAAAAATGCAATGGTTTACAATAGGAAGATTGTTAATATAATGTTTTTAAAATTCAGGATTCTTTTCTTTATGTGTTACGGCCATGCGGGCTTTTATAATTTTATTGTTTAATTTTATGGCCGTACGGGCTTTTAAAATTTTATTATTTAGTTTTATGGGTGTGCGGGCTTTTTGTAATTTTATTATTAAATTTTATAGCTGTGCGGGCTTTAAGTTACACATGTTTTATATTAACATGTTTTAGAATGTCTAAAAAACAACGGAAATTATGTCCATTTTTTTTTAAAGTTAAAAATGGTTAGGGACAAAGTCCACGACCTCTTTTTTCACGCATAAAGTGGGTCACCCCCTAAAGCCATGACCATTTTTATTTTTTTATCACGTAGCCACATTTTTTGTCACGTATAAGAAGGGTCACGACCTAAAGTCGTGACCATTTTTTATCACTAATAATTAAGGTTAGGACCTGGAGCTGTGACCATCTTTGGGATGCCATGGATTGGGTCATAGCCCAAAGCCATGACAACGGTGTGTATAGGTAGGGACAAAGTCCATGACCATCGACTCGTGACCCTCAGATCCGTGACCCCCTAATTGGTCAGATATTTTGGCCATGACCCACCAAAATGGCCATGGACCTTGGCCGCGACTCATAGTCCTGGTCAGGGATAATGTCCGTGACCAATCGCCAGATTTGGTGTACTGAGGGTTAACTCAAAAGGTCCTCATCCATCTTCCAAAGGTAGTAAAAAAAGATATACAAATGATATAATATGATTAGTAAAAATAGAGAAAACCAATTATGCATTATGAGCAATAAGGAAAAACCTCAGATTCCCAATGCCTATGGATCAATCTCCCAAAGGTCTCAACTCCCTGGCTTCTCCCATGGATCAATATCCCATGGGTTTTCCTTATTGTCGGCGTTAAAGTTTTTATAATCTTGGACTTCTAAAACTCTGCGGCCTTATTCTAGGTATCTTGGACATAGTCATGCCACAAATCGCAGCCTCCTTTCATACCCAAATCTAGGATGAGCGATCCACGGTCTGCTGTTAACTCTACACTTTAGACGAGCTCTACCATGGTGCTAAGCCCCGTAGTTAGCCTAGGCTCAGTTTCCCTAGAAAAATTGTGTTGAACTCAATTAGTGTGTAGGAGGTCCTGAAATAGGCATGATGCGTCAACCTGGCTGATGAATGTCGCAGCCTCAATACTAAATTGCTAACTCATCAAAGGCATGATATGACACAATATCCCACCCCACGACATCCTCTAATAGTCTGTGGCCTGACGTAAAGAGTAAAAAATATTGGTTAGCAACAACAAGGGTATGAAATTATAATAATTTACTAAAATCCTAATTTACTCTCAACTTGAATCCTCAAAGATCAAAGGCGAATCCCTAAATTAATCTCCTAAGGCCAAGTAAGAACTTCCTCAAAAACCCATTATCCAACTATACAATCTCATCGCAATAATCCTAGTCGAAAGCATATAAAATCATATATCTACTTACTATGCGTAAGTCTCCTAGTATCCCAGGATCAATGGCACTTCATGGCCTCTTACCTCAATGAACAGTAGCCTTCCATAGCCTAAACCCAAAAACCCAAAATCTCAGATGAATAATAGAACTCCATAAAAATTTTCAATATTTCACACAAGGGTGCATATCAATCAATGAAGATATAGAAAACTTGAGTTTTGAATAAGGAAGAAGATGATGAGGCCAGATCCCTTACTACAATGGATTAATCTGATGAATAGTAGCATTCCGCCCCCTCTTTTTTCGGTGAATAGTTTCCCTCGGTTGCCTTGCTTTGGCATCCTAATCTTTTTTACATCAAACCTTATTTTCTCTTTCTAGAATGAATTTTAAGGTTTCTAATGGTCTTAGTAAGTGTGCCAAGGGTGGGTATTTATAGTTTCTAGTGGGGGAACCTAGGATTTCCTCTTTGGGTAAAACTTTTCCATGATTGCCCTTTTCAAAAAGGCTTCTAGAATCCTCTAAACTTTCTCCTCAAGTTATGACATAATAATCCCATGTCATTATCCCTCGTGCTGCCAAGGAGACTAAGGTCCACGACCATAACCTTAGGTCATGGTCTTCTAGAGTATGTCTGTAAACTTTGCATAATAACCTATAGGCTTTGGGTTCCACAACTCCACGAACTCATCCTTTAACTTGGGTTTCTCCAATTTAACTACACACCATGGCCTCCCGTAGGCCAGGTTCTCTTAAGGTTTTAGGTTTGTTACAACTTACCCAACTTAGGAATTTACGTCCTCAGAATTAATTGACTTAAAATTATGAATTAATTAATACCTTGGAATAATTAAGGATACTTTTCTTTGATGACAGAGTCTAGCTCTCCAGTACCCTCTTTCGTGGCCTGATGTGTCCAAAGCACCTTAACTAGACAGAGTTTCTTTGACCTCAACTCCTTTTCTTTTCTTTCTAAGTTATCAATTGGGTCCTAATCGTAACTTAAGTCTCCATGGCATGGTTCAGTATATGTCTAGAATCTCTAATGTAATTCCTCAATATTAAAGTATGGAATACGTTGTGAATATGGGATAATTTTAGGGACGAAGCTAGCCTAAAAAAAGTCTTCCAAACCTTATCAAGAATCTCAAATGCTCTAATATACTGTGGGCTTAATTTGACCTTATTTCCAAACCTCATCACTCCCTTTTATGGGAAAATTTTAAGAAATTCATGTTCCCCAACTTCTAAGTCCACATCCCCTCTTCTCACATCATCGTAACTTGTATGTATGTTTCGAGCACTCTGTGGTCGTTCTTGAATCAAGCAAACCTTGTCCATGGCCTCTTTTGGCCCTAACAATTTCCTTTATCCTTCCTAATCCCAAAATAATGGGCCACGACATCATTTCTCATATAACACAGCTAGGGGGCATTCTAATACTCTTTTTATAACAATTTTTATACACAAATTCTACTGAGGGTAGATGGTCTTCCCACCTATCGTGGAAATCTGGAATGCATGCGCTCAAAATATTTTTAATGGTTTAATTTGTTCTTTCCATTTGTCCACATGTCCGCAGATGGAAAGTTGTGATGAAGTGTAACTACGGACCCATTTCTCTTTGAAAGCTCTTCCCAAATCCTGAGGTAAATCTTGGTTCTCAGTCAGATGCTATGTTCACATGGACTCTGTAAAATCTTACTATCTCCTTTATGAAAAGTTTGGCTAACTAGTCAAAAAGTGCACGAACTTGGTAAATCTATCTACAATAACCCAAAATGGAATATATTTCTCTGTGTATCCATGGAAATCCAACTATAAAATCCATACAAATGTTTTCCCACTACCACTCTGGGATAGGAAAGGGTTGTAATATCCTTCCTAGTCATTGTTGTTTAGCCTTAACTTGATGGTACGCTAAACACTTGGCCACAAACTCCGTGGCCTCTCTCTTCATATTAGGCCACCAAAAAAATTCCTTCAAGTTTTAGTACATCCTGGTGCTTCCGGGGAAAATTACAAAGGGTTAGTAATGTTCCCCTTTCAATACCTCAAACTTAATCTCTTCATTCTGCGGTGCACATAATCTAGTCCCAAATCACAAGGCTCCGCAGCATCAATTCTAAAGGCTGAACTCTTTCCTTTATTCCATTAATCCACGGATATTTTAGAGGCCAGGGTTCGCGGCATGCACCTCCCTTATCTTTTCAATCAGACCTTGTTCAACCGACAATGCCATAAGGAGTCCATGGCCTCCACAGATTATGACCTCAACCCCCATATCTTCTAAGTTTTGCATCGACCACCACATTAGTAATCCTCAAAGCACCAAGGGAACCTCTTCTACTAAGAGCATTGGCCACCATACTGGCCTTTCTTAGATGATAATTGAATAAGAAATTATAATCCTTGATTAATTCCAACCACCTCCATTGCCTCATTTTCAAATATCTTTGGGTGAATATATAGGCTAAACTCTTATGGTTTGTTAATATCTCATAACTTTCCCCATATAAATAATGTCTCCAAATTTTCAAGGAAAATAATACCGCGGCTAGCTCTAAGTCATGGGTGGGCTAATTCTGTTTATGAGGACTCAACTGCCTAGAGGTAAAAGCAATCACTTTCCCATTCTGCATTAGTACACAAGGCAGCGGCCTGAAGTGTCACTATAAATCACATAACCTCCCCCTTCTTTGGGTAAGTTCAGGATAAGAGTGGCCACCAGTTTCTCTTTCAACTTTTGAAAACTCTCTTCACACTCCGCGAACCAAATAAATTTCATGTCCTTATGTGTAAATTTGATCAAGGGCATGACTATCTTGGAAAATCTTCTATAAATATTCTATAGTGGCCTTCTAGGCCGGGGAAGCTTTTAACTTCCGTGACTGTAGATGGTCTCTCCCAATCAACAATGACCGCGATCTTTCCCGAGTCCATGGACATTCCATCCTTATTCACTACGTGGCTGAGGAAGGCAATCTTCTCCAACCAGAATTCATACTTCAAAAATTTTTCATATAACTTTTTTTCCTAAGACCCTCAAACACTCCACGGAGGTATTCCTCATGCTCTTCTACTAACTTAGGATAAATCAGTATATCATCAATGAAAACAATCACAAATTGTCCAAAAATGGTCTAAACATCCTATTAATCAATTCCATAAATTCTGTTGGGACCCGAAGGCATCACTATAAACTCATAATGACCATACATAGTTTTAAAGGTTATTTTATGAATGTCCTCATTCTTGATCTTAAGTTGGTGATATCTTGATATCAGATCAATCTTAGAGAAATATCTAACATCCTTCAATTGGTCAAAAAGATCATCAATCCTAGGCAAAAGGTATACTGTCATTTTGTTACACTCTCTATAATCTATGCACATCCTCATAGAACTATCATTTTTCTTTACAAATAGCATCGAGGCACCCCAAGGATAAGTACTAGGCCAAATAAATTCGTGTCCTAGCAAGTTCTTATGTTTTTCTTTCAACTCCTTTAACTCTGCGAGGCCATTCTATATATCGTCTTAGAACTAGACGCAACCTCTGGGGCAAAATCAATAGTAAACTCAATTTCTTTGTCCGGGGGAAAACTTGGAAATTATTTCGGGAAAATATTGTCGTATTCTGCATCCACATGGAAATTAGCTAACGTGACCATGGTATTCTCAATATCCTTGACGTATGCTAAGTATTCGTGACACCCTCCTTTAGTCATCTTCTTAGCCCTCAGAGCTAATATTATCAAAGGTTTTCTACTAGGTTGAGTTCCTTTAAAACTCACTTTGGCCTACCCAGGTCTACATAAGGTAATCTCCTTACTAACATAGTCTATTCTTGTAAAGTGGGCAATCAACCAATCGACGCCTAAGATCACGTAGAAGTCTTCTATTTCTAGGGGAACTAAACTAACTCTGAAATCCTGACAGCCTATATCTATGCCATATCTCCCTTATATGATCGCAAACTTTGATGAAGTCCTTATCGGGGTAACAAGTACTAAGGTTGGGTCCAAGGTTTGTGGCCTCTTCTTAAATTTTTGTGCAAAAGTGGTAAATAAAAAGGAGTGTGTGGCCCCAAAATCAAAAAGTACATAAGCATTTCTATCATTAATAATAATGGTACCTGTTATCATGTCCTTGGCTTTCCCAGCATCCTTGGCGTTAGGAAAAAAGACTCTAGTAGGAGTTCGCGGCTTCTTAGCATCCTTCTTTGGTAATATTCAATCTTTGACCTTATGGTCGGGTATTCCATAGTTTTAGAAGCTGATTCTTATTGGACAAGCCTTTGTAAACTTCCCCTTTGTACAATAGTTGAAGCACACAATGTTTGTGGTGTTAACTTTTCCCTTTGCAGTCCTTTGACTCGTACGTGGCTTCAATGTTTGTTGTCATGGCTTATCTTCCTTCTTTGTTCCATATTCTCTACCCTTTCACTTTTCTCCCTTTGCCTTTAATCCATCCTCATAATCTTGTTCCATGATTTCAGCTACCTCGATCATTTTTGTGTATTCTTAGCCTTAGTCCCACCACCTTGGAGTGGAGTCCCCACATCAAGCCCATCTCAAACTTCTTAGACTTATTTTCCTTAGTGTCAACAAGATAAGAGGCAAAGTGGGATAATTCCATGAACTTCGTTTCGTACTGGGCCAGTGAAATAGTTCCTTGAGTTAACTCCATAAATTCCACCTCCGACTTCTCCCTAGCCGCGATCGGGAAGTACTTTTCCAAAAAGAGTGCTTTGAATCTGGCCCAGCATATAAGTGCGACTTCTTCGCCCAACTATGTCCTCTTGATCGTGGACCACTAATGATCCTACTTAGCCTTAAACATAAAGGAGGAAAAAGAGACTTTCTATTCCTAGTTCAATTCAAATCATTAAAAATCTTTTCGATCTTTCTAACCCAGGCGTTAGACTTTAAAGGGTCAGCCTCTCCCTTTAAAGCCTTCAATCCTAATTTTTTTAAATGTTCAATGGTGAAGGCCGCTGACCTTTTGTCGACTGCCCTTGCATCCATGGTCCTAACTAGGGCTTCTGCGAATCCCACTATTGCTTCCGGAACATGTTTTGTGGCCGCATTGTTATGTTTTATGACACCATTAGCTTTGAGATTACCTTTTTCCATGACTTTCTCGATAAGAAAGAATCACGCACGCATAAGTATATATTCATGTCACTAGTTCTTTAAGTAATCAAAATTTTTCTAATGCTCTTAATGTTTTCCTATATCGAACGCTCTAATACCATCTAGAATGTTCTGCGGCCTGCCCTAGTCGGATGCAGGCTTTATGTCACTTGAGCTCACGGGGATTTGAAATTTAAACAATATAGGGAAATTCTTATACTATTGCGGCCTCTATGAAACCTCATAATCCACATCAAAGCTGTTATAATCAATACCATTCATAGTTTAATAATAAATCACAATTAATAATTCATTCATTAAGAATTTGATTCATAATAATATCCTCTAAATACCTGCCAAAATGATAGTCCCCTTTATACAATTCTCTTAAAATTTCCCTAGGTCTTTTAGTTCCAACTAAGAGTGAAATTCATTCAAAAACTCTAAACAGGAACGTCGTAAAACTACTCTCCGCATACTATATACCCTTCACGACCTCGACTACTTTCATTTGCTCCTAACCTAAGGAAATAAAGAATATAAAAGGGGTGATCTCTAATAACTTAGTAAGGGTTAACTCAAAGGTCATCATCCACCTGCCAACGTTAATATTCACTAAGGAAACAAATATACAAATGATATAATGTGATTGGTAAAATAAAGAATAATAATTGTTCATTATGAGAAATAAGGAAAAAGAAAAGAATAGTGTTTTCCCAAACCTTCATATTTCCCAATGACCTCTGGCTCAATCTCCCAAAGGTCTTAACTCCCCAGCTTCTCCCATGGATTAATCTCCCACATCCTTTCCCTCATTGTTCTCATAAATATTTTTATAACCTTGGACTTGTCAAACTCCACGGCCATGTTCTAGGTATTTTGGACATAATCATGCCACGGGCCTCAACCTCCTCTCCTTCCCAAATCTAGGATGACCAATCCATGATCTTCAACTAAATATACACTATGGCCGAGCTCTGCCATGGTGTGAACCCTCGTAGTTATCCTAGACTCAATCTCCCTTGACTAACTGTGTTGACCTCAAGCACTTAGTATGAGGTCCTTAAATAGACATGATGCCTCAGTCCGACTAATGAATATCGCGACTTGAAAACTAAATCCTCAACTCATTAAAGGCACGATATGATACTGCCTCTTTGCTCCATGGCCTCCTCTAATAGGCCGGGACTCAAGGAAATATTTAGAACTCTTGGTCAACAAGGGTATTAATATAAGACAATGTTTTAAAACCCTAATTTACTTTCAAATTGCTTCCTTAATGATCAAAGAACTTCCCTTAATGAATCTCCTAAGGTTAGGTAAGAACATCCTCAAAAATATATTCTTCAAATATACAATCTCACTACAAGAATCCTAATAGAAAACATCTAATATCACATATCCACTTAATACGCCTAAGTTTCCCAATCTCCATGGATGAATGGCATTCCACGGCATAAACCTAGAAATCCATAATTTCATATGAATAGTAAAACTTCATGAACATTTTCTAAATTTCACACAAGGGAGCATTTCAATAAATAAAGATGTAGAACACTAGATATTTGAACCAGGAAGAAAACGGTGAGTCCATATCCCTTATCTCTGTGGATCAATCCGATGAATGCCTTCCGTCACCTCCTTCTTCGGCGAACATTTACCCTCCTCCACCTTGCTCCGGTGAACAATACCCCTCCATCACCTTACTCCGACAGACTTCTCTTCTTCACACAAAAACTTTACTCTCTCTCTCTCTCTAGAATGAATTTCATGGTTTTTAATGGTCTTTGCAAGTGTACCAAGGTTGGGTATTTTTAGGTTTTAGTGGGGAACCTAGGGTTTCCTCTTTTGGGCACACTTTTTCATAATTACCCCTTTTAAAAAGGCTTATAGAATCCTCTAAACTTTATCCTCAAGTCATGACATAATAAGGCCATGTCATCATCCCTTGTATTGCCAAGGAGAATAATATCAGATACCATTACCTTAGGTCGTGGTTTTCTAAAGTACGTCCGTAGCCTTTCCATACTATCATATGGGTTCCATAAGTCCGCGGACTCCTCATCTAACCTAGGTTTCTCCAGTTCAACTACACACCATGACCTCCCACGGGGCCACAACCATTTAATGTTTTAGGGTTGTTACATCTAATGTTTTCTATCATGGATTACAAGTATTCATATGTTAATTGGTTCATTTATTAACAAGTTGCATGCGTTCAACAATAACTTATCTAGGCTTCTTAATTCCACTTAATCTAATTATAAAATTAGGTTCAATAATTTAGGAAATAACATTATATAAACATTTTTACAGATTCTAATATTCTATTACTACTATAATACAAATCTAATCATATTTCTACACAAAGTAAATTTTCCTTAGGATAATTGTATGAAATCGATCCCCAAATCTCCAAGATAGAGTTTCCTCCTCTTATTTCTTAGAAGATATGGTTCCTCCTAATTATGTTATGTGTTTTAGGTTAGGATAATTAGTCTATTATATTAACTAAATTTGTACTTAGGCTTAGGCCCCATACCTCAATAAAAAGGCCCAAAATAATCCCCAAATGACCTAAAACTAGAACCAACCCATACACTCACCTAATGGACCAATATTACACTATTTGTATCTCATTATGGACTTTATAAATGTCTCACGAACCAACTCAAAAGTTTATTCATTAGCTGGTATGCGTCACTAAATTTTAAATTTTAAATATTAATTATTAATTAATTAATTATTACTCAATACTATACGAACCTACTTCATGATCGACGAAACCCAATGCCGAGGGAATAATCCAAAGAAGAAAACCCTTTACACTTATCCCCATGACCGTTCCATAGCCTCCCATAATACTAAGTCACTTATATATTTAACTTAATGAATTGATGTGAGTTCGTCAATTTCCATAATAATATCCCATAAATCTGTACATAAATAAATTACGTAAAGCTACATATGAAATAGTAAATCTATTGAATGACATAATTAATGTCATGTGAATTATTTAATTATCATACAACTAATAATTAAATAGAAATTAAATAAATGCAATAATAATACTGGGTATTACAAATTTTAGCAAGAGCACTACAAATTTTCCAGAATCAACCATATATGCACTAGAGAAGAAAAAGATTTAGCCCTTTTACAGGATAATAACTTTAGCTGAATCGTCCATATATGCACCATATAAGAAAAAGAATCAACACATTTACCAGAACATAAATTCACTTCAAATTCAAAATAGCACAGTCATATCATATATCTAGCATATATATACCTTCTCTGCGAATACTCGTATATAAAAAATTCGACTTTGATTATATCTCAAGTTACTTCCCAAATCTTTAAAAATTTAGTATTTGAATTTTTTTTACAATATCCTCTTCCACTCATCAATTTTGGCAACAAATTACACACACGCATAAAAATAAAAAACACTCATCAATAGTTTAATTGAGAGACATAAAGAATGCTACTAAAATTTGACTTTGCTTAATTATTTATCCTCTATCTACACACCCGATAGACTATAACAAACTGATATAAACCCAAATTGATAGCAAAAAAGTCATGAAATACTGATATTTTAGGATTATTTATAAAGTAGTAATAAAAGTAAATCAAATACCTTGTGCTTTTTTCGTTGTCTATGGAGAGCATGAAAGGCCCTACATGTCAAGTAAGTTTCAAAGAAAATTGTAGAGAAGGAAAATAAACTTTTTTAACTTTATGCAAGTTGAGTATGTGATAGCTCACGCAAACACTATTGAAAGTGTAGTTCAACTTCCTGAGAAGTGTCTACAAATATTTTTTAGCTAAGATCTTGACCGATTGAGTCATTATATAGTTCAAAGAACCCTTTTAGAAAAGTTTAGTTTAAGAATAGAGTGGACAAAGATAATTCCATGTATCCTTCCTAGGTCAATGAACTTTTTCGTTGAGCTTCAAAGCATTTTCGTTCCCTTTTCAATCCAATTGATTTGTCTTTTCAGCGTAGAAACTTGTAGGTCCAGGAGATGAATCATCGTAAAAAAAATGAAATCCTCATTTAGCCTAAGTGAATTAAGTTCCAGATTCACCTAAAATGAATTAGGGTTATCAATATTTGAGGGTTGTATTGATAAGGGTAGGGTCAAGACTTTAGTCAAGGAATTTAAATTTGCATTTTTGCCTCGACATCATTAGGGTTCAAATTTAGTTGCATTTAATTTTCCCATTTATCTGAGGATTTATCGAAAGCGGAAGAGACGACGAAGAGAGTGTAAACGAGTTGGATTATGAGTATAAGAGTGGCATATCAAAGATTTTAAGATAAGGCGGGGGTAAAAGCATCCAAATAGGCCTGTTTTGCTTAACACACATTTATAAGTAGCATGTATAAAATTATTGGGTGGATATTCATTATCTTAATTAATCTAATAATATGTGAACCTCTAAAAACTTAAAATTTATTTTATGAGGACAAGAATAAGTTTTTTGTATAAGCACACATAAAGGAATCCATTTATTACATTTCACATGGCAAAAACCTAAATAAATATAAGAAACTAATATGTTCACACCATATGAATAGGGTTACATTACCCTTTATATGATCTACGACATAAACATGTTAAAATATCTATGCAAAAGGCTCCGTAACTTGACAACGACCCTAACATTAGTAGTGAACTCTTTTCTTAACAACCTAAAATAGAAAAAAATAAACTTAAGTTAATGCTTATATATATATATATAATCTTCACGTTATAGGTGTATATAAAGACTTAAAACACAAGGCTATCAAGTTGTAAATATACAATATTTATGCACGTGGATATCCAATATATTTTCATGTTGCGTATATATAAACCCCACACCCTACGGATATCGCATTGTTCAACTATATTTCCCTGTACATATATGTATAGTCCATAATAATCTGAATGTACCCTCAACTCAAGTCCACTTTATTATCAAACTTTAAGATATTTTATCTTGTTTCATTAAAGGTATTTTTTTACTTTTCTAATGCCTCAATTATGTTAGTCTTCTATCCCAACCAACAACAATAAGATATTAATATGAAATGAATAACCATATCCATCTCATACATCTTTGAAATGCATACAACTTCTAGACATAAAACATATTTATTTATATGTCATAATATGTATATGAATCATAATAACACATCAAAATTTTGTTATAATTAAATGGTTCAAATCTAAGAAAATGACTAAAAAAGCGAATTTCTCGTAGGTTCTCTAGTGCAACGAGTTCTGTTTTTAATCATCTTCACGAGTTAAATTATACAAATTGGTAATGAAGAATATTTTGTACGATACATCTTTAGAAATATATGTAAGTCTATTTTCCAATGCGTTTGACGACGAACCATTTCTAGAGAGAGTTGTGGTCATTTTACTACAACTTATTCAAGTCATTTCTATAAATCCAGCTACAAATCCCCAACTTTAAAACAGCACTCAAACCAAATATAAAGGTATTCTCCTTATTTTAAAATATGTTATACGTAATACTACTTTAATATCTAAACGAAATCAATCAATTTTGTCAATTCTTAAGAGAGTTATGCTAATTTAAACACAACACGGTTCAAAACAAGACCACGTAAATAACATAAAATATTCAAGTATATTTCCACTATATATATTTATATCAATTCAAATAGTTGTAACAATCCCATAACACATATAAATGTATATGCATAGCATATACATAAATTTTGAAACTCACCCAAGATGAAGATTAAACTATAGGTTTTAAGGTTGTCTTTTCTCTTTTTAGCATAAGGTCCTCATTAAAGTGTAAAAATTAGCTTTTGCAAAGCATAAAGCAACTTGTGTAGAGACAATCTCCAAAAAAAATTTATATTTCCTTTCGTTTACACCTCATACAGTTAATATAATTGTCATGCTTAATGTCTTTAGGCAAAAGCCATCTTTATCATTAAAATTAGACACATAAGAAGCCACTTATTGTTTAATTTAATCACTTTTCACTTAAGAACTACGTGTTTCTAGTCTCTTTTGTTTTAATGAGCTTCTCCTTAATCTAGACTCTATTGTGTATATGTTGGTGTAATTTTATGCCATGTTTCTTCATACCAAATACCCGCATACATTATATTTAATTAATAAATCATAGGTATATGATTTTTTATCTTAAACCTTGTACACCCATCTTAAACGTTCGAATTTCTATCTTCACCTTAACATGTCTCGATAATATCCTACAAATATTTTCAAGATTCGTACACGTATGAGATATATACTTCGTATTATCTCATGCTGCCGTTACTCTAGCATAACCATTTGTATTTACATATCACTAGCAACCAATATATATAATATTACAGTCCTTTATGCGCAATAGTACATCACACTGCTACTTAACATATTCGTTTAAGGTTTTTTTACAATATAGTTTCACGTAAGAAAATATTGTTTCTAGCAAAATATAATACTATGAATTCGTGTCATTAACATTTACCTTAAAATTAAAAATATCATATTTCTATAATGTGACACCTATTGAAATACCAGGTGATCATTCATTTATTAAATTAAAAGAGGCTTCTCATTTGGTTCATTCTCAGCATCACTGTTGAAAACCATATTAATTACTAACCACCTATTTTTTTTAGCTCTTTTTTTTTCTTTTTTTAGGGCCAAGTCTTGGGGGGGGGGGGGGGAGGGGGTGAGACTTAAACCCCTAACCTCTTGCAAAGCAAGGGTTGGTGGTAACCATTGGGGCAAACCCCTTTGGTTTACTAACCACCTATTAGTTAATTAAACCGGTTCTAAAAAAATTTATCTTTCAATAAACAATTAATAATAATCAAAATACAGGATTAGCGGGCTCAGAAGGTATTATCAGAGATAATCAAGGGAGATTTATTCATGATTTTTCTTCCCATGAAGGCATTTGCTCAAACAATCAAGCTGAATGCATTGCTATTTTAAGAGGATTAAGGCTTTGTCAATCTCTTAACATCTCCCCAGTTCTTGTGGAAGCAGACTCGAAATTGATTATTGACACTCTGAATGGTCTTATTAAAGCTCCTCCTTGGAATATTATTGAAATTATCTCAGAAATTAGAAATCTCCAACTTCCTTCTGTCAGATATACTCATTCTTGGAGAGAAACTAATCAGGCGGATGACATACTTGCCAAACAGGGAGCTCAATCTAATTCCATAACTTTCTTTGCTCATTTTTTAGATCTTCCAAAATTAGCAAAAGGAAGTTATATATTAGGTCTCTTAGGAATGCAATCTATAAAGATGTTCAAATAACTCTTCTTTTCATTTTCTAAGTTTTCGCTATCTTGTTCAAGCCACCATGGTAGGGCTTTTCTACCATTATTTTAATAAATCTGGGATTTTCCTTGAAAATAATAGTAATAATAATAATAATAATAATAATAATAATAATAATAATAATAATAATAATAATAATAATAATAATAATAATAATGTGCAAAAAAACTGAATTAAAACATTCACACAATTAATATAGTCTAAACCATCACAAGGAATAAATAAATGAATAAATGTCTTGCCGAATAAACCAGCGGCTACAAAATTCAAATCCACAAAATAAGTCCAACAAATAGTACATAAATCCCAATACAAGTCTGAAATGAATAACTGAATAAATAAAGTCTAAATGGGGAAACATGCCCATCTGAGATATTGAAAAGAAATGCTACTCTAGGAATGAAAGATGGAAGCGTCTAATCAAGTCATGCAAGGCTCCACAGTGATGTAGCTAATCGTCCCTAGAATAGATCGTCAAGTCTGGCGTCCTTGTGGATGGACACCTAAAATATTTTGGAAAATATTTATAGCAATGGTTAGAACCCATAACATTTTGAAAACATTTAGCAAGCATTTATCACAATTTAAAAATCAGTTAGTAGATACACATGTTAGGTTTACATACACTCTCTTGAGTTTCCTCACCTCTCATCTAATGTGCATGCCTAACATTTTCTACTTAGCCCACCTAGCCATACTACCTATGCTAACTAGACTTAAGTATCTATCTAGACAATCGACACGTATAAGTCCCCGTACCGCCCATACAGTATGTTATTCGCATTAACACCTCTTGTATGTTATTAACATCATAAATAACATTTTCCATTTGTTATCATTTAATTGTTTAATTAAGTTTCGCTACTTAATTCGTTACTTAGCTACACACTATCTAACTATCCTCTGTCACACGTAAGTAGAATTATTCAATCTGTACATATATTTTTCTCATTAATATATATAATTTTGGTGTCTCTCAAAAGGACCACCGTGAAAATAGGCATACTCTGATCTCAGTCCATATACCTCTCGTACCAAAATATAGACTATTGGTTCAGAATGTCTCCTCGAACCCAAAAATCAAATAACAAGCAATGGAGGCGAGCATAGTTCTAAGCCTTTGGGCTACACACATACCTGACATACCCATATGACCTGCCAGTCTCACTAATACACGACACATAATGATTTGCCCAAAGTTCTATGCTCTAGGGCACAAATCCAGACCTCCCTTGAATCAACAAGGTGGGATTGCCCACTACGCGGTAACCTTCGTGATAGCAGGCAGCGTAGGTATGTTCACATTTAACACCAATCATATAATAGGTATACACACAACCTACATATACATTAAATTAGTAGGTATACACACAACCTAATTATTATACTTCATACGTAGCATTTATCCCTCGAATACTTACCGTACTATCAAGTTACGATTAATCTCACTATCGTAATAATCTGAGTACTTCTCACTACTATAAGGACCCTAGTTACGCCATCAATAAAATTCAGTAGCTAGCTCCATCATATAATAATGGTCTATAACACAAACTCACTTAAATTCCCTGTAACTCATTCTCCTTATCTGAAATTAATTACGCCCCAATTTAAGTATATTAAATCCTCGCCTCAATCCTCTCATTAAGACTAAGCCAAAACCTTATCATAGGCCTACTGCAATATAATAAGTTCTTCATTATATTTTAATAAAGTCCCAAAACTTTCCCCGACAAAACTATAAGTTTTTCTAGGCTTGAAAGGGAAAAATAGGCAAATCTGGGCAATTAAATCTAGGCAAATCGAATCGATTCGCCCTAGGGCTGAATTGATTCATTTTAGTCATCTTCTTCCTCTACGCAAGTGTGTTTTTCACCATTTTCATTATCATAACTCACATGCTTCTCTACCAAAATCAAAACCAACTATCCCAAACATTATATACATACATTAGGACCTTCCCAAAACATGTATGTAAACTGTGTAAACTTCCAATTTTATCATTTATATCAATATGTTTCAACCCTACTCTCACATGGGTATTATAACTTCAAAATAAATCGTAAATAAACACTTGCCTTAGGTTATATGATTTTATTTCATGGTTTATATGATGGATTTTGTACCTTCTCTTCCAATTCTCACTCCAAGATTGATAATGGTGCAAGATCAATGAGTTACACTTTAAGAATTCCTTCTCAATTCTCCAAGAATGCTCTCCCTTTCTTCCCTATTAGCCTTTCTAGGTTTTCTAATATCTTAATCCTAGCCTCTCCCATCTATATGTCGATAAAAATATTGTAAATTCTTAGTTCTCTTGACCCTTGGTTACCAAATCACTAAAATGCCCTCGTACGGTGCCGGTTTAGTCTAAAATTACCCCGAGGCCCCATCAATAGCCCCGAGTATACTATTTTGACTATTTTAACCCTTACGGAATCATATGTGACCTCGAAATCATCATCCGAGTCACATTAAACAAATATCCTATCTCGACCTCAATTTAGTCTATACGCGACTATCGGTTGAGATAAATCTAATTACACCAATCTCACTCGCTACGACGCATAATAATTTTAATAAATTATTTACTATCCACTTAGTAAATTTAACACATAATATTAATCATTATCTCTCTCTCTTGATTAATATTTAATAACCACATATAACTGCATAATATTTACTTGTTCTTATATAAGACTATGAGATATATTTATCAATATTTTATTTCATTCATGAAGTTATACTTATACTTTATTCTTTAACTCTCTTTATTTTTCCGAAAAATTATCCCCAGTTCATCGCAGACACATTATTAGTCTACAATATCTGATACATAAACTTTTTTAACACCCCTATTTTCCACTTGCTAGATGGCCAGCCTGTATGTCAAATATAAGGGGCGTCAAACATTTATATTACTCTAAGCATCAACTATATATAATCAAATATAAAATCATCCACAATAGTATATAAAAGATGCCAACAAAACAAGATAACAAATACGAGTTTCAAAATATGAATCAATATAACTTAATAAGTCTCCTTAGTAATGAATCTTCCACAACCAAACTACAACAATTGTTACATTTAACTGCGAAATGTTTTGTAGCTAAAAGTTCATATTTCGTTGTCGATAGTTTTTGGCAACAAAATTATTTCGTAGCAAGTTCGTGGCCAAAGGCCCGTTGCTGAATGTATATGGCCACGAAATTAATTTTCGTTGCCGATTATTTAGGTCATTTGCCACGAAATTATTTTCGTTGCCAATTATCATATTTAGGCTACACTTTATTTCGTAGCTAATTGTCCAACATTTCATTGCTAAATGTCTTCATTTCGTTGCCAATTCTATGTGTAAACTAGTGTATTAGAAGTTTTTAGCTACGAAATTTACAATTTATTTTGTAGCTAATTAATCAACATTTCGTTGCAAAATGTGTACATTTAGTTGACAATTCTATCAGTAAACTAGTCATTAGAAGCTTTTAGCTACAAAATTTGTACCTTCGCTCAAGATCTATTGGCTACGAAATTTAATCATTGAAGGATGATTCTTAATCATTAATTTTTCAATAATAAACTATCAAATCTTAAGCCGCACTATTATTTATCAATTGCATATTTAAATACTAAAACATTTATTTTGGTAACAAAATGTTTCCAAATATATATTTTTTATTTTGAATTTGATAAATTAGTGTATACCCCCAAATTTAAACAAATTACCATCTAAAAAAACACATTCTTTAAAATCCACAAAATAACTTAATTATCATAAATAAAATTCACATTAAGTCACGTACACATACATTGTCAAGTCAACTAAACACTACTTAAAGGACGTAGAAGTCTCACATTTCATCCCCTTACAAACGACAAATATCCATGGTTCCTAAAAATAACGTAAACTATTAAAATGACTTAGAAGTCTCCGATTCCATTTACAAATGTCAAAAGTTCGTGGCGCCCCAAAAATAACTTCTCGTCACGTCAAATCTGCAATTAAGAGAATACAATAGCATTAGCTAAGATAAACTAGGATTTGATTCGTCTTTATCGTCAAAAAGTTATAACGATGAGCGAAAGTTGATAATTAAAAAGATAATAATCGATTACGAATGTGAACATTTTAAAAGCATACGAGTAGCAAAACTAAAGGATGTCTAAACTACCATCATTCGAAAGATGAGGAACGTGATGCAATAAACGACTAAATCAACTTATCTCCGCTTGTCGATTTAGAATAACATCTAGCATTTCAAGTTGATTTTCCATATCAGCCTTTTGTACCACTGACTCTTCTCGTTGAATTGTCGCCTCTACCTCACGAGCTTGTAAACAATCCATAAAATCGTCTTGAACTTTCAAAGACTTCTTAAGTGCCTCTTCCAATTCGGCATTCCACAATCGCATTATATTAATTCTAGAATCCTTTCTTCTAGGATCATACCCAAGACCGTTAATACCAAGAACTTTATTTTCTACCTCGTCTGAGCTCATCATGGTACCATCCTCGGATATTGATTCAGATTCAAGGCATTTCATCTCACTCTGCAAACAAAATGGAAGAAAAAGGAATACAGGTTTGGCCAAACTGTCAAGATGTTTACAATTTTTAAGCTACTTAAAGACAAAATAATTTTAAACTAGTAAAGCATAATGCATTATGTGTAATTTTTATACCGAATATAATTGTGCCAAAGGAATTACAAACCAGCAATGTTTGTTGGCTTGTAATTCATCAACAATAGGGTAAATTCAAAATAAAATTGATAAGACTTACATAGAGCTTTTTGGCTTCGGGAGATGTCCACTTTTCATATTTACAATGCGTTTCTTTATAAAACATGATCATATTCGATTCTTGACCGTCCACCTCTTTACTCCGCTATTAAACAACAAACAACAAACAAGTAATAATTATACTTGTAAAATAAAATTCTCAATTGACACACAAAAATAAGTACTATAGTAGCTGTGGAGTGTACAAGGCCTCCAAGTATTATAGATTCTATAATAAAGAAGTACTATCGTAGCTGCTGCTATAATACAAAAGTATTATAGCTGCTATAATGGTTCGGAAGAGCTAATAAAAGTCAACGCAAATATTATTGATGGGGTACTTTAAAGGACTCTTGGCACCCCATAACCAATTTAGTGAAATACGCAGATATTATTGATGTCCAGACCACCCGTGATGATAGCCATGCCAAATAATGAAAGCATTTTGTATTCCATCCGAATGAAGGTGCAATTTCGTGTGATCACAGGGTATCATGTAAAAACAGGATTCCAATGCCAACATTATAATTCTTGCTTGTGTGTGAGAAATTAATCCTCAACACCTAAACTATAATTCATATCTAATGACAAATTAGAAATTACTAATTTTGCCAGTTTTCATTTTGTTGATCATATATAGGTCAACATACAAGTCCAGTAATTACCATAAACCTATCTCTAAAATCTAGGTGCATCTTCCTCAACATCATTGTTCTGAAGTGTTCAACACCATCAGAGATGATGGAAAGTCCTAATTGCATTAATATCAACACAAATAGCAAAAAATACTTAACTTAAAAAATTATTCATTCACCAAGATGTCAATCAAAACAGGATACTTCCATGAGGGAACTCTATCCCAAACATAATACTATCCAAAATGCCCTATAAAAATGATCCTCTCCAAAATCAATGATGCATTGATTGACAAGAAATGAGTGAGTTCAAGAGCTCGCAACTACTATTTTAATGTTAATAGTGTACTGATCTTCACTCCAACTCTTAATTTTCTCAATTAATCTCAAACAAGCATTTTCTCAATTGTTGAGGTGAACAACATTATATAATGTGTTTTTATTCTGGCTAATAACATTTTATTGAATCTATTAAGCAAAATAAATGATTACAAGTTACACAAAAGTGTAAGAATACTAGGCATATTATCACCCAAACCAAGCAAAACCGCGAGCTTAGGCATCTGCTTCCGCCACGCGGACGCAACAACAAGCTTCCTATACAAGCCCATATCCTCTTTCTTAACAATCAGGAAAGTGACCAAGTGCTGCAAAAACGTATGCACATCGCTTGGGTCCTGTTATATGCACAGTCCAAATAACTAACTAATTATATATATAATCAACAGTCCAAATAACTAAGTAATCCACATCATATAACAGTCCATATATATATATATATATATATATATATATATATATCGCCACATCTGAACTGATTTGGGGCCTTCGCAGCTATCAATCTCAATTATAAAAAATGATATCCAGTAAATTCAAGTAGGAGATGTCAATACCATATTGGGATCATAAAGGCAGGTATGCATTTTTTTTGTTTTGTTAAACTCAATCCACTAGCAGATTTACAGAGTCAATGGACTTCTATTTCAAAGGGGAAATTACATAATACATACACTGATGAAATTATAGGGTGGTTTACTTGTCAGCAATGGTCTTCATTTCCTTGACCAAATCAGTGATGAACTTGCTATGTATCTCATCATTCACAACGAACTCCTTCCATTTTTTCTGATTAACAGTTATGGATTTGCCTGGTTCTCTGTCAGCCTTAACCATCACTATTTTAACAGCCTTGCAAACATCATCTTTACCAAAATATCCATTCTCGTCATTTCAGTTTATCTCCATGCCAGCCTTAAGGTCCAAACCCACAAGCTTAGAATTTAAAAATTGGTCACCCTTTTGAGCCAATATTACCACCTGACAGTCATTCACAAGAGCTTCTATAATAGAACATTACCACCTGATAGTCATATAGACTATATCAGTTCAATATCATAAAGGCATAGAATTAAAGTACCTTCTTTATGTTTCTTTTTGAATAAGGTTGGAAACCTCTTTTATACTTCACACATCAACAATTGTAAGGTCAGAAACATAAGTGTTTTCATCTGCATCATGCCTAATCGCTAACTGCTTCCCTGCCCCCACCGTGTTCTGAATGTGTTACTTCTGAGCCACTAGATCATACTGCTAATAAATCACAAATGGTTTCATTTTAAATATCCAATATAGAGGCCTACATAATTTAAACAAAGATAAATAATGCACCCAAATTTTATGTCAATACAAAATGGGAAATCGATGAAAATGAGGATTAAGCAAATACCTGCATTTTGTACTTCCAACCCTGGGATGAAAGCGCTTGACTAGTTTGGAAAATTTGTTCTAGGGAATGTGGAATGAGCCCTTTTTGTAGAGGGGCTTCTGGCCTACCCATCATGATATAAGTTTTACCAGAACCTGTCTGGCCATAAGCAAATATACACACCTGACAACACAAACCACGAAAATTCAATTAAAAAGAGTATAATAACACTAGAACCATGACATGAGAAGTAAATCATATTTATTTGATTAGGAATAGATAATAAAATATCAACCAACTTCTCTTATCTGAATAATATAAATTCGCTTCGTTACATTTTCACTAAGAAATATAATGTTATGTACTTTGCTATTTCTTATATTGAAACAACTTTGATATGGTCAGTTTAATTTTCTCATGAGAAAACTATGAACAAGAGAAATGGTCAAAATCATAACTTCTAAAAGAATATACCCTAGCCCAATACCCAAGTTTTAAGTTGAAGAAAGTTGCCTTTCAAAGTAAGAATACGACTTGCTCTGGAACGCATTATTATCCAAAATAAAGTTTTCTAAGTTAAAAACACCGGGCACAAGGACAATTTATCCACCATGAAATTTTCAAATAGTTCCAGAGAATGGACCAATAAACCAAAATAAACAAGTCCCTTTAAGTGAATTGAAGCATCAGTCTAACTTGCTAATTAGCAAACAAGTACAATTTCACTAAACCTACAAAGAATATATGAGAGGTAGAATCGAATCACCTTATATCCATCAAGTTCACTCTACACTAGCTGTGATATTTCCACGAACACATCATGTTTAGAGGCATCATGTAAGAACACCTTGTCAAATGTGAATGGATACTTCTGACCTGTTCACAATTAATTACTAGTATTAATAATCTTTAACTACATAGATGCCATTGTTAAACAAAAGTTTCATTTGAAATTTATGAACAATATTAGAGATAAATGTGATGTCATCTTTTTAGCCTCATTTATGTAAACAACTCCAGTATATGATGACATAAATTAGTATAGTATGGAAACTGAAAAATCACTAGATATCCGTACCACTCTGTATCAAATCAACACCTCACCCAAGTGATTCAGCAGAGGTTGGATAAGAAACAACTGGTTCATTTCTAGGAGTACCATGAGGAGACAATGGCCGAACTCTGCAGAATACACGAATGTTCCCTTTCAATTCCTGCAATGAATGAAAAATTAGTAACGTTAAAAAAATTCATACTCCAACCAACTAAGTGCAAGAAAAATAAAACTACCAAAATAGTGTTGTGATGCTTCTTTCGTAGTGTCTCTCCTTCAACAAGTTTAAGTTCTGCTTCCCCTAGTCGATCATGTAAATCCTGTATAATTCGACTATGGCTTTCAAATTCTGTCATTGTTTCTGAAGTGGATAAATCAATCATCTATAAAGAAGTAAATCAACATCAGTAAATTATCATAAAACAACATCACCTTAACAACTACAAGTCATACCACATATACAAAAAAATAATATGTGAGATATGAAATGTACTACCAACCTTCAATTTCTCATTCGTAGTAGTTTGCTGATGTTGCAAATATGCATTGGAATTTTTGTAGTAGGATATGGGACATTTTGGGGATCACGCTTTATCAGATGCATGTATGTCTCAACTATTTATGTATTTCATAGACATTCTATTTGGTTTGGAGTTTAGGATACTAGCCTTGGGGTGGGGGTTCGTTTCCCCATGGCCATACCACCTATCTATATATATCAAAACTCAAGTCTACCTCACTGTCCAGTATTGAATATAGAAAAATTAAAATAGACATTTAGTCCCTATCCTGCCTCACTGCCCTGTATTGAATATAGATAGTCCCTGCCTAAGGAAAAATTAAAGTTTGAGGATATTAATATGCCTTTAGTCCCTATATTAATTCTAATTGATGGTTTAATGTGAATATAGATAAAATAGGTATTTAGTCCCTTATACAAAAATTTGGTAGCAAACGATATAAGGTGGGTAGTTTTCGTAAGTGGTCCTAAATACTAAAGAGATATTTTGCATTCTTGGTCCTAAGCCGAAAAAAAGGAGGGTTGGATAAAATCCTTCAATGTTGATCAGTACACTCAGCCTCAGCTTCAAAATTTGGAGTTGAGCCATGATGTGCTCATTAAGCAGCCCGAAGTGGCCAATGTGCTTTAAATTATGATAAGAACAAAGTGATGATAACCATACATTTTCAATAATAAATTACTTACATTGAGTCTATTGAATTCTTTTGTCTTATAAACTTCAGTGACATGTTTCCATTTAGTTGGGATTGGAATTAGTTTTTGTACATGCATGGCTCGTGGAGGTTTCGGGACTAGTATGTTGTATTGATGGCAAGATATTTGTAGATGTGCGATGGGTGCTGGGGGTGTCGGGGCACCGTGGGAAATGGGGGTGCCGGGGGAGCCTCCTTCATGCTATTTGACTGAAGACGTCTTCCCGGTGCCATACTAAAAAAGAACATCAAATCACACATTAATGTAATTTAAAGAAATTTAGGGAATGTAGTATATATTAAAGGATATAAATGATATATTGTGTATGAAATAAAAAGAATCTAGCATAATAAAACTGAGAAAGTAATAATACTAAATTCCATTAGCCTATTCAAATGGTATATTATGCTTGAAATTAAAATAATTCGACTGAAGAAAGTAGTTTCCCTTAACAAATTAAATCTATATCACTATCGTCATCATCGACAATTATGAGATCTTCGACATTTTCACACTATTCATCAATTGTTTATTGTTCATCATCGACGTCATCCAGGGAAATAATGTCTTTTTCCTATAGTACTCCTTTGTTTATATCTACAATTCCAGCATCAATCGTGTCCGCCTCTACTTCATTTCTTTGCAACTAGATAACATCAACTTTTACAATATCAAAAATATCTATTAAAAGAAGATTCCTAGTACACAAAATCGTTCATTTCAGATACATATGTGTCCATTTCTTCCAGCCCAATATCATACAAGTGTCTATGCTGGAATTCCTGAACAACTTACCAATTTTTTCCCAATTTTGTGTCATCGAAATAAACACTTATTTTTCTTGAATGGCTAGCACATAAGGATCACTATTGTACCACCTATCATTAACGTTGATTCTTATAAAGTGATCATCGATTTTATTAGCTTCAAACTAGTCACACTAAAAAAGGAGTTCTCAATTTCCTTTGATATACTCTAACTCAATAATATTGTTCAATACATAATCAACAAGCAAAGATTCATTTGATGTAGTTAAGCAGAATAACATATTTAATAAACACCAAAATTCTTTCCATATACCCCTAATCACATCAATAGACACAACATCACTCAAGGTTACGTTTTACGACGGAACAACTTTACACTTAATTTTCATTGTAAATAGTGAAAAATAATTTTTAAGGTGATTTTTGTGAGTTTTAAACATTGTAAGGTGTTTTCCCACAAATATTTGGGTCAAATTTCACGTATATATAAATAATACTCGGTCACTACATAATATGACCCACACCTTACATTGTATTTGATTAAATAGTAAGGAAATTAAAAATAAGTAGATAATTATAAAATCAAATGTTATATTTGTGATTACACAAATAAAATCATACACAATGCACATAGAGTTTCACATAGGCAATTTGACAAAAAAAAGTGCATAAATGAACATTTTGTTGATTGTTGGTGTATGAAAGCCAAGTGATGTTAATTGTTAAAATTAATTGCATGTAATATAATGAGAGCCCTAAAAAAGAAAATAACTGCAAAATAAAATTACTTGGGAGACAAAAAAATGAGTGTAGCACTTGGATGATCTTCTCTCCAAGTTATTAGATAGAATGAAAAACTATTTAGTGATAGAAACAATAGTTTGAAAAGAGAAGATATGTGGAGTTTATACCTTGAGTTCTGATGAGTTTGCCGGTAGAACAACTATCGTCAACTCAGATCCGGCATGAACCACCACCTGCCATCAAACCACAAAACATTATTTTCACCACTATTGGAATTACCCAATACTACCATTAGACATCTAAACCATTTCTATTAAAACTATGACCACCATCGATTAACAACCCAACATCATCAAACCACCCACCATTTTAGCTATTTTACAGTCCTATCATTTTTTGTATTTTCAAATAGTCAAATCAACATCTTCAAAGGCACTAGAGATTAGGAAAAAGCATGTGAAACCACCAAAACAATCGACAACCATCAATTCGAACTAAACGACCACCTAAACAATAGAAAATCATCAAACTAAACCAACAACCCACACCAGTAAAACATCAGCCTACTGCATTTCACCCGATAAAACCCTAAAAAATTTGGGAGCCAAAAAATTCCTAAAAATTGGGAAAGAAATCATTGCACCATGGCTCAGATTATAAAATATCATTTGAAAAAATCCCACACTGATGAGGTATTCAAAGAATAAAGAGGGCATATATCTTATAAACACGCATACACGAATCCAAACCTATATGTGGATTAACTAAAGCATAATGAGGTATTTGGGGACAAGCCATGAAAGAGAGAGAGAGAAAGATAGTGCTTACCGATCGGGTTGGGAGTCAACCAAGAGAAATAGGTCACCACGAATATTCGAAGACAAGCCAAGATTGGGTGTATTTGGTGAGACGATCGGGTTTGGAAGTAATGGCATATTATGAGATTGGGTGATAATTAAAAGGGTTTTTTAAAAAGTACAATATCCCGCTACAAAATAATTCGTTGCGTAATGTTTTAAGACTTTACACCACAAAAATTATTTCGTTGCAAAACATAAAAGTATTTTCTTTGAAAATTTTTGTTGCAAATACTTTCTATTTTGTTCCTAAATAATTTTTTTTCGCGGGAAGATTGGCGCCAACATATTTGTAGCTATTGTCAATGAAAATCTGAATTTCGTAGCTAAATGTAATATTTTTCGCTACAAAATAATTTTCGTGGCAAATAATGACTTTCTGCTACGAATTTTGTTTTATAGCTAAGAAATTCGTAGCTGAATGTAAGAATTATTGTAGTGAAATGAGATAAACAACTTTGGAGCCCACCACGGATCCGTAAGTAAGAAATCTGAATTTTAAACTTTGAACTATAACTGAAATGAAATAAACATCTTATATCAAAGGATATATGACTAAATTATTGAAACCATTCATGTCTTCCCAATCATCCATGCTGCCGAGGTTTAGAAACACTTGAAAAGACTTTTAGAAATATTATGGGTCAGACCACACATTTATAAGAATTATCTATTTTTATCAGAATATTAAATTTACTTCTCATTCCGTCCTCACTTGCACTCACACCAGGAATACATCACCTCACCTATAATTAAGGTATATCCTAGCTAGATGTCCAACTAGACTTAGATGAAATGAGTGAAATGCAAATCCCAAGTAAGCCACATGATCTACTTGAGATATTAAACATAGTATCATATTTATAACTATGTAATAAATTCATGACCATACATAGTACCCATATAATACATTGTATCCATATAATACATTGTATCCATAAAGTAAGTACATCATTGTAAGAGTATTAGAACAATCAAAATCCTCATAAGAATATTGTGACACCCCATAATTTTTTATAATTAGGTTGATCAAGTCTATTTATTAAATAAAATGATTTGTCAATTCAATTTAAATATCATCCTTAGAATGAAATAAGAATCAATGGATAGGGATAAATCAAAGTAGTAAATGACGTGAGAAATCCTCAATGATTACATAATATGGATAGAATTGATTATCACCGCTATGTAAAGTAAAACAAACTCTCACAAGAACCACTACATTCCAAATTTCCCAAAATAACACTGTCTACAAATCTGAGTACAAATTCTAGGATACAGTAAACCTTACACACCTCAATTGATTAAAAGAAATAAAAGTAAAAGTAAATTCAACACCTATTTCTCTAAATCTCGGTGGTGACTAGAATGAAAGACTGTATACTCGAGTGGGAAACTAGACCGGGTACATCGGAGCACCTGAAATGACGTGAAGGGTTAGGCCCACAGTAACAAGATAATAACTACGCACTCAAGTAGTAAAACTATCAATCGTGAGTATATATTGAGAATGCTGGGATTTTATGGAATGATTTGTATTTCAAGGCCAACCACATAAAAATTCAACTTTTAGAAAATCTTATCTTGAATTAATTTAGTTTGAGTGCAGTGATGTATTCAAAATTAAATATAGCAAACCAAGCAAGAAAAGACGCAAAGAAGTAGAAAAATTCCCTTTTGGTAAAAGCCTTTATTTCAACATTGTACAAGATTTGACAGACACAATACGACTTACAAACTACTTAAATCATTATGTATGATGCGTAGTTCTTCAATTAATCTTCAGCAATGACACAATCCAGCACCATCCATAAAAATCAATCTTCCCTCGGTATCCACCGACCAGCCTTCTTCTTCAGCAGTAGATCCTTTGCCCCTCCAGCAGCAGAGATGAACTCTATAAGAATTCTTGACATGAAGGTGTTCTTCTTGATTTTTTTGGGGAAATTTATGTATATTACGAACAACAAAACATTTACATGTATAAGATGGGATGAAACCCACAAACCTCCATAGGGGCATAACCCAAGTGGAAGAAATAAAGAAACATAGGACTCAAGTCCTCACAAACCCTAAGGAAACATTTACTCCAAGTCACTCTCTGGGATACCCTAGTTCATGCAAGCCATCCAGTTTTTGAAGTTTCTCCTCCCTTTCCTCCAAGTCATGGCCCTGGCTCTGATCATTATCTTAATCTTTTTAACAATGGCCCCAGTGCCTCTATTCATCTTCTTGTAGAGTCTCACATTTCTCTCCATCCACATACAGTAGATAGTAGTGGAGAAAGAAATGCATCTGATACAATTTTACAACTTAGGTCCCCTATAGTTTTCCATAGCATACTGCATTTCACTATCCTAGGCCATATCATCTCTATACGCCTGGTTCCTGAACCTCACCTCTTTCCAAACCTCCCTGACCATATGGCAATCATTGAATTTCAAAGGGGTTTAGATGAATATTGGTAGATTTTGATCACAAAAGGAACTCTAAAAGGGTGTGGAAAAGTCTTAAAAATATTTCTTAAAGACTCTAATCCCGCATGTCTAATTATAAGGAAGTTGGTTGTAAAAGGATAAACATTAGATATTTGGATTAGATTTAATTAAAAAATAAAATCTCGCTCGCTCGTTCGAATGATCAAGTACCTCGTTCAAAGGATGTACCCTTTTTCGTTCGATCAGGCTTCCAACGATAGTTTGAATTACATTCCATTACTTGAAGTAAAGTCATCTTGTTTGAACGTGGGATCCCCCATTCAAATGATGTACCGTATCTCATTTGAACGACTTTCAATGAGCCTGCGAACAACATTCTAGAACTGACTAAAAAGTGTCATTCCATATTTCGTTCGAAAGTTTAAAATCTCATTCTAACGACATAGTGTAACATGTTCGAACGACAAGAAAAACTTGTTATAACGAGTCGTTTAAATTTTCAAAATTTTCTTAAAAAATATTTTAAAACATTTTGAAATGAAAACTCTTAAAATTATGTAAACCCCTAGAAAATTAAAGGTCTTTACCAAATTACCATAACTCTTATGAATGTTGTTGAGAAGAACAATTCTTCAATCTTTTAAAAGTCTTCAATTTTGTCTTCAAATATGTAGAAGCAGTCATGATGGGGCAATATATGTGTAACGGGATAAGCTAAAAATAAATTGAGCAATTATAAAACTTGCTCTTACAAATCTCCCCCTTTGGATATTCTAGTACAAAATATAAACAAAAGCCAAATTGACCCCTAAAGACTAATAATATTAACGACCTTCCAAATTAAGAAACAAAAATGTATCAATGTATAAGTCTTCAGCTGAAAAGTCTTCATCTTGTGTGGTCCATGAAATCATCGTCAAGGCGGAATGACCTACACGCATGGGACAAAAGAAAAACCATGACTTGTACAAGTTGCAAAAGATAAATAAAAACTCCCCCTCAATTTGTTCTCCCCCTTATTTTCCATAATAGACAAATGATTAGAATTTAAACATGAATAATAAGCATCACATGAAGAACAAAGATATCATCACAATGATAATCAATAAACATAAGCGATGACTATCCAAAAGGAATAACGTGTTCAACCCGGTCAAACTACTATTTTTTGAAAATTTTCAATCTTTTTTCAAGTGTAAAGAGTGTAAGTAGATATAGGTACAAAAATACATAGTCACCATGGAATAACACTAAAATATCCGAATCGTGAAAATGAAATGTAATTATGTGATCATTTTCTATATGTAAATCAACATAAACATTCATAATATAGGTGCACGAAGTCATGAGATACTTCAAAGAAAGAACTCAATTTCAATCTTAGGTGTAAAAATGTTGAACTTAAAAGAAATTGACTCGATTTATGAAATATGCCATGAACTTTATTAATTCTCAAAACAATAACGCCAAACTATTTAATGTTTTTCAAGGGTGTAAACCCATGGTCTTCTACTTTATAACCCCCTCAAAATCTCTCATATATGAGAATTCACTCTAAAATATTTTCAAGAAATCATAATGCTCATATGTAGTGAAGCATCAATGAATATAAACCAAATGGCTTTAGCAATTCTATTTTTGTGCGTCATTAATCTTTTTAGGCTCTTTTTGCAAAATGTGGCCTTCAATGCAAAAAGAATTTTGCTCTTTCGTAGCCCCTTTCCATTGCTTAACATATATCAATATTTTTTGGGAAATGAAATTCGGGCAATGGTTCTTACAAGCACAACTTATCTCTTTTTATATTTGGTTCGTTATTAAGTAGAATTGATATGTGAACATAGTATTCGACACATGACAATCAAGTGCATGTGACACCCCATATTTTTAAAGATTTTTATATTGGGTTTAATTATATTAAAATGGGAAATTAATCTGAGTTTAAAAAAAATTAATTAGCGAGACAATGGTTAATATTTATTCATATTGAATATTACTTAGTGAATGAGTAATAAATTAATAAGAAAGTATTATGATTGTCGTGAGTGAGAAATACGATAAATTTAGTCGGGACGTGTGTGTCAATCGTGTCGGGACTTAAATTTATGGGATAAAATATAATTTAATTATAGGTCATACAAATGATTATTTTGAGTGCACCAATGTGTCCGAAAGGGTCAAAATAGTTAGAAAAGTGTACTCGTGGGTTTGGTTTGAGTCCTTGAGCATTTTCGGGCCAAACCGGCACCCTAGAGGGGTATTTTGGTCTTTTGTATTTTTTTGGAAAAGGGGCCTACTAAAAATTGGAGAGTTATATCATCTGTTAAGGTGAGGGAGTTAGGGTTAAAAGTTATAAAATCATGGATAAGCCACGGGATGAGAAAAGAGAGGAGTTCCCAGGGCACTCCCACGCCATCTTGCACCACCACCACCACCACCACCACCGAAACATAATACGGGAGGAAAGGAAACAAACCATAGCATTCTTTTGTAGAGATTCAAACCTACTAATTGAGGCAAGTATTTATCTTGCTAAATTCTGAGCATATATATCATTCGTATTAGTGTAGGATCAACAAATTCATGAATATATAAAGATTATTTTTAATTGGGAAGATTTAATTCATGTTCTTGGGTAGGAATCATAATAGGCTAAATCTATTTATGCATGTAGAACGAATTTGATGAATTAATAACATTAATATGTGAAGAAATCTGGATATTGAGGATCTTGAATAAAAATGATAAACTAGGTTTTTTAAGGATTAATCCTGAATTAGTTCAATTTAATGGTGTTCTTTGACAATTTGATGATTCTATTACGTTGGAAATCATGTATATATGTTGGTATAACGTTTAGTGTTGATGTAAAAAATTAGATTGTATCTAATTATTTAATCACAGATAAAATAAATGAGACAAAGAACTTTTAAAGTGGTTCAGCCTTATAAGAATGGCCTACGTCCACTGTTTCTGTTATTGATGACTGTTTGGGAATTCTCGATTACAAGTTCAATCAAGAAATTCCGGTCCCCTTCTAATGAGGGTAATACAATGTATTTATAGACCTGAGGCTGTAATGTGAAAGGGTAATACATTAAATGGTGTACATGTGAAAGGGTAATGTATTAAATGCCCCTTAAGTGCATACATCTGAATGATGAGCATTTAATGAACAGTCAAACTGTTGGTTATCCTGCTATTAATGCTTTGTTTGAGGTGCAGCTCGGACCACCTAAGCTGCTCGGACCGCCTAAGTTCCTCGGTACTCAAAAGTCCCTCGGAGAGTTCTTGTAAGTCGGAGCGTCGGGAGTTGGTCGGGGAAGCAGTGTTCCTCGTTGTAGCATGGTTCCTCAGAAGTGTTTGTTGTTGCCACGTAGATTGCCACGTGTCTTCACCCAATTGAGCCATGTCAGCAGACTAAATTTTGTATCA
This sequence comes from Sambucus nigra, assembly GCA_949130495.1. NCBI lineage: Eukaryota > Viridiplantae > Streptophyta > Magnoliopsida > Dipsacales > Adoxaceae > Sambucus > Sambucus nigra. Next base: position 351,789,971 of record OX422221.1, read on the forward strand.
ACAGAAGCCCCCAATGTTTCATAGTTCGAAATTTGAGGAGTGTGGAACATTCTCTCTCGATGTATGGCGGTTTTAAATGGTTATCCTGAAATTTAGGAGTGTTTCCTTTGTATTTATTTTTCCTTCCAAATTTGTAGAATCAGGCTTTTTTGAATTTTTATAACCGCCTCGATCTCCGCGTACTTTTTGTCCTTCTAGCCGCCGGTAGTGTAATCGTTTCTTTTTGTAATCATTAACTTTATCGTTTCCCAAGGCAAAGTATTTAAACGCTGCAGAAAATCCCATCGTCTTCTACTTTTTCAAATTTGTATCTTCGAGTTTTCCATCGTCTCTTTCTCTCCCGTGCACTCATCTCTTCCATCGTTCGTTGTCAACATATCCCTTCTTTATTTGTAAGATCTTCTTCCTTCTTCTTCATTTCCTTTATTCATCATGGTTTACCTTGTTGAATCTCTTGATAAATTTCGTTTTGATTTTTCTATTCCTTTATGGGTTGTTCTGGAGTAATTTTCTGAACCTTCTGATTATTTCCGTTTGGCTGAGGGACATTGGTTCCCCAGTCTCTTTATTGCTGAGTGTGGATTTTCTTTTCCCCCAAACTCTCTATATCTGGAATTCTGTCAATACTTTGACGTGGTTCCTGCAAGAATAGCCCTCAATACATGGAAAATAGTTAATGGGGTTCATAGACTAAATCAAATTCATGGAACTCGCATAGGAATTCCAGAAATCATGTTTTATTATAGATGGGCTGTTGGTGATAATACTTTTTATTTAAAAACTAGATTTTTAAATAGGGCTTTAGTGGTCAATCTCCCGGATGCCAATAGGGATTATTTTGAGCACGGGGTTGTTATAAAAAATTGGCAACATGCTCCTTTATCTGGAGATGAAGTGTATCAGGGTCCCAGATGCCCTCCCTATGGCAATGGGATAGGTTATTTTTATTTCATTTTTTTTATTTTGAGATTATGCTTCCTTTATGTTTGATAAAATGTGCCACTGATATTTTAATGTTTATTTATTTGCAGTTGACAACAAAAGAAAGTGTCCAAAAGGGGCAGACGTTAATATAAGGCACTTAAAACTTATCTGGAGTTTGCATCAGACTTTTGCCGACGAGCACATTAGGTCAGCTTCATATCTGCTTCAGTATAAGAGTTATACAACTTCTTTTACTGCTCGTCCGGTGATAAGCGACGCAAAGCTAGTACCAGCTTCCATCAGTTCTTCGCCTGAGTCACACATTCCTTTAAGTGAAAGGATGAAGAAAAGAAGACCTCCCACCCTGTTCGAGAAACCTGCCTATGGTGCTGGAGAGGCAAAAAGAAGTAAACATGATGTCCCAGAAGGGACAAAGAAAATTGATGCAGCCCCTCCAACTGCTCCTGTGAAGGTTGCTGAGAAGCCTTCAGTGGCCCCGAGCAGGGCTGCTGCTCCAGGCAAGGTGATTGTCATATCACCGACCAAGAATTCTTCCTTGGTCGAAACTATTCCTGTTCCTCCGAGGAGGCTGAAGAAGAGCTCCTCGGTCAATTTGGCTGACACCGTCTCTCAGCCCCCGACTAGTGGAGTTCCCATTTTTGTTCCCCCGATCTCTGCCATGAGCTCGGTGAAGACTTATATCATTCCCGAGATCCAAGGCATTGAAGAAAACCTTTCTCGGGATATGGTTACCTCATTGGCTGCTCGCCATATTGCTTCTATAAGTCTTATTGTTTTTAACTTTTCATCTTTCCCTTATTATATCTATATCTGACTTGCTTTCATTTTTTTTCACAGTTGGTGAGCTATTTTAATACAATTTTGAAGAAGGATGAAGCTATTAAAGCTTCAAGCTCCTCGTCTGGTGTGGAGGAAGCTCTGATGGGTTTGACGCGATCTTTGGAAGATTCTCGTCAGAAATATGATGCTGACAAGGTTGCTTGGGAGAAGAAACTTGCTTCAACCGAGAAGGAGAAAGTTCAAGTTGTTAAAGTCTCCAATGAGTTGGAGAAAAAATTAAATAGTCCAGAGGAGAAGAATAAGGAGCTTGAAAGGAAGCTCAAGAATGCTGAGGAGTTTGAAGATAAACTCAAGGTTGCTGAGGAAAAGTTGGGTCAGCTTTAGGAAGTAAGTCGGCAGAAGGAAGAAGCTGAAAATAAACTGAAGGCTGTTGAAAATCTTCTATCCGAGAAGCTTTCCTCAGAGAAATTAAAGAGGAAATCGGCCGTGAAGAAATCTTTCAGCGCTGGATGGGATAAGGGGTGGAACAAAGGCTTGACTGCCATGATGTCGTAATTCGAATATGGCAGCCTAAAATACTTTAGAGATGGGTAGGTCGCAGCTCTCAGGAGATGAAGGTTTATGAAACTTCTAAACTCTTCCAGCGACACATCCCTGGTCCCCCTCCAACTCCTGAAGACGAAGAAGAGGATGAAGCTACCTCTGAAGAGTCTTCCATGGTGATGGGAGATCAAGTTTCTCATCCCCCAGCCATCCCTCAGCAACTCGTTACTTCATCCGAGCAACTGCCAGTGCTCCCCAATCAACTTTTTATTCCCTCCGAGTAACCTACCTCCTCGTCCCAGCCTCCCGAGAAAGTTTTGGGAGACAAGGAAAAGGTGTAGAGTTGTTCGGGTTTATTTCTATTTTATTTCTCTTTATCAAATGTAACCCTGAACATGTAATTCTGATCTTTATGATATAATAAAATTTGAACTTTTGTTTATGCTTACTGTTGTTTCTGCTCTTCATACTTTGTTGGTACTCTTATTGATTATTGCTTTTTCTTCCTCTACTAGTTTTTGGCCAGGATGGATTTATTGTCTGCTCATGATACAAAGCTGTTACGACAATGCAATGAATATTTTAAGGCTGGTCACACAGATCTGAGCGCAGCACAAATCGTCGACATCCTCGGCCAAGATGGTTCAGAACAGGCAATTGAAGCTTACCAATATTTGAAGTGTCTGCTTGATCGTGCGGTGGCCAATAATGTAGCTTACTATGATATGATTGAGGATCTCTAAGGCACTCTTGAAGACCTTCAACAACAATATAAGGAATCCACTGCCCTCTTGCACGAGGGGTACGAGAAGAAATATCAACAAATCATTGCCGACAAGGGATACGAGAAGCGTTTTGCTGCATATGATGTGAGGGAAAGAACTTTGAAAGCAGAGGTCAAAGAGCACAGGCAAATAGCCGAGTTGTTGGAGCAAGAAAATAACAACTTGCAAAGAGAAGTATCTCAATTAAAATCTACTGCCTCCACCTCAAATGCTTTGATCCCAGTGACTGACAAGGGATTCTCGTTCTTGGAGGTAGAGAACGCCAACCTGAGGGACGAGTTGGAAATCTTGAAGAGAGTTGGCCCTTCTACATCTTCTCGTGGATGAGCAAAAGCTCCTCGGGGACGAGCAAGAGCTGCTCGGATTCCTGTCGAGGAATATATGACTCAATCTTCTTTAGAGAACCAGGCCTTCCAGCAGATGGCGAAGAACCAGGCATTGGCTGAGATGTCTAAGAAAATCAGGGACCTGGAAGAGCAACTTTCTGCGCAAAAATATATCTTAAAGAATAAAGAACTCTTCATCAAAAATCTCCACGAGCAGCTGGAAAGACTGACATATCAATTTCATAAGCAGCCCAGGGAGTTCTGGATGGCTGGCTACAATGAGGCTCTCTACCACTTGGACGACCGTATCCAGAACGCAAATAATGAGGGCTACAAACAAGGATGGCTGAATGCCCTAGGTGTGCTGCAACTCAAACAGGGTCATTACCTGTGGGATTACCATAATTCTGGGCTGCTCGACCTACTCGTGCCACCATTCAATCTAGATATGAGTTGGATCCCTACTCGGGCCATCCCTCGATGTTTAATTTCCAAGTACCTAGGATTACAATTTGCATTCCAATGTGGAAATATCTCATCCCGAGCATCTACTGGATCGACCATCCGTGATGAATATCAAGTCGTTAAAGGATCTTAACTTCATAAATTCTCCTCTTGTTTTAAATGATCCGCCTGTTGGCGAGGAACCTGTTTCAACAGTAGAGGGGGAGAAACCAATAGAATTGGAGTATTGATGTAATAAATTTATATTTCATTCCTGATGTATTTTGTTCTACATTTAATGAAATAATTTTATTTGCAAATCTTGACTGCTATTGTTTTGTAACACTTTACATCTGTGCATGTATATCTGTTAAAAAGATAACAATATTATGTTATTTGTCGACCAACTTATTTCGAGTAGTTTGAATTTGTGGTAGTCATTTTAAAAAGTTACTAAGTTATTTCTCGACCAACTTACTAATTTGTCGACCAACTTAGTAATAATTTTAAAAAGTCACGAGTATCAAAAATTTTGTTTGATCACTTTTTCGTATTCATAACATGTTTCCGACCAACCAAGGTCGGTAAATTTTCCTTCTCGACCAACTACAGTTAGTGAGTTTTTATCCCTGACCAGCCATAGTTAGTGGATTTTTCCTCTACGAGGAGCTTTGGCACTTTCTGGAATAATTTTACCTCTCGACTAACTTTAGTTGGCGTGTTTGAGAATATATTTACTTCCTAACCAACATAAGTTGACATTTTTAGGAATACTTTTACTTCCCGAGGAATACATAGTTTTACTTCCCGTAGGAATACATAGTTTTAATTCCCGGAGGAATACATTTACTTCCTAACCAACATAAGTTGGCATTTTTAGGAATACATAGTTTTACTTCCCGGAGGAATACATTTACTTCCTAACCAATATAAGTTGGCATTTTTAGGAATACATAGTTTTACTTCCCGGAGGAATACATAGTTTTACTTCCCGGAGGAATACATTGTTTTACTTCTCGGAGGAATACATAGTTTTACTTCCCGGAGGAATACATTGTTTTACTTCCCGGAGGAATACATTTACTTCCTAACCAACATAAGTTGGCATTTTTAGGAATACATAGTTTTACTTCCTGGAGGAATACATAGTTTTACTTCCCGGAGGAATACATAGTTTTACTTCCCGGAGGAATACATAGTTTTACTTCCCGGAGGAATACATTTGTTTCTCGACCAACCTTAGTTGGCGTTTTCGAGAAGAAATTTGAGTAATCCGAGTTTTGTCGAGTAGTGTGTAGCACTAGTATTCCCCGAAAAACTTTCAATAAAAGGACAGAATTTGGCAGAATATCTTCATTTTATTCATACTGATGGAACTGCGTTACATGAGAACATACATCACTGATAATACTTGCGCAGGTGCTCTGCGTTCCATGCATTCTTAAACTCCTCCCCCTCTAAAGTTGTTATTCGGTAGGTTCCTGGTCGAACAACTTCTGTAACTCGATATGGTCCATGCCAGTTTGCCTCCAATTTGTTGTGCTTTTGAATCACTTTCTTTAGCATATAGTCTCCTTCTTTCAGGTCGCACTTCTTCACCCTCTTATTGTAGAACAAAGCTGTTCTTTGTTGGTATGCAGCATTCCTGATGGATGCTTCTTCTCTAACTTCTCATTAAGTCGCTGACAGGGGAATTGAAATTCAGTACCCTGTGTGTTGGGAGGCCCAACTCGGCAGGTATAACAGCTTCACTTCCAAATGCCAGCATATATGGTGATTCTCCAGTTGTTGCTCGAGGAGTAGTATGATAAGCCCACAATACTGACTGTAATTCGTTGATCCAGTTTTCTTTTGCGTCACTTAGTCTTTTCTTCAAGCCATTTAGCAGTATTCTGTTCTTCACTTCAGTCTGTCCGTTGCTTTGGGGATGTCCTGGTGCCGAGTGGATCTTCAAGATATCGGACTGATGGCAATAGGCAGCGAACTCCTCGTTGTCAAATTGTGTTCCATGGTCTGTGATGAAGGCATGAGGAAGACCATTTCGACAAATGATGTTCTTCCAAATAAATTGGTACACTCTGTCGTACATCATATCAATAAGAGGCTCAGCTTCTACCCACTTAGTGAAATAATCCACAACGACCACGAGATACTTAAATCTTCCCCTAGTCGTCGGCAGTGGCCCAACCAAATCTATTCCCCATATGGAAAATGGCCAAGGGGAAGTAATGGGTGTTAATAACGCTTGTGGAGTTCTTCGGATGGAGGAAAAGCGCTGGCACTTGTCACATTTCTTGGCAGAGGCTATACAATCAGTCCTCATCATCGTCCAATAGTATCCTTGCGTCATTACTCTTTGCAAAAGCGTCCGACCTGCTACATGGGCTCCATAGGACCCTTCATGGATCTCTTCAATCAATTCTTTCACCTCAGAGGGATGTATACATCTTTGTAAACCTGCTATAAGTCCTCGTCTGTATAAAATACCATTGGTCAGTACATAACGAGCAGCCCTAAACTTCAATTTCTTGGCTGCAAGTTTGTTAGTTGGTAATTCCCCTTTCTCAATATATGCCATGATGGGATCCATCCATGATGATCCTAAATCGAGGGTAATAAAGTTCATCGTTAGATCTTCATCTATACTCCGACCAGCTAAAACTTCAATTGGGATCGTTCTTCATAACTCGATACGAGTAGCTGATGCTAATCGAGCTACGGCATCTGCTCTCGCATTCTCCATTCTTGGTATTCTGACCAGCTGAATAGCAGCAAATTCGGACACCAACTCCATCACCTTTGCATGATACTTGATCATTAATTCTCCTTTGGATGCATATATCCCGACATTTGATTTACGATCAATTGAGAATCACTAAAGACAATAACCTGCTGTGCCTCCATAATTTTTGCCAAATTTAGACCTGCAATCATGGCCTCATACTCAGCCTCATTATTGGAAGCTTTGAATTGGAAACGTAGGGCGTATTCGATGTCGACCTCGTCCGGACTGCTCAAAACTATCCCTACGCCACATCCTGTAGTTCAAGATGAACCATCCACATACAGACTCCAGATAGGTAACTCGTCTTTAAATTTCTGATCTGACAGAGTTCCTCGGTGAAATATTTATTACTTCCTTTCATCCTCCCCTGATATTTCTTGCTATTCTTCGATCATCTTTTCTTGCCCTTTTACCAACCTAAGTTGGTATGGGCTCGAATTTGATGATCCTGTAACATCCACTTGCCCTTTTACCAACCTAAGTTGGTCTGAGCTTGTGTTTAATGATCCTGTAACATCCACAGGTTGATCAGCGAGCAACTTTTGCTCCTCGGAGGTATCAGGATAGGTGAACTCTGCTATAAAATCTGCTACAGCTTGCCCTTTCAGCGATGATCTAGGTTCATAAACTATATCATATTCACCAAGTTCTATTGCCCAGCACATCAATCTTTCTGACTTTTCTGGTTTGTGAAGGGATTGACTCAATGGCATATCAGTATATACTACTATGGTATGAGCTTGAAAGTATGGCTTCATACTTCTACTTGCCTCGATCAATGCTAGTGCCAATTTTTCCAGCCTTGGATATCTGATTTATGCTCCTCGGAAGGCCTTACTTGTGTAGTAGATTGGTTTTTGTACTCCATTCTCCACTCTTATCAATGCCGAACTGACTGCATTCTCGGACACTGGCTAATACAATTATAATTTTTCTCCCATCACTGGCCTGGATAACAGTGGAGGTGCTCCCAAGTATTTCTTCAAGTCTTGAAAAGCCTTCTCACATTCATCATTCCACTCAAAAGTCTTTCGGAGTGTCTTAAAGAATGGGAGACATCGATCAGTTGCTCGCGATGAAAATCTGTTGAGTGCTGCTACTCATCCTGTAAGACTTTGCACCGTCATCAAGGGTCCTAAAATACAATCTTTGCCCGTCATCAAGGGTCCCAAAATTTATTCACATGTCCAACTGGTCTTTCCTATCTCCCAAAATATTTTATTTAGGATGCCCAAGAATTATCTCACAATAAATTGAATTTTACTCATTTAAAAAGGGAATATAGGAGTCTGCCAGGAGGGGTCGATCGATCGAGGTCTGGGGCTCGATCGATCGAACCTTCGATCGATCGAAGATCTGGGCTCGATCGATCGATCAAGCAGGTCTGCGAAATCTGCAGAATTGCAGTTACGGGTTTCATCTTCTAACTTACACCAAATCCATATTTTAAAATCCCAAACGTCTCAAAATTTGTACTACTAACATCCTAACATGATATCATACATTTCCTATGTAAAGCATGTCAATTTACGTCACTAAACATGGATTGATCATGCCATAATTCATTTAAATATTCAAGAACCCTAGAAATCTCTAAATCATGGTTCAAATCTGTTTTTCCAGAAATTTCTTCTTATAAACATCATAATTTCGTGGGTAAATTCCTCTACATGGCAAGGGTTTCCAGAATTAGCATTTAAACCATAACTACATGCGATTCCTATCTCAAATCTTAGCTTTTCTTCCATAAAACTCATCCTAATCATTCCTACACTAATATGAAAGATGCACCAACTAAATAAGCAAGATAAACACTTGCCTGGGATTTTTGGTGTTCTGATTTGCAGATGATTTTGATGTGGTTGCGTAGCCCGTTGCGTGATCTACGCGTTGGTGGTGGTGGCGGTGCAAACGGATGTCTTTTGGGGCCTTGAATTTGCCTTGAGAGCTCTCTCCTTCCTCTCCTATGGCCGTTCTTGTGTTTGTGTTTTCTAACCCTAGCTGACTAACCTAAATGGATGATATAGGTTACTGATTTTCGTGGGTTTAATTACCCATAAATGTGAAATGTCCAAAACGCCCTCTCGGGGTACTAATTAGGCCTAAAAACGCCTCGAGACCCAAACTAAACCCCCAGGTACACTTTTCTGACTATCTCGACCCTTACAGATGCGTTGGCGCACTCAAAACGACCATATGAACAACTTATAAAATATTCACTTTTATTTATCAATAATTAGTCCCGACGCGACACGGGTGCGTGCCGACTCAAATTTCCAAAATTGTCATTTTATTCTCTCGTGACATTCAATATAACCAATATTATATATTACTTTGCTCATTAGTAATATTCAACAAATTTCCCAAAATTACTAACTCTCGTCACGTTAATAATTATAACATAATTAATTTTCGGATATTTATAAAATAATTAACTCACATTAAATTTAATAGATCCCCAAATTAATATAGCATAAAAATACGGGGTATTACATACTTCCCCCCTAATAACGGAATTTCGTCCTGAAATTCAGAAAACAAGGCATACCTGGTAAGAACAAATCTGGATATCTCTCGCGCATATCGGCCTCGCGCTCCCAAGTGGATTCCTCCATATTATGATGCTCCCACTGGACTCGCACAAGTGGAACTATCTTCAACCTCAATCTCCTCTCACTATAGTCTAGGATAGCCACCGGTCTCTCCTCGTAAGAGCTGTCAGGCTGTAAGTCTATCTCATCTATCACGATGTGAGTATGGGCCATATCATCCCGAAGGTACCGTCTCAACGATGAGATGTGGAATACATCGTGAATGCGATGCAAATGTTCTGGCAGTCCCAATCTGTATGCTACCGGCCCAATCATCTCGATGATGAGAAATGGTCCCACGTACCTCGGGGACAATTTCCCCTTCTTCCCGAACCTCATCACTCCTTTCATAGGAGATACACACAGTAACACTTGGTCCCCCACATTAAACTCTCGGAAGGATCGTTTCTCATCGGCGTAGCTCTTCTGCCTGTCCTGGGCTACTCGAATGCGACTTCTGATCATCTCAATCCTCGCGGAGGTTTCCTGAATCACCTCTGGTCCTAGCAACTTGTTATCCCCCACCTCGAGCCAGCAAGTTGGAGAACGACAAGGCCTGCCATACAAAGCCTCAAATGGAGCCATACCAATCGTAAACGGATAAGAGTTATTATAAGCAAACTCTACCAGTGGAAGATGTGGCTCCCAACCTCCTCCAAAATCAAGAACACACATGCGTAGCATATCCTCTAACATCTGATTAGTACGCTCTGTCTGTCCATCTGTCTGTGGGTGGTAAGCTGAACTCAACCTCAACTCAGTACCCATAGCCTCCTGAAAGCTTTTGTAATGACCCCACTTTTATATATATAGTTTGTTTTTACACTCTTGTGTTACTTATTATCTTATAGATGTTGTATTATTAAATATGTGGTATTATTGGCTATCAATATAACAAACCCCATTTTTAATTACGAAGAATCAACTATAAATTGGATCAAATCGAAGTCTTATCACATATCTTAAGGTAAATAATAAGTTTTGGGATAGAAAATATAATTTTATGAAAATTTAAGGACTAAAATAAAAATATAAAATGGGCCATTTTGTAAATAAAATATTTTCAAGGACCTCTAAGAAATATTCAAAATATATAGTGTGAAATTACCAAAATACCCTTCATGTGTAAAATGACCCTTATACCCCTATCACCTTTCCACCACGTGCTGGTCACCTCCACCATACACGTGTCGTCATTAGAGGAGAAGCCAAAACACGCATCGTCGTTAGAGGATAAGTTAAAACACGTGTCGTAGTCTAGTGAAATAAGACTGCAAGATACCTCTGTTACGCGACACGTCAACACTGACTCCCATTGTAAAAGCTTGGTCATCATGGACACGTGTTAATGCCGTGATATCTTTGGAAAACTATAAATAGGGCCTTTGGGGATCATTTGAAACTCACACCAATTCCTTGAGAATTATAGTAAGAAAGAGTGATAGAAAGCTTGGCAAATATCTTAAGAAGGAGTTTTATAATTTTGAAGAAAGAATTCATTTCGTAGGTATGATTTTATTTAAATGTTATAATGTATTTTTATATTTTTAATTTTGTGTTTTATAGCTTTACTTAGTAGTTATGCTGGTAAAATACACTAAGGACTTCACTAATCAAAACTTAAAGTTTAGAAGAAATCCAAGTTGATTTTATTTTCATGTAAACTTGTTTTAAATTGTATATACGCTTTTAAAAATGATTTTTTAAAAGTAATTGCTCGTTATTATGGAATCCCATTTAAGTAATTCCAAAGTCAGGCCCGGTGAAATTCTGTCTAGACGAGATGGTATTTAAGTGGTGCCCCTGTGACCCTCCATCTCTACTGGGAATGAATCCGGAAATGTTCTATCTAGAGGAGATGGTATTTAAGCGGTGCCCCTGTGACCCTCCATCTCTACTGGGAACCGACTGATTAGGAAGAACTATGAATTGAATCCTTTAATTACGATCAATAAGTTTTAAAAGTTAAGAAAATGGTTTTTTAGTAATCCTTTGAAACAAGTTACTATTAAAATACAATATGTAGACTAGATCTTGTTTAGAACATATACTTAAACCTTTATCGTATTTGTTAGAATTAACGTGCAATCGAAGACTCGTTATCTATAATTTCGACCTCTATTTTAGGTGAGTACTCTATGCAATTTCTTGCGCATTTTGATTATATTATATTATGCAAACTATGTATATTTTGTTAAATGCTTTTATTCTCAAATGCATCTGATACCGATGATTCCGTCGTTTGTTATATGTTTATATCTCTCCATATAAACATCTGATTTGAATTCTGAAATTATTGATTCGGCCTATGGAAACTCTCTTACTATATTGGCCTTGACTACCGGGTGGAAATATTTGGGTGGTACCTTCCCAACAGGTTTATCGCTGGTGTGCCCTAAACAAGGCGTTGTTCCAGAAATCATGATTATCTGTCTGTGATGTTATCGGGTGGAAACATTTGATAACACTATCTGTCTGGGTATTAGAGTGTACATGGCCACTAAAACTGAATAATTGTCACATGCTCAATTGTTTTATCTGTTCTGTTCTGAACTGTTTATTCTGAATATATATATATATATATTGTCATTTACTTTATATATATTACTTGAAATTCCTATCTCTATGTATATACCTTCTGTTCTAAATTGAATAGGTATCTATTTTCTGAAAACCTTGGAATATTTGGAGATTGAATCTCATTCGGCTTTTAGCTGACGTTGTATAAATAACCATTTTTCAGGAAATAATTAAGTTCGTAGATGGAACGAAAAAGGACTATGTTGAAGATTTAGCTTTTAAAGCTCTTTTTGTTACCTTAAGTAGAAGTTTGTTTAATTAGATAGAGCATGTTTAGCTCTTTGTGTCAAGTTGTAACTCGTTGATATTTTAATACAAATGAAGTTCCCTTTAGAAAACTCTGATGATGTAATTCCTTCACTTTCAGTATTTTATGATTCATAACCATATGATTATACTTCCGCTACATATATTTTAAAACAAAAATTTTAAGGCCAGAATATTGGATGCCTTGGTGGCATGTCAAGACACCCGTTCCCTACTATTTTCAGGTCGGGGTCGTGACAACTTTCCCAGAAACGTGAGACGAAAATCTTGTCCCTATCCGACACAATATTCAGGGCCCCCCCATGAAATCTGACAACCTCTGCAATGAACAACTGAGCATACTGACCCGTGGTATAGTCTGTCCGCATCGGCAGAAAATGAGCCACCTTGGTCAAACGGTCTACAATCACCCAGATAGAATCTTGGCCCCGCTGTGATGTAGGCAACCCTGTAATAAAATCCATGGAAATACTCTCCCACTTCCACGCGGGTACTTCCAATGGCTGAAGCAATCCTGACGGTTTCTGATGGTCCACCTTTACAAGCTGGCAGGTAGAACACTTGGACACGAACTCAGCAATGTCCCTCTTCATCCCACTCCACCAGTATTGCCTCCTCATATCCTGGTACATCTTATCTCCTCCAGGATGTACTGCCAATCGAGACCCGTGAGACTGGGTCATCACTGCATGACGTAATTATGCTCCTTCTGGAACCACCAATCTCCCATTAAACCTCAAACCCCCATCCGAACTAACAGAGTAGGACTCATCACCCTCAGCTGAAAGTCGTACAATCTGCTCCTGGAAAAACGGGTCTGTGGTTTGGGCCTGTATTACCCTCATAACAATCTCGGGTGTAACTGTCATAACAGATATGAAGGAACGGGCTACTGCGTCCTGGTGGCCTAACTCCTTCCACTTTGCTTTTCAGACGTTCTCTACCTCGTCAACCGGTCAATGGCTCAACGCATCAGCAACTACGTTGGCCTTCCCCGGATGATACTGTATGTCGAACTGATAGTCCTTCACAAACTCTAACCATCTGCGCTGTCGCATATTCAGCTCTCGCTGAGTGAATAGGTACTGCAGTGACTTGTGGTCTGTGAACAAACGGAACTTCTCCCCCAATAAGTAGTGCCTCCATATCCTCAATGCAAAAAAAAAACGACCACTGCTAACTCCAGGTCGTGGGTGGGGCAATTCTTCTCATGCGGCTTAAGCTCGCAGGAGGCAAAAGCTATAGCCTTCTCCTCCTGCTGAAGTACTCCCCCAAGTCCCCGTAACGAGGCATCAGTGTAAACCAGGTACTCCACACCCGGCTTCGGTAAATCAAGAACTGGTGCCAAAGTAAGCTTGTCTTTCAGCTCGTCGAAAGCCAACTGATAAGCGTCATCCCAAACATATGGTACCCCTTTGCGAGTCAGATTCGTCAATGGACCCGCTATTTTGGAGAACCCCCGAATGAATCTCCTGTAGTAACCGGCTAACCCCAAGAAACTACGCACTTCCGTCGGTGTCATGGGTTGTCCCCATTCCCTCAACGCTGACACTTTACTAGGGTCAACTGCTATCCCCTACTCAGAAACAACATGGCCCAAGAACTTTACTTCTCGCAACCAGAATCCACACTTCTCGTACTTAGCATACAACTGATGCTCTCGTAGAGTCTGAAGAACCTGCCTCAAATGCTCGGCGTGCTCCTCCTCGGAGTGTGAATATATCAAAATGTCATCTATAAAGACGATGACAAACTGATCCAAGAACTCTCTGAATACTCGGTTCATTAAGTCCATGAATACGACTGGAGCATTTGTGAGACCAAATGGCATCACTCTGAACTCGTAAGACCCATATCTCGTCAAGAAGGTAGTCTTTGAAACATCATGCTCTCTAATACGTAGCTGATGGTACCCCGACCTCAAATCTATCTTCGAAAAGAAAGTTGTTCCCCTCAGTTGGTCGAACAGATCATCGATTCGAGGGAATGGATACTTATTACGTATCGTAACCTTGTTCAACTCCCAGTAGTCCACCCACAACCTCAGTGAACCATCTCTCTTCTTCACAAACAGAACCGGAGCGCCCCAAGGTGAGGTACTCCTGCGAATGAAGCCCTGACCTAACAGTTGCTCTATCTGATCTCGTAACTCTCGTATCTCCGCCGGATCCATACGGTATGGAGCGCGTGTTATAGGTCTAGTATCTGGCAATAAATTTATAACAAAGTCTATCTCTCGGCTGGGGGGTAGGCCTGGTATTTCCTGAAACACATCGGAATACTCACAAACAACTGGAATCGAGTCTAACGGAATCACAACCTCCTCTATATAATACAAATGAGCGGTCGAACCTCCCTCTGGGCGAGGCATCGCCACTACAAACATCTCTTGCCCCGAAATGGCAAAAACAATGCTCCCACCGAAGCAATCAATCATGGCTCTATAAGCTGCGAGCCAATCCATACCGACAATAACACCATGCTCATGCATATCTAAGACTAACATGTCTGCAGGTAATACCAAACTACAAATCTCTACCCCCACTCCTCGGCATATAAAGAAGATAAGCGACCCACTCCCCAATGGTGAGTCTACCTACGTTACAGTGCTCTCTACTGTGGTTAATAACCCTAAGGTCTTCGCATAATATGTAGCTATAAAATAATGCGTTGTCCCAGTAACAAACAAAATTCGACCCAAAGTTTCATGGATAGAAAACATACCCCAAATCGCGGGTGGTGCCTGTGGGGCGGCTGCCTGGTGGACATTATAGATATGTCTGTACTGTAACTACCCCTGCTATACTGGAGCTACTGGAAAGGTTGGTAGGGCTGGTACCTGAGCTGGTGCTGGGAGAGTCACTGGACAAAGTGGCCCCTGTGGATCATTACGGGCACCCTGCTGTTGTGGGGTCCTATCTCCCTCCGGACAATCCTGGCGCCTATGGTCGTGCTTACCACACCCAAAACATCGGCCTCCGAAGTTACTCCCCCTCCGACCCTGCTGCTGTCGGTGTCGGCCTTGCTGACTTGGAACTTTATTCCTCTTTCGATACTGCTTCACTTTAGCACGTTGTTGACTAGACTCACTTTTTCCTTGGTCTTGATGGCCTTGAGGGGAAATTTGCGGAAAAACTATGTCAGGGTGAGGACAGTCCATCCACTTGTGACCCGGCTGTACACATTTATAGCAATGTTTCGAAATTCTTCGCTGGTCGGATTGTAGTTTATCCCCAGTCTGATTCGGACAAGATTTACGTTTGTGATCGTCCATTCCACAACTGAAACACCTATTTGTGACTTCACTCGGACCTTGGCTTTGTTGACCCTGACGCTTTTGGGTTTCCCCGCACAATTTGTTACCCTCGTGGCTTTTATGGTCCTGAAGAGCTTGTTGTTGCACTTTTTGTGTCTTCACACACTTGTTATTTCCAGTCATGACAGACTGATTGTACTCTCTAGATCTTTTGCCCCCCATGAGCTGTGTGTTGCGTTCTTGATAGTGCAAGACCACAGTGGTAACTGCTTGTGCTACGATACCTGCTAACTCGGCGGTTGATATTCTCTCTGGGGATACCCGAGGTGTGAGTCGATCTTGCTCGTTGACTCCCTTAACCGTTCTATCTAGTTCTTCTTGGCGGTCCATCTGAAAATTTAAATAAATTTGGATGAGTTCATCATTCAAATAAACAAATCGCAGAAGCACGAATTCCCAATGTATAGAGATGAACACAACATTCCTAGTATTTAGGGCTCTATATCAAAGAAAGCAACGCTGAAAGCATAATAGGCCGCATAGATCCTAAAGGACACTAGAACCTGATGCTCTGATACCACCTGTGACACCCCGCCAATTAAATACCGGGCGATCACTCCTTTATTAAATTAAAATCAAGGTGAACAGTTGGTTCATTCTTAGCATCACTGTCGTGAAAATAAACTTTTCCAAATTAACACCCTAATTAATTAAGCTAAGTGTCAAAACCACTTTTAAACATTACCTTCCAAATTTTATTTTTAAAAATCATTTATTTAATTATTAACACCATTAACAATAAATAAGAATCATACCCCAATTATCCTGGAACATAATCCAATTAATTTAAACATTCAACATTCAAAGTCCCAACATTTAAAACTTAAAGTAAAACATCCATACTGAAATAAATCCTATAGTAACAGTACTAGAAATAAATGAAATACAAATGTCCCAATAAAACAGATAAATAGTGGAAAGGGCGACACATGCCCAATAAATGAGTATGATAGATGTGGAATCAAGTAAACGAAGTCGTCTATGCAAGTGGCCTGCAACTCCTACCTAAGCTGCAGCACATTCCTTTCAAGGGATCCTAAGCAAGACGCCCCTGTGGCTGGGCACCTGTAATACATACATATATATACGAGAGAGAAAGAGAAAAAGAAACGGGTCAGAGCCCGATAGTGTGTTTGATTTAAAATACGTTTAACAAGTATTTAAATTGATACAGGCCAATGCAACAACATATTAGTGCGACACTCTCTTGAGAAATTCTCACCTCTCTTCTAATGTGCACACCTATCGCACTAACCTTCCCAACGGTTTGTCTTATCATTTATCGCACTAATCTTCCCAATGATTTAAATTATCTTAGATTACTCGTAAGATTCAAAATTTAACGATTCAATTGTTTGAAAAGAATATTTCAATTAGTAACCAAAGTTCTCATTTTTAACTTTATTAATCAATAAAGTTTTTCCAGTGACATATTATACTTTCTCAAAACAAGTATTTATAATTGAGTCATCAACCATGTCCTACATATCAATTCATAATAGGTAGTTCCAAATTCCAGAATTTCATATATATATTAACTACTCGTAAGATATATATATCAAAACAGCACCCCAAATAATAACTATGGTGCGGGCATACTCTACTATCCAAACCCCATATCACTCACATTAAGGGGAATACAAATTCGGAATCACTCTCGAATTGTATTAACACATACTCAAACAATATTGAGGCGAAGCATAGATTCCAAGTCTCAAAGAGGACGACATATGTCTTCGTCTCTTAGGACCGTCTGAACTATCACTGCAATAGCCTGTACCAAGGATATCTATACACAAACAAGATGAGGCCAAGAATAGATTCCAAGTCTCTAAGAGGATGGCACAAGCCTGCGTCTCTTAGGACCGTCTGAACTATCACATCTATAGCCTGTACCAAGGATATCTATCTTCTAGGGTACAAGTCAATATCCCCCATAAAGGTCCCATCGAGATAAGACTGTCCGAGCGAGGAAACCTCAGGGATAGCAAGGAGAGTGGGCATGATTTTCACACATAGATAGTATATGCATACACAATCATATAACTATACTAATATTACCATATCAATATTAGGTAAATTCTCAATTCCTATAATTACGACATTTCCATATTATCATAATTTAGTAAACACTTATAACGGTTCGTTTCTAACCTTGATTCGGTATTATTCCAACGTACCACACAACTCTCATGGCTTTATTCTCCAAATTATAGAATTCAGTAGGTATACACATTTGTCCCAAAGTAACTCTCTTACGTGTCTCTCTCGTTAAGTCATAAATTTACCGACCTTTATGTAATTATCCTAAAATACAATCTTTGCCCGTCATCAAGGGTCCCAAAATTTATTCACATGTCCTACTGGTCTTTCCTATCGCCCAAAATATTTTATTTAGGATGCCCAAGAATTATCTCACAATAAATAGAATTTAACTCATTTAAAAAGGGAAGATAGGAGTCTGCCAGGAGGGGTCGATCGATCGAGGTCTGGGGCTCGATCGATCGAACCTTCGATCGATCGAAGATCTGGGCTCGATCGATCGATCAAGCAGGTCTGCGAAATCTACAGAATTGCAGTTACGGGTTTCATCTTCTAACTTACACTAAATCCATATTTTAAAATCCCAAACGTCTCAAAATTTGTACTACTAACATCCTAACATGATATCATACATTTCCTACGTAAAGCATGTCAATTTACGTCACTAAATATGGATTAATCATGCCATAATTCATTTAAATATTCAAGAACCCTAGAAATCTCTAAATCATAGTTCAAATATGTTTTTCCAGAAATTTCTTCTTATAAACATCATAATTTCATGGGTAAATTCCTCTACATGGCAAGGGTTTCCAGAATTATCATTTAAACCATAACTACATGCGATTCCTATCTCAAATCTTAGCTTTTCTTCCATAAAACTCATCCTAATCATTCCTACACTAATATAAAAGATGCACCAACGAAATAAGCAAGATAAACACTTGCCTGGGATTTTTGGTGTTCTGATTTGCAGATGATTTTGGTGTGGTTGCGTAGCCCGTTGCGCGATCTACGCGTTGGTGGTGGTGGCGGTGCAAACGGATGACTTTTGGGGCCTTGAATTTGCCTTGAGAGCTCTCTCCTTCCTCTCCTATGGCCGTTCTTGTGTTTGTGTTTTCTAACCCTAGCTGACGAACCTAAATGGCTGATATAGGTTACTGATTTTCGTGGGTTTAATTACCCATAAATGTGAAATGTCCAAAACGCCCTCCCGGGATACTAATTAGGCCTAAAAACGCCCCGAGACCCAAACTAAACCCCCGGGTACACTTTTCTGACTATCTCGACCCTTCCGGATGCGTTGGATCACTCAAAACGACCATACGAACAACTTATAAATTATTCACTTTTATTTATCAATAATTAGTCCCGACGCGACACGGGCGCGTCCCGACTCAAATTTCCAAAATTGTCATTTTATTCTCTCGTGACATTCAATATAACCAATATTATATATTACTTTGCTCATTAGTAATATTCAACAAATTTCCCATAATTACTAACTCTCGTCACGTTAATGATTATAACATAATTAATTTCCGGATTTTTATTAAATAATTAACTCACATTAAATTTAATAAATCCCTAAATTAATATAGCATAAAAATACGGGGTATTACACCTAAGTTGGTCTGAGCTTGTGTTTAATGATCCTGTAACATCCACATGTTGATCAGCGAGCAACTTTTGCTCCTCGGGGGTATCAGGATAGGTGAACTCTGCTATAAAATCTGCTACAGCTTGCCCTTCCAGCGATGATCTGGGTTCATAAACTATATCATATTCACTAAGTTCTATTTCCCAGCACATCAATCTTCCTGACTTTTCTGGTTTGTGAAGGGCTTGCCTCAATGGCATATCAGTATATACTACTACGGTATGAGCTTGAAGGTATGGATTCATTCTTCTACTTGCCTCGATCAATGCTAGTGCCAATTTTTCCAGCCTTGGATATCTGTTTTCTGCTCCTCAAAAGGCCTTACTTGTGTAGTAGATTGGTTTTTGTACTCCATTCTCCACTCTTATCAATGCCGAACTGACTGCATTCTCGGACACTGCCAGATACAAATATAATTTTTCTCCCATCACTGGCCTGGATAACAGTGGAAGTGCTCCCAAGTATTTCTTCAAGTCTTGAAAAGCCTTCTCACATTCATTATTCCACTCAAAAGTCTTTTGGAGTGTCTTAAAGAATGGGAGACATCGATCAGTTGCTCGCGATACAAATCTGTTGAGTGCTGCTACTCGTCCTGTAAGACTTTGCACCTCTTTCTTAATCGTTGGGGATCGCAGCCCTAGCAGAGCTTTGATCTTTTCAGGATTTGCTTCAATGCCTCGTTGATTAACAATGTACCCGAGAAACATGCCTTCTCATACTCCAAATATGCACTTCGTCGGGTTCAGCTTCATTTGATATTTATCCAGTTGATCAAAAGTCTGACTTAAGTCAACTAGATGATCGGCAGCTTTCTTGCTCTTTGTCAGCATATCATCAACATAGACTTCCATATTGCAACTGATTTGTTTAGCAAAGACCTTGTTCATCAGCCGCTGATATGTCGCACCTGCATTTTTCAAACCAAAAGGCATAAAATTATAACAATAAGTTCCCCTAGGGGTAATGAAAGAAGTACTCTCCCTATCTTCAGGTTTCATTTTAATCTGATTGTAACTAGAATAAGCATCCATGAAGCTCCGCAGCTCGTGTCCCGAGGTAGCATCCACTAGTTGATCAATTCTGGGCAGCGGAAAGTGATCCTTTGGGCATGCTTTGTTGAGGTCGGTGAAGTCTACACACATCCTCCATTTGTTGTTCTTCTTCTTCACCATCACCACATTTGCTAACCAGTCAGGATATTTAACATCTTCAATAAAGCAGGCTTTCTGGAGCTTCTCGACTTCCTCCTATATAGCTTGATTCTTCTCGGGGCTGAATACTCTTCTTCTCTGCTTCACAGGCTTGATCTCCTTATTTACATTGAGTACGTGACATAAGAAATTTGGGTCTATCCCAGGCATATCCTCACGACTCCACGCAAAAGTTTGCTTTCTGCTTCTAAGGAAAGTTATCAATTCCTATTTGAGTGAGGCTTCCAACGACGAACCTACTTGAGTAGTTTGTTCAGGTTGCTCGTCGTCCAGAATGATGTTTTCAGTAGCTTCCACCACTTGACCCTTCACGAGTTGTGACTCATCTCTAGGATCCAATGTTTTAATTTCTGCCCCTTCATCCACTTGATAAGTAGTAGTCTTTTTCCTTGATTCCTCCAGTTCCTCTTGCTCGGTGGATGAATAATAGCATTCCCGAGCTACTTTCTGATCACCTTTCACAACTCCTACTCCAAAATTTGTTGGAAATTTTAGGCACTGATGTACCGTAGATGGTACAACCTCGAATTTCTTCAATCCTACTCTTCCCATGATGATATTGTATGATGATTGAACATTCTTATCCATCACGAAGAAGCGTATTCTTTCTGTTCGACAAGCAGGCCACGTACCAATGAATATGTCCAATTTGATCGTCCCAAGTGGAAATACTTTCTCGCCAGCAAAATCGAGGAGGGGTCTATGATAAGGCCCCAGTTGAGATAGCTTTAGATTTAAACTATCGAAGCACGAGTAGAACATGATGTCTGTCGATCTACCATTGTCGACCAGTACTCTTGAAATCATTACCTCATTCATCCTCATTTTGATCACCAATGGGTCATCATGAGGATATAAAACACCTACGAGGTCATTCTTTGAGAAACCAATGACCAATTTCTCTTTGTTCACCTTTTTCGGGAGATCCTCCTCAGCTAGATTTATTCGTTGAAGGTATGAGCAAGCTTGATCCTCACAGAGGTAAGCTTTTCTCTCGGCAGTAAGGTCTCCTCCTCCTGCATCTCCACCTGTAATAACATTATAATCAAATGACCCAAAGCATATTGAAAATACCTCACGTTCTGGTTGCCTTGGTCTCTTGGGAAGATCGGGGTCGTCTTCTGGATCAACTTCATGGTCTCTCTTCCTGTTCTCCTCTGCTCGACGAGGAGATCTAGACCTCTCTCTTGCTCGGTCGTTATTTCTTCTATTATTATTCCGATCAACATAGTTTGCCAGTTTTCCTCGTCTGATGAGTGTTTCAATATCATTCTGAAGAGCTATGCAATTTTTAGTCATATGGCCACGATCTTTGTGAAACTCGTAATATTTTGCCTTATTTCTCCTTTCGGGGTCTGCCTTCATTTTCTCTGGCCAATTTAATTCCTCCTTATTCTTGATTTTTGCTAGAACATGGTTGATAAACTTCTTCAAAGGAGTATAATTATCAAATTTCCTCAATACTTCCCAAGTCGACCTTGTTTTTGAGTTTTTGTCATTACCATTGTTCTTATGCTCTTTCTTCTTAGCTTTATCACCTTCCACCTTGGTTTCTTTGGCATCCATAGCCTCCTCGACATTCATAATCTTGGATGCTTTTCCCATCAGGTCTGATATGGTTCTAGGTGGATCTTTAGCCAAAGTGTAGTACAACTTGTTAGGAAGTAATCCACTCATCAAGGCGGTAATCGCTGTCTTTTCCTCATAATCAATGACTTCGAGCTTCTCGTTATTAAAACGAGTTATATAATCTCTGGTACTCTCACCGGCCTTTTGTCTAATACTTAACAAATGTGCTACTCGTTTAACAGGCTTTGCCCCAAAATAGAAATTCCAAATGAATAACTCGGCCAATTGAAGAAAAGTTGAAATCTTACCCTGAGGAAGATTATTATACCACATTTGAGCAGATTCGGTAAGAGTTTCCGAGAACGCTCTGCATCTCATCTCATCTGGAATAGCATAGATGTCGGCTGCAGCTTGGTATTATTCTATATGAAGGACAGGGTCTGTCTTTCCATCATATTTGGGGGTCACAATAGGTGCTTTGAACTTTGATGGTGTTGGAAAATCTACAATGGCCTGGACAAAAGGTGTTCCTCGAACAAAAGTTCGTTGTAGAGGGTTATTGGCTTTATCCATTTCCCCTAATCTATCCTCCAGCCTTTGAATAGAGCCTTTCCATGCATCATTTACTTCCTCGGGCCTGTTGGTTCGAGCAACTGATCGAGTTGATGTGGCTTCCTGGGATCTATCTTGACGAGCAGTTGGTCGCGACTGGGCAGATCCTTCTCTTAAATCTTATGGTCGTTGAAAACTCCTCGATGCGACTTTAGGAGGACTTCTACTCCTTTTAGGTCCTAATCGATCAAAAGGTGATATCCTGCTTAGCCTCTCTAGCGCACTAGTCCTTTGTGGAGAGAGAGTGATACGTTGTTCAGTATCTGTCATCCAGGTTGATAAGAAAAATCTTCAGATTCCTCAGTACGATATGAATCGGTACGCCTAGTACGTGAAGAAGGTAAACGGGTATTTCTTTGAGTACTTCGCAGTCCTGAATGAGTTGGTGCACCACCATGGAGGGTTTGTAGAAGTTGTCGCATCGTTTCTTGCATGACTGTCTGGCCCTGGGCCTGATTTGTCATTATTCCATCCAGATTTAGAATATTAGGCGGAGCAGATGGATTTGGAGGTCTTCCAGCGTTTCGATTACTGGGTTCTGGAATATCAGCCATTTGTGATGAGTTGTTCTTGATGAAAAATGATATTACCAGTCGTTTCCCACAGACGGCGCCAATCTGTTGATGTAAAAAATTATATTGTATCTAATTATTTAATCACAGATAAAATAAATGAGACAAAGAACTTTTAAAGTGGCTCAGCCTTATAAGAATGGCCTATGTCCACTGTTTCCGTTATTGATTACTGTTTGGGAATTCTCGATTATAAGTTCAATGAAGAAATTCTGGTCCCCTTCTAATGAGGGTAATACAATGTATTTATATCCCTGAGGCTGTAATGTGAAAGGGTAATACATTAAATGGTGTACATGTGAAAGGGTAATGTATTAAATGCCCCTTAAGTGCATACATCTGAATGATGAGCAGTTAATGAACAGTCAAACTATTGGTTATCCTGTTATTAATGCTTTGTTCGAGGTGCAGCTCGGACCGCCTAAGCTGCTTGGACCGCCTAAGTTCCTCGGTACTCAAAAGTCCCTCGGAGAGTTCTTGTAAGTCGGAGCGTCAGGAGTTGGTCGGGGAAGCAGTGCTCCTCGTTGTAGCATGGTTCCCCGGAAGTGTTTGTTGTTGCCACATAGATTTCCACGTGTCTTCACCCAATTGAGCCATGTCAGCAAACTAAATTTGGTATCAACATTTAGAATACTTGGTTAGGAGATTGGGATTGAATCATTGAAGTTTAAGGGTTAAAAATGGTGAATCCCGCAACTGTTTCAATTGGAGAAGACAAGACCTGTTACGAGAAAATCAATTCGGCTCCTCGACTGAATCGATTCGGACCAAGGCCGAATCGATTTGGTTTCCCAGATTTTGACTATTTTCCCCATTTTTGTTTAGAACTCGTGGGAAATGATCGGGTTAACTTTTGAAGAAATTTTCAAATGTAATGAGAGATATTTTAATTGCCAATAGGCCAATGTTGGGATTGAGACTTAGTGAGATGAATGAATTAAGGGCTAAAGTTAATTAGGTTTAATTGGGTACTAAAAAGTAATCCGGAGAATGATATCGTGTCATGGGAAATCAAGGGAACGTATGACCTAGACCAGTAGGGTACGAGTGAGGAATCTACTGATTTGACTTAAAGGACAGTTGGTAAGTATTGGAAAACACTCGGGATTTTACGATGAGAAGTATTATGGTAAAGTAATGATACGTAGAATATTCGAGAGTTATTATTCTACATACGGGATATATATTATAGGTTACATGTATACCTATACTGAATATATATGTATATATAAGTGGTGTGAATACCTATTGTTTGATTTATTATGTGTGAACATACCTAGGCTACTTGCTATTACAAGTGGTTCCGCATCATGGACAGTCTTATCCTGATGAGTCCATTGGGGGTATTTTAACTTGTGCCTCAGAACATAGAACTTAGGGATTGAGCACTACTTGTGTGAATGAGAGGATGATCGATCATTTGGGTGTGTTAGTTGTGTGCATAGCCCAAAGGCTTAGAACTATGTCTGCCTCCAACTTTGTGTGAATTTTTAAATGTATAGTTCGAGAGTGATTTCGGTCATGGTGTCCTTACTTAGTACGTGATGTACCATTACTTGATAGCAGAGTATGACCGCATCGAAGGTCTCCACCTAGGGATGCTATCTCCGTATATATTATAAGAATGATGTATACATATGTGTGATTGATTCTACTACAGTTGTATTAGTAGATAATATATAGTAATATCTAAATTGCTCTAAGTACGTGTCAATTTAATCATTAGTTGGTGACTCTTAATAAATAAAAAGGGGTTGAAAATTTAGTAACGGGTTCTATGGGCAATACGAGTGGGAACATCGAATTATTAGGCGGGAAGAGATTTAAGTTAACTAGTTAGGCGGGGTAGTGTAACTAGGTGGGTTTAGATGAGTGTGTTAGGTGTGCACAATAAGGGAGAGGTGAAAATCACAAGTGAGAGCACGTAAAGCTAACATGTATATAATATGTACTTTTTAATGCATTTTAAATACTTTCTATAATGTTTTCAAACTGTTTTACTTGGGCTCTGGTCCATTTCTAATCCATTTTTATAAAAACTTTTTAGGTACCCAGCCACAAGGATGCCGGACTTAGGAGTTCCTTCTTATTTGTCAGGTTGCTGTTGTTGTGGACGTTGCAGGACCTTAGTAGTAGAAGCCTCCACATTTATCGATTCCAGTTTATCATTGTATCTATCTCAGACGGGCATGGCACCCATCTTTAATTGGTGTTTATCTTTAGAGACATTATACTTTTATTTGGTTTCAGTATTGGAGTGGATTATTATCAAAGATGATTGTATTCAGATTCCCGTCTAGAGTGTTATGCTCAGCCTATATATTCATCACATTATGTTATCATTATTACTATATTTATTGGAATGGTGAATGTGAAATATTTAGTTTAAAGTACTTGCATGTCAATAACAAGAATTAAAATTTTGACACTGGGCCATTAGGGTATTAGTAAATTAATTGGATTTCGACAGTGATGCTAAGAATGAAACCATTAATGATTCCTGTTTAATTTAATAATGAACTGATCACCCAGGATTAGAATAGGTGGGGTGTCACATATGGTATCAGAGCACCAGGTTCTAGTGTCCTTAGGATCTGTACAGACTTATTACGTTTCCGAGGTAGCATTTTTTTTTATATAAAGACCTATTATTAGGATTGTTGTATTCATTATTACACATTTACACCTGCATCTATTTTAAGATATAATGAAGTGTGGACTAATAGAAAATTCTTTTTCATTTCAGATGCCTCCTCGACGTGCACCATGAGCCACCCCAGGGGCACAGTCTGAGTCTCAACTAGCTCCGGCCCTAGGGACTATGAATGTTGTCGAGGTTATCGCCATTATGGCACAGGCGGTTAATGCGGCATTGACTACTTTTGCCCAGCAAGCACAACAAGTGCCACCCCATACTCAAGTTGTGTCTCTAGCTCCTGTACACTCACTTCCTTCTGCCTGGGAGTGGGTTAGTGATGCCTTTCAGAAGGATCATCCTCCCTAGTTTCAGTGGAGCTCGGACGTAGTTGCGGCTTGCCAATGGAAGAAGGATATCCAGAGGTATTTGAGGATGTATGAGTGCACTAATGTACATAGATAAATACTAGAAACCTTTAAGCTAGTGGGGGTAGACTTACAGTGGTGGGAGTCCGTTAGCATCGTTCAGGAGTTTTGGGAGAGTGATTCGATCGCAAATACTTCCCATCCACCGTTCAGATTGAGATGAGGTAAAAATTATTAGATGTTTCATAAGAGGGGAGGACTATAGCGGAGTATGACGATGAATTTACTAGGCTAGCAAACTTTATCCCCAAGGAGGTGAGCACGGAAGAGAAGATGATACAATTGTTTGTGGATGGTCTTACTTGGAGAATCTGACAACATATGTTGGGTAACCCAGCTTTGAAGACATATACGAATGTGTTTAATGTTGTTCTACTACATTTTCAGGACCATCACTTCCATGTTAAGGGAAGAAAGCGCTCAAGAGAGTCTAGCTAGCAGGGCAGGAGTGGGGGTAACAATGCTAGTGGGACACAATCAACTCAGAGTCAGATGAGGCAGAGTGACTAGGGTTCCCACCAGGGGGATGCTAAAAAACGATTTCATTCGGGAGATTATAGGCAGGTACATGGTGGATTTAGGCATGGCCATCAGGTCTAGTTGGGCCAACAACATTTTTAGCAGGGTCAGTAGGGCCATGGGAGAGGTAGTAGTGGCCAGCATGGCCAAATAGGAGGAAATTTCACAGGTAGGTGTTCTATATGCGGTAAGAATGGCAATAAGCATCAGGGTTGCCCTGATAAGGGTAGAGTTCAACACTAACAAGGTGCTCATCAGGAGCCCCAGAAGCCTATTTTCCCCGTCGCCCTCCCAGCACCAGTACTTATGTTAGTATTGCCTGTAGCACTATTCGTCCCAGTTGCCCCACCTCAGTAGGGGCAGTTACTGTACAGGCAAGTATATAATGTCCACTAGGCTGCAGTTCCACAGGTTGCACCTGCAATAGAGGGTATGATTCTTATTCATGGGACTTCGGGGCATGTTTTATTCGATACTAGGGCTTCACACTTATTCACAACCACTAGATTTGAATGAGCCACAGGGTTGTTAGACACGGCCGATAGTACAGTTACGTGTGTAGACTCACCACTTGGTAGCGGGACAGTCCTATTCTTTATCTGTCGGGGTGTGAGTATAGATATTGGGAGACTTATTTTGCCCGCCAATATGCTTGCGTTAGATATATCAGAGTATGATGCCATTATTGGCATGGATTGACTAGAAATGTATAGGGCCATGATTGACTGTTATAGTAGGAGCATAGTGTTTGCGATTTCTTGTCAAGAGATGTTCTTAGTGGAGATACGTCATCCCGAAGGAGGATAACCGACTCACTTATATTATATAGAGGAGGAAACCTCTTAGGGGTAGTGATTTCCCTAAATTCGATCCCAGTTGTGTGCACGTTCGCCTACATTTTTTAGGAGATACCGAGATTTCTACCTAAAAAAGAGATAGATTTGTTAATGGTTTAGCATCGAACACTCGGTTGATAGCTTGAGCGCCATATCATAGGCTCCTATGGAGATGAGGGAGCTGCGGGATCAGATTAAGCAGCTGTTAGGGCAGGGCTTTATTCGTAGGAGTACTTCGCCTTGGGGTGCTCCAGTACTGTTTGAAAAGAAGAGGGATGGATTCTTACGACTATGTGTGGATTACCTGGAGTTGAATAAAGTCACGATACGAAATAAATAATCATTTCCCAGAATCGATGACTTATTTGACCAGTTGAGAGGGGCCGCCTACTTCTCTAAGATAGACTTGAGGTCGGGATATCACCATTTGTGCATCCGAGAGAAGGATGTATCTAAGACTTCGCTTCTGACGAGATATGAGTCTTATGAGTTTCGAATTATGCCATTTGGGCTAACTAATACACCAGCAGTGTTTATGGACTTGATGAATAGGGTGTTCAGAGAGTTCTTGAATCAGTTTGTCATTGTCTTTATTGATGACATCCTGGTTTATTCTCAGACTGAGGAGGAGCATGTTGAGCATCTCCGCCGTGTTTTGCAGATGTTGCACAAACACCGGTTGTATGCTAAGTTTGAGAAATGTGGATTTTGGCTGCGTGAGGTTCAATTTTTGGGTCATATTGTATCTGCCAAGGGGATATAAGTGGATCTTAGTAAAGTGTTAGCGGTGAGGGAGTGGGGATAACCCATGACGCCCGCAAAGGTATGCAATTTCTTGGGGTTAGTCGGGTACTATAAACAGTTATTTGGGGATTTTTAAAGGTTGTGGGTCCATAGACCAACTTGACTCGTGAAGGGGTACCATTTACTTAGGATGACGCTTGTCAGTTGGCATTTGATGATTTGAAGGACAAGTTAACTTTAGCACCCGTATTCGTACTTCCCAGGGCAGGAGTGGAGTATCTCATTTTTATAGATGGATCCCTACAGGGACTTGGTAGTGTGATACAAAAGGAGGATCAGGCTATAGCTTATGCTTACCGCAAGATTAAGCCTCGTGAGAGGAATTGCCCTACCCACGACTTGGAGTTAGCGACAGTCGTGTTTGCATTGCGGATTTGGAGATATTATCTGCTGGGGGAGAGATTTTGCCTATTCATAGATCATAAGTCATTACAGTACTTGTTCACTTAGAGAGAGCCAAATATGCGTTAGCGTAGGTGGCTTGAATTTGTGAAATATTATCAGTTTGATATCCAGTATCACCCGAAAAAGGCTAACGTGATGGCAGACGCATTGAGCCGCAGGCTAGTGGGGGATGTAGCTGAAGTTTGGAAGGCGAAATGGAAGGAGTTGGGACATCAAGAATTAGTTGCCAGATCATTTATGTTGGTTATGACCGTCACCCCCAAATTATCACGAGGGTGGTATAGGCCCAGTTAGCGGATTCATTTTGTTAGGATCGGATCAGATAGCTTTTAGCCAGGGGAGCTGAGCCGTACTCTGTGATTGTAGAGAAAGGCTTACGATTTAAAGGGAGGTTGACTGCCCTAGAGGGAGAGGATTTGTGATATGCAGTGATGCCAGAGTTACACGGGTCATGATTTAGGATACATCCTAGAGGGAGATGTACCAATATATGAGACGACATTATTGTTGGAGTGGGATGAAGAGAGACATTATAGAGTTTGTATCGAGGTGTACTACTTGTCAGTTGGTGAAGGTGAACCATCATAAGCCAACAGGGGTTCTGTAGCCATTAGAGGTTCCGATGTGAAAATGGGAGAGCATTTCCATGGATTTTATTACTGGATTGCCTACTTCACAGAGGGGTCACGATTCCATTTGGGTGATAGTGGATTGGTTGACCAAGTAACTCACTTTTTCCCAGTCCACACGGATTATACTACGGGATAATATGTCCAGATTTTTATCGTTGAAATAGTGATATTGCATGGGGTGCCACTTGATATTGTGTCCGACAGGGAAAAGATTTTCGTGTCTCGATTTTGGGAGCGTTTTTAGGAGGCCATGGGTACTGAGTTGCGGTTGAGTACGGCCTATCACCTACAGATGGACGGGAAGATGGAGAGGAGTAATTAGATGTTGGAAGATATGCTACATATATGTATCCTTAATTTTAGAGGGGATTGGGAGTAATATCTTCCACTAGTGGAGTTTGCATATAATAATTCCTACCAGTTCACGATTGGCATGGAACCATTTAAAGATTTGTATGGTATACCTTGTCGTTCGACCGCTTGTTGGTTAGCGGTGGGGGACAATAAGCTACTTAGATCAAATTTGATTAGGATACTTCGGTAAAAAAATAAGTTGATCAGAGTCGTATACGGATAGCCCAGGACAGATCGAAGACTTATGTCGATGCCAAGCGATTCTTCCTGGAGTTTAATATAAAGGAACATGTGTTATTACGTGTATCCCCTATGAAGGGGATAATGACGTTCGAGAAGAAAGGGAAGTTGGCACCAAGGTATGTGGGGCCATTCCCTATCATTGAGAGAATTGGTCCAGTTGCATATAGACTCGGGTTACTAGAGCACTTGCATCGGATTCATGATGTATTTCACATTTCTTCACCCAGGCAATATCTCTGGGGACGAGTTAACTCACACTCGCATTGCATTGGAGAAGATTGATTTACAGCCCGATTTTTCATACGAGGAGAGGCCAATCGCTATTCTAGATCATAGTGAGAGTAGATTGAGGTCGAAGGTAGTTCCACTTGTATGTGTTCAGTGGGGGCATCATAATGTCGACGAGTCCACTGGGAGAGAGAGGATGAGATGTGCAACAAATATCCAGATTTATTCATACCAAGTATTTCCTCTTTACGAATTTCGGGACGAAATTCCATTATTAGGGGGAAAGTATGTAACACCCTGTAAGTTTAATGATTTTTATATTGGGATTAATTAAATTAAAAAGAGAAATTAATCCAAGTTAAAATAAATATTAATTAGCGAGACAAGGGTTAATAGTTATTCATATTGAATATTACTTGGTGAATGAGTAATAAATTAATAAGAAAGTATTACGATTGTCGTGAGTGAGTAATATGACAATTATGATAAATTTAGTCGGGATGCACGTTTTAGTCGTGTCGAGACTTAAATTTATGGGATAAAATATAATTTAATTATGGGTCATCCAATTGTCATTTCAAGTGTGAAAATGTGTCCGGAAGGGTCGAAATAGTCAGAAAAGGGTACTTAGGGGTTTGGTTTGGGTCCTGAGGCATTTTCAGGTCAAACCAGCACCCCAAAGGGATATTTTGGTCTTTTGAATTTTTGGGGAAAAGAGACCTACGAAAATTGGAGAGTTATATCATCTGGTAAGGTGATGGATGTGACACCTGCTTAATTAAATACCGGGTGATTAGTCCTTTATTAAATTAAATCAAAGTGTCTTGTTGGTTCATTCTTAGCATCACTATCGGAAAATAATTTTTTTTTTATTAATCACCTAATAAATAATTAAGCTAAGTGTCAAAATATTTTTCCCAATTAATTATGACCAATAAGACCATTAATAAAATCCGTACTTTAAGATATAAGTCATTCCATTCCATAAGAATAAATACTGAACATGAATCAAATACTGAAATAAATGAGATCGGATAAAACATTCCAGTTCAAAGTCTAAAACCAATAGAATCATAATACTCAATCCAACAAGAAAAGAAAAGATAATAAGAAATACAATCTATGAAACAACTAAGTTGGACACAGGCGACACATGCCCTAATAGAAATGTATGAACTAAGAACTGGATGAAAGGACAGAGGCGTCTAAAATCAATGACCTATAGCTTCCACAACAGCTACAGCTCGTCAAAAGATCCACGCGTCTAAGTCTGGTGGTGACCTTGTGGCTGGACACCAGTGTAATATATACAACAAAAGAAAAGAGAAATAGCAAGAAACGGGTCAGAGCCTGATTGGTAAAAATATTTGTTTTAGCAAGTATTTAAAACTTCATTAATTTAATTATTATGTGCATATTAGTTCCGAATTCTCGCCTAAGATCCTCAGCCATCTACTAATGTGCACACCTAGCGTACGTCTACCCTAACCTAGTCATATATAATATTCCCAACTAGGTCGTTGACATAAGCTCCTAAATATATCTCAAGGGAGTTACCCGTATCGCCCATACAATACGCTAATAATATTCTTTTATGCCAGTCACCCATTTTATATTCACTATTTGATAAAAATCTTTTATCCCCTGGAATTACTTTACTTACCCATACTTATACATTTTTCTAATTTCACACATTAGAATCATTCATTCTCAAGTGTATATATATATATATATATATATATATATATATATATATATATATATATATATATATATATATATATATATATATATATAACCTGCGCCCCTTGGTTAGGACAACTTGGCGCAATGCATACTCTGCTATCGTGTCCCGGTGCATCTCTCACTGCATAAAGGACAACTGATTCGGCGTCTCTCACGAACAATAAATCTCATAACACAAATAGTGGAGGCGAGCATACTCACCAGCCAAATGGTTCACGCACATACCTACGCTCCCATTCAACCGTCGAAAATATCTTACGTAACAGATAGCACGTATCCAAGTTCATATGCTCTGAGTACAAGTCAAATATCCCCCCTTCGGGTCACCTAGGATAAGACTGTCCACTGCGCGAAACCTCCTCCCGATAGAAAGCAGCGTAGGTATGCTTTTACACACAATTATAATAATCATAACAAAATAGGCATTCCCTACATTATAAAAATTCTGGTATTCATCCAACCCAGTTTCATATTTTTCTACACGTAGTACAATTTTCGTTACTATACCCATTATGAAATTAACTCCTTTATTTCCTCTCTCGAAAGTTTCTAAGGTTATCTCACCTAAGTAATCCCTAAGTATAGTCCTAGGAATGTTTTTTTTCCAAAATTCTGCAGTAAGCTAATCTCTGAAAAGTGGCAGTTTTCCTCATTAAACTAAATGTGTAACTCAATTTGGGGAAAATATAAAAAATATGGATTTTACTGGGAACTGTCGTTCGAACCAGAAAGGGTTTCATTCGAACGAGTTTAGCATGTCGTTCGAATGACTATGCATCTCATTCGAACGAGACGCCGTCGTCTCTAATATCTAATACCTGCTGTGTTTTCCCAGAATTTTTCAAACTAACACCTCTACAGATTTTTGCCCAAACTCCCAGCAATCGTTACCAATCTTTAATATAACATCTATGAGAAGTACTTAACTATTTAGAATCATAAAATCATTAGCAACTTTTGATAATTCCTAAACATCCCCAATTTATGAATTAAACCCTAGTTTCTCAAATTTCCATACAAGATCATAAAATAAATTTCGTCCAGCATCTTTATTCATCAATTTGGGATTTTTAACCTATTTACATGAGGAATTCATCCTAATTTGTTTTTCAGATTTCAATTCATACCCTTAAACCTCCAATTTTATCAAGACTCATAAATCAAAGGTGAATACTATCTACCTACACCAATATGAACATGTTTATTGCTATAAATTGCAAGTATTAAACACTTGACTTAATTTTGACGGCCTGATCCTCTGTTGATATGGGTATGAGTGCGTTCCTCATCTCGCGATCTACACTTTGGTATAGTTTTTGGTGTGTGTTCTCGAGTTAGGCACCAAGAACACCAATGGATTCTTCTTCCTTCCTCTGTGCCTTTCTCTTTTCCCTCACGTAGGTTTAGAGCTGATAACTCCCCACTAACCCATGTACCTCCTTATTTAATTTCTTAAATTTTGTCCATATTATTACTCCAAAATTCCAAAGGACAAAAATAACCCTATGGGGTGTCGGTTAGGCCTAAAATTACCCCGGAGTTCAAATAAAATGCATGGGTTGAGTATTCTGACTATCTCGACCCTTTCAGACTCAATGGTGCACTCGAAATTACCATAGAAGTTATAAAAAATAATTTATCTTTTTATTCCATACAATTAGTCTTGACACGACTCACAAGCGCGACCTGACTTAAAATACCAAACTGTCGTATTTCGAACTCCAAAAATTTATAAAAATTTATATAATTCCATATTACATTTACCCACAGTAATAATCAATGATTTCTGTCAATAAGTATTAACCCTTGGCACGCTAGTTAATAATTATTTTAAATTCGAATTAATTAACAATTAAATTTCCCGACCTTTTTAATTTAATTAATCCAACAATAATAATTAATTCCATAATTATTTAATATCATAAAAATGCGGGGTATTACATATTCCCCCCTAATAACGGAATTTCTCCCCGAAATTCGAAAAGTAAACCAAATCTGGTAGGAATAAGTCTGGATATTTCTCGCGCATATCCTCCTCTCGCTCCCATATAAACTCCTCTACGTTATGATGCTCCTACTGAACCCTCACCAGTGGAACTACATTTGGCCTCAATTTCCTCTCGCTACGGTCTAGGATAGCCACAGGCCTCTCCTCATATGAACTGTCGGGCTGTAAATCAATCTCCTCAATTGCAATGTGGGTGTGGCTAACTCATCCCTAAGATACCGCCTCAATGATGAGATGTGTAACACATTGTGAATACGCTGCAAGTGCTCTGACAACCCAAGTCGGTATGCCATCGGTCTGATCCTCTCAATGATGGGAAATGGTCCTACATATCTCGAAGCCAATTTCCCTTTCTTCCCGAACCTCATCACCCCTTTCATAGGAGACACTCGCAGTAATACTTGGTCCCCCACGCTAAACTCTCAGAAGGACCGCTTCGCATTGGCATAACATTTTTTCCTGTCCTGGGTTACCCAAATGCGACTCCTGATCAACCCAATTCTGGTTGACGTCTCCTTAATTACCTCTAGGCCAAGTAACTTGTTGCCTCCACCTCTAGACAACAAGTGGGAGAACGACAAGGTATACCGTACAATCCCTCAAACGGGGCCATGCCAATCGTGAACTGGTAGGAGTTATTATAAGCGAACTCCACCAATGGAAGGTATTGCTCCCAAACCCCTTCAAAATCAAGGACACACATGCGTAGCATATCCCCCACCATCTGATTTGTATGCTCAGTCTGTCCATTTGTCTGCGGGTGATACGCCGTACTCAATCGTAACTCAGTACCCATAGCCTCCTAAAAATCCCCCAGAAGCACGACACAAAAATCTTATCTCTATCAGACATGATATCCAAGGGCACCCCGTGCAACCTTACTATCTCAGTAATAAATAACTTAGCATACTTCCCCGTAGTGTAGTCCGTCTACACCGGTAGAAAATGCGCTACCTTGGTCAAATGATCCACCACTACCCATATAGAATCATGACCACACTGATATGTAGGAAACCCAGTGATATAATCCATGGAAATGATCTCCCATTTCCACGTAGGGATTTCTAGCGGCTGAAGTAACACTGACAGTCTCTAATGATCCACCTTTACCAGCTGACAGGTGGTACACTTGGACACGAACTCCGCAATGTCCTTCTTTATCCCACTCCACCAGTACTGTCGCCTAATATTTTGGTACATTTTATCCCCTCTAGGATGTACCGCAAATCCAGATCCATAAGACTGTGTCATCAATGCATGACATAAATACTCTCCTTCCGGGACCACTAATTTCCCATGAAATTGCAATCCCTCATCTGAGCTCACTGAGTAGGACTCTACTCCCTCTGCTAGAAGCCATACAATATGATCCTGGAAAAATGAATCATTTGCTTGGGCCTGGAACACTCTCATAACAATCTCTGGCATGACTGTCATGACAGATATAAAGGATTGGGCCACTGTATCTCCCAACTCTTTCCACTCCGCATCTCCTACTGGCCTACGGTTCGGCGCATCAGCAACTACGTTGGCCTTCCTAGCGTGGTACTATATCTTGAGTTGGTAGTCTTTCACAAACTCCATCCACCTGCGCTGACGCATTTTCAGCTCCCGCTGAGTGAACAAATACTTCAGTGACTTGTGGTCTGTGAAGAGGCGGAATTTCCCCCAAGCAAGTAGTGTCTCCAGATCTACAGGGCAAACACGACTGCTGCTAACTCCAAGTTGTGGGTGGGGTAATTACTTTCGTGAGTCTTAAGCTTGTGGGAGGCATAAGCTATAGCCTACTCCTCCTGCTGGAGTACTCCACCAAGTCCCTATAGAGATGTGTCAATATATACCAGGTACTCCACTCTTGGTCTGGGTAAGGCAAGAACTAGCGCCAAAGTCAACTTATCCTTTAGCTCATCGAAAGCTAACTGACAAGCATCATCGCAAATGAACTTCACCCCTTTGTGAGTCAAATTTGTCAATGGGCCAGCAATCTTTGAGAACCCTCTCATAAATTGACTGTAATACCCGGCTAACCCCAAGAAGCTAAGCACCTTCGTCAGTGTCTTGGGCTATCCACACTCCCTCACTACCGACACCTTGCCCGGGTCCAGAAACTGTACTTCTCTTAACCAGAATTCGTACTTTTCATACTTGGCTTACAGTTGATGCTCTTATAGAGTCTGAAGAACCCGTCTCAAGTTCTCGGCATGCTCCTCCTCGGCCTGGGAATAAATCAGGATGTCATCAATGAAGACAATGATAAACTGATCTAAAAACTCTCTGAACAATAGGTTCATTAAGTCCATGAATACGATTGGAGCATTTGTCTGATCAAACGGCATGACTCTGAACTCATAGGACCCATATCTCATCAAGAAAGTAGTCTTCGACACATCCTCATCCCTAATCCGTAGCTGATGGTATCCCGATCTCATATCTATCTTTGAGAAGAAGGCAGATCCTCTCAACTGGTCGAAAAAATATCAATTCGGGGCAACGAATACTTATTTCGTATCGTGACTTTATTAAACTCTCGGTAGTCCACACACAACCTTAACAAACCATCCCTCTTTTTTACAAATAAAATGGGAGCAACCCAAGTTGAGGTACACCTATGGATGAAGCCCTATGC
Source organism: Sambucus nigra (assembly GCA_949130495.1). Classification (NCBI taxonomy): domain Eukaryota; kingdom Viridiplantae; phylum Streptophyta; class Magnoliopsida; order Dipsacales; family Adoxaceae; genus Sambucus; species Sambucus nigra. The sequence continues at coordinate 351,826,464 of OX422221.1, forward strand.
TAACAACTGCTCAATCTAATCTCGTAACTCCTTCATCTCAACTGGAGCCATACAGTACGGTACGCGGGCTATCGGTCGAGTGCCCGATATTAAATATATAATAAACTATATCTTTTGGATAGGTAGTAGTCCTGGTATATCCTAGAACACGCCGTAAAACTCACGAACTACAGGAATCAAATCAATAAGAATTACTATCTCCTTAGAGGTCTCCTCCTCTGTATAATATAAATGGGTGGACGATCCTCCCTCAGGATAAGGCATCGTCACTAGAAACATCTCCTGGCCTGGTATAACAAAGATAATAGTCCTATTGTAACAGTCTATCATAGATCTATAAGCTGCAAGCTAATCCATGCCAATGATGGAATCATGCTCGTGCATATATAGGACTAACATATTCGCAGGTAAAATCAAACTCCCGATCTCTATACTTACCCCCCAGCATCTAAAGAAAATCAAAGACACACTACCCAGTGGTGAGTCTACATTGGTCACTGTACTCTCTAACCCGATGGGCCGTGCAAAACTAGTAGCTATAAAACAGTGTGAAGCACCCGTGTCAAATAAAATGCGCCCTTTAGTACCATGGATAGGAAACTTACCCTCAACTGCGAGTGGTGCCTACTGGGGTGCTTCCTGGTGGACGTTATAAACACGTCCGTACTATAGTTGTCCCTTCTGAATTGGGGGTGCTAACAAAGCTGGGACCTACGCTGGCGCTGGTAGGACGGCGGGAAAGATGGGTCTCTAGGGCTCCTTCTGGGCTCCCCGCTGTTGGGGAAACCTGCCCTTGTTGGGGTAATCCTGCTTCCTATGTCCAGTCTTGCCATAATAAAATCACATGTCGCTGAAGTTACCTCCCCTCTGCCCTTGTTGGCCTCGGCCCTGCTGGATATTTCCGCCCCTCCACTAGCCCTGCTGACCTTGTTGATGCCTTTGTTGGCCCTGATGGCCCTGCTGATAATGAGGTTGTCCCTGCTGACTGGACTGGCCCTGCTTATAACCCCCATATCCCTGTCTAGAATCACCAAATCAAAATCTCTTAGCAAGGTCCCTTGATGGGAACCCTGCTCACCCTGACGGACCTGCACCTGAGCGGTTGGTGCCCCACTGGCACTACTACCTCATGTCCGGCCCTGCTGGCTGGACTCCCCAGCTCGTTTCCTCCCCTACTGATGGAAGTGATGGTCGTGGCAATGTAAAAGAGCGGCATTGAAAGTACCCAATGACATATTTCCTATGAGGTGCTGACGAATCCTCTAGGTCAATCCATCCATGAACATCAGAATTTTCTTCTCTTCAGTAGGTGCCTCATCTAGCACCATAGTAAGAAACCTCGTGAATTCCTCCTCATATTCTGCCGCTATCATACCCTCCTTCTTTAGATTTAATAGTCTCCGCCTCATCTCTATCTACATGGCGGAGGGAAAGTATTTTCCATCAAACCGCACCCAAAAGCTCTGAATAGTCATAGTATCCCTCTTATCCAAGATGTTAATGGATTACCACCACTGCAAAGCGGCCCCCACTAGCTTGTAGGAAGCCAATAACTGTCTTTTAATGTCGGTACACTCATACATGCGATGATGCCTCTGGATATCTTTCTTGCATTGACTCGCTAAGATGATGTTAGAACCGCCTGAGAACACTGGGAGATGTGCCCTCTAGAAAGCATCCCTGACCCTCTCCCCTATAGTGGGAAACTGAACCGAAACTGGCACCACAGCTTGTACCTAGGGTGGGGCCTGCTGCACCACCGCTAAAGCTGCATTTACCGCCAGAGCAATAATGGTGGCAACGTCAGCTGCGTTAATCATTCCCCGAACCTGAGCTGCTGGCTGCTCAAGTTGGGCATTTCTATTTCTCGAGGCTCATCTCGGAGGCATCCGAAATGAAAGGGATTTATTAGTCCACAATTATTATTAAATCTCAAATAGCTGAAGATGTAAACGTATAAATAAGAGTACAACAATCCTAAAGATAGGGCTCTACATCAAAGAAATCTAAGAGGAAAACATGTTACGTCATACAGATCCTAAAGGACACTAGAACCTGATGCTCTGTTACCACCTGTGACACCCCACCTAATTAAATACCGGGTGATCAGTCCTTTATTAAATTAAATCAAAGTGCCTGGTTGGTTCATTCTTAGCATCACTGTCGAATTTTTTTTTATTATTATTAATCACCTAATAAATAATTAAGCTAAGTGTCAAAACAATTTTCCCAATTAATTATGACCAATAAAACCATTAATAAAATCTATACTTTAAGATATAAGTCATTCCCATTCCATAAGAATAAATACTGAAATAAATGAGACTGGATAAAACATTCCAGTTCAAAGTCTAAAACCAATAAAATAATAATACTCAATCCAACACGAAAAGAAAAGCTAAAAAGAAATACAATCTCTGAAATAACTAAGCTGGAAATGGGCCACACATGCCCTAACTGAAATATCTGAACTAAGAATTGAATGAAAGGATAGAGGTGTCTAATATCAATGACCCACAACTTCCAAAACAGTTGCGACTCGTCGAAAGATCCACGCGTCTAAGTCTGGTGGTGACCCTATGGCTGAACACCTGGTATATACATATATATAGCAAAAGAGAAGATAAATAACAAGAAACGGGTCAGAGCCCGATTTCTAAAAATATTTATTTTAGAAAGTATTTAAAACTTCATTAATTATATTATTATGTGCATATTAGTTTCAAACTCTCGCCTGAGATCCTCACCCCTCTACTAATGTGCACACCTAGCGTACGTCTACCCTAACCTAGTCATTTATAATATTCCTAACTAGGTCATTGACATAAGATCCTAAATATATCTCAAAGGAGTAACCCGTATCGCCCATACAATACGCTAATAATATTCTTTTATACCAGTCACCCATTTTATATTCATAATTTGATAAAAATCTTTTATCCACTGGAATTACTTTACTTACCGATACTTATACATTTTTCTAATTTCACGCATTAGAATCATTAATTCTCAAGTGTGTGTGTATATATATATAACTTGCGCCCCTTGGTTAGGACCACTTGGTGTAATGCATACTCTGCTATCGTGTTCCGATCCATCGCTCACTGCATAAAGGACAACTTGTTCGGCGTCCCTCACGAACCATAATTCTCGTAACACAAATATTGGAGACGAGCATACTCACCAGCCAAATGGGTCACGCACATACTTACACTCCCATTCAACCGTTGAAACTATCCTATGTAACAGATAGCATGATTCCAAGTTCATATGCTCTGGGTAAAAGTCAAATATCCCCCCATCGGGTCACCCAGGATAAGACCGTCCACTACGCAAACCTCCTTGATTCGTATCGAATATTGCAATATATACCCTCAAAACTTATGCATTTTAGCCCCCTCGGGTACTTTAACGCCTATAATTATGCTCGTTAATCAGACAACCTCCGTTTTATATGCTAAAATGTTATTTGATGTATAATTGAGCTTATATAAGTATTAAAATGCTTAGTATGAAGCTTGGACGCGTTCTGATAAAGTTTCGTCGTGATTTGGACGTTCAGGGGCATTTTTGTAATTTTATATTTCGGGATTTTTGCCTAAGTCTTCACGAAAGTTGTAGCCCTCGGGTCAAGCTTTATGTGTCCTTGAATGGTGCTCGAATCGGAGTCCGAACGAAGAAAACACGGACCTCTAATCGATAAAGAATTGTAAGAAATTCATTAAAAATTTCATAATCCCATCCATGTCCCCTTTCTCTTTTATAACAAATCCTATAATTCCTTCCATGTCCCTAAAACGTTTTTTTGCAGAAAATGGAATGGCGATTTTGGTTTTGGTTCGGGTCTATGCACGGGTCGACTGGGTCTCGAATTTAACCCGAAATGGGTATTAGTTTGGTGTTTTCCTCCATTGATGGGTTGTGGAGCTTATGTGGCTTTTGGCCATTTTCATGGAGCTTGGACATGGGTATGGTGGTTTTTTGGCTATGGTACGTGGGTTTTCAAGTGGTGTAGCAGCTCACGGATTCGGGTTGTGCCAAAAAATGGCCATAGGTTATTATGGGGTTGTGCACTGATTTTGGTGTCAGCTTCATGGCTGCCATAGGAGCTTTTGCGTGGTGGGTTGTTCAGCAGCCACCGGTCGACAGGCCACTACGTGCGGTCGACCGGGAATGGGTTTTTGTCATGAGAATTTTTCAGTATGGTCCTCCCTTATGCGCGGTTGACCGGTCACCACACCTGATCGAGCGGTGCTCTATTTTTGCCCGAGATACCTATTTGTCCCTCTTTTCCTTTTTCTTTCTTTTTCCATTTTTCTTTTATTCCTTTTTTTGTAACTTATCCCCTTAACTTATTTTCTTATTTCTTTTTCCTTTATTTCTTATTCCTTTATTCCAATTAGTATAAATAAGAGACTTTGTCTTATTTTTAGGAGAGAGGATTTTTAGGGCTCATAATATCAGTTTTTTTTCTAGTCTCTCTCTCTCTCTCTCTCTCTCTCTCTTCTCTCTCTCTCTTAGTTTAACTTAAATATACTTTTTCTTTATTTGTCTTTTATTTTCTTCGTAATTATCTCTTACACTTTATTTTAGAAGTAATAAACCAATTAAATTCTAGCAACTCGTCTTAGTGGATTCGATACCCGGACTGGTCGCTATACTCCCTTAAAAGAGTGTAGTCAATAATTTAGGTTTTTGTATAGAGTTTGTGAGCCGAATATAACAAATGACCGACGTCGGTGACGCGACAAAGAGACAAAACCCAGTCTATCAAATGGAGCCATTGCCGGAGATGAGTTTGTTTTATAATTTATTTGATTTATTATTTCATAGTATTTTCTTTTTATTTGTATTTTTTGCCTAACAGTTTTTAGGACTTTTACATTTGAGCGTCAAGAACCGCTTGGATTTTTCGCGCGCGCATCTACTTTGTGGAATTCGCCACTTCGTGCCATTTTTGGGGTAAGCATGTCTTATTCCAAACCTTTCGGTAATCATTATGATAATTCTCAAAATCCTCACAAACCTTTGACTTTTTGTCAATACTTAAAGTCCCAAAAAATTGCAAATTCAAAAATGTCTTTGGGCGAGTATTACAAAAGTCAAGCTTTGGAGTGCGTGTATTTTGAGGAGGAGGATAACGATTTTAGGACTCTAATTGCTTATAATAGGAATTTTGAAACAAATTGCAATGGCTTTCAAAATTCTTATAATAATGAGTTTAAGTATAGTTCCGATAATAATTTCCAAACTTCTCATTTCCAAGAATCCGCGCCTTGACCTATGACTTTCGGTGAGGGGTTGCGCATGCTTGAAAATGATAAACTTGAAAACCATTATCGGGAAGAAAATCATTTGTGGGAGCATGAATTGGCTTTATTATTTGAGTCCGACGATGATTTTTTTTTCGAGACTTTTGAAGTCGAGGAGTGTTTTGAACCAAATGAGGTTTTTGTGCCTACTTTGGAACAAACCATTATTGACTTTGCCCATAGCATAATAGATATTGAAAGTGAGGATGAAATGAAGTAATATCCATTTTCAATGAAATGATTTCTTCTTTGGCCCCCAAAGAAGAACATTTCATTGAAAATGATCTTATTTCCTTCGAAACTCAATCTTCAAGCAATGATGACTCATCTCTTGAGTTTGAATTTCTTTCTTCCCCATTTTCATTCTCTGTTATCACACCGTCATAAGTACCTGATGAATCGGTTATGAACTTTAATGTGTTAAACCTTTTCACCGATGAGGAGTACTTTCTCGAGTCGCCTTCCGTGATCGCATCTTTGTCTTCATGTTCACTCCCTCCCATTCCAATTTTAAAATACTTGGGAGAAAATTCAGTTTTTTTGGACCTCTTGTGTTTTTATCACGTGTCTTATCCAAATCCCCCATCCTCCCTCCAAAATTTTTAATTGGGGATGGTTCATTTCTTGCGCCTTACACATGCCTTCCGTTCTTCGAACGGAATTCCTATTTTTCGGGAGGCATGCATGAAAGTGAGGGTACACCGGTTAACCTCTAAAGCTAAGTCATGTTTTGGGTGGACCCTCAAAAATTTCAACTTCTAGTGTATAGTTAGTTAGAAGTTAAAATTGTAGGTTGTACATAGTTAGTTTTATTTTCCATATTTTTCTTTTTTCTTATTTTTTGTCTAGTGTAATTAGTTAAGTTTTTGTTGTTTGTTTTTGATATGCTTGTTACTAACATGTTTTGTAGAATCATTAGACTTGTTCTTTCACGATATCACTCCATTTTGGGTAATATCACTATTTTCCTCTCTTTAACTTGGTTCTTAATTCACATTGAGGACAATATCAGGTTTTAAGTTAGGGGGTGTGGGATATTCTATCCATTCATTGGTAGTTTCTTTGATTTGATTACATGTTAGTTACTAAGTATGCTTTCTTAGAAAAAATTGAAAAATTTCAAAAAGATTTTCTTTCTTTGTTCTCCTTTTTTGGGCATTTTGCCTTTGTTTCCGATGATAAATTGCCCGATCCAATTGACAACCCAATGATGCATGTTCTCTATTTTAGAAGTTATTATACTTTAGTCCTAATTATTGATATTATGAATAAATTCATGAATTAAACTTTAATCCCATGAGGACTTGCGTTTCTAATTTTATTGATTTGGTTTAAGATTTTTATAACTCGGTAATCTTTTGTTTCATTGTATATACTTACACCGAGTGAGTTTTCAGATTTTCTTCATTTGTGAGTGTATACACTATTCTTTCCTCTTTGAAAATGTTGAATTCGTTGGTAATCTCACTATTCTTTCATTTGATCGTTCATTAATTGAGTTCATATATGAAATGAATTACTTGAGCATGACTTTCAAAGTTTATTTTGACTCGATAATTGCGTAAACTTTAGGAAATGATCATAGGCCATCTTTGTTATATCACCCATATTGACCTTGACCTCACCTCAAATATTTTCCCTATTTAACCCCTTTGAGCCTAAATATTAGCCTTTCGTTTTATAACCCAAAATTCCCATAACCAACTCCGAATTGGAGTTATATACCATATATATTACCTTTCATATCTTTGTTTGGAATATTACTTGGGATAGAATGATGTTGCGTTGCGGTTGCAATTTAGGCATGTGAGAGTGTGAAAAGTAAAGAAAATAAAGTGTAGTGAAAAATAAAAAGAAAAAGAAAAAGAAAAACCAGAAAACAAAAGAAAAAGTGAGAAAAAGAAGAAAAGAAAAGAAAGAGAAGTTTGTATGTGTATAGTGTTCAATAAGCTTTGATTACTCTCCCCATTTGTATATATAATGCCTTTTATGGAAGTTGTTTGTCCAATTTTTGATATTTCCCGCATTCTCCCCATTATTTTAAGTTTTCATTCCGAACACTTTGAATCCGTACATACATATCCTTCGTTTCATACCCTATCCAAACCTACATTATAACCCTATCAAGTCCTATGTGATCTTAAGGGTGCATTAAATTTAAAAGTTAAAATAGTTTTGATAATCTGTGAAAATGCATTTCGCCTCCTTTAATGTGCGGTATCTTTCATTGAGAATACAATTTTCAATTTCATATATAGCGTTCTTCATTTGTGACACGTGTGCGGCCTAGTTTTCATTTACATTTACTCTTTATGCCCGCATGTTTCATGTGTTAACTCCCTGTTTTAAGTCAATTCACTTGATGAGTGTAATGCCCGTGAGGATTGAATATATGCTTGCTTTATTTAGTATCCGATTTATTTAAGTTTTTGGAAAATCACACTTTGAATGTGCTCGCTCCCCTCCCACATTTTAAGGTTTCAATTCTATGAGGTGCATTCTATAATGTTAAAAATGTGGACTTTCATTTGAATTCGTTCATTATGCTAATAACGTGTATGCAATATTTTTCTCTATTGTTGGGTGTGCCGCATGTGATTGGGAATATTTTGAGGAAACCATATGATGTTTCTGGGTTTCATCCCTGAAAACCCTCACGCGACGACACTCGTCCAGTAGGATCATCTAGAGGTATAATGGCTTTTGCATATGCTAAATGTAATCGTGTTCCCTACGAAAGTGGCATTTATATTTCAATGCATATATACATGTTGTTATTTTCTTATAGTTCTTTTTACGTTGAATTTCATTACTAGGGACTAGCAATGTGTAAGTTAGGGGTATGATTCGTATCGAATATTGCACATATATATACCCTCGAAACTTATACATTTTAGCCCCCTCAGGTACTTTAATGCCTATAATTATGCTCATTAATCAGACAACCTCCGTTTTATATGCTAAAATGTTATTTGAGGTGTCATTGAGCTTTTATAGGTATTAAAGTGCTTAGTATGAAGTTTGGGCGTGTTCCGGTAAAGTTTCGTCGCGATTTTCACGTTCAGGGGCATTTACATAATTTTATATTTCGGGATTTTTGCCCGAAGTCTTCAAGAAAGTTGTAGCCCTTGGTACAAGCTTCGCGTGGCCATGAACGGTCCTCGAATAAGAGTCCGAATGAAGAAAACACGGACCTTTAATCGGAAAAGAATTATAAGAAATTCATTAACAATTTCATAATTCCACCCATGTCCCCTTTCTCTTTTATAAAAAATCCTATAGTTCCTTCCATGTCCCTAAAACGGTTTTTGCAGAAAACGGAATGGCGATTTGGGTTTTGGTTCGGGTCTATGCACGGGTCGACTGGGTCTCGGATTTAACCCGAAATGGGTATTGGTTTGGTTTTTTTCACCATTGATGGGTTGTGGAGCTTATGTGGGTTTTGGCCACTTTCATGGAGCTTGGACATGGGTATGGTGGTTTTTGTCTATGGTGCGTGGGTTTTCAAGTGGTGTAGTAACTCACGGATTCGGGTTATGCCAAAAAAAAATGGCAATGGGTTATTGTGGGTTTGTGCGCTGATTTTGGCATGGGTTTCATGGCTGCCATGGGAGCTTTTGTGTGGTGGGTTGTTCAGTAGCCACCAGTCGATCGGCCACCACGCGCGGTCGATCGGGAAATGGGTTTTTGCCATGAGAATTTTCCAGTATGGTCCTCCCTTCTGTACGGTTGACCGGTCACCACAATCGGTCGATCGGTGCTCTGTTTTTGCCCGAGATACCCGTTTCTCCCTCTTTTCCTTTTTCTTTCTTTTTCCTTTTTTCTTTTATTCCTTTTTTTGTAACTTATCCCCTTAACTTATTTTCTTATTTCTTTTCCCTTTATTTTTGGTTCATTTATTCCAATTAGTATAATTAAGAGACTTTGTCTTATTTTTAGGAGAGAGGATTTTTAGGGCTCATAATATCTAGTTTTTTTTCTCTAGTTTCTCTCTCTCTCTCTCTTAGTTTAACTTAGGGTTTGTAATTTTTGGGGATTTATATGGAGAACACCCCTCTCCTCCATTTTCTTGGTGGTTTGACACCCATTAATGTAAGTGGACACTATTTATTGTCTCTTTTGCCTACTTAAAGCTTTCTAGCCTAGATTTTCATGCTTTCCATTTATTTCAAAGGCTAGTTTAATTTATAGTGTTAATTTAATTGGTTGTTGCTTTAATTAATTAGTTGATTTATTTAATGTCATTTAATATGCTTAGGGGATAATTTAAATTAGGTTGTGTCGGATTGAACTCACCTAGGGTTGACGTGTTGCTTTGCTTTGATGATGGAGTTTACGGGTTTATTTAGAGTGTGTTGTCCTAGTTATTATGCCTAGGAAATTTAACGAGGTATATCATGTATGCTCCGTATTTACGACCTTGCGTGCATAATTTTCGGGGTATTTGTTGACGCCAAAATCTTATTAGCAATTATATTTTAAACTTTTATTTTATAAGTAACAAACCAATTAAATTCTAGGAACTCGTCTTTGTGGATTTGATACCCGGACTGGCCGCTATACTCCCTTAAAAGAGTGTAGTCAATAGTTTAGATTTTTGTATAGAGTTGGTGTGCCGAATATAACAAACGACTGGCGTCGGTGACCCGACACCGCGGTAAAACCCAGTCTATCACTCCTCCCGATAGCAAGCAACGTAGGTATGCCTTTACACACAATTATAATAATCATAACATAATAGGCATTCCCCACCTTATAAAAATTCTGGTATTCCCCAACCCATATTCATATTTTTGTACACATAGTACGATTCTCGTTACTACCCATTATGAAGTTAACTCGTTTATTTCCTCTCTCGAAAGTTTCAAAGGTTATCTCACCTAACAAATCCCTAAGTATAGTCCTAGGAATGTTTTTTTTCCCAAAATTCTACAGTAAGCTAATCTCTGAAAAGTGGCAGTTTTCCTTAAACTAAATGTGTAACACAATTTGGGGAAAAATATAAAAAGTATGGATTTTACTGGAACTGTCGTTCGAACCAGAAAGGGTTTCGTTCGATTGAGTTTAGCATGTCATTCGAATGACTATGCATCTCGTTCGAACGAGACGTCATCGTCTCCAATATCTACCTCATGCGTTTGTCCAGAATTTTTCAAACTAACACCTCTACAAAAAATTTCCCAAACTCCCAGCAATCGTTACCAATCTTTACTATAACATCTATGAGAAATAATTAACTATTTAGAATCATAAAATCATTAGAAACTTTTGATAATTCCTAAATATCCCCAATTTATGAACTAAACCCTAGTTTCTCAAATTTCTATACAAGATCATAAAATAAATTTCGTCCAGCATCTTTATTCACTAATTTGGTATTTCTAACCTATTTACCTGAGGAATTCATCCTAATTCATTTTTCAGATTTCAATTCATACCCTTAAATCTCAAATTTCATCAAGACTCATAAATCAAAGGTGAATATTATCTACCTACACCAATATGAACATGTTTATGTAACACCCCGTATTTTTTACATTTAATATTTAATTAATTCGGGAATTTTAAATTACTGGTGTATTGTAATTTTGATTGAATTAATTATGGCAATATTTATTTAAATATTAATCGGGGAGTGAATGGTTAATGTTTAGGAAAATCTATTTACTAAGTGAATAGTAATAATTTAATTACGTCATTTCGAGTATTAACGACGCGATATACATTTATCCCTGCCGGGAGTCGGTATAGACTAAATTGGGTGTGAGATAAGGATTTTTATAAATTAATTCGGATGCCAATTCTGAGTGCGCGGTTGAGTCCGAATGGGTCGAGATAGTTAGAAAAGAGTACCCGGGGGTAGTAATTGGGTCTCGCGGTATTTTTGGGCATAGCCGGGCCCACACGGGGTGAGTTAAGCCACTTTAATTAAGCCCATTAGGTGAAAAACGGGATTAAGGGTTTTTAACCTAATGGGGAGATTAAAGAATGGCAGTCAACATAACTCTAAACCTAGGGTTTGAGAGGAGATTTGGGGGAAAGCAAATCAAGGACAAATTGGAGGTTATTGGAGCCAAATTGAGGGACTACGCCAACGGATCAGACACTACGAACACTTACAGGCAAGTGGTTAACTGTTGTGATTTCTAAAAGTTTGATAATCAATTCATATCATAGTGATGTGTGTATGAAAATTCGTTTTGGGTGTGTCACCAAAATTTAAATTGGGTTTTTGTAAATTTATATACCTTAATGAGATTAAGGGGGAGATTGATCGTGTTTATGATTCTAGAATGTAGAGGACTGAATCAGATGTTAAAACCGATAAGAGTAGATGGTTAATTGATGTTAAAATAAATGAAATTCGAATTGGGGATTTGAAACCCGGATAATACCCAAATGGGAAAAACGTTGGAATAAATGGTTATTGGCAATGAATTTAGGTCTGTGGGATGTTTAGACCCTTTTCTTATTCGGAGGATATGTTATTTGTATTTGGGTAAGAGCTTAGATGGAGAATCAAAGCTTAAACTTTCGTCCATGGCTGACAGCGGCAGGACAGGACGAATACTGGAACGATCGATCGATCGACCCAGGGGGTTCGATTGATCGAAGGTACAAAAATCTGGACAGTTCGCCCAGTTTATTATATAAAAGGGAAATCTATTAAAAAGGGGGTTTCATACATTAATAAGTGATAAATAATTATGAAACAAATATTCCTAGCAATTATAGGAGAAAGTAATTAGGACTAGGATGAATTTATGTGGGGCATTTAATGGATGAATTTGAGAGATTTCATTTCCAAAATAGTGAGGTACGGATCAAGTGAGTGAATCCGGGTATATTGGTCATGCGACCCCAAGGTAGTGAATTAAGTTTGGAGATAAACTAATTAATTTTGAGTCGGGATATAGACTCGGGAAATATTTAATTATGGACCAAGTGGGCTAGTCCGGGTATGTTGGTAATTATAGGTAAATATAATTGCGAAATTATGGAGATAAATGTGTGACACATTGTGGGCGAAAAATGTGGGAAAGAAATTATGAGATGTAAAAATGGACCGAGTGAGTGAGTCCGGGATTTTGGTTATGTGACACCAAAGTAGTAAATTTATTTTTGAGAAAGTGTAATTAATTTGGAGTCAGAACATAGACTCGGGAAATATTAAGTTACGGGCCAAGTAAGTGAGTCCGGGGATAATGGTTGGGTGACACCAAGTTATTAAATTAATGGGTGTGATAATTAATTTAATTAGAGTCGGATTATAGACTCGGGTAGGATTAAATTAATAAATGTGATAATTAATTTAATTAGAGTCGGATTATAGACTCGGGTAGGATTAAATTAATAAATGTGATAATTAATTTAATTAGATTCAGATTGTAGACTCAAGTAGGATTTGTGTTAATTAATTAATGTGTAAATTAATTAAATAAGAGTCGGATTGTAGACTCTGGTAAGTAGTAAATTAATATGTGTGTTAATTAATTTAATTAGAGTCGGACGATAGACTCGGGAAGGTATTAAAATAATAAGTGTGTTAATAAATTTAATTGGAGTCGGACCATAGACTCGGGGAAAGTATTATATAAATTAAAGAGTGAGTTAAATATATTAGAGTCAGACCATACACTCGGGAAGACGATAAATTATTAAGTGAGAAAATTAACTACATTGAGTCGGGTGACAGACTCAGGAAATTTCAGGCAGTGTACGGGACTTAGATTACACGGTAGAGCCGGGGGTTATATTATATATATATGGTGTAGTGATAGTATATATATATATATATATATATATATATATATATATATACGTGTGCATATTGTGTGTGATATTAAATTACAGGCAGTGTACGAAATTTTGAGTACACGATAAAGCCGGGGTTTATATTTTATATATACGGTGTCGTGATAGTATATATATACGTGTATTTATTATGCGTGATACTAAATATCAGTGATTAGATATTTATTAAATTTATATACTCTAACGCTATCAAGGGAGGTTGCGCGATGTGGGTGAATCCCCTAGCTTGAGGAGTAGGGCGAGTATATCCCCAGGTCATAGCGTCCGGTATACATGGGTGAGGGATTTATCTCACTTTCAGGGAAGGAATATGACCGCCTCCATTTCGTTTATATTTTGGTCCAAGTTGGTGAGCGATTCGAACTTGGGGAAACTAGGTTTTGTGAGCACACCTAGTGAGATAGCATTTTAGAGGGAATCATCCGGTGAGGGTAAACTCGGAAGGATGGATATACGTATGATATATGTGTGGTTGTTAGTAAAGGTACGTATAATATGGTAGTAAATATTATATGTAGGTGATAATACAGTGTGTGATGTATTTACTTTATATAACTCGGGTTATAGTTATATGCAGTTAATTAATGGAAAATTAATTAAGTTAATTATTTGTGGGAATAATACAGTGTGTGATGTATGTACTTTATATAACTTGTGACACGGTTATATGCTGCTATTTAAGAGGAATTAATTAAGTTAATTGTGAAATAACTTATAATTCAAGAATCATTATACTCGGGTTAGAGTAGTATGGTAAGGGAAGGTTATACCAGGACTAGTTGGACGAGGTAGTACAACTAGGTGGGGTTAAGGTAACCGATAGGTGTGCACAATAGTGGAGGGGTGAGAATGTCCACAAGGGAGTGCGACACTAACTTAAATATGAAGCGCATTCATGCATTTTAAATTACTGCAGTTAATTCACTTGCTAAATATTTTCAAAATGTTTTGGGTTCTAACCCTTGCTATAAAACTATTTTCAAAACCTTTTAAGTGTCCAGCCACAGGGACGCAAAGATTGATATTCTATTCCAGGGACACGGAGCTGCGGCATATGTGGATGCTGGCAGGAGTTTGGATTAGACGCATCATTCATTCATTCCTAGAGTAGGAATCTTTTATCAGTCTCAGTTTTATTTAGGTCTTGTAGCCCAGACTTCTCGGTACAGTTTTCAGGTGTAATTTATTCAGGTGTTGAATATTGGTATTTGTATTATTTATTTGGTGGCCGGTGATTTATTCGGCAAGTTGAGTAATTATTATTCTATTTACTTTCATTCAGTTGTGTGAATGGTTTATATTTTAATTCCGCATGTACTGTTTTAATAAATCAAAAAGTTAAAAATGGGCACCAGTTTTTGGAATACTAGGTGGTTAGTAAGTTTCAAAAAGTTTTCGACAGTGATGCTATGGATGATCCAACTGGGATTCCTGTTTTAATTTGGTATAGGACTGATCACCCGGTATTTTATTAGGCGGGGTGTCACAGATGGTATCAGAGCATCAGGTTCTAGTGTCCTTTGGATCTGTGCGACTTTTCACGCTTCGGCTTAGCAATTTTTGATTAGAGCCCTATCATAGGATTATTGTATTCTCATACGTATGCGCATATACGTTCTTCTGCGAATTTATATTTGAAAGTGAACTCATACAATTCGATTCTCCTTCCAGACGACGCCCAGGAGAGGGAGAGCAGCTAGGGCAGCAGGGGGAGGTGAGACGAGGGAGGTGTAATACCCCGTATTTTTGTGATATTTATTTATGGGATTAATTGAATTAAATGCGTAATTAATTGGAAATTAATCCGGATTAAAATACTAGCGAGATGCGAGTTGGTATTTGAATATAATGTGCACATATGATTATATATGAATACTGCATTATGAAATTTGTCGTGAGATTGAAATACAGCAATTTGGACATGTTGTTGAGATGGGTGTGACAGTCGCGTCAGGAATATATTTATTTTAATTAAAAAGTGAATTTTATTTCTATTAACCGAATGGTCGTTTTCAGTGCGCCAACGCGTCCGGAAGGGTCGAAATAGTCA
This sequence comes from Sambucus nigra, assembly GCA_949130495.1. Taxonomy (NCBI): domain Eukaryota; kingdom Viridiplantae; phylum Streptophyta; class Magnoliopsida; order Dipsacales; family Adoxaceae; genus Sambucus; species Sambucus nigra. The sequence continues at coordinate 351,841,641 of OX422221.1, forward strand.
GAAAACACTAGCCGGGGATTTAGTTTGGGTCCCGGGGCATTTTTAGGACATACCGGCAACGTATAAGGGTAGTTTGGTAATTTTGGATTTTGGGGAATTAAAACCTACGAAAATTGGGAATTAAAAAGCTGACTTAGTAATTACCCACTAAACCCACTAAACACATCTTAGGACTTAATGGGCTACGGGGGTTATTAGAAATTGTTCCAAAAGTTCCTTAGGCAAAAACCCTAGCCACCATTGTTACTTGTAGAAGAAAGCTTGTAGAGAGAGAAGAGAGGAGAATTGTGCAGAGAGAGAGAGAGAAATTCATCAAATTCGTCATCAAATCCAGAGATACACTTAAGGCAAGTGGTTTAATTTCGTTATTTTGCAAAGAATGTTTTCTCCATGTGTAGGAATTCATAAAATCTCATTGTTCTTGGGAGTTAATGAAAAACCCATTTAAATTAGAAGTAGAAATTTCATTTTGATGAGGAATCGCATGTAGATTGGTACTTAGATGATTATTCTGATGATATTATAATTTGTATGAAACAAAAACGGATTTAATTAGGCTCTTTGATGATTTATAAATTCTAGGGTTCATGTTCTTAAAATTGGGGGAGAATATGAAGAGATTTGATAATTGAATGAGGTTAGAATGAATTAACCCCACAAATCATGTTAGTATATGACCTAAATATGTTTAGGAATAATTAGAGACTTTAAAAAATCGTTGGATTAATGTTTGGATGAGATTTGAGGTGTAGAGAAGTTGGAAAAACGAAAATAGGAAATCTGGGCTCGAAACTGGCCACTCGTTAGAAGACCTGCCCAGGTCGTTCGAACGAGCTCGTTCGAACGCGCTTCTAACGAGTTGAATTTTGACTTCTAATGAGGGTGAAGTTCGTTCTATGATTTCGTTCGAACGAGACCTCGTTAGAAAGCCCCCTTCGTTCGAACGAACTCTCGTTCGAACAGCCTCGTTCGAACGAGTTGACAGTTTAGACTTTTTAGCCTGTCTTGATCTCGCATGTCCCGTAACTTTATTTAATGGTAGAGATAACCTTTCCTTGATGATAAGTTGATATATTTGGGATGTTTGGAATATAACGAGGAGTAAAACATAGAAGTGTAGTTGAACCTAAGGGAAATTATGAAGTAGGGCGTGAGTGTCTATTACGATGCGAGAAATATTGACGGCCTAAATTACTATATTAATCGGGAACATATAAATTGTGTAGTATTATATGTCGTGTAACACCTCGCCCGCCCGGGGAGAGCGAACGGAGCGCTACTACGATAAACTATATCAAATCCACAAATAACAAGGTATAGAGCATCTAATTCCTATAATAGAAAAGAATCCACTAATCTCAAATCTCTTCAAATAAAACACAACGATTCTCTCGAAATAATTACAACAATCTAACTTTCTCGAAAACAAATAAATCTCCAAATGCTCTATACATCAAAATAAATACAAGTCTTCTCATCTCTTGTATTAAAAATCTTTCCAAAATAGTCCTCGCTAAAATCAATTTCCATAGCGCCCCAAAATCCGCGCTAACCTGCCACTAAAAGAAAATATGGGGAAGTACATAATACGACAGGAAAGATGCTCCACAAATATGTTAGCGTTGAATAAAACGTAACAATACGAATACGAATATTCAAATCAAATGCAAATCTCAATAGCATTTTATCAATAAATTTCTCAACAACACATTAACCGGGTCACCAGGCCTCACCACCGTACCGCGCTTATGCATTTTTCTAGCATATCCGGAAAAAGGAATATTGGCGGGTGCCCAACTTCAGTGCCATATTAAAATCTCATGACAACATGCTCAACACCAAATATAATACCACGTGAATCAAAATTAGATTCCAATAAATATTTCCAGATTCCAATGAATTTAGCAATTCAAATACGAGTCAATAATCAGAAGAAAACAATGAGAATGATACTCGCGAGATTAAGGATCATATTGTGTAAAACCCCATACCTTAAAATCATCATATAATTTCAGCCTCAAAATCTAAACACACCATCACGTTCTTCTCGCAAAAATAATCGAATCTCGTTCTAGCCCAAACTCGAAGAAACACCAAATAAGCCTTCTAATCTAAGGTTGAAATCTTGAATAAGTTTGGGGCTATGGTTTGTATATGAAAGGGAGTAATTTTGGAGAGGTCTTCTGGTTGAAAAGTTTGAGAAAAAGTGATTTGAAAATCCAAGCCACGAATTAGTTGATATATAAAGGATTAAGAGTTTGATTAAGAAAAGAGTTCTAATCAGATACAAATACTAAAAAATTTATCCCGAATGATCGAACCGTTGGAATCGCTTGAAATTTTAGTATGTTGTAGCGAACGGCGAGATAGGACTGCTGACAAAAAGTCAGCTTGGTCTAACGGTCGGATTTCTAAAAATATTATTTTTAAGAGAGTTTTATGTTTTGAGAACTCTTAGAGAGTTTTGTTTTTGTTGACTCTTCTGTATAATAAAAATTCAATTAAAACTCCATTTTAATTCCGATTTCGAAACCGTTTGGAATTCTCGCCTTTAAAAATAATAACCAACATATTTGAGCAATAAAAATAATTTTATCTCAAAATTTATTTTTTCCTCTTAATTTCGAAAATACCCCAAAAATTATGTGGGTTGTTACACTTCCCCACTAACAATGGAATTTCGCCCTCAAAATTCGCCGAATACCTAACTCTCAAAAATCAGGCCAACAATCTCCAAAATAATCTCGTCTCGAAAAAATAATTTCCTCACATCTAATCTAGATGCCTAACGCAAAACGATTCTCTAAAAATTTCTATCTCCAAATACGCGCCACAAAAACGAGACAGACCCAAAACCCAAGACCCGAGGGTGGTTGTATACCTAAACTCTGATACCATTCTGTAACACCTCGCCCGCCCGGGGAGAGCGAACGGAGCGCTACTACGATAAACTAAATCAAATCCACAAATAACAAGGTATAGAGCATCTAATTCCTATAATAGAAAAGAATCCACTAATCTCAAATCTCTTCAAATAAAACACAACGATACTCTCGAAATAATTACAACAATCTAACTATCTTGAAAACAAATAAATCTCCAAATGCTCTATACATCAAAATAAATACAAGTCTTCTCATCTCTTGTATTAAAAATCTTTCCAAAATAGTCCTCGCTAAAATCAATTTCCATAGCGCCCCAAAATCCGCGCTAACCTGCCACTAAAAGAAAATATGGGGAAGTACATAATACGACAGGAAAGATGCTCAACAAATATGTTAGCATTGAATAAAACTTAACAATACGAATATTCAAATCAAATGCAAATCTCAATAGCATTTTATCAATAAATTTCTCAACAACACATTAACCGGGTCACCAGGCCTCACCACCGTACCGCGCCTATGCATTTTTCTAGCATATTCGGAAAAAGGAATATTGGCGGGTGCCCAACTTCAGTGCCATGTTAAAATCTCATGACAACATGATCAACATCAAATATAATACCACGTGAATCAAAATTAGATTCCAATAAATATTTCCAGATTCCAATGAATTTAGCAATTCAAATATGAGTCAATAATCAGAAGAAAACAATGAGAATGATACTCGCGAGATTAAGGATCATATTGTGTAAAAACCCATACCTTAAAATCATCATATAATTTCAGCCTCAAAATCTAAACACACCATCACGTTCTTCTCGCAAAAATAATCGAATCTCGTTCTAGCCCAAACTCGAAGAAACACCAAATAAGCCTTCTAATCTAAGGTTGATATCTTGAATAAGTTTGGGGCTATGGTTTGTATATGAAAGGGAGTAATTTTGGAGAGGTCTTCTGGTTGAAAAGTTTGAGAAAAAGTGATTTGAAAAGCCAAGCCACGAATTAGTTGATATATAAAGGATTAAGAGTTTGATTAAGAAAAGAGTTCTAATCAGATACAAATACTAAAAAATTTATCCCGAATGATCGGACCGTTGGAATCGCTTGAAATTTTAGTATATTGTAGCGAACGGCGAGACAGGACTGCTAACAAAAATTCAGCTTGGTCGAACGGTCGGATTTCTAAAAATATTATTTTAAGAGAGTTTTATGTTTTGAGAACTCTTAGAGAGTTTTGTTTTTGTTGACTCTTCTGTATAATAAAAATTCAATTAAAACTCCATTTTAATTCCGATTTCGAAACCGTTTGGAATTCTCGCCTTTAAAAATAATAACCAACATATTTGACCAATAAAAATAATTTTATCTCAAAATTTATTTTTTCCTCTTAATTTCGAAAATACCCCAAAAATTATGTGGGTTGTTACACTTCCCCACTAACAATGGAATTTCGCCCTCAAAATTCGCCGAATACCTAACTCTCAAAAATCAGGCCAACAATCTCCAAAATAATCTCGTCTCGAAAAAATAATTTCCTCACATCTAATCTAGATGCCTAACGCAAAACGATTCTCTAAAAATTTCTATCTCCAAATACGCGCCACAAAAACGAGACAGACCCAAAACCCAAGACCCGAGGGTGGTTGTATACCTAAGCTCTGATACCATTCTGTAACACCTCGCCCGCCCGGGGAGAGCGAACGGAGCGCTACTACGATAAACTAAATCAAATCCACAAATAACAAGGTATAGAGCATCTAATTCCTATAATAGAAAAGAATCCACTAATCTCAAATCTCTTCAAATAAAACACAACGATTCTCTCGAAATAATTACAACAATCTAACTATCTCGAAAACAAATAAATCTCCAAATGCTCTATACATCAAAATAAATACAAGTCTTCTCATCTCTTGTATTAAAAATCTTTCCAAAATAGTCCTCGCTAAAATTAATTTCCATAGCGCCCCAAAATCCGCGCTAACCTGCCACTAAAAGAAAATATGGGGAAGTACATAATACGACAGGAAAGATGCTCAACAAATATGTTAGCGTTGAATAAAACGTAACAATACGAATACGAATATTCAAATCAAATGCAAATCTCAATAGCATTTTATCAATAAATTTCTCAACAACACATTAACCGGGTCACCAGGCCTCACCACCGTACCGCGCCTATGCATTTTTCTAGCATATCCGGAAAAAGGAATATTGGCGGGTGCCCAACTTCAGTGCCATGTTAAAATCTCATGACAATATGATCAACAGCAAATATAATACCACGTGAATCAAAATTAGATTCCAATAAATATTTCCAGATTCCAATGAATTTAGCAATTCAAATATGAGTCAATAATCAGAAGAAAACAATGAGAATGATACTCGCGAGATTAAGGATCATATTGTGTAAAAACCCATACCTTAAAATCATCATATAATTTCAACCTCAAAATCTAAACACACCATCACGTTCTTCTCGCAAAAATAATCGAATCTCGTTCTAGCCCAAACTCGAAGAAACACCAAATAAGCCTTCTAATCTAAGGTTGAAATCTTGAATAAGTTTGGGGCTATGGTTTGTATATGAAAGGGCGTAATTTTGGAGAGGTCTTCTGGTTGAAAAGTTTGAGAAAAAGTGATTTGAAAAGCCAAGCCACGAATTAGTTGATATATAAAGGATTAAGAGTTTGATTAAGAAAAGAGTTCTAATCAGATACAAATACTAAAAAAATTATCCTGAATGATCGGACCGTTGGAATTGCTTGAAATTTTAGTATGTTGTAGCAAACGGCGATACAGGACTGCCGACAAAAATTCAATTTGATCTGAAGGTCGGATTTTGAAAAATATTATTTTTTTGCTAGAGAGTTTTATGTTTTGAGAACTCTTAGAGAGTTTTATGTTTGGAGGACTCTTCTATATAATAAAAATTCAATTAAAACTCCATTTTAATTCCAATTTTGAAATCGTTTGAAATTCTCGCCTTTAAAAATAATAACCAATATACTTGGGCAATAAAAATAATTTTATCTCAAAATTTATTTTTCCTCTTAATTTCGAAAATACCCCAAAAATTATGTGGGTTGTTACATGTCGGTACGAGATTTAGAAGTGTACCACCAATATATTATTGTGATTTCTAAGTTGGGTGCATACTTAGTATATGTATTGATTTTATGTGTATGACATACCTACCATACTCGCTATCACGGGAGGTTTGCGTTCGCTTAGGGCCCTCTAATCCTTGTGTTGCCCGGATTTAGACTAGTACCTCGATGAACATAGGTCAGAGAAGGACTTATTGGGATGTTAATAAGTCTGCTGATCGTGGGAGCGCAGGTATGTGCGTGACCCATGTGATGTGACTGTGTTCGCCTCCATTATTTGTGATGTTGTTATCTGAGATCGATTCCTGAGAGATTCGAAATGCGTGATCCTTATGTACGTGATGTACCGGGATGGATAGCAGAGTATGTGTGTACCGCAGCTTAGTCTCGGGGTACTTGTATCGTATATTTATGACGTGAATAATGTACACTTAATTAATGGGAACTTTCATGTTAATATTGTGAATATAATAATGGTAATGTTTTGAGAAAACATAACGGGTTAATTGATAGTGAATTATATTACTAATTGAGAATCCAAGTGTATGTAAAGCCCTCTATTTAAGTGATAACGTTAGAATGAAATATGGGAATCGAGTAGTAAGGGGTAGAACTCATTATGGTTTGGTTAGATATGTATGTTATTTAGATGGGTACGGTACGTTAGGAGTGCACATATAGTCGAGAGGTGAGAAATTCATGTGAGTGCACGTCCTAACATGTATTTTGCATTTAATGTTTTAATGTTATTAAAACACTTGCTGTTTTTAAAATGATTTCCACTTTTGGGCTCTGACCCATTTGCTTTCAAATCTATTTTTATAAAAACCATTTTAGGTGCCCAGCCACAAGGACACCATGCTTAGGATCCTCATTCAGGTGACGAGCTGTAGCTGTTTGTGGAAGTTACAGGACTTTGCTTGTAGACGCTTCATCTATCTTGACTCCATAATCAGTATTTATCAGTTGTAGGGCATGTCGCCCATTTCTTTAGAGACATTTCATTTATTTCAGTCATTCGGACTTATGGCATGTAATTAATTCAGGATTTAGACTTGTCATTTTACTTTCAGTTGTGGGATTGTTGTGAGGAGTTTTTCCTCCGGACTTATTATTATTTGTTGATTATTTCATTACTTCGTTGGTGAATGGATTATGTTGTTCTTCCATTATTCTTTTATCGCATGTTAATCAGACTTAAATTAAAATTCGGCAACTTACTTTTTAAATACTCGGTGGTTAGTAATTATTAAAATGTTTTCGACAGTGATGCTATTAACTGAACCAACTTGGCATTTTGTATTGATTTAATAAAGGAGTATCTACCCGGTATTTAATTAGTCGGGGTGTCACAGGTGGTATCAGAGCATCAGGTTCTAGTGTCCTTTAGGATCTGTACGGCTTATTATGTTTCCACTGAGCTTTCTTTGAAGTAGAGCCCTATATTTTAGGACTGTTGTATTCTTTTGTATATGCTACGTTCTTCAGCTATTTTAAGTTTATAACTGCGAACTTATAAACTTCATTCTTATTTCAGATGCCTCCACGACGTGCACAAAGGATTTCCAGGGATGCAACGCCAGAACCACAGCCCGCACCAGTTCAGGGCACGATGAATGCCGCCGAGGTTGCAGCCATTATGGCCCAGGAGGTAAATGCCGCACTTGCCGTAGTTCAGCAGGCACCAGCTCAGGCGCCAGTAGCCGCGCCGGTTTAGGCACATGCATTCCCGTCTGCTTGGGAACGTGTTCGTGATGCTTTCCAGAAAGCACACCCACCGGAGTTCGCAGGTAGCTCCGATGTCGTAGTTTCGAGTCAGTGGAGGAAGGATATTCAGCGGCACTTGAGGATGTATGAGTGCACTGAGGTTCAGAAGCAGATACTAGCTACCTTTAAGCTAGTGGGATCTGCACTGCAGTGGTGGGAGTCTATTACCACCGTGGAGGAGAGGGACACTCTCACTATTCAGGAGTTCTGGGTGCGGTTCGACCGTAAGTACTTTTCGTCAACTGTTCACACGGAAATGAGGAGGAAGTTGATGAGCCTTCGACAGGAGGGTAAGACTGTGGCCGAGTATGAGGCCGAATTCACTAATATTCTGAACATTGTTCCGGATGAGATACCGACAGAGGAGAAGAAGATACAGAAATTTAGAGACGGGTTGACTTGGAGGATCCGTTAGCATTTTTTGGGGAACCTATCGTTGGCCACTTATTCTGATGTGGTTAACGTTGCATTGCTCCATTGTCAGGATCACCGCTTTCACATGGCTGAGGGCAAGCGATCGGGAGAGTCCAGCCATCAGGGCAGGGCTGGAGGGAATGGTGCCAGTGGGACACAATCTGTTCAGGGGCAGAGACAGGGCGACCAGGGTTCCCAGCAGGGGATAACAAGAGGTTCAGGTCTGGAAATTTTAGGCACGGACAGGGAGGTTTCCGGCAGGGCCATCAGGGTCCGAACGGCCATCAGAACCAGTAGGGTCAGAATGGTCAACAACAGTTTTAGCAGGGCCAGTGGAGGAACGGTAACGGCCACCAGGGCCGGGGGCAGCAGGGACAGAGAGGGGGGAACTTCCCGGGGAAGTGTTTTGTTTGTGGCAACACTGGCCATAAACACCAGGACTGTCCTGATAGGGGCAGGCCCCGCAGCAGCATCAGGGTGCTCGACATGAGCCACAGAGGCCACTTTTTCCACCTGCTCTCCCAGCTCCAGGCCAGGTGCCAGCACTTCCAGCCATTCCAGCAGTTCCTGTGCAGTAGGGGCAGTTACAGTATGGACGTGTCTATAACATCCACCAGGCAGCAGCTCCACAGGCACCACCCGCGATTGAGGGTATTTTCCTATCCATGGTACTATGGGTCGGGTTTTGTTTGATACGGGGGCAACAGACTGTTTTATAGCTACACATTTTGCGAAAGCCTTAGGGTTGTTAGCCACAGCAGAGAGCACAGTGACGTGTGTAGACTCACCATTGGGGAGTGGGTCGCTTATTTTCTTTATATGCCGGGGAGTGGGGGTAGAGATTGGTAGTCTGGTATTACCTGCAGACATGTTAGTATTAGATATGCATGTGCACGATGTGATTATCGGTATGGATTGGCTCGCTGATTATAGAGCCATGATTGATTGCTTCGATGGGAGCATTGTTTTTGCCATTTCAGGGCAAGAGATGTTTGCAGTGGCGATGCCTCGCCCAGAGGGAGGTTCGATCGCTTATTTGTACTACATAGAGGAGGATACCTCTAAGGAGGTTGTGATTCCTTTAGATTCGATCCCAGTTGTCAGGGAGTATTCAGATGTGTTTCAGGAGATACCAGGCCTACCCCCCATTCGAGAGATAGACTTTGTCATAGACTTATTACCATATACGAGACCTATAGCACGCGCACCGTACCGTATGGCTCCAGCTGAGATGAGGGAGTTACGGGATCAGATTGAGCAGTTGTTGGGTCAGGGGTTTATACGGAGGAGTACTTCGCCGTGGGGTTCCCCTGTGTTGTTTGTGAAGAAGAGAGATGGTTCACTGAGATTGTGTGTGGACTACCGAGAGTTGAATAAGGTCACGATACGGAATAAGTATCCGTTGCCTCGAATCGATGACTTATTTGACCAGTTGAGAGGAGCTTCTTTCTTCTCAAAGATTGATTTGAGATCGGGATACCATCAGTTGCGTATCAGGGAAGAGGATGTATCGAAGACTGAATTCTTATCGAGATATGGATCTTACGAGTTTCGGGTTATGCCTTTTGGTTTGACCAATGCTCCAGCCGTGTTTATGGACTTGATGAATAGGGTGTTCAGAGATTTCCTAGATCAGTTTGTCATTGTCTTCATCGATCATATTCTGGTTTACTCCCAGACAGAGGAGGAGCACGCCGAGCATTTGAGGCAAGTTTTGCAGACGCTACGTCAGAACGAGTTGTATGCAAAATATGAGAAGTGCGGGTTTTGGCTGAAGGAGGTCCAGTTTTTGGGACATATTATTTCCGACCGGGGGATATCTGTTGATCCGGGGAAAGTATCCGCGGTGAAGGAGTGGGGATATCCCACGACACCGACGGAGATCCGTAGCTTCTTGGGATTAGCAGGATACTACAGGAGGTTCATTCGGGGATTTTCGAAGATAGCAGGTCCTTTAACACATCTGACTCGTAAGGGTGTGCCATTCATCTGGAGTGATGCCTGTCAGTTGGCATTCGATGCGTTGAAGGATAAGTTGACCTCAGCACCTGTGTTAGCATTGTCGAGACCATGAGTTGAGTATCTAGTCTACACCGATGCGTCCTTGCAAGGACTTGGAGGTGTATTACAGCAGGAGAGTCAGGCCATTGCTTATGCCTCCCGTAAGCTAAAGCCTCACGAGAAGAATTACCCCACTCATGACTTGGAGTTGGCGGCAGTTGTATTTGCCCTTCGTATTTGGAGACATTACCTTTTGGGGGAAAAGTTTCGATTGTTCACAGACCACAAGTCCCTACAGTACCTATTCACGCAAAAGGAGTTGAATATGCGGCAGCGAAGGTGTCTTGAGTTTGTGAAGGACTATCAGTTTGATATCCAGTATCACTCGAGGAAGGCTAACGTGGTAGCAGACGCGTTGATCCGTAGGCCAACAGATGAGGTGGCAGGGGTGTGGAAGGCCAAGTGGAAAGAATTGGGACACCAGGATGCAGTGGCCCGATCATTCATGTATGTGATGACTGTTACGCCGCAGATTGTCACGAAGGTAGTAAAGGCACAGGCAAATGACTCGTTCTGTCAGGAGCAGATAGTTCGATTACTAGCAGAGGGAGCCGAATCCTATACCGTTAGCTCAGACGGGGGATTACGCTTCAATGGGATATTGGTAGTTCTGAAAGGGGAGGAATTGCGGCACGAGGTGATGGTAGAGTCGCACGGTTCACGGTTCGCGGTACATCCCGGTGGGGACAAAATGTACCAAGACATGAGACGATAGTATTGGTGGAGGGGGATGAAGAGAGATATTGCCATGTTTGTTTCAAAATGCGCCACTTGTCAGGTAGTAAAAGTGGATCATCAGAGACCGGCAGGACTCCTACAGCCATTGGAGATTCCGATGTGGATGTGGGAGAGCATATCCATGGATTTTATCACGGGGTTACCTACGTCACAGAGAGGTCATGACTCTGTATGGGTGATTGTGGATAGGTTGACCAAAGTCTCTCATTTTCTACCCGTAAGGACAGACTACACTACGGGATAGTATGCCCAGCTCTTTATTTCAGAGATAGTGAGACTTCACGGTGTGCCCCTAAATATTGTGTCTGACCGAGACAAGATATTTGTTTCATGGTTTTGGGAGAGTTTTCAGGAGGCCATGGGCACGGAATTGCGGTTGAGTACGGCGTATCACCCGCAGATCGATGGGCAAACTAAACGTACAAACCAGATATTGGAGGACATGCTACGTATGAGTATCATTGATTTTGGGGGTGGATGGGAGCAGTATCTTCCACTAGTGGAGTTTGCTTACAACAACTCCTACCAGTTCACCATTGGCATGGCTCCATTTGAGGCGTTGTACGGTAGACCTTGTCGTTCCCCAGCATGTTGGTTGGAGGTGGGGGACAACAAACTACTTGGGTCGGAAGTGATTCAGGATACTTCGGCGTGGATAGAATTGATTCGGAGTCTCATTCGGGTAGCTCAGGATCGGCAGAAGAGCTATGCTGATGCGAAGAGGTTCTTCAGGGAGTTCCAAGTGGGCGACCAGGTTTTGCTCAGAGTATCTCCTATGAAGGGGATTATGCGTTTCGGGAAGAAAGGGAAGTTGGCACCGAGATATGTGGTACCATTTCCTATTATTGAGCGAATTGGACCAGTTGCGTATAGGCTTGGGTTACCGGAGCATTTGCATCGGATTCACGATGTGTTTCATATTTCCTCGCTAAGGAAATATCTTAGAGATGATTTGGCTCATTCTCATACTGGTTTGGAAGACATCGATCTCCAGCCTGATAGCTCCTACGAGGAGGGGCCGATTGCTATTTTGGACCGAAGTGAGCGAAAACAATGGTCAAAGATAGTTCCGTTAGTGCGCGTTCAGTGGCTACATCATAATGTCGAGGAGTCCACATGGGAACGCGAGGATGAGATGCAAGAACGTTATCCAGAGTTGTTCTTACCAGGTACTTACTAGTTCCGAATTTCGGGACGAAATTCAGTTATTAGGGGGGAAGTATGTAACACCCCGTATTTTTATGATATTTATTTATGGGATTAATTGAATTAAATGCGTAATTAATTGGAAATTAATCCGGATTAAAATACTAGCGAGATGCGAGTTGGTATTTGAATATAATGTGCACATATGATTATATATGAATACTGAATTATGAAATTTGTCGTGAGATTGAAATACGGCAATTTGGACATTTTGTTGAGACGCGTGTGACAGTCGCGTCAGGAATATATTTATTTTAATTAAAAAGTGAATTTTATTTCTATTAACTAAATGGTCGTTTTGAGTACGCCAACACGTCCGGAAGGGTCGAAATAGTCACAAAACACTAGCCGGGGGTTTAGTTTGGGTCCTGGGGCATTTTTAGGCTATACCGGCAACGTATAAGGGTAGTTTGGTAATTTTGGATTTTTGGGAATTAAAACCTACGAAAATTGGGAATTAAAAAGCTGATTTGGTAATTACCCACTAAACCCACTAACCACATCTTAGGACTTAATGGGCTACGGGGGTTAATAGAAATTGTTCCAAAAGTTCCTTAGGCAAAAACCCTAGCCACCATTGTTACTTGGAGAAGAAAGCTTGTAGAGAGAGAAGATAGGAGAATTCTGCAGAGAGAGAGAGAGAAATTCATCAGATTCGTCATCAAATCCAGAGATACACTTAAGGCAAGTGGTTTAATTTCGTTATTTTGCAAATAATGTTTTCTCCATGTGTAGGAATTGATAAAATCTCATTGTTCTTGGGAGTTAATGAAAAACCCATTTAAATTGGAAGTAGAAATTTCATTTTGATGAGGAATCGCATGTAGATTGGTACTTAGATGATTATTCTGATGATATTATAATTTGGATGAAACAAAAACGGATTTAATTAGGCTCTTTGATGATTTATAAATTCTAGGGTTCATGTTCTTAAAATTGGGGGAAATATGAAGATATTTGATAATTGAATGAGGTTAGAATGAATTAATCCCACAAATCATGTTAGTATATGACCTAAATATGTTTAGGAATAATTAGAGACTTTAAACAATCGTTGGATTAATGTTTAGATGATATTTGAGGTGTAGAGAAGATGGAAAAACGAAAATAGGAAATCTGGGCTCGAAACTGGCCACTCGTTAGAAGACTTGCCCAGGTCGTTCGAATGAGCTCGTTCGAACGAACTTCTAACGAGTTGACTTTTGACTTCTAACGAGGGTGAAGTTCGTTCGATGATTTCGTTCGAACGGGACCTCGTTAGAAAGCCCCCTTCGTTCGAACGAGAACAGCCTCATTCGAACGAGACTTCGAACGAGTTGATAGTTTAGGCTTTTTAGCCTGTTTTGATCTCGCATGTCCCATAACCTTATTTAATGGTAGAGATAACCTTCCCTTGATGATAAATTGATATATTTGGGATGTTTGGAATATAACGAGGAGTAAAACATAGAAGTGTAGTTGAACCTAAGGGAAATTATGAAGTAGGGCGTGAGTGTCTATTACGATGCGAGAAATATTGACGGCCTAAATTACTATATTAATCGGGAACATATAAATTGTGTAGTATTATATGTCGGTACGAGATTTAGAAGTGTACCACCAATATATTATGGTGATTTCTAAGTTGGGTGCATACTTAGTATATGTATTGATTTTATGTGTATGACATACCTACCATACTCGCTATCATGGGAGATTTGCGTTCGCTTAGGGCCCTCTAATCCTTGTGTTGCCCGGATTTAGACTAGTACCTCGATGAACATAGGTCAGAGAAGGACTTATTGGGATGTTAATAAGTCTGCTGATCGTGGGAGCGCAGGTATGTGCGTGACCCATGTGATGTGACTGTGTTCGCCTCCATTATTTGTGATGTTGTTATCTGAGATCGATTCCTGAGAGATTCGGAATGCGTGATCCTTGTGTACGTGATGTACCGGGATGGATAGCAGAGTATGTGTGTACCGCAACTTAGTCTCGGGGTACTTGTATCGTATATTTATGACGTGAATAATATACACTTAATTAATGGGAACTTTCATGTTAATATTGTGAATATAATAATGGTAATGTTTTGAGAAAACGTAACGGGTTAATTGATAGTGAATTATATTACTAATTGAGAATCCAAGTGTATGTAAAGCCCTCTATTTAAGTGATAACGTTAGAATGAAATATGGGAATCGAGTAGTAAGGGGTAGAACTCATTATGGTTTGGTTAGATATGTATGTTATTTATATGGGTACGGTACGTTAGGAGTGCACATATAGTCGAGAGGTGAGAAATTCATGTGAGTGCACGTCCTAACATGTATTTTGCGTTTAATGTTTTAATGTTATTAAAACACTTGCTGTTTTTAAAATGATTTCCACTTTCGGGCTCTGACCCATTTGCTTTCAAATCTATTTTTGTAAAAACCATTTTAGGTGCCCAGCCACAAGGACACCATGCTTAGGATCCTCATTCAGGTGACGAGCTGTAGCTGTTTGTGGAAGTTACAGGACTTTGCTTGTAGACGCTTCATCTATCTTGACTCCATAATCAGTATTTATCAGTTGTAGGGCATGTCGCCCATTTCTTTAGAGACATTTCATTTATTTCAGTCATTCAGACTTATGGCATGTAATTAATTCAGGATTTAGACTTGTCATTTTACTTTCAGTTGTGGGATTGTTGTGAGGAGTTTTTCCTCCGGACTTATTATTATTTGTTGATTATTTCATTACTTCGTTGGTGAATGGATTATGTTGTTCTTCCATTATTCTTTTATCGCATGTTAATCAGACTTAAAATTAAAATTCGGCAACTTACTTTTTAAATACTAGGTGGTTAGTAATTATTAAAATGTTTTCGACAGTGATGCTATTAACTGAACCAACTTGGCATTTTGTATTGATTTAATAAAGGAGTAGCTACCCGGTATTTAATTAGTCGGGGTGTCACTGGAGGCTCGTCAGGAGTTAGAGTTACGGCAGCAACTGCCAAAGATAATTTTGGCAGCATAGGTAACCGAACTAATGGCGTGGGCGATTGAAACGACGGTAGTCACAAACGACAAGGTACTCTCCACGGGATCTGCCACAAGTGTTAGTGGCATCGGATGTTCAGACTCACGCGGGGTCGTTGGGGTGCAAATAAGAAAGAGAAGTTATTTTTAGTGGGAACGCACCAGAGTTGCGAGGAGGTTCAGTTGTAGTACTAGCGTGTCAAGGAAGAGAGGTATCCAGCGTCACCTACGCATGGGAGATTGCGATGGGGTGCGAAAATAAATTCTAACCACTTTTAGTTAGTGGGAGCGGCGCTACAGTGGTGGGAGTCGATCACCACAGTTTAGGAAAGGGACACACTAGCTATTGCATAGTTTTGGGTGCGGTTCGACCGCACGTATTTTTCCTCCAGCGGTAAACGAGGAGAAAATTTTGTGAGGTGACTCAAGGGGACTGTTAAGTGGCCGATTACGAGGAAGAATTCACTCGTTGGCAAAAATTTTGTACCGAATGAGGTAAGCGATGAAGAGATAAAGAAAGTAAAGGTTTGTAGATGGGTTCGGCTGGAGAATCAGACAACATTTAATAGGTAGATACGCATTAGTATCTTGTACTGATGTCGTTAACGCATCACTTCGGCACTGTCAGGAATATCGCTTCCCCGCGAAGGGAAGCGGGAGGGGAGTGGGAATTAGCTAGTCGGATAAGGCAGGAGAGAACAATACCAGTGGGGTATCCCAGCAACCGACTGGGGGAGATCAGGGGCAGGATTTCCGGCAAGGAAATTATGCCAAACGATCTAGAACTGGAGGCTATCGGCGGGATGGCCAGAAATTCCAACAAGGTTGGCATTGAAGGGATCAGTAGCAGGGTGAACATATTAGAAAGTGTTTCGTTTGTTGGAAAAGTGAGACACATGAATAGATATTGCCTTAAGCAAGGCAGGGGTCAACTACAGGACGAGGTCCTGGATATACAACCACTAAAGTAAGTCACGACTGCATTCGGGCAGGGAGAAGCTGCTCCGGAAACCGAGAACCAGCCGTTGCAGCTGGAGTATAGAAGTAATTATTTTACCCTAGGGGCATGGGGCATATTATTGAGTGACAAAGAGGATGTCACAGTATAAGACTTATTTTTACTAGAGTTCGCAGGTGAGTCGAACTTAGTGGGTGCATTGGTGGTAGCAGCCATAACATGTGGGTAAACTTTCCGTAGGGTAGCGGAGTTCCTTAGTGTTCTTCATGAGAGAGTGGAGGTGTACACTGAGTGATTGTTTGAATTTTGCGAAGAGTTACTACTTTCGAGAATTATGGGAGTAGGGTTGATAATATTTCCTAAATATCGGCTGGATAGCGATGGAATTTAACTATTGTGGATAGTGGTATAAAATTTTGGTGTTCGCGACACCAGGGGAGGGTTGGTACTAGGTATCACTGGAGAGGGCGTATAGCCTGTATATATGTGGATGTATATATGTTGTATTGCGTGGTGCGATGGCACATAGTGAGGTTTTGTGTTCTCACATTTTATCCCGGTAAGTGGGGATGTTTACTGAAGTGAATCAGGATGATTAGATTTATTTTTTAGCAAAGAGAGATAGCTCGGGGTTTATTTTGCGCAAGGACTAGTGGTAGTAAGGGCGCGGTAATTATGTTGTCTTTGGTAGCATAAGGGTAAGCGTATATTCTTTTGTGTTGAGAGATAAGTATTTATGGGGAGATAGTTGGACGTAGCATGGGTTGAGTGCCCGGGCAGTAATTATATATGTATATATATATATATGTAATATGACTGCGGGTTCGAAGTTATATTACGGGTTACGACTAGCATAGTCGGGTAATTTTGTGTGGTTAAGCACGGGTATAGTGTGTATGGGCTCCCTGACAAGGTTTAAATGCATACTTGTGCAACGTGGTTAGAAACGAATGAAGATATAGCGGGCTTGGAGGCACATGACTAGTGAGAAAGATGTGAATATTGGAACACTAGGTTTATCTTAATTTCGAGGGCGAAATTCCTTTGTAAGGGGGGAAGTATGTAACACCCCGTATTTTTGTACATTTAATATATAATTAATTCGAGAATTTTAAATTACTGGTGTATTGTAATTTTAATTGAATTAATTATGGCAATATTTATTTAAATATTAATCGGGGAGTGAATGGTTAATGTTTAGGAAAATTTATTTACTAAGTGAATAGTAATAATTTAATTACGTAATTTCGAGTATTAACGACGCGATATACACTTATCCCAGCCGGGAGTCGGTATAGACTAAATTGGGTGTGAGATAAGGATTTTTATAAATTAATTCGGATGCCAATTCTGAGTGCGCGGTTGAGTCCGAATGGGTCGAGATAGTCAGAAAAGAGTACCCGGGGGTAGTAATTGGGTCTCGGGGTATTTTTGGGCATAGCCGGGCCCACACGGGGTGAGTTGGGCCACTTTAATTAAGCCCATTAGGTGAAAAACGGGATTAAGGGTTTTTAACCTAATGGGGAGATTAAAGAATGGCAACCAACATAACTCTAAACCTAGGGTTTGAAAGGAGATTTGGGGGAAAGCAAATCAAGGACAAATTGAAGGTTATTGGAGCCAAATTGAGGGACTACGCCAACGGATCAGACACTACGAACACTTACAGGCAAGTGGTTAACTGTTGTGATTTCTAAAAGTTTGATAATCAATTCATATCATAGTGATGTGTGTATGAAAATTCGTTTTGGGTGTGTCACCAAAATTTTAATTGGGTTTTTGTAAATTTATATACCTTAATGAGATTAAGGGGGAGATTGATCGTGTTTATGATTCTAGAATGTAGAGGACTGAATCAGATGTTAAAACCGATAAGAGTAGATGGTTAATTGATGTTAAAATAAATGAAATTCGGATTGGGGATTTGAAACCCGGATAATACCCAAATGGGAAAAACGTTGGAATAAATGGTTATTGGCAATGAATTTAGGTCTGTGGGATGTTTAGACCCTTTTCTTATTCGGAGGATATGTTATTTGTATTTGGGTAAGAGCTTAGATGGAGAATCAAAGCTTAAACTTTCGTCCATGGCTGACAGCGGCGGGACAGGACGAATACTGGAACGATCGATCGATCGACCCAGGGGGTTCGATTGATCGAAGGTACAGAAATCTGGGCAGTTCGCCCAGTTTATTATATAAAAGGGAAATCTATTAAAAAGGGGGTTTCATACATTAATAAGTGATAAATAATTATGAAACAAATATTCCTAGCAATTATAGGAGAAAGTAATTAGGACTAGGATGAATTTATGTGGGGCATTTAATGGATGAATTTGAGAGATTTCATTTCCAAAATAGTGAGGTACGGATCAAGTGAGTGAATCCGGGTATATTGGTCATGCGACCCCAAGGTAGTGAATTAAGTTTGGAGATAAACTAATTAATTTTGAGTCGGGATATAGACTCGGGAAATATTTAATTATGGACCAAGTGGGCTAGTCCGGGTATGTTGGTAATTATAGGTAAATATAATTGGGAAATTATGGAGATAAATGTGTGACACATTGTGGGCGAAAAAAGTGGGAAAGAAATTATGAGATGTAAAAATGGACCGAGTGAGTGAGTCCGGGATGTTGGTTATGTGACACCAAAGTATTAAATTTATTTTTGAGAAAGAGTAATTAATTTGGAGTCGGAACATAGACTCGGGAAATATTAAGTTACGGGCCAAGTAAGTGAGCCCGGGGATAATGGTTGGGTGACACCAAGTTATTAAATTAATGGGTGTGATAATTAATTTAATTAGAGTCGGATTATAGACTCGGGTAGGATTAAATTAATAAATGTGATAATTAAGTTAATTAGAGTCAGATTGTAGACTCAGGTAGGATTTGTGTTGATTAATTAATGTGTAAATTAATTAAATAAGAGTCGGATTGTAGACTCGGGTAAGTATTAAATTAATATGTGTGTTAATTAATTTAATTAGAGTCGGACGATAGACTCGGGAAGGTATTAAAATAATAAGTGTATTAATAAATTTAATTGGAGTCGGACCATAGACTCGGGGAAAGTATTATATAAATTAAAGAGTGAGTTAAATATATTAGAGTCAGACCATAGACACGGGAAGACGATAAATTATTAAGTGAGAAAATTAACTACATTGAGTCGGGTGACAGACTCAGGAAATTTCAGGCAGTGTACGGGACTTAGAGTACACGGTAGAGCCGGGGGTTATATTATATATATACGGTGTAGTGATTGTATATATATATACGTGTGCATATTGTGTGTGATATTAAATTACAGGCAGTGTACGGAATTTTGAGTACACGGTAAAGCCGGGGTTTATATTATATATATACGGTGTCGTGATAGTATATATATACGTGTATTTATTGTGCGTGATACTAAATATCAGTGATTAGATATTTATTAAATTTATATACTCTAATGCTATCAAGGGAGGTTGCGCGATGTGGGTGAATCCCCTAGCTTGAGGAGTAGGGCGAGTATATCCCCAGGTCATAGCGTCCGGTATACATGGGTGAGGGATTTATCTCACTTTCAGGGAAGGAATATGACCGCCTCCATTTCGTTTATATTTTGGTCCAAGTTGTTGAGCGATTCGAACTTGGGGAAACTAGGTTTTGTGAGCACACCTAGTGAGATAGCATTTTAGAGGGAATCATCCGGTGAGGGTAAACTCGGAAGGATGGATATACGTATGATATATGTGTGGTTGTTAGTAAAGGTACGTATAATATGGTAGTAAATATTATATGTAGGTGATAATACAGTGTGTGATGTATTTACTTTATATAACTCGGGTTATAGTTATATGCAGTTAATTAATGGGAAATTAATTAAGTTAATTATTTGTGGGAATAATACAGTGTGTGATGTATGTACTTTATATAACTTGTGACACGGTTATATGCTGCTATTTAAGAGGAATTAATTAAGTTAATTGTGAAATAACTTATAATTCAAGAGTCATTATACTCGGGTTTGAGTAGTATGGTAAGGGAAGGTTATACCAGGACTAGTTGGACGCGGTAGTACAACTAGGTGGGTTTAAGGTAACCGGTAGGTGTGCACAATAGTGGAGGGGTGAGAATGTCCACAAGGGAGTGCGACACTAACTTAAATATGAAGCGCAATCATGCATTTTAAATTACTGCAGTTAATTCACTTGCTAAATATTTTCAAAATATTTTGGGTTCTAACCCTTGCTATAAAACTATTTTCAAAACCTTTTAGGTGTCCAACCATAGGGACGCCAAGATTGATATTCTATTCCAGGGACACGGAGCTGTGGCATATATGGATGCTAGCAGGAGTTTGGATTAGACGCATCATTCATTCATTCCTAGAGCAAGAATCTTTTATCAGTCTCAGTTTTATTTAGGGCTTGTAGCCCAGACTTCTCGGTACAGTTTTCAGGTGTAATTTATTCAGGTGTTGAATATTGGTATTTGTATTATTTGTTTGGTGGCCGGTGATTTATTCGACAAGTTGTGTAATTATTATTCTATTTACTTTCATTCAGTTGTGTGAATGGTTTATATTTTAATTCCGCGTGTACTATTTTGTTAAATCAAAAAGTTAAAAATGGGCACCAGTTTTTGGAATACTAGGTGGTTAGTAAGTTTTAAAAAGTTTTCGACAGTGATACTAAGGATGATCCAACTGGGATTCCTGTTTTAATTTGGTATAGGACTGATCACCCGGTATTTTATTAGGCAGGGTGTCACAGTTTATTGCTATGAATTGCAAGTATTAAACACTTGACTTAATTTCGACGGTCTGATTCGCTGTTGATATGGGTATTAGTGTGTTCCTCGTCTCGCGATTAACACTTTGATATAGTCTTTGGCGTGTGTTCTTGAGTTAAGCACCAAGAAGACCAATGGCTTATTCTTCCTTCCTCTTTGACTTTCTCTTTTCTCTCACGTAGGTTTAGAGTTGATAACACCCCACTAACCCATGTACCTCCTTATTTAATTTCTTAATTTCTGTCCATATTATTACTCCAAAATTCCAAAGGAAAAAAATATTGTCACGACCCCGACCCGAAAATAGTAGGGAACGAGTGTCTTGACATGCCACCAAGGCATCCAATATTCTGGCCTTAAAATTTTTGTTTTAAAATATATGTAGTGGAAGTATAATCACATGGTTATGAATCGTAAAATACTGAAAGTGAAGGAATTACATCATCAGAGCTTTCTAAAGGGAACTTCATTTGTATTAAAATATCAACGAGTTACAACTTGACACAAAGAGCTAAACATGCTCTATCTAATTAAATAAACTTCTGCTTAAGGTAACAAAAAGAGCTTTAAAAGCTAAATCTTCAACATAGTCCTTTTTCGTTCCATCCATGAACTTAATTATTTTCTGAAAAATGGTTATTTATACAACGTCAGCTAAAAGCCGAATGAGATTCAATCTCCAGACATTCCAGAGTTTTTTAGAAAATTGATACCTATTCAATTTAGAACAAAAAGTATATACATAAAGATAGGAATTTCAAGTAACATATATAAAGTAGATGACAATATATATATTCAGAATAAATAGTTCAGAATAGAGCAGATAAAACAATTGAGCATATGTCAATTATTCAGTTTTAGTGGCCATGTACACTCTAATACCCAGACATATAGTGTTACCAAATGTTTCCACCCGATAATATCACAGACAGATAATCATGATTTCTGGAACAACGCCTTATTTAGGGCACACCAGCGATAAACCAGCTGGGAAGGTACCACCCAAATATTTCCACCCGGTAGTCAAGGTTAACATAGTAAGAGTGTTTCCATAGGCCGAATCAATAATTTTAGAATTCAAATCAGATGTTTATATGGAGAGATATAAACATATAACAAATGACGGAATCATCAGTATCAGATGCATTTTGATAATAAAAGCATTTCACAATATATACATAGTTTGCATAATATAATATAATCAAAATGCGCAAGAAATTTCATAGATTACTCACCAAAATAGAGGTCGAAATTATAGATAACGAGTCTTCGATCGCACGTTAATCTAACAAATACGATACAGGTTTAAGTATATGTTTTAAACAAGATCCAGTCTACATATTATATTTTAATAGTAATTTGTTTCAAAGGATTACTAAAAACCATTTTCTTAATTTTTAAAACTTATTGATCGTAATTAAAGGATTCAATTCATAGTTCTTTCTAATCAGTCAGTTCCCAGTAGAGATGGAGGGTCACAGGGGCACCGCTTAAATACCATCTCCTCTAGACAGAACATTTTTGGATTCATTCCCAGTAGAGATGGAGGGTCACAAAGGGCACCACTTAAATACCATCTCGTCTAGACAAAATTTCACCGGGCCTGACTTTGGAATTACTTAAATGGGATTCCATAATAACGAGCAATTACTTTTAAAAAATCATTTTTAAAAGCGTATATACAATTTCAAACAAGTTTACATGAAAATAAAATCAACTTGGATTACTTCTAAACTTTAAGTTTTGATTAGTGGAGTCCTTAGTGTATTTTACCAGCATAACTACTAAGTAAAGCTACAAAACACAAAATTAAAACTATAAAAATACATTATAACATTTAAATAAAATCATACCTACGAAACGAATTATTTCTTAGAAATTATAGAACTCCTTCTTAAGATATTTCCCAAGATTTCTATCACTCTTTCTTACTATAATTCTCAAGGAATTGGTGTGAGTTTCAAATGAACCCTAAGGCCCTATTTATAGGTTTCCAAAAGTATTACGGTGTTGACACGTGTCTAATGACTAGGCTTTTTGGATTGGTGATTCAACACCGAGGTGTCGTGATCCAGAGTGGTCTTGAAGTGTTAATATCACCAAATGATGACAAGTGTTTTAGCTCTCTCTCTCTCTACAGATGACAAGTGGAAGGTGGAAGTGACCAGCACGTGGTTGAAAGGTGATAAGGGTATAAGGGTCATTTCACACATGAAGGGTATTTTGGTAATTTCACACTATATATTTTGAATATTTCTTAGAGGTCCTTGAAAATATTTTATTTACAAAATGGCCCATTTTATATTTTTATTTTAGTCCTTAAAGTTTTATAAAATTATATTTTCTACCCCAAAACTTATTATTTGCCTTAAGATATGTCATAGGACTTCGATTTGATCCAATTTACAGTTGATTCTTCGTAATTAAAATGGGGTTTGTTATATTGATAGACAATAATACCACATGTCTAATAATACAACATTTATAAGATAATAAGTAACAAAAGAGTGTAAAAACAAACTATATAAAAGTGGGGTCATTACAAATACCCCTATGGGGTGCCGGTTAGGCCTAAAATTACCCCGGAGTTCAAATAAAATGCATGGGTTGAGTTTTTTGACTATCTCGACCCTTTCAGACTCAATGGTGCACTCGAAATTACCGTAGAAGTTATAAAAAAATAATTTATCTTTTTATTCCATACAATTAGTCTTGACACGACTCACAAGCGCGACCTGACTTAAAATACCAAACTGTCGTATTTCGGACTCCAAAAATTTATAAAAATTTATATAATTCCATATTACATTTACCCACAGTAATAATCAATGATTTCTATCAATAAGTATTAACCCTTGGCACGCTAGTTAATAATTATTTTAAATTCGGATTAATTACAATTAAATTTCCCGACCTTTTTAATTTAATTAATCCAACAATAATAATTAATCCCATAATTATTTAATATCATTAAAATTCTGGGTATTAGAATTGAGTTAGGGTTAGAAGTTAGAAAATCACCGAGATGCCACAGGAGGAGGAAGGAGAGGAGTTCTCAGGCCATTCCCACACCATCTTCCACCACCACCACCACCACCGGAGCGTAGAGCGGGAGGAAAGGAAACCAAACATACCATTCTTTTGTAGAGATTCAGACATACAAATTTAGGCAACTATTTATCTTGCTAAATTCTGAGTATATATACCATCCTTGTTAGTGTAGAATGAACAAATTCATGAATACATAAAGATTGGTATTATTTAGGAAGATTTAATTCTATTCTTGGGTAGGAATCATGATAGGTTAAATCTCTTTATGCATGTGGAATGAATTTGATGAATTAGTAACGTTAATATGTGAAGAAATCTGGGTTTTATTAAGGATATTGAATAACAATTATAAACTAGGGTTTTTAAGGATTAATTTTGAATTAATTTGATACAAAGGTGTTCTTTGACAATTTGATGATTCTATTACGTTGGAAATCATGTATATATGTTGGTATAATAATTGGTTAGGAGATCGGGATTGGATCATAGAGGTTTAAGGGTTAAAAATGGTGAATCCTATAACTGCTGCAATTGGAGAAGAGGAAATTTGTTACAAGAGAATTGGTTCGGCTCCTTGGATGAATCGATTAAGAAGGTGAATCAATTCGGACCAAGGCCAAATCGATGCAGTTTCCCAGATTTTGACTATTTTTGCTCTTTTTGTTTAAAACTTGTGGGAAATAATTGGGTTAACTTTTGAAGAAATTTTAAAATGTAATGCGAGATATTTTAATTACCAGTAGGCCAATGTTGGGATTGAGACATTGTCACATGAAGGTATTTAGGGCTAAATTTAATTAGGTTTAACTGGGTAATAAGACCTAATTTTGAGAATGATATCGTGTCACGAGAAATTAAGGGAACGTATGACGTAGACCAGTAGAGTACGCGTGAGGTATCTACTAATTTGACTTAAAGCACAATTGGTAACCTTTCGAGTATTGGGAAACACTCGGGATTTGACAATGAGAAGTATTATGGTAATGTAATGATATGTAGAGTATTCTTATCCTGATGAGTCCATTTGGGGGATTTTGACTTGTGCCTTAGAACATATAACTTAGCGTTGAGCACTACTTGTGTGAATGAGAGTATGACCGGTCATGTGGGCATGTTAGGTGTGTTCATAGCCCAAAGGCTTAAAACTAAGTTCGCCTCCAACATTGTGTGAATTTTTGAATGTATGATTCAAGAGTGATTCTGAACCCGATGTCCTTACTTAGTACGTGATGTACCATGTCTTGATATCAGAGTATGATCGCATTGCGGGTCTCCACCTTGGGATGTCGTATCCTTATATATTATAAGAGTGATGTAAATATATATATGTGTGATTGGTTCTACTATAGGTGTATTAGTAGATAAGACAGATAGTGATATCTAAATTGCTATAAGTACGTGTGAACTTAATCATTAGTTGGTGACTCTTAATAAATAAAAAGGGATTGGAAATTTAGTAACAGATTGTATGGGAAATACGAGTGGGAATAATGAATTATTAGGCGGGAAGAAATTTGAGTCTACTAGTTAAGCGGGAAAGCGTAACTAGGTGGGTTTAGAAGAGTACGTTAGGCGTGCACAATAGGAGAGAGGTCATGATCTCAAGTGAGAGCACATGAAGCTAACATGTATATGATATGTAGTCTTCAATGCAGTTTAAATACTTGCTAAAATATTTTTAAACTATTTTACTTGGGCTCTGACCCGTTTCAAATCCATTTTTAATAAAACATATTAGGTAACCAACCACAGGGATGCTAGGCTTTTGAGTTCCTTATTATTTATCGCATTGCAGTTGTTGTGGACGTTGCAGGACCTTGGTAGTAGACGCCTCCACATTTATCGGTTCTTATTTATCATTTTATCTATCTCAGATGGGCATGACGCCCATTTCTAGTCGGTGTTTATCTTCAGAGACATTGTACTTTTATTTGGTTTCAGTAATGGAGTTAGATTATTATTATGGAGGATTATATTCAGATTTTTATCTGGAGTGTTATTACAGGCCTATTTATTCATCTCAGTGTGTTATCATTATTACTATGTTTATTGGAATGGTGAATGTGAAATATTTACTCTAAACTATATGCATGCACTACACCAAAATGCTAATTTTGTGACTGCCAATAGGGGTGACAAACTTCTCACTCCTGGGAGCAGTCACAAAATGATTTGTAACTCCCATTAGGGGTGATAAAATCAATGGATAATAAAAAAATTTGAGTCAATTAGTTTGTCACCGCTAATGGGAGTCACAAATGTTACCATATAATTAATTTGTGACTCGTATAGGCAGTCACAAATTTATAACTGTCACAAGCAGTCAAAAATTTATCATATGGATAAGTTATGACTCTTACGAGCAATCATAAAATTATAACTGCTAAGAAGAGTCACAAACTTTGGTCTAATACTAAATGTGTGACTGCTAGAGACAGTCATCAATTTGTAACAGCCTAATATTTGGTTTGTAACCACTATTGGAAGTCACAAAATTTTTACCCAACTTTTATTTCCCTCTTCTCTCTCCTCTCTCTCTTTTCACACTCCCGCCCCTCTCTCTTTCATTTCTACACATTGTTTTGTTGCTGTGAAGTTTTGTGCTCGGTGAAGTTTTACTGTGAGTATATCTACACATTATTTTGTGTTCGGAACATTGCATTTAATAATTTCATATGCTTTGTTAGGTCAAAAATTTCATATGCATTTAATAATTAATGTTGTAGATTTAAAGATTTCTAAATCTGATTTAAAAATCGTTGATTTATGATCCTTGCATTGCTCGGTGAGAGTTTCCAATGAAGTTTATTTGTTTTGTTGTGAGTAGTACACATTGTTAAATATTTTTGTTTTGTTGTGAGTATATCTACACATCGTTTAACCTCTTTCATTATTTGAATATTATCTTGTTTGGGAATATGTTAGATTTTTTTCAATAATTATATTATTCATATTTATTTTATCTAAAAATTAATTAAATAATCATAGTTTTGTGCTCGGTGAAGTTTTGAAGTTTTGTGCTCGGTCGGGTTTTCCTGTGAATATTAATGCAATGATAGTTTTAATGCGATGATAGGCCAGAGATTCTGTTCTAAAAGTTATTCGGCCCCTATCTCTTTTATTATTCTGTTCAGATTCATCTATTAATTAGTCGATACACACACCCACCCACACATAATAGGCAGGATCATTATTCGGTGAAGTTATCTCTCTCTCTCTCTCTCTCTCTCTCTCTCTCTCTCTCTCTCTCTCTCTATATATATATATATATATATATATATATATATATATATATATATACACACACACACACACACGTGCACACACACACGCGTAAGTAGGCAGGATCATCTAAAGCGTTGTCCAAAAAAAATCAGAAAGATAGGTCATATATTGATAAATTTTTATAATACAAAAAAAATCATTTGGAGTGTTTTTGGGGGGTTCGACCCATAAAAAATCAGCTCAAAATATTTTTTTACTATTTTAAAAAAACTGGTCATTAATAGATAAAAGTGGCCTCAAGCGTTTTCTCCATACGAGGCGAGGCTATATCCTCAAGGCAAAATGATGCTATAGCATTGTTTTGAGAAATAAAAAAATCGAAATTAAAAAAAATACTAATAAAATAATAAAAACAAACTATCATCACAATCATTTTAAAAATATACACAATCAATGTCAACGAAGATATAATTAGTTAATCGTCATCTCAAATCATAATAAAACTGACAATGTGTCATCATAAGTCATAACAAAATAAATTATTTCATTCGCCATCAATACAACTAACATAAACTTCATTTAGTTTTATAATTTATCGAGTTTCTATTTGTTTGTATTGTATCATTAATGGGGTTTCCACAATATAAAGAATGGATGGGTGAAAGTTGTAGAGTGGCGCAAGTATACGTTAATGGGATTAAAAACTTTGTGTGCCTTGCTTTAGGTTTATTCTATATGTGAATTGTGGATATAGGTACCTCATCAGGTAGACTTTTGTATTATGCAATGAAGAATCTCGAAACTAATATTATCCCATGCCCATGCAATCGTTGTAAAAATGGTAAATGTTTGAAAGGGGTAGATGTAAAAGTACATTTGTTTCATTGGGGTATGCAAGATGACTACACGTTTTGGCATTTCCACGGGGAGAGGGAATTTAAGTATATTCCAGAAGAAATACTTGTCAATGAAATGGTTCACACAAATGGTGGCCCGTTAGTACATGCTAGGTTAAACGATCTCATAAATGATACATATGAAGTGCACGCAGCATAAGAAAAGCAAGATAGTAGAGGCAATGATTTAGGCTATGAGGATCATGTTGACAACGATACTGACCAAGTTAGGGATTATATACGGTTAAAAGTAGTAGCCCCAAAACCATTATACCATAACTCCAACCCCGACCACATAATGTTATATGCCAAGGTTGGGTTGAACAACTTAAAGAGCAAATTTGACTTGTCAAGAAAAAGTGTGATGACAATACTCCTCTGGGCAAAAGATTTGCTCCCTAAAGAAAATACACTGCCAGTCAATTATTCGATCATGAATGGTAATTTGAAAGGTTTGGGTATGAAATACAAATCAATTCATTGCTACAAGTATGACTGCATTTTATACTATAAGGAGCACAAAGACAAACGGGCTTGTCCTGTATGTAAGGAGCCTAGATATGAACAAAAGATGATAGTCCATAATAAACATATGTTGAAAGTAGATACCAAAATACCTAAGAAGGTGTTAAAGTGTTTCCCTTTAGGTCCTCGATTGAAGAGACTTTACACTATACCTTGGATAGTAGAGGCAATGACTTGGCATGGTCGAGCGGAGGTGGGTGAAAATCTCATGCGACATCCGATTAATTAATCTGTGTGGAAATATACAAATCAGTGATACCCGAACTTTGCAAAAGAAATACGCAATGTTTGCCTCAGAATATCAACCGATGGGTTTAACCTGTTTGGCAAATTGAGCATAGATAAGAGTATATGGTCTGTGTTTGCAGTGCCTTTAAATTTACCCCCGTCGTTGTGCATGAGAAAGGAGTTTTCAATTTTATCATTGTTGATACCAGGACTAAAATCACAGGGTAGTGAAATTAATGTTTTCATAGATCCACTAATAGATGAATTGAATGAGATATGGGTTGAAGGTGTGAGCGCGTTCGACTCGTATAAAAAGGATGAATTCATTTTGAGAGCTATGTTGATATGGGCAATTCACGATTTTCATGCTTATGGGACTTTATCTGGGTGCAATGTACATGGTTACCTAGGTTCTCCTATATGTGGAGAGGAGACTGAAGCCAGTTGGCTTAAGAAAAGTGGTAAACTTTTTTATCATAGTCATCGGAGATTTCTGCCCCAAAGTCACAAATTCAGGTCAATACGACGCAATTTTCTCTCAGAATGCACTCAGAGGCGACCACCTCCACCAAGACTTTCTGGTTTGGAAATTGAAGAAAGGTCATTAAAGGATGATCAAAAGTTGAGGGAGAAACAACCCATAATTTTGGCCCAAAAGCCTAAAAGAAAGGATGTTGATGTGAAGACGACGTGGTCGAGGAGATCAATAATGTTTAATTTTCCATACTGGAAGGAACATCCTATGCGACATGTGATAGACATAATGCATCCTGAGAAAAATATTATTGAGCATCTCGTAGCACATGCATTGGTGGTTCTCATTCCAAGGATGGATAAAAAGCCGATGAAGATCTTTGTGATTTGAAGATTAGAAGATCACTATGGTTGAAAGAAGATCTAAACACTGGAGAAAAGCATATGCATGTTTCATCTTATACTTTGAGCAATGAAGGAATAAATATGTTCTTAGAAACATTAAAGGGATTGAAGTTCCCTTCTAATTTCTCATATAACTTACACAAGATTATCTGCAACGCAACAAAAGATTTGAAAAAGTACAAGTCTCACGATTGGCATACGATAATGCAAGTTGTCCCTCTGTTGTTCGGACACTATTTTTCAGAACACAAGGTTCTTCGAAGGGCCATTCTACAAATTCGCTTATGATTCTCCCTATTGTATGAGAAAGTTGTCAACAGGACGTACATAATGGCAGTGAAATAAACTTTGGCCGAGGCTACATGTGTTTTGGAGAAGTAATTTACTCCCTCATTATTTAACATTAGCATCCATCTTTTAGTGCATTTATGCGATGAAGCACTTTTATGTGGACCAGCACGGTACCGATGGATGTATCCATTCGAATGATCAATGAAAACTTTTAAAGATTATGTTAAGAATACATGGTACATTGAGGGGTCCATTGCTGAGGAGTAAATTATGGAAGAGGCTTCCTTGTATGCAAAGGAATATATGCTTAACCCAAACGTTGGAGGTCGTGAACACTTTATTGATGAATTAGAAGTGTTTGCGGATGAGGAGGCCCTGGGGAAAGGTAAGGTTGAGAAGCTAACAAGTACACAATATAACCAAGTGGCTCGATATGTATTCGAGACGTATGAAGACATAAATAAAGGAAAATGTGAGTTTATTTAAAATGTTTGGTAAAATAATGTAATATGTTCGATGTTATATTCCTTAGAAATTAATATTTTTATTGTTTTAACCTAGGCAATATAATGAGTGTGGGCGTACCAAGAGGAGGAAGCGAGGAACGAGCGCAGACAATGACTTTAGGCATTGGGTAGCTTTGGAGGTGACTACAGTAATACCTCACTTTTATTTACTGTCTTTGCAACATATTCATAATGCAAATACTTTCTTGGTTTCAGTTATTGAAAGTCGGTGAAGTATCGACGAGGTTTGCACGTATATCAAATTTGCCTAGTTTTGTAGCCAAGGAGTTTGGACAATATCTTGTCAATGGTTTTGTGTTCTCTTCAAGCACACACGAGCCAAAATTCATTGGGATACAAAATAGCGGCATTTCATATAAAGCATTAACTCATTTCTGGGCAAGCGCGAAAGATAAAAACTTGATAGAAGCGGAGATGACATATTATGGGATTATAAAACAAATTGTGCTATTGGATTATGTATCTTTCATCATACCTGTATTTTACTGTGATTGGGTGAGAGTGGAGGACAATAATGCATGTATGGTCAACCCTGACACCCACATGGTGAAGGTTGATTTGGCCAAGTTGAAGAGTAAAGATAATGTGAATGATGAGCCATTCGTTTGTGCATTCCAAAACTTAAAGCAAGTGTTTTATGAAAGGAGCCCCAATAATGATCCATGGTCTATTGTTTTACATTCTCCTAAGCGTTGACATTTCCCTTAACCTATTTGGTTTGCCAATAAGTGGAAAGAATCCTTTTAAAGCTCTCGAGCCTTGTCTTTGTTAAAATCTTGTATTGGTTTAAAATATGAGAGTTGGTATATGATTGAGCAAGTAAAAAAAGGCTACTTATGGGATACGCTCATGAAAGATTTCAATCTTTCGGACGACTAGAAGGAGGGGTCCATGAAATCCATTGGTATTCAATTGAAGACTTTTATAAGTAACCTCCGCTCGACTTATTTTAAAGGATTGGACAGTGATGGGATGAAGGCCTTGAAGGATCGAGTATCGTAGAAAGAGAATATCCCTATCTGTGAGTGGAATGAATTCATCTTGCGTGAAGCATCTGAGGCAAAATTAAAACAAAGACACCAAGGCAGGGTGAACAGGGCAAAAAAGTCTGATTTCCATTGTCTTGGTCGGATGTCGTATGTTGAGAAAACCGAGGAGATAGTATACACCCTTACTTATTTTAATGTGTATATATATTACATGTCTTCCTTAAATAGTTAATGTAAAATTAATTTGTAGGTGCTTAAAATTAAAAGACCTATTGATCGTTCGGAATTGTATTTCGAAAGTCGTAGGCAAAAAACTGGGGAGTTTCACCCAAAGGTAGCTGATGATATGGTGAGTTTCGTAATGTTAGTTGTAATAATTAAATTCCTTCAAGTTTAGTCGTTCAATCGTTTTAATCGATTCATAAATAATTTTGCAGTAAAAATTTAGTGAGCTGAGAAGTAGTCAAGGTTCTTCAAACAAAAATAGTATTGATAGAGATGCATTAACTGACTTTAGAGGAAAATACACTAGGATGACTCGTGGTGTTGGACCCGTGACCAAAATAAAACTTAAGGCAATTGCTCTTATAGTATCACAGTGTGAATTCCCGGCTAATTAAATAAAGGGTGATCAGGCCTTTATTACATTAAAACAAGATTCCCATTTGGTTCATTCTTAGCATCACTGTCCAAAACATTTTAAAGTTTTTACTAACCACCTAGTATTCAAAAAGTCGGTGTCAAATTTTATCTTTTATTTGAATAACAACAACAACATGCGGAACATTATTACGATAATTAACATTCCATGCAATAGTAATATAAATCCATTCACAAGATAAATGACTGATACAAAAATGATACAGAATAAACCATCGTCTAAAAGGCGATATAAAATCAAATATGAATAAAACTCTCTAAGTACAAAGTCTAACTGATATAATAGAAAATAACTGAGGGTGACATGGCCGAATGAAATACCAAACTGCATCCTACACTAGGAATGAAGTAACTGAAGCGTCTAAGTTCAAATCCTGCAAGCATCCACAAGTGCTGCAGCTACGCATCCCTGGAATAGATCATCCTGCTTGGCGTCCCTATGGTTGGACACCTAAAAGATTTTGATTTTTTTTTTGCAAGTACGGGTCAGAGCCCAAGTAGAAATCATTTAAAAATATTTAGCAAGCATTTAAATTGTAATTTAAATGAACAGTTATTAGATACACATGTTAGGTTGCGAACACTTCCTTAAGTTCCTCACCTCTCCTCTATAGTGCACACCTAACGTTTCCTACTCAATCCCACCGAGTCATTTTACCCAAACTAAATAGGTCTCAAGTATCTAATAAACTCTAAATTAATCTAGTTTACCCGTACTGCCCATACAGTACGCTACCGAATACCCTTAATTACCATTAAGTCCTTAGTTGAGTTTCCCCTTAACTTACTCATACCACCCATACAATACTCCATCGAATTAATTAATAATTAACATCTCTCTTATGTTATTATCTACCCAACGTTAACATTTCATATATGTTATTATTCAGCCTTTCCATTAAGTTTATCTACTTAAGCTTTATCTTAGATATTCATTATCTATCTTCCTACTATTTACACATTAGTAGATCCGTCATTTATTAGATGTACACTATCTAATCTCCCTACTATTTACTCTTTAGTAGCTTAATCATTCTTTAGATACACATTACCTCATCTCACTACAATATGCTAACAAAATAATTTATACCAGTAAGCCACATTACAAGTTCGCCATTCGTATAATTAATCTTTAACTCACTAAGATTATTTTACTTAACATTATTACCATATCTACTAATTTCACATAGTATAATTATTCATAAGTATATATATATATATATATATACAAATCTTGCACCCCTAGGTTAAGACCTCTTAGCGCAATGTATACTCAGCTATTGTATCCCGGTACATCTCGCACTGAATAGAGATAAAGGGTTCGAATAATCTCCCAAGAACCATTAAAATACAAATCACACATATTGGAGGCGAACATAGCCCCTAACCCGATGGGTCACGCACATACCTACGCTCCCATTTGACCGTCGAACTATTATATCTCGGATAGCACGTTTCCAAGGTTCTATGTTCTATGGTACAAGTATAAAAATCTCCCTGAAGGCTCATCAGGAAAAGACTGCCCAAGCACGCACCCTCCACCCGATAGTAAGTAGCGTAGGTATGTCATACACATAATCAATAAATCCATAGGTATACACGCAACCTATAATAGTCTAAGTTATTCACACAACCTATCATCATTTTTTTTAGGTATTCACACAACCCAGAATAAATCTTAGGTATTCACACAACCCATAATAAATATTAGGCATTCACGCAACCCATAAACCTTAGTTATTCAAGCAACCCAATATAAACCTTAGGTATTCACCCAACCCAATTCTTTTAGTTAAATATGTAGTATAGTTCTCTCTACTACTCAGGGTACATTGGCCCATTAAGACTATCCTCTCACTCAGGTTAATTTCATAAAAATTCTAATCGTCTGGAGAATATTTCAATTTTCTGGGATCCCGTTAGAAGTGCCAAAAATCTCGTTTTAACAATTAAGCCCATCTAACCTTAGCCTTAACTCTCGCATACATGACCAAGTCTCAAACCTATCAAGGCCTAATGCCATCCAATATATCCCTCATAATATTCTATGGATTTCCCAAAAATTCCCTCGATAGTTTATCCACAAGTTCCGGTCTTAAACATGGGAATTTGCCAAAATCTAGCAAACTAAATTGAGTCATAAATTTTCTGGAAGATTAAACACGTTGTACAAAAATTATTGATTTCTCACTCTACAGTACTCCAATTGACTAGATTCCAAGCTCATTAGAAAGATAAGAGATAGACCTTTCCATTAATGTAAGTCTCTCATGCTAATTCTACGTACAATTGAAATGGCATACGTTTAGAGCTAGGTAAAAAATTATGGCTGATTACTATGTTGCAAGATCAAGCACCCTATAGTAAAACGTCGATTACTCCCTCTATAGAACTCCGATTTACTTGATTCAAACCTAATTAGAAAGATAAGAGATATATCTTTCCAGGAACGTAAGGACATCACTATAATTCTTAGTACAATTAAAATGGCATACGTTTAAATTTACGTTAAAAATTCTGGTAGATTGAGATCTTGTGTTAATTAATTAAACCCTAAGCCATTCAAGATTCATATTCTTCAACCAAGAACCCATCAAGATTCAATATTAATCATCAAATATATTTTAATATCCTTTTATCTTCACATAGGGATATTTTCCAATGAAAATTTTACACAAAAACATCAAAGATTCAATCCAAGAATCAAATTCTCCCTTGATAAACATAGAACCCTAGTTTTCTCTTGTTCATCATCTTTATTAATCAAGAACTCAAATTTATATCCTATTAATAAACCCAAACCCATTGATTTCATGTTATCATTATTAAGGAACATCTTTACATGCATTCCTACTTTAGCTTATGAATTAAATCCTCCCAAATTCATATAAACTTCCAAAAGCATGAAATCAAACCCTAATCTACATGGGTATTATAACATACTAAATATAAATTTCCATTTAGATATATGCCTCTCAATATAAGGTCTGAATTTCATTAATATGATGGTGGGGTTGTTCTTCCCTCGCTGCAATCTTGATTCCGTTACGTTCGGG
Organism: Sambucus nigra; assembly: GCA_949130495.1. Taxonomy (NCBI): domain Eukaryota; kingdom Viridiplantae; phylum Streptophyta; class Magnoliopsida; order Dipsacales; family Adoxaceae; genus Sambucus; species Sambucus nigra. The sequence continues at coordinate 351,876,895 of OX422221.1, forward strand.
GGGAAAAACTGTATAGCAAACTTTTGCTTTCTCTTCCTCTTCCTATTCAATGGCCTCTCTTCTATTATAATTGTGTTAACCCTATCCCTTTCTCTCTAATGGTAGATACACACTTAATATTTTTGGAGTTATCTAAACCTCCAACTCCCGAATGATCGAAAAACCCTTAAACTATATCGGGTTGGTCCAAAATCATCCCGAGACCCAAACTGTACACCCAAGTACACTTTTTTGACTATTTTGATCCTTTAGGAACCAACCGTAACCTCAAAATCACCATCCGATTCAATTTAAAAAATCATTTTAATGCCACCTCAAAATACGACACGTATGAAATTAAACTTAAATTGAACTGATTTACTCTCAATCACCGAATTAAATAATTTCTCCAAATTAAATAAATTCCAAATCATCGAATCAAATAAATTCCAAATCATCACTTTAATTAAAACCTAGATCACCAATTTAATTTAATTAAATATCCTAAAAAATATGGGGTATTACATACTTCCCCTCTTACAAAGGAATTTTGTCCTCGAAATTCAAATAAGTCTAGTACTCCTAGGTTTCGACACTACCTTAAACATAAACTCTAAAGATCACTACGTATATTTATACCACCCTGTAATCGCAGATAATAAAAATTTCATCTTCCTAGGTCACCCATACACCCTATACCAGTGCATAGATGCACAAATGTTGATCGGCTCCACTAGGCTCAAATCGTATTATAACTACCACTCGCAGTTAGAACTACATATACGTATAATAACCAAGGTACCCAACCCATGTCCTAATGACCCAACATCTCCCTGCTTCCAACGTTGCGCTAAGTTTCATGCATGGGATGTCTCGCAAAGCGAAATCTAAACAAGGAACCCACCAATACACTACTACCTAACATTGTCGATCATCAAGATTCATTAAGTCCTCGGTCCATGGCATGTACCCCCAAAATCCTAATCTTTTGACATAAAAGTATACTCGTCCACTCTCATGCTACAAAAGACAACATACATCATTACTTTTTAGCTCTTACTATCGCTACTTTTTAGAGAGAATAAATCGCGAGCTATATCTCTCCCTCGATAATAAGCCAATTTACACTTAATCACATCAATAATAAGTTCCTATTCATCGGGATTGATTATAACTATACAACATACACATAGAAGTCAACTACACAATATATCATAACATATATACACATATTTGTATATAGGCTCTACCTTCTTTCTGGTGATACCTAGCGAAAAAAATAAATCATACCCCGGGACAGCGAATACGAGATTTCACTATCACAATATATGAGATCTCAACCCATCACTAACCAATCAAATATCAAAAAGTAGTCTACTCTATTCTCATAACTCTCGAAAGAAGTAAACTAACATGTAATGTAAACATCCCTTTAGTGAACACTCCCACTCTCACTTAGGTGACACCAAAATCTCCACTACCCTACAGTAACTAATTATACAAATACATAATAAGGCTATTACGACCAACGCCCCCACTAAATTTAACTCACTCGTGAATTAAAGTGAGAATAATCTTACTTGTGATGCACTCGTGTCACCTGGATCAATCCTATACCCCTAAGGATGAACAAAAACTCCCATTCGCGATCAGCCTCGTTAGATCCATCGGTTCCTAAATGCAACTCTCGCATCCGAAGTGATCTAAGATCTATTATAATGGTTGTCATCCAGGATACCATCCTATAGCCTCCCCTACCTCTCCTTAGGGTAATACTTATCCTTTCATATCCTACACCCCAATAAGTGAAACATCGGACGGAAAATTTCTCTTCCTCTGATCACGATCCTGAGAGAATGAATATGCTACTGTTGCAATTGATGACCTTATTCGTCATACTTGAGCCCACCACTCTCGAGTTATTAACTCCTGGGCCTAAATATCTTTGCCCGATTCCCTTATTGGAAATCTCCCTCCTTCTGTTGTTGTGCCCCACTGGCACCATTTCCATATACTTCCTAGCTTGACGGGTCTCACTTTCTTACTGTGGACAAGTTCAATACTGGTGGACCTACTCTTCACACATAGGACACCTTTCTATACCATACCCTATCTCTGGCCCCACTGACCATGTCAGTGTGTACTTCTCTCGGACCTGGTAATCTTGGCCTCATTTGCTACCCCCGTAGTCCCTTTAACTCCGCTGGCCCTATGGACTCGTTGCTAGCCACGAAGGCCCTAATGGAATCCATCGTCACTCGGTAGGAATTCAGCAGATCTAAATCATATAAATGGGTCCCCTAATGGGTATACCCTCATGTGGTGTTTCAATATCATCGTTAAATCCAATCTTGCTCTTCGTGTAAATTCTCTAACCCTCTTGGCTCCCTTCTCATGGAAGCGTTAATGCAAACTCATAAACATACGACTTTTGACGACCTGAATACTATTCATCCTAACTGGATTTCTCATCCATGCTTTTGTATTCTACTCATGAGTCCATTATCAACATAAAGTACGTTTATTTTCTCCGTATCCCCTTCATCGGGTACGAAGTTCCCTCAACAAGTTAGCTCCTTTCTCACAATCGACCTATGACTCGCTTACTTGTGATAAGTTTCGAAACTCAATTCGCATCCATATTTTAACCACACATGGAATATATATCAATCAAATTTCACTCAAATTTCTCATTTAATCCCATATACTCCTTATATGTGGTGACTAACTCTCGTCACTTTATGCTGCCCCTAAGAGCTCAAAGTTTTCGCTCAAAATTGTAATCCCGGGTGTCGCTACACTCCACCCTATACAATTGCCTTTGGATTTTATCCTTCCATTGCCTCATCGCACTTCCTCTCTTCCTCAAATCCCTATAATAGCTCTTCAAAATAGTCCCTTTGACTCCCCCCCCCCTTTTTGTTGACTTTACAGGGTGAGTCTGAAATTACACCACCATTATCTACTATGGTGTTTGGGAAGCTACCGTTCCTGAGCGATTATCCTATTGTCACCTCCCTCAACAATAATCATAGTGACTCCTATCACAATCACCATTTCTAGAATACTACACGTCTTCTACTGAACCTCTCTTCCTGCAATCCTTCTAACGGCCCTCGTTGGTCATTCCATGATGTTCAGTATACGAAGCCTAACCAAACTCGTATATGAATCACATAAACTATACTTAATAGCATGAGGACAAAAATGCACATACGTAAAGGAATACAACAATCCTATCAAAAGGCTATATATCAAAGAATGCTACACTGAAACGTGAAAAGCCGCACAGATCCTAAGGACACTAGAACCTGATGCTCTGATACCATATGTGACAACCCGCCTAATTAAATGTCGAGTGATCAGGCCTTTATTAAATTAAAACAAGATTCCCATTTGGTTCATTCTTAGCATCACTGTCGAAAACATTTTAAAGTTTTTACTAACCACCTAGTATTCAAAAAGTCGGTGTCAAATTTTATCTTTTATTAAAATAATAACAACAACATGCGGAACATTATTATGATAATCAACATTCCATGCAATAGTAATATAAATCCATTCACAAGATAAAAGACTGATATAAAAATGATACCGAATAATCTATCGGCTAAAAACCAATATAAAATACAATATGAATAAAATTCTCTAAGTACAAAGTCTAACTGATATAATAGAAAATAACTGAGGGCGATATGACCGAATCAAATATCAAACTGCACCCTACACTAGGAATGAAGTAGCTGAAGCATCTAAGTTCAAATCCTGCAAGCATCCACAAGTGTTGCAGCTACGCATCCCTGGAATGGATCATCCTACTTGGCGTCCCTATGTCTGGACACATAAAAGGTTTTGGAAATTTTTTTTCAAGTACGGGTCAGAGCCCAAGTAGAAATAATTTAAAAATATTTATCAAGCATTTAAATTATAATTTAAATGTACAATTATTAGATACACATGTTAGGTTGCGAACACTCCCTTGAGTTCCTCACATCTCCTCTAAAGTGCGCACCTAATGTTTCCTACTCAATCCCACCTAGTCATTCTACCCAAACTAACAAGGTCTCAAATATCTAATAAACTCCAAATTAATCTAATTCACCTGTACCGCCCATACAGTACACTACCGAATACCCTTAATTACCATTAAGTCCTTAGTTAAGTTTCCCCTTATCTTACTCATACCACCCATACAATACTCCATCGAATTAATTAATAATTAACATCTCTCTTATGCTATTATCTACCCAACGTTAATATTTCATATATGTTATTATTCAGCCTTTCCATTAATTTTATCTACTTAAACTTTATCTTAGATATTCATTATCTATCTTCCTACTATTTACACATTAGTAGATCCGTCCTTTATTAGATGTACACTATCTAATCTCCCTACTATTTACTCTTTACTAGATTAATCGTTCTTTAGATACACATTACTGATCTCACTATAATACATTAAGAAAATAATTTATACGAGTAAGCCAAATTACAAGTTCGTCATTCGTATAATTAATCTTTTACTCACTAAGATTATTTTACTTAACAGTATTCCCATATCAACTAATTTCACATAGTAGAATTATTCACAAGTATATGTATATATATATATATATATATATATATATACAAATCCCGCACCCCTAGGTTAAGACCTCTTGGCGCAATGGATATTCTTCTATCGTATCCCGGTACATCTCGCACTGAATAGGGATAAGGGTTCGAATAATCTCCCACAAACCATTAAAATACAAGTCACACATATTGGAGGCGAACATAGCCCCTAGCCCGATGGATCACACACATACATACGCTCCTATTTGACCGTCAAACTATCATATATCGGATAACACGTTTCCAAGGTTCTATGTTCTATGGTACGAGTCTAAAAATCCCCCCGAAGGCTCATCAGGATAAGACCGCCCAAGCGCGCAACCTCCAGCCGATAGCAAGCAGCGTAGGTATGTCATACACATAATCAATCAATCCATAGGTATACACGCAACCTATAATAGTCTTAGGTATTCACACAAACTATGATAATTTTTTTAGGTATTCACAGAACCCAGAATAAATCTTAGTTATTCACACAACCCACAATAAATCTTAGGCATTCACGCAACCCAATATAAACCTTAGGTATTCACCCAAACCAATTCTTTTAGTTAAATATGTAGTATAATCATCTCTACTACTCCGGGTACATTAGCCCATTATGACTATCCTCTCACTCAGGTTAATTTCATAAAACTTCTAATCGTCTGGAGAATACATGGCTAAGTCTCAAACCTATTAAGGCCAACTAGCCTTAGGCTTAACTCTCCCATACATGGCTAAGTCTCAAACCTATCAAGGCCTAATGCTATCCAATATATCCCTCATAATATTCTAAGGATGTCCCAAAAATTCCCTCGATAGTTTATCCGCAAGTTCCGAGCTTAAACATGGGAATTTGCCAAAATCTCGCAAACCAAATTGGGTCATAAATTTTCTGGTAGATTAAACACGCTGTACTAAAATGTCGATTACACGCTATAAAGAATTCCAATTGACCTTATTCGAAGATCATTAGAAAGATAAGAGATAGAACTTTCCATTAATGTAAGGATGTCACGCTAACTCGAAGCACAATTGAAATGGCATACGTTTAAAGTTACATAAAAAATTCTAGCAGATTACTATGTTGGAAAATCCAACACCCTATAGTAAAACGTCGATTACTCCCTCTACAAAACTATGATTTACCTGATTCAAAGCTAATTAGAAAGATAAGAGATAGATGTTTCCAGGAATATAAGGACATCACTCTAATTATAAGTACAATTGAAATGGCATACATTTAAATTTACGTTAAAAATTCTGGCAAATTGACATCTTGTGTTCATTAATTAAACCCTAAGCCATTCAAAATTCATATTCTTCAACCAAGAACCCATTAAGATTCAATCTTAATCATCAAATATATTTTAATATGCGTTTATCTTCACATAGGGATAATTTCGAGTGAAAATTTTACACAAAAACATCAAAGATTCAATCCAAGAATAAAATTATCCTTTGATAAACATAAAACCCTAGTTTTCTCTTGTTCATCATCTTTATTAATCAAGAACTCAAATTTCTATCCTATTAATCTACCCAAACCCATTGATTTCGTATTAACGTCATTAAGGAACATCTCTATATGCATTCCTACTTTAGTTTATGAATAAAATCCTCCCAAATTCATATAAAACTTCCAAAAGCATGAAATCAAACCCTAATCTACATGGGTATTATAACATTCTTAATATAAATTTCCATTTAAATACTTGCCTCTCAATAGAAGGTCTTAGTTTCATTAATATGATGGTGCGTTTGTTCTTCTCTCGCTCCGATCTCGATTTCGTTGCGTTCGGGGCGAAAAATTGTGTAGGAAACTTTGGCTTTCTCTTCCTCTTCCTCTTCAATGTCCTCTCTTCTATTGTGATTGTGTTAACCCTAGACCTTTTTCTCTAATGGAAGATATACACTTAATATATTCGGAGTTCTCTAAACCTCCAACTCCCAAATGACCGAAATACCCTTAAACGATGTCGGGTTGGTCCAAAATCATCCCGGGACCGAGTACACTTTTTCGACTATTTTGATCCTTTCGAAACCAACCGTAAGATCAAAATCACCATCCAAGTCACTTTAAAAAATCATTTCAATTCCACCTCAAAATACGACACGTGTGAAATTAAACTTAAATTGAACTGATTTACTCTCAATCACCGAGTTTAATAATTTCTCTGAATTAAATATATTCCAAATCATCGAATCAAATAAATTCCAAATCATCGATTTAATTAAATCCTATACCACCAATTTAATTTAATTAAATATCCTCAGAAATATGGGGTATTACACACAGTTGATTAGATCAAAGACATGAGAAGAAGAACATGATGAAGATATGGAATTTCTCAAATCATCCATTACCATGCTTTTTAGTGCTTTTGAATCGAATGGACTCAAAACACTAAATCTAAGTCCTAGCAATTAAACTCCTATCCCGCATCCAAGTCCTCGCAATTATACTCATGTTCCACATCCATGTCCTCGCAATTACACTCCACTCCCGCATCCAAGTGCCCACTATTACACTCCTACCCCCCGCCAACAGAACCAAACTTTGGAGATTCAACTGAGCCAGACTTTGGAGATTTAACTGATTCTCCATATGATCCATATGTTGATTTATTAGAATTTTCAAATCAAAGGAAGATTGCAAGTGGACAAGTTTTTGCTTGAGCTGCTACTAGAACGATGGTGCATGGCCATCAACTGCTGATATTTAAACATAAGGTTTACGTTAGTAATATTGAGCCAGGAGAAGAGAATCATATGTTGTATCATCAAAGTCATAGGGAGGACACTATTAAGGATGTTTAGAACTCTTGGGTGGTTTGGCTATTGCTTTGTCTTTCCCTAAAGTGATCTAGAGTAATTTGTTTTAAGAATTTAAGCAAATTGTCAAAGTGGACAATTAGTAGTGTTTGAACTCTATTTTTAATATTAGTAATCTGTTTTGAATCAATTAGTAATCTATTTTGAATGTATCCGGTGTCTGTTAGACAATCCATTGTCTGTTTTGGTTACTTATTATAACTCTACTTGGATAGAACGGTTAATATGCATATGATTATCAGGAGAAAAATGCACGAACGAGGATGTGTGATAGTCGTTGTTGTACCAATAGTGTTAAGAATGCAGTGCACTCTTGATTGTTCATTAGCATTATGTGTGTGTACCACTCAAATACAATAGTTATGTTTCATACACGACACGATTCCAAGAGTACCAAACTCAAATATTTTCAACTACTAACTAGTTATATCTGATACATAGGTATATATATCTTAGAACTAACTAGTTCTTAAAGTCATGTCTGATACATTTTAGATGCATCAGTGTTGAGTAGATATTATGGGAAATGGTAATCTTTTGAGAAACCTTAAGAGAAATTCTAACAATGTATATAAGATCCTTGGGCTTATATTTCTAGGATGCTAAATAATTGTAAGAACTTTTAAAGAGTGACTGTGAAAGGTTGTGGGGGATCTGTTGCTTATGAAACATATCTATTGTCTATTTGTTATTTTTAAAGAGAGTTAGTGTTTGTTGCTATGGTGTTTAATATTTCACCTTCTCACAATTAATATATACTTTAATGTTGGATGTTCTTTATGTGGGGTTGCTCCTCTTAGCCTTACGCTTCACTTCCTAATTTCAAATTATTCACTTGAATAGATCATCAATTGTGGCTATATATTCCCAAGATCTGTTGAACTCATATTTTGAGGATTTCACTACTGAACAAAGTTAAGAGTCATACTATTTTCAGCTTATAGTTACTTAACATTTTGTTGTTATGTATTTATTTAATATTGAGTTTACATTGCTTTAAGGTTATTTTACATTCAACAGCTTATAGATATGAATAATTTTACACTCAGCAGCTTACATTGCTTTATGGTTATTTTACATTTAGCAGCTTACATTTAACCCTGAAGTTATGCTTTTAGGTTTTAGAATTGCACTCTGGTTTGTATATTTAAGTTTAGTATTTATACCCACCCCCTTGCTACATAAGTTTAATGATAGCCATAATAATTCTTGGATAGGTTAATTTAATGTTCCCTAAATTCTGTTAAATCAAACTTGTTCGTGTAAAATTCTCACAACAAAGATTACCATGGGTAGGAAAAAGCTAAAATCCTTAAATATTAGTTTTGCCTTTTTTATAGAAGTTTATTTTAGAGTCTGGTTGATGGATAGACACAAATGGTTGATCATGCTACATATCTTGTTCTATATATTGATTGGGATGGAAATATTGGGGAATACTTAGTTTGTTGTGTCAGGTGGATGGCCATATTATAATTATATATACAATGCATTATTGGATGTGGAAGAACTTACTGATCGAGCCTGCTTTTGCATAGGCGGATGGCCATAATATACATTAAATGATATATAGAATAAGATATACAACATGACAGAATGTATATACAATGCATTATTGAATGAAAAATTAATGAAGTTTTGCTTTCGCGTAGGAGTCATAATTTGATATGAGATAAATTGATTAGAAATCAGCACATGTGTCTGTGTCAGAATTTTTTTAACACGGTCAGCGGTTGAGTCAAATTGATTAGAAATGTGCTCCTTGATAAGTCGTAATTTGATATGAGAGAAATTGATTAGAAATCTTCTCCTTGAGCAGATGAAGGATCAAAGTCACTTTAGGTTGAGTCAAGATTTTTCAATAATGGCTGCCACCATTATTCCTCCTTTTGGTTGGTTCCCACCAATGTTGGTGTGTCCTTTCTGGGTTGTCGAATTTGTGTCTACCTTGGTCTTACATTTCATGGTGCTGCTATTTGAGGTCTACCCATTGCTTATGAGTGGTTTGGTTAAGCTTATCCTCAGCTCTCAACCACTAATGAACCAAATTAGGTAATTTTAGTGCGTCAGCCTCAGTTCTGAAACAGAGATACACTCAAATTTAAAATAGGGTATTGCACAACTAGTTCCCTAGAGTATCAATATAATAGGATGAAGTCTAGATTCTTTTAAATAATAAGATGTGGTCCATTTTTCTTCAAATTAAATGTAAGTAATCAGTGACTTTGGTGTGTTAACTGGATTGAAATTTTTTGGTCTAGTCAGTGACTTCGAGTAATTTTCTTGCCAATTTCTAGGAGACTATGCATAAAAGTGAGTGAAAATGAATTTTGTACATAATAGTTAGTATAATAATGGGAATGAATACTTCTTGTACTAGCCTCTGGATTGCTCTTTGGAGTTTTACTAGGCTGGCAAGCTCGAAAGTAGAAGAATGTGGCCTCACCTATTGGCCTTAGGGTTGGTCTGCATTTCATGATGGTCCTCTCTCTCTCTCTTTGTTGTCTCTGTATATATGTATGCTCATATATAGCTTAAATGGTCCCCTGTACCTATTTCTACGACCACAGTAATGCATAAAATTTGGGTATTATCTGCTTATTAATTGAAAATTCAGTATTTTCTGTTATCGAGAGAGGACCACATTCCATTTTTTCTTGGATTATTTAATTTTACTTCTTTGTTGATATTACCCCCTCAAGGGAACTATATGTTTCTTTTTCATCTTATGGATGTTTGGTGCATGACATCATGGTAGCAGGACTTTATTGAAGACCATAACTCTCTCAATGTAACTAGTATTGATGAGAGAGAAAGAAAATATAAAATAATAAGAAAATATGGAATTTTAAATGGATTTTGACATTTATGTTCACAGGTTGTTTCCTACTACATAAACAGGAACCAATAACAAGAAGAAAGATTAAAAAGAAGAAAGGTGGAGTAAAAACAAGATCCTTAGAAATATTATGCCTTTTTTCTTCTACATGCCTATTCTCATTCCTTTTCTTTCTTGAGCATCTGCAATAGTAGAGACACACTGGCCATTTTTCATTGCCACTTTCTTCCCTGCAAACCACCTTTAGAAATAGACAAACATGCGCGTGTACATGATTAGACATAAAATAGAAAAATAAATCAAATTAGGCTGAATACTACATAGATCTGTATTGCCAATTTTATTTTAACTAGAATGCCCGACTGGAATTCTTTCAACTAGAATGCCTGAATGGAATTTTTTGTTGCCTCAGAAAATATAGGTCCCAATTTTAATGTTGGTCAACTAGATGATCCTGAAGTGCTTACACTTTCTTTATATAGATAGACAGTATTATTCTGCAGAATGAGTTTTCTTTTGACACTAAGCTCACCATTTTCCTATTAAAAGCACTACTAAGAAAAGAAGGAATGAGACTTTCTATGTAGAACATGTGTGGGTGCATGGTGGGTGTGGCGATTTTCATAAAGTATGATTTTGTATAGAACATGTGAGCATGGGTTAAGTTGTCGTTTTGGTGTTTCTGAATCTTCGATATGCCCATTATTGTAGAATGAGTTTGAAAGTGACACTGGCCTGTTATGCAGACCTTAGGGAGGGAGAGTTCTTTTATTTGATCTTGTGATGCCATTGTCAGGGACAATCTGAATTTTGGAATTCTCATGTTCTTTATATATTTTGGAATTTTTTCCACTTAAACTCCTCTAGGTAGCTCTCAAAAATTTTTCCACTTTAAAATCAATAGTTCGGTCCGTCAAAAATCACACTTGCCTCATTTAAACTTCATCTGTAGTAATACTATAGAGTCACCATACACTACACCATATATACTTCCCTAGTGTTATATGCATCAATACAACTTCAACAATATATGTATATAATTACTGATATGTTTTGATATTGTGCCCCACATTCTTTATTGTAACTAACAGAGTTACATTTTATTGTTTGCAGGCATACCTGGCATATGTAGTTTTCAAAGGCCTAAATCCGGGTGTTTACACTTCGTGGCAAGCAACACAAGCACAAGTCAATGGATACCGAGGAGCCGTATTAAAAAAATTTGAGTCCATTGAACTTGCATAACAGGCGTACTCTGAGTACACGAGGGAGGATGTCACCGCATAAATACCTCCACGGATGATATACCTATACTTCACGAAGCGTATCCATCGCGCGGTGACTCTAGGTCCAGATTTAGAATGATTTGTTACATGTTCATGACATTTCATGTCATTTCATGTCATCGAAGTGTTGTGTCGTTATTTTTTTTAGTTTATTTTTTATTCTATGTTCATTTTGTACTTGGCACCCACTAAGGGGTTGTTTGATGTTAAATTAAGTTTAAACAAGTTTTATGTGTACAGGATATTTGGAATATCAGAAATAGAAATGAAATGTCGTCAAAAATTTTAGACTTCTTATCATGATATTTATTTTACTTTCATTATTTCATCATTTTGTGAAAATATAAATATATTTGTAATAACTCTTACCACATTTAACAAATTCAATTTTGTAACTGCTAATAGCAGTCACAAATATCAATTTTGTAACTGCTAACAGCAGTCACAAATATAAGATTCGTAACTGCTGTCAGCTGTTACGAATATAATATTCATGACTGGTGTCAGTAGTTATGAATCTAATATTCATAACTGCTGAGAGTAGTTACAAATAGCAGTTACAAATTGGAGGCACCAATCATAACCCCATAGGGGTTATAAACATTTGTGACTGCTATTAGGAGTTACAAATTTTCTTTTATCACCCCCTAAATTACGACGATAAATACAGTTATAAAGTTCATTTGTGACTGCTAACTACACTCCCAAATCTCCAATTTTTGTGTAGTGATGTTAATAACAAGAATTAAAATTTTGACACCGGGCCATTAGTGTATTAGTAAATTAATTCCTGTTTAATTTAATACTGGACTGATATGTATAAAGTAATCATCAACAAAATGATATCCACACATTATTAAGAACACTAATGAAACAAAGTCATGTCTTAAAGCACTACGAAAAAGTCACGAGAATGGATGGAATGTAGGGGTTATCCGAATATCTTAAATGTTAATCCATCTACAATGAAAACTCAAAAATATAAAATCTTTATCTTTTTCAAAAAATTTATCAAAATAAAATCTTTTTCTATAAAAACAAAAAATCTTTTTGGAGTTTTTAAACTTTTTCATACAAATCGAAAATCTTTTTGGAAATTTTCAAAATATATCAAAACAAAAAAATATATGAATACAATGATAATACTGTCTAGAAATGGGAATATAAGATATGAACATGATAAATATCATGTACTAGATAAAGTACCTAAACTCAATTAAGGGAGCAAATACCCAAAAACTTCCTAGGATCTTCTAAACTAAGTACATCTAAAGGTTTCGTGAAAATATCAACTAATTGGCATTCGGTGCTCACAAAGCTCAAGAACGGCACCTTCTCATCAACAAGATCACGAATAAAATGCTCACATGTCCTAATGTGCTTTGTGTGAGAATGTGGACCGGATTATGGGATATATGGATTGCACTCATATTATCATAAGAAATAGTCAGTGTACCTTATGAAATCCCATAATCTTCTAACATTTTCTTCATCCATAAGAGTTGAGTGCAATAACTCCCGATAGTAATATACTCAGCCTTTGTCCTGGACAAAGATATGGAGTTTTGTTTCTTACTCAACCAAGAGAGAGAGCGCACTTAAATTAAAAACACCCACCTGAGGTGCTCTTATAACCATCAGCATCCTCGACCAAGTCGATATCCGAATGGGAGAACAAACGGTCATCAGTATCAAAGGAAAAACAAATAGAGTAGGAAAGAGTTCAAATTACGTATTTTATGATACATTTAAGTGTGAGCAAGTGTTACTCTTTCGTGGATTCTTGGTATCACGCACAGACTCCAATGCTAAAGGAAATGTCGAGATGACTAACGATTAAGTAGAGAAGACTACCTATCATGATCCTATAAAGGGTTTTCTCCACGTCCTTGCCTAAAGTGTCTTTTCTAAACTTAGTCGATGTAGTCATAGGGGTCCGTGATTGCTTAGCGAAATCTAAACCAAATTTCTTAACTAGGTCCTTGGAATATTTGGATTGAGATATGAATATGCCATCCTCTAATTGATGCACCTGGAGACGTAAGAAGAACGTAAGCTCACTAACCATGATCATCTCAAACTCGCTCTTTATTTCCTCTTCAAAAGTGTGAGCATGTTGGTAGAACATGTATCCAAATACTATTTCGTCCACATAGATTTCGACAACCAATATAGCACCACTCTCTTCTCATAAACAACATCTTATCCACTTCCCCTCTCTTGAAACCTGAGAGTCCTAGGGACTCAATAGATTGATTTGTGTAATTAATTACCACACACACAAATCCAACTTTTTAACCAAATTTTAGTCTTCATTTAATTAAGGTTTGCATGCGAGTTGTGTCCAAATATTGACATGCAATTTTCGATCAAACATGCAAAAATAATCAAAATGAGGAAAAATTTCCTTAACAGGGCAAAACCTTTTATTCAGCACTATTTGAAGTTTATGAATACAAAGGACTTATAATATACTTAGATATATTAAGTTACATGCGTAGATCTTCAAAACTCTAACATATATAACTCAGCTCCAAAGTCGTCCACATGTAGCGATCTACCCTCAGTATCCATCGATCAGGCTTCTTCCTTCTTCAATAGTGGAACCATGTTCCACAATTTGAGCAGTAGGCAAAAGTCTCAACACATTTATTTCAACAAGAATCCTTCTTTGATTGGTAAAATTGATTTTGAATAATTCTCGGAGGTGAGGAATATGACTGTGAGGAGTTTTGATGACAAAAGAGGACCCAAAAGGTGTTTTTATTTTTGCAAAAGAGTTCTTAGAATATCTTATTTTCTTCAGCCTTTTTACAAGAAGGGTGGATAAAAAGATAAACACAAAAAGATTTGGGAAGATATTCATTAAAAAACTGTACAACGCCCTTTCGTTCGAACGAAAAGGTATATCATTCGTACGACAACCTTATTTCGTTCAAACGACTTCGAACAATAACTTCTAATGAGATTACAACATTGAATACTTTGGTATCTCATGAAATCTCATTTGAACGACCGTGACCCTCGTTCTAATGAGGCATCCTTTTTCAATGCTTTTCGTAAAAAAATTAAAGTTTTTTTCCATTAAAAAATAACCTCATAAGATATAACTAATACCCAGAAAATATTCAAAACCATTTTACCAATCCAAATTCATACTCCTTCCATGATTGTTGAGATGACCAAATCTTGCAAACTCTAGCAGTTTTCAGCCAAATCTTCAAGTACCGAGAAGTAGTAATGGTGACATGTTTAGGTGTCGTGTTTGTGTAACGAGATATGCCAAATTAAAATAAAATAAAATACGAACAATCATAAATTTTTCTCTTACAAATCTCCCTCTTTAGCTATTCCTATACAAAACACAAACCTTAGCCAAATTTAATCCTATGACTTAATACAAAAACTACGCTCCCAAAATGTAAAAGAAAATGGAACGTCTTAAATCATGAAAATCGATCTTTTCTTCGGCAAACATGGTCTTAATCCTGATAGGGTCCAAATGAGACAAGAAAAAATACCTTGATGCATAGGGTTTTAACAAAAATAAAAAACTGCCCGTCAATTTATTCTCCCCCTTTTTGTACGTAAAGGACAAATGAGTCGAAACTAGTCGATAAATATAGGCATCACATGAACAAGTAAGATATCAACATGAGTATAACCAAATAAGCATATGTGATTATAATCTCAAAGGCATGTATCAACTAACTATTTTTTTTTGAAAATTTTCTTTTTTTAAAGATAATGTATAAAATGATCAAATACAACACACCATGGAATAACACTAAAATATCTGAATCAGGAATGTGGAATATAGGGTGTGCACGAAGTTGTGAAACACTTCTAACGAAAGAGCTCAAAGTCTACCTTAGGTGTAAAATCTGTGAACTCAAATGAAATTGACTCAAATTAATCAAGTCATGAACATAAAAGATTCTCGCACCAATGACGCCAAACTATGTAATGTTTTTTCGAGACATTTTAGTTGTGAAAACCCATTGATCTTTGACAACTCCCTAAAATTCTCACATATATGATGATACACACTCAATGATTTTTGAAGAAATTAATGATCATATGTATCGAAGCATCAATGAATCAAAAATTGGCATGGAACTTCTGTTTTTATGTGCCTCTAATAGTTTTAGGCTCTTTTATGCAAATGATGTCTTTTCACGCAAGAATATTTTTAACTTTTGTAGCCCCTTTCCATTTCTTAACATTTAACAATATTTTCAAGAAATAGATGTAATCTGGGAAAGGTTCTTACATGCACAGCTTTATCTCTTTTTACATTTGGTTCATCATAAAGAAAATTTGACATGAGAACATCGTATTCCATAAGTGACAAGTAAGTGCAACATTCAAACAAGTCCGTGCACATGTGTGTTAAAGGTGACTCCATACATTATTAAGAACGCTATAGAAATGACATCATGTGGAAAATGGAATGAATGGGTGATCTGGACATCTTAAATGTTAATCCAAAGATAGTGATAAAAATAAATACAAAACTCTTTTTATCTTTTTTCAAAAAAAATTATAAAATCTTTTGGCCTTTTCACCTTTCTAACAACTGAAAATCTTTTTGTACTTTTCAAAATTTTCCATAAAAACAAAAATCTTTTTGGATTTTTAAAAAAATATCAAAATGAAAAATATAAATACAATGATAATACAATCCAGCAATAGGAATATAATATGTAAACATGATATTCCTACACTAGATAAAGTATCCAAACTCAGTCAATGGTGCAAATACCTAAAGATTTCCTAAGATCCTTAAATCGAATTGCATCCAAAGGTTTGGTGAATATATCGGCTAACTGACGATAAGTGCTCTAAAAGATCAAGGACACGACCTTCTCCTCAACTAGGTCACATACAAAGTGCTTGCGTATCCAAATGTGCTTTTTGCACGAATGTTGAACCGAATTACAGGCAATATGGATTGAACTTGTATTATCACAAGAAATAGTCATCGTGCCTTGTGAAATTCCATAATTTTCCAACATTTTCTTCATTCATAAGAGTTGGGTGCAGTAACTCCCAGTGGAAATATACTCAGCCTCCGCCATGGACAGAGATATGGATTTTTGTTTCTTACTCAACCAAGAGATAATACCATTAAAACACCCACCTAAAATGCTCCTACAACCATCGACGTCCACGGCCCAATTGACATCTGAATAGGAAGAAAACTGATCATCGGTTTCAAAGGAATACCAAATATCTTATGAAAGAGTTCCACTCATGTATTTGATGATACATTTAAGTGTGTGTAAGTGTGACTCTTTCGGGGATGCCTAGTATCGCACACAGACTCCAACACTAATGGAAATATTGGGACAATAATGGCCAATTAGAGGAGACTACCTATCATACTTCGATAAATGGTTTTCTCTACGTCCTTGCCTAAACCATATTTGCTAAGCTTAGTCGATGTACTCATTGGGGTGCATGAGTTCTTAGCGGAGTCTAAAACAAACTTCTTCACAATGTCTCTTTGATATTTGGATTGAGATATGAATATCACATCCTCAAGCTGATGAACTTGGAGACCTATAAAGAATGTAAGCTCACCTATTATACTCATCCCAAACTCATTTTTCATCTTCTCATCAAATGTGTGATCATGGCGGGATCACTTGGATCGAAAGCCTATGTCATCCACATAGACTTAGGCAACCAAAATAGCACCACTCTCTCTCCTCACAAATAATATCTTATCCCCTTGACCTCTCTTGAAGCCACGAGCTAAGAGATAGGAAGTGAGCCTCTCGTTCTAACCATAAGGGGATCTCTTCAAACAATACAAGGGCTTCTTAAAATAATAGACATGTCTCGAGTGTCTAGGGTCTTTGAACCCTTTTGGTTGTTCTATGTAAACCTCCTCCTGTAGAATTCCATTTAGAAATGCACTCTTGACATCCATCTGATATAACTTGAGGCGCAGATGATATGCTATGGTAAGTAGTAAGCAGACAGACCCAACCCTAGAAACAAGAAAAAATGTTTCATTAAAGTCTACACCCTCGATCAGTGTGTTTCCTTGATCGACCAACCTAGCTTTACTATGAACTATGGTACCATTCTCATCCATTTTATTCTTGTAAACTCAGATGGTACCTATCCCATTAGACTAACTAGGTCAGGGGACTAACTCCCAGACATTTTTCTTATGAAACTGAAGTAACTCAACTTACATAAAAGATATCCAATGCTCGTCCTTGAGTGTTTCTTTCACATTTTTGGGCTCGACTAAGGATGTGTAGCACAAATAGCTAACCATATTTTTGAGTTGAGCACCAGTCTTGAAACCTAGAGTGATGTCACCAAGTATAGTGAAAGGGTCATAACTCTTTTGAACCCAAGATGGTGTCTCCCTTAAAATTGGAATTGGGTCCACCTAGTAGCATGAATAAGGATAATATCATCACCAGGGGGTGCATCATCCTCACTTTGGGGTCTACAAGAAATAAACGTCGGTGGCTTGTCATCTCTAATCTTTACGTTTATTGACTCCATAACCTTAGAGCTTGCAAGGTTAAAAACTCGAGGAAGCATTACTAATCGATGAATATCCTAAAAATATCCCCTCATTACTCCGGGAGTCAAACTTTTCTAAGTTCTCTCTATCTCACAAGATGTATCAAGTACTATCACCTCTGCTAAAAAACATCTAGGCACGTTTCTTCCAAGAATCATGGATCCAACCATTTATTGTATCATTTGGTTCCTCCTCTCAATGATTCCATTTTGTTGAGGATTACGAATGGCCCAAAACTCGTGTTAGATGCCCACTCCATCAAAATAGCTATCCACTTTAGCTTCTTTAAATTCAGTTTTATTGTCACTAAACATACGATTAATATTGACACCATGTTATTTTTATAGGACACGATTCTTGGTTGTAATGAACTCAATCGTATTGGACTTTTCTCTAAGGAATCCTACGATAGAATATCTAGAAAATTCATCGACCATCATGAGAATATATCTCTTACTACCTAAGCTCTCCTAGCAAGTAAGACCCATAAAATCCACGCGAATCAACTCTAAAACACGAGAAGTGGTAATGGTATTCAACTTCCAATGGGGACTTCGAATTTATTTTCCTTGGAAAGGTACACAACCCGAAGAAGTTGGTTTCCTAAATAATGGTAAGGCACGAACTTGATCCTTTTTCACTAATCTATTAAAATCTCTAAAGTTCACGTGACCTAGTCGTTGATATCGTCCACAGTTGAGATCATGACACTGATGCACATAAAGGAGGACTTGGGCATAATCCCATAATAATTATCTTCGGTCCTCACACCTCGTAGTAAAAGGTCATCAAATTGTTAAAAAAAACATTGCATTCAGACCAGTCAAACTTCATCACAAAGTTTGCATCGCACAATTAGCTTATGCTAATTAAGTTCACTTTCAACCCTTTCATGAACAACACATTGTCTAGTTTAGGGAATCCCGGTATCTCAACACATCCATGCCCTAAAATACTAGATCTACTCCCATCTCCAAACATGACCTTACATTCCTTGAGATCCTTAAAGCGGATAAAAAATGAAATGTCACCAGTCACGTGCCTAGAGCACACTATCAAAATACCATTAGGAATTATTTTGAGCCTTGACAACAACGTGCACAACAAGGGCTTTAACATCTTTCTTAGGTACCCAAGTGGAGGTAACGTTTCGTTTGCCCTTGTCGTTATTGGTTTTAGTCAGAGCATTGGAAGCGTTATCAAACGACAAAGACATACATTGAAATTATTCCATTAAGCTTTGTGAAGTTGCGACAAGGAACTCAGCTTGCTTTCTAAGACTAGCAAAGTCGCTAGAGTGGTTCTTGGGAGTATGTGTATGCCTAGTTCTATCTACCTTATATCAAAACTCTCTAAGGCGACCTCTTTTCTTGAAAAATATGCAAACATAGACTTGTTTGGGTTTACATTCGTTTGTTTTCTTAGGTTGAACTTTCTTTTGTGGTTTAGGTTGAGGGACATAAGGATTAACAACAAATTTAGGAACCGGTTATGGTGCGGTATTGTAAGTGGATGCATCGTCATAACCCATTCCATGCCTCTCACCAAAGCCTAAAGTGGGGCCGAGGAGCATCTTACCCACCTTCTTTGATGCACCCTTAATAATTACCTTAACCTCCAAGGCACATTCGAGATTTTTCTTGAGTTGAAATATAAGAGCTTTAATTCTCTCACGAGTCTCCACGGATGCTTGGTGATCTCTCGTAAGACTAGCCACGTTGTTGGTAAAGTCCCCATTCTCTCTTTCAACTAAACAAACTTTCCTTTCCAAATATTCTCTCATCTAGCACTCACTCTCTCACGCCTCTCTGAACTCCTTCTCTAAGGCTAAAATTCTCATAGATAAACCTTTTATTTTTTTCTTAGTTTAAAGGACTTAGCATAAAGATCGGTATAGGTGCGCTGTAGGTCACTCTCGCTCTCACTTAAAACATTTTCCCCTTATTGTTGTCGAAATAACTAGACCCACTGTCGAGGTGTCCATGTTTAGTAACTTCCTCATCATCATGAGGTGCACTTAGTGTACTAACATGACTAGCCATGAATGCGATGAAGTTACATCCATGCGGTGATTCATCCCCCAAACTCACCGACTCAACCTCGCTATCGCTAAACGTTACATTTAAGGTAGCTTTGCCTTTCCCTGGTCTCTTTAACCTAGTTCGATACCCATGAGATTTGTGACCCTTTCCCTCATACTCATAACATCTCTCCTCGTCTTTCTTTTCCTTTTTAAAATTTTTTCTTGCTCGATTTATATTTTTTTATCTTTCTCAAAACATTTATTTTCTTTGGAAGTATTTTTCTTTTTAAGTTAGAGAAACTTTTTGAAATTTTTAGCAAAAAGGGGTAAATCGTCTAAATCAAAATCATACTCAAAATTTGACGACACTTCCTCTTTCTTTTTAGATCTGGCTTTTAGTGCAATTTCCTTTTCCTTAGGCTTAAGAGTTTTAGGAAACATATCTATCTCATATATTTGAATATCGCCTACAATTTCTTTTAATCTAAGAGTACCTAGGATTCCTAACGAATTTAGCACAGTGACCTTAGGAATAAAACGAGGAGGGAGCGATCTCAAAATTTTCTTAACTACACGTGTCTCAGGTTTTTTCCCCCTAAATTGAAACTCGAGTTTAATCTATCAGATAGTGATGTGTAAAACTCGTCAAACGATTCAGATTTAAGCATAGTGATGATTTCAAATTGATATAATAATTTTTTTTTTGCGAAAAAAGATCACATGGTAGATTAGTGCAACCTGCTTTGATACCAATTTGAGAGTGCTATGGACTCAATGGATTGATTTGTATAATTAATTTCCAAACACAAATTCAATTTTCAACCAAATTTTATTCGTCAATTAATTAAGTTTTGCATACGAGTTGTGCCCAAATATAGATTTGCAATTTCCAATCCAAACATGCAAAAACAATCGAGATGCGAAAAAATCCCTTCACGGGGAGGGCAAAATGTTTTATTCAGCACACAAACGACTTACAAGACACTTAGTTATACTAAGTTAAACGCGAAGATGTTCAAAACTTCAATAGATACGTGCTCCAGGGTCGTCTACAGGTAGCAGTCTACCCTCAGTATCCACCGATCAGCCTTCTTTCTTCTTTAGCAGTGGAACCTCACTCCACAATCTCAGTAGTAGAGAAAAGTCTCTACAAAGTGATTTTAGCAAGAATCCTTCTTCGATTGGTAAAAGTGATCATGAATAATTCTAGGGGGTGAGGAATATGATTATGAGGAGTTTTGATCACAAAAGAGAACTCAAAAGATGTTTTTCTTTTTGCAAAAGAGTTCTTAGAATATCTGATCTCGTTCAACTTTTTTTATAAGAAAGTTGGATAAAAAGGATAGACACAATAAGATTTGGAAAGATATTCATTAAAAAATCTAAATAGCGCTTGTTCGTTCGAACAAAAAGTTATGTCATTCGAACAACAACCTTATTTTGTTTGAATGACTTCTAACAGTAGCTTCTAACGAGATTACATGTTGAATGCTTAGGTATATCATCATATCTCTTTCGAATAACCGCGACCCTCGATCAAATGAGGCGTTGTTTTTCAATGCTTTTTCGTACAAAAATTTAAGTTTTTTTCGTTAAAAAATAACTTCATAAGATATACCTAATACCCAAAAAATACTCAGAACCATTTTACCACTCCAAATGCACATTTCTTCCATGATTGTGAAGATGACCAAATCTTGCAAAATCTAGTGCTCTTCAACCAAATATTTATGTATGGAGAAGTAGCAATGGTGACATGTTTAGGTATCATGTTTATGTAACGAGATACGCCAAACCAAAATAAAATAAAATACGAGCAATCATATATTTTTGGCTTACAAATCCACGAGCTAAGAGATAGGAAATGAGCCTATCGTACCAAGCATGGGGTTCTTGCTTCAAACCATACAAGGCCTTATTAGGATAAAAGGCATGTCCTGAGTGCTTTGGGTCTTCAAACCCCTTTGGTTGTTCCATGTAAACTTCTTCCTGTAGAATATCATTTAGGAAGGCTCTCTTGACATCCAACTGATATAACTTGAAGCGTAGATGGCATGCTATGGCGAGTAGTAAGTGGACGTACTCAAGCCTATCAATAGGAGCGAATGTCTCGTCAAAGTCTATACCCTTAATCTCTGTGTAGCCTTGAGTGACCAACCTAGCCTTATGGTGAACTATGGTAGCATTCTCATCCATCTTATTCTTATAAATCCACTTGGTGCCTATCAAATTTTTCTTGTTAGATCGGGAGACTAACTCCCAGAAATTTTTCTTGCAAAACTGAAGCAACTCATCTTGCATTACGGATATAAAATGCTCGTCCTTGAGTGTTTTTTCACATTCTTGGGATCGACTAAGGAGGTGTAGAAAAGGTAGCTAACCATATTCTTAAGTTGAGCACGAGTCTTGACACCTAGTGTGGGATCACTAAGTATAGCGAAAGGGTCATGATTCTTTTGAAGTCAATAGGGTGGATCCTCTAAGTCAAGAGATAGGAAATGAGCCTATCGTACCAAGCATGGGGTTCTTGCTTCAAACCATACAAGGCCCTATTAGGATAAAAGGCGTGTCCTGGGTGCTTTGGGTCTTCAAACCCATTTGGTTGTTCCATGTAAACTTCTTCCTGTAGAATATCATTTAGAAAGTCTCTCTTCACATCCATCTGATATAACTTGAAGCGTAGATGGCATGCTATGGCGAGTAGTAAGTGTACGTACTCAAGCCTATCAATAGGGGCGAATGTCTCGTCAAAGTCTACACCCTTAATCTTTGTGTAGCCTTGAGTGACCAACCTAGCCTTATGGTGAACTATGGTAGCATTCTCATCTATCTTATTCTTATGAATCCACTTGGTGCCTATCAAATTTTTCTCGTTAGATCGGGAGACTAACTCCCAGAAATTTTTCTTGCAAAACTGAAGCAACTCATCTTGCATTGCGGATATAAAATGCTCGTCCTTGAGTGTTTTTTTCACATTCTTGGGATCGACTAAGGAGGTGTAGAAAAGGTAGCTAATCATATTCTTAAGTTGAGCACGAGTCTTGACACCTAGTGTTGGATCACCAAGTATAGCGAAAGGGTCATGATTCTTTTGAACTCAATAGGGTGGATCCTCTAAGTGAGGTCCACTGGGGTAGTATGAGTAAGGATGGGATCGTCACCAAGGGTTCATTATCCTCACACTTGGCGTTAGGGTCAATAGACGTCGGCAGCTCATCGTCTCTAATCATAATGTTTATTGACTCCATAACCTTAGATCTTGCAAGGTTAAACACCCTATAATCCTTAACCGACGATGAATATCCTAAAAATATACCCTTATTTCTTTAGGAGTCAAACTTTCCTAAGTTATCTCTATCTCTCAAGATATAGCAAGTAATCCCAAAGACTCAGAAATACGATAGGTTGGGCTTCTTACCTATCCACAACTCATAAAGCGTGTGTAACATGTGTGGATGGAAATATACCCTATTCACCGTATGATAAGCGGTACTCACCGACTCTGCCCAAAAACATCAAGGCACGTTTTCCCCAAGAAGCATGGATCTAGCCGTCTCTTGTATCATCTAGTTCTTCCGCTCAATTATCCCATTTTGTTGAGGAGTATGAATAGTATAAAAATCGTGTTTGATACCCATTATATCAAAATAGCTATCAACTCTGGCATCTTTAAATTTAGTGTCATCATCACTACGTATCCAATTAATAGTGACACCATGTTGGTGTTGTAGGATACGACACTTAATTGTTAGAAACTCAATCGCATCGGACGTTTCCCTAAGAAACCCCATAATAGAGTATCTCCAAAAATCATCTACCATCATGACAATGCATATTTTACCGCCTAAACTCTCCGAGTGTGTAGGACCCATACGATCCATGTAAATCAACTCCAAAACATGTGTGGTGATAGTAGTATTTAAATTCCTATAGGGACTTCAAATTTGTTATCCTTATTGACAAGGTCCACAAACCAAGGAAGTTGGTTTCCCAAATGACAGTAAGCCACGAACTAGGTCCTTTTTTAGTAATCTCTTAAGATCTCTAAAGTTCACATGACCTAGTTGTTCATGACAAAGGCCTATAAAGGAGACCGTGGAACTGTAGAACACAAAAATAGGAGTTGGGAATGATCCCAAAGTAATTATCTTTAGTCCTCACTCCTTGTAGTAAAAGTTTACCGTATTGATCATATACATTACACAGGGACAAATCAAACGTTATCACAAAATTTGAGTCACATGTGGCTTAATTAAGTTCATTTTTAACCCTTTTATATACAACACATTGTCTAGTTTAGGAAAACTGGGTATCTCAACACATCCACATCCTAAAATACAAGATCTACTCCCATCTCCAAAGGTGACTTTGACTTCCTTACGATCCTTAAGGTTAGTAAAAAATGATATGTCACCGATCATGTGCCTAGAGCACCCACTATCAAAATACCATTGGGAAGTATTTTGAAACTTGAGAGCAACATGCATAATAAGGGCTTTGTCTTCTTGCTTAGGTACCCAAATGAAGGTAACCTTTTTTTTGCCCTTATCATTGTTGGCACTAGTCGTATCATTTGAAGCGTTCCCAAATGACATAGACATCCATTAAAATTCTTCCATTAAAATTTATGAATTTGCAACTAGGATCTCAACTTTCTCTCTAATACTAGAAAAGTCGCTATAATGGTGAGCAGGAGTTTGTGTACGTTTAGTTATACCTAACTTGTACCAAAATTCCCTAAGGTGACCTCTCTTCTTATAATAGGAGCAAACATAGACTTGTTTTGGTCTTCCTTGGTTCGATTTCTTAGGTTAAACTCTTTTTTGTAGTTTAGGTTGAGGCCCATAAGGATCTACCACAAATTTAGTAACCAGTTTTGGTACGTTATGGGATGTGGATGCACCATCATAATCTATTCCTACCCTCTCCCTAAAACCTAAAGCAGGACCAAGGAATATCTTTTCAACCTTCTTAGATGTATCCTCTATTGTAACCTTGACCTCCTAGGCATGTTCGAGATCTTTCTTGAATTGGGATACAAGGGCTTCAAGTTTCTCATGAGTCACCATGAATGCTTGAAGATCTCTCGTAAGGCTGGACACTTTATTGGTCAAGTCACCATTTTCCCTCTATACTAAAATGAGTCTCTCTACCAAAGAAACTCTCATCGAGGACTCTCTCTCTATTGCCTCTTAAACTCCTAATCTAAAGATAAAAATCTAAGCGCTTAACTTATGTAATTTTTCTTTATTCTAAAGGACCCAACATAAAGTTTGGTGTAAGCATGTTAAAGGTCACTCTCGCTCTCACTCAAAGCGTCATCTCCCTCACTCTCTTCGAAATGACTAGACTCGCTTTTGAGGTCATCATATTTAGAAATTTCCTCATCGGCGTGAGGTTCACTTGATGTACTAACATGAGTATCCATGTACGCGATGAAGTTATGTCCATACAATGATTCATCCCGGAAATCCACTAACTCGACATCGCTATCACTAAGCATAGCATTGAAGGCAGCTTTGCCTTTGCCTTGTCTTTTTACTCTTGCAAGACACTCATGAGCTTTGTGACCCTTATCCTCGCACTTATAACATCTCTTTTCATCTTTGTTAGGGTAATCTTTTCTTATTTTTTTTTAAAAAATTTTGTGCCCGATTTATATTTTTTGTCTTTCTCAAAACTCTTATTTTCTTTGGAAGTATTTTCTTTTCTAAGTTTGACATTTTTTTTGAATTTTTTTTGCAAAAAAGACAAAATCATCCAAATTAAAATTATACTCGGAGTAAGATAACACTTCCTCTTTCTTTTTAAATTGAACTTTTAATGTAATTCCCTTTTCCTTAGGTTTAACATTTTGGGAAAACATGTCGATCTCATACGTTTGAAGGTCTCCGACGAGTTCTTCTAACCTGAGCGTATCTAATATCCCCAATAAATTAAGCATAGTAACCTTAGGAATAAAAAGGACCGTAAGTGATCTTAAAATCTTCTTAACTACACGTGCCTCAAGAATTTTCTCACCAAAATTAAAGCTAGAGTTAATGAGATTATACAATCGTGCATAAAATTCATCAAATGACTCAGACTCTAGCATGATAATAGTCTCAAATTGTGTGGTGAAATTTTGTATCTTATAAGCTTTCACACCATTGGTCCCCTCATGAGTGAGTTGGAGGGTATACCAAGGTTTTTTAAATGTGGTGCACATCATGATGTGGTAGAACTCGTCAGGGGTGACAGCTCCAGAAATGGCACTTAAGTTCCGTTAGTTAAAATTACTCCATTTAAATTCCTCTTTTGTCCAAGCAGAGACAAGTTTTGAACCTATGACATCGACATTGGTCACTGTGGGTGGTGTTCACCCTCTTTCACACACATAAGCAAGACTCTTTCATCAATAGAATTTAAGGCAGGCCTCATCCTAACTTTCCAGTATGCATAATTTGACCCATAAAAAACAGGCATCCTATTATAAAATTATGCATAGAATTCAAATTTTTAAAGATCACCAATTTAAAAAAAAATGATATCAATTTTTTTGTAAAAAGATCACACAATATTTTAGTTCAGCCTGCCTGGATACCAATTTGACAATGAGGGGATTCTATGGAATGATTTGTATTTTAGTGCCAACCATTAAGGGTGAAAAGTAGCGCGTGTCAAAATGCTAATCGTTATTTTCTGCTCATTACCTTAATACAAAAACCTAAATTACGACTGCACTTGCGATACAAGTATAGCGGTAAGTCGGGTATCTAAAATCCACAGAGACGAGTTGCTAGAATTTATAGGATTTAATACTCCTAAAATAAAAGTGTAAAAGGTGATAAGTTGGAAATAAAGAAAAGGAAAAAAATAAGAAGTTAAGTCTAAACTAGAATTAATAAAACGAGAGTCGGGATCGTGTCCCCACCCTAGGCTAAACAACTAATAATTAGAATTTCGGTTCGAAAACATTTAATCTAGAATTTTCAATTAAGTATAAACATCACACAATAAGGAATTTAACCCAAAGTTGCGATATTAAATGTTTAACAGAAAATGGTCACACGCATCTTAAATTCGAATTACCGCTATAAACACTAACGTTGCGTGACAAAGAAAGTTAAACACATAATAATCTGACTTTAATACGCGAGGTTTCAATTAAATTTAATTTTACACAAAACCTAATTTTCGAAGCTCAACGCCAATCAATGGCGGAAACGCAATCCCAACTCGTTATCTACTGAAAATACATGGATTAAACTACTTTAAACAACAACTAAACTAATTAAAGCAATAAATAACAACAATAAACTAATTTTAAAGCAAGGAAACTAGTTATCAAAGCAAGAAATCAAGAAATACAACTATATAAATGGAGAGGATGATGAATAGTGCACTTACAATCCACAAATGAGGCAAACCCAAATGAGAGAGAAAATGAGCTCTCAAAACCCTAACCCTAACCGAAAAATGAAAGATATCTCCAAAGAAAAGCCTACAACATTCTATTTATACCCCAAAACAAACCCCCAATAAAACTAAGCCAAAAAACCCAAAATAAGTCAATTTTCGTCCAAATCTGATTGGACCGTTCGACCTCTGTTTTGGGACCGGTCGGCCGCATTTTTGGAATTTGCCCCACTTTTCCTCTCCGAACCAATTTTGACGCGTTGCACGAAAATGGCCATAACTCCCTCATACAGAATCGAAATGAGGCAAGATCGGAACCTACGCAAAGCTAATTCAATTATCTACATGATTCTGTTTTGAAACCCTCCAAAATATGTTGTATGAAATTACCAAAATTCCCTTGAAGTAGCAGAAAACATCGAAACCTTCCAAAAATGGGCATAACTTCCACATACGGAGTCAGAATGACGCACGGTCAGTGGCCACATAAAGATAATTTAATGATCTACATGTTGGTAACTTCATTCCAAAATAGTGAGTTTTAAAAGACCTAATTGCCCTTTAAGTAGCATTCAATGACGGAACTTCTCTGAAATGCAACCGAACCTCACTTTTAGCATTCCAATACCTACAAAAGCACATATAACCCCTGCAAAGCATGTATATATCTAAATCCAAGGTTGTCTGGTTAATGAGCATAATTATAGGCATTTAGGACCGTAAAAGTGCTAGAATGCATAAAGATAACGGGCGAAAATATGCAATATTCGATACGAATCACACCCCCTAACTTAAACATTGCTAGTCCCTAGTGATGAAATAAACAAAACTAGTCCACAGAAGGAAATAAAAAACGCATATATGCATCGAAATATAATTGCCACTTTCGTAGGGAACACGATTGCATTTAGCATATGCAATAAGCCGTTAAACCCCTAGGTTACCCTAGTGGACGAGTGTCGTCTCGTGAGGGTTTTCAGGGATGGTACCCACAAACATCATATGGTTTCCTCAAAATATGCCCAAACAAACATGCGACAAGCCCAATAAAAGCGAAAAAGATTTCATATGCATTATTAGCAAAGTGAATGAATTCACACAAAAGTCTGAATCATTAACATTATATAATGCACCTCATAGAATTGAAACCTTAAATGTGGGAGGGGAGCGAGCACATGCAAAGTATGATTTGGAAAAAACTTAAATAAACCGGATAAACATTAAAAAAAGCATATATTCAATCCTCACGGGCATTACACTCATCAAGCGAATTCACTCAAAACAGGGAGGTAACACACGGAACATGCAGGCATAAAGAGTAAATGTAAATGGAAACTAGGCCGCACACATGTCACAAATGAAGAACGCTATATATAAATTGAAAAAAGTAATCTCAATGAAAGGATACTGCACACTAAAAGAGGCGAAATGCATTTTCACAGATTATCACAACTATTATGACTTTTGAATTACATCAACCCAAGATCACATAGGACTTGTATAGGTTTGTAATTTAAGCTAGGCTAGGGTACGAAATGAAAGGAATGTATATACGGGTTCAGAGTGTTCGGAACGAAAAACTTGGAATAATGGGAAATAGTGCGGGAAATAACAAAATTTGGAAAACAAGTTCCAAACGAGCATTAGATATAACAATTGGAGAGTAATCAAAGCTTATTGAACACTATACACAACATTTACAACTTTCTCTTTCTTTTTCTTTTTCTTTTCTTCTTTTTCTCATTTTTCTCTTTTGTTTCCTTTTGCTTTTTACTTTCTCTTTTTCTTCACTTTTTTCACTTCTTTCTTTTCTTTACTTATCAAACTCCCATATGCCTAAATTGCAACCGATATCATAACAACAGCATTCAATGCCAAGTAACATTCCAAACAAAGGTATGGAAAGTGTATGTATGGCTTATAACTCCAATTTGGAGTTGGTTATGGGATTTTGGGTTATGAAACGAAAGGCTATATTTAGGCTCAAAGGGGTAAACGAGGGTAAACACATAAGGGCGAGGTCAAGGCTAATATGGATGATATAACAAAGAGGTCCTATGATCATTTCACAAAGTTTACGCAATTGTCGAGTCGAAATAATATATGAAAATCATGCTCGAGTAACACAATTCAAGTATAAACTCAATTAATGAATGATCAAATGAAAGAATAGAGAGATTACCAACGAATTCAACGTTTTTAATGAGAAAAGAATAGTGTATACACTCACAAACGACGAAAGGTACAAAGCTTACTCGGTGTAAGTATATACAATGCAACAAAAGATTATCGAGTTATAAAAATCTTAAACCAAATGAATATAACCATAAAAGTGCATGTTCTCATGGGATTAAAGTTTAATATCAATAATTGAGACTAAAGTCTAATAACTTCTAAAATAGAGAACATGCATCATTGAGTTGTCAATTAGATCGGGCAATTATTGAAATTTATCATTGGAAATAAGGGCAAAAGTCCCAAAAAAGGGGGAAAAAAAGAAAATATTTTTAAAATATTTTTATTTTTCTAAGAAAAGCGTACTAAATAACTAACATTTGAGAAAAAACATGGACTAACTAAAGAAATGGATAGAATATGCCACACCCCCTAACTTAAAACTTGACATTGTCCTCAATGTTAATTAAGAACTAAGTTAAAGAGAGGAAAAGAGCAATATTACCCAAAATTGGAGCGATCCCCATAAGAACAAGTCCAAAGAATCTACAAAACAAGTTAGTACAGAGCATAGCAAACACAAATAACAAAAAGTTAACTAATTACACTAGACTAAATTAAAAAGAAAAGAAAAAATAAAGAAAGAAATAATAAAAAACTAACTATATACAACCTACTATTTAGGCTTCACACTAACTGTACACTAGAAGTCTAAATAACTGAGGGTCTACCATAAGAACAATTTGACTTTGGAGGATAACTGGTGTACCCTCACATACAAGCATGCCTTCCGAAAAATATGGATTCCGTTTGAACAACGGAAGGCATGTGTAAGGCGGAAGAAAGGAACCATCGCCAATTAAAAGTTTTGGAGGGACGATGAGGGGTTGGGATTGAACGGGTAACAAAAACATGTGGGGACCGAGAAAAGATGAATATCCTCCCAAGGATTTAGCAAGTGTAATGGGAGGCGGCGCACACAAAGGCAAAGATGCGATCGTGGAGGGCGACTCGAGCAAGTACTCTTCATCAGCGAAAAGGTTTAAAACATTAAAGTTTGAAACCGAATCATCGGGTACTTGAGACGGTGTGGTAATACAGAATGAAAATGGGGATGAAAGAAATTCAAACTCATGAGATGAATAATCATTGTATGAAGATTGAGTTTCGAAGGAAATAATATCATTTTCAATGAAATGTTCTTCTTTGGGGGCCAAATAAGAAATCATTTCATTGCAAATAGATATTACATCATTTTCATCCTCACTAATCCAACTCATATTCCCATGAACGATTTTCTTCCCGATAACGATTTTCAATTTTTTCATTCTCATACATACGCAAACCCTCACCGAATGTCATAGGTCGAGGTGCGGATGCATGAAAATGGGAACTTTGAAAGTTATTATCGGATTTAAACGAAAACTCATTATTATAGGAATTTTGAAAACAGTTCGAATTTGTTTCAAAATTCCTATTATAAGGAGGTAAAGGCCCAAAATCATTATCATCATCATCGAAATTCCAATAACCTAAATTTTGACTTTCGTTATACTCGCCCAAAGTAATATGTGAATTTGCAAATTTTTGGGATTCTAAGTATTGACCGAATGTCATAGGCTTGCAAAAATTTTGAGAATTATAACAAGGATTACCGAAAGAATTGGAATAATACATGCTTACCCCAAAAATGGCTCGAAGTGGAGAATTCCACAAAGTAGGTGCACGCGGGAACAATTCAAGCGTTTCTAAGTGCTCAAATGTGGAAGTCCTGCAAAATATTAGCAAATAATACAAATAGAAAGAAAATACTATGAAATACTAAATCAAATAAAGTCTAAAACAAACTAGTCCCCGGAAACGGCGCCATTTTGATTAAGGGTGAAAAGTAGCGCGTGTCAAAATACTAATCGTTGTTTTCTGTTCACCGCCTTAATAAAAAAACCTAAATTACGACTGCACTTGTGATACAAGTATAGCGGTAAGTCAGGTATCAAAAATCCACAGAGACGAGTTGCTAGAATTTATAGGATTTAATACTCCTAAAATAAAAGTGTAAAAGGTGATAGGTTGGAAATAAAGAAAAGGGAAAAAATAAGAAGTTAAGTCTAAACTAGAATTAATAAAACGAGAGTCGAGATCGTGTCCCCACCATG
Source organism: Sambucus nigra (assembly GCA_949130495.1). Classification (NCBI taxonomy): domain Eukaryota; kingdom Viridiplantae; phylum Streptophyta; class Magnoliopsida; order Dipsacales; family Adoxaceae; genus Sambucus; species Sambucus nigra. The sequence goes on from OX422221.1 coordinate 351,908,738, forward strand.
GGCTAAACAACTAATAATTAGAATTTCGGTTCGAAAACATTTAATCGAGCATTTTCAATTAAGTATAAACATCACAAAATAAGGAATTTAACCCAAAGTTGCGAGATTAAACATTTAACAGAAAATGGTCACACTCATCTTAAATTCGGATTACCGCTATAAACACTAACGTTGCGTGACAAAGAAAGTTAAATGCATAATAATCCGACTTTAATACGCGAGGTTCCAATTAAATGCAATTTTACACAAAACCTAATTTTTGGAGCTCAACACCCATTAATGGCGGAAACGTAATCCCAACCCATTATCTACTAACAATACATGGATTAAACTACTTTAAACAACAACTAAACTAATTAAAGCAATAAATAACAACAATAAACTAATTTGAAAGCAAGGAAACTAGTTATGAAAGCAAGAAATCAAGAAATACAATTGTATAAATGGAGAGGATGATGAATAGTGCACTTACAATCCACAAATGAGGCAAACCCAAATGAAAGAGAAAATGAACTCTCAAAACCCTAACCCTAACCTAAAAATGAAAGATATCTCCAAAGAAAAGCCTACAACATTCTATTTATACCCCAAAACAAACCCCCAATAAAACCAAGACAAAAAACCCAAAATAAGTCAATTTTCGTCCATATCTGATGGGACCGATCTACCTCTATTTTGGGACCGGTCGACCACACTTTTGGAATTTGCCTTGGGCTGAAGACAACCCAATTTTCCTCTCCGAACCAATTTTAATGCGTTGCACGAAAATGGCCATAACTCTCTCATACGAAATCGAAATGAGGCGTGGTCGGAACCGACGCAAAGCTAATTCAATTATTTACATGATTAGGTTTTGAAACCCTCCAAATTATGTAGTATGAAATTACCAAAATTCCCTTGAAGTAGAAGAAAATACCAAAACCTTCTAAAAATGGGCATAACTTCCACATACGGAGTCAGAATGACGCACGGTCAGTGGCCACAAAAAGATAATTTGATGATCTACATGTTGGTAACTTCATTCCATAAAAAAATAGTGAGTTTGAAAAGACCAAATTTCCTTTGAAGTAGCATTCAACGACGGAACTTCTCCGAAATGCAACCGAACCTCACTTTTAGCGTTCCAATACCTACAAAAGTATAAATAACCCCTTCAAAGCATGTATATATCCAAATCCAAGGTTGTCTGGTTAATGAGCATAATTATAGGCATTTAGGACCGTAAAAGTGCTAGAACGCATAAAGATAACGGGCGAAAATATGCAATATTCGATACGAATCACACAACTTCAACTTTTAGCAAATTATATTGTAAATCAATTTAGTGTGGATGCAGTTATGTAGCCCAAATTAAATACACCAAATCAAGCAAGCAAACATGCAAAGAAGTAGGTAAAATCCCTTTCGGGAAAATCCCTTATTTCAACAATGTATAAGATTTGATAGACACAATACGAATTACAAACTACATAGCTCACTAAGTATGATGCTCAGTTTTTCAAGCCTTCTACAACAATTGCACAGTATAGCACCGCCCACGGGAATCAGTGTTCCCTCGGTATCAGTGGTCCCTCAGTATCAAGCCTTGTACAACAACTGCACAGTATATTAGATGGTGTATCATTTTGTTTGATCAGGCTTCCAGTGGCAATTCGAACGACATTCCAGTGCTTGAGGTAAAGTCATCTCGTTCGATTATGGGAACCCTTATTTTAACAACTTTCGACAATCCTTCGAACGACATCCTAGAACTGACCAAAAGGTATCGTTATAGATTTCGTTCAAACGTTTAAAATCTCTTTATAACGATATAGTGTGTAACTTATTTGAACGACAAGAAAAACTCGTTCTAACGAGTCGTCAAAATTATCAAAATTTTCTTTAAAAAATATTTAAAAACATTTTGAAATGCAAACTCTTAAAATGATGGAAAACCCATGAAAAATTAAAGGTCTTTACCAAGTTACCATAACTCTTCTTAATGTTATTGAGACGAACGATTCTTCAATCTTCCAAAATTTTTTAACTTTTTCTTCGAATACGTAGAAGCAGTCTTGATTGTGCAGTGTATGTGTAATGAGATAAGCCAAATAAAAAATAAAATGAGCAATTATAAAACTTGCTCTAACATAAATAATAATTCTATAGTTATTACATTAACTGTTATATAAATATATAAACTGCGACTAGTCCTACATATGTTGAGGAGTCTCGCAACGCATAACGTGCCTCACAGATATATAATAAATTTAAATATTTCATTGATAAATAAGGCTCGTGAGCATATCTAGGACCTCATGAATGTGAAATAAAATGCAATTCATAACAAAAATAAATTCCCATCATAAATACAAACCCAACCTCACCATATCCACCCCAAACACCACCAATAATAAAATCATCATAATCGTGTCTGGCCCCCAATTCCCATTGGGGTCACCAAGAGGAATGATACGGAACCAACCTTATACACCCAACATATTCATAATAATAATATAAGAAAAGTGGCCCCATGCGTAGGTTCATCAACATAAGGGTAATATTTATCCACTCTCGATAAACTTTCACAATTTAAATTTCACACATCGTTAATGTATTCCAGCATCTTTTATACTGTATCTTTAAGTTCACCAATTTCCTTAAATTAATACTAAATGTTATACTATTTTTAAAAGGGAAGTGGTGAGACATATTCTTCACAAACATCAAACATAAGAATTTCATTCCACTCATGTCATAAAAAATACATTTTTGGCATATTTTTCAATTGTCATAAATTAGAATTATATTTATTTAGAATATTACAAGTATTATGCGTCCGAATAATTATTTGTTATTACGGGCCTCTTATAATCATATTTTGGGAAAACTTGAATACAAAATTCGTCCAGAATATGATTTCCTGCAAAAATTTGCGAAATGTCTCAATTATACCTTCTACATAGATTTAAAATTCACTTTTCTATAACATTACTACACGTCGACAAATATACTTACTTCGATTTTTCTCATTTTGTAGGTCCTAAATGATTCTTTTGGGATTTGGGTAAAACATAAAACTTTTAGAAAATTATATTTTACATAAGATTGTAAGGTTTCATAATTTTCGGAATATAATTACTATTTTTTTTTAAAATTGAGCCTAACTTAGATTTTCAACATAATTCATAAACCAAAAAATGAAGAAGATAATATTTATTTGAACTCAAATTCCTAAAAGTATGAAAAATAAAATTTAACATAGTAAAACATGAATCTAATTTACTATCATTACTTTCAACATATATCATTCATTTGATGTTAGATTTAACATTTAAATTATACTAATAATATACAATTCATAATCTAATTCAATTATACCAAATTAGACTGAATTAATCAAGTATACAATTTCATGATTTAGATTCCCTAATTTATCCACCAGTATATGAGAATTTATAAAGGTGAGGTCAAAACAAGAAAAACCTTAATTATCTCAACATAAATTTTGGAATTTATTAAAAAAACTCTTTAGGTAGAAAATACTATTCATCTCATGAGAGGAGAGAGTGAAATTATCTTGTCTCAATCGAAGAAAACCTCTACAATAATAAGAAAGAATTGTAGAAGAAGTCCCTCCAAAATTGCTCCTCAATTGATGAAAATAATCTCCCAAATATGTAGAAGAAATTACTCTTGAAATTTAGTTGAATTTGCCTCCAAAGATTCTTTAAATATGATCCAAAGCTATCCCAAATTTTTTTCCAAAAAAAATAATTTTTTAGCTAGAATAAAAGAGTAAGGTTTTTGAGATTTAATGGTGAAATTTAGATGGGTTGAGTTGTGAATAGGAAATGAGGAAGAAATGAGAAAATGAGAGAATGAAGAAGAAGAAATGGCATTTAATACCCTTTATTTATTCTTTTTTTAGAATCCTATGTAAATAGTTCCACCGACAAACTAGTGTTTTACTATTTGGAATTTTATTTTATTTTATTTTTAAAAAAGAATCCAATGTTATTTGAAATAGTACTATTCGGAATAGTACTATTCGAAATAGTACTATCTGAAATTAGTTTTTTTAAAAAAAGACTCAATTTCCATTTAAATAATTAATCAATAAAAAAATCCCAAATTTTATTTATTTATTTAACTATTAGTAAATGCCCATAAATTAACCTTCGGGTAATTCTAGTGCCTCTATCGAATCAATCCAAAAGAGGTCCCGATTCTAAATGATTGAAGAACAAACACACATAAGAGAAGGAGAGATCATAATGTCATCGGACCATCATGGTTACATGACAGATCAAGCCTCACATGTCTCCCTCTTGCGATACGATTGACCAACTAAATATAGGATCAAGATATAAATCTATATTCAACTTTCATCATCAGCTAGGGTCATGACACCTGGTCTAGTAGACAATCCAATCAAATCCCCTTCGATATATTCTTCAAGAACACACACACACCTCTAATATGTCCATAAATAGCACACAAAGTATATAATTTACAAATACCAGTAAAACAAATACAATAGCCATCATAACTATACATAGCAAGCTCTGCATCCCTGAGATTACCTCAACCCAATTAGTATTATACACAAAACCATATAAAATCAATATACTTATATCCAAATTCAAAATCTCTATGGGATCTCTCATTAGAACCAATGGTTTCTTCTTCGAACGAGCTCTCATTCGTTCGAATGTGAGATCGATCATCCCTACCTTGCGAGCCCAAAATGATGTCGTAATATAAGTCTCATTCTAAAACTCAATTTTCTTGATTTGATGTATATTAGATGGTAAACAAAGGTTCTCCTAACCTATGATAAATCACAAAACATCTTGGTATTATTTTAAATGGATCTTAAACATGTATACGATAAGATATATCAACTAATAATGTTAAATCTCACATAATAGGAATATCAATCAACTACAACATGTTTTTCATACGGATTAAACAAATTATAAATTTAATCATTAAATGAGCAAGTGTAAATCAAAGTCCTCAACATAAGAATGTGAATCGACATTATATATCATTCTCGTAGTGAATCTAAACAAGTCTAAGCATTAAACAACGAATACGCATAGTTTTTGCATCTTTTATCATGAGATTCAATCCTAGCATGTGATTAAACTAACCTAGATCATTATTAGCAATTGAAAATGAAAAGTTACAATTAATATGTAAGAAGAAAATTATTTTTGTCGGAAATTAGTAACTTGAATCTCTTATTAAGTCTCTTATTCATTCTCTTGCTATCCAATTATCTCCTCTGCTACTAGGGTTTAGTCTTTTGTTATGATATGTTAAATAAGATGGTTAAGTATCTATTTATCCTCTAATTCCCACAGTTCTCCTATGGGAATAATTTAAGTCCTCCAAATAAGCCCAAAATAGTACACTTATGCTCCTAAAACATAATCGGAAGGGTTATCCAACCCTCGGTTCCCATTCGGCTCACTAAAAACACCATTATAAGACTATGTATCTCCTAAAACCTGGTTTAATGACACACTCTCGCAAAACTAAATAATTAACATGTTATTATTAATTTATGATGTGTTCACATATAATCAAATTTCCCAATTAAAATTTAATTATGACATCTAATTAAATGTCATAATAAATCACACGAATTTAATGCGCACGAGCAATAATAACCTGTATATATATATATATATATACATATATATATATATATATATATATGTCGAGGTGTGTGGGTAGTATTTTATTCTTTTCCCTAATAATAGAAATCCTTCCTTGAAATTCGATGCATACCTGCCTAGAAAAGTTCTGTAACACCCCGTATTTTTGTGCATTTAATATTTAATTAATTCGGGAATTTTAAATTACTTGTGTGTTGTAATTTTAATTGAATTAATTATGGCAACATATATATTTAAATATTAATCGGGGAGTGAATGGTTAATGTGTAGAAAAATTTAATTACTAAGTGAATAGTAATAATTTAATCACGTCATTTTGGGTATTAATGATGGGGTATGTACTTATCACAGCCGGGAGTCGGTATAGACTAAATTGGGTGTGAGATAAGGATTTTTATAAATTAATTCAGATGCCAATTCTGAGTGCGCGGTTGTATCCGGATGGGTCGAGATAGTCAGAAAAGAGTACCCGGGGTAGTAATTGGGTCTCGGGGCATTTTTGGGCATAGCCGGACCCACACGGGGTGATTTGGGCTATTTTAATTAAGCCCATTAGGCTAAAAACGGGATTAAGGGTTTTTAACCTAATTGGGAGATTAAGGAATGGCAACCAACATAACTCTAAACCTAGGGTTTGAGAGGGGATTTGGGGGAAAGCAAATCAAGAGCAAATTGGAGGTTATTGGAGCCAAGTTAAGGGACATCAACAACGGATCAGACCCTACGAGTAATTCCAGGCAAGTGGTTAACTGTTTTTACACATAAATTGTGATATCCAATTCATATTTTAGTGATGTGTAACTAAAATTCGTTTTGGGGATAAATGGGTATGAAAATGGGATTTTGTTAACGGAATAAATTTAACGGGATTTAAGGTGAGAATCAGTTGTGTTTTATAATTCTGAGTATGAATATCAAATTAGAATGTGAAATCCAGTAGAAATTATGAACGAAATTGAGATGACTTGATGGAATTTGGATTTTACATGTATAAACCCGAAAATTTACCCAACTCAGAAAAAGTAGAAAATCCTGAGATTTAATTTCAGTTTGATGTTCCATAGGGTGCTTTGGTCCTATTCCTATGTAGATATAGAGTTGATTGGGCTTGGGTTAGTCCAGGGGAAAGAATGAAAGTTGGAGGTTTTCGTTAATGGTGGAACTGTCTCTCGAAGGAGATGAAGTCAGGGACGATCGATCGATCGACCCCAGGGGGTTCGATCGATCGATGATTCAAAAATTCTGGGCAGTTCGCCTAGTTTGTATATAAGGAGGAAATTAATTAGAAATTAATTCCCATACATAAATTTGTGATAGATATTTATGAAACACATATTCCTAGTAATTATGGGGAAAAGTAATTAGGTCTAGGGGAAATTTATGTGGAGCACTTTATGGATGAATTTGATGAATGTTATTCTAAAATAGGGAAATACGGATTTAGTGAGTGAGTCCGGGTATATTGGCTAAGCGACGCCAATGTAGTGAATTAAGTTTGGAGATAAACTAATTAATTTAGAGTCGGGATATAGACTCGGGAAATATTTAATTTCGGGCCAAGTTATCGAGTTCGGGGTATGTTGGTAATTATAGGTAAATATAATTGGAAAATTATAGAGATGAATGTGTGACACATTATGGGCGAATATGTGGGTATGGTATTATGAGATATAAAATGGACCAAGTGAGCGAGTCCGAGTATGTTGGTTAAGTGACATCAAGTGTTGAATTAATTATTGAGAGAAAGTAATTAGTTTGGAGTCGGAACATAGACTCAGGAAATATTAAGTTACGAGCCAAGTAAGTGAGTCCGGGGATAATGGTTGGGTGACACCAAGTTATTAAATTAATAGGTGTGATAATTAATTTAATTAGAGTCGTTTTGTAGACTCGGGTATGATTAAATTAATAGGTGTGATAATTAATTTAATTAAGAGTCGGGTGATAGACTTGGGAATGTATTAAATTAATAAGGGCGTTAAATTAATTTAATTAGAGTCAGATTGTAGACTCGTGAAGGGTATTTATTAATTAATGTGATAATTAATTATATTATAGTCGGACCACAGACTCAGTTTAGTATGAATTAATGTGTAAATTAATTATATTAGAGTCGGACCACAGACTCGGATTTGGGTTAATTAATTAATGTGATAATTAATTATATTATAGTCGGACCACAGACTTAGTTTTGTATGAATTAATGTGTAAATTAATTATATTAGAGTCGGACCACAGATTCGGATTTGGGTAAATTAATTAATGTGATAATTAATTATATTAGAGTCGGACCATAGACTCGGGGAAAGTATTATATAAATTGAAGTGTGAGTTAAAAATATTAGAGTCGGACCATAGACTCGGGAAGACGAGAAATTATTAAGTGAGAAAATTAATTACGTTAAGTCGGGCCACAGACTCAGGAAATTTCAGGTAGTGTACGGGATATTAGTGCACGGTAAAGCCGGGGTTTATATATATATATATATATATATATATATATATATATATATACGTGTATATATTGTGTGTGATATTAAATATCATTGATTAGATATTTATTCAATTATTATACTCTAATGCTATCAAGAGAGGTTGCGCATTGTGGGTGAATCCCCTAGCTTGAGGAGTAGGGCGAGTATATCCCCAGGTCATAGCGTCCGGTATATATGGGTGAGGGATTTATCTCACTTTCAGGGAAGGAATATGACCGCCTCCACTACGTTTATATTTTGGGCCAAGATGATGAGCGATTCCAATTTGGGAAAACTAAGTTTCGTGAGCACACCTAGTGAGATAGCATTTTAGAGGGAATCATCCGGCGAGGGTATACTCGATGGGATGGATATATGTATGTTATATGTGTGGATGTTGTAGTAAAGGTACGTATATAATGGTAGTAAATATTATATGCGGGTAATAATACAATGTGTGATGTATTTACTTTATATAACTTGTGACACGGTTATATAATACTATTTAAGAGGAATTAATTAAGTTAATGGTGAGATAACTTATAATTCAAGACTCTTTATACTCGGGTTAGAGTAGTATGGAAAAGGAAGGTTATACCAGGACTAGTTGGACGGGGTAGTACAACTAGGTGGGGTTAAGGTAACCGGTAGGTGTGCACAATAGTGGAGGGGTGAGAATGTCCACAAGGGAGTGCGACACTAACTTAAATATGAAGCACATTCATGCATTTTAAATTACTGCAATTAATTCACTTGCTAAATATTTTCAAAATGTTTTGGGTTCTAACCCTTGCTATAAACTATTTTCAAAACCTTTTAGGTGTCTAGCCACAGGGACACTAGGATTGATATTCCATTCCAGGGACATGGAGTTGTGGCATATGTGGATTATAGCCATACGCATCATTCATTCATTCCTAGAGTAGGAATCTTGTATCAGTTTCAGTTTTATTTAGGGCATGTCGCCCAGACTTTCAGTTCAGGTTTCAGACTTATTTTATTCTGGTGTTGCATATTTGTATTGGATTATTACTTTGGTGGCCGGTGGTTTATTCGACAAGTTGTGTTATTAATTTCATTTGAGTTTTATTCAGTTGTGTGAATGGTTTATATTTAATTTCGCATGTACGGTTTTGTTAATTAAAAAGTTAAAATTGGCACCAACTTTTGGAATACTAGGTGGTTAGTAAGTTTTAAAAAGTTTTCGACAGTGATGCTAAGGATGATCCAACTGGGATTCCTGTTTTAATTTGGTATAGGACTGATCACCCGGTATTTTATTATGCGGGGTGTCACAGATGGTATCAGAGCATCAGGTTCTAGTGTCGTTAGGATCTGTGCGGCTTTTCACGTTTTAGCTTAGCAATCTTTGATATAGAGCCCTATCATAGGATTGTTGTATTCTCATACGTATACACTTTGATGTTCAACTCCCTCTGCAGAACAAATACTAAAGGATATTGTGATCAATGAAAAATTGTTTTCTCTACCCCAATAGGTAATTCCTCCACACTCAAAGGGAAAATACCATTTTATCCAACTTTAATTCACGGGTGGGTTAATTCCCGTAGTGAGTATTAAGCTCCCGATAAGTGTAAGCTATAGGCCTCTCACCTTGCATCAATGCACCCCCAATTCCATGTAGTAAGGAATCATTATACACCATGTTCTCAACCCCACTATGAGGTAAAACAAGAACCAAAGATTAAGTAAACTTAACCATCAACTCATTAAATCATGTTCGTAAACTCATCCTGAACAAACAGTAATCCCTACTTTACCAGATTAGTCAAAGGTCTCGCAATCCTCGAGAAACCATAAATGAATCAACAATAGTTCCTTCCAATCCCAAAGAACTACAAACCTTCATTATTGTCGTGGTCTATCCCTACGCTAACACTATAGACACATTACTAGGGCCCACTAATATACATGTCTCTGTTAAAATATGACCAAAAGACTAGACCTCCCTCCACCAAAATCCACACTTCTCTAACTTAGCATAAAGCTGCTGGTCTCATGGGTTTTGTAAGACTACCGTCAAGTGTTCTTTATTTTTCGTCCGAAAATATTTCAACATTTCATTAATGAACATAATGACAAATTAAACCCATAAATCCATGAACCCCCAGTTAATCAAATCCATTTTTAAGAGAATTGGTTAGGGCGTAGAAAATGACCATAAACTCATAAGTCTCATAACGTATCAAAAAATTTATCTTCGGTGCATCCTCTTGCTGAATCCTCGACTAATAACATCCAATTTAACCAATCAATAACTACAAAGCACCTTTCAAGTGGTCGAACAACTCCTCAACATAGACTAACAAAAACTTATTCCATGTGGTAACCTTGATCCTCTCTATCTAATCCACACAATCTCAATGATCCATCGTTTTTCTTTATGAAGGGGACCATAGCTCATAGTGATGTAATACTCTGAACGAACCCATGTCCATGCAAATTCTAAATCTTCTCTTCGAACTCTTTTATCTCTGACGGAGCCATACGATATGATGCTCGGGCTATCAGAATAGTTCTCGGAGCTAAATCAATAATAAAATATATCTCCCTACTCGGTGGTAACCTAAGGATAGTTTGGGTTTATTCTTAAAACCATTTGTAAAGAATTTTATTATTGATAAATAAAAGATTTTTTTGTTCATTTTGAAATGAGAATCAAGTTTGTGGGAATGCTTTATATTTTTTAAATATATTGTTTCAAATTAATGTTGGTCAATGGAGCTTAGTAGGAATTCTAGTGATGCGACTTCAGATTGATCACAAGGAGTTTGGAATTCCAGTTCGTGCACAATTAAAAAGTTCACAACCTAGATGGAAAGTTTACATCCTATCAGAATGGTTGCGATGCAATCCTAGTAGTTTATATCAAACAATGGGAACCAGTGTGATGGTTAAAGAACTTTTATAATAATTCAACAGAAGACTGTAAGATTTATTTCCACCAGTAAAGATGATCAATGGATCATTTATAATCCGGTGGAGTTGCAAAATAAGTTAAGTATGACAATTAAGAAAATTGATTCGATGTTTGTTAAAATCAATTAACAATAAACTAATTTGACAAAGTAGGTATCAAAAGATTAATGTGGGGAATCATATTATGTACCATAATAAACTTTGCAAATAAGACATCATTATATCCGAGTGATTTTTGAGATAATTAAATTAGAGTGTAATCATAATGATTTATTGAAATTGATTATGATTAAATAAAAAAGGAAATAAATTACGGTAATTATAATTTAGTATTTTCAAATACTCATTTGGAATCCAATTTAATTATTTGTCTTGGGTCCCTAGTAGTCCATATACCCGAGTAGATAGAACCAGACTCTCAAGATATCTAGTCTATCCCAAACCCACATTTTGTTCTTGTATATAAAAGTGTGGGAAAGTGTTTTAATCATTCTTCATAAGCACTAGGGTTTTAGAGGGGTGAGATAAAACACTATTTACATTTTTTTAAATAGTCCTAGAGAGAGATCACAATATTTCACTCATAAGGAGCAGTTTTCATCTCAAAAGGTTCCCACACGCCTACCTAGCTTTGGATAGGATCATACACTAGAAAATCAAACATTTTAAGAAGGTTTATTAAGATTTGGAAGACCCAAAATAAGTAATACATTTATCATCAATAAATATCATTCTCCACATCAGATCACAAATGGATCCGCAAAGGTATTGTGTTTTAAACCCTAGGTTTGTTCTTTAAACCTAGTTTTTTATTTTGTGCCTTTTAATGTTTGATTAATCGAATATTCAAGGCTGAAATTTTTTATTCCTTATATTTTGATCCCCAACAGTTGGTATAAGGGCCTTTGATTTAGATCAATCATCCATTGGAAATGTCCACGTTGTCCAAACATGAAAATCCTAGTTTTGCATGTTGTGGAATAATGTATCTTTGTGTATGCTATCGTACTAACATGATTTTTCAAAGATTCTTTGTATATATCCCTTCCATTATAGTCATGCATTATTTTTCTATATGACTAGATCCTACGATAGTTTATCCATAGTTTTTTTTTTTTGCATTTAGATTCGATATGGTTGTAACAATTAAGTTTTGTAATTATTTCTATATCATTGTATTTAGAGGAGATTAAGAGGGGATGTAATGTTATTATCAGTTAGAATCATGTATTAGGGTTGGTTTAAGTGTTTACTGAAGTTTTATGGAGGTTCATGAAGGTTTGTAATGGATGTGGCAATTTATTCACGACAAAATGAGAAGAGGAAGGAGACTGTCCCGGACATGATCAATCATCCATTGGAAATGTCCATGTTATCCAAACATGAAAATCATAGTTTTTCATGTTGTGGAATAATGTATCTTTATGTATGATATCGTACTAACAGGGTTTTTCAGAGATTCTTCGTATATATCCCTTCCTTCGTAGGCATGCATTATAATTCTATGTGACTAGATCCTATGGTAGTTTATCCATAGTTTTTTTTTGCAATTAGATTAGATATGGTTGTAACAATTAAGTTTTGTAATTATTTCTATATCATTGTATTTGGAGGAGATTGAGAGGGGATGTAATGTTATTATTAGTTAGAATCATGTATTGGGGTTGGTTTAAGTGTTTGGTGAAGTTTTATGGAGGTTCATGTAGGTTTGTAATGGATGTTGCAATTTATTCATGGCATAATGAGAAGAGGAAGGAGACTATCCCCGACAGGATCGATTGACCTATCCCACTCCCCCCCCCCCCCCCCCCCCGTTAGACTTTGCTCTTTGTCCCTTTGGGGTTGTTCTTCCACATATTGTTTCCAAACCATGGAAGATTGGATTCCAGTGATCAAGACCCTCAAGAAATTTTTTTTGTGATGGAAGTCTATTTCAATTTGGACTATTTGTTAAAAGGAAGTCTTCTATGACAAGTACTCATGTGTATGGAGAGTTGTACTTCAAGAGGAAGTCTAGGCCATGATGGAAACAACATTTCTTTCTTTGAATTATTTGATGCATTTATTTTTTTATTTTCTTTGTATATTTACACAATGTTGCGTAATTCGTGTGCTAATTAGTAATTAGAAACTCCCGTTTTATGGACATCATGGATTATTTAATTTAAGGCCTACATAGATCATTGATTTTCTCTGAATATGTGTTGTTTTATTCTTTTGTAGATTGAGTTAAAATTAGAATAATTAAATTTGAAGGTGTGAGTTAAATTGAGATCTTTGGATTTTTTTTTATTTTTTGAAAAATTGAAATTTAAGTTTTATTTTGAAAAAAACGAAATGTGAGATCAAGATATTTACTTCACACATGTAAATTTGGAAATTACCGTAGATTTAAATTCGGTGTTTTTGAATTGAATATTTTTTTTAAATAATCTAAAATTTATAAAATACTAAGTGGGAGGTGGGTTTCAATATAAACCCCATGGTCTCCATCGGTGTTTTCATGAATCAAAGATGTGATTGATTCCTCGCGTCAATTAGGCTAGGCCCACCACGAAAAGAATTAATCAAGGCATTAGGGATTCATTAGAACTCTTAAGTTATAATTTCAAGAATTATAATGTGAGAGAGTTCGATCCCCCATGAGAAAGTTCATCATGAACGGGTTCTAATTTAAGGAATGAATCGGTGGTACACACTTAGACACAATTTATGATATCCTCTCCTGTGGGGTCACTTCCATTAATTGTGGGAACAAAAGTCATTGACTATTCAATTATGTTGGATAAAATATCCTAAACTATCCAGGTACATAATTGGAAGATGAAGGTCTTCCTAGTTCAAGGGGGTGATTCAAGCTCCCCATAAGAAATCTCGCTCCATAAGGGAACTAGGGCATCGAACAAGTTTTACTTTAAATGGCGGTGATGGAGAAACTTTAAAATTAAAGCAAAGTTAAATTCTCACATGATATTTTCAAATTAATTTATCTTCAAAATTTATGATTCTCAAATTTTGAAATGGGATCATCAGTCAACTCACTTGCTTCAATATTAACGGATAATAAATTAACTGGAATAAAGTACATTGACTAGAAAAGAAACCTAGGTATTATCCTAACTCCTGAGGAATTTAAGTTTGTCCTGCCGTGCTAAGCTAGAGGAAGGGGCACCCGAAAGGGATGTCTAGGCCTACCAGAGGTGTCAAAAGGTTGATCAGATGACTCGATGTTACATGTTATCCTCTATGACCAATGTGTTATAATACCTTCATCATCACATGTCCAATGCTTGCAATATAATTCTGAAATTCAGGGACATATTTGACGTACAAAATCGTGTAGCAAGGTTAGATGTTGTGGCAAAGCTAGTCAACACCAAGAGGCCTGAGGGTACTCTTTTACATGATCATGTTCTAAAGATAATGTCCATCTTAGGATAAGTAGAGATGGTTAAATCTGAAATAAATGGGGAAACCCAATCAATTTCGTGCTCCAATCACTACTAGATTCCTTTAAACAATTTTTCCTACATTACTCTATGAAAAAATTTGATTACTCTCTGGCACAACTTCTTAAAGAACTCCATATTGAGGAGAATATCAATGGAAAAATGGTGTGATTATAGTTGTCCCATTTAGGGAAGAAGAAGAAGAAGAAGAAGAAGAAGAAGAAGAAGAAGAAGAAGAAGAAGAAGAAGAAGAAGAAGAAGAAGAAGAAGAAGAAGGGAAAGTCTCAGGGAAAATCTAAAGTTGTCAAGAAAAACTTTAAGCCAAATGATGGAGGAATAGGAAATTTAGTTTTAAATTTTGTTGAATACAATTACTTAGTATTGGTAGATTTTTTTTATGTTCCTAGTATTAATAGAAATTTGATTTTGATTTCTAAGCTTGTGATGAATCAATACCTGGTTTATTTTCATGAAGGAGTTGTTATCAGAAATGGTAAATCTCTTATCTATTCCGGAACATTAGAAAATAATCTTTATATTATCAGACATGTCTTACCACTGCTACTTAATAATAAATTGAATAACTTAAATGGAAATAACCTAAAGAGAAAGGAACATTCTATATTAAACCAAACATATCTTTGACACTTGTGGTTAGGTCATATCAATCTAAAAAGGATACAAACACTCATTTCAAATGAGTAATTGAGTTCATTGGAAGTGGAGGTACTTCTAGTCTATGAATCCTACTTAAAGGGAAATATAACTAAAAGTTCATTTATTGCCAAAGGGTACAGAGCCAAAGATTTGTTGGAATTGGTTCATACTGATTTGTGTGGGCCTATAACTATCAAGGCAAAAGGTGGTTTTGAGTAGTTTATCACTTTCCTCGATGATTACTCAAGGTTTGGATACGTTTGCCTATATGGATAAAGTGGAGTGTTTCCACGATACTAATACACAATCTGCAATCTGTTCGTGGAGGGGAATACCTTTTGGGAGAGCTCATGCAACACTGTTATTATAACCCAATTGTCGGCACTAGTAACTGTAGGTACCCAGAATTTGGGTCCATGGGCCTGGACGAGTAGCCCAGTTTTGACGGCCCAAAATCCAGGCCCTATATCTTTCATATTGACCCGGTCTCTCCCCACGATCCGATGAAGAGAAGTTATAAGGGAGCACAACCCCATGAAGGGAAAGGATAGGGAAGAGGGCTAGTATGAAGGAACCCATCATCTCCACTAACTAGCATACACATGTATAAATTAAACCCTAGGTCCGGGGCAAAGGACAAGTTGTATTCTCTATACTTATTTTTCAGAATATAGAGAAATAACACTGACTGCACCACCATGGACGTAGGCACATCTTTGCTGAACCACGTACACTTGTTATTGTGTGATTGGCATTTTATTTTATCTTTTCCTGGTTATTACCTCTTTCACATTTATTTGTGTTGCATAATAATTGTCACCACAATTGGCGACGTCTATAGGAAACGAGTCATCTTTCCCTGAGAAGAGCCCACACCAAGAAAAAATCTAAGATGTCTGGTCACAGCAGTAACGCTCCTCAAGCAGGAGATATTCAGGAACCGGCTGCTCCTCGCAGGATTAGGTCTGAAGTCCGACGTTCAGATCAAGGGGCTCGCTTAGAAAGGCCAGCCTCAGAAGAGAGTCAAGGACCAGCAAGGTCCACGCAGATATCCAGGTTGATCGATGCATACGAGGCAAGGCTCCACGAGCAGAGGGAGTCTTCTCGCAGATATGAGGCTGAGAATGCTCGCTTGAAAAGAAGACTGGAAAAACTGGAGAAGGAACTACGCTCTGATACCAGGAGACACCCCTATCGCACTCCTAGCCCTCAGGCGAGCAAATCTCGCAGCCGAGGAAGGAGCCCTAGGCGGCAATATCAAAGGTACGAAGGTGGCGACTCAGACGACGACCTCCGCGAACAACTAAGAAAAGCTCGCCGCTACCAGAGCCCTGCTCGCAGCGACGACAACATACGGAACCTGGTCCGTAGAGAAATGGACCAACATCCAGCTCACCGCGGCACCAGGTCGACCAGAGAGCTCGCCAGGAGAGCCCTCAAGACCCAGATGAAATCACCCTTCACGAGGGAAATTGAAGAAGAAGAGGCTCCCAAAAAGTTTGCCTTTCCAAGGTTCAAGATTTACGACGGGAAAACTGATCCCATTGATCATGTCAGGCAGTACCGGCAGGTTATGACCCTCTGGAATCACCGAGATGCACTGATTTGCCGTATTTTCCCCTCGAGCCTTCATGACGTGGCCCAGAAATGGTTCGAGAAACTCCCTCACTGATCCATCAGAAATTTCAAATCCCTGGTCGAGCTCTTTACGGCCCGGTTCATCACCAGTAGCTCCCATCCCAAAAGGATGGATGCTCTATTAACAATGAAGAAAACACCTCAGGAGACACTCCGAGACTACGCGAAGAGGTACTAGGAGTTATTCAACGAGGTCGAGGACTGCGCGGAAGAGGTGGCAGTGGCTTCATTCAAAATTGGGCTACCTAGCTCTTCCCTCCTTGACCAGTCCTTGACAAAGAAGGAAGCTACGACCATTGGCGACCTGATGGCCCGGATTGAGAAATACGCAAAGGTGGAAGATGTCACCCGCCTTAATGTAGGAGAAAACGGTCGAGCCAAGCTCACTACCAAGGGAAGTGAGAAAATTGAGAACCAGAAAAAAGGAGGAAAGAGTGGGGGCAAGAATGGCTCCAAAAGCGGAGGGAACCCTGACGTTACAAAATCGTTCCAGGCGGTCAACACCGTCTTCAAAGAACCAATTTATAAAATTATCGCGAAGATCAAGGATGAACCGTTCGTCAAATGGCCCCGAAAAATGGGAGGAGACCCCTCGAAAAGAAACAATGCATTAAGATGAACTTTCCACAAAGAGGGAGGGCATAAGACCGAGAATTGCAAGGCTCTTAAGTCCCACCTCGAGGGGTTGGCCCAATCTGGACATTTGAATGACTTTGTGGAAAAGAAGGTAGAGAGAGTGACTGCCCACAAGGAGGCGAAACCCGACAATGTATTGGAAGATGACACCGGACACGAATTCGCAGTAATCCACGGAGTATCCGATGTTAAGAAAATCCAGGGTAACTCAGCTCGAATGGAGGTAAAGAAACTGACAGCGGTGATGCAAGCTTTTCAGATTGATCCAGGAAAATCATAGGCAGGAAAACGTCGACGAGCAGAGGACATCAACTACAACAAGCATATTGTTTTCACGGATGAAGATCTTGTGGGAGTAAGGACCCCACATCACGATGCCTTAGTCATTACACTCAGGATAGCCAACTTTGATATCGATAGGCTGCTCGTCGATCAAGGGAGCTCATCTGAAGTAATGTACATCGACCTGTTCAGGAAATTAAAGTTGAACATCGCCAACCTAAAGGGAACCACTGTCCCTCTGGTCGGCTTCGCTGGGAAGATGACCATGCCTCTGGGCAAAATAGTACTGCCAGTGCGCGCTGGAAATGTTTCCAAAATGATCGAATTCTTGGTGGTCGACATCAATCCACCGTATCAAGCCATCCTCGGCAGGGGATGGCTTCATGCAATGAAGGCAGTCTCCTCGACCTACCACCAGAAACTCAAATATGTCACCGAGCGGGGAGTGATGGAGATACATGGCGACCAGGAGATGGCAAAAAAGTGCTTCATAGCGGACATCCGATCAAAGCCTGAGAAAATAGCCGTTCAAACCAGCGAGAAAGTGGAGGAAGGTGCAATCACTTCCAAATAACAATTAAAATATGGAAGGCCCGGAGTGGAAGAGACCAGGCTCCTCCCCTCCGAGCGTGTTGTAGAGGACCTGGTAGAAGTGATGGCTAAAGAAGGCGACAACAGCAGAGTCTTCCTGATCGGGACCTCACTCACTGACCAAGAGCAAAAGGATTTGTTAACCTTACTCAGAAGAAACATAGATGTTTTCTCTTGGGAACCCTATGAGATGCCAGGAATCGATCCCAATATGGTCTGCCATCGGTTGCACATCAATCCCACATTCAAGCCGATAGCGCAGAAGGCACGACGAACTGCTCCCGAGAAGGCCAGAGCAATAGAAAAAGCAGTCGAAAAACTGCTGGATGCAGGGTCCATACGGGAAGTGCAATTTCCCAAATGGTTATCCAACCCAGTGGTAGTTCCGAAAAGCAACAGGAAGTGGAGAGTTTGCGTAGACTTCACTGACCTCAACAAAGCCTGCCCCAAGGATAGTTTCCCTCTTCCGAAAATAGACCAACTAGTAGACGCCACCGCAGCTCACGAACGAATGAGTTTTCTGGACGCATACTCAGGATATCACCAGATCCCCCTGTATGCCCCAGATCAGGACAAAACGGCGTTTATCACGACGGTTGGTTTATACTGTTACAAGGTCATGCCTTTTGGGCTAAAAAATGTAGGGGCAACCTATCAGCGGCTAGTTACTAAAATGTTCAAGAATCAAATGGGAGACACAATGGAGGTCTACATTGATGACATGCTCGTCAAGAGCAAGAAGAAGGAAAATCACCTCTCGGACCTATCAAGTACCTTTGAAATCCTCAGGAAGTACCGAATGAAACTCAACGCGAGCAAGTGTTCCTTCGGTGTCCAGTCAGGAAATTTTCTTGGGTATTTGGTCAGCAAGCGAGGCATAGAGTCTAATCCGGACCAGATTGATGCAATCAAAAGAGTGCAACCTCCTCGCACAGTCCGAGATGTGCAGAAGCTCACTGGAATGCTCGCTGCTCTAAATCGTTTCATTTCTAAATCCTCCGAGAGATGCAAGCCCTTCTTCCAACTCTTAAAAGGCAGCAAAATAGTAGAATGGACCCCACGTTGCACACAAGCGTTAGACGAGCTCAAGTCCTACCTAAGCTCCCCACCGCTGCTTGTCATACCACAGAAAATGGACTCTTTGTACCCCTACCTCTCTGTATCCAGCCATACTATCAGCTCAGCGCTAATGTGTGAAGTTACAGGGATCCAACATCCAGTCTATTACGCGAGCAAAACCTTACTAGATGCCGAGCAGTGCTACCTACCATTGGACAAGCTCGTATTCGCCCTAGTAATGTCCTCGAGGAAACTGAAGCATTACTTCGAAGCTCATACTATTATCGTCCTTACATCACACCCCCTTAAGGCTGTCCTAAGGAAGGCGGATTTGTCGGGCAGACTGTCTAAATGGTCAGTCGAGCTCGACCGATTTGACATCCAATTTCAACCAAGGACAGCTATCAAGGGTCAAATCCTTGTTGATTTCATAGCTGAATTCACAGGCGAAGAACCCTTCGACTAGCCTAAGCCAACAGAACAAAACAACCAGGCTACAAGGGAAGGCTGGAAACTATTCGTTGATGGAGCCTCCAACTCAAAGGGGGCAGGAGTAGGAATTCTTCTCATCACTCCAGAAAATACAGTCCTCGAGCAAGGAATAAGGCTGGGATTTGCAGCCTCCAACAACGAAGCAGAATACGAAGCCTTGGTAGCAAGTCTCCAAAGGGCGCAAACTCTGGGAGCAAAGCATTTGCAGGTATTCGGATATTCGCAACTAGTTTCCAATCAGATAAGTGGAGACTATAACGCGAAGGATCAGATAATGGCAGCCTACCTCTCCTTGGTAAAAAACTTAATGACGAACTTTGAAGAGATCAACATCCAACAGTTTCCCAGGGGGCAAAACAGCCACGCTGATGCCTTAGCAGTACTGAGCTCGGTAGTTGACTCTAGCCTTAAAAGGATCATCCCTATCGATTTCCTCAGTTGCCCAAGCATTTCCTCCAACTGCGAGCTGACAAAAGCAAAACCAATACTCCAATTGGAATCAGTCCCCAGCTGGATGGATCCCTTGAGAGATTATTTAAAGAACGGAACGCTCCCAGAAGATAAGAGGACTGCCCACCAGATAAGAGTCAAAGTTGTTCGCTTTCACTTATCCACAGGAGGCGACTTGTATAAAAGATCTTTCTCCGGCCCCTACCTTAGATGTGTCCACCCAGGCGATGTCAAAGCAGTGCTTCACGAGCTTCACGAAGGAATCTGTGGAAGTCACGTCGGAGGAAGGTCTCTAGCCTTCCGAGCAATGAAGGAAGGTTGCTGGTGGCCATACATGCAAAAGGACTCCGCAGTATATGTCCGCAAATGCCTAAAATGCCAACTTCACGCTCCCATGGTCCACCAGCCCGCCAGCGAATTAAAATCCCTGACAAGTCCCTGGCCCTTCGCCCAGTGGGGAATGGACATCGTGGGACCACTGCCCACCGCTACCGGCAATCGCAAGTACTTGTTGGTTGCAACTGATTACTTTACCAAGTGGATCGAGGCAGAACCACTGGCGAACATCCGAGATGCTGACATGATGAGGTTCATATGGAGAAATATAATAACTTGATTCGGGATCCCCAGAACCATCATCACTGACAATGGAACACAGTTCGAGAGTGGCCCTTTTCAAGACTTCTGTGACAAACACGGGATCAGGCACCACTTCAGCTCGGTGGCCTACCCTCAAAGCAATGGACAAGCTGAGGCTTCCAATAAGACAGTGATCGCTGGATTGAAGAAGCGGTTAGAGCGAGCCAAAGGCGCGTGGACAACTGAGCTACCGCATATCCTATGGGCGTACGGAACGACTCCTAGGCGAGCCACAGGAGAAATGCCATTGTCACTAGCATATGGTATGGAGGCGGTCATCCCACTAGAAGCAGGATTGCCTACAATGAAATCCGACCTTGTCGAGCAGGGCCAGAACGATCAGGCTTTGCTCGCTGAACTCGACCTGGCCGACGAGAGTAGGGAACTTGCTCTAGTAAAACTAGCAAGCTATCAGCAACAACTCGCAAAGCACTACAGCAAAAGGGTCAATCCGAGAAAATTCAAAGTTGGGGACTATGTTCTAAGAAAGGTCCTGGGCAACACAGTGAAGCCATCAGATGGTAAACTGGGCCCGAACTGGGAAGGACCTTATAAGATAATTAGAGACGACCTGCGAGGTGCCTATCATTTGAAAATGATGGAGAGCAGAGAGATACCACGAGCATGGAACGCAGCTAATCTCAAGAAATTCTATTTTTAGGAGTTCTATTGTTAGATTTTTTATTGTACTCATTATGTGAAAGGGATTATGTGAAAGGGCAGTTCATTTCTCAATTCACCAATAAAAATCTCTCAGTTGATCACTCCCTAAAAAGTAACAATTACATCTTATTGCACATCCCTTTCAAATCACAGGCATAAGGGTTGACACAGCAGGGGAACACCCCTCCTCAGGTCATCGTCATAAAGCACGACAGACCTCTTAGCATTGCCCACGGCAAAATATGAAGCCCTACAGAGTATTCTTAAGCATCAAACCTACTGTGGTTGAACAAAATCCTGACCGGATGAAGACATCCAATACCAGGTGTGTCCTCGCCAATTGCCCTACTTAGGCCTAAGGGAGTGTGACGACACGACCTAAAAGGTAAAGGGAGGGCACAATGGTATTCTTAATACTAGACTGGGCGGACACTCACATGACAAAATAAAAAGGATTGTGAAGCTGCAACAATATAAAAGGATTGGATGAACACGTTTAGTCGGCAAAATCGCCCAAAACTCGAACTTTCCATTAATCTTTTATATTTACAAACAATAATAGTACATGTTTAGTCGGCGAAGCTCGCCCAAAGCATTTACAATTATTAAAAAACAAAATCTCAAGGAGGTGGAAGCCTCCGAGCAAGATAATCAGCAACTTTAGCTCTCCTTCCATCATCAGGAGCAGGAGCGAGCTCCTCCACGACCTCATTTGCGTCCAACTCCAATAGTCGCCGGGGAATAGCATCGATGGGGATCCATCGATCATCCCCCCTGAATGGATTGGGCATCAGAGTAGAGGAGGACATCTCGTGTCGATACCACAACGTTGAGTTCCTCGGGACCTGCAGCTCTTTGAGAGCACTCAACCACCCCCTGATGAAGGAGAGCTCCTCGAACTCTGATAATCTTGTGGGAGCATCCAGCCAGCCCTGATCATAGCCATCAGTCCACACTTGGCGAGGGCCCTTCTTGAATAGATGCCGCAGTCGGGTGACGTCCCTCTGGAGCCCAGCATTAGTCACATAAGCTCGTCGAACATCACCGCGCAGCTCCTCCGTTTCCCTCTCACGCTGCTCCTCAACTTCCCTACTCCTACCCCGTGTACTCCTACCAGCATGCGGGAGGGGAGGCCGAGCAGCGCGCTATGAGGAAGAGCCTTGTAGGACTACCGAAGCGGTGCTCGGCGAATGCTCCTTAAGCTTCGAGACCTCCCGCCTCAGGTTTTCATTCTCCTGCTGAAGAAACTCCACGACTTGGTTGATCTCGGTGGCCTCCAGTAACTTTGCTCTCAGCTCGCTAACTTCTTCTTGCACTGAAGCACCGATCTCTTCCATTTCCTGGAGCCTGTCCTTCAACTTGGCCACCAGCTCGGACTGATTCTTATATTTATGGTTCATTGATAGCAAACCTGCAAAGCCTAGCAAAGGCCTGGCAAACTGCATGGCTTGCATTAGGACCCAGAGTCCTACCTAGTTGGGAGGTAACAGGAATATAATCATCCACATCAACCAACTACAAGTAAAAGAAAGGGAAAAGAAAGAGATCAGCATAAACAAAAATGGAGTCTTTTCATTAATAAGGAACGAGGTTACATCAGATTGAAAAAGAAAAAATTACAAAGCAGCCCTATCAATTAGCAACCTCAGCTGGCCCAGAGGTGGATGGTCCCTTGTCCTTATCAGCATCAGCAGGAGCATTACCCTCTGCAGGGGTGTCCTATGTCCTCTCGACCAAAGGAACATCAGTAGAAGTCGCCTGAAAGACAGGACCGGTGTCTTCAGCAGTTGGGGCTGGGTCCTCATCGACGATTGGCTTTGGCCCTGGATCGTGCTCGTCAAAGAGGGGGGATGCAACGTCCACCCCAGCAGCCACGAGATCCTTATTCCACCCTTTCTTGAAGTTCAGACGACTGATATAGCCTATCTGAACCTCAGCGTCCTCATACGCAGCAGCCCAGCCAGAGTTGTACGAATCTTCCTTAAGAGTGGCTGCCTGGATTTTTACAGCCTCCAGTTGCTCGGCCAGAGCCCTGTTCTTCTCTGCAAGGTCTAGCTTGCTCGAGTACACCAGGTCATACGCCTTCCTCAGTTCGCCAAGCTCCCTGACTGCATCATCTCTCTCGCGAGCAGAATTAACAAGAGCCAAGTCAGATGAAGCTCGAGCTGCATCAGCAGCCTTCAGATCGGCCTCCAGCTGAGACCCCCTGGCTACCAGGGCAGATTTTTGCTGCTCCATCTCACCATTCCTTCTCACCAGCTCGTCGCGAGAGCGATAAAGCACAGCGAAGTCGATCACAAACTGCAAAGAACAAGGAAGAGATCAAGAAGAAGAAACCATCAAAACTGGTTAAAAGAAATTGAGAATTAGAAGAGAACTTTACCAAGGCGAGCCTCTGGCTAGCCTGCAGAGCCAATTGATCGGACCCCAATGCGATCTGCCGATCTGCAGGAAGGACTGCTCTCTCGAGCAGCGCAGGGGCAAGCTGAGGAGAGGTGGCCACCGAAGCCCCCGCGGGCAAGGCAGACACTGGGACCAGGGCTTGACCAGTTTTGGTCCTCAACTCCATCTTCCTCCTCTCCTCCTCTTTTTCTCTCTCCCTTCTCTTCCTTTCCTCCACTTTCTTCTTCTCTTCCACCTTCTTCCTCTCCTCCTCCTTTTTCCTCTCTCTCTCTCCCTCGCCTGCTCCTCCTCTCTCTTCTTCTTCTCTTGCTCCTGAGAAGAAGGCCGAGAACCAGTAGCTATGGCCCCAGAGGCAGTCTTCAGTTTCTTGGACCTCTGTGTAAGGAGCACATCATCATCATCATCATCGTCTCTGATCAGATTCTTCCTGGGAGGCATCTCTTCACCAGAACTGCTGGTAGTGCTCGACGAGTCTTGAGCCTCGGAATCCCCCTCAGAAGAACTGCTACTGTCAGCACTCCCTGCACCCAAGTTACTCACAACGCCTGCAGGCTCACTCTCCGAGCTACTCTCCTCTTCGTCCAACTGGATGGGCTCAGCCGAAGTCTCTACGGAAGAGTCAAAGTTTGGAACACTATCCACAGGTCGGGCTATGAAGCTAGAGCTTGTGTTCTTGTATTCAAGCAAAAAAGTGGCAGATCTGGGATGCTCGCCGTCACCCAAAGGCTCTCTGATGTTCCAAGCTTTAACCAACTCAGAAATTCGAACCTCGCTGAGAGCAGGTTCCACGTTCTTTGACCTCGCTGTAAAAGAAAACGCAGAAAGGGGTTAGAAAATCCATAAATCAGCAAAGTTTGAAGCAACATTATCAATATCTACCTATATACTCTTCCCCATAAAAGGGAACAGTGAATCTTTCAGATCTTGACCCTTCAGATTGAGGAGAGAACTGCCAATTCCTAACAAGAAAACCCTCCTGCCAGTAGTCCTTATGGGAATCAGGTAGATTAACTACCAATACCCTATCAGGGCTCCTAGATTTGAGGTACAGGACACCTGAACTAGTTCGAGAGAAGGAGTAACAAAAGCAGACCTCGGCAAGACCTAACCTAGTGTCGTATAATTGATTTATCCTATGCACGCCATTCACTATTTTCCATACATTGGGCGAACACTGTGCAGGTACAATATCAAAATAGCTAAAGAAATGCAGAAATAGATCATTAGGGGGAAAGGTAAGTCCCCCCTGGGAGAGCAACAAAACGTGAATCCAATCTGCATCCTCTATATCCCTAACGTTCCTAGGAGGCGAGGCACAACACTCAATCTCTACCCACTCAAGAATGTTATAGAATTTTCTAAACTCCGTGACTGACCTATTTCCAATCTTCGCCATTGGAAAAATACAAGAAAAACTACAAACCAAAGAGAAAATACAAAGAGCACGAGAGACTTACAAGACAGAAGATCAGGTCAAATGGCGAAGAAGCAACGAGAGTAGAGATCGAAAGCAGAAGGTACAAAGTGTAAGAGTGCTCAGAAGATAGAAGATTGCTGGAAAAGATGAAGTGACGAAGAGAAATGTGCCTTATCCCAGCAAGCCTTCAATTCTAATCATAGCGCACGGATAGTGAAGCGGGTACCGCCAAAGCAACTTCACAGTTTTCAAAGGATCACAAATCAGCCATAATGGCCTATCATTTAAATTCATTGGACCCATAAACGTGGCCCAAAAAATTTAGGGGTAATTGTAGGTACCCAGAATTTGGGTCCATGGGCCTGGACGAGTAGCCCAGTTCTGACGGCCCAAAATCCAGGCCCTCTATCTTTCATATTGACCCGGTCTCTCCCCACGATCCCATGAAGAGAAGTTATAAGGGCGCACAACCCCATGAAGGGAAAGGATAGGGAAGAGGGCTAGTATGAAGGAACCCATCATCTCCACTAACTAGCATACACATGTATAAATTAAACCCTGGGTCCGGGGCAAAGGATAAGTTGTATTCTCTGTACTTATTCTTCAGAATATAGAGAAATAACACTGACTGCACCACCGTGGACGTAGGCACATCTTTGCTGAACCACGTACACCTGTTGTTGTGTGATTGGCATTTTATTTTATCTTTTCCTGGTTATTACCTCTTTCACATTTATTTGTGTTGCATAATAATTGTCACCATAGTAACTATATCACAAAATAGTATAGTCGAAAGAAGGAACAAGACTCTTTTGGATATGGTTAGGTCCATGATAAGCTATTTGGATCTGTTGGATTCCTTTTGGGGTTATGTATTAGAGATGGCTAAATATTTATTGAACTTAGTTCCATTAAAATCTGTCTCTTCAACTTCCATACAACTCTGGAAAAAGGGCGAAAACAAAGTCTAGCTCACGTTCGAGTATGGGGTTACCCAACACACCCGCTGAGGTAGGGAAGTTGGAATTGAGGACATATGTATGTCTCTACATGGTATATCCAAAAGGAACCAAGGGTGAACAATTATCCAAAGGATAAGAAAATATTTGTTAGCACAAATTCTAGGTTCTTGGAGGAAGATTATATAATTGACCATAAGGCCAAGATAAAGATTATCTTACAAGAACTAAGAGGATAAGAGCAAGAAAATGATTTGGTGACATCTGTACAAGAATAAATACATCATAATATCGATAATATACTACCTAATGGTAATGGGAGTATTGTCGATGATCAAGATTCATGTGTCACATATACTAAACCATAAGTGGAGCCACATCGTAGTGGGATGGTCAGGCGTCATCATGATAGGTTAGTTTATTGGGGAGAACACTTTTGCGAAATTCCAAGCGACCACAAACTAGATCTCGGCACCTATTATAAGGCACTCTAAGACATGGATACTGAGCTTTGGCTAAAGGCTATGAACACCGAAATGGATATTCAAATCAAGTGTGGGAACTTATAGACTTCATTACACCAAAATGCACTTTTAGCAGCATACTATTTTTATTACAAAAATATTATACCATTACTATTGATCACAATAAATTACCATTAATAATCTCATATAAGATTTATTAATATTAGTTCAATATTTTACAAGTGATTTTTTTTAAAAAGGGTAAATTTTCCCCTAACCCAAAGAAATGCCCTGATTGTCACACACCCAAACCAAAAAAGACTCTCCAAATTGACTTACACCAAAACGAAAATCCCCACAACCATCTTCTCAAAATTGACCTCATCCATCAGTGTAGAACTTCATCACTGTCAAACTCCATGAGGTTTCTCGAACTCCAAATCGGCCTCAGTATGCTGACATATTTCCATAAATTCATCCCATCTTCGCCTTAATCTACTTTTTATGCCTCGCAATTTATGGCACCTGCAACTCAGAGTTTTAATAAAAAAAATATTATTGCAAATTTGGGTTTTAACTAAGTTTTCTTGCACTTATAGTTTGAGTTTTGACGTTTTCGGGTTAATCGAACTTTTTGAACACTTGTGATTTTGGACTTTAGGTTTTAAATATATGTTTTTAGTTTGGAGTTTAGATTTTGATTATTTAGAGTTTGTTGTCATAAGCAAACTTACTTTTTCTTATATGGTTTGGAAGGTTATTTTTTAAGAAATGATTTGGACATGCAAATTTTTAAATATGTATATATACATAATAGACATATTAATTTACAAGAAATAGAGTTTCTCAGAATCGTGGATTTCACGATTTGGGGATTTAGGGGTTTTTAGACAATTTGACCCTATACTTCTCTTCAACTCTCTTTAATGACAATATTTAACTCATCTGATGGAATGGTAAACATCATATCGCTTAAGTTCCCTATTTGTTTGTATTTCTTGTAATACTCGTGTAGTACTAAACCCTAGAACAATCAACTACGATCCGATAATTACATATGTTTCCCTATATCCCTTTTATAATTTAGTCAAATTCAAAAATACCCCAACAAAGTTGAACCTACATATAAAACTATACAGCTTTACTTAATTACCTAAGTACCCCTAAGGTTATAAAATGACCAAATTACCCATCTAAACTTTGAAAGAAGTATAACTTAACCTCTATTTAACCCCAATACCCAAACATTATATCAAATTGAACCTTTAGACCTCAACTAATTTAATTTCACAATCCTAAACATTAAACTTTCCTAAACTTACACAAATGCCCATAAAATAAGGAAATTTCTCATATTAAATACCAAATGAATAAAACCTTCTTTTAAGGACTAAAACCCAAACCTAACTATTTAGACTTCCCCTACCAATAAAGCATCCCCATCAGCAGAAAATTACAAAAATCACATGCCCAATACTATTTCTCCATGTGATCTTCCTTCCCCAAGTTTTATTTTCTTAAAACCAAGGAGAATCAACCTCCCTCAAGCACCAATCAATTGACCTATCTTATAGTATAAATACCCCCACGAAATCATGCCTTAAAACCCGCCAATTCAGTAGAACCAAACTTGATTTTTTTCCTCCAAATTGGTAACCTATGATTTTATGCATCAATTCTTATTTTTATTATCAAAACGTTGAGAGTGCGCTTGCAATCAATGAATAAACTTGTTTAATTAAATTCCAATTTTATGAGATTTTAATAAATCCCAAAAATATGCACCTAATTGTGATTGACAGAATATAAATAATTCATCATGCACACCAAAACAATCACAAACACAAATTTGAGGAAAAATCCCAAGTAGGGGCAAAACCCTTTTATTTCTCTATAAAACTGTAAATATCCAACTTACAATTACATAGCAGAAATACAACATATTTGTGACGACGAAATACCCTCAGGTGTCGATTCGCGGTCTTCAACAAAAGATCCTGCAAGAGCTCTAATTAGTCATCAATGGAGATACAACCTTTTTCTTCACAAGGGTTACTCCATTTGAGTAAAATGAATAATCAAGTCACTAAAAATTCACATAAATAATTTAGGAATTTTTTAGTGGATCAAAAAGGGTTTAAAGCCATATAATGTAGAAATTATTCTCATTTTATCGCATTTGGTTCGTTGTATAAGCAGAATTGAGATGGAAACACACAAAACAACATGTGACAGACAAGCATAAAATTCAAATAAAACTGTGCATATGTGCATTAAAGTAGATAAGGAGCCAAACATGTAGAAAGATATCACTAATCATATCTCAATGACTCCAAACAATGTAAAGCACATGGATGAAATGATTTAGCATCTAAAAGCACAATCAAAAAGTCATGTGGAATATGGAAATATATAGCTATCTTAAATGTTCATCCATAAAAGGTGTAAGAAAAATATAAAACTCTTTTTGTGTTTTTCAAAATTTTTATAAAAAGAAAATCTTTTTGTCTTTTTCAAAAAATT
The DNA here is from genome assembly GCA_949130495.1 of Sambucus nigra. Lineage (NCBI taxonomy): Eukaryota > Viridiplantae > Streptophyta > Magnoliopsida > Dipsacales > Adoxaceae > Sambucus > Sambucus nigra. The sequence continues at coordinate 351,938,143 of OX422221.1, forward strand.
ATCAAAAACAAAATCTTTTTGGATTTTTCAATTCTTCAAAAAATAGAATTTTGTTTTTGTAAAATATGAAAAAAATGAAAATATACTATAAAAGTTATACATATGATATAATCTAGCAATATGAATCATATGATATGAGCATGAAAAATGCATCATATTCTAGACATGTTAACCACCTCTCAGTTAACTGTGCGAATTCTTAAAGACTTCTTAAGACTTTAGAATCTAAGGGCGTCTAAAAGCTTCGTGAAAATATCGGCTAACTGGAGGTTAGTAGACATAAAACTCAAGGACACAACTTTTTCTTCGACTAACTCATGGATAAAGTGATCGCGTAACCTAATATGTTTTGTGCGCGAATGCTAGACTGGATGGCAGTATATGTGTATCGCGCTCATTTTATCACAAGAAATGGTCATGGTGTCCTATGATATCCCAGAATCCTCCAGAATCTTCTTCATCTACAGAAGTTTCATGTAACAACTCCCGACGGCTATGTACTTAGCCTCCATAGTGGATAAAGAGATCGAGTTTTTCTTCTTTCTCAACTAAGAGACAAGAGCAGAACCAAAGAAGAAACACCCACCAGAAGTGATCCTACATCCATCTGCATCCCTGGCCCAATCGGTATCCGAATAGGCAGATAAACGGTCATCGGTATTAAAGAAATACAAAATGTCGTATGATAAAGTCCCGCTCACGTATTTGATAATACATTTAAGCGCGAGGGACGCCTGATATCGTGCACAGACTCCAACACTAAAGGCGATGTCGGGACGACTAGCAGTCAAGTATAGAAGACTACCTATCATACTTCGATACAAGGTTTTCTCTAAGTCCTTACCCAAAGTGTCCTTTCTAAGCTTAGTTGAGGTACTCATCGGGGTACGTGCGTGATTAGTGGAGTCTAAACCAAATTTCTTCATAAGGTCTCTTGCATACCTAGATTAGGAGATGAACATCCCATTCTCTAGCTGACAAACCTGGAGACCAAGGAACAATGTAAGCTCACCAACCATGCTCATCTTTAACTCACTCTTCATCTCCTCCTCAAAATCATGAGCATATTGGGAGCAAGTGGATCCAAAGACTATGTCATCCACATAGACCTTGGCAACCAAAATAGCACCATATCCTCTCCTAACAAACAAAGTCTTATCAAAGCCCCTTCTCTTGAAGCCACGGGCTCAGAGATAGGAAGTAAGCCTCTCGTACCAAGCACAGGGTGGTGCTTGCTTCAAACCATACAGGTATTTTCTCAAAAATTATACGTGTTCAGGGTTCTTGGGGTCTTCAAACCCTTTTGGTTATTCCACATAAACCTCCTCCTATAGAATGCCATTCATAAAGTCACTCTTGACATCCATCTGATATAAATTGAAACACAGATGACATGCGATGGTGAGTAGTAAACAAACGAACTCAAGCCTCACAAAAGGAGCAAATGTGTCATCAAAGTCTACACCCTATGTCTGTGTGTAGCCCTGAGTGTCCGATCTAGCCTTATTACGGATAATGGTACCATTCTCATCCATCTTATTCTTATAGATCCACTTTGTACCAATCACATTCTTCTCACTAGGTCGGGGACACTTTCTTGGTCAAGTCCCCTCTCTCTCCCTCAAAACAATGATCTCTCTCTCTCTCTCTCTCCAAACAGTCTCTCTCTCTCCAAACTGACTTTATCTCTCCACACAAACTCTCTCTTTCTCAACACAAACTTTCTCTCTCCCTCTCTCTCTCTCTCTCTCTCTCTCTCTCTCTCTCTCTCAAGGCAATGCTAATGGAAGACTATCTCTCTATCATCTCTCCTAAACCTTTTTCTAAGGCGATGATCATAAGATCTAACGCTTTGTTACGATTTTTAGTTTTAAAAGAATCAGCATAAAAATTGGCGTAGGCACGTCGTAGGTCGCTCTTGCTCTCACTTGTAGCATCATCCCCCTCACTCACATTGCTTTCACTGTCGAGGTGTCCCTGTGAAGTAGCTTCCTCATCATTGTGAGGTGCACTATCTGTACTCACATGACTATCTCTGAATGCGGTGAAGTTACATTCATGCGGTGACTCGTCTCCATTATCCACCAACTGGACCTCATTGTCGTCGTTAAGGGATGAATTTAAAATAGCTTTGTTGTGACGTTTAAACCTAGTTGGACACTCAAATGCCTTATGAACTCTACCTTCACACTCATAACATCTCTTTCTGTCTCTTTTAGGCGTGTCCTTTTTATCTTTATCTTTATTATTATTCTTTCCAGATTTATTTTTCTCAAAATTCTTTTTATCTTTGAAATTTCCATTATTTTTCAATTTGAGAAATTTCTTGATTTTTTTTGCAAATAAAAAATTCTCTAAATCAAAATCAAACTCCGAATCTGACGTCTCTTCCTCTTTTCTCTTAGACGACTCACCCCTCTTTCTAGACGACCCCTCATATTTTCTAGACTGGGCTTTAAGTGCTATCCCTTTATCTTTTGATTTAATCGTATTAGGAAACATGTCAATTTCATATGTCTGGAGGTCTCCTACCAGTTCTTATAATTTAAGACTGCTCAAGTTTCCTATTGAATTTAGCATAGTGACTTTAATGTTAAAACACTTAGGTAATGATGTCAAAATATTTTTAACTACTTTAGCATCAGGAATATGTTCACCAGGATTGAAACTATTATTAACAATATCAGATAAACGAGCACAGAATTTATCAAAACACTCAGATTCAAGCATGGTAATTATTTCAAATTGAGTAGTTAAATTTTTCAATTTAGACTCTTTAATTGCATTATTGCCTTCATGGGTAAGTTGAAGAACATCCCATGCTTAATTTTATGTGGTACACGTCATGATGCGTTGGAACTCGTCGGGTGTGATGGCTCCAGAAATTGCACTTAGCCCACGAGAGTTATATGTGCTCCATTTAAATTCTTCCTCAATCCAGTCTGACATCGGTTTAAGGTTTGTCACATTATCTACAGTGACAAAGGGAGGATTTCACCCTCTTTCACCTACAACCCAGACATGTTCATTAATGGCCTTAAATTGGGATTTCATATGGGCCTTCCAATACGGCTAATTAGTCCCGTCAAAAATTGGCATCCGATTATACAAGTTCTCCATTGAGTTTGCGCTTTTTCAAAAATCAATTTTTAGGCTAAAATTGATATTAAGAAAAAATTTGCGGAAAAATTACACGGTATAATTGTGTAATTGGCTTTGATACAAATTTGAGAGTGTGCTTGCAATTAATGAATAAACTTGTTTAATTAAATTCCAATTTTATGCCCAGATTTTAATTAAATCCCTAAAACATGCATCTAATTGTGATTGATAGAATACATATAATTAAGCATGCACACCAAAAAAGTCACAAACACAAATTTGAGGGAAAATCCCCAACAGGGGCAAAACCTTTTATTTCTCTATAAAACTGTAAATATGCAACTTATAATTACATAGAAAAAATACAGCATTTTTGTGATGACAAAATACCCTCAGGTGTCGGTTCGCGGTCTTCAGCAAGAGATCCTACAAGAGCTCCAATTGGTTAGCAGTGGAGAGACAACCATCTTCTCCACAAGGGTTACTCCATATGAGTAAGATGAATAATCAGGTCATTAATGAATCACACAAATGATTTGGGAATTTTTTAGTGAATCAAAAAGAGTTTAAAGCCTAAAAATTGAAGTCTTTTGTCGCACCAAATACACTGAAATGGAGTTTTGAAAGACTTGAAAAACCTAACTTCATAGCAGGTCTAAATAGGTTGAACAAAAAGTTAAGGTGGTGGAAGTCGTTTGAAGTCATTCAAATGACATTTGCATGTCATTTGAACAACATCTGATGTTCTTACTAATGACCCTGAAAACCTAAAACAGTATGGGTTCGTTTGATGTAGGCTTTAAACGACATGTGATGTCGTTAGAAGAATTAGTTCGAACGACTTATCAATGTTGTTCAAATGACATTATTATGTTATTTGAACGGGACAAGCGAAAAATATCTACTTAAAAAGTCTCACCTACAGGTCTTAAAAAATAATTTTTGACTTAGAAAAATGCCTCAATTTTGATCAAAACATTTATAAAAATATCCCAAATAATTACGTGAACATCAATAACTCCAATTAAACATTTTACCTTTTAACGTAGTGGAGTTAGTGGGAATAGTGTTGGGTGAAGATGCACGACGCACGTAGTCAATCATGGGTTCATGTTGATGATGCGTGTAGCTCAAGATTCGAACGATGGATGTCAAGGTAGAAGAAGATGTGTCGAGATGTAACAGTATATGACATACTAATCGTGATCTAGTACAAACCAAAAATTCCTAGATTCTATACAAACATTTATAAAAAAATCCTTTCAAACGTTTTCTGCACCATCATAATACCTAACCCAATCAGAAAAACCAAACCCTTACGTGTGGAATTGCTTGTATAGGCATAAACCTTCAAAAACTCCATTAAAGCTTAAGCTTTAATGGTGAAACTTAATTCTTTGACTTTGAACCTATTTCAAAGTGAATGAGTGTCTTATGATTCCAAAAGCTTGAGTGCAGTGACTATTTTCAAAAACTCATAAATTTTAAAACTCAATTTCTCAAAAGGGTTTTCGAATTTCATATACAAAAATTCCAAAATTCTCTCCAACCAGGATACTTAAATATTTCAAACCAAAGTCAAACCTTTCCTTAGGATATCATAAATCTAGATAGAATCATAAAAGCCATTGTCATATTCTTTAAATGGACAAATGTTTGGTCAAATTTTCTGAAAAACACACAATAGTTGAAATTCGATGAATACTGAACCTCAGTCTCTGAAACCTATATATGTGGATTCCTTATGAAACATTAGGTTGGATTGGTTCATGAATAATCTCAAATGGTTTAGGAAATCAGAAGCTATTAAAGGTCAAAGTTTTATCAAAACCTAGGTTAACTGTCGAGAGGTTGAAGATAAACTTTTCAACCAAAAACATTGACCAGGCTTATAAGGGCGCGTAGCCAACAATTTTTTTTTTTTGTTTTTTTCCAATATTTTTATTAAATCTTTCTTGTCAAAATGGTATAAGGTAAGGAAATTTTCGGTTATTCCAAGCCCAAATTACAGAAAACCAAGGTTTTACGTTAAAAGTATTTTCCAAAAATTATAAATTAACCCCCTCCTTTTTTTTTAAGTTATGAATTTTGCCCCCAACCTTTTCAACATACACTTTGATAAATTTTAAGGAAAACGTCTTCCACCTCTTTCCAAATGTGACCTTAAGCCCGGCATTTTAAACTGTCAAAAATAATTACAAATTAACCCCTGAACTTTGAAAGATGTAGTTTCTTCATTTATTTTTCCAATTTAGTCCTATTACCAATAATACATACTTACAACTATGTTGATTGATAGATAATCAAGCATCCGCCCTTCTGATCCCGACTTCATTCAACTCTAATCACGTTCTATATAGCTAACAAGTAGGTTTTGCCTTTTCGATAGTAATTTCAGCATATTTGATATAACTGCTATTGATATCAAAATGTGATGTCCATAAATTATTCCTAGTATGTGCATGCTATGATACTGCAATGCTACATATGTTTTTAAATATCATTGATATTTGAATATGGCTCATTTGGATTAGTTTAAACCCCTCTCATCTAATAACTGAGTTCATGAGGTTATTGCAATGATTGAATCAGTCCACCCATGCACCTATGTGCTAAATGTCTTTGTTATAAGCATCAGTATTAATTAGGGAGCAGATTGTCATGTTATCCCACAAAATTTTTATACTTAGCCTAAGGCGTCAAATGTTTGAGTGCCTGGATTTATTTCTATGTATGTATGAGTGCCACTGTAGTTAGTGTGCCTAGCTGTTTATTTCCACCAAAGGTTTTGGGTTGATATTATTATTTTGTTATACTGATCGTGCTTAATTATTTCTATACCCATTAGTAAACTGGAAAGTATGGAATTATCGATTATAAAATCCTTGATCTTCTTTATGAAAATTATTATCTATGATTCATTTATAAATAATTAATTCCATACACACTCAAACTTCTATATACATATAGTTTTTATATAGCCGGTTAAAATCTACTTAGTATGCTCGTGCTAATTCCTTTTTCCTTTAGATGTTCCAAAATAAGGAAGTCGTACCCCCTCCTTTTTTATGATATGCATGGATCATATGTATGCATATATAACTATATGGAAGGAGATTAAGGAAGATAGGAACAAAGAATGGCGTTTCTCGATGACCTACGTTATTTTTTAATTTTTGGAATAAAATATACATGACTAATTCACACCTGTTGTGGTAGTATAATATATGTAATAGGGTATTAATGAATAAAGTTCTATTTTTTCCACCTTAACTTTAGTTCATTATTTTGTTAGTATCTTGTGCATTCATACCAAAAACAAGGTGTGACAAGTTAGTATTATTGTGTGATTCTAAAATAAGTTGGGTTAGACTCCTACATGGGAATAATATAAGATATTAATTATTTTATATTTTTTGTAACTTATATACTTTCGTCATATATTAAATATGTTTTGTAGCATGAATATTTAGGACTCGCAGCATTTTACTTTTGACATTGTATGCTAACATAGAACTACTAGTTGTAATGACCCTTTTGTATAATATAACTTAAATAAAGTTGCTTGTCATATGATATCTCTTTAAAAATCTTATTCGTATGCATTTTCATTATGTAAATGTTATATTGTGCTTTAGGATGGTTAACACTCACACTCCTTCCACCAAAACTCGAACTGAGCAGACTCACACTGAAGGAATCATGAAATGCCATAAAGAATTAACATCTCTCACTAAACAACAATAAGCATCGATTACACACTTGGTTCAGGAAGAAGCAATAGATGAAGCACGTCGAATGAATGCTCTTAAAGAATTTCTAAGATAATGACCCTCTCCATTTCTTGGGAAGCCGGGAGCAAGTGAGGCAGAGCAATGTGTACATCAAACTATGATGATATTCAACTGGGTAGGAATTACTTTTATACTCCGAGTAGTTTTAGCATCTTATATGTTTGAAGGTGAAGCTGATTTTTGGTGGCAAGCTATGACCCGAAGTCAAATGTAGCCTCCCTAACCTTGGAATATTTTGAAGAAATATTTTTCAAAAAGTACTTTTCCAAGCTGAAAGAGACCAGTTGACTACAAGTTTTTTGAAATTTCAGCAAGCTAATCTATCCGTAGGCTAGTATGAAGACAAGTTTACAGAATTATCCCATTATGAAACCGAGTACGTGAGCACTGAAGTTAAGAAATGTAATCCTTTTAGGAGAGGATTGCACCCAAGAATTAAAACCTTTATTACCCTTATGCAAATCCAAGACTTTTCCCAACTCATTGAAGTCACTTCAATTATTGAATGTAATCCCACATCAGGTGGATATGTATGTCTGCCTAATCTTATCAATATGAATTACTACGTTGCTAGAACCTTAACCAGGTCCCGAACCCAACCTTATCCAAGCTCTAGTGGAAAAGATTATTCTCAAATTCTCCGTATCACTACCTATCTAGTAATTTGATGTAAGGACATTTTTACATGTCCGAAATATGACATTTATGAATGTCATACGCCGCTACATTTGGCACATCTCTACACAATCGCATATGACAGCCTCAATCTGAATTTTGGGAATCAAGCATTCAACATCTCTATCATGTGTCCCACATCTTCCTCAACGACTTCACGTTCCGCGATTTTAGGGACTTTATGCAAGTGGTACGAAAGAGAAGTCAAAACAGTGAAAGAAGGCAAGATATGAAAGTTTAAGGTCATTTTGATAATTTTACAGCCATCGTCTAGAGATTTGGTTAATTGGAAATTGAAGAGCTTGACAAAATGAAGATACTGGAAGAAATGACACCTCAATCCGAGCTACGGTGAAGAAGTTATGGTCCTTTGAAAAATGAAAAAATTCTAAAAAAAAAACTTGGGAAAATGCTAAGTGTTTCAACCCCATGTTCCAACAATTTTCTACGAACCGAAGGCCAAACAGGTTCGGGGGTGAACCAGTTCGCGGTACACCCAAATTGGTTCGAGGTACCTATACGCTGGTAGAGTTTTAAAATCGTGAAATTCTTTATTGGTTTCCCTATAAAAGCCAACTTCGGGGGAGTTATTTCACAAGACTTGGAAAGACATTTTTGAGAGTTCTATCACCTCAAGTCTTCATATTTTTTATTTCCAAGACTCATGTTTTGATTGACATATCCTTGCCAAACCTTTGTTAATCCTTTCGTAACCCAAGAACACAGCTCTGCTTTTGTTCAACCCTTGTGGATAAGCCGTTCTCTTCTTGATTTCTGCCATCCTGGAAAGGGAAAGTTCCAGTCGATGACATCAGAACCGACACCTACGAGTATTTATGTGTCAATATTTCTAGTCGTTGCTTTGGAGGTTTGACAAAGACACCGTGCGTTACACTTATGGGAGATTATCAAGTTGTATGTAAGTCAAAGGTCTTGTAAATTCTTCAAAGTTCTAGAAATAAATAGTTTTACCCGAAAGGGGTTTTTTCCTTAACTTTGTGTCACATGCTTTATCTATTTATGGTTTGAAAAGAGCGCACACATAGATGTATGTTTAGGGGTTGATTCACTTTGGTTTATATAGACTCTAATTAAATAAGGGTTTATTGGAATCTTGCGAATCTATTTAATCAATTATTACACAGTCGCACTCTTCATTCGATGCCATGAGTGTCAAGAGGTAGGACACATTTATACATAATGTCCTAAACTGTACCCCTCCATGACCCAAAACTGACCGGGTAATTCCCCAAGACCCAGAGGAACATCCCCTTCCTGCCATCAATGTACGCCCTATAATGCTGGTAGAAAACCTGAACCACTCCCCAATCATGGGAAAAATTGTGTCGTCTTGCCAGTATGGAATTTGCACGATGTGGTAGAAGGTACAATATTCTTTTATAATTATCCGTTTATATTTTATTTAACTCAGGTTAAACTCATTCATTCATTGGTCTTAAACTAGCTAAAGTTTTTCAAATTTTACCAAAATCATTAGGCACTCCCTTAGAAATTGAATTACCTACCGATGAGGTTAGAAAGCCTACTCAAGGGTATGATACTTGTAAAATTCAGCTAGGTTTAGTAATACTCTTTATAAATTTAATAACCCTAGATATACGTGGATTCAATATTATTATCGAAATGGATGTGTTATCAAAACATCACACTTATATCGATTGTTATTTAAAGAGAGTATACGTTCAAGACCAAGACAACAACCCTTTTGTGTTTCAAGGAACGGGTCATTCCAAACCTTCAAATTCTCAAATATAAAGTACCACATCCCCTTTGTTTTGTAGAATCTTAGAACAATTTGATGATGTTTTCTCAAAAGAATTTCCAGGAATACCACCCTCCCATGAAATTGAGTCTACCATCACTCTTTTCCCGAATAATTACCTTATTTCGATACCTCGTATTGAATGGATCCTCAAGAACTTCATGAACTTTGTACATAACTAGATAATATACTTGAAAAGGGTTTTATTCACCTTAGTTCATCTCCTTGGGGAGCACCTGTGTTGTTCATGAAAAGGGTGGTGGAAGTATTAGATTATGCATAGACTGCTATGAGTTAAATTCGGTAATAATTAAGAATAGATATTTTTTTACCTAGAATTGGAGATTTATTCGATCAACCTCCTTAGGGGTGCAAGAATCTTTTTAAAAATAAACCTGCGATTTGGTTATCATTAATTACAAGTAAGAGAATAGGACATTCCAAAAAATTGCATTTTGAACTCGTTATAGACATTTTGAATTTATCATGATGTCATTTAAATTAACCGATGCATTGCAGCTTTCATGGACCTAATGAATTGGATATTCTGACCTTTTCCTGATCAATTTGCTATCATAGTCATTGATAACATCCTCATTTATTCCTAGAATACTGAAGAACATTCCCAACATTGAGATACAGTATTAGGTACTATGAGAAACCACCAGTTGTATGCTAAGAAGAGAAACTGTGATTTCTTAATGAAAGAACTAAAGTTCCTAGGACACATGATTTCTGAAAGTGGAATCCAAGTCGATCCACCTAAAATCATAGTATTTTAAAATGGAAAAATCCCACCATTGTCACCGAGATAAAGAGTTTTCTCAGATTAGCTGGTTATTATCGCCATTTTGTAGAAGGATTTTCCAAAATTGCTCTTCCATTAATGAAGTTAACTAAGAAGGAAATGCCATTTGTGTGGAATGTCGAGTGTCAGCAAGCATTCCAAACTCTAAAGGATAAGCTAACCACTATTCATGCCCTAATCATTCCTTTTAGTAACATAAGATATGACGTGTATACCGATACCACGTTGCAAGGTTTAGGTTGTGTTATAATGCAAAAGGGATAGGTAGTTTAATATGGATCTCGACAACAAAAGATTTATGAGTGCAATTATCTTGTGCATGATCTTGAGCTAGAATCAGTAGTTTTTGCTATAAAAATATGGCGTCATTATCTATACGGTGAGGAATTCCAAGTAATTTTAGATCACAAAGGTTTGATATACATCTTCACCCAAAAGGACTTGAATTTAAGATAGAGACGTTGGATGGAATTTTTGAAAAATTACATATCAAGTTAGACTACCATCCAGGAAAGGGAAACATTTTAGCCAATGCCTTAAATCGTAACCCTATTGGAAGACTTAACAGCCTGATTTTTTATGAAGTTGTTGCTACCATAGAGCAATATGATCTTTAGTCAGCCCCACTTTTTTCAGGATTCACCATTATCATTTCTTATCGAAACCTGAGGAAAAAAATTAACAATTCCAAGATCCCTTTGTGATCAAAAAACAAACCAGAAATAAGACTCAAGAATTGCCATACGATAAGGAGATAGGTCTATAATTTAAAGATAGATTGTATGTTCCTAATGAGTCGTAATTATGTGAAGAGGTATTGTAAGAAGCTCATCGTTCCAAATTTATGATACATCCCGGAAGCTTAAAAATGTATCATATACAGAAGAAACAGTATTACTGGCCAAATATGAGAAATGATATCGAGAACTTTGTGAAAAGTTGTCTCATAGAACACAAGTGTATTAGTGGACTTCTCTAACCTCTTCCGATCCCTGAATAGAAATGGGATCACATCACAATGGACTTTTTCAGTGAATTGATTTGTGCGACCCAAAAATACAATGGTGTTTGGGTGATAGTAGACAGACTCACTAAATTCGCCCATTTTCTCCAAGTAAAAACTATTGATTCTTTTCAAAAGCTCAGTAAACTCTACATTCGTGATATTGTTCAATATCCATAGTATCCAACCGATATTCTCATTTTGTGGGTAAATTTTGGTAAGTACTCCAAATTTTAGTGGGTACTAAAGTTAATCTCAGTACCTCATTTCACCCCCAAACCGATGGACAATCTGAACGCACTATCCAAACATTGGAGGCATGTTAAGAGCATGTTCTTTAGATATGCTCAATAATTGGAGTGAGCACTTGTCATTAATTGAGTTTTCATATAACAACAGTTACTAGTCAAGTATCAAAGCCTCCTCATTCGAAGCCTTGTATGGAAGACCATGCCAATCACCAGTATGTTGGCCCAAATAAGGAAATATCAAGGAATTTAGTCCTTAAATAATCCAAGAAACTACCAAGAAGATACAACTGACTAGAGAAAGACTAAAGACTGCCCAAGATCGATAGAAGAGTTATGCCGATCATAACCAGAAGCCCATAGAATTTCAAGTTTTTGATCAAGTATTCCTGAAAGTCTCGCCTTGAAAAGGAATTCTACGATTCTACAATAAAGGGAAACTAGCGCCAAAATACATCGAACCCTTTAGAATCACTAAACGTGTTGTCCCCGTGGCCTATGAATTAAACTTACCTATGACATTATCTAGTATTCATAATGTATTTAATGTGTCTCAACTATGTCGATACATTCCAGACTCGACACATGGGATTACGTGACATTAAATCTCTGCTCAACCCATTCATGAGTTTAAAAAAATGCCTTATTCAAATTCTAGGCCGTCGGGTAAAAGTTATTAGAAAGAAGAAAATTCCCACAGTAAAGGTAGTCTGGGACCACCAAAATAAAAAATAAAAAAAGCCACGTGGGAACCAGAACAGGCCATGAAGAAACAATATCCCTAGCTTTTTACAGGTAAGTTTTAGGACAAATTTTTTTAGGTAGGTAGATTGTACTAAACCCTAAAATAATCAACTACGATCTATTAATTATATATATTGCCTCATATCCTCCTTATAATTTAGCTAAAATAAAAAACACCCTAATAAAGTTAAAACTATATATAAAACTCTACAACTTTGATTAATTACCTAAGTACCCCCAAGGATACAAAATGACCCCTCAAAATTTTGAAAGCAGTATAACTTAACCTCTATTTCACCCCAAGACCCAAACCTTATATCAAATTGAACCTTTATACCTCAACTAATATAATTTTTCAATCCTAACTCTTAAAATTTTTGAAACTTACACAAATGCCCCTAAAATATGAAAATTTATTAAATTAAATACCAAATAAATATAAAACTTTCTTTTTAAGGACCAAAACCAAGACTAAACTATTTACACATTCCTCCCATGCGAACAAAGCATCCCCATTAGCAAAAAATGACAAAAATCACATGCCCAACGCCATTTCTCCATGTGATACTCTTTTCCTTAAGTTTTATCTTCTTAAAACTAGGGAGAATACACTTCCCTAAAGCACTAATCAAATGCCCTTAGTTTATAGTATAAATACCCCCACCAAATCCAGCCTCATAATCCACCAGTTTAGTAGAGCCAAACTTGAGGTTTTTGGCTCCAAACTAGTAACCTATGATTTTATGCATCAATTCTTGTTTTTACTATCCAAAATGTTTTCTACACCGTCATAATACCCAACCCAATCAGAAAAGCCAAACTCTTATGTGTGGAATAGTCTGTATAGGTATAAAACTTGAAAAACTCTATTAAAGCTTGAGCTTAAATGGTGAAACTTTATTATTTGACTTTGAACCTAATTCAAAGTGAGGAATGAGTTTCTTACGAGCCCATAAGCTGGATTGCAATGACCATTTTCAAAAACTCATAAGTTTTAAAACTCAATTTCTCAAAAGTGTTTTCGAATTTCAGATACGAGAATTCCAAAATTCTCTTCAACTAGGATACCTCGGTCTTTCAAACCAAATCCAAAACCTTCCTTAGGATAGCAGAAACCTAGGCATAAGCTTAAAAGCCATTTTCATATTCTTTAAATGGGTGAATGTTTAGTCAAATTTTCTGAAGAACACATAGTAGTTGAAACTCGATGAATACTGAACCTAAATCCATGAAACCTGTATATTTGGATTCCTTATTAAAAAATAGGTTAGATTGGTTAAGGAATCATATCAAATGGTTTAGAAAATCAAGAGTTATTCAAGGTAAAAAATTTCTTAAAACTTAGTCAACTATTGAGAGGTTGAAGATGAACTTTTCAACTAGAAACATTTGAGGGAGCATGACCAATCAAAACTTTTTGATTTTTTCCTAATATTTTTATTAAATTATTAAGGTCAAAATTGTATAAGGTAAGGCAGTGTTTGGTCAACCCTAGCCCAAATTAGAGAAAACCAAGGATTTAGATTAAAATTATATTCCAAAAATTACAAATTAACCCCTCCTATTTTTTTAAGTTATGAATTTTGACCCCAACTTTTTTCTACATACTCTTTGATAAATTTTAGGAAAAAGTCTTCTATACCACTTTCCAAATATGATCTTAAGCCTAACATTTTAAACTCTAAAAAATAATTACAAATTAGCCCCTAAACTTTTAAAGATATAGTTTCTTCATTTATTTTTCCAACTTAGTCCTATTACCAATAATATATAGTTATAATAATGTTGATTGATAGCTAATCAAGCACCTGACCCTCTCGATCCTGACTTCAATCAATTCGAATCACGTTCTTCACATTAACAAGAAGGTTTGCCCTTTTGATAGTAGTTTCAGCGTATTTGATATAACTACTATTGATATCACACTGTGATTGCCAAAAATTATTCATAGTATAAGCATGTTATGATACTACCATGCTATATATATTGTTAAATATAATTGATATTTGAATATGGATCATTTGGATCAGTTTAAACCTCTCTCATCTAAAAACTGAATTCATGAGGCTATTGCAATGATTGAATCAACTCTCCTATGCAACTATGTGCTAAATGTTTTTGTTATAAGCATCAATATTAACTGGGATGTAGACTGTCGTGTTATCCCACGGAAGTTTACCACTTGGCTTTAGGTTTGAGATGTTTGAAAGCCTAGATTTATTGCTTCTTACGTATGAGTGCCACTCTAGTTAGTCTACCTAGGTGTTTATTTTCTATAAAGGTTTTGGGTTGATATTATTATTTGGTTATACTAATGATGTTTAATTAATTCCATACATACTCAAACTTCTATGAACATATAATTTTATAGCACTGGTTATACTCATGTTCATTCGATTTTCCTCCAGATATTCTTAGATAAGGAAGTCGTACCCCCTCCCTTTTGTGATATGCACGGGTCATATGTATGCATATATAACTATATGGAAGGAGATTAAGGTAGATGGGAGCAAAGAATGGCATTTTTTGATGACCTACATCAATGTTTAGTTTTTGAAATAAAATGTAACATGAATAATTCACCCATGTGGTGGTAGTACAATATATGTAATACATTATTAATGAATAAAGTTATGTTTTTATACCTTTACTTCAGTTTCATTACTTGGTTACTATCTTGTACATTCATACCAAAAATAGGGTGTGGCAATTTCTTAAGTTCCCCACTACATTTGAAGTATTCTGCAATGACACTAAAAAGTTCTTAAAGGCTCATGTTAACATGGAATGGTTGTATTTTGTAACTCTTGAAGTGTTTTTTAGTCTTCATTTTTTTTTACCATAGCACACAATTGGAGGAATAAAAATATTATTTTATTTATTTAATTATGAATTTAGGTATATTTTTTTGGATTTTTCACAAGGGTTGTAGACCAATCCAAATAGCACCCCTAACATCAGTTGGAAAGATAAATAATGAGTGTTTTCACTTTTCACATGGTCTATTTCGTTTGTTGTTGCTATATCGATCTTCTTGAATGAAAAATGTTGAATGTCGTATCTCATCGAAAAACTAGTTTATAACCATTCATTTTATTTATGATTCATGAGTGTAATTCAGATTCATTATCTATTTTTTTCATTTATTAGTGTTTGATTTCATTACATATGTAGTTTTTTAGTAGGTTTGATTGTACTCGGGATTTGGTCATGCTAACATGAGTTTGTTGTTGTCTATTGTGGTCAGCTTTGTTGATTTCATGTGAATTCAAGTGTAAGGGTTTGGGGTTACTACTCACTTTGATTAGAGGGTTTAATTATAGTATTACTAGTTATATATTTTCATTATTTATTAAATTTACTTTCTCTACACACTAAATTCGGGTCTATTTTCTTTTTAACGGGTCTGTAATGTTGTTCAGTTGCTAGATTACTAAACGCAACTCTTGTTCTTCCAAATATTTTATACAATAGCGTTTGGAGAGGTATAAGGTGACATTTTGATTTCCTATTTTGGTTTTAGTTTTATTCTGTTATCCTGTATGTCATTTTCTGCTCAATTATTATCTAGTATCAATTTAAATCAATTGATTGAATGTTCTTTTGTATTTCATGGGTTAGAGTTATGATGTGATAAAAACTTGCATGTTCTAGTTATGATTTTATTTATGTGTGTGTGCCAATAATTCTATTGTTGTATATTGTCATAGAACTTTTGTGTAAACCATGATTTTTTTGGTAGTGTAGAATGTCACAAATATTGAACAAATAGTGGATGAATGAGAGGAACAGAGTAACCAAAGTGTACATAAATGAAGTTGTATGTTTTCTTGCAATTGTAAAAAATGGCAATTAGTTCTCGACATTTCCTTAACCATGTGCTAAGTGTCAAAATAAGAAGCGTTTTAGTGCGTTAGATATCAGGAGTCATTTGATTACGCATGGTATGTACATGACATATACTATGTGGATTTATACTGTGAAACACGATCCTTGAACTCTCCAAATCCTGCACTAGATACTATTGAATGTGAAGGACATGTTAAAGATGATAACTATAAGAATGAAAGGCTTCGAAACTTAGTCGGCACATGTTACAGAGTGCAAGAAGAACATTGTGTGAAACCTAACCATGCAGGTTTTCCTAAACAAATCATATATTGATAATGATAAGTACAATGAGTACAATAGATTAGTGACCGAGAAACTATACCCTACATGTGATGGTCCTGAGACTACTCTCCCTACAATTGTTAAATTGCACAATTTAAAGAAGTCATTTGGTTGGTTAGAAAATAGTGATACTTCTCTTTTATCGGTCTTAAAGAGGTGGCTTCTAAAAGAAAACACATTATTAGAAAAGTATTTGCACATGAAGAAAATGATGAAATACCTAGGGGTGAAAGATAATTTCATTCATGCTTGCACTACAAACAATATTTTGTATCGAAAAATAATGAAGATTTGGAGGAATGTCCTCAGTGTGGAGAACCAAAATATGCAGTGACCTTGAGGAAAGGGAAAAGGTTATATAAAGAAACGATAAAAGTGTTCAAACATTTCCATTTAATTCCAAGGCTAGTGAGATTATATACTACACCTTAGATAGAGCATGAAATGACATGGAACCATTGAGTAACAAGTTCATGGAATTATCATCGACATCCTTTTGTTTCGTCCTAATAGAGAATGCTAAAAAGTAGATAACTTGATTTTGTTAAAGAATGGAACAATGATTGGCTTGCAATAACACAATATGGGTTCAATCCCCATGGTATTCACTTTAGTAGTTATAGTTGTTGGTCTCTCATGACAGAGACTTATAATATGGGCCCTTCTTTATGATTGAAGAGTGAGTTCCAAATCTTGTCTCTATTGATTCCTGGGACAAAGGCACCATTTCAAGACTGATGTTTTTCTTCAACCGTTAATAAATGTGTTGAAGAAATTATGGAAAGGAGTTATAGCTTTTGACATGAAAAAAATTGACCCTTTTATGCTGAGAGTTATGTTGATGTGGGGGATTCACGATTTTCCTTTATATAAGAACTTACCTGGGTGTATAACACATGCTACAAAGCATGTCCTATTTGTGGTGATAACACTCCATCCATTCGGCTAGAACAAAACGTGAAGATAGTTTACACAAGCTATCGTATGTTTCTTAATAATTATCATCCATTAGGAGTGATAGAGGTTTGGGGTTAGGATACAAGAATTTGGATGCCCCCCGTTCGACTAAATGGAGATGCACTTGTGGAGAAGTTATGTAACACCAAGTATGTACCTGATAAGTCTCAAAAGTTCCTGGTGTGAAGCGAGAGTCCAATAATGTGAAAGAGAGTGATAATGTTGAAGTTACATAATCTTGGAATACAAAAAACATTTTCTTTGACTTGGAATACTGGTAATATCAAGTTCGACATATCCTTGACGTGATGCACACCGAGAAGAATGTTACAGAGCATTTAATAATCACAATTCTTGATGCTAATAAAATAAAAGATACTGAAAGTGGGCAGTTGGATATAAAGGACATTAGTCTACACAGCGATCAATGGAGTCAAGTTTATAGACACATTAGAAAAGAGATAAAAACTAACACGTCTTTTCGAAACATTTAGATTTGAGAAGAGTAATCCAATAATTAAGTTTGTTCATTAACATGTTGGGCTCTAAGGTTCTGATTCAAAAAGATATCAAAAGATCCAAATACATAGTTGTTGAAGCATTGTACGTGTTGGAAAAATATTTTCCACCTACATTTTTTATATTATCATTCACATCACTGTGCATCTAGAAGATGAAGCCTTAGTTTGTGGACCAACCAACGCTCATTGGATGTATCTATTCCAAAGGTGATTTTTTTAATCTTTTAATATAATAAAATATGCATCATTCATGTTAATATTGCTTGTTATTAATTTTTACTACCTTATAAAATATGACAATGAAAGGTTTCAAGGATACAACCAACAATAAGCGATATGTTAAAGGTTCCATTACGGACTCCAATATTGTTACTGAATTGGTTAGATATTGCATAAAGTGCATGCCAAATCCATTAGATGAAATCATAAACACTCCTCTGAAGCCTTTTTAGAGGAAGATGTAGAGTTCTCTGATGAAGGGCATTTTCTTGATGATAATACTATACCATTCGGACCATTACAGTTTTAACAAATACGTCGATGAGTACTATTTTGACTCAATGTAGATGGACTTCAAGATAGGTTTGAGTTCTTTCATTGGTTATCAGTTAAAAATCAATTAACATCTTGAGTTATATTACTTATATCAAACAACATATTATTGTGAGTATGAAGAATCATTAAAATACGTGTCTCGTGCTAAAGGGAAGGAGATTAAAATGATAGAAGTGGAGAACTAAACTTCTTTTATCCTTTGGTTATTTGAGAAGATGATTCTATAAATACTAATGTTTTTATGGGCTTTTTCGACATAACCCCTTGAGATAGTAACATATATTTACATAACTCCCTCACATAATCCCTTAAGTCAAAATACACTATTATCCTAGGGGTTATGTTAAAAAATCCCTTTGTATTAATCTTTCAATTAAGTTCCATTTATTATTTTGATTTGTTTCCATCAAACAGTTGCTGAAATCAGGAAAGATGAAGACAAATGAAATATTACGGTAGTTAGTTGAAGGACCGCAAATCAAGGTTAAAACATATCAAAATATCAATGGTTATGTATTCTCTCCTCAGTCTCATAATGATATTGTCATCACAAAGAATAGTTTTGTTTGCTTAAAGGTATAGATACAACTTTAAGCTACAAAAAATGATAAGAATCTCACAAATACTTGGACTATGTGGTACAGAGTTATCAAACAAATAACTGAGTTGAACTATTGATTAGGCATAAATTCTTCCCATTTATCCCCTTAATTTAAAGTCTTTTATCGCGTCGTGAAGTATAATTCAAGTGGATTTATATCACATCTTTGATATTGACAAGTTCTAACAAGTCCGCCGAGTTTCGTGTATGTTTTATCTATTTTGCAGGTGTTTAGTGTATTGATTCGAGTTCCGTACCAAAAGCTTCAAAGAAGAACAAGAAGGAAAGGTTTTTGCAAAAGCTGACAAAACATAACCGAACCCGAGGGAAAGAAAAAGAACCGAATCCATCCTGGGAAAGTCTCTGTAAAGGCTGAACACAACAGAATCTAACAGAAGTGAGGAGAAAATCAACCGATCCTACACCAGGAAAACTTCATGAGAAGAGTCAAAAAGATGTAACCGAACCAAAGCAGAGAAATAAAGAACTGATCCCACGCTCGAACAACTCTCTGTAAAAGTTGTCGAAGATAGAATCGAATCGAACCCCTTAACAAGATCGGTTCTGTTCTCGATTATCCGGACTTATCCATTTGTAAAAATTTGAATCCTACTTGGTTCAAACTCTTGTATTCCGTAGATTATAAATTGTAATTCCTCCCAAAGGTAAAGAGGAGGCTACTAATTCATTAGGAAAGATCTTTAATCACTTTTAGAGAAGAATAACATATATACCCTAGTTTTGATCCCAGTTGCAATTCAAGTAAATTTCTTCCAATTCCTTCTTTTATTATTGCAGTAGTTCTTTTGTTAGTAAGTATTGGTTATTCTCTTTATTTTCATTCAATATTAAAAATGTTTTATTTCATTCCAAATGTGTTGTCTACCAGTTTTCATATGCCAGGCCAGATTTCTAAGGTCGGGTTGCATGAACTCAACCTGATGTGGTAATTGCATATGTATAAAATTAGTCCTCTAAATTTAATGATTTATCACGACCGTATTGCGTAGAAACGCGACAATTGTAGATCTTTGGATCTCGTTTACTTCAGGGTAATCGAGATTCTTCAGAATGCAATTTGAGTGTAACTATTGCAATACCGATTTACTCGCCCTCTGATTAAGTATGGTGCGGTCTTGAAGCTTATATACGTAATGCTTGGGAGTACTAAATTCGGGGTCTAATTAATCACTTAAATTTATGATTAGTTTTAAACCGCCAATACACTAGGGTTGAGGGATTGTATTCCCATCCTGTTTTCTTCATCATATAGTTCAAGTTTCAGTTCAATCATTATTAATAACTTAGGTAATTTAGAATAGCTGCATTCCATTCATACTTTGGTGCATTAAACACATATTTTCAAAATTGCATTTAGTTGTAGTCAATTCCCAAAATAGATCATCTTTTCCTTTTTCTTTAGTGTCAGAGTTAGGATTCCTTCATCTGTCGAACGTCATTACAACTCTGATGTCCTATTTCGTGAGGATCGATACCCAATTTATCGGATTATTACTTGAGCAACAGGCTTGCACTTGATCCTAGAGAGTACGCATTTTTGAGACACATTCTTAGTCGCATCAAGTTTTTGGCGCCGTTGTTGGGGATCTAGGTAGACTTAGGATTAGATCAAGTCAATCTCAAATTTTGACCAAAAATTTCCAAAAATCCAAAAACATAATTTTTTTTTTAAAATACACAAAAATATTCCTCGTTATCTCTCATAAGCCAGTTAATGCAAAATTCTGAACTCACTCCATCTCCCCATAATACTCCAACCCACATTCACGAAAATCCAATAGTTGAGTACGATCCTAATAGCCCTCACACTCCTAACGCTCCATAATTCTGGGTTCCACCTCCCACACTGTCACACTCAATCGCAAAATAACACTCCATTTTACCTCGTAGGACACACTTCATAGCGCGCTCCGAGTATACCCAGTGAAGACACATAGTCATCTAGTGAGAGAGCCATGTCACAATACGGTAGTGCATCCTCCGGTGATGAAAAGGCCATGTACCTCCCTTTGAGAGAAATCTTATATCCCGAGCGCACTGTCACTCCGGGATGCACCGTACTCCCGTATAATGCAGGGTAATTTCATTTTAAAAATGGAATGATCCAGATGCTCCCCCACTACCATGGAATGGAATCTGAAAAGCCATATCTCCACATCAGGGAATTTGAGCATGTGTGTGAAACCCTCAATGATCAAACTTGCACATAAGAGGTGATCCGCCTCAAACTCTTCCCGTTCTCTCTAAAAGATAAGGCTAAGACATGGCTATGGTATTTACCTCCAAGCTCGATTGCATCCTGGAATGAGTTGTAATCTAAATTTCTTAAGAAAATCTTTCCTCCACATCGAACGAACTCCATCAAGGCTCAAATTCAAACTTTTCAACAATTAGAAAATGAGTCGTTCGATCGATGCTACAAGCGTTTCAATGAGTTAATTACTTCGTGCCCCCATCATGAATTTGATAAACTGAAAATCATTTCCTTCATCCATAATGGGCTGAACATTAATTCCAAGCAACTCATTGAAACCATGTGCGATGGTCCATTTGCCGAATTATACGCCCACGATGCTGAGCTTCACCTGAGGTATGTCATCGAGACTACCCAATCATGGGATACATCTGACCCTAATGCTCAAAATCGAGCTCGGCAAGTGACCACCACTCCATCGACGTTCGGCCTATTTCACGTAGAGAAAAATTCTATAATGGAAGGTCGACTCGATGTGCTTGAGAGAGGAATGCGACAATTATTGGAGAAATGTGTAGAAGGACCACCTGGATCCATCCCAAACCCTGTTGAGAAGGTGTGTGAGATTTATGAGGCGGGACATTCAACAGAGGAATACCCAACGATACCCACCTACAAAGTTATGCTTCAAGAATAAGTGAGTGGTATAAGAGGATTTAACGGTAATTTTGATGTATCCCACGGTAATTCTTACAACCCTTCGTGGAAAAGCCATCCTGGTTTTAACTATAGGCAACAAAATTTAGCGATGAATCCTAATTCACATGTTGCCCCTCCTCCACCATCACACTTTCAACAAGCACCACACATGAAAGGACATGTGCAAGCACCACCACCTATAAGGACATATATCACTCTACCGCAGAGAAATCTCGAGGATACAATAGACCAATTTATCACTACCCAAAATGCAGCCACTGCTAGGCATGAGCGCATGATCAATGACATAAATGCGAACATTTCAAAGTTACAATCATCGTTGAGTATCCAAGAGAAAGGCAAGTTTCCTGCCCAGGGCTAAAGACCGCCCCAAGGTCAAACTAGTGTTAGCTCCACCTCAATAAAACATCAGGAGCAATGTCAAACTGTGACCACTCTTCGTAGCGGGAGAGTCGTTGATTTATCACCTCCCCCACATGGCATAACCAAAGATAAGGGGATTTCGCTCGACATGAAAGAGGCCGAACATGTCTCCTTGAAAGAGAGTGATAAAGAAGACACAAGTGAGCCCGATGTAGTAGTGAAACCACCCATCGCGGCACCATTTCCTCAAAGGCTGGTTCCTTCCCACAAAAGGAACCCCCGTGATGAGGTGCTAGACGTGATAACGCAAGTAAAGCTAAATTTACCTTTCCTCGATGCCATTAAGAAAATTCCTTCTTATGCAAAAGTCATCAAAGACTTTTTAATAGTGAAGAGGAAGATGAAGGTAAAGAAAAACATATTTCTAGCACAGAACGTGAGCTCCATTCTACTTAATGATCTCCCACGAAAATTTAAAGGTCCCGGTGCACCCACTATTTCCTGCATCATTGGAGAAAATAAAATTGAAAAAGCCTTACTTGACTTGGGAGCAAGTGTCAATATCCTCCCTTATGCCATCTATAGGAAACTTGATCTGGGCGACGTTAAACCCACAAAGATCACTCTCCGGTTAGTGGATGGAACCGTGAAGATCCCAAGAGGTATAGTTGAGGACGTGATCGTTCAAGTTGACACTTTCTACTTTCTGGTAGATTTTGTCATTTGGGACACGGAACCCTCCTTCGCCTCGAGCAATCATGTTCCCATCGTTCTTGGGCGCCCATTCTTAGCTACGGCTAATGCAATTATCAACACACGCAATGGGAAGATGCAACTCACCTTTGGGAACATGACTTTAGAGAGTAACATCTTCCATATAGCCCAACATATAGGGGAGGAAGATGATCTTTACACGGTGAGATTAATCGACGAGATCGTAGAGGATTACTTTGAGGAAAATTATTGTCGAGATGCCCTAGGGTCCTGCTTAGTGTCGAGCCACGAGAGTGAGGGAACGTATACTGAATTCGAGAGGGAAGTTGAGGAGTTAAGAGAGTTGCTTGATGAGAGAGCATCGGACGAGGACGCGGGAGATGTAAGTTGGGTCTCTCGATTCGAGAAATTACCACCACGGGAGGCATGCATGGTTCCCTCCAGCAAATAATTTCTGACCCTCGAGTTGAAGAAACTCTCATATTAAATATGCATACCTAGGAGAGGACGTGACATTTTCTATTGTTGTCTCCTCTAGCCTAGATGAAGAGCGGGAGGGTAAACTGTTACAGATTTTGAGGAAGCACCAAAGTGCTTTCGGTTGGTGTATTGCTGATTTGAAGGGGACAAGTCCTTTGATTTTCACCCACAAGATTCATCTCGAAGAGGATGTAAAGCCCTCTAGGGAAATGCAAAGAAGGCTAAATCCCAATATGAAAGAAGTAGTGAGAACCGAAATCATTAAGTTATTGGATGCCGGGATTATCTACCCAATCTATAATAGCAAGTGGGTGAGCCCTATCCAAGTTGTCCTAAAGAAGTCGGGCATGACAGTGATTGAAAATGCTAAGGGATAACTAGTTCCCCAACGTACCACCACCGGGTGGCGCATTTGCATTGATTATCGAAAACTCAATGCGGGAACTAGAAAATACCATTTTCCCTTACCATTTATCGACCAAATGCTTGAGCGAGTAGCGGGCCACCCTTATTATTTCTTCCTTGATGGTTATTCTGGATATAACCAAATTGAGGTAGATGTACTTGACCAGGAGAAAACGACATTCACTTGCCCCTTTGGTACGTTTGCTTACAAACATATGCCATTCGGCTTGTGTAATGCACCCGCAACCTTTCAAAGGTGCATGTTGAGTTTATTTGGCGACATGGTTGAGAGAGGACTTGAAGTGTTCATGTACGATTTTAGCGTTGTTGGCACCTCTTTCGATCTTTGTCTAGAAAAGATGGAAAAGGTACTTGCTCTATGTGTGGAGAAGAACTTAGTGCTAAATTGGGAGAAATGACATTTTATGGTCACTGAGGGAATAGTTCTTGGCCACATAGTTTCATCCAAAGGGATCGAAGTCGATAGAGCTAAGATTAATGTCATAGCCGATCTACCCCCACCAAAATTGCTCAAAGACGTGTGCTCCTTCTTTGGCCACGCGGGGTTTTATCGACGGTTCATTAAGGACTTTAGCACCATCGCTAGACCCTTAAGTAACCTTCTTATGAAGGACACCCCATTTGAGTGGACAGAAGCATGCCATAGCGCTTTTGAAAAACTGAAAAACATGCTTGTGTTCGCTCCCATCATGCAAGCTTCGGATTGGTCCTTACCATTCGAGCTTATGTGTGATGCTAGCGATTATGCGATAGGGGCTATTTTGGGCCAAAGAAAAGACAAATAGGCTCGTGTCATCTACTACGCTATCCGGACTCTTACCGGACCATAACTCAATTACTCCACCACAGAGAAGGAGTTGCTAGCGGTTGTTTTTGCTCTTAACAAATTTTGGTCTTACCTTATCGGTTCTCCCATCACTTGCTTCAGCGACCACACGACATTGAAATACCTACTTATGAAGAAAGACACAAAGCTATGCCTCATAAGGTGGATCCTACTCCTACAAAAGTTTAATCTCTCCATTAAAGATAAGAAAGGGGTATAAAACGTCGTTGTTGACCACTTTTCAGGACTCTCGTCCGACGTACCTAGTGATTCGATGCCCGTAGATGAATACTTTTCGGATGAGCAACTCCTTGCTACCTCTTCTTTACCTTGGTTTTACGGATATAGTGAACTATCTTGTCATGGGAGTCATCCCTCCCGATTGGACACCGCAAGATAAGAAGAGGTTCACCACTTGGTCACGAATGTTTTCTATGATGATCCTTTCCTTTTTAAACACTACACCGACCAAATCATCTGACGATGTGTACCAGATGACGAGATCCCAAAGGTCATCCAATTCTATCATTCGAAAGCGTGTGGAGGTCACTTTTCGATGAAAAATACGGCCACTAAGATTCTTCAATGCGGCCTCTATTAGCCCATAATTTTCTGGGATGCGAAAAATTATTGTAAATATTATGATAGGTGTCAAAGTATGGGAGAGATTACCCGACGAGACATGATGCCATTAACCCCGATACTCATTATTGAGATCTTTGACTACTGGGGTATTGACTTCATGGGCTCTTTTCCCCCATCTTTTGGTTTCCTATACATCCTGGTCGTGGTAGATTATGTTTCTAAATGGGTGGAAGCTATAGCTACCAAGACAAATGACAGCACAGTGGTGATTAGGTTCCAACAGGAACACATACTTTCCCGCTTTGGTGCTCCGAAAGCGATAATTAGTGATAATGGCACACACTTTACAACAGGCCATTCGCAAAGCTCATGAGAAAGTATGGCGTCGTTCACAAGGTTGGAATGACCTATCACCCACAAATGAATGGGCAGGCCGAATTAGCGAATCGAAAAATTAAGAACATTCTCGAAAAGACCGTCAATCCTGACTGAAAAGATTGGCCCCTTCGATTGAATGATTCGCTATGGGCCTATCGTACCGCATACAAAAATCCACTCGGCATGTCCCCATTCCTCTTTGTGTATGGAAAACGTTGCCATCTTCCCGTTGAATTAGAGCACCAGGCATATTGGGAAATTAAGTAGTTCAATTATGACATGGATAAAACCGGTGAAGCTCGCAAGCTTCAACTAAACGAGTTAGAAGAGATACGCAATGACGCGTACGAGAACGCAAAAATTTCCAAAGAAAGGATGAAACTAGCTCACGATAACATTATTCGATGCAAAGAGTTTCTTCCTAGATAAAAAGTGCTTCTCTATAACTCTCGGCTTCATCTATTTCTTGGAAAATTGCGGTCAGGATGTTCTGGCCCATTCATTGTGAAGAATGTATTCCCTCACGGAGCTGTAGAGTTAGACGATTTGAAAGGGGAAAATACATTCAAAGTAAATAGACAATGCCTAAAGCCATATTTAGAGGCGTGTGTGGAAGAAGTCGACACTGTTTGGTTGTCGGACCCCATTTATGGGGTCGAATGAGCTTGACAGAGAGTTCGTCGCACCCCCGACGCGTATGGAGTGATTTCTTATGTATAGTAGTTATGTTTCGATATATTAGATTGTGTCAATAAGTAGGTTACGTGAGGTAAGGTTAAGATCATGCAATCCAACACACACTTTATGAGGGCGCTGAGAAATCCAAGTGGGGAATAAGTGCTAAAGCATCCATAAAATCGAGGGGTTGAAATTCTAGTGCAGCAGAGAGAGAAGGGTTTTGTTAAAAAGGGAACCGAATCAAATCCCTAAACCGGATCGGTTCGGATTGGAAAATCACAAAATAAAAAAATCTCAGAACTGAACTGAATCGCCTCTGAACCGGATCGGTTCTGATCCTGCGATTTTGATTCTTCCCGAGGAGCCTATTCCACCCCCCAATCCTCTCATTTCCCTCCATTCTTCCCCTTTTTCCCCCAAAAACATCCATCCCTCTTTCCCTCCAAAAATACACCCACCCAACCCTCCCCATCACCTATAAAAACCACCCCAACCCTACCCTTCCACTCACACCAAAACATACACTCTACTCTCCCTCTATACAACCCTAGTCTTTCATTTCCTCATTCCCGATTTTCCCAATGGCTAACCCCGCTCTTCCTGCCAAATACATGTCCACCGAAGTTCTGCCAAACGGCAACGGAGAATACCGCTCCCACATGGAGCGCGTATGGTGCACAAAGTTTTTTAGTTTCTCCCGCCAATTGCACATTGAACGAGTAGTCAACTGGGACGAG
This sequence comes from Sambucus nigra, assembly GCA_949130495.1. Lineage (NCBI taxonomy): Eukaryota > Viridiplantae > Streptophyta > Magnoliopsida > Dipsacales > Adoxaceae > Sambucus > Sambucus nigra. Next base: position 351,965,229 of record OX422221.1, read on the forward strand.
CTGCCCCACCCCATCACCACCCTTTTTAGCCAAAGGGGGTGGACGCAATACCTTCAACAACCTCACCATGTCGTGTGGGCGGACGAAGTTCGGTCCTTCTATGGCTTTCTCATCCGCACGGGCGAGTTTTAGTTCCAATCCTTTGTTGACGGTCGCCCCATCCCATTCTTCTGATCCATCCTCGCCCGAAAACTTGCTGACAAGGGCGTCCCTCACCCGGAAGTGTATGACTACCCAACCAATGCCCCCACCATACCCAAACAACAATGCATTGATCGGCTTGCACCAAACGATATTTGGGAACGGGGTACCTTCCCCGTGGGCTGCCTAAATGATAAGGCGAGCATCACCTTCCACATAGTGTGCGCCAACTTGCTTTAAACCTCAAACGACTCGGCGATGCGCCCTCGCTAAGCCACGCTCGTGTACCACCTTTTTTACCCCAATTTCACCCTAAATTTGGCCCGCATGCTTTATGCTGACATCATCTATGCGGCCTGGGAGCAAAAAGGGCAGTACCCCTCCCTTATGCCCGCCTCATTACTTCCCTCCTTGTCGATGCTGGTATCCACCCACTTCAAGCTTTCCCAGGAGCCCATTGGGAAGGTATCCCGCACGTGGAGTGCCCAGCAAAGGGCTGCCATTCGAGCATCCTAGGAGGCGATTAATTTAGAGGATGAGGAGGAAATCCCTGTTGAAGAGCCCGTGGATGAAGACGTCGAGATGGGCGTGGTTGACGAAGAAGAGTACAATGAGGATGATGATTCGAATTTCGAGCCACCGGGTGCGGATTTTGATAGGCGCCTTGCAGTGGTGTAATACCATTTTGACGGGTTCATCACCCAATACAACCGCGACCAAGCAGCCTATCAAAGGGATTAGGATGCCTACCGGAGGAACACGAGCATGATGCACCAGCTCCAAGCCCACCTATACGAGCTCAACTTCGGTGGGCCGCCCCCCACTTTTTTCTTTGATCCCTACGATCCCAGCGCTCCCGGGCCCTCCAACCCGCCGTCCCAATGAAACCCCTGTTTGTGTTAGCTTTTTGTATGGTTTGTGGTTGTTGTTTAAACAGTGTTGGTTGTATGTTTTTTTCTTACCCTTTGTAACTCAGTTGTTATCTATCTATAAAAAAAGCTACATTTCTGTTTCATTTGTTTGTTTTATGTTCTCGAACTTTTAATTCTCTTTGAGTTAAGTTTTAGTCCTTTTTGTTTGAGGACAATGCAAAAGTCTAAGTTAGGGGGGGTCACAAGTGCGTATTTCTAAAACTTCACAAATTTTCAAAAATGCCCACACAATTTCAAAAAATCATAAAATCTTGAAAAACCCAAAAATATTTTTGTTCAAAATAAATAAAAATTGGAATTCAATTTTTTCGAAAATATCATTAAAAGTCGATTTAAAGTCTCAAGTTGTAAAATTCAAAATGTACAAAGCCGTAATTGACCAAAGATGGAAATTGAGCGAACGTAGGCGACTTAACGAATAAATGTGGAGATTAACAGCCCCGGTGAGATTCGAACCTTTCATTTTTGTGAAATTTATAAATCAATCCGAGTTAATTGTTAACTCAAAAGTTCTTTTCAGCATCAAATAAGTCATTGAGGATCTCAATTCTTTCACTTTGATCGGTTTATGGAAAATGTGTGTGATATTGCCTTAAAAACGTGCTAAATAGATCTCTAAACTTAATTCATCTCGAAACGCATATGCTAACGCAGTTAGCATTTTGGACAATGAAGTAGGCCATCATTTGTCACCCAAAAATATTGTCCAGAAAAAAATAGTGAAAAATTATCCATTTTGTAACCTAAATTGAGCCGAATAATTTTTTCCCTTTCATTTGACAACACGAAAAACCCCAAATAGCTCGAAATTGCGAAAAGGGGACAATCCCAGAAATTAAGTCTAGAAAGTGCAGAAAAAGGGGCAAGAAAAAAATAGCTATGCTTAATAAAAATAACAAGAAAATAAAAGCGTGAAAAATAGAAAAAGAAGAAAAAAATGAGCAAAAGCCCGGAAACGCACTAACGAACACCATAAGAACACTTTCCAATTCCAGTTTTCCCGTACCACTCTCATATTACTCCAATACACCTTTAGCCCGAAAACGTCCTAACCGAGTCCAAAATTGCGAAATTGGTTACCGCATGGAGAGATAAAACACAAAAAGATAATTAAAGAGATCAAAAATGTGAATTAGAAGCAATATTCCTGTTTTCTTATATCCGTAATCCAATGATGAGATCCGGTTGCTATAAATTTTCGTCTTCCTACTTGTATGCGTGAACTTGGTTCCACTACATTTAATCTAATAAATCGTGTATATCGAGAGAAAATCCACATTCCGAGTGATTCGTTTGTGAGAGCATTCCGTGAGATTTTGACATCAAAACGAATTTTCGGATAAGTAATGCAATGGTGAATCGGTGGAAATTCGCGATTACATTTCCGGTTTCACACACGGGCACTATGATTTGAGACTCTTGGACATGAATTGATGATGAGTATTTTCTGAAAAAGATTGAATTACACAATTTTTGTATATTTTGAGCTTTCTTTGAGTCAAATTTTGTGGGTATATTCTCTGCAAATCCTCACGAGACACAACTCGTCCAACTAGGGTAATCTAGAGGTTTAAAGGCTTGTTGCATACGCTAAATGCAATGGCTTTCCCGCGAAAGATGTATCTGTAATACCCCGTAATTTATTGATATTTATTTAAGGGATTAATTAAATTAAATGTGACTTAATTGAGAATTAATCCGGATATAAAGTAATTTTATTGATATTTATTTAAGGGATTAATTAAATTAAATGTGAATTAATTGAGAATTAATCCAGATATAAATACTAACGAGATGTGAGTTGGTATTTGATTATGATGTGTACATATGGCAATATATGAATATTGAAAATATTAAAATTGTCACGAGACTGAAATACGACAATTTGGGAAATTTAGTCGCGTCAGGAATATAATTATTTGAATTAAAAAGTGAATTTATTTTTATAAACCGAATTGTTATTTTGAGTGCGCCAACGAGTCTGGAAGGGTCGAAATAGTCAGAAAACACTAGCCGGAGGTTTAGTTTGGGTCCCGGGGCATTTTTGGGCCATACCGGCAACTTAAAAGGGTATTTTGGTAATTTTGAAATTTTGGGGATTAAAGCCTACGAATTTTAGGAGTTAATTATACATTATTTAGGAACCCACAAAGCCCATTATCAATATTAAGTGAGTAAGAGGGCTACGGGAGTTATAGGAGAGTTTGAAGAAGTTCCAAAAAGAAACCTCCAACCACCATCTTCAACCTTAGGAGAAAATCTATGGAGAAATGAGAGAATCAACCTCGAATCTTCAACAAAACATTCTGAAGAATGATCTAAGGCAAGTGATTTAATTTTTTAATGCATTGAATATGTCTTCCATGTTTAGTGTAGGAATTTATCTTATATTGAAACTCTTGGAGAAAACCCATGAAATATTTGGAGAAACTTTGAATTTGGGTTAGGATTTACATGTAGTATGACAATGGACTGATTTAATATTTGAATAATTATATATGATTATTTAAAAACGGATTTTGATGAGTAATTGGGCATAAGAAAAATTAGGAGTTTCATGTTCATAGGATTTGGGAAATATTTGGAGATTCATATAAATTCCATGATGATTTGTAAAGATTTAACCCCTAAAATATGTTAAGGAATGATCTAGGGTGATTAGAAATGGTTTATAAACGTTAAAACATAATTTGGACGGTCTTAGGGTGGATTTAGGGGAGAGAACAATTGATAAAATCGGATTTGGGAATTTCTGGGCTGAAACTGCCATCTCGTTAAAAGACCTGCCCAGGTCGTTTAAACGACCTCGTTCGAACGAACTTCGAACGAGATGACAGTATGACTTCTAACGAGTTGGTATTTCGTTCGAATCCCTTCGTTCGGACGAGACTTCTAACGAGTTGACTGAATGGCCTTTTGGGCCTGATTTGATTTCTAGCATCCCGTAGACTTAATTAAATGGTGAGATAACCTTCCCCTTATTAACTAGTGGGTATAGTTGGGAGATTGGGGTACATTGAGGAGTAAAACTTAGAATAGTGTCTTAAAATCGGATGACATTTATGGATTGGGAGGCGAGTAACTAATCACGAAGAGAGAATAATTGATAATTTAAATACATATAAACCGGGGACTCGTGATTTTGTATAACACTAAGTGTTGGTATAAGAACGGGAAGTATACCGCTAATGAAAATATTGTGATATCTAAGATGTGTGAATGCTTAGTATATATAATTATCTGTGTATAACATACCTACCGTACCTGCTATCATGGGAGGTTGGCGTTCGTTTAGGTCCATCTAATCTGTGTGTGCCTACGGGGGGGGGATTTAGATTGGTACCTCGAGGACATAGGTCAGAGAAGGGGCTTATTGAGAAGTTAATAAGTCTGCTGATCATGGGAGCGTAGGTATGTGTGTGACCCATTGTGATGTGAACTATGTTCACCTCCATTATTTGTGATTGTTGTTAATGAAATGTTTCCTGAGAGATTCGGAATACGTGGTCCTCATGTACGTGATGTACCGGGATTTGATAGCAGAGTATGTGAGCACCGCAGCTTAGCCTTGGGGTGCTAGTATTGTATATTTATGATGAGAATAATATACTGTTAATTGAAATAAATTGTCAGGTATAAATGTGAGGATGAATAATAGTAACAGTTTGTAAGATGGAAATGGAAGATCTCTAGTAATTAATAGTACTAACATGGGAACTGTGTAGCAAGTTATAACACTCGGTTAACTAAAAGTTATTGGGAATTGAATTGGATATCGTATAGAAATGTTAGATTCTAATATCGGACTAGTTAGATATGGGAACAACTAGAATGGGTACGGGTACGATAGGAGTGCACAATTAGTTGAGAGGTGAGGAACTCAGGTGAGTGCACACACTATCATGTACTTTATATTTACTGTCTAACGATATTAAAAACTTGCATATTTTTTTTAAATTATTTTCACAATCGGGCTCTGACACGTTTGCTTTCAAATCTATTTTTGTAAAAACCTTTTAGGTGCCCAGCCACAAGGACACCATGCATAGGATCTCTATTCAGGTGACGTGTTGTAGCTGCTGTGGAAGTTACAGGACCTTGACAGTAGAAGCCTCCATCTTCGATCTTGACTCCATTATCAGTTTTTGTCATTTTTTGGGCATGTCGCCCATTCCTTCAAGAGACATCTTATTTATTCAGTTATTTCAGACTTTGGGTTGTACTTAAATTTTAATGATCCAGACTTTGTATCTCTTTATTTCGGAATTTGGTTTGTTGCGAGGAGTTTTCCTCCAGACTCATTATTATTGGATGGTTATTCTATTGTGACTATATTGTGTTGATTATGTTAACTTTTCATAATTCATTTATTGCATGTTAATTGGATTTAATTAAAATGGTCAACTCACTTTTTAAATACTAGGTGGTTAGTAAATGTTAAAAATGTTATCGACAGTGATGCTATGAACTGAACCAACTTGGCATTTTGTATTAATTTAATAAAGGAGTAGCTACCTGGTATTTAATTAGTCGGGGTGTCACAGGTGGTATCAGAGCATCAGGTTCTAGTGTCCTTAGGATCTGTACGGCTTGTTATGTTTCCGCTGAGCTTTCTTTGATATAGAGCCCTATATTTTAGGACTGTTGTATTCTTTTGTGTATGCTTCGCTCTTCAGCTATTTTGAGTTAATAACTGCGAACTTATAAGGCTTTACTCTCATTTCAGATGCCTCCACGACGTGCGCAGCGAGTTCCTAGGGATGCACAGTCAGAGCCACAGCCTGCACCAGTTCAGGGCACTATGAATGCCGCCGAGGTTGCAGCTATTGTAGCCCAAGCTGTAAATTCCTCCCTAGCCGTTGTATAGCAGGCACCACCCCAGGCACCGATAGCCGCGCCAGTTTAGGCTCATTCATTCCCGTCTACTTGGGAATGCATCCGTGATGCTTTTCAGAAAGCACACCCTCTGAAGTTTTCAGGTAGCTCCGATGTTGTGGTATCCAGTCAGTGGAGGAAGGATATTCAGAGGCACTTAAGGATGTACGAGTGCACAGATGTTCAAAAGCAAATACTAGCTACTTTCAAGCTAGTAGGATCTGCATTGCAGTGGTGGGAGTCCATTACCACTACGGAGGAGAGGGACACCCTCACTATACAGGAGTTCTGGGTACGGTTCGATCGCAAATATTTTTCGTCAGCTGTTCACACGGAGATGAGGAGGAAATTGATGAACCTCAAGCAGGAGGGAAAGACTGTGGCCTAGTATGAGGCCAAATTCACTAATCTATTGAACATTGTTCCTGATGAGATACCGATTAAGGAGAAGATTCAAAAGTTCACGGATGGATTGACTTGGAGGATCCGTCAACACTTATTGGGGAATCTCTCGTTGGCCACTTATTCTGATGTGGTTAACGCTGCATTACTCCACTGCCAGGATCATCGCTTCCACATGTCTGAGAGCAAGAGATCAGGGGAGTCCAACCAACAGGGCAGGACCGGGGGAAATGGTGCCAGCGGGGCATAATCTGCTCAGGGACAGCACTGGCAGGGTGACCAGGGTTCCCAACAGGGGGATTCTAAGAGATTCAGATCTGGGGGTTTCAAAAGTGGACAGGGAGGTTTCAGTCATGGCCATCAGGGTCAGAATGGCCATCGGGGCTAGCAGGGTCAGAATGGTCAGCAGCAGCAGTTTCAGCAGGGCCAGCATGGCTAGGGGAGGAATGGTAACGGCCATTAGGGCCGTGGACAGTAGGGACAACGAGGGGGAAACTTCCCGGGTAAGTGCTTCGTTTGTGGAAAGACTGGACATAAACACCAGAATTGTCCCGATAGGGGCAGGGCCCCGCCGCAGCAGCAGCAGGGTGCACGACATAAGCCACAGAGGCCTATATTTCCCTCCGCCCTCCCAGCACCACCACAGATGGTAGCATTACCACCCATTTCATTAGTCCCAGTTCAGCAGGGACAGCTTCATTATGGGAGAGTGTATCATCTTCAGCATGCCGCAGCCCCACAGGATCCACCTACCATTGAGGGTATGTTCTCTATTTAGGGGACTATGGGGCGTATTTTATTTAACACGGGGGCCACACATTATTTTATTGCCATGAGATTTGCACGCACTATTAGGTTATTAGACACCGTCGAGAGCACGGTTACTTGTGTAGATTCACCGTTGAGTAGGCGTTCTGTGATCTCCCTTATTTGTTGAGGTGTGGGTATAGAGATCGGGAGGTTTACTTTACCCGTTGATATGCTAGTGTTAGAGATGACTGAGTACGATGCGATTATTGGTATGGATTGGTTAGTTGCGTACCGAGAAATGATTGACTGTTTCAGTAGGAGTATTATCTTTGCCATTCCCGGGCAGGAGATGTTTTTAGTGGTGATGCCTTGCCCTGAGGGAGGATCGTCCACTCACTTGTACTATATAGAGGAAGAGACCTCTAAGGAAGTGGTGATACCACTCGATGCGATTACAGTTGTTAGGGAGTTTGCCGATGTATTTCAGGATATACCTGGACTACCTCCGAGTAGGGAGATAGATTTTGTGATCGATTTTACGTCGGGCACTCGGCCTATTGCCCGTGCACCTTACCGTATGGCTCCAGCAGAGATGAGAGAGTTACGGAATCAGATTGAGCAGTTATTGGGTCAGGGGTTTATTCAGAGAAGTACTTCACCGTGGGGTGCCCATGTGTTGTTTGTAAAGAAGAGGGATGGATCGTTGAGGTTGTGTGTAGATTATCGAGAGTTAAATAAGGTCACGGTACGGAATAAGTATCCGTTGCACCGAATCGATGACTTGTTCGACCAGCTGAGAGGAGCTTCTTTCTTCTCAAAGATCGATTTGCGAACAGGATACCACCAGTTGCGTATCAGGGAACAGGATGTCTCGAAGACTGCTTTCTTAACGAGATATGGTTCCTACGAGTTTCGAGTTATACCTTTTGGCTTGACCAATGCTCCAGTCGTGTTTATGGACTTGATGAATAGGGTGTTCAGAGAGTTCCTAGACCAGTTCGTCATCGTCTTTATTGATGACATTCTGGTTTACTCCCAGACAGAAGAGGAGCATGCCGAGCATTTGAGGCAGGTTTTGCAGACGCTACGTCAGAACGAGCTGTGTGCAAAGTATGAGAAGTGTGGGGTTTGACTGAAGGAGGTTCAGTTTTGGGGCATACCATTTCAGACCGGGAGATTTCTGTAGATCCGGAGAAGGTATTCGCGGTGAGGAAGTGGGGACAACCCACGACACCGACTGAGATCCGTAGTTTCTAGGGCCTAACTGGGTACTACAGGAGATTTATTCGGGGTTTGTCAAAGATAGCGGGTCCTTTGACACATCTGACTGGCAAGGGTATTCCATTCATCTGGAGCGATGCCTGTCAGTTAGCATTCGATGAGTTGAAGGACAAGTTGACCTCAGCACCTGTGTTGGCATTGCCGAGACCGGGAGTTGAGTATCTAGTCTACACCGATGCGTCCTTACAAGGACTAGGAGGTGTGCTACAGCAGGAGAGCCAGGCCATAGCTTATGCTTCCCGTAAGCTTAAGCCTCACGAGAGGAATTACCCCACCCATGACTTGGAGTTAGCGGCAGTTGTATTTGCCCTTCGGATTTGGGGACATTATCTCCTGGGGGAGAAGTTTCGGCTGTTCATGGACCACAAGTCCCTACAGTACCTCTTCACGCAGAAGGAGTTGAATATGTGTCAAAGACGGTGGCTTGAGTTTGTTAAGGATTATCAGTTTGATATCCAATATCACCCGGGAAAGGCTAACGTGGTAGCAGACGTGTTGAGCCGTAGGCCGGTAGATAAAGTGGCTGAGGTGTGGAAAGCAAAGTGGAAGGATTTGGTACACCAGGATGCAGTGGCCCGATCGTTCATGTTTGTGATGACTGTTACACTGCAGATTGTCACGAGAGTGGTAAAGGCCCAGGCAAATGACTCGTTCTGTCAAGAGCAGATAGTTCGATTACTAGCAGAGGGAGCCGATTCCTATACCGTTAGCTCAGATGGGGGATTACGCTTCAATGGGAGACTAGTCATTCAGGAAGGGGAAGACTTGCGACACGAGGTGATGGCAGAGTCGCACGGCTCACGGTTCGCGGTACACCCTGGTGGGGATAAAATGTACCAAGACATGAGATGACAGTATTGGTGGAGAGGGATGAAGAGAGATATTGCCATGTTTGTTTCTAAATGCGCCACTTGTCAGCTGGTAAAGGTGGATCATTAGAGACCGACAGGACTTCTACATCCATTAGAGGTTCCGATGTGGATATGGGAGAGCATATCCATGGACTTTATCACGGGGTTACCTAAGTCACAGAGGGGTCACGACTCCATTTGGGTAATTGTGGACCGCTTGACCAAAGTTGCTCATTTCCTACCCGTAAGGACAGACTACACTACGGGACAGTATGCCCAAATTTTCATTTCAGAAATAGTGAGACTTCACGGTGTGCCTCTAAATATCATGTCTGACCGAGACAAGATATTCGTTTCACGATTTTGGGAGAGTTTCCAGGAGGCCATGGGTACTGAATTGCGATTGAGTACAGCTTATCACCCGCAGACCAATGGGCAAACCGAGCGTACAAATCAGATGTTGGAGGACATGTTGCGTATGTGCATCATAGACTTTGGGGGTGGATGGGAGCAGTACCTTCCCTGGTGGAGTTTGCTTATAATAACTCCTATCAGTTCACCATTGGTATGGCTCCATTTGAGGCGTTGTATGGTAGACCTTGTCGTTCCCCGGCATATTGGTTAGAAGTGGGGGACAACAAACTACTTGGGCCGGAGGTGATTCAGGATACTTCGTCAAGGATAGAATTGATAAGGAGTCGCATTCGGGTAGCTCAAGATTGGCAGAAGAGCTATGATGATGCCAAGAGGTTCTTTAGAGAATTCAAAGTGGGGGACCAGGTTTTACTCAGAGTATCTCCTATGAAGGGGATTATGCGTTTTGGGAAGAAGGGGAAACTGGCACCGAGATATGTGGGGCCATTTCCTATCATCGAGCGGATTGGGCCAGTTGCGTATAAACTTGGGTTACCGGAGCACTTGCATAGGATTCATGATGTGTTCCATATTTCCTTACTAAGGAAATATCTTAGAGACGATTTGGCCCATACTCACATTGCTTTGGAGGACATCGATCTCCAGCCCGATAGTTCCTACGAGGAGGGGCCGATTGCTATTTTGGACCGAAGCGAGCGGAAACTGCGGTCAAATATAGTACCGTTAGTACGTGTTCAGTGGCGGCATCATAATGCCGAGGTGTCCACATGGGAGCGCGAGGATGAGATGCGCGAACGTTATCCAGATTTCTTTCTACCAGGTACTTTTTAGTTGCAAATTTCGGGATGAAATTCTGTTATTAGGGGGGAAGTATGTAATACCCCGTAATTTTATTGATATTTATTTAAGGGATTAATTAAGTTAAATGTGAATTAATTGAGAATTAATCCGGATATAAAGTAATTTTATTGATATTTATTTAAGGGATTAATTAAATTAAATGTGAATTAATTGAGAAATAATCCGGATATAAATACTAACGAGATGTGAGTTGGTATTTGACTATGATGTGTACATATGGCAATATATGAATATTGAAAATATTAAAATTGTCGCGAGACTGAAATACGACAATTTGGGAAATTTAGTCGCATCAGGAATGTAATTATTTGAATGAAAAAGTGAATTTTATTTTTATAAACCGAATGGTCATTTTGAGTGCGCCAACGAGTCCGGAAGGATCGAAATAGTCAGAAGACACTAACCGGGGGTTTAGTTTGGGTCCCGGGGCATTTTTGGGCCATACCGGCAACTTAAAAGGGTATTTTGGTAATTTTAAAATTTTAGGGATTAAAGCCTACGAATTTTAGGAGTTACTTATACATTATTTAGGAACCCACAAAGCCCATTATCAACATTAAGTGAGTAAGAGGGCTACGGGAGTTATAGGAGAGTTTGAAGAAGTTCCAAAAATAAACCTCCAACCACCATCTTCAACCTTAGGAGAAAATCTGTGGAGAAATGAGGGAATCAACCTCGAATCTTCAACAACACACTGAAGAACGATCTAAGGCAAGTGATTTAATATTTTTAATGCATTGAATATGTCTTCCATGTTTAGTGTAAGAATTTATCTTATATTGAAACTCTTGAAGAAAACCCATGAAATATTTGGAGAAACTTTGAATTTGGGTTAGGATTTACATGTAGTATGACAATGGACTGATTTAATATTTGAATAATTATATATGATTATTTAAAAATGGATTTTGATGAGTAATTGGGCATAAGAAAAATTAGGAGTTCATGTTCATAGGGTTTGGGAAATATTTGGAGATTCATATAAATTCCATGATGATTTGTAAAGATTTAACCCCTAAAATATGTTAAGGAATGATCTGGGGTGATTAGAAATGGTTTATAAACGTTAAAACATAATTTGGATGGTCTTAGGGTGGATTTAGAGGAGAGAACAATTGATAAAATCGGATTTGGGAATTTCTGGGTTGAAACTGCCATCTCATTAGAAGACCTGCCCAGGTCGTTTGAACGACCTCGTTCGAACGAACTTCTAACGAGATGACAGTATGACTTCTAACGAGTTGGTATTTCGTTCGAAGACCTTCGTTCGAACGACCTCGTTCGAACGAGACTTCTAACGAATTGACAGAATGGCCTTTTGGGCCTGATTTGATTTCTAGTATCCCGTAGACTTAATTAAATGGTGAGATAACCTTCCCTTATTAACTAGTGGGTATAGTTGGGAGATTGGGGTACATTGAGGAGTAAAACTTAGAATAGTGTCTTAAATCGGATGACATTTGTGGATTGGGAAGCGAGTAACTAATCACGAAGTGAGAATAATTGATAATTTAAATACATATAAACCGGGGACTTGTGATTTGTATAACACTAAGTGTTGGTATAAGAACGGGAAGTATACCGATAATGAAATATTGTGATATCTAAGATGTGTGAATGCTTAGTATATGTAATCATTTGTGTATAACATACCTACCGTACCTGCTATCATGGGAGGTTGGCATTCGTTTAGGGCCATCTAATCTGTGTGTGCCTACGGGGGGATTTAGATTGGTACCTCGAGGACATAGGTCAGAGAAGGGATTATTGAGAAGTTAACAAGTCTGCTGATCATGGGAGCGTAGGTATGTGCATGACCCATGTGATGTGAACTATGTTCACCTCCATTATTTGTGATTGTTGTTAATGAAACGTTTCCTGAGAGATTCGGAATATGTGGTCCTCATGTACGTGATGTACCGGGATTTGATAGCAGAGTATGTGAACACCGCAGCTTAGCCTTGGGGTGCTAGTATTGTATATTTATGATGAGAATAATATACCGTTAATTGAAATAAATTATCAGGTATAAATGTGAGGATGAATAATAGTAACAGTTTTTAAGATGGAAATGGAAGATCTCTAGTAATTAATAGTACTAACATGGGAACTGTGTAGCAAGTTATAACACTCGGTTAACTAAAAGTTATTGGGAATTGAATTGGATATCGTATAGAAATGTTTGATTCTAATATCGGACTAGTTAGATATGGAAACAACTAGAATGGGTACGGGTACGATAGGAGTGCACAATTAGTTGAGAGGTGAGGAACTCAAGTGAGTGCACACACTATCATGTACTTTATATTTACTGTCTAACGATATTAAACACTTGCATATTTTTTTAAATTATTTTCACAATCGGGCTCTGACACGTTTGCTTTCAAATCTATTTTTGTAAAAACCTTTTAGGTGCCCAGCCACAAGGACACCATGCATAGGAGCTCTATTCAGGTGACGTGCTGTAGCTGCTGTGGAAGTTACAGGACCTTGACAGTAGAAGCCTCCATCTTCGATCTTGACTCCATTATCAGTTTTTATCATTTGTTGGGCATGTCGCCCATTCCTTCTAGAGACATCTTATTTATTCTGTTATTTCAGACTTTGGGTTGTACTTAAATTTTAATCATGCAGACTTTGTATCTCTTTATTTCGAAATTTGGTTTGTTGCGAGGAGTTTTCCTCCAGACTCATTATTATTGGATGGTTATTCTATTGATACTATATTGTGTTGATTATGTTAACTTTTCATAATTCATTTATTGCATGTTAATCGGATTTAATTAAAATGGTCAACTCACTTTTTAAATACTAGGTGGTTAGTAAATGTTAAAAATGTTTTCGACAGTGATGCTATGAACTGAACCAACTTGGCATTTTGTATTAATTTAATAAAGGAGTAACTACTCGGTATTTAATTAATCGGGGTGTCACAGTATCCTATCCCGTTTTCGAGTTAAACCATATTTTGATTCTTTTACATTGCTCGGGACGATCAAAGTTCTTAGTTAGGGGGTTTGATTAGGGATAATTTCTTCAATTTAGAGGCTTTTATCATGTCACGAAGTGTAATTCAAGTGAATTTATATCATATCTTTGATATTGACAAGTTCTAACAAGTACGCTGAGTTTCGTGTATGTTTCACCTATTTCACAGGTGTTTAGTGATTTGGTTCGAGTTCCGTACCAAAAGCTTCAAAGAAGAACAAGAAGGAAAGGTTTCTGCAAAAGCTGAAAAAACAGAACCGAACCCAAGGGAAAGAAAAAGAATCGAATCCATCCTGGGAAAGTCTCTGTAAAGGCTGAACACGACAGAACCAAACCAAAGTGAGGAGAAAACGAACCAATCCTACACCTGGAAAACTTACTATGAAGAGTAAAAAAGATGGAACCGAACCGAAGCAGAGAAATAAAGAACCGATCCCACGCTCAAAGAACTCTCTATAAAAGTTGTCAAAGACAGAACCGAACCGAACCCCTTAACAAGATCGGTTCTGTTTTCGATTATCCGGACTTATCGGTTTGTAAAAATTAGAATCCTACATGGTTCAAACTCTTGTATTCCGTAGATTATAAATAGTAATTCCTCCCAAACGTAAAGAGGAGGCTTCTGATTCATTAGGGAAGCTCTTTAATCACTTTTAGGGAAGAATAACATATAAACCCTAGTTTTGATCCCAGTTGCAATTCAAGTAAATTTCTTCCAATTCCTTCTTTTATTATTGCAGTAGTTCTTTTAATAGTAAGTATTGGTTATTCTCTTCATCTTCATTTAGTATTAAAAATATTTTCTTTCATTCCAAAAGTGTTGTCTTCCAGTTTTCATATGTCAGGCTAGATTTCTAAGGTCGGGATGCATGAACTCAACCTGATGTGGTAATTGCATGTGTATAAAATTAGTCCTTTAAATTTAATGATTTATTACGACCATATTGCGTAGAAATCCGATAATTATAGATCTTTGGATCTCGTTTGCTTCAGGGTAACCGGGATCCTTCAGAATGCAATTTGAGTGTAACTATCGCAATACCGAATTACTCATCCTCTGATTAAGTATGGTGCGGGCTTGAACCTCATATACGTAATGCTTGGGAGTACTAAATTATGGGTCTAATTAATCACTTAAATTTACGATTAGTTTTATACCATCAATACACTAGGGTTGAGGGATTGTATTCCCGTCCTATTTTCTTCATCATATAGTTCAAGTTTCAGTTCAATCATTATCAGTAATTTAGGTAATTTAGAATAGTTGCATTCCATTCATACTTTGGTGCATTAAATAAATATTTTCAAAATTGCATTTAGTTGTATTCAATTCCCAAAACAGATCATCTTTTTCCTTTTTCTTTAGAGTCAGAGTTAGGATTCCTTCGTCTGTCCAACGTCACTACAACTCTGTTGTCCTATTTCCCTGAGGATCGATACCCGACTTATCGAATTATTACTTGAGCGACATGCTTGCACTTGAGTCTAGAGAGTACGCATTTCTGAGACACATTCTTAGTCACGTGAACTATACCTTATTTAAGGAGGTGGTGTTTTATTGTGATTGGGTGAGGGTGGAGGCTAAGACCAATGGTTGTAAGCTTTGATAGGACTCCAACTTAATGGTGGAAAATTTTGATAAGTTTAAGAGCATTTATAATGTGTATGATGAGCCTGGCATTCTCGCATCCGAGTCTTGTAAAATATTCTATTCGAAAGATCTTATAAATCCTAATTAGTGGGTAGTTATACACCCACAAAATTGATTGATGAGTCAAGTGGATGATTTAGCGATACCAACAGTCTTCTAATCAATTCTTCAAGACCAACTACATTTGGAAAGTTTGCTCAAAACAATACTACTCCATTTAGTTATTTTAATAATTATTTTTGGATATCGCAACCATTAAAAGTTATTTTGTTATGGCAACATGACTACTACATTTGATGGATTTGTTTTTCCCCGTTGCTAATATATGAATTTGTTGGTATTATGAAGAACTCAAGTAGTTTTTTTAGACTCATTTGAATTTTAGTTCACATTTATGATATGATGTTGTGATTTCTATATCTATCTTTGTTAATATCTTAATGATGTAGTAATCTAATAATTCAATACATATTATTTGTTGCTCTAAGTAGTCATTCATGTTATATTATATATTGATGACTGTTATTTCCATTTCGGCGGCTATTTTTTCTTTTGGCAACATTGTTTTGGGTATTATAGCTTCAAGTACGGGTGGAGGTTTCAAATAATCATCATTAGGAAATGATACACAACAAACGTCATCAGCTCCGCAATAAACATCATCGGCTCCGCAACAAGAATTAGTCGATTGAGGTTCGAAGCAATTGCCTTCAAGTATAAGTAAAAAAAGGATAAGAAATTGGCATGTATGACCCAAAATGATAAAATGATGGTCATCATTATAGTAGAGGAGGGTGTAGTCAGTTCATAGAGTAGGAGATGGAGTACCCGTGTCGTTGAACTTGTTAGATCCTATATCCCAGTTAGCTAGGAATATTGGGGAGTTGTGAGAGACAACTACAAAGATGATGTTTGGAATGCTTTAATGGTAGAATTTTCATATATAAAATAAACATGACTTAGTTGTTGATTATGTTCATTGTTTTATTTATTTATTAATTGTAGCAATAATTTGAGTTCAAAGTTTAACCGGAGGTGGCTCGCCCACTGATGGAGAAGATGTTTACACATAAGTTTAGGACACATAAAAATTATATGAGATGTTTTTTTGCCTATCGAAGGCCATCCTGGAGTCCTACCGGAAGATGTTGATCCCGACGTATGGAGATTGTTTTGTGGGAATAAAAGTAAAGCAACATAGAAGACATAAAACATTCAGAATGACAAGAATCGAACTAATTTAGAATATTCCCATACACTTGGGCATCGCACATATGCTGCTTTGGAATATAAAATGGTATGTATCATAAGAATTTTTAATTATTAATACTACTTTTGTGTATAACATGTGATATTTAAATTGTTAGTTGAAGCGAACTCGAAACAAGAGTTAATGCGAGTATATATATGGTTTGATGGACACGAGGACAACAATTGGAATGTCCTAAACAGTGCTAAGCTTCACTATGTGCGTATTTACATGAAAACAACAACATTTTCAGTATTATTTATTACGTTTATTAATGAATTTTTTTCATCTTTATCTGTAATAATTTGGTAGGATAAACTAAAGGATGGAAAAAAGACATATCGATAGTGGAGAGAGTAGATGCAAGAGCCAATACCTAGAGAACGATGAGTTGTCAGAGCTCTTTGAGAAGGATAAAAAGGGAGGAGTTTGTGCAGTTTGTCCCGTTGTTTCAAAGAAGCGATTGGTGCATGGAAAATGTCAAACTTAAACAAAAAAAAAAGCAAATGATGGTGCAAATGCATTGAAGGAAGATATCATATCTTTCGTTAATAAAATATTTGAGGAAAATAACACACAAATTCTGGTATATATATGTTATATAGTTTCATTTATTCAGCAGTCCTATCTAGATATAATAGATATTAACTTACTATAGTTTAATTCATTTTTCCATAGGGTGCTATACAAACTTTTTGCAGGCCTTCAATGCTCAAAAGGAAAATGGTTCACTAATCTCACCGATAAGTGAACATGCATCCAATACAAGTCATTCGTGTAGGAATCTTTTTAAAAAATTGAATAATGTTTTTGCGTCAGCTCCTCATCCTTTTTACATGACCACACCTTCTCCTACCAGCAACCCCAAAGTCATCTTGATTGATAGGTACAATGAAGAATTAGAAAATGGGTATTTCGTGATGTGTACAATAAAGGATATATGTCATGGTAAGAAAGTCGTTGTAGGAAAGAGGAAAATATATATATGGAGAAAGTGACGAAGCCAGATACTAGGTTGTTTGATGCTCCTTAAGGTGACCAATACACTTTGGCCGAATTAGTCTTGGGGATATATTTGATTTGAATGAATTGTTGGCTTAAATATGTTAAGTTTATGGCTTTGGACCATGCTTTTTTTTTTTGCTTAGTTTATGATTTTGATTTAGACTTAATTTGCTAATTCTTTTAATTTGGACTTATTTTGCACTATGTTTTTGTTGCGAACTTTTTTGAGCTATCTATATTTAGATTGTGTTTTTATTGTAAAACCCCTTTTCACTCTGCCAATTCCAATATTTAGTTGAGCATTGCCATTCCCAGGAACAAATAAAGGATGAGGGGAAAGGTAATGTCCCAATCCCAAAAACTATGTCCTAACAAATAAACTATTGCATCTTGTTATCATAAAATTCCATATTGCTTTTAGTGTCCTTCTACAGCGACTCAAAATTGAGACTCAAAATTGAGACTCGCTGACATGGCGTGTCGTGATTCGTTAGTACCGCTGGCGCGAACCCACGTTCATAAGGAATCAACCAATGATGGCACGTCATGTCAGCAAGAGTCCCAATTTTGAGTTTCAATCAAGAGTCAGCCTATCAATTTCCTTGTTTTTATGCAAGATCAATATGACCCCATTGATTTATGGTGGTCCGCTTAAATCTCTCAAAATCTTACGAGTCATGGTTGCAACACCATCACACCTTTTTGCAGTGTGGTTTATACCACGCGCACATCCAATACTCTCATGACCGATCATCGACAAACCCACGATCATCATTATCTAATCCAACCAGTATGTTAAGTATTCCATCTTATTTTTTGTCAAGTGATCCTATTTACATCAGACACATTATTAATAACTATGCAATCTCTTGCACACTGAAAATTACGAGAAAGTGTTGTCCTACATGAAGCCAAACAATATAATTAGAACATGCTTCTGCTACACGCATACCTACTACATGGGGACCGTTCATTGCCTATTGTTATCGGTTAATTATAGATGGTATTGAGCATATTTCAATGGTAAAGGGTGGCATAGGGAATGGGAAAGATATTCTTATGAGGGTGCATTCAGAGTGCATGATAGGAGATATATTTGGGTCGGCGAGATGCGACTGTGGAAACTAATTGGGACTTGCTATGCTAACTAATAAATTATTGAATCTCGTTATTAAGAAATTTTATATTATTTTTATGCAGGACCAATTTGACTCCATTGATTTATGATGGTCCGCTCATTTCTCTCAGAATCTTATGAGTTGTGGTTGTAACACCATTGCACCTCTTTGTAGCATCTACCACGCGTACATGCAGCACACTCATGGACAGTCGTTGACAAACCCACAATCATCATCATCCAATCCAAGAAGTGTGTTAAGTATTCTATCTCCTTTTCTAACAAGCATTCCTATTTTCCATCATACACGTTGTTAATACTTTTGCAGTCTCTTGTAGATTAATAATTACGAGAAAGTGTTATCCTACATGAAGCTAAACAGCATACTTGGAACTTGCTTTTGCTACACGCATATCTACTGTGTGGGGACCGTTAATTTCCTACTATTATAGATCAATTATAGATGGAATTAAGCATATTGTAATAGTAAAGGGTAACATACATAGGGGATGGGAAAGATATTATTATAAGGGTGCATTCAGAGTGCATGATAGGAGATATATTTGGTTCAGCATGAAGGAAGGGGCATTGGTTTAGGCCACAAGCTTTCGTGCTTATAACCTAAAGATGATGGATGCAACACTGTTGAAGCTAATGAGGAGCTTGGTTTGCTAGTTGATTCAAGAGTACGGTATTAGAGCACACATATTAAGAGATTTGCGGTTCTATGAAGATAATGGCAAACAACCCTGCAAAATATAGTGGATTTAAGATATATGGTTTGGCAGCCATGGGTAGAATCCGCCGTCTAATCACAAAGGAGAACAAGACATATTTTGAGACAACATGCCAAAATGGGACATGTGTACGACTCACGATACAATAGAAATTTGAGTAGTATCACAAAAAAGGGTAAACCGAGCTCTAATATATCTTGAAGGACTTTCTTACAATCACGATTGAAAAAAACACATTGATTAGTTAGATTATTTGGATTTATTGATACTCATCCAAGATTAAGGACTTCAATTCTTTCAAAAAAATTATGTTCTATGTTTCTGATTTGTAATCTATGTATTACCCTGTATTTGTAGTATTATGGAGATTAATGTGTTTTAGCACTACCAATTTTTCTGGCATCTCCAATTTACACCTCAAGTTGAACCCACCATCATTGCAAGCACTCATTAGGTACCCACAAACACTATGAGGAGAGAGATTCTACATGAACCGCATCTAGACTTGGACGGGACTGCATTTTTGTCTTTTTGTCTTTTTGTTTCCCAATCAATTTTTTTTAACTGTTTTCTATATATATAAAAAAGTCCTATTAATATAAAAAAAATAGTTTTTTTATTAAAATTAAACAGCTTTTTTAAATTTTAATTAAAAAAACTTGTTTAATTTGATGTCTTAGAACCACATTCCCGGACTCACTTCATTTGTTGAATGTGCGTCCGCGCCAGCGACACTCATTAATCACGATATTTTTTCAATAAAAAATATCGCGATTAATTAGTGTCACTGGAGGGGCCCACATTCAACGCGATTAATGAGTGCCGCTGGCGCGGACCCACATTCAACAAATGATGTGGGTCCGAGAATGTGGGTCCGCGTCAGCAGCACTAATTAATCGCAATATTTTTTATTGAAAAAATATCGTAATTAATTAGTGCCACTGGCGCGGACCCACATTCAACAAATGATGTGGGTCCGAGAATGTGGGTCCACGTCAACAGCACTAATTAATGACGATATTTTTATTAAAAAAATATCGCGATTAATTAGTGCCGCTGGCGCGGACCCACATTCAACAAATGATGTGGGTCCGAGAATTTGGCTCCGCGTCAGCGGCACTAATTAATCGCGATATTTTTTATTGAAAAACTATCGCGATTAATTAGTGACGTTGGCGCGGACCCACATTTAACAAATGATGTGGGTCCGGGAATGTAGAACCGCGCTAGCAGCACTAATCAATCGCGAAATCATGTTAATAAAAACAATTCATCGCGAAATCGTATTAATAAAAATAATTCTTTTTTTATTTATGAAAAAAAAATTACTTTTAATAAAAAACTATTTACTTAAAAAAAAACTGTTTTTTTTATTCTAATAGGAATTTTTTTTTAATATATATATATAAAAACAATTTGTATATTAATAGTTATAAACAAGAAACTTAGGGGAAAAAAAAGGAAAAAGGATGCGGTCGCTGTGGGGGTTTAAAATGCGGTTCATATAAACTTTCTCCTATTAGGAACATCCGTAGTCTACAAACCACAACCGTAGTCTATCACAAACAAAGACCATGCTAGCCACCATCATCATGAATGTGAAATTATTGTGTTTAGTTATCCGACTCCATAAACCAAGATTTCTTAAATCACAGTAATTGTTATATCCACAATTCTACAAATACAAAGTTACACGAAGTTTTCACAGTAAGGGTTCAATGTAAGGTGACCAGGAAGAGTGGGTAGGTTATGCTGAGGATGATGATGGATCTTAGAGGCGAGTTGATTATGGAGGCTAGGGTGTTGATAAAGGTTTTGCAGTTTGTTAGGATTGATGATTTTTTACGCCGTAGCGTGGATAGACTAAGACACTAGGTAATTTCCTCAAGGTTTAATTAATAATTTTAATGTTTTGTTATGAATGTGATTATTAAGTTCTGGAGTTTATTTGAACTGGATATGTCTTAGTTTGTTCTCTCTCTCTAGAGCTGATCTTTGTATATCGTTGGCGCGGATCAATTTTGATAAAATAGTAAAAAAAATATTTTTGAGCTAATTTTTTTTTTATATAATTTTTAAACATTTCAGTAGGGCCATATAAAAAAAAATCAACTCAAAATGAATTCTTTTACTATTTTAAAAAAATCGGTCAAACTTTTTGAGTTTTCAACCACTTAAAAACTAACAAAGTTTGACCGATTTTTTTAAAATAGCAAAAAAATTCATTTTGAGATGATTTTTTTTATGGTCCTATTAAAATATTTAAAAATCATTAAAAAAATCAGCCAAAATTATTTTTTTTACTATTTTAAAAAAATGGTCCTCATTCAGGATCCTCAAAGTGGAACCTCTCTCTCTCTCTCTCTCTCTCTCTTTCTCTCTCTCTCTCTCTCTCTATATATATATATAGGGTCAATTATTTAATAGTCCCTACTATAAATAATTATTTTTTAAAAAGGACACATATTTTTAGTTTAACCCATTTAGTCCCTCAAGCACTCAATATTCTCTTATTTTTAGAGGTCCGCGCCAGCAGCACTCCCTTTCCAAAATATGTGGCAAATGACTTTTTGAGGCAAAATAAAAAGGCTTGGACTAAATGAGTATTAAAAAATGTTTGAGGCACTATTTGTTATATGTCCCATATATATATATATATATATATATATATAATGCTCTTGTGCGGACTAGTCCGCATTTTAAGAATGCGGATCGCACATGTGTCCCCTAACAGTGCACGTAGAAAATATCGCCTAAATTATAGGCACACTCTCTCTCTTTTCTGAGCACACTGCCAGGTGAGAGATGTCATATCCGCATTCTTAAAATGCGGACTAGTCCGCACAAGAGCATGACTATATATATATATATATATATATATATATATATATATATATATTATAGGCACACTATCTTTCTTTTCTGGGCTCACCGTTAGGTGACACATGTTCGGTCCTCACAAGAGCATTATATATATATGGAAAGGATCAAGTGAGGTCCCAGTTTGAGGACCCTGAATGAGGACCACTTTTTTAAAATAGTAACAAAAATATTTTTGGACTGATTTTTTTTTATGATTTTTAAACATTTCAATAGGACCATAAAAAAATAATCAACTCAAAATAATTTTTTTTGTTATTTTAAAAAAATCGGTCAAACTTTGTCAGTTTTTAAGTTGTTTTTAAGTTGTTAAAAACTAACAAAGTTTGACCGATTTTTTTAAAATAGTAAAAAAATTCATTTTGAATTAATTTTTTTATATGGCCCTACTGAAATGTTTAAAAACTATATAAAAAAAATTAGTTCAGAAATATTTTTTTAATTATTTTATCAAAATTGGTCTGCGCCAATGGTATGCAAACAGAGGTCCTCATGAGATTCTCTCTCTCTCTCTCTCTCTCTCTCTCTCTCTCTCTCTCTATATATATATATATATATATATATATATATATATATATATATATATATATATATGTGTGTGTGTGTGTGTGTGTGTGTGTGTGTGTGTGTGTGTGAGAGAGAGAGAGAGAGAGAGAGAGAGAGACTTAAGTAAATTAGATATGATTAATGGTGTTGTTCATTCTTATGTTAATGAAATTATTGTTCAAATAATTTGATTTGAAAAGGGTGTGCTTAGTTTTTCAATTTATTTGAACTTATAGTACTATGAATATGGGTATTTTGTATGAATGTTATATACTTTTTTGTTGATTAAATTGTCTCGTCTCTACATCGATATATTGTTTTTTTGTTTGTTATGGAAATTTGGATTTATTCAATGAAAGCAATGAAAATGATTTTAATGTTATTCCAGTATAGATGGATAAGGAAATCATCATGGCTAATGTAATGAAGGAATTAGGTTATGGATGCATTGTAAATGTCTCACAGTGCAAAGAGATGTTATTTTGCTTCCCATTTTACACTGAATCATTACAAATGAAAAACACAGGATGTGTTTCCACTAAGTGCCATAAATCTCTTTGTTTCGAAGAATGCTGAGGGATAATTATCTTTTCTTAAGTATGTTGTGCCAATACCACCTGAAGTATTTACTTTTGCACATTTTGGGCAACAATTAATACGATATTGTTATACCATATTTGTAGAGTATCTCATGAACCGAGGAGAATTGAGTAAAACCATTCAATAGCAAGTAAAAGAGCTCGTCATTGGATGAATAAACAGTAAGGAATGGCCTTGTCTGAGCAATGAGGTTGGCTTCCTTCCATATAGGCGGACGAGATCGACACTAGTGTAAAATGAGTTTCGTGGGGTGGTCCGATTATATGAATCTAAATAAAAATCAAATGAGGTTTTTTCCCATATGGGAAGGAAACTAACCTCATTGTTTTTCGGTTTACACTAAACCTAAATCGAGATCTCGATTACACTAAATCAAAATCGAAATCTCATCCGGATATGGGGTTTTCCCCATATCCTGTTCGGTTATATGTAGATATCGTAGATTAGGTCACACACAAGACAAATTCAATTTAATCCAAATTTTATCTTGATTAATTAGTTGGACCTAAACATGCAAGCTATATGAATCTAAATCGAATCAAAACAAGCCACAAACCACAAGACTAGATATGGGGGAAAAAACCCTTTTAGGTAAAACCATTTTTCAGCACTGTTACAACTAGGTATTACAAAATGAAATGGATAGCCTTAGACTCCACTAAGAATTGCAGTTATGTCTTCCTTTCTTGTTATTGACAATAGGCGGTGTCAATCAAGTAATGCCCCACACAGCAAGCTCCATTGCCTTGGTATCCACAGATCAGCCTTAAAAAACTTTTTTCCAATCCTCAGCAGTGAAGAATTAACTCCACATGATTTAGAACAAGATATGTGTTCTTCAGGGTTTGATAAAGTGATCTCAAATCATCCAAGAGGTTTGGATTTGAAAAACAAAGAGTTTGATCACAAAAAGAGGTCTAAAGTCTTGATAAAAATTGGAAGATCGTATATCTATATATGGGGAGAAAAATCGCCAAGTGATAGACTTGAAATATTGAATTTGAAATCAAACAAAAAACAAAATTTCATCGGCTCGTTATAGCGAGGTACATCTCGTTCGAACGAAGTACCTATCTCGTTCGAACACCCATAAAACAAGATTTCCAACGAGATTCCAAAGAAGCCAACGTTTGTCAAAATCTATCTTGTTTGAAGTCTCGTTCGAAGTTATTCTAACGAGGACTATATACTCTTTCGAACGACATCTAATGTTGTTTTAACAACTTCGCAAATTTTTCAAAAAAATATTTTTAAAAAATTTTGGAAAATTATTTTATGTTTTTAAACACTTTTGAAATACCCCTTAATAAATTGATTACACAAAATCAACCTCATATACCTTCTTCATATGATTGTAGTGTCGATCTCAACTCTTCGATCTTCGATTGTTGCTTTTGGTCACTAACTTATCTTCACTTGAAGATCTTAAGAACGTACATGATGATGCAGAGGTATAACAGAATATGCCAAACTAAAATATATAATGAGCATTATAAATATTTCTCTTACAACCAGTAATGCCAACTTTCTAATACAATTGTGATAACGTCGTTAAAGGCTAGCGAGTACCACGTGAGTGGCACCATCGAGAACCTATATGTGCTGGAAAATTCCTTCATGGACAAGACATTAAACCATTATGTATCTTAGTTGTGCTCCATTAAGAAGATGCTCATGTCCAACCAATAGTGCAGGACACATGTACACCACTTGGTTTGGGCCTGACACACATTCCCTCACACCCATTCACTATAAAATTAGAGATCCCCCATTAGGATCTAGATCAGGAGAGAGATATTAAGAAATTCTAACGTCAAATCATTGAATGAGCATAGTTGAGTGATTTGTACTATTCTTAGACCTCTAGTCAACTGAAACTTAGTGCTAAAAGATACACTGTGGACGTAGGTTCATCCTTGAGAGCTGAATGACATAATTCTTGGTGTAATTCTTATTATTCTCTCCTTTGTCTTTACACATATACATTTTAAGATTATTAATTGTTGGAAATCTCAGATTGGATCTCAACTTGCTGAGACGAAGTCTTGAAACCAATTAAAGACGACAATATATTAGCGTCGTATGTGGGAATGACTACGCAAAGTTTTTTCTCATCTGATTCCTAATTTCTAATTCCAGAAATTCTAGAATTATGGTAAAAGACCCCCAAATCTCATTGCCCATCATTTCGCTGATAAAATCCACATATTTATTTGATTTCCTATTAAAACTCTTGGTTTATTGTTCCATTCCTAACTCTGTGTAATTCGAACCTATAAACACTGATTTCTAGCCTAAAATAGCTTATCCACTTTTGATTTTGAAAGTTTTCAACCATACTCTGTGTTAATGTCTAAAAATGGATTAATTATAATTTTATAATCACAAATATAAATTTAGTAAATAACTCAAACCACATACATAAAAGACAAAGAGTTTAGAGTGGTTCGGCCATAAAATAGCCTATGTCCACTGTAGTTTTTATTTAATCATGTTTAGTAGGATAAGCATATGTATGATTTGAGTTGAGTTGAGTTGTGTTGTCCCTTGAGTTGAGGGATGGAATTATATTTCTAGTGGTCTAAAACCCTAAAGATGGAACGCCTTTATCTTGCCAAGCGTTTACATATGTGATAATTTGTAAAACTCTTGATCTTCATAACTGGTTGATATTCCACCCGAATAACTATTGATGTTCCAACTGGTTGGACTTCTAGAGTTGGCCAGCCTTCATGTCGACTATGTGCTTCTAAAGTCGATCAAGTATGTTGGCCGACCACATTAGATAACAGGTGTGCCTTTTTCATTAGTCCATGTAGGAACATAATTTTTACATACAAAAAAAGCCCCAGTGCTTCATAGTGGATATTTTCATGAAACTGTGGAGTATTTAGCCCAGAAAGTTGTTTGGCATGTTGTATTGAGTAATTGTTTGTCATCTAACCTCCTACACTTACAAAAAAAATTCCTGCATTGTTAGACGAAGGCATTTTTGTAAATAATTCAAAGTGTAATGAGCTGCCAAAGGGTAATTGGGTGTTTTCCCGGCGCTATAACTGTACATCCGTCAGAATGTCAATCATTGATACAGTTAATCATTATTTTTTCTTTTTTCGAGGTAAGCTATAAAAATGAATCTTGTACCGGTTGTTTTTACCACAACTATTTCAAATTTCACACTTCTCTGTGTTTCCAAGTTTTTTTTCTTCTTTCGTTCTCATCGTTCTTCCTTCAGTGCTCGTTTCCTCTGTAAGCCTTCTTTCTTCTTCTTTTATTTCCACCTTCTATTAATTATGGTTTATATTGTTCATGGAGATTTTTTAGAAGAGTTTAGAAGGGAAAGAGGAATCACTATTTGGGTGATTTTAGAAATGGCTATTCCTCTAGTAGATGTTTTGTCATTGACAGAGGGTCATTGGATCCCTTTCTCTGTTTATAGCTGAATGTGCCATTACTTTTCCTTCCAATCGCTTTATTCTTGAATTTTGTCAATACTTTGATGTTGTCCCTGCTAGGGTAGTCCCCAATACTTGGTGGATAGTTAATGGGATTCATATGCTTAACCAGATATATAGAACCCATATTAGTATTCCTGAGTTAATGTTCTACTATAAATGGGTTACAACTGACAATACCTAATATTTGAAGACTATGTTTTCCAATAGAGCCTTAGTGGTTAATTTACGAGATTCTAATAAGGGATACTTTGATTATGGCGTAGTGGTCAAGAACTGGTAACATGCTCCTCTTCAACGTGGGGAGGAGTATAATGGGCCCAAATGTCCTCAAACAGGGCAAATCATAGGTTATAAAAATTTCTTCCTTTTTCTACAGATTACCTATTTGATGATATGTTAATGAACCTTCTCATCCTCTTTTTATGTAGTGGAGAGTAAGAAAAAAGGTCCAAAGGAGGGGGACATCAAACTTCATGAGCTCAAATATTTATGGAGCATTCATCAGAGAATAAGTGAAGAACACCCAAGAGTAGCCTCCTACTTGCTATAGTAAAGGAACTTTATTACTTCATTTTGTTGTTAGGCTAATAGTTGTATTACCTTCAGCTCCTAATAATTTGGAAGAAGAGCTAATTCCTACTTCTACGACTAAAGAGTCTATTAGAGTTGAGAAGGATTTTGTAAATTCTTCTTCATTTGAATAATTTGACATCTCTGATATCCCCACTTCACCACTAGCAGGCATGGGTAAGAGGAAAAACCCCGATTTGATAGAAGGGCCACTTTCTTCTTCTGCCAAGAAGAATACAGAGAAAACTATTACTACTAATGCCTAGAAGTCTAAGGTGACTGAGAAGGTACCTCGGTTTTTTGGTACTGAGGGAGTTGACATTGCTACACCTCAATATAAGAGGTTAAGAAAAGATTTGTCTAAAAAATAGACTAATAAGAATACAACCGACCAGCGGGAGTTAGTCAAGAAAATCCATATTGACATGGCTATTACTGAGTCATCTTCTATAGCTGTGAATTCTGATCTGGCTAGAGGGTTGATAAAAGTGGGTACTCTTCCTGCTGATAGGGATACTTTAGTTCCCATGCCCCGATCAAGACTGTTTGAGAGATCTTGCTAGAATCTAGCTTTGGTAACCTTTTTTCCTTCATTACTTGTCTTTATTAACTTATTTTCTCCTTTGCTTATGTAAAAAACTTTCCCTTTAAAATTTCTAGTTGATCTTAATCAACTGATGGAGAGAGATAATCGCATGCATTCCTCCTCAGGTGAAGTTGAAAAGGCCTTTGAAGATCTAAGGAAATGTTTGGAAGCTTCCCGATAAACTTTGGAAACAAAACAAAAAGCTTGGAAAGAAGAGTTAAAGAGGTCCAACGATAAGGCTGATGCAGTTAAGGGAAAATTGAAGACTACTGAGTCTAGTCTGACAGTTGTTGAGAATAGGGCCAAGGTGGCCGAAGATAATTTTTTAGGAAATCAGACTCTTCTTTTGTCTACTGAGGACAAGCTAAAATTTTGAACTGACGATCTTGTTGCAGAGAAGGCCGAGAGTAAGAACATAAAGGAAACTTATTTTGATAAAGGTTGGGATAAGTCACTTATAGCTTCTTCAGTACAGATTGAGTATGCCAAAAAAAAATCATTCAAGGATGGTTAGTCAGAGGCGCTTAAGGAAGTTGGTGCTACTGAAGATTCTGAGCTATTTTAGAGGCATAATCCAGGGACTCCTCCAAACTTGGAGGAAGATTTTGTTGATGAAGAAGGCTCAGTGGATTCTTCCATACAACCTGCTAGGTCTGCCCTAGAACCAATTGGTGAAGCTGTCCTTCCTGTCGATCTGCCTTCTGAAGTTAATGTCCAAGAAAATGAGAAGGTTTAGCTCCTTTGTTGTCCATTTTCATTTTTTACAAGCTTCTTTTTCTTTCTTCTCTGTCTTGTAATAGGAATGCCTCTTTTATAATCCTTTTCCTTTATTAATGAAAAGATCTTATTTTGACTAGTTGCATTTCGTTAACTATACTTGTTTTCTCTGCTTGGTTGAGGTTATACTTATTGTGTGCTTTCGTTCAACAGCAATCTTTGTATTCTTACACTTGTTATTCTAAGTTCGATGCTAAGAAAAAGGCTATAGTTTTTACTGAATCCCACCTGCTTAGGAAAAGTAAAAACCTACTAGAAGTTGACCATGTTCCCATATCTAAAGAGGATTTGGCTGGGTTACTCGGCCCAGATTCATTCGACTAGGTCAAGGAATCATACATTCACCTTCAATGCTTATGGGATAGGGATACAACCAATAATGTTGCTTCCTATGAAATGATATAGCAACTGTGGGAAGATCACAATCGATCCAAAACTCTACTTTGTGCTGATTATGAAGCCAAATAGAGGCTTTGAGCGACGGATGGGCTTTTGAGAAAAAATTGTAAGACATCACTTCTGCTCTAAACAATAAGGAACTATCTTTGAAGAAGGGTATGGAGAATGCACGAGGAATTGTTATTATGCAAGAGAACGAGAATAACGCCTTGAGGAATGAGTTTAATAGCTTAAAGAAATCGTCCTCCAGTGGTCCTTATAAAGGTGCTTCTTTTTTGGAGACTGAGAATGCAATATTGTTGGAAGAACTTGAAGCATTTCGGCAGCAAACCACTCCTGGGAAAACTTCCAGGCAAAAAGTGGTGGTTCGACCAGCAACTGCTGAAGAAAGAATGAAGAAAACATTAGCCGACCAAGATGCCCAGTTAAAAGCAAATAATAAGTTGATTACCGACTCATGTTCCCAGGTGAGGACCAAAGATACTGCTATTGCTGACCATGTATCCCAACTGTCATCAAAGGATTATGTAATCAAGAAACTTCAAAATCAGGTGGAGAGGTTAACCTTTCAGTTTCACAAACAACCAAGGGAAGTATGGATGGAAGGTTATAATGAGGCCTTAAGACATATGGATGAACACCTTGCCTAAAGTAATCGTGAGGGATATAAATAGTGGTGGACTAATATGCTGCCTTTGCTGAAATACGACCAGAACAACACCTTGTGGCATTGGAATGATCCAAGATTTTTAGCCTGTGATAAGCCTATCTTCAAGTTGAACACAACATGGATTCCTCCTAACACCATTCCTTAATGTATAATAACTAAGTACCTGGGGGATTATGGTCTTTATGGTGAGCATGAGATAGTTTGTACTCCTCATTTGATTGACAAGCCAAGCAGTAGCAACATACAAATGTTGAGAGATTTCAATTACATAAATTCTCCATATACCCTTGATGATCCTCCAACTGGGATGGATAAAGCTCAAAGGAAACGTCCAGCTTAATAAACTTGTACTTGCTTGATTTTGATTGTAATACCTCTATTTGAATGAAAATACATGTTTTGTTTATGTATCTTTTTCATCTTATGATTAGTTAATCGACTGGACAACTAGGTAATCTACTTATTTAAATTATGTGTTTGTGAACTGAGATTATAGGGCCTTAGATTCTGTTAATGCACTTAGGTAAAGTTGTAAGAAACTTTGAATTAAGTGTTAAAATTAGTTATCATTGCGACCAAGTGTGTTTAGTAATGTATATATATTCCTGTTTTATAACTTGGTCGGGTAAAACTTCTTGTGTTTATACATGAAGTTTTATTGACTTGTTGTTCGTGATTCATTGAGACAAAGTCATACATGAAGTAATAACTGGTGATTAAGCATATTAGGAATGTATATATGTAATCATGTGTTTAACTTAATCGAAAAATAACAAAAAACACAACTTCTTGTTAAGCTGTTGGTGCATCTCGAATTTGATAAGTTCAACCGGATTAAGTAGTTGACTAAATAGTTGTTGCCATTTGTTGGTCGACCAGGGCTGAATACCAAGAGACATTGTTTGAATATTGTTCTATTTTTACTGGTGTATGTATATCATCATACTCCGAAAAAAAATAAAAAAAATTAAAGTATAATTGAACTAAAATCAAGATATTCAATTGAACTTGAAGGAAAGGCTTTTGAACTCAAAGTAAAAAAGATACAAATTGCCTTTATTTCACTGATAGTATTTTTGAAGGTGATCGGCATTCCAAGGGTGCTTGATCTAGTTACCCTGTAAGCATCAAGTCTATTTTTTAGTCTATTAAGCAAGGTTTTGTTCATCACTTCTGTTTGACCATTGCTTTATGGCTGTCCTGCAGCAGAGTGAAGTTTTTGGATCTTGGATTGAACACAATATGCTTCAAATTCATCATTATCGAACTAGGTTCCAAAGTCAGTAATAAAGGCATAAGTCATGCCATACCTATATATGATGTTCTTCTATATGAACTGAAATACCTTCTCGTAGGGTATCTCTATCAATGGTTATACTTCTACCCATTTTGTGAAGTAATCAACAGCTACCACCAGGTATTTGAACCTGCCTTTGGTGGTTTGCAATGAGCCGACCAAGTCAATTTCCCAAATAGCGAAGGGTCGGGGAGAAGTGATTGATGTTAAGGCAGCCCCTAGTACCCTATGGATTGCTACAAATATCTATCACTTGCCACACTTTCTGGCGAAGGCCCTATAATCTGCCTTCATAGTGGGCCAATAATACCCCTGCGTGGTAGTTCATTGGACTAACGACCGACTAGCTGAATGAACCCCATACGAACCTTTATGTACTTCCTTGATTAATTCAGTCATTTCTAAAGGATGGATACATCGTAGTAAGGAGACGATGTATCCTCTTTTGTATAGGGCTCCCTTCTCCAACACATACCTAGCTGCTTTGTACCAGAGTTTTTTTTACATCTTTTGGATCAGTTGGTAAGGTTCTTTTTTAATGTAAACTTTAATTGGATCCATCCATGAAGGTCCCAAATATTTATCAATTAAATTTATTATAGGATCTTTATCTATGCTCCTAGATGCTAAGATCTCCATTGGAATGCTTCTCCTGAGTTCCATCCTTGTTGTCGAGGCCATCCGAGTAAGCGCGTCGGCTCTAGCATTCTCTATCCATAGTATTCGTACCATCTGGACTTCTAGAAGTTTAGAGATCACCTCCATAGATTAATACAAGTATCTTACCATTAAATCCCCTTTGACTCCATATATCTGAAGAACTTGGTTAACAATTAATTGAGAATCATTGTGTGTTATTACTTGCTCAGTACCTAATGATAAAGCTAATTCAAGACCGACGATTAAGGCCTCATACTCAGCTTCATTATTCAAAGCTTAAAATTAAAACCTGAGGGCATATTTCACATCAATATTGTCACGAGTGTTAAGCATATTACCAGCTCCACTGCCGATTGCACATGAATATCCATCTATGTATAGGTTCCATAATGGAATTTGACTATTAAAGCTTTCTACAGATAGCTTTCTACAGTTGATCGGCTACGACTTTGGCTTGCTTTAGAGCTGAGTTCTCTTCCGGAGAAGTCTTCTCAGCACGCAAGTTCAGTTGGTCGATAACCTTTGGATATGTAAATTCTGTAATAAAATTTATTATATCTTGCCCTTTCAATGATGATATTGGCTCATAGATGATATCCTATTCTCCCAGCTCTACTGCCCAATACATTAACCTGCCTGACTTTTCAGGTTTGTGAAGTGGTTGCTCACGAGGTAAATCAGTGTATATAACTATGGTATGCACTTGAAAGTAAAGCTTTATTCGTCTTGAGGCTTCAATAAGAGCTAAGGCTAATTTTTCCAGATGCAGATACCTAACCTCTAGATCTCTGAATGCCTTGCTGGTGTAGTAGACCAGTTTTTGGACTCCATCTTCTAGTCGGACAAAGGCCGAGCCAACTGCAGATTCAGAGACAACTAAATATAAATATAACTTCTCCCCCAAAATTGGTTGAGACAGTAATGGTAGAGATCCCAAATACATCTTCAGTTCCTGAAATGCTCCTTCACACTCATCATTCCATTCGAATGTCTTTCTAAGCACCTTAAAGAGTGGCAAACATCTATTTGTTTCCCAGTAAACAAACCAATTGAGGGAGGTTACTCTACCAATAAGCTTTTAAACATCTTTTTTACAAGTTGGAGACTACATTTCAATTAGAGCTTTGATTTTTGTAGGATTAGCTTTTATTCCTATTTGATAAACTATAAAGACGATGAACATCCCTTCTTGCACACCGAACATGTGCTTGGTCAGGTTCAGTTTCATTTGATGCTTTTCCAATTGGTATAACGTTTGACTGAGATCCTTGATGTAATCTGAAGTTTTTTGCTTTTGATCAGCATATCCTCTACATACACTACACCAAATCTGCCGAATTGTCACGGTCATTGACCTTGACAAGTTGGACTTGTCAAGGTCATTGACCGTGATAATTCTGGGGGCGACAATTTTTTTTATCACGGTCATTGACCGTGACAAGTTCGTTAGAATTATCACGATCATGTCACGGGCCTTGACCGTGACAAAATCGTGACAGTGTTTAAAAAAATTGTCACGGTCAATGATCGTGACAAGCCCGTGACAACTTCCTTTATCAATGACCGTGATAATTCTGGGTAGAATTGAAAAAAATATGTTAGGAAGTATGACCACTGCCACTGCCCAGCAGTATATATGTACTTGTTATAGCAACGCTGTAAATGTTCAAACATTATATATCCAGATAAAATAGAGATAGTGCAAATATACATTCAAAATAGAAACAATCTCGTACCTGTTCAAAACTTTGGCATTCTCCACAAAGTACCTCAATTGTTCAACTCCATTGTTCGACCCCAATCCCGTAATTTCGATTGTCTTTAGGTGTGATCTAAAATAATCAGGTACATACCATTCCAACCACGATGTCTCGATTTGTTTACAACAAAATGAAAAACCCTAATATAAGAAGAAACAATATCACCATAAATTATCTCAAATCTACAAACTATTTAGCTGGAAGCGATGTTGTGAACCCTTAACGTACCTAAAAGATAAGAACCTCTAGAAGAGTACAACTTTTGAGAAATTCCTGCACGAATTTCCAGTTCCACAATAAGAATCAGCCACTGCAAGACACTGCAGAAAAGTGTAGTGCCACCCAACAAGAAAATATTCATAAAAATCCAAATCCAAATCGAAATTGAAATTTAAATATTCATATAAATATAAATACATTAGTTGTAGTGCCACCCAAACACCTAACTTGAGCTCATATGGCACCTCCTTCCAACTAATTCACCCCGGGCAATCGTGTCAAATATAATTCCCTTCATATCCGAACACAAAGAAATGAAATAATCCTATGGAGTTATGCTCTACAAATTCCTTCCAACCGTTGTGTAGCCAAACATCACCAGTTGAAGTTGTTAATTCCACTTTCCATATTTTCCCATGTTTTTCTAGAGGGTCCAAGTGGTGGGGTATGGAAAGTATAATTGACAACTTCAACTGGTGATGTTTGGCTACACAACGGTTGGAAGAAATTTGCAGAGCATCACTCCATAGGATTATGGCATTTCTTAGTGTTCGGATATAAAGGATAGACGAAGAGATTCAGTCTCCTCTCCACAAATAGGACACCCTAAATAACTATGTACTAATCACCTATTAAAGGTAAGAAGCGTATATTCATGGATTAGTATAAAAAAACTTAAATTTCAAATTCAAATTCAAATTCAATTTATAATAGAAAATTCCTCCAAAAGTAACAACTTTAAGCCACTAAGAATATTATACAGAAATTATGCACTCCCAAACTGTCCAAACGCATTGGAATATTTCGGTACAAATTGGAATATGTATTACAAATTGAAAAATTATTTAAAATTCGGGTTATCATAAAAAATGGATTGATATTCGGTAGGAGCAGCCAAGTCATCCACACTACTATTTAGACATTTTGGTGCGTGTTGGACAATTGACCATGGCTCGTTGTTGATATTCTCCGAGTAAAACACTTGGTTAACCTTTTAAAATGCACAAACAAACAGCTCATCGCTCAAGTGATCATTGCTCTTCAACTTGGACAAGTCAACCATGATCAAATTGGTGACATGATCAACTTTACAAGCATTTTTATCCTCAACTCTTACCCAGACACAGTAAAATACAACCTCTTTAAAGCTTGTATAATCCAATTCAAATATATTTCAAATTACACCATAGTAAGTCATTTCATCTTCAACGAGGTTTTTATCTTTTGTGCTCGCTCGAAAGAAAGTAAGAGCCTTGTAAGAAATGCTCGAGTTCTGTACATTTGTACTTTCCTCGTACACTTTAGCACCGAAAATGTAACTATTCAATCGATACTTTTTGTACTCTTGTTCCACGACCATGGTTCCATGGCTAGACGAAAAAGCCTTGATGTCGCATCACCCATCTTTAAGAGCTGAGAATATAGATAAATTAATTATATTAGTTGTAAAATTTGAGTGTAATGTAACGTTATATAACAACCATTTTCATTATAATTACCTCTTGTGTCAACCACAGCCTAAATTCGTTGTCTGATTGTACCATTATTTTTAGTCTTTTATTGTTCTCTCAGGCTTCATATTTTCTGCATATTACAAAATTAATAATGTATAAAATAATCTAAAATAATGTTAAACATTAGAATAATCGAAACTTACTTTTTCCATTCTTCGATATCTTCATGTGTGTCAAATAGATAACGAGCTACTTGTTCATGTTGCAAACTCGTTAATTTCACTCGTTTTCCCATCACATGGCCACCATCATCGATGAACTCATCAGTGTCATCAACGCTAGTCGAGTCAGGCATATATTCTCGAGTATATATTAATGACCCCGCAGTTATGTATTCTACTGCAATTGATCCTGCAATGTATCGCGTATTCTTGACGTAATATTTAAAAACTTTCATTAATCTTTCAAACGGATACACACACCGATATCTAACTGGACCATAAAGAAGTGCCTCGTCGCATAGGTGTACCAACAAGTGAACACTTATGTCAAAGAATGCTGGGGGAAAGTACTTCTCCAACACATAAATCGCTTCGGTCACCACCAATTTTGCGGCCACTATGTGTTCTCGACTGACTACCTTCTCACACAAGAGTGAGAAGGTAATACTAATTTGCATAATAGCCCTCCACAAATCCTTGTGCTTGGAGAAACAGTGCTTAAACAATAGAGGAACTAGTTACATGATCACATGTCAATCGTGGGACTTACACTTATGCAAATCATGAGTAGCATAATTCACAATCCTTTTCAAGTTGGACGAAAAAGTAGATGGGGACTTAAAATTATATATTGTGTCTAAAATAACCTTCCTTTCCCCACTCGTCAAAGTAAACGCACTAGAGGGAATTATTGTCCTTCCTTTACTATCTTCTTTCAACCATAGTTGTGGCTTAAGTTTCAACGATTTAAGGTCTTTTCGTGCATTTTCGCCATCCTTCGAATGACTCCCCCCAAAGCAAGTGCCCACAATATGTTCATCGAAGTTCTTCTCTGCATGCATCACATCAAATACATGGCGCACCGGGTTATTCTTCCAATAAGGCGAGTCAAATAAAATTGACCTCCTAGACCATGCCTTTTTTGTTTCAGTTTCATTCCCAGTTAGGGTCTTCTTATGCTTGAAATTCTTAAATTTGGGATTCTTACCTGGCATATTAGGGCCACATTCAGAAGATTTACTTTCAATTTCTGAACCCGAAAGTTGTCTTGGCGGTAGCCTAGGTTCAACTCTGCCCAATAAAAAATTGGAACCTTTCTCAGATCTGAAACTATGAGCCGGGGGTAAAAACCTCTTGTGGCAATGGTATAAATTTTTTGAGCTAAAGGATAGATGAAGAGATTCAGTCTCCTCTCCATAAATAGGACACCCCAAATAGCCATGTACTACACAACTGGATAATGTCCCATAAGCTGGAAAATCATGAATTGCCCACATCAACATAGCTTTCAGCGTAAACTCTTCTTTTCTAAAAGAGTCAAATGATTTCACACCCTCTTCCCACAACTCATTTAATTCTTCTAGCAAAGGAGACAGGTAGACGTCGATGTCATCACTTGGTGCCTTTGGCCTAGGTATCAACAAAACCATCATCGAAAATTCAAGTCTCATACACTATGAAGGAGGGAGGTTGAGTGGGGCAAGGATCACTGGCCATACACTCTGGTTGGTGCTTAGATTTCCAAATGGATTGAAACCATCTGTTGATATAGCCAAATGAATGTTGCATTGTTCTGGAGCAAAATCGGGATACTCATAATTCATCCTCCTCCAGGCAGTAGAATCAATAGGATGACGCATGAATTAATTATGTCTTATTTATATTCAAATTCAATTTATAATAGAAATCTCTATTTCCTCCATATCCTCTAAAGGGTGAGTGGTCCTATCCCATTCAAGACCGCATTTTTCTGTAATATACTTAACAGCTCATGCACATTGTTACAATTTGAAGAAAAATCGGCAGCATATCCCCGTAGTTCTCCAAGTACACGACGTAGATTGGCAAGTGTGAGTGTTATTTCAATCGATCAATTGAAATAACAGTCACACTTGTCAATCTAGTATGTACCCAGAGAACATTAGGATACGACTGCAAAACTTCCTCCAAAAGTAACAACTTTAAGCCACTAAGAATATTATACAGAAATTATGCAGTCCCAAACTGTCCAAACGGGACAATTCGAGAGATCTCATTACAGGGGTAATGACTCTCGAACGGGTCTAAGGTCTATTGAATGCGTACGCATAAGAACTAGAAGGCTAGTATCTATGTGCACTATATGTAATTTCAAGTATCTTTCATTTAATTATCATACTATATATATATTGTTCGATATACAAAGTAATTTTCAAAAAAAGTTGAAAAATCCCACCCCCATGTTTAACCGTTCTCTAGTGGTCATGCCACTTTTAAAATTAACCAACCCAACATCGATCCACTATAATCCAGCAGTACTGTTAACAACAAATGTGTATCCCATACTCCTTCTAATTCATCTACTCAATTAATTATTTTCATCAATTAAACTAACAATTAAAGTATACAATTATTAATTTACTAATTTACAATGACGCGCAATACTACTTTCATAATTAATCATATATTAATTTACTAATTTACAATGAAGGATAATCAATCAATTCGTTTACAAGGGACATTGCTCATAAACACGCACACTACACATACATATACACACACGCGCATATGCACACACACACACACACACACAGCCCCCCACCCTTACCCCACCACCCACCCACCCATCCCTGCCCCCTCCCCCCCACCCTGCCCCACCCACCACACACACGCACACGCACACATACACAAATAAATAGCCCCCCCACCCGGCCCCACCCCCACCCCCACCCTGCCCCACCCCCCACCCCACCCACCACACATGCGCACACACACACACACGCACAACCCCCACCCACCCTGCCCCACCCCCTACCCCCACCCTTCCCCACCCCCTCCTCACCCCCACCTACCACACACACACATATATACACACACACATATATATATAAATGGGAGAGAGAGAAAGAAAGTAACCTGAAAGTAGAGAGAGAGAGAGAGAGAGAGAGAGAGAGCAGTGTAGAGAGAGAGAGAGAGAGAAAATAGGAGGGAAGAACGACGGGGGAAAAGAAGGGGAAGTGTTTTTTTTACTGCGACATTTGTCACAGTCGTGTCACGGTCATTTACCGTGACAACATTATAAGGATTGTCACGGTCATTGACCATGACAAGTCGTTGTCAAGGACTTCACGGTCAATGACCGTGACAAGGCTAACCGCTGGAAGGGTGTCAATTTACCCATTTTGGTGTAGTGATATATCTCCATGTTTTTCCTAATCTGTTCTTCAAACACTTTATTTACCAATCTCCGGTACGTTTCTCTAGCGTTTTTAAGCCCGAAAGGCATAACGTTGTAGAAATATGTACCTCTATTCGTGATAAAATAAGTGTTATCTTTATCATTTGGCTTCATTTTTATCTCGTTATGGAATAATCATCCATGAAACTCAACAATTCATGTCCTACAGTGGCATCCACTAATTGATCGATTCTGAGTAGAGGAAAGTGGTCCTTCGAACAGGCCTTATTAAGATTAGTGAACTCTACACACATTCTCCATTTATCATATTTCTTTTTAACCATTACTACAATTGTCAACCACTCTGGATATTTAACATCCTCAATGAACTGGACTTTTTGTAATTTTTCTACCTCCTCTTGGATGGCCATGTTCTTTTCAGGACTAAACACCCTACATTTTTGCTTGATCGGCATGGCATCTTTGTTAATATTAAGCTCATGGCTGAGGAAGTTGGGGCCAATCCAATGCATATCACTCCAAGAAAATACGCTTTTTCGTTCCCTAAGGAATGCGACTAATTCCTGTTTGAGGGATGGTGATAGCGTGGAGCCGATTTGAGTGGTTCTTTCTTGCTTTTCCTCGTCGAGGAGTATACTTTCTGTAGTTTCTATTATCTGCCCTTTGACCAACTCTGTTTCACCTCCTGGATCCGAAGTGTCAACTTATGTATCTCCATCAAGCTCCAGGGTGTCAACTTGTGTAATAGGGGCTTAAATAAATTAACCCTGCACAATCGATAAAATGAGGCTAAGTGATTTATAAAATCCCTAGTGATATTCGGGCACTACATTTACTGCAATATTATTGCGGGTTACTAATATATAACGTATACCGCGAGTCTGATGGATTAAACTAGACAATACCTAGTAGTGATTTAAATTAATTATTTGAGATACCACCACATATATTATGACAAGTGACACCATAAATATTGTACACTTGGCTCCACAGAAAAGATGACATGTGTCAAACCCCAATTGGGGTATTTTGGCTATAAAAAGAGGGATTCCCCTCGTTTAATAGGAGGATGGTCTTGGGGTCAAGGTAAGGAGAGGAAGTCTAACTCTTATCACCCACGAACCTCTTGAGTTCCGTTATGGGTTTGATAGTGACGAGCGGATTTTCATGGTTTCATCACGAGTTTTACGTATTTTACACGGTATATGGGCGTTTCGAGGTGGCTAGCTGGATTTGGCACCACCCGCACACCAAAAATACCAAAACCACCAAACATCGAGTTTTTTGGCATATCGCACAGACGCGCGAACTACATAGACTTTCATTCTACAAAAGAGACGAATACGTAGGCGCAAAATCGTTGCTCGAGTCTAAAACACGCTAAATGCAATGCTTTCCCAAATCTGGACTACTCTCTTACATTTGGCGACTCTTATGGGGAGATATTCGTGATTCTGATTGCGTAATGCCTCATGCGCATACAAAGAGCTCGGTGAAAATGGAACATTTTTCTACAACGATAAGTATTTTTGCTTACATTATCTCATTTGTGTTATTGGATATTCCATAGTATCATTTTCTATTA
This sequence comes from Sambucus nigra, assembly GCA_949130495.1. NCBI lineage: Eukaryota > Viridiplantae > Streptophyta > Magnoliopsida > Dipsacales > Adoxaceae > Sambucus > Sambucus nigra. Next base: position 352,005,304 of record OX422221.1, read on the forward strand.
ATGAATCACGTTTATTTAAATGCATATAAAATATGCTAACATTTATTTGAAATGAAAGTGTCTTGATTATTTAAATAGATATAATTAAAAAAAAATTTGCATGAATAATTCTGTGATAAAAAAATGTTATTGTTATTCTAGTTTGAGTTAACAAAGGTTGATTATTAAAAAAGTCTATAGTGTATGTTGACGCAAAAAATTAGATTTGATCTAATTAATTAATCACGGATAAATATGAAATAAGACCAGGGATTTTTAAAGTGGTTCAGCCTTATAAAATGGACTACGTCCACTATGTTGTATTGCAGATGTTTGCCTTAATCTCGATGATGATTACAAGAGATTCCTCTCCCATTGTGGAGGGTATTACAATGTATTTATAGCCTTAGGGCTGTCAGTATGAATAGGTGATATGTCGTTATTTAATATACATATGCATCTGTACAATAATAATGTTCATTAAATTCGATGTTCATTGAATGTACAATTGTCGCTTGGTCTTCCTGGCTAGATGCTCTGCATGCTGAGTAGGTCGGGCCGCTAAGTAGCTCGGCATGCTAGGTAGCTTGGTGAGCATATGTATTTGCCACGTAAGATAACACGTGTCTTTATATAATTGGTCCACGTCTACTAACTAATTTTCGTATCAACAGAAGCCCCCAATGTTTCACAATTTAGTTTTAATATGAGGGTGTGAAATATTTTACTCGAAAGTTTCTCGAGTACCTTCGTACGTCTTGATTACTTACAGATCTCCAACACTTAGGAATTTTCCCTTTTGTTTCGTCGTTTGAGCGCGAAATGGAAAATTTGTAAATATTTTGAATATGTGACAGACGCTTGGGTATTTGCATCTTTTTCATCTTTTAACCGCCAGAAACGCAATCGTCTTTTCTAGTAATCATTTCTTTTCCTTCTTCCCGATGCAAGGTATTTAAAAGCAATAGAAAAAGATTATCATCTAACTTTTATCTCCAGATCTCTAAACTCTGTGTTTTCTCACTCTATCATTTTTTTCCATCGTCCGCCTTAGCAGATTTCTCAATTCTCTATACGAATTTATTTCTTCTTCTTTCTTTTCTTTAGTCATCATGGTTTACCTTGTCGAATATTTGGATAAGTTTCGAGACGATTTGAAATTCCCTCTTAGGTTATTCTAGAAGAACCTCCTTCTCCATCTGATTTATTTTCTTTGACTGAGGGGCACTGGTTTCCCTCACTTTTCATAGCTGAATGTGGATTTTCTTTTCCGCCTAATCCCTTGTGTTTGGAGTTTTGCCAATATTTTGATATTGTGACTGCAAGAGTAGCCCCAAATACATGGAGGGTAGTTAATAGCGTACATAGGTTAAACCAGATTCATGGGACTCATTTAGGGATCCATGAAATTATGTTTTGTTATAAATGGGTTACCAGTGATACCACATTTTATTTAAAAACTAGGTTTTCCAATAGAGCTTTAGTAGTCAATCTTCTCGGTGCTAAAAGGGACTATTTTGATCATGGGGTTGTGATGAAAAATTGGCAACACCCTTCATTAAAAGTAAATGATGTGTACCAAGGTCCCTGATATCCACTTTATAACAATGGGATAGGTTGTTTTCAATTATTTAATTTAGCTCTGTTTACATTTGATAAAATGCGTCATTGATATTCATGTTTGTTTTTGCAGTTGATAACAAAAGAAAGCCCCCAAAAGAGAGTGACATTAATATAAAAGCTTTGAAACTCATCTGGGATTTGCATCAATCAATTAACGGGGAGCACGTTAAAGGTGCTTCTTATTTGCTGAGATACAAAAACACCACCTCTTCTTTCATTGCTCGTCCTCTTGCCCCTCTTGTGGTAATCGACCTTGATCAAGTACCAGCATCTTGAGCAAGTGCCGAAGAACCCTCTTCTGACTTGAATACCTCTATTATTGATTTAATGACGAAGAAGAGGAGAATGTCTACGTTATTTGCCAAGGATGCTCCTAACACTGATGTAGCAAAGAAGAGAAAAGGGGATGTCCTAGCTGAAGGGATGAAGAAAGTGGATAGTGCTCCATCCAAAGGAACCATTTCTCATGTCAAGGAGGTCAGCAGGGAAACACCTACTGTCCCAAAAGAGGCAGCACCTTTGATTAAGAGTGTTGCTATTACGCAATAAGAGTCATCACCTTTGATTGAAGGTGCTCCTTTATGGAGATTGAGGAGAGGTCTTGTAAAAAAAACCTATAGAAATTGCTGGTCGACCCTCTGATATTGGAGGTCCTTCCTCGGGAACTGGTGCTCCAGCTTTTATTGCCTCGATTTCGGCTAAGGGTTTGACCAAGTCCTGGACTATTCCAGAGTATCGAGCTATTGGGGTCCCTTTTCTCGGGAGAAGGTCGTTGATTTGGCGGCCCAGCATATCGCATCAGTAAGTGTCATCATCCCTACTACTTCATTTCCACCTACTGTATTAATATTCTAATTTGAGCTTCTTTTCTTTTTTTCAGTTTATAACATGCTTTAATAATATCTTGGAGAAGGATGAGGCTATCAAGGCTTCAACTTCATCCAGCGAGATTGAATAAGCTTTTACTGGGTTGTCTCAATCCTTGAAGGACTCCCGAAAGACATACGAGGAAGATAAATCTGCTTGGGAGAAGAAACTTCTATCTGCAGTGTCAACTTGTAACCAAGCCATAAGAGCATCCAAGGAGTTAGAGTAAAAATTGAAGGTCACCACAATCAGTAAGAAAGCGACTGATGGCAAGCTTAAAGAAGCTGAACGACGTAAGAAAGACCTTGAGGAAAATGTGAGGCTTGCTAAGGAACGTGCTTCTTCTGAAAAGGCGAAGAGAAAGGCTGCGGTGAAGAAATCTTTCAGTTCTGGTTGGGACAAGGGATGGAATAGAGCCTTAACCATTATTACTTGCCAGATGGAGTATGCAAGTCTGAAGTACTTCAGAGACGGATGAGTCGCACCATTAAAAGAGTTGAGTGTTGCAGATGATTCTGAGTTGTTTCAAAAACACACTTATGGCCCTCCTCCTATTATTGACGACGAAGAAGAGGATGAAGCTGCCTCTGATTAGTCTTTCATGATGATAATAGAATAAGTTCCTGTTGCTACTGCTCCTCAACCCTCCGAGCAAGTTCAGCAAGCATCAGCTTTTACCGAGTAATACCAAATGCCTCCGGAGTAACCAACTCCTTCGTCCAAACCTATTGATGGTGTTATAGGAAACAAGGAGAAGGTGTAGCATTGCTCGGCTCTTTATTTATGTTGTTCTTCTTCTTTTCCTTTGTTTTCTTGTAACTTTCGTTGTGATCTCCTCTTATGATCAATAAAATGGGTTGTTATCGTCTAATTTGAATTTCTCTTTTACCTGCTCTTGTCTGTATCATTATTGATATCTTTTTATTTTTCCTTGCTAGTTTATTGCCAGGATGGAACTCTTATCAGCTCATGACACTGAGTTGATGAAAAAATATAATTATTACTTCAAAGTGGGTCATGCATATTTTACTGAGGCTCAAACAATTGATATCCTTGGTCCCGATGCTTCTGAGTGAGCAGTTAATGCATACCAATACTTGAAATGTTTGCTTGATCGTGTTGTGGCAAAAAATTTAGCTTATTATGAAATGATTGAAGACCTTCAAGGGATGATCGAGGAACTCCAACTTCAGTACAAAGAAACCACTGCACTCTTACATGAAGGTTATGAGAAAAAATATCAGCAGTTGAGTGCTGACAAGGGCTATGACAAGTTCATCTCTGCACATGAGAAAAAGGAAAGTGTGCTGAAACTTGAGATTGAAGAGCACAGGAATATTGCCAAGCTACTAGAACAGGAGAATATTGCGTTGCAAGAGGAAGTGAAGCAATTCAGATATGCCACCTCCTCTTCTTCGGGAGCTTTGGTTCCAGTAAATGATGAAGGTTTTTCCTTTTTAGAAACTAAAAATGCTACCTTGAGAGTTAGAGATTTTGAAATGAAGCGGACCTACCCCGTTTGTTAGTGGCAGAGCAAAGCCTTCTACCCGTGGCCGAGCAAGGGTTGGTAGAATTAATATTGAAGAGACGAGGACCCAACTAGCTTTGGAAAATCAAGTCGTTCAATTGACGGCAAAAAATAAAGCCCTGGCAAAAATGTCTAAAAAAATTCAGAGTCTTATCGACCAACTCTCCAACCAGAGCTCTGCAATGGAAAGTAAAGAAATTTTGGTGAAGAAGCTCCATGATCAGCTTGAGAGATTGACTTATCAATTTCACAAACAACCTAGATAATTTTGGATGGCGGGATACAATGAAGCTTTATGCCATCTCGATGCTCGGTTGCAACAATCCAACAATAAGGGATACAAATAGGGATGGTTGAATGCCTTATGTGTGATGAAAGTTGAGCGAGGATTATCCTTATGGTATTAGTGTGAGCCTGGATTACTTGATTTGCCCTTTCCTCCCTTTAAACTCGATGTCAGCTGGATTCCAACTCGTACCATTCCTCGGTGTTTGATCTCTAGGTATCTTGGTGATTATTAGCTTCATTCAGAGTTTGAGATATCTCATCCTCAATATTTACTTGATCGGCCATATCCGAGCAACGTCAGAATGCTACAAGATATGAATTTTATTGATTCTCCCTATGCGTTAGATGACCCTCCAGCCGGGATGGAACCTGTGTCAAAATCAAAAGGAAAGAAGCCCATAGAATAGGAAATTTGTATTTAATGAATCAAAATTCATGTTTATGTAGTCTGGTTATGTTTAATGAATACAAATTGGTCTTTGTGCAAGTTTTATTTCCTTAGAAATACTTTGTGATATGTGTTTCTCGTGTTTTGTTGATGAATGTATATATAAAGAGAGGGACAATTTGTCCTGTTTTGCCTAGATAATGGAGGTTGCTCCATTTGTTGCCTAGTTGTAGTGACTTATCACCCATTAGTGCCTAAGCAATGGAGTGATTTTCATCCCATGTTCATGCTTAGTTGTAGTAATTGCGTCGAGATTACCTTGGTTCCTAGAAAGTGGATGCCCCGTGAGGTCGCCCATCTTCTTGTCTAGTTTAGGATGTCCCTTGAGATCATCCGTGATCAAACAGGCTTTTCCTTGTATAATTGTTATGCCAACTTTATTGGTCAAATTTATTGGTTCCGATCAACCGGAGTTGGTGGTTGTTGAATGCCGACCAACTTTAATAGGTGGTTACTGATGTTGATCAACCGGAATTGACGTAGTATGTAGCACTAGTACTCCAACAAAAATTAAGCCACAAAAGGAATATGGAAAAACCAATATTTTTATTCATGTAAAGGGAAAGGTGTGCATGTAAATCTGTAATACTGATAATACTTGCGCAAATGCTCCGTATTCCATGAATTTTTAAATTCTTCTCCCTCTAAGGTTTCTATTTTGTAAGTCCCAAGGCGAACAACAGTAGTTACTTGGTAGGGACCATGCCAGTTGGCCTCTAATTTGTTCTGCTTCTTAATCACCTTCTTGAGCATATAATCCCCCTTTTTGAGTTCATATTTCATCACTCTTTTATTGTAGAAAATGGTTGTTCTTTGTTGGTAGGCGGCATTCCTGATTGCCATATCTTCTCTAACTTCCTCGAGCATGTTTAGGTCTAAGAGCCTCATCAAATAGCTTATAGGAGAGTTGAAATTAAGTACCCTATGTGTAGTCAGGCCCAATTCAACTGGAATAACTGCTTTGCTTCCAAAGGCTAACATGTAGGGTGATTCTCCAGTGGTTGTTCGGGGGGTTGTGCGATATGCCCATAGCACAGAGTGTAGCTCGTTAATCTAGTTTCCTTTTGCTTTATCCAGTCATTTCTTCAAGCCGTTCAGTGGAGTCATATTTGTCACTTCAGTTTGCCCATTGCTCTGGGGATGGCCCGGTGCAGAGTGGATTTTTTAAACATTAGATTGATGACAATATGCAGCGAATTCCTCGTTATCAAATTGGGTTCCATGGTCTGTGATAAAGGCGTGTGGCAGTCCATACCTGCAAATAATATTCTTCCATATAAACTAGTAAACCCTTTCGTACGACATGTCAATGAGAGGTTCCGCCTCAACCCATTTGGTGAAATAATCGATAGCGACTACCACATATTTGAATCTTCCTTTGGTGGTTGGCAGAGGCCCAACCAAGTCTATACCCCGCATAGAAAATGGCCAGAGGGAAGTAATGGGAATTAACCATGCCTGGGGAGTTCTGTGAACGAAAGAGAAACGTTGGCATTTATCGCATTTCTTCGCATAGGCAGTGCAGTCATCTCTCATCATTGGCCAATAATATCCCTGCATCGTTAACCTCTGTAGGAGAGTTCGACTTGCCACATGAGATCCGTAAGAACCTTCGTGAACGTCTTGAATCAGGTCTTTAACTTCTGAGGGATGAACACATCTCTATAGACCTACGATGATACCCCTTTTATACAAAATGCCATTATTCAGTACATCTTGAGCAGCTTTAAACTTTATCCCCTTGGCTTTAAGTTGGTCAATTGCTCAGTTGGTATAACCCCTTCCTCGATGTATGCCCTGATGGGGTCCATCCAAGATGGTCCCATATTTAGGGTAACGAATTTCACCATTAAATCTTCATATATGCTCCGTTCTGCTAGTATCTCGATAGGAATCATTCTTCGTAGCTCAGTGCGAGTAGCCGAGGCTAATCGAGCTAGCGCGTTGGCTCTCGCATTCTTCAATCTCGGTATTCTGATCAAAACTGCTGCAAAGGTGGACACAATCTCCATAGCTTTGGCATGATATCTTGACATCAAGTCTCCCTTCGCCACGTACAACCCCAGAATTTGATGTATAATTAATTATGAATTACTAAACACGGTGACTTTCTCTGCATGCATTTTTTTTGCTAAACTGAGGCCCACGATCATAGCTTCATATTCAGCCTCATTATTTGAAGCTTTAAATTGAAAACGCAGGGCGTATTCGACATCTAATCCGTCAGGGCTGTTAAGAATTATTCCAGATCCACTTCCTGTTGCACATGAAGTGTCATCATCATACAAGTTCCATACAGGTATACCATTATCAAACTCTTAATCTGATAAGGTTCCGTGATGGTATATTTGGTACTTCCTCTTATCATTCTCCACTGTTGGGTTGTTATCCGATGATGCTTATTGCTCGTTGTTCATCCCTTCTGGTGAATCTGCTAACGTTAGTTGATCGGGTGTTGTCTTTGATGATCCTGTAACATCCATAGGTTATTTTGCATTAGACTCCTTCTGGTCGGAGGTATCTGGGTAAGTAAATTCTGTAATAAAATCTGCCACCACCTGCCCTTTGAGTGAGGACCTTGGCTCATAAACAATATCATACTCGCCCAGCTCGATCGCCCAGTACATCAGTCTTCCATATTTTTCTGGCTTGTGCAAGGCTTGTCTGAGTGGCATATCAGTGTACACCACTATGGTGTGGGCCTAGAAATAAGGTTTCATTCTCCTGCTCGCCTCTATGGGAGCTAATGCTAGTTTTTCCAGCCTTGGATATCTAATCTCTGTTCCTCGGAAGGCTTTGCTGGTGTAATACACCAGTTTTTAAACTCCATCCTCCATTCTTATTAATGCCCGAACGAATTACGCTCTCCGAGAAATTAAATACAAGAATAATCTTTCACCCATCATCGGCTTCGATAACAGTGGAGGTGTCCCCAAATATTTCTTTAATTCTTGAAACGCCTTCTCGCCTTCATCGTTCCACTACAAAGTTATTCCGAGAATCTTGAAGAAATGTAGACATTTGCCCGTTGCTCTCGACACAAGCCTGTTAAGAGCCGCAATATGGCCTTTGAGGCTTTGCACTTACTTCTTCGTAGAAGGGGATTGAAATTTTATCAAGGCTTTGATCTTCTCCGGATTCGCTTCAATGCCTTGCTGATTCACAATATATCCGAGGAGCATGCCTTCTCGTACACCAAATATGCATTTCATCTGATATTTGTCCAACTAATCAAAGGTTTGGTTGAGGTCATCTAGATGGTCGGTGGCTTTCTTGCTTTTAGTTAGCATATCGTCGACGTAAACCTCCATATTTTTGCCAATTTTCTCTGTGAAAACTTTATTCATCAACCTCTGGTAGGTAACACCTGCATTTTTCAGTCCGAAGGGCATAACATTATAGCAGTATGTTCCCCTTGGGGTAATAAACGAAGTACTCTCCCTATCTTCTGGTTTCATCTTAACCTGGTTGTATTCGAAGTAAGCATCCATGAAGCTCAATAACTCTTGCCTCGAGGTAGCGTCCACCAATTGATCAATTCGGGGTAATGGAAAGTGATCTTTCAGGCAGGCTTTATTAAGATCTGTGAAATCTACACACATCCTCCACTTGTTATTCTTCTTCTTCACCATCATGATGTTGGCTAGCCAATCAGGATATTTGACATCTTCAATGAAAAAGGCCTTTTGTAGCTTCTCAACTTCCTCCTGGATGGCTTGGTTTTTCTCTGGGCTAAAGACCCTTCTTCACTGTCTTGATCTCCTTATTAACATTGAACTCATGGCATAGGAAGGCTGGGTCTATTCCTGGAATGTCTTCATGAATCCATGTGAAAGCTTGTTTTCTTTGCTGTAAAAATGCCACTAGTTCCTGCTTTATTGACGGATCCAGTGAAGCGCTAATTTGAGTTGTCCGTTTTGGTTGTTCATCATCCAGAATGACGTTCTCCGTAGCTTCGACAACCTGACCCTTTACAAGCTGGGACTCATCCCTAGGGTCCAAATTGTTAACTTCTACATCTTCAAACTCATCCACCTGGTAGGTGGTGGTTTTCTTCCTAGCGTCCTCCAGTTCCTCTCGCTCAACAGATGAATAGTAGCATTCCCGAGCTACTTTCTGGTTGCCTTTCACAATTTTAAGCCCAAAGTTGGTCAGAAATTTCAAGTAATGGGGTACCGTGGATGGCACTGCCTCAAATTTCTTTAAGCCTATTCTCCCTATGATTATGTTGTAGGCTGATTGGACATTCTTATCCATTATGAAAAATGTATTTTTTCTGTTCTACAGGCGGGCCAGGTGCCAATGAGCATGTCCAACTTGATCGTCCCAAGTGGAAAACTTTCTCACTAGTGAAACCAAGGAGGGGCCTGTGATATGGCTCCAGTTGGGCTAACTTCAAATTCAAGTTATCAAAGCATGGGTAGAAAATGATGTCTGCATAGCTACCATTATCTATCAATACTCGCGAGATCACCACATCATTCATCCTCATTTTGACGACCAGGGGATCATCGTAAGGATATAAGACACCTTCCAGGTCATTTTTGGAAAAACCAATGACCAGTTTATCCTTATTCACCTTCCTCGAGCGATCATCTTCAGTCACATTTATGCACTGTATATAAGAATAAGCTTGGGCATCATTGAGGTAAGCTTTCCTTTCAGCAGTGTGATCCCCACCTCCTGTAACTCCACCTGTAATCACATTACATTCAAATGATCCAAAATGGATTGAAAATACCTCGCGTTCGGGTTGCCTTGGATTTTTGGGGATGTCAGGGTCATCCTCTGGATCGTCTTCGTGGTTTCTTTTTTTTTCATCTCTTGTTCGATGAGGAGATTTGGACCTTTGCCTTCCTCTCTTGTTAGTCTTCCCACCATTCTGACGATCAACGAATTTACTCAATTTTCCACACCTAATGAGTTCTTCAATTTCATTATGGAGAGTTATGCAGCGCTTGGTCGTATGGCCATAATCTCTATGGAACTCGTAATATTTGGACTTATCCTTCTTATCAGGGTCTGTCCTCATTTTCTTCGGCCAAGTTAGCTCCTCGATGTTCTTGATCTCCTCCAGGATATGGTTTATGTCTACCTTTAAAGGATTGTAATTGCCATACTTCTTCAACTGCTCGAACGCCTCCTTTCCTTTTGGTCGCTTACCATTCTCATTGCGCTTATGATTCTTCTTCTTCGTTGTACCTTCAGCCTTGGTCTCTGCTTTAGCGTCAACAGTCTTCTTTACAGCCATGGCCTCTTCGACGTTTATGATCTTAGCTGCTTTTGCCATTAGTTCTGCTATGGATTTAGGGGGATCTTTGGCCAATGTATAATATAACTTGTCAGGCAACAGATCGATCATCAGTGTTGTAATTGTTGTCTTCTCTTCATAGTCGATTACCTCAAGTTTCTCGTTATTAAAACGAGTGATGTAATCCATGGTACTTTCTCCTATTTTCTGCCTCACACTCAGTAAGTGTGCTACTCTCTTAATCGGCTTCGGACCGAAGTAGAAATTCCCTATGAAGAGCTCTGCCAGCTGATGGAAAGTAGAAATCTTTCCACGAGGAAGGTTACTGTACCATATCTGGGCTGACCCAGTGATTGTTCCTAAAAATGCCCTACACCTCATCTCATTGGAAACTGCGTAGATATCAGCAGCAGCTTGATACTGCTCTATGTGGAGGACGGGATCAGTTTTTCCATCGTATTTAGGTGTTACTACCGGAACCTTAAACTTTGATGGTGTGGGAAAATCCACAACTGGTCTTCCAGTCTTTGAATAGAAACCTTCCATACATTATTCCCAGCCTCATGCCTATTTTCTCAAGCAACAGAGTGCTCTGAAGTTTCCTCTTGAGATCTTTCACCACGTATCGATGGGTGTGATCGGTCAGAACCCTCCCTTAGCTCGGTTAGTCATTGAGAATTCCTCGATGCAATCCTGGGGAGATTTTTGTTCCTCCGAGGGCCCAAACAATCAAAGGGAGAGACACTGCTCAACCTTTCCAAAGCGCTTGTATGCTCAGGAGTTAAGGTAACATTTTGTCAAGAATCAGTAGCTCTTACAGATGAAGTCCGTCCAGGTTGACATGAAGGGTCATTAGATCTCTTAGTATGATGAGAATTACTATACATGGGCTGTGAAATGTTCGGGAATAGTGTATGTCTGGTTCTTGACGATGGCAGATGGGTGTTTCGCTGAATGCTTCGTTGACCTGACTAGGAAGGTGATCCGTTATGAACAGTCTGAATGAGTTGTCGCATGGTCTCTTGTATAGTCATTAAAAAAGTCTATAGTGTATGTTGACGCAAAAAATTAGATTTGATCTAATTAATTAATCACGGATAAATATGAAATAAGACCAGGGATTTTTAAAGTGGTTCAGCCTTATAAAATGGCCTACGTCCACTATGTTGTATTGCAGATGTTTGCCTTAATCTCGATGATGATTACAAGAGATTCCTCTCCCATTGTGGAGGGTGTTACAATGTATTTATAGCCTTGGGGATATCAGTATGAATAGGTGATATGCCGTTATTTAATAGACATATACATTTGTACAATAAGAATGTTCATTAAATCCGATGTTCATTGAATGTACAATTGTCACTTGGTCTTCCTGGCAAGATGCTCCGCATGCTGAGTAGGTCGGAACGCTATGTAGCTTGGGATGCTGAGTAGCTCGGCATGCTAGGTAGCTCGGTGAGCATATGTATTTACCACGTAAGATGACACGTGTCTTTATATAACTGGTCCACATCTGCTTTCTAATTTTCGTATCAACAGTGTATGATATCCTTCGAAATTATGAGCCATGCATTTACGAGGGTACTATTTCTATTCATTCATGAGGGTACTATTTTCTTGCTACTTACCCCAAAAATACACGTTAGATTTTAATAAGTCGTACTATTTGTTTGCGTGTGTCAGCGATAACTAGCTCAACCTCTATCAAATTTTTGTACACTCTATTAAATTCGAAACTTAAAAGAAATAAGAGTTCTAGATTTTAACAGCTATTGATAAAGATAAATATACACAAGATATCCTCAGATTTAAAAAAAAATTACAACTATCTACTCTTACTGACATAGCAAAGACCACAAGATGAATTATTTGATAGGACTACTTCCTGATTATCAGGTAACAAAGACCACAAGATGAATTATATATTTGATTGGTCTTTCCTTTTGAGACTATCTCGAACTACTAAACCACCATTTACAAAACACGATCTAGTTGGGACATCGCATGGACATACCTTGGAACCTTTGAATCACCATGGTTGTGAAAAAATAAGAACGGGGGATTTTGAGAATTTTCTTTATTAGACTCTAAGAGAAGGTTGAAACCCAAACATGCTTGCTCTGAGATTTGGTTGAGATCTTGTTTTTGTGTTGCAAGTTCCAAGATAGGAACATGTCTCTTTTATTTTAAAAGTAAGAACAAAGAGCATTTAATAGTTTAGGAGATACCTCCTTTTAATGTGTTGTTTGGGTATATCTCATAAAGATAAAATTTGTTCGAACTACCTCCTATATTTATTTATAAACTTGTTCATGAGGTTAAAATCATGTGATATCTGTTCTTACATTGAGATAACACGTTCATATGATAGTTTATCATACTTTGAGTTCAAAAATATTTTATTTTTGTCGTGATTGATAAAAAAAATTGGGAAAAATCATGTACCCCCTCTGAAATTACATAATTATTTTATGTTGTCTCATATGAGACCATTTAAAGATTGAGATCAACTTAGTACGTCCATGTTCTCAAGCAACCTTATCAAATATGATATTTTTTCTAGAATGATTATGTCAAAATTACATCTTCCGAGTGCCCTTGTCAAAATAATAAATTTAAAACCACCATGTCAAGATAATATTTTATGCTCAAGTCAGCCTTATCCGTGGTACCCCGAGTAGCCTCATCCATGGTACCTCAAGAAACATCATCCGTGGTACCTCGAGCAACCTCAGTCATGGCCCCTCGAGCAACCTCAGTCATGATTGCTCAGAGCAACCTTTTTAGCAACCTCATCCATGGTCGCCTGAAGCAACCTTTTGCACTACCTTGTATTCAATTTATGTTGAAGTAAGATTTCACATTGTGATATTAACTACACAAAAATTCAAATTTGTTACTTATTATTCACCTTAAAGTGACTCAGCATGCTTAATGATTGAATTATCCTATATATGATATAATAGGCCGCTTCTGAAGTTTTCTCAGCTTTGATAAAATAATAAGGGCATGCGATCAATAGCTAACCACATGACATATCTGCACTCTATGAGATTGAAAAATTATGAACTACATATTGTATCATATCAAGTTGGCATCATGAAATTGCACATAACAATATGTTTTACAATTACTCGAGGAATGATTATGTGTTTATTTTATTCTATTGATATAAAATAAAATAAAGGGGGAAAGATACACCCCACAAGATTATATATGGCATTATAATATGCCTCACAACTAACTAATGGTTTTTGTGCCAGAATTAGAGATGATTTTTTATCCTTGCAGATATTGAACACACATGATGAAATCAAGCTCGAGCAATTACGACAGACCTTATAGACGTCAAAGTCAAATGCACAAGAGATCTTTTTAATTTGGGATATCACCAGGTGAAATGTATTTAATTGTATTCATATGTTGTTGTAACCGATGTATGAGTTTTTCTTTACTTTTCTTTATCTTGAGATATAGGACAAAACAAAGTAAACAGGGGAAAAAGTATTATATGATGAAATATTTAGTTGCATAGAAGCCCAAGTGATAAGCGTGCCCAGGTCTAGTCACAGAATAGCCATCATTGTCGAGGCATCACCAAAACAGATTCCAAACTTGTTTAGCATAGCCACCGGTTGGCTCACATATAGCACTAACTGCATGACATTATTTCCAATGAAGTGACAGGGGGAAAGAAAATTGCCCACAAAACCTGGAGCATGGATACAGAGTTTGCATACAAATCTTACTAGTATTGGGTTAAGTCGCTCACATAGGTGCGTTATAGTTCTCACAAACCTAACCAGTATTATCGTAAGTCACCGAGCATTATAGTTCTCACAAACCTTACCAGTATTATGGTAAGTATGGTAAGTCGCCCACAGAGTTGCATTATATTTCTCACAAACCTTACCAGTGTTATGGTAAGTCGCCCACAGAGGTGCATTACAGTTCTCACAAACCTTACTGATATTGTGGTAAGTCGCCCAAAGCGGTACATCATAGCTTTAAGAAACCTTACCGATATTGTGGTAATTCGCCCAAAGAGATGCATTATAACTTCGAGAAACCTTACTGATATTGTGGTAAGTCATCCAAAGCGGTGCATTATATCTTCGAGAAACCTTATCGTATTGTGGTAAGTCGCCCATTATAGCTTCGACAAACCTTACTAATATTGTGGTAAGTCGCCCAAAGTGGTGCATTATAGTTCTGAGAAACCATACCGATATTTTGGTAAGTTGCCCAAAACGGTGCATTATAGCTTCGAGAAACCTTACCGATATTTTGGTAAGTTACCTAAAGTGGGAATTATGGTTATGAGAAACTTTGACCTATGTGGTAATCTCGGCTTGCTTAAAGGACCTTTATGGCTCCACGACTAAGCAAGTTGGGCAGATTTAAAGCCCCAATTTACCTAAAGTACCTTTATAGTTGCTCGATTAGGTAAATTATCGTCGCTTAAAAGTCCCAGTTTACTTAAAGGGCCTATATGGAACCTCGACTAAGTAAATTGGGCATTCCGCAAGCCCCAAATTACCTAAAGTACCTTCGACTAGGTAAATTGGTGTCGCTTAAAAGTCCCAATTTACTTAAAAGGACTATACGGAACCTCGACTAAGTAAATTGGGCATTCCTCAAGACCAAGTGTGCCTAAAGAACCTTTATGGTTGATCGACTAGGTACATTGAGTACGCTTAAAAAAATCTTAACAAGTGGTTTTCATTATTAATTCGCCTATTTAGGTGGAGTTTGTAAAAATCTTAACAAGTGGTTTTCATTGTTAAGTCACCTATTTTGGTGGAGTTTGAAACAAATCTTAACAAATGGTTTTCATTGTTAAGTCACCTATGTAGGTGGAGTTTGCAAAAAATCTTAACAAGTGATTTTCATTGTTAAGTCACCTATTTTGGTGGAGTTTGAGAAAAATCTTAACAAGTGATTTTCATTGTTAAGTCACATATCTGGGTGGAGTCTGCAAAAATTCCTAATAAGTGGTCTTCATTGTTAAGTCCCATATTTGGGTGGACTTTGAAAAAAATCTTAACAAGTGGTTTTCATTGTTAAGTCACATATTTGGGTGGACTTTGCAAAAAATCTTAACAAGTGATTTTCATTGTTAAGTTACATATTTGGGTGGAGTTTGCGAAAAATCTTAACAAGTGTGTTTTCATTGATAAAGTCACCTCGTAGGTGTGAATTTGCAAAAAATCCTTAACAAGTGGTTTTCATTGTTAAGGAGTTATATTTTCCTTCTTATTTTCGTTTTAACTCATAGTGTTTCATTCTTATGATAAGAATGATCGCAAGGTTCTTCGGAAATAATCCATGAGATCAAAGCCTAAAATGTGAGATATGAGATAGAAGTATATTATCAAACTAAAATAAGATATAATATTATAACCCACAATCCACAGATTGATCGAACATATCAAAATCGACTAAAGGAATGGGAGCAACCCCCAAAATACTCCTCCAAAACGAAAAACAGAGGCGGTAATGATAGCCCTCAAAATTATATGCACATATACGCATGGTATGGATCGAACGTGATCACATGATGGCTTAGACAAAGTTAAAACATAGTATATGATATTTCATACACACGGTTGATATGTCTCAGCCAAAGCATCACCACACCAACTATGCATACGAGGGGGCAAATGTAGTAGGGGCTTAAATAAATTAACACCGCACAATCGATAAAATGAGACTAAGTGATTTATAAAAGCACTACTGATATGTGGGCACTATAATGACTGCAATATTATTGTGCGTGACTAATATATCACGTATATCGCGGGTCTGATGGATTAAACTAGACAATACTCTAGTAATTATTTAGATCAATTATTTGAGATACCACCATATATATTGTGACAAATGACACCATAAATATTGAACACTTGGCTCCACAGAAAAGATGACATGTGTTAAACCCCACTTGGGTTATTTTGGCTATAAAAATAGGGTTTCCCCTCATTTAGTAGGAGGATGGTTTGGGGGGAAAGGTAAGGAGAGGAAGTCTAATTCTTCTCCCCCACGAACCTCTTGAGCCTCGTCACAGGTTTGATATTGACGAGTGGATTTTCATGGTTTCATCACGAGTTTTATGTATTTTAAACGGTATATGGGCGTTTGGAGGCGGCTAGCCGAATTTGGCACCCCCCGCACACCAAAAACACCAAAACCGCCAAAAATTGAGTTTTTTGGCGTATCGTATAGACCCGCGAACTACGCATACTTTTATTCCACAAAATATACGGATACATAGGCGCAACAATGCTGCTCAAGTCTAAAACATGCTAAATGCGATGCTTACCCAAATCTAGACCACTCTTTTACAACTTGATAGGTGGTGGTTTTTTTCTACAGATCGACCAAGTCCTCCTACTTGGTAGAAGTATAATAACATTCCCTAGCCATTTTCTTATCACCCTTTACTACGCCGACTGCAAAGTGAGTAAGGAACTTCAAACATTGGTGGACAGTGGAGGGAACAACTTCAAATTTCTTCAAACTTACTCTATCGAGAATTATATTGTAGGCTGACTGGACATTCTTATCAAGAACGAAAAACCGTATCTTTTCTGTTCGACTGACTGGCCAAGTACTAAATAACACCTCCAGTTTCACAGTTCCTAGGGGATAATTTTTTTTCCTCGAAAAACCAATCAAGGGTCTGTGGTATGGTTGTAGTTGACTAGGCGTCAATCCTAGGCTTGGGAAGCAGTTATAGGACATGATATCCACCAAACATCCATTATCAATCAAAACTTTGGAAATTATGGCTTCTTGGATTCTAAATTTGATGACCAGTGGGTCGTTATGGGGATATAGTACCCCGGGGAGATCCTTTTTTGAGAATTCGATGACAAGCTTGTCTTTGTTTACTTTCCTGGGTCGATCATCGCCATCATTCAAATTGATGCGTTGTATGTAGGAATAAGCTTGGGATTTATGTAAGTAATCCTTCCTCTCGGCAACCTGATCTCCTCCTCCAGTGTCTCCACCTACGATGGCATGACAATCAAAAGAACCAAAGCTTATCATAGCTATCTCAATTTCTGGTTATTTGGGCTTTTTTGGCAGGTCCAGATCATCTTTATAATCATCCTCGTGACCTCGCTTCTTGTCATCCCTAGGCTTATAGGGGGAATTCGACCTTCCTCTTGTCTCTCGACTTTCATGCTGATCAATAAACTTGTTTGGCTTTCCTCGGTGAATAAGATATTCAATTTGGTTCCTCAAAGTGATGTAATTACCGATTGTGTGTCCATGATCCTTATGAAATTCATAATACTTGGATTTGTCTCTCCTGTTGGGAGGTGCTCTTAGCTTCCCAAGCCATTTCAAATCTTTATTGTGCCTAATTTCTTCCAGGATATGATGGATACTAATCTTTAATGGAGTATAAGCTTCATATTTTGTGGATTTACCCTCCTTCTTCTATTTTTTTTCTTTTTTTTCTGCAGGCTTGGTCGTTGGGGTTTTCTTCGTAGCCATCTCTTCCTTGGCATTCATAATTTTATCAGCCTTGGCCATGAGCTTTTTTATGGTTGTAGGGGGATCTTTTGCTAATGCATAATAAAATTTTTCTAGAAATAGCCCACTCATCAAGGCTATAATGGTTGTTTTTTCCTCATAATCAACAACTTCTAGTTTCTCGTTGTTGAAACGAGTTATGTAATCCCTAGTAGTCTCACCTACTCACTGCCAAAAACTTAGAAGATGAGCTACTCTCTTAACAGGCTTGGTCCCAAAGTTGAAATTATTGATGAACAGCTTGGCAAGTTGATTAAAGGTGGAGATTTATCCTCGGGGCATGTTATTATACCATATCTGGTATGAACCAGTGATGGTTCTTGAAAAAGCTCTACATCTCATTTCATCAGGAACAAAATATATATTAGTTACAGCCTAATATATCTCAATGTATAAAACTGGGTCAGTCTCACCATCATATTTAGGGGTAACCACTAGCATCTTAAACTTGGACGGGGTAGTAAAGTTGACAATATCTTGGATGAAAGGAGATTCTTTGACAAAATTGCACTGCAATGGATTCTTTACTTTGTCCATTTCCCCTAGCTGATCTTCTAATCATTGAATCGACCA
Organism: Sambucus nigra; assembly: GCA_949130495.1. Taxonomy (NCBI): domain Eukaryota; kingdom Viridiplantae; phylum Streptophyta; class Magnoliopsida; order Dipsacales; family Adoxaceae; genus Sambucus; species Sambucus nigra. The sequence continues at coordinate 352,023,406 of OX422221.1, forward strand.
TTTCATGAAGGATTTTCAGCTTTAGACCTATTGGAAGTAGCTCCACCATCTCTTCCATGAATTTGTGATGATCTCTCTTCTTGAAAAGTCTACTCGACACGCACAGATCCTCGGGCGCTTGTTATAGATCTAACTAGCCTTTCATGATGTTCAGTATGGTGTTCTCTTGATTGGGATGGTTCTCGATGACATCCTATATTTACTTGTGGACCCAGATGGTCAAAGGCCGAAGCCCTGCTTAACCTTTCCAAGGCACTTGGATGTTCAGGATTGAGAGAGAGAGACCATCACAGTAATCCGTTGATCTAATTGATGAACTGGCCCTTTGGTGATAGGACATATCACGTGAAGACCTGGAATAACTATTTTGGTTATTCGTAGGGTAAGGATGTGACATTTCCATTTTATAAGATGAATCGGTAGGAGGCCTGGATAAAGAAGCATGCCTGGCTTATAAGGATTGAGCCAATTTCCTGGCAAGATTGATCATAATTCCATTTAGATCTATGGTGCTAGGTGGATGATTGCCTCCAGCAGCGTTATTGCTTTTAAGAATTTCATTCATCTCGTGCTATCCTTCAAGAAGACTAAATGAGTAGGTTTGGTAGAGAATGATGATTGGCAAATGTTCCCACATATAGTCCCAATCTGTTAAGGTCTAAAAATGGATTGATTCCAATTTTACAATCACAGATATAAATTTAGGAAATAACTCATACCACACACATAAAAGACATAGAGTTTAGAGTGGTTCGGCTTTAAAATAGCCTACGCCCACTGTAGTTTTTTTTTAATCAGGTTTATAATAGCTTAGTAAGATAAGAATATGTATGATTTGAGTTGACTTGTGTTATACCTTGAGTTGAGGGATGGACTTGTATTTATAGGGGACTGAAACCCTAAAGATGGAAAACCTTTATATTATCAGGCGTTTACATCTGTGTACAATAAGTAAAACTCTTGATCTTCATAACTGCTTAATGTTCCACCCTAATAACTATTGATGTTCTAATGGTTGGCCTTCTAGAGTTGGTCGGCCTTCCTGCCGACTAAGTGCTTCTGATGCCGATCAAGTAGGTTGGGCTACCACGTTGGATGATAGGTGTGACTTTTTCATTGGTCCACGTAGGAACATAATTTTTACATACAACACTCTGATTTCCTATCATTATATTTTTTTTCTGCAAATCTTGTGAAAAAGGTCGAGCACCCATAATATAGTAGGGAAAAAGAAGGAGCACCACCTTCAACCTCTGTTGGAATAGGAGATTAAGATGGATTTTTGCACCACCTAGTTAAAAGCCAAGAGGGTATACAAGAAAGTATGAGGAAACTCACTCAAAGATATCTGGCCTCACAAAACAAACTAGTTTAGCCAGAACAAATTCCAATTACCCTATTTGTGGAGGGAAACCCATATAAGCGCAGGTAACTGCCCCCTCTTGTCCCATATAGGGATAAAAGGAAATAGAACTACGATAAAGTAATAGAGTACCCCACGATGCTATATTTAGGGTATGATATGAGAAAATCTTCTCGAAGAAGTGGGTCATAGTATGAAGGATGCTTTTACCAACTAGGCAAAACCTCAACTATGAGGTCAACTAGATACGATGACGACTAAGCATATTCGGCTGAACACATAAGTTCCTTTGAAAAGCTCAACATAATATTAGCCTTTGATAGGGTGGGAGGGAGAGGGGAGGGAGCACATTTGCACCTTAAAGAAGGTACAAGACGAGAAGAGCATATGAGATAGGATCCAAGGAGGAAGAACAATTCAAGATGTAATGCTTGGTCATTAGACAAGTTTGAACAAGTTGATAGAAGAGACCAGAGCTTGGCTAAGAGTCGCAGACGAGTTGATAATATCGCAGTAGCTGAAGAAGCCTAAACATGGAGGAGATTAATTCAAAGGATGGAAGATCACTTGGGCGACCTGATCAAGACCAAAAGCCCACTCCAAGGAAGATTTGTCCAGTGATATCCATTTACAACCTTTGTGATTGGCTATCCCACCCTTATAAAATTCAATCCACTTGTGATAACCACCAAGTATGAGGGAAAATGAAATCCAATTTTGCAAGTCAAACAATATCAGGCAACCTGTAACATATTTTCAATAGCTTATGAGATGCATTACAGAGCTTTTCCAAGAACTCCCATAAGTTCAACTCAAATATGGTATAATAGGTTATTGAGAAGGAAGATCTATAATTTTAAATCATTGGTCGATCTTTTTATTAATAAATTATATTTCATAGAAAAACTTGGTAAGAGTGTAGCTCACTTGTTAAGCACCCATTAACAAGAGGATAAAATGACAAGGGAGTATATTACCAGGTTTAATACTACGATGAGAAAGTTGTCATCGCGATATTTATGAGTGTGTTGTTTCCTGGAAAGTTGTACTGGGCATTGTCTAAGGAGCCTCCAAACCATATGGCCGAGATCTTGGCCAAAGCAGGAAATATCATGAATGCAAAAGAAGCAATGGCTACAAAAGAGTTTAGCCACAAAAAACTAAAAAGTAACATCGCAGGAAGAAAGGAAAATCCCAAAAAGGCATCGAAGCTGAAGAACGATAGGAAGCCATATCAAAAATATGATGAGTATACACATCTAATAATGGGAGTTCACTATATCCTCTACGAGATTCAAGGAAATAGGGAATAGAAGTGGCTAAAAAAGTTAAAAACTCCCATTGGAAGAAGTGATAGGACAAATTTTTCAAATTCCATAAAGACCATGGGTATGAAACCAAAGATTTCCTAACCTTGAAGGATGATATTGAGGCCCCCATCGTAAGATAAATAAATATATGAATAAAAATATCAGACAACACCATCTCATGATGATTGAAAGCTAAGAAAAAGATCAAGGTCGCCTCGTGCAGAAAATAAGGAGCAAAAAAGAGCTCGAGAGAACAATAATGACGTAGATCTAAACCTCCCTGCAAGGTCCAAGGAGCCAGTAGAATAAGTACAGGTGATTTCTCTAATCTTCATTTGCATATTAGGAGGTGATGTAGGTGGATATTATGGACTAGCTGAGAGAAAGGCATACCTCAATGAAAAGAAGGCTTTCTCTAATAGTAGAGAGGTCAACATAGAAATAATAACACACAACTAACCTTATAATGTGGCTAAGGATCAGCTAGTGATAGGTTTTTTCAGAGATAACCTCTTAAGATTGTTATATCCTCATGATGGCCCACAACAGGAGTGTGAAGAAAATTTTGGTAGATAATGGGAGTTCAATGAATGTACTCTTTTATGATTGCTTCACAAAGTTGAAGTTATTCGAAAGAAAATTACAAGCCTATCATCGTCCACTAATGGAATGTTCAGGAGAGAAGGTATACCCACTAGGCATAATCGAGTTGGAAGTTATTATTGAAATTTAGCCGATTTGTAAAACAGAGACAATGATATTCTTCGTCCTTGATAAGAATGTCTCATCGACCTACAATATCATTTTTGGAATAGTGGGTCTGAAGAAATTTAAGTCTGCCACCTCAACTATTCATCAATGACTAAAGTTCCCCACCAATTTTAGTGTGAGATAGTAAAGGGAAACCAGGTGGAAGAAAGAAAAAAATAAGATAAAACTTATCAAAATGAGACATTAAATCCTCGAGATAAAGATACGATGGTAACTAGAGAAGCCATTGATAAAACAAAGACAATAATTCGAATGATGAGCATTCTGAAAGGATAACCCAAATCGACTCATCCTTAGACCCCATCTTTAAAAAGAAACTAGTTGACTTCCTATGAACTAAAAAAATAACGGCTATTCTCGAAGGAGAAGAACATGGAAATTCAAGAAGAACTGGCCAAGATGAAGAAGGTCAATTTCATTAAAGATGTGAAGTATCCCGATTGGTTAGTAAATGTGGTAATGGTACCAAGGAAGAACAATGAATTGCATATGTGTGTGGACTTTATAGACTTGAATAACGCATGCCCCAAGGATTTTATCCTTTGCATCGAAGGGATAAATTAGTGGACACACCAGCTGTGCACGAATTATTGAGCTCAATGGATGCTTACTCTAGTTATAATCAAATTAAAATGAAGCCAGAGGACATAGAGATGACCTCATTTATCACTAGCCGAGTTACTTTTTATTATAATGTTATGCTCTTCGGCCTAAAGAATGAAAGGGCCATATACCTAATGCTAGTTAACAAGGTGTTTGAGAAGAAAATATGGAAGAATATGGAAGTTTACGTAGATAACATGCTGACAAAAAATGTGAAGGCAGATGACCATATCAAATAATTAGACCTAACCTTTGTTGCTATAAAGAAATATTATATGAAGTTAAATCCATCCAAGTGTACGTTCAGAGTAAAGGCTAGAAAATTTCACGCTTTTTTTATCAAAGGGGCATAGAGGTAAACCCTAATAAGATCTAGGCATTGATCAATATGCAACCTTCCATTAGCAAGAAAGAAATTCAAATATTAACAGTTCAAGTTGCAACTTAGAACAAATTCATATCCAGAACAACTGATAAGTGACTCCCATTCTTCAAGGTGATTAAAAACCCTTTTAAATGGACTGAGGAATGCCAAGCTACCTTCATGCAACTAAAAAGTACCTAGGATCATCCTTATTACTATCAAGACCAATCCTTAAGAAAAACTATACTTCTATTTAGTTATGCCGGAGTCAACAGTTAGTTCGACTTTGATCAAAATTGATGGAGGAGTTCAAAAACCACTACACTACACAAGCAAAGATTTTGCTGGTGCAGAAGTAAGATATTCCAAAATGGAAAAATTAGCTTTAGCTCTGATAGTGGCATCCAGGAAAATGAAACAGTATTTCCAAGCCCACTCTATAGTGGTCTACACTGATCTCCCACTTCGGCAGACCATCCGCAAATATGAGAATTCTGGAAGGTTGATGGCATGGATGATAGTGTTGGGTGGATATGATATTACATACGAGCCAAGGACAATAATCAAAGGCCAATTCGTAGAAGATTTTGTTACATAATTCAACTATGAGGAGAAAAGAACAGTCGAACAAGCTATCAATGTTCTAGCTGAGTGAACCCAAAGATCAGTAGAGTCCTTATCTGAACAAAATAAAACAGGATATAGGGATAAATTTTCAGCTAAACTATCTAAAAATGGTTCCTTATTACAAGGAAGCTTTGAATATAGGTTATCTGTATGGAAGATATTTGTGGATGGATCATCATATGCAAGTAGTAGAAAAGCTAGGTTGATAGTTAACACACCTGATAGAGCTGATATAGAATATGCCCTCTAGTTTAAATTTGAAGCAACCAATAATGAAGCAAAATATGAGGATTTGATTAAGGGATTGGAGTTGGCTATGTTACTAGGGGTCGAGAAAATAATAGCTCAAATTGACTCACAGTTAGTGTTAAACCAAGTTGTAGGAGAGTATGAAGTAAGAGAGGGGAACATGTTAAAATATCTTACAATGGTGAAATTCTTACTACCAAAGCTAAAAGCACTTCAGATGATCAGAATACCATAATTTGAAAATACCTTAGCAGATGCATTAGCTCGTCTGACATCAGCTACCAAAGCTAATCTGGGGAGATTTATTCTAGTAGGAATACTATTACAAAGGAGAATTGAGGTAAAAAAAGTCAACTTTTTGAAGCTGACCATAGGCCCATCGTGGATGAACCTAATTAGAAGTTACTTGGAGTAAGGTTTTCTACTAGCCAATCAGAAGGAAACAAGAAGTCTTCATTACAAAGCAGCCAAATTTTTCATGAAAATGGAGTGCTATATAAAAAAGATTTTACTATATGATGAGATGTATTCAACTCGTGGAGGTGACAAATTTGGTCAAAAAAATACAGACAAGATCATATGGTGCCCACGCAATAGTCGAATACCGGTAAAAAATAACAAAAATCTAAGGATATTACTATCCCGTGATGAGGAAATATTGTGAAGAATACATGCAAAATTTTGACAAATGATAAAGATCGGAGTGATACACAAGAGATCGAGAGCCAAGATGGTGTCTATAATATCACCTTAGCCTTTTTCCATCTGGGGTATTTATGTAGTTGACCCACTGCTAAAGACAAAAGGAAGATTTATGTATTTGATGGTGGCAGTAGATTATTTTACAAAATGGATGGAGGCCGAACCACTCATAGAAATTACCTATAAAAAGGTCTTCCATTTTATACAAAAAAATGTTATATACAGATATGGGATTCCCCAAGCCTTCATTATCGACCACGGCACCTAGTTTGACAATGATGAGTTTCAAAAATTTTATGATAAAGCTAAAATCAGAAAGTTTCACTCATCTCCAACTCATCCACAATGCAATGGGTAGACAAAGGTCATGAATCGAACATTAGTGGGGGGAATGAAGAAAAGGTTGGATTCAGCCAAAGAAAATTTGATAAATGAACTACAAGACATATTGTGGGCCTATAGGACGACATCGCCAATAGAAACATGAGAAACACCCTATATGTTGGCTTTAGGCAGTGAAGCCATGGTCCCAGTTAAGGTCAGCCTCCCAAGCTATAAAAATCCTTAACTTCAATTCCCCTTAGTGATTTTGAAAAGGTTGGATCTAGACGTGGTAGATGAGTTCAAGGAAGTAACAATGCTTTGGGTAGAAGCTTATCAACATTGTATAATAAAATTTTATAGCTAAAAATTCAAGCCAAGTACCTTAAGGAAGGTGACTACATCTGGAAGAAGGTCACGCAGAAATCCAATAACTTAAACACTGTTCATATCACATGGCTGAAGTCATACGACCTGGTATTTATCATATTGAAACCTTAGAAAGAGATCTATTCAATAATCATTTCAAGTCTGAGATCCTCAAGAGGTATTATCATTGAATAACTCTTTTTGTTGATAAGAAAGATGAATCGCAATGGGAAGTCACAAAGCTTGTATAACAGAAGTCATTAAATAAGAATACCTATTAGTTACGTGATTATCAAATTATTTTAGGATTTATTTAAAGTTCATTCAAAAATATGGGAAAAAGGCTTTAGTTGAAGATATCTTCAGTTCAGAACAAGGTGTATTCGGCTCAAGCCAACCCAATTAAATTAATCACATCTTTGACGGCACAAACATTTTAGGCCAGATCGGCCCAAGCTAACCCAATTGACCAAAGCACATCTTTTACTACACAAAAATCTTAGGTCTGGTCGGCTCAAGCTAACCTAATTGACCAAAACATGTCTTTGAATGCACAAAAATCTTAGGTCAAGTCGAATCAATCCAACCCAATTGATCAAATCACGTCTTTGACTGCACAAAAATCTTAGGTCAAGTCGGATCAAGCCAACCCAATTGGCTAAAGGACGTATTTGACTGCACAAAACCTTTATAAGAAGGTGTTCAGAAGTTCTAAAAACTTTCAAACATACCTTTCCTAAAGGACAACTAAATAGTTCGTCCCTAGGAATTTATTAATCCTAGGCTACGATAACAAAAACCGACAACACATATAAAAGGCTAAAAAAATACTAGCAAGACCCAAACAAAACATGAATTAAACTGTAAAATTGACTAGATCCAGTCATGCAAATCCACGGGCAAAAATACTTGGAAAATGAAAAATAGAAAGTATATGATGAACGACAAAACTATATTCATTGATACTAACTATTTTCATTGCTTAACTTCCTCTTCAGCTTTACTGAGGTGTTCAACCTTAGTCAACATCAGGTCATCAGCCTGCTGAATCCTGGTATGAGCCTTAGATAGGTCAGCCTCAAGAAGTTTAATTTTATCTTCCAGGCCCTCTTTAGCATTCCTCAGCTCATCGCAAGAATTCGAGACTGAATGATCTTTCTCCCTCATAATTATTGTTACCACACTATCCTGCATAAGAGGAAATGGAACAAATTATCGAAAGGAAAAAAGATCGGTTTAAAAGAGAATAGTAAAAATTAATAATATTTAACTCACCACAAATTCCTTATAAAAGGAAAAATTTCGAGGTTATCTACATCTAAAGTTCACGTGAATTGAATGTTATGGGTGTAGCCCACATAGCCAAGAACTTCAGAGGTGCTGGAAATATTCAGAAAGACAGAGTTCTTATCCCCCCAAGATTTTCCTAGGTCATCATAGGATTAAGACCTTAAGGCTCAACATGATTATAAGGAGATGAAGAATCTACCCCTTTATACAACCTCTGGGCGTGATAGTTCCATTGAGTAGGTCTTAGCATGTAGGGTTGTTGGATCTTTGTTCTTTTATGGTCTTTGTTTTCTTCCTCATGGGGTTGGATCCTACGGATGTTGCATGTTTTCGTCATGGGGTATGCCCATAAGGATGTTTTATTCCTATTGTGTAGGTCTATGTTTATTTTCTTCCTCTTGGGGTATTCCCCAAAGGATGTAGAAAAAATTTCTTTCTTGCTCTTGTAAGATCGAATTTTCTTTTATATACATAATTTTTCCCAAAAAAAAACTAGGAAAATTTGGGACCCTTAATAGGTGGATCATCCAAAGGCCTACTCCTACTAGTTTTCCTCTCCTTGGATACCTTGATTTTACCTTTTTCAGTTACTTTCTTCTTCTTGGCCTCTTTAGCATCTAATTTTACTGCCTCGGCATTTGTAAGCCAAGCTTTGTCATTATTTCTCTATTTGGTACAAGCCTCCTCCTTGGCTTTTTTAGCAGTTTCCTGTTGGGCTAATTCTTTGGGATGTTTAGTCCGGATTTCCTTTAGTTTATCTCGGGAAAAATTGGTTGGAGCCATGAAAAAGGAACTTGAATTTGGACTTGAAGTTACACGAAAAACATGGACAACGCTAGTTAATAAGCAAGTTGATATGAAGTATATAAATACATAAAAAAATAAGGACTACCTAAGACTTATAAAAGTTTCTCACCTTTTTTACCTCCTGATTGTCCTCCTCCTAATTCCTTTCAACTTGGGTGAACTCCACTTCATTTTCCTCCTCTTCCTAAACTTTTTTCATCATTATAATCCAGCCTTGGTGGCCTATAAGTCTCAAGATCAATAGAACTAATGCTCAAATAGTTCGTCATGGACCCAAACTTCTTGGAGGAATATACATCCTCAAAGTACTGAGGGTCCGAGGTAGAAACTTGCCTAATTAGTTGTACTAGCCTTTTGTCCAATGATGGGGCCTTTTTGGTAATCAAATCTTGGGAGCACTAGTCCTTGGAAATGTTGATCCTTCTTTCTAGGTCATTGGAAAAAAAATCCCATGCACTAGAAATATAAAAGAACTTGGTTTTCTAGTTATGGTTACTACTTTAGGTAACTTTGACTATCTTGGTGTTGGATCCCAAGGAGAAAATTAATAATACCCAGGGTTTTTATACTACACTTTAAACCATATATATAAATTTGAATATATACACATTTAATATCAAACTCCCCATATTTCTTCCAGTAGGTCATGCATCATACAATAGACCTATAAGCATTTGGAGGAAGCTGGGGTAAGGGCCATTCCAACCCCTTTAAGATGGATCTTATCGAGGGATGGAGATGAAGACGAACTTCCACTTGGTATTCCCAAAGGATAAAAACAAACCTCATTGGAGTTTATCCTGTCATAAGCCCTCTCCCCTTGGTTAGGTATTGGAATGTTCACATCGTCTGGTATGGAGTACAAAATCCTAAGGTCGACCAAATCATCTTCCTGGAGATCTCTTTTTTACCATCTAGAATCATAGGCAAAAGGATCGTATGAGGTTGTATAAATCTCTCTAAGGTCCACCTCCTCAGCAATTAAAGGAACCTCAACGGGTGAGATGGAAGGTGAACGATTTTCCATCATAACCCTCTCCTCGGTATTTTAATAGTCAAACGAAGTTGTGTGGCTGGAGTCAGCATAATTTCTCCCCCAACTCTATGGTTTAGGTTGTCAAAACTCTCTAAGGTATTATATTTCGACGTGTTATACTCAACAATTAGGGCATGACAAATGAAGAATCAAATTTTGGGACAAAAATTTTAGTTCGCTAGATCATCCTCAGGTTTAAGTACCTAGAGTGGAATGGGAAATATATTAGTAAAGCTTCGTTGCAAAATATTTTTCAGATGAGTAATGTATTTCCATATTCTCGATACCTCACTCATACACGACACACTTATACCCAAAACAACCATCACTAAACCCTAAGTGGAAATCCCTCAACTTACACAAACCCAAAATAAAATAATAGTAAATGACTAGACAAAGAAATCATAAATAGTACCTGATGTTAAAAATGAACTGGAAGTTGAGTTGCGAAAATCTCCAAATGACAGCGCTCATGACAGATTTCTATCTCGTTTGAGAAATCTTGAACATGCAGAATTTGAAAATAAGATGGTTCGCTCTATTTTTATAAGGGAAAAAATGTGTATGTCAAATGCGCCTATCGAAGACCCATCAGATGGACAACACGTGGCAAACTTAACTCAGTTAATACTTTCCTCAAATAATTTATAAGTCATTCTGCTCGTCCAGCCGAGCAGAGTAATTATTGACCTCTAAAATAAGATGTGCCAACCCATGACTATTTGTGAAAACTTCACCCATTTCTTTACAGTTGTGAGCAAAGTCTTAAGGGCTTTTGTAATACCATATTTGTAAAGCATCTCATGAGATAAAGAGAACTGAGTAAAACCATTCAATAGAAAGTAAAAGATCTCATCCTCTATTAAATATACACCAAGTAATGACCTCAACTCAGCAATGAGGTCGGCCTCCTTCCCATCTGGGCGGACGAGATCGAGGCCAACAAGGCTAATTGTCCAATACAACTAAGATAATGTCGATAAAGACGAGTACCACGTGAGTGGCACCATTGAAAACCCACATGTGCAGGAACATTGCTTTATGGACGAGACATTAAACCATTACATATCTTGGTTATGCTCCGTTGAGAAGACTCCCATTCCAAACTAGTAATGCAGGACCCGTGTAAACCACTTGGTCTGGGTTGACATACATTCTCTCACACTCATTCACTATAGTAAGAAAGATCACCCATTAAAATCTAGACCATAAGGGAGATACTAAGACATTTTAACTGCCAAATCATTAGGTGAGAAGAGATTTAGTGATTTGTATTGTTCTTAGACCTTTCATTAACTAAAACCTAGTATTAAAATCTACCCTATGGATGTAGGCTCATCCTTGAGAGTTGAACCACGTAATTCTTGGTGTCATTCTTCTTATTCTCACCTCTGTCTTTACACATCTGCATTTTACTTATTATTAATTATTTGTTATCTCGAATTGGATCTCAACTTACAAAGACGAAATCTTAAAAAAATTTAAATGATAACATAAACTTCTAATATCTAGTTCTTATCCTCTTGTTGTTTTTGATAACTCTGAATAGTCAACTTACTCATACAGGTATATGTTGATGTTGTGAATGATCATAAGTCTCAACTTGGACATGCAAATCATGCATGGTTATGTCCTGAACTTTTTGACGTTTTATGTCAACGAGAGAGGATTCACAAGTTCTATTCAATTAATGATCAAGTATCCTCTTGAGCATTGCCTTGAAGTCTTTCTCCTTGGAATGGTCCCACATCAATGTACTATTATCACATTTGAACTTTTACCTATTCCTTTTTTATATATTGGTTTTTGTCTATAAATTTCTCACATTTCAATTGCAGATGACATATAATCTTCTTCAAAGTGAAATTTCTTCTGCTATTTTCCCTCTAGTACTTAACGATGTTGCAGAGGATAGTATGGTTCTTCATCTATATTTCATGGTAGATTTGACTCTTCAGTGACATCAATTAGTTGTTGGTTTGGTTGCATATTATATTTCATATCAAGGAGTAATCTAGTACAAATTTTTATTGTTTTATATGAAGAACGGACATGTTTTTTATCACTACGCTAACAGTTTATAACATGAAACTCCCAAATCACATCGGATCACATGCTAACAATTTGATTTGTTGAACGAGTTACTAATTACTTGAGTTTGTGTTACAATATGTTAATCAAATCCTTTCTAACTAGAATTTGATGCTTGTTTGGTTCTCAGTTGTTTGAATCATATTACCGGTAGCATTTTTTTCTTATTCATTTCTCTTCAACTTTCTTCAAGCTCCAGTTTTGTCCTCCTATTTATAGTAGATAATAAATTTCCATTCTTTGTATAAAACTAGTTATGAAGTTTGGAACTTATGTATCATGTTTTAACCTTTGGTGCACTATTTTGTTATAGTGATCATTTTTGCAGTTTGGAAAAAGAAATTAAGTTAAATAACTTATACATTATGTAGTGTAAGAAGGTATCGAGAAAGCTAAAAAATATGAAATTTTAAATACGTGACTGTGGATAAACATGTAAATTTTATTTCCCATACGATTGTTTAATTCTAGTTGATAGTTGATGAACTTGTTGTTCTCCTTCTTGGAAAAATGTTTTCGCAGTACGCTGTTGGATGGTAACTTTCGTAATGTATATTCTATTTTTCATAGATGGAAATTATATTTGAAATCTATGTTTGTATAATTTTCACCCCTTCACTTAGAAATGAAGGGGATTCACTATTACATCTTAGTTAGGAATTTCTACTTCTCTCCCTTTTTTGAAAGCATGATTTATTTTGCTTATGTTGGTATGTTATTCCCTGATTTCCTTATTTTAGGTTATCATTAGATTGTTGTTGCAGAAGACAGTTCCTTTCATGAATTATATTCAAGTAAGTCCACTATTTTTTTAATATTTTTATTAATATTATCTTCTTGCATATGCAAAGAAAATGTGAATGATTTGGTGTCATTTCACACTTGCATAGGTCACCGGCACATCCTATATAAATTTTGTATTATGGGTGATGGAACATCTATTTTAGGTTTTTCAAAATTAAAATAAATGTATGAAGTGATGCCAATATGTGATGTCCTTTCAATTTCTTCAATTCTTTATCTTGTGGCCTATATAAACAAATTGAAACTTCTGGAAGATTCATGCCTCATGATCTATGTTTACTCATGCTAGTCTTTTTCGCTTCATCAAAGACTTATAACAAAAGGCATGATTAAGAGTGATGTGTTTGTAATTGGGTCATTGATATTCTACAAGATTGTTTAATGGTTTACACAACTAATATATTGATATTTTAGCATCCACATGTAAATCTCATTAAACTGGTTGTCTTCATTATATGATCATTTAGGCTCATCAAGACATTATAAGGAAGTTGTTTGAGCTTATTAGAATTACATCCATTATGAAGGTTCGTTGTTTATTTCTCCCTTCGTCTCAATTAAGATTGACACTTCATTTTATAGGATAACTCAAATTAAGAGTCATATTTTGAAGTTGATGTACCCAATTCCACAATAATTGAATAATTTTTATCTTCACCGTTGATTTACATTAATGTATTTTCTTAAAAGTGTCAACTTTCAAATAGTGAGTCTTATTTTGAAACGGATGCGTGTATGTTCATAGTTTTCTATATTTGAACCCTTGATAATGCATTTCTCATTAAACAGGTTTTAATTCATCTGATTGGTATTGAAGAACATCTTTATACAAGCTACATGGACTCAATGCAATGGTTAGAAGAGATAGACGTGTTGGAGATGATTGTGGATGAGTTCATCTCAGTAGTTGGTTGCATTGATGATCCAATAATCTTAAATTCAATTGAGGTAAAGGCAAAGCAATATGATTGTTCCCCGTTGATGAAGAATTAGAGATAGGGGAATATGAAGGACTTCCTTTGATATTTTATTTGCTTGGTTATAATTTTAAAACATCTCATTTTGGGGGGTGATTGTATTAGGATGTTATATTGGATGCATTTTATGAAAACAGTGTAATATTGTAATTCAGCTTGTTTGTTATGATTCCATGAATGTTATGGGGACTATTTTTGTATAGTGTGGTAAGAGTAATTGAATTTGTTTACATTCACGACAGGATATCGGATCATAAAAATATATATTTTTAAATATGTATTAAAATTACTAGTGGACCTTTATCGTTACAAAATAAAATAAAAATGTTTCAAAAATGTGTAACAAGGTAGAAATAATAATAGAAAAGTTCGTTACTAACTTAGAATTAGTAACGGTAAAATGCCATTGGTAAATCCACTACTTGTACCGGTAAATATTTGTTACTGCCATTTTCTAATGGGAAATTATCATTACTAATTATTTTATAGCGATAAATATTATTACTAAAAGCCAATTTTTCTATAATGCTTGTCAAATGGGCTAAGACCCATCGGGTGTAGGTGGTTCTACAAGAGGAAGAGAGGGGTAGACATGAAGGTAGAAACCTATAAGGCACGACTTGCTATGAAAATTTACACTTAAAAAGAGGGAATCGATTATAAGGAGACCTTTTTGCCGGTAACCATGACTTAGATGATCCAAATTCTTTTATCCAATTCTGCGCATCTCGATTTGGCAAATGGTTGTTAAGAGTGCATTCTTGAATGACAATATTGATAAGTTGATCTATATAATTCAACCCACGGGATTCATAGCAAAGTTCCAATAAATCAAGGTGTGCAGGCTTAAGAGATCCATTTATGGACTTAAGCTAGCACCAAGGTCTAGATATATCCGATTTGATAAGGTAATAAAATCATTGGTTTTGATCAATGTTTAATGAAACTTGTGTGTATAAGAAGAATAACGGAAGCGTGTTAGTAATTCTAGTATTTAACATGAATGATATTCTCCTAATCGAAAATGATGTAGGTGTATTATCTTGTATAAGAGTGTGGTTGTCTAGTCAGTTCGATATGAAAGACTTAGGAGAAGCCATTCATATCCTAGGGATCAAGCTTTTACGTGATCAAAAAAATAGGATGTTGGGCTTATCCTAAGCCATTTCTATTCTCACAATGGTCACAAGGTTTATGATTTATGGTTCGAAGAAAGGTTTCCTCCCTTTCATGCATGTAATATATTTATCTAAGGATTAGTGTCCTAAGACACCTGATCACATAAAGAGGATGGGAAATATACCTTATGCTTCAGCAGTGGTCTATACCACTGTCATGATCAAAAGATTACAATCTAATCCTGGTGAGGAGCACTGGACTACTGTGAAGCATATTATCAAGAACTTGAAGAGGATTAAGGATTATGTGCTAGTTTACTCAATAGAAAGCCTAGTATGGATTGGGTAAACTAGCTCGGATTTTTATATGGATAAGGACTCTAAAATATAGACCTCGGGATATGTGTTTACCCTAGAAGGTGGAGCCATAAGTTGGAGGAGTATCAGGAAGCCTCGTAGTGTTTATTATACAATGGAAGCCGAGTATGTTGTCATTTCAAAGGTAGAAAATGAGGTTATTTGGCTCTGAAACTTCTGTGACACCCCACCTAATTAAATACCAGGTGATCAGTCCTTTGTTAAATTAAAAGAGATTTCTCATTTGGTTCATTTTTAGCAACACTGTCGAAAACTTTTTTATAACTTACTAACCACCTAGTATTCAAAAATCCGATGTCAATTTTTTATCTTTTTATCAAACAAAAGCAACAATATAATTTAAACCATTCACACCGACACTGAGTCTAAATCAATATTGCATAAATAAATAAATAAATAAAAGACTTGTCGAATAAACCTTCGGTTAGAAATCCAAATCCAAAAATAATAATCCAACAGAATAATAAACTGAGTACAATGTCTGACTGAAGTCAAAATAGTTGGGGCAACATGTCCAAATGAAATAGCTGAGCTGCATCCTACTCTAGGAATGAAATAACCAAAGCGACTAAGTCGAAATCCTACAAAATCCACACCTACTGCAGCTATGCATCCCTGGAATAGATCGTCAAGTCTAGTGTCCCTGTGGATGGACACCTAAATGGTTTTGAAAATTTTTTGCATGTACGGGTCTGAGCCCAAATCCTTTTGAAATTACTTTTGCAAGTGAAATAAGATGCAACAATTAAAATTCATGAATGCTCTTCATATTTAAGTTAGTGTTTCACTCACATGAGATACTACTCACCCCTCATATACAGTGCACACCTAATGCTTCTTCCTAACCCTCCTAGTTACACTACCCCATCTAGCTAGCCTTGTCCTGAAACTCCTTGACACTCTACACTATCCCGAGTAATTTGCACTTTTACTTCATAAGTTATTTATCACATTAACTTAATTAATAATCCTCAAATGCACTATATAACAGTCTCACTAGTTATATACAAGTAATCCCTTTTTACTTTATGTAATTTGCCCATATATAAATATTTACTCTCTAATATACGTATATACTCAATAAAATTGCACTTCATGTACTCCACCCGTATATAATTATCTACACTGTTATATACGTATCATTTATTACAACATTCACAAACATGTCGTATATATATCCATCCTCCGGATTAAGCACTCACCGGATGTTCTCTAAAATGCTATCACCACAGGTATACTCATTCACCCGGACACCCCGGCTCGGTTAGATCTCTGAATCAGTGAAAAATAAATGTAGCGGAGGCAGCCATAGTTCCTTCACCGAATCATACCCAAAGCAGTTCACCTCTGAAAAATAAATCACACAATAAAATCCTGGACGACTATGACCTAGGGACTATACTCACCCTGCATTCACTAGTCAGGGGATTCACCCACATCGCACAACCTCCTATGATTGCATTAGAGGGGTATGTATTCCTATAAATATTATTCACACTAATATTTATAAAGCACACAAATATATCTATATATATATATATATATATATATATATATATATATATATATATATATATATATACACACTACACAATCACGCATATATATATTTAATTTAAACCTGGCTAATCCGTGCCCAATTCCCATAGCACTAGCCTAAAATATCCGAGTTTATTTTCTAACTCAAAACTTTAATTAATTACACATTAATTAATTTATAAAGGTAGTATTACTCAACTACGACCACCCGACTCGCTCACTCTGACCGTACTATAACCCTTTGAATTTATCTCCAAAAAAATTCTCGTAAATAAGTTTGACACACCTTTCAAATTTAATAACCCTTTTGCCCATCTCTCATAAATTAGGAACAATCATCCCTTTAATGTTCCTAAATAAAAGAGACAAAATCACCTTATTGTATTTTCTCTTTTGAATCACCCAACAATAACCACCTTTTTGCCCAACAGAAAATAAGTCGAATAGCACGTTATCCCACCACGTCATTCGAACGACTCACCCTGTTGATCGAATGACAAGGGAGGTCGTACGAATGACACCTAGGGTCGTTCGAATGATTCCTGTGTCTTTTCTCTCCTCTTTCTTCTCTTTCTGTTCGTCTTTTAACTTAGGTTTCTTCACTGTAAATCCCATAATTCTCATAAAAATTCTAACATATTTAGACTCCCAATCTATTATTAACAAATAATCATAGATACGAAATATATTCTCCAATATCAACTTATTTACAATGCATAAATTCATCCCAATTCACATAAACTGACTCACATAAGATTTATAGCACCTCCCTCTAGATTTTATATCCCTTATCATCAATTTAATGAGATAAATTTTCTGGGTTCGAATCACAAGTCTAACTTTCCCCATCAATACTCTTTGAGATATCAATTTTCTCAAAACTTTATACACATAGTGCTCCATAAATTTGAAAACCCAATTTATGTGCCAACCCAACCCAAAAATAATGGATTTTACTACACCCACTATGATACGAATCGATTATCACATATTTACATAGAAGAAAATGAACCACTTGCTTGTATATGATTTGTAGAGTCTAATTCCTTTGAAGAAGATGATAAATTTGACTCCCAAAAAAAACTCCCAAAGTTAACCCTTTTTTCTTCTCTGTAGAACTAGGTTTTCTTTTTGAGTTCTGTCTACCCTAACCTCTCTAATTTGGGATTTATAATATTTTCCTTTAGAGTTGTGTTCACCCCAAACTTTCAAACTTAGGTTTTAAAGTGTTAATCCCAGAAATTAGACTTGTGGGCTAAATTAAAATGGCCCAAACGCCCCCCGAGTGGTCCCCCGATTATGCCTAAAAATGCCTCGAGACCCAATTACTACCCCCATGTACTCTTTTTTGGACTATCTCGACCTATTCGGAATCAGCCGTGCACTCAGACTTGTCATCCAAATTACTTTAGAACAGACTCCAATTTCGTCCTCAAAATGCGACATATATGACATCTAAAAATGATCCGAATTAATTAAATATCAATTCACCAAATTAAATAAATTCTTTAGGTCATAAATTTAAATTTCTCCAAATTAAAATGACTTATATTTCTCCCCAAAATAATTAAATTCAATGTCCTCAAAATTATGGAGTGTTATAACTTCATACGTGATTTGGGTGTGGTTCCTTCAATTCAATCACCTATTACACTTTGTTGTGACAATAGTGATGCGGTTGCGAATTCAAAATAACCAAGAAATCATAAGAGGGCGAAGCACATTGAGCACAAGTATCACCTGATTTAGGAGATTGTGTAGAGTGGTGATGTCACTGTGACCAATATTACATCTAAGGATAACCTAAAGGATCGTTTTACAAAGAGCATACCAGCTCAAAGTCGAACTTTTGACAATCACGTAAAAGGAATGGGAGTCAAGAGCATGACCACATTACTTTAAGACTAAGTGCGAGATTTTTAGAGTTTATTCTTAAAACCATATGTAAAACATTTTATTATTGATTAATAAAGGATTGTTTTATTCATTTTGAAATGAGCAAATTTGTGTAAATCCTTTATATATTTTTAAATATATTACTTCATATTAATGTTGGTCAATAGAGCTTACTAGAAATTATAGTGATGCAACTTAAATTGATCACAAGAAGATTAGAATATTGGTTCTTGCACTATTCAAAAGTTCACAACCTAGATAGGAACTTGAAATCCTATCGGAACAATTGTAATGCAAGCCTAGTAGTTTATCATAAACTATGGGAATCAATATGATAGTTCGATAACTTGTACGATTTTTGAACAGAGAATTATGATCAATACCTCCCACGAATGTATTAAACAGGACCGTTCATGAGATTTGAGTCTAAGGGTGTCTAGATTAGGCTCAGTCCATCTCACACCATTTTCAAAGGGTGCATAGATTCTTAATTTCAACATTTATTAGGATTGGAATGCTTTTGTAGTTATCACTTTGATTTCTATGGGTGCAATTCAATTATAGACTGATTAAAATAGTCCCCGCATATTGGGTGACAATTATATGAGTAGGTTTGAGATCTTAATTTGGAGGAATCCATGTATGGGGATACCTTAGATTATGATACTCCCTTAAAAGGCTTATAAAAAAATTATCAGTAAACCTGAACGATGGATTATTTATAATTCGGTGGAGTAGCAAGAAATTTATTAAATCGGTGTTGGTTAAAACCAATTAATAACAAATTGATATGACCAAGAGGGTATCCAAAACTTAACATGGGGAATCATATTATGTACCATAATCAACTTTTCAATTAAGACCTCATTATATTTGAGTGATTTATGAGATAATTAAATTGGAGTGAGGTCATAATTATTTAGTGAAATTAATTATGATTAAATAAAAAAGGAAATAAATTATGGTAAATGTAATTTGGTATTTTTGAGTATTTATTCGAAAAAAAAAATTTATTATTTATCTTAGGACCCTTATATAGTCCATATACCCAAGTAGTTAGGTCCACACTCTCAAGAAATCCAGTTTAACCGAAGCCTACCTTTTGTACTTGTATATAAAGGCATGTAAAAGGGTTTTAATAATTACTCATCAGCATTAGGGTTTGAGAGGGTGAGAGAAAATACTATTCATGTTTTTATGAAGAGGCCTAGAGAGAGACCACCATACATCACTCATAAGGAGGAGTTTTCATCTCAAAAGGTGCCCACACACCTACATAGATTTGGGGATGATCATACACTAGAACATTTAAACTTTTTAGAGGGTTTAGCAAGCTTTTGAAGATCCAAAAGAAGGAAACCCTTCATCATCAACAAACATCATTCTCCCCATCATATCACAACCAGATGTGTTCCAGACCCTAGGTTTGTTATTCAAACTGATTTGTTGGTTTTTATGCTTCCTATTGTTTGATTATTGAAGATTCAAGGTTAAATTTTTTATGCTGTATATTTCAATCCACAATAGGGATCTCTTAAAGGACATTGAGAAACTCTTGAACAATATGAATAAAGTCTAACGAAATGGTGATTACCTATGTACAACTCTCCTTTATATAAAGAATATGCATACTTGACCCTACCTTAGGTTGTTGCATCGTAATTAAAAAACACTACATGCTCTGGAATGCAAACAAATGCGAACTTCCCAAACTGGTCCACACTAGCATGATATTAGGATAACCAATCCATCCTTTAAATAACATTGTATATAGATTTATCCAAAATCAAAAGGTTGACCATAAATCAGATCATCTCAATATCTACCCTTGTATCTCGAAATACATGAAGAATTGGTGTAACCCATACCAACGGTGAATCTATGTTCAATAAAGTATCTAATGCTAAGTCTACCATCCCAGTTGACTAAGCGAAGGCCCTATTAATAAAATAAAAATATGAAGCACCCGTATCAAATAAAACACTCCCCAAATGTCAGTGGATAAGAAATATACCCTCGATTGCTTGCACTGGTTACTACACATCCCTCCGAGTGACATGATACACATGCACATACTGTAGTTATTCCTACCCCAAATATTGGAATATGGGGGTAGTGCTTGTATGGATAGAACAACCAAAACTACTAGGGACATTATTTATTGACTTTGACCCTATGATGCTTGATACTCCTTCTCTTCTATCTATTCATGGGTGCCCTGATTGCCCTTAGAAAACCTCTTATTTGTGTCTCCCACCTCCCTACAAGTGAAGAAAGGGTCTAGAAACGTCTCGTGTCGATGTCTGCTTTGATTTTTCCCCTGATGGCCCTCTCCCTGCTCATTCTATCCTTGTTAGCCATGGTGAGTCAATTGTCCTTGGCCTTAATAGTCCTGACAATATCTATCATCGTATCCTTTATGTCTCTTATAGGCCTTTTGAGCCTCCTTTGTATGGGAAGACTCTCCAATATTACCTCATATCTATCATACATGGCTAGACGTGTCCTTATGAATGACTTCTCCTATTTTACCTTTTAGAACATGATCATCTTATCAATCCATTAGGGAGGCATTCACCACTTGAGTGTACGTGGTGTAAGTTTAGTACCTTTCCAGTACCTGTTTGATCCTCTATATTAGTCCCTTAAGGAAGCACTCCATCCTCTTTCCTCGATATCCACTTCCTCGGGTGCAAGAAATGGAGTCTAGTTAACTCCCTATCCTATTTAATAATCATGATATATCCTTGCCCTATTGTTATAAAATCCCTTTTCTTCATTTCTTGCACTGTCGTAGAAAAATACTTAGCCTCAAATTTGGTCCAAAACTCTAAAGTGGGCATTTTAATCCTCCTCACAAGGGTGGTAGTATACTCCCACCACTGTAATGCATATCCTACCACCTTAAAGTTGGTTAGCATCTGCCTTTTGCTATCAATGAACTCTAGCATCCTCAAGTGCATCTCAATATCCTTCCACGACACATTCTCCATAAGAATGTTAGTGTGATACCTCGTATTTCTACGTATTTGGAATTTAATCAATTCGGTAAATTATTCATTTTATTTTAAATTATACGAGTGAGGTAATTTAATTGAATTAAATAATAATGTGGTTATTAAATATTAAACAAGAAAAAGAGATAATGCTTAATATTATGTGTTAAATTTACTAAGTGAATAGTAAATGATTTATAAAAATTCTTATGCGTCATAACGAGTGAGATTGGCATAATTGAATTTATCTCAACCGGGAGTCGCGTGTAGACTAATTTGAGGTCAATATAGGATAATTGTTTAGAGTGACTTAGATAATTATTTTGAGGTCACGGATGACTCCGGTAGGGTCGAAATAGTCAAAATAGTATACCTAGGAGTGTTGATTGGGTCTCGGGGAAATTATAGTATAAATCGGCACCATACGATGGCATTTTAATCTTATGGTAATTAAGGGTTAAGAGACCTACGAATTTCTGACTTCTTTATCAGCCTATAGATGGGATAGGATATGGTTTAGAGGTTAGAAAACTCAAAGAAGCCATTGGAGAAGAAGAAAGATCATTTGTGAAACCTACGAGGGAGTTTTGAGAGATTGGAGTGTGATCTTGCACCATCATCAATCTTGGAAGGAGGATTGGAAGATAAGGCACACCATCCACGAATTAAATATGGGTTTTTGATGAAAATGGTGAAAGAACACCAAACCTAGGGGGTTTGATGAAAACTTGATTTGATTTATTATTGGGTGTGAATCATCAGGTTTAGATGTTTTTTTACATTAGAATTCACCCTAATACATGTATAGGACATTTGAGAATGTTTGATATTGATTTGATAAGTAATCATCAAGAGAAGCATAATAAAAATGTTGAAAAATGCATTTGCGTATTGAGGAAGAAGATGATATGCGTAATTTCTAATCGATTCGATCCAGAGGCAAATCGATTCGAAAAGAGAATTGATTCGGCCTTCTGGAGAATTGATTCAGTTTCCTAGAAAATGTGAAAATTTCCTTTTTAAGCCTAGAACTCCTAAAATTTGGTCGTGGAAACTTTTGGGACTTGTTAAAATATAATGAGAGATTTGTTATATTATAGTAGGCTTGTGATGGGATTATGACTTGGTCTTAATGAGAGGATTAAGGCAAGATTTAATATACTTAAATTAAGGTGTAATTAATTCGAGAGAAAGAGAAAGAATTACGGGGAATTTAAGTGAACTTATATTATAGACCAATAGTGTGTTATCGAGATAGTTACTGAATTTCATTAATGGGGTAACTATGACCCTTAGAGCAGAGAGTAATAATTGAATTAAAATGATAGTGAGATTAATCGTAAATTGATGGTACAGTGAGTATTCGAGAGAAAAATACTACGTACGAAAAATGATAATTAGGTTGTGTGTATACCTCCTGATTTGATATATTTAAGTTATGTGTGTACCTATAACATTATTAGTGTTAAATGTGAACATACCTATGATTCTTATTATCAAAGAGGTTCTCGCGCAGTGGGCGATCCTACCTTGCCGATTCCAGGGAGGTCTGGATTTGTGCCCCAAGACATAGAACTTAGGGTGGCTCACTATGTGACATGTATTAGTGAGACTGACAGGTCATTAGGGTACATTAGGTATGTGCGTAGCCCAAAGGCTTATAACTATATTCTCCTCCATTTCTTATTATTTGATTTTTGGGTTCGAGGAGACATGCAGAACCAATAGTCCTTATTTTAGTACGAGAGGTACATAGACTGATAGCAAAGTACGCCTATTTGCACGGTGGTCCTTTTGAGAGATACCGTAATTATATATATTAGTGAAATAAATATATATAACCGTTTGAATAATTCTACTTACATGTGATAGTAGACATATTGAAAGTGTGTATATAAATAACTAATTAAGTAGTGAAACTTAACTAAATGATTAAATGATAATAGATGGAGAATGTTACTTATAATATCAATAACATACGAGAGATGTTAATTCAGATAGCGTACTGTATGGGAAGTACGGGGACTTATAGGTGTTGATAGTCTAGATAGATACTTACGTCTATTTATGTTGGGTAGTATGGCTAGGTGGACTAAGTAGAAAACGTTAGGCGTGCACAATAGTTTAGAGACGAGTAAACTCAAAAGAGTGTACGTGAACCTAACATGTGTAATCAATAACTAATTTTTAAATTGTGATAAATACTTACAAAATGTTTTCAAAATGTTTTGGGTTCTAACCCTTCCTATAAATATTTTCCAAAACCTTTTAGGTGTCCAACCAGAGGGACGACAGACTTGATGATCTATTTTAGGGACGATTTGCTGCAGCGCTATGGTGGCTTGCAGGACTTGACCAGGCGCTTCCACCTTTCATTCCTAGTGTAGGATTTTCTTTCAGTATTTTAGTTGGGCATGTTGCCCCATTTAGACTTCATTTATTTAAGTATTCATTTCAGACTTGTAGTAGGATTTATTTACTATTTGTTGGACTATTATTTGGGTTCGGATTTTAGCTGATGGTTTATTCAGCAAGACAGTATTCATTTATTCATTTCATTGTTATGGTCGAGAATGTATTAATTATGTGAATGTTTTAATTTAGTTTTCAGCATTTGATATTATATAGTTTAATGGAAGATAAAATTTTGGCATCGTCTTAATTAACTAAAAGATGGTTAGTAATTAATATGGTTTTCGACAATGATGCTGAGAATGAACCAAATGAGAAACCTCTTTAATTTAATAAAGGAATTATCATCCGGTATTTAATTAGGCGGGGTGTCACAAATGGTATCAGAGCATCAGGTTCTAGTGCCCATAGGATCTGTACGACTTACAGCAATTTTTGCGTATCGTTCTTTTGATACAGAGCCCTATTATTAGGATAGTTGCTTTTATCTTCGCGTGTTTGAGATATCGTGCTTCTACCGTTAAATTTTTTATAGATTGTGTACTTATACAATTCAATCTATTTTCAGATGCCACCGAGGAGAGAGCGAGAAGTAAGGTCAGCATCCAAGGATGAGGTGAGGGAGGCTCACCAGCAGCCAAAAGTACCGCCACCACCGGAGATGATCTCGACTGCACAGATGGCTAAGATAGTGTCCTATACGGTCAATACAGCTATGACAATGTGGCCGTTCATTTCCCATAGCCCCAGCCGCCAGTGGCACCGATGATCCAGGTCCAACCATGGCCATCTACTTGGCAGAGAGTCGGAGAGATGTTGTAGAAGGGCCACTCGCCCGAGTTTCAGGGTAGCTCTAATGTAGCTGAGGTATGTAAGTGAGAGAAGAATATAGAGAGCCATCTGGGCATGGTGGAGTGTAGTTAGGCACGGAAATAGATGTTGGTCACTTTCAGACTTGATGGAGCGACATTACTATGGTGGGAGTCTGTTACCACCTCAGCGGAGAGAGATACAATGACGATTATCGAGTTCTAGAACGATTTGATCGTAAGTATTTTCTGCCAGTAATGAAGACCGAAATGCAGAAGAAAGTTAATAAGGTGACTCAGGATGACGGGTTTGTGGTAGAGCATAAGAAGGAGTTCACCCGTTTGGCTAATTTTGTGCCATACATAGTGAGTAATGAGGAATGTAAGAAAGCAAAGTTTATGGATGGATTAGCCTGGAGGATCAGGCCCCACATGATCGGTAACCCAGCCTTAGTGACGTATAGAGATGTCATTAATGCAGCACTATTACACTGCCACGATCATTGCTTCCACATGAAGGAAGTAAGAGAGGCGCTGAGCCCAGTCATCAGGACAAAGTAGATGGGGATACCACTAGCGGAGCACAACAGCAGCAAGTATGTAGGCAACAGGGGCAGGATTCCCGATAGGGGGATTCTGACAAGAGATTCTGATCTGGGGGTTATTGACTAGATGTTCAGGGTTTCAGGTAGGGTCACCAGGGCCCTAATCAGCAGTAAGTTCTTCAGGGTCGTCAGGGCCAAGGTAATAATGGAGGTGGCCAGAAGGGACAGGGACATTAGGCCAGCCTCGACAGGGCTAACAAGGCTAGAGGTAGAGACCATTTTCGGGGACGTATTTTATATGTGGCCATCATAGTCATAAAAGGAAAGATTGCCCATAGCTGGGCATGGAACAACAGTAGGGTGCCCAATAAGGGTAGTAGTCTTCATTGCCTCCAGCACCAGCACCCCCAGCCCCACAGCAGTGGCAGGGTTAGATCCATTATGGGCATGGGTATAGCGTCTGAGACGTACCCATGACACAGCACCTCAGGCACCACCAGCAGTCGAGGGTACATTTTCTATTCATAAGCATGAGGGTAGGATTCTTTTTTATACTTTAACATCGCATTCTTTTATTGCCACTAGATTTGCATCGGCAGCCAGCCTTTAAGAGATAGTTGGTACCTTCCTTATGTGTGTAGAGTCACCGTTTAGTAGTGTGTCATGTATACACTCGATATGTAGAGGTGTGGACATTATTAGGAGTCTAAGCTTAGCAGTGCACCTTCTTGTGTTAGACATGGAGGGATACGGCGTTATCTTAGGTATGGATTGGTTGGTGAGCTACAGAGCGACGAAAGACTGTTACGAGAGGATCATTGTGTTCTCTATTTTAGGTTAGGAGATGTTCCTGGTGGCGATGCCTTTTCCCGAGGGAGGGTCATGCACTCACTTATACTACATTGAGGAGGAGACCTCACAGGAGGTAGTTATACCAATAGACTCGATTCCAGTTATGAGACACTTTAAGGATGTATTTTAAGAGATACTAGGGTTACCACCAATCCAAGAGATCGATTTTGTTAGTGACCTAGCACCGGGTACGAGATTGATCACCGTATCGTATGACCCTTAAGAGATGCGAGAGTTGAGGGAGCAGATTCAGTAGCTATTAGGGCAGTGCTTCATTCGATGGAGCACAATGTCTTAATTATGTCAATGTTTTAATTTAGTTTTCAGCATTTGATATTATATAGTTTAATGGAAGATAAAATTTTGGCACCGGCATAATTAAATAAAAGATGGTTAGTAATTAATATGGTTTTCGACAGTGATGCTGAGAATGAACCAAATGAGAAACCTCTTTAATTTAATAAAGGAATTATCATTCGGTATTTAATTAGGCAGGGTGTCACAGATGGTATCAGAGCATCAAGTTCTAGTACCCATAGGATCTGTACGGCTTACTGCAATTTTTGCGTATCGTTCTTTTTATACAGGGCCCTACTATTAGGACAGCTGCTTTTATCTTCGCGTGTTTGAGATATCGTGCTTCTACCGTTAAATTTTTTATAGACTGTGTACTTATACAATTCAATCTATTTTCAGATGCCACTGAGGAGAGTGCGAGAAGCAAGGTCAACATCTAGGGATGAGGTGAGGGAGGCTCACCAGCAGCCACAAGTACCGCCACCACCGGAGATGATCTCGACTGCACAAATGGCTAAGATAGTGGCCTATGCGGCCAATACAGCTATGACAACATGGTCGTTCATTTCCCACATCCCCAGCCGCAGCCACTAGTGGCACCGGTGATCCAGGCCCAGCCATGGCCATCTACTTGACAGGGAGTCGAAAATATGTTCTAGAAGGGCCACTCGCCCAAGTTTCAGGGTAGCTCTAATGTAGCTGAGGTAAGTCAGTGAGAAAAGAATATAGAGTGCCATCTGGGCATGGTGGAGTGTAGTGAGGCACAAAAATAGATGTTGGCCTCTTTCAGACTTGATGGAGCACATTACTGTGGTGGGAGTCCGTTACCACCACAGCAGAGAGAGATACGATGACGATTATCGAGTTCTAGTACGGTTTGATTGTAAGTATTTTCTGCCAGTAATGATGACTGAAATGCAGAAGAAAGTTAATAAGGTGACTCGGGATGACGGGTCTGTGGTAGAGTATAAGGAAGAGTTCACCCATTTGGATAATTTTGTGCCATACATAGTGAGCAATGAGCAACGGAAGAAAGCAAAGTTTATGGATGGATTAGCCTAGAGGATCAGGCACCACTTGATCGATAACCCAGCCTTAGTGATGTATATAGATGTCGTTAATGCAGCACTATTACACTGGAACGATCATTGCTTCCATATGAAGGGAAGTAAGAGAGGTGCTGAGCCCAGCTAGCAGGCCAAAGCAGATGGGGATACCACTAGCGGAGCACAATAGCAGCAGGTAGGTAGGCAACAGGGGCAGGATTCCCGACAGGGGAATTTTGATAAGTGATTTTAATCTGGGGGTTATTGACCAGATGGTCAGGGTTTCAGGCAGGGTCACCAGGGCCCTAATCAGCTGCAAGTTCCTCAAGGTCATCAGGGCCAAGGTAACAATGGAGGTGTCTAGAAGGGTAGGGTCATTAGGCCAGCCTCGATAGGGCCAAGGAGGCTAGAGGTAGAGACCGTCTTTGGGGACGTGTTTTATATGTGTTAAGCATATTCATAAAAGTAGAGATTGCCCACAGATGGGCCAGGCATAGCAGTAGGGTGCCCAATAAGGGTAGCAGTCTTCGTTACCTCCAGCACCAGCACCCCCAACCCCACAGCAGCGGCAGGGTTAGATCCATTACGGGCATGGGTATAACGTCTGAGACGTACCCATGCCACCAGCACCTCAGGCACCACCAGCAGTCGAGGGTACATTTCCTATTCATGGGCATGAGGGTAGGATTATTTTTTATACTTTAGCATCGCATTCTTTTATTTCCACTAGATTTGCACCGGTAGCCAGCCTTTAAGAGATAGTTGGTACCCTCGTTATGTGTGTAGAGTCACCGTTTAGTAGTGTGTCACATATACACTCGATATGTAGAGGTGTGGACATTATTATTAAGAGTCTAATCTTAGCAGTGTACCTTCTTGTGTTAGACATGGAGGGATACGACGTTATCCTAGGTATGGATTGGTTAGTGAGCTACAGAGCGACGATAGACTGTTACGAGAGGATCATTATGTTCTCCATTTCAGCTTAGGAGATGTTCCTGGTGGCGATGCCTTTTCTCGAGGGAGGGTCATGCACTCACTTATACTACATTGAGGAGGAGACCTCACAGGAGGTAGTTATCCCGATAGACTCGATTCCAGTTATGAGACACTTTGAGGATGTATTTTAAGAGATACTAGGGTTAACACCCAGCCAAGAGATCAATTTTGTTAGTTACCTAGCACCAAGTACGAGATTGATCACCGTATCGTATGACCCTTAAGAGATGCGGGAGTTGAGGGAGCAGATTTAGCAGCTATTAGGGCAGCGTTTCATTCGACGGAGCACATTATCGTGGGGTACACCGATGTTATTTATGAAGAAGAGGAACGGTTCGCTTCGCTTGCGTATAGATTACAGGGAGCTGAACAGGGTCACGATACGAAATAAGTATCCATTGCTAAGGATCGATAACCTATTTAACCAGTTAAGAGGGGATGCGTACTTCTTCAAGATTGACTTGAGATCGGGGTATCTCCAGTTGCGCATTCGGGAGGAGGATGTTCCCACGACACCGACAGATATTCGCAACTTTTTGGGGTTGGACAGATATTATCGTCATTTCATTAAGGGATTTTTGAAAATTTTGAGTCCATTGACGAACCTGACTCGCAAAGGGGTACCTTTTATATGGAGTGATCACTGTCAGTTAGCCTTTGATGAGCTGAGGGAAAAATTAATGTCAGCACTTATACTTACATTGCCTAGGAGTGGGGTGGAGTATCGAGTCTACATGGATGCATTATTGTAGGGACTTGGGGGTGTATTACATCAGAAGGAGAGGGCCATAACTTATGTGTCTCAAAAGCTTAATCCCCATGAGAAGAATTACTCCACACAGGACCTTAAGTTGGAAGCAGTTATGTTTACTATGTGGATATGGAGAACTATCTTTTAGGGGAGAAGTTTACATTATTCATGGATCATAAGTCACTTTAGTATCTCTTCACATACAAGGATCTGAATATCAGGCAGAGGTAGTGGCTAGAATTCATGAAGGACTACCAGTTTAATATTCAGTATCATCCTGGTAAGGCTAACGTGGTGGCAGACGCATTGAGTTGGAGACCCATTAGGGAGTTGGTAGAGGTCTAAAAGGAGAAGTGGAGTGATCTTCGAGACAATGATGAAATTGCCAAAGGATTTATGTCAATCATAGTTATCACTCTCGAGATTATTACACTACACCAAATCCTGCAAATGGTCACACCCAGTGGGTCACGGCCCAAGTTCACGACCAGCTAGTAGCGGACTTGGGCCGTGACCCACTCAATATTTGGCGTGACTATATTTATTATCACATTAAATTATCGATTCTCTAGAAATGGTCACGGACCAAGTTCGTGACCACGGTGGTCGTGGACTTGGGCCGTGACCAGGTCGTGACCATCTTGGCGCCAAACTCGCGCCAAAATTCCCTCCAAGCTTGGTCGCGGAGGGGTCACGGCCCAAGTCCATGACCGATGGCATGACGAAGAAGATAGTACACACATTGGGGGTCACGGCTTAGGGCCGTGACAATTTTTTGGTATGGGTCACGGATATGGGTCGTGACCATACATCATTCAAGCAATAGGGTTGATGAAAAAGGGTTCCGTATCACTGATTGAGGGTCACGGCTATGGGTCATGACCATTTATTGGTGTGGGTCACGGCTATGGGCCGTGACCATCTTTCAATTCAAGGTCTAAAACTAGTCGCGCATGGGGGGTCACGGCTATGGGCCGTGACCATCCTTCAATTCAAGGTCTGACATTGGTCGCGCATAGGGGTCATGGCTGTAGGCCGTGACCATTGGCCATTCATGTAGCAGCAGCAAGGTTATGGGTTGCGAGGTGGGTCGCGGCTGATGGCCGTGACCATGTAATTCCTAAAAGAAATGCACTTTAACATTTTACCCCTTTCATTTTCATTTAAGCGCTTCTCTCTCTCTCTCTCGTCAAAGACAAAGCTGTGGCTTCTCTCTCTCATGAAACACCGGTGGGTTTTCTCTCTCTCTGGTGCCGACCCCTGCTGCCACCGGTAAGGTTAGCTTACTTTAATTTCTATTTTGATTTGTTTGATGAGATACATATATTTGAATGAGGGTTATTGGTTTTTTTATTTCGGTTTCATGAGATACAATCATATATGTCTGTTTTGATTTTTGTTTGATGAGATACAAATACAGATACTTTAATTTATGTTTTGTTCTTTTATGTGTGTAATTGTATGTGTATGTATGTATAGATTTATGTCAAAAAAATATTAGGGTTTAAGTAAACCCTAGATTATATGTGTGTATGTATAGGTTATGTCAATAAACCCTAGATTGTATGTATGTATTTTTTTGGCAAAATATTATTCAAAACTCTAGACATTATATTTTTTTTGACAAAATATAATTAAACGGATTTATAATAAGTAAAAAAAAATTACATTCGCCTTTTTGTGGGTTATATATATGCATAGATTTATGTCAAAAAAATATTAGGGTTTAAGTAAACCCTAGATTGTATGTGTGTATGTATAGATTATGTCAATAAATCCTAGATTGTATGTGTATGTATTTTTTTTGTCAAAATATGCTTGTCTTTTTTTTTGACAAAATATGATTAAATGATTATTTTGGCATACGAGTCGCAAACACGTGTGCACATTACTATAGTGAGATATTGTTGGCTTGGTTGTTGGATACTATGTTGAATTTATTGAATTGATACTAGTGTCGATAAATGTACATGTTATTAAATTTATTGGGTGTGCTCTTGATTTGCCTATGAAAAAGTATATCACGTATCTTGTGATTAATGTGCATTTTTTACGTTTATGTCAAGATATTAGGAGGCTACAACTTGACATGGAACAAATACACCACCGCCGGCTGATCTCTGCTCCACCGTCCGTTGAATCTCCACTCCACCGACCACCATAGTAGGTTCCTATATCTACCTCTCCCACACGCAAAAATGCACAACGAAACACACGCACGCACACCTACATCAATTTCTGTATGTCGGGGTTAGATCCAGACATCAAGGTGGGCGGTCGGCACCAGATCTGCATTGGGTTTGTGTTGATTGAAGCTGGACAAGGGTTTGGTTGGTCGGGGGTTACTGGTGGTAGGGTTTTGGTATGGTGGTGGTTGGTTGGAGGGAGTGAGGGGGGAAGAAGCTAAAGGTGAGGTGGTAGTTGAAATGAAGGAGGAGGAATTGAAGGGATTGTGATGATGGGAGATTTTTTATTTATTTTTACTTTTTTATTATTTTAATTTTATTTTTGGGTTGGGGTATTTTTTTTTCTCTTTTAGGTAAAAAAAATGGAGGGAATCCTGTTTCTAGGCTTAATTACAACGAATTAATATTTAAGGGGGTGAATTTGTCGGGTATTTTTTTTAAGGGGTGTCCCATAACTCTTATGGTCCTTATTAACTTTTATGTTGTTTTATGCGCTTTTAAGATTTTGGCATCTAAATGTGCAATGTTTACTAGTTCAAGTTATTTAGAAATGTTTCTCCTCAAATTATTAATGATGAAATTGATTATTTACGATTAAGTCCTAAATGTTGTCTCCTAAGTAACATGAATTCAATTGTTTAATAAAATATCAAATGATAATAATTTTAAGAAACATTCACCACATTACATTGTTATGTTTAATGTGTAGCTGATGAGAGAAAACATTTATTGTTTCAGGTGTGTGTTTTCTTTGCTTCCAGAAACTTCTCGAGAAAACGCCATGGTTAAAGTGTGAGGTGCACTGTCAACTCAATTCTTTTGGTGGATGCTCAAGGTTTGATTTATTGGCTTAATTCTTCAATTATACATTACATATATATTTACTCTCTTTGTCTTTAAACTGTTCGTTGCTTTGTTATTTTATTTTCAAAAAGTTAGACTTAGGCATAAAAAATATGTCATCGAACACCTCGCACGGGACCAATGAGACTCGTAGGAACCGACCGCATAGTCACGGCGTTCCCGATTTGAGTGTACGACGTAAATTTGTGAAAAATTACACTTAAGAATAAAAACATGCCATCGAAGGG
The DNA here is from genome assembly GCA_949130495.1 of Sambucus nigra. Taxonomy (NCBI): domain Eukaryota; kingdom Viridiplantae; phylum Streptophyta; class Magnoliopsida; order Dipsacales; family Adoxaceae; genus Sambucus; species Sambucus nigra. The sequence continues at coordinate 352,056,005 of OX422221.1, forward strand.
TGAAAACGTAAAACAACAACAAAACGGTCCCGTAAGAGTCACGAACACCTCCCAGGGGACCAATGTGACTCGTAGGAACCGATCGCATAGTCACGGGGATCCCGGTTTGAGTGTACGACGTAAATTTGAAAAAAATAGACTTAAGCATAAAAAATTACAATCGATGGGTGAAAACGTAAAACAGCCACAAAACGTTCCCGTAAGTGTCACGAACACCTCTCACGGGACCAATGTGACTCGTAGGAATCGACCGCATAGTCACGGGGCTCCCGGTTTGAGTGTACGACGTAAATTTGTAAAAAGTTAGACTTAAGCATGAAAACATGCCATCGAAGGGTGAAAACGTAAAACAAACAAAAAAAGGTCTCGTAAGAGTCACGAACACCTCGCACGGGACCAATGTGACTCGTAGGAACCGACCGCGTAGTCACGGGACTCCCGGTTTGAGTGTACGACGTAAATTTAAAAATAATTCGACTTAAGTATAAAAGCATGCCATCGAATGGTGAAAACGTAAAACAACCATAAAACGGTCCAGTAAGAGTCACGAGCACCTCATACGGGACCAATGTGACTCGTAGGAACCGACCGCGTAGTCACGGGACTCCCGGTTTGACCGTACGACGTAAATTTGCAAAAAATATAGACTTAAGCATAAAAACATGCCATCGAGGGGTGAAAATGTAAAACAAACACAAAATGGTCCCGTAAGAGTCACAAACACCTCGCACGGGACCAATGTGACTCGTAGGAACTGACTGCGTAGTCAAGGCACCCCGCTTTGAGCATACGACGTAAATTTGTCAAACGTTAGACTTAGGCATACAAACATACTTTTATAGGGTAAAAATGTTAAAACAATCATAAAACGGTCCCGTAAGAGTCACGAACACCTCTCACGGGATCGATGTAACTCGTAGGAACCGGCCGCATAGTTACGGCATTCCCGGTTTGAGTGTATGACGTAAATTTGAAAAAAATTACACTTAAGAATAAAAACATGCCATTGAAGGGTGAAAACGTAAAACAACAACAAAACGGTCCCGTAAGAGTCATGAACACCTCCCAGAGGACCAATGTGACTCGTAGGAACCGATCGCGTAGTCACGGGGATCCCGGTTTGAGTGTACGACGTAAATTTGAAAAAAATAGACTTAAGCATAAAAAATTGCAATCGATGGGTGAAAACGTAAAATAGCTACAAAACGTTCCCGTAAGTGTCACGAACACCTCTCACGGGACCAATGTGACTCGTAGGAATCGACCGCGTAGTCACGAGGCTCCCGGTTTAAGTGTACGACGTAAATTTGTAAAAAGTTAGACTTAAGCATGAAAACATTCCATCGAAGGGTGAAAACATAAAACAAACACAAAACGGTCCCGTAAGAGTCACGAGCACCTTATACGGGACCAATGTGACTCGTAGGAACCAATCGCGTAGTCACGGGGGTCCCGATTTGAGTGTACGACGTAAACTTGTAAAAAGTTAGACTTAAGCATGAAAACATGCCATCGAAGGGTGAAAACGTAAAACAAACACAAAACGGTCACGTAAGAGTCACGAGCACATCGCACGGGACCAATGTGACTTGTAGGAACCGACCGCGTAGTCACGGGGCTCCCGGTTTGAGTGTACGGCGTAAATTTAAAAATAATTCGACTTAAGCATAAAAACATGCCATCAAATGGTGAAAATGTAAAACAACCATAAAACGGTCCGGTAAGAGTCACGAGCGCCTCATACGGGACCAATGTGACTCGTAGGAACCGACCGCGTAGTCACGGGACTCCCGGTTTGAGTGTACGACGTAAATTTGCAAAAAATATAGACTTAAGCATAAAAACATGCCTTCGAGGGGTGAAAATGTAAAACAAACACAAAATGGTCCCGTAAGAGTCACGAACACCTCGCACGGGATCAATGTGACTCGTAGGAACTGACCGCGTAGTCAAGGCCCTCCCGCTTTGAGCATACGACGTAAATTTGTCAAACGTTAGACTTAGGCATACAAACATAATTTTATAGGGTAAAAATGTTAAAACAACCATAAAACGGTCCCGTAAGAGTCACGAACACCTCTCACGAAATCGATGTAACTCGTAGGAACCGGCCGCGTAGTCACGGCGTTCCCGGTTTGAGTGTACGACGTAAATTTGCGAAAAATTACACTTAAGAATAAAAACATGCCATCAAAGGGTGAAAATGTAAAACAACAACAAAACGGTCCCGTAAGAGTCACGAACACCTCGCACTGGACCAATGTAACTCGTAGGAGCCGGTCACGGGGCTCCCGGGTGAGTGTACGACGTAAATTTGCAAAAATTAGACTTAAGCATGAAAACATGCCATCGAAGGGTGAAAACATAAAACAGCCACAAAACGGTCTCGTAAGAGTCATGAACACCTCGCACGGGATCAATGTGACTCGTAGGAATCGATCGCGTAGTCACGGGGCTACCGATTTGAGTGTACGACTTAAATTTGCAAAAAATTAGACTTTAGCATAAAAACATGCCATCGATGGGTGAAAATGTAAAATAGCGACAAAACGGTCCGGTAAGAGTCATGAACACGTCGCACGGGACCAATGTGAGTTGTAGAAACCGACCGCGTAGTCACGGAGCTCCCGGTTTGAGTGTACGACGTAAATTTATAAAAAATAGACTTAAGCATAAAAACATGCCATCGAATGGTGAAAACGTAAAAATTCCACAAAACGGTCTCGTAAGAGTCACGAACATCTCGTACGGGACCAATGTGACTCGTAGGAGCCGACTGCATTGTTACGGGGCTCCCGATTTGAGTGTATGACGTAAATTTGCAAAAATAAGATTATGACATCCCTACCTTATATTGTCATCATGATCTTATGAATTTCAAATAGATATTTAAAGAATTTCTCGCAGGTTAGTCAATTCCACTCGAGAGCATATCCATTATTGAATTCAACATACAAGATCAGCTTCCTGGAGACCAACACTGCCGTAACTAAAAACAGTTAACCGTTTATATTATAATAGTTAATGATCAAGTGTACGTGGCAAACTTTTAGTCTGGCAATAAAACTTAGCACAATATGGTGGTCTTGTACAAGCACAAGTACACAGTGATATACTTGACAGTATATAATGTCAACAAGTTCAACTGTTCGACAATCAATACTAACTGTTAATTTGAAAGACTCGAGAAATTCTTGACAGTATCCCCTACTAGTGCTACTGCTCCTGCCCCAAGCCCCTGCTCCTCTTGCTTATGCTGTTTCTACTACCTAAACACCTGCTTCTAAGATTTAAACCCCTGCTCCTCTTACTTATATGATGCTTGAGAAAGTGATACCAAGAATTTCAAGTTACTCTAGAGTTCGACATAAAGTGATTCAACATAATGTAAATATGGAAAGACAAATCTATATATATATATATATATATATATATATATATATATATATATATATATATATATATATATATATATATATATATAACTTGTATATATATATATATATAAGTTATATATATGCTGTTATATATAACTATTATATATAACAGTGTTATATATAACAGTTATATATAATTGTTATATATAACAGTGTTATATATAACAGTGTTATATATATGTTGTTATATATAACAGTGTTATATATAACAGTATATAACTGTTATTATAACAGTATATAATTATTATATATATAACTGTTATATATATAACAGTTATATACAATTATATATATAACAGTTATATATAACAGTATAATGTCCGGTTAGTTAAAAACGAAAAATCCTCATCGTTCGATTCAATGGCTTTTGTATAATGCCCAATCGCCATATCAAAATCCTTTTTCTTATAAGCCGCATTCCCAGCCTCCTTCTCCTTCTGCGCCTCCGCATTCCCAGCCTCCTTCTCCTTCTGCGCCTCCGTTTTCCTCTCTCTAATTTCCCTCTCCTCATTCGGTACTTGTTTCAATTTTGGTCCCGGCTCAGGTTCAGGTTCAGGTTCAGGCTCAGTCTGCTTGACGGGCTCATCATTTCTCTCCGGAATTGAATCGTTCATCTCCATATCGTCGGGCATACGCGTGGAAAGTTTGACGTTGAGTAAAACCCCAAGCGCCTGCATAACTCTCTGATCCTTTAGGTAGAGATTTAAGTTGGTGGAGTTTTTCTGAATCTCCTGCATCGTTTTAACGAAGTCCAGTTGTTGAAGATCTGTTCTTGTTGAGGGATCGGATGTTAGTTTAGCCCACATCTCGGGGCCGGAAAATGCGTCCCCGAAGAGGTTTGAGGTGGCTGGGGGGAGCGTGATTTGGAGGCGGCGGATTTGGCGTCGGTGAGGCCGGATTTGAGGGGTTCATTGTTGGGGTCTATTTCGAGACCTTTTTTATAAGAGGAAACGGAGTCACCGTAGTTGTGAAGGCCGAGATAAGCGGCGCCGAGGCGGGAGTAGCCTTTGGACCAGTCGGGATTTAGTTGGACGTTTTTTTGAGCGTCGGTTAAGGCTTGTGTGTATTGGTTTAAGGAGGCGTAGGTGGCGGATCGATTGGAGTTGAGGACATGATTGGTAGGGGAACGTTGGATTGCTTCTGTGAAGAATCTGATTGTGTCGGTGAAGTTTTTGGCGGCGAAGGTCGCGTTTCCTTTGCCTTTGGCTTCGTCAGCCATTGAACGAGATTAGTAGTACTAGACTTAGGCTTAAAAACATGGCGTTAGTGGGTGAAAATCCGAAACAACCCTCGAACGGCCCTGTGATGGGCACCAACACCTCGCACGGGACCAATGTAACTCGTAGGAACTGACCGCGCGATCACGGGACCCCCTGGTTTGAGAATACGATGATAATTTGCATATTTCTAGACTTAGGCTTAAAAACATGGTGTAAGTGGGTGAAAAGCCAAAACAGACCCCGAACGGCCCCGTGAGTGGCACCAACACCTTGCACGGGACCAATGTAAATCGTAGGAACTGACCCCACAGCTGCGGGTCTCCCAGTTTGAGAGTACGACGGTAATTTTCATATTTTTAGACTTAGGCTTAAAAACATGACGTTAGAGGATGAAACCTCGAAACAGCCCCCGAACATCCCAGTGGGTGGCACCAACACCTCCCAAGGGACCAATGTAACTCGTAGGAACTGTCCCCGCAGCAGCGGGACTCCCGATTTGAGAATACGATGGTAGTTTGCATATTTCTAGACTTAGGCTTAAAAACATGGCGTTAGAGGGTGAAAACTCGAAACAGCCCCCGAACGGCCCCGTGGGTGGCACAAACACCTCCCACGGGACTAATGTAACTCATAGGAACTGACCACGCATCCGCGGGACTCCCAATTTGAGAATACAATGGTAATTTTCATATTTCTTGACTTAGGCTTAAAAACATAGCGTTTGAGGGTGAAAACTCGAAACAGCCCCCGAACGGCCCCGTGGGTGGCACCATCACCTCCCACTGGACCAATGTAACTCATAGGAACTAACCCCGCAGCCGCGGGACTCCCGGTTTGAGAATACAACGATAATTTCATATTTTTAGACTTAGGCTTAAGAACATGGCGTTAGAGGGTGAGAACTCAAAACAGCCCTCTGACGGTACCATGGGTGGCACCAACACCTCCCATGGGACCAATGTAGATCGTAGGAACTGACCCCACAACCGCGGGTCTCCCGGTTTGAGAATACGACGGTAATTTGCATATTTCTAGACTTAGGCTTAAAAACATGACGTTAGAGGGTGAAAACTCGAAACAGCCCCTGAACGGCCCCGTGGGTGGCACCAACACCTCCCACGGGACCAATGTAACTCATAGAAACTGACCCCACATTCTCGGGTCTCCCAGTTTGAGAGTACGATGGTAATTTGAATATTTCTAGACTTAGGGTTAAAAACATGACGTTAGAGCGTGAAAACTTGAAATAGTCCCCGAACGGCCCCGTGGGTGTCACCAACACCTCCCACGGGACCAATGTAACTCGTATGAACTGACCCCGCAGTCGCGGGTCTCCCGGTTTGAGAATACCACGGTAATTTGCATATTTTAAGACTTAAGCAAAACATGGCGTTAGAGGGTGAAAACTCGAAATAGCCCCCCCCCCAAACGGCCCCGTGGCTGGCACCAACACGTCCCACGGGACTAATGTAACTCGTAGGAACTGACCCCGTAGCCGTGGGACTTCCGATTTGAGAATACGACGATAATTTGCATATTGCTTGACTTAGGCTGAAAAACATGGCGTTAGAGGGTGAAAACTCAAAACAGCCCCCGAACGTCCCCGTGGGTGGGACCAACACCTCCCACGGGACCAATGTAACTCGTAGGAACTGACCCCATAGCCGCCAGTCTCCCGGTTTGAGAGTACGACGGTAATTTGCATATTTCTAGACATAGGCTTAAAAACATGATGTTAGAGGGTGAAAACTCGAAGCAGCCCCCAAACGGCCCCGTGGGTGGCACCAATACCTCCCACGGGACCAATGTAACTCGTAGGAACTGACCACGCTGCCGCGGGACTCCCGATTTCAGAGTACAACAGTAATTTACATATTTGTAGGCTTAGGCTTAAAAACATGACGTTAGAGGGTGAAAACTCGAAACAGCCCCCGAACGGCCCCGGGGGTGGCACCAACACGTCCCACGGGATAAATGTAACTCGTAGGAACTGACCACGCTACCGCAGGACTCTCGGTTTGAGAATACAAAGATAATTTGTATATTTCTTGACTTAGGCTTAAAAACATGGCGTTAGAGGGTGAAAACTCGAAACAGCCCTCAAACGTCCCCGTGGATGGCACCAACACCTCCCACGGGACCAATGTAACTCGTAGGAACTGACCCCATAGCCGCGGGTCTCCCGGTTTGAGAGTACGATGGTAATTTCCATATTTCTAGACTTAGGTTTAAAAACATGACGTTAGAGGGTGAAAACTCGAAACAGCCTCCGAACGGCCCCGTGGGTGGCACTAACACCTCCCACGGGACCAACGTAACTTGTAGGAACTGACCACACTGCTGCGGGACTCCCGGTTTCAGATTACGATGGTAATTTATATATTTCTAGACTTAGGCTTAAAAACATGACGTTAGAGGGTGAAAACTCGAAACAACCCCTGAACGGTCCTGTGCGTGGCACCAACACGTCCCACGGAACCAATGTAACTTGTAGGAACTGATCCCGCAGCCGCGGGACTCCCGGTTTGAGAATACGATGATAATTTTCATATTTATTGACTTAGGCTTAAAAACATGGCGTTAGAGGGTGAAAACTCGAAACAGCCCCTGAACGTCTCCGTGGGTGGCACCAACACCTCCCACGGGACCAATGTAAATTGTAGGAAATGACCCCATAGCCGCGGGTCTCACGTTTTGAGAGTACGATGGTAATTTGCATATTTCTAGACTTAGGCTTAAAAACATGACGTTGGAGGGTGAAACTCGAAACAGCCCCCGAACGGCCCCGTGGGTGGAACCAACACCTCCCACGGGACCAATGTAACTCGTAGGAACTGACCACGCTGCCGCGGGACTCCCGATTTCAGAGTACGACGGTAATTTACATATTTCTAGACTTAGGCTTAAAAACATGACGTTAGAGGGTGAAAACTCGAAACAGCCCCCGAACGGCCCCGGGGGTGGCACCAACACCTCCCACGGGACCAATGTAACTCGTATGAACTGACCACGCTGCTACGGGACTCCCGGTTTGAGAAAACGACGGTAATTTGCATATTTCTAGACTTAGTCTTAAAAACATGGCGTTAGAGGGTGAAAACTCGAAACAGCCCCCGAACGTCCCCGTGGGTGGCACCAACACCTCCCACGGGACCAATATTACTCATAAGAACTGACCCCACAGTTGTGGGTCTGCCGATTTGAGAATACGACTGTAATTTTCATATTTCGAGACTCAAGCAAAAAATGGCGTTGGAGGGTGAAAACTCGAAATAGCCCCAGAACATCCCCGTGGGTGGCAGCAACACCTCCCACGGGACCAATGTAACTCGTAGGAACTTCCCCGCAGCCGCGGGTCTCCCGGTTTGATAATACGATGATAATTTGCATATTTCTAGAGTTAGGCTTAAAAACATGGCGTTAGAGGTTGAAAACTCGGAACAGCCCCCGAACGTCCCCGTGGGTGGCACAAACACCTCCCACAGGACCAATTTAACTCGTAGGAACTGACCACGCATCCGCGGGACTCACGGTTTGAGAATACGACGGTAATTTGCATATTTCTAGACTTAGGCTTGAAAACGTGGCGTTAGAAGGTGAAAACTCGAAACAGCCCCCGAACGGCCCCGTGGGTGGCACCAACACCTCCCACTGGACCAATGTAACTCGTAGGAACTGACCCCGCAGCCGCGGGACTCCCGGTTTGAGAATACGACGATAATTTCATATTTTTAGACTTAGGCCTAAATACATGATGTTAGTGGGTGAGAACTCGAAACAACCCTCTAACGGCACCGTGGGTATCACTAACACCTCCCACGGGACCAATATAACTCGTAGGAACTGACCCTATAACCGCGGGTCTCCCGGTTTGAGAATACAACGCTAATTTGCATATTTCTAGACTTAGGCTTAAAAACATGATGTTAGAGGGTGAAAACTTGAAACAGCACCCGAATGTCCCCGTGGGTGGCACAAACACCTCCCACGGGATCAATGTAACTCATATGAACTGACCACGCAGCCGCGGGACTCTTGGTTTGAGAATACGACGGTAATTTTACACATTTCTAGACTTATGCTTAAAAACATGGCGTTAGAGGGTGAAAACTCGAAACAGCCCCCGAACGTCCCCGTGGGTGGCACCAACACCTCCCACGGAACCAATATAACTCGTAAGAACTGACCCCGTAGTCGTGGGTCTCCCGATTTGAGAATATGACTGTAATTTGCATATTTCTAGACTAAAGCAAAACATGGAGTTAGAGGGTGAAAACTCGAAATAGCCCCAGAACATCCCCGTGGGTGGCACCAACACCTCCCACGGGACCAATATAACTCGTAGGAACTAACCCCGCAGCCGCGGGTCTCCCAATTTGAGAATACGATGATAATTTGCATATTTCTAGACTTAGAGTTAAAAACATGGCGTTAGAGGTTGAAAACTCAAAACAGCCCCCGAACGTCCCCGTGGGTGGCACAAACACGTCCCACGGGACCAATGTAACTCGTAGGAACTGACCGCGCAGCCGCGGGACTCCCGGTTTGAGAATACGATGATAATTTGCATATTTCTAGACTTAGGATTGAAAACATGGCGTTAGAAGGTGAAAACTCAAAACAGCCCCCGAACGTCCCAGTCGGTGGCACCAACACCTCCCACGGGACTAATGTAACTCGTAGGAACTGACCCCGCAGTCGCGGGACTCCCGATTTGAGAATACGATGATAATTTGCATATTTCTTGACTGAGGCTTAAAAACATGGCGATAGAGGGTGAAAACTCCAAACAGCCCCCAAACGTCCCCGTGGGTGGCACCAACACCTCCCACGGGACTAATGTAACTCATAGGAAGTGACCACGCTGCCGCAGGACTCCCAGTTTGAGAGTACGACAATAATTTGTATATTTCTAGACTTAGTCTTAAAAACATGACGTTAGACGGTGAAAACTCGAAACAGCCACCGAACGGTCCCGTGCATGGCACCAACACGTCCCACAGAACCAATGTAACTCGTAGGAACTGATCCCGCAGATGCGGGACTCCCGGTTTGAGAATACGATGATAATTTGCATATTTATTGACCTAGGCTTAAAAACATGGTGTTAGAGGGTGAAAACTTGAAACAACCCCTGAACGTCTCCGTGGGTGGCACCAACACCTCCCACTGGACCAATGTAACTCGTAGGAACTGACCCCATAGCCGCGGGTCTCCCGTTTTGAGAGTACGATGGTAATTTGCATATTTTTAGACTTAGGCTTAAAAACATGATGTTGGAGGGTGAAAACTCGAAACAGCCCCCGAATGGCCCCGTGGGTGGAACCAACACCTCCCACGGGACCAATGTAACTCGTAGGAACTGACCCCGCAGCCGCGGGACTCCCGATTTGATAATAGGATGATAATTTCATATTTTTAGACTTAGGCTTAAGAACATGGCGTTAGAGGGTGAGAACACGAAATATCCCTCTAACGGCACCGTGGGTGGCCCCAACACCTCCCACGGGACCAATGTAACTCGTAGGAACTGACCCCACAATCGCGGGTCTCCCGGTTTGAGAATACGACTGTAATTTGCATATTTCTAGACTTAGGCTTAAAAACATGACGTTCGAAGGTGAAAACTCGAAACAGCCCCCGAACGGCCCCGTGGGTGGCACCAACACCTCCCACGGGACCAATGTAACTCGTAGGAACTGACCCCACATCCGCGGGTCTCCCGGTTTGAGAATACGATGGTAATTTGCATATTTCTAGACTTAGGCTTAAAAACATGATGTTAGAGGGTGAAAACTCGAAACAGCCCTCAACGGCCCTGTGGGTGGCACGAACACCTTCCACGAGACCAATGTAACTCGTAGGAACTGGCCCCGCAGCCGCGGGACTCCCGGTTTGAGAATACAATGGTAGTTTGCATATTTCTAAAGTTAGGCTTAAAAACATGGCGTTAGAGGGTGAAAACTCGAAACAGCCCCCGAACGTCCCCGTGGGTGGCACCAACACCTCCCACGGGACCAATGTAACTCGTAGGAACTGACCCCACAGCTGCGAGACTCCCGGTTTGAGAATACGACAATAATTTGCAGTCTTCTTGACTTAGGTTTAAAAATATGGCGTTAGACGGTGAAAACTCGAAAAATCCCTCTAACGGCCCCGTGGGTGGCACCAACACCTCCCACGGGACCAATGTAACTCGTAGGAACTGACCCCACAGTTGCGAGACTCTCGATTTGAGAATATGATAATAATTTGCATACTTCTTGACTTAGGCTTAAAAACATGGCGTTAGAAGGTGAAAACTCGAAAAAAACCCTCTAACGGCACCGTGTGTGGCACCAACACCTCCCACGGGACCAATGTAACTCGTAGGAACTGACCCCGCAGCTGCGGGACTCCCGATTTGAGAATACGACGATAATTTGCATATTTTACTTGGTTACTGATAATTTTAACTGATATATGCAATTTTTCAGCTTGATTAATTTTTTTGTAAAACTACTTGGTTACTGATATTTTTTTTTATGTATCTATCCTTTGTAGGATTTTTGCACGCGGAACAAACGAAGGAGGCAATGGTCTACAGCATGAAGATTGTTTATATGTTGTGGACATTCAGGATTTTGTTTTTTGTGTTACAGCCGTGCGGGCCTTTATTGTTTAGTTTTATGGCCGTACTGGCTTTTATAATTTGATAGTTGAATTTTATGGCTGTGCGGGCTTTATAATAAGCAGGTTTTACATTTACAGGTTTTGAAATGTCTAGAAAATAGAGGAAACTCTGCCCAATTTTTTTTTGGTCTGTGAATTATTAAGACGTGTAATATTTATAAGTTTGTATATATATTTGTTTATTAACAACGTTCTCGATTCGCAATTTGTGATTTTTTTTATTGTTTTGCCAATAATAAATATTTGTAATACCTCGCACGCGTCCAACGTTACACGTAACAACCGACGATGCACAGGACCCCCAATTTTAGGATTGGACCAAAAAAATATTTTTTTTTTTTTAAATTATAGTTAAATATGGTCATGGACTTTGTCCATGACCATTTTTATTATTTTCGTCGCACATAAAAATGGTCGCGACCAAAGTCCGTGACCATTTTATTTTTATTTTTTTTTATCACGGTTGTGGGTCGTGGACTTTGGCCGCGACCAATTTGTCACGGTTGTGGGTCACGGATGAGGGCCGCGACCAATTTTTTTTATATTTTTTTGTCGCGGACTTTGGCCGCGACCAATTTATCACGGATGAGGGCCACGACCCGTCACAGTATGGGTCACGGCACAAGTCCGCGACCATCTGTCATGACCCCTCTCGGTCGTGACCATTTTTTGGTCACGGACTTGGGCCGTGACCCACGAAAATTGACGAAAATACTCACGCCTGAAATGGTCACGGCCCAAGTCCGCGACCCACAGCTTTGGTCAGGGATTTTGGCCGTGACCAATCGCCAGTTTTGGTGTAGTGTTATGGGGGTAGTGAAAGCACAGGCGGAGAACCAGTTCTTTCAGGTCAGAGTATGATAGTTGCTAGTTGAGGGTACAGAGTCTTACTCGATCAGTTCAGATGGAGGTCTACATTTTAATGGGAGACTAGTCATGCCAGAGGATGAGGACTTGAGGCAGGAAGCTATGACTGATGCTCATGGGTTGAGATTTATGGTATATCCCGGTGTTGATAAGATGTACCAAGACATGAGGAAACAATACTGGTGGTCAGGGATGAAGTAAGACATAGCTGAGTTTGTCTCAAAATGTGTTACCTGACAGTTAGTTAAGGTAGACCACCAGAGACCTTCAGGGATTCTACATCCACTGGAGATATCGGTGTGGAAGTGGGAGAGAATTTTGATGGACTTTACTATCGGACTGTCAACATCGCAGAGGCATCATGATTCCATTTAGGTGATAATGGATCGACTGACTAAGGTGGCCCATTTCTTGCCAGTTTGCATCGACTTTGAGATGAGATTATATGCGCAATTGTTCATAATGGAGATAGTTAAGTTGGACGGGGGTACCTGTCAAAATTGTATCTGATAAAGATAAGATATTTGTGTCTCATTTTTGGAAGAGTTTCCAGGAGGCCACGGCATCGACTTGAGACTGAGTACCGCATACCACCCACAGACAGATGGACAAACTGAGAGGGTAAATCAGATGCTAGAGGACATGTTGAGGATGTGCATCCTGGATTTTAGGGGAGGATGATAGAGATATATTCCATTAGTAGAGTTTGCATATAACAACTCTTACCGATTTACTATCAACATGGCACTGTTTGAGGCACTTTATGGGAGAGCTTGTCGTTCGCTCGCTTGCTAGTTAAATATGGGGGACAATAAGTTATTGGGACCAGAGATGATACAGGAGACGACTGCCAAGATTGAGCTAATTTGGGGACGTATTTGAATAGCTCAGGACTGGTAAAAGAGTTACGCCGATGCAGACCAAAGTCACGTAGAGTTAGAGGTTGGCGACCAGGTGTTGGTACATGTGTATCCCATAAAGGGGGTTATGAGGTTTGGCAAGAAGGGAAAGTTAGTGCCAAAATATGTAGGACTTTTCCCGATTATTGAGAGAGTATGACCAGTGGCCTATAGACTGGGTTTATTAGAGCATCTTCAGCGGATACACGATGTGTTCCATGTGGCATCGTTGAAGAAATACAGGAGGAGCGAGAGAGCATTTAGGCATGTTCCACTCGAGGATATTGATTTGCATCCAGATGTCTCGTATAAGGAGTGACCCATGGATATTTTGGATCGTAGTGAGCGAAAGTTACAGTCTAAGGTGGTACCATTAGTCAGATTCCAGTGATGACACCGCAGTCTTGATGAGTCTACATGGGAGTGGGAGGAGGACATGCAAGAGCAGTATATAGAGTTATTCATTGTAGGTATGGTCTAATTTCGGGGATGAAATTCCCTGTAAGGGGGAAGTATGTAATACACCATTTTTCTGCGTATTTGAAATTTAATTAATTTGGTAAATTATTCAGTTTATTTTAAATTACGGGAGTAAAGTAATTTAATTTAATTAAATAAAAATGTGTTTATTAAATATTATTCAAGAGAAAGAGATAATGATTAATATTATGTGTTAAATTTACTAAGTTAATAGTGAGATTTGGCGTAATTTAATTTATCTCAATCGGGAGTCACGTGTACACTAAATTGAGGTCGAGATAGGATAATTATTTAGCGTGACTCGGATGATGATTTTGAGGTCACGGATGACTCCATTAGGGTTAAAATAGTCAAAATAGTATACTCGGGGTGTTGATTGTGTCCCAAGGCAATTCTAGACTAAATCGGCATCATACGAGGGCATTTTAATAAGTTGGTAATTAAAGGTTAAGAGACTTACGAATTTCTAACTTCTTTATCAGCATATAGATGGGAGAGGCTAGGGCTTAAAGGTTAGAAAACACATAGAAGCCATTACAGAAGAAGAGAGATCATTTCTGAAACCTAAGATGGAGTTTTGAGAGATTGGAGTGTGATCTTGCACCATCATCAATCTTGGAGGGAGGATTGGTAGAGAAGGCACACCATCCAACATCAAAACCACAAAATCAGATGACACAAGACAAGGCAAACCTTTATTTGTGATTTCCTTTGAAGTTATAATACCCATGTTGTTAGGGTTTCTAAGATATGAATTTAATGGATGTTCTTGAAAGAAAAGAATGAATAAAAGTTCATGTTTGGGTAGGAATTGCATGTAGTTTGATTTAACATCTGTAGAGGATAAGAAATCAGAGGATACATGATAATCTCCATGAATTAAATCTGGATTTTTGATGAAAATGGTGAAAGAACACCAAACCTAGGGGCTTTGATGAAAACTTGATTTGATCTATTATTGGGTGTGAATCGTCAGGTTTAGATGTTTTGTTTACGTTAGAATTCACCCTAATATATGTATAGGATATTTGAGAATGTTGGATATTGATTTGATAAATAATCATCAAGAGAAGCATAAGAAAAATGGTGAAAAATGCATTTGCATATTGAGGAAGAAGATGATCTGTGTAATTTCGAATCGATTCAATGCACAGGCGAATCAATTCGGCCTCCTGGAGAATCGATTCGGTTTCCTAAAAAATGTGAAAATTTCCTCTTTAAGCCTAGAACTCCTAAAATTTAGTCGGGGAAACTTTTGGGACCTGTTAAAATATAATGAGATATTTGTTATATTATAGTAAGCTTGTGATGGGATTATGACTAGGTCTTAATGAGAGGATTAACGAGAGATTTAATATACTTAAATTAAGGCATAATTAATTCTAGAGAAGGAGAATGAATTACGGGGAATTTAAGTAAACTTATGTTATAAACCACTAGTGTATGATAGAGCTAGGTACTAAATTTGATTAAAAGTGTAACTAGGACCTTTACATTAGTGAGTAATACTCGAATTAATACGATGGCGAGATTAATGGAAACTAGATGTTGCGGTGAGTATTCGAGCGAAAAATACTACGTACGAAAAATGATAATTAGGTTGTATGTATACCTACTGATTTGATATATATATATATATATATATATATATATATATATATATAATATATGTGTGTGTGTGTGTGTGTGTTTGTGTGTGTGTGTTGTATGTCTACCTATAATATGATTAGTGTTAAATGTGAACATACCTACGCTGCCTGCTATCACAGAGGTTCCCGCGCAGTGGGAGATCATACCTTGCCGATTCAAGGGAGGTCTGGATTTGTGCCCCAGGACATAGAACTTAGGGAGGCTAACTATGTGATATGTATTAGTAAGACTGATGGGTCATTTGGGTATGTCAAGTATGTGCATAGCCCAAGGTCTTAGAACTATATTCGCCTCCATTATTTGTTATTTTATTTTTGGGTTCAAGGAGACATGCCGAACCAATAGCCCTTATTTTAGTATGAGGGGTACATAGACTGATAGCAAAGTATGCCTATTTACATGGTGGTCCTTTTGAGAGACACCGTAATTATATATATGAGTGGGATAAATATATATAACTGTTTGAATAATTTTACTTACGTGTGATAGTAGACAGATTGATAGTGTGTATATAAATAACCAATTAAGTAGTGAAACTTAATTAAATGATTAAATGATAATAGATGGAGAATGTTACTTATGATATCAATAACATACGAGAGATGTTAATTCGGATAGCGTACTATGTGGGCGATACTGGGACTTATAGGTTTTCATACTCCAGATAGATATTTACGTCTAGTTAGCTTGGGTAGTATGGCTAGGTTGGCTAAGTTGAAAACGTTAGGTGTGCACAATAGTTGAGAGGTGAGGAAACTCAAGAGAGTGTACATGAACCTAACATGTGTAATCAATAACTGATTTTTAAATTGTGATAAATACTTACAAAATGTTTTGTGTTCTAACCCTTGCTATAAATATTTTCCAAAACTTTTTAGGTGTCCAGCCATAAGGACGCTAGACTCGACGATCTATTCTACGGACGATTTGATACAGCGTTATGGAGGCTTGTCAGACTTGACTAGACGCTTCCACCTTTCATTCCTAGCGTAGGATTTTCTTTCAGTATTTCAGCTGGGCATGTTGCCCCATTTAGACTTCATTTGTTTCAATTATTCATTTCATACTTGTATAGTAGGATTTATTTACTATTTGTTGCACTATTCTTTGACTTTGGATTTTAGCTGATGGTTTATTCGATAAGATAGCATTCATTTATTCATTTCATTGTGGTGGCTGAGACTATATTAATTGTGTGAATGTTTTAATTTAGTTTTAATCATTTTAGAGGAAATCGTTTAATGGAAGATAAAATTTTAGCACCGGCTAATTTAATTAATAGGTGGTTAGTAATTAATATGGTTTTCGACAGTGATGCTGAGAATGGACCAAATGAAAAACTTTTTTTATTTTAATAAAGGACTGATCACCCAGTATTTAATAAAGTGGGGTGTCACAATCAGTATCCCCAATCTATTATCCGTTGCCCATATCAAAGGCCCCACGTGATCTCTCCTAAGTAGATATTTATGGTGGAGCTAGTACAATCACCTACGATTATGGTTACTGAGGGTGATAAAATGCAACAGTCATGTCAATTATGACTGTTGAGTAATGATTGTTGCCATGTCAATGACTAATATTGGTGGTGCATATTACTACGGTTGTTGCTCTGGTTGAGTCTCCCGATTGGAAGCCATGGATCCAGCTCTTTAAACTCTCTTACCTGTGGTGTTTTCCATCTGAAAGAAAACGAAAAATAATATGAGATAACAATCATGAATAAATAATACTAAGTATCCTAGAAATAGGGATATAAAATCAAAGAACACAATGCAGAACGTAATGGTGACCTTAAAGAATATAGGACACGAGAACCGAGGATGCTCTGATACCAACTATAACACGATATTGCTTATTTTTCTGGTTCCATGTGGGTAGCCTGTACATTGAAGATAGGGTACATCAAAAAATTTAAATTACTTTAAGCGTCAACGATAAATAAAGAAATATAAAGTCATCCAACATATTATATAAAAAAATGCCAATAAAATGAGATAATAGATATGATTCTTAAAAATTCATACGTCTCCACGGTAATGAATCTCTCATAACCATATGAGATAAACAACTTTGCGACCCACCATGGGCTCATAAATAAGTATTTGGCAATAATTAACTGGGAAATCTAAATAAGATGATATAATAAAATGAAATAAGCACCCTACATCTAAAGATAGTTATGTTAATGATCGGAACATTTCAAGTATGCCCAATCATCCCTAACACTCCGACTTAGTAATAATTGAAATGATTTTTAGAAAATAACGTGGGTCAGACTCCGCATTTTATAAGATATAGCTATGTTTACATGAACAATTTCAAATGCGAATCATTTATGTTTGTTGTCATCCTCGTCGGTGCTCACACTAATAATACTTTACCTCACCTATAACTAATGTATACCTATCTAGGTGCCCAGCTACATTGGACATAGCTACAACAAGTGAAACCCAAATAGAAATAATCTACATAATTTTTAATCAAGATCTACAACATAGTATCATAATTATAACAATGCACTAAAGCCATAGCCGTACATAGTAGCAAAATGTTACATCTTCTTTAATAAATTAGCCAAATTATAGTAAGAGTAGTAGCACAATCCAGAACCTTATATAAATATTTCCACGTCAAACCAGCTACATATAAAAGTATAAAAGGAAGGATATAATCTTTTAGGACCTTTCATGCCTCTCTCAAGCCAATCCATAGGAGGTACCACCACTAAAGATTGCAGAATAAATACACATAGAAGAAAAGGAAATCACTATGTCATCAAACCACAGTGAATATGTCCATCATCGGACCAGCTACATATAAGATTATAACACTAAGGCTTTAACCTTCGAGGACCTCTCGTGCCTCTATCTAGTCAATTTGTAGGAGGTCCAACTCCTAAAGAATTATAGAATAAACACACATAGAAGAAGGGGAAATCACTATGCCGTCAAACCATCGTGTAATCACATACCAAGATTGGTTATTGCTATGGTTTACATTTAAGACCATTGATATTTATCTATGTTATTCTTTTATTTATCATGTTATTATGGATAGTTTATATTAAGTCGTTAAATATTTACTTATTCATTTGATGTTGAGAATGCTATAAATTTGCTGACACATCTTATATTCAGTGTATCGGAATGGCCAACCAGCAAGTGGAAAATAGGGGGTGTTATAATAAGATGCATTGGGTTAAATCCAATTCAATTAGCTAAATTTCTTATCATATCTTAATTATCACCATCGTTACTGACA
The DNA here is from genome assembly GCA_949130495.1 of Sambucus nigra. Taxonomy (NCBI): domain Eukaryota; kingdom Viridiplantae; phylum Streptophyta; class Magnoliopsida; order Dipsacales; family Adoxaceae; genus Sambucus; species Sambucus nigra. The sequence continues at coordinate 352,074,494 of OX422221.1, forward strand.
TTATAAATAACTAGAGTGTTGACCCAACTGACTAATTCACGGGCCGCAAAAGATTGATCATTAAGTTGATGAGCATTTAATTTATTTTCTTAAAAAATAGTGAATGGTGCCCCTCTGATCTCGGACCATATATGAAAGCTTCACTTCCAAGGTTAAGTAATTGAAGTTTCCATTAGATTGATCAGAAGATTATTTTTTCAAGATCATTCAACTTTGTAATCTTAATTAGGTTGATGCTTATCCCTTGGATTTTTCTCTTTCTTGAGGGCCAACCATTTATGAAAATCACCCTAGCTATAACAGGCTCACGCATATATTAGAAATTGGTTTTGGCTAACACTTCTTGTTTTAGAATATGTGAACTCATGATTGAAAATGAACTAATAATTGGAAGTTTTTAAGTTTATTTTAAAAATACACAAGTATACGAAAAAAGTCATGAAAAACTTTCATTTATCAAGTTGTTGTCGCTAACAAAATTAATAAGTTTTATCTAGTAGTTAGAGGATCATTTAAAATGTGCATATTTAATATATTACTTTTATATATGGAGAATAATAAATGATATTTCTCTTGCACGCATAACAGAGACTCCCAATGAATGTTTGTGGATTTGTTTCTAATGAATAGTAGTACACCACTACTATTAAGGACACGTTTAATGTGACATGCAATGAAATTATAGAAAATTGTAAAATAAATATTTATAAGACCTATAAAATTTTGTTGGACGTAAGTAGGTTTTTGAACCACGTAGGCCTTTATATGTTCTATCTGTGTGCAATTTATTAGCTCTTTAAGTTATTATATTGGTTATGAGATTGTTACATTCAGTGCACGAATTTTATCCTATATAATTTTTGTTGTCCGTGAGAAATGGGTTATTTCCTTTTCAAAAACTAGGTTATAAGTGAAAATCATGATCTGCAAGCATCCAATAGATAACCATGACTTTCACAACATCCATGTAAATGAAGTGATGTCTCTGCCAATACGACACATCAAATCTCTCATAATGCTAATTAAGACTAGAAAAACCCTAGCTCCAATAATAGGCCTTAAAGAGTAGTCAAATAAGACAACCATCATCACCCTAGTGAGGTTTCCCTTATTATCGATGCCTACAAATAAGTCCTTCATAAGGAGGAACATCTTGATCGATTCTAGGAAGATGAAAACAAACATCTACAATGCTAATTAGAGGATATTAAATATGACCTCATGAGAGAAATATGCAAGTATGAAAAGGTGGTCAGGACTTCTAACCCTTAGGAAAGCAAGAGTCGTAGTGAGCTAATGAGTGTTGGGAGGAGTAGACAAAAAGAAAGGCGATGAGAGGATGGACTCAATCCCCGTGAGAAGTGCATCTCTGGCTCACGCACCACTAAATCTCAAAAGATAAGGAAACTATAAAAGGATGTGGTCGAACTGAGAGAGGATAATTATAGTTTCATACAGAAAGAGCTAAATGGGTGAATGATACATATCAGAGCTCATACAACCAAGAAACTGGTCAAGAGGGTTTTAGTCAACCATATGAGATCTTCTTTAGTTATTTCACTAGAGGAAGGGTATGCCATTAATAATTTTATACCACTCAGGTTCAATATCTATAAACGGAAAAAGAATCCAAACAATAATGTTTCCTACTACAACCAAATTATGGCTTTATTGATCAACAATGAGGCACTCATGTGTCACGCTATCCCTTTAAACTCGAGTGATGTGACCCCAAAAGTGGTCTGAGAAGTTACCTAACAATATCTATAATGAGATTCAAGTAGTTGGTAGTGTCTTTAACATCTAAATTCATTATGAGTAACACCCACCCGAAGAAGAGTTATTATATAGAAAGCCATAGACTCGTTTACTAGTTTTCCAGTAAAGAAGACTATACCACATGGGAAAAGTATTTATAGTCCGAGCTAGAGGAATCTTAAAAATGATTGAATTTACAATTATGAATATCGATTCACCCTATTAAAATATCACGACATATGGTGGCTTCATGCATAAAGACCGTTCCATCGACTTATCATTGGAAGCTCAACTTCATTAATGACTTATAGTGATCTAAAATAGGGAAAATCAAGTTACTACATGGTATTATTTCCATCTAACCTAAGAAAGAGATGCAAGAAAAGTACAAGGGCCAATCTTTAAGGATAATGTGGTCCATTTGAAATATCAATTAAAATAAAGGTGCTTAGGAGAAGAAGATATCAGGGTCGCACTAGCAAATAAAGTCATGAAAGCACTCAATGTTGTGGCCTGTGATGTTGATCACCCAGATAAAAGTTTTTTCAATCAAAAATTTATTATCCAAGGAGGAGAATATGTTATGAGGGAAATATATATATATGCGAGGTTGGGGATATTAGTAGTACATTTTATTTTTACTATTACTGCTTTATTGTTAGAATCCATGAGTATTCCTTTAGAAATATTCTAGAGTCTAAGTAGGTATAGTGATTTATTTCATGGTTGATGCAACTACATGTGACGTCACTCTCATCATCATATTCTAGAAGGATCTTTAGTATTGCTTTGTTATATTTTAATTAGACTCCTCCACCATTTGGAAGGACAATAATACATTTAGGAGAGATGAATATATGAGGAGTTAAGAGCTAAGACTCCACCACTGGGCCAAGCCTCTTGACCCAATGGTATAAGGCTGCCACTGGGACACTGTTTGAAGGTGGATTGAGTTTGGTCACCAGTTCGATCCCTGGTAGTGTTAAAATAATGCTTGACCAGCGGATGCCACGAACCGCGAGAGGAGATTAGTCGAGATGAATGTAAGCTGGCCCGGACACCTCGTGATATGAAAAATACCTTACAAAAAAAAGAGTTATCTTATATTGTTTCCTAAATGTGTGCATGCGTGTGTGTAATTTTTATGTCATTTACATCAAATTAGTATCCTGATATAGTCATCATGGATCACTAGTTAAGGCTTAAAGGAATCAACATTGGTTCACACCTTCAAAATCCACCTAGTCTCTTTTCACCACTTTTCTAGTTGCCTTTTACTTTGCATCCCCCCAACACAACCACCACTCCCACAACCCTTTGATCTTCCCAATAAAAATCAAATATGGGGATGAATCCCTCATCAACAATCCACCGATAAAATCCACACTAAACCACCAGATTTATAACATCCCTTCATATTTTGAGGTCCGACAATACTCATCAACCACTGGCGAGCCTTTTTAACTAGAAAACATGCCCAATAAAAATATCTTCACTACCTTGGAAGACCTATATTTAAAGTGAAACCCCTTTGATATACTTAATCCGTTTAAGATTGATAACACCACGCCACCTAAAACATACTTCGGGTAAGCTTTTCTGACACTCAACTAACCCCCAAATAATCCCCAATCACCTTGAAGGGACAACCTTCGCGAAAACCCTATGATATTTCATTCTAGAATTTCTATCATCATCACCTTCCATTGATGTGAGTGGATCTCGATCATTCGACGCCCACTAGCGATAACCCGCCACCACAGATTTAATAATGATCATAGAGAAACTAGATGTATTCATTATTTAATGCTTAGAATTGTTTAAATTTAATGTAGATTGATATAAAATGATGATTCAATTGATCATTTTGATTTTCATGTGCTGTTTTAATGATTAAATTCGAAATTAGGTGATCCTATACGAAGAACATATTTTAATTGATTAATATGCTTTAATAATGTTATACTTTAACCTTATTAATGATTCCATATTATTAAAAAAATGTTTAGGATCCCTATAAATTATATTAGGATGCTTTTGGATTGATTATAGGCTAGGTTAACCTTTGTTTACAATCTGATATGACGAAAATAGAGAAAATTGAGTTCTGCATTGATATTAATATTACGACATCATTTTGGATTTGCTAGGCATGCCCTCCATGGTTCAAACGAGAGATTTTTTAACGAAATATTCCATATAGTTTTTTAATTTCGATATAAGTATTATGATAATATATGGTTTTATGGATAATATAGCCAAATGGGTTGAGATTAGCTCGGTATGTATAGCCTAATATTCATGGTTAGGATGGTGCATTATACCCGTTTACTTATATTGGTAAAATTATATACTTTTTGTACTATTTGTGAATGAACTGTGGGTGTGTGGCTATTTATTAGGAAGCTATTGCTAGGGATTTGATAGAATTTTTCACATTACTGGGTACTATGACATTAGATGATAATGCAAGCTACTTATAGGCCTATAGCTTGATCTTATATTCAATTGGTCAATCGTCTTATGAGAGGGATACATAAGAGACTTAATATATTATGTAATCTTGGTATGTGATTACATGGTGGTCTAACAGCATAGTGATTCCCCTTATTCTATGTGTATTTTTTTCTTCAATCCTTTAGGAGTGGGACCTCCTATGGATCAACTCGATAGAGGAACGAGAGGTCCTCAAAGGTTAGAGCCTTCATATTATACTTTTATATATATATATATGTGTCCATGTGATGGACATATTCATATGAGATTTTGGATTATTCTACAACTCTTACTATGATTTTGTTACTTTATTGGTGAAGATGTAATGTATGGGTACTACATATGGGTTATGGCTTTAGTACAAAGTTATAATTTTGATATTATATTGTAGCTCACGATTAGAGATCATGTAGCTTACTTGGGATTTGGGTTTCACTTGGTATAGATATGTCTACTGTAGTTGGGCCTCTATCAAAGATGTACATTAGGTGAGGTAAGGTATTATTGGTGTGAGTGTCGACGAGGACAACAAAAGATTTCCCAATTAGGATAGTTGAGTTAGTTGATCTTGACAAAATAATCTTTAACCAATCTAATGACAAATTCAATTACTTGACCTTAGAAGAAAAGATTTCCTAGGTGGTTGATTTGTCATAAATATTTCATATTTATCCCCTTAATTTCGGTTCTTTTATGGTTTCATGTGGTGTATATAGACTGGATTTATCTCATATTCATGATACTAACCCTTTTTGGTGAGTATTTCTAATTTTGTGTATTTCTTGTGTGTTTTACAGGTATTTCATGCAAGTAAATGCGGGAGAGACACCAAAACAATGAAAGAAATTGAGGAAAGGAAATTGAAGGGTATTTTCGTAATTTTTCAACCATAATTTGGAGGAGGAGCCAACTGAAAAGTTGAAGAGCTCGAAATCACAAGTGCATGGGGAGAAACGACACCTCAATCCAAGTTATGGTGAAGAAGTTATGGTAGTTTGAAGTTGAGAAGAAAATCTAGTGGTAGAAACTTCGAGCACACAAGGCATCACTTGGGAAACACTGGAAAAATGAACCAGTTCGAGTCATAGGCAAACCAATTCTCTATTAATAACGCTCCATATCCGTGACAATGATTAGTCACGCTTGCTGTTACAAATTATCTGAAGCGGGATCTTTATTTTGGCCCTCCTTTTTAGCCTAAAGAGTTTTATGTTTTGGGGTCTCTTCTAAACAACATCTAACCTATATATTTAGGGCCCGTTTGGTTGTGTAAATTATTTAATTTTATAAATTGATGCATATGAAATGAATAGATTGTCGATGTATTCATTTTAAATGGGTTTAAATCTATTTTGTGGTGTGTTTAGAAAAGAAAAATGAGGATATTTATTTTATATATATATATATATATATATATATATATATATATATAGTGTGTGTTTGTGTGTGTGTTTGTGTGTGTGTGTGTGTGTGTGAGAGAGAGAGAGAGAGAGAGAGAGAGAGAGGAGTATGGTAAGAGTACTCTATAGAAGTTGTGCATTTGAGACTCGTGTTATAATTATAAATTGTGCAATTTCAAGCTTTTGGTGAAATGAACTAATTTAAGTTTTTGTAAATCAACTTGAATTGGTTCATTTTTGAATTTGTTCATTCTTGTAACCAAACACTAATAATAAGGCAATTCATGAATGAGTTCATATGAAAATGGCTAATTTGCAATTTTGGGGACAACTAAACAGGCCCTTAGTCATTGGGGTTCTTTTAAATTAGATTTCATTCATGGAAAAGCTCCAAAACAAGGAGGAACATCTAGGAGAATAATTTACATATTTTACAAATTTAATCTAAAAGCTTTTGCGGTTCTTCTTCAAGCTTTGATTTCTTCTTGAATGCTTATGTTCTTCTATCTTGGTATCATTAAATTCCAGCACTTTTATTATTATTTCATTATCTTTCCATGCATGTTAATCGATTCTTACGTAGAGATTTATAATATCATGTCCAGTTAGATATTTAGAGGGTTGGGATACATGAACCCAACCTAGGTTAATAAGTTGGATATAAAATTGGTTGAAATTATAGAGATAATTTGTAGGCTTGATATTTTGTCGAGACGAGTATTATAGGTCTCTTAACTTCGTTTGCCCTAGGTAACCAGAGTATTTGAGGGTATAATACGCGTGTCGGAAATCTTGTCATTCATGTTAAGTTATTTATTGACTAGATATTGTGCAGAGAAAAATTCTCATATGTTTAATACTTTGAAATTTTTAATGTTTTCCTCTAATTATATATACAGTTTTTGAAAATTTATATCCAACGAAATTATCGACGGTTCGGGGGATCGTATTCCAATCCCATATTTCTCACATAGTTAAAATCAATAGTTTTCATCCTTTGCATATTTTAGTTAATTCTCATTTATTAATTAGGTCACATTAGTTAATTAGACAATCATTAAATCATCATTTTTTTTTCTTTTTCGTGAGTCGGTCATTAGGTTTTAGACACCTTCCTTGGTAGTCGTTACGTTTCACGTCCTATCCCCTGTGTTCGATACCCAGTTTATCGGATTATTACTTGAGCGATCGGCTTGCACTTGAGCCGTTATAAACACGCACTAGAGACACTTTTAAAGTCACATTAGTGATCCGAAATCTAAGGGGAATGATTCACTATTTCATCAAAAAAGGAACTAAATGATCATCAGCTTAATGAATGATTCTCTAGCGGGTTGTGAAGTAGTCAGTTGAGTCAAAAATTTCACAGTTTATAATGTCATTATCGAGGGTGGTAATAAAGAGATGAGGAGAAATTGATCTAATTGAATTTGTGTTATTATTATTTTTTATATTCTCATCTTTATATATCAACTTTAAGTGGACCCTCGCAGAGGCTACCAACTAACCCATTGGTTGACATCTACTTCTTCAATTAGTTGACCTTAAGTAAAGGTTTTATAAGTTGTTTGATATGAGAGGGGCATTATTCACCGTATTTTTAGAAATAGACTTAAATGTTCATCAGCTTCATGAGTGATTCTTTAGCGGCCTGTGAAGTAGTCGGTTGGGTCAACACTTTAGTAGTTTGTAATGTCATTATTAAGGGTGATAATAAAGAGATGATAAGAAATTTAGTTAATTGAATTGAAGATATTGTTATTCAAGATATTCTAAGGTTTATATATCAGCTTTAAGTGGATCTGTCGCATATCCAACCAAGAAGCCAACTGGTTGTGATCTCTCAACGCATCTTATTGTAACACTCCCTATTCTCCACTTGTTGCTTGGCCACTCCGATACGCCAAAAATAGGGCATGTCAACCAATTTATAACATTCTCGGCATCAAATGAGTATATAAATATCACTGTTCTAAAAAACCCACCTAGGCACGCCTAGGCTTGAGGCTTGGGAGAAACTCCCCGCCTTAATCTTTTAACGCCTTATACTTGGTAAAACCCGTAAGGCGCACTTTTTCTCTAAAAACAACAATGCTTTAGTGAAATGATATTGCCTTTTAAAGATTTTTTTACAAATCGGACCATTATCTCATCCAAAATAATCAAATAGTATTTTAATTTTCAAATATTTAGACATATTTTTATGATATGTACAATTTTAGTATTTTAATAGCCTTGTTATGGTTAAAAAGTATTAAAATGTATTAAAAAGGCCTAAACGCCTTTTCACGCCTTTTTACGCCTAAGGCCCACCTAGGCTTCTAAGGCTTAAGGCTTGGCCTCCACGCCTCCATCATGCCCCACGATTTTTAGAACCTTGATAAATATGTAACGACATAATATAAACCTTTCATGCTGACATGATAAAAAAAAGAATAACTTAGATAAATATCAATTGTCTCAAAGTAAATCATAACAATAACCAATCTTGGTATATGATTACACGATGGCCTGACAGTGTAGTGATTTCCCCCTCATCTATGCATATTTGTTATAATATCCTTGGAGTGGGACCTCCTATGGATTAACCCGATAGAGGCACGAAAGGTCCTCAATACTTTTACATATACTTGGTCCGACGATGGACATATATGAGGTTTTGGATTGTGCTACTACTCTTATTATGATTTGGTTACTTATTGATGAAGATGAAGTATATGGGTATTATGTATGGTTATGGATTTAGTAGATAGTAATAAGTGTGATATTATGTTATATTTCTTAATTAGAGACCATGTAGCTTACTTGGATTTTGGGTTTCATTCGTTGTAGATATGTCTAGTGTATTTTTTGTATTTATTTAATGAGCATTAATTATGAGAATAAAGTAATAAATTACTTGAATGGATTGGTAATAATATATTTAGATGATGATTAAATTTGCATGTTATGTGATTTGTTTGTGCCGCAAGTTATATTTAATTAATGGGTGTAAATCAATAAGTTAGACTATATGCGATTAAGCATCAAATAAATATGTGTGTTTTATTTTACGTTGTGAGTTATTATCATGAGTTATGAGGTACTATGATTTGGAAAGGACTCTAGAGTGATACGGAGGTCTAGTTACGTGTTTTTATTGTGTTAATTTGGTCCCACGATAGGTATACCATGAGCCTAATTTTTGGACTATCTCAAGTAGTATTTTGGGCTCATTTGGAGGCCTAAAAATAGTCCTAATAAGGACCTACACATTTGAGGATTAATTAAGAGTGTTAGACATCATTAATCACATAATTCACGTTATAAAAATAAACCCTAATAGCTTTAGACATTTGGGAGAACTCAAGGAAATTTTGAGAGAAGAAAGAATAAGGATCGAATGTAGAGATTCGTCGTTTATACTTTCAGGCAAGAAATTTCTTGCTACATCAGATCTATAATTTGTAATTTATTTATAATCCATGTTATATTTTAATTATGGGTTTTAGAATGCTTGTTTAGGATTTGAGTCTGATATCTTAATCATGTTTATCATTGGATTAGTGTAATAAATTATTATTTTGAAAGGCTTAAGATTTTTTATGAAAACCCTTAAATTGGTTCATTTTGGTATACGATTCTCTAATTAGAACTCGTACTTTAGGATTTAATTTCATGTTGAACCCCTCTGTTAATTTTATGTTTGGATCAATCGTAGATGTAAATAGACTTGATACTTGTAAAATAGAAACAATGTTTAAATCTTTGGACTTTGAACACTTAAACCTTAATTGATGGTTTAGATCATAAATAGTTGTTGGAGATCACTTAGGAACATAAAACCATAATTAGTTTTTGGGGAATGAGTTTTTGGTTGCTGTAGAAAAGCTTATTGTTCATTAGTGGAGGTTTTAGGGCGTATTTATGTTTCTGGAACAAAGGAGGCATTTGCGCCAATCTCGTTCGAACGAGGTGCACTATCAGCAATAATTGGGGCATCAAAGGACAATTTTGGATTTTAATCACATAATTAATTCATAGGTAATTTTATTCACATGACATAAAGTTAAACTAGAGAATAATGAGATGAGGATTTGATAAAGGTTTGGAGTAGAATAAGCCTTAATGTGATTTGTGAAATCCTACGTTGGGGATTGGGGTTGATGATACGAAAAATCGTACATAGGTAGATCTCGTGCCAACAAATCATGTATGAAGTGTAGAATAAATAGATAAAGCAAGCAAACAGAGAGAAGACAAGATATAGAGTGGTTCAGCCCCTAAAATGGGCCTACGTCCACTGTGTTGCTCCTTTCTCATTATGTGCGTTGCATTGTACCATATAATCGTGCCTATAGGGGCGTATAAGTATGAGAATAAAGGAGAGTACATGGTAGTATTAGAGATTCCGGTTAGCCCGTGAGGTGGCTGTGATGTAGATTCTAGGCCTCCAAAGCTTATGTTGGGGTGATGTAGAGAGAATCTGTGTTGTAGTGCCTCGGGTCTGTCTCCGGACCTATCCTCACTTCTAGGTGTGATCCTCTATTTATGAGTAAGTGTGTTGAGTCACGTGCCCTGAACACGTGGCGTATATCAAGTCTGCAATAGATGTGGATGAGGGCGTGCGGCCCAGTGGCAGAGCTGTGCTGTTGGAGGGGGACCGCGGACCCTGAGCTGGGGTTCCGCGGCCTCTGATGAGGAGGGCCGCACCCTATAGGAGTTTTGACCGTGCCCTATTGGTGTTTAGGCCGCGCCTTGAGTGAGGTACCGGCCGCGGCCTGTGTGGCCTGAATGCGATTGTAGAAGTACTGCCACGGCAGGGTGCTATACTTGTACTATCAATAAGCCCCCAAGCCTTAGTGCCAAGGGAGATATATTGGGACTGCGGATAAGTAGCCTTGGTTCCGCGGTGCTTCCAAAGCGATGATTCTTCTTCCGCGCTCCCTTATATAAATTGTTTATGGTCGTGGACTTCATTACGTTTCTAAAACTTTTGAGAGCAAATCGAGAGAAAACCTTGTTCTTTCTTCCTTAAGCATTTTTCGGCAACCTTCCAAGGTGGTTTGAAGCTGCGTGTGGTGTTTCCAAGGTGGTGTGAGGCTGAGCATCGCTGATTTCTTCATTTCCAGGTAATCTTTCGATCCATAGACTTCGTAGTTTGTATTTCTTTCCAGTTTTTAATAATCGAACGTCTGAATCGTACACCAAACCTACTTCTAATTTTCATGAACAAACTCTAGCTGTTTGATAGGAATCTAGGGCTTGCTGTTCTTGCTGTTCTTAATGCTTTTCACCAAGTTCTTCAACTTTTGTGAATTTTGATCTTTAAAACGATTAAAAGTTATATTCATCAACTGTTCTAAGAGTGAAGCCGCGGCATGATCCCCAACTTTAATCTATTCCCATATTGGTCCTTGTGGCATACCGTGGACGTCTGTCGCGGTTTTTCTGGAACCAAGTCGCGACGTTTAGTAGACTGGCTTAGGACCCTTAGGCTGATTTATCCTCCTTGGTTAGATGAGGGCCGCGCCCTTTGACATGGAGGGTTAGATGGTCACCCTTTTAGGTTCAATCAATAGTAGGCAATTCATGTAAATAATCTTTCCGCGACTTCTTGGTCTTTTCCCAACCATACTGGTTGCGGCGCCTAACTGCGGACTCTGCTTTTCAGGTACCGCTGCAGCCATATGAACTTTGACCCAGACGAGTTCTTGAGAGGCTTTTGGGGGAAGCATTTTGGGGCCTCTCCTCCTGAAATTTCTTCCGTGCATCCTCTAAGGCCAATAGGCCCTTGCAAATTAAAAGATTGCCCAAACTGCATCAGACTCGACTCAGACTCCGCGGATTCCTCATCTGGGAAGGCCTTCCAATATCCGCTGATGGAAGAGGAAGCCAACTCAAGTACCCATCCCATGGGTGAAGGAGATATTGCCGCGGCTGCTAGAAACAATCCTGGAGGTACATCAGGGAGGGCTGCGAGCCCCTTAGCCGCACTTGGTATCCGCAGCTTAATGACCCAAAATTGGGTTGATCAGGTGGCTGAGGCCTTCGAATTTCCGGAAAATTTGACGTGTTCAGCCCCTGTCGCGAACCAAAGACCGTGCACGGCTCTATCTGATGACAAAATTTGCTTCCCCCTGCACGCGTTCATTTACGGGCTGCGGCTACCTGTCCCAGGTCCTATCCGTCGTCTTTTTCAGGCGATGAACCTGGCCCCCGCGCAGTTGGACCCTAATGGCTGGAGGGCCATTCTCGCTGCAGTTGTCCTTTGGGAGAAGTTGTTCAAAAAAGACATCACTCCCGCGGATTTCTTTTACTTCTACCGCCCAAAGGAAAACTCAGTAAAGTTAGCGGGCTACTACTACTTTTCTAGATGCGGCAGGGATGAGACCCTTTACACTGGGAGACCGACCAGTGTGAAAACTGGAAGGGTAAATATTTCTACATCTCCGGTGAAGGCTGGGAGATGCACCCCGAGGAGAATGAAAGAGAGAGATCATATAAAATGCCGCGGCAGTGGGGGTCACCCTCAAAATTAGGTATAAGACTATATCCGCGTCCTTTTTATTTCACGTGTAACTTCCACTAACTTGAATTGTCTTTTCTTTCTGCAGCCCTTGAAAATTTGCATTTGAACAAGCGGCAGGAAAAAAGAGTTGCTGAGGCTGCGGAAGTTCCTGCTGAGCACAAGAAGTTCAGCATACTTGTAACATCGGCAACTATATTTGAGGCGGGATTTTTCCCAAACAAATCCATTCCTCAATAAATGGGCGCGGAAGGTAATTAACTGTGCCATTATTTTTATTCTGTGGTCGTTTCTTTCCTTGAACTCATGTTATTATTTTTTAGGTGAGGAAGTTGATAGGGAGCTGCTGGCTGCGCAGCTGGCAGAGATGGATGAGGACACGGTCGTCCTGAATAACACTGCGCGAAGCAGAAAAAGGAAGAGGTCCAGAGCTAAGGTACCTGCCGCGGCCCCCACTGGAGATAAGGCCACTGATCCTGCCGCGGATCAGGTGGTTAATGATGAAAACCCTGCGCATCATGAACACTTTGATGACGACATAGGGGAAAATTTGGCCGCGGCTGGCCTGATGTCAGCTGAAGTCCCCCTTCCATCGTCCTCTCCTCCGCCGCCAACTGTAGTGGCAGTTAATGCGAATTTTCCACCTCCCCAATTCCACGGAGAGTCCGGGCCAAATGGTAGGCCAAGGACTCAATTAAGGCAGCCTGACCCGAATTCCTCCTAGGACACTACTGCAAAGGCTGCGCGGAGAATGAGGCGAGCCTTGGATGCCACGAACCTCGACAGGCTGGTTAGGGAGGATCACGAAGATCTGGAGGACTGTGGCTTCCACAGCCTTCTGAGGGTACGTACTAGTCATTTAATCTTTGTATCTCATATTTTTCTGTACTTTTGCTAACGTCCTTTATTTCATACAGGCCGCCGATGTCATTGTGGTCCAGAAGAGGAAGTATGAGGCTTTGTACAGGCTGAAAGAGGTCGAGAAGAGTGCTCATGCCGCGAACCTGCAGTCTGCACGGGCCTCTTCTTTTGGGGCAGGGAAAGAGTTCGCTGCCACGGCCCTCCTGGCAGCCCATATGGACTTGGAGAAGGCCACCAAGGCTAGAGAGGAAGCGGAGGAGAATTTCAATCAAGCCGCGGAATCTCTGAAATCATCACAGGCCCAAACAGCCAAAGTCGCCCGTGTTGCAGAGATTGTAAATACCAAACTCGCCCTCCTCCAGCAAAAATACCAAGAGATAGAAGCCAAGTCTGCTCAGAAGGATAAAGCCCACGCCGCGGCCATACAAAAGATGGAAATTGATCATGGCGACGCCCTCCAGCTAGCTATAGATCATGCCGTGGAGTCATTCAAAGGCTCCAAGGATTTCTTCCTCACCAATAACAGGGCATACCTCCGCGGCTACCAGGAGTTGCGGCAGAGAATCATTAAGAACTTCCCTGATGCCAAGGAGACGATCCTCGCTTGGAAATTAAGTGATGCAGAACATCAGGAGTGCATTGCTGAGCTGAAGGCCGCGGCAGAAGAAAGAGCAAGGCTGATAGCCCAAGCAGAGGCAGAGGCAGCGGCTGAGGACGGGGAGACAGAGACTGCCGCGGGCGGAGAAGAGGCTGATGATGATGATGACGCAGCCTCTTAAATTCTCAATTTTTGTTACATCATCAACTTTTTGTAATCTTAAATTCTTAAATTCTTAATATAGGGTTGCGTCCCTCCTCTTTGTAATCTTAAACTTCTGTTGTGGTCGCGGCCTCCATTCTGTAATCTACGGCTATAAATACAAAGGCTGCGGCCATATTTTTATCACTGACTGCTTAATATTCCTTGCTTTTCAATATTGCATGTTTTACATTGCCTGCTATAATGAATGGTTGCACGTTACTGCCTCATATTTGCAACTTGCTTTCTGTATTGAATGAACTTGTAGGACTTGTAGCTAGGTCCGCGGCAGCATGGTATAATTCGATGCAATCTTGATCTTATTAATCATCCGCGGTGTCCTTGTCACTTTGGCCCTTTTTTGTTCTACCCCTGCACCTTTCACTGTAGGGCCGTGATCCCCCAAGCCGCAGTGCCAATGAAGTATGGTTTTGGGGCTGCGGCTTAATTTCTTCAATTTTTCGTAGGAGCCGCGGCCCTTTTGTCATCTACTCGTTTGCCATGTAGAAATAATGAATAGATTGATGTCGCGGTAATTTGAACGAGGGCAAATATTCTGAATTCAAGTCCACCTCAGCGACTCTTAGTCACTTTTTCCATTCAGCTGTGGCAGGTTGCCATCCACTGCTAGGGCAGCGGTGGATGAGGATGCCGCGACATCTACTTGACTGCTGACAAGATAATGAGGCTGTAGAACCTTGCCCTTGGGAAATCGAGGCCATCCTTCTGTAGGTTTGACATGCTTCATGATCATAGTAACAGAGCCTCCTATAGCCGCTTCGATTGTCTTTCATGGCTTTCCTTTAGTCGATCTTGGGACACTATGAAGCCTCCCCAGGCTGGGTTACGTTATTAAGCCACCCACAGCTAATATGTGAGACACTATCAAACCTCTATAGGTTGGGTTATGTTATTAATCCACCCATAACTAATACGCGAGACACTATCAAGCCTCTCCAGGCTGGGTTATGTTTTTAAGCCACCCACAGCTAATACGCGAGACACTATCAAGCCTCTCCAGGCTGGGTTATGTTATTAAGCCACCCAAAGCTAATATGCGAGACACTATCAAGCCTCTCCAGGCTGGGTTATGTTATTAAGCCACCCACAGCTAATATGCGAGACATTATCAAGCCTCTCCAGGATGGGTTATGATATTAAGCCACCCACAGCTAATATGCGAGACATTATCAAGCCTCTCCAGGATGGGTTATGTTATTAAGCCACCCACAGCTAATATGCGAGATACTATCAAGCCTCTCCAGGCTGGGTTATGTTATTAAGCCACCCACAGCTAATATGCGAGACACTATCAAGCCTCTCCAGGCTGGGTTATGTTATTAAGCCACCCACAGCTAATATGCGAGACACTATCAATCCTCTCCAGGCTGGGTTATGTTATTAAGCCACCCACAGCTAATATGCGAGATACTATCAAGCCTCTCCAGGCTGGGTTATGTTATTAAGCCACCCACAGCTAATGATATATATTAATCCATCCCTGGCTAGACATTGTAAACCTCCCAGCTCGATGACGAGTCCCAAAAGCTAAGAATGGGCATTATAAGCCCCTGGGTACTTGGGTTGGCGTTGTAGGCCCTGGTGGCTGATAAAAGCTCCTTGAATCCTTAGATGCTTTTGCGAATATGGTCATCATATGATAAGATGTAGTTGCACATTGCGAGGGGAACTTCTGAGCTAATAAAGGTCGTAACCCATCCATAAGTGCATCCCGAAGTAGAATAATCCTTCGAGATAATTTTGTTATATTTCCTCTGAAATCTGTTTGAGACAAAAAGTCTTTTTGTGAGGTAGCAGGTTATGAAACCAAGAGAAATATCAGATATAGATAAACTTTCTAGTTCATATATTTATATATGTATGCTGCAGCTAATGACTTTGTTAACAATACATAAAGTCTCGAGTATTAAGGCTACAGTGAGCTTCATAAAACATAAACAGAAATAGTTGAAATTAGAAAGACTAAGGATGAGATGTGGTATGCAGCCTCTGCTAGGTCTGGCTGAATCCCTTATGCATTCTTCAGGAATCGCTGTAGCATCCCTTGCCCGATTAGCCTTTCAACTTCATCCTTCAGAGCATAGCATTGCTCTATGTCGTGGCCATGGTCCTGATGGAATCTGCACCAGGTAGCTTTGTTCCTCTTGTGGGGTGGAGCTCTCAATTTTTCTGGCAACCTCAAAATCTTGTCCCCTTTGATGAACTCGAAGATACCTTCAATCGGGAGGCTCAACTGAGTATAGACACCCGACTTTTTCTGCCTTTTTTGACCCCTGACAGTTGATTTCGCGGCTTCATTTACTGCCGCGGCAGGCAAGGTTGGCTTTGTTGTTTCCTCCACTTCCGCGCCTATGTTTTTAGATGCCGCAGCCTCCAGCATTAGCACCCTCTGAGTTAGAAAATTGACCTGGGTCTGAAGTGAGGCGTGGCTGTCATAGAGGTGATTAAGGTGATTGTATAGTTGCAGAATCTCATCCCTGACTTCTCCACTCCGGATGGATTCTCCTTCCATCTCTGCTTTTGTTAGTATTTATAAAGTATATAGAATCTGAGACAAAACTTAACAGAGGTGAGTGATCATAGAAGTATCATGAAGGAGGGTTTGAATTGCTCCATGATTATGCTGCTGAGGCCGAGGCCAGTATGGCACATAAGTGCACTGCCATAGCCTTTCATTGTTATTCACCAAGTTCGATCCAAAGGCCACTCAAATCCCTCCCACGATGATTTTGAACTGTTGTGGCAGGTCCGCACCAATAGGGGTCGCGGCATGAGATACTGCTGACCTTACAGGCCGCACCCCTGTCTGGGCAGGGGAGAGATCCCAAGACAGGAGCTGATATTTTCTCCCCCAACACGTGAAGAAAACCTAATAGGTTCCATTGATGAGAGAATTTCCTTGCGGCGCGCAATATGGCACAACTTCAATGGAAACCCTAGATCATAGATAGATGACAACAAAAATGGGGTAGATACAATCCCTCCCTAATCATTCATCTTTTTGAGGCAAAAGCCCGTCATGCTTTTTAGCATTATCTAGATGGAATGATATCATAGGGGTATGCAAAATAGATCCAAAGCCATTAAGTGAAGATCCAAAGATAGATCCAAAAATATGAAATTCTCATTAAAGAGGACGAATGTGGTGCAGAGTCCAATAACCAGTAACCGACCCGCGAGGAGATGATCCAAAGGACCCTCAGGGATCGAATAAGGTGTTTGAAGAACTCATATATGTAGAGAAACAAGATTAAAGTATCTCTTCCCACAGACGGCGCCAAACTGATGATACGTGAAATCGTACATAGGTAGATCTCGTGCCAACAAATCAAGTATGAAGTGTAGAATAAATAGATAAAGCAAGCAAACAGAGAGAAGACAAGATATAGAGTGGTTTAGCCCCTAAAATGGGCCTACGTCCACTGTGTTGCTCCTTTCTCATTATGTGCATTGCATTGTACCATATAATCGTGCCTATAGGGGCGTATAAGTATGAGAATAAAGGAGAGTACATGGTAGTATTAGAGATTTTGGTTAGCCCGTGAGGTGGCTGTGATGTAGATTCTAGACCTCCAAAGCTTATGTTGGGGTGATGTAGAGAGAATCTGTGTTGTAGTGCCTCAGGTCTGTCTCCGGACCTCTCCTCACTTCCAGGTGTGATCCTCTATTTATGAGGAAGTGTGTTGAGTCACGTGCCCTGAACACATGGCGTATATCAAGTCTACAATAGATGTGGATGAGGGCGTGCGGCCCAGTGGCAGAGCTGTGCTGTTGGAGGGGGACCGCGGACCCTGAGCTGGGGTGCCGCCGCCTCTGATGGGGAGGGCCGCACCCTATAGGAGTTCTGACCGCGCCCTATTGGTGTTCTGGCCGCGCCTTGAGTGAGGTACCGGCCGCAGCCTGTGTGGCCTGAATGCGATTGTAGAAGTACTGCCACGGCAGGGTGTTATACTTGTACTATCAGGGGTAATTTTGCGTATGCGCAAGCGACATCCTATAATGTATATATGTGTATATATATATATATATAACATACCACTACTCACGGGGAATCTAACAATTGGGGTTATTTTAAAAGTTGTGATCGTGTATCGCACGCCTGGCTATTAATGCAGGCAATTGAGGAGGTAAATATGTTTGATTATATGTTCATGATGGTCAATGCTTCATGAAAAGAGAATGTGGAGAGGCTTGATCCATCGAGTGGGATTGGATATAGGCCAATTGATGGTGTTATTGCATAGTAATTTCCCCATTGTTATGTTTATGTGTTTATTTAAGGTCGTTAGGCGAGCGACTCCTACGAACTTACCGATAGAATCACAAGGTCATCCCTGAAGGTAGTTGCCTTCGTGTGATATATGTTTGAGATGTATAAAAGAGTGAGACTATCCCATTTATGGATGTTTATATGACTGAACCCTATGTCACATTTATGTTGTGTATTTATAAGACTTTGTAATACATACTTGCAGGTGACATTGCAGGGGTTTCTATTTGGTATTGTATTCTTACAGGTGTAGTTAGTTACATCCATATCATATATTGATTATTAGTTATTCGCTTATTAATCTAGAGATAAATATTTTTAGTATAATTTATGCCTTGGGTTAGGACATGCTTGTTGTACTTCACTTAGGTGAGGGGAGAGGTACTTATTGCATGTGAGAGCCAACGGGATGACATGTTTTTATAAATGAATCGCATGATTATTTACTATTGATATGGAAGATATTTCTTGAAACTATAGGGTTATGTCCTAAATCGTATAAAACTGTTTTCCAAGCATTCATACACAGGATCCGCAAGGTTGAGGAGATTCAGACTTGCAACTCCATTTGATTTCCAACATTCAGTTCTTTTTATTCTAGCATAGGTTGCTACTATATTTTAGCTTCAATTTAGTTATTTATTTTTAGAGATTTTATGGACCTTGAGTCCTAGTTATTTATTTAAGTCAGTTTAAGAGTTGAGATTTATTTCAGACTATTTATTGTTGGATGTTTTGAGACATTATTTATTCAGAGTTATTTATCATTTTAGTTATCGCATGTTGTGGATGGATTTTATTCACTTTAAGTTTTATATTTATATGTTAATGCTAAGAATTATATAGATTGATAACGCGCCATATCTTCGGTGTATTGGAATGGTCAAGTAGTATGTAGAAAATAGGGGTTGTTACAGTTGGAATTAGAGCATCCCATGAGTGTTTTAGGTTCCTTGGGATTCCTATTACGTTTTGAATTGTGTTCTTTGATATGTTAGATCCCTATGAGTAGGATTAACTATACTCTTATTTGAATCATTTACAGATACGAACCTTGTTTTCTTTCAGATGGCAAACACACAACCTAGTAGAGCACAATAGGCTCTAGAGAGAGATGCTTAACAAGAGCAACAACCGCAACCTCTGCAGGAACCACCAGTAGCATCAATAGAAAACTTAGTTGATATTATTACTCGGACAGTCACCATGACGATCGTTGCCATGTTACATCACTTTTAGTCGCTACCATAGCTACAGTTGTAGTTGTAGTCATAGAAGCAGGTGGTGGTGCCAGTTTTTCCATAGGCATCAGTATGGGAGAGAACGTGGGGGGCATTTTCTAAAAGGAAAAACACTCGAGTTTTTTGGGAGTATGGATATTCTAGTGGTGTATTAGTGTAGTAAGGATATATATAGGCATTTTCAAATTATGGAGTGATCACATGTTCAAAATCAGATGTTGGCGTGATTTATGATAGTAAGATAAGCCTTGTAGTGGTGGGAGTCGATCACCACATTTGAGGAGAGGGACATGATGACCATCATAGAATTCTGGGTTTGACTTTATGACAAGTACTTCCCATGCCATTAGGGGTAATAAGAAGAGGAAGTTTCTTAGCCTCAAGTAGGAGAGTCACACTATAGGGGAATACAATTAGGATTTTACCACTCTTTCAACCTTCACACTAGAGAAGGTAAAAACGTATGTTGAGAATTTCATCTTCTAGTTAACATGGCGCATCAGACATGACATTTTAGGGAACCAAATTTTACCACTTATACACTAGTGGTGAATGTCCCTTTACTTCACTACCAGTATCATCGAGAGTTTCAAAAGGGTAAGGGGTAGAAGAAGCCCTCAAAAAACATAAGGGATGATGACCGTAAGAGACATTAAGGCTGGGGGCAACAGTTCCAGGAGGGATACGAACAATAAACTTAAGGCCATCTAGGCCAAAGATAGTAGGGTCATGCCTAACAGGGCCAACAAGGACAGTAACAAGGTAGGCACCAGTTCCATGGCCATTTTTTCACCCGTGGACAGGCAAGCCACATATCTAAGGGGTAGTCTCAAAGCAATTAGGGTGCACAGGAGTAGGGTGGTCAGCATGGGTATTACGCACCACATGGTCATCGTTAGCAGTTACCATCCCCCACTAATTTTTCTTGTGCCAACCCCCAACCCATCCTTAGGGGTAAAAGAAGTTGCATTATAAGCGTGTGTATCATGTTGCACCTAGGGGGGCACATGCACCAGCTCAGGAAGTTGAGGATATGGCTCCTATATTTGGGTATGTAAGATTCATTTTGTTTGATACTAGTTAAGGGTATGTTTCATTCATTAGTAGTAATTTTCCTCAGTCTTCGTGGATGGATGACTTAGCATTGGATATAGTATCATATCTTGACCCACATGTGGGTAAAGGGGAAACTATTCGTTTCATGTGTAAAAGGATTGAGGTGGACATAAGTAAATTTATCTTATAGCCAACCTTTTGGTTTTAGATATGTTTGATTATGACATTATCCTAGGGATGGATTGGTTAGCTACATACCATGCTTGTGTTGACTGTTTGGTGAGGTCCATCATCTTGTCCAATATGGGGCAGGATATGTACGTGGTTGCGATGTCATTCCTAGAGGGAGGGTCAATAATGCATTTTTATTACATTAAGGACAACACTTATGAAGGAGTCACGGTGTCACCGGAATCTATTCTTGGTGTGAGCAAGTTTTTCAATGTGTTACAAGTCTTTCCACCGATTAGAGAGATCAAGTTTATGATTGACTTAGCTCCAAGAACAAGATCAATAGTTGAGGTGCCTTATCATATGGCTCCTTTGGAGATGTGAAAGTTGAGAGATCATATTCAACAATTATTGGGATAGGGATTTATTTAATGGAGTATGTCACCTTGGGGAGCTTTGATCCTTTTTGTAAATAAGAAGGATGGGTCATTGTGATTATGTATTGATTATCGGGAGTTGAAAAAAGTCGCTATATGGAACAAGTATCTATTACCCCATACTGATGACTTGTTTGATCAGGTGTTTTATGTTTCTCAAAGATTGATTTGAAATTGGGTATCATTAGTTGGGGATTTGATAACATAATATTTTGAAGACAACATTGTTGACGAGATATGGATTATAAGATTTTATGGTTACGTCATTTGGGTTAATCAATGCATCAACAATGTTTATGGACTTGATGAACATGGTGTTGAGGAAGTTGTTAGATTAATTTTCCATTGAGTTCATTAACAATCCTGATTTATTCCCGAACTATATAAGAGCATGATCAGTATTTGTGGATAGTCTTACATACACTACGAGACCATCAACTCTATGCTAAGTTTGCATTTTGGTTGATTGAGGTGCAATTTGTAGGTCACCTCATAACTGAGGTGGGGATTTTATTAGACCCAATTAAAGTATTGAAAGCGATGGAGTGGGGATAACCCACAATTCCTGTGGAGGTGCGCAATTTTCTGGGTTTGGTAGGCTACTATAGTAGGTTCATTAAAGGATTCTCAAAGATACATGTGCCTTTGGAGAAATTAATTAAGAAGGGGGTGTCATTAATTTGGGATGAGTTTTGTCAGCAGGGATTTGTCGAGTTGGAGGTCAAGTTGACTTCATTTCTAGTGTTCTCTTTACCTCGTGCTGGAGTAGAGTAAATTATGTATATTGAGGTGTACTTATAGGAACTTAAAGGTGTATTGATGCAGAAGGAGAGGCCATTAGCTTATGATTCTCAAAATCCTAAGCCTCACGAGGGAAATTACCCCATTCATGATTTGGAGTTGGCAGTATAGTTTTTGCTCTTCGAATTTGGAGACACTATCTGTTGGGGGGGAGATTATGTCTTTTCATAGATCATAAGAGTTTGTAGTACTTGTTCATGCAGAGGGAGTTCAATATAAAGTAGCATAGGCGGCTTGATTTTATGAAAGACTATAAGTTTGATATTTAGTATCACCCGTGCAAGGAGAATATAGTGGCAGATGCCTTGAACCGCAGGTTGACAATTACACTTTCAGCAATTTGGAAGGAGAAGTGGGGTTCACTCAACACTGAGGATGATTTATCTCGTGCATTCATAGAAGTTCTTACCATAACACCTAAGATAATTATTTAGATTGTGAGGGTACATGCAAAGGATTCTTCTTTTTAGGAGAAAGTATTAGCTGGGGGGATACAATCTTACTATATTAGATGTGATGGGAGTTTGTGATTACATGGTAGAATAATTATTCATAATGATAAGGAGTTATGGCAGGCAGTTATAACTGAGGCGCATGGGTCGCATTTTGCAGTAAATATCGGTAAGTATAAAATGTACAAAGATATGAGGCGCCAATATCGGTGAGAATGGATGAAGAAGAACATCGCAATGTTTGTGTCCAAGTGTGTTACCTGCCAGATGGTTAAGGTAGATCATTAAAGACCAATGGGTGTTCAACAGCCTCGCGAGATTCTGTTATGGAAATGGGAGACCATTTTCATAAATTTCATTATAGGGTTCCTATGTTATAGCAAATACTGTTTCCATGTGGGTGATCGTGGACAGTTTGACTAAGGAGGTTCATTTTTTGGACGGTTCACACGAATTTTACTTCAGAGGATTATGCTAAGATTTGTATTGCCGATATTCTCATGTTGCATGGTATATCACTCAACATCATATCAGATAAGGACAAAACATTTGCATCCCACTTTTGGAGGAGTTTCCAGTAGACATTGGGACAGAGTTGAGGTTGAGTATCTCCTATCACCCACAAACGGATAAACAGACGAAGTGAGTTGATCAAATATTGGAGGACATGGTGCTAATGTGCATTTTAGACTTCAATGGTAATTTGGATAAATACTTATCGTTGATAAAGTTTATTTACAAAAATAATTACTAGTTCACGATTAGCATGGCACCATTTGAGGATTTGTATAGGAGTCCATCTCATTCACCCACTTATTGATATAGTTTGGGGAGAACAAGCTTCTCGAACCCGAGTTTATTCAGGACACCTCAGAAAAGGTGAAGATGATCAGAGAGAGGATTCGGATTTCCCAAAGTCGAAAGAAGAGTCATGAAAATCCAAATAGGAGGCACGTAGAGTTTGTTATTGGGGATCATGTGTTACTTAGGTTATCTCCCATGAAGGGAGTTATGCGGTTCGAGAAAAAAGGGAAGTTGGCTTCCCGGTATATAGGACCATTTACCATTATTGATCGAATCGAACCAGTTGCGTACTATTTAGCCTTACGGATCACTTATAAAGGGTGCATGATATTTTTCATGCCTCGATATTATGGATGTTCCTTAAAGACGCATCAATGTATCATCACATTGATCTCGGTGAGATAGAGCTTGAGTTGGATGTGAGTTATGAAGAGAAGCTAATTTCCATTTTGGATCGAAGGGAGCAAAAACTTCGTTCCAAGGTGACTTCTTTAGTGCGTGTTCAGTGAGGGCATCACAATGAGGACGAGTCGACGTGGGAGAGGGAGGATGGCATGCGAGAGAGGTATTCGAAACTCTTTTAGTCAAGTACATAGCGAATTTTGAGGACGAAATTCCTTTATTAGGAGAAAGATTATAACACCTAGTATTTTTTATATTTATTTAATGAGTATTAGTTGTCTGAATAAATTAATAAATTGGAATTAATTATTGCTTAAGTGAATTGGTGTAATAAATTTGCATGTTATGTGCTTTCTTTGTGCCACGTGTTATATTTAATTAATTGGTGTAATTAAATAAGTTGGACTATATGTGATTACGTGTAAAATAAATATGTATGTGTTTTATTTTAGATCATGTGGTATTACCATGAGTTATGAGGTACTACAATTCGGATTGGAATCTAGAGTGATGCAGAGGCCTGATTATATGTTTTTATAGGGACATGTCAATTTAAGGATTAATTAGGAGTGTTAGACATCATTAATCACATAATTCACATTATAAAAATAAACCCTATTATCTTTAAACATTTGGGAGAACTTAAAGAGATTTTAAGAGAAGAAGGAACAAGGATAGCGTGTAAGGATAAATCTTTTATTATATCACATTTATAATCTGTAGTTTGTTTATAATCCATTTTATATTTTAATTCTAGGATTTAGAACTCACATTTAGGATTTGAATCTGATATCTTAATCATGTTTATCATTGGGTTAATTGGGATTGATGTGATTAATTCTAATTTTGAAATACTTAAGCTTTTTTATGGATAACCTTAAATTGGGTCGTTTGGGTATATGATTTTGTAATTAGAACAGCTGATTTAGGATTTAATTTCCTGTATAATTTGAATCCCTATGTTATTTTGATGTTTGGATCTGAAATCGTAGATTAAATTAGAATCCATACTTGTAAAAGAGAAGCTAGGTTTAGATCTATGAGCTTTGAACAATTCAACATTAATTGATGATATAGATCTTACATAATTGTTAGAAATCGTTTATGATCATAAACCCATACTAGTTTTAGATATGATGAGTTTTTGGTTTCTGAAGAAAAGATTTTATTCATTAATGTAGGTTTCGGGGGATATTTGCATTTTTTGGAAGAAGGAGGTATCTTCACCGATCTCGTTTTAACGAGATTTTTGTTTCATTCGAATGAGAAGGAATGTTTCGTTTGAACGAGGTGTCTAGGTCGCTCGAATGAGGTGCATTGTTAGTGACAATTCAGAGCATCCAATGACGGTTTTATATTTTAATCACATAACTAATTCTTAGGTAATTGTATGCACATGAGTTATAGTTAAACTAGAGAATATTGATATGAAAATTTGATATAAGTTTGGAGTAGAAAATATATTAATTTGATTAGTACAATCTGATGTTGGGGATTGAGGCAATTTTGGGTATGCGTGTGAATGAGGCGATATGCTATAGTGTATACGTATACTGTATGTTGTATATATATATATGTATTTTGATGTGTGTGAACATACCGCTACTCCTTGGGAATCTATCAGTCGAGACTGTTGTGAAACCCCACCTATTCTAATCAAGGTGATTAGTCCATTATAAATTAAACCGGAATCATTAATGGTTCCATTCTTCGCATCAGTGTCAACAACTTTTTTAATTACTAATCACCTACGTCAAATTAAGAGGTTGTCAAACTTTATTTTTTATTATGAACAATAAATTAAATGAATTAAACTAATCACACATTAATCTAATCTGAACAATCCCATGACAAATATAAATAATTAAATAAAGGGTACCGAATAAATCATCGGTTATCAAAATAAAATAATCCAACCACAATCTGAAATAAGTAAATAAATCTTAATACAATCTAATGCATAACTGAAATGAATAGATAGTCTGATGGCAGCACGTCCAGATGAACTAATAATGAAATCTACTATCTAGAAAGAATAAGCTGAAGTGTCTAAGCAACATCCTGCACACCTCCACACTGCTAAAGCTACGTATCACTAGATAGGATATCTAAGTTGGGCATCCCTGTGGCGGGACACCTAAAATGTTTTGAAAATATTTTGACACAGGTTAAAGACCAAGTAAAACATTTTGAAAATATTTAAAGTATTTAAATCAGTTATTTATTACACATGTATTATTCACGCACACTTACTTGAGATTCTCACCTCTCAACTAATGTGCACGCCTAACGTATTCTACCTAACTAGTATCCCATGCCCAACTAGCTAAGGTATCGGAATACTCTCGATAATTCTAATCCTCACGTATATCCCTAGATTATACGGTTCTACGATTTCAATAATAAATTATTTATTCTCATTTTATTATTGAGCCACTTATTTAAATTTCACCATTTAATTTCCTTTTTAGATATTCATCATCTATCAATTCTACTATTTCACATAAGTAAGTATTTTACACGAGTATATATATTCATCACACATACAATATATACACACATATAGCATCCACGGAATTGTCCCTCGTGATGCTTGCATATTCTGCTATCAAGTCCATGTACCTCTCGTACTCAATAAAGGACTATTGGTTCGGCATGTTTCCTCGAAACTAAAATAAATCAATATCATAGTGGAGGTGAATATGGTTCTACGCCTTTGGGATAGGCACATACCTAACGTACCCAAATAGACCTTCCAATCCTACTAATACACGACACATAGTGGACCGCCCTAAGTTCCATGATCTGGGGCACTAATCCAGACCTCACTGGAATTGTCAATGTGGGATTGGCCTCTACGCGCAAACCTCATGATAGAAGGCAACGTAGGTATGTTCACACATATAATCAAATCATATCTGTAGGTATTCACACAACCTATTTATATATTATTCAGTAGGTATACACACAACTTAATTTCAACAACTCGTACGTAGTATATATTTCACTCGTATATTCAACGTACCATAATTTTCAATAATACTTCCAATTTACATAATTTTGATTATGTCTCAATACTCTGAGGGTCATATTTAACCCTTACTAAATATCACTAGAATAAATACAAACTGGTGGCCACCCGTTCGCAACGAAAAGATCTATCTCTAAGACCTAAAACCTAGGGTCGTTCAAATGACGCACCAATCTCGCTCGAACAATTTACACTTTCTTGAGGTACAAACCCTTTTAAAATAACCTCGTAGTTCATCATCAAAGTATAGAACAACAATCACAATCAATCAATCGATACAACCTCCAACGGAACTACAAACCAAAAATAACATTTCTTAAAATTTTCCCCACGAATCTACCCAGATTTTTAAAATGTAGTTTTGAGGCATTTTGGAGCCGTTTTTGGAGAAAATGTATCATTGAACAAAATTTAGAAAATAGGATTTTATACGAGGTTAAGCGGATGGAATAGCCATTTCGGAACCAGAACAGCGCAAAAAATGTTTTTAAGATGACAGTTTAAGTTTTAAATGATTCCTAATTTACCCAATTTCATATACTTCTCAAATTTAAGAAGTGTATTACAACTCAATCCCTAGAATGATGTTATTGCATTTGTATCTAGATGGTGGGTCTCGTGATCTAAATCTCATAACTTCTGATTTTGTTTTGTTTATACGAGTAGATTCATTCTACATGCAATCCTATTCCCAATTATGGGGTATATTCATCAAATCACAAAATATCATCAATTTTTCTAAATTCAAAGGCCTTACTCTACATGGGTATTATAACTCATAAAAAATTGCAAGATAAATACTTGCTTTATATTGGAGTGGTCTGATTTTGATCCTCTTTGATGAATCTTCTCTTCAAATCATTTCTCCAGGAGTGGTTGTGAAGCTAAATTGAGCTTGAATTCTCCAAAACCCTAGCTTGAGCTCCAAGAAAACTCTTCCTCTCCTCTCTACTAGCCTCCACTTGTTTTCTAATCTCTTTACCCTGGCCTCACATCACCACAACTATATATAATATTGAAAATCCCGAAATTCCTTTAACCCTAAGTTGTAAAATGACTAAAATGCCCTCTCAGGTTGTCAATTATGTCTAAAACTGTCCCGGGACCCAAACTACACCCCCGGGTATACTATTCTGACTGTTTTGACCCTTCTGGACTCAACCGTAACCTCGAAATCATCATCTGAATTACCCATTAATTATTTTCTATCTCTACCTTATTTAGTACGCTTATGACATCTGGTTGAGATATCTTACTGTCACGTCACCATCACTTGTTGTGACATTAATTGTGTAATTACTATTCACTTAGTAATTTTATTCAATAAACATTAATTATTTCTCTCCAATTAATAATCAACCCATCATATTTAATTTTTATTAAATTACGTCACACGTGTAATTTAAATTTTTAACCGAATTAATTCATTTTTAATTCTTTAAAAATACGAGTTGTTACATACTTTCCCCCTTACAAGGGAATTTCATCCTCGAAATTCGGACATACCTACCGTAAATAACTATCACTACTACTCATGCATGTCATACTCCCGCTCCCAAGTTGACTCATTTATATGATGCTATCCCGACTGAAGTCTAACCAAGGGTACCACCTTTGATCGCAGTTTATGCTCACTACGATCAAGTACAGCCACTTGTCTCTCCTGTCGATATCCTCTAGTGGAACGTGCCAAAAAGATTTCTCACTCACTCGGCCGATATTTCTTCAGCAACGACACGTGAAACACGTCATGAATCCATTGAAGATGTTCTGCTAATCCCAATATATAATCCACTTATCCCACCCTCTTAATGATATTTCTTGATAAATCCCATCACTCCTTTCATAGGAGACCGTCGAAACTAATACCTGGTCGCCAACCTCAAGCTCAATATGTTACTTATTTTCATTTGCATAACTCTTCTTCCTATCTTGAACTATCCGGATGTGGCCTCGAATCAACTCAATCTTGGCAGTGGTGTCCTAAATCATCTTTGGCCCCAATTATTAATTGTCCCCTACCTCTAACCAAAAAGTAGGCGAACAATAAGGTCGACCCTACAATGCCTTGAATGGTGCCATACCGATAGTAAATTGGTAGGAGTTATCATACGTAAACTCTACCAAAGGAAGACATTGCTACCATTCTCTCTTGAAATCGAGTATACACATTTGTAGCATATACCCAAGCATCTGATTAACCCTCTCAGTCTACCCATTTGTCTGTGGTTGATACGGTGTACTCAATCGTAAATCTCTCCCCATCGCCTCCTGAAAACTTTACAAAAAAATGGGATACAAAGATCTTATGCTAATCGGACACAATATTAAGCGGGACCCCATGTAATTGTATTATCTCAACGATAATTAATTGTGTATACTATTTTATCTCAGAATCAGTACGAACCAAAATAAAATGAGACAACTTGGTCAATCGATCCATTATCACTCATATAGAATCGGGACCTCGCTGCAATAATGGTACTCCGGCGATAAAATCCATGGAGATACTATCACATTTCCACATGGGAAAATATAATGGTGGTAACATCCCTTCGGTCTCTAGTGGTCTACCTTCACTAGCTGGAAGGTAGTACACTTTGAGACAAACTCTGTTATGTTCGTTTTATCCTTGATCACCAATACTGTCTGCACATGTCCTGGTAGATCTTATCCCTACCACAATACACTACAAACCGGGACCCATGAACCTCTGATATTACTGTATGTCGCAAATCTGTAACACCCCGCCTAATTAAATACCGGGTGATCAATCCTTTATAAATTAAAAATCAAGGTGGACGGTGTGGTTCATTCTTAGTATCACCGTCGAAAACAATTTTCCATTTTAATCACCCTAAATAATTAAGTTAAGTGTCAAAATAATTTAAATTATTTTATTTATTAAATTCTGTTGTAAAAACCTTTTAAGTATAAACCAGATTATGAATAACACAAATGATAAAGATACCAATTTCTAAGGAAAGTGCCAACTAGATTACTCAAATCCAAATAAATAACTACAACTACTGACAATTTGGTAGATAAAATAATCCCAAATAAAAATGGAATACAGAAATAATAGAAGTATATGAAATCCCTATCAAGTCTAATCAAGAGTCTAGAAATAGGAGACACATGCCCTAACTAAAGGAACTAAACAGAAATACGAGGATCGAAAAAGAGGAAGCGTCTACTGCAATGACCTGTAACTCCCACACATGCTACAGCACGTCCAATCCAAAGAAACTATGCCTGACGCCCCTGTGGCTGAGCACGTCTATTGTAATGACCTGTAACTCCGTGATAGCAAGTAGTGCGGGTATGATTATACACAGATACAACATTATATATACACATGCACTCGGTTATATATATAATTACATATTTCAATTAGGTTCGCTCGTTACCTATAACAATATCTTAACCGCGTAGTACAAATTACCTAATTCTTACGCGTAATGAACTCATCTCTTTTTATTCTCAATTATAACCAATTCATAATTACTTCTCGTCCCTAAAAGTGTTTTCTCTTCCTAAAGGTAAATTTAGTAGGTATACCCTCACTCCCATGCTGGTCTAAGTCTTTATTGAAACTCTCAATACCTTACTTAATGCACGCACGATTTCTAATAAATGTCATACCCTCGTTATCCCACGATTACATCTCGTATAAAATTATATTCACCGGACCCTACTTAGACGCTACTGGTCCTCTTTATGACCCATTATGATCTTTAAATGATATCTAAAGGCTCTTACGTATTTTAATCGAAGTAATTAAAAAGGATAAAAATATTCAATTTCCAGGAGGGGTCGATCGATCGATGAACAGGGGTCGATCGATCGATCGACCAGTTCTTACCTAGATTCCTGCAAAAATAACTTACGGGTTTCATCACCTTTCACCTCTAAATCATTCTTAATTCATCCTAAACTTCTAAATGATTAAACCAAGGGTTATATCAACCTATCTACATGATTTCCTACGTAAAACATGTATGAATTCATCAAAGGCATGGATTTAAAGGGTCAAATTCAGTAAAATTATCAAGAACCCTAATTTTTATCATAAATTCCAATATTCTCAATCTTTTTCCATATTTCTTTCTATTAAACTGTTACAAATTCGTGGTTGATCCTCTACATATGAAAAAAGCTCCTGACTACATGCATCTCTCCTAAAACATGCGATTGAAATCTCCTAAATCATATAATTATTCAATAAAATTTGTATTTTCCAACCCTAATCTAAACAGGGGTGAAATATTAACTAGGAATCAGCAAGATAGATACTTGCCTTAAGATTATAGGTCTGATTCCACGAAATAGATTAGTATAGGCTTAATCCCCTCGCTCCGATCTACGCTTTGGTGGTGGTGGAGGTGCAAATTGGTTAGTTCTTCGCCTTAAATTAGTGGAAAGATTTTTCCTTTCTTCCTCTCACTGCCGTTCTAAACTTTTGAGAATGTTAAACCTAGAAGTCTCTCCTAACATCTGATATTAATTCCCAATTTTCGTCATTAACTAAGGCCTAAAATGGAAAATGACTAAATTGCCCTCCCGTGATGCTGGTTAGGCCTAAAATCTCCCCAAGGCCCAAACTGTGACACCCCACCTAATTAAATACCGGGTGATCAGTCCTTTATTAAATTATAATCAAGGTGAACGGTTGGTTCATTCTTAGCATCACTGTCGTAAAAATAACTTTTCCAATTTAACACCCTAAATAATTAAGCTAAGTGTCAAAACCATTTTAGACATTAGTTTCCAAATTTTATTTATATAAACCAACATTTAAACTTTACAAAATTCATAATTAAAGAATCACACAACAACTATACTGGAACAAACAATCCAATAATTAAACATCCGACTAAGTAATGCCAACATTAAAATTGAAAGGAAAAACATCCTGACAGTAATAAATCCCAAAGAATCACAATGTCCCATGAAACAACTGAATAATGGAAAGGGCGACACATGCCCAACTGAAATAATAGTGCTAGAAGAGGAATCAAGAAGTGAGGTCGTCTAAACAAGAGGCCTGCAACTTCCACCTAAGCTGCAGCGCGTTCCTTCCAAAGGATCCTATGCAAGACGCCCCTGTGGCTGGGCACCTGTAATATATACATATATATACAAGAGGGAAAAGAAAATGGAAACGGGTCAGAGCCCGATTGTAAAAATGATTTAAAATTTGTTTAGCA
The DNA here is from genome assembly GCA_949130495.1 of Sambucus nigra. Classification (NCBI taxonomy): domain Eukaryota; kingdom Viridiplantae; phylum Streptophyta; class Magnoliopsida; order Dipsacales; family Adoxaceae; genus Sambucus; species Sambucus nigra. Next base: position 352,106,212 of record OX422221.1, read on the forward strand.
AGTATTTAAAATGTTTACTGGCCAATGCAACAACATATTAGTGCGACACTCCCTTGAGAAATTCTCACCTCTCTTCTAATGTGCAAACCTATCGCACTAACCTTCCCAACGGTTATACTTGTCTTATCTTAGGTTACTCATAAGATTTAAACTGGAAATTCAACTGTTTAAGAAGTAAATTTCATTAAATACAAAGCTCTCAATTTAACGTTATTTTCTAATAAAGTTTTCCAATATCACATTATATTTTTCAAACAAGTATTTCCAAATTGAAATCATTTATCATCTCTTACTTACTATAAACATAGGAGGTAGTTCTCAAATTTCAGAATTTAAATATATATATTAAATACTCATATAATACATATATTCTAACAGCCAGCACCCCACATAAAAATTATGGTGCGGGTATACTCTACTATCCAGTCCCCGTATCACTCGTACTAAGGGAAATACAAGTTCGGAAGCACTCTTGAACTGACATAAACACAAACAACATTGAGGCGAAGCATAGAGTCCCGGTCTCTAAGAGGTCAGCACATGCCCCCATATCTCTTAGGCCATCTGAATATCGATTCGATTAGCCTGTACCAAAGGATCTCTATCTTCTAGGGTACAAGTCAATATCCCCCATAAAGGTCCCATCGAGATAAGACTGTCCCAGCGCGGTAACCTCGGGGATAGCAAGTAGCGCGGGCATGGTTTTTACACATTTATAATATATGCACAATCACATAGTCATATATCTACAACACTTATTCACATTTCTCAATTTGGTGTACCCACAACCTATAATTATAACTTCTTGTTCTGAAGACATTTTACTCACTTATCCCGTATAACGGACACATATCGTTTATTACGGTTATCTCCCTCTCGTGATCTTTAAAGTAACCTCACCGTCCCAAATACTTAAATCGTCACACCTACACAACCCCAAAATTTTATACTAATCTGAATTCCTCGAATACTGGTTTTCCTCACTCAAATTAACTGATTTCTAAAATATGGGTGAAAATAGGAACTTCCCTAAAAATTAAAAAAAATCTCGCTCGAACCAGAATGGTTCTCGCTCGAACGACTTCCACGTGTCGCTCGAACCACTTCGCGCGACATCGCGCGAACTGCACTGTTTCGTCTTCAACCTTTGGCAGATTCGTTTTTCACCATTTTTAAGCCTAAAAACCTCTATAGTTTAATCCCAAACGTCTCCTCTTCAATCCCAATCAATAATATCATGATTATATAACATTAATAACTTCCTAGAATCATTAATTCATCAAAAATTATTTAGATTACATGAAATCCCCAAATTAATTCGTAAGAATCCTAATTCCCAAATTTTCAATTAGAGAACCTAATCAACATCAATTCGTTCATCCATATTAATTCCAAATTTCGTAATACAACCTCTACATATGAAGGGGTTTCCAGATTATCATATATATCATTACTACATGAAATTTTTTTCCTATCTCCAACATGGGTTTTCTTCTATGAAACTCATCCTAATCATCCCTAGACTAACATGAATGATGCATTAACGAAATTAAGCAAGATAAATACTTGCCTGGAAATTCAATCTCTAATTTATGGAAGAAAAAGGTGTGGTTGTGATCCCCTTCGCGTGATCTACGGTCTGGCGGTGACGGCGGTGCAACCGGAGGAGTTCTTGACCTAGAACTCCTTGGAAAGCTCCTCCCCTTCCTCTCCAATGGCCGTCATTAGTTTTAGGTTGTGTTAACCCTAGAAGATAACACTTTACATCTGATATACCCCTTGCAAATTCGTGGGTTTAATTACCCATAATTACAAAATGTCCAACCCCCCCCCCCCCCCGGGGTACTAATTAAGCCTAAAAACGCCCCGAGACCCAAACTAAACCCCCGGGTACACTTTTCTGACTATCTCGACCCTTCCGGACACTTTGGAGCACTCAAAACGACCATACGAGCAACTTATAATTTATTCACTTTATATAATAATAATTTAGTCCCGACACGACACAGGCGTGTCCCGACCTAAATTTCCATAATTGCCATTTTGTTCACACGTGACAATTTTATAAAATAAATCTCATATATTACTATACTCATCCAGTAACATTCAACAAATTTCAATAATTACTTATAAAATAAATCTCATATATTACTATACTCATCCAGTAACATTTAACAAATTTCAATAATTACTAACTCTCGTCACACTAGTAAATATTTAAAACAACATTCCGGATAAAAATTAAATTAATTTATCTCAATTAAATTTAATTAATTCCTAAATTTAAAAGCCATTAACATACGAGGTATTACACAAACTAAATCCCCGGGTACACTTTACTGAGTATCTTGACCCTTTTGGACACATTGGCACACTCGAAATCATCATACGGGTGACTTATAATTTGTTCACTTTTATTATAATAATTTATCCCCGACACGACACATGCGCGTCCCGACTTAATTTTTCATAATTGTCTTATTATTCACTCGCGATAATTTTTAATAAATTCAATCTCATATATTACTTTACTCATCTAGTAATATTCAACATATAATTACTAACTCTCGTCACGCTAGTAATTAATTATTTAAAATAAAATCCGAATTAATATTAAATTAATTTATTTCAATTCAATTTAATAAATCCCCAAATTAAAAGCCATAAAAATACGGAGTATTACATACTTCACCCCTAATAAAGTAATTTCGTCCCGAAATTCAGAAAATAAGGCATACCTGGTAAAAATAAATTTGGGTATTTTTTGCGCATATCTGCCTCGTACTCCCAAGTGGATTCCTCCACGTTATGATGCTCCCACTGGACCCGTACAAGTGGAACTACCTTTGACCTCAATCTTCTCTCGCTATGGTCTAGGATATCCACTGGTCTCTCCCGGTAAAAACTATCTAGCTGTAAGTTAATCTCCTCTATCGCGATGTAAGTGTGGGCCATATCATCCCGAAGATATCGCCTCAACGACGAAATGTGGAACACATCATGAATACGGTGTAAGTGTTTTGGCAATCCCAATCTGTATGCCACCGGTCCTATCCTCTCGATAATGGGAAATGGTCCTACGTACCTCGGAGCTAACTTCCCCTTCTTCCTGAATCTCATTACTCCTTTCATAGGAGACACACGCAGTAATACTTGATCCCCCACGCTAAACTCTCGAAAGGATAGCTTTGCATCGGCGTAACTTTTCTGCTTGTCCTAGGCTACCCGAATGTGACTCCTGATTAAATCAATCCTAGTTGACATCTCCTGAATTACCTCTTATCCGAGAAACTTATTTTTCCCCACCTCTAGCCAACAAGCGAGAGAATGACACGGTCTGCCATATAACACCTCGAATGGGGCCATACCGATCGTGAACTGATAGGAGTTATTATAAGAGAACTCCACTAGTGGAAGATACCACTCTCGACCCCCTCCAAAATTAAGGACACACATACGTAGCATATCCCCTAGCATCTAATTAGTATGCTTTGTCTCTCCATCCATTTGTGGGTGATAAGCTGAACTCATTATCAACTCTGTACCCATGGCCTCCTGAAATCTCTCCCAAAAGGCGACACAAAAATCTTGTCTCTATCAGACACAATATCCAAGGGCACCCCATGTAGCCTAACTACCTCAGCAATAAATAATTGTGCATACTGGACCGTGGTGTAGTTTGTCCGCACTAGCAAAAAATGAGCTATCTTGGTCAACCGATATAACCCTTATGGAATCATGACCTCGCTATGATGTAGGCAGCATAATGATGAAATCCATGAAAATTCTCTCCCATTTCTATGTAGGTATCTCCAGCGACTGAAGTAATCCTCGCGGTCTCTGGTGGTCCACTTTTACCATCTGACAGGCAGTACATTTGGACACGAACTCCGCAATGTCCTTCTTCATCCCACTCCACTAGTACTGTCGCCTCATATCCTGTTACATTTTATCTCCTCTGGGATGTACCGCAAATCTAGACCCGTGCGACTGTGTCATCATTGCATGACATAAATCATCTCCCTCCAGGACCACCAATCTCCCATTAAACCTTAAAACCCCATCAGAACTCACTAAATAGGACTCAGCACCCTCAGCTAAGAGCCGTACAATCTGATCGTGACAAAACGTATTCGCTGCTTGGGCCTGGATCACCCTCGTAACAATCTCTGGTGTGACTGTCATAACGGATAAAAAGGAACGGGCTACCGCATCCTAGTGTCCAAACTCTTTCCACTTTGCCTTCCATACTTCCTCTACCTCCTCTGTCGATCTATGGCTTAACGCACAGCAACTACGTTAGCCTTCCCGGGATGGTACTGTATCTCGAACTGGTAGCCTTTCACAAACTCCAGCCACCTGCGCTGACGCATGTTCAACTCCTGCTTAGTGAATAAGTATTGCAGTGACTTGTGTTCTGTGAATAAGCAAAACTTCTCCCCCAACAGGTAATGCCTCCAAATCCGCAATACAAACACGACCGCTTCTAATTCCAGGTCGTGGGTGGGTAAATTCCTTTAATGAGGCTTAAGCTTGCGGGAGGCATAACCTATACCCTGCTCCTCCTGCTGAAGTACTCCACTGAGTCCATGTAGAGAGGCGTCAGTATACACCAGGTACTCCACTCCTGGCCTGGGTAAAGCAAGGACTGGCGACGAAGTTAGCTTATCCTTTAGCTCGTCAAAATCCAATTGACAAGCGTCATCCCATACGTACGGTACCCCCTTGCAAATCAAATTCATCAATGGCACCGCTATCTTTGAAAAGCCTCGAATAAAACGCCTGTAGTACCTGGCTAACCCTAAGAAACTACACACCTTTATCGGTGTTGTGGGCTGTCCCCACTGCCTCACTGAAGACACTTTGCTCGAGTCAACTGATATCCCCAATTTGAATAGAACGTGCCCCAGAAACTGTACCTCCCGTAACCAGAATTCGTACTTCTCATACTTAGCATACAACTGACGCTCTCGTAGAGTCTGAAGAACCCATCTCAAGTTCTCGGCATGCTCTTCCTCAATTTGTGAATAAATCGGGAAGTCATCTATGAAGACGATGAAAAACTGATCTAAGAACTCTCTGAACACTCGATTCATTAAGTCCATGAATACGGATGGAGCATTTGTAAGCCCAAACGGCATGTCTCTGAACTCGTAGGACCCATATCTCATCAAGAAAGCAGTCTTCGACACATCCTGCTCCCTAATCCATAGTTGATGGTATCCTAATCTCAAATCTATCTTCGAAAAGAAGGCAACTCCCCTTAGCTGGTCGAACAGGTCATTGATTCGAGGCAACAGATACTTATTCCGTATCGTGAACTTGTTCAACTCTCTGTAGTCCACGCACAATCTCAATGAACCATCTCTCTTTTTCATAAATAATACCAGAGCTCCCCATGGTGAGGTGCTCCTATGAATGAAGCCCTGACCTAACAGTTATTCTATTTTATCCCGTAACTCCCTCATCTCTTCTAAAGCCATACGGTACGGTGTACGTGTTATCGGGCGAGTGCCCGGCATCAAGTCTATTATAAAATCTATCTCTCGACTGGGAGGTAGGACCGGTATCTCCTGGAACACATCCAAAAACTCATGAACAACTGGAATCGAATCCAGGGGAATCATAATCTCCTTAGAGGTCTCCTCCTCTATGTAATACAAATGGGTGGAAGATCCTCCCTCTGGGCGAGGCATCGCCACCAAAAAATCTCCTGACCAAGAATGGCAAAGATAATACTCTAGCGCAACAATCTATCATGGATCTATACGCAGCGAGCCAATCCATGCCAATAATGGCATTGTGCTCATGCATATCTAAAACTAGCATATCCACAGGTAAAATCAAGCTACCAATCTCTATACCTACTCCCCGGCATATAAAGAAAATTAAGGGCCCATTTCCCAGTGGTGATTCTACACATGTCACTGTACTCTCTACAGTGTCTAATAACCCCGTGGCCCGTGCAAAGTGAGTAGCTATAAAATAGTGCGACGCCCCAGTATCAAATAATACATGGCTCATAGTGCCATGGATAGAAAATGTACCCTCTATCACGGGTGGCGCCTGCGATGCCGCTGGGTGGTGGACGTTATAGACACGTTGTAACAACCCGCGTAATTTTGGGTTATTTTATTTAATTTCTGGAAAATGGAGGAAAATAAAGTTTTTGATAAAATTATTTTTATTGCTCAAATATGTCGGTTATTATTTTTAAAGGAGAGAATTTCAAACGGTTTCGAAAACGGAGTTAAAACGGATTTTAAAATGATTTTTAAATGTTTTTAACTCTTGGAGTTGTTTTAACTTCCAACTCTTCATTTATTTGCCTTAATTAAAGGAGTCTTTTGGATTCCAACTCTTCATTTCTTTTCATTATAAAAGGAAGTCATGAGCAACCCTTTTAACATACTTTTGGCATAAGTTTTGGCAGCAAATATATTTTATATTCCTCTTCTTTTTATATGCACATTGGCCCTTGAGATTTGTGAGTTCCAACCTTAGATTAGAGGTGTTCTTGGGGCTATTTTGTTGGAGGTTCTTGGAGGAGATTTTGTAGATCTTTTGAGTTGATCTTGAGGATGTGATCATTTGTTTCTCATCATGGTTTGAGGTATGGGGTTTTACACAATATGCTCCTTAAATCTCGCGAGTGTCATTGTCTTTGATTTCATGTTCAATTGAACTCATATTTGAATTGATAAATTCATTGAAATCTAGAAAATAATTGTTGAAATTATTTTGATTCATGTGGTGTCATTATATTGTTGATGAGCACGTTGTCATGAGATTTTAATATGGCACGGAGGTTGGGCACCCGCCAAAATTCCTGTTTCCCGGGCTATGGCTTGATAAAGCATATACGGATGTGGTGAGGCCTGGTGACCCGGTTAAAGTGTTGTTGAGAAATTATATTGATAAATTCTTTGAGATTTGCATTTTGATTTGAATATTCGTACTCGTGTTGTTACGTTTTATTCGTTGCTAATCCATATTTGTTGAGCATAATTCTTGTCGTATTGTGTACTTCCCCATATTTTCTTTTAGTGGCAGGTTAGCGTGGATTTGGGACGCTACGGAACAATTGAGATGATTTTTAGCGTGGATTATATTGGGGAGAATTTTTAATACAAGTTGGAAGAATTGTATTATTTTGATGTATAGAGCTTTGGAGATTTGTATTTTTATTCGAGTTAGATGTTGTAATTTTAATTCGAGAGACTTGTTGTAATTGAAGAGATTGAGATTAGTGGATTTATATTATTGTGGGTTTATTTAGATGATCTATACCTTGTGATTTGTGGATTTGGATTTATTTTATCGCATTAGCGCTCCGTTCGCTCTCCCTGGGCGGGAGGGGTGTTACACACGTCTATACTACAGTTGCCCCTGCTGGACGAGGGCTACTGGGATGGCTGGTAGGGCTAGCATTTGAGTTGGCACTGGGAGGGAGGCTGGAAAAAGTGGTCCATGTATCTCCTGACGGGCACCTGCTACTGTGGGGCCCTATCCCCCTCTGGGCAATCCTAGCGCCTATGGCCATTCTTATCGCAACCAGAGCACTTGCCCCTGAAGTTCCCTCCCCTCTATCACTACTGACCACGGTCCTGTTTGTCATTACCACCCCTCCATTGGCCTTGCTGGTAACGTTGATGGCCCTGTTGTTAGCGGTGTGGGCCCTCCTAGCCATGCTGACTCGACTGGCCCTGCTGGCCCTATCTAAATCCCCCATATCCCTGCCTTGAATCACCAGATCAGAATCGTTTGGTAGGGTCCCCCTGATGGGAACTCTGCTCACTGTGATGGGTCTGCCCTTGGGATGCTAGTGCCCCACCAGTACCACTGCGCCCTGTCCGTCCCTGCTGGCTGGACTCTCCTGCTTGCTTGCTTCCCTGCTGATGGAAGCGGTGATCCTGATAATGCAATAAAGCGGCGTTGAGTACATCAGTGTAGGTACACTACACCAAAAATAACAATCTAGCACATTTTTGAACTGTACCAGAATCAGGTGTTCCAAAATGACCAGTTTTTTCTGGCACAACTCAAAAGTGTACCAGACTTGACCAAACAGGAACACTTTTGGCACACTTTAAAACTGCGCCAGAATTTGATATTTCTGGCACACTTTTGGCACACTTTATAAATGTGTCAGATCGAGTACATTTTGATTCTCTTTTGGCACAGTTAAAAATAGGGGTGGCAATTCAGGTTACTCGTGTCATTTTCGGGTCGCATTGATTTTTATTTTAGTATAAGTTTTGGGTACTCTTAAATCTATACAAGCTAATCGAGTCATGTTCGGGTCATTTCGAGTTATTACCATAAACGGGTTATCGGGTCAAAAATTGCCAACTCTAGTTACAAATCGTGCCAAAAATTGATACACTTTTGGCACGGTTTTGAACTGTGCCAAATTTTTTGGATAAAAAAAATTAATTATTTGAAAACAATAAAATTCACAAATTGCGAATCTCGAAAGTTGTTAATAAACTAATGTACATACAAACTTTAAAATATTACAAGTAATAATAGTTCACAGACCAAAAAAATTGGGCAGAGTTTCCTATATTTTCTGGACATTCTAAAACTTACTAATATAATACCTGTGTAATGTAAAGCCTGCACGGCCATAAAATATAACAATAAAATTACAATTTCCCGCACGGCCATAAAAGCTAACAATAAAACTACAAAAGCCTGCACGGCCATAACACAAAAAAATAGAATCCTGAATATTAACGACATTAAGTAAATAATCCCCTTGTTGTAGACCATTGACTTCATGTGTTCCACGCGGATAAAAGCTAACGACAAAATGTAATCCTACAAAAAAATAAGATACAAAAGGAGATGATATTAGTAACCGAGTAATTTTAAAAAATAAATCTTATTCAAGCTGAAAATTTGCATATACAAATTAAAACTATTACTGTATTCACAACTCGAAATTCTTGTGACTACGTGGTCAGTTCCTACAAGTTACATTGGTCCCGTGCGAGGTGTCCGTGCCTCTTATGGGGCCGTTTGGGGGCTGGTTTGGGTTTTCACCCTCAAATGGCTTATTTTTAAGCGTAATCCAGATATTTTCAAATTATCGTCATATTCTCAAACCTGGAAACCTGCGACTACTCGATCAGTTCTTACAAGTTATATTGGTCCCATACGAGATGTTCGTGCCTCTTACAGGGCCGTTTGGGGGTTGGTTTGGGTTTTCACCCTTTAACGGCTTGTTTTTAAGCCTAATCGATATATTTTCAAATTATCATCATATTCTCAAATCGGGAGGCCCGTGACTACACAGTCAGTTCCTACAAGTTACATTGGTCCCGTGCGAGGTGTTCGTGCTCAAATAACTTGTTTTTAAGCCTAATCTAGATATTTTCAAATTATCATCATATTCTCAAATCGGGAGACCCGTGACTACGCGGTCAGTTTGTAAAAGTTACATTGGTCCCGTACGAGGTATTCGTGTCTCTTACGGGGCCGTTTGGGGGTTGGTTTGGGCTTTCACCCTCAAACGGCTTGTTTTTAATATTAATCTAGATATTTTTAAATTATCATCATATTCTCAAATCGGGAGACCCGTGACTACGCAGTCAGATCGTATAAGTTACATTGGTCCCGTGCGAGGTGTTCGTGCCTCTCACGGGGTCATTTGGGGGATGGTTTGGGTTGTCACCCTTTAAGGGCTTTTTTTAAGCTTAATAGATATATTTTCAAATTACCGTCATATTCTCAAATTGAGAGGTCCTTAACAACACGGCCAGTTCATATAAGTTATATTGGTCCCGTGCGAGGTGTTCGTGCCTCTAACAGGGCCGTTTGGAGGCTCGTTTGGATTTTCACCCTTAAACGGCTTGTTTTTAAGCTTAGTCGATATATTTTCAAATTATCATCATATTCTCAAACCGGGAGGCCCGTGACTACACAGTCAGTTCCTACAAGTTACATTAGTCACATACGAGGTATTCGTGCCTCTTATAGGGCCATTTGGGGGGTTAGTTTCGGTTTTCACCCTCAAACGGCTTGTTTTTAAGCCTAATCTAGATATTTTCAAATTATCATCATATTCTCAAACCGGGAGACCCGCGACTACGCGATTTGTTCCTATAAGTTACATTGGTCTCTTGCGAGGTGTTCGTGCCTCTTTCGGGGCCGTTTTGGGGCTGGTTTGGGCTTTCACCCTCAAACAGCTTACTTTTAAGACTAATCTAGATATTTTCAAATTAGCATCATATTCTCAAACCGAGAGGCCCGTGACAATGCGGTCAGTTCCTACAAGTTACATTAGTCTCGTGTGAGGTGTCCGTGCCTCTTACGGGGCCGTTTGGGGGCTGGTTTGGATTTTCACCCATTAACGGCTTGTTTTTATGCTTAATCGATATATTTTCAAATTATCATCATATTCTCAAACCAGGAGGCCCGTGACTACACGGTCAGTTCCTACAAGTTACATTGGTCCCGTGCGAGGTGTTCGTGCCTCTTACGGGACCGTTTGGGGGTTGGTTTAGGTTTTCACCCTCAAACGGCTTGTTTTTAAGCCTAATCTAGATATTTTCAATTTATCATCATATTCTCAAATCGAGATAACCCTAACTACATGGTCAGTTTCGACAAGTTATATTAGTCCCATGCGAGGTGTTTGTGCCTCTTACGAGGCAGTTTGGGGGCTGGTTTGGATTTTCACCCTTTAAGGGCTTATTTTTAAGCTTAATCGATATATTTTCAAATTATCATCATATTCTCAAACCGAGGGGCCCGTGACTACACGTTCAGTTCCTACAAGTTACATTGGTCCCGCTCGAGGAGTTCCTACTTCTTATGGGGCCGTTTGGGGGCTGGATTAGATTTTCACCCTTTAACGGCTTGTTTTTAAGCTTAATCTAATTATTTTTAAATTATCGTCATATTCTAAAACCGAGAGAACCCTGACTACACGGCCAGTTCCTACAAGTTACATTGGTCCCATGCGATGTGTTCGTGCCTCTTACGAGGCCATTTGGGAGCTGGTTTGGGTTTTCACCCGTTTGGGACCTCATGTCAACGATACACATAAAAGTTTATTTGTTAGCTTATTTTCCATATGTTTATGTTCAATTACAAAGCTACTACCCCCCACTCCCACCCACGTGATTATGTTCAAGTATAAAGCTTCAAATACATGCCAATCATAAACAACATTTCATATATCATGTGTATCACACCATTTTTTAATCTTTCAAATAATAAGTAAAACAAAGTCAGTGCTTGTCTGAAAAGAAAAAAAAATAAGAAATGAAAAAAAAGACGAGCATACAAATAATACATGCATTTAAAAAATAATAAAGCATGACATATGAACAAAGATGAAAAATAAAGCAAACATAACAATAAGAGAAGACAGTAGAAAAGCTACCTGGCATTGCTCTATAGCATCAATTTCCATTGGACATTGTAATGTGATAGCTCCTGCAAATACCACAAAATACATATAAATTATTATTATAATAAATAAAACGACCACAATAAATTAAACATCCATTAGTGACACAATAAAAACACAGAATTACCTCATCAAACCACAAATTAAACACCCATTGTTGATGCTCCGTAAATCTAGAACGAAAAACCCACAAAAATATAAGTGAAAAACCCCAACGATAGTAAAGATTTGCAATGAAACCCCAACAATAATAAGGATTTGCAATGACACATAACAGTCCTCTGAAACTCAACCAACATAAGCAAAACACCTAAATCTCAAACAAAAAATCTAAACATCGAATTAAATCTACACAATAATCGTACCACAGTTTCAAAAAAAATTAAAATCAAAGGTCTACATTGAAAATGTTGTATTCAGTCGCTGGGGATCTGCGGTGAGTGGGGATCTGCAATCAAAACAAAAAATACTAAACACCAAATTAAATCTACATAATAATCACACCACTTTTTCAAAAAATATTGAAATTAAATTTGGATAATGACAACAAATCGACTTACATGTCACTACCTTTTCAGTATTGGTGGAGTACATGATTTTTCACAAAATAGATGATTATTATACTACAAAAACTCCAATCTGAATTCTGAATTGCACCATCCAAAGTATTGAACCAACTAAGAAAACCACATCATTCCACATATCCGTACCACTACCGCGTACCAAAATGACCCACGCTCTAGGCAACATTGAGCCATAGTTGAACCTTTGTAAAACAAAACCAAACAAATCATTGGCAGCCTATGCTGACCTTTTGATCTCCAAACCTCCCCAATACCTGCATTCAATTCCCACCCAGCACTGGATCAAACACTTCAATATTTCAGTACCCATATATGATTATACACACACATGTGTGTGGGATTGATAACATGTCCCTTTTATGAGTATAATTAGGTATCATTACGTGCCATTAGGACACGCGTTATATTGTGCTTTATTATATGGATATGTATCGATATAAATTAACCCATTTGTTCATATAATGAATAATCTACCTTTGATTGTGCTTAAGATGAATTGAATTGATCTAGACATCAAAGATTGTGATGGAAGATGATCATGGTTAGTCTTTTTAAGAAAGTAGTCTATGAAAGAACAAGGAGTGCAAGCTTGCATCTTCTACTTCACGGTGCTCAAAATAAGAAGCTCCATTCTTTGTATGGTTTTGCCTTCAAATAAAAACTTGGGATCTCCTACCTACTCGCAAAAATCCATATGCCCATTACATATAAGAACATATCAAAAAGGCAAATGGTTCAATATATAATGAAATAAATAAATATTCACATTAATTTTTCTCTCACCTGTAAATCAACAATGGGAGGCACTTCAATCTCCTCCATTTTTGTTGCTAGTGAGAAACAGACCACATCTAACAATTGGACTATCCAAGATTTACCTCTCTATGTGCACATTAACAATGTCACAAACATGAACAGGCAAAATAAACATTTAAACACTTAAATATTAATACATATACATTTAGCCTATGTTATGAACTTACAGGTAGTTCATAAGCTGATAGGAACCGATCCAAGTAATTTATTGAGAGACAAAAGCTCAATGGTCCAAAACTGTAATGAGCATGATCTTGTTAAGCACAAAACAAAAAAACCATTCCAGAAATTAATATGAGAAACAGTTTCATAAACAGGGACGGATTCTGTAAGTTGGAACGGAGTGGGGATATGTCTGCTACCTCAGAGGGGTGGCAACAACCTTAGAGGGAGTGTGCCCTGAGTGGGCCTTTGTCGTCTAGAAGAAGCTGCGGAAAAGGATATGTTGTGGGGGAAGGAGGATGGAAAAGGATAGGAGGGGAGTACGACGGAGAGGAGGGGAGGTGATGCGAAGAGGAATAGGGGCGACAGCAGCAGCAGATAGAATGAGAGGGGTAGGGCTTGGGTTTTTGGTCGAAAGAGAAAGGGGGGAGCGGGGGAGAAAATTAGGGAGGAGAGAGAAGAGGGAAACTAAACATAGCCAAAATTTTAAGTTATTTTATATTTTAGTTAAGTGTTCTTAATTTTGGCACACTTTAAAACAGTGCCCAAATTTGGCACTGTTTTAAAGTGTGCTAAATTGTCATTAAACCGTGCCAGAATTTGGCACAGTTTTAAATTGTGTCAAATTTTTAACATGAGGGTGTGCTAAATTGTTATTTTTGGTGTAGTGTCACCCAACAACAGATTACCTATGAGGTGCTGACGAATCATCCAGGCTAATTCGTCCAAGAACCGTAAAATCTTCTTTACCTCAGTGGGTGACTCGTCCGGCACTATAGTGAGAAGTCTCATGAACTCCTCCTCATACTCAGCAACGGTCAAACTCTACTACTTAAGATTCAGTAATCTCCTCCTCATCTCAGTCTACACGATGGATGGGAAATATTAGCGGTCAAAACGCACCCAAAATGACTTAATCGACATGTTGTCCCTCTCCTCCATGGTAGTGGTGGACTCCCACCACTGCAAAGAGGACCCCACTAGCTTGAAGGACTCCAGTAACTGCCTCTTCACGTCATTTCACTCATACATATGCAAATGCCTCTGGATGTCCTTCTTCCATTGGCTGGCGATGACAATATCGTAACCACCCGAGAACTCTGGGGGATGGCCCTTATGAAAGGCATCCCTGACACTCTCCCATTCCATGGGAAGTTGTGATGGCACTGGCACTATAGCCTGAACCTAGGATGGAGCCTGCTGAACCACCGCTAATGCGGCATTCAGCGCCTGAGCAACTATGGTGGCTGCTTCCGTTGTGTTCATCATCTCCTGAGCCGGAGCTGCTGGCTGCTCGTGCTGGGCATTCCTGTCTCGAGGTGCTCATCTCGGAGTCATCTGAAATGAGAAGGAAGTTTATTAGTCTACAGTTTATTATCAAGCTCAAATATCTGAAGACGTAAATCGTATAAACAAGAATACAACAGTCTTAAAATAGGGCTCTATATCAAGGACGCTAAGCTGAAAGCGCAATAAGCCGTACAGATCCTAAAGGACACTAAAACTTGATGATCTGATACCACCTGTAACACCCCGCCTAATTAAATACCGGGTGATCAGTCCTTTATTAAATTAAAAATCAAGGTGAACGGTGTGGTTCATTCTTATCATCACTGTCGAAAACCATTTTCCATTTTAATCACCCTAAATAATTAAGCTAAGTGTCAAAATAATTTAAATTATTTTATTTATTAAATTATGTTGCAAAAACCTTTTAAGTATAAACCAGATTATAAATAACACAAATGATAAAGATACCAATTATCCAAGGAAACATTCCAACTAGATTACTCAAATCCAAATAAATAACTACAACTACCGACAATGTGATAGATAAAATAATCTCAAATAAAAATAGAATACAGAAATAATAGAAGTATATGAAATCCCTATAAAGTCTAAACAAGAGTCTGGAAATGGGAGACACAAGCCCTAACTAAAGGAACTAAATAGAAATCCGAGGAGTCAAAAAGAGGAAGCGTCTACCGCAATGACCTGTAACTCCCACATAAGCTGCAGCACGTCCAATCCAAAGAAACTATGCATGATGCCCTAGTGGCTGGGCACCTGTAGTGTGTATATATATATATATATATATATATATATATATATATATATATATATATATATATACATAAAAGAGAGAGAAGAGAGACAATAAACGGGTCAGAGCCCGATTGAAAATATATTTTAAAACATTTTAGCAAGTATTTAAAATGCATACTAATTAATATAACACACATGTTAGTATATGACACTCTCTTGGGAATTCTCACCTCTCATCTAGTGTGCACGTTTATCGTACTACTAAAATAACTCATAAACTCTATACTCCTCCCATAAGCTCTGATTCGCAAGATTATAAGTCTATGATTAAGATAACATCTTTTTAAAGGTTATTAAAGTCAATTATGTATTTCTCAATACTGTTGTGAAGTTTCAAACACTTACTATGATTAGGAGCATTTATTCGATTACTTATCTACTTATATGCACAGTAGAAGAATTTCAGATATATGTATATATATCAATCACTCATATATTAATCGGCACCCCACATAAAATCTATGGTGCTGGCATACTCTGCTATTAAGTCCTCGTATCTCTAATACAAAGGAAATACTAGTTCAAAATCACTCTCGAACTCTATTAAGACAATACACATAAAATGGAGACGAAGCATAGTTCCAAGTCACTAAGAGGTCAGCACATACCCTCACGTCTCTTAGGACTGTCTGAATATTATTCTCAGATAGCCTGTACTAAGGAATCCTATGATCTAGGGTACAAGTCAATATCCCCCATAAAGGTCCCATCGAGATAAGACTGTCCCGACGCGGCAGCATCCGTGATTGCAAGTAGCGCGGGTATGATTATACACAAATACAACATTATATATACACAAGCACTCGATTATATATATAATTACATATTTCAATTAGGTTCGCTCATTACCTATAACAATATCTTAACCGCGTAGTACAAATTACCTAATTCTTACGCGTAATGAACTCATCTCTTTTTATTCTCAATTATAACCAATTCATAATTACTTCTCGTCCCTAAAAGTGTTTTCTCTTGCTAAAGGTAAATTCAGTAGGTATACCCTCACTCCCATGCTGGTCTAAGTCTTTCTTGAATCTCTCAATACGTTACTTAACGTATGCACAATTTCTAATAAATGTCATACCCTCGTTATCCTACGATTACATCTCATATAAAATTATATTCACCGGAACCTACTTAGACCCTACTAGTCCTCTTCATGACCCATTATGATATTTAAATGATATCAAAAAGTCTCCTACGTATTTTAACTGAATTAATTAAAAAGGAGAAAAATATTCAATTTTCAGGAGGGGTCGATCGATCGACATTCTATGTCGATCGATCGATCGAGCAGTTCTTGTCCAGATTCCTGCAAAAATAGCCTACGGGTTTCATCATCTTTCACCTCTAATTCATGCTTAATTCATCCCAAACTTCCAAATGATTAAACCAAGGGTTATATCAACTTATCTACATGATTTCCTACGTAAAACATGTACGAATTCATCAAAGGCATGGATTTAAATGGGCAAATTCATTAGAATTATCAAGAACCCTAGTTTTATCATAAATTCCAATATTCTCAATATTTTTCTAGATTTATTTCTATTAAACCATTACAAATTCGTGGTTGATCCTCTGCACATGACAAAGGCTCCAGACTACATGCATCTCTCCTAAAACATGTGATTGAAATCTCATAAATCATATAATTATTCAATAAAACATGTATTTGCCAACCCTAATCTAACATGGGTGAAATATTAACTAGGAATCAATAAGATAGATACTTGCCTTAAGATTGTAGGTCTGATTCCACAAAATAGACTGGTATGGGCTTAATCCCCTTGCTCCGATTTAGGCTTTGGTGGTGGTGGAGGTGCAAATTGGTTAGTTATTGGCCTTAATTCTTGGGAAGCTTTTTCCTTTCTTCCTCTCATTGTTGTTCTAAACTTTTGAGAATTTTAACCCTAGAAGGATCTCCTAACATTTGATATTAATTCCCAATTTTCGTCATTAACTAAGGCCTAAAATGGAAAATGACTAAATTGCCCTCCCGTGATGCTGGTTAGGCCTAAAATTGCCCCGGGGCCCAAACTAAACACCCGGGTACACTTTTTTGACTATCTCGACCCTTTCGGACACGCTGGAGCACTTGAAAAGACCATACGGGGGACTAATAATTTATTCACTTTTATTATAATTATTTAGTCTCGACACGACACATGCGCGTTCCGACTTAATTTTCCATAATTGTCGTATTATTCACTCACGACAATTTTTAATAAATTCCATCTCATATATTACTTTACTCATCTAGGAATATTCAACATATAATTACTAACTCTCATTGTGCTAGTAATTAATTATTTAAAATAAAATATGGATTAATATTAAATTAATTTATTTCAAGTCAATTTAATAAATCCCCAAATTAAAAGCCATAAAAATACGGGGTATTAAAAAATCATCAACCTATGGAACCACGAGTCTGGCATTAAAACGCAAACCACCCTTTGAATTGATCGAGTAACCATTTATCATATCATCTAGTAACTGGCGAACTCTATCCCGACAATATTGATCCCCTTCCTGTGCTTTCACTACCCTCGTCACAATCTCAGGCATGATAGCTAATACTGGCATACAAGCCATAGCAATCTCATCATTGTGTCGACGCTCTCTCCCCTTTACTTTCCAAACCGCTATAAGCTCACTTGCTGATCTTCGGCTTAACGTGTCAGCCACCACGTAAGCCTTCCTAGAATGATACAGAATATCAAACTTGTAATCCTTCGTGAAATCCAAACACCTCCTCTGTCTCATGTTCAATTCCTTCTGCATGAATAGATACTAAAGCGATTTATGGTCCGTGAATAAAGTAAACTGCTCGCCCAACAAATAGTGCCTCCAGATCCTTAAGGCAAATATAACAGCGATTAACTCTAAGTCATGCGTGGAATAATTCTTCTCATGGGGCTTAAGTTTGAGTGATGCATATGCTATAGCACTCTCATCCTACTGCAATTCACCCCCTAAGTCCCTATAAGGATGCATCAGTGTAGACACAATATGCCACTCCCCCTTAGGCAGTGCAAGTACGAGTGTTGAGGTCAATTTGTCCTTTAGCTCATCAAAACCTAACTAACAATGGTCATCCCAAATAAACGGCACCCCTTTATGAGTCAATTTTGTCAATGGACCCTAAATCTTCGAGAAACCCTTTACGAACCTCTGGTAATATCCTGCCAAACCCCAAAAAGCTGCGAACCTCGATCGGTGTCGTGGGTTGTCCCCACTCCCTCACCGCCGATATCATACTTTGACCAACTTCTATACCCTTCTCAGACACTACGTGGCCCAAAAAATGTACTTCTTAAAGACAAAACCCACATTTACTAAACTTTGCATACAATTGGTGTTCTCTAAGTGTCTGTAAAACCTTTCATAAGTGCTGGGCATGCTCATCCTCAGAACGAGAGTAAACTAGTATATCGTCGATAAACACAATCATAAACTGGTCAAGGAACTCTCTAGAAACCTGGTTCATCAGATCCATAAACATTATTGGCGCATTAGTGATTCCGAATAGCATCATTCTAAACTCATAGGACCCATATCGTGTCAAAAAATCAGTCTTATGAACGTCCTTCTCCAGAACGCATAACTGATGATAATCGGACTGCAGATCAATCTTGAAGAAGTAAGTTACTCCCCTCAGTTAGTCGAATAGATCATCAATACGAGGCAGTGGATATTTATTTCAAATTATGGCCTTATTCAACTCTCTGAAATCAATACACAATCAAAGTGACCCATCCTTCTTCTTCATAAAGAACACTGGTGCACCCCACGGTGAAGTACTCCATCGAATAAAACCCTACCCCAAGAGCTGCTGAATCTTCTCTCTCAACTCATGCATCTTAGATGGGGCCATGTGATATGTCGCTTGAGCTATAGGTCTCGTACCTAGTGTTAGATCAATAATAAAATCAATTTCTCGGCTTGACGGCAATTCGAGTATATCCTGGAAGACATCCTCGAATTCCTTCATAACTAGAATCGAGTCTAAAGAAACTACCACCTCCTGTGAGGTCTCCTCCTCAATGTAGTAAAGATGAGCGCTCGATCCTCCCTCGGGAAGAGGCGTCGCCACTAAAAACATCTCCTACCCCAGTATCAAAAATACAATAGTCCTCCCCTAACAATTTACCATCGTCCGATAACCCACTAACCAATCCATCCCTAAGATAACATCATATCCCTCCATATTTAATACAAGAAGATCATCAGCTAAACCCAATCTACCCACATCGATATCCACATCTCTAAAAATAGAGTGTACAAGAGACCCACTACCTATCGGTGACTCCACACATATAAGGAGACTACTAACTGTCTCTAATAGGTCGGCAGCTCGTGCAAATCTAGTCACTATAAAAGAGTGTGATGTCCCCATATCAAATCAAATCCTATCCTTACACCCATTAATAGGAAACATATCTTCATATGAATTTTGCGATGCCCGTGGCTTGAATGCATACCGAACATTATAGGCATATCCATACTGTAGTTGCCCCTGTAATGGTAGTGCGGGTGGGGTTGGTGCTGCTAGTGACCTCTGTGTTTGCTGCTCCTACGGGGAACCCTGCTGCTGCAGAGCTCTCCCTTGCTGTGGGCAACCCCTCCTCTTGTGGCCCGTTTGTCCACAATTAAAACACTGGCCTGGTAACTCCCTTCGATGCTTGCCCTAATTACCCTGATGGTATTGACCCTGTTGTTGGCCCTTCTGTGGACAATCTTTCTTTAGGTGACTCGCCTCCTCACAAATATAACAATGACCAGTGAAATTTTTCTCCTTTTAATCTTGTTGGTCCAATTGAGGCTTCTCCTTAGCTCACTACAGACAAAGTTGGAGCTTGTGTCCACCCTTTCCACATGTAAATCATCTCCCTTTCAAATCTCCCTGCTCCTCGACGTGTTGGCCCTGGTGGCTTTGACTCTGTTGCCCATCTCTATTATTCTCTTGGCCTCGAGTATCATGTCGTTATTACTTCAGTGTTACATTGTTACTATTTCTTCTTGACTTGCTTGACTGACTAGGTTCCTTTGCTCTTTTGGTTCCTATCATCTAGACATTATGCTCTCGATAATGTAATAATATGGCAGTAACTGCTTATGCTACAATCCCAGCCACCTCTATGACGGTTACCATACCTTGTGGTACTAGAGGTGCTCGTTAATCCTTTCCAGCATCACCTCTTCCGGCATTCCCAGCCTGCCGTTCCCCCTAGGTGATATCTGACAATAGATCGAATTGTATGAGTTCACTGTCAATACAAATATAACCGTAGAAGAATGTAATCTCAAATACATGATTATGAATACAACAGTCCTAATAATAGGGATCTAAGTCAAAGAACGCTACGCTGAAACCATAGTAGGTCATACAGATCCTATGGACACTAGAACCTGATGCTCTGATACCATCTGTGACACCTCGCCTATTTTAATCATGGGTGATCAGTTCATTATTAAATTAAACCAAAATCATTAATGGTTTCATTCTTAGCATCACTGTCGAAAACGTTTTAATTACTAATCACCTATGTCAAATTAAGCGGTTGTCAAATTTTATCTTTTATTATGAAAACATACGATAATAAATTAAATGAATTAAACCAATCACACATGAATCTAATCTCAACAATGCCACGACAGATATGAATAATTAAATAAAGGAGACCGAATAAATAATCGGTTATAAAAATAAAATAATCCAACCACAATCAGAAATAAGAAAAATAAATCCGAATACAATCTGATGCATAACTGAAATAAATAGATAGTCTGAAGGAAACACCCCCAGATGAACTGATATGAAATATCTTATCTAGAAAGAACAAGTTGAAGCGTCTAAGAAATATCCTACAAGCCTCCACACTGCTACAGCTACGTGTCACTGGATAGGATCTCTAAGTTAGGCGTCCCTGTGGTTGGACACCTAAAATGTTTTGAAAATATTTTGGCACAGGTCAGAGCCCAAGTAAAACATTTTGTAAATATTTAACAAGTATTTAAATCACAATTTAAATCAATTATTTATTACGCATGTATTATTCACGTACACTTACTAGAGATTCTCACCACTCAACTAATGTGCACGACTAACGTATTCTACCTAACTAGTATCCCCTGCCCAACTAGCTAAGGTATTCGACTACTCTCGATAACTCTAATCCTCACGTATATCCCCAGACTATACGGTACTAAGGTTTCAATAATAAATTATTTATTCTCATTTTATTATTGAGCCACTTATTTAAATTTCACCATTTAATTTCCTTTTTAAATATTCATCATCTATCAATTCTACTGTTTCACATAAGTAGGTATATTACACGGGTATATATATTCATCACACATACAATATATACACACGTATAGCATCCCCGGAATGGTCCCTCGTGATGTTGGTATACTCTGCTATCAAGTTTATGTACCTCTCGTACTCAATAAAGGACTATTAATTTGGCATGTTTTCTCGAAACCAAAATAAATCAACATCATAGTGGAGGCGAACAAGGTTCTAAGCCTTTTGGATACGCACATAAATAACGTACCCAAATGACCTGCCAATCCTACTAATACACGACACATAGTGGATCACCCTAAGTTTTATGCTCCTGGGCACTAATCCAGACCTCATTAGAATCGTCAAGGTGGGATCGCCCCTACACGTAAACCTCCTAATAGCAGGCAGCGTAGTTATGATCACACATATAATCAGATCATATCTATAGGTATTCACACAACATATTTATATATTATTCAGTATGTATACACACAACCTAATTTCATCAACTCATACATTGTATATATTTCACTTGTATATTCAATGTACCATAATTTTCAATTAAATGTAATACTCCGTATTTTTGCGTATTTAGAAATTAATTAATTGAGTGATTAAATAGGAAAATACGTTAAATTTAAATTACATGAGTAGAGTAATTTAATATTAGTTTATATTTAAATTACGCGAGTAGAGTAATTTAATGTGATTTAAAATTTAAATTACGTGAGTGAAGTAATTTAATGAGATGAAATTTTAGTTATGATTATTAAGGGATCGAATAATAATCGTGGTATTCAAATATTAATCGAGAGATAGAGAGTGATTAATATATGATTTAAATTTACTAATGGTGAATAGTAAATATTGACAGTGATATGGGCGTATTTTATGTTACCTCACCGAGAGTCGCATGTTAGACTATGTTTAGGTGGGAAACGAGAAATATATTTTGGGTGGCTCGAATGATAATTTAGAGGTCACGGATGAGTCCGGAAAGGACGAATTAGTCAAACTAGTATACCCCCGGGGATGTCAATTGAGTCACGGGTCAACTTTGGACCAAAACGGCACCTTACGGGGGTAATTTGGCCATTTTAAAAATAGAGGTTAAAGGACCTACAAAAATTAGAGCCTTATATCTGATGATTATAAATGAGGGGCAAGGGTTCTTAACACAAAAAGCTTAGAGATTCCATCAAAAGGAAGAGAGGAACCATTCCTAAAAGCTTAAGGGGGATTCTTGAAGGTTTGAAAGAGTTCTTGTATACGAAGCACCTAAGGAGTGAAGATTTGAAGAGGGAAACATCAAATCATCATCCTCACCCACGAAATCAGACCCTACAGTGAATAAGGCAAGTGTTTATTGCAATTAATTGAAGTTATAATACCCATGTAATTGGAGTTTCAATCATATGATGATATTGATGAATTCTTGAGAAGAAAACTCTAATTAAATGCATGTTGGGTAGGAAATTGCATGCAGAATGATTTGAAATCTGTAGAGATATTGATATTGGAAGATATTGGTTGTATTCCACGAAATAAATCTGGGTATTGATGAAAAGTCATGGATGAATATGAAAACTTAGGGTTTTAGAGGATAGAAAGAATAAATCCCTTCTTGCATGATTATTGTAATGTTTTGAGAAAAGAATTACGTTAGAATTTGTCCTAATGCATGTAGAAATGGTTAGGAATGTTTAGTTGAAACCTTGGTGTAGAGTAATGGAGGTTGGTACTAGATCATAGGTAAAAAACGCATGAACTGACGAGGCTGGTGAATTGCAAAAAAGGGGATCGATCCGGTTTAAAAAAAAGGATCGATCCGAAAAAAAAGGGGGATCGATCCGGTTTAAATAAAAAGTATCGATCCGGTATTTGGTCAGGTTCCCAGAAATTCTGATTTTCCCCTTTTTTCCTTAGTTTTTCTAATTGATTATCATGTAAACTTTTAGAACCTTACTAAGGGATCTGGGGGGGAATTATTAATACTACAGTAGGCCTTATTAGGATTTGTAGTTTTGTCTTAAAAAGGGAAGTAAGATGGAAATCAATTGGGATAAATTTGTGTCATAAATTATCGAACAGTGAAATAATAATTTACGGGAACTTCAGATGGACGATAAGTATACTAGTAGAGTAATTTATGCTTAGCTACTGAAAATACAAAGGGGTTAAATAGGTCCCTTAGAGTTGGGAGAATACTCGAGAAGATGCGATAACGAGAGGAATCGAAAAATAAACTGTACGGTGAGTATTAAAGAAACATACTACGTACTAATGTGAATGATTAGGTTGTGTGAATACCTATATATTATATACTTAGGTTGTGTGAACTACCTACCGTACTTATATAGTATTGGAGTCGATGATTAGACCGGACCAATAGTTTTATATAACATTAATCATTGGAGTCGATGATTAGACCGGGTCAATAATCCGTATAGTGTATATTGTGTGTGAAATATACACTATATTAATAATCTACTTGAGTGAGATAGTAGATATTTAGATGACGTGCATACATCTGAAAATATAAATTGGGAGAATTGGAGTCGATGATTAGACTGGGTCAATACTTTTATATAACATTTACCATTGGAGTCGATGATTAGACCGGGTCAATACTTTTATATAACATTTACCATTGGAGTCGATGATTAGATCGGGCCAATGATCCTTATAGTCTATATTGTGTGTGAAATATATACTATATGAACAATCTACTAGGGCGAAGTAGTAGATAGTTAGATGACGTGTATACATCTACAAAGTAAATTAAGTGGAGAAAACTTAATTGGAAAGCTATAATATTAGATAGTGAACATCTAATGAATAAGATTAAGTGGTCAGACTTAACTTTCAAAATAAGGAACTAATATATGTGAAATGTTAGACGGGAATTAACTCACATATGGGGAGTGATAATAAAATTTGGTCCTGTATGCGCGGTACGGGAACTTAGACGTGTAGGTAAGTTCAGAAGACTAAAATAGTCTAAATAGCTTGGGTAGTGTTTCTAAATAGGCTAGTATGGAACGTTAGGCGTGCACTATAGATGAGAGGTGAGGAAACTCGAGGGAGTGTGTGTAAACCTAACATGTGTACTAAATAACTAATCTTTACTGCAATAAATTACTTGCTAAATATTTTCAAAACGTTTTGAGTACTAATCTTGCTATGTAAAATATTTTTCAAAACTTGGTAGGTGTCCAGCCACAGGGACACCAAGCGTGACTTCATTCCAGGGACTTCATAGCTGCAGCATACGTGGATGTTGTAGGGTTTTGATTAGATGCCTCATTCACTTTTTAATCTAGTGTACGATTTCATATTTTAGTATGGACATGTTGTCCCTCAGTACTTTCATTTTTGGAGTTTGTGATTGGTTTGTTTTTGGCCGTTGGGTTATTCGGCAAGACTTCTTTTGATCTTAGTTGTTATATTCAGACTCTTATGTTGTTATTTGATTTATATATTGTTTCGCATGTTGTTGTATGTTTAATTGAAGTTAAAATTTGGCAACTGCATAAATTTTCACTTAGGTGGTTAGTAATTAAAAAGTTTTCGATAGTGATGCTAAGACTGAACCAGATGAGAAACCTGATTTAATTTTATAAAGGACTGATCACCCAATGTTTAATTAGGCGGGGTGTCACAGATGGTATCAGAGCATCAGATTCTAGTGCCTATAGTGTTTGTACGACTTACTACGTTTACGGCATATCGTTTGATTGGTATAGAGCCCTATTTTAGGATTGTTGTATTCCTCTACGTACGTGGATTACGTTCTCCTGCTAGTAAGTAGATG
This sequence comes from Sambucus nigra, assembly GCA_949130495.1. Lineage (NCBI taxonomy): Eukaryota > Viridiplantae > Streptophyta > Magnoliopsida > Dipsacales > Adoxaceae > Sambucus > Sambucus nigra. The sequence continues at coordinate 352,131,414 of OX422221.1, forward strand.
ATGTGAATTAGTAAATTGAACTCTTTAAGATGACCAGCGAAGGCGTTTGAAGGACTGCAAGAGGGAAGGGTTCAGTATGAGTCATGAACTATGCGGGAAATGGCAATCGAGTGGGAGATCACCAAAAATACTATTTGATTAGATGACGAGCCGGTTAATCACTCGGGGATGGTAGTGTCCCAAACACCATTGTAGAGAATGGGAATACAATTTTAGACTTCCCCAGAATTGTAAGTGGGGAGAGAGAGTTGAGGGATAACTCTTCCAAAAGGGTCACCTATAAGAAAATGGGATAGAGATGATGGGTGATAGACAAATGGATGGAAGAAATCCAAAGTATATATAGAACGAATTGAAGAACTTGGGAGAGAGAAAGGGCCACCTGTTGGAATTTATGTAAATACGGATGTAATATATGTCAACTAAATGGATAGAGAACATTCATAGACAATGACATATGGTCTGTTGTAGAAATACCCGGAAGTGATTATTTGTAAAATTTTCTTAGCTCAGGGGAACAACATAGTGATAGTGGGGAAAAACAGTCACCATATTTATAAAGAGGAATATTATGCCCTTATAGGAATCCTAGATACAGTTTTATCGTAAGTTCCTTCTTTTCTTTTTGTTCAGAAAGGGATGCGAAAGAAATTTCTGAACTTATCACGTGAGGGTCGGGCAGAGGCCGACTGTGAGAAAGAATTTATATTGTTTGGCGAACGTTGTAACCGATGAGGTAGTGACAATGGAGAAAAGAGTCCTTAGTGTAATAATGGGCTCACAAGTAGACATCGCCAACATTTATGGGAACAATTGTGCTTGTTTGATTAATGTAAATGGTGATAATGTCATACTTTTACAAGATAATATTAGCACTTCCATGAGAAGGGAGTTAAGAATGTTGAAGAATTTAGTCTGGGAGTAATACTGAATATAATAGTATTAATGAGACACCACATGGAGAGACACATAAGGGAACTCATTTAAATGATTCAAATAATTGGATTCATGCCGAGTGATGATGGATTCAGTTGGGACTGGTAAGGCTAGAAGTGCGTTCCTTAGGGACATCGAAGCCAAGGGAACAACAAGGGTAACCATCTGAGATGAGGATACCAAGGTTCGAGAGAAGGACAACTTTAATACGACCAGTGTGGCTAGAAATAAAGGATTCTATCAACAAATATGTTGTGGAAAGCAGGACCACACGCCGTGACTCCACCCAAAGTGAGAAAAGGAACCTGAGCATGCTACCTGGCAGGGACAATGATTAAAATAGTTAGTGGTTCATTGTGAACAAGCGTGGTATGTCCGGGAACCATTCAAATAGCCAGGTGATGAGCAAGGTAGAAAAATTAGTTTTATCCTTGGGCAAAAGAGGTAAATTTGGTGTGACACGAGCGAGTCACAGTATTTTGTTTAGACGAGATTTTCTTGAGAGATCAATAAGTTGTAGTGGATTTATCTTTTGTTTCATCCGCAGGGGAGAGGGTGTAGACCAAATGGTGATACTTTATATAAATTACTCGTTATATTGATGTATTATACGAGGTTGATGGTATCCTGCATATGGACTAGTTAGCATGAATTTGGAGAGTAGAGATGTCGTATTATAGTTGATCCCGGTGCGTAGGAACTTTACTGATGTGATCCAGAGTATAAAGGATGTATTATCAAGCGGCTAAATTGAGCTCATTATTAGGATCTTTAGTGTTAATGACTAGTGATAGTGCGGGCTCAGTGATATATAACTCTTTTAGAGACGTGGGAGTGAGATGTATATTTACATGTAGGGGATAGCATTTGAGTATCTCGATTGTGCACTTGAGGCTTATAGAACTCGATTCCCGATAATGCTAGTGATGGTGAACTGGGCGGAAGTCTTTGTTTGGGTTTTACTGCGGGAGTAGACATACATGAACCTTGATAAACATCGGGAGTGGAGAGACATATATGGATGCCAGGGCGTCGATGATGAATATAAATCCTCAAACGTGTTGAGGAAATGCTATGAGCGTAGAGATATAATACGGTATAAGGCAAGTGGAGCCGGCAATACCTGGAAAAATTCCTGAAATTTTTCTCACCGTGAGTTGATGGGTGGGATAGTCTTGAGGAGAATTAATTAAGAATTATGGGTGATTGAGAATACCCATAACCAAGCCGAAATCACGAGGCCAATTTTGAAAAAAGTGTATTACGTGTGGGACGTTTGCGATGTTTGTGCAAGTACGCCGAATTAGAGGGTGTATGGGCTCCCTGATTAGTTGGATTTACAAAACTCATCCGAGATACAAAGGGCATGGGAATTATGCGTGACAATATGCCTAAAGGACAGTTATCAACTAAAGTTTAAATGGTATGATGGATTGAACGTCGTATAAGAAAGACGATAATCCAAGTATATATGTGCAACAAGAGCTAGCACACCCGAGATGGGTTGAAAGGTTGTGGGAATCCATTTAAAAAGATATCTCTTAATAAAGAGGATAACAAATTATTATAAGAAAGTAGAGCGGAGCCTTACTCGAATGAATGATTGTAGAGTGGCTTGCGCACTACTAGAATCTTAGTATACTTCGGGGAAAGAAGGAGTGTATATAGTACCAATTAATGTGAGATATTATAAGTGGGAATTGATGATGGGTGAGACATTGTGAGATTTTCTCTAGTTACATCACTCAGGTATGGAAAAAGGTTGACTTGAGATGAACAACCAGAAACTTGGTAACAAGTCTACATTTCCCAGTGATAAAATGGGTAAGCAGACTATAAAATTTCAATGGTGGGATGCCAAGTCGTGACAAGGTCAAGAATTTCCTAGAATTTGTGGAATGAATTGATCGAAATGAAAAAAATATTTTCTTTCCTTAAAAGGAAGGATTACATCGGTGCAAAGTGCCACCCAATATTATTGTGAATCAGGATGAGATCCTGAAATCTCACCTCTAATAGGGATTATCAGGAAGTGATGGGGAAGAAATTTGTTTTGGGCCTTTGTATCAACTATAGTCGATAGTTAGACGAGAGGTGGTTTATTATGCGGGTTAATGCCAGTAGTGCGTTTGGTGACTTTAAGGGTAATTGAGGAGAGAAATTACGATTGATAGAGTTGTGTGTAATAACTCGTACATGTTCATCATGCATAAAGTACTTTTGAGTTTTTTGCGTGGTAAGCCTCATCGTTTACTCTTTGGGTGATCCAAAGGGAGAGGATAACTAGACTTTCGATCGGATGTGATTTAGAGTCCGTTAGAAAAAGTGGAGTAACCCCAAACTGAATTAGATAACGTTTGAATGTCGTAAGACTTACGTCGCCACGAACCGATGTTTTGAGGACAGATATGAGCGGTTAGATGTCCTTGTGGTTTCTTTTAGGATGGGAGTTGTGTGTTGGGGTGGATACGGGAAGTTGTTACTTAGTGATGTGTGACCTTCCACTAGTATTGAAGCGATAGAGCCAGGGAAATGTAGACTCGTCTTATCAGAATGTCGTGGTAGAGGCACAATGTGTGATGTACCATTTTTGAGATGAGTCCTTATGACTAATGGAGCGTATCAGTATGTAGTGAGTTGAGAAAGCTTACAGGTAAACTGAGGCTACAGTGACTAAGACTTTTGATAGGTGGGTACCACTAGCGAGTGTATAGTGGAGTGACCCTTATATTATCATGATTTGAATTTGGGTACTGTAGGATGTCGTGATATTAAAGATCCTAAGTTTTAGTACCGGTATTGTCCTAATTTCGAGGACGGAATTCCTTTGTAAGGGGGGGAGTATGTAATACCGCATATTCTGTGTATTTAGAATTTAATTAATTGAGTAATTAAATAGGAAAATACGTTTAATTTAAATTACGTGAGTAGAGTAATTTAATATTAGTTTATATTTAAATTACGCGAGTAGAGTAATTTAATTTGATTTAATATTTAAATTATGTGAGTGAAGTAATTTAATGAGATGAAACTTTAGTTATGATTATTAAGTAATCAAATAATAATAGTGGTATTCAAATATTAATCGAGAGATAGAGACTGATTAATATTTTATTTAAATTTACTAAGAGTGAATAGTAAATATTTACAGTTTAATATGATATACGTCATAGCGAGTGATATGGGCGTATTTTATGTTACCTCACCGAGAGTCGCGTGTTAGACTATGTTAAGGTGGGAAGCGAGAAATATATTTTGGGTGGCTCTAATGATAATTTAGAGGTCACGGATGAGTCCGGAAGGGGTGAATTAGTCAAACTAGTATACCCCCGGGGATGTCAATTGAGTCACGGGTCAACTTTGGACCAAAACGGCACCTTACGGGGGTAATTTGGTCATTTTAAAAATAGAGGTTAAAGGACCTATGAAAATTATAGCCTTATATCTGATGATTATAAACGAGGGGCTAGAGTAACAACACAAAAAGCTTAGACATGCCATTAAAAGGAAGAGAGGAACCATTCCTAAAAGCTTAAGGGGGATTCTTGAAGGTTTGAAAGAGTTATTACATACGAAGCACCTAAGGAGTGAAGATTTGAAGAGGGAAACATCAAATCATCATCCTCACCCACGAAATCAGACCCTACGGTGAATAAGGCAAGTGTTTATTGCAATTAATTGAAGTTATAATACCCATGTAATTGGGGTTTCAATCATATGATGATATTGATGAATTCTTGAGAAGAAAACTTTAATTAAATGCATGTTGGGTAGGAAATTGCATGTAGAATGATTTGAAATCTGTAGAGATATTGATATTGGAAGATATGGGTTGTATTCCACGAAATAAATCTGGGTATTGATGAACAATCATGGATGAATATGAAAACTTAGGGTTTTAGAGGATAGAAAGAATAAATCCCTTCTTGCATGATTATTGTAATGTTTTGAGAAAAGAATTACGTTAGAATCTGTCCTAATGCATGTAGAAATGGTTAGGAATGTTTAGCTGAAACCTTGGTGTAGAGTAATGGAGGTTGGTACTAGATCATATGCGAAAAATGCATGAACGGACGAGGCTGGTGAATTGTAGAAAAGGGGATCGATCCGAAAAAAAAAGGGGATCGATCCGATTTAAAAAAAAAGGATTGATCCGGTATTTGGTCCAGTTCCCAAAAATTTTGTTTTTCCCCTTTTTGACTTAGTTCTTCTAATTGATTATCGTGTAAACTTTTAGAACCTTTCTAAGGGATTTTGGGGGAATTATCAATACTATAGTAGGCCAGATTAGGATTTGTATATTTGTCTTAGCAAGGGAAGTAAGACGGAAATCAATTGGGATAAATTTGTTCGCATAGTGAAATAATAATTTACGGTAACTTTAGATGGACGATAAGTATACCAGTAGAGTAAGTTAGGCTTAGCTACTGAAAATACAAAGGGGTTAACTAGGTCCCTTAGACTTGGGAAAATACTCGAGAAGATGCGATAACGAGAGAAAACGAAAAATAAACTGTACGGTGAGTATTAGAGAAATACACTACGTACTAATGTGAACGATTAGGTTGTGTGAATACTTATAAATTATGTCCTTAGGTTGTGTGAAATACCTATAGTACTTATATAGTATTGGAATCGATGATTAGACCGAGCCAATACTTTTATATAACATTTACCATTGGAGTCGATGATTAAACCGGGCCAATGTAAATGAAAGGAGAATTAGAGTCGATGATTAGACCGGACCAATAATTCGTATAGTATATTGTGAGTAAAATATACACTATATTAATAATCTACTTGAGTGAGATAGTAGATATTTAGATGACGTGCATACATCTGAAACTATAAATTGGGATAATTGGAGTTGATGATTAGACCGGGCCAATACTTTTATATAACATTTACCATTGGAATCGATGATTAGACCGGGCCAATGATCCTTATAGTCTATATTGTGTGGGAAATATATACTATATGAACAATCTACTAGGGCGAAGTAGTAGATAGTTAGATGACGTGTATACATTTAAAAAGTAAATTAAGTGGGGAAAACTTAATTGGAAAGTTATAATATTAGATAGTGAACATCTAATGAATAAGATTAAGTGGTCAGAATTAACTTTCAAAATAAGGAACTAATATATGTGAAATGTTACACGGGAATTAACTCACATATGGGGAGTGATAATAAAATTTGGTAGTGTATGGGCGATACGGGAACTTAGACGTGTTGGTAAGTTCAGACGACTAAAATAGTCTAAATAGCTTGGGTAGTGTACCTAATAGGCTAGTATGGAACGTTAGGTGTGCACTATAGATGAGAGGTGAGTTAACTCAAGGGAGTGTGCGTAAACCTAACATGTGTAATCAATAACTAATCTTTACTGCAATAAATTGCTTGCTAAATATTTTCAAAACGTTTTGAGCACTAACTCTTGCTATCCAAAATATTTTTCAAAACCTGTTAGGTGTCCAGCCACAAGGATGCCAAGCATGACTTCATTTTAGGGACTTCGTAGTTGCAGCATAGGTGGATGTTTCAAGGCTTTAATTATACGCCTCTTTCACTTTCTGATCTAGTGTAGGATTTCAGATTTCAGTACGAACATGTTGTCCCGTAATACTTTCATTTTTGGAGTTTATTATTGGTTTGTTTTTGGCCGACGATTTATTCGGCAAGACTTTGTTTGATCTTAGTTGTTATATTCAAATGCTTAGGTTGGTATTTGATTTATATATTGTTCTGCATATTGTTGTTTGTTTAATTGAAGTTAAAAATTTTCAACCGCATAAATTTTCACTTCGGTGGTTAGTAATTAAAAAGTTTTCGACAGCGATGCTAAGAATGAACCACATGAGAAACATGTTTTAATTTAATAAAGGACTGATCACCCAATGGTTAATTAGGTGGGGTGTCACATTAAACTTCCAATTTAATAATTTTGATTATATCTCACTACTCTAAGGGTCCTATTTACCCCTTACTTAATATCACTAGTTTAAAATATGAACTGGCGGCCACACGTTTGCAACGAAAAGGTATATCTCCAAGACCTAAAACCTAGGGTCATTCAAACGACATACCAATCTCGTTCGAACAATTTACACCTTCTTGAGGTTCAAACCCTTTTAAAATAACCTCGTAGTTCATCATCCAACTATGGAACAACAATCACAATTAATCAATCGAGACAAGCTCCAATGGAACCAAAAATAACATTTCTTAAAAAATTTCCCACGAATCTATCAAGATTTTTAAAATGCAGTTTTGAGTCATTTCAGAGTTGTTTTTGGAGAAAATGTATCAGTGAACAAAATGTATAAAACGGAATTTTCTACGAGGTTGCATGAATCTGAACTAAAATAGAGTAAAACAGTTTTTAAGATGAGAGTTTGTGTTTTCAATGATTCCTAATTTACCCAATTTCATTGACTTCTCAAATTTAAGAAGTTCTATAATTCGATCTCTAGAATGATGTTATTGCATTTGTATCCAGATGGAGGGTCTCGTGACATAAATCTCATAACTTCTGATTTCGTTTTGTTTATACAAGTGGATTCATTCTACATGCAATCATATTCCCAATTATGAGGTATATTCATCAAATCACAAAATATCTTCAATTTTACTAAATTCAAAGGCCCTACTCTACATGGGTATTATAACTCATAAAAATTTGCAAGATGAATACTTGCCTTATATTGGAGTGGTCTGATTTTGATTCTCTTTGATGAAGTTTCTCTTCAAATCCTTTCTCCAATAGTGGTTGTGATGCTAAATTGAGCTTGAATTCTCCAAACCCTTGCTTGAGCTCCAAGAAAACTCTCTCTCCTCTCTACTAGCCTCCATTTGTTTTCTAATCTCTTTACCCTAGCGTCACATCACCACAACTATATATAATACTCAAAATCCAAAAATTCATTTAACCCTAAGTCAAGGTTCTAAAAAACGTGGGGTGTGACCGAGGCGTGGAGGCCGAGCCTTAAGCCTTAGAAGCCTAGGCGGGTCTTAGGCGTAAAAAGGCATGAAAAGGCGTTTAGGCCTTTTTCAATATATTTTAACATTTTTAACTATAACAAGGCTATTAAAAATACTAAAATGGTACATACCATAAAATATGTGTGAACATATGCAAACTAAAGTACTATTTTTTTCAAATACTATGAAAAAAAAATGCGTGTTTTTTTGGACGAGAGGCGGAGAGGTTGGGATACCATTTGTCTTTTTATTATTTTGAATGAGGCATTGGTCCGATTTTTTTAAAAAAAGGTCTTTAAAAGGTGATATTGTTCCACTTAAGCGCTTTTATTTTAAACAAGTGCGCCTTAAGCCTTTTACTAAGAATAAGGCATAAAAAGCTTAAGGCGGGGCGTTTCTCCCTAGCCTCAAGCCTAAGCGAACCTAGTAGGATCCTAGGCGCGCCTTTTAGAACACTTCCCCAAGTTATAAAATGACTAAAAATCCCTCTCGGGTTGTCAATTAAGTCTAAACTATCCCGGGACCCAAACTACACACCCGAGTATACTATTTTTACTGTTTCGACCCTTCTGGACTCAACCCTAACCTAAAAATCATCATTCGAATTTCCATTATTTATTTTCTATCTCTATCTTAATTTGTCCGCTTACGACATTCGGTTGAGATATCATAGTGTCACGTCGCCATCACTTTTTGTGACATCAATTATGTAATTACTATTCAGTTAGTACTTTTATTCAATAAACATTAATCATTTCTCTCCTATTAATAATTAAATCAACCCATCATATTTAATTTTTATGAAATTATCTAACAACAATTTTTCTGACATTGTTCATAGCATAGCGTTAAGCTAGTTTGACGTATCCTGTTATAAATCGTCATGCATAGAGAAGACGAACCGAACTCAAGCATCTCCAAGTTTGAAGACTTCTCGACATCCCAAAAGGTATAAAATGATTTAGAGTTTATAGTAATTCATAGACCTATATTTGGGATGTTTATTTTTATCAAAAAGGACGAACAAAATTTTTTTATCAAGTAAAGAGAATTTTTTTCAAGTGTTGAGGCGGAGTTTTTTAAACAAAGTTTTTTTTTACGTTTGAATCGTTCAAACAACAATTGATATTATTCAAACGAGATGTGCATGTCGCTCGAGCGACATAGACATCTCGTTCAAACGATATAACCATCTCGTTCGAACGATAGTACATCTCGTTCGAGCGATCTGTAGCCTTAAGGTTCTTATAAATACCAGTTTTGTGGACCATTTTGTTTAAGACTTTTGACGAAAACGTTACTGCATATTCTGTGCAAAAGTTCTTCAAGTATTGTGTTTTCTAAACACTGTTCTAATTCACAAAAGGCATCCTTGAATATTATTCTTGTGAATTAGTTTAGAACCCTATAAAGTTTTGTATCTATTTGCATACACCTTCTGGAGAGGCACTCCATGGATGACTGGTGATACCTACGGGGATTCATTGCTGACAAAGGCTGAGGCTGGGCTGACGACTGCATGTCAATTGGGAGCACTTGTGGGTGTTCCTGGCTGATTCAGAACTGCATGTCCTTGTGGGTTTGCTGCGGTTAATCCATTACAGATTTCATTGTGTACTTTGTAAGTTACGATTTACTATACATCGTGAAATAAAGGTTTTACCCGAAAGGGATTTTTTCCTGAAACTTGGCCTTGTCATATTTGCGTGTTTGATTTATTTATTTTATCACATAGTTTCATGATTAGGATAAAAAAGATAAAATCGATTTAAATTGTCGCTTCCGCATAATTAACATTGAAGATCAATGTTTTGCACACCCTAATGAGAAAAGCTTGAAGATTTTATGTTGAAGATTTTTTAAAAAAAGTTTTTATCTTGCATTTTTAGTACCTTTTCAATCTTTGCATCATGGGAGGATATTAGATTTGTATAGGCATTTTGATTTGATAATTCGAATGTTTTTATTTTGTACCGGCATAGGCATAGAGGAGATTTATAAGGACATGTTTTATAAGCCCTGTTTACATAAGTGTATGTCGTATACCGTTACAAACAGTCGAAGAAAAAGTTCAAGTTTGAAGATACATGAAGATGGATGTGAATATCAAAGTTCTTCAACATTCAAAGCCTCTGCAAGATTAATTTTGGTAAGGATGTGTTTTAATCCCTTGATGGTTCATTTAAAGTGTTGGGATATTTTTTCTAAAATATTTTCAAACACTTGAGACGTTGTTTTTCGTCAAAGAATTTTTTTTCTAACTGTTGAGGCGGAGTTTTTAACGAAATAAAAAAAAATTAACTATCGTTCGAGCGACAGGCAGAGGTCATCAAGCGACGTTGCCTTGTCGTGCGAAGCTCGTTAGAGTGACATGTGTCCTTGTTCGAACGAGATCCTGACTTCATTCGAGCGACAGGACCGACTCAACTTTGTTATATAAAGCGTGCTAATCACTCCGTTTTCTTGAAGAAGACCTGACGAACTTCTTTTTTCATAAACTGTAAAAAGTAGATTATCTTTGTCTTCTTCATTTAGGGTTCAAATCATTTTATTTTCAATTCACAAAAATCCTAATCTTTAGTGAATTATTTTTGGAACCCGATATACATCTTTATTAGAGTTTTTCTCTTGTAGGGAGGAGAACTTATTGTTGATCTAGGTGTTAATTGAGGGAGGTATTGGGCTGACGTAACTGCATGTTCTTGTGGGTTTACTGTAGTTAATCCATTGTAGATTTCATTTTGTACTTTGTAAGTTATGATTTACTGTTCATAGTGAAATAAAGGTTTTACCCAAACGGGTTTTTTCCTGAAACTTGGCCTTATCATATTTGCATGTTTGATTTTTCTGTTTTATAAAATAGTTGCATGATTAGGATAAACAAGATAAAATCGGTTTAAATTGTCGCTTTCGCATAATTAAAATTGGTATTGTAATTTTTTTGTTAAAATCACCCTTTGTGAATGTCCTTGCTTTCTCAAATTGGTATCAGAGAGGGTTTCTCTAATTTATCGAGTGATCATGTTTTTCGCAAAATTTTATGATATTGATTTTTTGAAAAATTGTCGCAATGTTTCCGAATGAAAACTTATATAATCGGTAGCCAATTTTTGAAGGGTCAAATAATGCCTACTGAAGGACCGCATAAAATCACATTTAAAAGAAATCGACGAGAGAATTTGGGTAGCTTGTGAAAGAGGTTGGACTCCCCCCACTGTCACCGCAAATAATGTCACTAAATTAAATCCTGTGGCATACTGGACTGAGGATGAGTTTAGGTGGACACTTTTAATTCATGTGGGTTGAGTGCAATTTCTGATGTCATCACTCCTGAGGAGTTCGGGCGTATTATGATGTGCATCGTATCGAAAGAAGCATGGGATGTTTTACAACTTACCCATAAAGGCACAAATGCGGTCAAAGAGTCTAAAATTCAAATTTTAACTACTCAATTTGAACCAATAACCATGCTTGAATCTGAGTGTTTTGATAATTTTTACACACGCTTATCTCATATTTTCAACACTAGTTTCAATCTTGGTGAGCACATACCTGATGCACGAGTGGTTAAAAAGATTTTGAGATCGCTGCCAAAATGCTTTATCCCTAAAGTAACTGTTTTTAATTCCATGGGTAATTTGAGCAATTTAAAATTGGAAGAGTTGGTAGGAGACCTCCAGACATATAAAATTGACATGTTTCCTAACACCGTCAAGCCTAAGGATAGAGGGATAGCACTTAGAGCCCAGTCTAGGAAGGGAGAGAAAGTGTTTAAGAGAGAGAAGAAAAAGAAAGTGAAAGTCTGTGAGTCCGACTCTGAGGGTGAGGTTGATTTTGATATGGCCATGCTTGCGAAGATTTTTAAAAAGTTTCTCAAATTTTCCAAAGAAAATTCTTCCAATAAAAGATTATTTGAGAAAAATAAAAAAAATGATGAGTGCACGGGAAAGGGCTGTGAGAGTACAAAATTCTCGTCGTGAAACCCACCGTTTAAAAGGGCTCGAAAAAAAATTAAAGAAATAAAAAGAATAATATGCCAAAAGGGGGCCAATTTATTTAGTTTGATATATTCATTCAAAAAAAAGAAAAGATTTTTTTTTAGGGAGTTTGGATGGAAATATCAACGGGTTTGCACAATGACAATGTATCCTAGTTAAGCTTATTTTGTCATGACGCTGTTGATTTGTAGAGTCATTAATACTCTAGGCTTGTGTGATTTGTGCATGTTTTGTTCAATTAAGTTCAACTTTATTTGTCACTTGAGGCTAAAGCTTAGTTTGATAAAGTTTTCTGATCAATTAGAACTTCTTGAACATATTTGAGTGTTTGGATTATAATTCTTTTGTTTCTAGTTTACACCCGTTCATTCCATCCCACATGTTTGGACACATCGATATATGCTAGTGTGTATGACTTATGTATTTTGTGTCGTGTTTTGTAGTTGTTTATACCTTTACATGTGTGCCGGATTTTCTTGGATATATTTTGCATATATTATATATGGTATTGCATGTTATGTTTGTGAAATTTATTTTTTGTTTGAAAAAATTGAAAATTTTCAAAAATAGTTAGTGTTTGTTAGCCTTTGAGATGATCATTACACGTGCTTGGTTTACATCTTTTGTGATGATATCTTTGATTAGTCGTGATGCTCCGTATTTCCTGTTTATTATTTATACTTCTTTGTATATTTGTCTATTTCGATAAAAACAAAGGGGGAGAGCAAATTAAAATGGAGTTTTGTTTTAGTTGAGTTTGAATTATGGGGGAGTATTTATTATAATTACATTGTTTCAAACTCGATGCGTCACGAAGGTATATGTTTGTTGTCTCATGTGTGTAGCTCACTAATTGTGGATTTCAAGACACACAGATGAAGATAAAGTTTAAAAGGGAAGAAGTTTGAAGACAAAGAGACTTACGCCGTTCCATTGTTCTAGGGTTAGGAAGGGTGTTAGTACTTTTTGTAGTTTGTAATAGGAGATTTTGATTTTAATTTGGTGCTAGGTTAGTTTGTTTGTTTTGTACCGAAATAGGAAAGGGGGAGATTTGTAAGAACAATTTTTCTGACATTATTCATAGCATAGCGTTAGGCTAGTTTGGAGTATCCCGTTACAAATTATCACGCATAGAGAAGACGAACTGAACTCAAGCATCTCCAAGTTTGAAGAATTTCCGATATCCCGAAAGGTATAAAATGATTTAGAGTTTAAATTAATTCATATAACTATATTTGGGAAGTTTATTTTTATCAAAAAGGACAAACAAATTTTTTTATCAAATCAAGAGAATTTTTTCTAAGTGTTGAGGAGGAATTTTTTAAACAAAGTTTTTTTTACGTTTGAATCGTTCAAACGATAGTTGATATCATTCGAACGACATATGCCTGTCGCTCGAGCGACATAGACATCTCATTCGAACCAGATAGTTATATCGTTCGAACGACAGTACATCTCGTTCGAGCGATCTGTTGCCTTAAGGTTCTTACAAATACCAGTTTCGTGAACCATTTTGTTTAAGACTTTTGATAAAAAAATATTACTGCATATTTTGTGCAAAAGTTCTTCAAGTTTTGTGTTTTCTAAACACTGTTTTAATTCACAAAAGGCATCCTTGAATATTATTCTTGTAAATTAGTTTAGAACCCTAAAAAGTTTTGTATTTATTTACATACAACTTATGGATAGGCACTCCATGTCTGACTTGTGATACCTGCGGGGATTCATTTTGCTGACAAAGGCTGGGTTGACGACTGCATGTCAATTGGGAGTACTTATGGGTGTTCCTGGATGATTCAGAACTGCGTGTTCTTGTGGGTTTGCTGTGGTTAATCCATTGCAGATTTCATTGTGTACTTTGTAAGTTAAGATTTATTGTTCATAGTGAAATAAAGGTTTTACCCGAAAGGTTTTTTTTCCTGAAACTTGGCCTTGTCATATTTGCGTGTTTGATTTATCTGTTTTATTACATAGTTGCATGATTAGGTAAAATCGGTTTAAATTGTCGCTTCCGCATAATTAAAATTCGTGTTGCAATTTTTTTGTTAAAATGACCCTTTGCAAGTGTCCTCGCATTCTCAAATTATGTCACACTTGTAATTTAAATTTTTAACCGAATTAATTCCTTTTTAATTATTTAAAAATATGGGTTGTTTCAACTATTTTATAGGTTGGACCTACCGCACAATGGACGAAGGCCATTGTGGAGGTTATTATATTTGTTCATATGTTCAGGATGGTTAATGCTTCGCGAAGAGAGAATGCATATAGACTCTATCCATCGAGTGGGATTGGGTATAGACCCATTAATGGTGTTAGTGCATAGTGATCTCCCCGTTGTTATGTTTATGTGTTTGTTTAAGGTCGTTCGATGAGGGAATCCTATGAACTTACCGATATAATCACGAGATGGTCCCTGAAGGTAGTTTCCTTCGGGTGATATACATTTAAGAACTATAAAGTAGTGATATTATCCCAACAATGAACGTTTATATGAATGAAACCTATGTCGCATTTATGTTGTGTATTTATAAGGTTGTGTACGTCGTACTTGCGAATGACATTGCGGGGTTAGTATTTGGGGTTGTATACTTACACATTTAGTTAGTTATGTCCCTATTGTATATTGATTATTATCCACCCCGGTTGCTCCAGCGGTAAGGGGCAAACTCGTTAGGCCAAAGGTCTAAAGTTCGAACCCCTACCACCACCACCACCCCACGCACCCTAACGGATGCCAGATATTAAGCGGGGCATGTGTTAGGGTGGCTCTGGCACAACGTCCCCCTTGTTTAGCTCGCATGGAGAAGTCCAAATGGCTCGTTTGTGTGGAGGTTTAGGGTTATAAAAATATATTAATTATTAGTTATTCGTTTATTAATTTAGAGGTAAAGACTTTTAGTATAGTTTTTTCCTTGGGTTAGGACATGCGCTTAGTGTTTCACTTAGGTACAGTAAGGTATTTATTGCATGTGCTTGTAAATGAATTACATTATTATTTATTGTAGGTATGAAAGATATTTCTTGCAACTTTAGGGAGCTGACCCAAATCATATAAAATTATTTTCCAAGCATTTCTAGACAGGATCTGCAAGGCTGGGGAGATTTAGACTTGCAACTCCATTTGATTTCTAGCTTTCAGTTCTCTTGATTCTTGCATATGTTTCTACTCTGTTTTAGTTTCAGTTTAGTTATTTATTTCCAAAGATTGTATAGACCTTGTGTACGAGTTATTTATTTTAGTCAGGTGGGTTTTAGAGTTGAAATTTATTTCAGACTATTTATTGTTGGATGTTTTGAGACATTATTTATTCAAAGTTATTTATCGTATTAGTTATCGCATATTGTGGATGGATCTTTATTCAATTCAGGTTTTTATTTTAGCAACCAAATGAATATTTACTCAAAGAGACAATTTAACTACGAAGTTTATCAAGTATTTACGTGGTTGATCGTTGGGTTTTCCAGGAAAGAAAAAGCACGAAAGCAGGCATAAAATATAGGCAGCTAGTTCTAAAGACTGACCTTTACCATCACCAAAAGGAGTATCGAGTACAACACCCTGTTTCCTTCTACTACTTTGAAATCTACATAGAAGACTTATAAAAATACTTCATCAATTGACCAAAATTAGCCTCAAAGGAATCTCTAGTGAGTGCACAAAAAAGTCTGTCAAGCTACGTTTGAGCTTCAACTTCTTTAATATCCAGTGCTTTATCGTCATATGGAACGACACTACAAGGCTATATTCCCATCAATTCACACATATCTATTAATATGATTCTGAACTCGCCCCAAGATGCAACGAAGGTATGAGACATATAATTACACCTTGATATTAACAGGTGGAACACTGAGTTATTCTTGCATAGGTTAAAGTCTTTGAACCAATAAGCAGAATTTAGAAAGGCCAAATTTTGATGAGAGGAATATAATCTCCATAAGTTTAGTTTTTAGGTTGATAAGCCATTAATAAAGGATCATCTTATCCTTTAAAATTTGCTAAGAAAGCTTTGCACTCTTCCCAAAACGTGTCCTTATCTCTAAATAATGGAGCACACTAATAATGACTGAAAAGATCTTCTCTCTCTTCCATTTTTTATATAAGAGCTTCACGTATGTTCTTATCAAAAACCTCCATAACTTTGCTTAATGATGCCATTGATATATATAAAATATTATTACCCGAAGAAAAGTGATGAAAACATTATGAAGATGATCAGAAAGGAAGACGATTGCTAAAGAATGAAAAACAAATGAAATTTTGAGTAATAAAGAACACTTTCTCTCTCCAAAAACTTGAAGGCTTTAAATGACAGCAAATAAAGTTTTAAGAGAAATGAAAAGGTCGAGTTTTTTTAAAGAGTTGAGTAAAGTAGTCATTTAAAAAGATTTTGACGGTTCACTTCACCGCACGCCCGTTTGAAATTGGGGGCAAAATGATGGTTGTGTATCCTAATGTCACATAAATCATTTCGGGTCTCACATGGAAAAAAAATAACGGCGAAGTCAGAAGGAATAATATTAGCATTTAATGCCAAAGATACACAAATAATCAGTTAAAGGTAAATGGATTTAAATTGATACATGTACAAACAAGGTTCTTCGAAGTGAGGTTCCTTGACAAAAGGTTCTTCGGTTTAAGATTCATCGAATAAAGTTTCTTTAACCTAAGGTTCCTCTGCTAAAAGCCCTTGGTTTATGATTCCTCAGTTCCAGTTCCAAGTATTAACATGATTAAGGTACTTTATATATGAATTAAGTTAAAGGGTATCAGAATGGAGAAACATCCTTACGAGATATGTCATGAAAAATCAAATTGAGGTTCTTCGAATAAAAGTTCTTTCCAAAAATCACTTGGTCAGCTCTAGGTGACTCGAATTATGGTTCATCTATGTGATGTGTTTCGAATAAAAACTTTTTAACTACATAAATAGAGCCAAGATGACACACATATAAACCAGTTGCTTCGATTTGAGGTATTTTGACTGAAGATTTATCCATTTAAGGTGTTTCGTGATTCATCTAAATGAGGTGTTTCATACATTAACTTTTTGATTTCGCAACAACTTTCTCTATCAGGGGGAAAATATAGGAGGGACTTATTTATAAAACTCCTTACTCAAAGATAAATTAACTCACTAAGAGAGTAATAACAACACCAAAGCAAATGAGAATTCATTCGAAGATAGAGGAAACTTTCCAGACAAAACAAGTTGAATCCATTCATGTTTACTACTTATGAAATATGAGTTATGCTAAATGAAGGAGGTTAATCCGAACACATGAGAGACCAAGTCCAGCAAAATCAAGGAAGATCCTATGCTCCATCGAGCAACCTGTCTGGGAATGCCCCTAAGGAAACTTCTTTCGAGAATATAGGGAGAAAATGGCTTTACATGATTGAGCATATTATAAAATAGCTCTGCAGGATTTAGCATGTTGCGAAGCATCTTACCCGACTGAGCGTGTTGCGAGTAACCATTAGCTTGCTCGATTAAAGTATTAATGAGCTGTAAAAGGGGCTAACGTTGATAGCACCATTTGACACAAAGCAATATTACTTTTGCACATGATCCCAGGCATGCGGGCTTTTCATTACATATTAGGAAGAGTGCACTAGATCCACATGCTAAATCTAGGACATTCTTAGTTAAAGTCATATTTTTGCCATGTTTTAAGGCATAACTTAACTCATGCCTAATGAGTTTGTTCCTCATAAATCTACTAATAATGATTTGCCAACCGAAGATTCCAAAAGGGAAAGAGACACTTAAGAATCCATGGGTTAAGGATGATATTATATGCTATATTAATCCATTGAAGACAGGCACACAAATATACAAAGATAAGGAGATATAGGGGGAGCAGAATAGACATAGATAATAGATTCTGAGCTTTTTAAGAGAGTTAAAACACTTTATACACTCAAGAGGAGAATTTTTATTATTGAGATTGAGTGTTTGTAAACATTGATTTCCATTATCAAAGTAAAATAAAACTCGATCTCATGTGGACGTAGCCTAAGTTGTGTGAACAACGTTAAGTTTTGTGTTCTTAAAGCTTATTTCCTCTATTTTGAGTATATTTCCTTCACTATTTAGTTTAATTATTTTCATTTGTGAGAGCTATATTTATCTTCACCGTCTATAAAGGTTGCACCTCAGTTTTCACTATAAGCACCCAGATAACAAGAGAATTACTACTTTTTCTTACTATCCAAAGAGAAGTACTCTATTACACGAATAAAATTATTTTTAAAAACATGTTGTTATTGAGTATGGTCTTCTTCAAGTTAAAAAAAATGATTGTGAGATATTTTAAATTAATATCAAACGTTCTCTACCCAAACAATCAATATAATATCCTCACATGTTCTAGGTATTAGTAATTGGCATCTCTTAGTTCCGATATACTTGGAGCAAAATTCATTCAACTTTAAAATAAGATTTGTTAAAAGGTTCAAACGCGACATTGTCAACGAAGGTTAATAGCCGCAGTGTGGCAAATGGTTAGAGATCGATCTGTGTTTTCCATTAGAATTACACAGTGGAAAAATATGATTTTGGAGGTTGTGTATTATTTAATTTAGGAGAGGTTCAAGTTTTTAAGTTAATTCTCTATTCTTGTAATACTTTACCTATATTACAACAAGATGCCGGTTTGGCCCGAGTTTTTTGTTGTTGTGGGTTTACCCTCGTATAATTCCTCATATCAAGTGTACAATTTACTGTTTCACATATTTATTTATCGAAATGATCAATGAACATATTTTAAAGAAAGAATTAATTTTGTTAGTCACATTTCTATCACTTAGACATCAGGATAAACTTTTACCCGAATTAGGATTAAAAGAAAATATTTCTTTTTAATTTGAAATAATTTTGATTGTGCAACTATCATCAAGAACTGCACATTCCCAATTGGTATGAGAGCATGTTCCTTTCATTTTAGGTTTTATTGCCTAGGGTAGATCTTTTAGTGTGCGCTATGGAGGGAATTTCTTTTAACCTACCACCATTTTAATAATTGTAACTATTCATATAAGAAAGCTAAAAATAGGACTCATTTATAATCCATATATAAAAGAATATAAAATAATGTAGAAGCGGGTTGGGAACACCTTGTTATTATTATTGGTGGAGTTCAAAAGAAAAAGAGTAAACTTAGTTATAATGACAGTGATAATCGAAATAGTGGGTGGAATACTAAAGTCTTATGTGATATATTTGGATCAATTAGTAATAGTGAGTTTAGGTGTATAACAAATTTTACAACATCTAAAAAAAGAATGTTTTGGAGATTACTCATGAAGGCACCACGACAGTAAAGCAAGCTAAGATTCAATGGTTGACCACATATTTTGTAGTCTTGATCATGAAAGACAACAAAAATTTTGATAAGTTTTGTACACGTTTAAATGACACAGTGAACTCTTTATTTTCCTTAGCAAAAGAAATCTCGGAGATATATGTTATTGATAAAAACATATGATCACTACCCAAGAGGTTGGATGGCAAGATGTAAGGACCTTTTTTACACACCCTAAGTTTATTTGTATTGGATTTATTACAGATTTAACTATTTTTATCGTAGTGGATTTGTACTGAGTCTATTGAGTTGTATTTGTATATTTTAGAAGACAAAGACAACAATCATCGTGACAAATACTATAGTACCAAACTAGCCTTTTTAAGAAATGTTGATTGGAGGCTTGGTAAGGTATTCAGGTTTTGTATTTTCTTAGTTTATCTATTTAGTTAGGAATTTACAAGACAAGACTTCATTTTAAAAAGAGTGGAAAGTTTTTTGAAATGATTTTTATTTCATAAGAAACCTGTAAAAATAAGGATCTCGTTCGAACGAGATTTCCTCGATCAAAAGATAATGTGATCGAGGCTATTATTTTTTAAACAATGGATCTCATAAAATAAACTTCTTCAAATGAGTGGACCTCGATAGAAATGAGGAACGAGATTCCCTCAATCGAAAGATATTGTGACCGCGGTTATTATTTCTTAAACGATGGATCTCATAAAACAAACTTCTTCAAACGAGTGGACCTCGATAGAAGCAGGTTTCGCATGAGGAGCCTGATTTTCAACAAGGGTACTTCATGCGATAAAAACTTTGTTTGAGAGCACCACGATCGAATGTAACCACATTTGAATGAGGGTAAAGTATAAATAATTTCATAAATATGTTTTTTAAAGAACAAACCCCAATTTTTTTACAAAACTCTTTTCTTGGTTTTGAGAGATTCCTTTGAGAGTGTGATATCCTATCAAATTCTATGCTTTCAAAGAAGCATCAGGTTTACAGTCCCTTCGAATCTTCTACATCAGGAGAAGAATTGCATGAAAAATTGTGTAAGTGATTAGCACGTTCGGGACGTGTGGATAAAAATTCACCAACAAATATTGGTGGATACTGAGACCACGGAGGCTATGTAATTTCATGAACGCGTCTTTCAAAGAACAATGCGCAGTTTTTTACAAAAATCTTTTTTTAGTTATGAGAGATTCCTTTGAGAATGTGAGATCATGTCAAATTCTCTGCTTTTAAGGTAGACTCAAGTTTGTAATCCCCTTCGAATATTCTACATCAGGAGAAATATCGAATGAAAAATTGTGTCAATGATTAACACGTCCAGAACATGAGGGAAAATATTCACCAACTAAGATCAGTGGCGTAATGACCCCACTTTTATATAGTTTGTTTTTACACCCTTGTGTTACTTATTATCTTATAAATGTTGTATTATTAGATATGTGGTATTATTGGCTATCAATATAAGAAACCCCGTTTTTAATTACGAAGAATCAACTATAAATTGGATCAAATCGAAGTCTGATGACATATCTTAAGGTAAATAATAAGTTTTGGGGTAAAAAACATAATTTTATGAAACTTTAAGGACTATGTTAAAGATTTATCTTTTAAAGCTCTTTTCGTTACCTTAAGTAGAAGTTTGTTTAATTAGATAGAGCATGTTTAGCTCTTTGTGTCAAGTTGTAACTCGTTATTTTAATAAAAATGAAGTTCCCTTTAGAAAGCTTTCATGATGTAATTCCTTCACTTTCAGTATTTTACGATTCATAACCATGTGATTATACTTCCACTACATATATTTTAAAATAAAAATTTTAAGGCAAGAATATTGGATGCCTTGGTGGCATGTCAAGACACTCGTTCCCTACTATTTTCGGGTCTGGGTCTTGATAAGTGGATACTGAGACCATGGAGGTTATGTAACTGGTTCCTGGACTGGAGTAGCAATCATTAGCATGGGTAAAGATAGAGGAGAAAAATAAAATGGATTGACCACCTAGGAGTAAGTATCATCATATATGTAACACGTGTATGTATCCTTGTTAGTGGACTGATGTGGGTTGGGGAGATAGTGGTTTTTCCTGCAAGGGTTTCCACATTAAATCCTTATGTGTTGTTTGTGAGTATTTAATTTACTGATTCTACTCATAATCAATTAAATAAAAACTAACCTAATTCATTTTATTCGATAAAATTAAAATTAATTTAAATTAATAAGGATTTAATTTTATTTAACGTAATAACTAATTATTTAAACGTAATACCTTTAGGCACATACCTATTTCACAAGGTGATAGATGAAGTTAGGTTGCTACTAATATCCCTTTATGTGTGGATAAGTTTTGGGTTCACTTCAAACATACGCGGAGTGGAAATGGCCTTTTGATCAATTAAGCTTGTAGTATCATATCTAGGGTTTTGAGCTTTTATTTACATATTTTGTATATCCAATGACTTGTCTTTGGTGGTTATTCATATCTTATATTGAAAAATTCAATAAGATATTTTTTATACAATTATATTTATGTCTTTTAGATGATATACTCCATGACATATTTTTGTATATCAAATTGGCATATTTGAACAATTTTCATTTTATTTAAGAATATGATACGTGCTTCATGAGATGGTTTCTATTTTTTTTTAAGTCTTATAAACTTTGAGAGAAATTTGAGTTTGAGAATGCATGTCAATATCATGTTTCACTTTCCACCCCACTACACATTGTTATGAAGCCACTTTATAAGGGGTGATAAAGTTTTATGATATTTTAAAAAATGTTCAAACTTAAAAAGACCTGAGAAAGAGTGTGTAGTTACTTATTAGGTATGTGTGACATTTGTACTCCATGATTTGGAAAATTTGAAATTTTTTATGCTATATCTAAAAAATTATGAGAGAAGAATTGGTTAGGGCTACAACATTGGGATGTGTGATGCTACTATTGAAAATTTGAAATAGTATCCTGTCTTTATTTTTCAGTGAAAGTCACAACTTACAAAATAATTTGCACAAAGTCAATGTCTCAAAGATGTTATCTATAAAAAAATTGAGTAAAATTAAGGCTATGAGATAAAAAAAAAATTTAACCAAAATTGCTTATTTAGGGAGAAAAGTGGTAATTAAAAATTCTATTAAAAGAGTGTTGGAGATTTCACTTGAGTCGAAGCTTTTAGTCTTTTATTTTATAATGTGTATTTCTTAATTGAACTCAAGCTTGGTCTTTCTCTCAATGATTTTTTTTTTCAAAAATGAGGTATAGTATTATTTTTTCATTAATCATATCATTAGGGTTGTGCAACGGAACCAGGAAAACTAATCAAATGAACCAAGCTGGGTGCAGTGGATTGGGTGGGGTTGGTTTTTTCTCATGATCGTTCAGTTCAGATTCCAAAATTACAAGAATGATTTCTTTATTTCCACCAACAACACAAACCGAACCGAACCGAACCATAAATTGATCTGATTCGAAACTAAACCAAAAACCTAGGCTAAATTAAAACTGGTTTGAACCTAACTTGTTTTTTATGATTTATGTATGTGATAAAAAATGTTGTTTTCTCTTTCATATAATGGTTTCAAATTAATTTTGACTTTTGAAATTTGGATTAAATAAATAATGTTTTCTTTGAGTGTATTTTTAAATTTATTTGACAAAAACTAAGGTTTGAATTATTTATTTTAATACAATTTTGGAATCGGGAATCGATCCAAACCAATTGGTTCGGTTCTAGACATAATCGGTTCGATTTCGGTTCTAAATTTGGAGATGATCAACTCTAGTTTCGATTTACGGTTACTAGTGGAACTAAACCAATACATATCATCATGTTATTAGCCTTTTATAGATGATCTTTTCTTTATAATGAACATTGGTCATAAACTCAAAATTTGGTAAGTATGATGTATTTTTTATTTATCAAATTTAGTCTAGGAGTTATCCTCATATGGTAGAAACATTCTAGTGCCTCCTTATAAAACCATTTATGAGTTGGCGTGTAAATTTTAGAATATCTCATCTGGTTACATATCAATTAGTGCATATCATAATCTTCTGCTCTTTGTAGTACTTATTTTGGTGTTTAGTACATTTTTTATTTATTATATATCTTGATTATGGTGTTTATATATATGACTTGTATATCATTATTGATCATTTACCCATTATATTATATACTATGTGATTCATACCCAATGTTACTTTCATATCCTTCAGCTTATTATGTTTAATAGCTTGTTTTATACTCTAGGTTATTTTCATCTCAACTAGTATGTAATTTACTTTCTCATGTTCTTATTGATTTATTTGCTTAATTCTTTCATCTTTCTTTTGTCAGTTTTATGAAAAAATGGGGGAAATTTTTCCAAAACGAGAGAGATTATTGATCGGGTGAAAACTAAGTGGTCATGTAAGGACATTATCGTTGATTGGTTTCCACCACAATGCAAAAGAAACTAAATTTTAACTACACTTGTTTTATAAGTATAGCGGCGAGTTCGGGTATCGAATCCACAAAGAGTGTTTGTTAAACTTTGTGGATGATGATTTAATAAAAGTGTAAAAGATGATGATTTAATAAAAATATTATAAACTACTTTTAATCAAAACAAATATTGAAACTATATTAATCAACAATAATGGAAACTACATGATGAGAATTATCGCCCTCGAAAGGATTAGTTAGCATAAATCATTACATGGAGAGAAAATCCCTTTCAAAGATTAAAAACCTTTTAGAAATCATTTAAACCTAAGGTTGTCACTCCCAAAATCCTCAAAAAAGCTTAATTGAGTTTTGGTGTCAACAATAGGCTTGAAATTAACATATAATGGTAGCAAATATGGTGCATACGTGATATACCCCATAAGGTTCTTAAATCAAACTTCAACACACAATCAATCCGTCAAAACAATCATAAACCACCGTATCATAGCAAAGAAACTAATTTAACCATTTGAGTTCAATAATCTAAACATAAATTAACTTAGCTAAAAACCATTGTAAATGTTAACTACAACAATGGAATTAATGAAAGAAAGTAATAAATAAATGAAGAGAACTAATTAAAAAATCATTAGATTAAACTAAGAAATCTTGAATTAATAAAAAAGACAATGAATAGTAACTTACAATCAAATCCTATGAGAGAGAATTAAGAGAAGCTCTCAATAATAAGCCAAAAAATATATAAATTATAATATATAACTTGATTCCTACAAATAAAAAACCCACTTACTATTGATAATAAGTAGAATAAATAAAAAAGAAACCAAAATAAAAGATTCAAAATATCAAAAATCTGGGATGGACGATAGATATCGATTGACGATTCAAAATCTAGCCCACTCCTTTTAGATATTTACAAAACTCTGGAGAGTCAATCGATTGATGAATCATCGATCTATTAATGCTCTATTTTTCAACCCACCTTTTGCTTAGAAATGAAAATGTTGCCTCTCACAAAATCGGTCATAACTTCATTGTTCGGACTTAAAATGACGCATAGTTTTTTACCACGCAAAGATAATTCTAAGAGATACACAACCATGAAAATTCAAAGTCCAAATTCACAAGTATGAAATTACAAAAATGCGCTTGAATTTATATCTTGTGTCAAAACTTTCTTGAAACACAACCAATTGCTCCGCTTAGCATTCCAACACCTAAAAAGCTCAAGCAAACCTTGACAAAAGAGAGAGAGAGAGAGAGAGAGAGAGAGAGAGAGAGAGAGAAAACAAATGTTATCCAATAAATGATGATAAATATAGAAATTAACAGATACAATCATGCTAAAATGTCAAGAATAACGGGGTACTGAATACAATATTCATAACTAATCACACCCCATAGGTTACACATTGCTAGTCCCTCATGATGAAACAAAATGAGAATCACCCAACAGAGAGAAAAAATAAAATATGTACAAAGGATAAATGCCACTTTCGTGGACGTACAATTGCTTTTAGTGAATGCAACAAGTCGTTAAACCCATAGGTTACCCTAGTGAAAGAGTGTTGTCTCGTGAGGATTTTTAAGGATAAAACCCACAAACATCAAGTTTCCTAAAAAATAATCCCAAAAATACAATATGACATGCTCAACAACAAGAAAAAAAGATTTTAACTTATTATTAACAAAGCAAATGATAATTTTGCCCAACAATTCGATTTTATCAACATTAAAAGAATAACTTTATAGAATTGAAATCTTAAATGTGTGTGGTGTGCATGCACATGCAAATGTTTTGATTCTGTAAAAACTCTTATAACCCGGATAACAATTGAAACTTATTTTCACTCAATTCTCTTCGGGTATTATGATCAACAAATGAAATCACTAAGAGAGGGATGTAACACATGGGACACGCAGGCATAAAAAGTAAATGTAAAAGGAAGCAATGCCATGCACAAGTCATCAATGAAGAATGCTCTATATGAAATAAAAAATTATATTCTCAATTAAAGGATATAGCTTATTAAAGGAGGTGAAACGTACTTTAACAGATAATTGAAATTATTATGACTTTTGAATCACATTAACCCTAGGATCAAATATGACTCTCAAGGTTTGTAAGTAGGTTAGGCTAGGGTGTATAAAAAGAATGGGATATTTACGGATTCCAAGTGTTCAGGGAGAATACTTGGGACAATGAATATTCAAAAGCAATTTCAAAATTGAAATATAATTTACATATAAAGCAATGGATATAATATTGGAGTATGACTTTTATTATTATACTCCAATTATAGAATTGGGATTATTACTTTTTTCAATCCCTTTCGTTTTCTTCTTTTTATTTTTTTTTATCACTCATATTTTTTTTTCTTTTTCTAGAGAATAAAAACAATTCATATGCTTAATTGAAACCACGAGACAAAAACATCATTAGATACCAAGTAAAATTCTAGACAAAGGTTTGGAAGGTATATGTATGGTTTAAAACACCAACGTGGAGTTGGTGATGGGCATTAAAGTTTTGAAATGAAAGATTAATATTTAGGCTCAAAGGGGATGAGTAGGAAATATTTAGGGTGAGATCAAGGTCAAAATGGATTAATTAACAAAGAAGGACTATGATCCTTTCCTATGGTTTATGCTATTCTCGAATTAAAATAATTTTAACAACCATGCTCAGGTGATATATTTTAAAATAAACTCAATTAACGAACAATCAATGAAAGAAATAGTGTGATTACCGATGACTTTAACGTTTTCAAAAAGGAAATAGTAATGTATAAACACTCATAAGCAAATAAAAGCACAACTGCCACTTGGTTTTAGTGTGCAGAAATCAACAAAAGATCACAAAATTATAATTGTCCTACTGAATCCTTTAACAAGAATGCTCATGTACTCATGGGGTCAAAGTTTTAATTCATGCATTTTTTTATCAATATAGATAATTTTGTAACAACCCAAATTTTTGAACGACTATTTTATATTATTTTTGCCCGATGGGCTAATTTTATAAAATAGGGGATGTGGGAGTAAATATTGTTTCCCGTAATATTAAGGGATAATATTTACTATGTTTGTCTATTTACCGTTTTGAAAAGGTAAATAGTATTATATGGTGTATTACTGCGTCGTTGTATGTGAAACGACGGTTATGACCTCATATAAATTGGGTAAAATTTATGAAATAACATGAAATTGGAACACAAAAATAGTTCACACTTTCCCGAATGCCAAAATAGGGGGTGCGGTTGTTTTTAGAATAGTCGAGATAGTCGAAATAAGTACCCCGTTGTAAATTTTGAGATTTGGGCATTTTAATGGGATTATGACTCAAATTAGTGGTTCCGAGTCATTTTAGTGGTGTATTTACATTTTAATGTGGGGATTTATGTTTTAAAACCCGTATAAGTTCCCCCACCCCTTTTTCTTTCTTCATTTGTGAGAGAAACCAAAGGAGAGAGAGAGAGAAGAAAGAGTTGGGAGAAATGGAGAGAAAGAGAGATAATGGGAGATTTGGGCCGGATTCCGTCGCCACCGGAGGTGATCAGAGACTACGAACCTCGAGGCAAGTTTCTTACTTGCTAGATATTGATTTAATGTGATAAATTTGCATGTATAGTTAATTTTGGAGGTTTAAACCCTAAATGGGTTTTTGGTTGATTTTTTTGTTAAACCTTTAAATCTTGTAGATTGTATGGTTTGGGGTTGTTATATGGGGTTATTTTGGTGTATAATTGTTAGGGTAGTGTTGTTGGTGGAGGGGAATGAAGGAAGTAGAGGATTTTGGGTTTTAGGGTTCGGATTTTGGCTTTCAAGAAGAAGGGTTTTCGTGGATCTGTTAGGTGCGGTCGACCGCGGTCCAAGGACCGGTCGATCGGTCATGCCACTACGAGCTTACTGATTTCTTTGGTATGAAAAGCCATTTAGGGGCGGTCGACCGCGGTCCCCTGGCCGGTCGACCGGTCCCCTGTTTTTCCACTCTTATTTTCTTTAGTTTCCTTTAGCTTCTTTAATTTATGATAGGAGCTTAGGAACCTTCCTTTGGGAATTATTTAAGAGTCCTAGAGGGTGGTTATGGATAGACTAATGTCCTAGGATAAAATGGGAGGTTTGGGTTTACCCCGAGGGCTAGTTGTTTAGGTTAATGTCCGTATAGAGTTGGAGATTAACCGAAGGATATAAATTGGAGAAATGCGGAAGTTGAGACTCTTGGGAGATACTCCTTGAAGGAGGTTTACTTTGAGGGTTTGTGAAACTTTATGAACTCTTGGAGACTAGTTTGAGGATTATGGTACTTCGGGTCTTAACTATTAATAATAACATGACACTAAGAATGAGATAAACATATGATAATATGTGGTATTAATGAGTAAGTACAAATGATTTTTGAGAATGTAAAAGTGGAAGTTTTCAAAAGGAAAACGTAATGATTTTTATAAGTGTTAACTTATGATTACACACCTCCCTAAATCACTATCATAAGGGAAGTTACGTACGTGTGGTGAAGCCCCCTGACTAATGAACGCAGGGTGGATATAGTCCCTAGGCCATATGGGCAGGATATACTGCGCTGGTTAGGAGATTCTGGGTGTGGTCTTGACTTTCTCGCAGGCAATATGGCCGCTTCCCGACGTTGGTAGGTTCCCAGGTTGTCTTGTATAGATAGCCCCTGGAAGATGATAGCCATTTAGGGTCGCGTCCAGTGGGGAAACCCGGAGGGACGGTCTTAGATTATTAAAGCAATTCATGATAATGAATTGGATTTAATTACATTTCCTGGATGGAAGAAGGGAAATGGGATATATGGTACAAAAGTATTTTTATGATAATAAAAATGACTTTTGATTTACACTTCCTGGATGGAAGAAAGGAAGTGGGATTTTATGAAAAGGTTAAAGCATTTTTATGTTAATAAAACTTGCTTTGAAAATGTATTCTTCCTGGATGGAAGAAAGGAAATAAAAAAATTGATAATGTAACGGTATAAATGAGATTACTTGGTAAAAATTTGATAAAATGTTGTACCATTTATGTATATTCCTATGAAAGAAATGGGAATGATACATAAGAGTTATGAGATTGAAATGGTAAACATTTGATAAAGTGTGGTACCATTTATATACATATTCCTAAAGAAGAACTAGGAATTCTGCTTTTAAATGGTGGATGGGTTTTATTTTATATTTTCTTTGTGTAGCTGTAGATATAACCTTCCACACTTATGCACACATATATTCATATTTAATTATGTGCTTAGGTTCTAATGGATCTCAATGATCAACCTTGCCTAAATAGTAGTGTATCGGGGGGTTCCTTGTTTGGATTTTGCATTACGAGACACCCCACGCACGAATAGGGCATAGTGTTGAGACTGGGGAGAAGTTAGCCCTTAGTACTTGGGTTAACTAGATCACCTCACGTTATTGCGTTAGGTTACTGCTAGATTGAGAGGTGAGATTTATCTTATGCTATATGCGAGTGATATACGCATTTAACTGTCATGCATTTTTTTTGTCACATGGGAATCATATCAAAGCGGGTCCTGACCCGTATCTATTTCTTTGCTTTTGCACATACTCTTTGCCGTTATAGGTGCTCTACCACATGGACACCCGTATTTACATTTCCATTCCGGCTGTCATGGAGCTACATCATAATGCGGATGGTGTAGGTTGTTTGTATTAGACGCTTCTTTCTATTGTACTCTAGTTATGTTCAGTACATTTATTCGGGCGTGTTTTCCCAAGGTATTGCACTCATTCGTTATATTGTAAATATTAAATGGTAATACTCGATGTATTATTTGTATTGGTCTGTTCACCGACAGCTTATTCGGTGATGTTTATTTTATTGTCGTTCTTCATTCATCGATTTTTGATATCCACCGTTTTTGTAAATAGGATTGTCTAAGTGATTTCCTTTTTACTTTGAAAATTTTAAATTTGACAGTCCGTTTTCTAAAATGATTGGTGGTTATCTCGTATTATTATTTTAATCGACAGTGATGCTGAGAATGGACCATCTATGATTCCTGTGATTATTAGAGTATTGGGCTGGCCACCTATTATTTTAGTAGGCGGGTTGTCACAAATTTGAGGACTAAAGTCTAATAACATGAAATAAATAGAACATGAATAATTGATTAGCAATTGGATAGGAAAATTATTTGATTTATCAAAAACAAGGGCAAAATGTCCAAGAAAGGGGAAAAAACAAAGAAAATACTTATGAAAATTTTCAATTTTTTACAACAAAAGTATGCTTAGGAAGAACATATATCCAACCAATGAAACTCAAAAATTAATGGGAAGGATATCCTACACCCCATAACTTAAGCGTTGCATTGTCCTCAAAGTAAATTAAGAACAAGACTTAAAAAGGGAAAGAGAAAGACACCACCCAAAATGGAGTGATCACCGAATAGTACAATTTCATTAATTCTACAAAACATGTTAGAACCAAGCATAACGACAAGAAGAACTAAAACTTTAATTGATTACACTAAAAAAATAATTAAAAAGAAAAAAATCAATTTATTATGTAAAACTAACAACTTTAATTCAAACTAACTATACACTAGAAGTTGAAATTTTTTAGGGTCCACCTAAAAATGAGTTAACATTAAGGGATTAATGGAATAACCTCAATTGAATTCATGCCTCTCAAAAATGGGAATTTCATTTGAATAACAGAAGATATGATTTGGGAGGGGTAAAGTAACCATCACCAATTAAAAAAAAATCAATGGATAATGGGGGATTTGGATTTAACGAGGGACAAGCACAAGTGGGATCCAAGAAAAAATGAATTTTCTCTCGAAGGTATTTTAGTTAGAATGGGAGGTGGGGCACACGGAGGCAAAATCTCCTTCATGGAGAGCAACTCAATAAAATAGTCTTCATCGGTGAAAGGATTGAACATTTTTAAGTTTTCAACCGACTCGGGGAATAGTTGTAATGGTTGAGTAACGATGAATGAAAATGGGGAGTAAATAAATTCGACCTCAATAGATTACTCATCATCACTCGAAGACTTAATTTCGAAGGAGATTGGATTATTTTCAATGAAATTTTATTCTTTGTTTACCAAAGAATAAATTATTTCGATGCAAATGGATACGACATCCATTTCTTCCTCACATTCATTCTCTATTATGCCTTATGCCAAGAGAAGAATGGTTTGCTCCAAAGTTGGCACCATTAGCTTAAGAACCTCAGATTCCTCATTTGGTTCAAAACATTCTTCATCTTTAGAAGTTACAAGAGAGAAATCACCATTTATTTCAAATAATGCATCTAAATCACATTCACAATAATGGATTTTCTCCCGATAATAATTATCAAATTTTTTATTTTTATGACTTTTGACGAATGCACCAAATGAATTCGGCGATTTTGCAACTTCACCAAAAAGAAAAAATTGAGGAGTATTATTGTAACTCTTCTCAAAATTATTAGTATAACAAGTTTGAAGGTTATTATCAAAATAGCTTGGAGAATTATTATCATAATAGGACAAAACCGCGAACCTTTACGATCACCAAAAAATCTAAAGTAAGATATTTTTACCCAAAATGGAGCTCTGTTGGAAATTATAAGAGAAAAATTTAGAATAACTCATTTTATTTTTATTTGGCGTATCCCCTTACACCCCACTACACCTTCATTACTATTCACAAGTCTTCAAAGATAAGAACAGTTCGTGAGATTAGCAAAGATTGGAGATTGTTCGTCACAACTTCACCCGAGATGAGTTATGAAGTGGTTTGGTAAAGCTTTCAATATCTTGGAGAAATTTTAAAAGAGTTTGAATTTAAATTTTTCAAAGTGTTTTTCAAATAATTTTTAAATAATTTTTGAAAAACTCGCTAACTCGTTAGAACGAGATTGACATGTCGTTTGAATGAGTTTCATAGGGTCATTAGAATGAGGTTCTCACGTTCGAATGAGATCTGAAACGTCACCTTTTGGGTTGATTCTAGAATGTCATTCGAAGTTTTGTTGGAAACCGTTTGAACGAAATTAGGTACATCGTTTGAATGAGGCGGCAGTTCGTTCGAAGAGTATGCGTTTTTTTTATTTTTTAAACAAATCTTTTCAAAATCTTTAATTCTTATCTCTTTGCAACAACTTTCCCTATAAATACAGATATGGGATCACTCTTTTGAAGAAGCTCTTTAGAGTTCTTTTTATGATCAAACTCTATAATGTTTTTTATCCAAACCCCTTGGATCTTCGAAGATCACTTTTCCAAATCAAGAAGAACACATTCAAAAGTTCTAAATCCTTTTAAAGATTTTTTCTACTCCTGATTTGTGGAGTCGAGGCTCTACTGCTGAAGAAGATAAGAATTGTGTATTCCTGAGGTTGATCGATTGATACCGAGGTAAGATCTGTTTGTTGTGGGCGGTGATGTACTGTATCATTTTGTTGAAGATTTGAAGACATCTCTACATTATACTTAGTGGACCTCTAAGTAGTGTATAAGTCTTCAAGTGTTTATCTCATCTAACACAGTGCTAAATTAAAGGTTTTTATTGAAAAAGGAAATTTCCTCTATTTCTTTTCTTTTTTATTTGGTTTGGAATTTGGTTTCATAATTTATCTTGTGTAACACCCCGCCCACCTAGGGAGAGCGGAGCGGAGTGGAGCGGAGTGCCACTGTCAATAAAATAAATCCAAATCCACAAGCAACAAGGTATAGAGCATCTAAAAACCCCACAATATAAGAGAAACCACTAATCTCAATTTCTTCAAATTAAATACAACCAAAAGTCTCTCGAAATAATACAACTATCTATCTCGAAAGAATATAAATCGTCAATGCTCTATACATCAAAGTAAATACAAATTTTCTCATCTAGTATTCTCTAATATTCTTCCCAAAAATAACCACGCTTAAATCATTCCATTTGGTCCATAGCGCTCAGATCCACGCTAACCTGCCAACTACATGCTAAATAAATGAATAGAACTAATTAATAAAGCATTGAATTAAATTTAAAAAGCTTGAATTAATGAAGAAGATAATGAATAGTAACTTAAAATCAAACCCTGAGAGAGATTATGGAGAGACGCTCTCAATAGTAAACATAAAAATATCTAAAATGTAATATATAACTTGATTCCTATAGTATGTGGAATATACCAAAACAAAACAAAACAAAACAAAACAAAACAAAACAAAACAAAACAAAACAAAACAAAACAAAACAAAAGCTCTGAAATATCATAAATTCGGGATGTTTGATCGATCAATGAATCATCGATCTATCAATGATTCAAAATCCAGCCCAATGCCTTCATATATTTACAAAATGATCGATGAATCATCGATCGATTGATGCTTTGTTTTTCATCCCATTTTTTGCTTTAAAATGAAAATTTTGCCTCTCACAGAATCAACCATAACTTCACCGTACAGACTCGAAATGACGTGCGATTTGCGCCAACACGAACGTAATTCAAAGAGATACACAACGGCGGGAAGAATATTCTAAATTTAGAAGTATGAAATTACAAAAATTCCCTTGAAGTTGCATCTTGCGATGAAACTTTTCCTAAATGTAACTAATTATTTCGCTTAGCATTCCAACACCTACAAAACTCAAATAAACCTTGCAAAACATATATATAGGAATTAAGGTATCTAAGGAGGTTATCACATAAAATGGAGGTTGTCTGGTTAACGAGTATAAATATAGGAATTAAGGTATCCAAGGGGGTTAAAATGCATAAGTATAAGGGGTGAAAAATATAATATTCGTGCCGAATCACTCGTCAAAAGCAAGAACAGGGCCAATAACTTCTCAGATCTGACAATAACCTTTGAAATCCTCAGCAAGTATCGAATGAAGCTTAATGTATATAAGTGTTCATTCGGGGTCCAGTCAGGAAAATTCTTAGGCTACCTAGTAAGTAAAAGGGGAATTGAGGCCAACCCATACAAAATTGATGATATCACCAAGGTCTAGCCTCCTCAGGCACTGTGATATGTTCAGAAGCTAGCTGGAATGATTGTTGCGCTCAACCACTTTATCTTTAAGTATTCAGAGCACTGTCGACCATTTTTCCAGCTCTTAAAGAAAGGCAAAGGCCTAGTATGGAATGAAGACTGCTCGCACGCTTTGAAAGAGGTCAAGTCTTACCATAGTAAGCCCCCACTATTGGTAATTCCAGACGATGGAGAACAACTGTACTTTTACTTGGTAGTATCAGACCGTCCTATGAGCTCCGCCTTAGTTTGTGAAAAAAAGGGGGAACAATCTGATTTACTACGCCAGCAACACGCTACTAGATGCTGAACAATGGTACTTGCCTATGGAAAATCTCACATATGCCCTAGTGATCTCTTTGAGGAAGTTGAAGAACTAATTCTAAGCTCAATCCATAACGGTAATCACTTCTCACCCACTCAAGGTCGTTCTACAAAAATCTGACCTCTTTAGGCATCTTTCGAA
Organism: Sambucus nigra; assembly: GCA_949130495.1. NCBI lineage: Eukaryota > Viridiplantae > Streptophyta > Magnoliopsida > Dipsacales > Adoxaceae > Sambucus > Sambucus nigra. Next base: position 352,165,581 of record OX422221.1, read on the forward strand.
GTGGTCGATCGAGCTCGAAAGATTTGACATCCACTTTTAACCCATAATGACGATCAAGGGATAAATCCTAGAAGATTTTATTATTGAGTTCACAGGAGAGTGACCAACAGATCAGCTGGACGAAGAGCAATTGGTCACATGTGATTCAACATCCAAAGACTGGACACTATATGTTGATGGAGCCTCAAATTCCAAGGGTACAAGAGTGGGGATTGTTCTCGTTACCCCTGAAGACATAATAATCAAACAGGGAATTAGTCTGGGTTTTGAAGCCTCCAATAATGAAGCTGAGTATGAAGCATTGATTGTCGATTTATGAAAAGACAAACTACCAGGGGAACAACGCCTCAACGTATTTGGAGATTCCAATCTAGTCTCCAAATAGGTAAATAGAGATTTCATCACAAAGACGATCGAATGGCAGCATACCTCGACATAGTCAGAAGACTCATGAGGGACTTTGAGCAAATGGGGATTCAACAGTTCTCGCGAGGACAAAACAGTCACGCTGATGCCTTAGCAGCACTAAGCTCAGCAATTGACTCTAAACTGAAAAGGACAATACATATTAAGTTCCTCGCACAACCCAGTATCAATTATACAATCATAGTCGGGCAAGTCCTCCTCACAGATTAAGCCCCAAGTTGGATGGATCCCGACATCAATTATTTACGAAGCGATATACTACTAGACGACAAGAGGTCGGCACACCAAATCAAAGTTAAGGTTTCTCGTTTATACCTTGGTCCAAAAGGTAAACTGCATAAGAAGTCATTCACAGGCCCCTACCTCCAATGCGTTCAACCATAGGATGCAGAGCAAGTACTTAGTGTAATTCACAAAGGCATATGTGGGAGTCACGTAGGTAGAAGATCACTAGCCTTTTGAGTGATCAAGGAAGGATATTGGTGGCCTCACATGCGGAAAGACACTGGAACATATATTCACAAATGTGAAAAATGCCAAAAGCACTCACCCATGGTTCACCAGCCAACCAATGACCTAAAATCTCTTACTAGTCTATGGCCTTTTGCGCAATGGGGATTAGACATCGTGGGACCACTACCTACTACTTTTAAAAATTGTAAGTACCTGCTGGTTGCCACTGATTATTTCACTAAATGGGTTGAGGCCGAACCATTGGCGAACATTCGAGACTCTGACATGACCAGGTTCATATGGAAAAATAACATAACTCGCTTTGGGATACCAAGAACCATCATTATCGATAACGATACATAATTCAAAGTGGTTTCTTTCAAGCTTTCTATGACGAGCACGTCATCAAGCACCACTTCAGTTCTGTGGCGTATCCCCTTAGCAATGGGAAGTTGAGTCTTCCAATAAAACCATGTTCGATGGGATGAAAAACGATTGGAAAAAGCTAAGGGCGCTTGGGTGGATGAAATATATCATGTTCAATGTGTCTATCGCACGACGCTTAGGAAACCAACTGGGGAAACACCATTGGCCCTCGCTTATGGCATGTAGGTTGTTATCTCTCTGAAAGCACGCCTCCTTACTATGAGAACCACACTAGTCGACCAAGGCCTTAATGATGAAGCCTTACGCACTGAGCTCGAACTAGCAGATGAGCGACGAGAGCTAACCTTGATCAAGTTGGCCTCCTGCCAATAACAACTAGTCATACAGTACAACAAAAGGGTCAACCGGAGGAAGTTTTCAATAGGAGACTATGTCCTGCGAAAAGTCATCAGCGGTGCCGTAAAACCATCAGATGACAATTTGGGACCAAACTGGGAAGGACCATTCAGAGTGATCAGAGATGATCTTTAAGTAACATTTCATCTGGAAACGCAGGAGGGCAGGGAGATACCAAAAGCATGGAACGCAGCCAATCTCAAGAAATTCTACTTTTAGACCTACTTTTTTATCTTTTCAATTAGCAATTTTTTTAGTTTTTTACCGTTTTTATTACAAGATAAGAAAATTTGCAATGAATAAAGGCCAGACTGGTCCATCTATTCTCAAAGTTTATATTGGTTGCTTAACTCATCTCATCTCATTAATTTGCATCTTTTCTAACGATATCTCGTATGTTCATACTTTGAATGTTTAACGAACAGGGTTAGCAAGTGAAATACAAATATTTGGAATTACCCACAAACCCTTATTGTTAAAACAAGAGGCCTCATGAATTTCCCTGACAGTAACAAAAGCCTTACTGGGGATCCTTAGGTAATAAAGCCAACTTTGGTTGGTCACCAACATCTGTTAGTCGCAAAAAACCTGCTCGGGTGGATTGCTCAATAACCAGGTACATTCTCGCCATCATCTCACTTAGGCCTAAGGAAGTATGATGACACAACCTAAAAGGTAAAATGAATGCAATGATATTGCTTAGGCATATAGGACTGGGAGAATGTTCAAACATATGAAAGGTAGAATGCCTAAACATCATTTAGTTGGCTGACAAAGCCCAAAATGACTCAAACTAGGTATGAACCTACCTAAAGCCTACGCTTGGTCGATAAAAGTGTAAAGTAACCTACGAACATATAAAATCAAAATATGTTTAGTCAGCACACGCTCAAAACATAAGAAAATTCTTTATTAAGAATACAAGATTACAATCACAAAATCAAAAGTTAATACACAAAAGCCTAAGAAAGGCTAGGGCGTCGAGCAAGATAGTCTACTACAGCTGACCTCTGGCCATCTTCTAGCTTTGGAGCTAATTCTTCAACATCTTCATCGAGATCCTGATCCAAAAGTTGGGAGGAATAGCATCGGTCAGAATCCATTCATCATCTTTCGAAAAAGGATTATGGCTATAAGCATGACATTCAATCTGATATCTTTACCAAAGCTTAGATTCCTTTGGGGTTTTCGCCTCTTTGAGAGTGCTTATCTATCCCCGATAAAAAGCGATGCTTTCAACCTCCTTAAGTTTTACTGGGTCATTTGCCCAACCAGCATTATAGTTGATTCATATCGAATATTGCATATTCCCTCCCTTTATCTTTATGCATTATAGCACTTTTACGATCCTAAATGCCTATATTTATGCTCATTAACCAAACAACCTTGGATTTGGATATATACATTCTTTGCAGGGGTTAATTGTTCCTTTTTAGGTATTGGAACGCTAAAAGTGAGGATTCGTCGCATTTAGAAGATGTTTCGTCGTCATACGATACTTCAAGGGAATTTTAGTTAATTCAAATTTCTTCTCCAGCTCATGGAAATTCCATGGATGCGTAGTTCATTGAGTTAGTGATGCGTGGACGCAAACGGTACATCGTTTGGAGTTCAGATGAAGAAGCTATGGTCGTTTCCGTTTGCAATCATTTCCCCCCTCTTCATGGACCAAAGGCTGCCTGAAATAGAGTGTCGGTCGGCCGTCCTTCGGCCTTCGGTCAATCGCAAATTGAATTTAAGCCTACGAATTGAGACAGAAGGTTGTAACTTGCTTGATCAATCGATCAAAGGTCTTGGTCGATCGATCGATCGATCGATGGTCCTGGTCGATCCATCGATCCTTCCAGATATTTGCCAATTCGGTTCCTTTTCTTTTACTTTTTATTTTTATTCCACTTACTATATAAACCATTTTTTTTGTAATATTCAGATATACTTAGTTTTAGAAGATAGTTTAGGTTAGGGTTTTGGGGTTTGGAGAGTTCTTCTTCATTTCTTCTTGGTTTGATACCCATTTGGGTTTGTAAATTGACTATTCATCTCCCCCTACCATTTAATATAGTTGTATTCATTATTTTCTTGCTTTCTAATTAATTTACTTTCTTTCATAATTATGTTTACACGCTTTCATTTACTTTCTTTCTAATGTAGATTTACCGCGTTTATTTACCGCTTTCCTTTACCGCGTTTTTATCATGCTTTCGAGCTAAGTTAGTCTAGGTTGTGTCGGATTGAACTCATTATGGATTGACATGTTTCTTTGCTTTGGTGATGGAGTTTACGGGTCTATTTCGGGTGTGTTGTCCTAGTTATTGCGCCTAGGGGATTTGAAGGGGAATATCATGTATGCTCCGTGCTTACGACCTTGCGTGCGTAATTTTTGGGGTATTTATTGACGCCAAAATCGTATTGAGCTTTTATGCAAATTTAGGGGTGTGACAACCCTTGGTTCAATTAACCGTCAAAACGAGACACATTCATAATAACTAGTCGACCCATGTAACCATTTTATACTAATTAACTCGGGTGAGGGATATTCGACGCAGCCTATAGTTTTTACTCGCTTTGTCAATCTAGTTTAAATACACTCGCCTAGATTAATCATTTCCCTTTCTATCTTTTCCTTTTTGTTGTAATTTATCTTTTACACTTTTATTTAGGAGTATTAAACCCTATAAATTCTAGCAACTCGTCTCTATGGATTTTCGATACCCGACTTACTGCTACACTTGTATCATAAGTGCAGTCGTAATTTAGGTTTTTGTATTAAGGCGGTGAACAGAAAACAACGATCGGCAATTGACACGTACCACTTTAACCCTTAATCAATAGCCTCTCCCCATACCTCTTTGGGTCCCTCCTTAAAGGAGTATCTCAACTTCTTGACATTGTCTTTCAGTACTCCTATAAAAGATTTCAAGCTCTTCACTTCTTTTCACAGAGCATCATTTTTGGATTGCAGGACCTCGCCCACTTGGTCGACCTCAATCCTTGCCAGACGTTGAGCCCTCAGGGAATTAACTTCCTCCTAAATGGAGGCCCCTATTTTCTCCATTTCGTAGAGGTCATCCTTTAGTTTTGCAATCACTATAGTTTATTTTTTTATTATTCTTTCCTAGCTCTTAGTGACTTGCAAATTTTCACGAAGGCTTTGCGAGCTTGTAAGCTGATATCAGGTCAAATATTCTCCCCTGTTGAGAATTGGGAGGAATGTAGCGATCTAAATCAGCAGACTATAAACAATACATATCAAACCAGAAGCAAGCATTAACATCAGCTCAAATAGATGAACACATGAACTAAAGGGTAAATTTCATTATCAGATGAAATAAAAAAAAAGGCCACTGGCCAGTACATGAAGTTTATAAAATAAGGGTACAGACCAACGAAAACTAAAAATTTCACAAGGAAAATGGGAACTCCTAGTCTACAAGAGCCCTAGTCTTTCACCTGGTCTTCCCCAACTTTGGTCTTCCCCTTGTTGACCACCTGTTATTCCTGGTCAGCACTAGCACTCCCGCCAAATGCAGTAGGAACAATCTCAGTGTCGTCAGCAGCTTGGTCGTCGCCCTCTTCTTCTTCGTCTCCAATATAAGGGTCAGAATTAGGAGAATAAAGGTCGAAGAGTTCAAAACCTGCAGGAGTTCCAACAGCCTTCAAAGCCTGGTCCCATAACCTCTAACGTGGCCACCTTGCCATCAGGTCTTTATTGGCCTCCACTAACTCAGACTTATCTGCAACAATCACCTTCTGAGCAGTCCCCAAAGCATCATAGGCCTTAAACATGTCACTCTTTTTCACTCTCCCTTGATTAGTGAGCATTGGCAAAGGCCACCTTCTCAGCCTCCAAGACCACCTTCTTCAGCTCTTCCTCCGTTCTGAAGTTGTTAGAATGATTGTCCAAAGGGTAGTAAACTCACATAACATCTGCAAAGAAAATCTAACAATAAGGAATCAAAACAGAAACGAGAAATAGCACAGAAAAGAAACAAGTAAAAGAGACTTACCAGAGCCATCCCCTGCGCGGTCTTGAGGGCAAGTTAAGCTGGCCCTGGCCTTGAAGACCTCTCACGATCAATGATGAGCCCTGACCTATTTAGCAAGTCTGGAGCCAAAAGGGGGAGTCCCCCACACTAGCCCCCTCAAGACTAAGGACGATGGGGCCACTAGCCAATTGCAAGGCTAACCTCTTAGTCTCTGCTTTCTCTCTATCTCTCTCTCTCTCTCTCTCTCTCTCCCTTCTTCTCTTCTTTTTCTCTCTTATTTTTTTCTCCTTATCTTGCTCTCTCCCTTTATCGGATAGGCCAGTACCACTGCCCTTGGGAGAATTTTTCGTAAAAATCTTTAAAGCAGGAATCTTATCATTGTCATCAGGAAGCCTCAACCTCCTCTTCTTGACTAAAGGAACCATATATTTTTCTTCTTCTTCTTCTTTTTCTTCTTTTTTCCTCTTCGTCTCCAACTTATGCTCCTCCTCTTCTGTCTTCCTCGCTCTCTTCCTCTTATTCTCCCGAACTTTCCTCCTCAGAAGGACCTACCTCTGGAGCTCTTGAAACTGGAACCGAATCGACTGGTCGAGCCATAAATCTGGTGCTTGTGTTCTTGTATTCCAAGAGAAAGGCCACCGACCTATGATGCTTACTGATTCGTATCGAATTATGCATTTAATTACCCTCGAACCTATGCATTTTAGCCCCCTCGGGTACCATAATTACAATAATTATGCTCGATAATCAAACAACCTCCATTTTATATGCTAAAATTTTATTTGAGGTATTATTGAGCTTTTATAGGTGTTACGGTGAATAGTATGAAGTTTGAGCGCGTTCTGGTTAAGTTCTGTCGCGATTCGCACATTCGGGGGCATTTTCGTAATTTTACACTTTGGGATTTTTGCTCGACGTCTTCACGAAAGTTGAATCCCTCTGGCCAAGCTTTGCACGATCGTGAATAGTGCATGAATCGGAGTCCAAACGAAGGAAACACGAAGCTTTAATCGGAAAGAATTTTAAGAGATTCATTAGCAATTTTATTAATTACATCCATGTCCCTTTTCTTCTTTAATAACAAATCCATTAATTCCATCTATGTCCCCAAAACGTTTTTTTGTAGCAAATGGAATGGCGATTTGGCCCTAGGCTCGGGTTTTTCTCGGGTTTTGGTTTCGTCCGAAATTCGAGCCTTTCGTCCAAAATTGAAGCTTGATTTGGGACCACACAGGCAAATGGGCCTCTTTGGCCATTTTTTGGAGCTTAGGTTTTGACCATTAATGGTGGAAATGGGTCTTTGCATTTTATGGAGGAGTTTTTGATTTCTTTGGCCACACACGGTTTTGGAACTTTGAAATCACATGTGGGTTGAGTTTTGGATCACCATTGCTGGAGGTTTTGGTTTTGATTTTGGTTTGCAACTCCATGGGTATGGAGGTTTTGGGTAACTTTTTCTTGGTCTCGGTTTGACATGGAAAATTGGAGTTGGAGTTGCAGCGCCACCGGTCGACCGACCACTCTCTGACGATCGACCGGTATTTGGATTTTTGCCTTTGGTCCGAGACAGTGGACTGCCTCCCTTTGACGCGGTTGACCGGTCTGAGGTCCCTGTCGACCGGGTCTCTGTTTTTGGTCCGAGTATCTGTAGCATTTTCTTTCTTTTTTCTTTTTCTTTTTCTATTTTTCTTTTATCCCTTTATTAAAGACTTATCCCTTTTTTTTTCTTTTTTTCTTTTTTTCTTTTTTTCTTTTTTTCTTTTTTTCTTTTTTTCTTTTTTTCTTTTTTCTTTTTTGTTTCCTAATTGTAACTTACTATAAATAACAACTTTGATTATTTTTAGTTGGATCTTAGTTTTTTTTTTTGTTTTCTCTTATATTAGAAATAGGGTTAGTAAATATTGGGGATTTTTGTAGGAGACCTCCCCTCTCCTCATCCTTCTTGTTGTGTATCCACCATTAATGTAAGTGTATCTTTACTATTCATTGTCTCCCTCTTTTCTTTAAGCTTTGTTCTTTATTTCTCATGCTTTATTAATTAGTTCCATGCCTAGATAAATTAATTGTAGTTGTTTATTTATTGTTTTAATTATTAATTAGTTTAATCATGTGTGTTGAGTAGTTAAATGCGTTTTGAGTCGTGTGTCCGCCATTGAAGGGCGTCGAGCTCCGAAAATTAGGTTTCGTGTAAAATTATATTTAATTGAAACCTTGCGAATTAAAATGGGATTGTTATGCGTTTAACTTTCATTGTCACGCAAGGTTAGTATTTAAAGCGATAATCCAATTTTAAGACGCGTATCACCATTTTTTATTAAATATTTAATCTCACATTGTTGGCTTAAATCCCTTCATGTGTGATATTTATGATTAATTAAAAATGCTCGATTAAATGTTTTTGAATCGAAATTCTAATTTTTCGTGTTTAGCCCATGGCAGGTACGCGATCCCGACCCTCGTCTTATTAATTATTTTTTAGACTTAACTTCTTATTTTTTTCCTTTTATTTACAACCACCCATCACCTTTTACATTTTTATTCCTGAAATAATAAATCGATTAAAACCTTTCGAACACTCCCTGTGGATTTGATACCCGACTTACCGCTATACTTGTATCGCAAGTGCAGTCGTAATTTAGGTTTTTGTATTAACGTGGTGAAACAAATTCAACGATTAGCGTTTTGACACAACGCCACTTTTCACGCTTAATCAAATGGCGCCATTACCGGAGAGTGTTTTGTTATAGATTGTAATTGTCTTATTAGTCCGCAGTATTCTTTCTTTTGTATTTGTATTCTTTCTTTTAACCTTTTTTCCAGGACTTCTACATTTGAGCGCCTAGAAACGCTTGAATAATCCCGCGCGCACATCTTCTTTGTGGAATTCGCCTTCTCGAGCCTTTGTTGGAGTAAGAATGTCTTATTCAAACTTTTCTGGGAATCCTAATGATAACTCCCAAAATTTCGATAAACCTATGACTTTTGGTTAATACTTGCAATCCCAAAAAGCTACAACATCTAAAATGACATTGGGTGAGTATTATGAAAGTCAAAGTTTGGATTACATCAATTTTGGGCATGATCATTTTGGTTCTGGGTCACAAGATCCTTATGATAAGAATTTTGAAACAAATTGAAATCATTTTCAAAATTCTTATGTTAATGATTTTGAGTGTAGTCTCGAGAATAATTTCCAAACTTTCCATTTCCAAGAATCCGCTCCTCGCCCTATGACTTTCGGTGAGGAACTGTGCATGCTTGAAAATGAGAGGATTGAAAACCGTTATCGGGAAGAAAATCGTTGTTGGGAACACGAGTTGAATTTACTATTTGAATCCGACGACGACTCTTCTTCAGAGAATGCCAAAGTCGAGGACTGTTTTGAACCAAATGAGGACTTCGTTCCTACTTTGGAACAAATCATCCTTGACTTGACCCGTGGTATAGTAGAGAATGAAAACGAGGATGAAAAGGGCATAGTATCCATTTGCAATGAATTTGTTTCTTCTTTGATTTTTAAAGAAGAAAGTTTCATTGTAAACGATCCTATTTCTTCCGAAATTCAATTTTCAAGCGATGATCACTCATCGCCTGAGATTGAATTTCTTTCATCCCCGTCTTTATTCTGTATTGTCACACCAATTCTAGTACCCGATGAATCGGTTCAAAACTTTACGGTTCCAAACCTTTTCACCGACGAGGAGTACTCGCTTGAGTTGCTTTCCATGAAGGCATATTTTCACTCATGTGCGCCACCTCCCATTACGCTTGCTAAATCTTTGGGAGGAAATTCAGTTTTTTTTTGTCCCCTTGTGTATTTGTCACCCGTCCTACCTAAACCCCCATCCTCCCTCCCAAATTTTTAATCGGGGATGGTTCACATTTTCTACCACCCACATGCCTTCTGTTGTTTGAACGGAATTCCTATTTTTCAGGAGGCATGCATGAAAGGGAGGGCCCACCATTGATCCTCCAAAGTCAAATTATATTTTGGGTGGACCCTCAAAAATTTAGACTTCTAGTGTATAGTTAGTTAGGAGTCTAAATGGTAGGTTGTATATAGTTAGCTTTTTATTCTTTCTTTCTTCTTAATTTAGTCTAGTGTAATTAGTTAATGTTTTTCTATTTCTTTTTGTATGCTTTGTGCTAACTTGTTTTGCAGATTTATTTGGACTTGTACTTATGGAGATCGCTCCAAATTTGGGTAATATCATTATGTTCCTATCTTTGTGTTGTGTTCTTTAATGGATGCATTGGGGACAATGCAACATTTAAGTTAGGGGGTGTGGGATATTCTATCCATTTCACTATTTAGTCCTTGAATTTGACTACAATTTAGTTACAAAGCATGTTTTTGTTAAAAATTTGAAAAAATTTCAAAAATATTTTCTTTCTTTTTTCTCCTTTGTTGGGCATTTTGCCCCTGTTTCTGTTGATAAACTTCAATAATTGCCCGATCCAATTGACAACCCAATGATGCATGTTCTCGATTTTAGAAGTTATTAGACTTTAGTCCTCAAATCATTAATACTATGAATAACTTCATGAATTAAACTTTATCCCTTAAGCACATGCATTTTTCTTGTTATATTGATTTGGGTTAATATTTTTATGACTCAGTAGGCTTTTGTTGCATTGTATATTCTTACACCGAGTGAGATTAGAGACTTATCTTCATTTGTGAGTGTATACACTTTTCTTTCCTCTTTGAAAACGTTACAGTCGTTGGTAATCTCTTTATTCTTTCATTGACCGTTCATTAATTGAGTTCATACTTGAAATGTGTTACTTGATCATGATTTTCACATATTGTTTTGACTCAAGAATTGCATAAACTTTTTGAAATGATCATAGGACCTCTTTTTATATCACCCATATGACCTTGACCTCACCTTTTATATGTTCCCTAGTTAACCCACTTGAGCCTAAATACTAGCCTTTCGTTTCATTACCCCAAACCTATATCCAACTCCAAATTGGAGTTATACACCATACATATTACCTTACATACCCTTGTTTGGATTGTTGCTTGGGATTGAATGATATTGTTGTGTATTGTGGTTACAATTTGAGCATGAAATGAGTGAGAAAAGAAGAAAGTGTAGTGAAAAAGAGAAGAAAAAGAGAAAGTTGAAAAGAAAAGAAAAAAGTGAGAAAAAGAAGAAAAGAAAAAGAATGAGAAAGTTGTATATATTGTTTGTAGTGATTCAATAATCCTTGTTACTCTCTCGATTGTTATATCTAATGCTCGTTTGGAAATCATTTGTCCAATTTTGAAATTTCCCACTTTTTCCCATTTTCTAGAGTTTCATCCCCAAACACCTTTGAATCCGTATATACATCCCTTTCATTTTCTACCCTAACCTAGCCTACATTACAACCCTATTACAAGTCCTATGTGATCTTAAGTAGATGTAATTCAAATGTTTAAATAGTCTGTGAAAATGCATTTCGCCTCTTTTATATGTGCGGTATCTTTCACTGAGATTACGGTTTTTATTTTCTATATAGCGTTCTTCAGTTTTCCCTTTACATTTACTCTTTATGCCCGCATGTCCCGTGTGTTACCTCCCTGTTTTAGTGAATTCATTTTATGAGTGTAATGCCCGTGAGGATTGACTTTTATGCATGCTTTGATATTTAGTATCCGAGTTATTTAAGTTTTTGCTAAATCATATTTTGCGTGTGCTCGCTCCCCTCCCACATGTTAAAGTTTCAATTCATTGAGGTGTATTCGATAATGTTAATAACTACAGACTTTTCACGTGAATTCGTTTGATATGCTAATAACATGTTGAAATCTTGTCCTTATTGTTGAGTTTGTCGCATGTGATTGGGCATATTTTGAGGATACTTTATGATGTTTGTGGGTTTCATCCCTGAAAACCCTCACGAGACGACACTCGTCCACTAAGGTAACCTAGGGGTTTAACGGCTTATTGCATATGCTAAATGTAATCGTGTTCCCTACGAAAGTGGCATTTATATTTCGATGCATATATACATGTTGTGATCTTCTTATAGTTCTTCTTGCGTTGAATTTCATTACTAGGGACTAGCAATGTGTAAGTTAGGGGGTGTGATTTGTATCGAATTATGCATTTAATTACCCTCGAACCTATGCATTTTAGCCCCCTCGGGTACCATAATTGCTATAATTATGCTCGATAATCAGACAACCTCCATTTTATATGCTCACATTTTATTTGAGGTATTATTGAGCTTTTATAGGTGTTCCGGTACTTAGTATGAAGTTTGAGCGCGTTCTGGTTAAGTTCCGTCGCGATTCGCACGTTCGGGGGCATTTTCGTAATTTTATACTTTGGGATTTTTGCTCGACGTCTTCACGAAAGTTGCATCCCTCGGGCCAAGCTTCACATGGAAATGAACAGTGCGTAAATCGGAGTCCGAACGAAGGAAACACGAAGCTTTAATCGAAAAGAATTTTAAGAGATTCATTAACAATTTTATTAATTACATCCATGTCCCTTTTCTTCTTTAATAACAAATCCATTAATTCCATCTATGTCCCCGAAACGTTTTTTGCAGCAAATGGAATGGTGATTTGCCCCTAGGCTCGGATTTTGTTTTCATTCGAAATTCGAGCCTTTCGTCCGAAATTGAAGCTTGATTTGGGACCACACACGCAAATGGGTCTCTTTGGCCATTTTTTGTAGCGTAGATTTTGGCCATTAATGGTGGAAATGGGTCTTTGCATTTTATGGAGGAGTTTTTGATTTCTTTGGCCACACACGATTTTGGAGCTTTGAAATCGCATGTGGGTTGAGTCTTGGATCACCATTGTTGGAGGTTTTGGTTTTGATTTTGGTTTGCAACTCCATGGATATGGTGGTTTTTGGTAACTTTTTCTTGGTCTCGGTTTGACGGGGAAGATTGGAGTTGGAGTTGCAGCGCCACCGGTCGACCGACCACGCTCCGGCGGTCGACCGATAGTTGGATTTTTACCTTTGGTCCGAGACAGTGGGCTGCCTCCCTTTGACTCGGTCGACCGGTCTGAGGTCCCAATCGATCGGGTCTCTATTTTTGGTCCAAGTATATGTAGCCTTTTCTTTCTTTTTTCTTTTTCTTTTATCCCTTTATTAGAGACTTATCCTTTTTTTTTAATTTCTTTTTCTTTTATCTTTTTTGTTTCCTAATTGTAACTTACTATAAATACCAACTTTGGTTAATTTTAGTTGGATCTTAGTTTTTTTTTTTTTTCTCTTATGTTAGAAATAGGGTTAGTAAATATTGGGGATTTTTGTAGGAGACCTCCCCTCTCCTCATCCTTCTTGTTGTGTATCCACCATTAATGTAAGTGTATCTTTTCTATTCATTGTCTCCCTCTTTTCTTTAAGCTTTGTTCTTTATTTCTCATGCTTTATTAATTAGTTCCATGCCTAGATAAATTAATTGTAGTTGTTTATTTATTGTTTTAATTATTAATTAGTTTAATCATGTGTGTAGAGTAGTTAAATAGGTTTTAGGTCGTGTGTCCGCCATTGATGGGCGTCGAGCTTCGAAAATTAGGTTTCGTGTAAAATTATATTTAATTGAAACCTTGCGAATTAAAATGGGATTGTTATGCATTTAACTTTCATTGTCACGCAACGTTAGTATTTAAAGCGATAATCCAATTTTAAGACGTGTGTCACCATTTTTTATTAAATATTTAATCTCGCATCGTTGGCTTAAATTCCTTCATGTGTGATGTTTATGATTAATTAGGAATGCTCGATTACATGTTTTCGAACCGAAATTCTAATTTCGTGTGTTTAGCCCATGGCGGGTACGCGATCCCGACCCTCGTTTTATTAATTATTATTTAGACTTAACTTCTTATTTTTTTCCCTTTTATTTACAACCACCCATCACCTTTTACATTTTTATTTCTGAAATAATAAATCGATTAAAATCTGTCGAACACTCCCTGTGGATTTGATACCCGACTTACCGCTATACTTGTATCGCAAGTGCAGTCGTAATTTAGGTTTTTGTATTAACGCGGTGAAACGAATTCAACGATTAGCGTTTTGACATGATGCCACTTTTCACGTTTAATCACTTACCGTTTTCCAATCTCTCCTTTATGCTCCAAGCCTTCATGAGATCTTCAGTATTGATCTCGGTAATGTCAGGTTCTTGGTTCCTGGCACGATCTGTAAAGAAGAGGAGAATTATCCACAAAAATGAGAGGATTTAACAAGAAGTTAATAGAAAGGAAAAAAAGAGGAAGTGACCTATTTCGGCCTCCCCATAGTAAAAAATAGGAATGTCACATGGTCTTTCCCCTTCCAATAGTGGAGGGTGTTGCCAGTTTCTTACAATAAACCCACTTTCCCAGTAATCCTTGTGGGAATCCGGGAGATTTACCACCAGAACTCGCTCGGCTTTTCTGGTTTTTAGATACAATAACCCCTCTTTGGTTTTCGAGAATACATAATAGTAACATATCTCGGTAAGCCCCAACCTTATTATATAAAGAGTATTTATCCTATGAACACCGTTTACTATCTTTCATAAGTTAGGGGAACATTGAGCAGGAACAATGGAGAAATACCTAAAAAATCTAAGAAATAACTCGTTTGGGGGAAAAGTCAGACCTCCTTAAGTTATCAATACGGTATGAATCCAGTGCCCTCTTCACTCTGTGAACATTATGGGGAAGGGGGCACAGTCGATAATTACCCATGCAAGAATGTTATACTTATGCCTAAATTCTTCCACAGATTTACCATCCAATATCGCCATAACTGAACAGAGCAAGAAGAAACCCTAACTACAATAACTAGCTAGTACAGAGAAAGAATACCAAGAAAAGGCAGGTACTATAACTTACAGGTGGTGATGAAGCTTTGAGAAGCACAAAAAGAGAGAAACTTCGACTTTTGAAGCAAGAGAAGAGCTTAGGAACGAATTATGCGCAAGAATGACAAAAATCAATGAAAAAACACTTGAGTAAGCCTCCACTGATCACCAGAACACTCAAATGATAAGTTTCAGCTTCCTAGGAAGATTTTGGCGCTTCATTTCCTTCTTGGGACAAGCATACCAATGTTGTAAGGCTTGTTATTACACTGATGTCATCACAAACTCTCACTACATGACAAGGATCTGGACATCCGACCCAATTGAAATCTATTGGTCCATCCCAAAGATTTCAGCGAAAATTGTGGGAGCCCACTTTTTACAAGCCCATGAAAGTAACCGACCAAGATAGCTTGAGTTATTTGGTCCGGCCCAAATCATGGCTTAATTCCTACACGGTCAGTTTAGTTAGAGAAGGATACTCGCGAATATGGTCAAATCAGGTGCCAAGAATCTCGGTCGAGATATTTAAGCACCTGATGGCCAACCCATGTACAATGATGGAGTTCCTTAAACAACTCAAACTCTGTAACAAACAGATGTATAAATTGTACTCCCTGACCCGGGGCAAAGGGAAGGAAAAATTGTAATCGTTGAGAGACACTTAATAAAAAACAAGTAACCTCTTTGTGGATGTAGGCAGGTTATAGAACCATGTACGTCGTTATTGTGGGTGGTTTCATTTACTTTCTGCCTTTTGTGATTGCTTTTGTGAATTTTTCTA
This sequence comes from Sambucus nigra, assembly GCA_949130495.1. Taxonomy (NCBI): domain Eukaryota; kingdom Viridiplantae; phylum Streptophyta; class Magnoliopsida; order Dipsacales; family Adoxaceae; genus Sambucus; species Sambucus nigra. The sequence continues at coordinate 352,180,821 of OX422221.1, forward strand.
CATTCATAGTAACGAAGCATCGTCGTTGTCAAGTTTGGTACAGGTGCAAAAACCCAATCTCTCACCCCGACTTTTTTTGGCCTATAATCTCCGTAGCAAAGCATATGCTTACATTATAGTGAACAAACTGGTACTTTTTCGCAGATTTCACTTTTTGGAAAATATTTTTAAAAGATCTCTTTGGAAAGTGTGTCAAGGACAAATCTTTGGTTTATCAGCCATAGATTTGATTCTTGGATCTTTTTGTGTTTGCCAAAGGAGATATAATTCACCCTTGCGTCCCCCACATGGTTGCATAACTCGTGTGCCCAACACTCTTTGAACTTGAGGAAAGAGAAGAAGAGAAAAATATGGAGAGGAAATATTTTCAACTTTTAAGAGAAAAACTTGTATTCCTTCATGCTTCATGTTCTTAAAACCTTTTGACTCATTCTTGAATCTAGAAGTAAGACTTTCATACTCATGATAATTGCGAAAAAACTATTTAGCAAAATGTGGTGTTCTTGAGTATTGTCTTATTTAAAGTTTGAAAAGCGTTTTGTGAGTTTTTTTTAGTAAAATCCAAATATTTTCTTACACCATCAACTAATAGGATATTATCACTTATTCTATGCGTTAGTACTTGGTTTCTCTTGGTTCCGATCTACTTGGAGCAAATTTCATTTTCAACTTAAAATAAAGATTTGTTGAAAGGTTGAAACCCAACATCATCAATGAAGGTTGACACCAGCGATGTAGCTAGTGATCGGACCAAGATGGTTGCAGAGGTTATGTATTATTAAGTCGATGAGATATCCAAGTCTGTAAGTCAATTCTCACTCCTTATAATAATTTACCTATAATATTACAAGGTGTCGATTTTGCCGAGATTTTTTTTTTATGAATCTTTCCTCGTATAAATTTTCGTCTCAAGTGTATGATTTACATTTTTACATTTTATTTTCTTTATAATCTTACATTTTTATCATTTACACATTAAAATTAACTTTTACTCGAATTTGGATTAACGAAAAAATATTTCTTTTTAATTATAACTAATTTTAATTGCGTAGCTATTTTGAGGAACCTCACACTCTCAAAATCAATTCCAGTGAGTATCCAATTAGTATGACGTTCATTGCTTATTATAGAAATCAATTCTGAATCATTTTTCTCTTGATTCCTTCAAGACTTTCTATGATTCATAAAAACAATTCAGGAAACTATTCAAAATGGAAAACATTTCGTGGAAGTATATTAATCTGACCAATGGGTAAGTATATGCTCATATACACTACTAGTGCAAGGATCACTATGTGACAATTATTGATTGAGAATGGCGATCGTGTATATGAGAAGTGGTGGTGGAAGTTGAGGTCGGGGATGGCCGTGGGTTTGATGACCAAGATCTAAAAGAGATCAAAGCTAGTAGGTTTCATTAACTAATATTTATTCTCTGTTTTTCACTTTGTGTTGATGAAGCATGTGTTTTAGAAAGCTACATGTCACCATGTTATTGGTAACTTAACAATTATGCCACCTATAAACATCACATCAACAAAGTTTTTTAACCGAGAAGTGATAGTGATTTTCGTTGAATCAATTTTTAAAATTCAAAATTAATATTGCAACTTTTGAAACATTAAGTTTAAAATAACTCCAAACTTTAAGACTAATTTTACATTTTTTTTCCTAGTATCAAAATTATAAAAAATTTAATATTATTATATTTTGTCGTACAATATCAAGTGTTTATGTATTATACAACCACCAAAAATAGATAGTCATGTTGGAAGTAACTGTTTTGTCACTTACATATCTTTCACAAGAAAAAAAAAAGCAGAGGTGGATCCGGGGAGGGAAGCAACAATTTTACCTAAATTTTAGAAAATCCATCAATATTCTAGTTCATAAAAATGTATGATACGTACCCTCTAACAATTTTTTTTTAAATAATAAGTCGCCCACATTGGATTTTTAAGAGGCATAATTACAAAAACTTTGAGAGTGCGCTTTTTGTTCAACCGGAGAAACATATTTAATTAAATACAATTTTTAATTATCCGGATTTAAACACACACCAAAGTCATGCATATAAAGGTGATTGATTAGACATTCAACATATTCATATCAAGCAAGGATCAATCATACACAGTAATTTATGAAAAATCCCCCAAAGGGGCAAAACCTTTTTATTTCAATATGGTATGTAAACACTTACATACATCAAGAAATACAGTTTGACAAGCGAAGACCCTCATGAACCAGTTCGTTGTCATTAGCAAGAGCTCCCTCAAGATGCTCCAAGTTCAGCAATGTAGAGAACCCTTTTCTCAACACAAGATGCTCCATGAATGGGTATGACTAGGTTCAGAACGATTCACACACATGATTCTAAGTGTTCTCAAATTGTTTGTGCTTGAAACATAAGATGACTTGACGTATTAGGTCAATAAAGTGTTCCGTCAAAGTCTTAAATAAAAACCTCTCCGAAGTGGGAATTTATAGAGGCAAACAAAACCTGGTGCGCAGAATTTTTCTGATTCCATCGGACCGGCTCAAAAAAGATCATCGGATCGGTTCGATCATTCGGATCGGTTTGATTTTCTTCTTAAACGAATCGGTCCGTACATATGACTTTTCTTGCATAAAATTACCAACCGGATCGGTTCGTTTTTCTTCAGCTCCGGATCGGTCCGGTCAGAAGACATTTTCTGTATAAAAATGCCACCCCGATTGGTTCGATTATCTCTAGCTCCGGATGGGTCCGGATTTTGCTTTCTTTCTGTTCCTGTATGAGAAGACTTATGAATAGGAAAACCAATACCACAAACCCATGATGTAGATAGTGATCACTATGCACGATATTGATGATGATGGGCATGTGAAACACAAAATTCAGATTTAGGCCGTCAAGATATGATCGTGCTAAGACGAGCCGACTGAAGTGGTAGTTGACTGTAGCGGTATACGACATATATGCTGAGATTTAGGATAAAACTGAAATGCCTAGATACTAAGACGGTCATTTATAAAACATTTCCTTACAAATCTCCCCTATGTTTATGCCGGTACATACATAAAAAATCCGAATTATGTTCCCCCAAAAAATGTCATAGAATGTAATATCCCCATTAAACCCAAAAACTCGAAATACTAAATGGATGACATGTCTTCAATCATCTTCAAAACTTCAAAACTCTTCAAACTTTCTTTGTCCTCATTAGGGTGTGTAAATAGAATCCTCAATTTGGTACCTTATACATGAAGCAAAAACAGATACCCGTGATGCGCAACAGTTTGATACATAATGATGAGAAAAATGAAATATCAAATTAAGCTCAAGTAAATCATTAGAAAATTACACTATCTCCCCCATAATTCGTTCTCCCCATTTTTATGATGTCCTCAAATAGACGAAAAGAAGAACATAAATAAATGCAAATGGAGATTGTCACAAGCGAAAGCACTTTCTCTTTTTGTTTTGAATTTTCAAAATTTTGCTTACAAAATATATAACAAAGAATCACACCAAGAAAGAACACTAAAACAACCAAGTCGATGATAGCGAAAATGTGGGGTTGTGAATAGATCTGACATGAAAATTAACACATACAACCATAACATGTGCACGATGAATGTTGGATATTCCTAACGAATGAGCTCAACATCTTCCTTAGGTGTCAAAATTATGGAATTAAAAGGAAGTAACTTAATCAAATCAGCAAATCAAAGCTCAAAGTGATTTTCACACCAATAACGTCCAAAATGTTTGAACGTTTTTTCATGACTTTCAAGGACGTGCAAATCCGTTTTTCATTTCTTTTCATCCGAACTCCCTCAGAAATAAGTAAACATTATACTTTTCTTTTGAGGTGATGAAACTAAAACCTATTGGCTCATTTGATTTGACATATTTTTCTTTTTATTGCCACTTAATTTTTCAGGCTCTTTTTCAAACGGTGGCTTCACGATGAATAAATTTTGAACTCTCGCAACCCTTTTTCGTGATTCACACATCATATTTTGTTGCAATTAAATCCTCACGGTAAACGATTTTTACATACACCACTATCTTGTCAAGTTTTATAGCATTTTAGTTGTTGTATAGACAGAATTGAGATGGGAACACCTAAGCCAATACGTGAAAGACAAGTACAATACTCAAATTATTCCATGCATGTGTACAATAAAGGAAATAAGGTGCCAAACATGTAGAAGATATCACTAATCACATCTCAAAGACTCCAAACAATGTAAAGCACATGGATGAAATGATGTAGCATCTCAAATCACTATCAAACAGTCACGTGGAATATGAAATAAAGTTGTGACAACGGCTATCTTAAATGTTCATCCACAAATGATATAAACAAAATACAAAACTCTTTTTGTGTTTTTTAAAAAATATATAAAACGAAAATCTTTTTGGCTTTTTCCAGAAGTTTTCAAAAATAAAGTATTTTTGGATTTTTTCAATTTTTGAAAAATAAAAATCAAACAAATAATGATACAAATGATACAATCTAGAGATGGGAATAAGATGATATGAACATGAAAAATACAGCCTACTCTAGACATGGTGACCACCCCTCAGTCAACTGTTCAAATACCTAAAAATCTCCTAAGACTCTCGAATCTAAGGGCGTCTAAAGGCTTCATGAAAATATCGGCTAACTGAAGGTCGGTAGATACAAAACACAAGGATATGACATTTTCCTCTGTAAGTTCACGAATAAAGTGCTCGCGTATCCTAATGTGTTTTGTGCGCGAGTGCTGAATAGGATTACGGGATAGGCGTATCACGCTCGTGTTATCACAGGAAATGGTCATGGTGTCCTATGATATTCCATAGTCCTTCAGCATCTGCTTCATCCACAAAAGTTGCGTGCAACAACTCCCGACGAATGTACTCAGCCTCCGCAGTGGAAAAATAGATGGAGTTTTGCTTCTTTCTCAACTAAGAAATAAGAACAGAACTAAAGAAGAAACACCCACCATATGTGCTCCTACATCCATCTGCATCCCCGCCCCAATCGACATCCGAATAGGCGAACAGTCGGTCATTGGTATCAAAATAATACCAAATGCCGTAGGAAAGGGTCCCACTCACATATTTGATAATACGTTTTAGAGCGAGTAAGTGTGACTCTTTGGGGGACGCCTGATATCGTGCACAAACTCCAACACTAAAGGCGATGTCGGGACGACTAACAGTCAGAGAGAGAAGACTGCCTATCATACTCCGATACAAGGTTTGCTCAAGGTCCTTACCTGAAGTGTCCTTACTAAGCTTTAAAGATTTACTCATAGGTGTACGTGCATGCTTAGCAGAGTCCAAACCAGATTTCTTCACGAGGTCTCTAGCATACTTGAATTGGGAGATGAACATACCATCCTCTAACTAACAAACCTGGAGTCCAAGGAAGAATGTAAGCTCACCAACCATGCTCATCTCAAACTCACTCTTCATCTCCTCCTCAAAGTTATGAGCATGCTGGGAGCACGTGTATCCAAAGACTATGTCGTCCACATAGACTTGAGCAACCAAAATAGAACCGTCATCTCTCCTGATAAATAGGGTCTGATTAACTCCCCCTCTCTTGAAGCCACGGGCTAAGAGATAGGAAGTAAGACTCTCGTACCAAGCACGTGGTGCTTGCTTCAAACCATACTGGCTTTTCTCAGATAATAGATGTGTCCGGGATGCGTAGGGTCTTTAAACCCTTTTGGTTGTTCCACGTAAACTTCCTCCTGTAGAATACCATTCAGAAAGGCACTCTTGACATCCATCTGATATAACTTGAAGCTCAGATGACATGCGATGGCGAGTAATAAGCGGACGGACTCAAGCCTCACAATAGGAGCAAATGTCTCCTCAAAGTCTACAACCTCAATTTGTTGTAGCCTTGAGCGACCAACCTAGCCTTGTTTTGAATAATCGTACCATTTTCATCCATTTTATTCTTGAAAATCCACTTGGTACCAATCACGTTAGTCTCACTAGGTCGGGGGATAAGTTCCCAGACATCGTTCTTTCTAAACTGAAGCAACTCATCCTGCATATCAGATATCCAATGTTCATCCTTGAGTACTTCTTTGTAGGTTTTGGGCTCGACTTTGGACGTGTAGCAGACATAGCTGACAACATTCTCTAACTGAGCACGAGTCTTGACCCCTAGAGTGGGATCTCCTATAATAGCAATAGGATCATGACTCTTGCAAACCTAAGCAGGTGTGTCCCCTAAGGCAGGAGTAGGGTCCATCCTGGGTGTGTGAGGGACAGGGGGATCATTACCACAAAGGTCTTCATCCTCACACAAACGGATAGAATCAACTAACGCCGGAGGTTCGTCATCTTGTACGGTGACATTAATTGACTCCATAACCTTAGAGCTGCTCAGGTTAAACACCAGGTATGCTCTACTGTTCGATGAATATCCTAACAGTATTCCCTCGTCGCTCCGGGAGTCAAACTTTCCAAATCGCTCTTTATCCCGTAGGATGTAGCATTTACTCCACAAAACACATAAATATGCCAGGTTGGGCTTCTTTTCAGTCCACAATTCATAAGGCGTATGAATTGTGTGTGGATGCAAGTAAACCCTATTCACCATATGGCATGTGGTAGACACCACCTCTGCCCAAAATCTCCTAGAAACTTTACGACCAACAAGCATAGATCTAGCCATCTCCTTAATCGATCGGTTCTTCCTCTCAACGATCCCATTTTGCTAAGGGGTGTTTACGATCGAAAACTCATGTTTGATTCCAAGGCTATCACAGTAAAGATAAACTTTAAGCTCTATAAATTCAGTTACGTTGTCACTACGCATTCTATTGATAGTGACACCGTGTTAGTTTTACAGGACACAACACTGGGTCGTTAGGAACTCTACAACATCTGATTTCTCCCTTAAAAAATCAATGACAGAGTATTTGGAGAAATCGTCCACCATCACGAGGATATACCTCTTACCACCTAGACTTTCTATATGAGTAGGACCCATAAGATCCATGTGAATTAACTCAAGTACTCTGGAGGTAGTCATGGAATTCAACTTCCTATGCGGGCTACGAATTTATTTTCTCAACTGACAGGGTCCACAAACTGTGGAGGTTGGTCTTCCAAGAGATGATAAGCCACATACTAGGTCCTTTTTTACTAATCGATCTAAATCTCTAAAGTTCACATGACCTAGACGTTGATGCCACAGATCCATAGGAGTGATTGTGGCGTTGTTGCAGACAAATGAGGACTTGGGCATTATCCCATAGAAATTATATTCTGTCTTCACCCCTTGCAATACAAGTTTATCAGCTTGATCATAAACATTACAAGCATCCCGGTCAAACTTAATTGCAAAGTCAGTGTCGCACAACTAGCTGATGTTGAGAAGGTTTGTCGTCAAACCTTTGACGTACAACACATTCTCTAGCTTAGTAAACCCAGGTATCTCTATAGTACCTCATCCTACAATGCTAGACCTGCTCCCATCACCAAAAGTTACTTTTCCTTCCTTGCGATCCACTAAGGAGGTAAAAAATGAGACGTCACGAGTCATGTGTCTAGAACACCCACTGTCAAAATACCACAGTGAGGTATTCTGAGCTTTTATAGCAACATGAGCAATAAGAGCTTTGTTGTAATTCTTAGGTACCCAAGTGGAGGTAACCTTTTGTTTGCTCTTGTTGTTGGTGGTTCTAGTCGCAAAGTTGGTAGTATCCATAAACGGTCCAGATAACCATTGGAATTCTCCCATTAAACTCTTAGAAGTCGCGACTAAAAACTCAACTTGCTTTCTTAGTCTCGTGAGATTACTCGTGGGGTGTGATGGAGCATAAGTACGTCCAATCTGACCCAAACTATAGTAAAACTCTCTTAGGTGGCCTTTCCTCTTATAATAAGTACAAAACTACATAGTCTGAGGCCTACCTCGGTTTGCTTTTCTTAGCCGAACAACTTTCTTGGGTTTTGGTGGATGACCATAAGGATTCGTCGTACACTTAGGAACTGGTCCAGGTGAAATTGGTGAAGTGGATGCACCATCAAAACCAATTCCAGGCCTCTCACCAAATCCTAACGCACGGGCGAGGTGCATCTTCCCCGTCTTTCCAAATATATGCTCGTTTTGAACCCTGAGTTCCCGTGCTCTTTCAAGATCGTGAGCGAGCTGGGCAACAAGGGCTTCCAAAATCTTACGAGCCTCTTAGGATGCACAGAGGTCTCTCATCAGATTAGCCACTTGATTTGTCAAGTCCCCTTTGACTTTCTCAAAACACTTCTCTTTCTCTCCAAAGAAACTCTCTCTCTCCAAACAGTCTCTCTCTCTCTCCCCCCACAAACAGACTCTCTCTCTCCCAAAGTGGTGCACAAGGAGGACTCACTCTCTCTTATTTCTCCTAACTCTTTCTCTAACGCTACAATCCTAAGAACTAAGCCTTTATTACACTTTTTGGTTTTAAATGAATCAGCATATAAGTCAGTATAAGCGCGACGAAGATCACTCTCACTCTCACTCCCTGCATCCTCTCTCTCACTCTCAGTGACGAGGTCTCTATGCGAAGAGGCATCCTCATCGTCGTGAGGTGCATCAGAATCTCTCACATGGCTGGCCATGAATGCGGTGAAGTTGCACTCATGCGGTGATTCTTCTCCTGAATCCACCGACTCAACCTGGCTATCCTCACTCAGGGTAGCATTAAGAACATCTTTGACTTTTTCTTTGGCTTGTTTGTTCATCCTTGTAGCACACTCAAAAGCTCTATGACCCTTACCGTTACACTCATAGCATTTATCATCGTTTCTCCTGGGCGTGTCTTTCTTTTCTTTTTCAAAATTCTTTATATTTTTATTTTTCTCAAATTTCTTTTTATCACTAACCTGGCCACTATTTTTTAACTTGAGAAATTTCTTAAAATTCTTTGCAAACAAAGCCAAATCATCTAAATCGAAGTCGAAATCAGAATCGGGCGTATTTTCCTCACTCCGTTTAGACAATTCTACCCTCCTCCTAGCTGACTCAAAATTCTTTTTGGCTTGGGCTTTAAGAGCTATCCCTTTATCTTTTGCTTTAACAGCTTTAGGAAACATATCTATATCATAGGTTTGAAGATCACCTACTAATTCTTCTAATTTAAGAGTGTTCAAATTTCCTAAAGAATTTAACAGAGTGCTTTGGGGATAAACCGCTTAGGCAAAGAACGCGGGATTTTCTTAACTACATGTGCATTAGGAATGTTACCACCAATGTTAAAACTAGTGTTAACTATATCAGACAATCGTGCATAGAATTCATCAAAACATTTAGTCTCAAGCATAGTTATAGTCTCAAAATGTGTAGTTAGGTTTTGCAGTTTGGATTCTTTAACAACGTTCGTGCCATTATGGGTAAGTTGAAGAACATCCCATGCTTCTTTAGACGTGGTACACGTCATTATGCGTCAGAACTCGTCAGGAGTGACGGATGCAGAAATGCCACTAAGCCCCTTAGAATTATACGTGGACCATTTAAATTCATCCTCGGTCCATTGAGCCACATATTTTAAACTTGTCACGTTTTCAACAGTGATGGTGGGAGGTGTCCACCCGTTTTCAACAAGAATCCACACACATTCGTTAATGGCTTTAAGAGCAGATTTCATACGGGCTTTCCAGTATGCATAGTTAGCCTCGTCAAAAACTAGAATTTTATTAAATGATTTTTCCATTTGAACGAATGCCTTTTCAAGAAATCATTTTTTTAAAGAATAGATATTCAGAAAAAAAAAACTTTGCGAAAAATTGCACGGTGAAATTGTGTAATTGGCTCTAGTACCAATTTGAGAGTGCGCTTTTTGTTTAACCGGAGAAACATATTTAATTAAATCCAATTTTTAATTATCGAGATTTAAACACACACCAAAGTCATGCATCTAAAGGTGATTGATTATAAATTCAACATATTAACATCAAGCAAGGATCAATCATACACAACAATTTAGGAAAAATTCTCCAAAGGGGCAAAACCTTTTTATTTCAATATGGTTTGTAAATACTTACATACATAAAGAAATACAGTTTGACAAGCACCCTCAGGCGCCGGTTCGTTATCGTCAGCAAGAGATCCCTCAGCAGTGTAGAGAATCCTCTTCTCAACCCAAGACGCTCCACGAATGGGTATGACTAGGTTTAGAACGATTCACACGTATGATTTTGAGTGTTAGTGAATATCAAATTGTTTGTGTTTGAAACATATGAAGACTTGACGTATTAGGTCAATAAAGTGTTCGCTCAAAGTCTTATATAAAAACCTCTCCGAAATGGAAATTTATAGAGGCAAACAAAATCTGGTGCGTCGGATTTTTCTGAGCCCGTCGGACCGGTCCGAAAAGGATCATCGGATCGGTTCGATCATCCGAATAAGTTCGATTTTCTTCTTAAACGGATCGGTCCAGACATACGATTTTTCCTGCATAAAATTACCAACAGAATCGCTTTGTTTTTCTTCAGCTCTGGATCGGTCCGATCAGAAGACATTTTTTGTGTAAAAATGCCACCCGAATCGGTTCGGTTATCTCCAGCTCCGGATCTGAAAACGATAGTACCTCCAATTTTAAATCTTTAAATATAATTTCCTAGAAATGCGGAATAGATATGGTTCAACTAAACACCTACATAAACTAAAATTAATTTCTTCACAAATTAAAACTAAAGTAAACCAAATTTTAATTTTCTCAAAATTAGAATTATACTCAAAATCAAATCTGTGAATTTTTACTTTAAGCCCCAAAATCAATTTAATCCCAAGTCCTAGAAATTTGCCTAACACAAATAATTAATTAAATTTTGCAAATTTAGGCCAAACCAAATTTTATCCAATAAAATTAATGACTTGAATTAAATTAATATATACCCAAATTAAATTAGCACCAAATTAAATATACTAATTTTATCTTTTACCTAAGCATGCATCTAATGTGATATTGCAAAAGATAAAATAAGTAAACAACCACTACGCCGCGATGTATGAGGAAAAATCCACAACGGGAAAAAATCTCGGACGGCCCTAACCTTAAGTCCACAAAGTATGGTTTTATGATTACAAGACAGATGACTTACACAACTCGACTTGACTCCGTCCAAGCTCCTGACGCATCTTCTTGCAACTACCTCCGTCTAACCGACAATCCCGGAGTCCACCGAAACCTTGGAATCAACCAATGAGGCCTTTGGAACAACCGTCAACCCGCACCCGAAGCCTTTCTCCGAGTGGGAACGCAGCAGCAACAAACAAGTCTTATTCTTTGTGGGATGTAGAAGTAAACACAACCAACTCTTCAAATGGTAGAGTAGAACTCGATGCCAAACACTTCAAGTATAGATATATATGAAGAAACTTGGAATAACAAACTACGGGTGTATAAACCTTGATTTTGTTCTAAGGATTAAAACATTTTAACAAAAATCAAGGGGACTTTTTCTTGAAAGCATTTGCTCCCAAAAACTATCTTAGATGTATGAAAAAGTATTATAAAAAATGTTGTTCCCTCACTAGTTAAATCTGTCAAAAAGTTAGTGGGGAAAAAGTAGTGGGAACATGGAGAAAATTGCCAAAAAAACTGTTCCCGCCAAAGTCGTTCGAACGACATTTTCGTTCGAACGACATTCTTGTTCAAACGACTTACTAACGATGTTCCAGTGTGAAAAAATATATCGTTAGAAGTCTCGTTCGAACGACCTGGGCATCTCGTTCGAACGAGATTCCAGTTCGTTTGAACGACTTGTCAGAAAATGCTATATTCATTTTAAGTCCAAAACTTTTTATGAAAAGTTCTAAAAAAAATATTTTCTGAGTAAACCAAAGTCGTTAAAACGATTTATAAAAAATTTATAAAATACACCCAATAAATTTCCAAGCTCCTATATATATATAAAATGCATTCATACCTTAGGAGCATTGGAACCAATGTTGTTGACGTAAAAACGAGGTACACTAAACCCGGCATATGATGAAACTTTATAATCTTGGCCGCCACGTCTTCAACTAACACGTCATAGGCTTGGATGCATACTCTTGAACACTATCCTATGACTCAAATGCTTTTGTCTAGAATTGAGCCAACACTACATTAAGACTCAATCGGACACTTGTGTCCTTACAAATCTCCTCCTTTGGCTATTCCTGGACAAAAAACAACCAAAAATACTAAAGGGCCGTCAAGGTCGACTAGACTTAAAAAATATCCCACTCAAAATAAAAAATACATAGCTTGACTCAAAACTCAATGATCAATATCTTTGCCAACGATGAAAGTTGCCATTTCGAAGAATTCCTGCACACTTAAGCAAACTATCAAACGCATAGGGAATAAGAATATTAAATGCATATAGAATAAATACTCCCTCTAAATTAATTCTCCCATTTATCAACTATGATCAACCTAAGAAAGTCGCGACTCCCCCTAAGTTAAATCTCCTAAACTAAGATACGGTTATAATATACCATTTCTCCCCCTATCATTCTTCCCCTTTTTGTTCAGGAATAGACAAAGGATAAAACTAATTTTAAACACGATGAAGCTTAGAGTGATAAGAACATGAAAGCATATGGGCAAAAAAATCATAACTAATCCATACAAATAATAACGGATACCAACGAAGATGCAAAAAAAAATGCTACCAATGTGATACATAAGATACTAAGCATGTGATATCAACAAAATATGCACCAAGATAGATACCAATTATGAATTAGAAGCATAAATGGACTAGAAAGCGAGGCAAAGAAAAAAAATACCATATATATGTAGACAAAATGAATATCACTAACGCACATGCACATATATATATGTATAGACACCACACATGACACAAAATACAATAAACTTTTCACACTCGTATGGAAAAAATGTGTCATATGAAAACGAAAGTGTAGGGGTGTGAACTACTAACAATTAAATTTAGACCCAATCACTTAAAACATGTTCACGGAGTTCTCATTTGATTGCAAACTTTATCACATTTGAATATAACCTCATGTGACAATATATATTGAACTCAATGAACAAGCATACACAATGCATACAAGCCTAGAATTTTGATGATTCTACAAATCAATAGAGTCATGACATTGAAACTACAACTAGGATAAATGGACATTGTGCAAACCGTTGATATACCATCCAATCTCCCTCAAAATAAGCATATATATTTTAATCTTTTGAATGAATAAATCAACTAAAAAAAATAGGCCCTGGCAAATATTTTCTTGTAATGCCATTATTCTTTTAGGCCTTTGGAGCACGTATTTCTTTTAGGTCTAAGCAAACAGCGACTTACTCGCAAATGATGATATTTCCTTTCGGAGCCCTTCCCTGTGTACATTTATATACATCATTTTTATATCTCACACAAATCTCACGTGCATTTCAACATGCACTAGTCCTCCTAGGTTGCATAACATGTAGATGACAAGATTAGTAGGAGAAGACCTCACAAACAAATATACATATGAAGTTATAGTTTCAAGTGAGTTCGTGCATGTGTGAATTGAGGCATATAAAAATAGAATCCATTATAGCAACACAAAATCCAACTACTCCATGTAAGCATAGTAAAGAACATTTTAAGGATTGACAATCTAAACTAAAAGTTCTAGCCACATGGAAGTAAAAAAGAAGGGATTCAAGCACAAGTTTATGCCACATAAAGTGTGTCAAACTAAAATACACACAAAACAAAAATCTTCTTGAGTTTTTAAAAATTTTAACCAAGCAAACAAACATATTTACTCAAAAGACAAACAAAAATCATTTGAATTTTTCATTAAGCCTAAATTACTAAAAAGGTAAAACACAAAAGATAAACAAAAATCTTTTTGTATTTTTCATTTAATGCAAACTAAAATAAAAGAACTATAATACAAAAGATAAACAAACATCATAATTCTAGCATGTGATTTGTGATAAAGCAATGACTAGAAAATGACTAAACATGCATACACCTAGCAATGATATATAATATGAGGCACAAAAAGCTAGAGTATGCAAACAAAACTAACACATTCAACCTTTAAATTTAGCAAGGGAGGTTTCATGTGAAAGCAAATGAGAATCAACAAATCTAATATCTAGTGCATGATGTAGATAATGATCACGACACACGATATTGATGATGATGGGCACGTGAAACACATAATTCGAATTGAGGCCATCAAGATATGATCGTGTTGAGACGAGCCGACTGAAGCGATAGTTGACTGTAGCAATATACAACATATATACTGAGATATAGGATAAAACTGAAGTGCCTAGATACAGCTCGACATTTATAAAACATGTCCTTAGAAACTCATAATCAAAATGTCTATTATAGTAATTTATAAAAAAAAATTAAATGTTTTTTTATTGGTTACTTTTCACGTGCATTCATACCCCACTTAATCGGATTTTTCGATGGCCCTAGAAGCAAGGGTTTTGAACTTTATTCAGAAGCAAAATTTTACACTTACATATTAATCAACATTTGATAATGAATATGTTATACTTTTTATTTTTGTTTAGTTACATTATTTAAGTACATATTTACTCCAATGGAAAAATAAAGAAGTTAATGACCTATAAGATATTGGTACATTTAATTTAGTGTTCTTTGGTAGTCTTTAGATGATTTAAGAATTTCACGCATGGTTTTTGAACAGTTCAAGGGTTTTAACATGAAAACAACGAAAACTTATAGACATAAGTTTGGAGCTTATTAGCCAAAAATTAAGAATCACATATTGTAAAATGCTAAATAAGGAATGTATTTTCTTAAATGGTAGAAGTTTTTAAACTTTTGTTCCTCCGTAGTGCTGAATCAATTAGAGATGGTAGAAGTTTTTAAAACTTTCTCAAAGGTAGTCGGGGACACAACCAAAAATAAATATTATTGGAATGTCTCGATAATGTCAAAAATTGATAGTACTGTACACTATATATATATATATATATATAGAGAGAGAGAGAGAGAGAGAGGCGGGACGGGGGAAGGGGGGGGGGGGGGTCCCAAGTGAAGCAAAGTAATAAACTTTTGAATGAATCTAATAAAACATTAAAAAATAATCCTTAATTCATTGTTATAATTAGTCCACGCCAACGACAACGAATACGCATGGCAAACCTTACCCCCCACCCCCACAGGTAGAAAACCCAACAACTAATCAATTATAAACAATCATTCAATGGTCAAGTGTAATTTTCGTTCTTTTGTCCACTTCCCACTAATTTTCTGTACTATCATATTTGCTGTGTGGCAAATTACTCCTTTCAACCAACCCAACCAAAAATTCCATAAAAGCCGAAGAATTTTTTTTCAAATCTTAAATCGATTACTAATTAACCCACTCTCATCCGACCATTTGGTCTGTTCATCAATAATTGAAGAAAAAACACATGATATACTTGTTGTCCTGATTATTTATGAACAAACACTATACTTTGCTTGCCACTTTTAAAATTGAGCCAAATTTGACCCACTTCCATCCATAAAGCTTACAACATTTTATGCTCTTCTATAAAATTTTAGACCTTATACCTTTTGATAATAAAACCCACCATAAAATCAATTGTGGGAAGTTATTTCAATTTTCTTCGCTCCGGCTAGACATCATTATTGTTCTCTTATTTTCTATATCCAAGTCATTTATTATTTATTGTGCGGATGGGGTTCAAAGTTTTTCAAATTATTCTAGTAACACTTGGGGGGGAATTTTGCATCATTTTTTTTAGATTTATGAGACTCGGGCCCCAAACTCATCAAATGAATTTACCTCAACCTCATAATATAGGGTATGGTGCTTGGTAGGTACGAATTGAAGATGGGCTGGTATGGCATGGATGAAGCGAGGGGTGGGGTTGTGATGTGTAGTGTAGGTGCCATGGGATTTTGGTGGGTGGTAGTTGGGTAGGAAAGGTGATGGCAGATGGGCGGTTGGGTTAATGGGGAGGGTAAGGGTTGTGAGGTCTCTCTCTCTCTTTTTATATATATATATATATAATAATGCTTCTGCGCGGACTAGTCTGGATTTTAACAATGCGGACCGAACATGTAGCACCTAACGGTGCGCCTAGAAATTATCGCCTAAATTATAGGCACTCTTTTCTAGGCTCACCGTCAGGTGACACATGTTCAGTCCGCACTCTTAAAATGCGAATTAGTCCGCATATATATATAATAATGATTCTGCGCGAACTAGTCCGCATTTTAACAATGCGGACCGAACATGTCACCTAACGGTGCGCCTAAAAATTATTGCCTAAATTATACTCTCTTTTCTGGACTCACCGTCAGGTGATACATGTCCGATCCACACTCTTAAAATGCAAATTAGTCCGCACAAGAGTAAGACTATATATATATATATATATATAAAGAGAGAGAGAGAGAGGTTCTCATACATACCCCAATTTGCTTACCGCCAGCGAACCAGTTTTAATAAAATAGTAAAAAAAATATTTTTGTGATCTTAATTTTTTTGTTTTAGTTTTTAAACATTTCAATAAGACCATAACAAATATTCAACCCAAAATGATTTTTTTTACTATTTTTAAAAATTCGATCAATCTTCGTCAATTTTTAACAACTTAAAAAATGACAAAGTTTGACTGATTTTTTTAAAATAGCAAAACAATTCATTTTGAGCTAAATATTTTTACGACTACTGAAATGTTTAAAATTCATATAAAAAAATTAGCCCAATTTTTTTTTTACTAATTTAAAAAAACGATACGTGCCAATACCATGCAAACTAGATATGCATGAAATTCTTTTTGTATCTATCTATCTATATATATATATATATATATATATCCGAGGGTCATAAAAGGAAAAGTGGGGTTTATATATAACTCCCTCCGAGAAGAAGAAAAAATAAGCTCATGTTTGCAAATGGAGGGTTCATGTCACAACCCCAATTCAAATGAATCTCCTTCGTCAACTCCAATGTCAAAACGATGAAATACCTGGTGGGTGAAACCGCACCTCCTCTAAGGAGGTTGTGAGTTCGATCCCCTTTCATCCGAATAACGAAAAAAAAGGGCATAAAATAAGAGTTATTTTACTTCTCAATTGAATAATATAATTCCACCAAAGTGTAATGGTGTATAGCGCAACTAGTGGGCAAGTTTAGTTGGTTGTCTTGTCCCACAACTAGTAAATAAAATGTTCACTTAGGGTGCCTTTTGGGAAACCCCAATTCCAATCATTTGAACTGAAAATTTTCCATTTCCAAGGAATGGAATTGGAATTCCCAAACACCCCCTTATCCAACACCCGGAGACACAATAAACTAATCAGGTGGTCCCACTGCATCAAACGTCGTTGATTAGAAAGACGAAATATCCCATTTCTGGACAATTGGACTAAACCTATCACAAAAAGTAACCAGTGTGGTTATGTTGACAAATGAAACTAAATTGTTTATGCTTTGGTTCTTCAAAAATATTTTTGTATTGTACTAAATCTGTAACCAGTGTGGTTATGTTGACAAATGAAACTAACTTGTTTATGCTTTGGTTCTTCAAAAATATTTTTGTATTGTACTAAATCTGTTGTCATTGGGGGTATTGCTAGGGAGACATGATTTTGGAACTTAATTTTGTCATATGAGATACGTGTTCATGTATCTTTGGAGGACACCTTGAATGGGACCGGCTCAAGGTGTCCCACTCAAAGTGTCCTCCAATGACATGCGAACATGTATGCCATATCATAAAATTAAGTCCTAAAATCATGTATCTAGTAGATAGAGAACAAAATTGAATCTTTTTAGAAGCATATTGTGTGGCACACGGTGATGCAAAATTGGAAGCCTTGGATCTGCAAAAAAAAAGAACAATGTACATTCAAATCTTCAGGTTTACAGACTCAATAATTAGTGCAAATTAAACCTTTCCGTATCAAATGTTAGATATAATGCCGCAACTCCTATACAATAACAGCTTCAACTTCCTCATCAAGCTCTGTTTCTGTTGCTGAGATCAATGAAGCTGATTGAATCTTTCCAGCATGCTCAAGCCGCATCAAAATAACTCCCCTGGAGAGATGGAGAGAGAGAAACTGAGAGAGGGAACCTAATTCAATAAAATTGTTTAACTCACTCCCGGTTCATGGACGAAACAAGTGTTCGGAAAGAAAAATTTTAATGGAAAATTCTATGCAAAACAATGATTAAGAACCCCTACATCACATTGGTATATATATATAGGGAGAAGTTCACAAGTGGACCAAAAGAATAGACTTTTTAATGGACCTTAACAAAAAACACATAATAACACATTAATTTTAATTCTTATAGTGTAATTGGTCCACGCCAGCGGCACCAAATACGCATGTCGATCGATCCCCCACCCCTCACACCCACCCACCCACCCAACCCCACCCTCCCACCACACCCCCATGGCAGCCCTGCTGTCATAAGGGCTGCCACAAGGGCTGCTATGGTGATGGTGGTGGTTTGGGGGGGGGGGGGGGGAGGGGGGGTTAGTGGGGTGAAGGTGTGGTCTCGGATGCCGCTGGCGCGGACCAATTACACTATAGGAATTAAAATTAATGTGTTATGTGTTTTTTGTTAAGCTCCATTAAAAAGTCCATTCTTTTGGTCCACTTGTGAACCTCTCCCTATATATATATATATATAATATTTGCTTCGTTCTCTCGCCTCTTTTCTTTTCTGTTGGGGCTTCACATTCAAGCTGTTTTAATGATCTCGCTGAACTTATCCAACTTCTATTTGTTTTAAAAAAAAGGGTAACCCATATCCAGACCAGACCAGCCCGGCAACACAAAATTGAACCACCAAACCCGAATTTGGCCCACAACAACCCGTCCACACCCGCCCAACTGTCGGTGCAATGCATCGGCAAAGTGTTTTTTGATCGTCGACCTTAGTACAATGAGCTCGAGTAGTATCATTATTTTTGTTACTTTTTTTCTTAACCATTTTGATGACCAAATATTAACAAAAACAACACCTATACAAAGGTTAGCACAAAAATATATCCCCTCAAATGGTTACAAATGTAATGCATAAAGATTAAACACAAAGATACCATAATACAATATAAATGTCATATAATAATAATAACAATACATTATATTACTATAATAATACAATAAAAACAATACACAAAAATATATTACCTCAAGTCCTTTATACCGAACAGATTCTTAATATATATAGACACTTAAGGCTAGACAAGAAAACAACCAGGCGAAGTTTGCTGATCGCACGGGGTTTAGAAGTAGAATCGCATAAGGATCAGAGAGGAGAAGAGAGGAGATCAAGCAAGCACACTCCAGCACTAAAAGTTAGGGTTAACTTTTGGAACATTCTTTCCCTCTTAAAGGTAACTTTTGCTGTTTGCTTCTTTTATTTTCTTTGTTGTATTAAAACACATGTGCGCCCCCCTATGTGGTTAAAAGAGAAAAAAAATCAACAAATATACATGAATCCAAACGGAATCGAGAATAGCTCAATTGACGATTCTCTTATCAGAAAAGCCGATTGGGCCCGATTTTTAAGCTACAACCGATTCTTAATTCGATTTGAATCGCTTATCGTGAGAATCGAATCGTACGCCTTTGACAACTATCGTTGTATCCAACCTCGGTCACTCACAGTTTATCGATGATAGCAAGTGCCGGAAAGAAAAATGTAAATGGAAAGTGTCATAATATTAAAAGGAATTAATTTAATTCGTTTAATGTTGATATTAATTGGTTTCATTAGTTTATTTGTTAAAGGAATGAATTTAATATTAATTGGTTTATTTGATAAAAATAATTATTTAGGGATGAAAGCGATACGATTTGGTCGGTAATAACTCCTTAGCAATACCAAAACCATAATCTATACCAAATTTCCCGGTTGATACACCAAAACCAAACCGGATGTCATTTCGGTATTTACGGTAATTTCATTTTTTTGTTTCGGTACTTAAGATTTCTTTTTGGTTTTTTCCCGGTAAATATCAAAATTACAAGTCGGTAAATCTTATATGTATTATGATTCCAGTATATTTGGTACAAGTTTCGGTTAGGGGTGTTCGCGGTCCGGTTCGGGCCGATTTTTAGGATTTTTACGGACCGGACCGATTAAACCGGTCCTAAAAATAAATGGACCAAGACCGGATTGATTGTGTTGGTCACCCGGCCCTAGTCGATCCGATTTTTTATAGGGTCGGTCCGGTCTAACTTGCCGGTCCTAATCGTATTAAATTAAACATTTTAAAAATAAAAATTACCTTTAAAATATTCAAACTTGTTCAGATTTTAGGTCCTACAAAACTCTCCAAATTTCTCAATATTCTGGTATAAAAAGTATGTATATACAACTAGTTAATGAAAATATGTAGGGATCCTATCAGATTAGAAATCAGACCAAAAACCAATCAATGCAAAAATCAGTGTAAAAAGCAAAATCAATCTAAAAACAAAAATCAGTGCAAAAAATGGGAAGGGCAGATATAGCGACTTACAATGTGATAATTCAAGGTTTAGGTAATATGGGAAGGGAAAATCTAACCAGTGGTGTTTTGGATAATCTAATGAAGCAGGGAGGTTATCTTGACATTGTGATGTATAATACTCTTATTAATGCCCTTGGGAAAGCTGGTCGGATTGACGAAGCAACCAAGTTCTTTCGACAGATGAGGAGCAACGGGGTAAATCCTGATGTTGTCACTTATAATACTCTTATTGAAGTGCATAGCCAAACAGGTAAATTAAAGGATGCTTGCCAGTTCTTAAAGATGATGTTGGATGTTAGGTGTCCCCCTAATCATGATACCGACACAACTTTGGACTTTTTGGAGAAAGGGATTGAGAAATTGAGATACCAGAAGTCATCTCCTCCGTTGAAGGCGTAGTAAAAGAGAAGCGGCAGCAGCGTACAAATCCAGCGGCCATGAGCTAAAATGGCAGCAGAGAGAGGAGAGGAGATGTCAGTGGCACAAGCAGAAGCAGTGGAGAGAAATGGCATAGAGAGAGAGGAGGGATTAAGTCTTTTAGTAGGGCAAACTGACATTAGTTTTTTTTTAAATGACGATCGTACCCGTGCCTCCTTTATTTAAGTTATTTTATATATAAAAATATAATTAAAATATATATTAATATGAGCAACCGGTCCGGGTCGGTCCAAACAGGTTATTTAATGTGGAGGACCGAGGACCGGACCTACTAGACCGGTCTGCAAAAAAAAAAAAACTAGACCGGACCGGTGATTAAAAAAAACGGTAAAAATAGGGCGGTTCGGTTCGGTCCGGTTCGATCCGCCAGTCCAATCGGTTTTTTGAACACCCCTAGTTTCGGTACAAATATAATATTCATACAGAGAAAATGCTTAGGGAAAAAAAGCTCTCCAAAAATTAGCCAATGACCTAGATTTACAGTTGTCGATGCAAAAAAATCATTTAAATTAAATGCCTAAAGTATTGGAGTGTGTCTAAGCAAACAACAGATTGCAGAATAACCGGCACAACAAATATCAATATAAGCCAAATTCGGTATGGTAATTCGGTAAATCGGTTATTTATGTCTAGAAACCAAAACCAACCATAGTTTTTTCGATACTTTCTGTTTCGGTAAATTCGGTTTTAGTTATTAAAAATATGAAACCAAAATCAATTTTTCGGATCAAAACGGTACAATACGGTAAAAACCAGTACCGCTTCCACCCCTAAAATTATTTAATGTTGAATATATAAATGAGAATTGGGTTATTTGTTGGATAAATAAATGCACTGGCTTTTGTTAAGTAAATAAATACAAATTATTATTTTTTTGTATTTTGACCGTCTGGAGACTGACGCCTAGTGTTATAGCATAGGGGGCTGTAGGGTTTATATTGCGACGGTGTGGACTTATAAAAAGGAAAGAGGGAAAGTCTATTGAGAGGTAAATAAAGAGGGAAAAAGCAGCTGTAGGTTTTAATTGGTTTGATGACTGGGAGAAGGATTTATAAACGGAAATTTTTTCGTTTCGGCGCTAAGGGAATAAAGGAAAGGCGACTTGGGTGTTTTGAGGCGCTGAAACATTGAAAGAAAGGGAGAAGGAATTAAGATGGCGGTCGACAGGAGCATTTGAGGGAAGCGGGCACACATTTGTATGTTGCCATCATTGGCACATCAAATGCCATCTTCTCTTTCCTCATCATCCTCACCAAAAACCTTTCTGCCTTTTTTCTTTTCTCGAAATTAACCCAACCACTTTACCTACCATTTTTCAAACTTTCACCCAAGTTTATATTTAGAAATTGCACCCTAGCTTATATTTTCTTCAATTCAAGGTTAAAAAGGAGGGTTTCAAATTTTTACGAAAGGGTTTTTCAAGGATTATTTTCAAGGGCTATTCAAGGGTTTCTTCACCAACACGAAATTAAAGTTTGGGACGCAATTTGAGGTAAGTGACTTTCTACTATTCTCCTTTTATATGTGTATTTGCTAAATTCACCTCAACTAAATTATAGTGTTAAAATTAATTAGGAACCCTTAGAAAATTGTGTATTCCTAATTAAGGTGGTAATTAGGTGAATTCAAATATTCTCATATGTTGAAAATAAATGGTGATCCCTAATAAATTGTGGAGATTGAATAATTAGCTCCCAAAGTATGAAAATGGCCTGTTAGGGTTTGGAACCCATTTGTAGAAATTGATAATTTGATATCTGGAAATGGATGATATGGACTTAATTTAGAATTAATAAATTCTTAAATTTACACATGCTTAGTAGGGTCCTACTTTATGCTTTATGTGCAGTACTTTTAATAGTTATGTCCCAAATAATTTAAATTTGTTATGGGAATCTTATTCCTTTATAAGAACTTATGTGAAGACATTTTAGATGACTTTGGACATTTGATATATATAAATGAGACCCTTTATGATGAAATACATCCTTGTAAGTCAATTACATGTTTCTTTGATGCAAGAACACAATATGAGCCCTTACTTGAGATATTGTTATTGTTGTTATCTGTTTTCATTAGGTAGACGATAGGAGTATGAAATAATTGTTGGTTGTTAGTTTGGATGTTGGATAGTGGTGTCAGACAAGTTTGGTTAATTGCACACCTAGACAATTAAATTCTTGCCTTACTCTCTCATAACAAACGATAATTAAATTCGTCTTAACTAACCAATATATACGGAAGTTTATCGAGGGGGTTCCTTGTTTGGATTTCAGTTCGATGGGACGTCCAACATACGGAGTTTAGAGACGGGTAGGAGTGACAACTCAAATATTTAATAAAATCAACATGCATTTACTTTAGTGCCTTATTTTACGAGAAGCCACTTGTAGTATTACTATCCCCTTAGCTCCTTATGAAATGGACTAAAACATATTAAAGTATCGAAATGCTTACAACCCGGGGGTGGCGTAAATTGGGTATAAAGATTATAGCAAAGAGTGATAAAAGACGTGTCAAAGATCTTAATGTCATTGATAAATGAACATCTCAAATGTAAACTAATGGGTGAGTGTCGAGGAGGAACACCTCTATGTTGAGATATATTGATGAGTCCGGACTGCACTGTGAGGTAGGTGGCTACAGGTTGTGTGACGTTTTGATTTGACGTACCGATTTGAGTATCATACATGTTGGAATATCCGGTCATGCGAATACCAGGTGGCAACAGGATGTGTAATGTGATGTTTATGAATTATACTTGTTGAGGAGTTCGGCCTTTCGAGGTGGGTAGCTACGGGCTATGTGAGATTTTGATTTGGCGTACCGCATGTTTATGAGATGGCCGGGAGGAAGGGGAGCACATCGGTTACGTGTTGATCAATTAATGAGGATAATTAATCAATGATATGATTTGAGATAATTCTATTATATTATGAGGTTACGTTTTATGGGATGGGTTGTCCATCTGGATTTTATATAAATTGTGATTTTATCAATTATCATATAACTATTTTGAGTTGCGTAGCTAAGTTACTTGTTAGCATTTTGACACATATCTTTTATGTAGACCTCGTATGCTAGTGCTGGAACCTCCAACTTAGCCTCCTTGTTCCAATTAGCACACACTATTTTTCTCTCATTCAGGACAGAGACTGTGGGTCTCTATCTTATCTAGTTTAGCATTTTATATTTTTGCCTAATTTATTTTGAGACATTTTAGTTTGCATGTTGAGACTTAGTTTGATTTGTATTAATCTGCTATGAAGCACCGACACTTTCCGGGAAGACACGAGTCAGCTTTGACACGAGTCTGACACGCGATCCGACACGTTGGGACATATTGTCCGACACGCTGGGACACGTAAAAAGGACATTTTTTTTTTATTATTTATTAATTTTTTTATGTGATTATGATTTTGCCTTATTTATGATTTTTAATGTTAAAGTGTGTTTGAATTTTGTTTTATATGGTCCACTTTCTTAATTTCATGTTAAGAATGCTCTTATAATGTATTTTATGGAAAAAAATCTGTTTTATTTCATTAATATTATATATATATATATATGTAAATATATATTATATATTTGAAAATATATTATATATTATACGTATCCTAGCGTGTCGTATCCTAGTTTTTGGAAAAAATCACGTGTCGCGTGTCGTGTCGAAACACGTATTACGTGTCGAGTCCGTGCTTCATAGTTATTCTGCGACATATTTGAGGATTGTATTGAGAGGTTATATTGGGACACTTTTGTATCTCTCTAATCGACTTTTTATTTTGAGTTTGACTTTCTTATCTTTTCCATATCTTGTTATATCTTCCATTTGGTCTCTCCATGCTGAGAATGGTATTATATTGGTTATTAATCTCTATGATTTATATTTAGACTTGATCAACCTAAGTGTTTAATTACACGGGGTATCACAAGCCCAATGTTTTAACGATGTAACATCCTTTTCTCTCTCAAAATGCAACGTTCTAAGTAATATGACTTGACACCAGTGGAGGCAATCTTTTGTGATTTGACAAGTCTTTACGAAAGCTATAATTGAAGAATAATATTTTTAAGCCACCGTAGTATTTTAAGCACGAGGAGTTTGGGGTGGAAAGGCATATTATGTCATCATTCTTGATGGTGGTAGCAACAACTCGGACCAATTAGTTTAAAAGCGAGAGGCATACTAAGTGAGCGGCCAACAAAGCCGTCTATCCATATGTTGGCCACAGATAAAGGAACAATTGAACCTTGTCATTATTCAGGACTCCAATGGGAGGGATCTTTTTTCTCGGGTAGGTTCTATGTCAGTCAAAGAATATTCCGTGCAGTTCTAATTCTTGTGCACTCGGGTTAAACTAATGGAAGGAAAGTTCAGAACAAAAGATTGGGAGATATTTACAGGGTCTCCAGTTGCGGTATCAGACTGGGGCAAGTGATTAGGTACACCCTAAAACTAGAAGAGTACGTCCAGGGGCAGCAATGGTAGGAAAGGGAGCGACCACCGTGATTCCGGCATCACAGACATGAGCTATAGAGACAGAAAACAACATTCAAATGTTTTAAGTGCATGCTTTTGGTCATATAGAGTGGAGGACTCCCTAAGAAGAAGAATATGGCAATGCTGGTGATAGATGGAATGGAGGTGAAGACGCAGCATTTGAAGAGCCACAGGGAGATGTCCTTTCAGCACGGACTGGAGACAGAAAGAATACCCCTGTGAGCTCATGGCCGAGCTCTTCATCGTGTTTGCGTGTTTGCGAGTATCATTCCGCTGCATACTCTGTTTACATCAATAATTCTGCCAGTTGACCCCCCTCCCTCTCGAGGAAAAAAGGGAAGAAATGAAAAGGAGTATGTACATACCTTGCATAGCGTGACTGTATAGAAATATGCCGAATTTGTATCCGGTTGACAGTTCCACTCTGACTCACAAGAACAACTTGTTCATCGCTTTCACCGTCTTCTGCTTAAGAAGATCAAGCAGAATATTCGTTAATATTAACTAAAATGTTCCCACTTGCACTTTGAAAAGACTCCAAAACTGTTCCTACACGACAATACCTGATAATGAAAACCCAACTACAAACACTGCCGCAAGCCGATCTTCAGATGAAAACTAAAACATGGACAGCAGATAGTGTCACGAGAAAAGTAAAAAACAAAAGGCAGAATGTGTGTGATGTATGTGTATATATATATATATACAGTGAGAGAGAGAGGTGATGAGGATGTAAATTTATGTCCAACATACCTTGTAACCTATTAAACCAACTCTATTTAGAGGCGACAAGCGGAAGCTGCTGAGAGGAACTCGTTTTCCAAAGCCACTCTCAGACACAAATAACAACCATGGGCCACTCAGGCCCTTGCCTCTGCTATGAACATATATCAATAAAAGGCATTGGGATAAAAATAGCAGATTATTATAAGCAGATATTTTAAAGAACAGGGTACACTCGAACGTTGCAAGGTTTAGATAAAGAAGAAACTTTCAGGGCCAACAAAAAAACAAGCAAACAAATTCAAAGGCAGACTACACAGTTAAATAGCCGCTCATTCATCCAAAGACTGGATTCGTGTATAATGTGAAGTCCAGATTTTATATATATTTACAGTTCATATTAAATAATCTATAACTAGAATATGTATCAGAAAAGGAAAAATGTCTCGGAACAAAAAGAACTCTAACAGACAATGTTTAAAAAGGCGAAAGGCGAGGCGAGGCGTTTTAGTCGCGGCGAGGCGAGGCGTAAGCCTCGAGGCGCTTGAGGCGTAAGCCTCACCGAAAAGAAAAAAAAGAGCAAAATAATATTAAAAAAATACTAATAAAACCATAAAAATAAAATAACAAAGAAATATAAAATAAAACTACAAAAAAAAAACATCCTTGAGGGCTTTCTCACATAGTTTGACATTTTTTTGTTCCCCCCAATATAACTTTTTAGAAAAAGAAAATCAATTTGAACATATTGGTTATTTTAAATATGACAATAAATTAATCAATGCAAAATCGTATTGGCAAAATCATTTTTTTAGCTTCATTCACATATTGGTTCTTTTATAATATGACAATAAATTAATCAATGCAACTTAACAAGCAAATTTATTAAAAAAAACATTGACTTTCAGGCTAAGATTAAAAAAATAGCAACTTTATTAAAAAAATAATAAAACATATTAACCTAATTAAACATATTAATATAAGTTGAAAACCTATTAAAAAAATAGCAACTTTATTAAAAAAATAGCAACTTTATTAAAAAAATAATAAAACATATTAACCTAATTTAATATAAGTTGAAAACATATTAAATTTATTAAAAAAATAGCAACTTTATTAAAAAAATAATAAAACATATTAATATACATTTATTTCAAACAAACTATATATTTGTAACAAAATATAGTCTCAAACAAATTTATACACTTATTTCAAACAAATTAGTAAAGAAAAACAAAATTAAGTGCAACTTTAAAACTAAACTAAAATAAAAAAAGAATAAGAGCTAGTAGATTAAAACAACATTTTTTTTTAAGTTAGGTGCAATTTTAGAAAAATGAAGAATTTTAACCTATAAAAAAACAGACTTTGTGATGAAAGATTTTTTTTTTTTTTTTTTTCCCGCGCCTCAGGAAAAAGGCGTGAGGCGCATCGAGGCGTAAGCCTCGAGGCGCATTGAGGCGTAAGCCTCAAATTCAGCCCTGAGGCTTAAGCCTCGAGGCGTTTTTTCAACGCCTCGCCTCGAGGCTTCCGCCTTTTTAAACATTGCTAACAGAGAATAACAGAGGACAGAGAGAACTGGAATACCCAATTCTCAGATGATAATAGCATATAAGACGTGACAGAAAACATCCAATTTCCAAACTACAGTATATTTAATGTCTGCCAAGTTTGACTGACCACTCTTCAATGAAGCCTAGTATTTATTAAGTAATTTAGAAATTGTTATGATAGTTATTGATCATGTAGATATTTGCAATAATGGTAAAGAAATTACTGAATGTGGTGATCTGAGACCCTCTCCAATTCCTTCTGCATGGCTGCGGGTATTATGTCCATGCTTGCCATTCTATCCCCTTCTTTCAGCCTCATGGCGACTGAACCTCGAGTATTTCTTCCCAGTGCACGAATCTATGCAAAATTACCACAAGAGAGACAATTACTAGAATATATATTAAAACGTAGATATTACTGATAAATTACCGCGAGTTTGGTACAATATTAGGTGCAAAAAAATCCAACAACGGCATTACAGACCTGTGGAAAAACATCATGGAACCCATATATATATATACGCTCATCATAAAGAAACACATTAATAAAAAGGATCTTGTTGTAATATATTATTAGCGGTATATTTGTAACGTGTATTAATGATATATTTGTGATTTAGAGATAAGAGATTTGATGGCATAATTAGCGCGCCTAATTAGTGGGTCAATTTTTTTATTATTTGACATGTATATATGCTGCCTCCTCCTTTAAGAGATAAATATATAGAAATTATTATTGCCCAAATATTTCTACATGGTATCAGAGCAACCCTTCTAGGGTTTTCCTCCTCTCGGTAGCCTCTCTCATCTCCGCATCTCGGTAGAATCTCTCTCATCTCGGCACTGCTCATTAGCACTGTTCATCGGACTGTTCATAAAAATATTTATTGCCCTACCTTATTTCAGATCGTCTTTCTCGACTTTCTTCTCTCAGTTTTGTGATCTATTATTAGTTTTGACATGGGTGATAACAAAAATCTGGCTACCAAGCTATGTACTAATTGTGGACAGACCAACCATTCCATAATGTTAACTTTTGTTGGCGTCTTCATGGCAGGCCTCCTTGGGCTAATCAGACTACTCTTGAGGGGGAGTCATTTACCCCTGCTCCTACTGCTGCTGCATCAGATGATCGGGTTACTTTGACCCAGTTTGCATATGATTCACTTTTCCAGCGTTCTTTAGCTTCTATTGCTTCCACTGCTTGCTGGCGTTAACACCTCAGATGATCGGGTTACTTTGACCGACCCGATTCCGGTACTGATACCGAGACTTTGAACCATGGCAGTGATCTACCCCTCAAAACATTACGCATCACCAAAGACGACCAGGGAACAAAACGATGATGCTCAACGGAAGACAATGCAGTCTTATTTGTCAAGAGATCACAATGGCGGTCATCTTCTTCAACAAGAAGATGAGGGTTCGAAGAGTATAACGATGGAGTCAAACAAGTAAATTGACCTTTGAGTTCAATTGCAACCAACAATGCAGAAAATTTGATGAATAAAAACAAGACGGTTTACCGAGATTTAAGATCAGTTTAAACGGATCTTCCCTTGCAGCAGTAACAAAGTTCACCAAATCATAAATGCTAACACAAAAAAAGGTTCGGATAGAACTTTTGAGCAGTGGTAAAGCATCGATGCAATTCAAAAACAAAACCGATAAGGGTCCAGGGCAAAACAATAAAATCATGGAACAGAGTAAGAACATAGGTTGTGTTTGAATACAAAGGTGGTACGATGGCCAGCAAGATGCGTCACCCGATGGCGAAAGAAGAATCTATTTAAAAATGGTGTGATATTGAGTTGAATTTAACTCCGCCAGTGTCGTGCTTAACTTCTAATATTTTATTTTGAACATTGTCGGTCTCAAGCCCAGATGATAAAGGAGGACCGCGTTAGGTAGCTGATAGCCAGCATAAACCTTTGTCAAATCCTTATGAACATGAATCCTATGAATATGCGCGTTAAAACTAGGGCTTTCCCCTTGAGCGATGTATTGAACTTGCCACCGAGTGTTCAAAAAGAATCACGGGGTGTTGCGTCAGAAATTAGGATTGCTATAAAAAATGTATTTTTTTCGCAAAATTAGGATAACAGAAGTTATGATTGCTCTAAAAAAAAGTGAATAGGGAGGACTTTGAGACCAGTTGTTATCCCTATTGAGGTTTGGAAGTGCTTAGGGAAGGAAGGAGTGCCTTGGCTTACAAAATTGTTTAATAAAATTATGATGACTAATAGGATGCCCGATAAAAGGAGAAAAACTGTTTTAATACCTATTTATAAAAAAACGAGACAAACAAAGTTGTTCAAATCATAGTTGTCAAAATCGTACGATTTGCGATTCGAATCGTACGATTCGATTCGATTCACGCATAAAACGATTCGAATCGAGTTGAGAATCGCAATTATCTAAAGAATCGGATTGAATCGGCGATTCACGATTCAAATCTTCCGATTCAGGTCCGATTCACTTTTTTTTCGTGATTTTTTTTACCTATAACCATACGTGTGTTTTAATAAAACAAATAAAAAAAGTAGCAAACAACAAAGGATATCGTTAAGATATTGAGTTTTAGAGAAAAACATGTTCTCTTGGCTCGGTTATTATCAGCTGACTTTTCTTGTCTATTCTCTTGGCTGAGTGTCTTCTATCATTTGCCTTTTTTTTTGTTATAAAACTTTTGTATTTGTTATAAAATCTTTGAAGGTATATTTTTTTGTTGCTTTAAATTAATATGAAGACTATTTTAAACTAATATTGTTTTATAGTTAATCTTAGTATTTGTTTTATTGTTTTAAATTAATATGGTTTACTGTTTTAAATTAATTTTGTTGTAATTTTGTAGGCTGTTTTAAATTAATACTGTTAATCTTAGTAAGTAGGCTGTTTAAAATTTTTGGAAGTATTTGTTTTACAGTTTTACTGTTTTAAATTAACCTTAGTATTTATTTTATTGATTTAAATTAATATATAGGCTGTTTTATGATATATTTTTGTTTTTTACATTTTTATGCTTAAAATGAATGAGAACATATGCGACGGTTAATTTTTGTGATATATTTTGGTAAATTATCATGTGCTACGATTAGTTTTTTTGTCGTATTACGCTTAATTACCAATTCTATAGTATTAAATCCCATTTACGTATGTTTTACTACGTTTTTATCATTTGGTTCCGATTCGATTCACGATTCGCGATTCGGGGGGTAAACGATTCACGCTACGATTTGCGATTTGACAACTATGGTTCAAATTATCGTGGTACTAAGTTCACGAGTCGCACAATGAAACATTAGGAGAAAATGATTGAATATCTGTGTTCTAAAAGGCGCGCCTAGGCTTGAGGCTTGAGAGAAACGCCTCGCCTACGCCTTATTCTTGGTAAAAGGCTTAAGGCGTACTTTTTTTTTAAAAATAAAGATGCCCTAGTGAAACAATATCGCCATTTAAAGACTTGTTTTTTACAAATCGAACCAATATCTCGTCCAAAACAATCAAAATAGAAACATAATCCCAAACTTCTCTGTCTCTCGCCCCCCAAAAAAAACTAACATTGTCGACCGACTGCCGACCAAAAGTCTATGATTCATTTGAAAGGTGAAAAATACATTTCTTATATTGAATCATTTTGTATTGATTATTGATAATGATTATTGAATTATGAAAAATGCATTTTGTATATTGCTCATTAAATATTGAGAAATAGATTTTATATATTGATTATGGAGCATTAATATGAGCAAGATGGCTACCAAACATACGGATATATTTTCAAAATTCAAGGTATTATATTACTAGCCTTAGAATAATTAAAATAATAATAAAGGAAAAACGTCTTTTTACGCCTAGGCTTCGCCTAAGCGCCTAAGGCTTTGAGGCTTGACCTATATGCCTCAACCACACCTCGCGCCTTTAAGAACCTTGTTGAATATAGAATGAGATTTAAAAGAACAGTATCTCAAGATTTATGCATGGGAGGTCAACAATGGAAGCTATTTATATATTGAGAAAATTAATGGAGATGTACCGAGTAAAAAAGAATGATTGTTCGGTTGAATGCAACAGTAATCGTTTGGTTGCACGAGGTATCCGACCTTCTACCTCAATTTCGTGGCAATTTCAAGAGGTAATGGGATCCGGACACATCTGAGTACGTCTTATCATCTCAGATAGATGGGAAGACAGAGCGGGTGAACTAAATTTTAAAGGATATGGAACAGTAAAAAGATGATAATAACAATGATTAATTGAAATGAGTACATCGATATGGATATGGGTGTGTGCCGAGAGAGAACATTCTTACTTGTTGCGTGCCGAGGAGATCACGGCCTTGTAAGTTTATCACTTTCGATGTAATTTTCCCGATCACGCTATTGAAAGGTGGTTGCGTGACGGATTCTTATTTGTGCATCACACGGGTTGTTCATGTTTATAGTTCCAACCACGCTAGAGAATGGATGTGTCCAGTTATGGGATTTATTTGTAAGTCAAACGGTTTGTTTATAGTTCCAATCACGCTAGAGAATGGTGGTGTTCGGTTTTGTATTATGGTCTTTATTTGTGCATACGGCATGTTCTTGAGATGGCCTCTTTTTTAAGGTCTTTTAAAATTTGGAAATTGATTCAATGTGAAATAAAATATCACGACGTGTGTATCTAGGGAATAGTCGCTTCCAAGTGAATTCTACCTAGATATATTTATTCAATTTAATTCTGGATCTATTCCGATTCCGAATAGATGGACGGTGCTAAAAAAATCAAAACCTATTTTCAGTTTTTTTTTTTTTTTTAAAAATGAAAGAAATCCAATTTCAAACCTTATTTTTCGGTAAATCACTTGCAAAATGCTTTTCTAGAATGCCCAATATCTGTTTTACATCTTTTATGCGAAAATGATTAATTTTCATACGATCTTCTTGACTGTTATTCAAAAGGTCTATTTGGTTCTTTTGATTATTGCTCGAGCCGAATGATGAAAAATTATCATGTCCGCTTCCTTCGGGGGATGGATCTATAAGAATTCACCTATCCCTAATAACAAAAAAAACTTGACTTGAATGATCCGGTATTAAGAGCTAAATTGGCTAAAGGTATATGGGTCATAATTATTAAGGAGAGCCCGCATGGCCCAATGATCTTTTATATATTTTTCCAGCAGTAATTCTAGGTACTATTGCATGTAACGTAGGCTTAGCGTATCTAGAACCATCAATGATTGGTGAACCAGCAGATCCATTTGTAACCCTTTTGGAAATATTACCCGAATGGTATTTCTTTCCCGTATTTCAAATACTTCGTACAGTACCCAATAATTATTATATGTTCTTTTAATGGTTTCAGTACCCGCGGGATTATTAACAGTACCTTTTTTAGAGAATGTTAATAAATTCCAAAATCCATTTCGTCCTTCAATAGCGACAACCGTCTTTTTGATTAGTACGGCGGTGACCCTTTGGTTGGGTATTGGTGCAACATAACCTATTGATAAATCCCTAACTTAAAGATTCAATGGTGAAATAAAATATCACGACGTGTGTATCTAGGAAGCGAATTCTCCCTAGTTACATTTATTCAATTTAATTCTGGATCTATTCTTATTCCGAATAGATGGATTGTGCTAAAAAATCAAAACCTATTTTTAGTTTTTTTAGAAAAAAGCTAAGGGGAGAAGAGGTGCATAGCGGTTACGGTATAATTAACTAAGAGGTTAATTGATTATTATTTTTTTTATGAGTAAAGATAGCTAGTAAAAAGAGATTAATTAATTATTGAACTAATGGTTTAATTAATATGGATTTTAAGGGTCCGTTCTTTATGGGTGGTTATCGTAGTAGGTTAGATAACTGTGGAATTATCACTTGTATATATAACTACTTTTGAGTTGCGTAGCTTTGGTAACTTGATGTGTTTTGACCCGCTTATTATCGTGCAAATATTTCATGTGTCACGGTTGAACCTCGCAAGTAGCCTTCTCTCTAGCTAGCACGGACCATTCGGAGATATGATGTAGGTTATTTCATCGGTTGTCTATCTTTATATTCCAATTTGTGTGCGTTGGTTACATTGGGTTTAGATGCAGTTTGGTATGTATTTTTATACTTCGGATGGTGTTGGTATTTGTAGTTGAGACTTGGTAGTTGATGTGTTCAGTTGATAATAGTTTGTTGTGGTTTTAGAGATATTATCATATTGTTTGACTTGGTAGTTATGAGTTGTCATTTGAGTTTTGTCATATCGTATCCATATTTTGTCATATTGTTTGTACATGCTAAGAATGACATTTTAAATTATTTTGACAAGTTACATATTTTAATCTTAGGATGTGATTAACCCTAGTATTATAATATACAAGTTGTTACAATCCCCCATTATACACGTGTGACAGCAAGCTTCGAGATGAGCTATTGCATTTTTGCCGGAGGCCCCGCGCCAGGGCGATCAGCTGGAGCACCAACATTGGGATAGAGTATTGCAACGTTCAAGAACCCACCACCAGTTGCTTGATATTACTGTCCAAGAATCGTGAGTTTGTGAGGGCTAATGTCCCTAAAAGCTGCTATATGCGGTGAGTTCTTCTTTGCCGTTTCAGTATTTTAAGCACTATATTACTTATATCTCTCTGCCTCAAAAGTTCGTACTTTGTTTACATGTATCACTGGTTCGAAAATTGCACTAAAGCAAACCATGTCAATTCAATACCACGAAGCACAATAAAAAAAAAAACTTACGATCTCACAAGAACTCAGAATAACCATTCCATTTTGTGAAGCCATGGCCACACGGTCATCATTTGTGCAAAGACGGACCCACTTTAGTTCATCACCATGAACCTGTAAAGTGTACACGTGAGACCTACAGATATTATGGATTGATATCGATAAAGACGAGTGATCGAAAAAGAATACAAACCAATTGAATTGCTATGATCCCCGTTGACCTGATAGATGAGAAATAATTCAAAGATACTTTCTTGATGTAGCCATTTGCAGTAAGCATCAGAAGATACTGATCTTCAGCAAACTCACTCACGGGAATAATGGAAGTTATTCTCTCACCATCAGATAAGGACAAAATCTGGATCCAGCATGAAAAGACAATGATTAACATTTAATAGCAATGAAACAAAATTGCAACTGAACGCTGGGTGAGAGGGAAGGTGACATACATGGACCAATGGTGTGCCAGCAGCAGCACGGCTACATTCTGGAATTTTATAGGCTCGAGCAGAGTAGACAATTCCCTTATCACTATCAAAAAGGATAATATATATAATAACAATAACAATAGTAATAATAACCTCATGCTGCAATAAAAGATAAAATGTCCGGAAGTATTACAGGCATAATATAATGCAAAAAGTATAAAATAGACCAAAAATTGATGACCTTAAAAAGGAAGATGATTAAGAATCCAGTTCTTTTTACAAATAAAATTTTGTGGAAAAAGAAAAATAGAGAGGTTACACAGAAGAACAAGAAGGTCATCAAAAGAATATAATGCTTCACAAATATGCTTGATTTGAATTACATTTTTTTCCAAGGAAAATACTTCTTTTTACTCATCTTTTACCTTGGTAATTCTTTGATTGCAAATATATTCTATTGGAATAATCGAATGAAATTAGACACACATTCCATCAATTCCCATTTGTAATGAAACATGCCCCCCATGAAGGGTTTTTCCAATCTTTTTTCAACCCCCTAAATGATAAGTAACGTAGAAAAAAAAGGGTATCTATCAACAAAAAACATCCCTCTAGTCCTGTTGAAAGTCAGAATGTACTGTCTCCAAAATGCGACCGGGTTAGATTCGTCCGGGTTCAGGAACACTATCTTCTACTTATATACTTTCAAAAGAGACTGATCACAGAAGATTTTGACATTCTTCTTTGCCGACAGGCCCCAGATAACAGAAATTTTACCACAGTTCAGTTCCACAAACCATATCTCTCTCTCCTCCAAATCACCACCAACAAAATTTAGAATACTCTTAATAAAGTACCTAGATTTATTTTCCCCAATAGAGACTCCACTTCCTCTCCGATTCATGTTGCACATGATACCGACATATAAAATGTGACTGGTTGCTGAGCCTTGTCTATAGGCTATCTTGTCAGTCCCCAAGTGAAGGCAAAGGTGTAACACCCCGTAATTTTTGAGGATTTAGTATTTAATTATTTTTGGGAGGATAAAAATATTTAAATTGGAGAAACTTAAATTTATGATTTGGAGAATTTATTTGAGTGGGAAGAATTATTTATAATTGGCGACTTTAAGATAAATTGTCCCAATTAATGTGTCGCATTTTGAGGTCGAAATTTGGAAATATTATGAAGTATTTCGGATGACAATTCTGAGTGCGCGGTTGAGTCCGGATGGGTCGAGATAGTCAGAAAAGAGTACTCGGGGGTAGTAATTGGGTCTCGAGGTATTTTTGGGCATAACCGGGCCCACACGGGGTGATTTGAGCTATTTTAATTAGGCCCATATGGCCAAAAACGGAATTAAGGGTTTTAATCCTAAATGGGGGAAGTGTGAACGGCAGTTAATACAACTCTAAACCTAGGGTTTAAGAGAGACACAGAAGAAACAATTCAAGAAGCAAATTGGGGCTCTTTTTGGAGTCAAATCGAGGGGCAAAGTGAGTGTTCGTCGTCAACACCTTCACTACACCAACGGATCAGACTCTACGAATCATTCCAGGCAAGTGGTTAACTTGCTGTAATGTTTAAATTGTGATATCCAATTCATATTTTAGTGATTTGTAAATTAAAATTCGTTTTTGGGTATAAATGGGTAAAAATTGGATTTTGTTAATGGAACACGTGAATGAGATTCAAAGTAAGAATTTAGGTGTGTTATATATCTCTGAGTATAGATATCTGACTTGAGTGAGAAACCCGGAATATAAAATGGTGGAATTTGAATCTGGAATTGGAATTGTAGAACAAAGTTAATTGAGATTGATGGAAAAACCAATTCGTGAGTAAATGATTTGTGGTAGAGATAAAGGGTAAAGTTATGGTTGTATCCATGTTGTAAATCAGTTTGATAGAGGGTTTAAAGATTATGTCATTTTGATCAAAGGATGGATTGGGAAAAAACAAAGCTTGAAAGCTCGTTAATGGTGGAATTCAGTGGGGAAGAAGAGTTGCCACGGAATGATCGATCGAGGGCCATCGATCGATCGACGATGGGAAAACTTTGGTAGGTCGGGCAGTTTGCTAATTGCGCCTTTGTTTTCTTTTTGGATTTTTTGGTATAATTTTAATTGGTGAAAAGTTATAAAGGAATTAATAGCTAGGGACTCAAAAGATGGCTATTAGGAATTTACAATTTAAGTTAAGAGTTGAGACTTAAAGTCAGAATTTTGGGTGAAACATATTAAATCTAAATATGGACCAAGTGAGCGAGTCCGGGTATGTTGGTTAAGTGACACCAAAGTATTAAATTAATTATTGAGAGAATAAATTAATTTGGAGTCGGAATATAGACTCGGGAAATATTAAGTTATGGGCCAAGTGAGCGAGTCCGGGTATAATGATTGGGCGACACCAAGTATTAAATTAATTGATGGGTTAATTAATTAGAGTCGAGTCGGACTGTAGACTCGGGAAGGTAATAAATTAATTAATGTGCAAATTAATTAAATTAGAGTCGAATCATAGACTCGGATAAATATTATATAAATTAATGTGCAAAGTATTTATATAAGAGTCGGACCATAGACTCGGGAACATATTACATTAATTGACGTGTGAATTAACAAGTGAGAATATTAATTGAGTTAAGTCAGGCCACAGACTCGGAAAATTACAGGCTAGTGTTACGGGATTTGGAGTACACGGTAAAGTCGGGGTTTATATTATATATATACAGTGTAGTGATAGTATATATATATGTATATATTGTGTGTGCTATTAAATATCAGTGACTAGATATTTATTTAATTTATATACTCTAGTGCTATCAAGGGAGGTTGCGCGATGCGGGTGAATCCCCTAGCTTGAGTAGTAGGGTGAGTATATCCCCAGATCATAGCCTCCGGTATATGGGTGAGGGGCTTATCTCACTTTCAGGGAAGGAGTATGACCGCCTCTATTACGTTTATATTTTGGGCTAGGTTGGTGAGCGATTCCAACTTGGGTAACTAGGTTATGTGAGCACACCTAGTGAGATAGCACTTTAGAGGGAATCATCCGGAGAGGGTATACTCGAAGGGATGGATATACATATGATATATGTGTGGATGTTGTGGTAAAAGTACATATATAATGGTAGTAAATATTATATGCGGGTAATAATACAGTGTGTGATGTAATTGTTTTATATAACTTGTGTCACAGTTATATGATATTATTTAAAGGAAATTAATTAAGTTAATTAGTGAGATTAACTTATAACCCATGGATAATAATACTCGGATTAGAGTGGAAAGGCAAGGGAGGATTACAAGGACTAGTTGGACGGGGTAGTACAACTAGGTGGGGTTAAGGTAATCGTTAGGTGGGCACTTCAGTGGAGGGGTGAGAATGCCCTTAAGAGAGTGCGACACTAACTTAAATATGGAGCGCATTCATATATTTTAAATTACTGCAGTGAATTCACTTGCTAAATATTTTCAAAATGTTTTGGGTTCTAACCCTTGCTATAAAACTATTTTCAAAACCTTTTAGGTGTCCAGCCACAGGGACGCCAGGATTAATATTCTATCCCAGGGACACGGAGCTGCGGCATATGTGGATGCTAGCAGGAACTTGGATTAGACGCATCGTTCTTTCATTCCTAGAGTAGGAATCACTTATCAGTTCCAGTTTTATTTAGGGCATGTCGCCCAAACTTTCAGTTCAGTTTTCAGATTTATTTTATTCCCGTATTGAATATTTGTATTGGATTATTTACTTTGGTGACCGATGGTTTATTCGGCACGTAGTCATTATTTATTCAGTTGATTTAATTCAGTTGTGTGAATGGATTGTATGTATTTCCGCATGTACTGGTTGGTTTAATTAATAAGATAAAATTTGGCACCAGCTTTTTGGAATACTAGGTGGTTAGTAAGTTTTAAAAAGGTTTTCGACAGTGATGCTAAGAATGAACCAACTGGATTCATGTTTTAATTTGGTATAGGACTGATCACCCGATATTTTATTAGGCGGGGTGTCACAAAAGGCATCTACTCCATCCTGGCAATAGAGCTAAATAGCAGAGGAGTTCACACTTAGTAAATGAGGTTTTAACAGCATCCAATGCACTAAAGCCCCAATATAAAGAGCCCTATCTCTGTTATTCACCATTTCACTAGTTTGTTCATATTACTTAGTAATTCAAGATACACAAAACCCACGAATCATATGATCCATTATTAAGGGCTTACACCGTCACATAGTTCAAAATCGTGGCAAAGGTCAAATAACAACAACATAAATGCTTCATAATCTTTGCTTGGAAAAACGCCAATACTTTTTGTTGTCTTTGTTCTGTGGATTGCAGATCCACCTCCTCCTCGTCACTTCTTTACATATATAAAAACTGATTTGTTTCTAATATATAAAAAAATGCCGGCAAAATGCGGGAAACTTCTTTTCTTTGATTTTATTGAGTATTTCTGTGAGAATTTTTCAATTAGTCCACTGAACAAACCTACAATTAATTTACATATGGACTTAATTTACCGACCTTTAATGTAAAATGTTTATTAAGTATAATTTATTATGTGTACTTTTTGTAACATAATGTGTATATATAAACTAATAAGAAGTTTGCAAGAGCATGTTTTGCACTGATTTTAAATACATATTTTATTTTAAAAGTTTACAGATATTGTATTGTTTATGTTTTGTAGTGATTAGTTGATATGGGTAGAAAAAATCCAGGTTGGACATATAGGACTGAAGTTGAGGGAGGTACTAATGGTTGTGTATGTTGAAAGCAAATCTTGTCAGAAAACTATATATGAGTGATTAGTCAACTCAAAACTCATTTTGGAAACCATGTTAATCTTGAGCCAGTACAAAAGTACCAGGCAGGGTTCAAAGTCTCGGACTCTATCAATTACTCGGATGCTCAATTTTAAACTCAGTCACGGTATCGAGCGATACCAATGTTCTGCTATTTTGAGAGCCGAAATTTTTAAAAAATATGAATAATAGTGTTGGCTAATTAAATAGGTTCAAAACCATCACTTAATTTGAATAGCATTTTCTAACTGATTTTACTAATGCACGTCGGACTTGTAGCTTCAATATTCCAGAATAATTCAACAGTAAGTAAGATAAACAATCTATTGATACGTTAAATTTTATAAAGAAGTTAAATACATTGTTTTCATCATTACAACTCCCAACATTGTTTTGGAGGCATTCTACAAAAACCAATGAGTTCGATAGAATAAAAACTAAAATATATTAGATAAAACTGATGCTTTTCATAATTTTTAAATAAATAATGAAGTTTTTTAATATATATTTATTAATCCATTAAAGATACATTTTGATTACCCTTCTTATAATTTCTTAAGACAAATTTAAAACATATTAACAGACTATTTGCATGTTCGTTAATAACTATTGTAGATTTTTAACAGATTAATAAGACATCATTTTAAAACAGATTAGTTACATATTTATTAATAAATAATGTACATTTATTAAAATAATTAAGACATCATGTTAAAGAAGATTAACAGAATAATTATATATTTATTAATAAGTAATGTACATTTCTGAAAATTATTAAGACATCATTTTAAAACAAATAAAGAGATTTAGTTACATATTTATTGATAAATAAATTACATTTTTTAAACTTATTAATACATAATTTTAACAAAGATTAAGAGATTTAATAACTTATTAATAAATAATGTATATTTTAGAAACTTATTAACACATCACACAAACAAATTAACAGGTGTGTCATTTTTGTTCATCAGTTTCTTATGTTGGCTGGGAAGAAATGGAAAGCTCTAACCTGTAAATTTTAGCCGCTAAGAGAGAGAGAGAGAGAGAGAGAGAGAGGTTGCGACAGCAACCGAAAACCCTAGATCTTCACCACGCTTCCCTCACAAACACTATCCGCATCTCCTCTGTGAGAGAAAATCCAGATCGAGGGAGCAATAACCTTAATTAAAGAGACATCCTAATTTGTTTCGAAGGAGATGTGCAAAAGGTTACTCTCCTCTCTCTTCCCTTGTGTAGTCTGCTGATTTTTTCTTCTTCTGAGACTCGGGCAAACTTGGGTTGCCTTGCCCAAGTCAGAAGGATGTGTGATCTTCTAATACTTGATTCGGGTAACATTATTGTCTCGGTAGGCTGCAATACCAAGTTGAATCGGCCGAGATTTTGAACCATAGACCAGGTGAAGTTAAAGAAAAGATTGTGGCATTTATGAAAGATGCCATTACATCAAAGGAGGAATAACAAAAAATAGTTTGTTCTATGGATGACACTTCCAGTGGCGTATCTGGCGATGATGTTGGCGACGATGAGCCTTTCCAATCCCTAAATACTAGTCATAGTTTGTTGGTACATTGGATGGGTATTACTATCAACATTGTAGTCATTGTATTATAGATAGTTGATGAAAGAATCTCTTTTGTTAAGACTTCTAATGGTACCTTGTTAATTTTTTTAATCATTTGAGTTTGAGATGAAGATGAACTATCTATGTCATTGTTGATTTCATTATGTATCTTTTTAAGATAATGATAGATTACTTTTATTGTTTTATTACTATTTTTTGTGGATTTTCTAATTCTCAAATCAAGGCTGTCTTGCTCCGCCTCAAGGCTATAGCCTCGCCTCATCTGGGGAATCGCCTCGAGGCTACTTTTATATATATATTCCCATCAGCTTCGACAAATTTTCCCTCATCTTTCAATATATATTTTCCTGAAGATCATTCGCAAAATTGGGAAACTCATTTGAATTGATAATTCTATAACCTTCCGTTAGCTTCAAGGATTTTGCTCTGGTACCCAATGCTCCTTCATGTCCAATTGAATCTTTTTTTAAAAGTAAATTTCATGAGTACAATTAGTGAACCTTTGCAGGAGAAACAGAACCCCTTATGAAATATTTTTACAACACGCCTTTTTTCGTAAGAATCTAGCCATTAAATTGGAATATTGAAACTATTAAACTAGTTTTTCAAATTGTTCCTGAACAATGTTAGGGTGTAATGGTCTTAATAATATAACGAAGTAAAAATTTCTTCAATAGATAAACACTATCTTTATTGGTCTTGGGAAATGTCCAAAAAGGTGCAAGGTGGAGGCAAGGCATAAGCCTCGTAGCGCATTGAGGCGTAAGCCTCACCAAAAAAAGGAGCAAAATAGTATAAAAAAATTAATGATAAAACAACAAAACATAATGTAACAAATTAAATAATGCAAAAAAGATCCATAATCAATAAAAACAAGTGGCCAACACAATATAAAGTGCATATTAGCTATTATATAATATGACAATAAATTAATCATCACAAAATAAAATTGACAAAATCATTTCTTTAGTTTCATTTGCCTACTGATTATTTTATAAATAGTTTCATTTACTTATATTGGTTGTTTAAAAAAAATAGTTTCATTTACATATTGGTACAAAATTAAAAGAGGAAAACAGAATAACAAAAACAAAACCACTTTGTCAATAAAAAGAAACGAAAAACGAAACTGGAGAGAAATTTGGACCAAAAGAAAAATCAAAATCCAGCCACCTTGGATGATCTTTCATGAGAAATCGCAGGGTTTCTTTCATGGACCAAAAGTCCCCAGCTGCCGACAGGTAGATTTTCATTGAATTTCGGGCCGAGCTTGAGCCAAACCTTGCCAAGCCCGAATTGGAACCGAAGCCCGAATTTTGAATATATAAATAAATAAACAATTTTATATAATACAACATATTTATGTTAGCATTGTTTAATTAGGTTTCACTGTTTTATTTCATTTACCACTTTTTTTTAAATGTTCATTTTTCGTAATCCATTGAATTAGGTTTTTAAGTTTGCTGTTTTATTGTTAATCTCATTGTGGGCATTTGATTTATTCATTTCTCAAGTCACAATAGGAGGTTAGTGATCAAATAATGCTATATGTATGAAATTTAATAGGCCTTAGTAGATTTTTACTCTTATTTCCCTTATTTTAATTTAATACATTTCATAATTATATATTTTATTTTATGCAATATTAATTAGATTTTAGTGTGTACATGTTCTCCATGATGGAAATACAAGAAAAAAATACTAATTCAAACTTTTTTAATAAAAAAAATTGAAATCGGGCCCGAAGCCCGTAATTTTTATGAGCCAAATTCGGGCGTATGTGGGAAAGTTTAGTTCGGGCGGAGCTCCGGCTTGAGCATGGGTAAGATAATTCGGGCTGAGCCTGAGCAACCTCAAGCCCGGCTCTCCCAGCCCGATTTACATCCCCATCATACCTATAGCCAGCAGCTTACTAGAAGACCCTACCAAAATAAATGCTTTTAACACAAGTTCGAGACGATGACTCATTTGCATTTCACTACTGATTTTATAAATGACTTCTGTAATTACTTCACGCCCCAGTTTTCGACAGTCTCCAAGCTTAAAAGTTTAAATGCATCACCCCCGCTGCTAGAATAAAATGCTCTAAGTCCAACTATGAGAACAAATATGACTTATTTTCTTTAGAATTAGAAACAACCTTGGAA
This sequence comes from Sambucus nigra, assembly GCA_949130495.1. Classification (NCBI taxonomy): domain Eukaryota; kingdom Viridiplantae; phylum Streptophyta; class Magnoliopsida; order Dipsacales; family Adoxaceae; genus Sambucus; species Sambucus nigra. The sequence continues at coordinate 352,224,208 of OX422221.1, forward strand.
CCTGTAAATATAGAAAAGCATTTCATGCCTTAATTTGTTATTTTTCAGTGATTCCTTATATCAGCTCTCAATTTTGCCCAACGATAACTGCCAAGTTGAGTAAATATTCATCACATCAAATATGATTTCGAATCCAAAACCTTTTGACAATCTTGTGACTCGAGCAGGGTAATGAAGAGGAGCAGGGGCAACAAAAAGGAAAAAAAATAGAGGCTATTCAGAGAAGTGTACTGAATTTCTTTTAGTTTGAAACAGTTGCTTTTTAAGGATATTTTTTTTTATCATTGAATGCTTAATAACAACCGAGTAAAACTGTGGTAATACTTGACTGATGTGGAAGCGGATAAGTACCTGAAATACAGGACATGGTCATGAGCATGACAAACAAGGAAATCGGACATCATGTCATTTAATCTCAATTTCCCAACAGATTTACCAATGGTTCCACGATTTTGAAGATTGAAGGTGTCAGGCTTCATTCGTTTAACATAACCCTTCTCACTAAGTGCCTGGAGTTTGAATTGAGATAACCCTTCAGAATAACACCACAATAATAAAAAGATTGAGGTTGATTGAGTGTAAAGAGGGTGTAGCTAAATAGTACCAGAAGCATTTCATCATTTGGGATAACATCTATTTCTTCAAGCAGGCCACTATCAGTGTCCTCCAGCATCGAACGCCGAGGAGTGGAAAACTTTTCCTTTATTTCAGTTGCTTCTTGTTCTATCAACTGAATAAAAGAAAATGAAACAATCACCTCATATGCTCAAATAAAATGACCATGTAATTAATTGGAAAAAAAAAAGAGAAAAAAAAAGGAGAAAAAAAACCATTCCCCATTCTGAAACATCAAAGATGTCTGATGCCTTCAAACATGTGACACAACAAATTATTTCAAACATCATTAAAAAACAACTACGTGAAAGAAACGTCGGAAAAATACCACAAGGTAAGATACAGAAAAAAGTTAACAAAATTGAAACAAGATTAGTTTGACCACAGAAGAAAAGCATAAGCACGAACGTAATCACAGCTTTTTCAAGGAAGATGGCACACCAGCATCTGGAATGCAAAACTGACCTAAACTACCCGTCAATGGCCAAGAAAATCAACTAAACCCTAACTTTTAGAGAGAGAATCAAGAGATTTCTTATATTCAAAATGAAGAGTGTCCCCAAATGAGGAATACAAGGGGTATTTAAAGGGGAGGAGTAGCTTAGGCTCTAAGCTATGATTCTAATCACAAAAATCCCCTTAATAGCCCTTGCTACTTCTTTCCCTAAATATCAAGCAAATAAATACTAAAAAAAGAAATACAACCAAATAAAGAAACTAAAAGAAAATAACAAGAAAATACTAAAAGTGGCCCATAAACTTCTAATTTCCATCATTCTCCCCGGCTTCGAAAAGCTCGTCCTCGAGCGTAGGAGATGAACGGTAAAAAAGCAAGGCAACCATCAAAGAGCTCCTCACTAGGAAGAAGAGTCGTCCTCGAAAACGCCCTTTGTACCGGCTTGCAATAAACCCTGAGAGAATAGGAACACATTCCAAACGTGGCCGACTAACAAAATCGCGACTCGAGATTCCCGTGATGAACCTCCTCAATGCTACGCCGCAGAAAATTTCCTCCGAGCGACGGTCAAAAGCTACCACGAATGGGTTCATATTACCACCAAACATATCACCTCCAATCTCCAAATCATCTCCAAGAGAGATAACCTTCGACCCAACTTCATCAAAATCATCATTCCCATGCCCAAAGATTGGGAAGAAGTCACTCAAATCAAATGTTTACGGCTCGCGAAAGTGCGTGCGAGCCACCCACCCATCCTCATCAAAAATGTCATAAAAATCCCCAATACACAACCCAATTTCGTCGTTTCGGTCTTTCTTGCAATCAACCGGCTTGGGAAAGTACTTTTTATCGTTGATTTGATCTGATTGGAGGATTGAAGGAGGAAGAATGATTGGGTGAAGCAACCAATCTTGGACTAGCCGCCGGCAATCTTGAATTGAGCCTCGGGACTTAATCGGGGCGGATACGTAATTTTTTTGATGTTTGGGGTTTGAAAAATTGGTGGTGGGTTGTGGGATTTGGGTTGGTGGTGGAGGAATTTTGTAAGGTTGGATGCTAGGGTTTGTAAATTGTAGATTGGATTGTAAAATGGTAGGTGAAACCCTAGAAGTGGGTTGTCTTGGATCTTGAATGGAGGTTTTATGGAATGGATTTGAGTTTGAGGGGAAATTAAGGTTCAAGATTTAGGTTTTCGAGGTGGTGGGCATAAGGTGGTGGGTTTGGTGTAGAGGGTGGGGTAGGGCAGGGGTTGTGATTGTACCCACTCTCCCGTTCGTTTTTTAATCTCCTCGTATAATAGCGTACGATTTTGATAAAAACACACCGATACACCAAACACCAATGTTGGACACCTCGCACTGATACCAATTTGACGTAAACTACACGTCAATGGCCAAGAAAATCAACTAAACCCTAACTTTTAGAGAGAGAATCAAGAGATTTCTTATATTCAAAAAGGAGAGTGTCCCCAAATGAGAAATACATGGGGGTATTTAAAGGGGAGGAGGAGCTTAGGCTCTAAGCTATGATTCTAATTAAAAAAATACCCTTAATATCCCTTGCTACTTCTTTCCCTAAATATCAAGCAAACAAAAACTAAAAAAAGAAATACAACCAAATAAAGAAACTAAAAGAAAATAACAAAAAAATACTAAAAATACTAAAAGTGGCCCATAAACTTCTAATTTCCATCAAAAACTGTCAGGCTACAAACCAAAGAAGTTTCTAGGGAAACTTGCAGCATAATTATGTTCAGCGTTTTTATTTGATTTAGGGAAATATAGAAATTCACCCCAGTAAAACCTATCTCCTTACTGAGGGAGGTGGTTCAATGCTTAAGCTTAAAAAACCTCGGGGATTTACAGACCTCTCATGATGGGAATCACATGTTATTTTTCTTTTATTTCTATTTCAATTCTTCATTCCTTTTAATTGGTCTCTAATTGGGTATATTTTTGTTAATAGTTGTCATTTTTAGTATTTTAGGAAATTACTTGGCTAGCAAGTGATTCCCCCTATATAAATACCCATGTACTCCTCATTTAATAATAGCTTTGATCTTGAATATAAGAAATTCTTAGTTTGTCTCTCTAGAAATTGGATTTTATTTACTTTTTTGGCCATTGACGTGTAGTTTACGTCAAATTGGTATCAGAGCGGGTGTCGCTCCAACATTGGTGAATTGGTGTATCGGTGCTTAAATTATCAAACAAATCGTAAACTACTTTTTAATGACTCCAAAATAATTCAAACAACAAGAAAAAGAGATTCAAGAATTAAGATACAAGATGGATCAACAAACCCTTCAACAAGAAATTTGAGTCTCTTCCACCAAAATGAGTCATTCCGTCTCCTCATCACAAAACAACCACATACCGAGGATGAACTACCTACCCGGAGAAATGGAAAAGAACCAATGCGCAGCCAATCTGAACCCATTGAAGCTACCGAAAAGTTGGTAGCACTCGAAAACCCCAAACGGCCTGCCTCTGTCGAGGGGGCCAGCCACCAGCCCGACCCTACCATAAACCCAGGAGATTCCGACCCAGAAAAAATGACCGAGCCTTGCGTCCTAGGGCAGATGTCAAATCCCTTCGGCCAATCTGGATTTGCCAACCCTCTCGATTGCGCCAGCAAGTCGGAAGTCTTTGGCCATGGCCGGATTCTAGTACCATTCAGCCCCGGCCCCAAAATAGTGCAGGAACATTGCGTCAAAGGGAAGAAAATTGGCCCACTTAAGACGAAAACCCTATTTGAACCCATCAGCAGCAAATTTTGTCCCGAACCTCCCACTCAGGCCTGAAATTCTGAACCAATCAAAGAAACGATGTCTTCAGGCTCCCTCAAACCCGAAAAGAACCCAGAACTCCCTAATTGCTTGAAATTTCCTAATCCACCAAAAAATAAGGGATTTCCCTCCCAAAACGACACTGTCGCCCCAATCGGAGGACCTTAAATTTTTGGCCAACCCAGTTTCTTTTAAATTTTCGACCCTCTTGGCAACCTTATGACTCAGGTGGTTATTTTGACATTTTTGGTTCCCGACACCTAACTTCATGTTTACACCCTCACCCACCACCATATATACCATCACGCTCCCACACACCTTCCCACTGTGATCTCTCACTTCATTCCGACTCCTCTTCATCCTCCCACACCCGGGCACACCCACCATAGCGTTTTAGAGTGGATACCTCCACCCGACGCCCATCGCTTCGAACCATTACGGGACCGCCAGTACTTCTATTGTGGTGAGCATGACCATTTGATTGGCACATGCTCATATTACCATCGCGGTCCTCCGGCATCTCCTGTGGCCCAGCACGTGCCACCTCCTCATCCACCACCTGCCCAGATGTCGCCATTACCTATTGATTATGTCGCACCTGTGTCGGGTGATGTAATGGGCCTTAATGCTCATCAAGATGGAGACCCTTTATCTATCTATGGTACTCCAGTTACTTTCTCGGAGTCTCCATGGGGATATACGTATCGATGTTCCTATGTACGACAAACGATTCTCCCCTGATGATAATTGATTGGTAGGCTTCTATGGAGACGGTTTTTCATTACAAGAGGGTCCAGGGCCGCGTCTTGTGTTCTTGATTGGTTGAACAATCTTTGTTATCGTCGGACAGTTGCAGGACTTCCTCCTATCCAGGCATGCCCAAGCTAAAGGCCGCTCTTCAACCTTCATTCATATCACCGACATATGAGCGCGACCTTTTTGCTAGCATCTAGTCCCTCCAGCAGGAGACGTCTAAGGTGGTGGAGTATAAGGAGCAGTTCCAGCTCCTTTACACCAGGGCTCGCTTCCACGAAACTGAGGATCAGCGAATCAACCGCCATATTTTAGGGCTTCAGCTATATATTTAGCTTGATCTCGGCTTGTGGGAGATACCAAACTTTCTGAAGGCGGTAGAGTAGGCGACCAAGGTTGAGGCCTATCACGCGGCACCAGTAGCTCCTCAAGCCTCCCGAGCTCTACCTACATCGGTTTCTACTTCCGCTCCTCCTCCAGTATCGACATCGGCCTCTTCTACCACTACTTCTGCAACACCACATTTGGGTCCTCCTACATTCCGATGCTACAATTGTGGCAACATTGAACATCGAGCTTCAGAGAGCTCTCTCCACCGTCGTTGTTCCCTTTAAGAGATGGAGCATACACCGGAGTATCTTGATGAGACCGAGGAGCCTCCTTGACATGCATTGACTACTGTTTTGGAGGGCGACTCAGTGGGAGTTAATCTTTGAGTTCGTAGACGAACACTTTTTGTAGGGAGGGAGAGTGATGGGAATCCCATGTTATTTTCCTTTTATTTCTATTTCTATTCTTTTATTTTACTTCTTTCATTCCTTTTAATTGTTCTCCAAGCATGTTTGGGACTAATTGGGTATATTTTTGTTAATAGTTGCCCTTTTTAGTCTTTAAGGCAATTACTCGGCTAGCAAGTAATTTTTCCCCTCCCCCCCCCCCCACCCCAATATAAATACCCATGTACTCCTCATTTGGAGATAGCTTTGATCTCAAATATAAGAAATTCTTAATTTCTCTCTATAAAAATTGGTGTTTGTTTAGTTTTTTTGTCATAGACGTGTAGTTTACGTCATCTCAACTCATGCAAGTCTTCTTTTTTTCCCTTCAATTCTTCTACACACATACACAGTGGTATGTATATACACACTAAAAGAGGAAATAACAAAGATAACTTTCACTCTTTCTCAATCATTCATAATAATTAGTTCCTCCAAAATAAGGGAATACAAGAGATATTTTACCTATGAAGCACAGACACTCTCCCGGAAGCCACGAGTCGGCTTTGACACGAATCCGACACGCTACACGCTCCAACACGTTGTCGACACGCCGGGACATGTTGGGCCACGCTGCCGACACTCTAGGGCACGTTGGGCCACGTTGCTGACACGTAAAAGGACACGATTCTCTAATTTTTATTTTTTTTTAAATTCTTATCTGTGATGATGATTCTGCTTTATTTATGATTTTTAATGTTAAAGTGTGTTTGAATTATGTTTTGTATGGTCCATTTTCTTAATTTCATGCTAAGAATGCCCTAAATAATGTATTTTATGGGAAAAATCTGTTTTATTTCATATATATATATATATATATATATATATATATATATATAATAATGCTCCTGTGCAGACTAGTTCGCATTTTAAGAATGCGGACCGGACATGTGTCACCTAACTGTGCGCCTAGAAATTATCGCCTAAATTATAGGCACTCTCTCTTTTCTGGGCTCACCGTCAGGTGACACATGTCCGGTCCGCATTATTAAAATGCGGACTAGTCCGCACAAGAGCAGGATTGTATATATATAAAATATATATATATATATATATATATATATATATTTTATATTATACGTATCCTAACATATCGTGTCTTAATTTTTGAAATAATCGTGTGTCGCGTGTCGTGTAGAAACACGTATTATGTGTCGAGTTTGTGCTTCATAGTATTTTACAAGCCTAGCAATACTTGGGACCAAGTAATAACCCTAATATGACAACAAACTAAAATAGCCTGACTCATTATGGGAATATTCTTTATAAGAGTATTCCCTTACTCTCCTAGTAAAGCAATAAAAATAACAACTAATTACAATTCAAAATGTTTGTAATCTTTGCAACGATTCCACGCGTGTGCCACATACCAACGTACATCATTCTCCCCTCCTTTGAAAAAGCTCGACCCAGAGCTTTAGGGGTAAATTGGTGCCGCCCATATCACACAAACACACAAACATTACCCCTAGATTCTGACGGACGTCAATGTCTGTTAAAAATTACCTTTAACATGTGAATTGAGCTAACCCCCAGAATTTCCATGCAGGAATTTGTCACCCTTCTTCCCCACTCCATCTTCTCTAAACCAAAAACCTAACCCAAATTTCCAAAATTACTATATCCATAGCAATCAACAAACACCTTACTTATTAAAGGCTCAAGGCGGACCAAGGCGCCAATATCTCACAAGAAACTAAACATAACTTGTCCCAAAAAAAAATTACTTTAACCAATACACATATAATTAAAACTTTATATGTAACGATAAAGAAAATATAAATATATAAACTCTATAACTATCAAGGGACACCTTCCCGTTTTCAACTAATCAATGAAATACTGGCAACAGCACTGCAGCTGTAAAAGGTTGTCAAAGTGTCATGTCATCTACATCTGCTCATTCACAAAATCAGTGTCACAATCACACTAAATTTTGTGTTTCTGAAACAACATATTCCTACACTTCCATGTACTATTTGTCAGCCTTCATGACATGAAACAGCGTAGAAAACTTCTGAGCATGTAGTTAAAAATTTACCTGCAGTATCTCCTTTTTGCTCGACAAAAGTTCCTCCAATTTAGAAATCTGTTCCATTAAGGATTTCCCTTCATTGACAAATTTATTTCTCTGCAGAATAGCAAATCATGAAAGTAAAAATGAAGGGAAAGCGGGAAAAAAGTAAAAAAAAAAAAACTCAGGGCATGAAATCAAGGGAACACGATATCGAGTATGATTAGTATGCACCTCAAGCAATGTAAGCCTTCTTAGGTTAATGTCCAATATAGCTTCAGCTTGTTTTTCCGACAAATTAAACTCTGCAATAAGGAAATGAGGAAATATCACGTCATTAAAATGTCAAAAGTTATGGCTAAGTGAACATCGTAACCAAGTAATCCTACTTTACACTAGGAAAGTTCTAATGCAAATTGGGAAAGCGTGCACAACAACTTGGACAGTTAGAGTTTCTCCACGGTTTGGAGACCAAGTAACCTAAATGAACTAAACACTAAATTACCTCTAACTATTAAGGGAATACTCCTAATGAATATTCCTTATTCAACAAATACTAAAGCATTAATTTAAATAAATTCGGTACTCAACTCGATTTCATTCCACACGCATGTTCCCCCATATTTTTCGTACACATCATTCTCACCCTGTTGAAGAAAGCTTGACCTCAAGCTTTAGGGGTGAATTGTAGATGCATGGCCCATAAGAATATACAATTGCCATGTTTTGGGCTTTTCAATTTCGAGCAAAAATATTGTTTTTCAATTTGTTAGGATCTAAATAATAAAATCTGCATTACTTGTGTTTTGTCGGAAAGCCCGTGTTTTACCAACCCAAATAAAATCCACTTTCAATTTGTGCCAAGATTTGTTTCAAATTTAAGACTCAAGTTACCTCCACAAATTATTGGGCTCAATCCCAAGAAACCATCCCAAACTCTTTTAGGGCCACAAACCTGCTCGGCCACTTTGCCTAAACCCTTATCCGGATCATCAAACCCCCAGCAGATTCTCTAAGCCTCTTTTTTCCTAGGCAGTTCACATCGAAATAAGTTGTATTCTATTAAGAATCAGAACTATAGTAAATAAAAAAAATAGAAGTGGATAAGGATAAGGAAATCGTGAATTCGATTGCTACGTACTCCTTCGTATAAAATAATACAATATTGAGCATGCTGGCTCTCGGCTAGTTAAGCTGCAGTTTCCTCTGCGTATCATTAGTTTAAGCACTCTTTTGAGCATGGAGACTCCCAAGTAATAGAAAGGCAGGGATGAACTCAAAGTCATACTTTTTACCCCCCCACCCTTCTCTCTCTCTTGCAAACAAAAGCTCTGCGGCCAACCACAGAGCCTTCCTGCATTAGTTCTTCCCAACCAAGCTTATAAATCCCCTCGTACTCAAAGGAGACGGGTTAGACAACGTGCTCCACTGGCCAAGAAAAAACTGACTTTGTGGTATGATGGTCGTCATCATGCTCCTCACTTTCTAGTGATGTCCACATATGCAGCTATGTACTCGTCGTAGTCAGCGGCTTTGTGGTCACCAATAACGATTGACATTCTCGGAGAAAGGGCCAAGATTACGGGGATTGCAATGCCAATATCCTTCCTGACCATCCTCCTTTTCAATCTCTAACCCGACACCACCTTTCTTCCTTTATGCTTCTGGACGAAGGCTACGTTGGTGGGACCGTTCCGATGTGTGGCTTTCAACCATGGTTCAAAATCTCAGCCGCACTATAAGGGCGATACGCAATGATACGCTATTTAGAGATCCCAAAAACATCAAAAAAATATAGACAAAAACCAGTGATAATGTGGAAAAATCTTACAAGTTCAAAACCATCATTAAATATTCGTAGCATTGTCTAACTGAGTATACTACCGCAGGTCGGGCATGTCAGCTTCAATATTCCATAATAAATCAACGAGTTAGCAAAACAATCTAATGACGCGTAAAACTTCATAAAAAAGTTGAATAGAAATTATTACATTGTTCATCATTTCAACTCAGTTGCACTATTTATTGTTGTAAGGATGTGAGTAAGGGTAATTTGCCCCAGAAAAAAAGGTATGAACCATAATCCAACTCTGAGGTTGTAATTTTTTAAGAAATACTACTATTTTTTTAATAAATATTAATAACTTTAAAAGAATACTACAATTTTTTGGAACTTTTATTTTGTACAAAGAAAAAATAACTTTTATACACAATTGAAATGTAAAAATCAAAAAAAAAATTAACTTGAATTTGTACAAAAATATTAACTTTACACACACAAGTGAAATGTAAAAACAAACAACTTTTCAACTCTACGCTTTTTGTACAAAAGTGAGTTGTAAAACAAACAAACAAAAATTTCACAGGCATTAAAAAGGGGCTGCGTACAAAACATAAGAAACCAAACAAATGAAAAATGGGTCATCTAATCTCTGTGACTGTGATACAAATGTGGTTCAGAACTCCGGCGAAAGAAAGAGGGAAAACCTGTCACCGAGAGAAGTTTGGAAAGGAGTTTGTGATTTGGGAAACTTCAGCAGTAACAATGTTTTAAAGAGGGAAAACCTGTCACCGAGAGAAGTTTGGAAAGGAGTTTGTGATTTGGGAAACTTCAGCAGTAACAATGTTTTATAGGGTTTCAGTTAAGCCCTAATTTCAAACCCGTGGCCTTCAGTTTCGGATTTTCTTCTATAAAAGTAGTCTTGGTTGAAATTCCCCGAATCTCGATTCTATCGGTTGCAATTTCGTCGATAAGCAACCATTGCGCCGATATCTCGCTGATTTCGAACAATTCTAAAAATATTCGCATCAAATTCGAATCATTTCTCGAAATCGTATTGTTCAGCTGAGATACCAAGTCAACTCAGTAACGGCCAAGTTGACTCGGCCGATAATTTGAACCATGCTTTCAGCAAATGAGGTTTTCTGATTTGTTCTGGCATCAGAACCAGAGATGGAGGGATCAGCTGCGATGAAGGTGAGAGTTCAGTCGCAATTAACTATTCCGCCAATTATTGAAGTGGCGGCTTTGGACTCCTGGGGCCGCAATGAGCCATGAAGAAATTCCTCAGTAGCCATTTGACCCATTTTTTGTGTTCTGACTAAAAACCTATCCAAATTTGGAACATTTATGGACGAACTCCCCCGACATGGCAATCGGTTCATGAATACTGACAAACAAATGCAGATCTAATACCATTTTGATATGAATTGTGGAGTATGCACAACATCATCAAAATTTAAGGTTTCTCCACTCACTCTCATTCAAAATGTCATAGGTTCATTACAAAATGAGGGATTGCAATATATTTAAAGCCTAATTAGCTTGAAGCCAAAGAATATTCCTAATGAATTCCCCTTGTTCTAAAGCATTAAGTTAAACAGAAATTGCAAATAAATGTGTAGAAGTCCCCTTGGGCGGGCTTGGCGGGCCTCGGGCCTATGGCCACCCCTATCCAATAGGATCCCATAATTTCCATTCCACATAAATGTGTAGAATACTTTTCGTACACATAAGATTCATAAAGCCTCTGACTCAACAACATAAGCACGAGTCACAGCCAAATTGACTGAAAACATGGAACTCAATTCGGCACAGTTTGCAGTGTATGACAACCAAGTGATTTTTCATCAAAACAAATCTTAATCTTTCTTATATGACATCTTCAGCAACACAAACATAATTTAGTCGAGGCTGCAAAAAATTGGGTCCATGGCTATAACTTTAAATATACTGTCAGCAAAATGAATAGCAAAGAAACCCTTGATTACATATGCTATAGTCCAACAAGCAGGCTTTACAATTACGTGTCTGTTATTTGCTTGCATGTCTTATGGTTGCGGAATTTACTATATCCTAGTACTCGAGATACAACTTCACATTCAATGCCAACAATCTTAAACACAACGACCATAGTTTACTGAAAAATGTTCCATTCTTAAATGGGAACTCAAGAATGCATCATTAATGATATTAATTCTTCCACTCTTTTAAGGGATAATATGTGGTGCGAGTCTATGACATTTTATGGATAATTCAATATCCATCTATCTCAGCTACTTTCATAGAAAATAAAATAAATAAATAAATACAAATCGCACCCAATTTCTAATGCGTGTATCCGTACGCATCTCAACGTGCTGCCAACGATCATTAGTGTATCTTACCGCCACCATGATACATTTAACTAATGTTACCAACTTCCCTTCATAATAATTAATGCTCCGAGACACTAGTATCTATCATTTTTATGCTCTGGGACACTTCTTATAGAATTTGTATAATTCAGGACACTGATTTTTAGTATTTGTATTAATGCAATGCTGCATCTTAATGCCACTACATCATATTCAAATAAGCTCTATTGAATTACAAATATCACTTTCTATTACTAGTCAATGAGAGTGCAGCCTATTCTATGATCTCTCTCACTGGGTTCCTTTCCACATCTTCAGATAGCTTTGTTACTGAGTCAATTTGGCAATAGCTAGAACAGTACATCCACGTAATTGTATATATAGCCCTTCTTGTCATGCGCTCAACAACACTTTTATCTATCATTGCATCAAAGCACTTTCCGATAAATACGCCCAACTCCAAAAAAACAACATATGGACCCAGGGCGTTCATATCATGCACAGTTTGCGGGGCCAAATTTACAACCCATCATATCACTTCCATGCATTTAAAACTTTTGACAATGACAAATTTACGGGACTGCAGCTCCTCTTGACAAAGTGGAAGATGATATGGCACCCACCACGATAATCTCCCTATGACTCAAATGTGAGCTCACTTTTCAAACTATATCCGAGTGTCGCAACCATAGTTGATGGGATCACTATATCCCCTACATAATGTGATCCAGACTGCATAACAATTCCGAATTTTAAGCAACTTTTGATTTTCAACCAATGAAAAAATGAGGAGCCCTCTACCCCCCCACCCCCCCAAAAAAAAAAGAAAAAGAAAAAACATGATAATTGTTTCTATGAGAATTCTTTAATCAACTTAGCAATATACTATGTAAACCATACATTGTATACTCCTAGTACATCGTTACTAACATATACGTATATCACCAAATATTGCCCAACAAGAGTTCTAAATCATTCTACGATACGAATTGTGAACCAACTAAGTCTAGTGCATACTATCTTCAACAGCATACCCCGTATCATACCCAATAGCAGAGCAACCCACATTTCGGCAAACATCTGTCCTCCTTCGCATTGCATCAAAGCCACCAGGAAGAGACTTTCTCACAACAAAAAAGGCAAGTGAAGGAGCCTCACCACCATCTTTGTTAATATCAGTTTCCACAATAAAGATAAATCTATAACTAACCATATTCCGTTACACGTAGAGTTTATTTCGCGTCGAATATGCTACTCCACATAAGCCTATGGGGTACCCCATTTTCATGATGGCCCAAAGGGCCACTGCACTAAAAATTTCTTTATACCTCTTCTGTTTTAATGATCAGAAACAAAAATTTCATTAATTGTAAGGGTTACAAATATGGTAACAAGATGTGCCCTAGGGACTGTACATCCATCCTCCAAAAGGGGGACCTAGGAGCACAATGGCCTATCACATACCCCCTCCCCCCCAACAACCCCTACCCACCCCACCCCCAACACACACAACCAAAAAAAAGCTAGCTTTTTCTTCTAGCAATCGGTCTCAACATTTATGCCCATAATCAAGGTTTATTATCAGAACTGGTGTAGAGAAAAAAAATTATTGTAGCCATTAAAATTTTCAGGATTGGTTTTTTTTCTCCCAACAAGGGCGGAGCCATCCGCAAATTGTAAATTTAATACCTCCACTCCATCCTTCACTACTCGACATCCCTCCATAGCTCCCAAACTATTACCTTTTTTCGACCAACCTACTAAGTGCATTACCAAAGTGAACACAATAGGTGGCATTGGATCACCAAGTCTAAGGCACCTTGAAGCCCCAAATTTCTCCTAGGCCTACCATTAACAAAAGCTGAGAAATTCACCAAACTTAAACTCTAGAAACCATGCACTTCTTCAAAAAGCATTTGCTTTAACTCGCATGGTCATATGGTTTCTCACATTAATTTTAAGGACCAATCCCTTCTTTTTGGATAGCAGCTAGTCCATATTGAAGGACCTAATCTATTTAAACATGGTGTGGTATTGGTATACTACGAGTTAGTATTAGCCTATGTATATTAGTATCAATGACAATATTATATTGTAGTGCGAAGTTAAGAGTTATGTAGGGTACACGAGTAGTCATGGAGCTTGGGTACTTTCGTTGTTAGCCATGCCTAGAATAGGATGGGCACATATGGCTAGGATTCCCTTAGATAGAGGTGAGGTGAGATACTTTGGGAGTGAGTGTCGGCGAGAACGGCATGAGACGTAAATAAGTCGCACATAATAATGTATCAAGTTAAAGTTATATATTTCTTGCAAATGTAGAGTCTGCCTTACGTGTTTTCTTAAAACTCCTTTTTAAGTATCAGGTAATCAAGTGAGCAAGGATAAACGAACCGATTGCATAGTCGGCATTATCCATATCCCATGGTTCAAAATCTCGGTATCGGTCCTCGTATCGGACACCCGATTTTCAACTAGGTCACGGTATTGGGCGATGCGCAAAGATACGCTATTTAGAGAGCGCAAAATATTCAGAAAAAATATAGAAAATTTAAAAAAAATAAGATTAACAATGTGAACCAATAATATATGTTCAAAACCATTTTTAAATTTGCAATGCATTGTACAATTGGTTATACTGAAGCGCGACAGACTTGACAGATTCAATATTTCATAATAAATCAATATTAATATAGAAAAACAATCTAATGACACATAGAATTTGATAAAAAAAAAAAGTTACATTGAAGATAAATAGAAATAATTACAATGTTTCATTATTTTCATCTCCCTATTTGGTTGAAATATCGACCATAAGGGTGTGGATAAGGGTAATTTCCTCTAGTAAGGTAAGGAAGAAATGTTATTATTTCCCTACCAATGACCTTGCTAGAGTACTTGCAACTTTCTTCTTATTTCATAAGAATGTTATTATTTTTCAAAAAAAATATGAATGTTATTTTTATTTTTTTTAAAGATGATATGACAGTTACTTTTTTTTAAAAGAGGATACAAATGTTATCTTTTTTACAAATGTTATTATTTTGTAGAAAAAGATAAGAACGTATTTTTTATGTTAAAAGACAATATGATGTTATTTTTTTTTTCAAAAAAAGGATACAAATGTTATCATTTTTACAAATTTTATTATTTAAAAAAAGGATATGAATGTTAAACTTTTTTTATAAAAGACGATATGAATGTTATTTTTTAAAATAGGATACAAATGTTATCTTTTTTGGCAAATGTTATTTTTTTATAAAAAGGGTATGGATGTTTATTTTTTTTAACTGATATGAATGTTACTTTTTTTACAAATGTTATATTTTTTAAAAAGAGGAGGATATGCATGATAACATTTTTACAAGTGTTAGTTTTTTTAAAAGGAATATACAAATGTTTTAAAAAAATACATGCAGCAGTCAAAAACACAACCGGAAGGAGAGTTTTTACACACAACAAAACCAAAAGCATGCGTACAACCAGCTGTCAAAAAATAAAGAATCATACATACAATTGTCAAAAAAAAAAAGAAGAAGAAGCATGCGTACCCATTTTTTTATACACAACACAACAAAATCAAAAGCTATTCTTTGTTAAAAACAACAGGAAGGAGGGTTGGAAAAAAAGGACAGACTGTGAAAAACAATCAGAAGGAAGGTCAAAACAAAAAAGAGCATTAGGGTTTCTTTGGATGATAGTCAACTATGGAGAGAGAAGGGAGAAGATAACACTGTTTAAGAAGAGTGAAAGAAGAAGAAGAGAACCTCTGAATCTCTGCAACATGTATTCTTTCTTCCTTCCTTTTCTTTTTTGGCAAAAAATCATATCTCGCCCGATATCTCATCTTTATCTCGGATTCAGCCGAGATATAGGCTAATATCTCGGAATCGCCGAGATATCGCCGCTATTACTGTTCATTTTTATTTTTGAATCGTGACACGGGATCAGTTCGGCCACCCTCGAGACCGAGTCAACTCGGCCGAGACTTTGATCCAGTTGTCAAAGTATCAGATGTAGAGCTCTCTCTTAATGCATTACTTATTAGTCGGACATGTATGTTCCAGTTATTCACTTTTGGACCTGTGAGGGTTCTAGAGTTGCTCACTCATCTATCCAGTTGCATTCGGATTTATCTTGTTGTATCATTTGATTATCGCTTATGTCGAGATGTGATCATATTAGTGTTATATTAATGCTTAGAATGATATAAATTGTTTGAGGCTCCCTATTCTCGGCGTATAAAGCAGGCCACCGTATACGTGGAAAATCGAAGGTGTTACTAAACAATTGACAGGTCAACTTTTAAAAACGAACTGGTCCAAAAGGAACCTGTGCATCTGAACTGACATCCATGCCAACTATAAATATATATAACTAATCATCATCCTAGGTATTCAACTTTTAACAACCAAAAGGTCCTTGTATATAGCCCAAGCATCTTGTTTAGTACAATCTACTAATAGGTTGGAATTATCAACAAGGAAAGAGAAAATCATTCCAAGAGAGCGGAAGCAGTAGATGTATTAGTTTCCCCTCAAAACCTAACAAAGGGAAAGAATATCAAATAAACAAATCATCATTAAGGAAGAAGTTAGAAAATTGAGGAGCCATACCTTTCCTCAAATTTGCGGATGCTAATGCGTTGCTCGAAGCTTTCCTGATTATGCCAATTACTCCATCTAAGCTATCGAGCCCCACAATAATGCCCTTAGTAAAATAAAAAATAAAAAATAAGATCAAAAGAAAGAAAAAATCACAAATGAGCAGCTGTCAGGGTAGGCTTTTATAAGCCCAATGGTAAATGCTCCATTCCGTGTAACACAAATATTCATTCTGGTTTCAGATATAGTAGAAATTCAATCCACCAAATGAAAATGATCCTTCTGACAATGAATTCAGTAAAAGAGAAAGTAACTGAACTGATTGACCGAACAATACAAACTTAACATCATTCTAGACATTTCCAGTGAGCAAAATATACATAAAGAAATATACTCATTCCTCATGCCATACAAATTGAATAGGTATTAATACCAAAAGATATCAACCCTTTAAACTTTACACAGATCACTAAAATGATTTCAGGTACTTTTAACATACCTCAACAATATGACTTCTGTCTTGTGCTTGTGAAAGTTTAAATCTTGCACGTCTTTCGACTACAGAGCATCTAAAATCCAAGAAGGCCTGTAAAAAAGATTTCAAAGAAAAATTTTGGTTGCTAAGGCTCTACTGTTAGTAATAGCAAACATTCGAAGAATCAGAGCAAAATAAATACAAAGCAGAGAGTAATATTCAGCAACTCAAGTGTGCTTTGACCCTTCAAGTTTACAGCACATTTTTGCAAGAAATTACAGCAAGATAAGATACTACAACCAGTCAAGAGGATTCTTTTCACTCTGTGCACATACGAGAAGAGCAAAGAAAGTATGAAAGAAAATGGAACTAGAGAAATGAAAAAACAGAATACAAAGTTTTCAAATCCAGTACAAACAAAACAGAACACGTCACACCCTATGCTGCTTAGCACAATCACGTGTCTGACTTCTTATTGTGCAGATTTTAAGGATCAATCGTTTGTAATTTGCAGCTAGAAATACCAGAAGAAAGTGACGATAATAAACAGAAATTCATCATAGCACATAGTCATTGCAATCCTCCAATTACTCTGGCCACATCCAAGAACCTCATATCAATATACCATAACAAAAAGTGCCAATCAACCAAAATAGTTAAATAAGTGGTATTAATTGATACATAGAGAAATATATGTCTGTGTGTGTGTATTTGAACCGGTTCCACTTTTTTACCAATCAATAAATAAACTATCTCCAATGCAGACCTGGGCAAAATAGTACAACTCGAGTTGATAAATGATACACAACAAAAACAATACACTATACAAAAAACAAACAGAAAAAATATGCAAACCGATAAACTGGTATGATATAAAATCAGATCACAAAGCCGATGTGAAAATGAAATGTCATCTTTAAATCAGCTGCCACCAATACATCTTTTACGGCCACATTTGAACCAGAACGAGCAATAAAATCCCATGAGTGTACCTTTAATTCTCCAACGTGTTTTTGAAACTCACCGCAACTTTGGCTCATATAGAAATAAGACTTAAAAACTCCCAGCACCAGTAACACCCCACCCCACCCCGGGATTTTTCCTTAGAAATATTTAAAAGAAAAGAAATTCCGTAATTAACTGGGTCTCATCAGACCTATCCACCAACACCTTCACATTTTGGCATATTTGTCAGATAGGATTTTGATAGCTGCCAGCCACCTAGTACAACATTCTTCAATTTTAAAATACATAAACACACACACACACACACAATATATATATATATATATATATATATATTAGTATTCATCTAATTCCATCTTTTCTAAAGAGGCTGATATAGGGCAACAACCAAGCTACACCCCTTCAAGAAATTAAGTAGGAAAAAAAGGTAAAGGAAAGCTAAGCAAATAAAATCTTGGAAGATCAAAGCATCAAAGGAAACTAAAAATCACAAGCAAGATCATGTTATTTCAATATTACACATACAAATATTACACAAAATATAATGTTGTATAACTTGTCACCTGAAGCAGCTCCTTCAAGCCCATCTGTCTGGGTTGACCATTGAGAATACTGTGAACAGATCAAACAAAGGAGAATCCAAGTCACATCGAAAACATCCAATGACATCATTAGTGCCCAAAAGTGAAATTAACAACTGAAACATGGACTTTGAGAGAGAATGAAACTAACAGAGAGAAGAACCAGGAAGAAAGAATATATTCAAATGATGCTTGTTCTATTGATGAGACAAGTTTAGCCCCAAGGATGCCAAAGCATTGTGCCTCATCATGAAATGGACTACTATATTTTAAGATTTTTTTTCTGTCTGCTTCGCTATCCTGTTAAAAGTGTTTCTGCTGTTAAAAAATGTTGTTTTATTATAACCTTCAATACCAGAATGACTGTATGGAAAGAAAGAGCATTTGGAAAATGGGAGGCGGTTACAAAATCTATGTGATGAGTTTATGAAATTTATAGAAGTGAAATAATAATTTTCAATGATATTTGGTTTAATTCTAACTGTTAATTCGTTTGAGTGGTCTAAAGGGCTTAATTCGTTTGAGTGGTCTAAAGGGCTTAATTGTTAAAATATTAAGAGTAGGCCGTGTGTTAACTGTTAGTGGGCTTAGGCCTTTTCATTGGTAGGGTTGAGCTTTGCACGCATATAAGTATATGGGCATTAATGATTGAGGTGCTTTAATCATTGGGGCCATAGGTTAGTTTGGTTAGGGGCCGGGGGTGAGTTGCGGCGCTATTAATAGGAACAAAAGAAAAGGGAAACGGATGACTAAGAAGGGGAAAGACGCTGGTTCCTTAAAAAGGAAGAAAGTCGGCTGAGCAATTGAGGAAAAGGAGGGTCAACAAAGGCAGCGCTCCTGTTTCTTTTTCTAACCATTTTGACAGCTGTAATTGAGAGTTAGCTGCTGGGGCTTAGCATTTTGAGGCGCTGAAATTTGAGGGTTTATAAAAGAAAAGGGGTTCTTGGGATGTGCGCTGGTAAAGGGGAAAAGGAGTGTTTCTCTCCTTTTGTTTCAGCTGGGAAGTTTTAAGGGGGGGACGTTATTTGCCAACTATTGGCACCAAAAAAGGCAACATCACCTCATAACACAACCATTCCCAATCAATTGCCAATTTCAGTCCATCGCCAAAATTTATCCAAAATTGCAAACCAAACCCTAACTTTTAAAGATTTAAAAAGGGAGAGTTTCAAATTTGTACAAAAGGGTTTCAAGACTGTTTTCAAGGACTATTTTCAAGGAGCATTCGAGGGTTTCTTCTCCAAAACGAACGTAAATTTTGGGATGCATTCTTTTAGGCAAACGACTTTCTACTCCTCTCCTTTTATATGAGTATTTGTTAAATTCACCGGAACTAAATTATAGTGTTAAAATTTAATTAGTAACCCTTAAGAATTTGCATATTCCTAAATTGTTTCGTAGTTAGGTGAATTTAAATAGTTTCATATACTTGGAAATACTTGTCGAACCCTATTAATTTGTGGAAATTAATTATTGGCCCCAAAGCATGGAAATGACATTTTAGGATATTGGACCCCATTTGTAGAAATTGATAATTTGGGATTTGAATATAGATGATGTAAACTTAATTCAGAATTTATAAATTCTGAATTGCGCATGCTTAGTAGGGTTGTACCTTATGCTTTATGGATTGTACTTTTGATAGTTATGTTTCCAAATTGATGAAATTGATTACGAGGGCCACAATCATGTTATAAGAACTTACGTGAACACATTTTTAGATGACTTTGGACAATTGATATATATATATATAATGAGTCCTTACTTGAGACCATGTTATTGTTGATTTCCGTTTTGACATTTAGATGCAGAAGGGCTACGGGATAATTGTTGGTTGTTGGTTTAATTGTTGGATAGTAAAGTTGGACAAGTGGGGTTAATTACATACGTATATATTCAAATTCTTGTCTCACTCTCTCATAATAAGCCTTAAACTATCTTAACAACTACCTTATATAACCGGAAGTGTATCAGGAGGGTTCCTTGTTTGGATTTCACTTCGGTGAGACGTCCCACGCACGGAGTTTAGAGGCGGGTAGGAGTGACGACTCAAATTAACATGCTTTTACTTTAGTATCATATTTCACGAGAAGTTTCGTGTAGTGTTACTATCCCCGTAGCTCCTTATGAAACGGACTAAAACATATAAATGACCCTAAATGATAAGGACACGAGGTTGGGGAAATTGGGTATTGAGTTTATAGCATAGAGTGAATAAAGGCGTATTAAAACTTAACGGTGAATATCATTGATAAATGAACATGTGAAACGGGAATGAATGGCGGGGCACCGAAAAGGGGAACCCCTATGTAGTGAAATGTGAAATTCCGGCCATGCGAATACCAAGTGGCGTCGGGATGTGTAATGTGATGTTTATGAATTATACACGTGTTATTTCGACGCAGTTTAGCAGGGTGGCTACTGGTTTTCGAGCGAGCAAGTCAGACGCCCAAGGTTAATGTGACGATTTGATTTGGTGTACCGCATGTTCTTGAGATGACCGAGTAGAAGGAACGCATTACGGTTACATATTGTTTAATTATGGAGAATAATTAATTAATTAATGATATGAATTGATATGGCGTTTTGATTTGGCATACCGCATGTTTTTAAGATGGCCGAGAGGAAGGATCGCATGTTGATTACATATTGATTAATTAATGAGGATAATTAATTAATGATATGAACTGAGATAATTCTACTACAATGTGAGGTTACGTTTTATGGGATGGGCCGTTTATTTGGATTATATATAAACTGATATTTTATCATCTACTCATATAACTATTTTGAGTTGAATAGCTAAGTTACTTGCTAGGGTTTTAACCCATATCTTTACATGGACCTCATGTGCTAGGGTTGGACCTCCCGCTTAGCTTCCTCACTCCAGCCAGCTTTTGCGATTCATCTCTCTCACCCATAATAGAATATCAGTTTCAGAGACATTGTAGGTCTCTACTTTATCCGGTTAGCATTTTACATTACCATCTAGTTTACTTTGATACATTCGAATTTGTATGTTGAGACTTAGTTGGCTTGTATTACCCAGAGACTCATTTGGAATTGTATCAAGGTATTATTGTTGAGACACTATTGTACCTCTTTTATGAACTATGGACATTTTATTGTGAGTTTACATTTGAGGGCCTTCACATCGTTTCCATATCTTATTATATCTTTCATTTGTTCTCTCCATGCTGAGAATTGTATTATAGTATGATTTTATATTTAGCCTTGATCAACCTACGTGTTTACTTACACTGGGGTATCACATGGGTGGGGATTATACACTCTTATTATTTGAGGCTATTTCCCTCTCTAATACTCATATTCTGTACATTAAATATTCGCATTATGTCGAACTCTGTGGCGGGTATCAGTCGTTAAGATTGAGCCATTTGACTGCTCATTCATTTACATTCTTTGATTCCTCAGATTAGTGGGCCGAGAAGTGTTCCGAGGCCGCGAGCGAATCGTTAGAAAGAGGCTAAAGCCTTAGTTGTAGATTAGATAGTTGTTTCCTTTATTTGTCATCTTATATTATCAGCCTAGATGTTTTGGGTCGCAGACAGTGCATCTTAATTTGTAATTTCTTTCAGCATGGATGAGGCAGTTTGTATCTATAATGACGCTTATTAAGTTGGCCGTGGACTTCATTGTAATTTTCATATTTTTAGCTTGTTTATGAATGAGAATATATTTGAGGCAATAAATAATGTGTTGGATTTTGTCTCATAGTAAGCCGAGATCTTATCTTAGACTTGCCCTTGATTTCTCTAAGCATGTGAGCAGAGGCAATGTGTCACGCCGCAGCTTAATAATGGCAGGGCTGGTCGTGACACTTGTCCACCAAAGACAACCCTACAAACTCAGATTTTCGGCTCATTTAAATTACTTCTGAAGGCAAATGCCAAACATTAACTCCATCTCTATCCACAGAACCATGATAGTCGACATACGCATTACAATTCTTCACAAACAATATAAATATGAAAATAAATATGCAAAAACAATCTCTCGAGCATATGAATTGATTTTCTTTCAGTTGTACAGCCCCTTGACAAACATACTCAGAAATATTACTGCTAAATAACCATCTTTACGTCCTCTCTAAATTTTGGATATATTTCTAAAAGTTACTAACAATATGGAAACTACTCACCCCACCATGTTGCAACTAAAACTGGACTGCAGAGCAGTAAGACGATACAGATTGTTAAGAACAATGGCTGGATCTGATCCCCTCTTCAGCTGGAAAATGGAAAAAAAGAAATCTAAACTAAATAATCATTGAAATACCAAAAAACTTTGCATTCCCAGAACTGTATCAAATAAAGTGCTAATCGCAATTGTCTCAAATAATCAGTATAATAATGCAAAAGCACTGATCATATTTATACCTCAATGACTACACGCATTCCAGTTCGATCACTCTCATCACGAATGTCACTTACGCCTTCCAAACTCTAAAAATATAAAGATAAAAATCAAGAAGAGCAAGTGCGAATTGTGACTCGGCTACAAATGGAAATGGAAATTACTATGTAAAAAAGACGGACAGTTAAGGCCCCAAAGTAAACTGAACAGGAAAAAAAAATAGCAACTGTAATATTTAAGGATAACTCATAGCAGGTTAAATGGTAGGGTGATGTGGACAAAACAAAATTAGCAAACAACCAGACAGCGGAAATAACAGATTTAGATCCTGATATGCTCACAATATTAGAAGAAAGGAACGAAAATTGGTCTACCTCATCTAACAGATAATCAAGTCCTGTTTTTATTGGTACCCTATGAAGAATATAATTGCACCGAGCGTAAAGTCCGAACAAACTACTAAGATATGAATATAAGCAATAAAGAAAATTATAGAATATCCAATTAGTGCTTTCATTAGTACCCTATTTAGTTAAGATAAAAGTCATTGCGGATTTGTAATAGGCTTGCTTCAATTAATATTCCCTTGCTTTCATGTATCAGCCAATCACCATTTATATGACACAATATAATAAAACCAAAAAAAAAAAAAAAATTGGTAGAGTACTGTTTGTGAAGGGTTTGGAGTGGATGATGGCAGCTTTGTGAGGTTGAATAATCTGGTAATCGTCCAGGGTTGAGAAGGCAGTAAAGATGGATGATGATCAATAAAGGTGAAAGTAAAGGTGAAGACGAAGATGAAGATGATTGCGGCGGTTTGTGGATCCATGACTAAGCAGGAATGGATCGAAAAGTTACATACTCCCTAGTTAATATGCCAAAAATAGTCTATGCTCATGACTGACTACAATCTCCCTAATAGTCCTAATATTCTTAGGTTAAAGTAAATAAATCTCTAAATATAAGATTACTATGTATCCGTATATTCTATCATGTTCCTCAACAGACTTCATACATTCACGAAAGTAAAACCTTAAACACTTCGAAAGACAAACATGAGAAAGAAATTGATAATACGCAAATATTGCGTATTTCATCCGTTAACATACGCGTTATTAGCCCCTCGGGTATCTTATTCCCTATATTTATGCTCGTTAACCAAACAACCTTGGATTTCTACGTTAACATGCTTTGCAGGGGTTAATTGAGCTTTTATAGGTATTTGGATGCTAAGTGTGAAGTTCGGACGCATTCCGGCTAATTTCCGTACGCAATCGCACGTTCAAGGGCAATTCGGTCAATTCACAGCTTGGGCACCTGGCCCAACATCTGCACGGAAGTTGTAGCCCTCCGCGCAAGCTTCGCATGGCCGCGAACAGTGCGCGATTCCGAGGCCGTATGAAGAAGTTACGGCGTTTCTAGCGGAAGGGAAAACCAAACACACCAAAACAGGAGGAAATTGCTGCAGACCCGCTTTGATCGATCGATCGATCAAAAGGATCGATCGATCGATCCTTCAGAGTTTGGCCATCGTGGGGAGACAGTGGGCTCATTTTCTAACCATCGATCGATCGATCAAAGGGATCGATCGATCGATCCCCTATTTTCTGCAAATATTTTGCCTTTTCTTTTCTTTTTCCTTTTCTTTTTTAATTTTATTCCACTTACTATATAAACCCATTTTGTTGTAAATATCAGATATAATTCATTTTAGGTTAGTTTAGGTTAGGGTTTGGGGGTTTGAGAGCTCATTTCTTCTTCCTCACTTGGTTTGACGCCCATTTGGGTTTGTACGTTGTACTTTCATCTTCCCTCTCCATTAATATAGTATGTATTTACTTATTTCTTGCTTTGTAGTTAATTTACATGCTTTCATAATTAGGTTTACATGCTTTCTTTCCTTGCTTTCTAGTGTAGTTTTATTGTGTTTATTTACCGCGTCTTCAATATGCTTTCTAGCTAATTTAGTCTAGGTTGTGCCGGATTGAACTCATTCCGGGTTGACATGTTGCTTTGCTTTGGTGATGGAGTTTACGAGTCTATTTCGGGTGCGTTGTCCTAGTTTTTACCCCTAGGGGATTTGACGGGGCATATCATGTATGTTCCGTGCTTACGACCTTACGTACGTAATTTCCGGGGTATTTGTTGACGCCAAAATCGTATTAGGCTTTTATACGAATTTAGGGGTGTGACAACCCTTGATTAAATTAATTGTCGAAACGAGACGCATTTGTAATAACTCGTCGACCCATGTAACCATTTTATACTAATTAACTTTGGGTGAGGGATATTCGACGCAACCTAAAGTTTTTACTCGCTTTCTTTTAATCTAGCTTTAGTTTCCCTCGCCTAGATTAATATTTCCCTTTTATGCATCTTTTCCCTTTTTGTGTATAATCATCTTTTACACTTTTATTTTAGGAGTATTAAACCATTTAAATTCTAGCAACTCGTCTCTGTGAATTTTCGATACCCGACTTACCGCTACACTTGTATCGCAAGTGCAGTCGTAATTTAGGTTTTTGTATTGAGGCGGTAAACAGAAAACAACGATTAGCGTTTTGACGTGACTCTACTTTTCACCCTTGATCATAAATCCATTTTCGGTTGTTCCCAAATAGATCAAAAATACATAATGGAACCATGTATGACACCTTTATGGAGTTATTTTGACACTCGACCTCCCTGAAACATAAAAAGAAGAGTCTCCACGAGTTCAGGTAAAACCCAAAAACATCAAAAAAGGACCAAAAATGACTAAAATTTTCCTCAGCATCTCACAATGAATCATAAGGCGATCTCCTATTCCTTCTTCATTCTTAAACAGACAACATTTAAAATGACATATGTGACACCTCGCCTAATTAAATATTGGGTGTTAAGTCCTTTATTAAATTAAAAGAGGTTTCTCAACTGGTTCATTCTTAGCATCACTGTCGAAAACTTTTTAAACCTTACAAACCACCTAGTATTCTAAAAGCTGATGTCAAAATTTTAATCTTTTTATTAAGCAACAACAATATAAATAATTATAAATTTTAAATCATTCACACAATCAATGAATCTAAATCATTACTGAATAAATAAATGAATGACCGGCCGAATAAACCATCGGCAAAAATCCAAAATACACTATAATAATCCAACAGAAATAATAAACTGCGTACAAAGTCTGACTGAACAAGTACAAAGTCTGACTGAACTAAAATAGCTGGGGCAACATGCCCAAATGAAATACTGAACTGCATCCTACTCTAAAATGAAGTGACTGAAGCGACTAAGTCAAAATCCTGTAACATCCACACCTGCTGCAGCTACGCATCCCTGGAACAGATCATCAAGTCTGGCGTCCATGTGGTTGAACACATAAAAGGTTTTGAAAATATTTTGCAAGTACGGGTCAGAGCCCAAATCCTTTTGAAAATATTTTGCAAGTGAATTAAAATGCAACAATTAAAATGCATGAATGCTCTTCATATTTAAGTTAGCATCGCACTCACTTGAGATATTACTCACCCCTCAACTATTGTGCACACCTAATGCTCCTTCCTAACCCTCCTAGTTACACTACCCCGTCTAACTAGCCTTGTCCTGAAACTTCTTGACACTCTGCTCTAGCCCGAATAATTTGCACTTTTATCTCATAAGTTATTTATCACATTAACTTAATTAATCCTTTTTAAATGCACTATATAGCAGTCTCACTAGTTATATACAAGAAATACCTTTTTACTTTATTTACTTCACCCGTATATAAATATTTACGCTCTTATATACGTATCATATATAATACAGTTGCACTTCAAGTATCTTACCCGTATATAAATCTACACCATATATACGTATCATATATCACAACATTCGCACACATGTATATATAACCATCCTCCCGAGTAGACACTCACCGGATGTTCTCTAAAATGCTCTCACCCCAGGTATACGCATCCACCCGGACACCCCGACTCAGTTAGCTCCCCGAATCAGTGAAACAAAAATAAACGTAGGGGAGGCGGTCATAGTTCCCACTGAAAGTGAGACCGTATCATTCCCAAAGCGCCTCACCTCTAAGAACAGACGCTATGACCTGGGAACTAGACTCTCCCTGCTCCTCAAGTAAGGTGATTCACCCACATCGCGCAACCTCCTATGATAGCACTAGAGGGGTATGTATTCCTATAAATATTATTCACACCAATATTTATAAAGTACACAAATATATATAGATACTACACAATCACCGCATATATATATTTAATTTAAAACCGGCTAATCTGTGCCTAACGCCCGTAGCACTAGCCCAAAAATTTCCGAGTCAATATTCTGACTCTAAACTTAATTAATTACGCATTAATTATTAATATATTTTTTTTTCAAGATACTAAGCACATCCCAATTCAACCCGTATCCTAATTTCATCCGAAATTTCCCATTCGAATCCATTCATATAATTTCGAGTGTTGTTTATCATAAACACTCCTAAATCCATACCTCGAATTCAATCCCATCCAATTCCAAGATAAAAATAATGTTCCTTAATATTTTTCAGAGTCCTACACTCATCTACGAACATCCCTAAATAATCCAGATTTGATTTCTCCCAAAAATTTCAGTTTCAGACACCCTTCCGTAATAAAATCATAACTAATTCAAAAAAATCCACTATTCTAAAAAACCCGCCTAGGCTTAAGGCTTGGGCAAAACGCCTCGCCTTAAGTTTTTCACGCCTTATGCTTAGTAAAACCCTTACGGCGCACTTTTTTCTAAAAACAACAATGTTTTAGTGAAACGATATCGCCTTTTAAAGAATTTTTTAACTAACCGAACCATTATCTCATCCAAAATAATCAAATAGTATTTTAATTTTCATATATTCAGATATATTTTTATGATATGTACAATTTTAGTATTTTAATAGCCTTGTTATGGTGTAAAAATATTAAAATATATTAAGAAGGCCTAAACGCCTTTTCACGCCTTTTTACGCTTAAACCCGCCTAAGCTTCTAAGGCTTAAGGCTTGACCTCCACGCCTCGATCACGCCCCGCGTTTTTTAGAACCTTGAAAATCAGAAAAATACAAAACGGACGGCCACGCGTTCGTAACGAAAAAATTCATCTCCATGTCTAAAACCTAGGGTTGTTTGAACGAGATATCAACCTCGTTCGAACGAGATACTAATCTCGTTTGAACAACGTCAACTGTCGTTTGAATGACTGGTGATGTCGTTCGAACGACTCTCCAAGTCATTCGAACGACCTCTCCGAATTTTGTCCCCTTCGTCTTCCTGCTACGATCCGTCTGCCATAACCAAAATCCTTCCATCCTCAATACCCATAATTTCTTCTGTAAACCTTTGAATGCCAAAACAATTCCTACAGTTTTAAATCCCAATTTGATACAAACCACTGACACAGGTTTATAAATTCAACTCAGTAATTGTCCACGATTTCTCTTTCTAAATCCATAAATTTAATTACAAAATATTTATAATCCTCCATCTAAAATTTAAATGCTAACAATTTAAATGAGATAATTTCTGGGCTCCAAATCACAAATCCTAATCCCCCAACAGTATCCTTTGAGATATTAATCTTCCTCAAACACTACGTAATCCTCCATAAATTTTGAGAACCCAATTTGGATGTCAACCCAACCAAAAAATACTAAATTTTATCATACCCACTATGATATGAATCGATTATCACAAATTTACATTGATACAAATTTACCACTTGCCTGTATATAATTTGTATAGTCTGATTCCTTTGAAGAAGATGATTAATTTGTCTCCCAAAAGCTCCCAAAGTTAGCCCTCTTTGTGTTTGTCACAATTCCTCTAATTTGAGTTTAATAATATTTTCCTTACAGAGTTGTGTCCACTTTAAACTCTTAGAATTAGATTTTCTAATGTAAATCCCGTAATGGTGCTTGTAGGCTAATTTAAAATGGTTTAAACACCTCTGTGTGGGCTCGTTACACCTAAAAATGTCCCGAGACCCATTTACTACCCCCGAGTACTCTTTTCCGACTATCTCGACCTATCCGGAATCAATCGTGCGCTCAAAATTGTCATCCGAATTACTTTATAACATTCTCCAATTTTCGACCTCAAAAATGCGACACAAAAATAATCCGAATAATTAAATCTCAATTCACCAAATTAAATAAATCCTCCAATTTAAATAACTTCTCCAAATTAATACGTTATATTTCTCCCAAAAATAATTAAATTCTATGTCCTCGAAATTACGGGGTGTTGCAACATACGTCTGCCTCTCCTGTAAAGTTATCAATCATTAAGATAGTGTTCCTAGCTCAACTGGATTCTTACTAAAATTCCAGACAACACCAACATGTCCATTTTCAAAAACGCATCTTTTTTAACTAAAGGTGTGTTTGGTTGATGTTACATAGTTTTCCATGGAAAATAGTTCTATTTACCCATTTTTTACTTGTAGGGTTCTTGTTACTACACGAGGTGGACCAACTATCCACAAAGCAGGCAAAGAGCAATAAAATTATACGAGAAAGCATAAAAGCAGTGATGTTGGAGGATATTGTCCTATTTCATTTTAAAAGCCTAGTTGTTTTGTTGTATTTATTTCGTAGTACTTTGTAATACCCCATATTTTCAACACCGATTTTACGAGGATTAGTTGCGCATTTTCTGGAATTTAGTTGGATTTTATATTGGATTTAAGATATATTACTTGAGTTTTATTATTTGAATTATATTATGGATGAACATATCTAGTTTAAGTGAATTATTTTTAATATATGTAATGAGACTTTTATTGGTTTATTTAGCGAATTTTGGTGGCAACTTAGTTTGGGGACTTGTTAGTGAGCAAAACACACTCAAAATAATAAAAATAAGGTGCATATGGGTTATGAACTCCTTTGGGCTAGTTATTAGTTGATAAATATAACTATTTGGAGCCATTTGAAAACCTAAGTGAAGGCCCTTGTGAGAAAAACGGGTTTTGCAATTTTAAAATCCTAGTTGGTAACCTCTTAGTATAAATATGTTACATTACAACACCTAGGCTTGATAGAAGGCTATTGGAGGCAATATAATATCAAATCTGAAGTTAAACACGAGGAATATGAAATAGAGAGATTTTTACAAATTCATGGTTTAGAGAAGAAGATGAAGAGGTAATGAAATTTTTTGAAACAAACTCGTCACTTTCAGACTGTTTTCGAGGTGATATATCTATAAATCCGACTCCCCTACTTATTATAGGTCGTAGATAATTGAAATAGGAACGTGTGGACACTGGTTTCATAATTATTTTCAGAGCTTCCATGAATATCATATAATATTTTTTCAACAGTGTGCATGGCTAGAATTTCTTACAGATTTGTTGGATTATTTTGCGAATTGAGGTAGGTTCGTTCTCCCGTGGTTATTTTGTGTGCTATATATGTTCACCCTTGTTTGTATACATATATTACATGATATGTGTTGCATCTTTATATGTTATACTTGTATGTAAATATCACCCTTATTGCATGCATGATTATGTGATATTGCTTTCATGACAAGTAGATGGGAAATTCGCAATTAGATGATATTAGGCATGTAATTGGGTTTTAGAATTGGGTAGAATAATAATAACCTAATTTTTGGAATATTGATAACGATGATATATTGCAAGATTGATATTATTATTATTGTTGTTGAATGATGTTAAGGCATCCTTTGGCCAAATCACCCCTTTGGACAAGGTATGCTTTCAGGTTAATTTCTTGTCTTTCCTCTTGTGTTCCATTCCATGGACCCATTGGGCTACTAAGTTGTTTGTTATGGGGTCTTAAGCCATTGTGTTGAGACGAGGAGGGGAGAGACCGTATCGTGCCATGTGATTATGATTGTACTGTTTTGAACCCATGGAGTGTTGAGGATATCTGACAAGAAAGGTGATCGAGAGTCCACACCGTACAAAGGGAAGTGCGGCAAGGATTTGATATATGGGGAACTTGGGAAGTATAGTAATACGCAGTGAGATCCTAGGATGTGATATTTATTCTTGGGATGATATTGAGTGTTCATATGCATACACTCTTATATATGTGCACGCACGAGTATGTGTAGTTCACTTGCAGCATTTATATGAGCATACTGAGTTTCCCGCTCACCCTCCTATGGTTTATATAGGCACGACAGGTTTTGATTCGAGCAGCGATTTATTTGTTGATTGTTGCGACGCGATTTGGATATGGGTTACAGAAGCATTGTACTTTTTATTGTAAAAATTATTGTAAAAGGACTTTTGAAATTTAATGAGAATAAAGAGTTTATTTATTCGTTTAGGCATCCATAATTATTTATTTAGCCATTTGGCAATGTTAAATGGTTTTGAAAAATATTTTAATGTGGACATATTTTTACTTTTTAGTGGCATCTCGGACATTCATTTTCCTAAGGTGTTACATACTTTCTTGCTTGGTTGTACCACGTTACTCAAATGCAATTAGAACCCATAAATAGACTTCTTTATAAATCGGACTTCGATATCTGATTTAAGAAATATTAACTCAAGAGACATTTCACTATCTCATTTTAAGCTAACCCTAGATCTTGGGAAATTGATTACATCAAACAGCCTAAGAAGATACGGCTAAGATCACAACTGCTACAATTGTAAAACACAGGTTCAACCTTTAACATAATGATAACGGACATTCCCATTACAAACCGCTAATAGTCAAAATAACTGTTGTAATACCCCTTTGACTTCATAGTACTTTAACGCATTCGTTAATAATTCAATTATTTTGCCCGTGTGCATGCCTATGTTGGTGATCCGCAAGTTATTATTATGTTTGATGACTGATCACATGATACTTATTGTATATACAAGGGGGTTTCCTTATTTGGATTTCGCTGCGTAGATGGTTCCTTTGTGCTTGAATGTTGGGTCCAATAGCGTATGGTGTTCCTTGGTGGTGTGTTAGTTTGAGGTTCCGAAATTTATTGACTTCGACGAGGACATGCAGTATATACATGAGGGTTTCCTTTTTTGGATTATTTGTTCAATGTATTATGTCTTACTATGGTTAGGACTTGGATCCAATAGTCTATGGTTTCTCGGCAAGGTTCTAAAAGGCGCGATGCGTGGAGGTCAAGCATCAAGCATTAGGAGCCTAGGCGAGCCTATGCGTGAATAGGCATTTTGCCTTTTTTTAATATTTTTTTAAGTAATACCCAGGTTTCTAAAATAATAAAAGCATAAATATAAGCATAATTTATATAAAAAAAAGCATAATCATAAACATGCAATCAAAATTACAAATAAAAGCATCAATATAACACAAACATATAACTTACATTAAAACAACAGTACCACGCAGAACCATAAAAAAACGGAACCACACAAAAAGCAGGAAAAAAAGGATCAAAGCAAGTGAGGACAGAAAAATTTTAGAACAGTAGTTTTATTATTAAAAAAAAAAAAACACAAACATACTTCTACAAAAGAGCAGCAAAAACATGGCGGTGGGAGAAGATTTATGGCCGGTGGGAAAAGTTAGGGTCCTTGGGGGTTTTTTGTTTTGTTTTGTCTGATCGGGGTTCTCTTTTTTTATTTATTTATTTGTTTTTTGGGGGGAGGGGATAGTTTGTTATGTTAGGTTTAGTATAGTAGATAAGAAACAAAAAAAAAAACTTTTGTATGCTTTTTACCCAAACGACGTCATTTTAACTCAAACATAAGAAAAAAAATGATTTTCAGCAATAAAAAATGAAATTAAAAAAAGTGCACGTTATGCGCGCATCACCCCGTTGACCGCCTTAAAAAAGTGTTGACCATGCCTTTTCCCACGCATACCCCTTATGTGTTGCGTTTCTAAAAAGCATCACGCATAGGCGGCGCCTATGCGCGCCTTTTAGAACACTGTTTCTCGGTGGTGTATCTTCAAACACGTAGGACTAACATCTACATGAGGATTTACATTAAAGTTTCCTTGTTTGAATTATTTGCTTGACGTACTTATGTTTGACAGTATTTATTGGTTGTGCATAGGTGTAACCACGTAGGGCCACTGGTATATGCATGAAGTTCTTTATATGGAATATTCGACCGACGTAGGAGACATTATTGCAGTTGGGTTGTGTGTTCTCTCAATTGTCTGTGTATTTTACGTGTTTAATTTATGCTTAATGATTGTTGGATGGTGTGGTTCATTTAACAATTGAGTCAGGGCTTAACGGGAGGTTTGAATGCGAGAAAGCTTTAGTTGGGAGTGTTCAGGTGTGAGTGCTGACCAACGACTTTTGGTATGATTTGATAGGCCATTTGGATGTTTGCGGGCTTAATGGGTATCTTATAGGTTGTTGAGTGTCCAGGCCCAAGGACATTGGAGAGGTCTTGGGACGTTGGAGACCTCTCGAGTCTTATCTACTTTCCCGTGGGATGCTCGGTCAAACAAGCTAGAATTTGTCATATTACTCAAATCTTTAGAATCCTAGAGCAGCCCTAAACCCTCTTTAACACCCTAATAGAGCCCCAAGAAGATTGAAGGGTGGATTTGATCAAGAGGAAGAATGGAGATCAACCTAGAGAAAAAAACATATTAATCTAATTAATTTAGAGGCAAATAACTTCTTCTCTTTCATCCATTTTATCCAATTTGTCATATTTATTGATCTCTAAAATTAACTGGGGTTGTGTTAGATTCGAATGTTAATTCAAGAATCGAAGACTAAAAAAGAGAGAGATTTATGTTAAAAATCCAGCTACAGCATGACCCTTGACAATTAGTCTCCGGAATATGAGACCTTAAAATATATATTTTATGTCAATTGAAAATTATTTGATAAATAAATTGTAGAATTATCATATGTTCCTATGAAAAATTGATCTCTGCCATTTAATCCAAGAAGAATTGACATGAGAATAGATATTTGTTAAATTCATGGTTTGGTATTTTGATCACTTTTACGAACTTTGAAAATGCATAACTTGGTGTAGAAAATTCCAAAAATTTGGCGATTATTGTGCCCGTTTTCATGCCCCAAAAATATTCCGTTGATCTATACAATTATTGGAACGTGAATCCCAAATTAATGCCCCAAATTGTTAATTGCAAATATGGAGACATAATACACAGCAACACATTCACATGAAACTGACAAGTTCCTAGCATAACTGGTGTACTTATATCGTTTGTATCTATGTTTGGGTTTATGTAGAGAGTGGCTTAACATGGGCCTGATCCAAGTTTTGTTGACAACCCTTTCAAGTCTTAGATATATCCCAGGAAGAACGAGCTCCTTGGGCAGCTCACCATTTGGAACAGCGAACCATACGGAGTTCCAGATTTTCCCTTGTTTAGTAGAAGTAGGTCGTTTACTCTTAGTTATGTTACTTGCTATTTTAGTTTCAGTGGGCCACTGGTTAAGGGGGTTCCAAGTTGTTTCATTTGGATTATAGATTGTTACATATATGACACTCATTATGGATTATTGTATCTCGTATATATTATCTATTATCATCTGGCATCTATTATCTTATTATTTTCATACTTGGAATGGCATTTAATTGTTTGACTCCATTTATATTTCATATGGGACTGGTCACCTAGTGCATGAAAATTGGAGGTGTCATAATCACAACTGCCCCACCTTGCTAAAGATGATGAATGACCTACACAAAAGCATCCCTCCAACCTAGCAAGCTACCACGTGTCAAACGAATCTATCAGTATCAAAGTAAACTCCCAATCCACCCAACATCACCACATTACCTCACCCCAATTATTTCAAGTGAGAGTTATATTATAATGATTAAAAACTTTTGAGGTTGAAGCCAAAAGGAAGACTAAAATTTCACCCTTTCCTATACTTCCTCCCCCTCCTTATCCTCAAAGGTCCTACATTTCTTTCTGACCATAAGCTCCAAGCAAAAGCCATGACAACACATCTCCACACACACTTTTCCTTTTCGTTCCATGCACAATCTAGTCAATGCAAATATATTCTTCCCAAGACTTAGAGAAGGCCCCTCATCCTGAAGTTTAAAAGTGCTTTATTCCACATGAACCTTGAAAATTTGCTATGCGACAAGATGTGGTTGACACTTTCGTCATCCTCTTCACAAAGAATGCAACACGAAGAAGTGAGCGAGAATTTGGGTTTCTTCCCTTGGATCATATCACAAGTGTACAACTTGTCTAGGGTCACCAATCATGCAAAGGGTTGAAAATGGGCAGAAAGGAGGGACTCAACAAGAGAGTTTAAAATGATTTTTGAAGAAACTTCCTGAAAGAGTTGTCCATCCATACCCTTTTATCCACCCCCTCCTTAGTTAAAGGGAAACCATCCCCCATTTCAAGCAGGGAAGATCAATTCTTTGAATTCATTGTCATTAAGATTTCATCTGAAGTTCCAAGTAATCAAACGAAGAATTACAAAACACTAATGAGAAGATAGAAGCACACCGATTAGAGCACAACGGTACGACTAGGTAAAAGATGTAAAAACTTGCTCTCCCCAACCCAAATATCATCCAGAAAAAAAAATTACCACAACCTCCCACTCGCAATCAAACATTTCTAAGGAAAATGTTTATGCCTTAAGAAATAGACTTCCAAGGGCATCAAGAAGAACTTTTTTCAAAACTTTAAAATCCCAATCGTTCGCAAGAATCGCATTGAGAAATGATTGCAAATATATTATAGGGTAACAAATTCGTAAATAGAACACCTGACCGATATTTTCCTTATTCTTTATAGAAAACATTTCTTACCCACCCATGAAAGAATTGGATTCCATGGAAACTAGAGAACTAAGAGGTCTCACCAAGAACTAATCTCGTTTTCCAACTTCTCATAAAAAATGGTTTTCAATCTTTCCCAATTTCTTAATCAAACGCACCCGAAAAGATGTTTGAATATATATATATATATATATATAAACCAAAATAAAATGTTAATAGTAGAAAAGGTTACTGCGTAACACCCAAGGTTCAAAGGCACAGAATCGACCAAAGGAAGAGACCTTCTGCCAAAGCAATATGAAAAAACACCGTTTGCTAAAATATCGAGAGCTAAGAATTATGTCAGACAAAATAAAATGTACCTCCATATTCAGGAACCTTACTATCCAAATACCAAGTCAAGTTTTATCTTTTACTTTGAATATACATACTATGAAGAATTGAGCAGCAATAGACATAGCCAGAATGTGCACCAATCGGCAAAAATAAGTGGTTGCTTCTGGATGGGCACACTGAGCGAGAGATTACAAATCAAAGCAGCAACCAACAAGGATTGAGGACTTGCAATCGGTGCAGCGAACAAGGGATTGAGTCATGCTTAGGAGAATTGCTTATAGAAGCAGAAAAATTAAAGTGTCTTACCCAACCAATGAAAAAATTGAGTTGTATTATTGTCTCTTTCTGAGCCAACTTGCCAAGTCACAAAAATCTCAGCCTATCCAACCAAGATTTTGAGTAGTTAAACAGAGTCAGATTAGTCCCGTGCAAAAATGGTGATAAATCAAGGGCTCACGATGTTACCTACTAAACCTGGTCAAACCAAATACACCAAGTCTATTGAACCATGGTGACATAAATCACTAATATAAACTTGAATTTGTTTTCTTGTGGAACAATCGACACTTCAACATGAACAGACAAGTAACGGAGAAAATATAGCACAGCAAATAAATTACAAAGGAAAAAAAGCATTGCATGAGTGCTGTCGGCATGTTAAAAAGACAAGTATGACGACAAAGAGAGATTAATAATTTCTCATCACAAAGATACCTTGTTCTCCACAAGTTCAGCGATCTTCTGAACAAGTGAGGCTTTGTTGGTCTGATATGGGATCTGTTTCATTCATAAAACCAATATTGGGAAAATAAAATTGTTCAATCCAACTACCCTTGTCAGTTTGGAAGTAAATATGCATCTCTAATATATACCCGTCAAAAAAACAAGATAGCAACCTCTTTTATGATAATAGCAGTACGCTTGGTTTTGGAATCCAGTAATTCAATATCGGTCTTCCCTCTGACTATGACACGTCCTCGCCCAGTTCGATATGCCTCTAAGATGCTTTATAAACATAAAAGATAATCAGAAATCCCATTACAGTCAAAACTTGATTTACATATACACGAAATCTCATTACAGTCAAAGCTTGATTTGCATATACAGTCAAAGCAGATGAGGGAAAGGCAAAATAACTTTTAAATGCAGCTGCAGGTGCAACATGTAACACATACATTTCTGCATAGAGGACATGTCTGCATCTACATACTGTATGTGATGACTCTACACAATAGTAAGGAACTGGAATGGGAAAGTGATGCCAGCATAGCACCTCGGCATCCAGATTTCAAACAAATTATCAAGATCTAAGAGGAATTTTAGAATATATGAATAGCAAATAGAACCATTCCCGAATTCCTCTAGATCCAGGTTCACAGCTCTCACCAGTATCCACCCCCGCCCCCCACCCACCCCTTTTTCAGCAAACAGTGACAAAATTTCACTGCTCAGCAAAAATCATAACCATTGCCACCTTCTATTTCTGCTGCAAAGCTAGTTTTTCAAGGTTAAAGAATCACAAGCTCTTCCTCTTCCACTGATTTCTCGACTCCATAATAATGGTCACTTCATCACAATGGAGCAGCAGTAACCAGCAATTTCCAACATAACCATGTCATTGAAAAACAGATACGAAGCAATGTTTAAAAGTGCGAGGTGGAGGAGACGCGTTTTGCCTGAGTGAGGCGAAGCGAGGCATAAGCCTCATCATATAAAAAAAATTAACAAAACATTATGAAAATTTTACAATAAAAATTAAAGTAATGTATCATAACAAATATCACCAAAAAGATCCATAATTAATATTACTAACACTAAAAAAGGTTTAATACCAGCTTCACCAACAGAAATTAATGTATCATCGAGTAATAAATTATTTAGTATATATTAATTAATAATTGTTTACCATAAAAAAATTATATATATAATTAATTGATTAACATGTATATATAAACAGAATACAGTTATATACGTTGTATATAATATATATTAGCATACATCAACCATAATATTAATTAGTATATATATATATATATATATATATATATATATATATATATATATATATATATATATATATATATTCGTGTATCATCATCAAGTATTTAATTATTAATTTCATATTGATCAATAATTTTATACCAAAAAAGTATATGAAAATATTTGTATCAACTAGATAATCAAATTAGTACATGTATATTTATATTTATTCAAAGTACAAATTGAATAAATGTAAATGAATGTGCAAAAACAAATTTTTTTAGTAGCCTTTATACATATAAATTGGTACATAATCGAATTGGTACACATATATCTTCAGAGGGTATGTATATATACCAATTATATATATATATATATATATATATATCAAGAAGAACATTGGATTGTCTCCACTTATTTCCTCACCTAGCTATTCAGTTCAAATTAATTGCAATCTCTGCGTATACTATTCTCAATGCATTTAGGGAACTCATACAAAACTGTAGGGAGAACCAGCGCACATCTCATAACATGTTCATCATTCTGCAGTTAAGGCAGACCACCAAGAGACCATTGAATGGGTGGACTTTTGTTGTTCAGTCAAATACAATATAGAACTTCTTTTTGAGTCTTTTGCAACTTCTTATTTCACAGAAATCACAATTTTACTTGCAAATAACCTGACCTTTTATCCTGTATATTACTTTGAACAATCTTTAATTTCACACATTATACCCACCACAATCACCAACCCCCACCCCTCCAAAAAAAGACAAACTGAAATAAAAATCATTATCTTTTCTTAAAAAAATTCTTGAACTTATGTATTCCGATAATGACTTTGGCCTTCAATTTTCAAAATTTCATAGGAACCGACGTGTATACTACATTATGTGGAGTTTAAGGCGGTATAAAAAAATACAGAACAAATACTAAAGAAATTGCGGAAATGGAGTATTAAATTCAGTCAAAAACATATATATGTACTCCAAAAACATACCACTGAATTAGTCGACAAGTTTGGCTTCTAGCTATGAATGGACAGTTTGAATAAGTTCATAATATTTTTAGAAACGCGCAAGGGTATTTTCAAAAGATTAAAAGGCTAAAAGGCCAAGTTCTAAAACTAAAAATAAAAAATTATATGCACTACAGAGCTATAAAGACATATACAAGGTCATTGATTACCTTCATATCTTCCATCTTTATATTTAAGCTATCACTTATTACCATACTTTTGTTTTATCTTTCAGCGAGTTATGTGTGCTACTATTATAAAATATTTTTTGTTAAATGCAAATCTCATTCAAAAAAACACCAAAGGGGCAGAATCCGTATACATTCTAGCGTAGACAAAAAACAAGCAACTAACATCCCTATATGCCCATGCCAGATAAAACAAAGTGCCAAAAAATCATCCACTAACCGCAAAACATTCAAAAACTCTATACAAGACAAAAAGAATCCGGGGGGACTAGTTGTACCCCATAAAAACAATGTAGATAACATCCTTGCCTGAGTTATGAACAAAGAAAACTCGATATCCTCGATGTATCTGCTATGCCGCTCTCTACAAACCATCCACATGAGACTTAAGGGTTCCATATCCCAAGCGACCCACTTATGCCTACTAACTGGAGTTGCCTTCAAGGCCATCAATATCTCCTCAACCAAATGCAACATAACCCACTGCACTCCGAATAAAGCAAACAATGTTTTCCACACTCGTGGTAAAAGCGCGGTGATATAAAACATAAGTAACCGACTCCCCATCTCGTTTGCATAAATGACAAATGTTGACAATCACGTTTCTCCTCCTCAGGTTATCAATGGTCAAAATTACACATCCATCAGCAGTCGTCCAAGCAATGTTTAAAAAGGCGCAAGGCGAGGCGTTTAAAACGACAAAAGAAGACATTTTCAAGGACCTTCTAAGACAGTTTAACCTTTTTTTTTGCCCCCGAGAAGCCTTTTTTTTAAATAATTTGACAAAATCAATTTAACATATTGGGTATTTTACAATATGACAATAAATTAATCAATGCAAAATCATTTTTTGTCATTTACCTATTGGTAATTTTATAATATGACAATACGTTGATTAATGCAAAATCAAATTGACAAAATCTATATTTTTTAGTTTCATTCCCATATTGGTTATGTTACAATATGACAATAAATTAAGGGTTAATTGCAAATTTAACCCTGATGTTTGTGGAGATTTTGAACTTTAGACCACTTCATTCAATTTTTGCAACGTTAACCCTCATGTTTCAATTTTGAACAAATTTCAACAGACGTTAAACATGAGTTAAAATTTTTAACAAAAATCCTACAAACACTATTATACAACCAGTTATAACTTGACATGTGTCGCAACCTATAAAATAATTGAAAAAAGGCATAAACTCTTCAAAAGATATAAAGAAAAAAACAGAAAGAAGAAAAACATAAAACTATTTTTTTTAAATCGCATATTTAAAAAAAAGCGTATTTTTTATTAAAAACTTTATTTTTTAAAAAAAATAAAGAAAAAAACATAGACAATGTAGAAAAAAACAGAAAACAACATAAAACTATAGAAAACAACATAAAAAATATAAAAATTGTATTTTTTATATAAAAAAAATTAAAAACTGTATTTTTAAAAAGAAATAAAGAAAAAAACATAAAAATAATAAAATAAAAAATGTAGTTTTTTAAATAAACGATTTTTTTATTTTAAAAAAAATGTTTTTCTAAAACGATATAAGGAAAAAAACATAAAAATATAGAAAAAAAGATTAAAAAAATGTATTTTTTTAAAAACTGAATTCTTTTATTAAAAACTGTATTTCTTATTAAAAACGTATTTTAAAAAAACTGTATTTTTTTATAAACCGTATTTTTAAAAAATTTAATTATAAAAAAAATACAGCTTTTATAAAATTACAGTTTTTAAAAATACAGTTTTAGTAAAAACACATTTTTTTATGTTTTTATGTTTTTTCTATGTTTTTTCTTTATTTCTTTTGAAGCGATTATATTTTTTCAATTATTTAATAGGTTGCAACACATGTCAAGTTATGATTGGTTGTATAATAGTGTTTGTAGGATTTCGGTTAAAAATTTTAATGAACAGTTAACGGCTGTCCAAATTTGCAAAATTTAAAAGAAGTGGTCTAAAGTTCAAAATCACCCCAAAATTACTCAATGCAAAATCAAATAGATAAAATCATTTTTTTAGTTTCATTTAAATATTGGTAATTAAGGGGTGAACCTGGAGCAACGGTAAGGTTGTTCCATTGTGACCTTGAGGTCACAGGGGTAAGGATGGGTACATCTAACCCCCCAATACCCCGTAGTGGCGAGAGCCTCGTGCACTGGAATTGCCCTCTTTATTTAAATATTGATAATTATCAATGCTAAATCAAATTTGACAAAATCATTTTTTTTTAGAATGTTCAAAACAAATGTAAAAGAATGTCCCAAACTTCTTTTTAGTAGCAAATGGAAATAAATTAATCAATAAAAATTAAAATTAGTAGTTGTTATTCAATTACAGCAGGATATGAAAAAAGTTAATAAAAAATAGTTGTGAAAGAAACAGTCTGCATCAAACTTTTTAAAAAAAGATGGTGTGTATCAAACTTTTAAAAAAAAATAGTAGGTAAGAAGGAAAAAAAAAAGGTGAAGAAAACCCTGTTTGATCTTTCATGAGAAATTGAAGGCAGATACAGACAGAGAGATAACCTAGAGAAGAAAGATGGCAGCTGCCGACATGTAGGGTTTTGTAGGATTTCACCATTTTTTGTTTGGAACCCACAAAAAAATAAATGCCTCGCCTCTACACGCCTTGAGGTGCACCACCATAACCCTCCCCTGAGGCGTAAGTCTCTCCTGGAGGCTTAAACCTCGGTGATTTTTTGTGATTTTTAAAACATTGGGTCCAAGTGAAGAATGCCACTTTCAAAGGGGCTCCCGTGCGCCACACCCCCTTCCACAAAAAGGGGTGATTTTTAAAACATTGCGTCCAAGTGAAGAATGCAACTTTCAATGGGGCTCCCATGCGCCACACCCCCTTCCACAAAAAGAGCCGCTTGCCCTAGCCTCCCAAAATATAGTAATACGACTTCATCGAAAAATGGCCCCCTACTCCCCCTCTCCACAAATACACATCTCTCCCATCGAAAAGTTCACCCTCTACAACACCTCCATCAACCCCTCCACCTCCTCCAACCAATCTTCAACCAATCGTTAAACTCCCGCCGCCTGAATGAGGGATAATTGAAAGAGGGATTCCAAATCCGCCTCCCTCCACACCTCACCACATAGTCTGCCCCAGAAGTTCCTATGCCCCTCGCGTATAATTCTCGAAACCTGTTCATCAAAATAACCTCACCACTACGGGCCTGCCAAAATTTAACCATGCTTTCATCCCCCATCCTGAAGGACAAAAACATTTGAAAGCCATTCCAATAACTCATTATGTGATTCCACAGCCCGCGCCGTGTGGAGTTCTAGTGTGGTAGGCTTTCGAACCACGCAAACCCACCCCATATCTAGCCACAACGACCATCCTCCACAAGCTCCCCTCCTCTAACGGAAAGTGCTCTAGACATTTACCGAGCTTGGTTGAATTGAATAACATGATATCCTTCACCCAGCACCCCTGTTGACTCAAGGACACAAACTTTTTAAAGTCATTGCAACAACTCATTATGCGCTTTCACACCCCATCCTGTGTGGAGCTCTTATGTGGTCGGTTCTCAACCACGCAACCCCACCCCCTATCTAGCCACCACGACCCTCCTCCACAAGCTCCCCTCCTCCGACAGAATGTGCCATAGATATTTCCCGAGGTTAGTCGAATAGCGAGATATCCTTCACCCAACGCCCCTGTTGACTAAAGGATTACGCACGTCCCTCCACCACACAACACTATTTGTACTCCTTGTTACCCTTATAGAGGAAATCCCTCGTGCACTTCTCCAATCGCTTCTTTATCGACACCAAGGGTGCAGAAGGATGGAGATATAACAAATATGGAAGCTAGACAATGTACTCTTATAAAGAGTCAATCTCTCTTTAACTCATACACCCCTCTCCAACTTACAAATGCAATACATTGTATTGTACTAAACGCTCATATGTTAAATATTGCGTTGTATCAAATATTACTCCTATTTCACCTTAGGTAAGAAAAAGGTGCAGAGAGTTTGACACAAGTATGGTTTGAGGTGGGCTTCGATATCAAGCGCAGAGACCTCACAAACCCTGTAAACACAAGTTTGAACGTTATTTACGAAATAAAATTTCTAATTCCAAACACTTAATCGTCGTCTCTTGCACACTGACCACCACATGACAACATACCAAGGATTGAAGAGAACTTTTTTTAGTAGCCAATAGGAATATAAGGGTTGTTACATATAAAAAAATAAGTTGAACAGGGGACAATTATAATGATATAGTGAAGATGGAAGGGGAAGAGAGCATACCAATTACATGTATATAATTATAACATTAATTAAATTTTATTTATATTTCTATCATAATTAAGACTCGTCAAATACAAACTTCAAATTATAACTTCGTTATTAGATTTATAGATCAAATATATCACATGTATAAGATGTGTATATATATATTGCATATATTTTAGTTTGGTTTTTAAGGTTTTTACTTGATTATACATTCGTGGCCTACTTTTTAGAAATTATTCGTACTGACATGCTCGCTTCATATAGTAGCTATATCATGCCTGCAGTATTTACTTTTCTCTATATCAATTTGATGTTGACATATTAGTGTTTCCGTGGTGTGTGGTATGCGCCACACGTGGACCATGGACCATAATCGCAGAACTAAGACAGAATGTCGGGAATAACTTTTTCATATTAATTCTTTTTTATCAGAAATAAATATTCTTTAATCAAACACCAAGAAAGTAAAAAGAGAAGTGAACCAGCAGTTGAACAAAAGAAGAAAAAAAAAAGATAATCATGAGAAAAACAGTACACATATATATTTATAAGGAAAATACTGAAGTCGTAAAGGAAAAAAACAAGAGACTCAGCATCCTGGAATAAAGTGCAGCAGTAGCAAAATGAAAATAAAACAGTATCCCCCAGCCCCAGGCAACAATCCCTACCATCAAATTTATCATCAGCAGCCTCAGAAAAGAATATAAAAATTGCCCTAAGAACAGCAGCAATTTTTATCAAAGATTCCTTATCCATATCTCTAGTAGCCTATAGAGAATAGTATTAGACTCTCGTGTAACTAGATAACCAATTAAAGAGTCTATTTTGCTGAGAAATCCATTGTGAAGAATTTTTGTGTGTTCGTACTTGTACGCTTCACCTAGTACATCACACAAAC
Source organism: Sambucus nigra (assembly GCA_949130495.1). NCBI lineage: Eukaryota > Viridiplantae > Streptophyta > Magnoliopsida > Dipsacales > Adoxaceae > Sambucus > Sambucus nigra. Next base: position 352,268,155 of record OX422221.1, read on the forward strand.
TTCATCAGCTATGACATACCCTTGTCTACTTATTTCAGTAGTTTGAGAATGAAATAAAGGAAATTGAGATGTTGAGTGCCCACCTTTGACTCGCAATTTCACTTGACAAATATGATGGTTTTGTACATGTGGAGAAAGCATAATAAAATTTAATTTCCCATTCATGTTCCCGAGAGAGAGAGAGAGATTAACATACCCAATGTTACCCATTATTACTCCTCCAGTTGGGAAGTCGGGTCCAGGCATATACTCCAGCAATTCTTGTAGCTAATAAAGAAAAAACAAATGGTTAGAAAACTTGGACTTCAACTAATCAAGATAGTTAAGATATCACGACAGCAGTATTTAAAGTTAAAATAGCACCCTTCATCACTGTCCGAGAGAGAGAGAGAGAGAGAGAGAGAGAGAGAGAGAGAGAGAGAGAGAGAGAGAGAGAGAGAGCATAATTGGCAGGCCTTCACTTTCCAACTCCCTCTCTAGGACAAAGGTAGTGTAACACCCAAGACCTAATCTTTCAGTGAAACCCGGGGTATCTTAGGTTGTGGCCATGGCCATGCTGTCTTATGGGCAGGGGAGACTTGGTATGCGACCACACTAATAAATTTAAACGGGGTTTTGGGCTGAGGTCCCTAATAAGGCCAAGGACCTTGTATCGAAGAAATACATTACGTGGATTGATGACATAAACCACTCGGTTTATTACTTTGGATCAAGCCTTGGGCTTTATAGAATGTCCACGCCCATGGTACTTTGGGAAAATCAGTGATATTTTAATAAACCCTAGGTTCGAACACCTCATTATAAATCAAACCCCTTGGCACACTTCCAAAAGTTGCTAGCAACTTTGAGCGAGCTCTAGAGAAAGAAAGTGAGAGTTTGAGAGGAAAGAGGTGATGCTGCGAGAAGGAGGCCGCTGCCAGAAGTGAGCAGAGGAGGGGTTGAGGTGGAGGAAGGTGGTCAAAGACATCCAGAAGCAACATAACCCTTTTTGGAAGTCTTAGGCATTGGACTTAGTCCTATGAGGTACGGGATTCTCCTCCTCATCCATTTAATATTCATAGACATCCTAGTTCCCATGTTTCCTTTAATGAGATTAGCCCTTCAATTTTATCTTGAATTTGTTCTGAGTTTGGATTAAGACCATGACTGAAAATTGTTCATTTAGCGTGTACATTATCCTAGGTTTGAACTTTTGAAACCATTTGTTCTTACAGTGGGGTTTAGTTAACGATTTTGTTCTTGTCATATTTACAATGTTCTTGAGGTTTTTCCAATAGAGTTTGGGATTTCAATCCTTAGAAACTTCAATAAAATATTTTGTGTGGAAAATTGTCATTTTGCAAAAATACCTTGCTGTTTGCTGATGAGGGATTTTAACTCCTTCCTTGAGGCCACAGACTTGAGGCTGTATACAATGCTTCACTCTCCTTTCTATGCAACTTTGTATACAGGGTGTCGTGGTCATGGCATTGAGTTCGTTGAGCCGCTGCATCGTGGGCTTGACTTTAGCCTCTTGCTTGTAGCTCAAGGATGGGACTAATTGCTAGCTCAGAACTATCCTATGACAGGTTAGGCTAATTCTGGGCTTGCTCAACCACGATTAGAGATATGACGGCAGTTTGCGTATGGCATGTTTTGGAAGAGGCTAGGAGAGACGGTCGCAGACTATGGCATGACCAAGCAAGAGATGATAAAACAAGGTCGTGTTGAGAGGAGGTTCTACCAAAGCTCAAGGAGGCCGCGGAGGCATGGAGGACAGACTGGTTTGGCTGACTTAGGTTGAAAAGTCTTGGAAAAGACCAGGGTCTTGATTTGAGATCCACTTAAACAGATGTTCGTTGGCCGATGTTTCGTTGGATCACTTGTGGGGTTTAGGTTGTGTGGGGCTTGGGAAATTACATTCTCCTAATTGAGTTTATTTCCTTAACTTATTGCATCATGTTATTATTTGATTCTATTCATGAGATAAATTGGGTATTCACAGATGCTTACTTTGGCAAGTTCTATAAGAGGATATTTGGTTTATCCCTTGAGCTATTTGAATTCCTTGGATCACAAACTCGAGGAGTCCCACCAGGTTGTGAACAGACAATATAAGGCTGAGGCCTTAGTAGAAGTAGGGTAGTTTCTTTTCTTGTTGTATTGAGGGCATGGTTATTGAGGCGTTTGATTCATTTTTTTATGGGTTGTGGTTACATGTATCAATATTTAATGGTTGTTTATTTGGTTTTATCATTGATGAATGGAATTTATGCGTAAATTGTGGATTATGTTCGAGACCTTTTAGAGGATTCCTCATCCTCTTCTCTTCCTTTTTCATCTAAAACCTAGTTTCTATAACTTCTTCCATGAGATGAGCCCTAGTTGAACACTTGAAATCTATTACAACTTTAGATTCAAAACCTAGGCCTTTATTGTTCACATCTATTGAAATTGATGCTCTAGATCTACTCGATGCTTAATTTTCTTAGTAAGTTGAGGTGATTTGGTGCTCTTAAAGTGTTCTTCATGTTTTTAAGATTTCTAAGGCTAGGGTTGGGATTTTGATTTTTAAAATGTAGAAACAATCCAAGGCGTGAGCCGAGATAGCTTCTAACTTCGCGGCCTAATGAAGATCGGACCAAGGCGTGACAGTTTGAAGTCCCACGGAAAGGCAAACCTATATAACTCAATTCACCTACCCAGATAACGACTTTTAAAAAAACATCACTAGCGTTACTTCCCACCCGCACACTGTCTTCCATATTATTTTTTGTTGACAACCAAGCACAGAGGGAGAAGAAGAATGTTGTATTTCATACTCCAAATGTGTATGGACTCGGTGGTGAGCCACAATGTAGTTGTGGTGGCCAAGTGACCCACTCGGGATTTTAAAAAAGTAAAACATAGGTATGATGCATTTCTTTTAAACATAAAGTTTTATGTTATATTTTTAACTAACTTGAGGGAGAGGAAATGTAAATAACATGACTTATTTACACATATTACTTTTGTGAACCTATACTAAATTAATTTTGTATTTACACATTTTTTTGGACTTTTGGTTAGCTAGATTTTTGTTATTGTGGATTACGAATTTGTGCTATTGTGATTGTTTCACAAAGGTTTTTTTACTTGAATCGCACACTTTGGCTCAATTGAAATTTGATTGTGATATTGATTGAGTTAATAATACACCCTCCTTCCCAAATTAATTATTGCCGCTTAAAAGTCGATCATTTAAGAATTTATTTTACTTTCCAAATTTATACTCCTAAAAATGGTGAATATATTTGAATGCAAGACATGCACTTTGATCATTGTTCTCTTATAGGTATTGTTAGGACAGGTAACTTTGTAATCTTACCTTATTTTATATACTAATTTTAAAAACACAACTATTAATTTGGGACAAACTTAAAAATGAAAGCACGACTATTAATTTGGGACGAAGGGAGTATTTGATTGAATATTTCTGAAAAATCCAAAAACAACCCCCAAAAAATTTGCCTCCGAACCCCATAATTAATATAAACTTCGCACCTTAAGTTCTTCATGTGTTCTTGTGCATACCATTTGAAGATATTCCCCTCTTTCTGATCTGATGGGATGTGATTTTTGTAATACCCCGTATTTTTGTGATATTTATTTACGGGAATAATTAAATTAAATGCGTATTAATTGGAAATTAATCCGGATTAAAATACTAGCGAGATGCGAGTTGGTATTTGAATATAATGTGCATATATGATTATACATGAATATTGAAGTATGAAATTTGTCGTGAGATTGAAATATGGCAATTGGAAAATTTTGTTGAGACGCGCGTGACAGTCGCGTCAGGTTTATATTATGATAATTAAAAAGTGAATTTTAGTTCTATTAACCGTATGGTCGTTTTGAGTGCGCCAACGCGTCCGGAAGGGTCGAAATAGTCAGAAAACACTAGCCGGGGGTTAAGTTTGGGTCCCGGGGTATTTTTAGGCCATACCGGCAACCAAAAAGAGCAGTTTGGTAATTTTAGAATTTTGGGATTTTTGATTAACGAATTTTAGGAGTTTTAATTGAAAAATTAAAACACCCACTAACCCATTACCAGCCATTATCTAATTAGAGGGCTACGGGGGTTATTAGAACTAGCCCCAAAAGTTACTTAGGCAAAAACCCTAGCCACCATTGTTACTTGGAGAAGAAAGCTTGTAGAAGGAGAGATAGAAGGATTTTGCAGAGAGAGAGAGATAACCATTCATCAAATTCGTCATCAAATCCAGAGTTACCATTAAGGCAAGTGATTTAATTTCGTTTTTATAGAGAATGTTTCTTCCATGTGTAGGAATTGATAAAAATCTGATTTGTTCTTGGGAGTTAATGAAAAAAAAAACATTAAATTGGAAATACAAATTACCTTCTTGATGAGGAAATTGCATGTAGATTTGTAGTTGATGATTATTCTGATGATATTACAATTAGTATGAAACCAAAAAACGGATTTAATTAGACTTCTAGATGATTTATAAATTCTAGGGTTCATGTGTTTGAAATTGGGGAAAAATATGTAGAGATTTGATATTTGAATGATGTTAGGATGAATTAACACCCCCAAACATGTTAATATGTGACCTAAGGATGTTTAGGGACGATTAGGAACCTTAAACAATCGTTGGAGTAATGTTTGGATGAGATTTGAGGTGTAGAGAGATGGGAAAAACGAAAATAAGAAATCTGGGCTCGAATCTGGTCGCTCGTTAGAAGACCTGTCCAGGTTGTTCGAACGAACTCGTTCAAACGAGCTTCTAACGAGTTGACCATTGACTTCTAACGAGGGTGAAGTTCGTTCGATAACTTCGTTCGAACGAGACCTCGTTAGATAGGCCAGTTCGTTCGAACGAACTCTCGTTCGAACAGCCTCGTTCGAACGAGACTTCGAACGAGTTAACAGTTTACGCTTTTTAGCCTGTTTTGATCCCGAGTGCCCCGTAACCTTGTGTATAGGTAGAGATAGCTTTCCCTTGATGATAAATTGATATAATTGGGATGTTTGGGATATAATGAGGAGTCAAACCTAGAAGTGTAGTTTGAACCTAAAGGAATATAGGAATTAGGACGTGAGAGTCTATTACGATGTGCGAACTATTGACGGCCTAATTTATTATATTAACCGGGAACATATAAATTGTGTAGTATTATATGTCGGTACGAGAATGAGAAGTGTACCACCAATATATTTTGGTGATTACTAAGATGCGTGAATACTTAGTATATGTATTGATTTTATGTGTATGACATACCTACCATACTTGCTATCACGGGAGGTTCGCGTTCGCTTAGGGCTCTCTAATCCTTGTGTTGCCCGGATTTAGACTGGTTACCTCGATGAACATAGGTCAGAGAAGGACTTATTGGGATGTTAATAAGTCTGCTGATCGTGGGAGCGTAGGTATGTGCGTGACCCATGTGATGTGACTGTGTTCGCCTCCATTATTTGTGATGTTGTTATCTGAACGATTCCTGAGAGATTCGGAATGCGTGATCCTTATGTACGTGATGTACCGGGATGGATAGCAGAGTATGTGTGCACCGCAGCTTAGTCTCGGGGTGCTTGTATTGTATATTTATGATGTGAATAATATACACTTAATTAATGGGAACTTTCATGTTAACATTGTGAATAAAATTATGGTATTGTTTTGCGAAAACATAACGGGTTAACCGATAGTGAAATGTATTACATATTGAGAATCTGATTTTAAGTAAAGCCCTCTATTTTTTTTTATAACGCTAGAATGTATTGTGGGAATCGAGTAGTAAGGGGTAGAACTTATTACGGGTTGGTTAGATATGGATGTCTTATAGATGGGTACGGTACGTTAGGAGTGCACATGTAGTCGAGAGGTGAGAATTTCATGTGAGTGCACGTCCTAACATGTATTTTGCATTTAATGTTTTAATGTTATTAAAACACTTGCTGTTTTCAAAATGTTTTACACTTTCGGGCTCTGACCCATTTGCTTTCAAATCTATTTTTGTAAAAACTATTTTAGGTGCCCAGCCACAAGGACACCATGAATAGGATTCTCATTCAGGTGACGAGCTGTAGCTGATTGTGGAAGTTACAGGACTTTGCTTGTAGACGCTTCATCTATCTTGACTCGATATTCATCAGTTATCAGTTATAGGGCATGTCGCCCATTTCTTTTAGAGATATTCATTTATTTCAGTTATTCAGACCTTTGGTATGTAATTATTCAGGATTCAGACTTGTAGTATTATTTTTCAGTTGTGGGATTGTTGTGAGGAGTTTTTCCTCCGGTTTATATTTATTTTGTTGGTTATTCATTACTTGATTATAGTGAATGGTTATTATTCTTTCATTATTCTTTTACTGCATGTTAATCAGACTTAACTTAAAACTTGGCACTTACTTTTAAATACTAGGTGGTTAGTAATTATTAAAATGTTTTCGACAATGATGCTATTAACTGAACCAACTTGGCATTTTGAATTAATTTAATAAAGGAGTAGCTACCCGGTATTTAATTAGTCGGGGTGTCACAGGTGGTATCAGAGCATCAGGTTCTAGTGTCCATTAGGATATGTACGGCTTATTATGTTTCCGCTGAGCTTTCTTTGATGTAGAGCCCTATATTTTAGGACTGTTGCATTCTCTTGTTTATGCTACGTTCTTCAGCTATTTTAAGTTTATAACTACGAACTTATAAACTTCATTCTTATTTCAGATGCCTCCACGACGTGCACAAAGGATTCCCAGGGATGCAACGCCAGAACCACAGCCCGCACCAGTTCAGGGCACGATGAATGCCGCCGAGGTTGCAGCCATTGTGGCTCAGGCGGTAAATGCCGCACTGGCAGTAGTTCAGCAGGCACCACCTCAGGCGCCGATAGCCGCGCCAGTTCAGGCACATGCATTCCCGTCTGCTTGGGAACGTGTACGTGATGCTTTTCAGAATGCACACCCTCCGGAGTTCGCAGGTAGCTCCGATGTGGTAGTTTCGAGTCAGTGGAGGAAGGACATTCAGCGGCACCTGAGGATGTATGAGTGCACAGATGTCCAGAAGCAGATACTAGCTACTTTTAAGCTAGTGGGGTCAGCACTGCAGTGGTGGGAGTCTATTACCACCGTGGAGGAGAGAGATACTCTCACTATTCAGGAGTTCTGGGTGCGGTTTGACCGCAAGTACTTTCCATCGGCTGTTCACACAGAAATGAGGAGGAAGTTGATGAGCCTTCGACAGGAGGGTAAAACTGTGGCCGAGTATGAGGCCGAATTCACTGATCTTCTGAACATTGTTCCGGATGAGATACCGACGGAGGAAAAGAAGATACAGAAATTTACAGACGAGTTGACATGGAGGATTCGTCAGCACTTGCTAGGGAACCTCTCGTTAGCCACTTATTCTGATGTGGTTAACGCTGCATTGCTCCATTGCCAGGATCACCGCTTTCACATGGCTGAGGGCAAACGATCGGGAGAGTCTAGCCATCAGGGCAGGACTGGAGGAAATGGTGCCAGTGGGGCACAATCTGTTCAGGGGCAGAGGCAGGGTGATCAGGGTACCCAGCAGGGGGATCACAAGAGGTTCAGGTCAGGAAATTTCAGGCACGGGCAGGGAGGTTTCCGGCAGGGCCATCAGGGTCCGAACGGCCATCAGAACCAGCAAGGTCAGAATGGTCAGCATCAGTTTCAGCAGGGCCAGTGGAGGAATGGTAACGGCCACCAGGGCCGGGGGCAGCAGGGACCGAGAGGGGGGAACTTCCCGGGGAAGTGTTTTGTTTGTGGCAAGACTGGCCATAAACGCCAGGACTGTCCTGATAGGGGCAGGGCCCCGCAGCAGCAGCAGGGTGCTCGACATGAGCCACAGAGGCCACTTTTTCCACCAGCCCTCCCAGCTCCAGCCCAGGTGCCAGCTCTTCCAGCCATTCCAGCAGTTCCTGTGCAGCAGGGACAGTTACAGTATGGATGTGTCTATAACGTCCACCAGGCAACAGCTCCGCAGGCACCACCCGCTATTGAGGGTATGTTTCCTATCCATGGTACTATGGGTCGGGTTTTGTTTGATACGGGGGCAACACATTGCTTTATAGCTACACATTTTGCGAAAGCCTTAGGGTTGTTAGCTACGGCGGAGAGCACAGTGACGTGTGTAGATTCACCATTGGGGAGTGGGTCACTTAATTTCTTTATATGCCGGGGAGTGGGGGTAGAGATTGGTAGTCTGGTATTACCTGCAGATATGTTGGTATTAGATATGCATGTTCACGATGTGATTATCGGTATGGATTGGCTCGCTGATTATAGAGCCATGATTGATTGCTTCGGTGGGAGCATTGTTTTTGCCATTCCAGGGCAAGAGATGTTTGTAGTGGCGATGCCTCGCCCAGAGGGAGGCTCGACCGCTCATTTGTATTACCTAGAGGAGGATACCTCTAAGGAGGTTGTGATTCCTTTAGATTCGATCCCAGTTGTCAGGGAGTATTCTGATGTGTTTCAGGAGATACCAGGCCTACCCCCAGTCGAGAGATAGACTTTATTATAGACTTATTGCCAGATACGAGACCTATAGCACGCGCACCGTACCGTATGGCTCCAGCTGAGATGAGGGAGTTACGGGATCAGATTGAGCAGTTGTTGGGTCAGGGGTTTATTCGGAGGAGTACTTCGCCGTGGGGTGCCCCTGTGTTGTTCGTAAAGAAGAGAGATGGTTCACTAAGATTGTGTGTGGACTACCGAGAGTTGAATAAGGTCACAATACGGAATAAATATCCGTTGCCTCGAATCGATGACTTATTCGACCAGTTGAGAGGAGCTTCTTTCTTCTCAAAGATTGATTTGAGATCGGGATACCATCAGTTGCGTATCAGGGAGGAGGATGTCTCGAAGACTGCGTTCTTGTCGAGATATGGTTCTTACGAGTTTCGGGTTATGCCTTTTGGTTTGACCAATGCTCCAGCCGTGTTTATGGACTTGATGAACAGAGTGTTCAGGGATTTCCTAGATCAGTTTGTCATTGTCTTCATCGATGATATTCTGGTTTACTCCCAGACAGAGGAGGAGCACGCCGAGCATTTGAGGCAAGTTTTGCAGACGCTACGTCAGAACGAGTTGTATGCAAAATATGAGAAATGCGGGTTTTGGCTGAAGGAGGTCCAGTTTTTGGGACATATTATTTCCGACCGGGGAATATCTGTTGATCCGGGGAAGGTATCCGCGGTGAGGGAGTGGGGACAGCCCACGACACCGACAGAGATTCGTAGTTTCTTGGGCCTAGCAGGATACTACAGGAGGTTCATTCGGGGATTCTCGAAGATTGCAGGTCCTTTGACACATCTGACTCGTAAGGGTGTGCCATTCATCTGGAGTGATGCCTGTCAGTTGGCATTCGATGAATTGAAGGATAAGTTGACCTCAGCACCTGTGTTAGCATTGCCGAGACCGGGAGTTGAGTATCTAGTATACACCGATGCGTCCTTACAAGGACTTGGAGGTGTATTGCAGCAAGAGAGTCAGGCCATAGCTTATGCTTCCCGTAAGCTAAAGCCTCATGAGAAGAATTACCCCACTCATGACTTGGAGTTGGCGGCAGTTGTATTTGCCCTTCGGATATGGAGACATTATCTTTTGGGGGAGAAGTTTCGATTGTTCACAGACCACAAGTCCCTGCAGTACCTATTCACGCAGAAGGAGTTGAATATGCGGCAGCGAAGGTGGCTTGAGTTTGTGAAGGACTGTCAGTTTGATATCCAGTATCACCCGGGGAAGGCTAACGTGGTGGCAGACGCGTTGAGCCGTAGGCCAGCAGATGAAGTGGCAGAGGTGTGGAAGGCCAAGTGGAAGGAATTGGGACACCAGGATGCAGTGACCCGATCGTTCATGTCTGTGATGACCGTTACACCTCAGATTGTCACGAAGGTAGTAAGGGCACAGGCAAATGACTCGTTCTGTCAGGAGCAGATAGTTCGATTACTAGCAGAGGGAGCCGAGTCCTATACCGTTAGCTCAGACGGGGGATTACGCTTCAATGGGAGATTGGTAGTTCCGGAAGGGGAGGAATTGCGGCACGAGGTGATGGCCGAGTCGCACGGCTCACGGTTCGCGGTACATCCCGGTGGGGACAAAATGTACCAAGACATGAGACGTCAATTGGTGGAGCGGGATGAAGAGAGATATTGCCGAGTTTGTCTCTAAATGCGCCACTTGTCAGCTAGTAAAAGTGGATCATCAGAGACCGGTAGGACTGCTACAGCCGTTGGAGGTCCCGATGTGGATGTGGGAGAGCATATCCATGGACTTTATCACGGGGTTGCCTACGTCACAGAGAGGTCATGACTCCATTTGGGTGATTGTGGACAGGTTGACCAAAGTCGCTCATTTTCTACCTGTAAGGACAGACTACACTGCGGGACAGTATGCCCAGCTCTTTATTGCAGAGATAGTGAGACTTCACGGTGTGCCCTTAAATATCGTGTCTGACCGAGACAAGGTATTTGTTTCACGATTTTGGGAGAGTTTTCAGGAGGCCATGGGCACGGAATTGCGGTTGGGTACGGCGTATCACCCGCAGACTGATGGGCAAACGGAGCGTACAAACCAAATGTTGGAGGACATGCTACGTATGAGTATCATTGATTTTGGGGGTGGATGGGAGCAGTATCTTCCACTGGTAGAGTTTGCTTACAACAACTCCTACCAGTTCACCATTGGCATGGCTCCATTTGAGGCGTTGTACGGTAGACCTTGTCGTTCCCCAGCATGTTGGTTGGAGGTGGGGGACAACAAACTACTAGGGCCGGAAGTGATTCAGGATACTTCGGCAAGGATAGAATTAATACGGAGTCGCATTCAGGTAGCTCAGGACAGGCAGAAGAGCTATGCTGATGCGAAGAGGTTCTTCAGAGAGTTCCAAGTGGGGGACCAGGTTTTGCTCAGAGTATCTCCTATGAAGGGAATTATGCGTTTCGGGAAGAAAGGGAAGTTGGCACCGAGATATGTGGGACCATTTCCTATTATTGAGCGGATTGGACCGGTTGCGTACAGGCTTGGGTTACCGGAGCATTTACATCGGATTCACGATGTGTTTCATATTTCCTCGCTAAGGAAATATCTTAGAAACGATTTGGCTCATTCTCACATTGCTTTGGAGGACATCGATCTCCAGCCTGATAGCTCCTACGAGGAGGGGCCGATTGCTATTTTGGACCGCAGTGAGCGGAAACTGCGGTCAAAGATAGTCCCGTTAGTGCGTGTTCAGTGGCGACATCATAATGTTGAGGAGTCCACATGGGAGCGCGAGGATGAGATGCGCGAACGTTATCCAGAGTTGTTCTTACCAGGTACTTTCTAGTTCCGAATTTCGGGACGAAATTCAGTTATTAGGGGGGAAGTATGTAATACCCCGTATTTTTGTGATATTTATTTACGGGAATAATTAAATTAAATGCGTATTAATTGGAAATTAATCCGGATTAAAATAATAGCGAGATGCGAGTTGGTATTTGAATATAATGTGCATATATGATTATACATGAATATTGAAGTATGAAATTTGTCGTGAGATTGAAATATGGAAATTTGGAAATTTTGTTGAGACGCGCGTGACAGTCGCGTCAGGTTTATATTATGATAATTAAAAAGTGAATTTTAGTTCTATTAACCGTATGGTCGTTTTGAGTGCGCCAACGCGTCCGGAAGGGTCGAAATAGTCAGAAAACACTAGCCGGGGGTTAAGTTTGGGTCCCGGGGTATTTTTAGGCCATACCGGCAACCAAAAAGAGCAGTTTGGTAATTTTAGAATTTTAGGATTTTTGATTAACGAATTTTAGGAGTTTTAATTGAAAAATTAAAACACCCACTAACCCATTACCAGCCATTATCTAATTAGAGGGCTACGGGGGTTATTAGAACTAGCCCCAAAAGTTACTTAGGCAAAACCCTAGCCACCATTGTTACTTGGAGAAGAAAGCTTGTAGAAGGAGAGATAGAAGGATTCTGCAGAGAGAGAGAGAACCGTTCATCAAATTCGTCATCAAATCCAGAGTTACCATTAAGGCAAGTGATTTAATTTCGTTTTTATAGAGAATGTTTCTTCCATGTGTAGGAATTGATAAAAATCTGATTTGTTCTTGGGAGTTAATGAAAAAAAAAAACCATTAAATTGGAAATAGAAATTACCTTCTTGATGAGGAAATTGCATGTAGATTTGTAGTTGATGATTATTCTGATGATATTACAATTAGTATGAAACCAAAAAACGGATTTAATTAGACTTCTAGACGATTTATAAATTCTAGGGTTCATGTGTTTGAAATTGGGGAAAAATATGTAGAGATTTGATATTTGAATGATGTTAGGATGAATTAACACCCCCAAACATGTTAATATGTGACCTAAGGATGTTTAGGGACGATTAGGAACCTTAAACAATCGTTGGAGTAATGTTTGGATGAGATTTGAGGTGTAGAGAGATGGGAAAAACGAAAATAAGAAATCTGGGCTCGAATCTGGTCGCTCGTTAGAAGACCTGTCCAGGTCGTTCGAACGAACTCGTTCGAACGAACTCGTTCGAACGAGCTTCTAACGAGTTGACCATTGACTTCTAACGAGGGTGAAGTTCGTTCGATAACTTCGTTCGAACGAGACCTCGTTAGATAGGCCAGTTCGTTCGAACGAACTCTCGTTCGAACAGCCTCGTTCGAACGAAACTTCGAACGAGTTAACAGTTTAGGCTTTTTAGCCTGTTTTGATCCCGAGTGCCCCGTAACCTTGTGTATAGGTAGAGATAGCTTTCCCTTGATGATAAATTGATATAATTGGGATGTTTGGGATATAATGAGGAGTCAAACCTAGAAGTGTAGTTTGAACCTAAGGGAATATAGGAATTAGGACGTGAGAGTCTATTACGATGTGCGAACTATTGACGGCCTAATTTATTATATTAACCGGGAACATATAAATTGTGTAGTATTATATGTCGGTACGAGAATGAGAAGTGTACCACCAATATATTTTGGTGATTACTAAGATGCGTGAATACTTAGTATATGTATTGATTTTATGTGTATGACATACCTACCATACTTGCTATCACGGGAGGTTCGCGTTCGCTTAGGGCTCTCTAATCCTTGTGTTGCCCGGATTTAGACTGGTTACCTCGATGAACATAGGTCAGAGAAGGACTTATTGGGATGTTAATAAGTCTGCTGATCGTGGGAGCGTAGGTATGTGCGTGACCCATGTGATGTGACTGTGTTCGCCTCCATTATTTGTGATGTTGTTATCTGAACGATTCCTGAGAGATTCGGAATGCGTGATCCTTATGTACGTGATGTACCGGGATGGATAGCAGAGTATGTGTGCACCGCAGCTTAGTCTCGGGGTGCTTGTATTGTATATTTATGATGTGAATAATATACACTTAATTAATGGGAACTTTCATGTTAACATTGTGAATAAAATTATGGTATTGTTTTGAGAAAACATAACGGGTTAACCGATAGTGAAATGTATTACATATTGAGAATCTGATTTTAAGTAAAGCCCTCTATTTTTTTTTATAACGCTAGAATGTATTGTGGGAATCGAGTAGTAAGGGGTAGAACTTATTACGGGTTGGTTAGATATGGATGTCTTATAGATGGGTACGGTACGTTAGGAGTGCACATGTAGTCGAGAGGTGAGAATTTCATGTGAGTGCACGTCCTAACATGTATTTTGCATTTAATGTTTTAATGTTATTAAAACACTTGCTGTTTTCAAAATGTTTTACACTTTCGGGCTCTGACCCATTTGCTTTCATATCTATTTTTGTAAAAACCATTTTAGGTGCCCAGCCACAAGGACACCATGCATAGGATTCTCATTCAGGTGACGAGCTGTAGCTGATTGTGGAAGTTACAGGACTTTGCTTGTAGACGCTTCATCTATCTTGACTCGATATTCATCAGTTATCAGTTATAGGGCATGTCGCCCATTTCTTTTAGAGATATTCATTTATTTCAGTTATTCAGACCTTTGGCATGTAATTATTCAGGATTCAGACTTGTAGTATTATTTTTCAGTTGTGGGATTGTTGTGAGGAGTTTTTCCTCCGGTTTATATTTATGTTGTTGGTTATTCATTACTTGATTATAGTGAATGGTTATTATTCTTTCATTATTCTTTTACTGCATGTTAATCAGACTTAACTTAAAATTTGGCACTTACTTTTAAATACTAGGTGGTTAGTAATTATTAAAATGTTTTCGACAGTGATGCTATTAACTGAACCAACTTGGCATTTTGAATTAATTTAATAAAGGAGTAGCTACCCGGTATTTAATTAGTCGGGGTGTCACAGTTTTGTTGTTCAAGTCAGCTTAAGACTATGAAATCTCAGCATGTGATTTTAATTGGAGGACGGCCTTTTTTGCTAATCTTATTTCGAATGGCCGATTGGGATTTGGTGGCATCTTCGACTGGCTCTTGGATCTTTTGTTTTCCATAAATTTCTGATTTTTCTAGTAGGAGTTGTATTTTTCTATCAATCTAGTTTTTATTGTAACATGTGAGGATCTCTGATCTTCTATGCCTTGTATATATTTTCCGTTTCCAATAAATATTTCTTTCTTCTAAAAACAATGAATTTAACATCTTCTCATGAGAAAAGAAAACAGTACAGACCTAAACAATACAACCATTATGACCAAATACAGCTACGATACACTGCTATTTGTGATACAGCCATGCGATGCATCACTTTTTGGTGTTGTAACGTACGGTACGATGCTAACAACTTTGGGTGACATCCTTAAAGAAAGTTACATCGACACACACTGTCTGCACTATGCAGGACTATAGCACCAATACCCTTTTTTAGAACAAGAATATCTAAGAAAAATGTACATAAAAGTCTCAAGGATCAGTTTTATCATGATTAGGACTTTTATAATGGACAAAACACACCCAAACACTATGGGGAAAAGGAGATAGAAAACATATATGTAGTTACTGAAAAAGGCCCCTTTTTTACCAAATCCACCTTGCTGAGGTAGAAATTGATAAAACCCAAGATAAACATCAACAGTTCATTTGGTTTAGTATTCTTTTCTTCTGTGCTATTCTAATGTAATGATTGAGGAATCTTTTTTTCTCATTGCTAGTGTAATCAATTTAATTGAACAGAATATCTTACATCCAAAAAAAAAGTTCAAGTGCTGGTAGTCAAACAAGAACACAGTTTATATGAACCTTTGTTCTGTATGCTGCCTTTGTGGGTGGGGGTAGGATTTCAAGAAGGCCATTCAACATATTTTACAAGTCAATTTTCATTTACAGAAGATGAGAGAGAGAGAGAGAGAGAGAGACGTTCAGGATAAAACAGCAGGAAACAACCAAAATCAAGTTAATTTTACTCTTTAAAGTGAGAAAAAACAAAACAAATTTGGCTAACTATACAAACTATCACAAGCAAATCATGATTGAAAGATAAAAGACATATACCGTGGCCTCTGGATTGTGAATCAATGCAGAGAGAGCATCCACCAACTCCGCAAGATTATGGGGAGGAATATTTGTTGCCATTCCAACCTGAAGATGCAAACCACAATTAAACTGAATTGTCTGCTGTTACTTCAGAGTAAAAGATACACGGTGTGTAAATTTTCAAGTATGCTTTAAAAACAAAAGCGGAAGAAGATAAATGGTTGAAGAACCTAAGAACCAATAATAAAAACTATTTTCCTAAAAAGGGCATGCTGCAAGCAGATAAATCACCGCAATTCCAGAAGAACCATTCAACAATAAGTTTGGGATCCGAGCAGGAAGCAGTGACGGTTCTTTTTGAGAATTGTCAAAATTTGGTGCAAAATCAACCTGTAAAAAAATGAAAACATATCACACAAGAATATATCGTTCCAAAATTATAGATTACAAGACTACTTAACAAAACTCACTGTGTCTTGTTCTAAATCAGCCAACAACATTGCTTCCGCGAGTGCCTGAGAAAATTAACGTAAAAATTAAATATATCCTAATATTTTTCTTATTTTTGAACTTTTTATCACTCGGGCGCCGGGGGGGGGGGGGG
Source organism: Sambucus nigra (assembly GCA_949130495.1). Classification (NCBI taxonomy): domain Eukaryota; kingdom Viridiplantae; phylum Streptophyta; class Magnoliopsida; order Dipsacales; family Adoxaceae; genus Sambucus; species Sambucus nigra. The sequence continues at coordinate 352,284,213 of OX422221.1, forward strand.
GGGATCAGAAAGCATCTCTTAGAATGTAATTTAATTTTAGGGTGCAATATGTAGGTCATTAATTAAGGACACACTTATTACAATATATCACAAGAGAATATTATTAATTGTCAATGTTTCCCAAGAATGACTTAATAAAGTGACGGTATACATGTCCACTGAAATGGTTTACAAAAATTAATCAGCGAAACATAACAGAAATACAGGTAACTAAAAGCAATCAATATTCTTTTACGGACACAAGAAAACAGAAACCGCAAAGAATTAAGGACCAGCAACACTTGCAAAGTAATTAAACAACTGAGTAATCCAAGAGAGGTAGATATTTGAAACACTAATTCTTGCATTCTTTAAGGTAACCAAACTGAGGAAACCTTGAAAGTATATGGAAATAATTCAGATGAATGAAACCTACTTCCAGTCTGCACTCTGTATAACGCATTGCCGCGGGAGGATCTGCATCAATCGAACCAAAATTCCCATGCCCACGGATGAGTGGGCAACGCAAGGAGAAATCCTAAATACAATAGATCAAGTTTAGAACTACAAAAATGTGGAGTTCGATAGCTAAATTTACTTTCGAAAAAATAAAATGAAATCAGTTCTGAAATCAACACTCAAAGTGCTAAAACTGACATGCTCTGTGCATTCAAAAATTATTGCTTTACCCAAGATTACACTTTAATCTTGCCCAAGAGGATGCAAGTCAAAATAGGATGACAAGATTTGGCAGGAACCCATGGGACATTGTTTAAGCCTGATAACATAACATTTATTCGTATCCCTCTATCAGCCAATCACCAACTAATACTAGCCAGTCAATGTCTATATGCATTATGCTATAATAATGGCAATTATAAGGAATATCACAAGTCATGCAACAGTATCAGCATAATGCACCTTACGCTCATGCACATCTTCCAACATACACACACATTTGGATTTTACAGCACTGGCCTCCAGCGTTTCTTCACAAAATGTCCTATATATATAAATAAGACAAGAAACAATGGAGCCTGGAGCAACGGAAAGGTTGCTCCAATGTGACCTGGAGGTCACGAGTTTGAGTCGCGGAAACAGCTCTATTCACGGGTAAGGATCTAACCCTCCCTCAAATCCAGCCGGGAGTCTCGTGCACTGAGTTGCCCTTCTAAGATTAGGAAAAAAAATGAGTGCAAAAGATAATGGGACAAGTCCACCTACATAACGAACAAAAGCACTAAACAAAGTCAATTTTACAACCTCGATCCAACAAGGATAGAAGGGAAAAAAAAGGAACGTTGCTAAAATGCTTCCCAAATAAAGACGATTAGGAAATAAATAATCAAATTGACGTGAATCACATTTTCAGTTTTAGCAATTTTCTTTTTTTTTATTATTGTTAATTTCCTTTTTATTATTCTTCCACTTTTAGTAGTTATTAGGTTTATTGAGGGCCAATTTAGTACTTAATGTAATAAGAATAGTCTAGACCAAGTGATATCATGGAGGGGATCATCTTTAGTAATGTCACACAATGACATCACATGGTTACTAGAATATTCCTTAAGTGGTAGGATATATGCCCTCTAGAGCCTTCTCTTCATCCCTAAATATAGGCACTCCCCATTTGGGGTAAAACCATCATAATAGAAGTTTTTATGAGTCTCTATGTTTCAGTGTGTCTTTTTTTTTAGTGCCATTGACGCCGTTTACGTTACTAATTCTCTCGATTAAATTCCAGATACTCCGCTTTGTTCTAAAAAATTCAACTATAATCCAAATAGTCAATGCAACTACAAAGAGCCACAGCCTTCTTTATTGGTTCAACCCAAGCAGTAAAGAAGTTCACAAACCATTAAAGACACAGTTTCTAGGAAAAATCCATAGCACTTCAACCTCGAAACAGCCTAAGCTTCAAAGGCAAAAGACAATGACAGAAGACTGTCTACACTCTTAAGGCTCCTTTGCAATAGTATAAACCAATAGGAGATGAAAAAGAATCAGGGCTTCTCTAAAGTAAGCACAAGTATCACATTTCCCATAGCCACCAAACAAAAAACAAACATGTGCACTTTTGAAGACACTAAATCATCTTTAAACGCTGAGAACATGGTCAAGGGAATTATCTACCAAAGGAATGGAAGAAGGTTTATAAAAGGATACTCCCTAAGCCTAAGACAACGAACATCTTTTGTCAAAATGATTTGGATCCATTGAGAAACCATCAAGACAAGAAAAGCCTATATAAAAGTTTATATCATTTTAACCCCTTTCGAAGATTAAGTTCATACGAGAGAGAGCATGAGAATGAAACAAAAGTAAGAGAAGCCAAGGGTTCAATATGGATCAAAGATAGCCTATATGAACAAGGAAACAAAGGTTGAAAAGAAGACTCCTCCACTAAGAAAATTCTATAGCCATATGCCATCCAAAATTTAGCAATACTGAGATAAGTAAGATCGACTCCGAGAGATGAATTGTTCTAGGACTTCTAAAGGAACTATCCCTCCACAACTCAAGAGTTCCACAAGTTGCATTGTGAAAAATATTTACTCTTAATGACCGCCACAATCGTGCTTAATAAGGACTCTCCATATTCATTTTCCTAACAAAGCTTCAATATGTTAATCAAAATTTTCAAAGGCAAACCCTCACTTTCTGTAAAATTTTATCACTAAATCTGACCTAATGTGGTCCACCTCTCATCATTTCCTTCCCATTAAAAAAATCATTTTTTAAATTTTCAAATTCCTAACCACTTTCTTTGCGAAGTTAAAGATAGGCAAAAAAAATACGGAAACTACTCAAAAGAGTCTGAAGCAGAGTTAGTCTAGCACTTCTGATATAAAATTGTATTTACCACCAATCTAATATTTTGACAACCAGATCCTAAAAGGACAAAGACCAGTATGCAAAGGCCACTTAACAATCTCACAACCCACGTCCCTAGCTAAAGCTACCAACTTGATATACTCCAAATTGTGTACATAAATATACTACAATGATATCATTGTAACATGGAGACCGATATGAAAGGTCAAAAATTCTTGAGATTTAACAGCAATAAACTGGCAATTTATCAGGCGATTTCATTTGTTCCTTACGGTCCTTGTTATTCCAATATTACCTGTGCCATTCGGACCAATGAATCATAAACAGCGGTGTCCCCATGCGGATGAAACTTACCAAGAACCTGCACTAAGAAAAATTCAAAATTTACATCGAAAGGTAACGATTTATATGACAAAAGGTTGGACAAGAAACACTTCATTTTAAGGTAGAAAAAGAAATTTAACAATTGAACTATAACCTCCCCAACAACTCTGGCACATTTCTTGTAAGGCTTCCGTGATGAAAGGCCTAATTCATGCATTGCAAATCTGTAATCATCATTTGGAAAGGCTCAGAACGCGTATTATTTTCAATAGCTTAAAACAACTGATAAAATATGAGAATCCATATGATTGCCTAATTGATCTGAACAGTAAGCAATTATATCTTAAGATTATGAAAAATAGTGAACTCAATAAATTATAGTCAAGGTTTGGGAATTCTACTGAGAGTACAGATTATTAACCCCATCAGAGCGCTTGTACAAAAATATAAATAAAAAAAATTAAAATAAGATAAAAAAGTTACAATGAACGCTTGGGGACACTACCATTATGTGGATTATCACCACAGATTTGATGCCTTTATGAAACATTAGCAAATATTGTGACGTAAACTACATGTCAAAGGCCCAAAACAAAACAAATACAAATTCTAGAGAGAGAATCAAAGAATGTATTATGTTCAAAAATGGAGAAGTATCCTCAAATGAGGAGTGCATGGGTATTTATATGTGGAATATTACTTGCTAACCAAGTAATAACCCAAATGATCAAAAAAGGATAAGTACTAACAAAAATATACCCAATTAGTCTCAAACATGTCTGATAACCAATTAAAAGAGATAAAAAAAAACTAAAATAAAGGAAAAACTAACATGAGATCCTATTCCCATCACTCTCCCCCCTCAAAAAGCGTTCGTCCACGAACTCAGGCGTCAATGCATGACAAGGAGTCTCCTCAAACTCATCAAGATAGTCGTGTTCCATCGCTAAAAAGGCACGGCAATGTGGAAGAGAGCAGTCTGAAGCTCTCGATGTCCAACGGTGCCACAATTGTAGCACCTGAATGCGGGAGGGTCCGAATGTGGCGGCACGGGAGTAGTAGAGGTGACTGGAACAGTAGTAGAGGAAGCCGATACTAGAGTAAGAGCAGTAGCAGGAACCGACAGAGGTGGAGCTCGGGAGGAGGGTAGAGCTTCTAGTGCCAGGTGGTAAAGCCTCTACCTTGATAGCATACTCAACCGCCTTCAGAAAGGTCGGTATCTCTCATAATCCCAAATCGCGCTGAATGTAAGGCTGGAGGCCCAAAATATAGTGGTTGATCCGTAGATCATCTGTCTCGAGAAGACAAGCCCTAGTGCAAAGAAGTTGAAACTGCTCGGTGCACTCCACCAGAGTAGACGTCTCATGTCGGAAGGACTGGATGCGAGCAAAAATATCGCGCTCATATGTCGGCAGGATAAATGAGGCTTGAAGAGCGGCTTTCCGCTCTGGCATAGGAGGTAGCCCGACTGCTGTCCGACGTTAACAAAGATCATTCCATCAAATTCGGGAGAATCCCTGAATTTTGATGGCAGCAAGAAAGACACAAGATCGGCCTCGAACCCTCTTGTAATCAAAGACTGTATCCAAAGCAGCTAACCAGTCAATCATGGTATCGAGAGAGAATCGTCCATCGAACATCGAAACATCAATGCATATATCGCAGTGGAGACTCCGAGAAAGTAAGTGGGGTGCCATAGATAAGGGGTCTCCATGCTGATGTGCGTCAACGCCCATTACATCACCTGACACAGGTGCAACATAATCAGCAGGCAAGGGCGGCATTTGAACTGGTGATGGATGAGGAGGTACATACTGGCCACTGGAGGTGCAGGAGGGCCGTGGGAGTAATGTGGACACGTGCCAATCAAATGGTCGCACTCACCACAATAGAAACACCGACGGTCCCGTAATGGCACAAAGCGAAGAGTATCAGGTGGAGGGGGGAGTATCCATTCCAAGACACAGCGGTGGGTGTCTCTAGCATCGGAGGATGAAGAAGAATCGGTATAAAGTAAGAAGAGATCATGATGGGAAGGTGAATGATGTGATGGAGGAGGTGGGTGGAGAAAAATACGTGGATTAGGGGGGTCGGGGGCCTGAAATTTCAAAATATCCACCGGAGCCATAAGGTTGGTTGTCCACGGTGGTCTAAGGGGTCGGGAAGGCCGGAAATCTCGAGGGAGTCGGGTCGACGAGGAGGTCGGAAGTATTAATTTGGCCAAAGGGCTTGACAATCCCACCGGTGCCGAGGAGTTCTGAAGAAGAGCCGGACTGCACGGATTTTCCTAGGAGTGCTAGATTTTGAACATTGTCGTGGAGATCAAGATTTCTGGTTTTTCCGAAGAGGTCGGATGTTCCGATTTTGCCGAGGAGTTCGGGTTTTCAAGGTGGGGTGGGAAGGTCGGATTTTCTGCAGTGATCGGGATTCTCAAGTTTTTCAAGGAATTCTGAATTACCGAAGGGACCAGGGTGGTCGTCGGGCTCGAATCGTCGACGTTGACCCAGATCCCCTGATTTTCCGAGGGGCACGGCAGTGTCACCGGTGCCGAAGACTGTTCCCAGGAGGCAGGACGTTTGTGGTGACCTGAATGGCCAAGGAGAGCGGGATCATGATGCGTGTCGAAGGCCTCAGCACTTTTACCCTATGAAGCACCGACACTCTCCCCGAAACCACGAGTCAGCTTTGACACAAGTCTAACACGCGACACCTTTGACACGCTCAGACACGTTGTCGATACGTTGGGACACGTTGGGTCATGTTTGGACACGTTGCCGACACGCTGGGACACGTAAAAAGGACACTTTTTTTATTTTTATTTTTTTATTTTTTAAATTTTGTTTCTCATGTGATTATGATTCTGCCTTATTTATGATTTTTAATCTTAAAGTGTGTTTGAATTTTGTTTTATATGGTCCATTTTCTTAATTTCATGTTAAGAATGTTCTAATAATGTATTTTATGGAAAAACTGTTTTATTTCATTAATATGTATATATATTTAAATATATATTATATATTTTAACATATATTAAATATTATACGTATCCTAGCGTGTCGTATCCTAGTTTTTTGAAAAATCACGTGTCGCGTGTCATGTCGAAACACATATTATAGGTCGAGTCTGTGCTTCATAGCTTCTACTTGACCCGAGGAGCTCAGTACTGCATAGGCAATTTACAATTCTGGGTGAGGAGTCGATAGCTTCTGGTCGAAAATTCTTCATGGCTTCTGTTCTGGACCTATAGGGGTTTAACTTTGGTGGTTCATTCGCGATGGTAGGTAGATGAATTGTGGAGAAAAGGTGCAAGAGAGTCTCAAATTTCTTGGAATAATTCATCATATTTTTGCCTCAATTCTTGATTAATCTCTTATTGATGTCGATTTGATTATTTCGAGGCCATCGAGAGTGTAGCATATGATTTTATTGATAATCCACACATCAATACACCAATCGGGGAATGACACCTCGCTCTGATACCAATTTGACGTAAACTATACATCAAAGGCCCAAAACAAAAGAAATACAAATTCTAGAGAAAGAATCAAAGAATGTATTATATTTAAAAATTTGGAGAATTGTCCTTAAATAAAGAGTACATGAGTATTTATAAGTGAAATATTACTTGCTAACCAAGTAATAACCCAAATGATCAAAAAGGACAATACTAACAAAAATATATCTAATTAGTCTCGAACCTGCTTGGAGAACAATTAAAAGAACTAAAATAAAGGAAAAACTAATATGAGATACTATACCCATCGTATTGCATACCCAGTATAATCTCCTCACACCACTTTTATAACCTTTTAAATATCCATCAAAGTCGTAAGGCTGTCCGCGGTGGTCTAAAGGGTCCGGAAGGCCACAAATCCGAAGGGAGCCGAGTCGACGAGGAGGTCGGAAGTATTAACTTCGCTGAAGAGCTCAACAATCCCACCGGTGCCGAGGAGTTCAGAAGAAAAGCCGAACTGTCCGGATTTTTTGAGGGCTGGATTTTGAACATTGTCGAGCGACTCGGCATTCAGGTGGGAACCGAGGACTTGTGACTCTTGTCCAGGACCAAGGAGTTCCAAAGAAGGGTCGGGATCTCCGAATTTTCCAAGGAGATCAAGAGTTCAAGTTTTTTCGAAGAGGTCGAATGTTCCGATTTTGCCGAGGAGTTCGGATTTTCAAGGTGGGTGGGAAGGTCAGATTTTTCTGAAGAGGGGGGGATTCTCAGGTTTTTCGAGGAATTTTGAATTTCCGAAGGGATGGTCCCTAACTTTTCCGAGAGGCACGGCAGTTTCATAGGTGCCGAAAACTGTTCGCAAGGAGGCGAGACGCTTGTGGTGACTTGAATTGCCAAGGAGAGCGGGATCATGGTGCGTCTTGAGGGCCTCAACAATTCTACCTGGCCCGAGGAGCTCAATACTGCATAGGCGATCGACAATTTTGGGTGGGGCGTCGACAGCTTCTTGTTACAAATTATGCATAGCTTCTTTTCCGACCCTATAGAGGTTTGACTCTTTTCGTGAAAAAAGGACCAATTGAAGTGGAGGGTTTCTTCAAACAACAAGGGGATGGGTCAACTATTCAATCAAATGATATTGAGCATGTTTCCCATCTCTTCTCGAGAAACAGATGGGCTATTTCTTTGCAAAATTGTGCTCAATTTCGTATGTGGCAATTCCGCCAAGATCTCTTCATTAGTTGGGGTCGAATCCGCCCGAATCGGATTTTTTTAGAAACGGGGTTCATTCGCGATGGTAGGTAGATGAATTGTGGAGAAGAGGTGCAAAAGTGTATCAAATTTCTTGTTGATTTCTTAGGATAATTCATCATATGTGTAGTGTACGATTTTATTGATAATCCACACACTAATACACCAATCAGGGGAACGACACCTCGCTCTGATACCAGTTTGACGTAAGCTATACGTCAAAGGCTCAAAACAAAACAAATACAAATTCTAGAGAGAAAATCAAAGAATGTATTATATTCAAAAATGGATAAGTGTCCTCAAATGAGGAGTACATGGGTATTTATATGTGGAATATTACTTGCTAACCAAGTAATAACCCAAATGACAGTCTCGAACATGCTTGGAGGCGAATTAAAAGAGATAAAAGAACTAAAATAAAGGAAAAACTAATACGAGATCCTACTCCCATCGTATTGCATACCCAGTCTAATCTCCTGACATCAATTTTTAACCTTTTAAATAATTTAGTAGGTAGCACAGTTTTTGCTTCATCGGTGGCACTTAGAAGGTTACTACCTCTGCATTACTCTGGAGAAGGCCTAATTCTTGGTTGTCTCCCTCCTGACGAATTATTTATAAAGGAGCGAGTGTAGATCATTTTTTTATACCTTACCCTTTCTCTTTGAAGCTATGGTGTACACATTTCAAGATTAAGAGTGTTGTGGGTCTTACCTTAAAACTACGATTCTCTTATGGTGCTCGATTATTTGGAGGTGGAGGAAACAAGCAGACGAAGACTCTGAATTCGTGGGTTTTGGTTGTTTTCTGTACTGTTTGGAGGAAGGAGCTAACGGAATCTTCAAGAACAAAGTAGATACACAGGCTTTGGGTGCAAGACCTTGATCCCGCTAACCAGGTTTTGGGTGCAAGAAAACTCATGGCTAACCCTCGGAAGGATAATCTTAGCTCGCATGATTCTCAAGAGAATGGACACACATCTCGCTGCCACAAAAAATGATGAAAATTAGGATTTATTTTAGTATTTTCTTGCATTTTTTTATTTCATTTTATTAGTTATTTAGTATTTTTGTTACATTTTTAGTTGTAGCAAGGGTTGAGAAGGAAGCTCCTGGAAGGTACCATTAGCTAGTGTTGTCATGGATGAGTTGTCACGACAACTCATACTTAGCTAATAGCTTCTAAAAGGTTTCATTTTGACCATGTGTACTTGGAAGTTAATTATAGCTCATGTGACATCACATGGACTGACACTCTCTCAACCAATAGGAGCTTAGGATATCCTTTCTAAAAATCTTCTCTCCCCCTGTATCAAGGGCCTTAGACCCTCATTTGTAGGAATCCGACATTTGAAAGATATAAAGAAATTCTAAGTTCTCTCTCTAGTTGTGCGTTTGTTTTAGTTTTGAGCCTTTAACGTGTAGTTTACGTCAAATTGGTATCATAGCGAGGTGTCGCTTCTCGGTTGGTGTATTGATTATCAAAAAAAAATCAGACACTTGAAAGATATAAAAAATTCTAATTTCTCTCTAGTGGATTTATTTTAGTTTTGAGCATTTGACGTGTAGTTTATGTCAAATTGGCATTAGAGTGAGGTGTCGCTCCTCGATTGGTGTATTGATTACCAAAACAAATAATACACTACACTTTCGATGGCCGCAAAAAAATCAAGTCTATATCAAAAAGAGATCAATCAAGAAGTGAGGCGATGTTATCAAGATCTTGCCCAATAATTTAACGAATTAGCCCGACAACAAACCCTATTTTTCCAAAAAAGAACCAAAAACTTGAAGATCTCTTCCGCCTCTTCACCCAACCTCAACCCAAAATACCATCACCTTTCGCCACCATCCCAGTTGCTCCAACACCCTCATTCCCCATTTCACCACCCTCAGCTGCCCACAAACTCAAAACCCTAACCCCACCAAACCCACCTCTATCAAAAACTAGAAAAAAATGAAGAAAGAGGGCCTGAAATTCAGCTCTAGAATTAGATTAGATTAAGGAGAGGCAAGAGAATAGAGAAAAAAAACGACCAAATGGGCGGGGGAAATTGGACATCCCCGTCGCCGTGTCACCTTCAGCAGCAGCCCTCTTTGTGCTCCGACGGCCCCTGACAACGTTGGATCTGACCGGTGATGGCCATGGACAATTTGATCTACGGTTTCGAACCCCTAGACTGATTTTTGACCCCGGAGGCGACCCATTTTGGGGGTCGGAAGTGAAAAAAGAAGAAATGGAGGAATATTATCACCGGAATGAGAACGTTAGTCTTACAGTGGTATAATCAGCACATATTTTAGAAACTTTTCACATGCATCTCCAATTTTGAAAGCTCGAGGCCGAGCTTGATTTTAAATGGGGGAGAGTGATGAAAATTAGGGTTTATTTTTGCATTTTCTTATTTCATTGCATTTTTCCTTTTATTAGTTATTTAGTATTTTTGTTACATTTTTAGTTGTAGCAAGGGTTGAGATGGAAGTTTCAAGAAGGTTCCATTAGTTAGTGTTGTCATGGATGAGTTGTCAAGACAACTCACACTTAGCTAATAGCTTATAGAAGACTTCTTTTTAACATGTGATGTATTTGGGAGTTAATTAGAGCTCATGTGACATCACATGGGCTTACACCCTCTTAACCAATAGGAGCTTAGGAGATCCCTTCTAGAATCTCCTCTTCCCCCTATATAAAGGGCCTTAGTCCCTCATTTGTAGGAATCCGACATTTGAAAGATATAAAGAAATTCTAATCTCTCTCTCTAGTAATGTGTTTGTTTTAGTTTTGGGCCTTTGACATGTACTTTACGTCAGAAAATTAGATCCGCCGACCATTCTATCTCGAACAAAGGAACTCCCACGCTCTCATTGCCCGCCACACGAAAAGCATTCTAGCAACAGATATGGGCATCACCTCCCTAGCCACCCTAGCCAGGTATCCCGTATTGCGCGAGCAAAAAAGCTTGCTCAACGCATGGATAATGATCACGTCCAGCAACGCCTGAAAAACGAACGAGCGTGAGCTCCGCAAGGAGAAACACAAGAATTAAGAGGTCATCAAAACTCGTTGCCCTCAAGCAAGCAAGACTCGTAGTCGAGGAGTACCCAACACTATAGTGAATGCCCGACGAGTGAGGGGTCTCCACGCCGTCGCAGGGAACCCCTCATAGATCATGATTCATGGCAGGTCCAAGAAGAGAAAGGGAACGCCTTTTGCTCAAACTTTGGAAATCCAGAGCTTTATCCCGAAGGAGCTTGATTGGATAGCAGGCCAAGGCACGCGCTTAAAGAATTAATGGGATCACCTTTCGCTCAAAATTTGGAAGATGTTAACCCGTTGAAGAAGTTTGATGCTCCACGCTTCAAAATCTATAACGGGAGAATAGATGCTACTGACCACCAATATCGTCATGTTATGGCCCTATGGAACAACAATGAGGCACTGGTGTACCATATATTCCATTCTCACTTTGGAGATGTTGCTCAAAAGTGTTCCAAGAAACTCTTGCAGCATCTGTGAAAAGCTTCAAGTAGTTGGCCGAGTCATTCACAGACGATTAGTTCTCATCCGAAGATGCATGTCCTACAAATGCTCGAGAAAAAGATGCACAAAAGTCTCCAAGAATATGCTCAGAGGTATTGGAGATGTATAATGAGATGAAGGACGACTTAGAGCTAGTAGTGGTTGCCTCCTTCAAGATTGGTCTACCCAACGACTCGTCAAACAAATCTACAATAAATAAAAAGGCAACCACCATGTATGATATGATATAATGACCCAAATCGAAAAATATGCGAAGTTGAGGACGTAGTAGCTGCCAAGAGAAACTCAACTTTGTGGTGTTCTTTCCACAAGGACTATGGGCCTAAAACAAAGAATTCCAATGCCTTTTAAGTCCCCTCTGGAGGAGTTAGTACATGCCATGCGCCTTAATGATTATGTTAAGGAGAAGGTTACAAAAGGAAAAGGCTTTCGCTGACCACGTGCTAGAGGCGATGTCCTTGATGGTGTTGAGGACGGTCACATATTTGTAGTCACTCACAGTGCCTCCAGTCCCAAGCACATCGAGGGGAATGCACTTAAAATAGAATGAAGGTCGTCGTTAACATGGAAGCTTTCCAGATAAACCCGTGGGAGACGACCATTGCACGACCAGCAAGATGCTTCTCCGACTAATAAAGGTGAATTAAACCAAGGATTCAATTGCAAGAACCTCCATCATGATGCTCTTGTAGTTACACTCCGGATCGAAACGAAGATTAAATTCTCATATACCAAAGGAATTCGCCTGAAAGCCATATACCTAAAATTGTTTATCTTGTTGGACCTAAGTATGACCGACCTGAAAAAAGCTACCATACCATTTCTCATATGCGATGTTGTTTGTTAAAGGTCAAGCTCCTCGTCTGAAGATGATCGGATTCCATGTAGTGGACATCAATTCACCCTACAATGGCATCCTTAGGCAAAGATGGCTTCTACTGCATTATTGAAGCGGGGAGTAATGGAGCTCGAGGGAAATTAGGCTTCTGCTCAGCAATGTTTTATCATTACCATTTGCCTCAAGTAGGCAAAGAATAAAGAGAGTGCAAGGACGAGATTCCTGAAAGAAATACGATCCCCAAAATCTAGAAATTAAAGCACGGACGACTTGAAATGGAAAAAACCAAGGTGTGCCTGCAAATGGGTAATGGAGCTCGAGAGAAAGTAGCCTTTTATGTCAATTACCCAAAAAAGAAAAAGTTTATCATTGACAAAAGAAAAGGAGTTAGTCACCATCCTGAGAAACAACCGAGATGTGTTTGCATGGCGGGCTTACAATATACAAGGAATATATCTTGCACGTGGATCCGACCTACCCCAGTCTCGCAAAAGGCTTGTCGAGCAGCATCCGAGAAGGTCGAGGCTATCGAAGAGGATGTAGGGAAACTTCGTGAAGCAAGGTCATAAAGGAAATCCAAATCCTGAAATGCTTGTCAAACCAATTGTCATGAAGAAAAGCAATGGGAAATGGAGAGTTCGGCTTCACTAATTTAAACATGGCTTGCCCTAAGGACAGTTTTCTCTTCCCAAGATTGGTCAAGACACCAAGTCACAAACGAATGAGTTTCCTAGACGCATATTCAAGGTATCACCAAAATCCCTTCTTCGGATGAGAAAGGGAGAAAGCATCTTTCATCACAACCCTAGGAATTTATTGTTACACCATCATTTCATTCATATTGATAAACGCAACTACGCAAGAGCGACCTACGAAAGGCTTGTGATCAAAATATTCAAGGATTAGCTCGACAGCATTGTGGAGGTTTACATAAACAATACATACTAGTCAAAAGTCAACCACTTGGAAGACTTGTAGAAAACATTTGAGATAGTGTCAATATAAACTGAAGCTCAAATTCTCCACATGATCTTTTCGCGTGAGCTCTGGCAAGTTCATGAGGTATTTAGCCAGTCATATAGTAGAGGTTAATCTAATCCGACAGGAGCACTACGAACCGTTCAGAAGCACTACAAACCGTTCAGAAGCAATGACCACTGTGAGGAAAGTCTAAAAGCTCACTAGAATGCTCGCAGCTCTCAAGTGATTAGTCACAAAGTCATGAGATCAATGCTAGCAATTTTTCAAGCTCTAGGGGAGGAGAGGAAGAAAGTATGGAACGAGAAATACTCTAAAGCCTCAGAAGAAATCAAAAATTATGTGGGTAAAGAGAAGTCATGTACTAGTTCCTAGCAATTTCTAATCATATAGTCATCTCGGCCCTTGTTCATGAGGAATGCAAGAGTCAATCCCAAGTTTAATATACTAGCAAGATCTTGTCGGACTCGGTGCAAAGATATCTCTCAATTGAGAAGTTAACTTATCCACTAGTTTCGCCTCACGACAGCTAAGGCACTACTTTCAAGGCCATTTATAACCGTTGTGACTCTTCCCTTTAAAGGCAATGCCCATAAGGTCGATTGTCCGGATGAATGTCTAGCCTCGAACCACCAATAAGGGCAATTAGCATATTTCAAAGTTGAGTTTGCATTACGTGAATGTCGACCGGATCCCGAGAAATTACCTAACGACTTGGAAGATATTCAAGTCGAATGGAAGCAAGGTCACCGAGATGCATTGGACGCCTTTTGTGAATGGGGCGTCAAAACATGAAGGGTGTTAGGAATGGCATCATACTCGTCGCCCCCGACAGAGAAGTCATCAAGCAGTCTACACAATTAGGTTTTGGCACCTCAAACAACAAAGCAAAATATGACGACCTACTATGCGGACTTTGGAGATTCAAATCTTATGCACCTAACATCTTAAGGTTTTATGCGACTCAAACCTAATATCCACACATGTCGAGAGTGTATTTTGCAAGGAATTAGCATATCCTGAGGGGGGGACAGTAGTACCTTGCTCACCCATAAATCAAGGAATATCCTGAGGGGGGAACAGTAGTCACATTGATGCTTTAGCTACCTTGGCATCTACTCTAACCTCAAAGGACCATACAAGTGGAGTACCTTGCTCACCCATAAATCAAGGAAGATCCAAAACCTACCAATGTCTTATCAATTAAAGAAGGCCCGAGCTGGAGGGACCACCATTTTAAAGTACGGAAAAAGCGACAAGCTTCCAAAAGATAGGAAGGCCCACAAAATCCTAGCAAAAGTTGATCCCTTTTACATTTCTCCCAAAGAAAAGTAATATTATTGATCCCTCTAATGTGTACATTCGAGCGAGATCAAAGAAATATTATACAAGCTACGTGAAAGTATCTACGAAAACCATTTAGGAGGACAGTCTCTCTCCCTCTAAGCAATCATGGAAGGGTATTAATGACCTTACATGCAAAAGGATGAAACATCATACGTTAAAAAACGCGTTAAGTGTCATAAATTATGTCACCCATCAACCACAAGATACCTGAATCATTTTATAGAGCCCATAGCGCTTGGCTCAATGGGGATGGATCGAGTGGCTAAAAGGCGCGATGCGTGATCGATGTGAGGAAGTCGAGCATCAAGCATTAGGAGCCTAGGCAAAACCTATGCGTGAAAAGGCGTTTTGCCTTTTTTTAATATTTTTTAATTATACCCAGGTTTCTAAAATAATAAAAGCAGAAATATAAGCATAAATTGCACACAAAAAAAACATAATCATAAACATGCAATCAAGATTACGAATAAAATAATACATACCTTGAAATTTGAAATTACAACAATACTTATATAAAAGAGAGAAAAAAATACAGCAGTTATTTTATAACAACAAAAAAAAGTTACAGCGATTATTTTATAACAGCAAAAGCTCTTTTTGAAATTTCTACAGAACTTTTGGAATAAGTCAAAAATATTGGACAACAGTTAACAGTTATTTTATAAATGTTGGAATAAGTTAAAAAATACAACAGTTATTTTATAACAGCAAAAAAAAATTACAACAATTAAACTAGATATTGCCACTGTTGGTGGAAAGAAACAATATTATTTCCGTTACTAAATTATAATATGAATGTCTTCCCAAAATATGTCCCCATTACTATATTATAGTCCATCTTGTTTCAGGATAAATAATTGTACATAACTTACAAAACATTTAAGGTAAAAGTAAGGGCATTATTAGTTGAACAAACAAAAAAGAATGAGAAAATAAATGAATCCGACCAGTGGAGAGCATGATGAAAAATGTGGAGACAACAAATTTGGAGACAAATGACAACAAATTTTTACAAAAATGAAAAAAAACTTACAGAGAAGGAGGGGAAGATCTGTCGGCGTCAAAGAGTTAGGGTTGATGGCCGGTGGGAGAAGTTAGGGTCTTACGAGTTTTTTTCTTTTGTTTTGTCTAATCGGGGTTTTCTTGGGGGGTAGTTTGTAATGTTAGGGTTAGATTGGTATAGTAAATAAGAAACAAAGAAAAAAAATTGTATGCTTTTACCTAAAACGACGTCATTTTAACTTAAACATAAGAAAAAAATGATTTCGGCAATAAAAAAAATTAAAATTAAATAAAATAAAGTCGCGCATTGCATGCCTATGCACGCATCACCCCATTGACCGCCTTAAAAAATCGTTGCGTTTCTAAAAAGCATCGCGCATAGGCGCCGCGCCGCCTATGTGCGCCTTTTAGAACACTAGGATGGATATTGTGGGCCCTCTACCCACCATTTTTGGGAATGTGAGATATTTGGCAGATAATTTCAGTAAATTGATAAAAGTCGAACTACTCGCCAACATAAGGGAATTGTACCTGGAGGAACATCATCGCAAGGTTTGGAATCCCAAGGACAATCATCACAAACATAGACAATGGCACTAAATTTGAGAGTGATTGATTCCGAGAATTCCGCATTGAGCATGGAATACAGCATTACTAGGATTTAGTGGCGACATAGAAAGGGTCAAGTTAAGGCTTTGAACAGACAGAAATGGAATGAAGCAAAAAGAGAGTGAGTGGATGAGCTATAACATGTCCTAGAAGAGATGATGAGAGGAAATAACGTTACCCATTCATAAAATGGAAACCAGTCAAGGATGGAACTGGAATTGGAGCTTGGCAAGGAAAGTAGTTGGCTACTAGTTAGTTATTAAGTGAAAAAGTTTTAGTGTTAATAAAGATAAGCGTTTTGTTGTGAGTGAGTTTGTTTCAAGTAATAGACAATTGGAATGGAACAAGTAAGCATACAGAATTCGGCGGTGAACAGGCTTCAAGCCGTCGCGAACATCAGGCAAAGCACGGCCGAGCAAGACGGACATGGCGTAGGCCATATAGGCTTCAGTGGCCTCCTTGTGAAGCTCTGTGGGGACAATCCTTCCCTCTCCCTCTCCCTCTGCTTCCTCCATCGCCTTCACGTTCAAGTTCACGTTCGCCTTCGCCTTCACCTTCATCTTCACCACCGTCCGTCTTGCCCCACAAGTAGACCCCGACAGGAAACGAAGCTCCGATACACCCGAGTATCGGCTCGCTTGACCGGGGACCCACCATCTAAGTAATCGGAATCCACTTGTCAAACCCATTGCCGACTGCTTCCACTCCAACCTTTACCTTTCATCCCATTCACTCTAAATACACAAACCCTAGGATTAGGATACGACTCCACTCTCCTCTCCTTGCGCGCCAACTTCTTCTTTCAACTTTACTATTCTTTTAACACCTTAATCTCCAACTTAATCATATCAAATCTTTTTTTTTTTTCATTTACTTATTTTTAAATGGGTCTTATTTAATAAATTACTTCAAAACCTATTTATATACTAGGGTATGCCCGTGCCTGAAGGCACGATGCTAATTTTCGAATATGTACGTCATTAATAAGACCATATGCCATGTTTAGTTCGCAACAGATAAACAATTTTTAAAATAACATATGGTACAAATCTATAAGTTTAAAAAAATTGGGAAATTTTTATTGTTTTTTTTACATACATGCATACACCGTGCTACGAACCCATTAAGTCAATTTTTCTGTAACACAATTATAAAAATTTTGGACAAATTTTCATGTGTTTATATGACTATTCACCATGCTTATAGTCCATCTAGGACCTCGTACAAACAACATCATATTCATAAAAATTTATTTCAAGTCCTAAAGTGTTTTTACAACACCATGTAAACTTTTTATAAATTTTTGACAAAGTCTCCTTTGTTTATAGGATTATCACATATTTAAAAAATAAAAAAAATACTTCCAACAACAACAACAATAATGATAGTATAAACACCATAATTTAAGTAAAAAAAATTACAACAAAACTAAGAAGTTCGAGTTCATATATTTAGTTCATAATTTAGAACTAAATAGACAAAAAAATGGGATTCTAAAGATAATGAATGAAACTTGAGAGAAAACCAACTTCAAATATTCTAAATCTTGTATTCATGTCAGAAAGCTTCTATGTGTGCACCACCATCTTTCATATCTGTGAAACCTATAGACTGCAATCAACATAAAATTAAAACAGTAAACATTTAAACCACAGAATGATAACTCAAACAAACAAATCAACAATGTTTAAATGATAAGTAAAAATAGCAAATAAAGTCGTGTCAAAACCGTATCATATTTACTCGAGTAGTTCTAGTGTCAAACACAACAACAAATACAATACTACGCTAGAGAAAACCCCTGGCTACGATTTTCACTACCTTTTGACAACCTTAAATTCCAATCAAAAAATATTTCCCTAATCCATTAGGGATCCTTAAAATAAAATCTAGCCAATTTAATATTGGTCGGGTTCTCCTCTCCAAAGGAGATGCGATTTGGAAGACTAATGAGCTGAAAGCAAGAATTTCAAAGCACTGGAACATTTAACATGTATGGAGGTTGACACCAATAAGTAAGGGATATTTCAAAATGAAATTCCACTATACTGAATACATGAATCAAATATGGTCTAGGGGCCTTTTGGACCAAGAACTATTAATTGGAGACCAGGAATAATATTTATGATATCTAGATACTTGGGGACCCAATTAAGAATGATTAGTCCACCATTGATAAGAAATTTGCCCATTTTGCTAGAGTCCTAATAGAAATGGAACTTATTAAAAAGGCCATCAACTATCTTGGCTAAGGGGAGGAAGAACTTCAGTTTTGAACAATAAGTAACCGATGAAAAATTACCATCTAGGTGCAACCACTGCCGCATTCTTGGACACAGGGTTACAAAATGCAGAGTCATCCGAAAAATTCAAATTGTGGTATAAATCAGGCAGAATATAGGGGAAGTCTGCCTCAATGTCATATGGTCTCCAAAGACATCAATAGTGGGGAAGAAGGAACTTTTAACCTCACCAATGCAGTGGAACAGGTTTGTACTAATAATTCCATGGCAAAAGAAGTTAATAAGATCTTGTGCTTGAAATCGAAGCGGAAGCAGCAGCGGTAATAGCAGCGATAAAGAAGAATGCTATTTGAAATGTGATTTGTCCTCCTGAAGGAAATCATCAACGCATATATGAAGTCAAGATTTTTAAATATTTGTTTACATTAGCTTTTGAAGAGAATACTCAAATATTTGAGATGGAAACAAAAACTACCTCACCAGCAGTCTAAAAAACTGATATAATCTTAGAAATCTAAGATGTGAAATCAGATAATTCCCCTCCTATAGTTCATACTCGAGGAAAATCAGTAATCAGTTTATTGTGGAAATTAACATAATAACAGACACCGATCAGACAATATGGACTCATCTGGATGTTTTGGCAATTACCCCTACCAGAGATTTCTATGACAATCTTGGGCCTCTCTCACTGAGGAAGAACCTACTGATGTGTTATCTATTTCAAGTCTACTGAAGAACCTACCAGTCAATTTCAAGTCTTTGCATTGACGAAGATTTCCAGTAAAGGCATTAGCCGTCCAATTTAAATGCCATTCGTTCCTTACCTTGGTATCAGACCTGCTCGATTTAAGAAAAAAAGAGACAACCAAATTAAAATCAGTAACACTATCACTTGACCAAATATAAGCCCTCATATTTCATCGTATAAAATTCAATACCTTTTTGGAGATCAAATAGGGGAGTAGTGCCATCCCCAATAGTGTTATCATCAATATCAGCTATTTCGACATCTTCCTGATCCATAAGATTAGGCCAAAAAGTGGCTAAAAATTTAAATGCAGCAGAATTGATATCCACATTGATGTTAACATTGACAATGAGCTCATCAACTATAGAAGGAATAAAATCTTTCTGAATAGCAGTAGAATTAGCAATGGGGGTCTCTATGTGAACCAGAACATCAGCAGTTATGAATAAGTCTTGAGGAGTATGATCCTCCATTAATCGTTCATTTGAAAAATGAGGTTAACTGTTCTCCAAATCCAATTGTTATCCGTCTGTATTTTGATCTTCATTAGATTCTGCATCATTTGAATCTTTCACACCTGATGGACCTCCAACCTCAAAATTTATCTTTTTGATCACCCCATATTGTGGATTAAGGCTTTGAAAATATCTTCCTCTAGTTTGAATACCTGACTTGGAAGCTGGATTGGCCTCATTGGAGGAATCAACTTGAATTTTACGAACAAATCTACATTTGGAAACCCAATGTCCATGAATACAACAATGATTGCATCTTGGAGGTAGGTTTTGATAGGAAACTTCTTATTCAAATCTAAAATCTTTTCTTTTGGTCAAAATTGTGGAGGGAGTATCATTTTCAATGAGATCCATTTCAATAAGAACTCTTGCGTAGTAGCCAAATCTTTTCTCAATAGTTGGTTGATAGATTTTAATTGGGTTCCCAAGACACCTCGCAATCTCGAAGAGAATTTGGGGATGTCAATAAAGGAAATTAAGATTGGGAAACTTAACCCAAAAATGGGCAGTAGTAGGTTTAAGGCCTGATGGCTTAAAGTTTGCATCTCTTCTCAATAAGGTTATATTAATTGAGCAAATATAGAAGGCGATGAGAAGATTTCGAAGGTAATCTCTTCCCAATAAGGTTATATTAATTGAATTATTATAAGAATACATATAATAGGGAGATGTCATACCTGTTGCTGCCACGACCAATGTCTTCCAGTTCGTCATCTTCTTACCATCGAACCCACACCATCACTGCGGATTTCCTTACATAAAAAATGATAGAAATGGAATGTCAAACAGGACAGTTACATCTATGGTGAAAAAAACCTATTTTATTAGTTCCTTTCTTGACTTAGAGGTGATAAGTTCATCCATTGCAATAATTAAATAGTTGAGCAATAGCAAGCTAAAATAAATCTTTTTAAATGCATCTGATCAAGTAAACATATCAACTATATTGCTCAACAACTATACAACCTCAACAACTACTTCCAACTCCCAACTTATGAATGCTCACTTGCAACAATCTAATCAGGCCTTTATGGTACCTCATACCTGGCATTAATTCTTCTTTTACATAAAATCGTACCTGATATTAACATGAACTATCACATTTTTAATGCACTTTTGGTGCAATTACTTGGTATTCATACAATTGCTTAATGTGTTTGTGTGCGCGCGCGTGTATGCGAGCACATTTATATAGATCCACTTTTAACAACTACTTTTAGTTTTCCAAATTCCCAAAGACGAACAAATCACAATAATGAGAATTAGAAGAAATTTATTGTGGATATTGAATAAGAATATTTGTGCTTACATACACCACAACATATCATTTCAATCAAAAATATAACTTATCCATTTAGACAATAACTATACTGTATCGAAGGAAACTTCCCTCAATATTATTTCATACACGAACATTCAACATATTCATTTGCCTCCAATATTTGTTTGTACACATTGTCACTGTACCGCAATCATGAAACATTCAGATCAATAGCAGAAATAAGTAGAGATGAAAATACAATAATATGTTCGGTTAAATGCCACCGGGGCAGCGACAAACATCAATCGACAGCAGGGCATCAGCAAGGCTGAATTGGCAGGGCTTAAGAACATCTTTGCTGATATATGGAGCAGCAGCAGGCATCGATCCGCAGTCGGGTTCAAGTATTTGCTTTTTCTTCGCCTTAAAATGATAAAAAAAATTAAATTCTGGTACCTTGCAACCTAGAGAGTGGAATCGAAAGGATTTGAGCAAGTGATGATGAAATTGGAAGCAGATACCTTGCAACCTAGAGGTAGGAGATCGAGAAACGAAGTACAAAATTCTCCTTATCTACATCAGCAAAGAAAAAAGAAGAAAAGTGTACATAAAAGTTAAGCAGACTAAGAGTAAGAACTTGTATGAGATACAGAGAACAGTCATAAAACATAGAGAACAGGTGCATCTCATATTATCCTTTTTCCTTTTTAAACGAAATTTATGGACCCAATACCATCATTTTTTTCCGTTTTCCTGGAGCCATGTGCATATTATCTTTATGCACCCTATACCGACCTTTTTTTACTTGTAAAATACAAAACACAAAAATATTCATTAGTAACAATAACACGCAAGGTTAAAATGAACGAACACGAAAAGAGAGCAGGTCAATCATTTTGGATGATGGAATCGTATCAGTTTGAATTCATCAACCCAATCAATAAATAAAGCTAAAACAAACTGCTCAAGGCAAATAAAATCAGTTTGGATAGTGGAATCATCAAACCATGTTCATATGATTGTAGATATTACAAATCAGTTAGATCATAAGACCAAAAATGATTCCGTTGACAATATTATGTGCTCCAAAACATACAACTATCCACTTGATATTCGGAAGAGAGCTAAATAGAGAAAATAAATTTTATAGATCTAAAAACAGAGGTATAGATGCAAAAGACCAAAAATGTATATATATATGCTATGGATCAATCTAAAGTCGTGTACAATACTAACAGTCCGTCAATAGCACGGGAAAAAAAATTCTAATACGTTAAATCGTGAATAATTTATGGGGGATGACTGGATCATTAAAGCCGGATACATTCTAAAAAAATTCAGTCGCACTTCCCTCAATGCACCACTGGGCTGCAAGTTTGGCCATAAATTTGACGAACAAATGCATCTCTAAGATGATTTGAAGAGAAAAATTCAAAATAATGCCATTTTTTGAAATAATACTTGCATATTCATACTTGCATCAGCAAGAAATATAAAGTGACAAATCAAAGTACTTTGAGATAAAAAACAGTATGACACCACGAAAATTGAGATAAGGTACCCATCGGATTCCACGAAACTCATTACAAAACCAAATCATTTAAATATTAAACCTGAAAATTATTGCCTTTACCCGTTTTTGAAAGTTAGGTACTAACAGGGGTAAAGATATATCAAGAAAGTTAGGTACTGTCATAAGTAACGAAATATCAAGAAATTAAGTACTGGTAAAAAATTCAGATCTTTTAAAACCCTAATCATTAAAAAAAACATAAAGAACCCTTAACAATTGAAATTTCGTTGCTTATATACAGAACATGAGTTATGCAAATTACAGGGCCATAACCAATATACAATTGTATTTTACATCAACACGTATACATGTAATATCATTTGAGATCGCAAGGAACTTACCATTATCAACTAATGACTGGCAACTACGTCTGCTTACAACTGATGAGCGACCATTATGGTGTTGTTACAACAGTAACACGTCATCGATATCCTGCTATTGAATCTCAGTAATGCTTAGATAATAAGGCAAGGGGCATAGTGCTTAACACAACTTTATTCTAGTTTGGATTGAACTTTAGCAAATCATGCATAGTTCAAGGCCTTTCCACATTCGCAACATGTCTGCATAAAAAAAACAAAGAGGCCACTCCACGAATGTTCAACTTTTAGAGAATAAGAATGTTGGTCTTAATCTTAAATGTTACACGAAGAGGCCACTCTTGCTACATTCAATCTTGCCGAAGAGTGGCCTCTTTTTTTTTATGCAGATCACTATTCAATCAGCCACATTCACAACACATCTTACCACGAATGTTACACTTCACAACACAGCTTAGACACCTCTACAATAGGTGACTTACGAAAATATCATTGTAGATTCGCCAAATGACTTACGAAAGTATCATTGCGGGCACAACAACTTGCTGACAATCGTGCAGGCATACCATCCATAGTCATTGAGACGTTTTTTTTTTTAATTGTAACTTTTCCAATAGTTTGTCGTGGTAATACACGATCTTTTGGATTCAAATATGAAATATATACATACATTTGAGAAAATAAACGACGTCATATTATGCATACAAAGGTGTGGATCAAACTAAAAATGGACTGATAGAAATATATACAAAAAGCATATGCTTAAAGCTATATCAAACACCTATTATCCTACATTGATACGCAATAAAAACTCAATATTCATTCAAATAGTAAACTTACACTGAAAATAACTTCTTCTTCACCCACCATAGAAGTGAACTAATCCCCTCTGAAAAAGGGAAAATAATTGAGTATTAGCATAAACATGTTTGCCAGTCTCGATCTATCTATGCACAAACCAATTTTTATTTCCTTTTTCTGTTCGTAAAAAACAAAATGTTTCTCAAACCCTCTTTAGTTTGAAAGTAATAAAGTATTACAAAGATCAAAAAGAAAAAAAGGTGGCTTTTTACATGAAATTATTGAGCACATAGCTTCACTCATACTAAGCACATAACTTCACTCATACTAAGCACATAGCTTCACTCATACAAATTGAACATATAATTACCATGCACATAGCTTCACTCATACAAATTGAATATGTAATTATTAAGCACATAGCTTCATTCATACTAAGCACTAATGTTAAACTGAGGCCACTACGACAATTGATGTATTGTAGCCATGACTGCAAGTAATATTCAAACTATTCGAAACTTCACCACAAATCTCAATATATAAAAAAGGGCACCAAGATATAAGAATTGGATAGATAACTATGCCAAAATTGACTCCAATACACACAACTCTATTTCATAATGTGATGACCTATAAAAAGAAAACATAATGTGGGACTTCGTCAAGCAACACGAACCTCGCACATTGTGTCTCATAACCTTACAACTAAACTGAATTCTTGGTTCTATAGAACAATTACAAAAAAAAAAAAAATAGAATCCATTTATAATAGTGTTAAATCACGAAAATGGGAAAAACATACCAAGCCATGGGGTTGGTTCTCGTTCCATGAACGCCATATTTTCCCCCTGTGATGATCATCCCGGTAAATTTATATGAGGTACATAATCAATATATATAGCTTATAGTTGAGAGTATTAAATAGTCCCTAAACTATTTGAAAAGAGCATTATCAAATCAACTCCTGCACACTGAAAATATATATAAAAGGATGTAATAGCATTAAAAGGCACGAAGATAATTTCATGGTCATATTTAAGGGTGTTCAAATGTTGAGGAATGGATTTGGTCGGTTAAAAATAATAAACGTGGTCAATTTCTCATCATTGGCATTTTATCAAACATGTGAAGGTCAACAAAATTAGTACACCATTATAACACATAATCAATAGCAATAAAAAAGTAAACTAACATGTGAAATTATGGCATGATACAATGTGAGAAAATTATAAAGATCATACAAACATAACTCTAAGAAAACAAACATAATATTCAACATTTAAGCCCCGAGAATCAGAGTGTTTTGCACCAAATACTTATCTTTATAATCGTATCTAGAGAACGCACTTGTATTCATACTATGGAATTCCATCTTAATCACTATGGAACTTCATCGAACACATAGTATATAAACAACATCATACTTTCTCTGCATTAATACAAATATAAATCATCAAGGAAAAATAAACCATTCTTTGCAAAAACAACATGAACTTATAAATAGAAATAAAATATTGTCCAACTAAGTATACCTGGTGCATTGCAAATATACATTTTAAACCTTCGATTTACATCAGAAAAACTAAACAAAAAAATAAATCTCCATTTGAAAGCCCTAATTTGAAACAAATCAAAAGCTCCATTTAAAACATAAAAGTGAAACTAAATGATTTAAGAACATCAAACATAGAAAAAAGCAGCGATAAGTATACCCAAATCTGCAAACCCTAGATTTCTCCCAAAATCCATATCATCGATCTAAGTGAGAGAGAGAGCATAAAGAGAGTTACCCGCTGAGAGAAGAGAGAGTTGAAAATCGATTGACTGAGAGAGAGAACGGGGTGTAGTGTTTGTGTGTGGTGAACCAAATGTGTGTAATTTCCTATTTTACCCTTGATTTTGAATTTTGAGAAGATGGGGAAACAAATCAAGTGTTAAAAAAGAGGGGGAAAGGAAATAATAAAGGGACAAAAGAGGAAAATAAGGTCTTTTAATCTTCACCCTTGATTTCTAGCGTAGGTGGCTTCAATCTCAACCACAAAGTATGTCCCCAACTTATGAATAGTAAAAATACCATGATACTTTATTATATAGATAATCACTTCTTGTTGGTATTTTAAATCCGTACACTTTTCAATTAATTAATGATACAATTACACGTATTAATGTAGATACAGTTACATCAATTAATATAAATACAGTTATAAGTGTTACGGTATTTCATCATTGTAACTCTATCTATATCTATATTATACCTCTAATACGATAGTTTTAGAGATATAAATGCACAATTACATAATTAATGCAAAAATCAGATTTTCTTTTGTTTGATCATCCCTATTTTCTTCTCCCTAACAATTTCTCTCACTTCCTTATCTGCCCGTCCCTCTCTGTCTCAAGGCGATCGTTTCTCTTTCCCATCTCTTTCCCTTCCTTTATTTATTTTATCTTTTTTCTCAAAATCTTTTGGTATCCCTCGGCCCCTCCATCTCAAAAATCTTATATATTCCTTTCACAACTCTTGTTGTTGTGGCAAACGGGCACAGAGATCGGGGTCTTAAATTTAAGATCTCTTAGCCAGGACAAAAAGAGGTTCTTTTCCTCTTCATCCTCTTCCGGGTACGATGTGGAATCGGCTGATATCCGACCGCTTTTTAGCACGGTTGGTTCTAATCATGGTGGGTTTGTTGGGAGTAGCAACGTTGAGCAATTGAATAATGGTTTAACTATGAGAACACCCATAAATAATTAAGTTTGTTGAGACGACAACACATGTTAACATTTTGTTTTGATATGTGTTCCTTTAAGTTAGAGAATTAGCTTTTGGACTTGAATAAAGCATTTTTTTTTAGATTTTGAAACATAAAGTTTTGTCCTTTTTGTAGGTTGACTAAACAAGTGATAGTCTCCACCCCTACCAAAAAATGGTAACTCTCAACTTTACTCTCATGTTGTGTTATTTTTTTTAATATTGCATATAGCTACTCGTACGATTGTTTGGTTCCTTTTTTGTTTTGGCTTTTGATCTGGTTGTTGTAGATATGTTGATCGTGTTTTTTTTGTCTGTTGAATTTGTTGAATCTTTATGTGCATATGATGCTTTTTTTTTTATATTTCGTGTAGCTTTGTGTTGGTTGCTTCTTTATTTTTATGGTGATTTTTTGGTCTACTGTAATAGTGCTACTACTATAAAGTCTTCTTCCATCACCTGGAATTTTCAGACTCATAAAAGAATGGTATCCTCTCGAAAAGCTTCTCTTCTTTCTCAATTTTTTATGGTTAGGCTCCCAAAACTCCTCTTCCCGTTATACATTTATAATGTATCAATCAATGCATGTGTTATTGAAAACGCATGTGTGTTTGTTTCATTTGAGAATGAGTAATTTAGTTGGCCCGCCTAGAAACCGCATCATCTAATTTTTATTTTATTTTATAAGTTTCTTATTCTTTTGTTTTTAACAATTGACATAAAAACATTTTTTTTTATATAAAAAAAAACAGTTTTTCTGTTAATATAAAAAAACAACTTTTTTAATTAAAAGCAAACGTTTTTTTTATAGTTTTTTTTTTATTAAAATTGAAATTTAAAAATATTTTTTTCGTAAATAAAATAAAAACTATGTTTATTGACATGATATCGCGATTGATTAGTATCACCAGCACGGACACACATCATTTGTTGAATTTGGGTCCGCGCCAAAGGCACTAATCAATCGCGAATTTGAAACATCAAATTAAACCTTTTTTTATTAAAATTAAAATTAATAAAATATTTTTTCATAAATAAAAAAAATATTTATTGATATGATATCGCGATTGATTGGTGCCACTGGTGGAATTAAAAAAATATTTTTTCATAAATAAAAAGAAAAAAGTTTAATTTGATGTCTTATATTTGTTATTGATTAGTGTCGCTGATGCGGACCCACATTCAACAAATGATGTGTGTCCGGGAATGCTGATCCGCGCTAGGACACTATTCAATCGCGATATCATGTCAATAAATATTTTTTTTATTTATGAAAAACATATTTTTTTTATTTTAATTTTAATAAAAAAAACTGTTTAATTTGATGTCTTAGATTTACGATTGATTAGTGTTGCTAGCGCGCAACCACATTCAACAAATGATGTGAGCCCGCGCCAGCGGCACTAATCAATCACAATATCATGTCAATAAACATAGTTTTTTTATTTAGAAAAAAATAGTTTTATAATTTTAATTTTAATAAAAAACTGTTTACTTTTAATTAAAAAAAATGTTTTCTTTTAATTAAAAAAATATTTTTTTATATTAATAGAAAAACGGTTTTTTTAGATAAAAACTTGTTTTTTATCCATTGTTAAAAACAAAATAATAAGAAACTTATAAAAGAAAATGAATGATGCGATTTCTAGGCGGGCTAGCTAGAATTACTCTTTAGGAATTGGGTTTTGGAGTCGGATAAAGCAATTTTTATAGATTCTCAAACGGCAATTTTTGTATTTTTTGTAGGTTAATATAACACGTTTTGCTTTGATAATATAACTATATTTTATTTTTCATTATGTAGCATTACAGTGTCTTAATATGACACAAGGGTCACACACTTGATCATTTAAAATTTAAGAGTACAACATAAAGCTCCGGAGTTATTGGTTCGCTCACTAAAATTATTTAGCCTGAAGGGCTTAAGGCTAAAGAGAGAGAGAGTATTAAATTAAAGAACAATTAATATTTGTTCCTTTTGAGCAAAATACATTTTACAGTTAGTCCACCTTAATTTTATATGTTTCAACCTTCTTATGTTCAAGCCCGTGAACAATTAAGTTGAGTAGTGCATGCTAATGCTATATGTTACCTCCGTTTGGTCTTGTGATAGCACGCTTTTCAATATTGATCACCCATATAAGTGAGTTATACCTCCAATCATCATTGTTTGACAGATCCTTTTTTTCACTAATTACATTTGAATGTATCCTTTTTTCACTTTAAAAATTAGGATTTTTTCCACTAAGTTTTGGGGTTCAGATCTGCTTAAGATTAGGATTTTTTTCCCCACTTTTTTCACGAATTATGAGATCCTTTTTTTCACTTTATGTTTTTGAGTTTATTAACAGTGTAGTGATTTTGGTGTTTAAAAGGTTTATTTGTTTACCGTTGTTTATGTTTTAAACATAATCTACTCCGTTGTATTTATTGATTTAGTAATAATGTTAAGCACTGTTTTTTTCTTCAGAAACTAAAGACAATGACACATTGATGCCGCGCCCCCAACCTAAATGAAGTTGTTGTCCTGTTTAACTGTTACTGAAATTTCAAGTTTGTCACGTGTTTATGTTATGAGACTTAAGGAACAATGTAATATTGTATTGCGATATATTTAATTTGCTTATATTGTATCTGGATATCTAATTTGCTACTCTATTGCTACTATTGAAAACTATTGAAAAATGTTTAATTATTTGGAAAATTTTATGAAAACAATTGAAAATTTTTGAAATGTTCGGATTGTTGGAAAATTTTATGAATAACTGTTGAAAATTATTGGAAAATGCTCTTTGGAATGTTTAACGATTAGAATTTCTAGATGTTATTATTGTTTGGATTTTTCACAAAGTTAAATAGGGGCTATTTTTTGTGGGGTCCCTTTAAATATTTAAATAACAGACAAAAAAAAATCAACTCAAAAATATTTTTTTACTATTTAAAAAAAATGTTCCGCATAGTTGGACCTCATAGTGGTATGCATGAGAGACTCTCTCTCTCTCTCTCTCTCTCTCTCTCTCTCGCACACACACACACACACACTTATATATATATATATATATTATGAAGTGAGTTTAATAATTGGTGTTTTTAGTTTGGATTTGTTTAGTTGAAGGCTCCTATGACGATGATTGGCGATGACAGAGAAACCCCAGCGAGTGTCAGGCGAGAATGTGTGGGTGAATATTGATATCTTGATAACCCATGATGTTTGTGGGCGTGGTTCTATTGGGATATTCAAAAGAAAAAGTTTGGAGAGAATGCCAAAGTATGGATAAACTTGATAGTTCAATTGATGTTTGGGTCTGTCAGGTTTTCATTTTTACAGAGCCACTTTGGATTTTTCCAAATAACTCTCACATTCTTACTTGATGCATAGTAAATGTATTATGTTGTTTTTAGTTTCTTACCTTATTGTTCTTTTTATAATGACTTTATTATTGTTTTTGGCACAAATACAAATATTTTTTTTGTTTTTTCAATATATTCTAATACTAATAGGGCTATGTTTTATAGTCAATAAATTCAAAATTTTAAAATTGCAATGTACGCACTTATACGTGACGTATGAAGTTCATAAAAAATGGTGTGCACTTGCATGGACATTGTGCAAAATACCTAAATGCAAGAAACATGCGATCTAAATAAGTATATAAATAAGATTTAAGTATGCATTTTATTTTTAAATTAATTTAACATTGTTTTTAGTCAAATCTGCATAATAATTGAAAATAAAATATAAAACGCTAGTGCATCGCGCGGGTTACATGCTAGTTAATAAGTATAATTATATCTACATTAATAAGTGTAATTGTATCTATATTAATTAGTATAATTGTATCTACATTAATAATTGCAACGCACGTGGGCTTGTTGACAAAACTATTTCTAGCTTGCCCGTATCGTATTAATTTATAAAGAGTCTAAGGACTCATCTCCAGTTTTCCCTTTTTTAATTTTTAATTTTTTCATTAATTCACTTTAGTTCAAAAGAATATAAAATAAAATAATTTTTTTTTAAAACTCGACCTTCTTGCAAAACTTAATTTCCAAATAAAAAAAAAAGTACGGAAATAAATACAAATTTAATGAATTTAACCTCCTTCCTCCTAAAAAAATATTTTCCTCCCAACTCTCAAACAATAAAAAAGAAAGTTGTTTTCCCTTCTTTCCTAAACTCCCAAACAAATGAATGATTACTAATTTCTCTTATCTTCTTTTATATTCTCTCTTATTAATTTCCCCGTCTTTCATTTTCTCTCATAATAAAACTTTCTTTTATTTTATTTTCTCTCTTGAACTCTCCCAAATTCCCAAACATAACCTTTGAGTTTGTTACCTTTTTTTGTTAAACATCAATTAGACTTAACAGTCATGTGCAGTAAAAAATATTTTAAAATAAATGAAAAATATTTAAATATATAAAAAATAAATAAAATAAAACAATTCCAAACACAACCCACCCACATCACCGCACCCCACCACCAATACCACTACCACCTGCCCCATCGCCCTCTAATGAACCAATGAAATCCATTTATCCATCGTCAAAGTCTAATCCCATCAACAAACTTTTCTTCCCCAAAAGTAAAGTCCAAACCACCTGACAAACACCAAAAAACCACACCACCAAACCAAACACACAACAAATCGATTTGAAGTATTAGTGAACAAAATAAACTACATAAGAAATCAATATAAATCTAAGACACAAAATTATTTATGTAAAATACAAACTTCGTACCAAATATGCACTAAGAGAACCCTCGTCTCTATTTATTGATACGAGCAAGATATGACTTATCCAGAGTGAATTGAATGAGAAATTCATAAAATAAAATCTTTTTATGAGATTCCATGTATTCTATAATTCCTTACTGTGCCGGTTGTAAATTCTTGGACATTGAGATTCATGGGCGATTTAAATATTTATATAGGTTTGAAATTATTTGTTTCCCATTTCAATTAGTGTTGCCGTGGAAGATGCTATCTCGATTTAAAAAGATTAAAAAACTAAAGTAGGTACTTAAGCTTTAGTACCACTCACTTATGCAATGATACATGAAGGAAGGAAGGAACCTAGAAATACCCACCAAACACGCACCAAATCAATTTATCTCTAAACTGATTTGGAGCATAAATGAATAAGATTCAAACCAGTTGGAGGTTGTTATGGAGGTTTTGGGGAGGGTTTTTAGATGGAGGTAATTTGCCTTAGAGAATCGTGAGGTTGGAAGACGTAGTGGTAGTGGTAGAATTAGTGGCAGTGGCTATGTTTTTCAGTGGGTTTAGATTGTGGTAGTAGGGTGTTAGTAGGGCATGTGTGTGAAGAAGATATCCCATTGGCAGGAGTGTTTGGGGGTAGCGGGTGGGGGTGGGTGGGTACGATTGTGTGGGTGGAGGGAAGGTGGTGGGTATATTTGGGTGGATGGACGAAAGGTGGCGGGTAGGAAAAGGTAACAAACTCAAAGTCAGTTAAAAAAGGTACTGGTAGCCGGCGGAAACTGTGTGTAAAATATGTCGTTGGGCGTTTACGCCTCTACACAAACAAATACCTAGACTTGGCACGCTAACTACGGAATGCAGTGGCAAGTAAGGATCGAATCCACGAGGAGTGTTCGATAGATTGTAACAAATTTATCAATTCAGGAATAAAAGTGTAAAAGAGCGATGTATGCTAGTAAATAAAAGAAAAGAGAGAAGTTAAGTCTAAATATAGTAAAAGCGAGGATCGGGATATCATCCAACCATACAGATCGAAATAACTACTAATCAAGATTCTGGCTCGAGAGCAATTTAATCGAGCATTATCAATTAATCATAAACTTCACACAATAAGGAATTTAAGCCAAAGTT
Organism: Sambucus nigra; assembly: GCA_949130495.1. Lineage (NCBI taxonomy): Eukaryota > Viridiplantae > Streptophyta > Magnoliopsida > Dipsacales > Adoxaceae > Sambucus > Sambucus nigra. Next base: position 352,316,436 of record OX422221.1, read on the forward strand.
GCAAGAATAAACATTTAACCGAAAATTGGTCGCACGAGGATTAAATTCGGATTATCGCTATAAACACTAACGTTGCATGACAAAGAAAATTAAATGCATAATAATCCGACTTTAATACGCGCGTGTTCAATTAAACGCAATTTTCCACAAACCTCATTTTCGAAGCTCGGGGCCCGAAAATGGCGAAATGAAATCCCGACCCTATTTATCTAGGGGTAATACATGAATTAAACTAAATTACAACGAATTAAACCAGGAAAGCAAGTAATAAAGCAATTAAACTAATTAACAAAGCATGGAAATTACTCTACAAAGCATTGAATCAACAAGAACAACTTATTTAATTGGAGATGGAAGTGGAAAGTTCAACATACACAACCCATATGGTTGTTAACCTAAAGATAAATGAAGCCAAGCTCTCCAAACCCACAAACCCTAGGCTAAACTAATTAAAACTGAGTATATGAATGTATCTCTGATATTACAAGAAAATTGGGTTATATAGTAAGTTGGAATATAAGAAAGAAAAAAAGGCAAAAATATCTGCAGAAATAGGGGATCGATCAATCGACCCCTTTGGTGGATCGATCAATCATTGAAATCGTGGCAAATTTATGAAGGATCGATCGATCGATCGATCAAGCATGGCAGAACCTCCTGTTTTCCTCCGATTTTGATGTAAATGCTTTTCTCCTCCGCTAGAAATGCCGTAATTTCTTCGTTCGGACTCGGAATCGCGCATCGTTCACGGCAACGCAAAGCTTGCGAGAAGGGATACAACTTTCGTGAGACATCGGGCCAGGTGCCGAAACTGTGAATTGACCGGATTGCCCTTGAACGTCCGATTGCGTACGGGACTTGAGTGGAATGCGTCTGAACTTCATTCTTAGTACCTAAATACCTACAAAAGCCCAATTATACCTCATATAACATGTTAACAATATAAACTGAGGTTGTCTGGTTAACGGGCTTAAATATAGAGATTAAAGCACCCGAATGGGCTAAAATGCGTAGGTTCGACGAATGAAATACACAATATTTGCGTATTATCACACCCCGTAACTTACACATTGTTAGTCCCTAGCAATGAAATAGGATGCAACAAGAACAACAAGTAAACCAAAACAGGAGATAGTACAAAAGTAGGATAAGAAACCAATAAAAAGATAAGGCCACTTTCGCGGGCGAACGATTGCATTTAGCGTATGCAACAAGCCGTTAAAAACCTAGGTTACCATAGTTGACGAGTGTCGACTCGTGAGGGTTTTCAGGGATGAAACCCACAAACATCATAAAGTTTTCTCAAAATATGCCCAATCACATGCGACAAACTCAACAATACGAACAAGATTTCAGCATGTTATTAGCATAGCAAACGAATTCACGTGAAAAGTCCGTAGTTATTAACATTATCGAATGCACCTCAATGAATTGAAACTTTAACATGTGGGAGGGGAGTGAGCACACGCAAAATATGATTTGGCAAAAACTTATATAACTCGGATACTAAATATCAAAGCATGCATAAAAGTTAATCCTCACGGGCATTACACTCATCAAATGAATTCACTTGAAACAGGGAGGTAACACACGGGACATGCGGGCATAAGGAGTAAATGTAAAGGGAACCAGGCCGCGCACATGTCACAATTGAAGAACGCTATATAGGAAATAAAAATTGTAATCTCAGTGAAAGGATACCGCACATATGAAAGAGGCGAAACGTATTTTCACAGATTATCAAAACTATTTAAACTTTTGAATTACATCAACCTAAGATCACATAGGACTTTTATAGGGTTGTAATGTAAGCTAGGTTAGGGTACGAAGTGAACGGGGTGTATATACGGATTCAAAGTGTTTGGGGATGAAACTCGGGATAATGGGAAAAAGTGGGGAATAACAAAATTGGACAAATGATTTCAAAACGAGCATTAGATATAACAATCGAGAGAGTAATCAAAACTTATTGAATCACTATAGACAATATATACAACTTACTCTTTTTTTTCTCACTTTTTTCTTTTGTTTTCTTTTGTTTTCAACTTTCTTTTTTTCTTTTCTTTTCACTACATTTTCTTCTTTTCTCACTCTTTTCATGCTCAAATTGCAACCACAAAACAACAATATCATTCAATCCCAAATAACAATCCAAACAACGGTATGTAAGGTAATAGGTATGGTATAAAACTCCAATTTGGAGTTGGTTATGGGATTTTGGGTAATGAAACGAAAGGCTAGTATTTAGGCTCAAGTGGGTTGACTAGGGAACGTATAAAAGGTGAGGTCAAGGTCATATGGGTGATATACAAAGTGTGACACCCCGCCTAATTAAATACCGGACGATCACTCCTTTATTAAATTAAATCAAGGTAAACAGTTGGTTCATTCTCAGCATCACTGTCGATAAAAATAATTTTTCCAATTTAACACCCTAAATAATTAAGCTAAGTGTCAAAACATTTTCCATACCAAAACTTTCCAAATTTTAATTAAAGAAAAAGATTTATTTTAATTAAAACAACATTTCTACAATAAAGAATCACACCACAATAAACCAAATAACATAACACATTCGTCAATCGAATGTCAACAAATGGAACTAAAACCACAAATCCATCCTGAATAAATCCCATAGAACAATACTGGAAATAAATGAAATACAAAATCCCAACAACAAATGAAATGATGAAAAGGGCGACACGTGACCAATAAATGAGAATAATAGGAGTGGAGTCAATAACAGAAGCCGTCTACTCAAGTGACCTGCAACTCCCACCTAAGCTGCAGCTCGTTCTTCTCAAGGGATCCTAAGCAAGACGCCCCTGTGGCTGGGCACCTGAAAATATACATATATATATACAAGAGAGAGAGAGAGAGGAAAAGAAACGGGTCAGAGCCCGAAAGTGTGTTTGATTTTAAAATACGTTAAGCAAGTATTTAAATTGATACAGGCCAATGCAAATCATATTAGTGCGTCTCTCTCTTGAGAAATACTCACCTCTCTTCTAATGTGCACACCTATCGTACTAACCTTCCCAACGGTTTGTTTTAGCATCTAACATACTAGTCTTTCTAACAGCTTTAACTTAACTTAAATTACTCGTAAGATTTATAATACACGATATCCACTTTAAAAGATGTTCCAACAGTAGCCCAAAATTCTCTATTTTTAACTTCATAAAAATAATAAAGTTCCCGTGACATTTTATACTTTCTCAAAACAAGTATTTAATAATTTGAGTCAACAACCATGTTCTACTTATCAAATCACAGTAGGCAGTTTAAAGTTTATAACCTCATATATATATATTAACTACTCGTATAATATATATATATATATATAACAGCACCCCAACTAAACTATGGTGCGGGCATACTCTGCTATCCAATCCCCGTATCGCTCACACAAAGGGAAATACAAGTTCGGAATCACTCTCGAACTGTATTAACATATACAAAACAACGTTGAGGCGAAGCATAGATTCCAAGTCCAAGAGGTCAGTACATACCCACACGTCTCTTAGGACCGTCCGACTATCAATCTGATAGCCCGTACCTAGGATCTCTAACTTCTAGGGTACGAATCAATATCCCCCATAAAGCAACACAGGATAAGATCGTCCCAGCGCGGTAACCTCAGGGATAGCAAGTAGCGCGGGTACGTTTTTCACATGTATATAATATATGTACACACAATCATATAAATATACCCATTCATCATATTAATATAGGTTCCTCCCGTTACCCATAGTCACAACATTTATCCTTAATTTCCCATTATTATGATTACGTATAAGGTTTCGTCTCTAACCTTAACTCGAAGGGTTTTCTCACTAGTTACGTGACACTCGTGGATTCTATCCATCCAAGTAGCAAAAACAGTAGGTAAACGTCTATTCACTATCGTAAGTATTTGACGTAATCTCTCACTTGAATTACGTAGTTTCCTCGTTTTATAAATAATTGTCCCTAAGATACAATTATCGTCTCATAATAAAGTTCTCAATACTTAATCATATGTCCTACTGGTCTCTCCTATATCCCAAAACATTTCATTCATAAAGCCCAAAAATTATTTCACGATGAATCATGTTCAATTAATTCAACAAGGGGAAATAAGAGTCTGCCTGGAAGGGTCGATCGATCGAGGTCTGGGGCTCGATCGATCGAACCTTCGATCGATCGAAGCTCTAGGCTCGATCGATCGATCAAGCAGGTCTGCGAAATCCTGCAGAAGTGCAGTTACGGGTTTTACCAAAATTCTTCACCCAAATCAATATTTCCCAACACTAATCGTCCCAAAACTCCTACTACAAACATAATAACATATTTCCAGATGTTTTTAACGTTAAGCATGCGTATATCCATCATTAAACAACCCAAAATCTCATTTAAACATCAAGAACCCTAATGTTTTCTTAACTTTTATTCTAATCAGTTTTCTCAAGAATTTCCTTCTAACATATCATCACAAATTCGTGGGTTAATCATCTACTTCACATAATATTTCCAGAATATGGTTATAATGTTTTCTACATGCAAATCCCTATCAAAATTGGGGTTTTCTTCCATTGATTACAGTCCTAATCATTCCTACACTAATATGAATATTGCACCAACGAAAATACGCAAGTTAAACACTTGCCTGGGATTTCAGAGGTCTGGTTTCCTGCTGATATTGGTGTGGTTGCGTTCTCCTCCTCGCGATCTACGCGTTGGTGGTGACGGTGGTGCAAATGGTGGTGTTTTGGCCTTGAATCACCTTGAGAGCTCTCTCTCCTCTCTACTCCAATGGCCGTTCTAGGGTTCTGAATGTTCTAACCCTAAAAGGCTGACTTAAATGGCTGCTAAGGATGGCTGAAATTCGTGGGTTTAATTACCCTATTTTGTAAAATGACCAAAATGCCCTCCCGGGTCACTAATTAAGCCTAAAAACATCCCGAGACCCAAACTAAACCCCTGGGTACACTTTTCTGACTATCTCGACCCTTCCGGACGCGTTGGCGCACTCAAAACGACCATACGAACAACTTATAAAATATTCACTTTTATATCTCGATAATTAGTCCCGACGCGACACGGGCGCGTCCCGACTAAAATTCTCAAAATTGTTATTTCATTCACTCGTGACCTATAATATAACCCATATCATATATTACTATGCTCATTAGTAATATTCGACAATTTTATATAATTACTAACTCTCGTCACGTTAATAATTATAACATAATTAATTTCCGGATTCTTATTAAATAATTCACTCTCATTAAATTTAATAAAACCCCCAAATTAATAAATTAATATAGCATAAAAATACGGGGTATTACACAAAGATGGCCTATGATCATTTCCAAAAGTTTACGCAATTCTCGAGTCAAAACAATATATGAAAATCATGCTCAAGTAATACATTTCAAGAATGAACTCAATTAATGAACGGTCAATGAAAGAATAAAGAGATTACCAACGAATTCAACGTTTTCAAAGAGAAAAGAATAGTGTACACACTCACAAATGAAGATAATTCTCTAATCTCACTCGGTGTAAGTATATACAATGCAACAAAAGCTTACTGAGTTATAAAAAATCTTAAACCAAATCAATAAAACAAGAAAAACGTATGTGCTCATGGGATTAAAGTTTAATTCATGAAGTTATTCATAATATTAATGATTTAAGGTCTAGAGTGTAATAACTTCTAAAATCGATAACATGAATTGTTGAATTATCTAATGGATCGGGAAATTATTAAAATTTATCATCGAAAACAAGGACAAAGTTCCCAACAAATGAGAAAAAATAAAGAAAATATTTTTGAAAATTTTCAAATTTTTAACAAAAACATGCTTTGTAACTAAATTGTAGTTAAATTCAAGGACTAAATAGTGAAATGGATAGAATATCCCATACCCCCTAACTTAAATGTTGCATTGTCCTCAATGCATCCATTAAAGAACACAACACAAAGATAGGAAAAGAATGATATTACCCAAATTTGGAGCGATCTCCATAAGAACAAGTTCAAATGAATCTGCAAAACAAGTTAGTACAAAGCACATAAAAAAATAGAAAGAGATTAACCAATTACACTAGACTAAATTAAGAAGAAAGAAATAATAAAAAGCTAACTATATACAGCCTACTATTTATGCTTCACACTAACTATACACTAGAAGTCTAAATAGCTGAGGGTCCACCCAAAATACAATTTGACTTTGGAAGATCAATGGTGGACCTTCCCTCTCAAGCATGCCTCCCAAAAAATAGGAATTCCATTCAAACGACGGAAGGCATGTGGGTGGTGGAAAAGGTAAACCATCCCCAATTAAAAATTTGGGAGGGAGGATGGGGGATTTGGATAGGACAGGTGACAAATACACCAGGGGACCAAAAAAAACTGAATTTCCTCCCAAAGATTTAGCAAGCGGAATTGGGAGGTGGCGCACATGAGGGCAAAGATGCCTTCATGGAAAGCAAATCGAGCAAGTACTCCTCATCGGTGAGAGGGTTGAATGTTTTAAAGTTCGATACCGATTCACCGGGTACTTGTGACGGTGTGATAACGGAGAATAAAAATGGGGAGGAAAGAAATACAAACTCAAGAGATGAGTTATCATCGCTCAAAGTTGGAATTTCAAAGGAGATAGGATCATTTTCAATGAAACTTTCTTATTTGGGATCCAAAGAAGAAATCATCTCATTGCAAATAGATACTACATCCATTTCATCCTCGCTTTCATTCTCAATTACAAGATGGGCCAAGTGACGAATGGTTTGTTACAAAGTAGGCACAAAGTCCTCAATTGGTTCAAAACATTCATCGACTTCAAAAGTCTCGGAAGAGAAATCGTCATCGGATTCGAATAATAAATCCAAGTCTTGCTCCCAACAACGATGTTCTTCCCGATAACGTTCTTCATACCTCTCGTTCTCAATCATAAGCAAGCCCTCGCCGAAAGTCATAGGCCGAGGTGCGGATGCTTGAAAATGAGGAGATTGAAAATCATTATCGGCACAAAAATTGAACTCATTATTATAGGAGTTTTGAAAACTATTGCAATTGGTTTCAAAATTCCTATTACAAGGAGGTAAAGGCCCAAAATCATTATCATCATCCTCAAAATATACGCACTCCAAAGCTTGACTTTTGTAATACTCGCCCAAAGTCATTTTTGAATTTGTAATTTTTCGGGACTCTAAGTATTGACCAAAAGTCATAGGAGTACGGGGATTTTAAGAATTATCATAACGATTACCGAAAGGATTGGAATAAGACATGCTTACCCCAACAAAGGCTCGAGACGACAAATTCCACAAAGCAATGTGCGACGGGAAAATTCAAGCGTTTCTAGGCGCTCAAGTGTAGAAGTCCAGTAAAAACTGTTAAAAGAAAGAATACAAATACAAAAGAAAGAATACTACGAACTAATAAGACAATTACAATCTATAACAAAACAATCCCCGACAACGACGCTATTTTGTTAGCCGGCGTAAACTATGTGTAAAATATGTCATTGGGCATTTACGCCTCTACACAAACAAATACCTAGGCTTGGCACACTAACTACGGAGTGCAGCGGCAAGTAAGGATCAAATCCAAGGGAGTGTTCGATAGATTGTAACGAATTCATCAATTCAGGAATAAAAGTGTAAATGGGTGATGTATGCTAGTAAATAAAAGAAAAGAGAGAAGTTAAATCTAAATAAAGTAAAAGCGAGGATCGGGATATCATTCAACCATACGGATCGAAACAACTACTAATCAAGATTCCGGCTCGAGAGCAATTTAATCAAGAATTATCAATTAACCATAAACTTCACACAATAAGGAATTTAAGCCAAAGTTGTAAGAATAAACATTTAACCTAAAATTGATCGCACGAGGGTTAAATTCGAATTATTGCTATAAACACTAACGTTGCATGACAAAGAAAGTTAAATGCATAATAATCCGACTTTAATACGCGCGGGTTCAATTAAACGCAATTCTGCACAAAACCTTATTTTCGAAGCTCGGGGCACGAAAATGACGGAACGAAATCCTGACCCTATTTATCTAGGGGTAATACATGAATTAAACTAAATTACAACTAATTAAACTAGGAAAGCAAGTAATAAAGCAATTAAACTAATTAACAAAGCATGGAAATTACTCTATAAAGCAACGAATCAACAAGAACAACTTATATAAATGGAGATGGAAGTGGAAAGTTCAACATACACAACCCATATGGTTATCAACCGAAAGAGAAATGAAGCCAAGCTCTCCAAACCCACAAGCCCTAGGCTAAACTAATTAAAACTGAGTATATGAATGTATCTATGATATTACAAGAAAATTAGGTTATATAGTAAGTTGGAATAAAAGAAAAGAAGAAAAAAAAAGAAGGCAAAAATATCTGCAGAAACAGGGGATTGATCGATCGACCCCTTTGGTCAATCGATCCATCCTTTTGATCGATCGATCGATCAAGCAGGGCAGAACCTCCCATTTTCCTCCTGTTTTGATGTAAATGCTTTTCTCCTCCGCTAAATATGACGTAAATTCTTCGTTCGGACTCGGAATCGCGCACCATTTGCGGCCACGCGAAGCTTGCGAGGAGGGATACAACTTCCGTGAGATATCAGGCCAGTGCCCAAACTGTGAATTGACCGGATTGCCTTTAAACGTGCGATTGTGTACGGGACTTGAGCGAAATGCGTTCGAACTCCATTCTTAGTACCTAAATACCTACAAAATCCCAATTATACCTCATATAGCATGTTAACAATATAAACCGAGGTTGTCTGGTTAACAGGCTTAAATATAGAGATTAAGGCACCCGAGGGGGCTAAAATGCGTAGGTTCGACGAATGAAATACGCAATATTTGTGTATTACCAGGTACCAAAAACATGGTGGTATCAAAGTCAACCCCCTAAATAAATGCTTATATCTCTCATATACAGAAAAATGAACCCGCCTCAAATATCTAATTTCGGATGACCTAGCTAACTATTCCTCGTGCTCACCGTCCATCTTGTATGCATAATAATTACAAACAACATCCCAAAACAATAAGTTCTCTTTCGTACTGAAAGCATAATTTATTACAGTCGAATTTTCTAATTAAACCACCAAAAATCAAATCAAGATATATTCACTTCTTATTTCATATAGAAAACACCATTTTAGTCCACATTAATTTCAAAATAAATCATAGATTCATCATTTCAAAATAAAAATCAAATGCGAATTCAGTGAAAACATCACGAACTTATAAATAATTATTTAGATTTAAAATCCTCGCCCTTTGTGTGTCATGTGATTACATTCATTGCTATTACACATAATTTCAACTTATTACATGTTATTTTAACTATATAGCAGTATTTAATCACCATCTTTGCATATTACACGCATTTTTTTATCAATCAAACCCCACCCATATGTAAAAATACTTTCAAAAACTTCAAAATGCGCACAATTGTACCAAAGTACACGTGTGCCATCATATTTTTCTCCAAGGCAAATGCATATCCTTTTTAGTATCGACTTTTCTAGTCCATCTCAATACTTTTTAAGTACAAACACTTTGTACTAAATATCCTGAAAACCCATGAACAATGAAGCACCCTAAAAATCATAATTTACGCCCTAAAAACTAAACAATAAATCATAACCATGAAGTCACCCCTGAAAATAATATACCATGCTCTAAAAATCCCTAAATCTTCAAAAAAGAACATTAAAACATCCCCAAATCCTAAAACCATTAAATCTTAATTCCTAGAAAATCCTAGACCCTGAAAACACTATACACTTAAAACCTAAAAAAATCCTAAACAAAATAAAATTAAATTAAACCCTTAAAAAATTCCAAAAAAAACATACATCTTAGAAAGACCTCTTAATTTTTAAATCCTATGAACACCCAAACTCTTTTAAAAACTCTTAAACCTAAATAGTAAAAACCTTATGACCCTAAAATAACTAAACCCTAAACCTTGATGTAAGAGTACGTAATCAGCGTGGCCCACAAACGAGGTGTGTGGCAAAATTCCCCAGAATACCCCTGAGAGTACCTTACTACCTGCTTACTCCTTGGTAGTTTATCGACCATAGTCAACATGATACATTAAAAATGGTCCAAATCCTTATAATTCGGGTCAATCCAAATGGATAACTCTACTGTTTTAATGGAGACATACTTTAACTGCAAAAGATCACACAAAAATGCATTGCGTAGTAGTTGTAGAGAGTTAGGACTTTGTATCTGTATAAATAAGACCTATGTTATAAAGATGGCATATGTTAATAATCTATTAGACCATGTAATCTTTTAATACCTACTTGGATTTTCAATTGCAAATTCTAGGACTCCAAATTTATTCTTCCATATTAAAACATGTATCTCCATGTTTTCCCATGGACATAGGCAATGGTGACTTATTGAACCATGTCATATTATGCGTCATTTCACATTCGAAATAACACTATGTGCTAAATTGGTAAATTGTATTTTTTTAGATTTTGATCCTTTGTAATCTCGCATTGTATATGGGAAATATCGGTCCCACTACCTAATTTTCTATATTTTCCATTATGAGCACTCACCTATCATTATATTTCCTTGAAATCGAATTTGGTATGAGTTAATGAGAAATCATTCGCTTGTTAGCTCCCCAACTTCATCCAGTGAGATAAGGTCAAAAAATGTTTTACTCCACCATTATAGATTAGTCATTGTGGTTGCATCATGATATGCCTTATCAAGACCACTAGTTAAGAATTGTACTTAATGATTGATTGATCTATATAAGGAGAGGTTATTGGAGCATGATGCATAAATCCAATTATATGTTGATGAGAATGTTGGTATAAGGAAACAATTAAGAGGATGGTCAAAGGGTCGGTTATCCAAATCTTATGGGTCAAACCTTAATAAAAGAAGAAGATTTTGTTCACCTAGGACCCGCCTCCAAATCCAGGCGTCCATGCTATGGTTTGCCTTACCGGATACGTTGGTCAAAGAAAAAATTGGTCAGTAGGGTTCAGCATTCCTTCGAGAGGTCTTATGGGAACCATATAAATGTTTCCATATATCACACGCCTTTGCCAAGTAGGAGTATATATCGAGAAGATCTTTGCAATTTTCATAATGGTAGGCTAATAGAGTTCGCACCCCCAAAGATGAGAACTTGGGCCCTAGACCAACCTCACTCTCCACCCTAAAAATAAAGATCTTAGAGTCCCCAAATAATTTATCAATTACGAAAATCACTATTTTCGATAGTAAGCCAAACCTTGTTAATCACATCCGACATTATAAACAATCCATATCCCTATAATGCGTTATGTGTCGTGTTTTTCCTTCAACTTTTGGGCAACCTAAAGTGGTTTGAGAAGGTGGCCCATATGTTGATCTCCAAGTTTATAAAGTTGTTCGAGAATTTCATTACTCGCATCATAACCAGCAGTAAGGGTGTTAAAAAGGTGGCCTCTCGGATCTCCCCGCATAAAAAGTAAGGGAAACCATTAGGAAGTATGATTAAATGTTGGGAATTATTCGTTAATGTTGATAATTGTATTGAGTAGTTGGTAGTATTGTCATTTAAGTTATTATTTACCCAATTAGACGATCTATACTAGCCACTAACGAATAATCCATCGCCATAGAGAGGATTAGTTCCTCAACGTGAATGACGAGAATCATCCATCCACAAAATAAACAAAAACTGAGATTCAATAAATAAATGGAAACATGGGCATGTTACGAGCTCATGGTAATAAAGGGTGCAAATAGGTAGGTAAGGCATGGATGACAACCAATGAGAACACACCAAAGGTCGACTTATAATATCCCATATTTTTATTTAGTACTTGATCATTATTAATTTTGGAATAAATTATTAAATGTGAACATTATTACTCGTGTGAGATGATAATAACAAGTGCATAGTTTATGTGGTATTCATTGTATTTATTTATTGTTAAATTGATGTAAGTGGTTATATATGGTATTTCGCGTAAAATATTTGCGTGCACATATTATTTTACATTGTGATATACACTTTATTTAGATCGAGCTCTCGGATGGTTCAGATGCATAGATATGTATTTTAAATATCTTCCCTAGTGGTAGGTATACCTTTGGACTAAGTTTTGGGTTAGTTTGACAGGTATCTTAGGCCCATTCGAGGGTCCATAGTTTGGCCTTTGACAGACCTACGAGATTAGGGATTTATAAGTAGGTTTTATCCTTTTTAATCATTACATAAACCTAATTTCATATGACACTCGATAGTAAAGAGAGTTGGGATAAACGAATTCACAGTCTTTGGGGAAGAACAAAGAAGAACTAAGGAGATCAAAGCTTAAATCTTCAACCTCAAGTAACTGGCAATAAATATCTTATTTTTTTCCCTTTTAGTATGCCTTTTATTTATTATTTGTGTGACACCCCGCCTAATAAAATACCGGGTGATCAGTCCTATACCAAATTAAACAGGAATCTCATCTGGTTCATTCTTAGCATCACCGTCGAAAACTTTTTAAAACTTGAAAACCACATAGTATTCAAAAGACATGGTGCCAAATTTTATCTTTTTATTTAACTTCCCAACAACGACATGCAAAAGAAAATATAACTAACCATCACACATCACTTAATTGAACAATACTAAAAATGGGATGAATGTAATCCTTGCCGAGAAAACCACCGTCTACAAATAAAGTACCAAATATAAAGCACAAGAGGAATAATTGAATACATCATCTAACTGAAATAAAATGGAATAACTAGGATGACATGCCCAAATGGAATCCTGACTTCACTATACTTTATAAATGAAATGACTAAAGCGGCTAAGTCAAAGTCATGCAACATCCACATGTGTCGCAGCTGCGAAAACCTGGAGTAGAACAATTCTGGCATCCCTATGGCTGTACACCTAAAAGGTTTTGAAAATATTTTATAGCAAGGGTTAGAACCCAAGACATTTTGAAAATATTTAGCAAGTGAATTTAAATGCCGTAAATTAAAATGCACATATGCTCTTCTTATTTAAGTTAGTGTCGTACACTCTCTCTTGAGGACACCTCACCCCTCTACTAATGTGCACGCCTAACATTTTATACATGACACACCTAGCTAACCACCCCGTAACTAGTCTTGTCACATATATCCCATGATTTCCCACTACTCTATCCCTAGTGGGTTTAGTATATTTTATAAGTTATTAATCTCATTAACTTGTTTAGGTCATTTCTCATTTAATGCCATATAACATTCTCACGAGTTATATCACTTATACGATTCACATCACGTATATGAGTTATAAGTTATTACTCACACTAACTTATTTAAATCAATTCCCATTTGATACCATATAACCGTTTCACAAGTTATATTAATTATACATTTACACCATGTATATATATGTAACACCCAGCCTAATTAAATATCGGGTGGCCAGTCCCATACCAAATTAAAACAGAATATACAGTTGGCTCATTCTTAGCATCACTCTCAAAAACATTAACTAATCACCCAATACCCAATTAAGTTGGTGTTAAAAACTTTCCAAATTTTAATTTCAACAAAACCATTTTTAGTTTAAAAATAACACAACACATTTTATTCTACAACACTAATAACCAAATAGATAACACAAAAGAATTTAAATGCAATTGGAATATACATTCCCAAGTAATAATCCAATACCATAATCCCAACAATAATAAATGTATTAAAACGACACGAATACAAGAGTATTTGACTCAGATAGAAGAGATAACTGAATTCCTTTGGGCGACATGCCCTAACTAAAAGAATACTGTGAATCAAATGAAGATAGGCGTCTAAGCAAAAGTCCATAGCTCCATAGGTCGTCATAATTCCATAAGATTGGCGTCCCTGCTACTAGACACCTGATTTAGAAGGTACAATAGAAAAAAAAATGTGCAAGAAAACGGGTCAGAGCCCGATGTGAAAATGATTTTGAAAACAACAAGTGCAATAAAGCATTTATTATGTACATGTTAGTATCCAACTCTCACTTGCTATTCTCACCTCTCAACTAGAGTGCACACTTAACGTTTCCTATTAACCTCCTAGTTAATGGTTCCTCCTCACTAAATTCCATAATATGATTCCATCCCATATCATAATCCCGTATGTCCCATACCATACGTTATATAATCATTCTTATACATTTCTCATTTTAATGAATCGTTTCTCATTAACATGAATTAAGCTCTTGAATAAATATTCATTAACTTACTTCAATTCTTTTCTCCATCCACCGTTATCTACAATTATCATACAGTAGATTATTTAACCACAAAATATATCCATTCATTCATTTAACTCATTATATGTATATATATATATATATATATATATATATATATATATATATATATAATACGGCACCCCGAGTCACAACTGCGGTGCATGTGACAACCCGCTATCCGGAATAAAGGGTGGCCAGCCCTATACCCCGATAAAATAGGAAATCATTGATAAATATCATTCTCAGCATCACAACAATATGCAAAGTATAAGGAATAAACACTCTATATTCAAGAAAACGGGTTATCAAAAACTTTGATTTGAAATAAAAAGAAAACATTTTCAACAACCCATAATAGAAATAGAGGGTGGAAACCCCCACAAGCGTAAGTAGGAAACCCAAAAGATACAAAGGACCGAATGAAACGTCGGTCAATAACAACCATACAACATACAATTAGTACCAAGTGTTACATAATAGATCCATTATACAATTACAACGGTTTGGGCAACAAGCACGAATAAACTGAACATAACTAGAAACATAAATGGAGGCGTCTACACAAAACTCCCGTGAAACCCGCACAATGTCACGGCTCCTAAAAAACATGTGGAAGGAAAGGTCATTACTGGCGACCGTGCGGCGGAACACCTGAACGGATTATATATATATATAGATACAACAAGAAAAGAAAACCGGTCAGGGCCGGGTATATGTGATCAATAGATAAATGACAGGTATGACAATGATGCACAATAATCAAGGATGATAGTCTAGCATGGTAACATCATATAAGGAACTAAAACTGATAAAGGACTATATAGAGTGAGATTCATATTAAAACAGAATTAAAGTACTTGCGAACCTTTATCATTATACATCATATTTCAATTTCAATCTTCTTTTCCATTCCTTATCAGGAATATAATTATCATCATGTGCACTATATGGCACTAAACTCAATAGCATGCTCTTTGTGGCATAAATTTGCTCTTTATGGCATTTATGTTCCATCGAGTCCAACTCGATAATTAGAATAGTCATAAATATAAATATAACGATTCTAAGACCGCCCGTCCGGGTTTCCCCACTGTGCGCGTCCCTAAATAACCATCATCTTCCAGGGCCTAGCATAAGACAACCTGGGATCCTAACGAAATCGTCGGGAAGCGGCCATATGCCTGCGGGGTAGTCAAGACCACACCCAGAATCTCCTACCCCTCGCAGAAAAATAAAACAAGCGCTCATATGGCCTAGGACTATATCCACCCTGCATTCATTAGCCAGGGGGCTTCACCTATCGCACGGACTACCCTTAAGATGGTATTTAGAGAGGTGTGTAACATCCATTTTATTAATTTCCATTTTATGATTTAGTAAATTATCATTTACCTTATCAACTTCCCATTATAAATAAATGTATAAACTAAATCGGGACTATACGTATTACGTACCGTCATAACATCCTCGATAAGAATTTCAGACTCCAAATTTTATTCCTAAAGCCTCTTTTAGGCTTTAATATAAACCCTCAAGTCAAATCTAACTCGAGTTAAATTCTAATGTCTCCAAATTGACCTTAATAAATTCTAGACCCTTATAAACTACAAGACGAAAGAAATGCCTAAGCATCACTTTAAATTCCCCTCCCGAAAGAACCCTAGATGAACCCTTTCGAGTCTAGGATGTCGACCCAACTCAACTAATACTCTAAACCCTATGTTTACTTCATTTAAGAAGGTCCCTAATCATTAGTCCTAAAGAAAAGGGGTTAAAAATGAAAAATAATTTTTTTAAAAAGTGCAGGGCTACCGAATCGATTCGCCCCCTTGGCCGAATCGATTCGGCCAGAAAATTTGAGTTTTTGAAAAGTAGCCGAATCGATTCGGTCAGAAAGTTTGGGTTTCTGCATAACTGCCGAATCAATTCGGATCAATTCCGAATCGATTCGGTTCACAAGACCTGGGCACTGGAACTAACCGAATCGATTCGCCCAGGGGGCCGAATCGATTCGGGCCTGCGATTTTGCCAAGAAATGGCTATGGAGTCTTGGACTCCATTTTCTACCCCAACTCCAATCTCTTCAAACCAAACTTATATACCAACACTAAAATAACATCAATGATACTATTGATCATCTAAAACCTCATGAATCATCTCAATCATCTTTGAATGAATTAAAACCCATAAATACATAAGAAAACCCTAAGTTTGCTAAACCAAAATCAATACATCATTACCATAGCCAATCATCTATCTCAAGACACGAATAGCAAGTAAAAACTTGCCTTGATTCAGAAATTTGCAGATTTCCTTGGTGTAGTGGCAAATCTTCTCTCAATCTCCAAGTCTTTCTCTCCACTCTTCTCTTTCTCTCTTAGGTTTAGGAAGGGATTTTGGAGAAATTAGAAGACTTAGTAGGCTTAAATCGTGACTTAAGACAAATATCCCACTAAATTAACTAATAGTGCGATAAAATAATACGCAACTGCATAATTAAAGCACAACCAGTCAAAAATGCCCAAAACTACAAAATACAATATGGTACATTATTTGACTATTTCGCACATTCCGGAATCAACTGCAGCCTCCAAATTATCATTTGGACATTTTAAAATTCAATTTAGGTTCCGGTCTCATAATTAAGCCAAATATCATTTTAAATACAGATGATATTAATAAGCATGACATAGCAATATTTCCCATGATTATGATATGTATGCAACCTCAAAATAAATATCGACTTTTCTACATTGAATTAGCATTCAAATCATAACCCAACACTGGTCTCTAATTACTATAATAAGTAATTACCATAAAATACGGTCTCATAAGCGAGGGTTATTACAGTGCAATGCATTACTCTGCTATCAAATCGCATCATCGCTGGTCGCCGAATAGGGGACTAAAGGTTCGGTAAGGATTCCTCGAACCACAAACATCAACACAATCATTGGAGGCGAACATAGTTCTCGTATCCATGGGTCAAGCACATACCTACGTTCCCACAGTCAGCGGACTTATCAACTCCCCGATAAGTCTTTCATAGACCTATGTTCTTGAGCGACAAATCAAAGATCCCATGGATTCATCAAGATATGACTGCCCTCAAGCACAAACCTCTCGTCGATAGCAAGTAAGCTAGGTATGTCATACAAATAAATCATCAATCAATCAAATAGGCATTATCATCTACCTATAATATAATATCAACAAGGTAATCGCACTACCCTCAAATAATTCCCATACGTAGCATTATATCTCTCAAATCCTACGTATTAAACATTATGACTTTACTTCTTTAATTCAATTATCCTCGAGCCTCACTCATTACTCAAGGTCAAATAGGTTTTCCTTAATATATTTATTCAGTAAGACATCACTAATATCCTACTGGTCCATATCGTCTTATCTCCCAAATTACCACGAATTAAACTCTCCCTTAATTAGGGTTAAAACCGATAGTTTCAAATCTCTTATAAATACATCCTCTATCAACTAGGATTGAATATTATCATCACATGGCTCATAGTCTAAAGTGTTTCATTCACACTATATGACTTATCAACAAAATCAACATCCTCGCATGCTATAACATCTCTCCACTCCCAACGTCGTTAAGGTTCATGCGCGGAGCGTCTCACAATGAGAAATCCAAACAAGGAACCCCTCCAATACACTATTACTTGACTTTGTCGGTCGTGGAGGTCCGTCAACTTCAAATACGCAACCGGGATAGCCTCATTCCCTCTTTCAACCAAATGTGGTCTAAACTACCATCTCTATCCAGGAGCCATACCACTAAGCGCTTGTACTACACTCAGTCCTTGCGCAATCAATAATGAGCTTAAACTCAGTCCTCGATGCTAAAATTATTACCCTAAGGCTACCCAGGTGCTATATTAAATCTCCCCTACTGGACCTATCCTTAATCCTCATGCATACACATTAGAATCCAACACATGAATCTAGCCACCGAAATTTCTTTCAATTTAATTATCCTCATGCTAATCAATTAAATCCCAATCAAATTAATTCAAATCTTATCTAGGGTTTACTGATCTTATATAAGTTCCATAATATCCAATTAATAATCACCAAAGATCTACCAAAGGTTTGGGATAAGAATCAACATTAAAAAGGAACAACTTTAGAAATTCTGGGGAGGTCGATCGATCGAAGGCAGGGGGTCGATTGATCGATCACTCAGGTAACAACCCAGTTTTTTTGCATTTCTGCAACTACGGGTTTCGCCATTTTTTATCATTCAAACCTTCATATATAACATCCCAAATGACTTATAATCCTTACTACATGATATATCAACATATATGAATGATTTCTAATACTTTAAACATCCTAGAATCATCAAGAGATTGAATTAAAAGCATGTTTATACCCATTTTTTTCCAAAAAATTATCAACATATTATCTTCAAGAACACATCAATGGTTTTCAGAATTTCTTCAACAGATTCCTGATTATTTCGTGGTTTACTAACTACCTACAACATGAGTTTGATTCCTATATATTTTCAGTTTCCAGAAATCCATTTAATAACTCCATTATTTCTTCCAAACATGAAAAATCATCTATTTTAATAACTATTCTAACATGGACAATATACAAACTTAGATTGCCATTATCAAACACTTGCCTCTAATGAAGGTCTGATCCTTTGGTGTAGTATATCTCAGGTGGTTCTCCCTTCTCCGGTCAACCTCCGGTGGTGGTTGGTGGTGGTCACCCTTGGTATCCTCCTTTCCAAGTTTCTCTTCTCCCAAGCAACCTTTCACTCTCTCTCTAGGAAGACGACTTCTCAATTTTGTGTAGAAGAGATGAAATGAACCTACGTACACTAATCTCCAAATATTTATAATAAGACAAAACTCAAAATCACTATTCATCCCCATTGTAAAAATAACCAAAACACCCTTTTGGGTTGTCTTTTCATTTCCAAATGACCCAAAACCCAAATCCAACA
Source organism: Sambucus nigra (assembly GCA_949130495.1). NCBI lineage: Eukaryota > Viridiplantae > Streptophyta > Magnoliopsida > Dipsacales > Adoxaceae > Sambucus > Sambucus nigra. The sequence goes on from OX422221.1 coordinate 352,335,699, forward strand.
TCCAAATAGACTTTTCTGACTATTTCAAACCGTCCGGACGCAATGACGCAGTCGAAATGACTATAAGGTCGATAGAAAATAAATTTCCTTTTTAATTTAACAAATTAGTCCCGACGTGTCCCATACCGCGTCCGACTAAAAATTCAAATTACGGAATTAATAACTCACAGCAATATCAATAACATCACATTCATATATTACCTAAATATCTTTAAGTAATATTCAGAATCATACATTTTAATATTCATAATTCGGATAAAACCCTAATGAATTAATTAATAATAAAATCCAATTAATCCATTAATTGAAAATACAATCCATTTTAAAAATCATTAAAATCACGTGGTATTACAATACATCAGTATATAGTTCTGCACTATATATATACGTATAACTATATCTCAACATTCACATACATGTCGGATATAAACGTTATCACCCAATGCGTAGGAGGCGGTCATAGTTCCCCCTCGTAAGTGCCCGTTCCATACCATAACGGTCCATCCCTAAAAACAGACGCCATGACCTGGGGAATATACTGGCCCTGCATTCGCTAGTTAGGGGACTCACCCACATCGCGCAACCTCCTAAGATAGCATCAACATTGGTATGCTATACTATAAATATTATTCACACAAATATTTATATATCATATATATACTACACATCATCATATATATATATAGGCTATCGGTGTACTATGTCCATACACAAGCCTAAAACATACAAGTATATGGTCTGACTTCATTTCAATTAATTATACACTAATTAATTTTCATTATTTTGGTGTCACCCTATCAATTATACCCAGACTCTCTCTCTCGGCCCGAAACTCAATATTTCCAACCCATCGTTCAATTTCATTTAATTAAGCCTACCCACTTAATTAACAAGGTTTCAAATCACTCAATCATGAAACTTGGATTTATCCTCTACTTAATCCAAGGGTGATTTTTCACAAATTCAAACCCTAAATTAAAATTTACCCCACGAATCTGCCCAGATTTTTAAAATGCCGTTTTGGAGCATTTTGTAGCCGTTTTTGGAAAACACGCATCAGAGAACAAAATTTTAAAAACGCGATTTTCTACGGGTCATTGCGAACATAATTTCCATTAAAGCTTTAAAACCTCACTTTCTGCCCATATTTTGCCCACAAAACCCTCAAAGAGTTTCTAAATTCCCCCATTTGATTATCTCAATTTACCTACATCATCTATATAAATTGGGGCATCAAAACCACATGATTTTATCATCTCTACAGATTTATAAATCCCAAATATAAAATCCCCAAATTAAGATGTAGAACAAACCCTAACATATAAATTAATTCACACCTTCTTTAATATGAATAGAAAAAATGCAAGTTAAACCACTTGCCTTATATTTATATAACCAAGTCCTTTGATGAAGATGATGGATTGGAATTAAGGATCTCCTCTTGTTCTTGAACCAATCTTCCAAAATTCCCAAGTTCTCTTCTAAGGGTTCTCCTCTTAAGCTATCCCCAATTTTAGTCTTCTAAAATGACTTTAAGTTGCCTTACCCTTTACCATTTGGGTTAAAAACTCAAATCCCGTTTTTGGGCCTATGGACTTTATAAAAATGGCTCAAACTCTTAATTTATAGCTCAATTATGTCTAATTAAGTCTCGAAACCCAATATATACATATGGCCACTCATTTCCAACTATTTTGACCCATCTGAACTCAACCGTACACTCTAACTTGCCATCTGAATCAATTTATAACATCTTCCAAAATTTAAGACCTCAAAATACGACATAAAATAATCCAAAATAATTAATCATCAATTCGCCAAATTAATAAATTCCTCAATTTAAAATTTTCTCAAATCATGAATTTAATTCTAAGAAAAATATATATTTTCCTCCTAAAATATTATTTAATTAAATGTCCTCAAATTTACGGGGTGTTACAATTTGATTGTTGATGTTGATTATATTGGTAGTAGAATCATTATTACGGTTTGGTCTATTATTAATTAAGTAATTTTTATGAGTTAATAATGATAATAAGACTTAGAATTGATAAGATTGTCCTAAACCTAAATTAATTTAAACTAATGTTGCAAAGACTCATAAACTAATTTTTATGAGTTAATAATGATAATAAGACATAGTGATGAATCACGTGATTTAATAAATTTGTTGATGATGAAAACACTCGATAAGGATGAAACTCGAATGTAAATGACCCTTGAATTAAATCTATTGAAAGTGATTATTTAGGTTTTTTATGAATCGAATTAGATAATGACCTTATATCATTAGGCTTTGATTTAGGATTGTTTATAAGAGATTTAGGACTTACTATGGGTTGTTTCATAAGGTTATAAATCATCAATGGCAGACTTTAGACTTGGGTTTACGAAGTTGGAGGTTAAGGATGACCTTTGAAGAATACAAAATACTTCGTTTATAGGAGGGCAACGAGGGAGTCATGCCACCGACATTTGTAATCGCGCCCGCGAGCCTTACCTAGTGAGCCGCATGTTGGGGTGGTCGTTTGGAATTTTGGCTGGGTATTTTGGGTTAAGGTTAATTGGGATTTGATTAGTATTAATTTATGGAGTTAAGGAGACTAATTAATTCCTATTTGGGTTTTTGGTTAGTAGACCTACTTATATGTATTGGGAATGCCAATTTGGAAAATAATACTACACAAAGTACATGAGAATATTATAGTAGTGCGTACGTATAATCAAATTATATATTTGGTTGTTTATTTGTTTGAGAGTATACCAATGAGGTTACACTATTTGGGAATCTATGGGCAAGGGAATGTGATGTTATTTGATTGAGGGACTGGGTACTGCGCTCCTAGCTGATGTAACAGTCCGCGTGGAGGTCGATTGTTTAGAACATGTGTTCAGTTAACCATCATCTCACAATGAGGAAACGTATAGGACTTGATACATTATAGGGTTAGGTATGTGACTACTTGATGATGTGATTGTGTGTCGATCCCCCTATTCTGTTTGTGTGTAAATGTTTTGAATCCATTAGGTTTGGGATCCCTACAAATTTATAGATCGAGGTACGAGAATATCCATGAAGATCAATGCCTTCGTGTGGTTTATGGAAGTGTACTATATATCTAGTTATGCGAGGGGCATGCTATCTATATTGGATTATGTCACGTTTTATATTTTATTGATATTGCATGTATTTATTTATTTATGCGACACTCTATAGGCATGTGGAATTATATCCTTAGAGCTAGGTTAGGGATATAATTATGTTTTAGTTGCAAGATAGTTTAATTTTAGTCTGAGTGTGAGACTTACAAGCTATAGTTGTGGGTTAACATTAGGCACTTACATGGTTACAACACCCGTGTACAAGGGTCAGGTATAATTTTTTGTTAGTTTCGGCGAGATCTATTTGATTATATGAATAAATTGCAAATTATTCATGTTCAATATTGTAAGCTATTTCTTTCACATTTCGGACTCTGGACTTTGTATTCTAAAAATATTTTTTAGGTATTCCCAAGGACGAGCAACATTGCTTATTAGTTAAACTTGCCTTCATTACAGATCATCGTGTTCATTTCCTAGTTTAGGTAGTTATTTCTATTCAGTTTATTTAAGCATTCAAACTTATATGATTAGGAGTCTTATTTGTGGACCATGTTAGTCCCAACATTATTTATATTATAGTTTGAGTCTATTTGTGAAATTTAAACGATATCTATTTATTTTATTGTGATGGTGAGTACTATTTTAGTTTATGATCGCATAAGGATAGTATTGGCTTATTTTACTATTTATATTTATATCGTCGTATTTTGTGGATGCTTTAAATTAATTTCAGTAATTAGATTTTATTATCATTGTTTTGATGCTTAAAATGATATAAAAGTATTAACACACCCTATCTTCGGCGTATCAGAATGGCTAACCAGCACATGGAAAATAGGGACATATCCAAGAATCCTATTTGCATGATCCTCCCACGGGTCAAGGACAAACCTTAATTTAAAGGCCACCAAAGATTAGGGAGATTCTGACCAACAAGATAAGAATCTTCGTTGCTCCTACCACTTAGATCACGGTCACAAAAATTAAAAAAATCCAGTTATTGAAGGGATGCCTAAGGAATACGACAAAAAGATAACGGCAGTAGGGTGAGATAATAGTGTCGAAAGAAAGATGAGGGGGGGGGGCTATAACTATCAAAGATGGTGATGGACATTCAGAAATACATCAATCCTTCTTAGTGCATAGGTATCAGCTTTAAGAAATAGTCAAATCAAAGCCAATAATCAGGAAGCCTTGCATGTGTATATATCCAAACCAATGTGCATTAAGATACAGAGCAATGACATTGATCTCGACCAAGTAATCAATTTTGATAATGATTTGGTGAGAGTAAAAATAATCCTCAAAATATGCATCGGTCATTGCTTTAAGGGTTTTCAACTTTGACGTAAAGAGGACATTAGTGGATTAAGGTAGTTCCTTAGATATTATATACATAGATATGATTTATAAACTTTTTTATAATATTCAATACTTAAATGCTAAGCCTTTAATCATAACGTGGATACCCATATGGGGAAATTCAAGACACCATTTAAGGTAGGCTCGATAAATTTGGAGATAGAGTTCCATATGGATGGACCTGTCTTTTTATAATGTCATCCTAAAAAATAGGACTGGGTAAGCCGAGCTCGGGGTTGCTTAGGCTCGGGCCCAATCTATCTTATGCACGCTCAAGCCCGAGCTCGCCCGCACTAATTTTTTTCACCTACCTAAATTTGGCTCATAACTATTACGGGCTTCGAGCCCGATTTCGGGTAGGCTCAAATTTTATTTTTTTTGCTAAAAAGGTTTGAGTTAGTTTTTTTTTTGTATTTCCATCGTGGAGAAAATGTACACACTAAAATCTAATTGATATTTCGTAAAATAAAATATATAACTATGAATTGTATTAAAATAAAACGAGGGAAATTATAGTGAAAATCTACAAAGGCCAATTACATTACATAAATATAACATTATTTGATCACTAACAAAGGTTTATTCTGACTCGAGCAATTAATAAATCAAATGTCCATAGTGAGGTTAACAATAAAATCCCAAGATTGAAAACCACTTGTAATCTAGTGGATTATGACAAATGACCTTTTTTTTAAGTAGTAAGCGAAACAAGATAGTGAAACCTAATTAAACAATGTTAGTATAAATATATTGTATTATATAAAACTATTTATTTATATATATTCAAAGTTCGGACTTCGGGCCCAATTTGGGCTTAGCAAGGTTTTGGCTCAAGCTCGGCGCGAAATTTATTCGGGCATGAAATTTTGGCTTAGGCTAGATTCGAATCAAACTCAAATAAAGTTTGGCCCGAAACGGGTAGGATTCTAGCCTTAATATCTACACCAAAAGCTAAAGTTCGTGATCGATTAAGTCATGATGGATATCATAAGTGACTAAGCAACAACTACTAGCTATCTATTCATTGACATTAAGAAAAGACAAGCATTGTTGGAGAATGAAGAATAAGATAATAATTCAAAGGTTGCTCTAGCTAAATAATAATAATAAAACATATCTCAACTAAGGGGTAAGGTGTCCATAACGACTCATTGACTGAAATACTGAGGAACTAAGAGCGACTTCACTTGACTCATCATAACTATAGAAAATAGTCCATGTCAATTCAGAGTTGCCAAATGATGACGCTCATAACCTTGTAGAGTTCTTTATACAAAACCTTGACATCTTTATTTGGGAACTTTATGACTTATCGAGCATAAACCCAAAGATTTCTTGCTATAAGTTACGTGTGGATCCTGCAAGCTAGTCGGTTGAGCAAAAATCAAGGAAATTATACCCTAAAAGGTGAAAGTTGTGGAACATGAAGTTTAAAAGTTAGTTCATGTATATTTCATTAGGAAAAGCCAATTCTTATACTAGACCTCCAACACAGTGGTGGTTTAGAAGAAGATCAATAGAGTATATATGTCGACCTCGTCGACCTTAACAAATTATACCCCAAAGTTATTTTTATGTTTCCTTCAACTAACTGGTGGACTCAATGGTATTACATTATGCAATGACTTTTAAGGATGAATAATTTAGTTATCATCAATTCCCTTTATTTTTCTTAGACCAAGAGAATACCCCATTTATTAAAATTCTTGGGTTATATAACTACATAGTTACGTCATTTGGTCTGAAAAACCTATAAGCGATTGGTCATTGTGACGTTTAAAAAGTAGATAGGTTAAATTGTGAAGGCATACATCAATGACATGATTGTAAAGATCAACCTTATTATTAACCACATCAATGACCTCTTAAGAACCTTCAAAATTATCTCGAGCTACAAATGAAAAATATCACCTCAAAGTGTGACTTAGGTGTCATCTCAGGGCTCAAGTAAATTATTTGGCTACCTCGTAACCCAAAGGTTCATAGAGGCCAATCCCGACCAGATAAAGTTATTGTAGGATATCGAAACGCCGTCCATAGTTATAAAAGTGCATGTGCTTACTAAAAGGCTCACAGTACTTATCGATTTATATATAGATCAATGGATAAGTTTTGAACTTTCTTCTAGACATTAAATTTTTCTAATACAACATTTTGGAAGACATAATATGATGAATCCCTTAAAATATCAACTGTAACTTGGACCCCGCATTTACTATCAATGTTAGGTAGTGGTGAGAAGTTCCACTTGTACTTGGTCATCTTTTAGCGCAACCATTGCGACATTTATTCAGCTAGATAAGGGAGAGCCTCAATCGGTTTATTTCATGGGACACATCCTCATTTACTTAAAGGCATATGCCTCTAAAGATTCTTGAATTGACTTTAGTAACATCTTCTAGAAAATAAAGGCGTTATTTTGATATCTGCTCCATATTGTCCTCACCTCCATCCTAGTGAAAGGTCATGCAGAAGGTTGTCATCACCAACACAATGATTAAGTGGACCCTAGAGTTGGCCCAATTCAACATTAATTACGATCTTAGGATAGTCATCAAGTGGCATGGCTTAGAGACTTCATTGAAGAGTTACCAAATAACCAATAAGAGGAAGTTATTCAGCTTGGTCCCATCTTAGAGATGTTCGGTTATACCCCATAATTTTAAATTATTAAATCATGTTTATTTAATATTAAATAATTACATGTGTAGTTGTGTGATTGTTTGACTTGCCGGTTGCATGTGAATAAATAAATTTAAATAAAGAAGTAAGATTATTTAAAAGCACCTACTTACTTAATATTAGTATTTTGATTTTTAATGAGAGTGTGTACCGTCAGACCGGGCTCTAAACAACATAAATGCTCAAAATAGTGTTAAAAAATATTAAGTTGAAAATTAAGGTTAGGTGCCCCTTTTGGGTTAACTTTTGGAAACACGAATACTTTGGACTCATTCAGGGGTTACAAGTTTGACCCAAAAGGACCTTCGAAATTAAGGAATTAAATAGAGTCATTATTTCATTTAATTAACATAATAAGATAGTAACCAAAGGAAAAATCCTATACATAGAGGAGAGGATTGGGAGTAAGGGTTTTCGCCAAGGATAACCAATACAAATTTAGGCAAGAAATACTTATCCTTTTTGCTTATTAAATGCAATTTATATATGTTTATTGTCATGTTAAGAAACTTAATTTTGTTGAATCGTCATATTATTAATGACTATTCAATTCTATGAGTCAAGAAATCTTGAAAAGAAAGCTTCTCTCAACGAGAAGAAGATATGACCCTTCTTCAGCTCTATAAGATATGAATCGACCAAGTTGTAATCCAATTGGATAACCTCATTCTCCTTAGACATATATAATTTCCGAGAGGGCTTATTTTTAAGTTGGCTAGTCGATAACCTTATTGTGCAATACTTCATTCCAAGTCAATAACCGAGCAACTCTATTGGTGGATTCCTAAAGGGTTTAAACTGCTTACATAATACAAGCACAAAAGTATTAGAGTGATTAAATTAACTCCAAGAAAAATTATTAAAAACAAAATTGGAAGATTAAATGAGAAACGACTTACCACAACATAATGTTGCACCCCTCCCCTTAAGATAAGATCATCCCTGTGATTTTTAAATGCCTACACGTCTTATGAAAACATTATGTCCCCACTTAAGGCAAAACTAACGTAGGCATTACATAATGCCAAGTCATTTACGGTGATGGGATCTTTACCCTCAAGGAAACTAACTCTACAATGATTTATTAGGCAATAGAAGAAAGAGAGGATGAATCTCAAAATTATGGGATGATCACCATAGCCTGGTAGGTCTGATCCCTCGTTGGTTGAGTCGTTGGGGGAGGAGGACTCTTTTCCTTTGGAGGAGGATTTTTCCTCCTTCCTAGACCTCTCGATCCTCTCTTTATATTTATCTTTATCTTTATTATTTATCTTTTTTTTTTCACAAATCAACCTCCTCCTTTTCTAGACCACCGTGTTCTCTAGTGGGGATCTTTGTCTTCTCCTTAGCCAGATTAGCCGTAACGACCCTAAAAGCAACTATTGGGTGATTATTGTGATTTTATGTCATCTCGTCCTCGGAATCCATAAGATGAATGATCTTGTGATAATTTAGTTATTCTTTATATGATTCATTTTCCCAAGACCGGTTTGATATAGACAATTGAACCATCTTAAAGGAGAACATGGGTTCAGACTCATCTTCTTATTGTTTATAGAATTGATGGTAATTATGCCTGGTCGTCTTTGAATCACTTGAGTTAATGTGGGAAAGTGAGTCACTCACACCCACGTAGCCCCCCCGTAGTTTGCATTAATGATTGGCATGGAAAATGGGGTGCTTACCCATCAACTGTCTTGAGCGTTGTAATGGGTGTAAAATTCCTATTAGAGGTCACTATTAACTCGCATCCCAAGAGGATATAAGTTCCTCGATAAGAGTATTAAATAATTGTTCAGTATCTCTTTACCAAACATTACATAAGATGATTAAGTTTACTTGATAATCGTCTAGTTTTCGTCTATGGTAGTAATATGTACACAAGAAAAGACAAACCGATCATATTGTGAAAGACTGGATGCAATAAAAACTAGTGATAATGACATTATTAGGTAATCCTTCCCTCGTAAGTATAATTCAACCTTTGTAATCAACTATATATTCATATGGGGTCCTATAGAACAGAAGAATGTCCTATACCATGTTCTTGTGTGAAATTAAAAACCGCTCAATCAACCTATGTGCATAAAAATGGGCTTTAAAGTGAAAGAAATTTGTTCATGTGCTTGATTAAACATCATAACTGTATTTGATTTCATTAAGTCTAGATGAGTGCCACAAATTTGGTTAATGGCAACTATATCCATAAATATACATAAAAATTTGCCATTCAATTGAAGGGGTGTAACCCATGTAAGTGAAAGGGATTTAATAATAAAGGATGGAAGTGGAAAGGAACTCCCCCTTCAATGACTACGATGGTGAACGAAACAATATTACTGTTGATGTAAAAAACTAGATCGCTCTAATTATTCAATCACAGATAAATAAAATGAGACAAAGATTTTAAAGTGGTTCAGCCTTATAGGAATGGCCTACGTCCACTGTTATGTTATTGCTGAGTGTTTAGGAATTCTCGATGTTAAGTTCAACCAAGAAATTCCGGTCCCCTTGAATGAGGGTGATACAAGGTATTTATAGCCCTTAGGCTGTACATGAAAGGGTTGATACTGTGACACCCCGCCTAATTAAATACCGGGCGATCACTCCTTTATTAAATTAAATCAAGGTAAACAGTTGGTTCATTCTCAGCATCACTGTCGATAAAAATAATTTTTCCAATTTAACACCCTAAATAATTAAGCTAACTGTCAAAAACATTTTTCATACGAACTTCCAAATTTTAATTAAAGAAAAGATTTTTTTTTTATTAATACAAAACAACATTTCTACAATAGAGAATCACACCACGAAATCTAAATAAAACCATATATTCACCAAACGAATGTCAATAATATAAAACTAAAATCATAAACCATCCTGAAACAAATCCCATAAACAATACTGGAATAACTGAAATATAAAAATCCCCAACAATAAATGAAATGATGAAAAGGGCGACACGTGCCCCATAAATGAGAGTAATAAGAGTGGAGTCAATGTCGGAAGCCGTCTACTCAAGGGACCTGCAACTCCCACCTAAGCTGCAGCTCGTTCTTCTCAAAGAATCCTAAGCAAGACGCCCCTGTGGCTGGGCACCTGAAAATATACATATATATACACAAGAGAGAGAAAAAAAAAGGAAACGGGTCAGGGCCCGAAAGTGTGTTTGATTTTAAAATACGTTAAGCAAGTATTTAAATTGATACAGGCCAATGCAACACCATATTAGTTCGTCTCTCTCTTGAGAATTTCTCACCTCTCTTCTAATGTGCACTCCTATCGTACTAACCTTCCCAATGGTTCGTTTATCTTAACTTATTCATATGTATACAAAACCGGACGATGACAATGCTTTATAAAAATATAACTTTCAATCTGAAGTACTCCTCTCGTTTTAGCTTCATTAAATTATAAGGTTTCTCAGTGTCTTCTCATATTTTCACAAAATAAATATTTATAATTGCGTCAACAACTAAGTCCCACTTAACACATTATAGTAGGCATATTAAAGTTTATCACCATATATATATATATATTAACTACTCGAATAATATATATACAACAGCACCCCAACTAATTTATGGTGCGGGCATACTCTGCTATCCAGTCCCTGTATCGTTCACACAAAGGGAATACAAGTTCGGAATCGCTCTCGAACTGTATTAACATAAACAAAACAACGTTGAGGCGAAGCATAGATTCCAAGTCCAAGAGGTCAGTACATACCCACACGTCTCTTAGGACCGTCCGACTATCAATCTAATAGCCCGTACCTAGGATCTCTATCTTCTAGGGTACAAATCGATATCCCCCAAAGGCATCACAGGATACGATTGTCCCAGCGCGGTAACCTCAGGGATAGCAAGTAGCGCGGGTACGTTTTTCACATGAATATAATATATGTACACACAATATATAACGATACCCATTCCATTATATTAATATAGGTTTCTCTCGTAACCCATAGTCATAACATTTATCTTTAATTTCCCATCATTATGATTACGTATAAGGTTTCGTCTCTAACCTTAACTCGAAGAGTTTTCTCACTCATTACCTAATACTCATGGGTTATAACCTTACAAATCTAAAATTCAGTAAATAACTTTATTTGATTCCAACGTAACTCTATTACGCACCTCACCCTTAAGTTTCATAAATCTAACAACCTAAAGTAAATATCCCATAATTACCCTCCTCGTTGAAGATTAAAGGTTCTAACATAGGTCCATATACCCTACTGGTCCTCAATATCTCCCAAATCATTTTATTTAGAAAGCCCAAGGTTTATTCCACGATAAATTAATTCAACTAATTAAACAAGGGAAATAATAGGCTGCCAGGGAGGGTCGATCGATCGACGTCTGGGGGTCGACCGATCGAACCTTCGATCGATCGACGCTCTAGGGTCGATCGATCGATCGAGCAGGTCTGTGAAAATTCTGCAGAAATTGCAGTGACGGGATTGCGTAAGTTTCTTCATCAAAACTAATATTTTCCAACTCTAATTGACCCAAAAAGTTTACTGTTAACATCCTAACATAATTCCAGGCATCTTTAACGACTAGCATGCGTATATACATCAATAAACATGGTTAAACAACCTAATATTTCATCTAATCATCAAGAACCCTACAGTTTTCTTAACCTTTGTTCTAATCAGTTTTCTCCAGAAATTCCTTCTAACAAATCATCATAATTTCGTGGGTTAAACATCTACTTCACATATTAATTTCCAGAATAAGGTTCATATGATTTCTACATGCAAATCCCTATTAAAATTGGGTTTTCTTCCATGGATTATACTCTTAATCATTCCTACACTAACATGATTATTGCACCAAAGAAAATACGCAAGTTAAACACTTGCCTGGGATTTCAGAGGTCTGGTTTCCTGCTGATATTGGTGTGGCTGCGTTCTCCTCCTCGCGATCTACGCGTTGGTGGTGACCGTGGTGCAAAAGGTGGTGTTTTTGGTCTTGAATCACCTAGCAAGGTCTCTCCTCTCTTCTCCACTAGCCGTCTTAGGGTTCTGAATGATCTAACCCTAAAAGGCTGACTTAAATGGCTGCTAAGGATGGCTGAAATTCGTGGGTTTAATTACCCTAATATGTAAAATGACCAAAACGCCCTCCCGGGTCACTAATTAAGCCTAAAAACATCCCGAGACCCAAACTAAACCCCCGGGTACACTTTTCTGACTATCTCGACCCTTCTGGACGCGTTGGCGCACTCAAAACGACCATACGGACAACTTATAAAATATTCACTTTTTAATTAACATAATTAGTCCCGACGCGACACCAGCACGTCTCGACTTAATTTTTCCGAAATAGTCATTTAATTCACTTATGACATTCAATATAACCAATATAACATATTACTATGCTCATTAGTAATATTCAACAATTTTTTTCCATAATTACTAACTCTAGTCACGTTAATAATTATAACATAATTAATTTCCGGATTTTTATTAAATAAATCCCCAAATTAAATATAGCATAAAAATACGGGGTATTACAAATACATTAAATGATATACATATGAAATGGTAATACATTTAATGCAGCGTGTGCGTCAAGATGATAAACATTCAATGAATAATTGAACTGTTGATTATCTGGCAGTTTATGTTACGGCTGAGATGCAGCTCGGACCGCCTTAGTTCCTCGGAGCGCTAGAGTACCTCGGAGCACTAGAGTACCTCGGAGTGCTGAAGCTCCTCGGTGTATCCTCGTTGCTCGGAGAGAACATGAGTTGGTCGGGGAAATGAACTTCCTCATTGCTATTATGCCTAGTAGATTGACACGTGTCTTCATATCATTCGTCCATATCAGCATATTAATTTTGGTATCAACAGAAGCCCCCAATGTTTCATATTTCGAACTTTGAGGAGTATGGAACATTCTTTCTCGGTATAAGGCAATATTAAATGACTTTCCTGGGTTCTAGGAGCCTTTTCTTCATATTTGAATTTCTTTCAAATTCACGGAATCCGCCTTTTTCGAATTTTTATGAGTGCTTCGATCTTCTTGCATTTTTGTCCTTTTAGCTGCCAGTGGCGTATTAGTTTCTTTTGTGTAATCATTTCCTTCGCAGCTTCCCAAGGTAAAGTATTTAAACTTCTTAGGTAACCATACCGTCTTCTACCTTTTCCAATTTTCTGCATTCAAGCTTTCTGTTCTCTCTCTCTCTTGTGCGTTCATCTTTTCCTTCGCTAGTTGTCAGCTCTTCCTTTTTCCTGTAAGATTCTCTTCTTTTCTTCTGTATTTCTTTTATTCAGTATGGTTTATATTGTGGAGTCTGTTGAGAAATTTCGTTTCGATTTTTCCATTCCTTCCTGGGTAACTCTGGAGGTTTTTTCTGAGCCTTTAGATTATTTTCGATTGGCTGAGGGACATTGGTTCCCCAGTCTATTCATTGCTGAATGTGGATTTTCTTTTCCGCCAAATCCCTTATGCTTAGAGTTCTGTCAATACTTTGACGTTGTTCCTACAAAAATAGCCCCCAATTCATGGAGAATAATTAATGGGGTGTATAAATTAAATCTAACTCATGGAACTCGTATAGGGATTCCTGAAATTATGTTTTGCTATAAATGGGCTATTTTAGATAATGTTTACTACTTAAAAACTAGGTTTTTAAATAGGGCTCTTGTAGTTAACCTCCCTGATGCAAATAGAGATTATTTTGAACATGGGGTGGTGATTAAAATTTGGCAATATGCCCCCTTGGTTGGAGATGCAGTATACCAGGGTCCTAAATGCCCCCCATATGGCAATGGGATAGGTTTATTCTCATTTTCCTTTACTTATGAAATTATGCTTTTATCATATTTGACAAAATGTATGACTCATATTTCATTATATATTTATTTGCAGTTGATAGCAAAAGAAAAACTCCAAAAGAATCAGAGGTTAATATTAAGCATCTGAAACTTATCTGGGGTTTGCATAAGAACGTTGCAGACGAGCATATCAGGTCTGCATCATATTTGCTGCAGTATAGGAGCTATACGACTTCTTATACTACTCGTCCTGTTGAGCCAGCCTCAACTCCAGAGGATTCTTCTTCAGATTCTCACATCCCTTTAAGTCAAAGAATGGGCAGGAAAAGAGCTCCCCCTGCTCTATTTGATGACACTACTTCTGCTGCTGAAGCCAAGAAAAGCAAAATTGATGTCCCAGAGGGGACTAAGAAGGTGGATGTTGCGCCTTCCAAAGCTACCGAGAAGCCCCAGTGGCTCCGACCAAGAAGGTTTCTCCCGTGGAGATGACTGCTATCTCTCCGACCAAGAGATCTTCCTTGGTTGAAATTGCTGAAGTTCTTTTGTGGAGATTGAGGAAATCGTCCTCAGTCAATTTGGCTGAAACTGCCAATCTGACTGAAACCATCTCTTCTCTACCAGCTGGTGGTGTTGGTGTTCCAACCATCATTCCTCCTAGCTCTGCCATGAGCTCGGTAAAAACTTTAATCATACCCGAGGTCCAAGGAATTGATGAAAAGATTTCTAGGGATATGCTGACATCCCTAGCTACCCGTCACCTTGCTTCAGTAAATTTCTCACACTCTGAATTTCCTTTCTTTCTTTGAATACTTGTATTTTTGTACTGACCTGTTACTTTTTCCTTTGTTTAGCTGGTGAATTGTTTTAACAACATCGTGAAGAAAGACGAAGCCATTAAAGCTTCCAGCTCCTCGTCGGGGATAGAGGATGCTCTACTGGGTTTGACCCAATCCTTGAAGGAGTCTCGTCAGCAGTATAATGAGGACAAAGCTGGCTGGGAGAAAAAGTTGTCTATAGTTGAAGCTGAGAAGGTGAAGTTGGCTGAGACCTCCAAGAATTTGGAGAATAAGGTGAAAAGTTTAGAGATTGAGCATAAAAAATATGACGATAAGCTCAAGAACTTTGGAGAGCTTGAAGATAAGCTGAAAAAGGCAGAGGAAGAGTTGTCCGTCCTGCGAGATGTAAAGCGCCAAAAAGAAGAATTGGATGTGAAGTTAAAGACTGCCGAAGATCTTCTATCCGAGAAGCTATCCTCGGAGAAACTGAAAAGAAAGCTCGCAGTTAAAAAATCCTTCAGCGCTGGCTGGGATAAAGGATGGGACAAAGGGATTGCTGCTATGACATCCCAAGTACAATACGGGAAGTTGAAATACTTCCGAGATGGATGGGTAGCTGCCCTGTAGGAATTAAAGATCAAAGACGACTCTGAGCTATTTCAGTTACACCTCCCTGGTCCTCCCCCACCAATTGTAGAAGAAGAAGAAGATGAGCCCATCTCTGATGAATCTTCCATGGCCATGGGTGATCAAGTCCCTGCCTCTCTACCTTCTGCCAACGAGGACATTTCTTCCATGCCTCCTCCTCCTGAGAAAATTTCAACTCCTGCTGACCAAGCTGCTGTTACCACCGAGCAACCAAGCTCCTCGTCCCAGCCTCCCGATAAAGTCTTGGGAGACAAGGAAAAGGTGTGAAGTTGTTCGGTATCATTTCTATCTTTCATTATTTGTAATCAAACAATGTAATCTTTTTGTGATCTAATAAAATACATCTTTGTTCATCTCTGTTGTTGATGATTTGTTTTTGTTGACTGTTGTCTTCTCTTCATTATTAGTTTGTGGCTAGAATGGAACTGATATCTGCACATGATACAAAGCTGATGCAGCAATGCCACGAATATTATAAAGCTGGTCATACAGACCTTAGTACATCAGAAATTGCTGACATCCTTGGCCATGATGCTTCAGAGCAAGCAATTGAGGCTTATCGGTACTTGAAGGATTTACTTGACCGAGCTGTGGCCAACAACGTGGCCTACTATGACTTGATTGAGGAGCTTCATTATTCCTTAGAAGATCTCCAAGGTTAGCACAATGAATCAATTACTTTGTTGCACAAGGAATATGAGAATAGGTATCAACAGCTTTCTTCTGGGACAGGTCACAAAAAGATCATTGCTGGGTACGATATTAGGGAGAGAACCCTAAAAGGTGAAGTTGAGGCCTGCAGACAGATCGCCGAGCTGCTGGAACAAGAGAACAATAATTTGCAGAAAAAGTTGGCGCAATACGAGTCTGCAGCTTCATCCTCTGCTGCCTTGGTACCGATCAATGACGAAGGAGTCTCCTTCTTAGAGGTTGAAAACGCCAAATTAAGGCAAGAATTGGATTCTTTAAGAAAGTCTGGTGTTTCTGCTACTGCTCGGGGACGAGGAAGAGGTTCTCGTGGGCGAGGAAGAGCTATTCAAAATGTTGTCGAGGAACAAAGCTCTCCACCTGCTCGGAGTCGATCAAGAGTTCTCAGCCGTAATGTTGAAGAAGCTCGCACGCAATCTACTTTGGAAACTCAAGCGTTCCAATTGAATGCAAAAGATCGTGCTTTGTCTGAAATGTCCAAGAAAAATCTATCTTTGGAAGATCAACTTACTGCAACGAAGTTTGCTTTACATACCAAGGATCTTTTCGCCAAAAACCTTCATGAATAATTGGATAGATTAACCTTCCAATTCCATAAACAGCCCAGGGAATTTTGGATGGCAGGATACAATGAAGCCCTTGTTCATTTAGATGCTCGTATTGAACACGCCAATAATGAAGGTTATAAGCAGGGGTGGTTGAACGCCCTGGGTGTATTAAAATTGGAGCAAGGGCATTTTTTATGGGATTATCCTGCTCCAGGGTTACTAGACTTGCCTGTGCCACCTTTCAAATTGGACATGGAATGGATCCCAGCTCGTTCCATTCCTCGGAGTTTAATTTCAAAATATCTTGGTGACTATAGTCTTCATTCTCAGATTGAATTATCTCGTCCTGAGCATCTCTTGGATACACCTTCTGTGATGAACGTCAGAATGCTCAGAGATGTTAATTTCATTAATTCTCCTCTTTGCCTAGAGGATCCTCCTGCTGGCGAAGAGCCTGTTTCAAAAGCTAAAGGAAAGAAACCAATAGAATAGGATTTTCAATGTAATGGTTAGCGTATATACATGTAACTTGTAATCTATTTTGATTTTTAATGAAAGACTTTCATTTTCTGTTTGTAAATCTGTATTGCTATTCTGTTGTGCTTGTTAAACACTTTATATTTGTGCATATGTATCTGTTAAAAAGATAACAATTTTGTGGTGTTCATCAACCAACTTAGTAATAAACAGTTACAAGTATAAAAAGATGTTGTTCGATCACTTAATAATAAAGTGATGAGTATAAAATGTTTAAAATGTTTCCAACCAACCAAGGTTGTTAAATAGTGTTTGTCGACCAACTACAGTTGATGGGTTTTATCCCCGACCAACCATACTTGGTTTAATTTGAAATATTTTCATAAAATGTGTCCGACCAACCAAGATCGATAATTTATCCTCGTCGACCAACTACAGTTAGTGGGTTTTGATCACCGACCAACTATACTTGGTTCAGTTTGGAATTTTTTGTATTTTCTGGAATGATTTTACCTTCCGACCAACTTGTTGGCATATTTTGTTTCTTAACTAGCCAAAATTGGCATTTTTAAGAATGTTGTTCTCGCCCTTTTACCAATCGGAGTAGGTCATGGGTTTGAACTATCGGGTTCTTTCGAACTATCTTGTCCACAAGCTCTTTTACCAACCGAAGTTGATCACGCAAGTGTACGCCTCCTAACCAAAGGAGTATAATTTGTTCTCGCTATTTTACCAATCGAAGTTGATCACGCTCGAACTATCAGGTTCTTTCGAACTATCTTGTCCACAAGCTCTTTTACCAACCGAAGTTGATCACGCAAGTGTACACCTCCTAACCAAAGGAGTATAATTTGTTCTCGCTATTTTACCAACCGAAGTTGATCACCCTCGAACTATCAGGTTCTTTCGAACTATCTTGTCCACAAGCTCTTTTACCAACCGAAGTTGATCACGCAAGTGTACGCCTCCTAACCAAAGGAGTATAATTTATTTGTTCTCGCCCTTTTACCAACCGGAGTTGGTCGTGGGTCTGAACTATCGTCTTCTTTTTGCTGTCGAGCAGCGTAGTGTACAACACTAGTATTCCCCAAAAAACTTTCAAACAGAGGAGAGAAAAATGGTGAAAACATCATCGTTTTATTCATTTTGATGGAACTGTTGTACATTTTACATCATTGATAATACTTGCGAAGGTGTTCAGCATTCCAAGCATTCTTGAATTCCTCTCCTTCTAGAGTTGCTATTCGGTAAGTTCCTGATCGGACAACTTCGGTAACTCGGTAAGGTCCATGCCAGTTGGCTTCAAGTTTATTGTGCTTCTGAATGACCTTCTTTAGCACATAATCCCCTTCTTTTAAGTCGCATTTCTTCACCCTTTTGTTGTAGAACAGAGCTGTGCGTTTTTGGTAAGCAGCATTCCTAATGGCCGCCTCTTCTCTAACCTCCTTGAGCATGTCTAAATCTAATCTTCTCATCAAGTCACTGACTGGGGAATTGAAATTCAGCACTCTGTATGTTGGGAGACCCAACTCTGCAGGTATTACAGCCTCACTTCCAAATGCCAGCATGTATGGTGATTCTCCAGTTGCTGCTCGGGGAGTTGTTCGGTAAGCCCACAATACTGATTGTAGCTCATTAATCCAATTAGCTTTAGCCTCATTCAGCCTCTACTTCAAACCATTTAGTAACGTTCTGTTTGTCACCTCAGTCTTCCCATTGCTTTGAGGATGACCTGGTGCTGAATGGGTCTTCAGGATGTTTGATTGTTGACAATAGGCAACAAACTCCTCGTTGTCAAATTGTGTTCCATGATCTGTGATGAAGGCATGAGGGAGACCATATCGACAGATGATATTCTTCCAAACAAACTGGTATACCTTCTCATACGTCATATCGATAAGCGGCTCAACTTCTACCCACTTAGTAAAATAGTCTACTGCAACGACGAGGTACTTGAATCTTCCTCGGGTGGTCGGCAGTGGTCCAACTAAATCAATTCCCCATATGGCAAATGGCCAAGGAGAAGTTATTGGTGTCAACAATGCTTGTGGAGTTCGTCGGATGGAGGAAAAACGTTGGCACTTGTCACATTTCTTAGCATAGGCTATACAATCAGCCCTCATCGTCGGCCAGTAGTATCCTTGAGTCATTACCCTTTACAAAAGTGTTCGACTTGCTACATGAGCTCCACTCATGGATTTCTTCAATCAACTCTTTTACCTCGGATGGATGCACACATCTCTGCAAACCTGCCATAATTCCTCGTCTATACAAAACACCATTAGTTAGTACATACCGAGCAGCTTTAAACTTCAATTTCTTTGCCGCGAGCTTGTCCTCTGGCAATTCTCCTTCTTCAATATATGCCCTGATGGGATCCATCCAAGATGGTCCTAACTCAAGGGTAATAACATTCATCGTCAGGTTTTCATCTATGCTCCGACTTTCCAGTACTTCAATTGGTATTATTCTTCGCAGCTCGGTACGAGTAGCTGATGCTAGTCGGGCCAGTGCGTCTGCTTGTGCATTTTCTATTCTGGGTATTCTGATCAACTGAATCGCATCAAATTCTGCCAATAACTCCATTACCTTGGCATGATACTTGACCATTAGTTCTCCTTTAACTGCATATGTTCCCATCATCTGATTCACAATCAATTGAGAATCACTGAATACCATCACTTGTTGCGCTTCCATAATCTTTGATAAATTAAGACCTGCTATCATGGCCTCATACTCAGCCTCATTATTGGAGGCTTTGAATTGGAATCGCAAAGCATATTCCATATCAATCTCGTCTGGGGTGTTCAAAACAATTCCTGCCCCACAACCTGCTGTGCAAGATGAGCCATCTACATATAATCTCCATATGGGCAACCCGTCTTCAAATTTCTTATCTGATAGAGTTCCTCGGTGAAATATTTGTTGCTTCTTTTCATCCTCCCCTGACACTTTTCGCTCCTCGTCGACCATCTCTTCTCGCTCTTTTACCAACCGGAGCTGATCTGAGTTTGAAGTTGATGATCCTTCTACATCCACAAGCCTTTTTACCAATTGGAGTTGGTCTGGACTTATGTCTGATGATCCTGTAACATCCACAGGTTGGTCAGCGAGCAATTTTTGTTCCTCGGGGGTATCAGGATACTTAAATTCTGCTATAAAATCTGCTACAGCCTGCCCTTTCAATGATGATCTGGGCTCATATACAATATCATATTCACCGAGCTCTATTGCCCAATACATCAGTCTCCCTGACTTTTCTGGCTTATGAAGGGCTTGTCTCAATGGCATGTCGGTATACACAATGATGGTATGGGCCTGGAAATATGGCCTCATTCTTCTACTTGCTTTAATTAATGCGAATGCCAATTTCTCCAGCTTTGGGTATCTGATTTCCCCACCTCGGAAAGCCTTACTTGTGTAATAGATTGGCTTCTGGACTCCATTCTCCAATCTGATCAATGCTGAACTGACTGCATTCTCTGATATTGCTAGATACAAGTACAACTTCTCTCCTGTTATTGACCTGGACAACAATGGAGGTGCTCCCAAATACTTTTTCAAGTCTTGAAAGGCCTTCTCATATTCATCAGTCCACTCAAAAGTTTTTCGAAGTGTTTTAAAGAATGGGAGGCATTTATCAGTTGCTCGGGACACAAATCTGTTGAGCGCTGCAACTCGTCCTGTAAGACTCTGCACTTCTTTCTTTGTTGTTGGAGATCGCAACCCTAAAAGAGCTTTGATTTTATCTGGATTTGCTTCAATGCCTCGCTGGTTGACAATGTACCCGAGAAACATTCCTTCTCGTACTCCAAATGTGCACTTCGTCGGGTTGAGCTTCATCTGGTATTTATCCAGTTGATCAAATGTCTGAGCTAAGTCAACTAGACGATCTGCAGCTTTCTTGCTTTTTGTTAGCATATCATCGACATAGACTTCCATGTTACAACTGATTTGTTCGGTGAAAACCTTGTTCATCAGCCGCTGGTATGTCGCTCCTGCATTTTTCAAACCAAAAGGCATAACATTATAGCAATAAGTTCCCCTAGGGGTAATAAAAGAAGTACTTTCCCTGTCTTCAGGTTTCATTTTGATCTGGTTGTAGCCAGAGTAAGCATCCATGAAGCTGAGCAGCTCATGTCCCGAGGTAGCATCCACTAGTTGATCAATTCTGGGCAATGGAAAATGATCCTTTGGGCATGCCTTGTTAAGATCGGTGAAATCAACACACATTCTCCATTTATTGTTTTTCTTCTTTACCATCACCACATTTGCCAACCAGTCTGGATACTTTACGTCTTCAATGAATTGGGCTTTCTGGAGCTTCTCGACCTCCTCTTGTATAGCCTGATTCTTCTCGGGGCTAAATACCCTTCTTCTCTGCTTTACAGGCTTGATCTCCTTATTCACATTGAGCTCATGACATAAGAAGTTTGGATCTATTCCTGGCATGTCTTCATGACTCCACGCAAAAGTTTTCTTCCTGTTTCTCAAGAAAGTTATCAACTCCTGTTTTATTGAAGCATCCAACGTAGAACCTATCTGGGTTACCCGTTCAGGGTGCTCGTCGTCCAGAATAATATTTTCTGTAGATTCCACCACCTGTCCTTTTACAAGTTGGGATTCATCTCTGGGATCGAGAGTTTAAATCTCTGTATCTTCTTCCACCTGGTAAGTTGTAGTCTTTTTTCTTGATTCCTCAAGCTCCTCTTGTTCAACAGATGAATAATAGCATTCCCGAGCTACTTTTTGGTCACCCTTCACAACTCCTACTCCAAAGTTTGTTGGTAATTTTAAGCATTGATGCACTGTAGATGGAACTGCTTCGAATTTCTTCAAACCAACTCTTCCCATGATGATGTTGTAGGCTGACTGCACATTCTTATCCATTACGAAGAAGCGTATTCTTTCTGTTCGACAAGCAGGCCAAGTTCCAATGAATATATCCAATTTGATTGTCCCAAGTGGAAAAACTTTCTCGCCAGCAAAACCCAGGAGGGGTCTGTGATAAGGTTCCAATTGAGATAATTTCAGATTCAAGCTATCAAAGCATGAATAGTACATGATGTCTGCCGAGCTTCCATTATCTACCAACACCCTTGAAACCACTACTTCCTTCATCCTCATTTTGATCACCAGAGGATCGTCGTGCGGATAAAGAACACCTGCCAGGTCGTTTTTTAAAAAACCAATGACCAGCTTCTTTTTGCGTACCTTCCTCGGACGATCGTCCTCGGCCAGATTTATTCGCTGAATATATGAACAAGCTTGAGCCTCTCCGAGGTAAGCTTTTCTTTCTGCAGTATGGTCTCCTCCTCCTGCATCTCCTCCTGTAATAACATTACAATCAATTGACCCAAAACATATAGAAAATACCTCTCGTTCTGGCTGTCTTGGTTTCTTGGGAAGGTCGGGGTCATCATCTGGATCATCTTCATGGTTTCTCTTCTTTTTCTCCTCTGTTCGGCGAGGAGATCTAGACCTCTCTCTAGTTCGGTCATTATTTCTTTTTTCGCCTCCCCGATCAACATATTTTTCTAGCTTTCCTCTTCGGATGAGTGTTTCAATCTCGTTTTGAAGAGCTATGCAATTTTTGGTCATGTGACCATGATCTTTATGAAACTCGCAATATTTATCCTTACTCCTCGAATCAGGGTCTGACTTCAGTTTCTTTGGCCATTTTACCTCCTCGTTATTCTTGATTTCTTCCAAGACATGATGAATACCCATTTTCAAAGGAGTATAATTGTCGTATTTCTTCAGGACTTCCCATGATGATTTATTATTTCTGGAGCGTTTATAACCGCCATTGCCCTTGTGCTCTTTATTCTTAGACTTTTCGACTTCCACCTTGGTGTCTTTATCTATATTCTTCTTTGCAGCCATAGCTTCCTCGGCATTCATGATTTTGGCCGCTTTTGCCATCAGTTCTGACATAGTTTTAGGTGGATCTTTCGCCAAAGTATAATACAACTTATTAGGCAACAACCCACTCATCAAAGCGGTGATTGCTGTCTTCTCTTCGTAATCTATGACCTCCAGCTTCTTGTTATTGAAACGAGTTATGTAATCTCTAGTACTCTCACCAGATTTTTGTCTAACACTTAACAAATGTGCTACTCGTTTTACTGGCTTTGCTCCAAAACAGAAATTGCCGATGAACAACTCAGCCAACTGAAAGAAAGTTGAAATCTTACCCCGAGGAAGATTGTTGTACCAAATCTGGCCAGCTCCAGTAAGAGTTCCAGAGAATGCTCTACATCTCATCTCGTCGGGGACAGCATAGATATCGGCGGCAGCTTGATATTGCTCTATGTGTAGAACAGGATCTGTCTTTCCATCATACTTGGGGGTCACCACAGGTGCTTTAAACTTTGTCGGGGTAGGAAAACCCACAATGGCCTGGACAAAAGGTGTCCCTTGAACAAAAGTTCGTTGTAAGGGATTCTTCGCCTTAGCCATTTCTCCCAATCTATCCTCCAAGCGCTGAAGGGATCCTTTCCACGCTTCATTTCCTTCCTCGGGCCTATTGGTTCGAGCAATAGATCGTTCTGAAGTAGCCTCCTGAGATTTATCTTGACGAGCAACTGGTCGTGATTGTGCTGATCCTTCTCTTAGATCTGATGGTCGTCGAAAACTCCTCGACATGGTCTTACGTGGACTCCTATTCCTCCTAGGGCCTAATCGACTGAAAGGAGACACCCTACTCAATCTTTCTAAGGCGCTGGGTCTTTCTGGAGAGAGGGTGATACGTTGATCAGTATCTGTAACCCTTATTGACGAAGTTCACCCAGGTTGATAAGAGAAATCATCAGACTCCTCGTTATGATATGACTCAGTACGTTTGGATCGTGAAGAAAGTAAATAAGTTTGCCTCTGATCACTTTGCTGTCCTGAACGTGCAGGTGCACCGCCATGAAGGGTTTGTATGAGTTGCCGCATCGTATCTTGCATGGCGGTTTGTCCTTGAGCCAGATTTGTCATGATCATGGCCAGATCTGGAGGTGCAGAGGGATTAGGAGGATTTCCAGCATTTCCAGCGTTTCGATTGCTAGATTCTGGGTTATCCGCCATTGGTGATGAATGATTTTTGGTGAAAAATGATAATAACAAATCGTTTCCCACAGACGGCGCCAATCTGTTGATGTAAAAAACTAGATCGCTCTAATTATTCAATCACAGATAAATAAAATGAGACAAAGATTTTAAAGTGGTTCAGCCTTATAGGAATGGCCTACGTCCACTGTTATGTTATTGCTGAGTGTTTAGGAATTCTCGATGTTAAGTTCAACCAAGAAATTCCGGTCCCCTTGAATGAGGGTGATACAAGGTATTTATAGCCCTTAGGCTGTACATGAAAGGGTTGATACATTAAATGATATACATATGAAATGGTAATACATTTAATGCAGCGTGTGCGTCAAGATGATAAACATTCAATGAATAATTGAACTGTTGATTATCTGGCAGTCTATGTTACGGCCGAGATGCAGCTCGGACCGCCTTGGTTCCTCGGAGCACTGGAATACCTCAGAATGCTGAAGCTCCTCGGTGTATCCTCGTTGCTCGGAGAGAACATGAGTTGGTCGGGGAAATGAACTTCCTCATTGCTATTATGCCTAGTAGATTGACACGTGTCTTCATATCATTCGTCCATATCAGCATATTAATTTTGGTATCAATAATTACCCAACTTAAAACTAAAATGATCCGCATTGAAAGGGGGAATCCCAATATTAACGCTGTCAGGGATGTTATTCTTGGTACAAAAATGTCTAAAGTCATCCATGTTGGAAACCTCATATCTTATCAAATGCTTAGCTATCTGATAATACGCAAATATTGCGTATTTCATCCGTCGAACCTAAGCATTTTAGCCTCCTCGGGTGCCTCAATCTTTACATTTAAGACTGTTAACCAAAAAGTCTCAATTTATATTGTTAACATGCTATATGAGGTATAATTGGGCTTTTATAGGTAATTAGGTACTAAGTATGGTATTCAGATACATTCCGATGAAGTTTCGTACGCAATCGCACGTTCAAGGGCAATTCAGTCATTTCACACCTTGGGAACCTGGCCCGACATCTACACGGAAGTTATAGACCTCCTCACAAGCTTCGCGTGGCCATAAACGGTGCGCGATTTCGATCCCGAATGAAGAAGTTACGACGTTTCTAGCAGAAGGAAAAATAAGGAAGGCAAAAGAGGAGGAGAAGAGAAAATAGGGGAAATTGCAGTCTGCCCTGCTTGATCGATCGATCGATCGACCCTTCAGAATTTTGCCACGATTTCAACTGTCGATCGATCGACCAAAGGGGTCGATCGATCGATCCCCTTTTTTCTACAAATATTTTCTTTTCTTTTCTTTCTTTTTTTCTTTTATTCCAACTTACTATATAACCCAATTTTGTGTAATATATAGATGGATAGTTTTTTATACTTAGTTTTAGAAGACATTTTGGGTTAGGGTTTGGTTTTTAGAGCTCATCTTATTCTCTTCTTGGATTGACAACCATTTGGTTTTGTAAGATTGAACTATTAACTTCCATCTCCATCAATATAGCTTTGTTCTTCATTTTTCCTTGCTTTGTAATTTAGTTTCCATGCTTTGTAGTTAGTTTAATTGCTTTATTTATTTCTTTCCAAAAATAATTAACATAATTTAGTTGAATTCATCATGCACCCTTAGATAAATAGGGTCGGGATTTCATTCTGCCATTTTCGGGCCCCGAGCTCCGAAAATTAGGTTTTGTGCAAAATCGCGTTTAATTGAAGGCGCGTGAATTAAAGTCGGATTATTATGCGTTTAACTTTCTTTTCATGCACCGTTAGTGTTCATAGCGATAATCCGAATTTAATCCGCGTGCGACTAATTTTCGATTAAGTGTTTATTCTCGCAACTTTGGCTTAAATTCCTTATTGTGTGAAGTTTATGTTTAATTGATAATGCTCGATTAAATTGCTTTCGAGCCGGAATTCTGATTAGTAGTTGTTTCGATCCGTATGGTTGGATGATATCCTGATCCTCGCTTTTACTTTATTTAGACTTAACTTAACTTCACTTTTCTTTTATTTACAACCAACCATCACCCTTTTACACTTTTATTCTTGAATTAATAATCTGTTACGATCTATCAAACACTCCCTGTGGATTCGATACCCGACTTACCGCTATACTTGTATCGCAAGTGTAGTCGTAACATAGGTTTTTGTATAGTTCAGGTGAGCCATATATAAAACGACCGGCGCGTAGGTGACTCTTGCGCTGCGGCGAAACACTGTCTATCAAATGGCGTCGTTGCCGGGGACTGTTTTGTTATAGATTGTAATTGTGTTATTAGTTGGTAGTATTCTTTTTTTTTGTATTTGTATTCTTTCTTTTAACATTTTTTACTGGACTTCTACACTTGAGCGCCTAGAAGTGCTTGAATTATCCCGCGCGCACATCTTCTTTGTGGAATTTGTCCCTTGAGCCTTTGTTTGGGTAAGCATGTCTTATTCTAATTTTTTTGGGAATCCTAATGATAACTCTCAAAATTTCGGTAAACCATTGACTTTTGGTCAATACTTGCAATCCCAAAAAGTTACAACATCTAAAATGACATTGGGTGAGTATTACGAAAGTCAAAGTTTGGATTACAGTAATTTTGGGAATGATCATTTTGATTCTGGACAAGATCCTTATGATAAGAATTTCGAATCAAATTGTAATCACTTTCAAAATTCTTATATTCATGATGTTGAGTGTAGTCCCGAGAACAATTTCCAAACTTCCCATTTCCAAGAATCCTCTCCTCGCCCGATGAATTTCGGTGAGGGTTTGCATCTGCTTTAAAATGAGAGGGTTGAAAACCGTTATCGGGAAGAAAATAGTTGTTGGGAACAAGAGTTGGATTTACTATTCGAATCTGACGATGACTTTTCTTCGGAGACTACCGAAGTCGAGGACTGTTTTGAACCAAATGAGGACTTCATTCCTACTTTGGAACAAATCATCATTGACTTGACCCATGGTATAGTAAATAATGCAAATGATGATTATAAGGGCATAGTATCCATTTGCAATGAATTCGTTTCTTCTTTGATTTTCAAAGAATAAAGTTTCATTGTAAACGATCCTATTTCTTTCGAAATTCAATTTTCAAGCGATGATCACTCATCGCCTGAGATTGAATTTCTTTCATCCCCGTATTTATTCTATACTGTCACACCAATTCTAGTACCCGATGAATCTGTTAAAAACTTTTTAGTTCCAAACCTTTTCACCGACGAGGAGTACTCGCTCGAGCTGCTTTCCATAACGGCATCTTTGCCCTCATGTGCGCCGCCTCCCATTCCAACTTTAAAATACTTGGGAGTTGATTCAATTTTTCATGTCCCACACGTGTATTTGTCTCCCCTCCTATCCAAATCCCCCATCCTCCCCCCCAAAGTTTCGATTGGGGATGGTTCACTTTTATCGCCTTACACAGGCCTTTCGTCATTTGAACGAAATTCCTATTTTTCGGGAGGCATGCATGTTCGGGAGGGTCCACCATTTATCCGCCAAATTCAAATTGTGTTTTGGATGGACCCTCAAAAGTTTCAACTTTTAGTATATAGCTAATTAGAGTTCTAAATGTAGTTGTATATAGTTAACTTCTTAATTTTCATCTTTTCTTAATTTAGTCTAGTGTAATTAGTTAATCTCTTTTTATGTTTTTTGTGTATGCTTGGTTCCAACTCTTTTGTAGGTTCAACGGACTTGAATTTGCGGAGACTATGCGCCCCGACACACATTTGTTAAGAAAACGATAAAAAAAAGTCACAAAAACATTTTTTTCACACACTCATTCTCACGCATTTGCATTTGTTTTTTCTTTTCTTTTTTCTTTTATTTTATTATACATTTTGTCGTGAACATGCGTGTGTGTTGCTCGTTCTACATATTTTTTATTTTTTGGTTAGCATAGGCCTATGTATGTGCATATTTTAGCCTAAGTCTATGCAATTTTGTTTTATTTTGTTTTATTTTTTATTTTTTTTATTTCATATTTTTATATATTTATACTTATATATACTATATTTATACTTATATATATTTATCTTACTTATTCCCCCCCCATATGCCCCATAATTGCAATTCCCCCCCCCCCCCCATTTAAAAACAGGAAGCAGTGGGCATTTTCCTATTTGATCGATCGATCGACCAGTAAAACCGATTCTGCTTCTTATTTTACCCTTTCTTCTTATTTTCTCTCTTCTTTCCTCTTAACCTAATTCGTGCCCTAATATTCCCCCCACCACATTTTCTTGATTTCAACCCTTCTTCTACACTTTTAGGTATAATTCTTCCTACTTTATTATCTATTTGTAGATTTGGGTTGATTTTTGTCATAATTTCCCTGTTGTATCCATTATTTGACATTTATTGAATGTGTTGGTTATATCCCTGATTTGTGTTGTTCCAACCGATTTATCTTGTGATTATTGATGTATATCCACTCATGTTGCATTGTTGTTTTTGTTCATGAGTGGGGCTATTTTATTGGTTCAAATGGCATTTTCACACCCTCTTTCACATTGCGCACGCCAAGTGTTCACTAAAATGCCCGAAACAGTTTTTAATCCAATTTTTGACGCACACTTGGGTGATTTTTACTCATTGTCGTATACCGACACATTTTATCACAATGTTGAATTTTTTCCCTCGATTTTGCGCACTTGCACCCCCATTTCAACTTGTACACTAACTAACCATTAATTGCGCTTACAATTTTTTTTGAATTGCTTAATTCTTGTTTTGTAGGTTGCAATGGCTCAATTGAAGAAATATGATTCCACTTTGTGCGTGCCCACCCAGGGTTTCAAGGGGTTC
This sequence comes from Sambucus nigra, assembly GCA_949130495.1. NCBI lineage: Eukaryota > Viridiplantae > Streptophyta > Magnoliopsida > Dipsacales > Adoxaceae > Sambucus > Sambucus nigra. The sequence continues at coordinate 352,364,658 of OX422221.1, forward strand.
CGTTGTAAGAAAGAACGGGATTGGTTCCAGGCATATTTTGAGATTGCTCAGAGCCCGTTGGCCTACAATTTAGCCTGGAAGCTTGCTGATTTGCCGAGGGAGGCGCGTGTTCCTTTGCGGCACCAGGGATGGGAAGCTTTCCTCGCCATTAATGGGCGCATCAATGAGGAGCTGGTCATGATTTTTTATGCGACGCTAGTGGTGGTGAAAGGGGACGGGTCGACGACATACGAGGCCATGGTCCGAGGGGTAAGGGTACCATTCCGCCGTTCTGATTTGGTTGTCTTTATGAATGTACCGAACCCTGAGGAGTCAGTCAGTTTTACCGATGGGGATGTTTTTGGGTTCACGACATTGATAGAGATCCTTGCACCGGGAGAAAAATGGAAAAAAATGGCCTTTCGTTCGGTTGTAATGGAGGATTTACCGAGACTACTTCACTATATCAATGTCCACTCATTTATGGTGACGAGCAACCGGTCAGAGGTGCGTCACAAGCACGCCGCATTTATCTACGCACTGATAAATAATTTGGGCAATATCAGCTTGCCCAATATATTTCTGGATATGATGTGCGCGACGGCTAAGGAGAGAGCCATGTTTATCGCACGGTTGCCCGAGTTTGACGCTGACCGCAAGCACGAGCCACTCGGGCTTTTATCAAAGGATAATATCTCGAGGATGTTGAAACATGAGTGGGGGCAACCGGGGACCAAAAGGCAGAGGGCAGAGGTAGCTGATGAGCCCGACGAGGAGGAGACTGAGATTAGGATGGCAGAGCAGGGTGAGGGTTCTCACGCGCCACACACAGATTACGATGTCCGCTTTGTGTCATTTCAGGCCGTGCAGGACCAGCGCTGGGAGGAGACCCAGCTCAGGTGGGCTACATGGGAGTCCCGCCTGGACCAGCAGTAGGCCGAGCAGCTGCAGTATCAGGCCGAACAGCGGCAGGAATGGGCCCAACAGAGGCAGGCTAGAGCGCAGCACAGGAATGAGTACCGGATGATGCAGCAGATGATGAGAGATCTTTATTTACAGCGGCATGATTCCGACACAGCGCTATGTAACACCCCGTATTTTTGACGATTTAAATAATTATGTGATTAATTATTATTATGGGAATAAATATAGGATTAATTATTGTTGTTGGATTAATTAAATTAAAATGTAAGAAATTAATTTGTTATTAATTCGGATTAAAATAATTATTAACAAGCATGCCAAGGGTTAATACTTATTGTTGTGAATTGTTAAATATTACTGGGTGATATGTAATATGGAATTATGACATTTGATAAATTGTCGGAAGTGAGAAATACGGCAGTTTTGTAATTTAAGTCTGACACACGTGTGAGTCGTGTCGGGACTAATTGAATGGAATAAAAAGAGAAATTATTTATATTAACTCGTATGGTCATTTTGAGTGCGCCATTGAGTCCAGGAGGGTCAAGATAGTCAAAATAGTATACGCGGGTGTTTAGTTTGGGTCCCGGGGCGATTTTAGGCCTAATCGGCACCCCGTAGGGGTAGTTTTGTAATTTGGATTTTTGGGCTAAACTAATGGACGAAAATTGGGATTAATTATATCAGCTAAGGAAATTCCATTAGGGTTAAGAAGTGACAGGAAGTTAGAATGGCCATGGAGGGTGTGAGGAAGAACCGAATTCCAAGAGAGAAGACTCATTTGACATCACCTTGCACAACCGTGACCACCAACGCATACATCGTGAAGAGAGGAACGCGTATATACAAACATCACCAACAGATCAGACCGTCATATTCGAGGCAAGTGTTTATTACTTGCTTTTTTTTAGCAATAATCATGCTCATGTTAGTCTAGGTGGAATTAATCATAATTTATATGTTAATTGGGTGAAAATTGGAGATTTAAATTATGATTAAGGATTGGTTTAATTAGTGGTTGGAATTCATTCATGTATGTAGAGGATTAATCACGGAATTTGATTATATATTGATGAAAGAATCTGGGTTGATTAGGTTCTTTAATTGGAATTTTGGAAACTAGGGTTCATGTGAATTAATTTGGGGATTTTATGTAATTATGATGATTAATGACGAATTAAGGATCCTAGGATGATAGAAATGATCTGTAACTTGTTAGGGGTTGATGGGTATTGATGATGAGTTATTGGGAATTGAATCTTAGAGGTTCATAGGTTTAAAAATGGTGAAAAACGTTGAAGTTTGGTGAAGAAGACGAACAGTGTAATCTCGCGCGAAGTGGTTCAAACGAGATGGGGATCTCGCGCGAAGTGGTTCGAACGACATGTCATTCTGGTTCAAACCACTTGTCATTCTGGTTCAAACCACAGGGTGAATTTCTGGGAATTTGCTTGAAGCCCAGTTTGGAGTTTATTTGTTTATTGGAGTGAGAAAAACTACCAAATAGTAAATTCAAATAAGAAGGAATTTTGGGAAAAGTATGTGGGAATTAATACTTTAATTATTTCGGTATAGAAAGAATGTACCTGGAGATTACGAGAGAGATAGTAATCTGATTATTTATACTATAGGTAGTAATGAGGTTAAAATACGTATGGGGAGTATATATGTAGGTTGTAGAAAATACCTATAAATTATAATAAGATGTGTGTATGCCTATTATGTGAGATTATTATTAATAGCACTAATGGGTGATAACCCGGGGGTGCAAGAACCTTATAGTTAGGCGCACTAATGAGTGATAACTCGGGGGTGCAGAAACTCTATTGTGAAGTGTACTAATGGGTGATAACCCGAGGGTACAAGGATGATTATTGTTAGGCACACTAATGGGTGATAACCCGGGGGTGCTGGATTATTATTGATAAGTGCATTAATGGGTGCTAACCCGGGGATGCAATATTCTATTGTTAGGCGCACTAATGGGTGATAACCCGGGGGTGCTGAATTATTATTGATAGGTGCATTAATGGGTGCTAACCCGGGGATGCATGATTTTCTGTATATGTGCACTAATGGGTCTTAGCTGGGGGTGCAGGATTAGTATATATATATATATATATATATATATATGTATAGGGATGATGTGACTATATAAATATATATGGACTTGTGATTATTGCTACTGTGTGAAATTAGTAGATTTGGTAATAATAATAATTATTACATTGTACCAAGCGGCCTTAACCTAAGGGTGCAGGATTAGTGTATATATATAGGGATGATGAGACTATATATATGTATGAGTGTACTTGGGTAACTTTCTACTTTGTGAGACTAGTAGATAAAATGAAAATGAGAAGTAAAATAATCTTAGTGAATAAAAGATTTAACCATTCAAACGGTGAATAATGAAATTTAGTATGTGATATAAACTATTTGAATAGCGTATTGTATGGCCGATACGGGAATGCTACTAGTGAGCATAGTTAGTATTAGTATGGTTTCTGACTAGTTAGACTGTGAGGTATAACTAGGGGGAGATTAGATGTACGTTAGGCGTGCACAATAGACGAGAGGTGAGAAACTCATGTGAGAGTTCGATAACTAACATGCGTAAAAGACTTGTTTTAAGAACCAATTTTAAATACTTGCTAAATCATTTTTACACATCGGGTTCTGACCCGTTTCTTGTATCTCTTCTCTCTTTTGCTATATATATGTATTATATCAGGTGCTCAGCCACAGGAGTATCAGATTTGGAGATTTGGATTGCTTGACGTGTTGCAGCTGTTGTGGGAGCTGTAGGTCCTTGCAATAGACGCATCTATCCTTTCCATTCAGTTTTATCTAGACTTCTTGTTTAGGGCATATGTCGCCCACTTCTAGTTCTTCCATGAGAGATATTGTATTCAGTTTATTGTATGGTTTGGAGTTTTGAACTGAGTGTTTTACTCAGTCTTATTTATTGCAGTACTTGATTCATGTTCAGTATTTATTTACGTTCCTATGTGTGGTGAATGGTTTATATTTTAATATGGAAAGAAATGGATTTACTTGGTTTTATTAAAATTGGAAATGTTTGACACCTATCTTAATTTTATATTAGGAGATTAATATGTTAAAAAGTTTTTCGACAGTGATGCTAAGAATGAACCAACTGAATATCCTGTTTTAAATTGGTAGAGGACTGATCACCCTATATTTAATTGGGCTGGGTGTCACACGCTACCTCCTCATTTTCAGGACCCTTCTGATCCTAGTGGTTTCGGCCACTAGGCTACTATTGTAATGGGTCGTTTTTGGCATTCTGGGGTCGAATATTATATTGTACTTTTTATTTTAATATGTATTTCTTTCATTTCAATAGTTGTAATGTATTAAGTGATTTTGTATTGAACTTATGGAATGGGAAATGAAAATGTAGTTTGTGGTTGTATATTGGATTTTGATGCGTGTGTGTGACCTTCCATTTTATAAAATCAAAAAGTTCACCATCAATTTATCTAGTATTTGAACTTCAGCCCCTTTATATTATTGTGACTTGTGACATAGATTCTTTTAACTTAATACATCGGTACATATACTTCCGATGCTTTGTACTAACTTGTTTTGCAGATTCATTTGGACTTGTACTTATGGAGATTGCTCCACATTTGGGTAATATCATTATTTTCCTATCTTTGTATTGTGTTCTTTAATGGACGCATTGGGGACAATGCAACATTTAAGTTAGGGGGTGTGGGATATTCTATCCATTTCATGTGTAGTCCTTGAATTTGATTACAAAGCATGTTTTTGTTAAAAATTAGAAAAAATTTCAAAAATATTTTCTTTCTTTTTTCTCCTTTGTTGGGCATTTTGCCCCTGTTTCTGATGATAAATTTTAATAATTGCCAGATCAAATAGACAATTCAACGATACATATTCTCGATTTTAGAAGTTATTAGACTTTATTCCTCAAATCATTAATATTATGAATAACTTCATGAATTAAACTTTATCCCGTGAGCACATGCACCATTCTTGTTATATTAATTTGGTTTAAGATTTTTATAACTCGGTATGCTTTTTTTGCATTGTATATACTTACACCGAGTGAGATTACAGACTTATCTTCATTTGTGAGTGTATACACTTTTCTTTCCTCTTTGAAAACGTTACAGTCGTTGGTAATCCCTTTATTCTTTCATTGACCGTTCATTAATTGAGTTCATACTTGAAATGTGTTACTTGATCATGATTTTCATATATTGTTTTTTGACTCGAGAATTGCGTAAACTTTGTGAAATGATCATAGGCCCTCTTTGATATATCACCCATATTAGCCTTGACCTCACCCTTATATGTTTACCCTCGTTAACCCCTTTGAGCCTAAATATAGCCTTTCATTTCATAACCCCATTCCCATAACCAACTCTAAATTGGAGTTATAAACCATACATACACTTTCCATACCTTTGTTTGGATTGTTACTTGGGATTGAATGTTATTATTGTGTTGTGGTTGCAATTTGAGCATGAAAATAGTAAGAAATGAAAAGAAAAAGAGATGAAAAATAGTGAAAAAGAGAAAGTTGAAAACAAAAGAAAACAAAAGAAAAAAGTGAGAAAAAGAAGAAAAGAAAAAGAAAGAGAAAGTCATTTATAGTGTTTGTAGTGATTCAATAGTCCTTGTTACTCTCTCGATTGTTATATCTAATGCTCATTTGGACATATTTGTCCAATTTTGAAATTGCCCACTTTTTCCCATTATTCCGAGTTTCATCCCCAAACACTTTGAATCCGTATATACATCCCTTTCATTTCGTAGCCTAAACTAGCCTACATTACAACCCTATTATGTCCTATGTTATCTTAAAGTAGATGTAATTCAAAGGTTTAAATAGTTTTGATAATCTGTGAAAATGCATTTCACCTCTTTTATATGTGCAGTATCTTTCACTTAGATTGCAATTTTTATTTCCTATATAGCGTTCTTCATTTACGACATGTGCGCGACCTAGTTTCCATTTACATTTACTCCTTATGCCCGCATGTCCCGTGTGTTATCTCCCTGTTTCAAGTGAATTCATGTGATGAGTGTAATGCCCGTGAGGATTGACTTTTATGCATGCTTTGATATTTAGTATCCGAGTTATTTAAGTTTTTGCCAAATCATACTTTGCATATGCTCACTCCCCTCCCACATGTTAAAGTTTCAATTCATTGAGGTGCATTCTATAATGTTAACAACTACGGACTTTTCACGCGAATTCGTTTGCTATGCTAATAACATGTTGAAATCTTGTTCGTATTGTTGAGTTTGTCGCATACTTGATTGGGCATATTTTGAGGAAACTTTATGATGTTTGTGGGTATCATCACTGAAAACCCTCACGAGATGACACTCGTCCACTAGGGTAACCTAGGGCTTTAACGGCTCATTGCATACGCTAAATGCAATCGTTCGCCCGCGAAAGTGGCCTTATCTTTTTATTGGTTTCTTATCCTACTTTTGTACTATCTCCTGTTTTGGTTTACTTGTTGTTCTTGTTGCATCCTATTTCATTGCTAGGGACTAACAATGTGTAAGTTACGGGGTGTGATAATACGCAAATATTGTGTATTTCATTCGTCGAACCTACGCATTTTAGCCCATTCGGGTGCTTTAATCTCTATATTTAAGACCGTTAACCAGACAACCTCGGTTTATATTGTTAACATGCTATATGAGGTATAATTGAGCTTTTGTAGGTATTTAGGTACTAAGTATGGGATTCGAATGCATTCCAGTGAAGTTCCGTACGCAATCGCACGTTCAAGGGCAATCTGGTCATTCTACAGCTTGGGCACCTGGCCTGACATCTACACGTAGGTTGTAGCCCTCCTCGCAAGCTTTGCTTGGTCATGAACAGTGCGCGATTCCGATCCCGAATGAAGAAGTTACGGCATTTCTAGTGGAAGGAAAAATAAGGAAGGCAAAAGAGGAGGAGAAGAGAAAACATGGGAAATTGCAGTCTGCCCTGCTTGATCGATCGATCAACCAAAAGGGTCGATCGATCGACCCTTCAGAATTTTGCCGTGTTTTCAACTGTCGATCGATCGACCAAAAGGGTCGATCGATCGATCCCCTATTTTTCTGCAGATATTTTCTTTTCCTTTCTTTTATTCCAACTTACTATATAACCCAATTTTGTGTAATATATATATGAATAGTTTTATAAGACATTTTAGGTTAGGGTTTGGTTTTGAGAGCTCATCTTCTTCTCTTCTTGGATTGACAACCATTTGGTTTTGTAAGATTGAACTATTCACTTCCATCTCCATTAATATAGCTTTGTTCTTCATTTTTCCTTGCTTTGTAATTTAGTTTCCATGCTTTGTAGTTAGTTTAATTGCTTTATTTCTTGCTTTCCTAGTTTAATTAACATAATTTAGTTGAATTCATCATGCACCCTTAGATAAATAGGGTCGAGATTCCATTCCGCCATTTTCGGGCCCCGAGCTCCGAAAATTAGGTTTTGTGCAAAATCGCGTTTAATTGAACCCGCGCGAATTAAAGTCGGATTATTATGCGTTTAACTTTCTTTGTCATGCACCGTTAGTGTTTATAGCGATAATTCGAATTTAATTCGCGTGCGACTAATTTTCGGTTAAGTGTTTATTCTCGTAACTTTGGCTTAAATTCCTTATTGTGTGAAGTTTATGTTTAATTGATAATGCTCGATTAAATTGCTTTCGAGCCGAAATTCTGATTAGTAGTTGTTTCAATCCGTATGGTTGGATGATATCCCGATCCTCGTTTCTACTTTATTTAGACTTAACTTCTCTTTTCTTTTATTTATAACCAACCATCACCCTTTTACTTTTATTCTTGAATTAATAATCTGTTACGATCTATGAAACACTCCCTGTGGATTCGATACCCGACTTACCGCTATACTTGTATCGCAAGTGTAGTCGTAACTTAGGTTTTTGTATAGTTCAGGCGAGCCGAATATAAAACGACCGACGCGTAGATGACTCTCGCGTCGCGGCGAAACACTGTCTATAAAATGGTCTTTTCAAACGACCGACACGTTCATTTGGGAGAAGTTTCTCCGTTGGAAGCTACTTCAAGGGAAATTTGGTCTTTTTAAACTCACTAATTTTTAATGAATGAAGTTACCAACATGTATATCATCAAATTATCTTTCCGTGGCCACTGACCGTGTGTCATTCTGACTCCGTATGAGGGAGTTATGGCCATTTTCGAAAGGTTTCGGTATTTTCTTCTACTTCAAGGGCATTTTGGTAATTTCATACTGCATAATTTGGAGGGTTTGAAGACAGAATCATGTAGAGAATTGAATTAGCTTCGCGTCGGTTCTGATCACGCCTCATTTCGATTCCGTATGAGGGAGTTTGGTCATTTCCGTGCAACGCGTCAAAATTGGTTCGGAGAGGAAAAAGGGGCTGTCAACAGCCCAAGGCAAATCTCAAAATCGCGGTCGACCGGTTCCAAACATGAGGTTGACCGGTCCCATCAGATATGGACGAAAATTGACTTTTTTGGGTTTTTTGGCTTGGTTTTGTTGGGTTTTTTTGGGGGTATAAATAGAATGTTTCGGGCTTTTATTAAGACATATATTTCATTTTAGGTTAGAGAGGAGGGGATTTATGGGTTTTCCTTATCTCTCCTAGGATTGACACCATTTGGGTTGTGTAAGTTACTATTCATCTTCCCCTCCATTTACATGCTTTGATAATTAGGTTTCATTTCTTGCATTTATTACATGTTATTTATAATGCTTTCTAGCTAATTTAAATTAGGTTGTGTCGGATTAAACTCACCTAGGGTTGACATGTTGCTTTGATTTGGTGATGGTGTTTACGGGTCTATTTCGGGTGCGTTGTCCTAGTTATTACGCCTAGGGGATTTGACGGGGCATATCATGTATGTTTTGTGCTTACGATCTTGCGTGCGTAATTTCCGGGGTATTTGTTGACACCAAAATCGTATTAGGCTTTTATGCAAATTTAGGGGCGTGACAAACCTTGATTTAATTAACTGTCGAAATGAGACGCATTTGTAATAACTCGTCGACCCATGTAACCATTTTTTACTAATTAACTCGGGTGAGGGATATTCGACACAACCTATAGTTTTTACTCGCTTTCTTAATCTAGCTTTATTTTCCCTCGCCTAGATTACTATTTCTATTTTATGCATATTTTTCCTTTTTGTGTATAATCATCTTTTACACTTTTATTTAGGAATATTAAACCTTATAAATTCTAGCAACCCGTCTCTGTGGATTTTTGATACCCGACTTACCGCTATACTCACCCATTGAGTGTAGTCGTAGTTTAGGTTTTTGTATAGTTAAGGTGATCCGAATATAAAACGACCGGCGCGTAGGTGACTCTTGCACCGCGACAAAACCCTGTCTATCACTATCGCTAAGCTAAAGAAGAAAGGACTTTGGAAAGAGATGAAGTTTTGCCAAAAAAACTTTAGATATCTCAAGCTTAAAACTGGCCGAAATAGAAAGATGAGTACCTCATAAGAAAATTAGATGGAAAGGGATTAAAATGAGGTCTTAAGACCTTTATTAGATGAATCACCAAAGGTTAGTAATGGTATAACTCCTCGTTTAAGGCATTGATCTCTCGGATCCTCTAGGCAACGCGTCACGTGCGCTATGATGGCATAATGACTCATTTGGTGGCGCATGTAACCATGAAACCTAGTGGTTACGTGTAAAAGGATCACCATTATTAAGTATAAATTACACATAAGTAGTACACCCGCCAAGACCTCGTGGCGATACCCCAAAACCCACGCGGTCAAATCAACTATAAGAACATGCCGATCACTCTCAAGGTTTATTCAACCTAATATCAATGGAAATTGAAGGAATACATCACTATTTTGTCCTACACAAGTAGGACACGTGGTAATTTTCCCAAAATAACCTTGAGGGTAATATGCCACCGACTTAGTATTTCCTTAGTAGATTTTCGACCGCCTTTGACGCGACCGACTAAAAAGTGGTCACTCTGAATCCCTAAAATTCAAGTTAATCCAAATTGATAACCCTGTTAATGGCAAAGTCATACTATGACTCAATTATCATAGTGGAGATAAAATTCATCGAAAGCTAATCACATAAATATCGTATTGCTTAAAAGTTGCAGATAACTAGGATTTTTTATTTGTATAAATAAGACCCCTCATTAAGATGAGGGCACATGTTGACAATCTGTTGGATCCACTCTTGCAATCTCTTATAATATATGCTTAGACTCACGACTATAATTTTATCTCTCTAACTATATTCTTTTATCATAGAAGATATCCCTATCTTTCCCCATGGACGTAATCAAGGATGAGTTATTGAACCACATTAAATTTCGTGTCCTTTCACATTTTTAGTAGTATTCTGCCAAATTTGTAATTTAAATTGTTGTAGATTATGTTTCTCTACACCTGAAAAAAATCGTAAACCCTAAAATCCTTATAACTTACAAAATTTTAAACCCTTAAAACCCTAAACACTAAAAAACTATAAAATATAGAAAAATAGAAGCATTAACAAACCCCTAAACCCTTAAAAAATCTATAAAAAAACACAAACCCTTAACCCGAAAATCTCTAAATCCAAAATAAACACTAAAAATCCATTGTTTCGTAAACCTTACAAATGCATTAAACATAAACACTTAAAAACCTAAACCCTAAATCTTAAAAAACCTAATACTACAAACTAAAACACACTATACTCGAAAATCAATAATTATACAAAAGACTCAACAAAAGTATACACATAAATAAACCAAAGTGATTGAAGAAACTACACCTCATCTCACACGTGTACACACTAGTTTATTATTTATCATAATAATACACGCACAAAGGCAAAAGAGTACACCCGTAATTCAAAAGAGTACATGTATAAAATCAACAAAGTATACACATAAATAAATAAATTAAGCGTTAAAAATAAACAAAAAATAACCGCACAAGTAATATTCATACACATACACATTAAAGTACACACCAAACCAAAATCACTACACATAAATCAAGAAGATTTCCCACATCCATCACGAGTTAGACAAATAAATGTCACAATAATGACATAATTTAAAAACACCACACCCATTATTGATTCTGCATCCATTCTCATATTATGATAACGTTGTTACCTATATAAAGAAATATTATGTGTAAATCAACATCATACACGCACATAGCAAAAAATTACATGCATTTATCATCAAAGTACATGACCACATACTTGATACAATGATTTTCGCTAAATATATGCACACGGTTTGAAAGTACACATATAACCAACATTATACGCATCCACTATAAAATACACGCAAAATATATCAAAGCATAAAATATTTGGGGGAACATAAAACTATTGCATACATGTATTTAAAAAGGCTTTACAATATTTAATAACAATAAAATGTGTTAATATTCTGCCAAAACTTTGAGGCAATTGGCCAATGTTTACACATTTTTTTTAAGATGAAAAATAAACAAAAAATACAATCCTATCCACACGAGGAATTGGTTTTCTTAAATAAATCGTAAAAATATCACTTAATCCACCAACTTATAGTAAGAAGTTGATGATGTGGTTGGCGCATTTTGGAATTTGATTCTCCATAATATACTAATAAACGCTCCTTGTTAACCGAAGCTCCTCCTAATTTGGAATGACAATGTTTATGTTCAATTAGAGAGGTGACCATAGTCGTTCTCCTTGCCCTTAGAAATTTTCGTCATCAGTTGTGGAAAGGTGGCAATCCATGGCAACCTTGACTGTGTTGACCATAAATACACATATGCATACATATAATGTTTGATTTTTTTACTCATTTTGATAAAATTATGACTTGCAACAATCATCAAGGTCCAAATAGGAATGAACGATTTAGTAACCACACGATTATAAGAAAATGATTTATTTTTACTTTTAAGGAGATCAAATAATACTTTTAGAAGAATGTGTAATACTTCAGAATTTTAACAATTTATACAATAAGGGTAAATGAATACAATTAAATGGTAAAATTAGTTTGGCATGCTAATTTAATTGGATAAATAAAACAACTAAGTTGGTGGTAACTTTATCATGTTAAATTTCCACGTTTGATGATAAATTAAATTAATAAGTTGTGTATTTTTTTTTTATTAATTGGATTAGTTATTTTTGTGTTATGAATAAGTTAGATATATATAATTAAACTAATAACATAATTATAACAATTAATTTAGTATAGTTACATTAAAATAAATTGTTAAATTATATTTTGGTTTAGCAAAAGTAATTGGACTTAACGATAGACTTATGTTTTAATTGAGTTTTAGGGCTTATTCGGGAGACCAATTGAGGTACAAATAGTGGGAAATTGTACTACTGGGTTGGGTAATCCACTAAGGGGAGTTTGAATATATTTTAAATGGGTTTTGAGGCCCATAATTCACTTAAAAACTAGGTTAACTCAAAGTGCTAAAAATCATTTTTTAAATACCACGTTTGTTAAATCATAGTCACTTTAATTTCTCAACAAAATACCTAAACCTAATACCAGGTGAAGGATATTAGGAGAGAATAATCTTGTGGGAAATTATAAGATTAGGATATGATGTTGATTTCAAGTGGAATTCACAAGTCAAAGAATAAATCTTCGTCGATCTAATTTTTTTAAAGGCAAGAAATATGTCCCACTCTTCCCATTTGCATTCACATTATAATATTAAAATTATATTTAGAGTATTAATAATAACAATTGGTTTAGTTATATTGAGACAAATCATGAAATTGAACTCTAACTTGATACTTTAGGTTTAAATGACAATTTGACATTTGAATTGGTTACTAGAATCACATTGCATGTAAATATTATAGTTAATTTATAATTATCTCCTTATCTTGTTAAATTCATATCTTAACATATAAAATTTTAAAATTATAATATGTAAGTTTAAAATTATATGAGTTTATAATTCATGTTAATTTATGGTTAATTTTCACCATCATTTTTTATTAAGAGAATATTAACATTGATGAAATTGATAAGTGGATAATCAAATATTATTGGTGGTTAATTTGCAATACTAGTTCAGAGATTAAGTGGGGGATTATTGGCCATGTTCAATACATTCCTGAATTTACCTATCACAATACTCTATTAACTATAAGACAACTTATCAACCATCAAATAGGATCCCATAATTTTAGATAGACTACTAGTATTGCACTTACAACTTTACCAATAAGATGTCAGCTTGCCTTCTAAACTGTGAACTATTCAATTGTACTAAAATAGGAATTTCGATCTTCTGTTATCAAGCCAAACTTAACTCATTGGAATTCCTACTAAGTCCAATTAACGGATATTTTGTGACATCTCGTAATATTTAATAATAGATTGATGATGTCTAAATTAAAATAATACAACAGTCTGAATAATTAAGTACCATTATAAGCATGCGTAAAGATTAGAAAAAGTACAAAATAAAGGAAAAGAGAAATATATACAAGTAAACTATCCATCAACTTTGATACCATAATACATGCCCAGAAAATCCTTATAGTCAACGGTAAAATACAATCCCACTCCCAGTACATGAAATGTATATGTACTACATATGTCTCTCCGTGATAAACTAAAAATAGTAGAAATATTGAGAGAAGCTGGCGTACAGGCGAGGGACACATACATCCTAATGAGTATCATATACTAGAAGGATGAACAACAACGAGATCTATCAAGGCTATGACACGGGTGGCCTCGGTCCTAAGGCGTTAAATCCACAACGTTAACAACAAGTCCAAAGGGAATAAATTTATAACCGAAATTGGAATAAATCATAACTATAAATATACTTCTAGTATTTTAGATTTATCCCACCCATAATACTTGATATTACACGCATCTAAATTTCTAATCCCAAATGAATCCCATAAATAAGTTTTATCCTTCACAAATGATTACAATTGAAGGATTCATAATGGTCATTGCGTTAAAAATTTTGAGAGTATAAAATAAATAAGACAGTCATAAAGTTTATAAGCATGAACTATAACATATACCGTAGAAATAGGCTCTCACATAAGTCGATCAAATTAATATCGATTTATCCCTACTGCCCTCGGGGGTCACTTGGGCATACCAAGTATCGTTTTAGGTCTTCCCGAACTTAAGGCCTTAACACGAGCAAGGGATGAATCATTATGTCTACCCATCACTCATATAGTTTACCATACCCAAGGCTATATGATGGAATATCCCTATCAATCCATATCGAATATGAGTACCTAGACGTGTGACCCACGGGTTGTATGACCAAGGCTCACTCGTCTACTCACTGAGGAGCCGTTATGGTCTGCGTCGTAGGTACCCCATAACGGAATCCTCCATTTATGCGATATCCATGAGTACACACATGGTATGCATTTTACACATAACACATAATAAAACAGATTCTTATAACACGTGGAAATCTAAAGAAACTTTAGGAAATATTCACTTTAGTATTTTTATAAAGTTAGGTAAATAATGAATATATCATATATTATAAACCTATGAACCACCCTAATAACATGCTTTACTAAAGTTAAATAAATCCAAAGGCAAACCTAAATTGAGTCTCAAACCCAAAAATTTAATCCAACAACCCAAAGCCAAAAATGTCTACTGCCATCATCGGTCGATCGGTCATCTACCGATCGACCGACCGCTACAAATATTCCAAAAAAACTCCATTTAGGACTTCATCTTCCTCATCTCAACAAAACTCAAACCAAAACTCCATTAATGGCTCCGAAACCTCCATATAAGATTCATATAATATCTAAACAATGTAACCACGAATAAAACATGATTTAAAGATGATTATAACATCAAAATCCCAATTTTAATTCAAGATTTAATAATAAATCTAATTCTCTATCAAGAACCCTAGAAATTCAATATCAATCAGTTTGATTCCAATCTCTATATATTTATGTATATATTCAAGGGGTTTATGAAGAATTCATACTTAGAGTCAATTCCAATATATAATCTAACCATTCTAACTCAGATTCAAGCAAAAATCAACCAAACCAATATAAATTGACACTGATTTCTACTTGATTAGTTTAATTATGAATTTAATAGAATTAATACATATTAATCAGATCTAAATCACAATTAGGGTTTAGAGTTACATAGATATGCATAATATAAATCAAGGTCAATCATACTCAGCCCAACTCAACGAAGCCTTTTTTTTAATTATTTGGGTCGACTACATAAATCCTATTTTGTCATTCCATTATGTTCAATGCAATATCTTCAGTTAAACTACATGATATCATGTCATTTTTTACAATATCCCACCAAATCAATTTAGGTCTACCGCTACCCCTTGCAATACCATCAATACTAGCTAAATCACTCTTCCTTACAGGGGTATCCATTGGTTTACCATTGATGTGTCCATACCATATAAGTCAGTTTTCTCTCAATTTATCTTCTATAGGAGCCACTTTTACCATTTCATGATTTTGCTCATTTCTAATTTTATCCTTTTTATTTTTACCACAAATCGATCTTAGCATTTAAATCTTTACTATAATCATTTTATGCATATTTTGTTTTGTGGTTGCCCAACACTCTATCCCATATAAAATGGAGGGTATGGTCATCCTATAAAAAATTTCTTTTAACTTTAAAGGTATACGCCTATCACAAAATACGCCAGTAGCACTTCTCCACTTAACCCAACTTGCTTTAATCCTATAAATAACATCATCACTAATACCTTCATCTTTTTGGATAATCGAGCTTTAATAACGAAAATGGTCATTTATAGGTATCGACCCTCCAATTTGACCACATCCCCGCTTGTCCTCCTATTACTACTAAAATGGCACCCCACATATTATGTTTTAATCTTGCTTGTTTTAAATCCTCTTATTTCTAGAGTTTCTATCCACATTTCCAATCTAACAACAATCCTCGTTTTAATCTCATCGCCTAAAATGATATCATCTACAAATAGTAAGTACCACATCACCTCATCTTGTGTTTGTCCACTCAACTCATCCATAACAAGATAAAAGAGATACGGACTTATTGTAGAACCTTGGTGCAGACCTACGGTAATTGGAAATTCACTACTTTCTCCCGCTGATGTTCTTACTATAATTATGGCACCATCATACATATCCTTGATAAACATTAATATATTTATGAGTCACTCCCTTTTTATGTAGAAATCGCCATATTATATCCATTTTTATGCAAAACTCACCATATCTCTTGGTATCCTATCTTTTGGTATCAATCATACAAATATTCATATTAAACTTGCCTCCAAATTTGATGAAGAAAAAGGCCAAAATCTTCTAAAAGTCCCTCCTTTTCTTCGAGTCTTCCTCTCTCGACGTTGTAAGATCCCTAAATTTTATTTATGTGCTAAATGAACCTCCCAATGACTCATTAAGATCTCTTAAAAATGAAATTGGTCTTGGGCCTCAAGTAAGCCCTTAAATAACTTGCCCAAATTAACCTTTAACAAATCTAAAAATCCTCCAATTCATTATACTAACCCAATAGGCCCCAAATACCGTATTTTAAGTTCAAAATCACTATTTAAGTGTTACCAATTCTTATAAATCATAAACCATATAAATCAATATTAATAAATTCCTCATGTACCAAATATTATCAAATTTAAGTTAAAAATCACTTAAATTTATAATTAATTGGTTTTGGTGTAACACGACATTGTAGTTGACTACTTCATAGTCATTGGGATCCGATATCGAGGGGATAATCCAAACAAGAAAATCTTAAATATCAAACCCCGGACCAATCCTTTGTCTCCCATAATACGCGGTCACGTTCAAAATATTTATTAATGTTTTATCGTATCTTAATTTCCAATTTAGTTAAATTATACCTATATGTATATTTACATACATAGTGATGCCATACGTCGCGAGCACACAAATAATATTTATTTAAGTATATGAAAATACGAGGTATTACATTCCCCCCCCTCTTAAACAAGGAATTTCGTCTTCAAAATTCAAATATTACCTCACTGGAATTACTCTGGATGCCTTGACCGAATGTCCTCCTCTCACTCCTAAGTTGAGTTGTACTCACTATGATGTCCCTACTAAACTCTCACTAAGGGAATTACTTTCGATTGCAAAATCTTCTCCTTACGGCCAATTTCTGCGGTATCTCCTCATAACTGGCGTCCTCTTGTAGCTCAATCTCATTAAGATCAATATGCTGATATGCGTCCTCATCCTTTAGAATTTTTCTTAACATGAACACATGAAAAACATCATGTACCCTCTTAAGATGATCGAGTAAGGCCAACTGATATGCCACCGGGCCCACCCTATCTAGAATCATTAAAGGACCTACTTATCAGGGAGCTGACTTCCCATTCGATACAAATCTAACTACTCCCTTCACTGAGGAGACCCTAAAAAATACCTGATTCTCCACTTGGAACTCCAACACTACCTATTATCTGCGTAACTCTTTTAGCGATTTTGTGTTGGTTTCATCCGGCCTCGATGAGTGTCACCTTCTCTGAGGTGTCCCGAATGATGTCAGGTCCAAACATCCTATACTCTTCTAACCCAGCCTAACATCTAGGTAAATGACATGGTCATCCATATAAAGCCTCATACGATGTCATCCTAATAGTGTTGATGACTATTGTTATATGCAAACTCCGAAAGTGGAAAATGCATATCCCAACATCCCTTGAGATATAAACACACATGCTCTAAGCATATCTTCCAAAATCTGATTCACCTTCTCAGTCTGACCGTCTGATTGAGGGTAAAAAGCGCTACTCATACTCAGCTGCACCCTCATTTTATATTAAAACCCTTTCCAGAATTGAGATATGAAAGTGCTGCCACTACTAGAAAAATATATTTTTACGATGGTTTTAGAATTCAATTTTATGACCGTTTTAATTAAACTGGCATAATAAATACTATTGTTTCACAATTATGTATTTTTCGTATTTTTACAAATAATTATGACCCATGTATAATTATTGGGTCATATTAGTATGATATTTTATGGCCGTAGTGTTTTAACTGAAATATAATATATTTATTTTTATTACAGTTTTATGTACATGGTAATATTAAATACAATTTATAAAATTAATATTTTTCTAATAGACTTATTCTGTTATTTATGACCCTTTTAAAAAAAATCAACAAATGGTGATAAAGAATCGTAACCACCCCGAAATTTAGAGGATACCCACTTCTCCCCAACTATATCTTCTACGATTATCATGGAGTCTCATCCCCTATCGCCGCATTCCACTACTCCGCACGCCTCTCTTTTCAACCCTCATTACACCCCTCTTGTTCAACCCGCATCCCACTCCTCTCTATCTTCAATCGCCACCCCGTGCAGTTGTCACTGTGGTCGTCGCACAACCGCCGCTCCTTTAATCGCCTCCCCACTGGTCGTCAACTTGGAGAATTTATTTTACCCTGTTCTTATCTAGATAATCAATTGAATAAACAGGTAGGTGGGTTTTGTAACATTTAGATACACATGTATATATTTTTTCTCAAAATTTAATAATTTTATTGCATTATAATACCTAACACAATTTATCACACCGTGGTCGAATTGTTAGTTATTTTTGCTCACATGACTACTATCATTGACACGACTTGATTGAGGACCCACAGTGGTCAAATTTGTTATTTCTCAAGTTCATTGAGGTAATTTTGAAATCCCATCTGTTACTCATATTTATTTTTTGGTAACAATATACACTTTTATTTCCCACTTGCCAATAATTTCACTTGATGCTTAGATGACTTATATTTTTGTTATATAATGTAACACAATTAAGCTTATAATATACTAGTGTTCGGTGTTTTGTAGAAATACTATACTTCTATTGTATGACATTATATAAGTTAATGATATATATTTTAAAAAGTTTAGGCCCTTTCAAAGTAGTTAAATTTTCATATACTTTGTATTTAGATTTTTTTTACAATGTCAGTTTTCAATTTTTTAATTTTTTATACTCAAATTGTAAATGATAGAAAGTCTTTCCAAAAAAAAAAACAATCAACATTAAATTCATATTTAAATAATTCATCAATGTGCAAATAGTGAGGCAATTAAAAGAATTCCAAATTAATCTTTGGACACAAATTTATTTAAGGGAGGAATAAAGTATGACGTTAATCCTAAATAATTTCAATGCATACAATTCTATAATTAGACTTGAATAATGATTAATGTTGTTTACAAATATATAATGACAAAATTTAAAAAAATAATAATAATATAAATGTAAATGTACCATAAACATCTCGAACATCACTATTTTTTTCTCTGCGTCTGTGTGGTGTGTGTGTGTGTGGGGGGGGGGGGGGGGGGGGATTCTTTGTTGTATCTTAATTTTTTATCATCTAATCCACAACTCAACTTGCAACTCATAGTAAATCAAGATGTATGTTATAATCACACACGATATGCACAAACGTCTATATATCTTATACTAACTTAAGAAGAGGCTAAAACATACCTCAATGGAAAATTATACCCCCCACTGGATAAAAGAATCACGATCCCACCCTATCTCCTCTTTCTTAATAACATATATTTAAAAACCTTTTTTAGTATCTATTTACCCGGAAAAACAACCATCTCCACCCCTTCGCATACCTTTGTCCATCTTTCTTCATATCCTCTAACCATCAATGTTGGATTTGATGCTTTTTATTGAACCAGATTTTCCTATTGGCCTAATTACGCATCTATAAAATGAGGAGTGCAAACTGTAAACATATTCTACAAATATAAAGTTTTCTTTTGCATACTTAATGGTATATGTTTCATATAAACCAAAAACTAATTGGGTAGAGAACACATTTAACTTTTTCCATTTTATACTTTTTGTGTTAATGTGATTTTTCTAACACCTTGCATTGTCGGCAATAACACCGATAAATCAAATGAGTTACTAATTATTGAAATCCATTTGTTTTCTATAAAATGCAAGGCTTGTCGACCTTGTTCTTGCCTTTAGAAAAAACTTTGAAGTGGAAGGGTTTAAGTATGTTAAGGGGCCATTTTGGAGTGATACATTTTGTAATACCCCGTAATTTTATGACTTTTAATTATGAGATTAATTAAATGAAATTGCTTTTAATTGTGGAATTAATTAAATTAATTTGGGATAATTAATTGGAAATTAATTCGGATTTAAATAACTAGCGAGACGAGAGTTAATATTTAAATATGATGATAATGTTGAATATTAGTGAGTGATTATGGTAATATGTGATTATTGAATTTATTAAAATTATCGTGTGTTGAAAATACGGCAGTTTCGGTAATTAAGTTGGGACGCGCATGTCAGTCGTGTCACGACCCAATTTAATGGATTTAAACGTATTTTTTTATCATCTGTATGATCATTTTGAGTATGCCAACGTGTCCGGAAGGATCGAGATAGTTAGAAAACAGTAGCCAGGGGTTTAGTTTGGATCCTGGAGATAGTCAGAAAATACAAGCCGAGAGGGTATTTTAGTCACTCTTATTTTTAGTGAATAGTGACCTATAAAAATTAGGTGATATTTATCAGCCAACACTTACGGTTATTAGTTCCATTTTTTGTTAAACACAAGAGAGAGTAACGTGAAAATAAATAAAAGTGTTTTAGGAGAATTCCAAGGGTTTCCAAGGCAAAACAACCACCACACACCACCACCATCGCCGGATTTGTGACTGAAAAGAGAGGGAGAACCAACCAATACCATCATCAATGGATCAGAACTTCTAATCAGAGGCAAGTGATTTATGTTGCAAAGATTCAAAGCATATATTTTACATGATAGTTTAGATTTGATGATTTATCGTAAATAAGTGAATTAATTATGAAACTGGAGAATTAAACATTGAATATGGGTAGGTTTAACTTCTGGGCATATACTAGTTATAAAACCATGATCCATGCGTAGGGAATTGTGAACTTATGTTGAGTTTTATGAAGATCTTGAAGGAAATAGAAGAAATAAGGTTTTTATGAAAATTGGGTGTTTTGATCCAAAAAACTGATGATCCATGGCGATTTAATGATTCTAATACGTTAAAGATTTTGCTAATATTTTAATAGGATGATTAGTGAACTTTCTTGGGAGTTTGGGACGCTGTAATGAAGAATTTGAGGTGTAAAAAAGAAGAAATCCATAACTGTTTAAGAGAAATATGGGCAAATACCTGCTTGATCGATCGACCGATCCAAGAACGTCGATCGATCGATGATCGATCGATCGATCCTTTTCTTCGATCGATCGACCTCTTCTGATTTTTGGTAATTGTTTTCCCTTAAGGTTTAATGAAAATCCCAAGGCCGATAATGATTCTTAGGGTGATTTATTTAATATTGTGGGACTTAGTTAAGGTCAGTAAGGTCTTAGTTGATGCCCGAAAAAATGGTTTACCGTATGGAATTGAATGCTATTGCTTACGAGGGTCTGCCGAGTGAGGTACGATTAGGAATCGTTCGAATTGAAACTATAACGCGA
Source organism: Sambucus nigra (assembly GCA_949130495.1). Classification (NCBI taxonomy): domain Eukaryota; kingdom Viridiplantae; phylum Streptophyta; class Magnoliopsida; order Dipsacales; family Adoxaceae; genus Sambucus; species Sambucus nigra. Next base: position 352,386,145 of record OX422221.1, read on the forward strand.
ATGTGTGATGATGTAAGGATAAGAACAGTAACAGAGGGACTTTAAGTTACGGAGATAACGTTAGAAACTAATAGGAGTCCTAGTAACCTTTTGGGATAGGTTTAAGCACTCAAATTGATACGACAAGAGAGTTATCAAGGTAAATATATATTACGTATGATGTTCGGGATAAACTTGTGAAAGTGCGGAAGCCCCCAATTTTTAAATTCAAATATAATGAAATGGTTCAAATTTAAATTTTTCAAAAGTTATTTAAAATTTTCTTTTCTTAAAGAGAACAAACCAACTTATAAAAAATAAATAAAACTAAACTAAAAGTGAAATTAAAACTACACACACAATTTTCATTTCGACTTAAACACACATTAATCCAATTCAAGTTAAACTTGCATGTTATCTAGATAAAGTAATTTTGCACTTGAATTAAATTGAACATACCCAAACATTAAATTTGCACCAAATTAAATAGATTGTGATTTTGAACTAATTTTATCTTTTAGTCCTAAGCATGCATCTAGGTGATATAGCAAGATAAAATTAAATAATATCACACGACGCGCCGATGTACGAGGAAAACCCAAATGGGAAAAACCTCGGACGACCCTAGCCACGAATTCACTAAGTATGGTAGTTTTTACAAAGACTCGACACAAGAGGACTTACACAAACTGACTTGAGTCCGTCCAACCCTTGACGCTCTCCTTCGGTCTTTAACCTCCGCCTAGTGAATAACCGTGGACTCCTCCACAGTCTCGGACTCCACCGATGGGGCTATGGTCACCGTCAATCCGCACGCGAAGCCTTTCTTCGAGTGAGAACACCGCAACAAACTTTTCTCCTTCTGGGGGTAGAGAACAACCCAAACTCTCTTCTTGTTGGTGTAGAGAAAACCAGGTACCAAAACTCTCCAAGCAATGATATATCAATAGTTACTTGGAATAAAGTAAACAAATGGGTGTGTATGTTTTTTCTTTGATGAAGTTAATCCATAAAAATCAAACACAAAACATGGAACTTTTTCTTAAAAGTTTTGCTCTCAAAAGACTCTTACAATGTGAAAAAGTTGTCTTCAAAAAGTTAGTTCCCGCACTTAAGAAGTATGCAAAAAAGAAAGTGGGGCAAAGTAGGGGAAAAGTGGAAAAAACTGGCTTAAAACTGTTCCCACTGTTTTTTCGTTAGAAATCTCGTTCGAACGAGACTTCTAACGAAGAGACAGAAAGAGAAAAAATTCTCGTTTGAAAACTCTTTCGAAAGAGAAGTCGTTCGAACGACCTATCTAACAAGATCTCAGCCCATGGTCCTAGATAATTTCGATACGAACGCGTGGCCGCCAGTTTCGTATCTTTCTGATTTTTTTTGGATTTGATATGATTTTTTTATTGAAAGGTGTCCGAGAACAAAATATTTAGAACTATGAATTCTAAAAAAGTTTAACAAAAAATTCTAACACCCAAAATAAATTTCTAACATACACCCAATAAATAATGTTCCAAGCTCCTATATATATATATATTAAAATGCATTCATACCTTAGGAGCAACGGAACCATGTTGATGACGTAGAAACGAGGCACAACACACACGGCATTTGATGAAGCTTTAATATCTTGGTCGCTACGCCTTCAACAAACACGTCATAGGCTTGAATGGATAAACTTGAACTCTATCCTATGACTCAAATGTTTTTGTCCGAAATTGAGCAAAAACTATAAAGGACTCAATTGGAAATTTTTGTCCTTACTAATCTCCCCCTTTGGCTATTCCGGGACAAAAACTAAACAAAAATCCTAAAGGGCCGTCAAGCTCACTAGACTCAAAAACACTGTCCCACCCAAAATAAAAATACAATGCTTGACTCAAATAACCCAAGGATCAATATCTTTGCCAATGTTGAATGTTGCCATTTTGAAGTATTCCTGCACACTTAAACAAACTATCAAACGAATAGGGAATATCAAAATATTAAATGCAATTAAATAATTACCCCCCTAAATTAATTCTCCCCTTTATCAAACAAATGACCTACTTAGAAAGACGTCTCCCCCTAAGATAAATCTCCCCCAAACTAAGATAGGATAATACTAGTATTAGATACCATTTCTCCCCCTATCATCCTCCCCCTTTTTGTTCAGGAATAGACAAAGGCTAAAGAATAAAAAAAGTAACTTATCTCCCCCAAATAAAGCATATACACCCTCTAAACTAAGAAAGGGATAAAAGAATGGGATAACAAGCTAAAACATGTAATTGTGCATATAGTGATGAGAACGTTAAAGCATATGGGCAACAAAAATTTAACTAATCCAACCAATAACATCGGATACCAACTAGGATGCAATAAAATGATACCAATATGATATATAAATTATTAAGCATGTGATATCAACAAAGAATACAATAAGATGGATACCAAGTATGAATTAAAGCATATATGGATTAGAAATCAAAGCAATGACTAAAACAAAATATCAAATATATCTATACATAATATATATCAAAGAGACTCAAGTACACATATATAGATATAAACACACAAATGACACACACAAAATATAATAAGAGTCTTTCACACTCGTATGACAAAAATGTGTCATATGGAAACGGAAGTGTTGGGGTGTGAACTAGTAACGATTAAATTTAGACCCAATCACTTAAAATTGTTCACGGAGTTCTCAATTGATTGCAAACTTCATCATATTTGAATATAACCTCATGTGACAATATAAATTGAACTCAATGAACAAACATACACAATGCATACAAGCCTAGCATATTGATGATTCTACAAACCAATAGAGTCATGACATGAAATACGCAACTAGGATAAACGAACATTGTGCAAACCATTGATATACCATCCAATCTCCCTCAGTATGCATTTATATTAAATTTGAATGAATATATCAATCAAACATAGGCCTTGGCAAATTATTTTTCTTTTTAATGCCATATTTTTTGTTTTAAGGCCTTTGAACCACGTATTTCTTTTAGGTCCATTAAAAAACGGTGGCTTACAATCGCAAAGGATAACTAAGTCCTTTCGGAGCCCTTCCCCGTGCACATTTATATTTATCATGTTTTTATGTTTCACACAAATCTCACGAGCAACGGATTTTGACATGCACTAGTCCTCCTAAGTCACAAATATGAAGATGACAAGATTGGTAGGAGAACACTTCACAAAGCTCAAATATACATATGAAGTTAAAATTTCAAAAGAGCTCGTGCATGTGTGAATAGAGGCATATAAAAATAGAATCCATTTAATCAACACAAAATCCAACTACTCCATGTAAGCATGGTAAAGAACATAATAAGGATTGACAATCTAAACCAAAAGTTCTAGCCACATGAGAGTGTAAAAGATGGAATTCAAACACAAGTGTATGCCACATAAAGTGTGTCAAACTAAAATACACACAAAATAAAATCTTTTTGAGTTTTTGAAATTTTTAACCAAAAATAAAAAATATATACTCAAAAGACAAACAAAAATCATTTGAATTTTTCATTAAGCTTAAATTACCAACAGATAAAATCCAAATGATAAACAAAAATCTTTTTGTATTTTTCATTTAATGCAAACAAAATGAAGGAAATATAATACAAAAGATAAACAAAAATCATAATCCTAGCATGTGATAAGCATGGAGCATAGACTAGAAAATGATTAAATAAGCATACATTTAGCATGAAGTACAAAAGCTAAAGTATGCAAACACTAACACATTCATCCTTTAGATTTAGAAAGGGAGGAAGCATGTGAAAGTAAATGAGAATCAAAAACCCCATTTTGCAAGGCAACCAAGTCGGATTTCCTAACCCAAATTAATGAAGAATGACTATCTTGGGGTGTAGGAATTTTAACTACCTTGGTTGCTTTACGTTGGGATTTTCTAGGAATACGTTTAAGATCAAAACAAAATTTCCTAAGATGACCTTTTCGACCACAATGTGTACATGTAAAAACATGTCGAAAAGATTTACCTAAGGAGTGATCTCTAAAGACTTTCCTAGTAGATTCTCCTAAAACATTGGTTTTGGCGTTATGAGTAAATTCATTACAAGTATTGAAGCCTAAACCACAAGTGTCATTTTTAATTTGGACCGTTCCTAATATTTTATCTAATATTTCCGAACGACCCTCCAAATCAAATTTGACATTACTAGAGTCTTTTAATTTATTTTGCAATTCTAAAATGTTAGACTGTAATAAAATATTTCGCTCTTCAGAAGCAAGAAGCTCCTTTTTCGAGGATTCCATTAAACCCCTAAGGCTATCTCTCTCGCCTTCTATATATTCAAGCTTCTCTAGAAGAGCTTTCTCTCGTGTCCTAAGGTCTTCAACCAACATGCTATTATCATCGATCTTGACACGTTCTTTCAAACTAGCTTCTAACTTCAAATTAGCTCTTTTCAATTTAATAGATTCTTTATAAAGTTCTTGAAAATCATTTTGAAGTTCACTCACATGAACCTCTTCTTCATTTTCACTCTCTCTTTCTTCTCCACTCTCACTATCATAAAAAATAAGGGAATCAAAAACTTTAACCTCGGAAGTGTCATGTGTTAAAGTTTCATCAATCAAAGAGTTCTCACTATCACTCACATGACTAGCCATAAAAACCACAAAGTTGGGCTTAGTGGGGGAATCGGGTCCCTATTCCTTATCACTATCACTAAGTGTCGCATGATATGAAATGGGTCGTTTATCCTCTTTCCTTAGTTTAGTGGGGCACTCAGAAGCCCTATGGCCATAACCCTCACAACCAAAACACCTATTTGACTTGTCCCTATTTAATTGTTCATTAATAGGTTTAGGGATCTTCTCGGTTTTGTCATACTTAGAAGTTTCAAATTTCTTAAAGTCATTTGTAAATTTATCTTTGTTAAATTTAATATTTTCTAAATTTTCGAGCAAACAAAGCCATGTCTTCCGAGTCACTATCACTCTCGCTCTCTACTACTTGTTTGACCTCTTTTTGGGCTTTTAAAGCAATGCCCTTTTCAATTTTCTTTTCGGTTTTAGAGGGAAACATGTCTAGTTCATAGGTTTGTAAATCACCTACGAGCTCTTCTAATTTCATAGAGGCTAAAGTTGGTAAAGAATTTAAAACGGTCACTTTTGGAATAAATCTATCGGGAAGGGACCTTAAAATTTTCTTTACTACTCGGTTGTCGGGTATTTTCTCTCCTAAGTTAAAAGATGAATTAACAATATCGGAAAGTCTAGCTTAAAATTCATCAAAACTTTCTTTTTCGTTCATTTTGATAGTTTCAAATTGAGTGGTGAGGTTTTGGAGTTTCGAAGCTTTAACGACACTAGTACCTTCATGGATGAGTTGTAAAATATCCCAAGCTTCTTTAGCGGTCTCACACGTCATAATGCGTCGGAATTCATCCGGTGTGACAGCGCTAAACAAGGCATTTAAACCTCGGGAATTAAAATTAGAAAGTTTAATTCACCCTCACTCCATCTATCGGCCGGTTTGGGAACACGCTCGCTATCTACTAAATGAGTAGGTGGGGACCACCCGTTAATAGCAGATATCCAAACTCTCTCGTCGATAGATTTTAGTGCCGATTTCATTCGCGCTTTCCAATACGCGTAGTTAGAACCATTGGAATAATAGGAAATCTAGAAAATGGGGAAAATTCCATTTTAGCCAAAAATATTTAAAAGATCTTAACGAAGTAATTTATCGTTTTTGGCTCTGATACCAATTTGAAAGAGCGGAAGCCCCCAATTTTTAAATTCAAATATAATGAAATGGTTCAAATTTAAATTTTCCAAAAGTTATTTAAAATTTTCTTTTCTTAAAGAGAACAAACCAACTTATAAAAAAAAATAAAACTAAACTAAAAGTGAAATTAAAACTACACACACAATTTTCATTTCGACTTAAACACCCATTAATCCAATTCAAGTTAAACTTGCATGTTATCTAGATAAAGTAATTTTGCACTTGAATTAAATTGAACATACCCAAATATTAAATTTGCACCAAATTAAATAGATTGTGATTTTGAACTAATTTTATCTTTTAGTCCTAAGCATGCATCTAGGTGATATAGGAAGATAAAATTAAACAATATCACACGACGCGCCAATGTACGAGAAAAACCCAAATGGGAAAAACCTCGGACGACCCTAGCCACGAATTCACTAAGTATGGTAGTTTTTACCAAGACTCGACACAAGAGGACTTACACAAACTGACTTGAGTCCGTCCAAGCCTTGACGCTCTCCTTCGGTCTTTAACCTCCGCCTAGTGAATAACCGTGGACTCCTCCACAGTCTCAGACTCCACCGATGGGGCTATGGTCACCGTCAATCTGCACGCGAAGCCTTTCTTTGAGTGAGAACACCGCAACAAACTTTTCTCCTTCTGGGGGTAGAGAACAACCCAAACTCTCTTCTTATTGGTGTAGAGAAAACCAGGTGCCAAAACTCTCCAAGCAATGATATATCAATAGTTACTTGGAATAAACTAAACAAATGGGTGTGTATGTGTTTTTTTATGAATTTAATCCATAAAAATCAAACACAAAACATAGAACTTTTTCTTAAAAGTTTTGCTCTCAAAAGACTCTTACAATGTGAAAAAGTTGTCTTCAAAAAGTTAGTTCCCGCACTTAAGAAGTATGTCAAAAATAAAGTGGGGCAAAGTAGTGGAAAAGTGGAAAAAACTGGCTTAAAACTGTTCCCGCTGTTTTTTCGTTAGAAATCTCGTTCGAACGAAACTTCTAACGAAGAGACAAAAAGAAAAAAATTCTCGTTTGAAAACTCTTTTGAACGAGAAGTCGTTCAAACGACCTATCTAACGAGATCTCAGCCCATGGTTCTAGATAATTTCGATACGAACGCGTGGCCGCCAGTTTCGTATCTTTCTGATTTTTTTTGGATTTGATTTCTACTGAAAGGTGTCCGAGAACAAAATATTTAGAACTATGAATTCAAAAAAAGTTTAACAAAAAATTCTAACACCCAAAATAAATTTCTAACATACACCCAATAAATAATGTTCCAAGCTCCTATATATATATATATATATTAAAATGAATTCATACCTTAGGAGCAATGAAACCATATTGATGATGTAGAAACGAGGCACAACACACACGGCATTTGATGAAGCTTTAATATCTTGGCCGCTACGTCTTCAACAAACACGTCATAGGCTTGAATGGATAAACTTGAACTCTATCCTATGACTCAAATGTTTTTGTCCGGAATTGAGCCAAAACTACAAAGGACTCAATTGGAAATTTGTGTCCTTACAACTTGCTACGTACGAGACTTACTAGATGGAATGTGTGAATACCTATATTGAAATATGATGTGACACCCCGCCTAATTAAACCTTGGTTGATCATGCCTTAATTTAATTTTAACAGGTTTCTTAAATGGTTCATTCTTAGCATCATTGCCGAAAGCTTTTTAAATTACTAACCACCTACGTGAAATTAAGCTAGTGCCAAATTTTATCTTCCTTAAGCAGAATAAACAACCCATACAAAATGATACAATTCCAGTAATAATAAAATAATTCGCATAAATAACTGAATGCAGATAAAGTCTTGCCAAAAACCACGGCCTTGAAAACTAACTCAAAATCCAGAATCAGAATAACTGTAAAAGTAAAGATTGGACAACATGTCCCAACTAAGAATACTAAAACTGAAAAAGAGGAAACGTTTAAACAATCCCTGCAACATCCACACGTGCTGCAACTCCCGAATTCCTGGAATGAAATCATGTTGGGTGTCCCTGTGGTTGGGCACCTAAAAGGTTTTTTAAAATTTTTACATAGCAAGAGTTAGTACTCAAAACATTTGAAAATATTTTGCAAGAAGTTATCACAATTGAGTTATTGATTACACATATTAAGGTTTCGCACACTCCCTTGAACTTCCTCACCTCTCTTCTATAGTGCATGTCTAACGAGGGTACTTAGTTCACCTAGTTGTACTACCCCAGTTAACTAGATTAAGATACCCCATGTATGTACCCCCTCACTAAGTCCCCATGACCTACTCGCAGTATTTCAAAAATCCATATTTCATGTTCTATAAACGTAGATAACTTATTCACTTCTTGTTATTCTTATTCTTGTAATAATTACGCTATTTAATTATTATTAAGATATTTACAATCCATCTCACTATTTACTATTCTACGTCAGTAGATGATACATATGGAACACATTTTATCACGCAAGCATGTATTAAATATTAGTTATCACTAACATATCCTTTTGACACATATAAAGGACTCTTGGTTCGGAATGATTCATCGACCCCAAGTGAGAGTTGGTTCGGAATGATCCATCGACCCCAACTATATATATATATATATATACACACACACACACATATTCTGGTTCGGGACTCTTTCATCGCGACACCAGTTTTAGGTTTGGTTCGGCATTTTACATCGACCCCAAACATATAAATACTTTATGTTAGTTCGGAATGTCTCATCGACCCTAACATAATTTATTTAGGTAGAATTCTCTTAACCCAAAATTTCATATAATTTAGTAGGTACACACCCGGCCTATCAAATCATGCCCGTACGTAATATATTTTACTTATATTCACCGTACTCATTAATTTACGATTTATTTCACTATTGCATTTATTCGAGTATTCACGCAACTCTAAGGGTCCTAGTTACCCCTCCCTTGATTCAGTAGTTAAGTTATCTTTAACCTACTGGTATTTTTCCGGAATTTAATCTCACTCTTTCCGTAACTAAATTCTCACATTCCCGACAGATGACCCAATCGATTATCTTTCCGTCTGTCCATTTCTCCAAATTTCCCACTCAATACTTTATGAAGAAATCTAATGGTACACCTACTGGTATTTATTAAGTCTCCTCATAGGTAAAATATCATCACTAAGGTTCCCATTAAGCGACGGTAATTAAAAGGAAATTTATCCACAAAATTTTCTAAAGTACAGCCAGGGTCGATCGATTGATGGGATATGGTCGATCGATCGACTGCTCGATCGATCGACATCCAAGGGTCGATGGATCGATCAAGCAATGACAGACCCAGATCGTCTTCTTCATGCGGGTTTCACCATTTTTGTTTATCTATCTCCCATGATAATTCACCATATTTGCAACTAATAATTTCTAATCATTCCTACATATTCTGGGATGATTACTAACGATTTAGAACATCAATATCATTATAAATTTTGTCCAAATTAACTAAAAATCTTCTTATTATTCAAGAACCCTAAAAATACAATCTTTCCATCTTTTCCTCATAAGTCCAGATTTTTAGTTCGATTTTATCATCAAGTCTTCTATGATATCAAAATATTTGGAGATTAAAAACGTTCTATATGAAATCCCTTTCAATCATGGATCATAATCAAGTGTTTTACTCCCAAAAATATCATAAAAACCATGTTCTTCATAAAGCTTATATATGGGTATTATAACTCAATTTATTTTGCAAATAACCACTTGCCTTATGATTTGTAGGGTCTGATTTCATGGTTGTTGTTGATGATTGATGATTTTTATCCTTCAATCCTCCTTCCCAACAAGTTGGTGGTGAACTCTCCTTAGAACTCTCCCTCCTTCCTTCTTTTGCCTTGGGAAATTGTTTCTCTCTTCTCTATAATGGCTATGGTGTGTTTCCTTCCTTTCTAACCCTAGCCTCTAACTCTTATAATCTGACTTAGGGTTCCAAAATTCGTAGGTCTCCTCACCCATAAATGTAAAGAGACCAAAATGCCCTCGAATGGTCCCGGTTTAGCCCAAAAATGATCCGACACTCAACTAGTACCCCCGGGTACACTATTTTGACTAATTCGATCCTTTCGGAATCATCCGTGTGGACTCTAAATTATCTTTTGAGTCTCTTAAAATATGTTTCTCATCTCATCTTCAATTTTTTTGTCTACGCGCGACACTCGGTTGAGATAACTCAGGTACGTCCATATCGCTAGGCCGTACATATCAACATTTAAAATTTACTACTCTCATTAATTAAATTTTTAATCGTCATATTAATCTTTATTAACATTACATCACATTAAATTACTCTACTCACGTAATTTAATTTAAAACATGTCACATTAAATTACTCTACTCACGTAATTTAAATAAAACTTATTTTTATCACATTAAATTACTTTACTCACGTAATTTAAATAATAAAAATGTATTTTCCTAACTATGCAGAATTACGGGGTATTACATACTTCCCCTCTTACAAAAGGAATTTCATCCTCGAAATTTAGAAAAATACATGCGGTGAATAATTCGGGATATTATTCTCGCATATCCTCCTCCCGTTCCCAAATAGACTCATCCATATTGTGATGTCCCCACTGTACTAGCACTAAGGGTACCACCTTGGATCGTAGTTTGCGCTCACTATAATCCAAAATAGCCACGGGTCTTTCTTCATACGAGACATCTGGCTGTAAATCGATCTCCTCGAGTGGAATGTGCCAGAAGGCTCTCTCACTACTCTTGTATTTCTTCAGCGACGCTACATGGAATACATCGTGCATTCGCTAAAGATGCTCAGGGAGTCCCAATCTGTAATCTACCGGTCCCACCCTCTCAATGATAGGAAATGGCCCCACATATCTCGGTGCTAACTTCCCTTTCTTGCCAAACCTCATAATTCCTTTCATAGGAGATACTCGAATTAACATTTGGTCGCCCACATCTAGTTCCACGTGTCTCCTACCGGCGTCAGCATAACTCTTCTGCCTATCTTGAGCTATTCGAATACGTCCTCGAATCAACTCTATTTTGGAGGAAGTCTCTTGTATCATCTCTGACCCCAATAGCTTGTTATCCCCCACCTCTAACCAACAGGCGGGCGAACGACTAGGCCTCCCATAAAGTGCCTCGAATGGAGCCATACCGATAGTGAATTGGTAAGAGTTATTACATGCAAACTCCACCAAAGGAAGGTATGGCTCCCAACCTCCCCCAAAATCTAGGACACACATTCTCAACATATCCTCCAACATCCGGTTTACCCTTTCAGTCTGATCATCCGTCTGTGGTACTCAACCATAAGACGGTGCCCATGGCCTCCTGAAAGCTCTGTCAGAAATGTGACACAAATATTTTGTCTCGGTCAGACACAATATTAATAGGAACTCCGTGCAGGTTAACGATATCTGAAATGAATAGCTGCGCGTACTGTATCGTATCATAATCCGTACGAACCGGCAAGAAATGAGCTACCTTAGTCAGCCGATCCACTAACACCCATATGGAATCGTGACCCTTCTGTGATGTTGGTAACCCAGTAATAAAATCCATCGAGATACTCTCTCACTTCCACACGGGAATCTCCAGTGGTTGTAGCATCCCTGAAGGTCTCTGATGATCAACTTTTACAAGCTTACATGTAACACACCTTGAGACAAATTCGGCAATGTCTCGTTTCATACCTGACCACCAATATAATCGTCGCATATCCTAGTACATTTTGTCTCCACCTGGATGTACTGAAAACTTTGACCCGTGCGACTCCGTCATTACGGCATGCCTCTAATCATCATCTTCGGGTACTATCAGCCTACCATTAAACCGTAGACCACCCTCTGAGCTGATGGAGTAGGACTCTGCCCCCTCGTCCAGTAGCTGTCGTACTCTATCCTAACAAAATGGGTCCTCGGGGTGTACCCTCACTACCCGCATAACACTCTCGGGAGTGATAGCTAAAACTACCATGCATGCTCTAGCTATTTCATCCTCGTGTCAAAATTCACTCCACTTCGCCTTCCAAATTTCTGCCAACTCTCCAGTAGGTCTTCTGCTTAACGCATCTGCCACCATGTTAGCCTTACCAGGATGATACTGTATATCAAATTGGTAGTCCTTCACGAATTCAAGCCACCTCCTTTGCCTCATATTCAGATCCTTCTGAGTGAAAAGATACTGAAGTGATTTATGATCTGTGAATAGAGTGAACTGCTCGCCCAGAAGATAGTGTCTCCATATCCTCAATGCAAAAATGATCGCTGCCAACTCGAGGTCATGGGTGGGGTAATTCTTCTCATGTGGCTTAAGCTTTCGGGACGCATAAGCTATAACTTTCTCTTCCTGCTGTAACACACCCCCAAGCCCCTGTAAGGATGCGTCAGTATAGACTCGGTACTCCATTCCGGTCCTAGGTAAGGCAAGAACGGGTGCTGATGTCAACTTGTCCTTTAGCTCATCGAATGCTAACTGATAACAGTCACTCCATACGAAGGGCACTCCCTTCCGAGTTAAGTTCGTCAACAATTTTTGAGAACCCCTTGATGAAGCGATGATAATAGCCGGCTAACCCCAAGAAACTATGAATTTCGGTCGGTGTCATGGGCTGTCCGCACTCCCTCACCGCCGATACCTTACTCGGGTCAACAACAATGCCTCTGCTTGATACAAAGTGGCCTAGGAACTGAACCTCCCGAAGCCAAAATCCACACTTCTCAAATTTGGCATACAACCGATGGTCCCGCAATGTCTGTAGAACCATTCGTAAATGTTAAGTGTGTTCCTCCTCCGTGCGAGAGTAAATCAAAATGTCGTCTATGAATACAATCACAAACTGATCCAAAAACTCCCTGAATACCCTGTTCATGAGATCCATGAGTACGGCAAGCGCATTAGTTAGCCCAAACAGCATTACTCGGAACTCATATGACCCGTACCGCGATAGGAAAGCGGTCTTAGGTACATCCTCTTCAGGAATGCGCAATTGGTGGTAACCCGACCTCAAATCGATCTTTGAGAAGTACGCAACCCCTCTCAATTGATCAAACAAGTCGTCAATCCTCGGCAACGGATACTTATTACGTACCGTCACTTTGTTCAGCTCCCTGTAATCTACACACAGACGAAGTGAACCATCCCCTTTCTTTACAAATAACACCGGCGCACCCCATGGCGATGTACTCCGTCCAATGAAGCCCAGTCCTAAGAGCTGCTGAATCTATTCCATCAGTTCTCGCATCTTCGAAGGAGCCATGCGATACGGTGCTCTGGCAATCGGTCTCGTCCCCGGCGCTAGGTTAATAACGAACTCTATCTCCCTACTGGGTGGTAACCCTGGTATCTCCTGAAAGACATCCTCAAAATCCCTCACAACTGGGATTGAGTCCAGAGAAACGACAACCCCATGTGAGGTCTCCTCCTCAATATAATATAAATGAGTGCGCGATCCTCCCTCGGGGAGTGGCATTGCCACAAGGAACATCTCTTATCCCGAGATGGAAAACACGATAGTCCTCTCGTAACAATCTACCATTGCCCTATAATGCGCCAACCAATCCATGCCTAGAATGACGTCATATCCCTCCATATCCAGCACTAGGAGGTCCGCTGCTAGACTCAATATCCCGACCATAATGTCCACACCCTTACAAATCGAATGTATATGGGACCCACTACCCATCGATGACTCCACGCACATAAGATGAGTGTCAGCTGTCGCTAATAGGCCGGCTACCCGTGCAAATCTAGTGGAAATAAATGAATGCGTCTCCCCCGTGTCAAAGAAAATATTACCCTAAAGTCCATGAATAGGAAACATACCCGCGACTGCCAGCGGTGCTGGAGGTGCTGGCTGAAATGGAATGTCACGGACGTTGAACACACGTCCGTATTGCATTTGGCCTGGCTGCGGGGCCTGTGCTGCTGCTGGGGCTAACGGAGCCTGCTTCCCCTGTTGGGCACCCTGTTGTTGTGCCCTGTCTTGCTGTGGATAATTTCTACTCTTGTGACCCTGCTGGTCACAAGTGAAACACTGACCCTGAAACTGCCTTTGACCTTGGCCCTGTTGGACCTGACGTTGGCCCTGTCGACCTTAGCCTTGTTGTCCTCCACCTTGGTTCCCTTGGCCCTGTCGGCCCTGAGGAACTGGCTGCTGGGGACCCTGCTGGCCCTGTCTGTCAAAACGATGCCTCCCATGCTTAAACTTCTTGGCAGAGTTCCCCTGTCGGAAATCCTGCCCTAGCTGGCCCACTGTTTGCTGCTGTGGTGTGCTGCTGTCACTATTTCCACCTACTTTGCCCGGTTGGCTAGGCTCACCTCTCTTGTTTCCCTTTGCATGAAAGCGGTGATCCTGATAGTGTAGTAGAGAGGCATTGACGACATCTGTGTAAGTTACCAACGCCAGATTACCGATCAAATGCTGTCTGATTCTCCAGGTCAAGCCATCCATAAATTTTGACTTCTTCCTCTCCTCATCGCTCACCTCATTTGGCACAAAGTTAGCCAAGTGGGTAAAATCCTCCTCATAATCAGCAACTGAGCGATCACCCTGAACTACTTCGCTGAATTTCTTCCTCATATCTGATTCTACCGCTGGAGGAAAATACTTGCGGTCAAACCGCACCCAAAACTCAGAAATTGTCAAAGTGTCCCTTTCCTCGGTGGTGGTAACCGACTCCCACCACTGTAAGGCCGCTCCCGACAGATGGAAAGTGGCTAGCATTTGTTTCTATACCTCGGTGCACTCTAGCATGCGCAAGTGGCACTGGATATATTTCTTCCAGTTGCACGCCTCCACTACATCGGTACTTCCCTGAAACTCGGTATTTATTAAGTCAATTTAATATATGGATATATACCCATAAAGCTTATATATGGGTATTATAACTCAATTTATTTTGCAAATAACCACTTGCCTTATGATTTGTAGAGTCTGATTTCATGGTTGTTGTTGATGATTGATGATTTTTATCCTTCAATCCTCCTTCCCAACAAGTTGGTGGTGAACTCTCCTTAGAACTCTCCCCCCTTCCTTCTTTTGCCTTAGGAAATTGTTTCTCTCTTCTCTCTAATGGCTATGGTGTATTTCCTTCCTTTCTAACCCTAGCCTCTAACTCTTATAATCTGACTTAGGGTTCCAAAATTCATAGGTCTCCTCACCCATAAATGTAAAGAGACCAAAATTCCCTCGAATGGTCCCGGTTTAGCCCAAAAATGGCCCGACACTCAACTAGTACCCCCAGGTACACTATTTTGACTAATTTGACCCTTTCGGAATCATCTGTGGACTCTAAATTATCTTTTGAGTCTCTTAAAATATGTTTCTCATCTCATCTTCAATTTTTTTGTCTACGCGCGACACTCGGTTGAGATAACTCAGGTACGTCCATATCGCTAGGCCGTACATATCAACATTTAAAATTTACTACTCTCATTAATTAAATTTTTAATCGTCATATTAATCTTTATTAACATTACATCACATTAAATTACTCTACTCACGTAATTTAATTTAAAACGTGTCACATTAAATTACTCTACTCACGTAATTTATATAAAACTTATTTTTATCACATTAAATTACTCTACTCACGTAATTTAAATAATAGAAATGTATTTTCCTAACTATGCAGAATTACGGGGTATTACATATGATTACTTAGGTTGTGTGAATGCCTAGTGTATGGATTTCTTATGTGTATGACATACCTACCATACTTGCTATCACGGGAGGTTGGTTTTCGAAAAAGGGCCATCTTATCTTTGTGTGCCTTTGGGGGGGATTTAGATTGGTACCTTAAGGACATAGGACCGTGAATGACTTATTTGTGAGTTGATAAGTCAGTTGACCATGGGAGCGTAGGTATTTGTGTGACCCATGAGTATGTAAACTATGTTCGCCTCCAATATGTGTGATTTGTATTGAGACGGTTCCTGAGTGATTCGGAACACGTGATCCTTACGTACGTGATGTACATGGATTTGATAACAGAGTATGCGTGCACCGCAGCTTAGTCTAGGGGTGAATTATATGTATATATGTACTCAGAGTGATTTATATATATACTGGTGACTGGTTCACTGTTGCTTAGTAGATGTGAATAACTATGATATTTGAATGGGCTAAGAATGTGAGAATTTAATTAACACTTGAGATAAGTAATTTAATGAATGTGAATATGGGTTATGAATATGACTTTTTTGGGTGTTACGAGTAGATACCCTATGTCAAAATACGAAAGCTGGAGTGGTACAGACTAGTTAGTTAGCGGCATAACTAGGATGGGTTAAGGACATACGTTAGGCGTGCAGATTAGTTGAGAGGTGAGAAACTCATGTGAGAGTACGCAACTAACATGTTTATAGAATGTGTTGTTTAATTATAATTTAAACACTTGCTACACTTTTAAACTATTTTCACCTCAAGCTCTGACCCGTTTTCCTTCAAATCTATTTTGTTTTGTAAAAACATTTTAGGTGCCCAGCCACAGGGACGCCAAGCATAGGAGTTCCATTCTGATGACGTGTTGTAGCTGCTGTGGAAGTTACAGGATCTTGACATTAGATGCCTCCACATTTATCCCTGGTTCCTTGAGGGTCATTCATATTAGTTAGGGCATGGTGCCCATTTTTATCTAGAGATTGTAGATACAGACTTTCATTATTTCAGATGTTGGTTTATTCAGACTCGTGTATCGGAATTTTATTTACTCTGGTATTATTATCGTTGGAGTGTTTACTCCAGACTCAATTTATTTCTTTTCGTTGGTTATTCACATGATATTGTTTATGCGATTGATGGTTGTTAATTTAATTACTTTGTTATTGTTAATTTAATTAATAAAATTTGGCATCTCTCTTTTTAAATATTAGGTGGCTAGTAATAAATTAAATGTTTTCGACAGTGATGCTAAGACTGAAACAACTTGATATTCTGTATTAATTTCATAAAGGAGTAGCTACCCGGTATTTAATTAGTCGGGGTGTCATAGGAGGTATCAGAGCATCAGGTTCTAGTGTCCTTTAGGATCTGTGCGACTTATTATGCTTCCAGCGTAGCTTTCTTTGATATAGAGCCCTATGTTTAGGATTATTGATTTCTTTGGTCAGGTTTTATTCTCCTGCTATAATGTATATGATAGTGAATCTTATTTGCATTTGGGTGTGTTCATGTGCCGAACAATGCTGTATGTCGTGCAAGTTGGGCAGACGGCAGGAGGCAAAGCTCAATTGAGGTTATAAGGTATATTCAAGAATGATGACCATAGTTGAGGTCACCCTAATATGGTACAGAAGGCCAGGACGGTAAAGACGGATAAGGCACAACATATGACTTCCAGGAACCACTATAGTAAAAAGTGGGGTCAAATTAGACTCACCCAGCAAGGTTGGATTGGGAGAGAGTCAGACGAAATATTGAAGAGAACCAGCAGTGGAAATTCTAAAATGCGAAAATGGCGTGTGTTAGCTAACGAAGGTAAAAATATCCAAAGGCTTGGGCATATGTCGGATTATGGATAATCGGGAGTGAAAATTTGGGGTAAAATTTTTATTGGCTCGTAAGAGCGGAGTTTCAATAGTGAGAGGCAACCACCACACTTAGAAGTGGAATGTTTTGTCAAGAGAAGGTGCATACGTATGGTTTGGCCATAAGTTCCTTCATCAGATGTTCAGGATAAGATGCGAACGTTGTTCTGAACTCACACAAGAGGGGCGAACAAAGGTCACTTTGTGAAAAGACATTTAATTAATTAGCAAACCTTACACCGGACGAAGTAGGTGCAATGGAGAAGAGGACATTGAAGGGGAAAATTAACTTACAAGAATAATTGTTTGCACTTCTGAGGAATTCTGCTTAGACGGTCAATGCAGATGGTAAAAATGTCGCGCTTTGTTAATATGGAGGTAAACGCTTCCTTGTGTGGGGAGCTACAAGGATCGAAGAATTTAAAAAGAGTAAGACTGGGGGAAATGGTGTTGGTGAAGCACCACAAGGGGGAGACCCATCAGGGGACCCATTTAAATGATTTGGATAGCAAAATTTTTACCGAGCGATGGTGATTTCAGTGAGAGTTATCAAAGCCAGTAGCGTGTTCCTTAGGGCCATCAAAGCTAAGGGAACAACGGAGGTAGTCATCAGATTAGAGACTACCAACGTCCGAGAGAAGGACAACCTTAACATGGTCAGTGTGATCGAAGATAAGTGGAGTATGTGTAGAGGTATTTTGTGGGGAGTAAAACTCGTGTGTTAAAATTTTTTCGAAGCAAGTAGAGGGATAAGGGTATGGTACCTAGCAAGGGCAATAGTTATTGAAATTTTCGGTTTGGTACGGACAGGTGTGTTAAGTCCCAGAACCATTTGATCAGCCAGAGCGATTAGCAAGGTAGAAGTATGAGTTATATTCTCATATGATGATGCGTGTTGTATGTGTCAGGAACGAGTTACTACATTTTTATTTATTGCTATATTCGCATGAGAGTTGAGTTTAGTGCGTATCTCGACAATGTTATTTATTATGTGAATATTTTTCCCTGGTATAGTGGGGTTACCTTAAGTGTTATCCGCGGAGGATGGATGGGTGTATCGATAGTGGTATATACTTTATTGAAATTACTCGTTTTAGTGCTGTGTTATACGAGTATGCTATTATCCTAATTATGGTTTTATAATAATGATTAAGCCGATAGTGTGCGGTTATGGCAAGTCTATCGAGGTTACTACCTTAGTGTAGAATGTTTTGTTCTTGCGAGACCCCATCTGCCAGAGGGCCGGGCTCCCATTTATATGTTTATATATATGTGTATATATATTATCAGACTTCGAAAGGTATAATGGTCTTGGATATTTGATCCCGGTATGTGTAGGGATTTTATTGATATGATTCGGAGTGTATTTGATTTACCGTTCAGCAGAAAGATTTAGCTGGTTATTATAATCAAAGCTCAGGAGGTGGTAATAAGAAGAGTGCATTGTTATATCACCCTGTAGAGACGTGGAAGTTAATACTCATAGTTGTATGTCCGGGGATGGGATTTTGAGAGCCTCGATTTTATTTTCACCATGTTTATGGAATGTGATTACCATCAATGTTAAGAGACAGTGTCTTTAGGAAGAAGTTCCTTGTTTAAGTGTAATTATAGAAGGAGATGTAACTTTGTTGTCAAGAGACGGGAATATAGGGGTACATGTTATGGACTTAGGGCCTAACGTATTTCAATGACCGACAATGCAAAGTAGTAGTGTATCCGGGGGTTCCTTATTTGGATTTCGCTTTGCGAGACATCCCACGCATGAAACTTAGCATAAGTTTGTTAGTAAGGAGATGTCTGGTCATTCGTCCATGATTTGGGTACCTTGATAGTTATGGAGGTATGGAGTTATAACTGTAAGTTAAAGGGTAAATTACGATATAAGGCCAGTAGAGCCAGTTGTGTGGTGAGGAAGTACTGATAATTTTATTTTATTCTGACGGGTTGAAGGATGAAATGATGTTTAGGAGGACTTAGAATTTCAAATTTGGGGGTGATTGAGAACGCCCAATTGGTATAGCCACGTTGCGAATGGAGGGGCAATAAAGAGTTTGGAGTATGTATGAGCGTATATGATGTTTAAACCCGTTTGCACGATGTATAGGGTGTATGGACACCTTGGTTTGCTGGTGTTAGAATCACCGGAAGAAGATACATAGATGCGTGAAATTTTTACTTGTGGGACTAATATGATGAAATGGAAGTGGTAGAGTGGATTAAGCGTCGTGAGAGGGACGACAATCTATAGATTCATGTGCAATCAGGGTAGCACGTTCAAAATTGGTTGAAGGCAGTGGGAAGCCATTTAAAAAGGGGGTATCCATTGAGAAGACAAATATTTAACTATTATGGAGAATTTGGAGCGGAGTTCCACCCAATCGAATGTTGAGGGTGGCTTAAGCGTAAATAAAGTGAGGATGTCAATATGGTATAAAGAGTCCAGATGTGCACAACGTGGTGAAAAGTGCACGGGTCGAAACTTTTGGTATATGCCGAGGAAAGAAGAGGGTTATTAAGTACCACTTAATGGGAGGAGTTATAAGTGGAAGTCGGTGTTAAGCGGAACATAATTAGTAGCCCCCACGAGCACTACTTATCAATAGAAATCGGTTAGAGTAAGGGTATTAACCAGAAACTTGGTGTCGAGCCGACGATTCCAGTACCAGAAGAGTCAAGTTGGTAAATTATTTTGATGGGTTGCAATCATAAAGATAAGTAACGAGTTCCTTCGAATGTGTGGAACGGGTTCTCAAGAAGGAAAGAAATTATTATATCCTTGGGTGATTTACACTATTAGATAGTGACTGCGCTGGTATATGGTCCTACCTAGTATTAATCCGAACTAGGTTGAGATACTCGAAACCCACCTTCAATATGGGGTATAAAGACGTAATGAAAATAGTTTCATTTTATGTAAGTTGTATCACCTATAGCCCGAGGAATGGCGCAAGGTGATTGATGACTGGTGGAACTGTATGAAAGTAAATTTTGGACTCATTGCGATCATTTGATTTCCACAATGGGTAGAGATCGTAAGTGACGTATAATATGTTAAAAAGGAGAGGATATTACCTAATAGTAGAGTTAAGTGAAAGCACCCGTACCTATTTATAGTGGACAAGGTGCTTACTGAGGTTTCGCGTGGATAAACCTTACCATTCTTCCTCTGGATGTTTAGAGGTGAGCGGATTATCAGAGTTTTGGGATTCGTCAGAAGTTTGAATTTGATGACTATAATGGGATAACCACCAACCGTCTGAAGTTGCTTTCCTTTGTGTAAAAGTCACAACGCCGAGAATAGAGATTCAAAGAACGGACAAGAGTAGTCAGATGTTTTATGGTTTCTCCTAGGATGGGAGTTTTGTGTTTAGATAAATGCGGGAGTTGATAGGAAGTAAGGCGAGAACTCACAATAATATTGAGATAATGCGGCCAATGATGTATAGGCTATTCTTATTCGAATGTTGTTTAGTAAGAGCACAACGTGAGGTGCATTTATTGAGATGTAACCCTACAACTGATAAATTGTCAAGAGTGTTCAACAAGCTTGTTGTGAAGCGAGGGCTGTAGTGATTGAGCCTTTCTTTGTATTTTATTTTGAGTACTGGAGGATATTTAATTTTTCCAGGTATGCCTACTTTTTCGAATTTCGGGAGAAATTTTGTTATTAGAGGGAAGTATGTAATACCCCGTAATTTTACGGCTTTAATTTATGAGATTATGGCTTTTAATTATGAGATTAATTAAATGAAATTGCTTTTAATTATGGGATTAATTAAATTAATTTGGGATAGTTAATTGGAAATTAATTCAGATTTAAATAACTAGCGAGACGAGAGTTAGTATTTAAATATGACGATAATGTTGAATATGACTGAGTGATTATGGTAATACGTGATTATTGAATTTATTAAAATTGTCGTGAGTTGAAAATACAGCAGTTTCGGTAATTAAGTTAGGACGCACGTGACAGTCGTGTCAGGACCCAATTTAGTGGATTTAAACGTATTTTTTTGTCATCCGTATGATCATTTTGAGTGCGCTAATGTGTCTGGAAAGGTCGAGATAGTCAGAAAACACTAGCCGGGAGTTTAGTTTGGGTCTCGGGGCCTTTTTAGGCCTAACCGGCAACTCGAGAGGGTATTTTAGTCACTTTTATTTTTAATGAATAGTGACCTATGAAAATTAGGTGATATTTATCAGCCAACACTTACGGTTATTAGGGCCATTATTTGTTAAACACAAGAGAGAGTAACGTGAGAAGAAAGAAAAGGGTTTCAGGAGAATTCCAAGGGTTTCCAAGGCAAAACAACCACCACACACCACCACCATCGCCGGATTTGTGATCGGAAAGAGAGGGAGAACCAACCAATACCGTCATCAACGGATTAGAACTTCTAATCAGAGGCAAGTGATTTATCTTGCAAAGATTCAAAGCATATATTTTACATGATATTTTAGATTTGATGATTTATCGTAAATAAGTGAATTAATTGTGAAACTGGATTACATTGAATATGGGTAGGTTTCATGTAGATAAACTTCTGGGCATATACTAGTTATGAAACCATGATCCATGCATAGGGAATTGTGAACTTATGTTGAGTTTTAAGAAGATCTTGAAGGAAATAGAAGAAATATGTTTTTTTATGAAAATTGGGTGTTTTGATCCAAGAAACTGATGATCCATGATGATTTAATGATTCTAATACGTTAAAGATTATGCTAATATGTTAATAGGATGATTAGTGAACTTTCTAGGGAGTTTGGGACGTTGTAATGAAGAATTTGAGGTGTAAAAAGGAAGAAACCCGTAACTGTTTAAGAGAAATCTGGGCAAATACCTTCTTGATCGATCGATCGATCCAAGAACGTCGATCGATCCTTTTCTTTAATCGATCGACCTCTTCTGATTTTTGGTAATTGTTTTCCCTTAAGGTTTAATTAAAATCCCAAGGCCGATAATGATTCTAAGGGTGATTTATTTAATATTGTGGGACTTAGTTAAGGTTCGTAGGGTCTTAGTTGATGCCCGAAAAAATGGTTTACCTTATGGAATTGAATGCTATTGCTTACGAGGGTCTACCGAGTGAGGTATGGTTAGAAATCGTTAGAATTGAAACTATAATGGGAATGGATGATGATCTAAGGATAAGAACAATAACGGAGGGACTTTAAGTTACTGAGATAACATTAGAAACTAATAAGAGACCTAGTAACCTTTTGGGATAGGTTTAAGTACTCAAATTGATACGATAAGAGAGTTGTCAAGCTAAATATATATTACGTATGATGTTCGGGATAAACTTGCTACGTATGAGACTTACTAGATGGAATGTGTGAATACCTATATTGAAATATGATTACTTAGGTTGTGTGAATGCCTAGTGTATGGATTTCTTATGTGTATGACATACCTACCATACTTGCTATCACGGGAGGTTGGTTTTCGAAAAAGGGCCATCTTGTCTTTGTGTGCCTTTGGGGGGGATTTAGATTGGTTCCTTAAGGACATAGGATTGTGAATTA
Organism: Sambucus nigra; assembly: GCA_949130495.1. NCBI lineage: Eukaryota > Viridiplantae > Streptophyta > Magnoliopsida > Dipsacales > Adoxaceae > Sambucus > Sambucus nigra. Next base: position 352,408,957 of record OX422221.1, read on the forward strand.
CTTATTTGTGAGTTGATAAGTCAGCTGACCATGGGAGCATAGGTATGTGCGTGACCCATGGGTATGTGAACTATGTTCACCTCCAATATGTGTGATTTGTATTGAGACGGTTCCTGAGTGATTCGGAATACGTGATCCTTACGTACGTGATGTACATGGATTTGATAGCAGAGTAAGCGTGCACCGCAGCTTAGTCTAGGGGTGCCTTATATATATATATATATATATATATATATATAGTGAGAGTGATTTATATATATACTTGTGACTGGTTCACTGTTGCTTAGTAGGTGTGAATAAATAAGATATTTGAATGGGCTAAGAATGTGAGAATTTAATTAACACTTGAGATAAGTAATTTAATGAATGTGAATATGGGTTAAGAATATGACTTGTTTGGGTGTTACGAGTAGATACCCTACGTTATAATGCGAAAGCAGGAGTGGTACAGACTAGTTAGTTAGCGGCATAACTGGGATGGGTTAAGGGCATACGTTAGGCGTGCACATTAGTTGAGAGGTGAGAAACTCCTGTGAGAGTACGCAGCTAACATGTTTATAATATGTGTTGTTTAATTGTAATTTAAACACTTGCTAAACTTTTAAACTGTTTTCACCTCGGGCTCTGACTCGTATTCCTCCAAATCTATTTTGTTTTGTAAAAATATTTTAGGTGCCCAGCCACAGGGACGCCAAGCATTGGAGTTCCATTTTGATGACGTACTGTAGCTGTTGTGGAAGCTACAGTATCTTGACATTAGAAGCCTCCACATTTATCCTTGGTTCCTTCAGGGTCATTCATATCAGTTAGGACATGGTGCCCATTCTTATCTAGAGATTGTGAATACATACTTTCATTATTTCAGATGTTGGTTTATTCAGACTCGCGTATCGGAATTTTATTTACTTTGGTATTATTATCATTGGAGTGTTTACTCCAGACTCAGTTTATTTCTTTTCATTGGTTATTCACATGAGATTTTTTATGCGATTGATGGTTGTTGATTTAATTACTTGGTTATTGTTAATTTAATTAATAAAATTTGGCATCTCTCTTTTTAAATATTAGGTGGATACTAATAAATTAAATGTTTTCGACAGTGATACTAAGACGGAAACAACTTGATATTCTGTATTAATTTCATAAAGGAGTAGCTACCCGGTATTTAATTAGTTGGGGTGTCACACATTTCACCTCAGTGGGTTATTGAGTGACGTGGGTGTCCACTCTCGGCTCGATCAGTTGCTAGTAATTTTTGTTGTTGAAGAGTCTCTTATTTCTATATGATCTTGGCTTGAAATTCCCAATATAATTAGCAATAATATATATATATATATATATACACACTAGGGCATGTCCGTGCCTAAAGGCATGAAGATAATTTTTTAAAAGTTTTATATATAATTTAAATAAGTGTAAGTAGTTTAGAAAATTTGGCCGAATTTCCAATGTTTATAGGACTATTCACCCTGTTTAAGAAGTGAAAAAAACACTCCAACCACAATAATAATAGCAATTAAGTAATTTAAAAGTAAAATTATCACACAAAGATAATCAATAGCTAATGTTAATCTCTTTGTACACATTGGTAAAAAAACATCATAGTTATGTTTGCAAAGAAAAATACGGACTATAAAAACACGAAAAAAAACACGACCAGTTTTTGGCGTAAACCACCATATCCCAATAACATACAGGACTCTCGTCCTAAAGATGTGACATAATGCCCCAAAGAGTTATCCATAGTTCAGTAAATAAAAACTAAAAAGAGACGTGACAAAAGCTTTAGATTCAGTTAACTTCTTCCATCATGCTACACTCATTATCATCATTTGCTTTCTCTAATGGTTGCATGTCCGCATCAGCCTCACTTTTGTCCTCATCAATGCTAATTCTAATCTTCAACATCCTATGGCTCTGGTTCCCAAAATTGTTGGGCTCATCGAGATTCAAACTAGACGTGAGCATTGGGGTTAAACCCACAAATGAAGACCCATATATAAGAATTCAAACAACCAAATATGAAAATAACAATCTATATTTACTATGATCCAATAACTTTAATAAATTTATTCCCCAACTTCACCTAATTTGGGGTGGGGCTGTAAACATAATAAATTAGTACATGCTCATAGTTTCGTAGTCTATATAATTTGTGCCATACTACCATTAACTTCAATTCCTTGGCCATTTTATGAAATGGGTGGAGTTATATTACTTTCACATTTTCCTTATTTCCCCTTAAAATTTCACAGAAAGAGATTACAAACTTTTTTTTCTTTTTCCTACATCAAAAGTAATGTTATTTAAAGGTCATCATCCATTATTGACCCCCTTTATATAATCAGAGATGTGGAGTAGGCACAAGATACAAATCTTATTCCCAAAATCCAATATTTAGTCACACAAACTGACTCCACTCATAATTGAATGCAAATTTTCACGCTTGGAAATCCTTCTTTTTTCAATGGTACCTCTAGTGAAATTTATGGAACGTGAGCCTGGTTTTAAAGGATGCCATTTGAGGCTATTGAAATTTGTATCAGCCTGTAAACTAAACTCAACACTTCTTCTGCAGTTTAATAGTTCTCTAATATGTCCCCCCTTCTCAACCTATGTTCATGGTACCACATGGGAGTGAGGTACTTTAGATGACTTTTGATCGTCTCAATATATATTGCAGTCTCTTTTTGGACTAATTTTGATCTTTTTTTCCTTTATAGGTCTTAAGTGTTTCCCATTAATTTTTGGGTAAGATGTCTTACATCTTGGATTCATATCGCCCTTTACATATTGAGTGATGTGGTATTCAAACATGGGTTGTCTCCCATTGAGTAGGTTTATGTATTATGTCTTCTTCTTACACGAATCTTCTCATCCTTATTCTAGTTGTGTGCCAGTCCCGGATGGTCAAAAGTCATTACATCATTTGGGTCGGTGGACGAGGCCTCCTTCTTCTCCCATTGTCCCTCGAGGAGGACCTCCTATATAGGAGGACATAACATAGATGCAGTCTAAGCCAAATTTGGCCAATGACATTGATGAGAGTGACCACAACTCCTCATATATTCATAGTGTCCATTACAAGGGATCATCATCCTTCAAGAGCAATATGCACTATTTTTGTATATTCTTTTCTTTTCCTTTTTAGTTTTTAATGGATTTAAAGGGTTTGTAATATTTTCTCAAAATATTGTGGGAACTCTTTATAAATATGGAAAACATTTTTTGTAATAATATTTTCTTATCTTATTTAATTGAAACATTTAATTATTAAATATACTTAATATCTTCAGAACAAGATGCCCAAAAGTTGACCATGTGAAACAAATGAAACCTCATATTCAAAAACATAAATATTAGGAGAACTTTATACAATTGTATTAATAATGCCACGAGTCTGAATATCATCAACATTTAAATTCTTCATCTCTTATCTCTAGAGGGGAGTATAATAAAAATTCTGCATTTCAGAATGGAAACCGATCAATTATGGGCTCCATCAGGGAGGATCATACAGTTTAAAATTATTCATAATAACATTCATATAAATAGGATTTAACTATTGCTTAGGATCCTAAACCCATTTGTTTTTTTATGTTGTCAAATTTCCTTTAACTCTTGTTTCCAAAAGATATTTCTACTTTTATATAATATTTACTGTACATAATTGTGATACCTTAAAGCTTCCATTTAATCCTTCGATGATTGGTCGATTAAAAACTTAGAGGGGTATGGTCACTTGCCTCTCCATTCATAGAGGTCCATTACTATTGACTAGATCATTCTATATACTGCTGTAAAATTGTGGCATCCTTAGGATCATATCTTTTGATTCTATCTAGAGGATTTTTATCCCACCTTTGAATATTATTGCATTATGACCATTTATTCATTAAAGAAATATGTTGTGATTATGTTTTTGCATAGTGGGGGAATTTCTACTTTAGCTGAACTATTAAACGTCGACAACATGATGGCTCATGAGCTTGTTCATCATTGTTGATTATTTTCATAGATTAATTCACCACTTTGGCATCAAGGAGGTTGTGTAGGTGACTTTGCTTTGACCTTGGTGTCCTCGTATTTTCTTATAACTAGTCATACTTGATTAAGGGATCCTATATTTCTTGGAGACCTAAGAGGACTACGTTCGTTAGTCCTTACCTATATTTCTCCAATAATACTTTTGAACTCACCTTTTGGATTTTCAAATATATAAACGCTTTTTTAGTGATTAAAAAAAATTAAAGAAATCATTATAAGGTTATTCGTTCCTGGAGGTTTTCTGCTCACCAATAATCATTTCTTGTTGGAGTTTTTTTTTAATCCTCTTTTCTATATTTTTTTTAGACATAGTACTTCTTGAGGTGAGATAGGTTTGTCGGTGTAGACACCCCACTCCGTAGGTCCCTAGCACCTCCCCTCATTGCTACAAACCTAAGTCATACCCCGGGTACTGACCCAGAGGACATAGGGCACTCCCAGGCTCCAGTTGACCAAAAGTCAAACTCTTAAGCTCGACCGAGACTGAATTAATCTTCAAAGGGCACTCAAACCCCTTTCCAACGGTCCGCCTCGTGCGCGATTCTAACTTACGGTGCGAACGAATGACCCGTTCTCCCCCAAAACTTGATCAGGAGGCCATCGGGAACTCCCAGGCTCCATTTGACCAAAAGTCAAACTCTTCATCTCGACCGATACCGAATGAATCTTCAAAATGCACTGAATCCCTTTCCAATGGTCCGCCCCGTGCGCGATTATGACTTACGGTGCGGACGAATGACCCGTTCTCCCCCGAAACTTGATCAGGAGGCCATCGGACGCTCCCAGGCTCCGTTTGACCAAAGTCAACTTTTCAGCTCGACCGAGACTGAATTAATCTTCAAAGGGTACTAAGAACCCCTTCCAACGGTCTGCCCCGTGCGCGATTCTGACTTACGGTACTGACGAACGATCCATTTTACTCCGAAAGGTCACCGAACGCTTTCAGGCCCAGATTGACCGAAGTCAACTCCCCAAACTGAGTCAAGCTCTTTGGAATGATGAATTACATATCCTAACCATTCCAACGGTCCACCCCGTGCGCGATTCAGACTTACCATACGGACGAACGATCCGTTTGCGTCCGACGATTCCCCGTCCAAAGGATCGACGAACGCTTTCAAGCTATATTTAACCTAAAGTCAACTCCCGAACCAGGGAGCAGTCCAAAATACTTTCGAAGGTCTCTGAAGTAACTTTCCAACGGTTTGCCCCGGGTGCGATTCAGATCAATGTTTTGCATTTTTCGAAGGAACCTGAAAGAGACTGCCAAACGGCAGGTTCCAAACCCTGCCTATCGGCAGTGTGCCTAAACACTCCTGCCGATTGGCAATGCCCTGGGCCTATAAAAAGGAGGGCCTGACCTCATTTCAAGGAGACAAAGATCTGAAACCCATCACTCTCAGCGAGCTTAGAAAACCCCTTTCGAAGTCAGCGTGATTTCCACCTCTAAATCCTTTTCCAACCTTCACTTTTCATCATCCTTTTCATTAAACTTGGTGAATTAACCACCCTTCATCATCACCCAAGTGCAAGGGATGCTCTCTAACATCCAAGATCAAGCTCAAGATCTCCAAGAAGGTCCAACCTTTTCAACTCTCTTTTTAAATTCTCCTAAATTCGCATTAATTTATTTTATTACTTAGCACTTTTATTCTCTCATATCACATATCCTAATATAATTTTTTATCTAGTATTATTGCACATCTCTTATTTTCATATAAATAAAATCCAAAAAATAAGAAAAAGAGGGTTTGCTCATAAATTCCAAACAGGAATTCTCACACTTTTCTCACAACTAAAACACTTTTTTACACACACACACACATATAAGAGAAGTCCCTAATTGGATTTATGGGGTAAATCCTACCCCTCATTTTGCATACGAACTACGTGGACTTTGATACTGCTATAGGCTACGTAGGCGTCTCGGGGTAAAACTCGAGACTCGAGTCCTTTTCCTACTTTTTTTCCTATTTTTTCTATATTATTTAAACTTAACTCTCTTAGACTCTCTCTCTATATATTTATTATTGATGGCGTATTATTCCGTATGCGTTATCATTCCCTTATAATGATCAATGCTAGGATAATCGCGTAAATCCTATTTTCTAATATTACTTTTAAGAACATTCCTAAGGATGACTCGCTTTTATCTCTTCCATGATACAAGTCGATGATTCATGTATCCACTACATATACACATGCACACATATCATAGGGAAATAAAGGAAAATAACAATAACCCATGAGAGACCATAAGGGCGGAATGGGTGCCTAACACCTTCCCATTTCGTAACTTAGCCTACGGACCTTCTTCGAATCATTTTGGTTTCGTATGTATCAGTATGTCTTTGGATGCTGTCCTTCGGGATGGATCCCTTTTTCTTTTATCTGTTTTGAGTAAAATAGACTGGCGACTCCATCTCTCTACATTTTCACCTCATCACCGATGTCGACCGAAGCGCTCCCGAGAGGGATGCACGGTACCATGATCCTCTCGACGTTGAAGACACCCCTATTATTCATCCCTCCCGTCGCGAGGATCGGGGGATGACCACAGTGGCAACTCCGCTGGGGACTTTCATTTTGAGGGCTAGACTCTATTTACATGGGTGTTATAGTTGCTTATATTTTCCCCTATTTTTCGTGCCCCCTTTACTATTCATGTGTACCTCATGCTTATGCTTCTATTTACACACTTGTAGAAGATTCTCCATGTACACTTCACACCACGTGCACCTAGAATCACATATGTCCCCATGTTGCACGCATCACCTATCCATACTTGATATACCATTGTTACTTGTACTTTGCTCCTTGTTGGGCATGATAAAGAAAGATACTCTCATCATAAGTTACTAATAAGAGAATCATGCATGATTCACACGACATCACCAAAGAGCATTGTGATTGACCAAATTTTGTCCAGTAACTGGAGGGTCACTTCGTGATGGGCGCTGGTCCGGCCGGGCGCAGTTTGCCTAAGCGATATGACTCTCACCTTCCATTGACCAAGTACTTTCGACGTATATCGAATGGTTCCCCTGCATCGTATCGCTTGACCGAAGTCATGAAGGGAGGTATATCGCAGGGAATTCGTTCATGTACGTCGAGTATATCGAATTCTCTCTCACACGTACCGTCCCCACGAGGTATATAGTGAGGCAATTCACGTACACTCAGGTATATCAAATGGCTTGTCCACACGTACCAATTGCCTTCAAAAGCAAGATGTATATCGTGGAAGTAACGCCAAAGGGGGGAACCCTTTCCGATTCACCTAACCAACTGCATACCCACATATAGGTGTCAAGCCTAGGACACACACTCAGATTACCAATTTTGACCCGAAACTCTGCTAAAATTCCGGGTCGGCCTGCCGCCCAAATTTTTGCACATTTTAAAAATGGTACCCTGCTCGTGAGCCTGTTTACAAGCCCAGCCATAGCTTTGCATATGTTACAAACCCAACTTTTCCAGGCTCGGGTCCCGTCCGACATTTCATTTTGCATTTAGGAGAATTTAATACAAGTGAGAACATAATAATTATAATAATCATGCTGAGACCTGTTTCCCAAAAACATTTCTCCCTTCTTTATCAAAAAATCCAAAAATATTTTGTCTTTTAATCTCAAAAAGAAAAAATGTCAAAAAATATTTTCATCCTTTTTTGTTAAAAATAAATCCCATTTTAAGCCTTCTCAGGTCGATCACACGCCCTTGGCCTGGCTCCTTATTGGCTTCGGTCTTCAGTCAAATCACCCCGGATCTCCGTCCGTTCCCCTACTACCTCTTCTGAGTTCGATATCCATCCACTTTCCATAGAGAACACAGATCAAGTACCAGTTACGCAGCCAGATCTGACGACAGTTTTAACTCAGCTCGTGTCCAAGAATGACAAGGTCCGAGAGATGCATCGAAACTAGGTTCCTGTTCCTCAAGAGCCCGAGTCCCTATTCCCTCGTGCTATGGGTCCACCCGAGGCTATCTAGGTTCCCGAAGAGTATCATCACTCTCCACGTGCCCCTCCTGCTAATGGGCCACCGCCTACCCAGTTTCTTATGCCAAACCTTACCTAGCTTGGGGCTAACTTGCCTATGATCATGGATCCAAAAGGGGAAGAGTTGAACAAGGTCAAAGAAGATCTCAAGATGTTAACTAAGAAGTTCGACCAAGTCAGAATCTTTGTTAATTACATGGACTACACCCACATGTCTCCTTATCCTAAGGCAAGGCCACCTGAGAAGTTCAAGATGCCAAATATCGAGAAATTCGGAGGGAGTGGACCCCTGATTGTTCATCTTTACCGTTATCACCATTCCACGACTCTCCTAGGGGTTTCTAAAGAAGTGATGGCCCAATTATTTCAACAAACTTTGAAGGATAGCGCCCTCCGATGGTTTTTATCTCTCGAGGAGTCCAGAATCCGTAGTTGGGAAGATGTAGCCCGAGAATTCATATCGCAGTACAAATATAACGAAGAGCTTGAGGTCACCCGCAGTGATTTAGAGCTTCTCAAACAGAATTCTGGGGAATCAATCAGTAACTTCATAGCCCGATGGAGGGAAAAAATAACCACCATGGCCAATCGTCCATCTGAGGAAGAACTAGTCAACGTAGTGAAGAATAACTTCTTGCCCCATGTCCGAGCAACAATGGGAGGACAATACTATCCTCACTTCCGAGTTCTCAGAGAAGCAGGAGTAGAAATCGAGGAAGGTCTTGCTAAAACAGAGGTTAAACCAAAGAAAGTGTCCGGACAGTTCACCCCCAGAAAATATGACAAACTTGCCAGTGCCGCAGTCTCAACCATCAACAACATCTCTCAACCAACCATTTCATGGGCACCAAAAAGCTGCCCTGTCCCAGTCCGAAAAGAATACACCGAGCTCCATGCTCCCCTCTCCAAAGTTTATCTGGCCCTGTTAAGCCGAAACCTTATCAAACCCTTGGATCCCCGTCCACTACCAATTCCACTCCCAAGAAACTTCAAGGCAGATGCCCATTGAGCCTTTCACCGAACAGTTGGCCATGCCACCGACAAATGCTTTCACCTCCGAAACATAATCCAAGGTCTAATTGACCGGGGTACCATTACCCTACCAGCCAATTCTAAGCTAAACACTACTCACAACCCACTCCCAAATCATGCCAATGCCATCCTCTTAGAAGAGAGACCAGAATTTGAGCCCTCAACTCAAATCACACCCATAAACTCTCCCAAACCTCTCCAAACTTGCCCATATTTCCTCCTACACCCTGTTAGCCTCGTTGATCAAGCACTGGCACTCCTTACCAGAGCATGCATCGCTGTTCGTACCCGTTTAAAAAATGGAAGTATGGAATTATCAGAAGTGTTAAACCAACTCCTAGAGTTCGGGCTGAAATTGCCCTCACAGATGATCATTAATTACCAGAAGTTTAGCACGCTGTTCTTGAAAGCACGTAAATGGGCCCGAGAGTCAGACAATTGGGTGGCACTAACCGATGAAGTCAGCCTAGATGACGTTGTCTAGATCATGGCAGAATTATTTAAGAAAACCTATGATGTTTGCACTATGACCGAGTTACTTGTTAATCTGAAGCTACAAGGATGCCTGGTGGTCCCTTCACCATTACTTATCCCCACAGAATGGGATGACCTATATGAAAAAGCCATTGAAGTTATGGAATGCATTGACTTTACATGGAAAGACGAAATTGTTGCCACCAGATGGCGGGAAGATTTCGAAGATTCAAATAAAGAGCATGCTTTAGAGAAAACTGGTCCGGTAGCCAACATGTGTGGGATGATATCATTTGAGGAGCTCCTCGAAGAAATAAACAAGATGACAGAGCAACCTGAGATTGATGAAGAAATAGGGTTCATGTTCTTCCCTTCTTCAGTAAATCACATGACCAGATCAGGGAGGCATTACCAGATCCCAAGCTCACTACCAAATAATGATAAAGGGAAGGGAGTTAAAAACCCTCCCATGTCAGAAATGACCCTCGAGGAAAGCAAGATCCTCGATCAACTGAAGAAAACTCAAGCTTATATCATTCTATGGGGGCTTTTCATGTCTTCCCAGGTGCACATAAATGCTTTGATCAAGTTGCTCACTGGACCCACAATTCCTCCTTCCACCACTCCAGAAGAAGCAATAAATTTAGTCGGATCCTTGACCTTTACCCGAATGCTATCCTTTTTCGAAGAAGAAGCCCCTAGAATTGGACCAAACCACAATCATGCACTCAACATCTCCGTCGAAGTTATGGGGAAGGTCATACCAATCTCTCTTGTTGATAATGGATCCGTCTTGAATGTCTGCCCATTAAGAACCTTCAAATTCTTAGGACTGAAGGAAAGTGACCTCACTCCAACCTCCGTTACTGTACGTGCCTATAATAATACTCGTCGAGAGGTGATGGGAGTTATAAAACTTATAATATGGGCTGGCCCAATAAACCCTGTCGTTAAATGCCAAGTTATTGACATCCTGACTTGTTTCAACCTGTTGCTCGAACGACCTTGGCTCCACAGTATCAAGGGTGTCTTCCTCACTCCATCAGAAATTGAAGTTCTTCACCAACGGACGAGTCATCACCATTTTGGGTGACGATGATAATATCGAGGGTGCAAGCACCAGTAATCTAATCCTTGAGATACAACACGAGTCAAATGATATGCTCCTATCAGGATTCCGAGTTGAGCCACTTCTACTCCCGATAGGGGATGATTTCAAAAAAAGGGTTTATCTGGAATACGACCCTCATGGGAACGTCAATTTGATTCAGATGTTCAGAAACATGCATTTCATGCCTGGACTAGGGCTAGGGCAAAGACAACAAGGGATACTTGAGCCCATTGAATTGAAGAAAACTTTCCCTCCTTGTGGTTTGGGGTATCAACCATCAGAACAAGAGCTCAGAATGATCCGCCAGTCTCGACCAAAGCGAAGACTAGACTGCATCGAGACTATCCCAGGTGACTCCTTGAATGGAAGATTCATCAAAGAGGGCGAAGAATTCCCCTTTTGTAGATTTTTAGAACCATGGTATAACCATGTAGATAAGAAGATGAGGCTTGGAATGGATATCTTTTTCCAAGACAACTACCTGTGGGGGGGAAATTCCCAACACCATGTATAACCACTCATCAAAGATACCGAAGAATCCGAGGGAAGTGACTCTGAGGATTCATTTAACTTACAGACACTGCGGCTGACATTCTGCGTGGTTCATTCAAGCACTACATCACTGGATCCATCCCACCTGATTAAAGCTGCTGATACACCTCTCCTCAACTGGCTTACTGCGTCGGTTCTACCTATTGAAATCCCACCTAACCCCAATGATTACCCCATTTCTTCTTCTGTTGTCTGTCCTTGCTCAAATGTAATCGAGACCTCCTTTGATGAGGTTCTCAATGATGTTTTTCCTATCAATGAAATAAATGAAGATTTTGAGTAGCTTGTTGTGCCTTACGTTAACTGTTTGGATTCTAACCAAACTTTTAATGATGATGATTTTGCAAATGAACAATTCTCAACTGATCTAAATAAGGTTAATAACAAGTAACATTACCGCGTTCAAGTCAATGAAGAAAAAACTGTTATTGTTAGCCTCGGTTCTAGTAGCCAACTGCGGGAGATTAGGATAGGGGCTACCCTCGACGAGCATGAGCGCGCATAACTCGAATAATTATTGAAGGAATTCGTGGATGTCTTCGCATGGTCCTACGACGATATGCCCAGCATTGATCCTGAAAGAGCTCAACACGAGATACCCACTCTTCCAGATTATAAGCCGGTTAAACAAAAGCTGAGAAAGCTCCGCACCGAATGGTAGCTCAAAGTCAAAGAAGAGATGGTCAAACAGTTGAATGTGGGCTTTATTCGTGTGATCGAATATCCCACATACCTAGCCAACATAGTGCCTGTACCAAAATCAGGAGGGAAAGTTCGAATGTGTGTAGACTATCGGGAATTGAACAAAGCCTCTCTAAAGGATGACTATCCGCTACCTAATATCGATATGATCGTGGACAACACATCCAGCCATGCTCTCAAGTCATTCGTTGATGGGTTTGTCGGGTACAACCAAATCAAAATACACCCAGATCATGAAGAAAAGATCACATTCATCACTCCATGGGGAACCTTTTGCTACACTGTTATGCCATTTGGTCTCAAGAATGCTGGGGCTATCTACCAGAGGGTTGCCACAACCATCCTGCATGACCTGATTCACAAAGAAGTCGAGGTCTATGTGAATGATATGATTATCAAATCCAAAACTAGAGAAAGTCATGTTCCCTCTCTCCGAAATTTCTTCGAACGATTGCGATGATATCAGATAAGACTCAATCCACAGAAATGTGTCTTTGGCATTACAAAAGGAAAACTCATGGGATTCATGGTGAGTGAGAAGGGGATAGAATCAGATCCTGCCAAGCTGAAAGACATACTTGAGATGCTACCTCCCCAAATGAAAAAAGAAGTCCGAGGTTTCCTTGGGAAATTACAATACATCAGCCGGTTCATCAACCAACTAACCTCCATCTGCGAACCTATTTTCAAACTCCCATGAAAGGATTCAACCAAGGTTTGGAATGAGTCCTACCAAGAAGATTTTGATCGAATCAAATAACATCTGACCTAACCTTAGGTACTCATGCCACCATAGCCTGGTCTCCCCTTGCTTCTATACCTAACCATAACCGACACTACAGCTGGGGCTTTGTTAGCCCAATACCTTAAAGATTCCTGCAAAGAAAGATCTGTCTATTACGCCAGTCACAAATTGGCTAGGTACGAAGTCAACTATACTGCTTTGGAAAAAGCATGCGTCGCACTTGTCTGGGTCACCCAAAAGTTACGACACTACATGCTCGTCTTCCCCATCAAGCTTGTATTCCGAATCGACCCCATTAAGTACCTACTTGAGAAACCCTCCTTATCTAGCCGAATGGCCCGATGGTTGATGCTCCTAGTCGAGTTTGATATCGTGTACGTCACACAGAAAGCCATGAAAGGAAGAGACATCTCTGACTACCTCGCTATTACCCCATGTAAGAAGTTAATGTCTGGATCTCCGAATTTCCAGATGAAAACATCATTTGCGGCTCTAAAAACGACATGCGATTGCAAATGTTCTTTGACAATGTTGCTAATAAAAAGGGATATGGCATTGGGATACTTCTGATCGCCCCAGATGACTCCCACACTCCCATCGCCATCAAGTTGGATTTCCCCTGCACCAACAACATGACTGAATATGAGGCATGTACGGTAGGTCTCAAAGTTGCTCTCAGGAAAGGAATTCAATGCCTAGATGTCTACGGGGATTCCGCCCTCATCATTGGTAAGTGCTCAGAAAATGGAAAGTGAAGGACGAGAAACTCCAACCCTTCCATGCCCACTTAGAAGAACTAGCCTCCCAATTCCAAGATATCACCTTCCACTACCTACCTTGAGCAAAGAATAACCTAGCCGATGCCCTTGCTACCCTATCCTCCATGGTCGACATGCCCAAAGGAATAATAATGGCCCCCTTCCTGGTCCAAAAGCAAGATAAACCAACCCATTGCTACCACATTGAGCTCATCACCAAAGAAGATCTCGAGCTAGCCAATTGCTGGTACTATGATATCTGGCACCTCCTCAAGCATGGTAGGTATCCCGAGGGTTCCAACAAGAAAGATCGGGCAGCCCTCTAAAGACTGGCCACCCAGTAATCATCTATCATAAAGCATTGTTCAAAAGGAACTTCGATGGAACTCATCTACACTACATCGCAGGGGTTGACATTGAAGAGGTAATGCAGAAAATCCATAGCGAGGAATGCAGGCCCCACATGAACGGTCACATGATTTCCAAGAAGATTATCCGACAAGGCTACTACTGGACCACCATGGCCCAGGATTGCACCGCCTATGTCCGAAGTTGCCTCAAATGCCAACAGTTTTCCAACCTTCAACACTTGCCTCCGTGAGAATAATACAACATAACTTCTCCCTAGCCGTTCTCCACCTGGGGTATCGACATCATAGGGAAAGTTACACCCAAGGCTTCCAATGGGAGTTAATTCACCTCAGTTACCATTGATTACTTCACCAAATGGGTTTAAGCAGAGTCATACGCAGTTCTGAACGCCAAGAAAGTGACCAAATTCATCAGGAAGAACATCATCTGCCGATAAGGGGTCCCGCACGAGCTAGTGTCAAATAACAGGTTGCATTTCGAGGCAGAAGTCACATAAGTGGTCAACGAGTATGGGATCCAGAGACACAAATCTTCTCCCTACCGACCTCAGACCAACGGTGCAGTCGAAGTCGCCAACAAAAACCTCAAAGCCATCATCAGTAAGATGACCGAAAGTTATCGAGATTGGGCCGACCGAATCCCATACGCCCTCTGGGGCTACCGAACCTCAATCCGAACCTCTACTGGGGCTACGACTCTTCTCATCTCCCTTTTATTCTTAAATTCTTTTTTCATTTCCCACCACCCAGAACTACGTGGGCCCGATCCTCTGCAAAAACCATTCTTAGACAAATTAAAAATTTTCAAAAACCTTCAGAGGCACGTAGGCAGCTCATACATCTTACATGAGCACGACCCTTTCTTTTTCATAAAAAACTACTATTTTCTTATCTCCGAGAACGACAGTTCATTCTAACATATACTTGAATAAAAAGATTATGCATGCCTTAGCGATCGGTATAGATAATTCAAAAATATAAAATTCATCAAAAGGCACAACTGGATGATCAAAAACTTGTTTATTTCACTAATAGGAGATTACAGTGCAATTATATAAGAAAAGGAACGAATAACTCCCTCCCCCTGCCTTCTTAGAAATCCAATTTCCAAAATTTATTCCCCATTACAAAAAAAACTCTCCAAGAGCCCTACCCACAGCTACCAGAGGTGCTCGCTCCTTCATCATCTACATCCTGGGGTCCCCAAGCTTCCCTTGCCTGAATGGAGTTCCGCAGACGCTCCATGGATCGATAAACTCGAACCAACCTCAGAAAAACTACAACACCTCCCTCCATGGTATTGGATAAGACAAGCCACCATTGTCCGATCTCCACTTCCAACATCTTGCTAACTACTCTTCTCCACAACCACTTCATATAATCCCCAGGGATGTGCCAAGATCTCCCAACAAACTAAGAGGGACTGGTGACAGATTCCGACTCTTCCACAAAGAGCCAAGTCCCGTGCGCAGATGCTCTGTCAGATCTTCTACTGGAAAGAAATCCAATGTCCGAGGTGGCACAATCTGCTCCCAGCCAAATTAGCGCAGAAATCGCCAAGGGAAATAAAAAGAGGTCAGTCTGAGACCAACCAGCCGAACGTACGGGTATTCTCCCAGTTCCAGAATAGGTAGCAGCTATCCCCACCAAGGCACTGACCAGTACAGATTTTGAGCCCCATGCTCCACAAACGAGTTCTCCCAGCTCTCGATATCCTGGCCCACACTAATAAAATGGCGTGAAAAGAAGTTGGGTACAGTCGATAAAAGGGTATTCCAGAGGAGTAACCAGGCGGAATCTTTCAGACAACCACATGAACAGCATCACAGGGCTACCCCTCAAAAAGTCAGAACGACCTTATCGCCAGGCATCCAGGCCATTTAAAGTCTCCGTCAGTATCACCGCCGCAGGATTGCGACGATAGGACATCCATGAATTAATAGCTGCAAGTTGTGGGTCCACCAGCAGCTCCCCGGTCACCAGCAGTAATTTTAAAACCAAGCCTAGAACGATGACTCCGGCATATCCAGCATCACCAACCTCCTGCAAATGCACAGACCACAGCATCGTCGGAAGAGAAATCATTCCGCCGATAACCAAGGATCTACCCCCCGAGGGCGAGACATAGAGAAGTCCAACCAACAACTCCCGAGTAGGGATGGCAACGGGTCGGTTTGGGGTCGGGTTTTAACTCCCCGTCCCCGTTAGAAAAATCATTCCCCGTCCCCCGTTATAATGGGTTCGGGGATCCCCGTCCCCGTTTAAAACGGGTATCGGGTTCCCCACGGGTTCCCCGTTTTGATTTTTTTTTTCAATTCCTCTTTAAGCACTTAAGTAAAAAATTACTTTTAAATTACATCATCCTTTGATAGACATTTTAACCTGGACAAATTAAGAAAAAATTATTTGTTAAATCTCAAAAAAAAATTATCTGTTAGATTTATCTAAAATCAACTAAAATTAATCTGAAAAAAAAAATAATCTGAAATAAATTATTTGTTAGATATTATGGAAAATTGGTTGGCCAAACTCAAAAGTCCTATTATTACAATTAGAAAAAATTAAGAAAGATAATAACAGTAACATTCCTATACCTATTGCTACAATCAGAAAAAAAATAAACATCTAAAATCACGTTAAAAAAGAAAACATATAAAATCATACTTAAAAAAATAGCAGAGAGAAAAATGTCGCTAAAAAAAACATCTAAAATCAGCGTCGGGGCCGGCGCCTGAGTAACAGCGGAGAGAGAGGAATTTGATGTTTACATACCTGTGTAACAGCTAAGAGAGGGAGGTATGAGTTGTGTAGCAGCGCCGGGGTGAGGTATGAGTTGCGCAGCAGCGGCGGCGACGCCTGCGTGAGGGAGAGTGACAGAGAAGAGAAGAGAGGTAGTGCCGGCGTATGAGAAAAGAAGAGGGGGAGAGTCTGCGAATGAGAGGTGAGGTTTAGCAGCTAGTGGCGTGAGTGAAAAGGGGGGAGAGTCTGAGAATGAGGTTAGCTAGCGGCGTGAGGGAAAAAAATAGTGAGGTTAGGGTTTTGATCTTTATATACCTATATTTATTATAATATATATATATATATATATATATATTTTTTTTTTTATTATATATTAAAAAAATCGGGTATCCCCGTGGAGACCTGAGGGTATATCCGAACCCGATCCGAAATTTTTCGGAGATTTTTTTTAATCCCCGAACCCGAACCGATCCCCGAATTTTCGAAGAATTTTCGGATCTCCACGGATTATCAGGTTTTCGGGGAAAATTGCCATCCCTACTCCCGAGGGGACCGAGAAAACTCAGGCATAACAGCCGCCACACTAGGATTTACTCCCAACATGGCAAAAAATTCTTCAAAAGTCGGTCAGACTTCTTCCAAGCTAAAGCGGAATACATGGTCTTCGGGGTACCAAAATTGTACCACCGCCATCAGCATGTTCCACTCTATAGGCCGATTACGCCATAAAAAAACTTTACGCATGTTGAAAGCATCATAGTCGACGTTGTAGGAGCACATTGCTTCCAAAGTCTCGAGGTAGTTGGCAAACTCAACACTACCAGGGAAGGACATCTCACAGAACAAGAAAGTAGGAATGTGAAGCTGTGATGAAAACACTCTACCCTTACCCCTCGTTTTATACTTGAAAACCCTCACAAAAGACATAACCCCTACATAAATTGGAGGAAATCCTGCCCCACAAGGTTGCAAAGGCTGAAGAGGGTACCAATCAAAGCTTTGAATTGATGGGACTGTACTGACCTGCCGATAGGCAGGATAAGGTGCTTGCCGATCGACAACCCCCTATTTTTAGAAACTTACATTTTCCCTCTTTTGTCAAAATTAGAAAACTCAATAAAAATAAATCGATATTCTCAAACAGAATTTCAAATTCCCTTTTTATCTTTATAATCATTGTGAATAAAACTTCCTTTCAAAACTTCCAAAGATATTTCTTTTATGGTCTCAGTAGCAAAGTAAAAAGCGCATGTGCATGCATCCATTCATTCATCATTGACAGAAGATAATAAAAAACTCCATTGCATAGATATTTTTCTGTGTTACATCAATTTTGCAGGAAAATAAAGAAAAGTAGAAAAATAACGGGACTCAGCCCAAACCCACATTCTCTCTCTCTCTATCTCTCTCTCATTTACCCTTCCCCCTCTCTCTCCTAAGAGCTTCCACCACTGCAGCGCGTTCTCTTTCCCCTGTGAAGAGATGACGCACCACCGCTACCCGAACCAGACTCCTCCCCGGATAAGGCAGATGGCACCAAGCAAGAAGGAATAGGGACCGCGTCCCGAATATCGGCAGTCGCCGAAGATATCCAGTCCCTAATGTCCCTCAGCCAAGAAGTGGACACCCGAACTTGCTGCCAGAAAAGGCAAAATCAGTATCGAATAGAAAATATCAAAAGAAACCAAAAAGAAGGAAAATAGAAGAACATAAAGATATACCAAAGGAAGAAGAACCTCATCTGTTAAGCCCAACTCCTCCGAGTCCATCGCATTAGGACGATGTAATATAGGCACCATACCTACATTAGCCCACCGGATGTTGTATGAAGGAGTATGCAACCACACAAAGGGGACCTCTGAAGTCGCCGTCATCACAGATTTCGACGGACCGCCACCGCTGTGGGAGGACCCCACTGGCCGACTCCAACTCGCAGGAGGGAAGGGAAGTGCATCATATATGCTGGGCGCCCTCAGCCAACTCGTCACAAAGTCCATATAATCATACGACACAGCCGTATCGATGTACAACAGATAGGACTCGCCAATCATCGCTGCGATCCTCGCATCCTCCGGTAGCATCTGCTCCCACCTCATAGACATAGGGGGCCTCGTAGGTGGCACCACCACCTCCTCCTCAGCAATCTGTAGAACCACCCTCTCCTCAAGATACCAAGAGTGGCCAAACTCATGTGCCAGCAAATGCCTCATATGCGCATTCACTCTAATCAACCCCGTGTCCTGAACGATCATCCCCCAAGGGTAAAAAGTTACTTAAAAAATTCCCGGTAAAATATAAGGAAATATGGAATCAGGGAACACAAAGGTCTTAGACTGAAGAAATGAAAAGTCTTACCCTATCACTGGTCAGGCCATTCAAGACCTGACGCACTGCCTCCAGAGAGAGAGACCTCATCGACTGCCAATTGGCCTTCCGCCACTGATACAACCGACAAAAGTCCCCAACGGTCTCGCCCTTTATAGCGATCAGATGGGTATTACACCCAATCAACTCGTGGAACCACATCTACCAAAGACAAAAATCCACAATAAAAAAAAGACGCATAAGGAAAATGAGAATGCATGAAAGAAAAATGCACAAATTAAAGAATACCTCAAGAAGATACGTGACTCCAGTGAAAGACTGCCGAAAACACCGGCTGAATGTATCCAGATAAAAATAAAGGGTCGCCAAAGTCAGGCTCCCCCAATCACAGAGAGGGATGTTCGAAAACATCCTCAAGTATGGTAAAAACCATAAGTGGGCGACGTCGCCGCTCGAAGCCACCAAAACCACCCCCAGTACCAGTAAAATAAACAACCGGGACATCTGCCTCACCTGCAGCCCATCCTCCGCATCAATCACCCTGCCCAGTAAAACATCCCTCATCAGGGACAGCCAGATCGAATCCCCAGAAACTATCCTCCCCACATCACCTAGTGCCGCCCATACCGCCTCCGACCTCACCCACAAAGAGTGATCCACTTCTATCTGCTCTCCATCGCAATATAGCCCCAGCAACTGTTGCACATCTATAGGGGTCACAGTCATCTCCCCAAAACCAAAATGAAAGGTATGGGTAGTGTCCCACCACCTCTCGCCCAGAGCGCATAAGACCACCGTCGAACGAGGCGTCTCATCCAGCACAGACACCAACCTCCCAAAGCTTGTTGACGATACTACCCAACGCATCACAGGTGGAAGGTGCTCCCAGACATCCTTAAGCCCCGTCATCCCGCGAGCATGAATGGTCGACAAAGAAACATCACAGTGTCAAAGAAAAACCTCGTCAAAATCCAAGAAAAAAGGAAATCACCAAAAAAGAATGCCAAAAGTCATTTTACTTACATAACCACCAGGGTTCACAACCCTCGAAGAGCGATGACGCGATGGCTCCTGCAACAAATTCCGCTCATCTGCAATCGGCTCGAATGCATCAAAAGAGTTCTCACTCCTCAAAGCAAGAGGCGCCTGACCCTCCACTCCACATTCGCCTAGTCGTTAACAACCAACCCTCCAGGTGTACCACAGTGCTCATAAAAGCGGCCATTTTTTTTAAATATCGAAATGCTAGAACGATTCGTAGAAGAAAATTGCAGAGAGAGAGAAGGTAAGAAGCTATGAAAAATGATGGGAACTCGCCCCCTTTTTATATGATGCCAAGGGTCATGCCGATCGGCACTGACCCCAAACCTACCGATCGACACTGACCCTTTACCTTCTCGAGGCAGTGCAAAAGTCCATGCCACTGTCTAATGGCACCCTCCACACCATGCTGACCGGCACCCCTCTTAAATTTTCATACATAAACTCCCAAAAAACACCGGAAAACCCTGAAAAATCCTTAGAAAATTCCTAAAAATCTCCCGGGGGGGGGGGGGGATTTAGAACATTTTTCACCAAGAAAATTTCACACTCCCTCAAGCGAAACTCCTATTTCCCCAGCAGAACTCTTAAAAATAGAGTGAATCTCCTCTCGGCAACATCCCAGAGGACCTCCAAAGTATCTTCTATTCCCCGAAGGTCTCAAATTTCCCCAAGCAATACATCCAAACCCTGGACCACCTAATCACTTCCCCAGTGGAATTTACAACATCAAATTGGGTATTACATGGCAAAATCTCCAAAAGATACGAGGATTTCCCCAACAATTAGCTCCCCAGCTCAAATCAAAATCACGAGGTAATTTCCCCGGTAGAGTTCCCCGAGAACCTTTCAACTTAAGCCCTCAGAATTGGCTTCGACCCGTAGAATTGGTCATCTCAACTTAAGCCCTCAGAATCAACTTCAATTCGCAGAATTGGTCATCTCAACTTAAGCCCTCAGAATTGGCTTCGACCCGCAGAATTGGTTATCTCAACTTAAGCCCTCAGAATTGGATTCGACCCGCAGAATCGGTCATCCTCATCCCTAAGCCCTCAGAATTTGCTTCGACCAGTAGAATCGGTCATCCTCATCCCTAAGCCCTCAGAATTGGCTTCGACCCACAGAATTGGTCATCTCAATTTAAGCCCTTAGAATTGGCTTCGACCCACAGAATTGGTCATCTCAACTTAAGCCCTTAGAATTAGCTTCGACTCGCAGAATTGATCATCTCATCTTAAGCCCTCAGAATTGGCTTTGACCCACAGAATCGGTCATCCTCATCCCTAAGCCCTCAGAATTTGCTTCGACCTGCAGAATTGGTCATCCTCATCCCTAAGCCCTCCGAATTGGCTTTGACCCGCAGAATTGGTCATCCTCATCCCTAAGCCCTCAGAATTGGCTTCGACCCGCATAATTGGCCATCTCAACTTAAGATCCTAGAATTGGCTTCGACCTACAGAATTGGTCATCTCAATTTAAGCCCTCAGAATTCTCTTCGACTCGCAGAATTGGTCATCTCAATTTAATCCCTCAGAATTGGCTTCGACCTGCAAAATCGGTTACCCTCATCTTCAAGCCTTCAGAATTAGCTCAACCCGTAGAATCGATCACCCTCATCTTCAAGCCCTCAGAATTAGCTTTGACCCACAGAATTAGTCATCTCAACTTAAGCCATCAGAATTGGATTCGACCCGTAGAATCGGTTACCCTCATCTTCAAGCCCTCAGAATTGGCTTCGACCCGCAGAATCAGTCACCCTTATTTTAAAGACCTCAGAATTGTCTTCGACCCGTAGAATCGATCACCCTCATCTTCAATCCCTCAGAATCATCCTCGACCCTCTGAATCGGTCCACCTCGGCCTCAACCCTCAGAATCGGCCTCGACCCTCTGGTCATCCTCTTCAAAGGCATCATGTGGTGTCTATTCGACGACTATCATTTGTTCTAAACTTACCCATTGAGGGGCTCTGTAGATACCCCATTCTAACACCCCTATCCTCTTCATAGGTCCCTAGCACATCCCCTCATCGCTACAAACCTAAGTCATACCTGAGTACTGACCTAAAGTCCATAGATCACTCCCAAGCTCCATTTGACCAAAAGTCAAACTCTTCAGCTCTATCAAGACTGAATGAATCTTCAAACTGCACTGAAACCCCTTTCCAACGGTCCGCCTAGTGCATAATTTTGACTTACGGTGCGGATGAATGACCCGTTCTCCCCTGAAACTTGATCAGGAGGCCATTGGGCACTCCCAAGGTCCATTTGACCAAAAGTTAAACTCTTCAGCTCAATCGAAATACAATGGATCTTCAAAGGGAACTAAATCCCATTTCAACGGTCTGCCCCGTGCTTGATTCTGACTTACGGTGCGGACGAACGACCCGTTCTCTCCCAAAACTTGATAAGAAGGCCATCGGATGCTCCCAGGCTCTATTTGACCAAAGTCAATTCTTCATCTCGACTAAGACTGAATGAATCTTCAAAGGGAACTGAAACTCCTTTCCAACGGTCTGTCCCGTGCACGATTCTGACTTACGATATGGACGAACAATCCGTTTTACTCTGAAAGGTCACCGAACGCTTCCAGGCCCCGGTTGACCAAAGTCAACTCCCAAATCCAAGTCAATCTCTTTGGAATGTCGAAGTACATCTCCTAAACTTTCCAATAGTTCACCTCGTGCGCGGTTATGACTTACCATGCAGACGAACGATCCGTTTGCGTCCGACGATTCCCCGTCCAAAGGACCAACGAACACTTTCGAGCCACATTGACCCAAAGTCAACTCTCGGACTCAGGAGCAGTCCAAAAGACTTTCGAAGGTATCTGAAGTAACTTTCCAATAGTTTACCCCGTGTGTGATTCGGATCAATAATTTGCACTCTACGACCGATTTTCTGAAAGAACCTAAAAAAGACTGTCAAACGACAGCTTCCAAACCCTGCCTATCGACAGTGTGCCTAAACACACCTCTCAATTGGCAGGACCAGGGCTATGCCGATCGATAATGCCCTGAGCCTATAAAAAGGAGGGCCTAACCTCAATGCAAGGAGACAAAGATTTGAAACCCATCACTCTCAGCGAACTCAAAAAACCCCTCTTGAAGTCAGCGTGATTTCCACGTCCAAATCCTTTTCCAACCTTCACTTTTCATAATCCTTTTCATTAAAATTGGTGAATCAACCACCCTTTATCATCAC
Organism: Sambucus nigra; assembly: GCA_949130495.1. NCBI lineage: Eukaryota > Viridiplantae > Streptophyta > Magnoliopsida > Dipsacales > Adoxaceae > Sambucus > Sambucus nigra. The sequence continues at coordinate 352,432,056 of OX422221.1, forward strand.
CCAAGTACAAGGTCTGCGCTCCAACATCTAAGATCAAGCTCAAGATCTCCAAGAAGGTCCAACTTTTTCAACTCTCTCTTTAAATTCTCCTAAATTCGCATTAATTTGTTTTATTACTTAGCACTTTTATTCTCTCATCTCACATATCCTAAAATAATTTTCTATCTAGCATTATTGCACATCTCTTATTTTCATATAAATAAAACCCAAAAAATAAGAAAAAGAGGGTTTGCTCATAAATTCCAAACGGGAATTCTCACACTTTTCTCAAAACCAAAACACTTTTTTACACACACACACATATAAGAGAAGTCACTGATTGACTTTATGGGGTAAATCCCACCCCTGATTTTGCATACGAACTACGTGGACTTTGATGCCTCTATAGGCTACATAGACGTCTCGGGGTAAAACCCGAGACTCGAGTCCCTTTCCTACTTTTTTCTATATTCTTTAAACTTAACTCTCTTTGACTCTCTCTCTATATATTTGTTCTTGATGGCGTATTATTCCGTATGCGTTATCGTTCCCTTATAATGATCAACGCTAGGATAATCGTGTAAATCATATTTTCTAATATTACTTTTTAGAACATTCCTACGGATGACTCGCTTTATCTCTTCCATGATACAAGTCGATGATTCCTATCTCCACTACATATACACATACACACATATCACGGGGATATAAAGAAAAATAGCAATAACCCATGAGAGACCGTAAGGGCGGAATGGGTGCCTAACACCTTCCCATTTTGTAACTTAGCCTCCGGACCCTATTCGAATCATTTTGGTTTTGTATGTATCAGTATGTCTTTGGATGCTATCCTTCGGGATGGCTCCCTTTTTCTTTTGTCTGTTTTAAGTAAAATAAACTGGCGACTCCATCTCTCTACATTTTCACCTCATCACCGATGCCGATCGAAGCGCTCCTGAGGGATGTGTGGGACCACGATCTTCTCGACGTTGAAGACACCCCTCTTCTTCGTCCCTCCCACCGCGAGGATCGGGGGATGGCCACAGTCGGCATAGCTAACTCCTCCTCGTCATGGTCTTTCATGATAGAGTCAGACTTTAAAAGGATCTTCTTCACCATATGGGTTATAATACCTCTTGGATTACTAGATTTTCTTCTAGGATCACTGAAACTTTGACCTTTTTGTTAAATTTTTTAGATATATGTCGTTGGTAGATCTCTATTTGATAAGGAGATCTCGTGGACCTTTTTTTTTCCAGAAACAAAACTTTTTTATATCAGCTTTTCACATAGTGACCTTTAATTATGTTATTCTCAATCATTACAAGTAGCACCGCTTCCATCCTATAGACAAGAGAGCAAAGTGTATCCCCAATTGATGTAATAGAAGTTTTGTATCCAAACAGGATGTATGTAATCTTGTTTTTCATGAAATCTCTTGGTATATTTTCTGATCCTCACCTCCAGTTTTTGTTTTCAGCCTCCATGCATCCATTAGGCTGAGGGTGTTATAGGAAATATTTATGCTGCTACATCCTTTTCCTATCAACAAATTTAGTGACTTCGGCCTCGAAGTGCATCCTATTAAAAACAAATTCAAATGGTACACCATATTGATAACTGATATTTTTCTTTATGATTTTGCACTACCTTCGTAGAATTTTTCACAAAATGAGAATAATCATATACCCATCTTGTGAAATAATTAATGTATACTAGTATGAACTCTTATACATTAGAGGATTTGAGGTGACCTTACTGATAATGTCAATTCCCCTCTATTATATATTCCCTTTGGGAGTCAGTGTTACAGATTTTTGAATTATTAAAATTTAATACATTTTTGTACATGTCAACTACATTCGTGTTATAATGTTCTCCAACTATAACCTTGGTGTATGATTTTCTTTACTAATATATGGCCATTAATGTTAGTAATGTATTCACCATTATGTATATTTTACACTACTTTATCTACTTCTACTTGTGTAAGGCATAGTAGGTGGGTGGCATCAAAATTTCTTTTATATAGTTTCCCAGTACAAATAATTAATTGTGTGAGCTATCTTTAGAGTGATTTACATTAGGATGATGCATTTTCCTAAAGGATCCTTTTGATATAGTGATACCAAGGTCCTTCTCCCATGATCTCTGTTATGCATATCTTGTAGGTGAAATAATATGAAGATTTTTTAGGGATCTCAAACGTGTCCGAATCAATTACACATAGATTTCTTCATGTAATGTTTTATGTCTTTGACTTTGTGTGGAGAACTTTTCAACATTTTGAAAGAAAATGCATCCATAACTAATTCTACTTCTCTTAATGTTAGGATACTTGGATTGACCTTCAAAGTCACCCTAAGGAAAGTTAGCAAACCATTTTTCTAGAGAACTAACTGCGTGGAAGACATAGTCAGAAATGCATTGAATAGTTTAGGGGTTGTGTATACATATGTGATATTTGACTATATGCATGAATTTGCACTACCTTATCTATTATAAGGTGATAATCACGATACAAGCTAAAAGGCGGGGGAGAATATATATAATCATCGAATGAGTAAGAAAGGCTATCTTGTAAGTATCGAAAACCTTGTACGTACTTGTTTTTCTTAGTTGACAAACATTTATATTTGTGAATTAACCTACACATTCCAAGTTCACCCCTTTTTATCTTATATGTTAATAAAAGAGGCAGGTGATAAGTTTGATGACGATAATAGGCGATTTAGTGATGAGGCTACTAGGGAAGTAGGGGATAAAATTGTGACTTTACACTTATTAGCTTGTTTACAAAAATATTCAATATCAAATACATTTAACTTAATTATTGTTAATGTTATATATCTTCACTTGATTGATTTTTTTGTAGGATGTGTTAAATAGTCAGGTTAAAGCTGGGAGCTTGGTCACCGAAGGTACCTTGGACATTCTAACTTTGGCATTAGGGACACCCGAGCACCTTGGTCGTGTTAGGGGTAAAGGGCAGGGAGTCACCCCCACAACATTTTCTAACCTCACTAAAAGAGGATTAAAGAAGCGTATTAGTGAGTTGGAGTCCAAACTATATGCAAAAAGAGAAATAGGTAAAGAAAAAGGTGAGTGGATGCAAGTATTGCTGACTAATATGTCGGAGTACGAGCGGGAAGTGAAGAACGTCGAATTGACCATCCTAAAAAGTGGCAATGGATGAAACAAAATAATTTCATCAAATGTAAATGTATCATGTGATTCGCCTGCCCAGAAGAAAAATAGCAATGTAAGAAATAAATATTATATATTATTATTGTTGACTTTTGCGATAAGAACATGTTATTGATGAGTTTTTATTTTTATTTTTATTTTTTATGTATAAATGGTTTTAAGATGATGGAAAGATACCCACTCACATGACGTATTTGAATCCCACACTTCATAATGGCATGGGCAAACCATATAAATTGGCATTAAATTCACGTAACAATATTATCGCTAAGGGTTCTGTTTTTGAGAGGGTTGGGCCATATAACAAAGTGTACCATAAACATGAGGGAGAAAATTACATGTGAGTGTTTGTGGATACTATTTACACTCTGGACGCTCCCCTTCTTGTACCTTGTGGTGATGAGTTAGTAACAATTATGAATGCATATAAGTCACATGTTGCGTGACTTAAAGAATTTGTTATACTAGACACAAAGGTAGAGTTATGAGCAATTTTATTTTATATTAAATATACCATTGTTAATATTTTTAAATGCCCTCTATCTCATAACCATTTTCTCAATGAAAATGGTGATGAGAAAGGGGCGCTTATAGCATTTGCAAGCATGCTAGATTCAATCTGACAAGTGATACCATAAAAATTTCGATCGGGATGTTTGGAGATGAACTTCAGTCAACCTACATTCCAAAACAAGAGTTGGTGAATTTTTGAAAAATAGAGGAGCTTGATGGCAGTTGTCTAATCGGATACACGAGGTTTGAGAATAAGTTATTTCATCTTAATTTTATTTAGCCACTCCTTTCTAATATCTTTTTATTTTATTTTATAGATTCTTATATGATAAGTTTCAAAGTATTTGAGATTTTATTGTATTTGTTAATCTTGGGGCTGCTCAATAAGCATATTTAAAGAAAAATGCATATTTTTATTAAGAATGCAATGAAAGATGCCAAAGAGAACCAAACATATTTTATGCCAATTAACATAGGGTAAGTGTATTTGTTGTCTTAAGTTGTTATCATTATATCATAACATGTTTGCATCATTAATGTCAACAAGTCATTACATTGTAAGTTTAATTGGTCTTTACTTGTTATCGATTTCTCTTTGAGGAATTTATTCTATATGGATTCTTTACATAGGGTGCCATACATATACATGAAACTCTTTACAAGAATGTGAGTAATGACTTATATATATATATATATATATATATATATATATATATATATATATATATATATATATATACCTCCTTTGATCATATTGTCTTTGTACACAGGTTCTTCATTTCAATCTTTTTCTTGAAGTGAATTTAAAGAATTAGTTGTATCAAAAAGAGGAAGAGTTATAGGTTCAAACTGGGAGAATATTTAAGGTAATATAATGGTAATGAATATCCATTAGTAACTTATTTCTTAGATCCTAATGTATTATTATCTTCAATATATAATTATATAGGCTTTCTATAATGGGAAATGTCGAATGTGGGTTTTTAATATTGTAGTTCAGAGAGATCTAATGGAGAATCCATCTCAATCTACTAAACTAATGGTAATAAAAATTTATTTTATAATATTTTGTTTTCATGCTAATTATTTTTATAAGGAAAAATTAAATACAACTTATGTTATTTTATTTGTTTAGATGAAGGAGTTGACTGAAAAAGCAACCTATGAAAATCATGAGATAGAAGAAGTTCAAAACGAGTTCATTGATTTCATTCAGGATATTTTTTAGCGAGCTACAATTGTGGATAATTTAAGCACATTTTTCAGTTACCTTTTTTTTCTTCAATCTAATTAATTACTTTTTGTCGATGTTAATATTGTTGAATATAGAGAATCAATATACTATATATGAAATTATAACAAAAACTATAACTAATATTATCAAACACTATAAAAATGTGATGTTAAGAATAATGTTGTTGTTAGTGAACGACAGTGTTGGGATTTATATTACTATTGTTATTGATGATGCTGAATGCCCGAGGTGGAGTGTATTGTTATTGATGGTTAATATCTGAGTTGGGCTTTATATTGTTGTAGTTGGTTAAACATGTTCTATTTTATTTTGAATTATTAAAAAACAAAGAAAACTCTATCGAAATTTTCATAAAACCTTCCCTATTTATCTCTACCCTGCCTTAATAAAGAATGAAGTAAACATTAACTTTGAGATTATGCAAATATTTAATTATGATGAATGTGGTGTCCTTTATATTATTGTTGATTATGAATGCCCACGGTGGTCTTTATATTATTATTATTGATAATGCACTACACCAAATCTGCCCATTTGTCAAGATCATTGACCTTGACAAATCCAACTTGTCAAGGTCAATGACCATGACATTTCGAGGCGAGACAACTTTTTTTGTCACGGTCGTGTCACGATCATTGACCTTGACACAAAACTCGCGTTTTATGTCACGGTCGTGTCGCGGTCAATGACCGTGACACGTTTGTCACGGTTTATAACCATGACAAAGCCGTGACCCTTTTTAAAAAAATTGTCACGGCCATTGTCACGGCAGAGTTTTAATAAGAATAATGTTTGATCTTTCTCACAGCCAGAGTATAACGGTTGGGTCGCCTTAAATTTTAAACTTTGGTAGTCATCGTCAAGTTTTATCGTGTTATCTTCACTAGCACTTGAATCTTCTACATCATCAGTAACCTCATTCTCCTCAGCTTCATAAACTCCGTACGCATCATCAACTAAATCGTCTAACATATTATGATCTACGTCGTCCCCTTCTACATCTATTCTACTTATTGAAGGTTGTTGTGAAGGTTGGTCGGGGACAAAAGGAACTTTCAATTCACCGTGAAAACTCCAAAATCGATAACTATCTTGCATACCCGATCTTAACAAATGTAGTTCAACTGTTTTCCACTCAAACATCTTACCATTCTTACACCTAGCACACGGACACGGAAACTCTTCATCATTACGACATCTCATTGCATATTTCACAAATTCGTTAGCACCTCTGCGAAACACATCCCCCATTCTATTAGTCTCACCCATCCACTCTTTGTATTTCGGATATCCCATCATAGCTACCACAACTAAACACCTATTAAAGGTAAACAAAACTTAGATTTATAGTATGTTTTATTTAATTATCCCATCATTTAATTATCCTATTAATGGGTAAGTGGTCCTATCCCATTCAAGAATGCATTTTTCTGTAATATACTTAACAGCTCATGCACATTGTTACGATTTGAAAAAAATTCGACAGCATATCCCCTTAGTTCTCCAAGTACACGACGTAGATTGGCAGGTGTGAGTGTTATTTCAATTGGTCAATTGAAATAACAGTCACACTTGTCAATCTAGTATGTACCCAGAGAACATTAAGATACGACTGCAGAACTTCCTCCAAAAGTAACAACTTTAAGCCAATAAGAATATTATACAGAAATTATACAGTCTCAAACTGTCCAAACGGGACAATTCGAGAGATCTCATTACAGGGGTAATGACTCTCGAACGGGTCTAAGGGCTATTGAATGCGTACGCATAAGAACTAGAATGCTAGTATCTATGCGCACTATATTTAATTTCAAGTATGTTTCATATAATGGGTTAATTCAAATACAAAAATAAATTCATGGGTTAATTCAAATACAAAAATAAATTCATGGGTTAATTCAAATACAAAAATAAATTCATGGTTTAATTCAAATACACTATCTAAGTTGTTCTATAGGAATAAAAACAACATTTTTAAAATATGAAGGGCTCACCAATTTGATCAAAATTTTCAACAACATAGACTAATTGATCTTTATTATAAGACAATTACTACAAATTTACGCGCATCGCCCGAATTCAAAAATTAATTTAATGACTAAAGTAATACTTTTTTTAACTTTAGTTATTCACCACAAATCTTAAAAAATATTTTATTTTTCATGCTTTTTAAACTTCGGATGCTTTTAGCAACTTCGGATGACAATTACTACAAATTTACATTTTTGGATATTATTTTTGGAAATTTATAGAAAATTACTTATTTATTTACATTTTTAACCCCCTACCCCCTACCCTCACCCTGCCCCACCCTGCCCCCACCCTGCCCCACCCCCTACCCCACCCAACCCCACCCCCACACATGCACACACACGCACATATATACACACATACACACACATATATATACACACAAACATATATATAAATGGAAGAGAGAGAGAGAGAGAGTTAAACCTGAAAGTAGAGAGAGAGAGAGAGAGCAGCGTCGAGAGAGAGAGAGAGGGAGGGAACGGCGCGGGAGGGAAAAAAGAAGGGGGAAAGGGTTTTTTCTTGTCAAGGTCATTGACCGTGACAATTATTTAAAGAATTGTCACGGTCAATGACCGTGACAATTTATTATCATGGTCGTGTCAAGGTCAATGACCGTGACAAAAAACGCGTGTTTTTTGTCACGGTCAATGACCTTGACAAGGATGGCCGGTTGAAAGGTGACAATTTAGCCATTTTGGTGTAGTGATGAATACGCATGGTGGTATTTATATTGTTATTGTTAATAGTGAATGCCTGGGGTGGGATTTATATCGTTGTTCTTGGTGATGCTGAATGCACGGGGTGGGCTTTTATATTGTTGTTGTTGATTAAACATGTCATGTTTAATTTTGTATTATTAAAAAAATAGAGGAAACTCTGCTGAAATTTTCATTAAACCTTCCTCATCTATCTCTCCATGCATTAATAAAGAATAAAGTAAAAATTAACTTTTAGATTAAGCAAATGTTTAATTGTAATGTCCTTTATATTGTTTATTGTGAATTCCCAAGGTGTTCTTTATTTTATTATTGATAATGAATGCGCAAGGTGATATTTATATTGTTGTTGTTGATAGTGAATGACCGGGGTGGGTTTTATATTGTTGTGACGCTGAATGCCCGAGGTGGACTTTATATTGTTGTTGATTGTGAATTTTCGGATTGGAATTTTTATTGTTGTTGTTGGTTAAACATGTCATATTAAAAAAAAGGTAACTCTGGCACAATTTTCATGATACCTTCCCCACTTATCTATCCCATGCCTTAATAAAGAATGAAGTAAAAATTAACTTTATGCTTACGCAAATATTTAATTTTTAATGCTCGATATCATATTAGAATATCATTATTGTTTGAGATATATACTCAGTATGGTTAGTCTATTTTAGTTGTTAACCGCTATTTGTTTCCTCCTTTTGTTTAGATATTGATCCCGTTGTTGCCAAATAACGTATCCGGTGTAGCTGTTGCTATTACGCGTTTCCATGTTACATGAGTGGAGCTAATGTTGCAGTTTAATTTGATAGTTTTTTATGTCTATAGTATAGGTTATTTTAGATATATTTTTGTTTGTGAGTTGTCCACAAGTCAGCCAGACGATCGTTGGTTTATACTTACTTTCTTTAATTTAAAATATTAATGGCATTTTTTATACTTATTGTCCAAGTTATACTGGTAGTTGGGATTTGGTACTTTGAGTACATAAATTTGTGCTTTGAATTGACAGTTTGTAGTTTTATGCATAACATGTTTGGGGTATTGGAATAGTGTAATAGAAATCAACGCAAAAATAAAGAAAAAGGGAAACTTATATGACGGTTTTCAATACATTTGAACAAAAAATGGGTATTTTTAATGACTATTTTATGTACACTGTCATTATAATGAACAAAGTAACCGTCGTAATAAGTACATTTTATGACTGTTTTATTAACATCCGTTATTTAAAGAAGTTTATAAGGACGGTTCAATGAGCATGGTATTATCGTTAATGATGGTTTGTACGAAAAACCGTTGTAATAGGATGGTTTGTTATGACTATTTTGTCAACACCAATTTTATTATGACACATAACTTTATGACGATTTTCAAAGCTTTGAAAACCATCATAAATAACCTTTTATGAACCTTTTTCCTTGTCATAAAAATGTTTATTTCTAGTAGTGTGCCCCTATCGGGAACGATATCCACCGATACTCTATGAATACGTACAATCTCTACCATAAACAACTTAGCATACTGCTCTATGGTGTAATCCGTCCTAACCAGAAGGAAATGAGATATATTTGTCAATATTTTGACGATGACCCAAATCAAATCGTGATTCCTCTATAACTTTAGCAGCTCCACAAAAAAGTCCATAGATATACTCTCCCATTTCCATTGAGGAACCTCCAATGACTGCAACTCCCTTATCGATTTCTGGTGTTCCATCTTTATTAACTGACAGGTGGCATACCTAGATACATACTCTTCAACATCTATTTTCATTATTGCCCACCAATATGAATGTCGCATATCACGGTACATATTATCCCTTATGGGATGGACCGTATACTGTAAGCCATGAGCCTCGACTAAAACTACCTTCTCACCTCGGAGTCCTTGGGCACTACTAGCCGTCCATAGAACCGTAAGCCCCCATCTGATCCAATCAAAAAAGGAAGAAACTCCACCAGATGTGAGTCTTTTCACATTTTCCTAACAAAATGAATTCGTTCCCTGTGCTTGAACTACCCATGAATCGATAGTCGGGGTGACAATCACTACTGCCATAAAAGTATTCACCAGATCCATCTCACATATGGAATTCCACCTCTTTGCCCAAATGTCTGGTAAATCACCCCCCCATGTTTGACCCATAAGTCGGCTAAAGAAATTTTTGACCTATGACTCAAAGCGTTCGCTACCACATTAGCTTTCCCTGGATGGTATAATATTGAAAAGAGTTAGTCCTTCACAAACTTCGACCATCTCCTATGTCTCATGTTCAAGTCTCTCTGAGTGAACAAACACTGAATGCTCTTATCATCGAAAAACATTTTGAACCTCTCGCCTAGTAAATAGTGCCTCCAAATGTGAAGGTCAAATACCACCATTGCCAACTCTAAAATTTGCTTCGGGTAGTTTCCCTCATGCAACTTAATCTTATGGGAGGCGTAAGATATCAACCTCTCTTCTTATATCAACACTCCTCATAATCACTACAATGATGCATCTGTATATACCATCTATTCGATTCCTACCCATGGCAAAGTGAGAACGGGTATAAGCGTGATCTTTCCCTGGGGATCTTCAAGCGCTCACTGGAAATTAGCACTCCAAATGAATGGGACCTCCTTTGGGTGAGGCGAGTCAGTAGTACATCAATCTTTGAGGACCCCTGAATAAACCTACTGTAATATCTCGCTAAACCTAGAAAGTTAAAGATCTTTATAGGTGTCGTGGGTTACCCCCAATACACCGCAGACACCTTATAAGGATTCACTGAAATCCCTGTCTCAGATGCTATGTGCCCCTCAAACTGCACCTCTCGGAGGTAAAATCCACACTTAGAGAACTAGGTGTACAACTTTTTTTTTTGTAAAATCGACCTCAAGTGATGTGCATGATTCTCATCTGATCGTGAATATACTATGATATCATCGACGGATACGATGACAAACTTATCTAAGTAGGGTCAAAACACTCAGTTCATGAGGTCTATAAATACCGTGGGTGCGTTGGTCAGCCCAAACGGCATAACCCAAAACTCGTATGATCCGTAGTGTGAGAGAAAGGCCTTCTTAGGTATATCCTCCTCATAAATCCATATCTCATGGTACCCCGAGCACAAGTCAATCTTGGAAAAGAATGACGGGTCCCTTAATTGATAAAATAGATTATCTATCCAAGGCAACAAATACTTGTTATTTATAGTGACCTTATTCAACTCCCTATAATCGACACATAGTCGGAGTGACCTATCCTTCTTCTTCAAAAATAATACGGGGCTCCCCACGTAGAGGTACAGCTTCAGATAAACCCCTAACTCAGCAACTATTGGATTTTCTCGCTCAACTCTCTCATCTCTAACGGAGCTATACGATACGGTGCTCTTACTATGGGTGGGGTTTTTGAAGCAAAATCAATACAAAAATATCTCTCTCGTAGATGGTAACCTCGGGACCTCTTCAAATACATCTTTAAGCCCCTGAATGATCGGGATGGAATCTAATAATATCATAAAATTATCGAATGTACTCACATCAATTTAGTATGAGTGCATTCTAGAAACATCTCTTATCCGACAATGCCAAATATGATAACCTTCCTGCTATAGTCGATCTGGGTGTGACATGTCACTAACCAATCCATACCAAAAATAGCATCGTACATAGATAAATCCAATCAATAACAAATCAGATGAGAAACATAATAGACCTATCTCAGCTGTCATACCTCTACATACCTGGCGTAAGGAAGCGCCTCGCCCACTGGGGTTTTTACATCCACTGTCACATAAGGTGTTATATCTACCATACCGGACTAGTAACAAATCTATAACTGGTAAAAGAGTACGATGCTACCATATAAAAAAGTACCCGAGCATAGCTACCAGATATATTAAACATACCCCCAATCGTCTGGGGTCGTGCCGTAGGGTCCTATTGATAGACATTGAACACACACCCATGATGCAATTGCGGGAGCCCCTGCATGTGGTCTCTAGGAGAGGTAAATGATGGGTACCATGGTGGGCGACAAAGGCCTAAAACTGGGGTAGTGCTGGAAGGGGTCACTATTGCCCTTGCTAAAACTGCCTTGGGCCAGCCTGAAGACCCTTAGGGCACCTCCTAAAAGAGTGACCATTCTCTCCACATGAATAATATACCTCACAGAACGGGTTTCCCTGTTGCCCCTGTCCCTGTCCGTGAAGCTTATCCCTTCTCTGGCCCTGCTAACCCCGGATGATGCTGGCCTGGATGCCCATACTGACTCTGGCCCAGGTGGCCCTATCCATATACACCATGTCAGTGATGGTCATCCACGCGAAATCTCTTAGGGGACTGAGCCCCTTGTGATGGTCCTCTATGGTATAGGTGGGAGCCTCCCTGCCCTAGGTAAGAATCTCTACCCTATGATGTGTTCGGTCCTTGGCCGACTCCCTCCTCTCATTATTTGGATCTTTCTCCCTCATAAACTCATGGTTATCATCATAATGAAGCAAAGCGACATCTACCATCCGGATATACGCGGTGAACGCAGAATTTACCTTAAAAAATTGCTTAATACTCCAAGTCAAACCTCTCACAAACTGGTCCATCTTCAATTCATCACATCCCTCAATCTCGGGTGCAAAATGCAAAAGGCGAGTGAACTCTCACTCATACTCAGCAACTGTCCTATCATCCTACTTTATCATATCAAACTGGCCCCTCAACTTTTTTTGCTATGACAATGGGAAATACTTCCCCTCAAACTTTGACTAAAATTATGCTAGGGTTAATCGGGACCTATCCTCGGTGGCGGTATAGACTCCCACCAGTATAAAGCATATCCTACTAGCTTGAAAGTCGCAAGCATCTGCTGCAGAACCTTAGTACACTCCACCAATCAAAAATGACACTTGATGTCACGTATCCACTGAGCTCTATGATAGGATTAATGGATACCGAAAACTCTGAGGGTGCCCCTTCCCGAATCCATTCCGAGCACGCTCCCAAGAAGTAGTAATAGGAGGGGAAGGTATAGGTACATCCACGGGTTGTAGTGGTGGTGGCTGCTGCTGCTGTTGCATCTCCACCATAGTCATGGATACAATATAGGTTATGATGGTAGTTAAGTTATTCGGTTCGACTGCTGGACCCTGCCCCTGCGATGGTGGTGGCTGTTGCTATACTAAAGACGCAGCTACCCCTGATTCGACACTCTCGATAGGGCATCATCATCTTTGTCCTCTACGAGTGTTCACCGTCTGTAAGGTAGTAAATAAAATCTCATTAATAACATACTAGTTACATATAATTCAAATGATAAAAGTAGGGATCTTAAGTATTAAAGAACGCAATGCAAAAAGTGATAAATACACTCGATACCCTAAGACACTATGTAATTCCCCGACCCAGATTTATGGGTTACTCATGGGTCAGTTCGGTTCATCTCGGACGTTAGGTGTGAAGTGCAATGAGACAACCTAAATAATATTGCTAATATAGTTTTATTTAATTAACATTTCACTTGTTTAACATGTGATTCCAATTGATATCAAGCTACGTGTGGGACCCGTGGGAAACTTCCCTATATTCCAAACATTCAGAGCTACTAATGTAAAATCAAAAGGATACTTACCTGTATAACGCCATCAAAATACGAAATCGCATACAACCTGCCACAATCAAGGAAGGGAATGAGCCGAATGCCCAGTAGGAATACAATAATACAACATTAAATCGAACAAAAAAAAAAGACTCTATAACGTACCATCTACGTGCACATGCAAATACTATATATATACATAAACCTATATTAATGCATGAGTCCATTTATTTTAAGATGTTACTTGAGTTGATTAAATCACACTGAACTAAAAAATGACCCTTCTTGCCCCTTATTACTTAACTTATCATCATTTTTTTAATTTAATGCACCCGGTTAAGTTCTTAAATAAAATACCATTTGTTTATGAAAAATACTTCATTTACCGAAATTTTCTATTTACTCACACCAAAATCAATTTTATATATTTCCTTGAAAATCACCTTTTAATAATGCACATTCCATGTTAGAAAATACTTGTTTCCCTTTTTAAAACCTTTCACAACACATACTTGTGTTAATTAGAGGTTAAACCATCTTTGATTGCTTAACTACCCATTAATCACCTCACTTTACCATTCTTTTCACTTCACATAGACATTAGTTAATTTCTCATATTTCTTGTCAACATAATTTTTTCAACCAAAACATTTACCAATTTCATGTCATGTTAGGTTGTCTTTTCTTATATTCCCAGCATAAAAAATTTCCTTATCAAGTTCCACTTTTCTCGTTATCTTTTTCTCAGAATTTACCACATAACCACATACTTTAACGGGCTCTGCAGAGCTGGCTATACTACCATAAGCTTTAGCCAGTGATTTGTGTTTTTTGTCATAGGACTCCGACCCCTTCTTAATTTTTTTCGGTTCTTCTGAGTTTCCTTTATCATGTGATTTAACACTTTTTCGTGTCCACATTATTCCACTTGTACCAGCCGAAGCCAAAACCTCGAGACTACTTCCCCATATTTATGTTACACTTTAGAAAATCACCATTTCATGTCCTTTACCTATTTATGTTAATTTCATTCCGAATTTAACTCCCATTTAGGACCATTTTATGTAACACCTTTTTCAACATTTTATTTGATAAAAATGTTCCACTTTACGTAAAATTACCATTTTACCCGTTTGTTTCCAAACTTGCATTTTCCTCCCTTTTCACAAGTGTTATTTTTTCAAAAATATTCTTAAGTTACACACACTAACTTCTTAAGTGTTTTTAAGTCATTAACACTTTGTAATAACACACTTCTCAAGTCGAAAATCTCTTTATTTCATTGCTTTCTTTATCAAAGAAATTATTTGGGATTTTGAACACTACTTTAGAAGAAAACACTAATTTTTCTTCATTAACACATGTAGTCTTAAAAACATACACTTGTCATATTTTTCGCACTTATTAACACACTTTAAGGGATGAAATCTACACCTTTCTTATTTCAAGTTAAAACCCATTTTAATCCTTCTTAAACATATTCATATCCTCGTCATTAACTTACTATAAGTTTATACATATGAGGAGGTTGATTTAAAGTCTAGCATATTTAACACATATATTACAAAATAGAATAATCTTAAACTTAACAAGAGTAGAGTTTTTCCCATCTCAATGAAGCTCCAAAAATGGATGGGTGAATGTAAAATAATATGGTAACATCCCACCTCCTAAGGTGGCCTTAAAACAGGTTGCTTAACTCCAATAATCTTGTCTCCTTGAATGCTCTAAAAATCCCTTTCAATATCCATGAACTTATTCTTTAACTTTTCCCAAATATCCTCTAACAACATCTACATAAATTGATACCTTACCTAACATGTGGTGTATATGGGTTTTATGGACTTAAACATGGTGAAAAAGGGTTAAGGTATGGAGTTTTAGGGTTGAGGAGTGGTGGTGCGAAGGTGGTTGGGTGGTGGTGAGGCTCCAAGAGCTAGAGAGAGAGAAAATCTTATTGGATTTCTCAATAATGAGACAAACCCTCCTCATGTACGCCCAAAACCCTAAGGGTTGATTTTAAAAAATGCTCGAAAGCTCAATCCTCGAATTCATTTACTGTTGTGGGAGTGCGAGTGCGACACGCATCTTAATCCAATAATCTAGATAGTGACAACTATTTTTGAATGAGGTTCCAATGAGAGTGGATTTTCAAACAAGTATATGTCATTGGAAGGTCGTTTGAAGCAGCTGTTCGAACGACGAAGAGTTCTCATTCGAACGACCAAGGGTCTCATTCGAAAACCATAATTTTTTTAAAATTAAATACAAGGCCATCGTAAGTCCACTTAAATGCACCACGACTACGATATTATCCAAATTTGACCCATTATTCATCTACCAAGGACTAAATCCCAATTGGGTCACATCAAGTCACCAATTTACACGGGTATGGTAAAAATCACGGGGCGAGTGTTACATTCTTACCTCCTTAGGGAATTTTGTCCCCGAAATTCTCAATCCATTAACTCCTCAAGCTCCTGAAGGTTATCAATTATTACTCTAGGTCATAGGGTTACTTCAAGGATAGATTATCGAAATCCTCAAATCACTAGGAAGTTATCATAAGTCTTTTCAACAGGGTCTGTCACCAAGGAATTCAACATGGAGCAAGTCCTATGCTCATCATTAGGCTAACCATCAAAATCACCTGACATCCCTCGAGTCTCCAATTAACAATAATCATCATTGGTTAAGTCCTAAGGCTTTCTTATTTTCATTTAAAGCTTTCCCGTCACGTCTACCGGAGTAACACTCCCAAGTGATCGACACGCACTCAAGTGCAAACTGAAACAAAAGTAACACCCCTTTCATAACCAAGAATCATTTCAAATTCTAGGACTACACATCATGATTCTACTTGAATTCTCGGGTCACCCTGATCGCACACATTCACTTAGAATTGATATGAACTCCATGGCTAGTCACTCACTCTAATAAATGACATACTGACTAAGTCACAAACTGTATGTCCGACTTGTACCTCACACAAGATCCTTTTACGAACTTAGGACCACTCCGTGCGTCCTAACTATGGAACTCTTACCCAAGTATTACACCAATCCACTTACTCTCACTGGGATAAAAAACACCTTATGACATTATCAAATCATAATGCTTATCTTATAGCTAGAGCCACTAACTACCACACCGGCTAACTCATGAAGTAGACAACCAAAAGATAACAGACACTATAAGCAAACCGTGCGCTATAACGTGCAACCACACATACACGAAACTTGTGTAAAATAAGGGATATTCAAATAAGAGTGCCCTCAGTTGTCGAGCTGTAATGACCACACCGGGTCCATCCTCACTCAAACTGAGCTAAGATGCACCATGACCGAACCGTCAATATGGAACAATACTAGATCATCATAATTGGAAGAACTCGACCATCAAAACTGAAAGAACACACTCATCGACTACTGAGATTGAAAGATCACCGTCCTCGACTATCGGGACTGAAGGAACACAACGAATCAGAATGAATGAACAAACGTTCCGATTGAACCCTATCTATATGCAACGAGCTATAGTTTACAAAATTTGACCCTACGTTCTACACTTGGAATTTACAACTCATCCTCGACGTTCTCATCAGAACATAGTTTAGCCATAACTCTAGCTTGGGCCACCAATATTATGAATCAGACCATAAACCATCCATCCACATGAGACGAATGTGACATATAAACCTATTGTCCTTTGGGAAGTCAACGCTGGGTTTCCTCCTTAGGAGTAATGCTTCCTACTTTCATCCTCGACAAACACGAATCATTCCAGTTGATGAATGCCAAATATCTTTATCAACGCTCACCTTTTCAATCTCTCCCAACCTAACACACCTAGGTTAATGTCTCCTTTATCGTACAGTGATTGTATCCCAACATCCCCTAGGCAATGCCCAACTAGGCGAAACACTCACCTTATTACAACCTCCAACGACACAAGGTCGTCACTACGCCTATCTCCAAATTCTACCCAAGTTGAATCTATGTGACGGCCACACCGATCGTCATTAGCATTATAAGGATAACAAGTAATACATAGGTTTACACCTCCTAATCTGTACAAGTTGATTAGGCAGTAATTATTCCAATATTACTCCCTAATTTAGTATCTTTTCTCTTGAATTATCTCATCTCCATGCTACTAACCCCTCTACACAGTATTGCGAGTTTTGTGATTTTTCTAGGTCTTTTACAGGTATTTATTGATAAGGAAAGAAATGAGGAAGTCAAAGAAAAATAATAGGTCTTTACCGTTTGGCAATGCTCCTGTTATTTTGTAAAGGTGGAGATAACACTAGGTTGAACTTGGGGAGGTCTTTGACCCTGGACAGGAAACTTTCCCTTCTCTTGGATACTCAATGATGATTGCAACTTGGAGATGTTCACATTCAGGTCGGCGAACATGCGATCATATCTAGCATTATTTGCACTTTGAGAATTTATGAACTGGTTTATTGTATCCTCGAGGGTCCTCTGCGGTGGAGCTACATATGGGGTTGGAGGGGGGTGGTGCTTGTTGGTAGTGAGGAGGTGGTGGAGGTGGGATAACCTGTTAATGTGGGTTCATCGCTGCTTGTGGTTGTCCATAGTTGAAACCAGGATGTTTTCTCCACGAAGGGTTGTATGAATTCCCACGCGGGGAGATAAAACTTCCCTTGAATCCTCTTATAGCATCCACCTGCTCAGTGTGCATGGCCTTGTAGGCTGAAATCTTTGGGCAGGCCTTTGTGGAATGGACCACCTCACAGATAACACATACTTTTTATTTTGAACTACGGTTGGATCCGGAGATATCTCTCAATCGGCCATCAAACCACTCTTTCATATCTCTCTGAAACTGATCGAATCGGCGGTCTATTAAGGTATTACTATCCAAATGGTATAAATCGGATGCAGTCAGAGCGATATATGTTTTTCTAGGCCTAGATTGGGTATTAGGATCAGATGTGTCCCATGATTGAGTAGTCTCTGCGACATACTTAAGATGGGCCTCGGCATCGCATGAGTTTAAATCCTAAATGGGTCTTTCACACATTGTTTGCACAAGTTGTTTGGAAGTCACTGTCAACCCATTATGGAAGAAAGAGATTACTAGGTGTTTGTCAAAACCAAGATGGGGGCAAGCGCTTACTAACTCTTGGAAACGTTCCCAACACCTGTCAAAAGACTCATTATCGTGTTGTCGAAAACCTTGGAGTTGAGTTTTGAGAGAGTTTGTCTTGTGGTGTGGATAGAATTTTGAGATAAAATTAAATTGCATATCTCTCCAGGAAGTGACGAAGTTCGGGGGTAGAGACCATAGCCAGGTCTTGGCTTTATCCTTTCAGGAAAAAAGAAAAAGCTTTAGGCGGATGGTATCCTGCGTGCAAGCTTGATCACTAAATGTGTCACACGCCTCTTCGAACTCACGGATATACAGGTATGGTTTTTCTGAATCCATGTCGTGAAACGTAGGGAGAATCTGTATCATCCCATTACGAAAGTGGAACTGGCTGACGTTATACGAAAGTAAAATGTAACCAGGGGTGGCAGTTCGCTCAGGAAAGAGTAAGTCTTTCATGGGACGATAGGGCAGACATCGTGCTTGCGCTCTCTTCAAATGACTCGGTGTACTCACTCGGTGTCCTAGATGTATGACTCGAGGATTGACTCAGGGTGTAACTACCTATGGAGTGCTCAGGAGTAGGGAGTGGAACCCAGAATTGTGGAATGCGAGGTGTGTGGGGGATTTCAGAGTTATACTCAACAATCGGGTTTTCGTGGATTATGGTTGGAGTATTGTGAGGAGTCTGAGTATGTTCAAGATTTTGCATTAAAGGCTTTTGAGAGATTATAAGTTTTTTTTTGTCAAACTTCTAGATTGAAGCGATCTAACCTAAATCTACCTAGAGTCCCTAGCAACGATGCCAAAAACTTGACGCGACCACAAATGTGTCTAGTGTGCGTGCTATATAGGCTCAAGTGCAAGCCTGTCGCTCAAGTAATAATCCGATAAGTCGGGTCTCGATCCTCAGCAAAACAGGACGAACGAAGTCGTGACAACATTGGAAAGATAAGGTTAACCTAACTTTGACTCTAAAAATCACGTTCCCATCATCTTTGGATGCCCATTCTTTGCTACGACTAACGCATTGATCAGTACTCGAAATGGGCAGATGCAACTCACTTTTAGGAATATGACTTTAGAAACAAACATCTTCAACATAGCCCAACAAGCCGGGGAGAAAGATGATCTTCACGCTGTGAGCTTAATTAATGAGATCATAGAAGAGAACTTTGAGGAAAATTATTGTGGAGACGCCTTAGAAGCTTTCCTAGTGTCTAGTCACGAGAGTGAGGGAGCTTAGACCGAGTTTGAGAGGGATATAGAGGAGTTGAGAGGCTTACTCGATGAGAGAGCATCGGACGAGGACGCAGGAGATGTTAATTGGGTTTATCGATTCGAAGAGTTACCGCCGAGGGAGGCCCGCATGGTGCCCTCCAGCGACACATTCTCGACTCTCGAATCGAAGAAACTACCCTCCAACATAAAATATGCTTTCGTAGGAGAGGGTTAGACATTTCCTGTTATTGTCTCCTCTAGTTTAGATGAAGATCAGTAGGGTAAGCTTTTAAAATTTTTGAGGAAGCACCAAAGTGCTTTTGGTTGGTGTATAACTGATCTAAAGGTGATAAGCCCTCTAATTTGAACCCATAAAATTAACCTTGAGGAGGATGTTAAGCCCTCAAGATAAATGCAAAGACGACTAAAGTCAACAACGAAAGATGTGGTGAGGACTGAAATTATAAAGATGTTGGATGTCGGGGTTATCTACCCAATCTCGGATAGCAAATGGGTGAGCCCCATTCAAGTCGTCCCAAAGAAGTCGGGTATGACAGTGATTGAAAATGCCAAGGGAGAGCTAGTTCCCCAACGTACCACTACCATTTGCATTGACTACCGAAAACTCAACGCGGGAACTAGGAAAGACCATTTCCCCTTGTCATTTATCGATCAAATGCTTGAAAGAGTAGTGGGCCACCCTTACTATTGCTTCCTAGATGGTTATTATGGATATAACCAAATTGAGGTAGATTTACTTGATCAAGAGAAGACAACCTTCACTTGCCCCTTTGGAACGTTTGCCTACAAACGCATGCCATTCGGCTTGTGTAATGCACCAACGACATTTCAAAGGTGCATGTTGAGCTTATTCAGTGACATGGTTCAGAGAGGGCTAGAGGTGTTTATGGACGAATTTAGTGTTTTTGGCACCTCTTTCGACCTATGCCTAGCCAATCTTGAGAAAGTACTAGCCCGGTGTGTGGAAAATAACTTAGTGTTGAATTGGGAGAAATGCCATTTCATGGTAACCGAGGGTATAGTTCTTGGCCACATCGTGTCATCCAAAGGTATCGAAGTTGATCGAGCAAAAATATATGTCATAGCTGACCTACCCCCACCAAAATCGCTTAAGTACGTGCGCTCTTTCTTAGGACACGCGGGGTTTTATAGAAGGTTCATTAAGGACTTTATCACCATCGCCAGACCCTTAAGCAATCTTCTTATAAAGGACACCCCATTAGAATGGACTGAAGCATGTCAAAGTGCTTTTGAAAAATTGAAACACATGCTTGTGTCCGCTCCCATCATGCAAGCTCCGGATTGGTCCTTACCATTCGAGCTCTTGTGTGATGCTAGAGATTATGCGATAGGGGTTGTTTGGGGCCAAAGAAAAGATAACAAGGCTCATGTCATCTACTACGACATGAGCGATTGAACGATTCCCTGTGGGCCTACCGCACCGCATATAAGAACCCACTCGGAATGTCCCTGTTCCATTTTGTGTATGGAAAACCTTGCCATCTTCCTGTTGAGTTGGAGCACAAAGCGTATTGGGCCATGAAGGGGTTAAATTATGATATGGATAAAGCCGGTGAAGCTCGCAAGCTTCAACTGAACGAGTTGGAGGAGATACGCAATGATGCGTATGAGAATGCCAAGATTTCAAAAGAAAGGATGAAACTCGCGCATGATAGGATTATTCGACGGAAAGAGTTTCAACCCGGACAAAAGGTACTCCTCTATAACTCCCAGATTCGTCTATTTCTGGGTAAATTACGGTCCCGTTGTACTGGCTCATTTGTTATCAAGATCGTGTTACCCACGGAGCTGTGGAGTTGGATGATCCAATAGGGGGAACACGTTCAAAGTCAATCTCTAATGCCTAAAGCCCTACCTAGAGGCGTGCGTAGAGGATGTCGACACCATTTGGTTGTCGAACCCCATTTATGGGGTAAAGTGATCTAAATGTAAGTGGTTGTAGCACCCCCGATGTGTATGGGGTGAAATCTTGTGTATCGTAGATGTGAGTAAGTTAGGGTCGTTAGAGTCTTAGTTTTGTGTTTTGAGAAGTTAAGGGTAAGCACTAAGCACCACTTCCAAAAACCATTCATGCAAATGGGGTTTTTTGGAAATTCAGGGAAGACGTACCGATCCGCCCATACGGGAGTAATTTAGAAATAAAGAAATAGGACACGGACCGATCCACCCCTGGGCACGCGGACCGGTCCGGTTCTTGCAACTCTTCAAATCCCTAGATTCACTCCCCCAATCCATTCATCTCCCTCCATTTCGTCCCTTCCCTCTTCCCAACCCGATTTCCCTCCAAAAACTAACCCTTTTCCCTCCCAAACCCTTCCCTCCAAAATTCTAATACCTCACCTTTCCTCACCTATAAATACAACCCTTTTTCGACCCTATTTCACCACACCTTTCTTTTACACAAACTTTCTCCATCTCTATTCCACCCTCTACTCCCACCAACATCCCCCCTCATGTCCAACCAACCACCCCCAGAAAAATACAACTCCATGGTCATCGTCGAAAACCGGCCGCTCTCGTTCCATTCCTTCGAGGAGCAACGTTGGTGTCGCCGCTTTTGCAGTCACGCCCGCAAGCTCCACATTGAGCAACAGGTTCTGTGGGAGGAGCTGCTCGTCAACGTCACTACCCTTTTAATCGCAAAGGGGTAGTGCCATTTCCTAAATGAGCCGTTCTATACCATATGGGCCAACGAGGTGGGCTCCTTCTATGGGTCCCTCGTGCGCACCGAAAATTTTCAAGCTGAGGTGTATGTCGACCAATCACCCGTCCTGTTCTCCCTCGACATCCTCATCCGCAAGCTGACGGAGAAGGATGTCCCTCACCCTTACCCATTCCAATACCCCAACAACAGCCCGCCCCTAGACAAGGATGTATGCATGGCCCGTATCTCCCCTGGCCATCAGTGGCTTCGAGGCGCTTTTCCCGTCAGCCAACTGGACGACAAAGCGCGCATCACCTTCCAAATCATTTGCTCCAACATTCTCCAAATTTCAAACGATTCCACCATGCGTCCTCATCAAGCCACCCTTGTCTACCACCTCTATGACCCCAACTCCACTATCCACTTGGCCTGCACAATATACAAAGATATTTTCCATGCTGCCACGGATGAAAAAGGCGCTGCCCTCTCCCTTATGCCCGACTCATTTCATCTCTTCTCACCGACTCTGGAATTCAACCTCCTATCGGATTTTCGCATCTGCCCAATCCTTTTGGACAAATTACCCCCACCAAAAGCGCGTCACAAAGGGCCATTCACCAGCTAGACAGGCTGCCGCTGCAGTGACGATATCGATGAAGAGGCGTCCACCGACGAGTCCTTAGACGATGAAGTGGCGACGGATGATGTGAGCATGGCCGAAGGCGAGGATCCCGAATACGTGGAATAGGAGGATCCCGACTATGAGCTTTCGGGAAGAAACCTTGAGGCGCGCATCTATGTGCCTGAAACACAACTTTTGGGGTTCATAGCGCGTTATGATGTTAATAGGGCGGAGGAGCAATGCGCATATAGGTGCGACACTATCATGATGCATAGGCTTCAAGCCCAAATGTTTGAGATGTCCTTAAATGCCCCTCCCCCGTCCTACTTTTATGACCCGTATGACCCTAGCGCGCTCGGTAGCTCCAACCCTCCACCCCAGTGATATGTTTACTTGGTGCTTGTGTTTGTGTCCTGTTTTGCCTATATGCTTGTATTTTTGTCTTTTTTCCCCTTATGTTGTAACTCAGTCATTATCAGTGAAAATCTGCATTTTCTTTATTTGCTTGTTTTATTTTTCGCACTCTTATTTTGCCTTAATTAGATTTTAGTCCTTTTGATTGGGGACAATGTAAAAGTCTAAGTTAGGGGAGGGTGACGAGTGCATATTTCTAAAACTTCACAAATTTTCAAATGCCAAAAAAAATAAAAATTAGAAAACTTCAAAATTTCCAAAAATATTTGAAAAACTTAGAAAAACCAAAAATATTTTTCTTCAAAATAAACAAAACTTGGAATTCAAAATTTTCAAAAATGTCATTAAAATTCGGTTTAAAGCCTCAAATTGTAAAAACATGGTACACAAAGCCGAAATTGACCAAAGATGGAAATTGAGCGAACATAGACGACTTAACGAATAAATGTGGAGATTAACTAATCCGATGAGATTAGAGCCTATCATTTTTGTGAGTGTATAAATCAATCCGAGTTAATGGTTAACTCAAAGTTCTAATTCAACATCTAAAAAGTCATCGCGATCTTAATACACTGGCTTTGATCGGTTAAGGGAATAGTGTGTAATATTGCCTCAAAAAACGCGTTGAGATGTCTCTAAACTTAAAACAATCTCGAAATGCATATGGTAACGCAATTAGTAATTTGGACAATGAAGTAGTCCCTCGTTTGTCACCCAAAAATGTTGGCCAGAAAAAGTCGTGAAAAAGTACCCCTTTTTGCAACCCGTTTTGAGCCGAATAAATTTTTTTCCTTTCGTTTGACAACTCGAAAACACCCAATTGGCCCGGAATTGAGAAAGTTGGAAAAGTCAAAATTTAAGTCCGAAAAGTGCAACAAAAGGGGCAAAAGAATAGAAATGCTCAACAAAAATAGCAAGAAGAGAAAAGCGTGAAAAATAATAGAAAATAAGAAAAAAATGAGCAAAAGCCCGAAAAAACACTAATGGACATCTTAAGAATAGTTTCCAATTCCAAATTTTCCAAACCCATTTTCTTGTACCCGTTACACCTTAAAACCCAAAAAAGTCCTAACCGAGTCCAAATTGCGAAATTGGTTACCGCGTGGAGAGCTAAAACACAAAAAGATAATAAAAGAGATTAAAGGTGTGAATTAGAGGCGATGTTCCCGTTTCCCTATAACCGTAGTCAAATGATGAGATCCATTTACCATAGAATTTTGTCTTTCTATTTGTGTGCGTGAACTTGGTTCCAATGCATTTACTCTTTATATCACGCACACCGAGATAATAGCCACGCTTCCGAGAGATTTGTTTGTGAGAGAAATCCGTGAGAATTTGAATCAAAATGAATTTTCGAATAAGTAACGTAATGGTCAATCGGTGAAAATTCACGGTTTAATTTTTGGCTTCGCACACACGCACTATAATTTGAGATTCTTAAACATGAATTGATGATGACTATTTTCTGGAAATGTTTGAAGTATACAATTTTTGATTATTTTGAATTTTCTTTGAGTCAAAATTTGTGGGTATATTCACCGCAAACCGTCACGAGACACAACTCGTCCTACTAGGGTGACCTAGGGGTTTAAAGGCTTGTTGCATACGCTCAATGCGATGAAAGTGTCACTCTATCCTAATATAATGATTTTCATGAGCTGAGTGTAACAACCCGAATTTTTAAATGAATATTTTTAAATAAAATTGGAATATTCGAGAAAAATAAAAAAATAAAAATTGAATTTGATGATTTTGATTAAATAAATATGTTGGTTAAATTTGATGAAAAAATGCCAATGAGTGAATGTGACACAGTTATGCTTAATATAACTCGACTTTTGTCGGCATGTGTCGCGCAATATGCGAACTTGCGCTATTTTTGTAGAACGTTTTATTGGGGTTAAAAATAATTTGACCATATTTATTGGATGATAAAAATAGGCCTAAGAGGGCCATGGGGTCAAAAGTAAAAAAAAATGAATAAATAAATAAAATATTATTATTTTTCATCAAAAAAATAAAATGCTCAGAAAATTCTGATAAATTCCAGATCGACTTAAAATTTAATTTTGAGCAACTTTCCTTTCTTCAACATCTTCGAAAAAAATCATTTAGACCCGATTTGGGCTATTTTTCAGTTCGACCAAACCTCCTTTTTAAGGGGTGTTGAAATAGGTGAGTTACATCTTGGTTTAATTCTCAACCATCCATTATGTTACCACTTAGTCTAGCGTAACATCTGACCAAAATGATTGTGTTCTTGAACATTCAATAAATGAGAGAATTTTGGGTTAAACAAATGAATTAGTGGGTGGAGAGTTTTTATTTATTTATTATAATATAATTCCTTTAGGCTCATGGCTCCTGAATTAGTGGGTGGAGAGGTTTTTCTTCTTCTTATTATTATTTAAATCCTTTAGGCGCATGTCACTTAACTTGGGCGCTGATCTTTTTTATTTATTTATTTAGTTCCTTACTTTGTTGACTTGAGTTTGATGATGTCACTAATTCAAAAAGTTCAGACCGTTTGTGTTGGGCTTTTTCTTCTAATGGAGTCTTCTCAACGAAGTCCGCTTGGGCCTGTCCGGTCTACTTGGCACCTTATTTGGAATCTGAAATCTTTGCCCAGAGTCAAAACTGTCCTTTGGATCACTGCACATGGCAGACTTGGTACCTCTTTGAATTATGCAAAGAGGGGTATCGTCCCAACAGCCACTTGCCAAAGATGTCATCAAGGTGATGAGTCAATCATTCACCCTATAAAAAGTGGGTTGGCTGCATTTTCTTTGGTTGGGATGATTGTAGGATAGGTGTGTTAATATATCTTTGTATATCTGATTCAAGATTTTGAGTGTTGGTTATTGTTAAGACTCTTTTGTCTCACCCTATAAAAAGGAACTTGTATTTTTTTTAGTCACGTTACTTTTTGGTTTCCAAGCCCTCTTTTCCTAACAAAGTAGAATACTGAGACCCCTTATATTTCAACCCCGAAACCTCTATTAAACAAAACTTCAATAATATTTTGGGAGGTCTAAACTACATATTTTCAAGAAGGTCCAAGAACGTAATTTTCATATTTTTGTGAGACGAACGCAACCGAGTATTCCGAATTTTCAACCGACGATTTTTTTTCCAGGCATGTTTGTCCTATTCTTTTCCTTTAGTGTTATGTGTCTTGATTATAACGTCCATTAAAACTCATGTGTTCTAAAATAAATTAAGAACATAATATATTGAAGAAATTAATTATGGGGCTGTTTTGTGAAAATAATTAATAATACCAAATAATTATAATTTTGTTGTTATTTGGATTGTAGTTACTTAGTTGGTGATATTGTGGGCATATACATGTAGAGGATCCCTTAGTAATTTAATTTGGATGTTCATGTAAAAAAATTCCTAAATTAATTAAATTACTTGTGCTAGAAAATAAATAGCTATTATGGAACTTGCGATTAAAATGATTCGAAAAAATCATAATAATTACGTGTTCTTAATTTCCCCATATTTAGATTAAAAATCATTTATTGGGAATTTAGTGTTGTTGAGAATATTATCATAAATTGTAAACTGTGTCACTTATGAAATATTATAATAATGAATATTTCGAGAATGTTGGTATTTTAGATAATTGATTTTCACCCCTTGTTATAGTACACTTGTTAGGTATAGGACTAATAAAGTGGGCCTTAATTGCGATTTATGATAATTAGGTATGAAACTAGTTAATATAAATCTATGCGGGTTATATAAATTGGGGTGGGGGCAAATTCTCTATATTTACCATTGTTGTGATAACCTAGGATTCATATCTAGGTGAAGTAAGATTGTTATAATCATCATTTATTAATGATGGGATGAAATTATGTTTTGAAAACTTTTAATTGGGACTAAGGAATATTTTGAGGATTTTCACATCACTTTTAAGGGTGGAGAAAATTTATGTGAATAACTAGTATGAGAAATTTTGGGAAATTAATACCGCAAGACTAAAACTGGTATTAAAATTTATTGGTGACATAATGTGTCCAGGGCCGACAGTTTAACCAGGTCAGAGGGCGTTTATGTCGTGTCGTGTGTGGAACCTTGGCATATGTCGAGGATCGCAGGATAAAAACGGATCAGTCGGCGAGTATGACAAGGGGAAGTGTTTTTGTTGTAAATCACCCATGACGCGAGGATCATCAAATTTTGGTGGAGAAAATCACCCGTGGCAGGAGGACCGCTATTATAATGTATTTTGGTGTAAATCACCTATGGCGGGAAGACCACTATACCTAATAATAAAGTGAGAACAATTCATCCTGGTTAATTTAAAAATATTAACATCGTGGGACTTGGATTAATTTAAAATAATATTGGTGTGGCACATTTAAAACCTTGTGGGTACTTAGAAATTTATTGCTGAGATTATAAACTTTCTTTTAATTAAAATATTTTATTGTTATGGTCGATATGTATAGCACTATTGTCTGGGTTCAAGGACCCTATTTGAAAGGAGTAGCGGGTATTCATGCTCAAGGCTTTGACTCTGACAAATGCGTTGACTAATATTTTCAGGAATTAAATTGGAGTAGCTGCATAGAAATTATTGGAGATCCTTTGAAAGTGCAGCTGGAGCTATATTATTATTTTAGTAGTTTATTTCTTCTCCTATTCAGTCGTATTTATTGTGAGAATACATTTGGGTTTTATTGGGCCTTTCGGTTCCAAAGTTGTCTTAAGATTTCAGTTGGGTTTGATTTATTGTAATAATTGAGAGACTTGGAGATTTCATGTGATGGACTTTATATCGCACTTTGGTGATAAATTAGTTAGATGTTATTAGTATTTGGGATTTATTTAAAATATTCATCTTGTGGATTAAAATTAAAATGTCTCACATCTGTCACATGCTAAGGATGATATTTATTTTATTAACGTCCGGCTTAATTTTGGTGGCGGCCTACGCCGGAATTTAGCGGGGTGTTATAGATGGTATTAGAGCATGGTCTTAGGGCTCGTAGGTTATGAGTCTGTTTAGCTTTCGCGTTGATTACCTTTGATTTCCTTTCGATGATTTGTACTCTTAGTTTTTCTGAGTCTCATAATGATTGTTCTTATCTTTTCAGATGACGAACACTAGGAAAAATGGTAATAGAAGGGAGGAGTCTATTTCTGGTCTCGCAGTTCAGGAGGGACAAAGGTAGTTTATCCTAGATGCCGAAGCACTAGCCGCAAACATAAGAGAGGCCACAGCGTCCGGTATTGAAATCGGGAGACAAAGAGTGATGATGTTAGTACCCCAACAACAAGAACCACCCGTCTCAAATTGGGATAGAGTGAGGACCAAATTTTTTAAGGGAAATCCTTCTACCTTTACCGGAGGATTCGATCCCACGGTCGCTCACCAATGGAGGATGGACATGGAACGACACTTGAGATTAGTGGAATGCACGAAAGTGCAAATGCAGTTATTAACAACATTTCAGTTGTTGGGAAATGCCTTACAATGGTAGGAGAGAACCACCACGTTGGAGGAACGAGATAGATTGAATTATACTGAT
Source organism: Sambucus nigra (assembly GCA_949130495.1). Classification (NCBI taxonomy): domain Eukaryota; kingdom Viridiplantae; phylum Streptophyta; class Magnoliopsida; order Dipsacales; family Adoxaceae; genus Sambucus; species Sambucus nigra. The sequence continues at coordinate 352,460,941 of OX422221.1, forward strand.
TTTCAAATAAGGTTCAACAACAAGTACTTCCCTTATGATATTAGGAGTGCGAAGAAGAGAGAATTTCTAGAGTTGGACCAATGTTCAAAATCAATTGTAGAGTACAAACAAGAGTTAACAAATTTATCTATGTTCGTACCGGAGGAGGTAGATACTGAGAATAAAAATATGGAATGCTTCATCAAAGGGTTGTCATGGCCCATCAGACAAATGGTTTTGGGAAATCCTGCGTATGCTGCTTACTCCCAAGTAGTGGATGTCGCGATGTTACATTGGCAAGAGAGAATAAACCATCAAAAGAAATTGGGAAAGAGGCAAGAAATAGAGAGTTAGGGCAGAGACAACAGGGGCCGCAATGACCAAGCATGGAAGATGCAGAGTCCGAACCAAGGATAGCAGAACAATAACTTTCACCAGGACAACGAAAGGCAGGGTCGTCAGGGTGAGCAAAATTGGAACAGAAATTCCGAACCTTTTTATGGTATTTGTTTCAAGTGTGGGAAAGTGGGGCATAAAGAAAATAAGTGTTACGTGAAATAGGTACAGTAGGGTCCCATTACTCAAGGTCAAGTTAATCAGGGCTAGCAAGGCCAAGGACCTCCAGCACCGGTAGGGCTAGGGGTACGGGGAACCCTAGCTTTACTGGCGACAACAGGCATTCAGGGAGCGCCAACAACACCAACAACACTTGGTGAAGAAGGAGTGGATGCAACACCAACCAACCTTGGTTATGAGAGGTGCTACCAATTTCATCCTCGAGAGGAGTAGGTACCGCAGGAGCCACGACGTGGCTAAATAGAGGATCAGTACGTAAAATATTTTTTTGTTACGTGTTATATGTATAGTGTTCATAATTTTAACTTGGGTAGAATTAGGTGTATGGGCGCCTAATTATATTATGTTATGAGAAACTCGTGGACTTTGGTTTTGGGTAAGCACTTAGTCTTACTGAATTTCTTATTAGTGGGGAAGTATGTAACAACCCGAATTTTTAAATAAAATTAGAATATTTGAGAAAAATAAAAAAATAAAAATTGAATTTAATGATTTTGATTAAATAAATATGTTGGTTAAGTTTGATGCAAAAATGCCAATGAGTGAATGTGACACGGTTATGCTTAATATAACGCGACTTTTGTCGGCATGTGCCACGCAGTATGCGAACTTGCGCGATTTTTGTAGAACATTTTATTGGGGTTAAAAATAATTTGACCATATTAATGGGATGCTAAAAATAGGCCTAAGAGTACCATGGGGTCAAAAGTAAAAAAAATGAATAAATAACTAAAATATTATTATTTTTTGTCAAAACATAAAAGTGCTCAGAACATTCTGAAAAATTCTAGATCGACTTAAAATTTAATTTTGAGCAACTTTCTCTTCTTTGACATCTTCGAAAAAAATCATTTAGACCTAATTTAGGCTATTTTTAAGTTCGGTCAGACCTACTTTTTAAGGGGTGTTGAAGTAGGTGAGTTACATCTTGGTTTAATTCTCAACCATGCATTGTGTTACCACTTAGTCTAGCGTAACATCTGGCCAAAATGATTGTGTTCTTGAACATTCAATGAATGAGAAAATTTTGGGTCAAACAAATGAATTAGTGGGTGGAGAGTTTTTATTTATTTATTATGATTTAATTCTTTTAGGCGCATGGCTCCTGAATTAGTGGGTGGAGAGGTTTTTTTTTTATTATTATTTAACTCCTTTAGGCGCATGGCACTTAACTTGGGAGATGATCTTTTATTTATTTATTTATTTAGTTCCTTACTTTGTTGACTTGAGTTTGATGATATCACACAACTCGGTTGGCTGCATTTTCTTTGGTTGTGATGATTATAGGATAGGTGTGTTATTATATCTTTGTATATCTGATTCAAGATTTTGAGTCTTGATTATTTTTAAGACTCTTTTGTCTCAACTTATAAAAAGGAATTTTTTTTTTTTTGCCACGTTACTTTTTGGTTTCCAAGATCTCTTTTCCTAACAAAGCAGAATACTGAGACCCCTTATATTTCAACCCCAAAACCTCTATTAAACAAAACTTCAATCATATTTGGGAGGTCTAAACTACATATTTTCAAGAAGAGCCAAGAACGTAGTTTGCATATTTTCGCGAGATGAACGCAACCGAGTATTCAGAATTTTCAACCGACGATTTTTTTTCCAGGCATGTTTATCCTATTCTTTTCCTCTAGTGTTATGTGTCTTGATTATAGCGTCCATTAAAACTCATGTGTTCTAAAATAAATAAAGAACATAATATATTGAAGAAATTAATTATGGGGCTGTTTTATGAAAATAATTAATAATTCCAAATAATTATAATTTTGTTGTTATTTGGATTGTATTTACTTAGGTGGTGATATTGTGGGCATATACATGTAAAGGAACCCTTAGTAATTTAATTTGGATGTTTATGTAAGAAAAATCTAAATTAATTAAATTACTTGTGCTAGAAAATAAATAGCTATTATGGAACTTGCGATTAAAAATGATTCGGAAAAATCATAATAATTATGTGTTCTTAATTTCCCCATATTTAGATTAAAAATCATTTATTGATAATTTAGTGTTGTTGACAATATTATCATAAATTGTAAATTGTGTCACTTATGAAATATTATAATATTGAATATTTCGAGAATGTTGGTATTTTAGATAATTTATTTTCACCCTTTGTTATAGTACACGTGTTAGGTATGTGACTAAGAAAGTGGGCCTTAGTTGCGATTTATGCTAATTAGGTATGGGACTAGTTAATATAAATCTATACGGGTTATATAAATTGGGGTGGGGGCAAATTCTCTATATTTACCGTTGTTGTGATAACCTATGATTGATATCTAGGTGAAGTAAAATTGTTATAATAATCATTTATTAATGATGGGATGAAATTGTGTTTTGGGAACTTTTAGTTGGGACTAAGGAATATTTTGAGGATTTTCACATCGCTTTTAAGGGTGGGGAAAATTTATGTGAATAACTAGTATACGAAATTTTGGGAAATTAATACCGCAAGACTAAAACTGGTATTAAAATTCATTGGCGAAATAATGTGTCTAGAGCCGACAGTTTAACCGGGTCAGAGGGCATTTATGTTGTGTCGTGTGGAACCTTGTCCTATGCCAAGGATCGCAGGATAAAAATGGGTCAGACGACGAGTATGACAAGGGGAAGTGTTTTTGGTGCAAATCACCCATGACGGGAGGATGGTCAAATTTAGATGGAGAAAATCACCCATGGCGGAAGGACCGCTATTGTAATGTATTTTGGTGTGAATCACCCATGGCGGGAGGCCCGCTATACCTAATAATAAAGTGAGAACAATTCATCCTGGTTAATTTAAAAACATTAACATCGTGGGACTTGGGGTTAATTTAAAATAATATTGGTGTGGCACATTTAAAACCTTATGGGTACTTAGAAATTTATTGCTGAGATTATAAGCTTTCTTTTAATTAAAATACTCTATTGTGATGGTCGATATGTATAACACTATTGTCTGGGTTCAAGGACCCTATTTGAAAGGAGTAGCGGGTATTCATGCTCAGGACTTTGGCTCTAACACATGCGTTGACTAATATTTTCAGGAATTAAATTGGAGTAGCTGCATAGAAATTATTGGAGATCCTTCGAAAGTGAAGCTGAGCTATATTATTGTTTTAGTAGTTTATTTCTTCTCCTATTCAGTCGTATTTATTGTGAGAATACATTTGGGTTTTATTGGGCCTTTCGGTTCCAAAGTTGTCTTAAGATTTTAGTTGGGTTTGATTTCTTGTAATAATTGAGAGACTTGGAGATTTCATGTGATGGACTTTATATCGCACTTTGGTGATAAATCAGTTAGATGTTATTAATATTTTGGATTTATTTAAAATATTCATCTTGTGGATTAAAATTAAAATGTCTCATATCTGTCATATGTTAAGGATGATATTTAATTTATTAACGCCCGACTTAATTTTGGTGGCGATCGACGCCGAAATTTAGCGGGGTGTTACACTGAGCTGTAGTTGAATCCTTTTACATTACTCGGGACGCGCAAAGTGCAAAGTTAGGGGGGTTTGATTAGGCTGTAATTCTTCCAATATTACTCCCTAATTTAGTATCTTTTAACATCCCGAATAATGCAATCGCTCTTGAATTATCTCGTTTTCATGCTACTAACCCCTCTACACAGTATTGCGAGTTTTGTGCTTTTCAGGTCTTTTACAGGTATTTATTGCTAAGGAAAGAAAGGAGGAAGTCAAAACAAAAGAATAAGTCATAGAAGAAAAGTCAGAAGGGAAAAAGCGTAATTTCCATTCGAAATCCGGAAGAAGACCCAACATGAAAGTTGAAGGTCTCAATTCAACGAGTGCATATGAAGAAACGACGTCAAAGTTTGAGTTCCAGGGAAGAAGTTACGGAGTTCCAAAGATGCGAGATATTGAGGAGATATTGAAGAGAATTTAAAGATCAAAAGCAGACCGATCCCTTTTCCAAATTAAAAGGACCGGTTTGACCCCTCTAAACCTACTGGCAAAAATTACAAAGTGGACCGATCCCTTTTCCAAAATAAAAGGACCGGTCCGTCTTCCTATAACTCACTGGAAAAATTGCCATAGCGGATCGATCCCATTTCTTAGAAGAAAGGATCGATCCGAAATTGAAGGAGGACCGATTCGCCACTGAATGCACGGACCGGTCCGTCGAGGATAAAATTGATTTTTCTGTTCCGTTTTTAGAGTTTGGTTTAGTTGAAACTCTGGATTTTTTGGTGATGTATTTAATCTCTAGTCATTGTTAGACTGAGGGTTTGATTTTTTTTAGGTCAGCTAAGTAGGAGTAGAGGATTTTTGTAGTAAAAAACCCTAGTTTTCAATAAGAAGCATTGCTGTAAGGATTTGAGTTTGGATTTCTGCAATTCAAGTAACATTTTTCCTTTAATTTTCGATTGCTCATTAGTTTTAATTGCTGGTTTTGAATCTGAAATTCTTTCTTCATTTAGTTATTTATATTTGATGTTCTCTTTCTTAAAAACCATGTCTTTCTCCAAGTTAATTATGTCCAACTAATTTTCTAAGGGTAGGGGTGCATGAACCCCACCTGATGTAATTCACGATAGTGGAAATAGAGTTTTGAATTAAAATCTTAGATGAATCGTGTGTTATAACTGATTCAACCATCGTAGGACTTTTGATCTCATTTGCCCTAGGTAACCGAGATGCTTAAGAATGCGATGCGCGTATTGGTTAATGCGACACCACTTTAGTCGTCCTTTGCTTACATACCATGCGGGCTACGATCCCTCATATATGTAATACTTAGGAGTACTAAAGACCGGGTTCATTTAAGCTTCTAATTCCGAATCTAGTATCCTACGAAGTGAATTACTAGGGTGTGGGGGATTGTAACCCTACATATTGTTCTTATTTCATATTTAAATCGTAAAACTTTTGTCATCATCTTTTCATTTAACTTAGCATAATTGCACTTTATTCATTCGTAAGTTTTGTTAGTCAATCATTTTTAAATTTGCATTTAGTTGTAGTTATTCCAATTTCCAAATCACCTTTTCGTTATTTTTAGAGTCAAAGTTAGGCTAACCTTATCTTTCCAACGTCGTCACGACTTCATTCGTCCTGTTTCCCTGAGGATCGATACCCGACTTATCGGATTATTACTTGAGCGATAGGCTTGCACTTACGCCTAAATAGCACGCACACGAGACACATTTATGGTTGCGTCACAAGTCTAGCAAGATATACCAAGAATTAATCCTTCTCCTACTAGGGCTATTCTAACTTACGCTATTGACACATGTCGATACTCTAATCATACTTCGGTATCCCACCTGGGGTGCTATTCTCAAGTCCTTAAGATGACACCATCAATTTAATTCTCCAATGCATTTCCTAGTACTTATCAAAATCAAGTATGATACTTTTTACACTAGTCATATTATGACAAACGAGTATTATGCCCAATAATGACACTAATCTCCAATTTCGCTTAGAAGGTTGCATCGCCTATTTATACCAAATTGGATTACCTCACCAAGAACTACATGATTCGACTCCTTTGAACTTGACCCATTACCTGAGATCATCACATGACCCTCAATACAACCATTAGAACAATTGCACTCCATAATACCAAACTCAACTGATTCCCTAAGGAAATCAAGCATATCCTAACATAATTGTCAACAAAGACCTAACAAGATTTCATCACCTATGATCCTATCATAGTAGGTACTCTCTATCGATTTCCTAATATCCACTCTAAGACTATTAGATACTCACAAGGATACTAACCTATAAGCATCACCATATGGCGAACTATAATCATTGAACACCTCAAGGTGCCACAACAAGGAGACTCCTATTCCCAAGGATGCTTAGTGCAATAAGTACCAAGGATGCTCCAAGGACTTCCTTTCAAACAACTAATGCCATATACTACGTATTAAACCACAAGATGACAATACTTAGGATTCTGGAAGGAAATAGGATGCCGTATAAAACCTATAAGCCTCTATGTCCACACTAACGACGTCACAAGGGATCCCATTGCTCAAATATCACCTGATATTCTGCAAAACCACATCATAAAAGGCTACCTAGGGTTCACTCATATGTCACTTCAAATCATCATTGTTATACCTGTAACACACTTATTGCTAATGACTCACAGCTCACATCATAGCTTACGATATACATCCATCAATCGATAATTTCTAATGCACTCGTCCACAATGATAGCTTCCTATCAACCAAGTCATGAGTATACATCCTCGAGTAATGACCAACAAGGACCCACATGCCTACCGAATTGTCAAATTCTTACGACATGACACTACCCAAGGATCAAGTTCACCTAATCACATCATCATTATTAACCACCCACAAGTACCTAACCAATGAATCTAATGTGTCTTTATCACAAAATTAATATTGCTTAGACATGCCACTCTAATCACCAAACTCCATAACTGGCCTTAAACGACTCACGTCTTTAATTTAATGGATGCTATTTACTTTTATTAACATCTTAACAGACCTTTCACTTCATCAAAGGCTGGCAAAAATGCACCTCACACTGGAGAACGTGGTGTCACCACTAACGGCCTATGCATACACTCATTAGTTACTAACACGTATAAATAAGAAGTGTTGAGAACTATTAACGGCAACTAACTTGGTCTCCTGCTACTTGGCAATGAATTGTCCGTCATGCTTATCTCATTGACTCCATCATCGAGAACATGAACCGAAACCGTAACCTTTCTAGCGTGACCGACCTAAAACCAACACTGATGTCAAAGATCCACTACCTACCTCACAATGTCACTCCCGAAAGGAACCTTGAAGTTAGTTCTCTCATACCATTTGTAATGCCCCGACCAAAATTTATGGGTTACCTATGGGTGAACCTGGTCCATTCCAGATGTTAGGTGTGATGTACAATGAGACAACCTAAATAATGTTGTTGTTTAGTTTTATTTAATTGACATTTAACTTATTTAGCATGCGATTCAAATTTATATCAAGCTACGTGTGGGACCCGTGGGAAACATCCCCGGAATCCAAGCAATCAGAGCTACTAAGGTAAAACAAAAAGGATACTTACCTGTATAATGCCCTCAAAATATGAAATCGCGTACGACCTGTCGCAACAAAGGAAGGGAATGAGCCGAATGCCCAGTGGGAAAAATATCAATGCAACATAGAATCGAACAATAAAAAATAAACTCTATAATGTACCACCTACATGCACATGCAAAGATTGGATATATATGTACATATACATATGCTAATGCATGAATCCGTTTATTCCAAAACGTTACTTGAGTTGATTAAATCACACTAATCTAAAAAAATGACTGCCCCTTATCACTTAACTTAGCATCCTTTTCCCAATTTAATGTACGCGATTAAGTACTTAAACAAAATAACATTTGTTTACGAAAAAATACTTCATTTACTCACACTAAATTCACTTTAGTATTTTTCCTTTAAAATCACCTTTCAACACATGAACGCTCCATGTTAGAAGATACTTGTTTCCCTCACTTTATGGGTTAGACCATCTTAGATTACTTAAATAACCATTAATCACCTAACTTTACTATTCATTTCACTTCACATGGACATTAGTCAATTTCTTATATTTCTTATCCACATTGTCTTTTTAACCGGAACATTTACCAATTTAATGTCATGTTAGGTTGTCTTGTCTTATATTCTCAGCACAACCAATTTCCTTATCACGTTTCACTTTTCTCATTATCTTTTTCTCAAAATTTACTATATAACCACGAGCTCCGTACCGCTGGTTACGCTACCATATGCTCTGGCCAGTGATTTGGGTCTTTCACCCTAGGGTATTTTTTTGATTCTTTCTAGTTTTATCATGTATTTTTACACTTTTCCATGTTCACATTATTCCACTTTTACTGGCCGAAGTCAAAATCTGGGGACTACTTCCCCATATTTGTGTTAAACTTTAGAAAATCGCCATTTCATATCCTTTACCCATTTATGTTAATTTCATTCCAAATTTCACTCCCATTTAAGACCATTTTGTGTAACACCTTTTTCAATATTTTATTGAATAAAAATGTTTCACTTTACGTAAAATTACCATTTTCCCCATTTGTTTGTTTTAGGCATTAGTCTCTCACATCTTCTAGATAACGTGTCGCGTGCGCTATGATGGCATAATGACTCATTTGGCGGTGCACGTAACCACGGGACCTAGTGATTATGTGTAAAAGGATCCTTATTATTAATCACTCATTACACATAAGCAGTACACCCGTTAATACCTCATGGCAATACCCCAACACCAACGCAGGTCAAATCAACTATAAGAGTAGGTCGTTCACTCCTAAGGCTTACTCAACCTAATATCAATGGCAATTGAAGGAAGACATAATCATCTTGGACCACACATGAAGGACACGTGGTAAATATGCCAAAATAACCTCGAGGGTAACATATCACTGACTTAGTATCTCCTTAGTAGGTTTTCGAATGCTTTCGATGTGACCGACTAAAGAGCGGTCACTCTGAATCCCAAAAATTCAGGCTAATCCAAATGGATAACCTTGTCAACAACAAAGTCATACTATGAATCAAATATCATAGCGGATATAATATTCATCTAAAGCGGATCACACAAATATCGCATTGCCTAAAAGTTACAGATAATTGAGACTTTTTATTTGTATAAATAAGACCCCTCATTATTAGGAGGGAACATGTTGACAATATGTTGGATACACTATTGTAATCTCTTATAATATCTTCTTAGACTCCCGACTAGTAATTTTTAGCTCTCTAACTTTATTCTTTTATCATAGAACATCTCCCTCTCGTGCCCCACGAACATAATCAAGGATAACTTATTGAACCACATTAAATCATAAACTTATAGTAAGAAATTAATGATGTGGTTGGCGCATTTTGGGATTTGGTTCTCCATAAAATACTAACAAATGCTCCTTGTTTCCCGAAGCTCCTCATAACCTGGAATGGCAATGTCTATGTTCAATTAGAACAGTGGCCATTGTTTTTTATCCACACCCTTAGAAATCTCCATCATCAGTTGTGGAAAGGTGGCAATCCATGGCAACCTTGACTGTGTTGACCATGAATATACATATACATACATATAAAGTTGATTTTTTTTTACTTGTTTTGATACAATTGTGACTTGCAACAATCATCAAGCTCTAAATAGGATTGAACGATTTAGTAAACACACGATTTTAAGAAAAGGCTTTATTTTTATTTTTACTAAAATCAAATAATACTTTTAGAAGAACGTGTAATACCCCGGGATTCTAAAATTTTAAATAATTAGGGTAAATGAATAAAATTAAATGGTAAAATTAGTTTGGCATGCTAATTTAATTGGAAAAATAAAACAACTAAGTTGGTGGTAACTTTATCTTGTTTGATTTTCATGTTTGATAATAAATTAAATTAATAAGTTGTAATTGGATTAGTTAGTTTTTTTAATTACGAATAAGTTAGCTATGTACAATTAAACTAGTAATATAATTAAAAAAAATTAATTTAATTTTGTTATGTTAAAATAACTTGTTGAATAATATTTTGGTTTAGCAAAAGTAATTGGACTTAACGATAAACTTCTATTTTAATTGTGTTTTGTGGCTCGTTTGGGAGATTAATTGAGGTAAAAATAGCATGATATTGTACTAATGGGTTAGGTAATACACTAGGGGGAGTCTGAATATATATATATATATATATATATATATATATATTAAGAGGGTTTTGAGGCCCATAAGCCACTTAAAAACTATGTTAACTAAAAGTTCGGAAATTATTATTTTTTTAAATACCACATTTGTTAAATCCTAGTCATTTTAATCTCTCAGCAAACCACCTAAACCCTAATCCTAAACCTAATATTAAATGAACGCTATTAGGAGAGAGAATAAGTTTACAGGAAATTACAAGATTAGGAGAGGATTTTGATTTTAAGTGGGATTCACAAGGAAAAGAACAAATCTCCGTCGAACTAATTTTTTGAAAGGCAAGAACTATGTCACATTCTTCTCATTTGTATTCATATTATATTATTAAAATTATGTTTAATCTATTAATAGTAACAATTGATTTAGTTATATTGAAATAAATCATGATATTGAACTCTAATTTGATACTTTAGGTTTAAATGATAATTTGACATTTGAATTGGTAACTAAAATCATATTGCATGTAAATATCATAATTTATTCATAATTATTTCCCCATATTTTTAATTTGTATCTTAACAGATACAAGTTTAAAATTATAATATGTAAGTTTAAAATTCCATGAATTTAGATTTCATGTTATTATATGGTTAATTGATTCATTTTCACTGTCATCTTCTATTAAGAAATTATTAACATTGATTGTAATATCTCGCCCTAAATAATTTATTTAATTCCCGCATAAAGTTGTGATAATACAAAACATTGAGAATTGGACGAGTGTAACTGGATTTTATCCCTAATTAAATTGATATGGAGACTTGATGTTAAATATTGGAAAAATTTGCAGGTAAAAGATTAGATTAAGTTAAGAGGATTATGGGTTATAAAAATCTTATTATTCATTGGAAAAATTAGGTACTTCCCTATGAGAATTTAGAAGCTAGTTGGGACAAATCGACGAACTTAGACAGTAGGTCATTCGAACAACCAAGGTCGTCGTTCGAACGAGGGTGGAATGTCATTTGAAAGACGAGAGGAGTCGCTTGAACGACGCTGACAAGAACAGTTGCTATCATCGATCAATCGTCGATTCCCTTCAAAGTCAGCTCATGGGCTTGACTTAATCTATGATAAGAGCTGTTGGTTTTTGCTCTGTGTATTATATTGAGGAGCGTGGGAAATAGGCAGTGCTACCAAGTGTGCTGCCAAACTATCAACCCTCCGATTTATTGTGCTATTGAGTTTTTAGCCTTTTAAGACTTGATGTGGGAATGGCTTGTCAGGATAAGATTTCCCCCTTTAGTAGTAATTCATTTGTTAGATTATAAGAGAGAGATAAGCGTGAGATATTAGGGGGCAAAAATACAGTATCAACATCTGTTTTTTTAAGAGCTCACAGCTCCCCCTACCGCCTTCCATTGTTAAGGGTTCTAACCCATACACTCACACCACAAACAACTATTTCCCCACTATAAAGAATATGGGGTTACGAAATATGAAAGATATTGTTGGTTTTTTTATGGGTATTGAAGGGGGGTATTCTTGGGAAGAAGATAAATGCGTTGATGGAGGTTTTATAGAGGGATTTTGATGGGGTTTCTTGGAGACAAACTTGGTGGTTCTAGACAACCCCTTTAAGGCCACCTTAGGAGGTGGGGGCTATCATCTCCCTTGATCTTCCATAACTTCCACTGATTTGAGCTTCATTTGAGGTGGAATAATCTACTCTCTATATTCAAGAATCAACTTGGTGTATATTATAGTCTTGTTCTTGTTGAATGTTAAGAGTAGGAATTCTACGAATAAAATGATAAGTTTTCTAATAATAATGAAATAATGGACATTTTTATGGAAATAAAAATGTAAGACAATATTATTTGTGTAGTTTTCTAGTACAACTAAAAATAAACATTTTTATGGAAATAAAAATGTAAGAATATATTGTTTGTATAGTTTTCTAGTAAAACTGAAAATAAACATTTTTGTTATGGAAATAAAAATGTAAGAAAATATTATTTTTGTAGTTTTCTAATAAAACTAAAAATAGATATTTTTATGGAAATAAAAATTTAAGAAAATATTATTTGTGCAGTTTTTTAGTAAAATTAAAAATAGACATTTTTATGGAAATAAAAAATGTAAGAAAATAGTGTTTGTGTAGTTTTCTAGTAAAAATGAAATAATGGAAATTTTTATGGAATAAAAATGTGAAGAAATATTATTTTAGTGTATTTCTAGTAAAAGGGAAATAATGGGTATTTTTAGGGAATATAAATGTGAGAAAATGTTATTTCATGTATTTTTAGCAAGAAGAAAGTAATAAGCATTTTTATGGAATAAAAATAGAATGATGTTAATTTTGTCGAAATATTTATGAAACAAATATTTCTAAGTTTCTTGCAAAATGGGGACTTTATGAATAGTTGGACATTTGTTGAGTTTAAAGAAATTAATAAAATGTCTTTATTACTTGAAAAGTATGTCTGTTGTAATTGGTATAAAATTCTAGAAGAAAATGTATGTTTAATCCACTTGATAGGATTTTAATATTTAAAGTCCACTTTCTAAGCATATAAACTTGTAGTATTTTTATAATAAATATGTGAGCAAGTTTAAAAAAAGTCTTGCTGGGTTTTAACAAAAAGTATGACAAAGGGAAATTTTAGTCTTTAAAATTGTGTGGGAAAAAGGATATTGAGAGTATGAATAATGTAGGGTGTAAGACTACATGTGCTAAATAAAAGAAATGGTAATTTCTAATGAAGAAAAAGTAGTCTTGTGTGAAAGGGTGCTATTTATGTATTAAAGGTGTTAAAGTGATAAGTGTGAAAGTTGGGCAAAAGTGTGATATTAAACATGGGTTAAAATAGTTAAAGTGTTTTAAATGTTAAGTTGGAAACTTAATAACCATTTTGAGAAATAACACTTGTCAAAGGACTAAATTACAAGTTTGGCAAATAAAGGGTAGCTTGGTAATTTACTTAAAGTGGAACATTTTTATGGAATAAAAATGTCAAATAACGTCTTTACACTAGTATGGGTAAAAATGAATTAAGTCCTAAAGTGTGAATGATTTTAGTATAAATCAGGTGTGTGTGAATAAGGGACTTAAAGGAGAAACAAATAATTTTCCTGGTGTTAATGAAAAAACGGATGGTTAAGTTCGGGTTTGGCTTCGGCCGGGTAAAAGTAAAGAAGTGGAGTAATGTGGGCATGTGTAAAATGTTAAACACATTAATAAGGACTCGGATGTAATCGAAAAATAAGCAAGAAGGGCCAGGAGCCCTTGGGTGGAAATTCCTAAACCACTAGGCAAAGCATATGGTGTGCATAGCCGGCGGTGTGGAGCCCGTGAAAGTATGCGGTATAGGAAGATTCCGAGAAAAGATAAAGTAAATATGGTATATGTCAAGAAATGGGTCATGTGGTAAAATGTGTGAATACAACCTAACTTAAATGAATGTAATAAATATTCCGGTAAAGGTGAAATGGACAAGTAAATGCGTAAACCTATTAATGTCCATAAGATAAGTGTAATACCCCGTAATTTTAATGATTTTTAAAATGGGATTAATTCGGATTAATTGTGGGTTAAATTAAAATTATTTCGAATTTCAATATTACTTGGCAATAAAGTAATAGGTGATTTATGTGAATATTACTTAGTGATTAAAAGTAATATATGATTATGACTTTACATATGATTATGATAAAAATTGTCACCAGTGATGAATACGACAATTATGGGAATTAAGTCGGGATGCGCGTGTGAGTCGCGTCGGGACTAAATTTAAAGGAATTAAAAATAAATTATTTTTATGTCATCCAGATGGTCATTTTGACTACCCCAAAGTGTTCGGAAGAATTTAAATAGTTGAAAAAGTCTACTTGGGTGTTTGATTTGTGTCTCGGGGCACTTTGGAACCGAATAGACACCCCAGAGGGGTATTTTAGTCATTTTACATGGGAGGTGAACAATACCTACGAATTTTGGAGTTATCTTATTTAAATGTAGAGTTATCTAAGTGGGGTTCATTCATCAAAAAATCAAAAGACAAGTCTGTGAGGAGAGGAGAGGTTTTTCTAAGAAAGGAAGAGACACCCTAGGAAGCCAAGGGTCAAAGGTCATCCTACACCATCACCGCCACCGAAAGTTGGCCTGAAAAGGGAGAGGACCACCAGTAGAATAACATACCCAAAGGTTCAGACCTACAATTTAAAGGCAAGTGACTTAATCTTTGCAAAATTAGCATGTATAATGCCCATGTTAGGATAATTTTAGAATTCTGGGAAATTGCATGATTTAAAGATAAACTATGATGATTTTAATGGAATCCTTGATATGAGAAATATGTAGAATAAACCTTCTTCTGATTATGTATTTTAATCCACGAATTTGGATTCATTTGATAAAGAAAATATTTTTCATATGTTATGCTTGGAGAAATGATAAAAGATGGATTTTCTGGAAATTATGAGTAATAACATGTTTAATCCAAACCTATTGATGTTTTCGGTTGTTTAATGATTGGAAATCATTTATATGTATTGTTATATCATGTTGAATGAATCATAAGAAGTTTGGGATCTTAAAAAAGAGGATTTGAGGATGAAAATTGGTTAAACCCATAGGCCAATTATGCAGAAACAGTAGGCTCATACATGTTCGATCGATCGATCGACCTTGAATGTTGATCGATCGAATAGATCGATTGATCGATCCAAGACTGTCGATCGATCGACTATCCCAGAATTCATATGTTGATTTTGTTTAAGGCTTGATTAAATTACTCACTTCCAAGGATGCTTAGCGTAAATTAATTATAGCATAATGGAATTTAGGGAAGGTCAGTATGGTGGTAATTGAGACCCGAAAATTATTAATGTGAGAATTAATCCTTGAGAATAGAATAATGGATCAAAAGTAGTTAAAGTTTATCGAAGAATAAATCTATTTGAGGATACTATGAATTTGTGAAAATTCGGAATTTGGGATGACATGGACCATATGGTGTAGATAATTACCTACTAAATTTATTTGTGAAATAATGGTTAACTTTTGAGTGATGGGAAAACTAGGGAAATATATGTTAATAAGTAAAGTCATAATCTATAAATATGTAGGATATTAGAGAGAAAATATACTACGTATGGAATTATCATATAGGTTGTGTGAATGCATTATTGATATTATATAGGTGGGGTGAATACCTATATTTTTATTTGTATGACATACCTACGCTGCTTGCTATATGGGTGGACGTTTCACGTTATGGTCGATCTTATCCTGATGAGCCCACTTGGGGGTATTTTAGATTCGTACCTTGAGCATAGGACCTTAGACACGTTCTATCGATGTGAATGATAGTTTCGACGATTGAACGGGAGCGTATGTATGTGCATGACCCATTCGGCTGGGGAGTATACTCACCTCCAAATATGTGTGTTATGGTATTTGTGGTTCAGGAGAGACACCGGGCCAATAGTCCTTTTTACAATGACAGATGTAACTGTACATGATAGCAGAGTATACATGCACCGCAACTGTGTCTGGGAGGTTCCGTATTAGTATATATAATCGTGTGATGAATATATATACTATGATATGATCTACTGTGTGAATTATTAGATAAAATTGAATAATAAAATCTGAATTGAGTTACGTAAGTGAATACTTAATGGCCTAGTTCATCTTAAAGAGAAATGAACATGTTTAATTAAAAAGTATTGTGTGAGAAATACGGGACAATGAGAAGAGATATGATGATAATTGAGAACATTGTTTAGGGGAATAATAAGGTACGTCAGACGGGCACACTAGATGAGAGCCGAGAACTAACATGTACATAATACCTGCTTAATTGTACATGTTAATCACTTGCTATTTTCAAAATCTTTTACAATCGGGCTTCGACCCGTTTACTTGCATATTTTCTTCTCTACTATATCTATATTACCAGGTTTCCAGCATCAGGGACGCCCGACTTAGGGGATGGATATTTTGACGAGTTTATGGAGATGCAGTTTGGATTTGACACTTTCATTTCCTTGATTCTCATCTTTATAGTATTTGACTCATGTAAGGCATGTCGCCCAAGATTCTAGTAGTTCCATTTCCATTTTGGATATTGTACTGGTTTTATATTAATACTGTTATTATCATTTTGTTTTGGATGATGATATTGAGATATTTCAACTGGAGAGTTTATTCCAGTTACATTTATATTTGTTGAATTTTAATTCACTTGTGTTGGGGTGTTACTTATTTTATTCAGTATGGTGGCATGGATTTAATTAAATTAAAATTGGAAAAGTTTTGACACTTAGCTTAATTAATTATTAGGTGAATTAATAAGAAATTGATTCTCGACAATGGTGCTAAGAATGAACCAACTATATATTCTGATTTAATTTAATAAAGGACTGATCACCCAGTATTTAACTAGGCGGGGTGTCACAATAAGGTAAAAGTGTTACAGTAAAGTGGGTAAATAGGTGATGAAGCAACCAAGTTACTAAACCCATAATTTGCTTAAGTATGTATTGAAAAGGTTTTCAAATGACAATAAGTATTTTCTAACACGGTGAATGCATGTGTTGAAATGGTACTTTTCAATGGAAATACAAAAAGGTGTTGGTGGTGTAAAAAGGGCAATTTCGGTAAAATCACGATTTTCAGTTAAACCAAGTATAAGTGTTTAAGTATTTAACTGCGTGAGTTAAATAAGAAATGAATGCTAAGTATTAATGGGAAGTTCTTTTATGATATTGAAGTGAATTAGTTCAGATAAGTAATGTTTTGTATAAAAGTGGTTTCATATATCAATGTATATAGATGTATAAAGAAAGTTACATGTATTTGTAGTATGGAATGTTGAGACTCTTTCTGCAGTTCGATCCTATATTGCATTGTTGTATATTCCTACAGGGCATCGGCTCACACCCTCACTTTATTACAGCAGATTGGGATCAGTCTCGTATTTTGAGAGCGTTATGTAGTAAGTACCTTCTTTATTTGCGTTAGTATCTCTGCATGCTTGGACCTCGGGTGTTTCCCATAGGTCCCACGCGTAGTTTATCTTGAAATCGGAATCGCATGCTAAACAAGTAAAATGTTAATTAAACTGGACTAGAAATATTGTATTTGTTGTTTTATTACACTTCACACCTAATGCTCAGACCGGACCAAGTTGACTACGGGTAACCCATAAATCCGGGTCGGGGCGTTATAAATGGTATCAGAGCTCTAGGTTCAAGGTTTATTTTGGGAGTGACATGGTGAGGTCGGTAGTCGATCTTTCGACGTCGATGTTGGTTTGGGTCAGTCACGCTAGTTGGCGACAATTTACTTCGTGTCCTCGACGGTAAGATCAAAGAGGTTAGCACGACAAGTAAGTTAGTGCCAAGTGGCATACGATCAATTTAATTGTTATAAATTGCTTTCGCATTTCTGAATAAGTATGTTAATAATTTACGGCTGTCCATGTAAGCCAATGGGTGGTGACGTCGTGGTTCTTAGTGTGAGGTGTTTGTGTTCCAACCTTTGTTGACATAGAGTCTCTGGAGATGTTGATAGAATGAGATGACGCCCATTGGGCAAGTGGCACAAAATTATGTATAATCGACGATAGAGATTGATAGTTAGAGTGTCATAACTATGTAATGGGAAATCGTGATTCTAAATTCTATGTGGCCTTAGGTGTGACACATATGAGGGTCAATATCAATTTTATAATTAGGCAAATTAGATCCTTGGGGGTAATACTGTGATTGATGGTAAATTTGATTAGCATATAAAATTTGTGTGGGACAATGCTAAAGGACAAGTCTGTCTTAATTGATGGAATGCTACCCTGATGGGTGAAGCGCTTTAGTGGTTGTTGGTCGATGAATGTACTCTCAGAACTGTAATTAGAGTTACAGGACATTTATGACAAGGGAGTGAAGCCTTAGAAGTAGTAGTAACGTCCTGTGGTGTCCGTTACGACTTAGCTGGAAAGCTTGTGGATTCTTTATCGAAATTGAGTGACTGGGCAATGTGTTTATAAGTGCTGGTTTCGTGGTGAGCAAGTACTAGGTCCCTTGGTTGAGGTCTTGGGTTTAGTACATCTCGATTTGTATGCCTTGGCTATAATGTGGGTCTAGATAATTTTGATGATTGTGGTAACCTAGGAGTGAACATAGATAACCGTGGTGACTTAGCATTAAGTAAATGAGTTGTGATGTTTTAGAATAGGACCTCTTGCGGCATCATAAGGGTGGGCCTCCTCTTGGGCAATACCCGACGTCCGGTGTCCTACCAAAACCTGGATGGTGTTAACTTATAGTTTGGTGATTATAGTGTGGCATTGAGAAGTATGATCCCTTATGGCGTTCGTGGGCATGGGCCTTGGTTTTTATAGGCAATACCCAATGTCCCGTATCCTACAAAAATATATAGTGGTGTGATTTGGTAGATTAACACATAGTACGAGGATTACATAGCTAGGAAATTCAGTTATAGTGGTTGAACACTCATAAGAGATTAAAAGATGTAGGCTTTTGAAATTGAATTGACAATTCCCTTGGAGATACGCATTAACATTCACCTGAAGAGATGTTAATGCGAGTGGTAGTGAAAATTAAGTTTCATGGGGTTGCGTTTGAGTCTCGGGGGTTTTTTAGATTTGGCAGGACTAATATAAGAGTAATTTGATATCTTAATGGGAGATGAAAAGGCAAAAATGGGATTCACATTATATAAGGAGGGGTTAAGGGTAAGATAAGGAGTCATTTTACAATTCAAAAGGTTTAGTTGAATAATATCAAGAGTTAAAGAGAAAATGGAAAGGAATTTGAGGAGAAATTCAAGAGTTTAAGAGGAAGTGAAGGATAAACTCAAGAACTCCAGAGGATTAAAGAATTGGGAGGAAATTCTAGGAGCTTTTATCATCATTTTCACCAAATTCAAACACTACAAACCAAAAGGCAAGTAATTATCTTGCTAATTATTTATGCGTTTAATTTCAATTCATATCAAAGTTGGGAAACTATTTTGGGTGGATTTCACATGTAAAACTATAAGATTCTTTAGGAAATGATTCATGTAAGTGAAAATTATCGTCTATCTATATAAATTATGGGTTTAAGAATTAATATTGATTAAGAAAGGTTGGATATTATGATGAATATGGGAAAATATTATAGAAGAGTGAATTCTTGATCTTAGTTGTGAATCTTACGAAATTAATGAGAATATGTAAGTTTGGGTGTAAAACTAATTTGAATCATGTGTAGGATTGTTAACAATTGTTATTAAGGAATCAGAGTTGGTTTATGTATTAAGAAAATTTATGGAATTTGATGAAAATCCGTTTTGCCGTTCAAAACTGGGCTACTACCTAAAATCGAATCGATTTAGTCCTCCTAGCTGAATCGATTCGGTCCAAGAAGCCGAATCAATTTGGACCTACAAGAAAGATGAGATGGGGTTATATTTTTATTTGGAGACAAAATCGGATATTTTTGTGATATAGAAAACCCAAAATTTGATGTTATGACTTACTAGAAAATTTTATATATTAATGTTAGGGCCTTGGCTTAAATGGGTCTTTATTCGAGGGTGCAAATTAGAGTATTTGGAATTATGCTTGCATATGAATAATTGTGATGAAAATTCAAAAATTAGGATGCGGGCAGATTGAGAGTTATATGTGTCCAGAATTAATATTTTGAGAATCAAATAATTAATTAAGTCAGTAATTAACTAATTGAGAATGTAAATGATATTCGGAAAATATTGTGTTTGTGCCACGAGTGATAGATACGATCAATTGGAATTACTGAGAAAATATATACACGTATAGAGACTGTACACACGCACACGCACGTGCACACACACACACACACACACACACACACACACACACACACACACACACACACACACACACACACACATATATATATATATATCGATGTGTAAGATTTAATTATATGAATATATGTACGTACCCCTCTATTACTATCATCGGAGGTTTTGCAATGTGGGTGATTTTTCCCGACAAAAAACAGCAGGGTAAGCATAGTCTCCAGGTCATAGCTGTGACACCCCGCCTAATTAAACCTTGGGTGATCAAGCCTTATTTTAATATAAACAAGTTTCTTAAATGGTTCATTCTTAGCATCATTGTCGAATGCCTTTTTAAAATTTCTAACCACCTAAATGTAATTCAAACGGGTGCCAAATTTTATCTTTCTTAAAACAATAAATAATCCAAACCACACATAACCAAAACTAGAGATGAATGCTCAGTACATAAAAAAATCTGAAAGCAAATAAAGTCTTGCCGTAAACCACGACCCAAAGACAACTACAAATCCATAACTAGAATAAACTGTAATAGTAAAGGTGGAACGACATGTTCCAACTAGAAATAATAAAACTGAGATCCTGCACTAGAAATGAAAAAGAGGAAGCGTCTAAACAATCCCTGCAACCTCCACACTGGCTGCAGCTCCCAAATCTCTGACATGAAATCAAGCTGGGTGTCCTTGTGGCTGGGCACCTAAAAGTTTTTAAAAATTTACATAGCAAGAGTTAGTACTCAAAACATTTGAAAATATTTTGCAAGTGGTTATCACAATTAAGTTATTGATTACACACATTAAGGTATCGCACTCTCCCTTGGACCTCCTCACCTCTCTTACATAGTATATAACTATCGAGGAAACTTGGTCTACCTAGTTATACTGTCCATAACTGTAGTTAACTCAATAACTGCTCGTTACCTTATTCTTGTAATAATTACATCATGCTATAAATTATCACTGAGACATTTACTTATCATTTCATTGTCTACTATTCTCAATTTGTAGATTTAGCACATAAAACATTTTATCCCACAACAATGTATATAATATTAGTTACCACTAATATATCCTTTTATTACACACAAAGGACCTTTGGCTCGGAATAATTCATCGACTCCAAGTGAAAGTTGGTTCGGAATGGTTCATCGACCCCAACTATCTATAAATATAAATATAGACACATATTTTGGTTCGGGACTCTTTCATCGTGGCACCAGTTCAAAGTTTGGTTCGGTATTAAACATCGACCCCAAATTTATAATAGTCTTATGTTAGTTCGGAATGTCACATCGACCCTAACATAATTAATTTAGGTAATATTCTCTTAACCCAAAACTATTTATATAAATTTAGTAGGTACGCACCCGACCTAGTAAATCATACCCGTACGTAATATATTTTTCTTATATTCTCCGTACTTATTAATTACAACATATCTCACTATTGTATTTATTCGAGTATTCGCGTAACTCTAAGGGTCCTAGTTACCCCTCCCTTAATTCAGTAGTTAAGTTAACTTTAAGCTACTGGTATTTTCTTTCCGGAATTAAGTCTCACTCTTTCCGTAATTAAATTAACCATTTCAACTCACGGCTAAGTCAATCGTTCTACCGTCATTCCATTTCTCCAACATTCCTACTCAATCATTAGTGGAGGAACCTAATGGTACACCTACTGGTAATTTCCAAGTCCCCTCATAGGAAAAATATCAATTCTAAGGTTGCCATTAAGTAACGGCAATTAAAGAAATTTCTTCACAACTTTCTATAGTTCAGACAGGGTCGATCGATCGAAGGAAGATGGTCGATCGATCGACTGCTTCGATCGATCGATACTCCAGGGTCGATCGATCGATCAAGCAGTGACAGACCCAGTTCATCTTCTTCCTACAGGTTTCACCATTTTTACATAACTAACTTTCATGATAAGCCATCAAATTCACAACCAACAATTTCTAATCATTCCTACATGTTCTGGGATGATTACTAACGATTTAAAACAACAAAATCATTATAAATCTTGGCTAAATTCACTGAAAATATCCATAATATTCAAGAACCCTAAAACTGCATTCTTTATATTTTTCATCAAAATACCAGATTTTCATACGAATTTCTCATCAGATTTTCCATGATATAAACCTACTTGGTAATTCAAAAAGTCCTACATACAAATCCTAATCAATCATGGATTATTATCAACTGTTTATTCCCAATAATATCATAAAAATCATGTTCTTCCTCAAGCTTAAACATGGGTATTATAACTCAATTATTTTGCAAATAACCACTTGCCTTAAGATTTGTAGGGTCTGATTTCGTGGTTGTTGATGATGATTGATGATATTGGTGTCTCAATCCTTCTTCCCAACAATCTTTGTGGTGAAATCTTCCTAATATGATCCCTCCTTCCTTCTTGCCTAAGGAATTTGCCTCTCTCTCTCTCTCTCTCTCTAATGGCTATGGTGTAACTCTAACTGTCTAACCCTAGCCACCACTCTTATAATCAGATATAGGATTACAAAAATTCGTAGGTCTTCTTTCCCATAATTGTAAAGAGACCAAAATGCACCCGAATGGTCCCGGTTTAGCCCGAAAATGACCCGACACTCAACTAGTATCCCCAGGTACACTATTTTGACTAATTCGACTCTTTCGGAATCAACCGTAGACTCTAAATTATCATTTGAGTCTCGTAAATATTTTTCTACTCTCATTCTTAATTTTGTCGAGTTATATCCGGTACGTCCTTATAGTCACTAGACCGTACATATCAGCATTGAAAATTTCTACTCACCTTAGTAAATTTTCTATAACACATATTCTTCTTTATTAGTATAATATCTATTTAAATTACTCTACTCACGTAATTTAAATCAAACATATTTAATCACATTAAATTACTCTACTCACGTAATTTAATTAAAGCGTATTTAATCCCATTAAATTACTCTACTTACGTAATTTAGAATTAAGCAGAATTACGGGGTGTTACATACTTCCCCCCTTACAAAAGGAATTTCGTCCTCGAAATTAGGAAAAATACCTGCTATGAATAATTCTGGATATTGTTCTCGCATATCCTCTTCCCGTTCCCAAGTGGACTCCTCCATATTGTGGTGTCCCCACTGTACTCGTACTAAGGGCACCACCTTGGATCTTAGTTTGCGCTCACTATAATCCAGGATCGCCACGGGTCTTTCTTCATACGAGATATCTGGCTGTAAATCGATCTCCTCCAATGGAATGTGCCAGAAGGCTCTCTCGCTCCTCTTGTATTTCTTCAGCGATGCTACATGGAACACATCGTGTATTCGCTGAAGATTCTCAGGGAGTCCCAATCTGTAAGCTACCGGTCCCACTCTCTCAATGATAGGAAACGACCCCACATATCTCGGTGCTAACTTCCCCTTTTTGCCAAACCTCGTAACCCCTTTCATAGGAGATACTCGAATTAACACCTGGTCTCCCACATCTAATTCCACATGCCTTCTTCCGGCGTCAGCATAACTCTTCTGCCTATCCTGGGCTATTCGAATACGTCCTCGAATCAACTCTATTTTGGAGGAAGTCTCCTGTATCATCTCTGGCCCTAAAAGTCTGTTATCCCCCACCTCTAACCAACAAGCGGCTGAACGACAAGGCCTCCCGTAAAGCGCCTCGAATGGAGCCATGCCAATAGTGAATTGGTAAGAGTTATTATACGCAAACTCCACCAAAGGAAGATATGGCTCCCAATTTCCCCCAAAATCTAGAATACACATTCTCAGCACGTCCTCTAGCATCTGGTTTACTCTTTCCGTCTGGCCGTCCGTCTGTGGGTGATATGCCGTACTCAACCGTAAATCGGTGCCCATGGCCTCCTGAAAACTCTGCCAAAAGTGCGACACAAATATCTTATCTAGGTCCGACACGATATTAATAGGAACTCCGTGCAGCTTAACAATCTATGAAATAAAAAGATGCGCGTATCGCATCGTATCGTAATCCGTACGAATCGGTAAGAAATGTGCGACCTTAGTCAAACGATCCACTATCACCCATATGGAATCGTGGCCCTTCTGCGAGGTTGGTAACCCGGTAATAAAATCCATTGAGATACTCTCCCACTTCCACACGGGAATCTCTAGTGGTTGTAGCATTCCTGAAGGCCTCTGATGGTCAACTTTTATGAGTTGGCATGTAACACACTTTGAGACAAATTCTGCAATATCTCGTTTCATACCTGACCACCAATATACTCATCGCATATCCTGGTACATCTTGTCCCCACCTGGATGTACTGAGAATTTTGACCTGTGCGACTCTGTCATAACGGCATGCCTCAAATCATCGTCTTCGATCAGTCTACCGTTGAAGCGTAGTCCACCCTCTGAACTGATGGAGTAGAACTCTGCCCCCTTGGCCAGTAACTGCCGTACTTTATCCTGACAAAATGGGTCTTCTGCTTGTGCCCTCACTATCTGCATAACGTTCTCGGAAGTGATAGCTAGAAGTGCCATACATGCTTTTGCCATATCATCCTCGTGTCGGAGCTC
This sequence comes from Sambucus nigra, assembly GCA_949130495.1. Taxonomy (NCBI): domain Eukaryota; kingdom Viridiplantae; phylum Streptophyta; class Magnoliopsida; order Dipsacales; family Adoxaceae; genus Sambucus; species Sambucus nigra. Next base: position 352,485,549 of record OX422221.1, read on the forward strand.
ACTCCACTTTGCCTTCCAGACTTCTGCTAACTCTCCGATAGGTCTTCTGCTTAACGCATCTGCCACCACGTTAGCCTTACCAGGATGGTACTGTATATCAAATTGGTAGTCCTTCACGAATTCAAGCCACCTTCTCTGCCTCATGTTCAGGTCCTTCTGAGTGAACAGATATTGCAATGACTTATGATCCGTGAATAGCGTAAACTGCTCGCCCAGAAGATAGTGTCTCCAAATCTTCAAAGCAAAAACAACCGCTGCCAACTCTAGGTCGTGGGTGGGGTAGTTCTTATCATGTGGCTTAAGCTTTCATGACGCATAAGCTATATCCTTCTCCTCCTGTTGTAACACACCCCCAAGTCCTTGTAAGGACGCATCAGTATAGACTCGGTATTCCACTCCGCTCTTAGGCAAGGTAAGAACGGGGGTTGATGTCAACTTGTCTTTCAATTCGTCAAATGCTAACTGGCAACTATCACTCCATACAAAGGGAATTCCCATCCGAGTCAGATTCGTCAACGGTCCGTCAATTTTTGAGAATCCCTTGATGAAGCGACGATAATAACCAGCCAAACCCAAGAAACTGCGGATTTCTGTCGGTGTCGTGGGCCGTCCCCACTCCCTCACCGCCGATACCTTACTCGGGTCAATAGCAATGCCCCTGCTAGATACGACGTGGCCTAGGAACTGCACCTCCCGAAGCCAAAATCCACACTTCTCAAATTTGGCGTATAACTGATGGTTCCGCAATGTCTGTAGGACCAATCGTAAGTGTTCTGCGTGCTCCTCCTCCGTACGGGAGTAAATCAGAATGTCGTCTATGAATACAATCATAAACTGATCCAAAAACTCCCTGAATACCCTATTCATGAGATCCATGAATACCGCCGGTGCATTAGTTAGCCCAAAAGGCATCACTCTGAACTCATATGACCCGTACCGCGACAGGAAAGCGGTCTTAGGTACATCCTCTTCACGAATGCGCAATTGGTGGTAACCCGATCTCAAATCGATCTTTGAGAAGTATGCAGCCCCTCTCAATTGATCAAACAAGTCGTCAATCCTCGGTAATGGATACTTATTACGTATCGTTACTTTGTTCAACTCTCTGTAATCTATGCACAGACGAAGTGAACCATCCCTTTTCTTCACAAACAGTACTGGCGCACCCCATGGCGATGCACTTCGTCGAATAAAACCCTGTCCTAACAGTTGCTGGATTTTCTCTCTCAGTTCCCGCATCTCTGAAGGAGCCATGCGATATGGTGCTCTGGCAATCGGTCTCGTCCCCGGTGTGAGATCAATTACGAACTCTATCTCTCTGCTAGGTGGTAACCCTGGAATATCTTGAAAGACATCCTCAAAGTCCCTCACAACTGGGATTGAGTCCAGAGAAACGACCACCCCATGTGAGGTCTCCTCCTCAATAAAATATAAGTGAGTTCGCGATCCTCCCTCGGGAAGTGGCATAGCCACAAGGAACATCTCCTGCCCCGGGATAGAGAACACGATGGTCCTCTCATAACAATCTACCATTGCCCTATTATGTGCCAACCAATCTATGCCTAGGATGACGTCATATCCCTCCATATCCAGCACTAGAAGGTCCGCCGCTAGACTCAATCTCCCGACCATAATGTCCACACCCTTACAAATCGAGTGTATGAGGGACCCACTACCCATCAGTGACTCCACACACATAAGATGAGTGTCTGCTGTCTCCAGTGTCAAACAAAACATTCCCTTCAAGCCCATGAATAGGAAACATACCCGTAACTCCCGGCGGTGCTGGCGGTGCCGGCTGAAATGGAATGTCATGGATGTTGAACACACGTCCGTACTGCATCTGCCCTGGCTGTGGGGCCTGTACTGCTGCTGGAGCTAACGGTGCCTGCTGCCCTTGTTGGGCATCCTGCTGTCGTGCCCGGTCTTGCTGTGGACAATTTCTGCTCTTGTGACCCTGCTGACAACAAGTGAAGCACTGCCCCTGGAACTGTCTTTGTCCTTGGCCCTGACGTTGGCCCTGTCGCCCTTGGCCTTGTTGTCCCCCATTTTGATTACCCTGGCCCTGTCGACCCTGAGGAACTTGTTGCTGAGGACCCTGCTGGCCCTGTCGGTCGAAGCGATACTTCCCGTGCTTAAACTTCTTGGCAGGGTTCCCCTGTCTGGAATCCTGTCCTAACTGACCCGCTGCCTGCTGCTGTGTTGCACTGCTGCCACTCCCTCCATCCACCTTGCCCGGTTGGCTAGGCTCACCCCTCTTACTTCCCTTAGTATGAAAACGGTGATCCTGATAGTGTAGTAGAGCGACATTGACGACATCTGTGTAGGTTACCAATGCTGGATTACCAATTAAGTGCTGTATGATTCTCCTGGTTAGGCCCTCCATAAATTTGGACTTCTTTCTCTCCTCATTGCTCACCTCGTTTGGCACAAAATTGGCCAAGCGGGTAAACTCCTCCTCGTAGTCAGCAACTGAGCGATCACCCTGAACCACTTCGCTGAACTTCTTTCTCATCTCTGACTCTACTGCTGGAGGGAAATACTTGCGGTCAAACCGCACCCAAAACTCAGAAATAGACAAAGTATCTCTCTCCTCGGTGGTGGTAACTGACTCCCACCACTGTAGGGCCGCTCCTGACAGACGGAAAGTGGCTAGCATCTGTTCCTGCACTCCGGTGCACTCTAGCATGCGCAAGTGGCGCTGGATATTCTTCTTCCAGTTGCACGCTTCCACTATATCAGTACTACCCTGAAACTCGGGTGGGTGCCCCTTCTGAAATGTCTCCCTGACTCGTTGCCAAGTAGATGGTCCCGCCGGAACTTGCACTGCCGGTGCCACAGGGGGAGGTACTTGGGGCTGTGGAAAGTGGGCTTCCATTGCCCTCATTGCTGTCTCAACTGCCTGAGCCACTATCACTGCAACCTGAGTAGTGGAGATTAGCTCAGGTGGGGGTGGTATCGGTACCTGTGGCTCCTGATGATAATCCCTCACCTCCTCTCTGGCTTCAGCCCTCTCTGCTCTCAGTCTCCTTGGCGGCATCTGAAATAAGATTCAAATTGTATAAGTACACAGTTTATACAAAGTTTAAGAGCAGAAGTACGATAACGCAACAGTTGGAAATTTATCAACAATCCTAATAGTAGGGCTCTAATACAAACAAACGTAACGCTGAATCGTAGTAAGACGTACAGATCCTATGGACACTAGAACCTGATGCTCTGATACCATCTGTGACACCCCGCCTAATTAAACCTTGGGTGATCAAGCCTTATTTTAATATAAACAAGTTTCTTAAATGGTTCATTCTTAGCATCACCGTCGAACGCCTTTTTAAAATTTCTAACCACCTAAATGTAATTCAAACGGGTGCCAAATTTTATCTTTCTTAAAACAATAAATAATCCAAACCACACATAACCAAAACTAGATATGAATGCTCAGTACATAAAAAAATCTGAAAGCAAATAAAGTCTTACCGTAAACCACGGCCCAAAGACAACTACAAATCCATAACTAGAATAAACTGTAATAGTAAAGGTGGAACGACATGTTCCAACTAGAAATAATAAAACTGAGATCCTGCACTAGAAATGAAAAAGAGGAAGCGTTTAAATAATCCCTGCAACCTCCACACTGGCTGCAGCTCCCAAATCTCTGACATGAAATCAAGCTGGGTGTCCTTGTGGCTGGGCACCTAAAAGGTTTTTAAAAATTTACATAGCAAGAGTTAGTACTCAAAACATTTGAAAATATTTTGCAAGCGGTTATCACAATTAAGTTATTAATTACACACATTAAGGTTTCACACTCTCCCTTGGACCTCCTCACCTCTCTTACATAGTATATAACTATCGAGGAAACTTGGTCTACCTAGTTATACTGTCCATAACTGTAGTTAACTCAATAACTGCTCGTTACCTTATTCTTGTAATAATTACATCACGCTATAAATTATCACTGAGACATTTACTTATTATTTCATTGTCTACTATTCTCAATTTGTAGATTTAGCACATAAAACATTTTATCCCACAACATTGTATATAATATTAGTTACCACTAATATATCCTTTTATTACACACAAAGGACCCTTGGCTCGGAATAATTCATCGACTCCAAGTGAAAGTTGGTTCGGAATGGTTCATCGACCCCAACTATCTATAAATATAAATATAGACACATATTCTGGTTCGGGACTCTTTCATCGCGGCACCAGTTCAAAGTTTGGTTCGGCATTAAACATCGACCCCAAATTTATAATAGTCTTATGTTAGTTCGGAATGTCACATCGACCCTAACATAATTAATTTAGGTAATATTCTCTTAACCCAAAACTATTTATATAAATTTAGTAGGTACGCACCCGACCTAGTAAATCATACCCGTACGTAATATATTTTTCTTATATTCTCCGTACTTATTAATTACAACATATCTCACTATTGTATTTATTCGAGTATTCGCGTAACTCTAAGGGTCATAGTTACCCCTCCCTTAATTCAGTAGTTAAGTTAACTTTAACCTACTGGTATTTTCTTTCCGGAATTAAGTCTCACTCTTTCCGTAATTAAATTAACCATTTCAACTCACGGCTAAGTCAATCGTTCTACCGTCATTCCATTTCTCCAACCTTCCTACTCAATCATTAGTGGAGGAACCTAATGGTACACCTACTGGTAATTTCCAAGTCCCCTCATAGGAAAAATATAAATTCTAAGGTTCCCATTAAGTAACGGCAATTAAAGAAATTTCTTCACAACTTTCTATAGTTCAGACAGGGTCGATCGATCGAAGGAAGATGGTCGATCGATCGACTGCTTCGATCGATTGATACTCCAGGGTCGATCGATCGATCAAGCAGTGACAGACCCAGTTCATCTTCTTCCTACGGATTTCACCATTTTTACATCTCTAACTTTCATGATAAGCCATCAAATTCACAACCAACAATTTCTAATCATTCCTACATGTTCTGGGATGATTACTAACGATTTAAAACAACAAAATCATTATAAATCTTGGCTAAATTCACTGAAAATATCCATAATATTCAAGAACCCTAAAACTGCATTCTTTATATTTTTCATCAAAATACCAGATTTTCATACGAATTTCTCATCAGATTTTCTATGATATAAACCTACTTGGTAATTCAAAAACGTCCTACATACAAATCCTAATCAATCATGGACTATTATCAACTGTTTATTCCCAATAATATCATAAGAATCATGTTCTTCCTCAAGCTTAAACATGGGTATTATAACTCAATTATTTTGCAAATAACCACTTGCCTTAAGATTTGTAGGGTCTGATTTCGTGGTTGTTGATGATGATTGATGATATTGGTGTCTCAATCCTTCTTCCCAATAATCTTTGTGGTGAAATCTTCCTAAGATGATCCCTCCTTCCTTCTTGCCTAAGGAATTTGCCTCTCTCTCTCTCTCTCTCTCTCTCTCTCTCTCTCTCTCTCTCTCTCTCTAATGGCTATGGTGTAACTCTAACTGTCTAACCCTAGCCACCACTCTTTAATCAGATATAGGGTTACAAAAATTCGTAGGTCTTCTTTCCCATAATTGTAAAGAGACCAAAATGCCCCCGAATGGTCTCGGTTTATCCCGAAAATGACCCGACACTCAACTAGTACCCCCGGGTACACTATTTTGACTAATTCGACCCTTTCGGAATCAACCGTAGACTCTAAATTATCATTTGAGTCTCGTAAATATTTTTCTACTCTCATTCTTAATTTTGTCGAGATATATCCGGTACGTCCATATAGTCACTAGACCGTACATATCAGCATTGAAAATTTCTACTCACCTTAGTAAATTTTCTATAACACATATTCTTCTTTATTAGTATAATATCTATTTAAATTACTCTACTCACGTAATTTAAATCAAACATATTTAATCACATTAAATTACTCTACTCACGTAATTTAATTAAAGCGTATTTAATCCCATTAAATTACTCTACTTACGTAATTTAGAATTAAGCAGAATTACGGGGTGTTACAATAGCGCTACGCATGTGCCCTCGTGGAGTTTATGTTCAAAGTAGGGTAATTTTGGGTAAGGTTATGATTCACCGTCGAGGAACCTATGATCGCCTCAAACGTTATAGTTTCCATCGCAGTTCGGTGTCAGATTTCGACACGGTAGCCAGGAGATGCGAGTAATCCTTGGGGTATGAAAGCATTATAGAGACCCGCATCCAGTAAAGTTATTAATTATGGGATGGCAGTTATACACGATATACGTGTGTTTGTTATGGTATATACTTATATATATATATATATATATATATATATATATATATATATATATATATATATACACGGGCATAGGATGATGTGAATACTGAATTAATAACTAGTGAAAGTTAGTTTCAATGAAAAAGAATTCTAATTGAGAATTATAATTATTGAAACTAAGTGAAAGGAAACGATAAATTATAATTGATGACAACATTTGAATTGAATCGGTTAATTACAAATGAGAATTATAATCAAATGTGAAAGCTAATTCTATATAATATGCAAGGTGGGACAGTGTATAGAATTAAGGATACTTTAGGACTAGTTAGGCGGGTAGCATATCTAGGTGAATAAAATGCATAAGTTAGGTGCGCACTTTAGAGGTGAGTCGTGTCTCATGAGAGAGTGCGGTATCAATTTAAATGTGGAAGAATTAATACATATCTAATTATGCATTTTAATTACTTGCAAAATATTTTAAAAATGATTTAGGCTCTGACTCGTATCAAATTTATTTGCAAAACCTTTTTGGTGTTCAGCCACTGGGACACCAAGAGTGATTATCATTCTAGAATATCAGAGCTGCGACGGGTGTGGGACGTTGCAGGGTTTGATATAGTTGTTTCTATTCTCGTACTCTAGATAAGATTCTTTTCATACTCGAGCATGTTGCTCATATCAGTCAGTTTTATTTCATTTTATTTCATTATTGGGATATATTGTATGGATATTATACCAATGGTTCATTCGATTAAGTTTTTCATGTAATGGATTTCTGTTTCAGGGTTAATATATAATTGTGGATTTTTATTATTGTCTGAATAAATTATGGTTTGATTATAATGTTGTGGTGTCATATTGATAAAGATTAAAATTGGCACACAACTGAATTTAATAATAAGTGGTTAGTAATTAATTCGTTTCGATAGTGATGCTAAGAACGAGCCAATGAGATTCCTGTTTTATTTAAGTAGAGGGTTGACCACCCGTTATTTTAATAAGCGGGGTGTCAAAGTTTTTATATTCTAAGTCTTTCATCCTTAGTTGATTACATTTCGGAGGTCTTAGGACCCTTAGTGGAACTTAGTTTTTTTTATCTTCTAAGGGTTTTGTCCTTAGTTAATTATAGTTCTGAAGCCTTAGGACCCTTATCAGAATTTTGTTTATATATTTGAAGGATCTCTTCCTTGGTTGATTATAATTCTGAGATCTTCTAACCCATAGTTGAATAATCTAAGTTTTTCGAACCCACAGGGTACTTCTGGAGTATTTTCAAACAAGAAATCTTAGGGGGCTAAGGTGATACTTCATATATGCCTCAAACGCCACGAAATAAAAATTCATTGGCAAAGAAAAATGAATAAATAGCAAAGAGAAATTTAAAATAAAACAATTAGCATTCATAATTGAAGAGCTTTTGAATCCATTAAAAACAAAGTCTATACAGACAAAAACCACAAAATACAAAGTTTTAAAGCCTTTTAATGCTTGGGCTTCTTTGGGTTCTCAACATTTGGTTCTTTGACGAGGGCCATTGCACAGACTTTGTCCCAAGGCTGAAGGAGAAGGGGCTTCATCTTTAGCTTTCGAGTTAGGAGCCTCAATAGTTCCACCCTCACTACTTATCTAACTATCAGAGTCTTTACCATTAAAAGTTGAATACTCTGCGAGAAGTTTGGAGACATCAACCTTGGGAAAAAAGGCTGGACCTTAGCTTTACAGGCCTCAAAGCCTGAGGAATATCTTTAAAAAATGAACCTCTTATAAGAATTAGAGCTCATATAGATATGAATTTGGTTCCTAACTACGGATTCTACCTTCCCAAGGAGATCAAAATGCTTAATTTAAATCCCAAATAGTTCCTCATGTATCTTTATGCGTTCAACCACCATATGGTCCCTCAGTTCGCTGAAGTTAGGTACCTATTTTTTCAGCAAGTTCATACCCTTACCTTTATGTTGAAGTTTGTCATTCTTGCCACCAAGCTTCATCACTTCATCTTGGAGGGCCTCCATAGTCTCCTTATGATGATCCATACCCTCAGTGTTGGAATTTCGATCAGCGGATAGGAGGGCAGCACTATCACGAATGACCTTTTTATAAAGAAGACGGGTTTGGTCCGAGGAAGTTGTTTCATCTTTGAAGCTCTCTCTTTCATCTTCCATATTACTAAATTCTATCGCGTTTACTCACTTATGACATAATATTATTTGACATCCAATTTTATTTACTGTATCACAGTAGTATATATATTATCACATAAATATTAATTCATTTCACTTTAAATTAATATTTAATTATTTCTCATTATTTCTCGATTCAATTAAATTATGTGTCGTCTGGATAATTTAAATGTCCAATCATATATACATACATACATACATATGTATATATATATATATATATATATATATATATATATATATATATATATAACTATGAAGTATTACATAATTCCCCTTTGAAAATGAATTTCATCCCCAAAATTTGGATAATCCTGGTAGTAAAAACTTCGAATCCTTACCCACATGGCATCCTAATGTATTTATAATCAATTCGTGATAATATTTTGGTACTTACACTATTCACCCGCTAGTGGTATTGTCCTGTCTAAAGGCCTACTCGCCACGTCTCAAGATTAGAGACAAGTCTATTAAAATCAATTCATACTATTATACTCTATCATTCGTAATGTCTCACCTATACAATGATATGAAAAACTATCGTAAATCCGCTACAATGCTCCAATAAGACGAGCATATGCTCCATTGTCTCTACCATCTCAATGTTGAAAAGGCTCCACTTCCCTAGGTGTCGACTTCCCTTCTTACCCAAATCCCATAACTCCCTTCTTGGGAGACACCCACAATAATTTATGACCACTCACATAAGTCTGTAACTCTTTGGTTTGTGATGAAGTAGCTCTTAAGATGCTCCTAAACTATCTGAAATAACTTCGATTATCTAAATCCTTGTCAGCCAACTCTAAATCTCATCCGACCCAGGTAATTTATTATTTCCCCACCCTTAACCAAACACAAGGCGAACAACAAGGTCTACCGCCTCAAGCCACAAAAGGAATCTTTCCAGTATTAGCTGGTACGAGTCATTAAACGTAACTATACCAATGGTAATTACTCCTCCCACTTACCTTAAAGTCTAGAATACACATTTATCATCCTTCAACATCCTAGTCACTTTTCTTGTTTACTCTTCGGTCTATGGGTAATATGTCTTATTCAAAACGCACTTCGTCCCCACTGCCTCCTGCTACTCCCAATCGGAGGTGGGACTTAAGGATCTCATCCTAATTCATAATAACTATTGGGCGACATCTTGTGATGGTTCATTTACTCTCTCAAATAAAAGGTTGGGCACATTACCCGACAATGTAACTTACCCAAATTAGCAATAATTATTCCGCCTCTGTCAACCATTCCTATATACCCAAAAGGAATCTTGACCTAATTTCGATTTTGGCAGCCCAACAATGAACTTTATTAGTCTGCCTATCCATTCCATCACTAGAATCACCAATTATTAAAATTTTTTTGGTGGATCGCCGCAGACCAATCTTTTTCCATCCATGAGTAGTGCACCTGGAGACAACTTCACTATATTTCACTCCATACCGATACACAAACTCAATATCCAATGTCACGTGGTACGTTTTACTCCCGTTCCATGGGGTACTTTAAAAATCATGGCCCATGGATGTAAAAGGCACCTTTAACATTTGCTTGAGTAAGACTCTACTCTACTCACCCAAAACTATTGGATCCTCTACTGACTAGAAAATGATTCCTCATCTCAGACTCCATAATCTTCCACCCATCTCGACATGATAACTCTCTGCAAAATTCAGACTATCTCCTTCCCCTTACGAAATTCTGTCCATAATATTATTTTAACTCTATTCCTAACCACCCCATAGGTATAAGTCTCACACTTTTATTACCACGTCCTCTTATTCCGGACGAATTTAAAAATCCATCTAACCAGGGCGCCCATACACCCTATATTCCGTGCATAATTGCACAACCATCACAGACGTAATATTTTTATCTCAAACACGACCTCACATACTCGACGTGATTATACTGTAAGGGTGTTATTGATTACCTAACTAATAACGACTTACATATCCCCAAGATTTCCCACCTATCCACTAGTGACGATAACATTACTAGTGCTTTTTACACTGCACTACCTAGTTCCACTAGCCTTATATCATCTAATAACTCTCAACTCCAAGTATTTTCTCCGCATGTGACACTATTACATTTAAAACCAATGCCCTAGCATCTAACAACGTCTCTCAACTCTTGATGTTTATTAAGGTGCATGCGTGGAACATCACATAATTGTAACCCAACCAAGGAATTTGTCTAATGTCCCATCACTTGGGATTATCGATTATTGAGATCCTTTGCCCCAAAGCACATTAACGGAACACTCAAAATCCTATCTCCAAAAGTCTTAGTCTAATTCTCCACTCCCTCATCTCTTAAGGAGTCACATAACACTGCTCACACTATCACTAAGTCTCTAGAGCTAAATTAATAACGAGCTAAATATCTCCTCTCGGCAGTATACCCTAAATCACATCAGTATAATCCTTATACACCGGGATTGAATATAAAGAGGTAACCATATTCTCTGAAGTCTCCATTATAAAAGTATATACGAGGGATAAACCCTATTTTAAGTGAGGCATCGTAAAACAATGCATCCTATCCCGGAATAGCGAACATGATATCCTTACTCTAACAGTCCACTATCACTCACCATTGCTAACTAGTCCAAATCCAGGATAATATCATACCCGCATTTTATCTCTCTAAAATGAGAAAATCCCTAAAACTTATCCTTCCAGTGTCCATACTCTCTTCCCTGCCGATGGAACTAAAGAGAGTCCTGCTACCCAACGGTACATATACACACTCAAAAGTGATACTAACGATAATCTACTAAGCCCATTTCATGCGCAAGTCTAGTGTTAACCCAAATACAATGACACACTCATATCATGTCGAATCTATACCATATACCCATGGATAAATTTATAGTTTCAATTGGCAATGTCTCTGTATGTTGAAATGGTCCTTGTACGTAATACTCATGTCTCAACTCTCCCAAAAAATACTGTAACTTTTCCCCCTGATGGGAACCCTTATCCTGTCCCCTTAACTCTCTACAGACAATATTGATGCATGTGGTCTTAATCTCCACATATAAAACACCTCCCTACATAATCCCTTATCTCTTGCCCTACTGTCCATGTTAGGGTTGCCTTCTCTCTAGTACTGGTAGCCTCGTCCCTGATGCTACCCCCGTTGTTCCTTTGGCTCCGCTAGCCTGTGCAACACATTACTGGCCCTGATGGCCTTGTCTGAATCCACCATCACTCGGTCAAAATTCCTTTAATTTAAATATCTTAAACGGGTCTCTTTTTCGGGTAATTCTCCTGTGGCGCCCCATAACACCGATACACCCAACCTTACTCTACTGTCTACACTTTCCCACGCTCTTGGCTCCCTTCACATGGAAGCATTGATATTCTCATTATAAAAGTACAACATTGATGACAACGACACCATTCATTCAAGATGAATTCCCATAAATACTAGCGTATTCTACCCACGAGTCCATCATCAAACTTAAGGACCTTATTTTCCTTCGTGATTACCTCGTCGAGTATGAAGTTCAGTAAACAAGCACATTATTCCTCATACTCGACTACTGTCCGGACCTCTTATAGTAAATACAAAAATTATTCTTTGCATTTATGTTTAAATAACAGATGAAATGATTTGCGATCAAACTGAACTCAAATTCCTTGATACTTTGTAGTATAACTCTTCTCAGATGTGGTGACTAAATTCCATCACTGCAACACCGCTCTAACGAGCTTAAAATTGACCAAAATTTAATCTTGAGTGTCACTGCACTCCCCCTATGCAAATTCCTTTGGATGTTTTCCTTCCTTGGTTGGCTAAAACATGTCCACACTTTTCTCAAACTCTTGTGAATGGCTCTTCTAAAATGCCCTTCCAATTTTCTCCCATACCGACTGCACGGGGTGAGTCAGAATCGGTGCCACCGTCTACTGTGGTAGTATTTAGGGAAACTATTATGCTCTAGTGATCATCACAACATTATCTGCCAGAGCAATAATAATAGTGACTTCTACTATGGCCACCATTTCCAAAATAGTCTGCGACTCTGGCCTCTCCTCTCCTCTCCTCATGTAGTCCTCTTAATGGCCATCACTACTCGTCCTTCTCCTATTCAGCTTCGAAACTTAACTAAACTCGTATACGATTCACTTCCATTATACATAATAGTAGGAGAACATATATCGCAATATGAATCAAAAGTCCTAAGCATAGGGCTCTACATCAAAGAACTACGGTAGAAAGCATAATTAGTCCGTACAGATCCTAAGGACTTTAGAACCTGATACTCTAATACCATATGTGACACCCCACTTATTAAAATAACGGGTGACCAACCCTCTACTCAAATAAAATAGGTATTTCATTGGCTCATTCTTAGCATTACCTCCGAACCCAATTAATTACTAACCACCTATTATTGAATTAAGTCATGTGTCAATTTTAATCTTTATTCACGTGACACAACAAAAATATAACAAAACCATAATTTATTTAAATAATAATAAAAATGTACAATCACATATTAACCCTGAAACAGAAATCCATTACATGCATAACTTAACCGAATAAACCACTAGTATAACATCCATACGATAAATCCCAATAATAAAATAAAATAAAATAAATCCCACCGACTTGAGCAACATACCCGAGTATGAAAATAATCCTGATAGGCAGGGTTTTGCCATGGCATGAGCATCACCTGCGCGCCGGTCATATTGAAATTCGACTCACCTGAGCTATACAAAACCTAAACTTATGACTACACTCTTTTAAGGGAGTATAGTGGTCAGTCCGGGTATCGAAAATCCAGAGAGATGAGTTTCTAGAATATTATTTGGTTTAGTACTTCAGAAACAAAAGTGCAAAAGATTATTATACACAAAAAGGAAAAGGTGCACAAAAGGAAAATATTAATCTAGGCGAGGGAAAATAAAGCTAGATTAAGAAAGCGAGTAAAAACTATAGGTTGCGTCGAATATCCCTCACCCGAGTTAATTAGTATAAAATGGTTACATGGTTTGACGAGTTATTAAGACTGCGTCTCGTTTCGATAGTTAATTAAATCAAGAGCTGTCACACCCCTAAATTCGTATAACAATCTAATATGATTTTGGCGTCAACAAATACCCCAGAAATTATGCACGCAAGGTTGTAAGCACGAAGCATACATGATATGCCCCGTAAAATATCCTAGGCTTAATAACTATGACAACGCACTCGAAATAGACCTGTAAACTCCATCACCAAAGCAAAGCAACATGTCAACCCGAAATGAGTTCAATCTGACACAACCTAGACTAACTTAGCTAGAAAGCATATGAAAAACGCGATAAATAAACGCAATAAAACTACACTACAAAGCACGAAAAGAAAACACGTAAACCTAATTATGAAAGCATGTAAATTAACTACAAAGCAAGAATTAAGGAAATACAAACTATATTAATGGAGAGGGAAGATGAAAATACAACTTACAAACCCAAATGGGTGTCAAACCAAGAGGAAATGAAGAAAGAGCTCTCAAAACCCCCAACCCTAACCTATTCTAACCTAAAAACGAATTATATATGAATAATACACAAAAAATGGATTATATAGTAAGTTGGAATTAAAATACAAAAGAAAAGGAAAAAAGAAAAGAAAAGGGAAAATATCTCAGAAAACAGGGGATCGATCGATATGAGCCCACTGCCTTCTATGAATTTAGAAAACAGAAGGGATTGATTGATCGATCCCTTTGATCTATTGATCGATCAAACAGGTATGTCTCCCCCTGTTTTCCCCTGCTTTGACTGGTTTTCTCTTCCGCTAAAATCGACGTAACTTCTTCGTTAGGGATCGAATTCGCGCATCGTTCGTGGCCACACGAAACTTTCGAGAAGGGATAGAGCTTCCGTGTAGATGTTGGGCCAGGTGCCCAAACTATGAATTGACTAAAATGCCCTTGAAGGTGCGATTGCGTACGAAAATTAGCCGGAATGCGTCTGAACTTCACACATAGCATCCAAATACCTATAAAAGCTCAATTAACCCCTGCAAAGCATGTTAACATAGAAATTCGAGGTTGTCTAGTTAACGAGCATAAATATAGGGAAAAAGATACCCGAGGGGGCTAAAATGCGCAGGTTCGAGGGATGAAATACACAATATTTGCGTATTATCACACCCCTAACTTGCACATTGCTAGTCCCTAGCAATGAAATAGGATATAACAAGAACTAAAAGGAAATCAAAAGAAGGATTCAAGTGCAAAAATATGGTATAAAAGCATAAGGCCACTTTCGCGGGCGATTCGATTGCATGTTGCGTATGCAATAAGCCGTTAAACTCCTAGGTTACCCTAGTGGACGAGTATTGTCTCGTGAGGGTTTTCAGGGATGAAACCCACAAACATCATATGGTTTCCTCAAAATAAGCCCAAACCAACATGCGATAAGCCCAATAATAGTGAAAAAGATTTCATACACGTTATTAGCACAATGAACGAATTCAAATGAAAGTTCAAATCATTAACATTGTAGAATGCACCTCATAGAATTGAAACCTTAAAATGTGGGAGGGGAGCGAGCACATGCAAAGTGTGATTTGGAAAAAAACTTATATAAATCGGATACTAAATATAGCAAGCATATATTCAATCCTCACGGGCATTACACTCATAAAGTGAATTCACTCGAAACAGGGAGTTAACACATGGAACATGCGGGCATATGGAGTAAATGTAAATAGAAACTAGGCCGCGCACATGTCACAAATGAAGAACGCTATATATGAAATTAAAAACAGTAATCTCAATGAAAGATACCGCTCATTAAAGGAGGCGAAATGCATTTTCACAGATTATCAAACTATTTTTACTTTTAAATTAAATGCACCCTAAGATCACATAGGACTTTAATAGGGTTGTAATGTAGGCTAGGCTAGGGTACGAAATGAAGAATATGTATGTACGGGTTCAATGTGTTTGAAAAAGAAAACTCGAGATAATGGGAAAAATGAGGGCAATAACAAAAATTGGAAAACCATTTCCAAAAAAGGCATTAAATATAACAATGGGGAGAGTAATCAAAGCTTATTGAACTATATACAACATACACAAACTTCCTCTTTCTTTTTTTTTCTTCTTTTTCTCATGTTTTCTTTTATTTTCTTTTGCTTTTTGCTTTCTCTTTTTCATCTATTTTTCACTTCTTTCTTTTTCTTTACTTATCACACTCTCATATGCCTAAATTGCAACCACAAAACAGCAACATCATTCAATCTCAAGTAACATTCCAAACAAAGGTATGTAAGGTAATATGTATGGTTTATAACTCCAATGTAGAGTTGGTTATGGGATTTTTAGTTAATGAAAATAAAGGCTATATTAAGGCTCAAAGGGGCTAACGAGGGAAGATATATAAGGTGAGGTCAAGGCTAATATGGGTGATATAAAAAAGATTGCCTATGATCATTTCATAAAGTTTACGCAATTCGCGAGTCAAAACAATATATGAAAATCATGCTCAAGTAATACATTTCATACATGAACTCAATTAATGAACGATCAAATGAAAGAATAGAGAGATTACCAAAGACTGTAACATTTTTAAAGAAGAAAGAATAGTGTATACACTCACAAACGACTAAAGGTACAAAGCTTACTCGGTGTAAGTATATACAATGCAACAAAAGATTAACGAGATATAAAAATCTTAAACCACATAAGTGTAACAAGGAAAGTGCATGTGCTCATGGGATTAAAGTCTAATTCATGAAGTTATTCATCATATCAATAATTAGGACTAAAGTCTACTAACTTCTAAAATCAAGAACATGCATCGTTGAGTTGTCTATTGGATCGAGCAATTATTGAAATTTATCATCGGAAACAAAGGCAAAATGCCCAAAAAAGGAGAAAAAAGAAAGAAAATATTTTTAAAATTTTTGAATTTTTCTAAGAAAAGCCTACTAAGTAACTAACATGTGAGCAAAAGCATGGACTAAATAAAGAAATGGATAAAATATCTCACACCCCTAACTTAAAGCCTGACATTGTCCTCAATGTGAATTAAGAACCAAGTTAAAGAGAGGAAAAGAGCGATATTACCCAAAATTGGAGCGATCCCCATAAGAACAAGTCTAAAGAATCTACAAAACAAGTTAGTACCGAGCATAGCAAAAAAAATAACAAAAAGTTAACTAATTACAAGAGACTAAATTAAAAAGGAAGGAAAAGATAAAAAGAATAAAAAGCTAACTATATACAACCTACTATTTAGGCTTCACACGAACTGTACACTAGAAGTCTAAATAGCTGAGGGTTCACCGTGAAAATGATTTGACTTTGGACGATAACCGGTGTACCCTCACTCTCAAGCATGCCTTCCAAAAAATATGAATTTCGTTTGAACAATGGAAGGCATGTGTAAGGCGTAAGAAAGGAACCATCGTTAATTAAAAGTTTTCGATGGACGATCAGGGGTTTGGATTGAATGGGTGAAAAAAACATGTGGGGATCGAGAAAAGCAGAATATCCTCCCAAGGATTTTGAAATTAAAATGGGAGGAGGCGCACATGAAGGCAAAGATGCATTCATGGAAGGCGACTTGAGAAAGTACTCCTCGTCGGTGAAAAGGTTTAACACATTGAAGTTTGAAACCGATTCATCGGGTACTTATGACGGTGTGATAACAGAGAATGAAAATGGGGAAGAAAGAAATTCAAACTCAAGAGATGCATCAGCATCGCTTGAAGATTGAGTTTCGAAATAAATAAAGATCATTTTCAATAAAATGTTCTTCTTTGGGGGCCAAAGAAGAAATCATTTCAATGAAAATAGATATTACGTCATTTTCATCCTCACTTTCAATATCTATTACGCAATGGGTAAAGTCGACAATGATTTGTTCCAAAGTAGGCGCAAAGTCCTCATTTGGTTATAAACATTCCCCGACTTCAAAAGTATCGGAAGAAAAATCATCGTCAGATTCAAATAATAAATCCAATTCATGTTCTCACAAACGATTTTCTTCCCGATAATGATTTTTAATTTTCTCATTCTCAAGCCTGTGCAAACCCTCATCGAATGTCATAGGTCGAGGTGCGGATTCTTGAAAATGCAAACTTTGAAAATTACAATCGGACTTAAACTTAAACTCATTATTATAGGAATTTTGAAAACTATTGCAATTCGTTTCAAAATTTCTATTATAAGGAATTAAGGCCCAAAATCATTATCATCATCATCATCAAAATTCCAATAACCCAAGTTTTGACTTTCGTTATACTCACCCAAAGTCATTTTTGAATTTGTAATTTTTTGGGACTCCAAGTATTGACCGAAAGTCATAGGATTACGGGAATTTTGAGAATTATAACAATGATTACCGAAAGAGTTAGAATAAGACATGCCTACCCCAAAAATGTCTCGAAGTGGCGAATTCCACAAAGTAGATGCGCACGGGAAATTCAAGCATTTCTTAGCGCTCAAATGTAGAAGTCCTACAAAAAATGTTAGACAAATAATACAAATAGAAAGAGAATACTACGAAATACTAAATGAAATAAATTCTAAAACAAACAAGTCCCCGACAATGGCGCCATTTGATAGGCAGGGTTTCGCTGCGGCGCGAGCGTAACTGCGCGCCGGTTGTGTTGAATTCGGCTCACCTGAAGCATACAAAAACCTAAACTTATGACTACACTCTTTTAAGGGAGTATAGAGGCCAATCCGGGTATCGAAAATTCACAGAGATGAGTTGCTAGAATATTATTTGGTTTAGTACTTCAGAAATAAAAGTGCAAAACATGATTATACACAAAAAGGAAAAGATGCACAAAAGGAAAATATTAATCTAGGCGAGAAAAAGTAAAGCTAGATTAAGTAAGCGAGTAAAAACTATAGGTTGCGTCGAATATCCCTCACCCGAGTTAATTAGTATAAAATTATTACATGGGTCGACGAGTTATTAAGATCGCGTCTCGTTTCGACAGTTAATTAAATCAAGAGTTGTCACACCCCTAAATTCGTATAACAGTCTAATATGATTTTGACGTCAACAAATACCCCAGGAATTACGCACGCAAGGTCGTAAGCACGGAGCATACTTGATATACCCCGTCAAATCTCCTAGGCGTAATAACTAGGACAACGCACTCGAAGTAGAACCGTAAACTCCATAACCAAAGCAAAGCAACATGTTAACCCGAAATGAGTTCAATACGACACAACCTAGACTAACTTAGCTATAAAGCATATTAAAAATGCGATAAATAAATGCAATAAAACTACACTACAAAGCACGGAAAGAAAACACATAAACCTAATTATGAAAGCATGTAAATTAACAACAAAGCAAGAATTAAGGAAATACAAACTATATTAATGGAGAGGGAAGATGAAAGTATAACTTATAAACCCAAATGGGTGTCAAACCAAGTGGAAATGAAGAAAGAGCTCTCAAAACCCTAAACACTAACCTATTCTAACCTAAAAACGAAATATATGTGAATAGTACGCAAAAATGGGTTATATAGTAAGTTGGAATTAAAATATAAAAGAAAAGGAAAAAAGAAAAGAAATGGGAAAATATCTCAGAAAACAAGGGATCGATCGATTGATCAGATATGAGCCCACTGCCTTCTACGAATTCAAAAAATTGAAGGGATCGATCGATCGATCAAACAGGTATGGCTCCCCCCTATTTTCCCCTGCTTTGATTCACTTGGTTTTCTCTTCCGCTAAAATCGCCGTAACTTCTTCGTTAGGGATTGGATTCGCACACCGTTTGCGTCCACGCGAAGCTTGCAAGGAGGGATACAACTTCCGTGTAGATGTTGGGCCAGTTCCCAAGCTGTGAATTGACTAAAATGCCCATGAATGTGCAATTGCCTATAAAAATTAGCTGGAATGCGTCCGAATTTTACACTTAGCATCCAAATACCTATAAAAGCTCAATTATCCCCTGCAAAGCATGTTAACATAGAAATATGATGTTGTCTAGTCAACGAGCAGAAATATAGGGAATAAGATACCCGAGGGGGCTAAAATGCTTAGACTCGAGGGATGAAATATGTAATATTTGCGTATTATCAAATCCTGTCAAGAGGTTAAGAATAGAAACGACTATATCAAATCCTGCAACGTCCCACATCTGTCGTAGCTCCGATATTCTGGAATGATAATCACGCTTGGTGTCCCTGTGGATGAACACCTAAAAGGTTTTGAAAATAAATTTGATATAGGTTAGGGCCTAAATCCTTTTTAAAATATTTTCAAGTAATTAAAATACATAATTAAATATGTATTAATTCTTTCATATTTAAATTGGTACCGCACTTGCTCACGAGACACTACTCACCTCTAAAGTGCGCTCCTAACGTATGCATTTTAATCACCTAGATATGCTACCCGCCTAACTAATGCCAAAGTATCCTTAATTCTATACGCTGTCCCACCTTGCGTATTTTATAAAATTAGCTTTCACATTCGATTATAATTCTCAATTATAATTAACCGATTCATTTCAAATGCTTTCAACAATTATAATTCTCAATTATAATTTATCATTTCCTTTCATGTACTTTCAATAATTATAATTTTCAACTAGAATTCCTTTTAATTTCAAATAACTTTTAGTAGTTATTAATTCAATATTCACATCATCTTATGCATGTACATATTTTCTGCACACACACACACACACACACGTATATATATATATATATATATATATATGTAATCGCCATCCCATAACTAATAACTTTACTGGATGCGGGTCTCTACAATGCTATCATACCCCAAGGAATACTCACATCATCCTGTCTACCGTGTCGAATTCTCACACCTAACTATGATGGAAACCACAATGTTGGAGGCAGTCTTTGATCTTATCATTTTCTATGAACAAGTCTAGTGTTCCCATTGTTAAGGGAAAATAAGCTGTTGGGACTCCTCTGAAGTTGTATGAGGGGTCACCATTGAAGGAGATAATCACATTTGATCAACACGGGCCTTCTGACAAAGCCATGTAGCCTACTGAGGTGGAAGAAGGAGTGAACCTATGTTTCTATAAGTAGGATAAATATTCCAGGACATCATCTTCCGAGGAGAGGAAATCCTATGACCCGATTGATGAGGATTTAACATTGCTAACCATAAAACATTATTCTGAGATGGTGTCGACTCTGAGAGGTAGGGGGACCTCAATGAACTCTGAGAAGTTAGTATATACCTTGGCAGGGTACTTTTACATTTCTTCAAGCTATTCTTTTTGCATATGTTTTTCTACTAACATCATTCTTCTTGTGTTTTAGGCCAAATATCTTACTGAGGCTCTCATGGTTGACGCCATTGAGGGTTAGAAGGCATGTATGAAAGATTTTACAATAGCTGAGCATTGGGACTAGGCAAAGATGGGGCTTCACGAGTTGGTCTATGATCAGCAGATTAAAATGGTTGCTATTGAAGATGAAAGAAAGAGCTTCAAAGATGAAATAACTTCCTCGGACCACACCCGTCTTCTTTATGAAAAGGCCCTTCGTGATAATGTTGTCCTCCTATCCGTTAATTGAAATTCCAACACTGAGATATGGATCATCATAAGGAGACTATGGAGTCCCTCCAAGTTGAAGTACGAAAACTTTATGGCGAGAACAAAAAACTTCAACATAAAGGTAAGGGCATGAACTTGCTAAAAAAATAGGTACCTAACTTCAGCGAACTGAGGGACCGTATGGTGGCTGAACGCTTAAAGATACATGAGTAACTATTTGGGATTTAAATTAAGCATTTTTATCTCCTTAGGAAGGTAGAATCTGTAGTTAGGAGCCAAATTCATATCTATATGAGCTGTGATTCTTATAAGAGGTTCATTTTTTAAAGATATTCTTTAGGCTTTGAGGCTTGTAAAGCTAAGGTCCAGTCTGTTTTCCCGAGGTTGATGTCTCCAAACTTCCTGTAGAGGATTCAACTTTTAATGGTAAAGACTCAGATAGTAATATAAGTAATGAGGGTGGAACTATTAAGTCTCCTAACTCGGAAGCTAAAGATGAAGCCCCTTTTCAAAGAACCAAATGTTGATAACCCTAAGAATCCCAAGCCTTGAAATTTAAAACTTTGTATCTTGTGGTTTTTGTTTGTAATGGATTTAAAAGCTCTTCAATTATGAATGCTAATTTTTTTATTTAAAATTTCTCTTTGCTATTTATTCATTTTTTTTTGCCAGTGAATTTTTATATTGTGTCGTTTGAGGCATATGAAGTATACCCTTATCCAACCAAGATTACTTATTTATAAATACTCCAGAAGTACCCCATGGGTTTGGAAATCTTAGATTATTCAACTATGGGTTAGAAGATCTCAGAATTATAATCAACCATGGATGAGATCCTTCAAATACAAAAACAAAGTTTTCTTAAGGGTCCTAAGGCTTTGTAACTATAATTAACTAATGATAAAGCCCTTAGAAGATAAAAATGAAGTTCCACTAAGGGTCTTAAGACCTCATAAATGTAATAAACTAAGGATGAAAGCCTTAGAAGATAAAAACTATGACACCCCACTTTTAAAAATAATGGGTGACCAAACCTTTACTAAAATAAAACAAGAATCTCATTGGCTCTTTCTTTGCATCACCGTTGAACCAATTAATTACTAACCACCTATTATTATATTAAGTTGTGTGTCAATTTTAATCTTTATTAATATGACACAATAACACTATAATCAAACAATAACTTATTCATACAATAATCCACTATAACACCCCGTATTTATGAGGAAATATAATTTAAATTAAATTGGTTATTTGGAGAATGTATTTAATTTGGAGAATTTATTTAATTCGGAGAATCTATTTAATTCGGTAATTTAGATTTAATTAAGGGGTTTTTACTAATTAGCCCCGTTTACTAAATATGTAGTTCAATAGGTCCTAACATATTTTTTTTGCTCCATCAGGTCCCGTGAAATAAGATTTTTGTTCCAATAGGTCCTATTTGTAAACATACAGTGAATATTCACTGTATGTACAAATAGGACCTATTGAGGAAAAAATGTTGTGATAGGACCTATTAGAAAATATCCCCTTCAAACAGGACTTAATAGGAAGATCCCCTTTAATTAATTCAGGTTGTTATTGATTTTCACATGGGACATATTTTGAAGTGAAATAAGAAAAGTTGTATAGAGTGACTCGGATGATGATTTAGAGGTCACGGTTGATTCCGAATAGGCTGAGATAGTAAAAAAAGAGTACCTGGGGGTAGTAATTAGGCATCGAGATATTTTTAGGCATAAGCAGGCTCACACAGAGGTATTTGGGTCTTTTGGGCATGGCCCATTATCTTAAAAATAGGATTAACATTATTTAACCTAAGTTAAGTAGTATGTGGTAGCCATAACTCATTTAGAAAACCCTAGATCTATAGAGAAGAAAAAAGGGAGAAAGTAGGGAGATTTTTAGGAGCTAAACCAAGAAGGATTGAGGGTGTTCTTCGTCAAATCACCATCTACGTCCAAGGATCATACCCTACGAATCAATAAAGGCAATTGGTTAATTTTTTTCAATGTAAATCTGTGATAATCAATTCATATCATAGCGGGTGTTACGAAATTGGTTTTGGGTGATAATTACATGGAAAAGGGTTTTTTGATGATTTAATCATATGTGTAGATTAATAGAAAATTGATTATGCTATATGATTCTAGGTAGTAGTAGCTGGAATTTTATGATAAACCTAGTAAATTTTTCTTTCTAATTTTGGATTTAGAGAATCTAATTTATGAACGATTTAATGAAACCCGAATAATAATCCAATTCAGAATTTGACGGAGTTTGGTTAAAATCAATTACATTAAAGATTTAGATGATGTTTAGAAATTGACTTAAGGGGGGGTATTATATTGAGAATAATCGTATTAAGGTGGGGATAAAAATCATAAAACTTAGAGGTTTATTAATGGAGGAAAAACGAGTTGGGGAAGAAGAAGGTTCGGAACCTAGGTACAACGAATCGGTTCGGGATTAGGGGCAAATCGGTTCGGGGAGTTGGGTGAACCGATTCGGGGGTCAATCGAACCGATTCGGGGGACCTGATAGTTTACTTTTCTCAGTTTATTTTTAGGGTTTAAATGGAGAGGTTTTTGATAGAAATTTCAATAGTAGGGATGAGAAGATTGGCTGGAGATATTTGCGTAGAGTTGTTTTACTTCAATTCGAGTAGGGAAATTGGGAGCAAAATTATTATAATGTGAGAATTAATTAGTGGTTAATATTATTAACGAATATACTACGTATGAGACATATACTATATGTTTAGTGTATATCTATACTGATGTTATATGTATATATACATAGGTGGTGTGAATACTTATTGTGTGAATTATTATGTGCAAACATACCTAGGCTACTTTCTATCACGGGAGGTTCCGCATTGTGGATAGTCTTATCTTGATGAGACCATTGAGGGGATATGGACTTATACCTCAGAACATAGAACTTAGGGATTGATCACCATTTGTGTGAATAAGGGTGTGACTGGTTATTTGGGTGCGTTATGTGTGAGCGTAGCCCAAAGGCTTAGGACTATGTTCGCCTACAATACATGTTATTTGATTTATGGTTCGAGGTTGATATCCGAACTGATGTCCTTATTTAGTACATGGTGTACAAGGATTTGATAGCAGAGTATGCCCGCATCACAGATCTCTACCTAGGGATGTCGTAGACGTATATATTATAATAGTGATGTAAATATATATATATATATATATATATATATATATATATATATATATATATATATATATATATATAGGTGTGATTTATTCTACTATGGGTGTTTTAGTAGACAAAGTAAATAGTGATATCTAAATTAATCTCAATATGTGTGAACTTTATAATTAATTGGTGACTCTAAATAAATAATTAATTATAAAGTTCACACATATTGAGATTAACTTAGATATCACTATCTACTGTGTCTACTAAAACACCCGTAGTAGATAATATAAACGGGTGTTTTAGTAGACACAGTAGATAGTATATATAAATTAATCTCAATATGTGTGAACTTCATAATTAATTGGTGACTCTAAATAAATAATAAGGGATTGGAGATTTGGTATCATATTATATGGGCAATAAGGGTGGGTACAGTAAAATATTAGTTGGGAAAAAGGCTTGAGTATAAGACTGTAAAAGTGGTGATAGCTTAAATATGCGCTGATATCAATTTGTAAAATATGATGACGTGTGATACTGATTTAAATTAATTCGCAAGTTTCCAATTAAACCTTATTTAATTAGAGTCTAGTTTTTAAGTCAAATTAATTCAGCCCCTTAAACATTCAAACTATTTGTGTGCGTGTGTCAAACCATAAATAAATAAAGCACGTGACACAAATTTCAGGAAAAATCCCCGAAGGGCAAAACCTTTTATTTCTAGGACTCTGAAAGTTTACAAGACCATTGACTTACATACCATATTTCTCTTGCCCACAAGAGTAACGCAAGGTGTCTTCGTCAAACCTCCAAAGCAACGGCTAGAAATCAGCAGTGGTTCACACGCAGCTATACCACAAGGACGCGCAGTCCAGACACGCAGTCTAAAGTCTTCATGAGGACTCCCTCCACAATAGCAAGAAACTCTCCGGTTGTAGAGTTATCCCCACAAAGAATGATCAAAAGCAAAGTGTGTTCTTAAACACCAAAACAATTCACCAAAGCATATGGGATTTTTGTGAATTGAAAATAAAAAGGGATTAAACCCTAAAAGAAGAAGTCAAAAGGATTCTGCAGTTTCGCAGATTTCTGTCTTTCAAAATGCTGGGACTTGTTAATGAAAACGAAACCATTTAATGAGTATTTATAGAAAAATGCACTGCCTCAGTCGCTCGAACGAAATAGGTATCTCGCACGAACGACGTACACGTGTCGTTTGAACGAAATCGTGCGACATCAACATGTCTCTCGAACAAGATGGCATCTCGCTTGAACGACCTGGTGTAAAAAACGAGGTACGCTACAGGACTTAGAAAAATTATTCATTCTCAAATTTTGACAAAAAAGTACGCTCCAACACTTATAAAATATTTTGTAAAAATATCCCAAAGCTCTAAGTGCAAAGTTAAGGTATTTAAAGCACAATCTTACCAAATTAAACTTTGCGGAGTCTTTTTGATGAAGAACCTTGATATATTCGAATCCGTTTTGATGTAGATTGCTCTTGAACTTCTTCGACGGTTGTAATGGTATAGGACATAATTAATTGATAACGAACTTATAAAATATGTCATTAGACATCTCCCCCTATGTCTATGCTCGTACATACATAAAAATATCAAATGTAACAACCCTCGCTTTTGGGAGCCCATTTTATATTTATTTACTATGTTGAGTAGTTGCATATATAAATGCCGGATGTGGGTAAGTATTAATTTGATGAAATACGTTAATATTTACAATTAAGTTGCATAATTACCATGTGGGTAAGTGATTATTACCATGTAGTGTTCTATTTTGTCATGAAAATTAAAATGGCAATTTGAATTAAAATGGAACCGGAACTTAAAATGGCTTATAAAATCTCCAAGTGATAATTTGGAGGGTGTAGTTAGTTCCGGGAGGTGCGAGACAGTCAAAATGTGTGCCATATTGTATTTTGAGATTTTGGGCACTTTTGACTGGTTTTGGCATATTGCGTATTGGATATTAACTATTGCGGTATTATTACTTAAGGGTTGGAGACTTTTAATCTTAAGCCACGTTTTAGTTGTAACAACCCGCCTAATAAGATACCGGGCGATCACTCCAATATTAAATTAAAACAGGAGTTTCATATGGATCATTCTTAGCATCACTGTCGAAAATCCAATTAATTACTAATATCCTATTAGGTGGCCGTTAAAAACTTTTATCTAACTACTCTTTTTAGCGCACAAATTAAAACATTCACAATTAAATGCGTAAATAACTGAAATGGAAATGAAAAGAACTAAAATAACCGAACACTCGGTCCAAATAATACAACCATATCGAATGCTGTACTGAAAGAATAAATAAATGCAATTGAGCCATTGGCTCGAGTGTTTATACAATAACTCCTATCTAGAGTACAAGGAAATAAACGTCTACCGATAACCTGCAAGCATCCACAGCTGCTGCAGCAGGCGTCTGACTCGAAAGAGTTTCCATCCAGGCGTCCCTGTGTCTGGACACCTATATATATACAGTATAGAGAAAGAAAGGAGAGTAGACAAACGGGTCAGGGCCCGAATGTTTAGAAAATATTTTGCAAGTGCATAAATGCTTTATTTTTAGAAAAATAGTTTCATCTCATATTTAAATTTGGTATCGCACTCCCATGAGATACCCCTCACCTCTCCGCTAATAGTGCACTCCTAGCGCATCTATCTAGAACATTCTAGTCAAGCTACCCTGCTAAACTAGTCTAATACCCAACCACTATCTAACCTAGATAGTCAAATAGATGTACTAAGGGCTAACTTCACTTTAATCTCGACGCTATGCCATGTTCGTGCGTGGGGTGTCTCTCGAAGCGAAATCCAAACAAGGAACCCCCCCGATACACTACTATGCAGCAAGGTCGATCTTTGAGATCCGCCAGTCCCTCAGTACAGAAAGATATATATATATATATAAATATATACCATAAGCATTTATAATATTAGAGCACTAAGGATTAAACTTCTCCCCAGTCTCAACACATTGCCATATTCGTGCGTGGAGTGTCTCGCGAAGCGAAATCCAAACAAGGAACCCCCCCGATACACTACTATGCGGCACGGTCGATCGTCGGGATTCATTAGACCCTCCGCACCCAATTTATACATATACATATATTTACAATATACTTCCGGGTAATATAATTATCACCCGGACTGAGGCTTTCCAAATCAATTGTATCATTATAATACACGTCCGGATCTATCTCCCGGACTGAGGTGTATTCTATACACAAAGTATTTATAAATCCTTTTTATTTCAAAACTTCCATTTCCCTTCTCATATCCAGGAAATGTATTTATAAAAGCCAATTCATTATCATGAATTGCTTTGACAAACCATATACTTTTTGAAAGCCAATTTTATTAACATAAAAAGCTTTTCCTTTATCAATTATCCCATTTCCCTTTTTATATTCAGGAAATGTATTCAAAGACATTTTCATTATCATAAAAATGCTTTGATTAAAACATATGCTTCCACATCCCTTCTTCCATCCGGGAAGTGTTACCGAAGCCCATTTATATATAACCCATTTCCCTTCCTATATCCAGGAAATGTAATTAAAGCAAATCCATTATTATGAACTGCTTTAATAAAAACGCATTCTAAGACCGCCCGTCCGGATTTCTCCACTGTGCGCGCCCCTAAATGGCTATCATCTTCCAGGGCCTCCAAGACAACCTGGGATCCTATATCGAAAGACGTCGGGAAGCGACCATGTGCCTGCGGGATAGTCAAGACCACACCCGGAATCTCCTAACCAGCGCAGAAAATATAACAACAAACGCTCACATGGCCTATAGGACTATATCCACCCTGCATCATTAGCCAGGGGGCTTCACCATACGAACGCAACTTCCCTTATGATAGCGATTTAGAGAGGTGTGTAATCCATATTTTATTAATTATGAAAAACATTTCTCTTTCCATTTTGAAAATATTCATTTATATATTTTCAAAATCATTTCCATCATCATATATATATATATATACTTAAAACACACAGTATATACATATCCTATATATTCTTCCTAGAATATATATATAAACGGCCTTAGTGGCCTATAGCATCTAACGATGATAATAATCCCAAAGATTCCCTCCGAGAATCATAATCATGCATTGATAGTTGCATGATTCTAAATCCAAAGTATTTCTTACTTTAATAATCACTATATACTTTAATCCTATTCTAAGGATTTATTGGATATCTCCAATGATACTATTTTCCTCAAGGTGAAGTATATATTATATATATATATACCCCCAAACTATTCCAAATTGGTAATTCAACTCCCCATACTCTTAAAGGGAGAAAACTAGAAATTCTGACCTAAGCGAATCGATTCGCCCCTTTAGCGAATCGATTCGGGTGGGCGAATCGATTCGGTTCCCAATCCGAATCGATTCGGAAAGTATTCTGCAAACAGGTCTGTAAATGGCGAATCGATTCGGTCTGTACCCGAATCGATTCGGCCCATTGCAGAAACCCAATTCCTCTTAGGCGAATCGATTCGGCCTGTACCCGAATCGATTCGGCCTGTTCGAGGGTCACAGTTTTGGCGATTTCTCAAACTCCAAAATACCCAAAAATCAATCCAAATTCATTTCCGGGGTTTCTAAACTACCCCAAAAATTATCCCGAACATCTACGACACTAATTCTAGCCGTAATTTTTCCAATTCCCGATTTGATTTCCGAGTTGGTACTTCCAACCCGGAGCTGTCATCTTGTAAAAATCATATCAAATCGTAGAAAATTCAGAAAAATACGCGGTCGGCGCCCACGCGACCGTATCGAAAATATCTACAACTTTCGTGTTTTGGCCGAAAGCTAAATCACTTCTTTTCCTTGCCAAAAATGCCCCCAAAGGTGACGGGTTACTATTCATCGTCACCTCCGAGGAGATTTCCGCCATTAAAGCTTCTCCCAAGCTTTTGTCGCCTCACCCAACGTCCTACAACCTCAACCAACTACAACTACACATATATTAAGGGTTCTAAACATCCTAGAACCCCAAACCACCAATTAATTTGGATTAAAACCTAAATTCCACAAATTGAAATATTATTTGGGGTTTAATTGTTTTAACTCCCAAAAACCCGTTTTATCCACGATAACCCACCCCAAAACCATTAGGGTTTGTTTATACCAAACTACGGTTTGAGATATTTATGCAAAAAGATAAATAAAGCAAGTAAACACTTGCCTCGTGGATAAAATCCGACGACCTCGAGTCGAATCCGGCGGAGTTTGGCCCGAACCTCCATCTCTCCCCTCTTTTCTCCTTCCTCTCTCTCTTCTCTCTCTTTTCTTTCTTTCTTTCTTCTTTTCTTTCCCTCTCTCCCTCTTTATATAAGAGAAAAGGGTTTTAAACCCTTAAAACCCAAAAACGACTCGTTTACCCAATTACGAGTTACTTTTACCTCTAAAATTACCCGAAACTCATTTTCGTCCATCGGACACTCTTTTCCGACTATCTCGGACATTCTGAGAATTATGGCGCAGTCGAAATTCCCATCCGAGGTACTTGACCGCAAATCACTATTCCAACCCAAAATAAATAAATGCGGGTTTTCTACTCAAAATCTTACCTCTTTTGTCGCAATACTCCACGGCGACATATAATTAAATTATTTCGACCTATATAGTCCCAAAATAATTTATAACATCCTTCGAAAATTATTAGATCCTCGAAAATCCCAAAAATCACTATTTCGAGAAATTCTCCAAATTGCCAATTTATTCAATTAGGGAATTTAATTGTCTCCAAAAAGAACGGGTTGTTACATTAGTCTTTCCCCAAGTCTTTCATTTCCTCTTATTTGCCCTAAGTGTTCTATCCCTAAGAGTGAGAGTGAGAGTGGAAGATTGGAGAGAAAAGAAAGAGAGATCTTGAAGATTGGTGGTTTGATCTTGCTTTCTTCTTCAACCAAGTCTGAAATTGAAGCCCCAAGGCAAGTTTTCTACTTGCTATTATATGGTTTAAGATGAATAATTAGTATGGGTAGTTATGTATTGTTTTGATGTAATATAATTGTGGTTTTTGGTTGGATTTATGGGTATCAACATCTTTGATAGAGATAGATTGTTGATTGAGGTAGAGAAATGTGGTTGGGAGAATTTATGATCTTTTTGTATCATTAAATGTAGTTGGATGGTTTTTGGGTTGGTTTTTGATTTTGGGTTTAGAAGGAAAATAGGAGAGAAAGGTCTAGGTCTGCTATGGCCGGTCGACCGCGTATCTCAGACCGGTCGACCGGGCCTTCGGAAGAGGGCTCACTGCTTTCTTTCAAGGCATGAAAATAAGGGAGCGGTCGACCGCGATCCCCTACCGGTCGACTGGTCCATCCGAAATGAACTTTCTGCTTTCTTTCAAAAGCCAAAACTTGAGACGCGGTCGACCGGTCCCCTGTTTTTCTTACCCAAATTTACTACTTTTGTTTTAAATCCCTTTCTTCCCCTAGGAAATTAGGACTCTTATTGAATGAAGTAAACCTTGGCTTTTAGAGTCCTAGTTGAGTTGGTTGTCACCCTAGTGTTGAATGGGTTTCACTTGGGGTTAAGTCCGGGGGAGGGGTTGTCCTAAGTGGTGTTAAGGAATCACTTTAACTTGTGCATCCTAATAAATATGGATGGGATTTGTAGGCCCATACTTGGAGACTTTAGGGGCTTGAAATGAGGCATATAAGACCTTAGGCTCGGGAAACTAACATGATCCCTTGGAGTGTTATTCCAGGCATAACCTAGGATAGAAAGTAATGAAATATCCTATGATTATAGTTTCAAACAAATGAAACATGTAAATGTAATGAAAAGGAAAAATATGGTTTTTATAGTAAATGCTAATTTACTTAAACACACCTCTCTAAATGCTATCATAAGGGAAGCTCGCGCATGGGGTGATGTTCCTTGACTAGTGAATGCAGGGAGACTATAGTCCTCGGCCATATGCGGGTTTAGTATATGCATTTTTTCTGCGCTAGTGAAGTAATTCCGGGTGTGGTTATGACTCACTCGCAGGCATATGGCCACTTCCCGACGTGCGTTAGGTACCCAGGCTGCCTTGTTTGACGGGCCCCTGGAAGATGATAGTCATTTAGGGGCGCGCCCAGTGGGGAAACTCGAAGGGGCGGTCTTAGAATTGTTATATGTATAAGAATATAACCTTTCGAATCTCAAGTGGGACTTGAGGGTTACATATTTCCACTAAATGTTATTATGATAATTACATTCCTGTTAAGGAATGGGAATTTGAAAGAAATAAGAAAACGATGTTATTGTATTCCTGTTAAGGAATTGAAACTGGATTTAAGTGGAAATTGGTAAATGGAAGCTTTTAGTTTAATCATTGCATCATCCCTTTTTCTTGCATAGCTTATTTAGGCATGTCATGTTAGTTGTCTTATTAGAATTCATGCTTAGGTTGTTAGATTCTGCTTTCCATTATCATGATTAACTGTTCATATCTAGCATGCTTTTTGTTCATCTGGGAACTATATATAAACCGGGTCCTGACCCGTTCATTTTTCCTCTATGTTGTGCTTGTTATTGTATCCGCCCAGGTGCTCCTCCGCAAGGACGCCCGTGTTGATATTCCTACTCTTTTGCTTTTAAGGAGCTGTATGACATTGCGGATATTACAGGATGTTTTGTTAGACGCCGTCATTCTTTTGATATCTAGTTATGATCGGGTCTGTCACTCGGGCGAGTGTCCCAAACCTTGTAATTTTATAATGGATGTAAAACTTAATATCTAACTGTTGCGACTACTTTTGTGTAGCTGTGGACCGACAGCATATTCGGTTCTCCCCTTGTATATTGTGGTTTTAGATGTATATTAATTATGTTTCTTTGAATTCCATTATTGTTCTAGAATGGGTTGTTTAAATTGTTTTTCTTAACTTAACTTTTAAATTGCATAAATTGTTTTGACAACCCGTTTTCGGAATTATTGGGTGGTTTTCTCGATTACTCTTACTATATCTGTGGTGCTGAGAATGATTTCCATCCATGATTACCGTATATGTCGGAGTATTGGGCTGGCCACCCCATATTTCGGAGTGCGGGTTGTCACATCAAATACCAAAATGCTTATATAAATCTACCCTCCCATGTATAAATTTGCAAGATCTCAAATTGTTCTTCAAAAATCTTCATCAAATCTCAAAGCTTTTCTCATCAGGGTGTGCAGCACCATGATCTTCAATCTTTTTACCTACACACATGAGATACAGCAAAAACCTTCATGACGCATCGAGTTTGAAATAATATAAGATTAAATCATTAATAAATCAAATCTCCCCCATAATGCAAAAATTCCCCCATAACATGATAATTATTTCTCCCCCTTTTTATGATGTCCCCAAATAGACAGATAAGAAGAACCAATAAAAACATGGAGTGTCACGATAAAAATTCATAGCAAACATGAATCAAACTACGCGCATGCAAAGGAGCAACTCAAAGAAAATATCCAAAAACTATTTTTGATTTTTCAAAATTTTCATAAAAAAATAAGATATCAAAAATCACACCATGGATTTATACTAAAACAACAAAGTCATGGAAATGGAATGAATGGGTGTGAACACATTCGATAGGAAAATCAACTCAATCAAGCATATGTGCACGAGGCATACGTGTACCCCTAACGAATGAACATCAAAAGTATCCTTAGGTGTAAAAATTGTTGAATTTAGATGACATCGTCTTATGCAAATCAACAAATCAAAGTCAAAGTGATTTCCACACCAATAGCGTCCAAAACTATTTAACGCTTTTTCAAGACTTTTAAGGACGTGCAAATCCGTTTTAATTCTCCATCCAAACTCCCTCATATATATTTTCTTTTAGAGGTAATCTAAATTCTCAAACATTGGAGAATTGGTGCAAAAACCTAATGGCCCCTTTTTGGCATGAATTGGTTTTTTTATTGCCTTTAATTTTTTTTGGGCTCTTTTAAACCTCTTTGGACCCGGATAATAAAATTCCTCAATTTTCTAGGTCCAATTTAAACGATGGCTTAGTATTCGCAAAGGCCAAACGAACCTTTCGCATCCCTTCCCCATTAAAAAAAACACACACAAACTCACAAACGTCTCTTACAGGCACAATTATTTTATCAAATTTTATCGCGCTTGGTTTGTTTTAAGGATAGGATTGAAGTGAAAACACCCAACCAACATGTGATAAGATAAGCACAATAATCAAACAAATCCGTGCATGTGTGCAATAAAGAAAATCATGAGTCAAACATGTAGGAAGTAACACTAATTACATCTTAATGATTCAAAACATTATAAAGCACATGGATGAATTGACATATTGTCTCAAAACACTATCAAATAGTCACATGAAAAATGGAATGAAATTGTGACTCGGTCATCCTAAGTGTCTATCCATAAAAGGTGTAAAACAAAATACAAAACTTTTTTTGGATTTTCTCACAAATTTTATCAAAATAAAATCTTTTTGTATTTTTCAAATTTTTCAAAAGCAAAAATTTATACAAAAAGTACATGTCACAACGCTCGCAAACATAAATATCACGAAACAAAAAACTACCGTATGACAAACATGCGAACACAATCATCTATATGATATGGAAAGAGAAGAATCATGTGCAAGCAAATGGGATTCAACTTGTCTAAAATCTAGTGCCTCTAAAAGTGATTTCCTAACGCAAATAGATGTGAAATGTCGTGTGGGGGATTTAGGAACCAAGGGAACACTAGACATAAACTTCTTTGGACTTTTTCCAAGATCAAAACAAAAATGCCTAAGGTGACATTTATTACCACAATATGAACATGTGTAAATGGGTGGAACGACACCTAAAGTGTGATCTTCTCTAACGTCCTTCGGATTAATTAACCCTATAAAACAAATAATGGTTTTGGCTTTAGCACTAGAAGCATGAGAACAAGATGAGCCATTACCATCACTATCAAACCTACTTGAATCGTTTAAATCATTTTTCAACTTCAAAATATTTGATTCAAGCAATAAATTAGACTCTTCCAAAGACAGGGATTTCTTTTTCAAATTTTTAATTTAACTTAACAGTTTATCACGCTCCCCCTCAATTAAAACAAACTTATCCCTAAGAGTCTTTTCACGTGCCGTAAAATCATCGATTAATTTTTTATCTTCGACGGCACAAACGGGAACCCTAGAATTTTTTAAGTCCTCCAATTCCTTTTGTAAAGATAAGATTCTCTCAACACTCTCCTTTTTGGACAATTTTAAAGAATTAAATTCATGGTCCAAAGAAACAAATTTTTCACGATAAAAATCTCTTTGATTTTGAACCGTTTGCAAAAGATCCATCGTGGATTTAAAACGAGAATTTTCTTTTTTCAAAAAATTAATTCTTTTAACAAACGTCAAATTCAAATGATTTATATCATCAAAACTCTGACTCGTGTCATCAAAGGGGAGCATCTGATTACATAAGTGTTCCATTAGAAAAATTGCGATTTTTCACAAAACTGATTTTTCAAAAAAAATCAATATCCCACAAATTTTGCGAAAAATAGGAATACACAATAAAATAGTGTAAAAAAAGAAGTCAAAAGGATTCTGCAGTTTCGCAGTTTTTTGTCTTTCAAAATGCTGGGACTTCTTAATGAAAACGAAACCATTTAATGAGTATTTATAGAAAAATGTACCGCCTCAGTCGCTCGAACGAAATAGGTATCTCGTGCGAATGACGTACACATGTCGTTTGAATGAAATCGCACGACATCAACATGTCGCTCGAACGAGATGACATCTCGCTTGAACGAACTGGCATAAAAAACGAGGTAGGCTACAAGACTTAGAAAAATTACTCATTCTTAAATTTTGACGGAAAAGTCTGCTCCAACACTTAGAAAATATTTTGTAAAAATATCCCAAAGCTCTAAGTGCAAAGTTAAGGTATTTAAAACATAACCTTACCAAAGTAAACTTTGCGGAGTCTTTTTGATGAAGAACCTTGATATATTCGGATCCGTCTTGATGTAGATTTCTCTTGAAATTCTTCGACGGTTGTAACGGTATACGACATAATTAATTGATAACGGACTTATAAAATATGTCCTTACAGAGACTATTATATAGAATCATTTAAAGATGATTAATTCAGTTAATGAGATATATGACTTATGATTCAATAATAAGATTACTCGGGTTAGATTAGTCTGTCAGGAAGGGTACATAACAAGGCTAGTTAGACGGGTAGTACAACTGGGAGGGTTAGGAAGAAGCGTTAGGTGCTCACTTTAGATGAGGGGTGAGTATTATCTCAAGGGAGTACGACACTAGCTTAAATATGAAAAACATTCATGCATTTTAATTACTGCAAAGTTAATCACTTGCTAAATATTTTCAAAATATTTTGGGTTCTAACCCTTGCTGCAAATATTTTCAATACCTTTTAAGTGTACAACCACAGGGATGGAAGAGTTGATTATCTATTCCAGGGATACGCAACTGCGGAATATGTGGATGCATGTAGGATTCCTAGATTATCAATCTTATCTCAGTATTTTATATTGGGAGTGTTGCCTTCAGCACTTATTCAGATTATTTCAGTTCAAATTTAATATTGAGATTTTTTATTATTTGATATTTTGGTTTTGGATTTTTCAACTGATGGTTTATTTGGCAAGTCATTTATTATTCAATACCATTTTAGAAAGTGATTGTGTGTATGGTTTATTTTATTTTATTTATGCACAGTTATCTGTTTAATGAAAGATATAATTTGACACGTGCTTAATTAACTATTAGGTGATTAGTAATTAATATGGTTTTCGACAGTGATGCGAATGAACCAAATGAGAAATATGTTTTAATTTAATAAAGGACTGATCACCCGGTATTTAATTGAGCGGGTGTCATATCCACAATCACATATTAACCCTGAAAAGAAATCCATTACACGCAAAACTTAACCGAATAAACCACCAGTATAACATCCATACGATAAATCCTAATAATAAAATAAAATAAAATAAATCTGATTGATATGAGCAACATGCCCGAGTATGAAAAGAATCCTGTCTAGATTTTGAGAATATAAACGACTATATCAAATCCTATAACGTCCCACATCTGTCGTAGCTTCAATATTCTGGAATGATAATCACGTTTGGTGTCCCTGTGGATGAACACCTAAAAGGTTTTGAAAATAAATTTGATACGGGTCAGGGCCTAAATCCTTTTAAAAATATTTTGTAAGTAATTAAAATGCATAATTAAATATGTATTAATTCTTTCATATTTAAATTGGTACCGCACTCGCTCATGAGACACTACTCACCTCTAAAGTGCACACCTAACGTATGCATTTTAATCACCTAGATATGTTACCTGCCTAACTAGTCCCAAAGTATCCTTAATTCTATACGCATCCCACCTTGCGTATTTTATAAAATTACCTTTCATATTCGATTATAATTCTCAATTATAATTAACCGATTCATTTCAAATGCTTTCAACAAATATAATTCTCAAATTTAATTTATCGTTTCCTTTCACGTACTTTCAATAATTATAATTCTCAATTATAATTCCGTTTAATTTCAAATAACTTTCACTAGTTATTAATTCAATATTCACATCATCATATGCCCGTATATATTTTCTACACATATATAGACATAACCATATACCATAACATAGACACATATGTCGTCTATAACCTCCATCCCACAATCTCTATGATGCTATCATACCCTAAGGAATACTCACATCATCCTGGATACCGTGTCAGATTCTCACACCAAACTGTGGTAGAAACCATAATGTTGGAGGCGGTCATAGGTTCCTCGATAGTGAGTCATAACCATACCCAAAATTACCTTACTTCGAACTTCAACCCACAAGGGCACACGCGTGGCACAATTACGTGGAGACTATACTTACCCTACGTTTTTTTCTAAAGAAAATCACACACATCGTGAAACCTACGATGATAGCACTAGAAGGGGTATGTCCATATATTCATATAATTATATCTTACACATGGATCTCTCTCTCTCTCTCTCTCTCTATATATATATATATATATATATATATATATATATATATACACACACACACACACACACAGACACACACACACACAGACACACACAATCTCTACAGATGTATATATTTTCTCAATAATTCCAATTAATTGTGTTTATCACTCGTGGCACAAACATAATATTTTCTGAATATCATTTACGTCCTCAATTAGTTAATTACTCACTTAATTAATTAATGAATTAGTTTTCAAATATTAATTCTGGACACGTATGACTCTAAATCAACCTGTATCCCAATTTTTGAATTTTCATTAAAATTATTCATATGCAAGTGTAATTCCAAATACTCTAATTTTCACCCTTGAATAAAGACCCATTCAACCCAAGTCCGAATCAATTCGTTGTGACAACCCGCTATCCGGAATAAAGGGTGGCCAGCCCTATACCCCGATAAAATAGGAAATCATTGATAAATATCATTCTCAGCATCATAACAATATGCAAAGTATAAGGAATAACCACTCTATATTCCAGAAAACGGGTTATCAAAAACTTTGATTTGAAATAAAAAGAAAACATTTTCAACAACCCATGATAGAAATAGAGGGTGGAAACCCCCACAAGCGTAAATGAGAAACCCAAAAGATACAAAGGACCGAATGAAACGTCGGTCAATGACAACCATACAACATACAATTAGTACCAAGTGTTACATAATAGATCCATTATACAATTACAACGGTTTGGGCAACAAGCCCGAATAAACTGAACATAACTAGAAACATAAATGGAGGCGTCTACACAAAACTCCCGTGAAACCCGCACGATGTCACGGCTCCTCAAAACATAAGGAAGGAAGGGTCATTACTGGCGACCGTGCGGCGGAACACCTGAACGGATTATATATATATATATATAGATACAACAAGAAATAAAAACCGGTCAGGGCCGGATATATGTGATCAATAGATAAATGACAGGTATGACAATGATGCACAATAATCAAGGATGATAGTCTAGCATGGTAACAATCATATAAGGAACTAAAACTGATAAAGGACTATATAGAGTGAGATTCATATTAAAACAGAATTAAAAGTACTTGCCAGCCTTTAACATCATTCTTCATATTTCAATTTCAATCTTCTTTTCCATTCCTTATCAGGAATATAATTATCATCATGTGCTCTATATGGCACTAATCTCAATAGCATGCTCTTTGTGGCATAAATTTGCTCTTTATGGCATTTATATTCCATCGAGTCCAACTCGATAATTAGAATAGTCATAAATATAAATATAACGATTCTAAGACCGCCCGTCCGGGTTTCCCCACTGTGCGCGTCCCTAAATAACCATCATCTTCCAGGGCCTAACATAAGACAACCTGGGATCCTATCGAAAACGTCGGGAAGCGGCCATATGCCTGCGGGGTAGTTAACACCACACCCAGAATCTCCTACCCATCGCAGAAAAAATAAAACAAGCGCTCATATGGCCTAGGACTATATCCACCCTGCATTCATTAGCCAGGGGGCTTCACCTCTCGCACGGACTTCCCTTAAGATGGTATTTAGAGAGGTGTGTAACATCCATTTTTATTTATTTCCATTACATGATTTAGTAAATTATCATTTACCTTATCAACTTCCCATTATTAATAAATGCATAAGCTAAATCGGGACTATACATATTGCGTACTGACATAACATCCTCGATAAGAAATTCAGACTCCAAAGTTATTTCCAAAGCCTTCTTTAGGCTTTAATATAAACCCTCAAGTCAAATCTAACTCGAATTGAATTCTAAAGTCTCGAATTTGACCTTAATATATTCTAGACCCTTATAAAACTACACGACGAAAGTAATGCCTAAACATCACTTTAAATTCCCCCTTAAACGAACCCTAGATGAACCCTTTCGAGTCTAGGATGTCGACCCAACTCAACTAGTACTCTAAACCCTATGTTTACTTCATTTAAGAAGGTCCCTAATCATTAGTCCTAAAGAAAATGGGTTAAAAATGAAAAAGAAAAATTTCAAAAAGTGCAAGGCTACCGAATCGATTCGCCCCCTTGGCCGAATCGATTCGGCCAGAAAATTTGAGATTCTGCATAATTGCCGAATCGATTCGGATAGGAGCCGAATCGATTCAGATAAATTCCGAATCGATTCGGTTCACAAGACCTGGGCACTGGACCTAACCGAATCGATTCGCCAAGGGGGCCGAATCGATTCGGGCCTGCGATTTTGCCAAGAATTGGCTATGGAGTCTTGGACTCCATTTTTTACCCCAACTTAAATTTCTTCAAACCAATCTTATATACCAACACTAAAATAACATCAATGATACTATTGATCATCTAAAACCTCATGAATCATCTTTGAGTGAATCAAAACCCAAAAATACTTAAGAAAACCCTAAGTTTGCTAAACCAAAATCAATACATCATTATCATAGCAAATCATCTATCTCAAGACACAAATAGCAAGTAAAAACTTGCCTTGATTCAGCAACTTTGCAGATTTCTAGGTGTAGTGGCAAATCTTCTCTCAATCTCCAAGTCTTTCTCTCTACTCTTCTCTTTCTCTCTTTGGTTTTGGAAGGAAATAGGGGAAATTGGAAGACTTAGAAGGCTTAAGTCGTGACCTAAGACCAAATGTCCCACTTAATTAACTAGTAGTGCGATAAAATAATACGCAATAGTATAATTAAGGCACAACCAGTCAAAAATGCCCAAAACTACAAAATACAATGTGGTACATTATTTGACTATTTCGCACATTCCGGAATCAACTGCAACCTCCAAATTATCATTTGGACATTTTAAAATTCAATTTAGGTTCCGGTCTCATAATTAAGCCAAATATCATTTTAAATACAGATGATATTAATAAGCATGACATAGCAATATTTCCCATGATTATGATATGTATGCAACCTCATAATAAATATCAACTTCTCTACATTGAATTAACATTCAAATCATAACCCAACACTGGTCTCTAATTACTATACTAAGTAATTACTATAAAATACGGTCTCATAAGCGAGGGTTATTACATACTCCCCCCCTTATGAGGGAATTTTGCCCCCAAAATTCAGGCATACCTCATGAGAAAAGATGTGGATATTTCTCCCGCATCTCATCCTCACGTTCCCAAGTTGATTCGCTTGCATGATGATGACTCCAATTAACTCTCACTAGGGGCACCGCACGAGATCTCAACTTTCGCTCCCCAAACTCAAGGATAGCAACCGGTTGTTCTTCATAAGAAACATCGGGCTGCAACTCGATATCTTCGAAAGGAATGTGCCAAAGGGCACCTTCACACCTTCTGTACTTCTTCAAAGAGGAGACGTGAAATACATCATGGATTTGTTGTAAAAGTTCCGGCAAGGCAAGTTGGTATGCTACGGGACCAACCTTAGCAATGACGGGGAAAGGTCCAACAAAGCGTGGTGCAAGCTTTCCTTTCTTCCCAAAACGCTTAATACCCTTCATCGGGGACACTCGCACCAACACTTGGTCTCCAACCTCTAATTCCATATGTCTCCTACCCGCATCGGCATAACTCTTTTGTCGATCTTGGGCTATCCGTATGCGATTTCGAATAAGC
Organism: Sambucus nigra; assembly: GCA_949130495.1. Classification (NCBI taxonomy): domain Eukaryota; kingdom Viridiplantae; phylum Streptophyta; class Magnoliopsida; order Dipsacales; family Adoxaceae; genus Sambucus; species Sambucus nigra. Next base: position 352,526,370 of record OX422221.1, read on the forward strand.
TCAATCTTCGAAGAAGTATCTTGGATCATTTCAGGTCCAAGGAACTTGTTATCACCCACTTCCAACCAACAAGCGGGCGACCTATAAGGCCTGCCATACAGAGCTTCATAGGGTGCCATTCCAATAGTGAATTGGTATGAGTTGTTATAAGCAAACTCAACCAATGGAAGGTATTGTTCCCAACTGCCTTTAAAGTCGAGTATGCACATACGAAGCATATCCTCCAACATCTGGTTTACCCTTTCGGTCTGACCGTCTGTTTGAGGATGATAGGAAGAGCTTAGCTTCAACTCAGTCCCCATTGCTCCTTGGAAACTTTACCAAAAGTGGGACACAAATATCTTATCTCGATCGGAGACAATATTTAAAGGTACCCCGTGAAGTCTGACGATCTCCTCGATGAACAATTGGGCATAACGAGCAGTATCATAATCGGTGCGCACAGGCAAAAAGTGTGCCGACTTAGTCAAACGGTCGACAATCACCCAAATTGAGTCATGACCCTTTTTTGATCTAGGCAAACCCGTAACAAAGTCCATCGAAATGCTCTCCCATTTCCATACGGGAATCTCGAGAGGTTGTAACAAACCTGTCGGTCGCTGGTGGTCGATCTTAACCAACTGACAAGTAGTGCATTGAGACACAAACTCTGAGATATCCCTCTTCATACCCGCCCACCAGTACAAACGACACATATCTTGGTACATCTTGTCCCCGCCTGGATGTACCGCGAACTTGGACCCGTGGGATTCTGCCATCACTGTACGTCTCAAATCCCCATCGTTGGGAACCACAAGTCTTCCATGGAAGCGTAGCCCACCCTCGGAACCAATCGAGTACGACTCCGCTCCCTCAGACAACAACTGGCGTGTATGGTCTTGACAAACTTTATCTCTTTTCTGAGCTTCCACAATCTTTGCTATAATCGTGGGAGTAACCGTCATCACAGAAAGGAATGCTCTCACCCCTGCATCCTCCAGGCTGAGTTCCTTCCACTTAGCTTTCCACACCTCAGCTAAGTCTCCATCAGGCTTCCTACTCAAGGCATCTGCTACCACATTCGCCTTTCCGGGGTGATAATGAATATCAAATTGGTAGTCTTTCACAAACTCCAACCAACGACGCTGGCGCATATTCAAATCCTTTTGGGAGAATAAATATTGTAGCGATTTGTGGTCGGTGAAAAGACTAAACTTTTCCCCCAAGAGATAATGCCTCCATATCTTCAAGGCAAATACAACGGCGACGAATTCCAAGTCATGTACCGGATAGTTCCTCTCGTGAGGCTTCAACTTACGAAAACGTACGCAATTGGTTGTCTCTCTTGTTGAAGAACACCTCCTAACCCCAGAAGAGATGCATCAGTGAAGACGAGATATTCCAATCCCGGCTTTGGCAATGCCAGGACTGGAGCGGAAGTCAGTCTATCCTTGAGCTCATCGAAAGCCGCTTGACATGAACTGTCCCAAACAAATCTTACTCCTTTTCGGGTTAAATTTGTCAACGGGCTAGCCACCTTGGAAAAGCCCTTAATGAACCGATGGTAATAACCCGCCAAGCCCAGAAAACTACGAACTTCAGTAGGTGTAGTGGGCTGACCCCACTCTTTTACCGCGATCACCTTACCCGGATCCACAGACACGCCTTGTGATGACACCACATGCCCCAAAAATTGAACTTCCTTCAACTAGAAGCCACACTTCTCAAACTTTGCATACAATTGATGATCTCTCAATCTCTGCAGGACCAACCGCAAGTGAGCAGCGTGATCCGACTCTGTCTGAGAATAGACTAGGATGTCATCAATAAATACAATGACAAACTGGTCAAGGAAATCCCGAAACACCCTGTTCATAAGGTCCATAAACACTGCAGGGGCATTGGTTAGCCCAAAGGGCATAACCAAGAACTCATAAGATCCATAACGGGTCAGAAAGGTTGTCTTAGATACATCTTTCTCTCGTATCCTCAATTGGTGATACCCTTTCCGCAAGTCGATCTTGGAGAAGTAGGAAGCTCCCCTAAGTTGATCAAACAAGTCGTCGATGCGAGGTAAAGGGTATTTATTCCGGATGGTGACTTTATTCAACTCTCTATAGTCCACGCATAACCGGAGGGAACCGTCTCTCTTCTTCACAAACAATACCGGAGCACCCCATGGTGAGGTACTACGCCTAATAAAGCCCTGCTCCAGTAGCTTCTGAATCTGATCTCTCAGCTCCCTCATCTCCACAGGAGCCATTCGATAAGGAGCTTTGGCGATCGGTCGAGTTCCCGGCATTAGATCAATCACAAACTCTATCTCCCGACTTGGAGGTAATCCCAGTATCTCCCGAAAAATATCTTCAAAGTCCCTAACGATTGGAAGAGAATTTAGGGGAACCACGACATCTCTAGATGCATCTTCCGCAATACAATATAGATAAGCACTCGTGCTCCCTTCCATACAAGGCATAACTACCAGGAATATCTCTTGTCCCGGAACCGCAAAAACTATACTCTTCCCGAAACAATTCACTATAGCACGGTACTTCACTAGCCAATCCATACCCAAAATTACATCGTACCCGACCATATCAAGGACGAGCAAATCGACCTCAAAACACAAGTCACCAAGATTAATTCCTACATTTTTACATACGAAGAAAATCAATGAACCATCGCCCATAGAGGATTTGACGCTAGTGAAGGTACTTTCAGCAGATTTTATCAAACCTGTAGTCTGAGCAAAACTTCTAGAAATAAAGGAGTGTGTAGCACCCGTATCAAATAGGATTCGACCCATATGCCCATGAATGAGAAACTTACCCTCGATCGCTGGTGGTGCCGGAGGAGCTGGAGGAAGTAGAGACTCCTGAATATGGTAAACCCTTCCGTACTGCAATTGCCCCTGTTGAGGAGGAGCAACCAGATTAGGCGCCTGGGGCGGAAACTGTACATACGGCTGCTGTGGGGCCTTTGGAAGATGCCCTCCAACCAACTGAGGACACGCCCTTTTATAGTGGCCCAGCTCCCCACACTGGAAACATTTATTTGTCGTATTATCCTGATTCCTACCTTGGTTATTTCGGAATTGCCCCGCACCTCGGCCCTGTTGTCCCCTACCTCCATTTCCACCTCGGCCTCCCTGTGGTTGTAGACCACCCTGACCCTGCCTGTTATTATTACCACCAGCATTAAACCCACCGAAACGTTGACGCTTTAACGAATCCCCTTGCTGAGGATCCCTTTCAACCTGCTTGTTCCCCGAGGATTGGGACGAAGAAGAGGTTCCCCCTCCGCTCCTAACTCCTCCCTGTCTCACAGCCTGCCCCGCAACTACAACCTTCTTCTTGTTTTGCACAAACAACCTATGCTCTTGACAGTGAAGTAGAGCAGCATTCATCACATCACCAAAAGTCACCAGAGATGGGTTTCCCAGCAAATGTTGTTTTATACGCCAATGCAAACCTCCCACAAACTTGGAGATCCTCTTCTCTTCTGGAGTTACCTCATCCGGTATAAAACTGGCTAACCGGGTAAACTCCTCCTCGTACTCGGCCACCGACCTCTCCCCTTGTGCCAAATCCTGAAGCTTCCTCTGCATTTCCCTCTGAGCTGCGGGAGGGAAATACTTTCCATCGAACAAAGCCCAAAAATTTGTGATGGACATAGTATCCCTTTGTTCGGGTGTCGTCATTGACTCCCACTAGTGCAAGGCCGATCCGACAAGCTTAAAAGTAACGAGAATTTGCTTTTTCTCCTCACTACATTCCACCATCCTAAGATGGCGCTGCATATCTCTCTTCCACTGGTTCGCCTTGATAACATCCGAACCTCCCTCGAATTCCGGGGGATGTCCCTTAAGGAAAGACTCCCTCACCCGTTCCCACTGAGAAGGTCCCGTAGGAACTAGTGCTTCTTGTCCCCTAATTTGAGCTTGTGGCATTTGTTGGGCCACTGCAGTCATCGCGGCGTTGACAGCTTTGGCCACAATATTTGCCACTTCAGCGGCACTGATATTCCCCTGCTGCGGTGGAGGACCAAACTCATCCTCAACAACCCTATTACGTCTAGCGGGACGTCCTCTCTTCGGCGGCATCTGAGATAGAGACGAGATAGAGTTAAAACATAATATAAGACAATCTATTTAGCAGGAGATCGCATACATAGGAAACAAAGCAATCCTAACATTAAGTTCTATATCAAAGAACGCTACGGTAGAACGTGACAAGTCCGCATAGATCCTAAAGACTCTAGAACCCGATGCTCTGATACCATCTCTGACAACCCGCTATCCGGAATAAAGGGTGGCCAGCCCTATACCCCGATAAAATAGGAAATCATTGATAAATATCATTCTCAGCATCACAACAATATGCAAAGTATAAGGAATAACCACTCTATATTCCAGAAAAAAGGTTATCAAAAACTTTGATTTGAAATAAAAAGAAAACATTTTCAACAACCCATGATAGAAATAGAGGGTGGAAACCCCCACAAGCGTAAATGAAAAACCCAAAAGATACAAAGGACCGAATGAAACGTCGGTCAATGACAACCATACAACATACAATTAGTACCAAGTGTTACATAATAGATCCATTATACAATTACAACGGTTTGGGCAACAAGCCCGAATAAACTGAACATAACTAGAAACATAAATGGAGGCGTCTACACAAAACTCCCGTGAAACCCGCACGATGTCACGGCTCCTCAAAACATAAGGAAGGAAGGGTCATTACTGGCGACCGTGCGGCGGAACACCTGAACGGATTATATATATATATATATAGATACAACAAGAAATAAAAACCGGTCAGGGCCGGATATATGTGATCAATAGATAAATGACAGGTATGACAATGATGCACAATAATCAAGGATGATAGTCTAGCATGGTAACAATCATATAAGGAACTAAAACTGATAAAGGACTATATAGAGTGAGATTCATATTAAAACAGAATTAAAAGTACTTGCGAGCCTTTAACATCATTCTTCATATTTCAATTTCAATCTTCTTTTCCATTCCTTATCAGGAATATAATTATCATCATGTGCTCTATATGGCACTAATCTCAATAGCATGCTCTTTGTGGCATAAATTTGCTCTTTATGGCATTTATATTCCATCGAGTCCAACTCGATAATTAGAATAGTCATAAATATAAATATAACGATTCTAAGACCGCCCGTCCGGGTTTCCCCACTGTGCGCGTCCCTAAATAACCATCATCTTCCAGGGCCTAACATAAGACAACCTGGGATCCTATCGAAAACGTCAGGAAGCGGCCATATGCCTGCGGGGTAGTTAACACCACACCCAGAATCTCCTACCCATCGCAGAAAAAATAAAACAAGCGCTCATATGGCCTAGGACTATATCCACCCTGCATTCATTAGCCAGGAGGCTTCACCTCTCGCACGGACTTACCTTAAGATGGTATTTATAGAGGTGTGTAACATCCATTTTTATTTATTTCCATTACATGATTTAGTAAATTATCATTTACCTTATCAACTTCCCATTATTAATAAATGCATAAGCTAAATCGGGACTATACATATTGCGTACCGACATAACATCCTCGATAAGAAATTCAGACTCCAAAGTTATTTCCAAAGCCTTCTTTAGGCTTTAATATAAACCCTCAAGTCAAATCTAACTCGAGTTGAATTCTAAAGTCTCGAATTTGACCTTAATATATTCTAGACCCTTATAAAACTACACGACGAAAGTAATGCCTAAACATCACTTTAAATTCCCCCTTAAACGAACCCTAGATGAACCCTTTCGAGTCTAGGATGTCGACCCAAGTCAACTAGTACTCTAAACCCTATGTTTACTTCATTTAAGAAGGTCCCTAATCATTAGTCCTAAAGAAAATGGGTTAAAAATGAAAAAGAAAAATTTCAAAAAGTGCAAGGCTACCGAATCGATTCGCCCCCTTGGCCGAATCGATTCGGCCAGAAAATTTGAGATTCTGCATAATTGCCGAATCGATTCGGATAGGAGCCGAATCGATTCGGTCAGAAGATTTGGGTTTCTGCATAACTGCCGAATCGATTCAGATAAATTCTGAATCGATTCGGTTCACAAGACCTGGGCACTGGACCTAACCGAATCGATTCGCCAAGGGGGCCGAATCGATTCGGGCCTGCGATTTTGCCAAGAATTGGCTATGGAGTCTTGGACTCCATTTTCTACCCCAACTTAAATTTCTTCAAACCAATCTTATATACCAACACTAAAATAACATCAATGATACTATTGATCATCTAAAACCTCATGAATCATCTTTGAGTGAATCAAAACCCAAAAATACTTAAGAAAACCCTAAGTTTGCTAAACCAAAATCAATACATCATTATCATAGCAAATCATCTATCTCAAGACACAAATAGCAAGTAAAAACTTGCCTTGATTCAACAACTTTGCAGATTTCTAGGTGTAGTGGCAAATCTTCTCTCAATCTCCAAGTCTTTCTCTCTACTCTTCTCTTTCTCTCTTTGGTTTTGGAAGGAAATAGGGGAAATTGGAAGACTTAGAAGGCTTAAGTCGTGACCTAAGACCAAATGTCCCACTTAATTAACTAGTAGTGCGATAAAATAATACGCAATAGTATAATTAAGGCACAACCAGTCAAAAATGCCCAAAACTACAAAATACAATGTGGTACATTATTTGACTATTTCGCACATTCCGGAATCAACTGCAACCTCCAAATTATCATTTGGACATTTTAAAATTCAATTTAGGTTCCGGTCTCATAATTAAGCCAAATATCATTTTAAATACAGATATATTAATAAGCATGACATAGCAATATTTCCCATGATTATGATATGTATGCAACCTCATAATAAATATCAACTTTTCTACATTGAATTAACATTCAAATCATAACCCAACACTGGTCTCTAATAACTATACTAAGTAATTACTATAAAATACGGTCTCATAAGTGAGGGTTATTACATTCGTCTTTCTAGCCAAAATTGATTCGCGACCGAATCGATTAGGCTAGGAGGACCGAATCGATTCGATTTCAGGAAGTAACCCAGTTTTGAACAACAAAATAGATTTTCATCAAATTCCATAAATTTTCTCAACACATAAACCGACTCTAATTCCTTAATAATTGTTGTTAATAATCCAACACATGATTCAAATTATTTTATACACCCAAACTTATATATTTCTCATCAATTTCATAGGATTCACAATTAGGATCAAGAATTCACTATTCTATAATCAATTCCCTGTAACACCCCGCGCATTCTGGCGTTGGCCTTTGCCATACTACGCCAGGCGTTACTAAATAATATACCATTCTTAGCATGTGATAGAAATATCAGATATTTAAAGCATTCATAAGATATAATACAATTAAACCCAACGAATATATAAAAAATATCCAACCATTAATATCCATCATTATGCTAATCGCCAAAATAAATCCAATTCCAATTGTATTTCAAACGTAGATGAGAAAATCTAACTATAAGTATCCGACGGAAATTGTAAACAACTGTGGAACTAAGCATGCAAGGGTTTTGAGTCTTAATTCATCATAAGTATTTGAATATAATCAGTACCAAACTTTAGTTTCTATTTACCTAATTAATCCTTCTAATTGATTTTAAGAAAGCAATATATATTAGTGTTTAGGCAACATTTAAAATGCATAATACCAAAGGAGAACAATATCAGTATTCATGCCTAAAGAATATGATTTGATGGTTGCATTCCTCTCGAGAAAAGAAGAAAGACACATTCTTGGACGATCGTGAGAAATCTTGGTTTAGTTCTTCAAATTTTGAGTTGAAAGTTGAGTATAAAAGGGTTTACGTTTGGAAGAAAGAGGGGATGAGAATCTTGGGAGGTTCTTACTTTTGGAGAAGGATAAAATGTGTTTTAAAGACCCTAAACCCGTCATCTTTTATTTTTATATCAAAAAGAATTCGAGTCCTACACAACTTTAAAATTAAAGAGTTTTAATTTTGCAAAATAGCCCAAGCAAACCGGTTCACCCCCCCATCTGAACCGATTCGGATCCCCTGACATTCGTGAAGAACCTTATACTCTTGACTCACTTGAGTCTATATTGTATAAGTGATCATCTGGTTTGGAAATAGTGATAAAATTGAGTCCATTCCCTAGATTCCAAAAAGCCTCAGACTCTACTCTTTATTCCTCTTGATTGATTGTTTAAAGGTATATTCTCAATCACCCACACACACATTTGGATTGCATTCATATAATGTATATTGCATAAATTGATTGTGTGAGAGTTGTGTGTGTTTAATCCCATTTAAAATTGTTTTTATTAATTGTTTGGGAATTTTTAAGAATTTTTAAATAATTTTTTGGAAATTAAAATGTGGTTTATAAAGATTTTGGGGTTATTTAGTAATAACTGTTTTTATGCTTTCATACCTGAAAGTTGGTTTGGATAGGATCCGAAAGCGATTGAGACTTCAGGGGAGCTGTGTAATTATTTTTAGACGCGCGTGTGTAAGCCAATCTTGTCCCTACACCTGTCAACCTGATATTGGTTCCATTTATGTTTGTTGGTAGACTCAGTTGCTTAGTTACATCTCAACCCTTGGATTATTTTTATCAACGCTCTGTATGTGTCCAATACCAATCTCTGTGATCCTCTCTAAACCAATCAGAAAGCATTTAACTCATCGCCTCTTCTAAACTGTTAGATGGAAGTCAACAGGCCAAGACTAAATCTCAGCCCTTAGATTCACCTCATCCTTCTCGATCCTTCCTAGCCTACTATAAAAGGAGGCTTACCCTCAGCCTTTAGAAGACTTTTGGGAGTTCGTCTTTATAAAGAGAGAAAGGTGAGAGAGAAGAGAGAGAAATAAGAGAGAAGAGAGAAAACCAAACTCGTTCAAACCCTAAGTCATATTTTCTTAAAGAATTTACACCAAACACCAACCCTGAGTGTTTGAGAGTGACGCTTGTAGTAGTTTGAAAGCTGTTCGTGGTTCGTATCCTCTTGAGTTTGAGATCTTGTGTCCAAATTAAGCATTTTGGTTAGATATGTATTTCTTCTTTATAGAAATCATAGATATGATCTTTTTATGTTATATTGCACTTAGATCTGCATATTTAGTTTCTCAACTTGAGAAATCACTTTGTTGATTATTTTGTTAAATGTTTTTCACAACTCTAGAATCAATAAAATTATTTTCTGTTTCTAGTTCTTTTGAAACAAGACTTCTGACCTAGTTGGAATCGCAATTGGTGGTTTCCAATTTCAAAATCATTTTCAAAACCCTCTGAAATTGGATATGACCTTGGCAGTCTTCGAGCAAGGTAACCTTGGATTTCGGGATTAATTAAAAGGTCAAACAAAGTTCTTTTGTTTCCTAAGAAGAGAGAAACTGAAAATCACAGTATATAGACCTGATCTGTAATTTGATAGGTCTATTTGTATAAAATAAGCGTGCTTGTGTGCATGCAAGTGTTAGAAGCACTTTCACAAACACATGTCACACTACAACACATAAGTGTTGGTTATAAGATCTTAAATCTTCAAGAATCGACATAAAGACTGGAACAAAGTAGAGAAGTTAGCAAACTGGGAAAGCCACATCAACATCAGACCTGCAGAGAAGTTAGAATCAAACCAGTGGGTACATTTCTAAACTTGTATAGGACTGTTTCGTGTGCATGTGTGTTAAATAGTTTGTAACTTGTATATTTTATTTGAGTGGATTTTTGTTTTACTCCATGTAGGGAGTCGTGGATGTGTCCTCAGTTGGGTGATGTTTTACCACGTTAAAAATCGCCTTGTCCTTAATCTTTCTACATCTCCTCATATCATTCTTATGGTTGTGCTGAGTTTAATTAATTAAATTTATTTTTACTAAACCTGTTATAAAATCTTGAACAAATCTCGTGCATATTTTATTAAACACATCTTGTGTTAATTCGTTTTGATTTAAAGAAAAGAGTTTCTTCAAAAAATAGTTCGGAGTTACTTCAATAGTTTAATCTTGTATTAAACGGCCTAAGTAACAGATTTTTCAATTCAAATTTCCCCCTTATCTTTATAAACTGCAAAACTCTCCTATTTTGAATCCGATTTCAATTCCAATAAAAATACCTTTTAGATAAATCAAGATAAACATTTTTAAACATGAAAAATAATTAATTTACAAAAATATATTTTTACCTGAAATTTTAAATTCCCAACAGATTTTATGTTTTAAAAAAACACGGGGAAATACTTCAATGCATAGGAATTTCGTCCTTGAAATTTGACGAAGCTTAATTGCCCAAAATAAAGTAAGGCTCACTTACGACTGCCATGATTGGGTGCCCATACACCCAATCCTACATGCACCTATCCCGCGAACATAAATACAATATATATCCTAACTATATGTATACGCATAACTATAAAAATAATGGCGTACCACATTCTTCCACGAATCACCACTCGATTCTATCTACAAAAGTCATCGCAACGCTTAAATCCTTAAATCAAATCACATAACTAGATCGATACTAGATATACTCAAAATTTATAGTAACGATCTACCAAATAAATATCATCTCCAAAATCAACTCTAAGGATACTCACATAAAGATTACTAGTTCTATCCTCAATGCCTACAACATCCTTAACAAAAAAAACTCCCTATCTCCAAGAGACACTAGACCCAATACGTTAAGGAGTACGAATTGACAAAGGGAATCAGAGATCGATAATGTGAAAGCTAAACGGACTCACAACCTACGAGCTAAGACCATACTTTGATACCATCTGTAACACCCCGCGCATACTGGCATCAGCCGCTGCCAAACTACGCTGGACGTTACTAAATAAAATACCATTCTCAAAACTATTTAAGTAAAGGTAGGGTTTGTAGGTTTTTTATTGCTCTTTGGAAACTGATTTCTAAAGCCTTGAGAAGAGATAACTGATGCCAACATTCCATCATATAGAAAATATGAATTTGAAGGCAGCACAGTTTTCGAGTCAACTCATTCGAATGAAAATAATAGGGTCGTTCAAATGAACTTGCTAAACTCGTTTGAATAGAGTGAACAACCTTTGAACGAGATTCCACTGTAAAGCAGAAAAATATCCTTCTATCATCGTTTGAACCTCGTTCGAATGAAAACCTCATCTCCTTTAAATCAGTTGAAAATCTTGTTCGAACAACTTTAATAAAAAAAGTTTCTTCTTTTAAAATCTTTTTTACTTAAATGGCCTCAAACAATTTAAAACAAGCACCCAGATGAAATTCCAAGGATAAAAAATAATATGCATTCATACATTTGGGATTTTCTGACTTTGAAGACGAAACGTGGCACACAACATGACACGATGGTGTAGACAATTTAACTTGGACACTACGATCTTCAATCACACATCATAGGTTTGAAGGATAAACAAGTCAAGTCCTAATATATGACATAAATGGTTTTATCCAAATAGAATTAAGCCAACATACATACAAATTGACTCTATTGGAAATTTGTCCTTGCAAATCTCCCCCTTTGGCTATTCTAGGACAAAATACAATAATAAAACCTATGGACCATCAAGCTCTTCTAAAGACTCAATTCCAACCCCAAAAGGAAAAAGTACAAATACTTGAGAAACTCAAACTTAGAGTATCTTTGTTCTTGTAAACTTTGCCTCATCATTGTAAACCTCTACACTTATACACATTTTTCAAATACGAAGAGAATATATAGCAAATATAAATCCTCATATGAAAAACCCTCCCCATATATTTAATAATCTCTTCCTAAGATAGGATGTCCCCCCTAATGTAAATTTTTTTCCCTTTTAGTTAAAGAGATAATTACCACTTATCCCCATTTTCGTTCAGGAATATATAAGGAATAATGTGGACAATATAAATAAATTCTCCCCTAAATTTAACACGTGTAAACATAAAGGAAAATAAGTATATCATGCGATGATGTTAAATGAAATGCAATGACAAAGAAACTCAGCAACACAAGTAGAAATGATCCAAACAATGAACAAATGATACCAATTTTGATGAATAAATTGAAGCATAAGATAACAATGTAAAAAAGCAACAAAATATACTAATACGTTCATAAAACACACCAACTAAATTTGCTCGGTTATATGGCTTAGGTTAAATCCATGAAATACAGTCCGAGATACAAACACACAACACAGGTTACAACAACAACAATTAGGCCAACAATTTGTTTTTTTTCTTCCAATTTTTAGTCTTGATTACTAAATCCTAAGTGAGCGTACAGGATTTGACATGTAAATAGAAAGCACACAACCATAATTCCGCGATGTATGAAGAAAACCCAAATAAAAAAAACTTCAGACCACTATGCCTAGACAAAATCCACTACGAATATGGTTTTACATGAAGACACAAAAGACTTACATACTTGACCCTACAAGTACCTCTGATGCCACCCTCAACACCTTCATTCGTATTACGTGTAGCTCCAACACGTTTCACGACACCTCCTAAGTCTTGGTATCCACCAAAATCCTTCACTGTCTCCGACCATTCGAAAGTCCACAATACAAGGTGATGATAATGGTAAGATGATGATTTTTGGGTTTAAGCTCTTGGAAAATGATCCACAAAGATCATGTAAAAGTTAGAGAGAATTTGCAAAAGTGTTTTTGACTTTCCTAAGGACACAAAAGAGGTTCCATTCAGTTTTCTCACCAGCTCCTTATGTATTAGACAAAGTGGAAGTGGTGTAGCAAGGAGGTTATGTGGGAAAACTGCATAAAAAACTGTCATTTTCAAAAAATGATACAGTCGTTCGAATAATATGAAGGATCGTTCGAACGACATGCCCAAATGTTATTTGAAAGAGAAAGGAATGAGGTCTTCAAACGAAATCTCAGTACAAATCAAAATGGACCTCGTCTGATACTCGTTGGAAGTGGTTCGAACGACATGCACGAATCTCGTTCGAACATGCAACTAACGAGAAGTCAAATAAGGGAAAACATATCTCGTAAGAAGAGTCATTTGAACGACCTTGTTTGAACGAGGTATTGAACTCATTTGAATGACCTTAAAATTGCTTGAAAATTAAATCAAGGTTTAAAGAGATATAGAAAGATAATTACAAGAATTCTCCAGAAAGATAAAAATGGGTCATATACCTTTGGGAAATGCGAGCAATCATATTGAATCTTTGATGTGACACAAAATCCTGAAAGCTCTAATTCTTCAAAGCAGATTATGATATGACACCCTAAACATTCTAAATGTTTTGTCCTACAAAAATTGCCAATACTATAAATTGACTCGATCAGGAAATTTGTCCTTACAAATCTCCCCCTTTAGCTATTCCGGGACAAAATATAAAAAATAAAAAACTCAAAATTTGCTAAGCTATAAAGCCGATCCTAATGACCATCCTCAAACCCCAAAAGAAAATGGACACTAGACTCTCTAACAACCTAGCAACGTAAAATTATTTGTAGGCATGATCCAATAATATGGGAATATGAATGGTCTACACATATGAAACAATAAAAACATAGACACATGTGGTGAAAATAAAATATAGCTATCAATTAAGTGCTCCCCCTAAATGAATACGGGGTTCTCCCCCTAATAATGTTCTCACCCTTTTTGCCTGGAAAAGGCAAAGGGAAGAACAATACTTTCATTGTTAGTGACATAAATTAATAATCACAATATACATAGAGAGACACACTAACACGAGTAATAAATCAATAACACAATACATTGTAAGCATAATCCACCACACAAGAATAGAGATAAATCAAAATAAGTGGATTAACAATAAAGATCCAATAATCCAAATGAGTGCCACAATAACAAAAATTCAAAACAAAAGAAACGTGGGAAAGAAACAATCTCCAATATCTGTGTACAAGAAACAATATTCAATATCTGAGTACAAATGAGAGAAATAAATGAATAAACTCTTAAAATCTCTCTCTCTCTCACACACACACACACACACACACACACACATGTATAAAAAATAGAAATGAAAATATAAAACATCACTGGGTCCCATCATCTAGAGCATTATCAGAAGCACTATCTCCATGAGACGGTCCGGTATCTGAAGAACCTACTCCATGACGCATCTCAACACGATAAAACTCCTAAAAATTCTGCATCATCAAAGAGTCTCTACGCACCTAAGCATCCTCTCTATGAGCCTAGTCCTTCTCAACACACTCTTTCTCTTTGCATCAAGGTAAATAACTCATGCATCATAGTCTTGTCCTAATGATGCTCCTTAAGCATCTGCTCAACCTATAAATGCATCAACCTAAGCTCCTCCGACTCGGATGGGGGATGGCGATGAGAGGTAGATAGTCTGGACTGAGCGGGGGCATATGTGGCTGCTGAGTGGGATGACTCAGAATGGGATGGAGTGTGCTAAGACATGGCTCGAGGAAGATGACTCCGAGACCAGCCAAAAGATGAAGTGTCTGTGGACTGATAATGGGTCGTAGGAATGTTGGTAGGATGGAGAGGACATCCTACATGCAGACAATTTCGAGTGACTAATACGACAAATGATAATGCCTCTATGACAGGAGTAGAAGTAGAGATTTGAACATCTCAAAGAACGCTAAAAATATGGGCTAGGAGGTTTATGGAAGCCCCAACGCTGAAAGCATACATCAGACGCACATGATTGGAGTGATCTAAGTATGGTTTGTGCGTGGAATGAGACTCGTATATATGAAATCATCTTTGAGGTTACCATGGTAGAAAATGGATGTGCTTGGTTATAATAGCTCAAAGACAACCTCAAAAATAGTGTCAAGGCCGTGGCTAGCCTCGTCGAGCCAAGGGTAGGTTAGGTTGGCCTCCCGGGGCAAACAAACTAAACGAGCAATAGAGTCGGCGTTAATATGAACTTTCTTGCCCCTAACTCTAGAAATAAGACCTCATTCACAAACCAGCATAACATAGAAAAATTCCCAAATATGGTCGGGGTGAATAGGATCTATAAGGTTAAACATGGGGTCCCAACCTCGATGTGCTAGCTAAGTAAAAATGATGGTTCCCGATAGAGAAACTAGGTTAATGATCGTCTCCCTAAAAATAGATGTAGTAAGGAAACCGGAAGTATGGAAGAGGGTATAATTTGCATGTGTCCTCCAACAAAGTCTAAGGTTAAGGACCGTTGCGTCATCTTCCCAGGAATGTTCCTTTTTGAACTCCACAACACACCTATTAAGCCTATTATGATCCATAGAGTAAGATGGAAAATATCTACACCCTCCCCAATATCACCAACCGAACTCCCAAAACTAATAACAATAATAAACAAAAATGATATTTCATGAAACTTTTGACAAAAAAAGGGTTTTGATGTAAAAGTTATGTAAAAAAAATCATGAAGTGTCATTTAACTGGGGAAAACACAAACAAAAAATCTTTTTAATGTTTTTGATTTAAATACTATTATATACAACATAGCCCCTAATATAAATTTGAGTTTTCATTTGAGTTGGGTTAGTATTGGAAAAATAGGTACAACACAAAAACAATGGTATATGTTAATGTAACCCAACACACAAGAACTCCCAAAAAATGAAAAACGAAAATGAGATAGGAAACGAGAGGCGATAGTACCTCAAAAAAGAACTCCAAATACCCAAAAATCTTGTAGGAGAAATGAGATGGGAGAGTATAAATGGATGATGAAATATGGAAGGGTAGGTTTGATATAGGAGGAGAGGGAAGGAGATGAGATAGGAAGTTGAAGAGAGTGGGTTTGTGGATTGAAAATATGAGAGAAAATAGGAGAAAATGTTTTAATTTGACCAAGTGAGAAAAGAAAATGAAATGACCAAAAGACCAAAATAAGAAAAGACCTAATCGCCATTTTAAAAGCTCTGTCGTTTGAATGAAAAAGGTCCTCATCCGAACGACGTTGTTCAAAACATGAAGGGTGTTAGGAATGGCATCATACTCGTCGCCCCCGACAGAGAAGTCATCAAGCAGTCTACACAATTAGGTTTTGGCACCTCAAACAACAAAGCAAAATATGAAGACCTACTATGCGGATTTTGGAGATTCAAATATTATGCACCGGACATCTTAAGGTTTTGTGCGACTCAAACCTAATATCCACACATGTCGAGAGTGTATTTTGTAAGGAATTAGCATATCCTGAGGGGGGAACAATAGTCACATTGATGCTTTAGCTACCTTGTCATCTACTCCAACCTCAAAGGACCATACAAGTGGAGTACCTTGCTCACCAATAAATCAAGGAAGATTCGGAACCTACCAATGCCTTATTAATTAAAGAAGCCCCGAGCTGGATGGACCACCATTTTAAAGTACGTAAAGAGCGACAAGCTTCCAAAAGATAGGAAGGCCCACAAAATCCTAGCAAAAGTTGCTTCCTTTTACATTTCTCCCAAAGAAAAGTAATATTGACGTTCTTTAATAGAACCCATCATCTAATGTTTACATTCAAGCGAGATCGAAGAAATATTATACAAGCTACGTGAAAATATCTACGAAAACCATTCAGGAGGATAGTCTCTCTCCCTCTAAGCAATCATGGAAGGGTATTAATGACCTTACATGCAAAAGGATGAAACACCGTACATTAAAAAATGCATTAAGTGTCATAAATTATGTCATCCATCAACCACAAGATACCTGAATCATGTTATAGAGCCTATAGCTCTTGGCTCAATGGGGATGGATCGAGTGACTAAAAGGCGCGATGCATGATCGATGTGAGGAAGTCAAGCATCAAGCCTTAGGAGCCTAGGCAAAACCTATCCGTGAAAAGGCGTTTTTCCTTTTTTAATATTTTTTAATTATACCCAGGTTTCTAAAATAATAAAAGCATAAATATAAGCATAACTTGCCCCAAAAAATAACATAATCATAAACATGCAATCAAGATTACAAATAAAATAATACATACCTTGAAATTTGAAATTACAACAATACTTATATAAAAGAGAAAAAAAATTACAGCAGTTATTTTATAATAGCAAAAAAAAGTTACAACAATTATTTTATAATAGCAAAAGCACTTTTTGAAATTTCTACAGAACTTTTGGAATAAGTAAAAAATATTGGACAACAGTTAACAGTTATTTTATAAATATTGGATTAAGTCGAAAATTACAACAGTTATTTTATAACATCAAAAAAAAAATTTACAACAATTAAACTAGATACTGCCACTGTTGGTGGAAAGAAACAATATTATTTTCGTTACTAAATTATAATATGAATGTCTTCCCAAAATATGTCCCCATTACTATATTATAGTCCATCTTGTTTCAGAATAAATAATTGTACATAAGTTACAAAACATTTAAGGGAAAGAAACAAATCCGACCAGTGGAGAGCATGATGAAAAATGTGGAGACAACGAATTTGGAGAAAAATGACAACAAATTTTTACAAAAATGAAAAAAAACTTACAGAGAAGGAGGGGAAGATCTGTCGGCGTCAAAGAGTTAGGGTTGATGTCCGGTGGGAGAAGTTAGGGTTCTTACGATTTTTTTTGTCAAAGAGTTAGGGTTGATGGCCGGTGGGAGAAGGAGGGGAAGATTTGTTGTGAGTGAGTTTGTTTCAAGTAATAGACAATAGGAATAAAAAAGAAAGCATACAGAATTCGATGGTGAACAGGCTTCAAGCCGTCGCGAACATCAGGCAAAGCACGACCGAGCAAGACGGACATGGCATAGGCCATATAGGCTTCAGTGGCCTCCTTGTGAAGCTCTGTGGGGACAATCTGTGACACCCCGCCCAATTAAATATAGGGTGATCAGTCCTCTACCAATTTAAAACAGGATATTCAGTTGGATCATTCTCAGCATCACTGTCGAAAAACTTTTTAACATATTAATCACCTAATATAAAATTAATCTAGGTGTCAAAACATTTCCAATTTTAATAAAACCAAGTAAATCCATTTCTTTCCATAAAAAAAAAATAAACCATTCACCACACATAGGAATGTAAACAAATACTGAACATGAATCAAGTGCTAAAATAAATAAGAATGGATAAAACCTCCCAGTTCAAAACTCCAAACCATACAATAAACTGAATACAATAACTCTGATGAAAGAAGTAGAAGTGGGCGACATATGCCCTAAACAAGAAGTCTAGCTAAAACTGAATGGAAAGGATAGATGCGTCTACTGCAAGGACCTACAGCTTCCACAACAGCTGCAGCACGTCAAGCAATCCAAATCTCTAAATCTGATACTCTTGTGGTTGAGCACCTGATATAATACATATATATAGCAAAAGAGAGAAGAGAAACAAGAAACGGGTCAGAGCTCGATGTGTAAAAATGATTTAGCAAGTATTTAAAACTGGTTCTTAAAACAAGTCTTATACGCATGTTAGTTATCGAACTCTCACATGAATTTCTCACCTCTCCTCTATTGTGCACGCCTAACGTACATCTAATCTCCCCCCAATTATACCTCCCAGTCTAACTAGTCAGAAACCACACTAATACTAACTATGCTCACAAGTAGTATTCCCGTATCTCCCATACAATACGCTATTCAGATAATTTATCTCACATACTAAATTTCATTATTCATCGTTTGAATGGTTAATCTTTTATTCACTAAGATTATCTTACTTCTCATTTTCATTTTATCTACTAGTCTCACAAAGTAGAAAGTTACCCAAGTACACTCATACATATATATAGTCTCATCATCCCTATATATATACACTAATACTGCACTCTTAGGTTAAGACCATTTAGTGCAACGTAATGATTATTATTCTTACCAAGTCTACTAATTTCACACAGTAGCAACATTCACAAGTCCATATATATATATATACAGTCACATCATCCCTATACATATATATATATATACTAATCCTGCATCCCCGGCTAAGACCATTGGTGCACATATAAAGAAAATCATGCATCCCCGGGCTAGCACCCATTAATGCACCTATCAATAATAATAATTCAGCACCCCCGGGTTATCACCCATTAGTGATCCTAACAATAGAATATTGCATCCCAGGGTTAGCACCCATTAATGCACCTTTTAAAATAATTCAGCACCCCCGGCTTATCACCCATTAGTGCGCCAAACAATAATCATCTTTGTACCCCCGGGTTATCACCCATTAGTACACTTAATAATAGAGTTTTTGCACCCCCGAGTTATCACTCATTAGTGCTCTTAACTATAAGGTTCTTGCACCCCCGGGTTATCACCCATTAGTGCTCTTACAATGATATCACATAATAGGCATACACACATCATAATATAAATTATAGGTATTTCAACAACCTACATATATACTCTTCATATGTATTTTAATCTCATCTCTACGTATAGTATAAATATTTAGATTTCTATCTCTCTCGTAATATCCATGGTATACTCTTTCTCTATACCGAAATAATTTAAGTATTTATTCTCACATACTTTCCCGAAATTCCATCTTATTTAAATTTACTATTTGGAAGTTTCTCTCACTCCAATAAACCGGCAAACTCAAAAGTAGACTTTGAGAAAAATCCCCAAAAATTCCCTCTGTCGCTCGAACCAGAAGGGTTGTCGTTTGAACGACTTCCACGTGTCGTTCGAGCGGCTTCGCGAGAGATGCCCTCTCGCTCGAACGACTTCACGCGAGATCTCCATCTCGTTTGAACCACTTCGCGCGAGATCCCCATCTCGTTTGAACCACTTCGCGCGAGATCGCGCAAGATTGCACTGTTCATCTTCTTCACCAAACTTCAACGTTTTTCACCATTTTTGAACCTAAAAACCTCTAAGATTCAATTCCCAACAACTCATCATTAATACCCATCAACCCCTAACAGGTTATAGATCATTTCTATCATCTTAGGATCCTTAATCGTTCATCAATATATAATCAAATTCCGTGATTAATCCTCTACATACATGAAGGAATTCCAATCACTAATTAAACCAATCCTTAATCATAATTTCAATCTCCAATTTTCACCCAATTAACATGTAAATCATGATTAAATCCACCTATACTAACATGAGCATGATTATTGTTAAAATAAAGCAAGTAATAAACACTTGCCTCGAATATGATGGTATGATCCGTTGGTGATGTTGGTATATACGCGTTCCTCTCTTCTTGATCTACGCGTTGGTGGTCACGGTTGTGCAAGGTGATGCCAAATGAGTCTTCTCTCTTGGAATTTGGTTCTCCCTCACACCCTCCATGGCCATTCTAACTTTCTATCTCTTCTTAACCCTAATGTAATTTCTTAGGCTGATATAATTACTCTTAATTTTCGTCCATTAATTTAGCCCAAAAATACAATTTACCACAATGCCCTCTCGGGGTGCCGGTTAGGCCTAAAATCGCCCCGGGACCCAAACTAAACACCCGGGTATACTATTTTGACTATATCGACCCTCCAGGACTCAATGGCGCGCTTGAAATGACCATACGAGTTAATATAAATAATTTCTCTTTTTTATTCCATTCAATTAGTCCCGACACGACTCACACGCGTGTCAGACTTAAATTACCAAACTGCCGTATTTCTCACTTTCGACAATTTATCAAATATCATAATTCCATATTACATATCACACAGTAATATTCAATAGTTCACAACAATAAGTATTAACCCTTGGCACATTAGTTAATAATTATTTAAATCCGGATTAATAACAAATTAATTTCTCACATTTTAATTTAATTAATCCAACAACAATAATTAATCGCATATTTATTACCATAATAATAATAATTAATCACATAATTATTTAAATCGTTAAAAATACGGGGTGTTACATACTTCTTCCCTTACAACGAAATTTCATCTCGAAATTCGGAAAAAGTATACCAGGTACAGACAACGCTGTAAAAAATATTGCGCATCGCATCTCGACGCTCACAAGTAAGCTACTCCGTACCACCCATATAATACGCTATCGTATACCCTTAATAATGAACACTTCACATGTGTTTGCTTTAAACTCCAGGTTACCCTGTCATATAGGCTCTTGCCCAAGCCTTTCTGCTTAAGTTTCACTACTTCAACTTTATTTTAGATATTCACTATCTAGCCTTCTACTATTTGCACCTTAGTAGATTTATCCTCTTTCCATATACATACGACTTCATCTCGTGTCGTTCATATAAGTAAATTCGTTGTGCAATATATATGTCACACACAATATATACGATAATATCGATTCTTCTCTGACATTTGTAATCATAACTGGTCCCTCACCTTTAACTATTAAGTAGGACAACAACCAAGTTTACCGTGCCATAATTCTACTGGCACTCTGCCCGAACGTGAATTTATAGGAGTTATTTGGACACAAACTCCACTAGTGGAAGGTACTACTCTCGTCCTCCCCTAAGATCTCAGGGTCCATATAAAATTTTCTCTCCTGCATCTGATTAGACCACTTGTCCTTACCCATCCCTCTGTGGGTATTAGGTTGTACTCAATCGCATCTTAGTACCTATAATCTCACCATCTCATCTACATGAGAAGATCCTTGGGGATACTCTTCCATTCTCTAGTGGAAGGAGCCTTTACTGGTTTTCGAATTGTCCACCATTTCTTAATCCGTCAGGTGACCCACTGCAAGACTATCCTTGCAATATTAACCTACTTCTTAACCTATCACCACTGTTGTTTGTATTCTAATACATTTTATACTCTCTTGAATAAGTTTCAATTCATCTTGAAACGTAAGTTTCTGACAAATCTCACGGAGTAGTCTTCGGATTACCCGATTACATGTTATCGAATTCTCAAGATAATCATAATCCACTATTTGATTCAATCCCCTAGGGCGCCCATACACCCTATGCCTCACGCATCATTATACAAAAGACATAAAATATTCTTACTTCAATTCTCGCATACCTGGTATGCTGATGTAGTAGGGGTGCACTCAATCGCCCAACTAATCATAACTTAATCAATCCTTCAATGGAATCATTTGCTCTATTTCGAAAAATACTAAGGCTAGGCTACTCTATTGGCCTTAAGTCATAAAAAAATTATTAACTCTCAATTATATTCCTTTATAGGTACAATAACCAACATACAAAAATTATATACTATCGAACAAACTTCTCTCTAACTCTCGACGTTCGCTAGTTTCATGCATGGGATGTCTCGCAAAGCGAAATCCAAATAAGGAACCTCCCCGATACACTACTATCTAACCTAGCCGGTTGTTGAGGTCCGTAAGGCCTTCAGTACCTACTATGTACTTTCCCACAATCTACGTATTGTGATATAAAATTTTACTCGTCCACTCTCATGTCCCTAAAAATGTAGCATGAAGCATGGCGCTCTCACTATCCTAAGTACTTGGCGCTATAGATATATAACGAGCTTTATTTCGCCGTTCGATAAGAACACAATGTATTCTAAGTCTTAACAGACAAATAAATCCCTATGCACGGGAATCGCATATAATTAGACACTATACTCGCTGAGGTCTATAATACCATAAAAGTTTCATATATACTCATATCTGGGACTAACCCTATTTCAGGTGGCGCCGCACAAAACTAAGATCACTCCTCCCGGAGTATCCGGCACGACAGTCATATCAATACATTTATACTATCGTTTAACCATACGGTAATTAATCACTACACATTACCATAATAAACTCTACTAAAGCTGACTCAATGCAATAGTAATTTATAACAACAAAACATATTCTTAGGGCCCACCCGGTTCACTCATAGGAAATCATCAAAATGCCCTGCTAACAACGAGAAATACGTTTGTAACAAGACTGTTAAAACTAACGTTCCCACTAAACTCTAACCGCACATGAAGTTTAGGGTTTCCAATTTACATAAAAGTTGGGGCACACCCATGTCACTAGAATCTATCCTTTACTCACAAGGAAGAAGCAAAACCTCACCAGTCTTGCCTAATCATAGGGTCTCAGCACGTGGTTGCCATCATGACCCATGAACATCTGCAATCGTCATACATCCTAGGATTTCATCCGATAGTTGTCCTCTTTCACCATGGACAATTTATTCCATCTTGTGGATTTCACGCCCATTATTGAAACGTTGGCCCAAACTCTCTAGGCTTAAATTATAGCTTTATTGAACTCCCATTTACATCTTGGGTCCCGTATACCCTGACATCCTGTATACTATTATTAACGAGGACTCTACTGGTCCAGATTGAACCCATCATTCCGGGGTTATAAATTTCCTGGGCCTACTTCCCTTGACCCCAAATTCTTTCGCTGGAAGTCTCGCTCCTCCAGTCATTATGCCTAACTGGCACGGTTTACCATTTCTAATCTCTTCGGTCTCACTTCTCAATTGTGGACACATCCAACACTTGTAGTTCTGTTTCCTTTACATAAGGAAAACTTCACAAACTATTTCCCGTCACTGGTCCCACTGACCATTTTGGGAATGTCCTTCTCTCGGACCGACAGTTTTAACTCACAATTATTCTTCCACTGTCCCTTTGGCTATGCTAGCTATCCGGAACTATGGTTGGCCTCTACTGCCTGATTGACTTCATCGTCCTCTTGAAGTTAATCACTTAACATCATCTAACTAAGTTCCCTATTGGATATAATCTCATGTGGGGTTTCACTAACACCGTTAAATTTAGTTTATGCTTTTCAGCAGGTTCGTTGACCCTCTTTACTCCCTTCTCTTGGAAGGACTGCCATCACTAGCAACCGTATAACTTGATGACATCAACATTAGTTATCCTAGCTGGATTTCTCATCCATACTGGTATTCTACTCACGGGTCCTTTAGCAATTATAAACCCTTTGGATAATTTATACCCCTCTGCCAGGTACGAAGTTCATTATGCAATTCAACCTCTCTCTCATGATCGGTTTCTTTCTTACCCATCGTTTTAAACATCAAAATTTCACTCACATTTTGTTACCACACCGAATGGAAGACCTCACGGTCAAATCGTACCCAAAATTCTCTCGAAATTTCAAACACACTTCTTCATATATGGTGATTGTCTCTAATCACTCCATGATGCTCCTAAGAGCTATAACTTTTAACTCCAAATTAAATTCTGAGTGTCGTCACGCCCCACTCTACAAAATTGCCTTCGAATTTTCAACCTCCGCTGGTCTGTTACACTTTTTTAATTTCTTTTCTACATCTTCACTGATGGGTTTTCAAAAGAGTCCCTCTGATTTCCCCTTTATCGACTATATTAGGTGGTCCTGAAATCACCCCACCGTTATCTATGACTGTGTCCTGGGAACCCATAGTTCCCGAGTGACAATTTTACTATCTCTTACTTAAGTAATTCTCGTGGTGCTTTTTGTCCCAATCACTCTTACCCAATTACTCTATGTCTTCTTTTGAGCTTCTCCTCCCGCAGTTCTTACAGCCCTTGCTGGTCGTGCTAAAATGCTCGGTGTTCGAATCACACTGAATTTCGTATAATGAGTCACATCCATTATAATTCATAGCAGGAGAACGTAAGTCGCATACGTAAGGGAACACAACAATCCTATAATAAGGCTCTACATCACAGAATGATATGCTGAAACGTAATAAGCCACACAGATCCTAAGGACACTAGAACCTGATGCTGTGATACCACCTGTGACACCCCGCCCAATTAGATATAGGGTGACCAGTCCTCTACCAATTTAAAACAGGATATTCAGTTGGTTCATTCTCATCATCACTGTCGAAAAACTTTTTAACATATTAATCACCTAATATAAAATTAATCTAGGTGTCAAAACATTTTCAATTTTAATAAAACCAAGTAAATCCATTTCTTTCCATCTAAAAAAATTAAACCATTCACCACACATAGGAATGTAAACAAATACTGAACATGAATCAAGTGCTAAAATAAATAAGACTGGATAAAACCTCCCAGTTCAAAACTCCAAACCATACAATAAACTGAATACAATAACTCTGATGAAAGAACTAGAAGTGGGGGTCATATGCCCTAAATAAGAAGTCTAGATAAAACTGAATGGAAAGGATAGATGCGTCTACTGCAAGGACCTACATCTTCCACAACAGCTGCAGCACGTCAAGCAATCCAAATCTCTAAATCTGATACTCTTGTGGCTGAGCACCTGATATAATACATATATATAGCAAAAGAGAGAAGAGAAATAAGAAACGGGTCAGAGCTCGATGTGTAAAAATGATTTAGCAAGTATTTAAAACTGGTTCCTAAAACACGTCTTATACGCATGTTAGTTATCGAACTCTCACATCAGTTTCTCACCTCTCGTCTATTGTGCACGCCTAACGTACATCTAATCTCCCCCAAGTTATACTTCCCAGTCTAACTAGTCAGAAACCATACTAATACTAACTATGCTCACAAGTAGTATTCCCTTATCGCCCATACAATACGCTATTCAGATAATTTATCTCACATACTAAATTTCATTATTCATCGTTTGAATGGTTAATCTTTTATTCACTAAGATTATCTTACTTCTCATTTTCATTTTATCTACTAGTCTCACAAAGTAGAAAGTTACCCAAGTACACTCATACATATATATAGTCTCATCATCCCTATATATATACACTAATCCTGCACTCTCATAAGGTTAAGACCATTTAGTGCAACGTAATGATTATTATTCTCACCAAGTCTACTAATTTCACACAGTATCAACATTCACAAGTCCATATGTATATATATATATATATATATATATATATATATATATATATAGTCACATCATTCCCTATACATATATATATACTAATCCTGCATCCCCGGCTAAGACCCATTGGTGCACATATACAGAAAATCATGCATCCCCGGGCTAGCACCCATTAATGCACCTATCAATAATAATTCAGCACCCCCGGGTTATCACCCATTAGTGAGCCTAACAATAGAATATTGCATCCCCTGGTTAGCACCCATTATTGCACCTATCAAAATAATTAATCACCCCCGGGATATCACCCATTAGTGCGCCAAACAATAATCATCTTTGTACCCCCGGGTTATCACCCATTAGTACACTTAATAATAGAGTTTCTGCACCCCCGAGTTATCACTCATTAGTGCTCTTAACTATAAGGTTCGTGCACACCCGGGTTATCACCCATTAGTGATCTTACAATGATATCACATAATAGGCATACACACATCATATTATAAATTATAGGTATTTCACCAACCTACATATATACTCTTCATACGTATTTTAATCTCATCTCTACATATAGTATAAATATTTAGATTTCTATCTCTCTCGTAAGCTCCAAGGTATACTCTCTCTCTCTCTATACCGAAATTATTAAAGTATTTATTCTCACATAGTTTCCCGAAATTCCATCTTATTTAAATTTACTATTTGGCAGTTTCTCTCACTCCAATAAACCGACAAACTCAAAACTAAACTTTGAGAAAAATCCCAAAAAATTCCCTTTGTTGCTCGAACCAGAAGGGTTATCGTTTGAACGACTTCCACGTGTCGTTCGAGCGGCTTCGCGCGAGATGCCCTCTCGCTCGAACGACTTCGCGCGAGATCTCCATCTCGTTTGAACCACTTCGCGCGAGATCCCCATCTCGTTTTAACCACTTCGCGCGAGATCGCGCGAGATTGCACTGTTCGTCTTCTTCACCAAACTTCAACGTTTTTCACCATTTTTGAACCTAAAAACCTCTAAGATTCAATTCCCAACAACTCATCATTAATACCAATCAACCCCTAACAGGTTATAGATCATTTCTATCATCTTAGGATCCTTAATTCGTCATTAATCATCATAATTACATAAAACCCCCAAATTAATTCACATGAACCCTAGTTTTCAAAATTCCAATTCAAGAACCTAATCAACCCAGATTCATTCATCAATATATAATCAAGTTTCTTGATTAATACACTACATACATGAAGGAATTCCAACCACTAATTAAACCAATCCTTAATCATAATTTCAATCTCCAATTTTCACCCAATTAACATGTAAATCATGATTAAATCCACCTATACTAACATGAGCATGATTATTGCTAAAATAAAGCAAATAATAAATACTTGCCTCAAATATGATGGTCTGATCCGTTGGTGATGTTGGTATATACGCGTTCCTCTCTTCTTGATCTACGCGTTGGTGGTCACGGTTGTGCATGGTGATGCCAAATGAGTCTTCTCTCTTGAAATTTGGTTCTCCCTCACACCCTCCATGGCCGTTCTAACTTTCTGTCACTTCTTAACCCTAATGGACTTTCTTAGGCTGATATAATTACTCTTAATTTTCGTCCATTAATTTAGCTCAAAAATATAATTTACCATAATGCCCTCTCGGGGTGCCGGTTAGGCCTAAAATCGCCCCGAGACCCAAACTAAACACCCGGGTATACTATTTTGACTATCTCGACCCTCCCGGACTCAATGGTGCACTCGAAATGACCATACGAGTTAATATAAATAATTTTTCTTTTTTATTCCATTCAATTAGTCCCGACACGACTCACACGTGTGTCAGACTCAAATTATCAAACTGCCGTATTTCTCACTTTCGACAATTTATCAAATATCATAATTCCATATTACATATCACACAGTAATATTCAATAGTTCACAACAATAAGTATTAACCCTTGGCACGTTAGTTAATAATTATTTAAATCCGGATTAATAACAAATTAATTTCTCACATTTTAATTTAATTAATCCAACAATAATAATTAATCCCATATTTATTACCATAATAATTAATCACATAATTATTTAAATCGTCAAAAATACGGGGTGTTACACAATCCTTCGCTCTCCCTCTGCTTCCTCCATACCATTCACCTCACCTCCACGTTCACGTTCGCCTTCACCTTCACCACCCTCCGTCTTGCCCCACAAGTAGACCTCGATAGGAAATGAAGCTCCGATACACACACTCCTAGACCTGAGTATCGACTCGCTTGACCGGGGACCCACCATCTAAGTAATCGAAATCCACTTGTCAAACCTATTGCCGCCTGCTTCCACTCCAACCTTTACCTTTTATCCCATTCACTCTCCACTCTAAATACATAAACCCCAGGATATCACTCTCCTCTCCTTGCGCGCCAACTTCTTCTTTCAACTTTACTATTCTTTTAACACCTTAATCTCCAACTTAATCATATCAAATCTTTTTTTTTCATTGATGTATTTTTAAATGGGTCTTATTTAATAAATTACTTCAAAACCTATTTATATATAATCACTTCTTATTGGTATTTTAAATTCATAAACTTTTCAATTAATTAACGATACAATTACACGTATTAATGTAGATACAGTTACATCAATTAATATAAATACAGTTATAAGTGTTACGGTATTTCATCATTGTAACTCTATCTATATCTATATTATACCTCTAATACGATAGTTTTAGAGGTATAAATGCACAATTATATAATTAATGCAAAAATTAGATTTTCTTTTGTTTGATCATCCCTCTTTTCTTCTCCCTCAACAATTTCTCTCACTTCCTTATCTTCCCGTCCCTCTCTGTCTCAAGGTGATCGTTTCTCTTTCCCATCACGTTCCCTTCCCTTATTTATTTTATCTTTTTTCTCAAAATCTTTTGGTATCCCTCGCCCCCTCCATCTCAAAAATCATATATATTCCTTTCACAACTCGTGCTGTTGTGGAAAATGGGCACATAAATCGGGGTCTTAAATTTAAGTTGGGCTTTAGATCTCTTAGCCAGGGCAAGAAGAGGTTCTCTTCCTCTTTATCCTCTTCCGGGTACGGCGTGGAATCGGTTGATATTCGACCGCTTTTTAGCATGGTTGGTTCTAATCATGGTGGGTTTGTTGGGAGTAGCAACGTTGAGCAATTGAATAATGGTTTAACTATGAGAACACCCATAAATAATTAAGTTTGTTGAGATGACAACACATGTTAGCATTTGTTTTGATACGTGTTCCTTTAAGTTAGAGAATTGGCTTTTGGACTTGAATAAAGCATTTTTTTGTAGATTCTAAAACATAAAGTTTTGTCCTTTTTGTTGGTTGACTAAATGAGTGACAGTCTCCACCCCTACCAAAAAATGGTAACTCTCAACTTTGATCTCATTTTTTTTAATATTGCATGTAGCTACTCAAACGATTATTTGGTTCCTTTTTTGTTTTGGCGTTTGATCTGGTTGTTGTAGATATGTTGATCGTGTTTTTTTGTCTGTTGAATATGTTGAATCTTTATGTGCATATGATGCTTTGTTTTTTTTTATATTTCGTGTAGCTTTGTGTTGGTTGCTTCTTTATTTTTATGGTGATTTTTTGGTCTACTGTAATAGTGCTACTACTACAAAGCCTTCTTCCATCACTTGGAATTTTCGGAATGATAAAAGAAAGGTATCCTCTTGAAAAGCTTCTCTTTTTTCTCAATTTTCTATGGTTAGGAAAAACCCAAAACTCCTCTTCCTGCTATACATTTATAATGTATCAATCAATGCATGTGTTCTTGAAAATGCATGTGTATTTGTTTCATTTAAGAATGAGTAATTTAGTTGGCCCGCCTAGAAACCGCATCTTCTAATTTTTTTTAATAAGTTTCTTATTCTTTTGTTTTTAACAGTTGATATAAAAACAATTTTCTTATATAAAAAAAATTGTTTTTCTATTCATATAAAAAAATAACTTTTTTAATTAAAAGAAACAGTTTTTTTAATATTTTTGCCATAGAAGTTATTGAGTACATCAATTTCATATGGAAAGATGACATAGTTGCCACCAGATGGGGGGACGACTTTGATAGTTTAAATGATGAGTCAAACTGTAGAGAAGCTAGTTCAACTGACTCTTTATGTGGGATGATATCTTTCGAAAAATGTTTAGAGGGAGTCAACAAAATATCTATTCAGCCCGTAATAGATGAAGTCACAGGGTCAATGTGATTTCCTACTTTCGTTAAGCACATGACCCAATCCGAACGACATTACAAAGATCCAATTCCTTAGTCAGTCATAAAAAATAATAGAAAGTGAGTCGTCAAGGGGCTCCTAAAGATAAAATGACAGTTGAAGAAAGTAGGGTTCTCGACCAATTCAAGAAGATTTAGGCCAATATGACCTTATGGGGTATTTTAATGTCCTACCAGCTGTGCCAAAATGCTTTGATAAAACTATTCACAAGACCCAAAGTTCTTCCTTTTACTATTCTTGAAGAAGTAGTGAATGTGGATGGATATTAGATCTCTACCAGAATCCTCTCCTTCTACTAAGAAGAAATTACAAAGATCACTCTTGATTATAATTATGCTCTCAACATCTCCACCGAAGTCATGGGAAGACATTTATATCAGAACTTGTTAGATAATGAGTCCGCCCTTAATGTCTGCCCACTCAAAAATCTTAATTGCTTGGGGATAAAATTATGTGATCTCACTCCCACTTTTGCCTCCATGCATGCTTATAATAAAACTGGTTAAGAAGTTATTAGTTCCATAAATCTTACACTAGGGGCTATCCCTATTCACCCCTTAATAGAATTTCAAGTCATCACTATACCTGCTTGTTTTAACCTACTCCTTAGCCGCCCATGGATCCACAGTGTCCGAGGGGTATTTTCTTCCCTCCACCAGAAATTAAAATTCTTTGCCAATGGTCGAGTCATCACAATCCTGGGGATGATGACAATTCACATGGTGCTAGTACTAGCAACTCGGTAGTGAAAATTTAACACGGGGCTAAAGACATGTTCCTCTCTGATTTTAAGATCAACCCACTTCTTGTCCTAGTTTGGGGTAATTTTAAAAATCGAGTATGTCCAGAACATAGTCCTCATGAAAATATTAACACGATTATGATGTTTAAGGACATGCACTAATTCTAGAAATAGGGCTAGGCCGATGCCAACAAGGGATACTTGAACCTATATTCCTAAAGGAGGCCTTACCCCCATGTGGCCTGGGCTACTAGCCATCACCAGTCAAACTCACGTCGTCGACCATATCAGAAAAGAAGCCTTGGTAAGAAGATGATCTCACGAGACTCCCTGATTGGTAGGTTTGTTAAGGAGGGTGAATATTTCCCGTTATGTGGATTCCTTGAACCGTGGTATGACCCTACTGATAAGAAGATGAAATCAGGGATAAAAATTTTCTTCGAGGATGACATCTCCTGGGACAAAAGGAGGAAACATGAGGCGGAGTCTCCAATAAATAAGGTCATGGAAAGCACTGAAAATTCTGGGGAAGTGATGCCAATGAGTTGTTCAACCTGCCCACACTGGGAATGGACCTCTACATGATTTTCCTAGAAGTCATGCTGTCTGACTTGTTTGAGAAGATCGCCACTTCTGAAGCACCCCTCCTTAATTGACATGCCATTTCGGTTCAACCCGCTCAAGTCAAACTAGACCTCGCTATCCATTCTCTCCAAAATATGGCTTAACCAATTATTTTTTCTCTTGTTTCTGATATAATTGTAAATGAGGCCTCATTTGCTGAGGTCCTCACTGCTGTATTTCCTACAAACTCTTTGAATGATATAAATGGGATTTTGAGTATCTTATTGTGCCTTAAATTAATTATCTTGATTCTAATCAAACTCTTGATGACTATGACTTTATAAATGAATAATTATTAACGGATCTCAATAAGGAAAAAAATAAACAACATAACCGTGTTCAAACTAATGATGGTGAGACTATTGTTATTAATCTCAGTTATAGTAACCATATGCGCGAGATTAGAATAGGGACCACCCTAGATGGGCATACGTGGTGATAATTTGAAGAGCTTTTGAAAGAGTTCATGGATGTCTTTGTATGGTCCTACGTCAACATCCCCGATATTGACCCAGACATAGGTCAACATGAGATCCCTACCTTTCTAGAGAGTAATCCTATCAAGTAGATTCTAAGGGAGCTTCGAACAGAATGGTCCCTAAAGGTCAAAGAAGAAGTGGTGAAACAATTAAATGTAGTCTTCATTCGCGTAGTCGAATACCCTACGTGGATTGTAAACATCGTTATAGTGCCAAAATCAGGAGGTAAAATATGCATATGCGTCGAATATTAATATCTAAACAAGGCATATCCAAAAGATGACTACCCTCTGCCCAATATCGACATAATCATAGACAACACTTCTAGTCATGCTCTCAAGTCATTTTTTGATAGTTTTTTTGTTATAATTAGATTGAGATGCATCTTGACCACCAGGAGAAAACCACCTTCATCACCGCATGGGGAAGCTTTTTCTACACAGTCATGCCATTCGGTCTCAAGAATGCTGGAGCTACCTACCAAAGTTCCGCCATAACCATCTTACACGACCTTATACATAAAGAAATTGAGGTTTATATCAATGACATGATTATCAAGTCCAAGAAGACAGTAACATATGCGACTCATCCTGCAGAAATTTGTCTTCAGTGTCACCAAAGGAAAACTCTTCGAGTTTATGGTCAGTGAAAAGAGATTGAAGTAGACCCCTCCAAACTGAAAGCTATACTCGCAATGCCATCGCCTCAGATGGAGAAAGAAGTGTGTGGATTCCTTGGTATGGTAGAATAAATCAATCGATTCATCAACCAACTGACTTTTATTTGCGAGCCCATTTTCAAACTCCTTCGGAAGGATTCAACCAAAGTTTGGAATGAGGCGTGCCAAGAAGCATTCAATCAGATCAAATAATACCTTACTCGACCTCTAGATCTCATGCATTCGCAACAAGGTATTTCCCTTCTCCTATACTTAAGTGTCACTGACACTGTATTAGGGGCTTTACTGGACCAATATATTGATGAATCTTGTAAGGAAAGAGCAATATACTACACTAGACGAAATCTAGATATGTACGATGTAAACTATACTACATTGAAAAAGGCATGTGTCGCCCTAGTTTGGGTCATGTAGAAGCTCTCGCATTAGAAGATTACATTCCCCATTAGACTGGTGTTCCGAATGGATCCTGTGAAATACCTTCTAGAGAAGCCTACTCTGTCTAGCCGCATGGCCCATTGGGTAATGTTACTGGCCAAGTTTGACATACTTTATGTTATGTAGAAAGTTATAAAATGGAAATCAATCTCTGATTACCTTGCTGCCAATCCCGTGAAAGGAACTAAAGTTTGGATTTTTGAATTCCCAGAAGAAAACATCCTCTGCACCTCTCACATGGGCCACTTTAGATGGAAAATGTTCTTCGACAGAGCTTCCAATAAGAAAAGGTATGGTATTGGGATATTCCTAATGGCCCCCGATGACTCTCATACCCCCATTGCCGTTAAGTTGGATTTCCCTTGCACCAATAATATGACAGAATACGAGGCATGCACTGTAGGGCTCAAGATCTCCCTTGATAAAGGAATCAAACACATGGACGTCTTTGGAAACAAAACCCTCATTTTTGAACAAATTCTCAGGAAATGGAAAGTCAAAGACAAGAACTGCTACCTTTCCACGCTCACCTAGAAGAGCTTGCCTCCCATTCAAATATGTCACCTTACATTACCTTCCTCGCTTAAGGAATAACTTAGTCAACTCACTAGAAAACTTGCCCTCCATAGTTGACATGCCTAAGGGAATGAATATGCCCCCCTTTCTGGTTCATAAATAACTTGCACCCACCCACTGCTACCACACCGAGCTCATTACAGAACAAGATGCAGACATGGAAAGATTATGGTACTATGATTGTGATGACTTGGTTATGATAAACCATGTTTAAATCATGATTACCGTATGGGATGGAGATAATGTGTTATTAAAATATATAATTTTAAGTTATTGTGTTTAGTCTAATCCTACCTTCATAACTTATGAAATATTAAATTAGTCACAAACACAAATTTGTGAAGTTTTTGATAAAAATGTTCGGGTTGGATGATAGTTTTTACCATTATAATGTAACAATTGACTTAAGGTCAAAACTATATAATTGTATACATGTGAGTTATGGTTGTAACACAACAAACAATGTGTTGAACGGAGGTCCGAGCGAAGAGTTATGCTAGAATTATGAAGCAGGGGCAAATTTGTCCATTTGTTAAATGATATTTCGTCTTATTAGGCTAACAAATGGTGAATTTTGATTGGAGGAGGAAGGAGGTGGGGTTTTGCCGACTTTGAAGGCTTTAAATAATCTATTACTTCAGCATATTTTAGCCATTAAAGATTTTGGCTTGAGAGGAAGAGAGAATTGGAAAGTTAGGAAGAAAAAGTGAGGAGAAAAATTGCAGAAAAATCCGTAGAAATTACGTAAAAGCCCCGAAGGTAATCCTAACTACAAAATCTTGTTATTTTTCTTATAGTACTGTTATAGATGATAAGAAATGATCATTTATTTACTAAACTTTCATCCCTTAATATATATGTGTGGTTAGATAAAAGTTTAAGTTAAGTTGAATGTGTAAACCCTTGAAATTGTTTTGTTTAGAAACCTTGTTTATTCAAATTTCCATATCTTTTTGTATACTTACTATAATTGAGTGATTATAATTGGATATTAACAAGGACTCATATGTGTGTTACATATCCAAAAATCGTGTGAAAATACCAAGAAATGAATCTTTGGTGATAGTTTGAAGTTCAAGTATTAAATTTGCCCCAAAGGTGTAAGTATGCACACCAGGTGTTCGATGTTTTGCTTGACATGGCAAATGAACCTTAAAAAATATGAAATTTTAATTTTTTATTGCTAAATATGGTTATGGATGTTGTGTGAAATATTACAGGAAGTTATGATGTAGAAAAATTATGAAAATTCCTGGAAGTTGACTAAACGATAAAGGAACATATAGGGCAGATTTGCTTTGTAATAAAGAAATGGACACATCTTGCTCTAGGAAAATTGAAATGATGTGTTGTCTTTTATATTGGGAACCTAATATGATAAGAATTGGTTACCAAGAAGAAATTAAAGTATGTTCGGGTTATGATGCTTATGAATTGAGTTACGTTTAAGTATTATTTGGATGGTTAAGATCCTTATGATGATACTAATTGTTGATGTAAAAAACTAGATTGCTCTAATTATTCAATCACAGATAAATAAATAAGACAAAGATTTTTAAAGTGGTTCGTCTAGGAATAAAGCCTACGTCCACTGTTATGTTATTGCTAAGTGTTTGCAGAATTCTTGATTACAAGTTCTCTCAAGAAATTCCGGTCCCCTTGAATGGGGTTGATACAAGGTATTTATAGCCTTGAGGCTGTACATGAAAGGTTCGATACATTAAATGATATACATGTGAAAAGGTAATACATTTAATGCAGCGTGCGCGTCAAGAATATAAGCATTCAATGAATATTTGAACTGTTGATTATCTGGAAATTAATGATACGACCGAGGTGCAGCTCGGACCGCCATAGTTGCTCGTTGCTCAGGAGTTCCTCGGTGCGCTAGAGTTCCTCGGTGTATCCTCGTTTCTCGGAAAGACTCATGGTTGGTCGGGAAATGAACTTCCTCACTGCTATTGTGCCACGTAGATTGACACGTGTCTTCGTATTATTCGTCCACATCAGCATATTAATTTTGGTATCAACAGAAGCCCCCAATGTTTCATATTTCGAACTTTGAGGAGTATGGAACATTCTTTCTCGGTATATGGCAATATTAAATGACTTTCCTGGGTTTCAGGAACATAGTGTTCAAATTTCCTTCTCATTTCGCAGCTTCCGCCTTTTTTTTGAATTTTTTATAAGCGCTTCGATCTCCGTGCAGTTTTTGTCCTTTTAGCCGCCGGAAGTTTAGTAGTTTCTTTTTGGTAATCATTTCTTTCGCCGCTTCCCAATGCAAAGTATTTAAACTTCTTAGGTAACCATACCGTCTTCTACGTTTTCCAATTTTCTGCCTTCAAGCTTTCTATTCTCTCCTTCTCTCTTGTGCGTTCATCTTTTCCTTCGTTAGTTGTCAGCAGACTTCCTTCCTTCCTGTAAGATTTTCTTCCTTCTTCTTTTATTCATCATGGTTTACATTATTGAATCTCTTGAAAAGTTCCGCTCTGACTTTTCCATCCCATCTTGGGTAATCTTGGAGGAACTTTCTGAACCTCAAAATTATTTTCGTCTGGCTGAGGGACATTGGTTCCCCAGTCTTTTTATTGCTGAATGTTGTTTTTCCTTTCCACCAAATCCATTGTGTCTTGAGTTTTGTCAATATTTTGATCTTGTCCCTGCAAAAATAGCCCCCAATTCATGGAGAATAATTAATGGGGTGCACAAATTAAATCTAACTCATGGGACTCGTATTGGGATCCCTGAGATTATGTACTGCTATAAGTGGGCCACTCTAGATAATATTTATTACTTAAAAACTAGGTTTCTGAATAGGGCTCTTGTAGTTAACCTCCCTGACTCAAATAGAGATTATTTTGAACATGGGTTGGTTATAAAAAATTGGCAATATGCCCCTTTAGTTGGTGATGGAGTATACAATGGTCCCAGATGCCCCCCATATGGCAACGGGATAGGTTTATTTTTCATTTTATTTTTCTTATGAAATTATGCTTTCATCATGTTTGACAAAATGTATGATTGATATCTCGTTATGTATTTATTTGCAGTTGATAGCAAAAGAAGAACTCCAAAAGAATCAGAGGTTAATATCAAGCATCTGAAACTTATCTGAGGTTTGCACAAGAACGTTGCAGACGAACACATCAGGTCTGCCTCATATCTGCTACAGTATAAGAGTTACACAACCTCTTATACTGCTCGCCCTGTTGAACCAGCTTCAACTCCAGAAGGTTCATCTTCAGATTCTCATCTTCCTTTAAGTCAAAGGATGGGTAAGAAAAGAGCTCCTCCTGCTCTCTTT
This sequence comes from Sambucus nigra, assembly GCA_949130495.1. Lineage (NCBI taxonomy): Eukaryota > Viridiplantae > Streptophyta > Magnoliopsida > Dipsacales > Adoxaceae > Sambucus > Sambucus nigra. The sequence continues at coordinate 352,563,119 of OX422221.1, forward strand.
GATGATGTTACTTCTGTTGCTGGGGCCAAGAAAAGCAAAGATGATGTCCCAGAGGGGACTAAAAAGGTGGATGCTGGGTCTTCTAAAGCTACCGAGAAGCCTCCAGTGGTTCCGAGCAAGAAAAGTGCTCCTGTAGATGTAATTACAATCTCTCCGACCAAGACTTCTTTGGTTGAAGGTTCTGAACTCCCGTTGAGGAGATTGAGGAAATCATCCTCAGTTACTCCGGCTGAAACTGCCTCCTCTCTACCTGTTGGTGGTACTGAAGTTCCAAACATCATTCTTCCAAGTTTTGCAATGAGCTCGGTCGTACCCGAGGTCCATGGTATTGATGAAAAAATTCCTAGGGATATGCAGACATCCTTAGCTGCTCGTCACCTTGCTTCAGTAAATTTCTCATACTTCTGGTTTTTCTTTCTTTCTCTGAATACTTGCATTTTGTATTGACTTTACTATTTCTCTCATCTTTCAGCTGGTGAACTGTTTCAATAATATTGTGAAGAAGGATGAGGCTATTAAAGCTTCAAGCTCCTCGTCAGGTGTAGAGGATGCTCTGCTGGGTTTGACCCAATCTTTAAAGGAATCTCGTCAACAGTATGTTGAGGAAAAAGCTGTTTGGGAGAAAAAGTTGGCTGTGGCTGAAGCTGAGAAGGTGAAGATGGCTGAAGCCTCCAAGAATTTGGAAGATAAAATGAAAGGCTTAGAAGTCGAACATCAAAAATGTGACGACAAGCTGAAAAAGACAGAGGAAGAGTTATCTACCCTGCGAGATATCAAGGTCCAAAAAGAAAAATTGGATGTAAAACTCTCCTCGGAGAAATTGAAGAGAAAGGTTGCAGTCAAGAAATCTTTCAGTGCTGGTTGGGAGAAAGGATGGGATAAGGGGATTGCTGCTATGACATCCCAAGTCCAATATGGGAAGTTGAAATACTTCCACGATGGCTGGGTAGCTGCTCTTCAAGAGTTGAAGGTCAAAGACGATTTTGATCTATTCCAACGATACCTCCCTGGTCCTCTTCCAGCAATTGTGGAAGAAGAAGAAGATGAGCCTGTCTCAGATGAATCTTCTATGGATATGGGTGACCCAGTCCCTGCTTCTCAACCCTCTTTCATCGAGGACATTTCTTCTATGCCTCCTCCTGCCGAAAATATTCCTGCTGATCAAACAGTTGTTACCACCGAGCAACCGAGCTCCTCGTCCCAGCCTCCCGAGAAAGTCTTGGGAGACAAGGAAAAGGTGTGAAGTTCTTCGGCATTATTTCTATATTTCATTACTTGTAACCGAACAATGTAACCTTTTGATGATCTAATAAAATACATCTTCATTCCTCTTCATTATTGATACTATGTCTGCTTTTATTTATTAACTACTGCTTCCTCTTCTTTATTAGTTTTTGGCCAGAATGGAATTGATATCTGCTCCTGATACTGAGTTGATGCGACAATGCAATGGTTATTATAAAGCTGGTCATACAGACCTAAGTGTATCAGAGATTGTCGACATCCTTGGTCACGATGCCTCAGAACAAGCAGTTGAGGCTTACCGGTACCTGAAGGATTTACTTGATAGATCTGTGGCCAATAATGTGGCATACTACGAATTGATCGAGGAACTTCATGGTTCCATAGAGGATCTTCAAAATCAACACAATGCATCAATGGCTTCGTTGCACAAGGATTATGAAAATAGATATCAGCAGCTCTCTTCTGAAACAGGCCATAAAAAGATCATTGCTGGATATGATATTAGGGAAAGGATCCTAAAAGGTGAAGTTGAAGCTTGCAGGCAGATTGCCGAGATCCTGGAACAAGAAAATAATAATTTACAGAAAAAGTTGGCTCAATATGAATCTGCAGAGTCATCTTCCACTGCTCTAGTGCCCGTTACTGATGAAGGTTTCTCGTTCTTAGAGGTTGAAAATGCCAAACTAAGGCAAGAACTGGATAACTTGAGAAAGTCTGTTATTCCTGTGACTGCTCGGGGACGAGGAAGAGGTTCTCGGGGACGAGGAAGAATTGTCGAGGAGAAAAGTTCTCCAGTTGCTTCTCGGAGCCGATCAAGAGTTCTTAGTCGCAATGTTGAAGAGGCTCGCACTCAGTCTACTTTGTAAACTCAAGCATTTCAATTGAATGCTAAGGATCGTGCTTTGTCAGAAATGTCCAAGAAAAATCTATCCTTGGAAGATCAACTTATTGCAACGAAGTCTGCTCTTCATACCAAGGATCTTTTTGCTAAAAATCTTCTCGAACAATTGGATAGATTAACTTTCCAATTTCATAAGCAGCCCAGGGAATTCTGGATGGCAGGATATAATGAAGCTCTTGTTCATTTGGATGCTCGTATTGAACATGCCAACAATGAAGGTTATAAGCAGGGATGGTTGAACGCCCTGGGTGTATTAAAATTGGAGCGAGGGCATTTTTTATGGGATTATCATGCTCCAGGGTTACTAGACTTGCCTGTGCCACCTTTCAAATTGGATATGGCCTGGATCCCAGCTCGTTCCATTCCTCGTAGCCTAATTTCAAAATACCTCGGTGATTATAGCCTTCATTCCCAAATCGAAGTATCTCGTCCAGAGCATCTAATGGAGACACCTTCAATAATGAATGTCAGAATGTTGAAAGACTTGAACTTTATTAACTCTCCCCTTTGCCTGGAAGATCCTCCTGTCGGCGAAGAACCTATTTCTAAAGCAAAGGGCAAGAAACCAATAGAATAGGACTATCAATGTAGTAGTTAGTACATTCATGTAATTTGTAATTTATTTTGAATTTTAATGAAAAGACTTTCATTTTCTGTAAATTTTGTTGTTGTCTTGTGTTTATCAAACACCTTTATATTTGTACATATGTATCTGTTAAAAAGATAACAATATTGTGTTGTTCATTGAGCAACTTAATAAAAAGTTACAAGTATCAAAGTAATGAGTATAAAATGTTCAAACTGTTTTCAACCAACCATGATGGATGAATAATGTTTGTCGACCAACTACAGTTGATGGGTCTTTATCCCCGACCAGCCATACTTGGTTCAATTTCAAATATTTTCATAAAATGTGTCCGACCAACTAAGGCCAATAATTTATCCTCGTCGACCAACTACAGTTAGTGGGCTTTTATCCCCGACCAGCTATACTTGGTATATTTTGGAATATTTTATTCTTCAAAGAACTTTTTGTAATAATCTTACCTCCCGACCAACATAAGTTGTAATTTGAGAGTATATTTGTATCTTACCAACACCGTAATTGATCATGCTGGTGTACACCTCCTAACCAAAGGAGTAGTAGTGGTAGTAGTAGTGGTTCTTTCGAACTTTTTGGCTCGTTGAGCTGTCCACTAGATATCTTACCAACCGTAGTTGGTCACACTAGTGTCGCCTCCTAACCAAAGGAGTAGTTTTTTTTGGCTCTTTCGAGCTGTCCACTAGATATCTTACCAACCGTAGTTGGTCACACTAGTGTCGCCTCCTAACCAAAGGAGTAGTTTTTTGGCTCTTTCGAGCTGTCCACTAGATGTCTTACCAACCGTAGTTGATCACACTAGTGTCGCCTCCTAACCAAAGGAGTAGTTTTTTTTGGCTCTTTCGAGCTGTCCACTAGATATCTTACCAACCGTAGTTGGTCACACTAGTGTCGCCTCCTAACCAAAGGAGTATTTTTTTGGCTCTTTCGAGCTGTCCACTAGATATCTTACCAACCGTAGTTGATCACACTAGTGTCTCCTCCTAACCAAAGGAGTATTTAAGTTGTTCTCGCCCTTTTATCAACCGGAATTGATCGTGGGTCTGAACTATAGTCTTCTTCTTGTTATCAAGCAGAGTAGTGTACAACACTAGTATTCCCCGAAAAACTTTCAACAGAAAGAAAATGGTGAAACATCCTCGTTTTATTCATAATGAAGGAAATGCTTTACATTTTACATTACTGATAATACTTGCGCAGGTGTTCAGCATTCCATGCATTCTTAAATTCTTCTCCCTCTAGAGTTGCTATTCTGTAAGTTCCTGGACGAACAACCTCTGTAACTCGGTAAGGTCCATGCCAGTTTGCTTCCAACTTATTTTGCTTCTGAATGACTTTCTTTAGCACATAATCCCCTTCTTTTAAATCACATTTCTTCACCCTTTTGTTGTAGAACAGAGCTGTACGTTGTTGGTAAGCAGCATTCCTAATGGCTGCCTCTTCTCTAACCTCCTCAAGCATATCCAAATCCAGTCTTCTCATCAAATCGCTGACTGGGGAATTAAAATTCAGTACTCTATGCGTTGGGAGACCCAACTCGGTAGGTATCACAGCCTCACTTCCAAATGCTAGCATATATGGTGATTCTCCAGTTGCTGCTCGGGGAGTTGTTCGGTAAGCCCATAGTACTGATTGGAGCTCATTGATCCAATTTGCTTTAGCTTCACTTAACCTCTTCTTCAAACCATTTAGTAATGTTCTGTTTGTCACCTCAATCTGTCCATTGCTTTGGGAATGGCCTGGTGCTGAATGATACTTCAAAATGTTCGACTGATGACAATAGGCAACAAATTCTTCATTATCGAATTGTGTTCCATGGTCTGTGATGAAAGCATGGGGGAGACCATATCGACAAATGATGTTCTTCCAAATGAACTGATATACCTTCTCGTACGTCATATCAATTAGTGGTTCAGCTTCCACCCACTTAGTAAAATAATCCACTGCCACTACGAGATACTTGAACCTTCCTCGGGTCGTCGGCAATGGTCCAACCAGATCAACCCCCCACATGGCAAATGGCCAAGGTGAAGTTATGGGTGTCAACAATGCTTGTGGAGTTCTTCGGATGGAGGAAAAACGTTGGCACTTGTCACACTTCTTGGCATAGGCTATACAATCAGCCCTCATCGTCGGCCAGTAATATCCCTGTGTCATTACCCTTTGCAAAAGTGTCCGACCTACTACATGAGCTCCACAAGATCCTTCATGGATTTCTTCAACCAATTCTTTGACTTCTGATGGATGCACACATCTCTGCAAACCTGCCATAATTCCTCGTCTATACAAAACACCATTAGTTAACACATACCGAGCAACTTTATACTTCAATTTCTTGGCAGCTAGCTTGTCCTCTGGTAATTCTCCTTCTTCAATGTATGCCCTGATAGGATCCATCCAAGATGGTCCTAAATCAAGGGTAATAATCTTCACCGTAAGATCTTCTTCTATGCTCCGACTTTCTAATACTTCAATTGGTATCGTTCTTCGCAGCTCGGTGCGGGTAGCTGACGCTAATCGGGCCAATGCGTCTGCTCTAGCATTCTCCATCCTCGGTATTCTCACCAATTGAATATCATCAAATTCTGTCAATAATTCCATCACCTTTGCATGGTACTTCACCATTAATTCTCCCTTAACTGCATATATTCCCATCATTTGATTCACAATTAATTGAGAATCACTGAAAACAATTATTTGCCGTGCTTCCATAACTTTCGCCAAATGAAAACCTGCTATCATGGCCTCATACTCAGCTTCATTATTGGAAGCCTTGAATTGGAATCGCAAGGCATACTCCATGTCAATATCATCTGGGGTGTTTAAAACGATCCCTGCCCCACAACCAGCTGTGCAGGATGATCCATCTACATATAATCTCCATGTAGGTAACTCGTCTTCAAATTTCTTATCTGTTAGAGTTCCTCGGTAAAATATCATTTGTTTTCTTTCATCATCCCCGGGTATCCTTCGTTCCTCGTCGGTCATCTGTTCGCGCCCTTTTACCAACCGGAGTTGGTCTGGGTTTGAATATGATGATTTTTCTACATCCACAAGTCCTTTTACCAACCTTGGTTGGTCTGGACCTGTGTCTGTTGATCCTGTATCGTCCACAGGTAGGTCAGCAAGTACCTTTTGTTCTTCGGGGGTATCAGGGTATGTGAATTCTGCTATAAAATTTGCTACAGCTTGCCCCTTTAATGATGATCTGGGTTCGTACACAATATCATATTCACCGAGTTCTATTGCCCAATACATCAATCTTCCTGATTTTTCTGGCTTGTGAAAGGCTTGTCTTAATGGCATGTCAGTATATACAATGATTGTATGGGCCTGGAAGTATGGCCTCATTCTTCTACTTGCTTCAATTAATGCCAGTGCCAATTTTTCTAGCTTTGGGTACCTGATTTCTGCACCTCGAAAAGCTTTACTTGTGTAATAGATAGGTTTCTGGACTCCATTCTCCAATCTGATCAATGCTGAACTAACTGCATTCTCTGATACTGCCAAATACAAGTACAGCCTCTCTCCAGTTATTGGCCTAGACAACAATGGTGGGGCTCCCAAATACTTCTTCAAATCTTGAAAGGCCTTCTCACATTCATCAGTCCACTCAAAACTTTTTCGCAGTGTTTTGAAGAATGGGAGGCATTTATCAGTTGCTCGGGATACAAATCTGTTGAGCGCTGCAACTCGTCCTGTAAGACTCTGTACTTCTTTCCTCGTCGTTGGAGATCGCAGCCCTAAAAGAGCTTTGATCTTTTCTGGATTTGCCTCAATACCTCGTTGATTGACGATGTATCAGAGGAACATTCCTTCTCGTACTCCAAAGGTACACTTCGTCGGGTTGAGCTTCATTTGGTATTTATCCAGTTGATCAAAGGTCTGGCCTAAGTCAACTAGATGATCAGTAGCTCTCTTGCTTTTGGTGAGCATGTCGTCGACATAGACTTCCATGTTGCAACTGATTTGTTCGGAAAAAACCTTGTTCATCAGTCGCTGATATGTTGCACCTGCATTTTTTAAACCAAAAGGCATAACATTATAACAATAAGTTCCCCTTGGGGTAATAAAAGAAGTACTTTCCCTGTCTTCAGGCTTCATTTTGATCTGATTGTAGCCAGAATATGCATCCATGAAGCTGAGTAGCTCATGTCCCGAGGTAGCATCCACTAGCTGATCAATTCTGGGCAATGGAAAATGATCTTTTGGGCATGCCTTGTTAAGATCAGTAAAATCAACACACATTCTCCATTTATTCTTCTTCTTCTTTACCATCACCACATTTGCCAACCAATCTGGATATTTCACATCTTCAATAAATTGGGCTTTCTGGAGCTTCTCGACCTCCTCTTGTATGGCCTGGTTCTTCTCGGGACTAAACACTCTTCTCCTCTGCTTCACAGGCTTGATCTCCTTATTCACATTGAGCTCATGACATAAGAAGTTTGGATCTATTCCTGGCATGTCTTCATGACTCCAAGCAAAAGTATTCTTCCTATTTCTCAAGAAAGTTATCAACTCCTGTTTTATCGAAACATCCAACGACGATCCTATCTGGGTTACTCGTTCAGGATGCTCGTCGTCCAGAATAATATTTTCTGTAGATTCCACCACCTGCTCTTTTACGAGTTGAGATTCATCCCTAGGGTCAAGAGTTTCAATTTCTGTGCCTTCCTCCACTTGGTAAGTAGTAGTCTTTTTCCTTGATTCTTCAAGTTCCTCTTGCTCGGCAGACGAATAATAGCATTCCCGAGCTACTTTTTGATCACCTTTCATAATTCCGACTCCAAAATTCGTTGGAAATTTCAAACACTGATGTACTGTAGATGGAACTGCCTCGAACTTCTTCAATCCAACTCTTCCCATGATGATGTTGTAGGCTGACTGCACATTCTTATCCATCACAAAGAAGCGTATTCTTTCTGTTCGACAAGCAGACCAAGTTCCAATGAGTATATCCAACTTGATCGTCCCAAGTGGAAAAACTTTCTTGCCAGAAAAACCCAGAAGGGGTCTGTGATAAGGTTCCAATTGAGATAATTTCAAATTCAAGCTATCAAAGCATGAGTAATACATGATGTCTGCCGAACTACCGTTGTCTACTAACACCCTTGAAATGACCACGTCCTTCATCCTCATTTTGATCACCAAAGGATCATCATGAGGGTAAAGAACACCTGCCAGGTCGTTTTTTGAAAAACCAATCACTAGCTTCTCTTTGTTTACCTTCCTCGGACGATCATCCTCGGCCAGATTTATTCGCTGAATATATGAACAAGCTTGAGCCTCTCTGAGGTAAGCTTTTCTTTCTGCAGTAAGGTCTCCTCCTCCTACATCTCCTCCTGTAATAACATTACAATCAAATGACCCAAAACGTATGAAAAATACCTCTCGTTCAGGCTGCCTTGGCTTCTTGGGAAGATCGGGGTCATCATCTGGATCATCTTCATGGTCCCTCTTCTTTTTCTCCTCGGCACGACGAGGAGATCTAGATCTTTCTCTAGTTCTATCATCATTCTTCCTCTCACCCCTGCGATCTACATATTTTGACAATTTTCCTCTTCGGATGAGCGTTTCAATCTCGTTCTGAAGGGCTATGCAATTTTTGGTCATATGGCCATGATCTTTGTGAAACTCGCAGTATTTGGCCTTATTCCTCAGATCAGGATTTGTCCTCAGTTTTTCTGGCCACTTGATTTCCTCGCTGTTCTTGATTTCTTCTAAAACGTGATTAATACCCATTTTCAATAGAGTATAATTATCGTACTTCTTTAGGACTTCCCATGTCGTCCTATTATTCTTGGAGTGCTTGTCACCACCATTACCATTCTGCTCTTTCTTCTTAGACTTGTCGACCTCCACCTTGGTTTCTTTATCCATATTCTTCTTTGCAGCCATAGCCTCCTCAGCATTCATGATTTTGGCCGCTTTTGCCATCAACTCCGACATAGTTTTAGGTGGATCTTTGGCCAAAGTGTAGTATAACTTATTAGGCAACAAACCACTCATCAAAGCAGTGATTGCTGTCTTTTCTTCGTAATCTATGACCTCCAACTTTTCGTTATTAAAACGAGTTATGTAATCTCTAGTACTTTCACCTGATTTTTGCCTAACACTTAGCAAGTGTGCTACTCGCTTTACCGGCTTTGCTCCAAAACAAAAATTGCCAATGAACAGCTCGGCTAACTGAATAAAAGTTGAAATCTTACCCCAAAGAAGATTATTGTACCATATTTGTGCAGATCCGGTAAGAGTTCCTGAGAATGCTCTACACCTCATCTCGTCGGGGACGGCATAGATGTCGGCAGCAGCTTGGTATTGTTCTATATGAAGTACAGGATCCGTCTTTCCATCGTACTTGGGGGTCACCACAGGTGCTTTGAATTTCGATGGTGTAGGAAAATCCACAATGGCTTGCACAAAAGGTGTCCCTTTAACAAAAGTTCTCTGTAAGGGGTTTCTTGCCTTAGCCATTTCTCCCAGTCTATCTTCTAACCGCTGAATGGAACCTTTCCATGCTTCATTTCCTTCCTCAGGCCGCTTAGTCCAAGCAATTGATTGCTCTGAAGTAGCTTCCTGAGATTTATCTCGACGAGTAGCTGGTCGTGATTGTGCTGATCCTTCCCTCAAACCTGATGGTGGCCGAAAACTTCTCGATGGAGCTCTAGGTGGACTCATATTCCTCCTTGGTCCTAATCGACTGAAAGGAGACACCCTGCTTTATCTTTCTAAAGCGCTAGTTCTCTCCGGAGAGAGAGTGATACGTTGATCTGTATCCGTAGCCTGTATTGATGAAGTTCGCCCAGGTTGATAAGAAGAATCATTAGACTCCCCATTGCGAAATGACCCAGTACGTCTGGATCGTGATTGCCCACGATCACTCCGTTGTCCTGAATAGGTAGGTGCACCGCCTTGAAGAGTTTGAATGAGTTGCCTCATAGATTCTTGCATGGCGGTTTGTCCTTGAGCCAGATTTGTCATAATTCCAGCCAGATCTGGAGTTGCAGATGGATTTGGAAGATTTCCAGCATTTCCAGCATTTCGATTACTGGATTCTGGATTATCTGCCATTGATAACAAATGATTTTTTCGAAAAACGATAGTAACAGTCGTTTCCCACAGACGGCGCCAATCTGTTGATGTAAAAAACTAGATTGCTCTAATTATTCAATCACAGATAAATAAATAAGACAAAGATTTTTAAAGTGGTTCGGCTAGGAATAAAGCCTACGTCCACTGTTATGTTATTGCTAAGTGTTTGCAGAATTCTTGATTACAAGTTCTCTCAAGAAATTCCGGTCCCCTTGAATGGGGTTGATACAAGGTATTTATAGCCTTGAGGCTGTACATGAAAGGTTCGATACATTAAATGATATACATGTGAAAAGGTAATACATTTAATGCAGCGTGCGCGTCAAGAATATAAGCATTCAATGAATATTTGAACTGTTGATTATCTGGCAATTAATGATACGACCGAGGTGCAGCTCGGACCGCCATAGTTGCTCGTTGCTCAGGAGTTCCTCGGTGCGCTAGAGTTCCTCGGTGTATCCTCGTTTCTCGAAAAGACTCATGGTTGGTCGGGAAATGAACTTCCTCGCTGCTATTGTGCCACGTAGATTGACACGTGTCTTCGTATTATTCGTCCACATCAGCATATTAATTTTGGTATCAACACTAATATTGTAAGAATTTATATTTGAAAGGAAAGAAGAACCGGTTGAACAAGTGTCGGACAAGGGCAAAGGGAAAATACATGAAGTGGCCAAGGTGAGTGTACTAACTGGAAAAAGATGTATTATACATGGCTATGGAGATGATTTGAATATCACTCACAGGTAAGATGTATTATACATGGTTATGGATATGATATGAATATTACTCATGGATAAGATGTATTATACATGGTTATGGATATGATCAGAATAATATTGAATATGAATTTGTTCATTTCGGTTTACCGAAATGAGGGGTTACTCCTCGACCAGAAATGGGGGAGATTTGTCTATTAAAGACAAGAGGTTACTCCTCGACCAGGAATGGGGGAGAATTGTCTATTACAGACAGGATATGTGAATCATAATTCGGATAAGTTGGTCATTCTATATGAATGAGCCGGATAAGTGTATAATTGATAATTCTCTATGAATGAGCCGGATACGTGTATAGTTGATAATGCTTTATGAATGAGCTGGATAAGTGTATAATTGGTAATTCTTTATGAATGGACCGGATAAGTAATACATGATTGTTAATGAGCCGGATAAGTACCTATGTATTACCACATGTATATGATTGATTGCATTTAATTTTATGCAATAGTTTAGTAGTGATGCATTCACTGGGCTCTTTTGCTCACGGTTACTATGGTTATGTGTTTCAGGTAACATGATGTCACTGCCAAATCTAGGAGGTCGGGTTGGCTTAGCAAAGGATGCATAAACCATAATTTTGGTCAAATGAAAAAGGGGTAATTTAATTTTACTTATCCTTGAAGCAAATTTTAATAAGCAAAAATCACTTTTAAATATGTGAAAAGTTTGGCTTTATGGCTTCATACCGTTAACAAAAAAGAATACTCGAGAAGATGGTTTGGTTAAGATAATTATGATTTGACTCACCTTGACTTTCAAACTTAATTATAAGTAACTGGGTTGGGGTGTGTCAACGATATTTGGTTCCTTCTCAAATGTGGTAGCTATCCCCGAGACACAAACAATAAAGACTGTGAAACCCTTCACAAGATGGCTGCCTAGTACATCATCTGTGATAAGGTGCTCTTTAGGAGAAACTTCGATGGAATCCACTTGCATTGCATAGTAGGGGTTGAATCTAAGATATGAGGAAGAAAATTCAAAGTGGGAATGAGGGCCCCATATAAAATATCATATGCTTGCCAAGAAGATCATCCATCAAGGGTGCTATTGGACCACCATAATTTAAGGCTACACTACTTATGTTCGAAGATGCCTCAAATGCCAGCAGTTTGCCAACCTTCCGCACTTACCTCCTTGAGAGTTGTACAATATGACCTCTTCCTGACCCTTATCCACTTGGGGCATATATATCATAGGTAAGGTCACTTCCAAAGTTTCTAATGGGCACAATTCTTCCTAGTCTCCATTGACTACTTCACAAAATGGGTTAAAGCTGAGTCAAACGCAGTGAATGCGAAGAAGGTAGACAAGTTCATTAAAAAAAATATCATCTGCTTCTATGGAGTTCTCCATGAGTTGGTGCCAGAAAATGGACTCCACTTCAAGGTTGAAGTCACAGAGTTAGTCGACGAATATGTAATTCAAAGGAATAAGTCCTCTCCATACCGACACAGACTAATGTCATTGTTGAAGCTGCCAATAAGAGCATCAAGATCATCATTAGCAAGATGACAAAAATCTATAGAGACTGGGCCGATCGGATCCTATACTCCCTTTGGGGCTATAGTACCTCCATCAGAACACCCATTAGGGATACCCTTATTTTTTGGTATACAACATGGAAGCAATTCTCCCTATCGAATTGGAAATACCTTCTCGATGGGTTATTTTTTAAAGTAAGGTCAGTGAAGACTGGTATTAAAGTTTCTACGATGAACTCTTGCTCCTATACAAAAAGAGATTGAAATCTCTGTACCACATACAAGGGCACCATCGTCGAATTATGAGATTATTCAATAAAAATATCAAGGATCGCGTTGTCTAATAACGAGATCATTCCCTCAAGGAAATTGTAGAACGCGAATGGGATCCTAGAGGAAAATTTAAGTCCAATTGGAATGGCCCCCACATCGTGAAGAAAATTTATCTGGTGGCTTTGATATACTCACAGCCCTCGACGGCGAAGAAATAGTGCGTCGAGCCAACTTAGACCGTCTTAAAAATTTTTACACTTAGACCAAACTCTTATCGCACCACGACTCTTCTCATACCCTTTCTATTCTTATAAAAATCTTCCTTCTCCCTCTACTCAGAACTACTTACGACCTGATCCTCTTATAAATCCCCTTTCTGAAGAAACTTTTAAATTTTCAAACCCATTGAGGTACGTAGGTAGCCCATAAGATACATATGAGAGTGGTACTTTACCTCTCATAAAAAGCTATTCTTTTCCCTCTCTGAGAAGGACGGTCTCACTCATCATTTAAACGAACAAAATGATTACGTATGCCATAGTGATTGGTGATGGGAGTTAGACAGTTCAAATATGAAATTCATCAAGTCACTATTCTTTTAGTTAAAACTAGGAATACAACTATTACATCTCGTATCATTGATGGGAGTTAGACAACCCACTCCCTTACAATCCACCCATATAACATAAAAACCCACACCATCAACAACTCCACGAAAAAAATCTAAACACCTACCCAAAACCAAACACAAATTTCTCATAAACTTCCAAAAACCTACACAAACTTCGCATACCCCTAAGACCTCACATTCAAATACCTGATGGAATCTCTTCATTATTTTTTCTTGACCTTAGATGACCGCATGAATCCCCCTCCAGGTTACGGCTCCGGATGCGCTCCATGCGACGATAGGCTGTTATGAGTTTGGATGAAATCACAACACCTTCTTCCAAGGTGTCAAACATTATGAGCCATCTCTTCCTAGTCCCCTAAGCTAGGATATTATCAACGACTTTCTTCCATAACAACTTTAGGTAGTCCCATAATATGAACCTAGACTCCCCAATAAATTGTGATGGACGGGTATACGGCCAGTGGCGCTGACAACGGGCCCCAATATCAACCTTAAAGACTCAGTCAAGTCATCCACAAGAAAAAAGTTTATTATGCACGGAGGAATAACTTTCTCTCATCCTAATTGGCATAGAATACCTTATGGGAAGTAGAAATAGGTCTGGTGAAGACCCACCAACTGCACATACCGATAATCCCCCAACTGAAAAAGAAGCTACTTGTTCCCCCACCACGGTATAAACAAACAGAGACATTGTGCCCCATGCTCTACAAGCTAGTTAACCCAGTTCTTTGTTGATGGGCCAAAGCTAAAGAAAATCCTAGAATAGACGTTAAAAACACCCGATAGAGGGTACTCAGGATGAGACTCAAGGCACAGTCTCTCGAATAACCACATAAATAGCATGATAAGGATCCCTCATAAGAAGTCAACCCAACCTTCCTTCTAAGCATCTGGACCATTCAGAGTCTTCACCAATATCATCAGAACTTGACTATAATGGTAGGGACATCAACAAAATTATTAGAGTTACCAGAGGGTAAGCCTTCAGATCGCCTATCACCAGAAGAAGCCTGGCAGTCAAGCCGGGGCTACAGCACATGTATAGTCGTTAGCAGTAAAATCCCACTAGTATATGGAATTCATTACCACCGGAAGGCCGATGTTCCCTCCATGCACCATTGACCGAGTGAATTAAGGGGATACATGAAGCAACTCAGCAAATAACACCCGTGAAGAATGAGACAAATCCAACATAACTGCCACCACACTAGGGCTGACACCTGGCATCATAAAAAATTCTTCGTAGGTGGGACACCCCTCATCTAGGCCAAATCGAAAGACATTGTCTTCAGGGTACTAGAACTGTAATATTGCTTCCAAGAGATTCCAGTCTATGGGGTGATTACACCGCAAGGAGACATAACACAAACCAAAATCTTTGTAATTAACATTGTAGAGGAACATGGCCTGTATGCCCTCGAGGTAAGCTAAAAAAGTCTCGGACACTGGAAGTGTCATTACAGAAGAAGAAAAAAGTTACAAAGGAAAGAAATTAGTATGTGATGATGAAAAGCATCTCCAAAAGCCTCCTTTTATACTACAAAAATCCACAAAGGACATATCATTCAAGATGCCATCGGACTTTTTGCTCCCAATGTACTCAGAAGTACAAATGAAGTGCAATCAAAGCTAAATAAGTGATTTGGACTTGACCCTTTTGCCAATAGGCAGGCCAAGAGGTAAGTCGATCGGCAACCCCCGTTTTTGAGAAATTCTTCACTTTCCTCTTTTGTACATATTATTTTCAAGATAAAGATTTCTTTTAAAAAATTGACCTTCGAGTTTTCCTTATTAGAAATTCGTTATTTTTCTATTTTTTACATAACTTTTGAAATACAAATTTCTTTTACTTATGAAAAATCAATCTTTGAGTCCCTCTTTTATTTGTTTCATTTTACATTATCTTTTTGATTAATAAAAAACCTCAACATCAAATTAAAGTGCATTTAGAGTAAGTCACTAAATTAAGACAACACAAAAAATGCATATCTTATATTAACTTAATCCAGAATAATTACATTTTCCTACAGGTACATAAAGAAGAAAAATAGAAAAAAGGAATATATCGGGACGTATCCCGAACCCTGCAAACCTCTCTCAAACCCCCTCACAGTCAAGTATCTCGACAAATGCGCTTCCTTCTGCGATGTGCGATGGAGCCCTACTCTTGAAACTGGAGATGTCATAGGACGTGGTAGGTGACAGCAAGCAAGCACTGGCTAATTTCCTCACGTAGTCAAATATTGACGCCATCGAATCCCGAATATCCCACAGCCAGGTTGGTAAGATGTTGATAGACTGCAAAAAAGAGCCAAATTACCAAATTTAAAGCAAGTCAGTAATGAGAAGAAGAAAATATAAATAAAAGGGAAAAAAAGAGAAAAAGGGTCATACTTCTTCTCGGAGAGCCTCCTCGGGAAAACTTACAAACCCATCTATCACCTCATGAGGGAGATAAGGCACTAATATCACATCCCCATCCCACTCCGAATATGATAAGATGGGGTGGAAAGATGAGGAAATGGAACCTCGTTCGCTACCGTCGTCATGCCTCTCCCGTGCTATGAGACGATCCCACTAGTATGCTGATACCCCTCCTCGATCCCACTATAGGAGGGGGAATGTTATCCAGATCATAAATGAATGACGTCATTAATAAAATGGTTACAAAATCCAATTAGTCATATCCCACCTTCATGATAGTGCAATGCATGCAACGCTCGCCCTCCATCGCCGTCACCCTGACCCCACTAGACATCTCCTTCACCCGCCTCATATTATACACCATAATTTTCTACACCACTCTCTCTCCAAGGTACCAAATATACCTAAACTCATGCACCAACAACCTTCTCATCTGTGCATGTATGATCGTAACCTTTACAGCCCATGAAGATAGGTGCCAACTGCAGAAGGTAACAAGTTTTCCCAACAAGAGTCAGTATTCTACCAAGAAATAAAATTTTAAAAGACACAAAAAAGATGAGGATATAAAGCCTAAATGATTGCTCGTCTGGGCATTCATCACAACCCGCACATCCTTCAGAGAAAGGGATTAGTTTGAATGCCAGCTCAACTTTTTCTACCTGTACATAATGTAAAAATTCTCCAGTTCGCTTGACTTTTGGGAAACCACCCCCACGTTTTGCCCAATAGCCCTCATAAAACCACAGTTGCAAAAGGTCACACAAAATTCAAACGAGAGAAAGCAAAAAGACAACCAGAAATAAGGGTAAATTGAACCTAAAGATTACCTCCAATAAAAGTTTGTCGACAACACCGATTGAAGGCATCCAAGGAAGCATAGAGGGATGCAAGCGTGAACCTCCCCCAATAATATAAATGGGTCTCTGAAATGATCTTAAGAATTGGCAGAAATCATAAATCGATAACGTCACCACTTGTCGCCACCACAAACCCTCCTAGTAGAAGAAAAATGAATAAACGGGTTGCCTGTCTCACCTGCTGCCCGTCAGTCCTATCAATCCGTCTGGATAACAAAGTCTTCTTCAGAATGGATATCCAGACAGAATTCCCCGACACGATTCTCCCTATATCCCCTAAAGTATCCCGCACAGCCACCTCCATTACCCGCAGAGTGATATCCACCATAATCTACTAGCCTGCACACTCCAGCATCATCAACTAATAAACATCTAGGGTAGTGACCATCATCTCCCCAACATCCAACTAAAATATGTGGGTTATGTCCCACTAACTCTCACCCAATACACATAAAACTGTCGTGGAGAGCGGTGTCTCATCCAAAACTCCCGTTAATGGCCCTAACCTAGTAGACTCCACCATCAACCAAACCATCGCAGGAAGACGATCCTAAACCTCCTCATCTGGTCGCCTCTGGGATCGAATGCTCGAAAAATCTATGTACCCTTCAACATCCCAAGGATAAAAAAGAAAGAAAGAAAGGAAAAAAAAGAAGAATGGAAACCAAAGGTAATAAGCTTACATAAACATTAGGGTTCTTCACCCTTGTAATATGGTGATGTGTCGGATCCATCAGTAGAACCCTCTTATCCAACACTGGCTCAAAATTTTTATACACATTCTCGTTACCCAAAGCTAAGAGCATGACATCTCTCCACTCCTAACCTTACCAGTTATTAATGGTCATCCGGTTTTTATTGTTTTCAAAAATACCCTCTATGAGTTCTTGTGAAGAAAATAAGCACGAAATTGACTTTTATAGAGAGAAAGAAAGATATTCAATCACTTAAAGGTGTGAAAAAATGAAGAGGGCCGCCCCATTTTTAGAGGAGGCTAAGGGGTATTCCGATCCGTAGTCTCCTAGACCTTCCTATTAGCAATGACCTTACCCTTCCTCAAGAAGACCAGGAGTCTGTGCCCTATGACTATAGGAACCTCCCCATCCATACCTATTGGCAACCATTCAATGTTTTTTTGCCAAAATACTTGAAAAATCCAAAATTGACCAAAAAAATTCACAAAACATCCCTTCAAAGTCAAAGACGTCACTACTCTAAGAAAAACCCATCATGGAGCACCAAATTATTTATAAAGTTCTCATTGATCCCCAGAAGGATCACGAATAGATGCACCAGCACTTACTCTCCTCACCAATATACTCCCCGACAAAACCAAAATCCAAAGTGCACCCACACCCAGGATAACCAACACCCTCCCCAGCGGAGCCACAATTAAAAAATGCTTCCCGTACATAAATCCTTAGGTTCGCAGAATCGACCTCAACCCTCTAAATTGATCATTTTATTTTTTTAGGACCATAGAATTAACCTCGACCCTCTGAATTGATCATTTCGATCCATAGGTTTGTAAAAATGACCTTGACCCTTTGGATCGATCATTTCAATCCTTAAGTTCGCATAATTGACCTCGTCTCTCTAAATTGGTCATTTCAACTCTATAGGTTCGTAAAATCGACCTCGACCCTCTTAATCAGTCATTTTAACACCTTTGGCTTACATAATCGACCTAAACCCACTCAATTGGTCATTTACAACTCTTTAAGTCCGCATAATTGGCCAATGTCAGCAAAAATTGACCTCGACCCTCTGAATTGGTCATTTCAAACTCTTTAGGTTCGCATAATTGACCTAGGTCTGTAGAATCGTTCTCGAGCCTCTGAATTGGTCATTTTAAACACTTTTAGTTCTTTAAAATTGACTTAGGTCCATAGAACTGACCTCGATCCTTTGAATTGGTCATTTTAAACTCGTTAGGTCCTCATAATTAACCTAGGCCTGTCAAACTGACCTGACCCCCCTAAATCGGTCATCTCAACTCCCTGGATCCACAAAATCCATCTCAAGCCCTTGAATCTCTCATCTCAACTCCCCATGTCTATATAATTGACCCCAACCCCATAAATCAATCATCTCCTTCCCTTAGGTCCGCATAATAGACCTCAACCCTTTAATAAACCATCCTTTAACACCCCAAAGGGTCCCCAATCCTTGAATATTGATGAGGAGCCTGTCTTTAGATAAGCTCCACTCGTTCTAATCTCTCCCGTCGAGGGGATATGTAGACACCCCATCTTATTACCCTTTATGTACCTCCTTAGGTCCCTAACACTTCTACTCCCACTATAGACCCTAGGTCTCATTCCGAGACATGATCTAAAGGCCACCGGGAACTTTCGGGCACCATTTGAATTTGGTCAACTCCTCAACCTGAGCGAAGTTTAGTGAAACATCGTAGGGCTCTGAATACCCTTTCCAATGGTCCATACCATGCACAAATAGGCCTCACGGTTCGCACGAATGTGCCATTTTACTCAGAAACCCCCGTTAAGAGACCATCAAGTGCTTTCGAGACTCGTTTAACTTTGGTCAGCTCTCGAACTCGACAGTGGTTTAATGGATTCTTGTAGGGATCTGAATACACATTCCAATGGTCCCAGATGTGCACATTTTGGACTTATATTTTGCATTTTATTCTCATTTTTCTAAAAAAAAGTTCGTTCTCGACTGCTTATAGGCACCGTAGACCCCCTACCTATCGGCAAGGTACTTTCCTTGGCCAAAAAGGCAGGGGCTATGCTGATAGTCAGGCCATGGGCCATGCTAATCGTCACCCCCTAAAACCCTAAATTTTTACAATTTAAGGAGGTCATGACCTCACTCCTAGGGTTTCCTTTCTAAAAGCTGAACATTCCCCTCGTAATCAGTGTGCTGAAATTCCATTTTTTCATACATTCTCTCCATTCCCTTACATCGTTCTCTTCCACTCATCTTACTTTCCATTCTTACCTCACCACCCTCCATCCTACCAAAATCATCCACCTACCATTAAAATCAGAATTAAAAGTTCTTTAGAAGGTCTACCCTTACTCATTTACAACTCACTTTATTAGTATTTGTTATTTACTTTCCTTTCCATTTTTGATTATATCTTTATTTCATTCTCTCACAATAAAACTAATCTCATTTTTACTATTTAATAAACATAAATCATATTTTTCATAAAATATAAAAAGAAGTAAAAAAAAGGGTTTTCTTATAAACCCTAAATTGGGATTTCCTCCTTTTTCACACACTTTCTACACTTGAACCAAATTTCAAAAAAAGAAAATTTTAGTATTTATGGGTTAAACCCTACCCTCGTGTGTTATCGAACTATGTTGACTTTGACGCCTTTTGGTCTATGTAGGCATCCTGGGCCAATCCTAGTATTCGAGTCATATTATCTCATTTTATGCTTTCTTGTGTTTATTAGTATTTGCGAGTTAACAAACTCCTATATATTCGTATTTCGCTCAAGATATACTTTCACTTCTTCATAGTGACTTTTGATACGATGGACACTCAGATTATATTTATTTTATGTTATTTCTTTTTACACACTCCTTATAATGATTCCACCCCGTCTTTCCCATGACGTGGGTCGGGTGATTTCTTTCTCCTGTTATTCACACCACATACACACATATTTTTGGAGAAAAGAAGAATATTTTATAGACCATGAGCGACTGAAAGGGTGGGATGGGTTCCTAACACCTTTTCATTCCATGACATATCCCCTAGACCCTTGATTCAGTTGGTTTCGTATGCATCGGTATGTCTTTTAATGTCATTATCTTAGGATGCCACATTTCTTTTGCGTATTTTGTGCAAAATAGGTTGGCAATTTCATTTTTTCATGTTTATCCCCTTTTTATGATGACCGACGAGGCAACCCACGAAGATATCAGCACGAGTGGAGAAAAATAGGACTTCCATATCATTAGACCACCCGCACGCACTGGAGAGAGGTATTTCTACTATTTTCCCTCCTGTCCCAATTTTAGGGCCGTTCCGCTCTGGAGGAATCTGACTAGGATGGCTACAGTTATCCTGATAAAAAAAGGTGTCCCTCAGCAGTTGAATAGGAATGGCATCTAGAGGAATCTATAACAAAAGGGCAATCAACCCCATACCAATATCATAATTGAGAATTTGGAGGCACTCTAAGAACCTCCAAAGTATTCAACCATCCATTCTTGTTGGTGACCTGCCTAGCTTCGCCTAAATAGGGTAGAGCATCCATTGGGCCTACATAATATCATTTTCCCCAAACTTCACGAGGCTTATAATGGAATTGGTACCTCAACCTTATCACCTTCTAGTTGAGACTCCTCTCTTAGTCCTCCTTTAAATCTTGTTAAACCTTGTCGATCTCCTTCCTTTGAGAATTATTCTCATTTTACAACAGACGAGCTATATTCTTATATCTCTAAGCTCAACTTGAATTATAGTGACCACACATGTCTGGTCTCCAAAAGAACTTGTCATCTTCTGGATTACTACCTATTAGAGTAAAAGGCTGCTTGAGCTCTCTCAAAAGCATCTTGACAAAAAATGAAGTTTAGGTCTTCACTCTCTTGGGCTATTAGCACCAAGGCCAAGTTTTCATCAGGATACAAAGATCAATAAGAAGAAAATTGATAAGCTAAAGAAAAAAAGCAAGCATAAACACGTAACCAACAAAGGATAAATAAAGTAAAAAATGATAAGTCATTTTATTAATTGGAAATAGGGTGAGCCCTTACAAGAGAATGTAAAAAAAATTAGAAATACAATAATACAAGAAGAACCTAAACTAATTACCAACAGTCTCCTTCTTCGTTGCCACCTGTCTTGGTCGACGATCGTTGTTTCATGTTATATGTCCTCATTCGCTTATTTGGCGCCCTCTTTCTCCTACTCGACAACCTCTTTTTTCATCTTCCTCTCAAAATTAGGAGGGGTAATAGGGGTTGCTTTGAAAATAGTTTGCACTCAGCTGAAACTCTATCTCTCACAAGGGCTTCATCCCATACTTTGTTAAATAAAGACATGTGAATAAAGTCTAACTTCTTTCGGTCAAGGACGAAGGCCTTGTACCAACCATTGTTGAAGACTTTATCCTTACCCTTTAGCACAAGTGCTAAAGACTTGGTAGATTCCTCAACAAATTTATTTAACTACTCAACTTTAGACTTCAAAGGGGAAACCTCCGTGTCTTTATCTCTCATCCCGGCATCAAAACTTTTTTCCTTTTTCAGGGAAATGTTCAAGGCTTTTTATCCTCATCCAAGGCCTTTCCCGAACCAGCATTGGCCGTCACATGGTCTTCCCTCTTGTCCAAAAGGTTGACAAACTCCGCCAGAACTTGCAAGTCAAAAGTTGAGCAAAACAGTTAGTACTAGAACATATTTTAAGGCATGAAGGTCCGAACAAAGGTTTCATAAACTTACTAGTGAAAGTATTTGGATAACATGAGAGATAAGTTTATCAGTGGACAATATCTCGACCACTACTTGGTCAGCTGGAAGATAATCCCCCCTCAACAAGGTGGGGGCTATACCAACATTTTTGTCCATGTATCCTTCAACATGGCCCTTAACCTTATTGGTGTCATCCACTTTCTTTTGGGTGGGCATAGTTGCTACAACACTATAGTTAGTCTTACTCTCACATATTGGGCTTGTAGCTTGTTAGAGTAATCCCCCAAATTAACTGGGTCAGATAGAAACCCAACCTCCTAGTGGGAAAAATAACTTGGGATTTAAATTTAAATGCAGAAAAAATCCACCCCTATAGATCTTTGATTAATCATGCATTGGAAATAAAAATAAGAACTCGGTTTAAAGATTAAACCCACTGTTTCAAGAATTGATACCATAACGAATATTATTGTGATTCGTATGAGGAGAAATTGTTTAATGATGAAGATGATGTTCTTCCCATACTTTATCTCCAAAAACCTTATTTAACCTTCTGTAAATCTTGGATCTTCTAGTGTATAATCCTCCCCAAAGTTAGGTAATTGTGTGGGCGCATTTCAAGATGAATTCCTTATGACTAAAATATAGTGGTTTCTCTCTAGGCCTCTTCACAAAAATGTGAAAAGTGTTTTATCTCGCCCCTCTCAAAGCCTAATGACCAGTCATATTATTAAAACCTATCCCCACGCCTTTATATACAAATACAACAGGTGAGCTTAGGCAAAATTGGGTTTCTTGAGAGTTTGGGCATAACTACTTGGGTATTTGGACCACACTAGGGACTCAAGATAAATAATTAAATTGGCTTTAAATAAGTACTAAAAACAACCAATTTCCATTACCATTATCGTAATCCATTTCCTTTCTTTATTTATTCATAATTAATTCCACTAAATAATTATCAGTGTACACCAATTTAATTTTCTCAGGAATCACTCGAATATAATGAGGTTTTATTTGAAAAGTTGATTATGTTATATAATATGCCTCCTCAAGTTAAGTGTCCAATACTCTCTTTGTCAAATCAATTTGTTGTAAATTAATTTTAACCAATATCTAATTAGTTTTCTTGATTCTTAAACTTAACTTATTTGCTACTCCACCAAGATTAGAAAATAATCCACCGATCAAGTTTTACTTGATGGAAAAAAATCATATAAGTCTATCAAGGGGGTATCAAAATCCACAGTATCCCTTGGATATGGATTCCTCTGAATTATGATCTCAGACCTACTCATGCAAATGTTATCCAATATATAGAATTTGTATCAAAGCGACGACTACATAAGCATTCTAATCCTCATAATTCTTAGGATTAAAATCTATGCACCCTTTGCAAATGCTGTGATATTTCCCGAGTCTAATGAAGATAATAATTAAGATATCCCTTTAGACTCAAATCTCATGGGTGGTTCTATTCAATACATTCCTGGTATGTACCGATCATAATCCTCAATTGAACTATTGAACAATTTTCTAAATCATCACACTAGTATCTTATAGCTTGAGATAAACTACTAGAATTGCAACACAAATGTTCCAATAGGATGTCAAGCCCTTATCTAGGTTCATAACTTTTCAATAGCACTAGAACCGAAGTTCCAATCTCTTTGTGATAAACCCGAAGTCGCATCACTAGAATTCCTATTAATATATATTGACTGACATTATTATGAAATAATATATTTAAATAAGTATAAATCATTCTTGTAACCATGATTCTTATTTCAATATGAAATGAGATACCTTTACTTAAAAGTAACCGTCATATATGGTTTTAAGAATAAATCCCCAAAAATCTCTCACTTAGTCCCAACCCGCCTACACGATAGTTTGGTGCCTATTGGTTGAGGATTAATTGAGTTTTATCCAATAAAATATTGGGCATAAAATTATCACCCACTTAGTTCAATCTCTTAAACTAGGTGAAACCTATGCTCAATGTTCTTAACGCTTTTATGGGTTATGGATTCTCTTGAACTTGTAATCATACCGCTAAGTGTAATTGCTAATTGCACTTGAAGGAACCTTAACCATGTTACTTAGGAAGTAACAGAGCCATTTGATATCTTTAGTTATCTATGAAGTGTTAACAACATTGGCTTCCCCAGTAGAGTTATAAATCTAAGATTGCTTCACTTTTCATCAACTTATATCTCAACCTCCTTGGGTAAACACATATTTCGAGGTAGAAAACTCGGAATCCTTATCTAAATAAAAACATAGTCATGTTCCTAAAATGCACAAGACTATTGGACTGAAATGCATTGACCATGTCGAAGGCATGACATATTTAGTCCTTGCACACAATAATTGGCACTCATGAGGTTTCCCACCGTAAAAGCATTAGGTATATTCCTCATACCTTCCATCTAATCAAGTGTTCCAGATATAATGATTCCACACTTTAAAAGAAACTCTTTTTTTGGCTTCCCGATGCTAATCTTGTGTATGCAACGTTATTAATAACAACTTGGGATAAGCCCAACATCCTTTGTAACCGATATAACGAAAGCTTGATCATAAAGATGTGCATGGCTTATCCTAACTACTTAACACTAAAAATACAAACAAACACACTCCTATGTAAGACAATACTCCCACTTCTTTCCCGATTAGGTAAGTATTATTCATAAATTATACTATAAATACCACCATATTTTTGACATATTTCTTATACAAGCACGTACTTCCTATCTTTAATTAGAACGAAAAATTGATTACCTGATCAAGTCGATTGACCCAAGACCTTGATGTTTGCTTTAATCCATAAATGGATCTTAAAAGCTTACATCACTTTGCTTTTCTCCACTTCATACTATATACTTGTTAAGATGATTGTTGAAGAACGCAGTCTTGATGTTAAAAGAATCTCGACAGACTCTTGCATAGCTACTACGATAAGGTTTGCTCACAGTCACTCCCTATATTTATAAGAAAATCATTTTGTAAGCTTTTCTTGAAGTTTAGCCCCTTCCCGTCCATCTATCTTTTAACTTCTTATAAGTCCACTTCTTCCCGATGGATTTTACCCCATCAACAAGTCTACAAATCCCAAAACTTAATTAAGATACAAAGAATACTTTTGGTATCCATATTCATAAGTCAAACCAAAAGTCTTTGACTTGGAATGCCTCCTTATAGTTCTCGGGACCTGGTTCGTGTTTGCCTGTGACTTTATCAAAATAATCACCCAAATACTAACCACTCAGGATGACTCTTAATGCTCCAACTATGACGTTATGCCTCTTGATATCCAGTATAAGTGACACCTGTACCCTAATCATCGATAATGGTCCCATTATGATAATATTAGGTCGTATTTCTTGTATGGGTGGTATAGGAACATTTGTAATATGATGTTCCTTCTAATCGTGTAAGTCCAACTTACAGTTGGGCATGTGGTTTATTACATAATCCTCTTTTAAGAACCTGGCATTGATGTAATCAACGACCTTCTTGTGCCTTGGTGCATGATATAAACTATCTTTGATATCTTCGGGATAACCAACAAAGAGACATACATGTATCCTTAATTTCATCTTCATTGGCTCCTTCTATAAAATGAGTGCCGAGCACCCCCAAATCCTAACATGCCCTAGAATGAACTTGCACCCACTCTAATGTTCAATCGGAATTGAATATAACGATTAAGTAGAAACTAAATTATAATGTACACTCCCGTCTCTTAAATAAAAACCCAATAAGAATATCTTTATCCTAAATAAGTAACCATGGACCTTATCATACCCAAAAGAGCCTTGTTCATTCGTTTTCCTCTACACCACCTCATAAAAGAATACTTGGTTTAGACTACAGTGATGGAATCCCAAACTCAAATTAATGATCCCTTGAATATGCCAAGAGGTAAACACCTTTATGAAAATATCATAGAACTTGGATTACTTTACCTCACCCATGTTACACATTTCCCTTGCACATTTTAAATTGATCAAAGGATTCAAACACATGGTGGATAAGGTGAAGACATCCATACCTTCGAGTAATCATCAATGGAATCAATGAGTCACTCAAAGCCACCTCTTAGCTGGGTAGTCACCGAACCATACTAATAGAAGTGAACCCTTTCTAACACATTTTTGGCTCTTTAACCCTTTCTATAAGTTCATCCACTTCCAATTAATTCAATTATCAATTTTAAATTAATGTTCGAATTCCTTTTAGAAAAAAATAACCTAATCATAAGTGAGAATATTGTGTTTGGTTCCATAAGGAAAATTTCTTTTTAATGATTTGTCCATTAAATTATTCAATTCAATATTTAGCAGTATTGGTGAGATAAAACTTATAATGTATAAGCTATTTCCCAATTTTAATAAAATATTTTTATAAAATCAATTGAATAATTGTTCAAAACCAACTCCTCTAAATCCCAGGTACATTAAATAATTTACCTACATTAACTTTATGTCTACACCAATATTCATAAGAATATTTAACTGCTAATACCGATGTGTTATTCTAATTTCCCACAGCTTAGGAAACTCTCTCTTTAAAGTAATTGCTTGGTTACTTGGAACCTTTGCAATTAATTGTAATCCTGATTTTTGATTCCCGAGTCTACATAATAGGTTATCGTAGATCGGACCATAAATCATGCATTTACATTTAAGAGATAAACCATTAACTTCTCCTTTTTCATTACAGAGAAAGAAAAACCCGGACATGTTGTTATAAAAGTTCTAACTATTTGTAGTGAGAATAACTCGCATTTAAGCTATTTCACTACTACTGAAGAATATGAACCTTGTTAGCATTAATTATGGTACCTGATACATATCCTTATCCTCCTATCTCCCTTTGAGAAATAAGTAAATCTCTTCTCAAATAGTTAACACTAACCTTTGGTTATCGATGATTCTCACTTTCGAATTTCAAAATAGTATAAGGTTTCCCCATAATGTTTTATACAAAAAATCTTTTGTTCAACCAATAATAAAATCATTCTAAGAACATGATTCTCACTTGAGTGTCATCAACCAATAATAGGTACAAATTCTCATCGCTCAATTATTTAAAATCAAATATGCACATATAGAACTTCCCTGTTGGGGGGACCGAACACATGTAACACTTAATCTATATTATACCTCTAATACAATAATATTAGAGGTTTTAATAGCATTTAGTGCACTCAAACATAACCCATACAAGCTTAACTCGTGCCTTTCCAAGGCAACAGAAGTGGAGCCCTTCTTTAAACTTACCTTTTGGCTTCCCATGTCAACAAATGTTGAGGAAAATTCCATTATCTATTCCTTAACTCTACGAGTACCTGTCTTTATACATAAGCTATTCAGTTGCTTGCCTCTCAATTAAATTTGGTTAACTTTTAGTCTACATTAACTATTTATGCACATTTGTTTTTTAGGGGATGATAGCAGGTATGGATACCAAGTGTGGTTGTAAATAAATATTTTATCCCTATAGTATAGATTAAAAAAAATTGTGTGACTGACCCTCTGTCGCCTAGGATTATGACCTTCAAAATTGTTCTTCTTTGGGAAGGCATCATAAAGGTGCGAATGGAATCGGATATGGAGAAATAAATTGAGGATCACAAAAATAAGTGATTGAATTTGGGGTCTTTGTTGATTCCTCACCCTTGCATTTTCAAACGCAAAGTAGGAAAAACTAGGGTTTAGTTAAAGGATACGATTTATTTCATTTTTGCAGCTAAATATAAACGGGATAATTATAACTCAATCATTAATTAACTTCTATTTTCTAAAGTATAATATTGTTTAAATCCATTTTTTCTTCGGAGCGATCATTCATTTGAAATTATAAGTTACGTTTTAAAATATAAAACATTAATGCAGAGTCTCTGGTCTTTCTATATTAATTTTTTTAAATATATTATTGTTTTTGTTTCGTAGATTGAATGAAAAAAGGTATACTTCACAAACAAGAGTGACAAGAGTAATATGTATGAGAAACTACTCAGGATGTATTCTTCTAGCATCAAATGGTTCACATTTTGATGTTTTGAGTAATTTGACTTCACGATTCTTCTCTATTAATTTCACTGTTATTTGGTTGATAAGATTTGTTAATGCCATCTTTTAAGTCTCGTATGTGGCTAATTATCTAAATTTGTTGCTGAGAATATGATTAGGAGAGGAGGGCGTCACAGTGTGTACAAGGGCCTTCTTCTTAATGGCAAGGCAGTAGCATTAAAATTTTTTAAGTTTACTAAAGAAGCCTAGAAGAATTTTACCCTGGAAGTTTAAAATATGACCATGTCGAACCACATCACTCCTCTGTTTGGAAATTTGTAATATGTGTGTTTTAAACAAAAATAATTTTTCTCCGAAAAAGATCCAACTTTTAATTATGCACCAAACCAAGATGTGAAAAATCCAATTCTTACTTTAAACCAATTTTACCTTGATTAATCCTAAACATGCATCTAGTGATTAAAGCAAGTAAAGTAAAGTAAAGAATACTCACAATGCCAAATGTACGAGGAAAAAACCAAAAACGAGAAAACAACCTCGGACGACCCAAGCCAGACAATCACTATGAACAATGGTTTTACAAAGATAGATTAGCCTTACACTAATACTCGATCCCCACGGGTCTTGAAGCTCCTTCTGATCTTCAACCGTTCTTCAATAGTGCCCACGCAGAAATTCCGTCTTCCACGATACCTGTCCACAACACAAGCATCCACGTATGTCTCGGTGTCCACCGATATGGCTTTGATTCGTCTATAATGTCGAACAAGAAGTCCTTCTCTTTTCTTCACCGTAAAACCCTTTGTGTTCAGTGTGTAGAATAAACAACTTTGGTACAGTAAGATCACTTAAACTTATAAGAATGATAACTCAGATCTTTGCAAACTCTAAGGATGTGTTTATGACTTTTAAACCTTAGAAAACATGTGCAAATAAGGTTCTGGTTCGTAAAACTGTTTTCTAGAAAGCACACATCCGAAATTATGATGCACACACTGTTTAAATAGGATTTAAATGCCGCCTCGAAAAACATGTCATTCGAACGACTTGAGAAACTAGTTCGAGCGACATCCTATCTCGTTCGAACGAGATTGGATGTCGTTTGAACGATAGCGTGAAAGTTTGACTTTTTGACTTTTTGTTTAAAACGTCTCTTCCAATGAGAGATCCAAAAATGTCAAACTCTTTTACGAGCTTATCATCATAAAACGTAGTGTAAACCTTTAAAACACTTTTAAAACATTTAAAAACATTTTTCTTTATAAAAATTACATCCTTATCTTTTATAAAATAATTCTGAGCACCATTAATTATACGCATTTATACCTGAGTGATCTGGGAATGAAATTAACTTTGAAGACGTTTAAACTTGCACCAATTAAACTTCAGCATGATTTAATTATTTGAAGCTTTACCGCAACGCCTTCAATTTCTTCAATACGTCATAGACCGAGTGGGATCGTGACACATATAAACTTCTCCCTATGACATATTACAAACACAGTTTAGTTCACGGAATTAAGTCAAAACAATACAGGGACTCAATTGGAAATTTATGTCCTTACAAATCTCCCCCTTTGACTATTCCGGGACAAAACTAAACCAGTGAAATGCCTAACTGGGCCGTCAAGCCGTATGACGCCTAAATCCCATCCCATAAACCCAAAATAAAAAATTACAGGACACGTAGTAGAATATGTAGCACCGGCAAGCATGAACTGTCTGAATGTGAAGTATTCTTGAAATCTCTAATCACTGAAGCATACCTACACACATGAAACAAACAAACGAATACCCAGTGAAGTATGGAGGAACAAATGATACCAATTTATATTTCTAATAAGAACAAATCATTTGAAACATGTGAGCAATTATTTGATACCAATTTGAAACAAATATAATCAAACAATATGTAGATCCAGACATCAACAGTAGCGCTCAACAAATCTCCCCCTACATCACATACATCTCTCCCGCTCAATGTGAGAAAACTTATCCCTAAGCGACTTTTCTCGTGCCACAAAATCATTAATCGAAATATTTTCCTTAACGGCACAAACACTAGAATTTCTCAAATCCTCTAACTCTTTTTCTAAAACGAGGACTCTATTATCACTCTCCTTTTTGCCCAATTTTATCATATTAAAATCTTTAAACAAGGAACTAAAATGCTCACAACAAATATCTCTTTGAATTTGAAACGTTTGCAAATATTCAATCTTATTTTTAAAACCGGAATTTTCTTTTTCCAAAGCAACAATATGTTTTGCAAACTTTAAATTCAAACGATGTAAATCATCAAAGCTTAGAGAATCGATCGAGATAAAACAAACACATGAGAGATAAACAAACACACCGGATCACAATACAAATAAAGATATGTTTTCTAGCTATGATACCAATTTGAAGAGTGCCCAATATGTGTGTTTTAAACAAAACCAAATTTTCTCCGAAAAAGATCCAACTTTTAATTATGCACCAAACCAAGTTGTGAAAAACCCAATTCTTACTTTAAACCAATTTTATCTTGATTAATCCTAAACATGCATCTAGTGATTAAAGCATGTAAAGTAAAGTAAAGAATACTCACAACGCCAAATGTATGAGGAAAAAACCCGAAACTGGAAAAACAACCTCGGACGGCCCAAGACAGACAATCACTATGAACAATGGTTTTACAAAGACAGATTAGCCTTACACTAAGACTCGATCCCCACGGGTCTTAACGCTCCTTCTGATCTTCAACCTTTCTTCAATAGTGCCCACGCAGAAATTCCGTCTTCCAGGATACCTTTCCACAACACACGCATCCACGTATGTCTCGGTGTCCACCGACATGGCTTTGATTCATCTACGATGTCGAACAAGAAGTCTTTCTCTTTTCTTCACAGCAAAACCCTTTGTGTTCAATGTGTAGAACAAACAACTTTGGTGCAGCAAGATCACTTAAACATATAACAATGATAACTCGGATCTTTACAAACTCTAAGGATGTGTTTATGACTTTTAAACCTTAGAAAACATGTGCAAACAAGGTTCTGGTTCGTAAAACTGTTTTCCAGAAAGCACACCTCCGAAATTATGATGCACACACTGTTTAAATAGGATTTAAAAGCCTCCTCAAAAAACATGTCATTCGAACGACTTGAGGATCTCGTTTGAACGACATCCTATCTCGTGTTCTTCACATTTATCCCCTTAATTTAGGTGTTTTTATGATCCCGGGCGGTGTAAATAGCTTGAATTTGTCTCATATTCATTCTACTAACCCTTTTTGATAAGTATTTCGTATTTTGTGTATCTCTTATGTGTTTTACAGGTATTTCATACAAGTTAGTGCCAAAGAGAACTCAAAACAGTGAAAGAAAACCAAGAAACAGGGAGTTAAAGGGAATTTTCGTAATTTTGCAGCCTTATTCCGGAGGTGAAGTCAACTGAAAAGTTGAATATTTTTCAATTACAAGAACACTGGAAAAAATAGCACCTCAATCCGAGTCCCAGTGTGAAAGTTATGAGCAGTCAAAGATAGAAGAAAAATTCAAAGAAAAATCGGAGCGATCCGGATTAGACCGATCCGAAATGCAAAGTTCCAGTGAACCCCGGATCGAAGACGGATCGAAGCTGATTAAAATTAAAAGAATCGATCCCGTCATTAGTCACACTCTAGATCCGTTACAAAATTAGTCACGCTTTCTAAGTGTGGCAAATTACCAGATACGGGATTTTTATTTTGTGCTTATCTTTTAGCCAAAAGAGTTTTATGTTTTGGGGACTCTTCTAAACGACCACTAGCCTATATATTTAGTCATTAGGACTATTTTTATGAAGATTTCATTGATGTAAAATCTCCATAAAAAGTAGGAACATCTAGGAGAAGGATTTACATATTTTGCACCTTTAATTCAAGAGCTTTTCAAGTTTTTCTTCAACCTTTGATTTCTTCTTGCATGTTCTTGTTCTTCAATCTTGATAACTTTTACTTCCATCACTTTTATTATTATTTCTCATATTTCATCTCTCTTTCCAAGCAATTATGAGTTCATGCAACGTAGATAACGTAGTTTTCATTAATTTCACCATGTTAAGCTAGGTTTTTAAAGGTCGGGATGCATGAACTCAGTCCGATGTGATAGTTGCATGTGTATAAATTAATCCTCTAAATTTAAGGATTTATTATGATCATATTGCGTATCATCACAACCATTATAGATCTTTGGATCTCGTTTGCTTTCGGGTAACCAGGGTGCTTCAGAATGCATTGCGAATGTCGCTATCGCGCATACCGCTTTACTCGTCCTCTGATTAAGTATGGTGCGGGCTTGAACCTCATATACGTA
The DNA here is from genome assembly GCA_949130495.1 of Sambucus nigra. Classification (NCBI taxonomy): domain Eukaryota; kingdom Viridiplantae; phylum Streptophyta; class Magnoliopsida; order Dipsacales; family Adoxaceae; genus Sambucus; species Sambucus nigra. The sequence goes on from OX422221.1 coordinate 352,595,201, forward strand.
ATGCTTGGGAGTAATAAAGTCTGGGTCTAATTAATCAATTAAATTTATGATTAGTTTTATATCATCAATACACTAGGGTTGAGGTATTGTATTCCCGTTCTATTTTCTTCATCATATAGTTCGAGTTTTAAATCATTCATCGTTAGTAATTTAGGTAATTTAGAATAGTTGCATTTCTTTCATAATTTCAAAAATTGAATTTAGCTGTAGCCAATTCTCAAAACAAATCATCTTTTCCTTTCTTTTTAGAGTCAAGTTAGGGTTAACAGTCTTACCTTTGTCGTCACGTTCACTCGTCATAGTTTCCTGTGGATTCGATACCCAGACTCGCCACTATAATCCATAAGAGTATAGTTAAAGTTTAGGTTTTTGTATTGCGGTTGGAAGTCGATAACAACGATTAGCATATTTACACGGACGCTCGATTTCCACCTCGATCAAAATGGCGCCGTTGCCAGGGAACTAGGATTAGATTAAGTCAATATAAAACTTTGATCCCAAAAATTTTCAAAAATCCAAAAACATAAAAAAAAAAAATTAAAAAGCACAAACATATTCCTCATCATCTCTCATAAGTGAGTTAATGCAAAATTCTGAACTCACTCCAACTCCCCATAATACTCCAACCCACATTCACAAACATCCAATAGTTGAGTACGACCCTGATAGCCCTCACACTCTTAACACTCCACAATTCTGGGTTCCACCTCCCACACCGTCACACTCAATCTCAAATAACACGCCATTTTCCCTCTTAGGACACACTTTATTGCGCACTCCAAATATACCAAGTGAGGACACAGAGTCTTTGAGTGAGAGAAATATGTCACAACACGGTAGTGCAGCCGCCGACGAGGGAGAGGCCCCGTATCGCCCTTTGAGAGACGTCTTATATCCCGAGCGCACTGTCACTCCGGGATGCATTTTACTCCCGTACAATGCTGGGCAATTTCGCTTTAGTAATGGGATGATCCAGATACTTCCCACTTACCATGGAATGGATTCAGAAAATCCATATGCGTGCCAAATTAGTCTCTAAACCTAAATTCACCTCGAAACGCATATGGTAACGCAATTGGCATTTTGGACAATGAAGTAGGCCCTCGTTTGCCACCCCAAAAATATTGGCCAAAAAAAGTAGCGAAAAATCACCCTTTGCAACCCAAATTGAGCCAAATAATTTTCCCTTTCGTTTGACAACCCGAAAAACCCAAAATAGCCGGAATTGTGAAAAATGAAAAATTCAGATTTCAAGTCCAAAAAGTGCATATAAAGGGGCAAGAAACAAAATAACATGCTCAACAAAAACAACAAGAAAAAAATAGAAGAAGAAAAAAAAAATGAGCAATAGCCCTAAAAAAGCACAATTGAACATCATTAATGACGTTTCCAAATCCTACATATTTCACCATGGAAAGGCATTATGAGATTTGGGAAAAAGGGGAAACTAAGTCCAAGATACATTGGACCATATGATGTGTTGGAAAGAATTGGGGCACTGGCATATAGATTAGCATTACCTCCAGAGTTGTCTCGTTTACATGATGTTTTTCATGTATCGATGCTTCGTAAGTATTTGGCGGATCCATCTCATCAGTTGAAAATTCAACCAATTGAACTGAAGGAAGACTTGTCATACATCAAGGAACCAATATAAATTATTGATTGTAAGGAGAAAGTATTGAGAAATAAAGTTATTCCCTTAGTTAAAGTTATGTGTATGAGCCATGGAGTTAAAGAAGAAACTTGGGAAACGGAGGATAGCATGAGGAAACAGTATCCTCATTTGTTTGGTAAGTGACCTTTATATTAAATTTCGGGGACGAAATTTTCTAGGGGGGAAGTTGTGACAACCCAGATATAATTATGAGAAATTATATTTAAATCATGCTTATCTTATGTGATATGAATAATGTGTTATTATTATATCTAATGTTAAGTTACTATAATCCTACTTTCATAAATCATGAAAGGTCGAATTATTTACAAACACAAAATTTTGTTATTTTTGATAGAAATGTTCCAGTTAGAGACTAGTTTTGACCCTTATAACATTACAATTGTCTGGAGGTAAAAACTAAATAGTTGTAGACATGTGATCAAACAGATGTACGAGTAAGAAGTTGGGTCAAATTTACGAACAAGGGGTGAATCTGTCAATTCCCTTTAAGTAGTAAATTGTCTTTTATTAAACCAAATGGTTTAATTTGATTGGTTGGCTTAGAAGGCAGCCTTGGCCGACCTTATACCCTTGAAATAGCTTTATCCTTCAGCCAAAATCATCCATGAAAAGGTTTTACCTTGAGGAAAGAGAATTAGGGAGTTTAGGAAGGAAAAGTGAGGAGAAAGAGTGTAGAAAAAATCCGAAGAAATTACGTAAAAGTCCCGAAGGTAATCCTAACCTCAAATCTTGTTATTTTTTTATATTATTGATTTATATGATATAAATCATAATACGTTTACTAAATTTTCATCCCTTTATATATATGTATGGTTAGATGCAAGTTTATGTTAAGTTGAATGTAGAAACCCTTAAAATTTCTTTGTATTGAAACCCCTTGTATTCAAACTTGCATATCTCTTTGTTTACTTACTGTAATTGAGAAATTACAATTGGATATGAAATTAGACTCATATATTCATGTCATATCAGAAAATTAGAATTTATCTCCTTGTGGTTAGGCCGTAATGATGATTTCAAGTTGGTACATAGTTGCTGTTTGTATACTTGATTTAGGTATGCCCTAAGTTTAGTAAAGTTTTTGAGATAGCAAATGAAGTCCAAAAATTATGAAACTTTAATTCTGTACTATTAAGTATGTGTACTAGAAATGGTTTGAAAATCATGAAAATTTATATTGTAGAAAAATTATGAAAATTCTTGCAAGTTGAAGGAACAATAGAGGAGCTTGTAGGGAAGATTTCTTGTGTTGTAAAGAAATGGTCATAACTTGCTCTAGGAAGCTTGAAAAATTACACTGTCACTTGTATTGGAAAGTATATTCATATATGTTTTCATATTGATAAGGTTGTACCCCTGTATTTACACAATTTAGGAATATAGGATGGTTGAGTATAGAGGGCAATAATGTGAGGCCATACTGGATACCCCATGAAAGGATATTGTTATCTCCTCTTTCCAAAGAGTATTTTGAATACATGTTTCATGTGTATATATATTTAGAAGTATACTTTCATGTTACTTGGTTTTGGTAATAAATTCCTTATGAGGTATTTCTTATGATTGAATGTTCATAACTTTATTAACATGGATAGCATTGTTTTGTCTTTACTCATGGTTTATGAAATGTGAATTAAGTGGAATTATGTTGTTGGTACATAGTCATGAAAAATTATATAATTATGTTTGGATAATACTTATAATTGAGATTCAGTACTGATTTAGTTGGATTGACAGGTGTAAGGTCTAATCAACCCAGTTCAGCTCCACCTGAAGGAAACATAAATACATAGTTGACAACCCAAGGTGAGTGTACTCATTGGAATGATGTATTTGTATACTGTTACGAATATGATCATAATATTATGAATATAAAATTGTTCATTCCGTTTTACCGAAATGGGAGGTTACTCCTCGACCCGGAATGGGGGAGATTTGTCTATTAATGACAAGGGGTTACTCCTCGACCAGGAATGGGGGAGAATTGTCTATTTAGACAGGATATGTGAATCATGATTCAGAAAAGTTGGTCATTCATTATGAATGAGCCAGATAAGTTAATACATAAGTATATGGACATGATTTATTTCATTTAAATTCATGCAGTAGTATAGTAGTGATGCCTTCACTGGGCTATTTTTGCTCATTGTTCCTATGTTCACATTTTTTAGGTAATGCAATGTCACTGCCAAATCTAGGAAGTCGGGCTGGGTTAGCCAGGAATGGGAGAAACAAAGATTTTGTTTAAATGTAAATGATGTAATTTAGTTAAATTATACTTCAAGAAAGTTTGTATAAGTATGACTACTTTGATGTTGTAAAACGTTTTTCAGTTATATGGATTTACAATGATGACTCTGAAATTAAAACTCATATTTATAGTTTGGTTAAATTAATCATGGTTTGACTCACTTTAACTTTCAAACTTAATTATAAGTAACTGGGTTGGGGTGTGTCAATGTCAGTGATGGTCATCCACACTAAATGTCTTAGGGGAGTGAGCACCCAGTACTAGTCCTCTATGGTATTGGCTGGAGCCTCCCTGCCCTTGGTAAGAATCTCCACCCTCTGATGTGTTCGGTCCTTAGTCGACTCCCATCCTATCATTATTTGGCTCTTTCTCCCTCATAAACTCATAGTGATCATCACATTGAAGCAAAGCGGCATCTACCATCGGGATATATGTGGTGAATGCCAAATTTACCTTAAAAACTTGCTTAATACTCTAAGTCAAACCTCTCATAAATCGTTCCATCTTCAATTCATCATATCCCTCAATCTCGGGTGCTAAATGAAAAAGGCGAGTGAACTCTCACTCATACTCGGCAATCGTCCTATCATCCTACCTTTTCATATCAAACTGGCCCCTCAATTTTTTTCCTATGATAATGGGAAATACTTCCCCTCAAACTTTGACTAAAACTGTGCTGGGGTCAATCGGGACCTATCCTCGGTGGCAGTATAGACTCCCACCAGTATAAAGCATATCCTACTAGCTTGAAAGTCGTAAGCATCTACTGCAAAACCTCAGTACCAATCAAAAATGACACTCGATGTCACGTATCCACTGGTGCTCTATGATAGGATCAATGGATACCGAAAACTCTGAGGGTGCCCCTTCCCGAATCCAGTCCGGGAACACTCCCAAGAAGAAGTAACAGGAAGGGAAGGTATAAGTACATCCACGGGTGGTACTGGTGGTGGATGCTGCTGCTGTATCTCCACCATAGTCATGGATACAATCTAGGCTATGATTATAGTTAAGTTATTCGATTCTACTGCTGGCACCTGCCCCTACGATTATGGTGGTTGTTGCTATAGTAGAGACGCAGCTGCCCCTGATTTGACACTCTTGGTAGGTCATGGTCATCTTTTTCCTCTACGAGTGTTCACCGTCTGTAAGGTAGTAAATAAAATCTCATTAATTACATACTAGTTACATATAGTACAAATGCTAAAAGTAGGGCTCTTAAGTATTAAAGACCCAATGCAAAAAGTGATAAATACACTCGAGACCCTAAGACACTATGTAATTACCCTACCCAGATTTATGGGTTACTCATGGGTCAATTCGGTTCATCTCGGACGTTAGGTGTGAAGTGCAATGAGACAACCTAAATAATATTTCTAATCTAGTTTTATTTAATTAAATTTCACTTGTTTAGCATGCGATTCCAATTCATATCAAGCTACGTGTGGGACTTGTGGGAAACTTCCCCATATTCCAAACATTCAGAGCTACTAATAAAAAATCAAAAGGATACTTACCTCTATAACGTCCTCAAAATACGAAATCGCATACAACCTACCACAATAAAGGAAGGGAATGAGCCGAATGCCCAGTAGGAAATACAATAATACAACATAAAATTGAACGACAAAAAAGAGACTCTATAACGTACCATCTACGTGCACATGCAAATACTGTATATATACATAAACCTATATTAATGCATGAATCTGTTTATTTTAAGATGTTACTTGAGTTGATTAAATCACACTGAACTAAAAACTGACCCTTCTTGCCCCTTATTACTTAACTTAGCGTCCTTTTTTTAAATTTAATGCACCCGGTTAAGTACTTAAATAAAATACCATTTGTTTATGAAAAATACTTCATTTACCGAAATTTTCTATTTACTCACACCAAAATCAATTTTATATATTTCCTGTAAAATCACCTTTCAATAACGCACATTCCATGTTAGAAAATACTTGTTTCCCTTTTTAAAACCTTTCACAACACATAATTGTGTTAATTAGAGGTTAAACCATCTTTGATTACTTAACTACCCATTAATCACCTCACTTTACCATTTTTTTCACTTCACATAAACATTAGTTAATTTCTCATATTTCTTGTCAACTTTATTTTTTTAACCAAAATATTTACCAATTTCATGTCATGTTAGGTTGTCTTTTCTTATATTCTCAGCACAACTAATTTCCTTATCATGTTCCACTTTTCTTATTATCTTTTTCGTGGAATTTACCACATAACCATGTACTTTAACGGGCTTCGCAGAGCCGACTATACTACCATAAGCTCTGGTCAGTGATTTGTGTTTTTTGTAATAGGGCTCCGGCCCCTTCTTAATTTTTTCGATTCTTCTGAGTTTCCTTTATCATATGATTTAACATTTTTTCATGTCTACATTATTCCACTTTTACCAGCCGAAGCCAAAACCTCGAGACTACTTCCCCATATTTATGTTACACTTTAGAAAATCACCATTTCATGTCCTTTACCTATTTATGTTAATTTCATTATGAATTTAACTCCCATTTAGGACCATTTTGTGTAACACCTTTTTCAACATTTTATTTGATAAAAATGTTCCACTTTACGTAAAATTACCATTTTACCCGTTTGTTTCCAAACTTGCATTTTCCTCCCTTTTCATAAGTGTTATTTTTTCAAAAATATTATTAAGTTACACACACTAACTTCTTAAGTGTTTTTAAGTCATTAACACTTTGGAATAACACACTTCTCAAGTCGAAAATCTCTTTATTTCATTGCTTTCTTTATCAAAGAAATTTTCTGGGATTTTGAATGCTACTTTAGAAGAAAACACTATTTTTTCTTTATTAACACATGTAGTCTTAAAAACATACACTTATCATATTTTTCACACTTATTAACACACTTTAAGGGCTGAAATCTACACCTTTCTTATTTCAAGTTAAAACCCATTTTAATGTTTATATTCATATCCTCGTCATTAACTTACTATAAGTTTATACATATGAGGAGGTTGATTTAAAGTCTAGCATATTTAACACATATATTACAAAATAGAATAATCTTAAACTGAACAAGAGTAGAGTTTTTCCCATCTCATTGAAGCTCCAAAAATGGATGGGTGAATGTAAAATAATATGGAAACATCCCACCTCCTAAGGTGGCCTTAAACAGATTGCCTAGCTCCAATAAGCTTGTATCCTTGAATGATCTAAAAATCCCTTTCAATCTCCATGAACTTCTTCTTTAACTTTTCCCAAAAATCCTCTAACAACATCTACATAAATTGATATCTTACCTAACATGTGGTGTATATGGGTTTTATGGTCTTAAACATGGTGGAAAAGGGTTAAAGTATGTGGTTTTAGGGTTGAGGGGTGGTGGTGCGAAGGTGGTTGGGTGGTGGTGAGGCTCTAAGAGCTAGAGAGAGAAAATCTTATTAGATTTCTCAATAATGATCCAAACCCTCCTCATGTACTCCAAAAACCCTAAGGGTTGATTTTTAAAAATGCTCGAAAGCTCAACCCCTGAATTCATTTACTGTTATGGGAGTGTGACACACATCTTAATCCAATAATCTAGATCGTGACAATAATTTCTGAATCTCTAGAATATGATTTACAGACTTGTTCAATGAGATTTGGTCTCGTTCAAACGATAACTATATCTCATTAGAATGGACTTTGAACGAGGTTCTAATGAGAGTGGATTTTCAAAAAGTATATGTCATTGGAAGGTCGTTTGAAGCAGCCATTTGAACGACAGAGAGTTCACATTCGAACGACCAAGGGTATCGTTCGAACAACCCTAATTTTTTATAAAATTAAATATAAGGCCATCGTAAGTTAACTTAAATGCACCACAACCACGATATTATCCAAATTTGACCCACTATCCATCTAACAAGGCCTAAAGCCCAATTAGGTCACATCAAGTCACCAATTTACACGGGTATGGTAAAAATCGCGGGGGCGAGTGTTACATTCTTCCCTCCTTAGGGAATTTTTTCCCCAAAATTCTCAATCCATCAACTCCTCAAGCTCCTGAAGGTTATGAATTATTACTCTAGGTCATAGGGTTACTTCAAGGCTAGATCATAGAAATCCTCAAATCACTAGGAAGTCATCATACGTCTTTTCAACAGGGTTCGTCACCAAGGAATTCAGCATGGAGCAAGTCCTATTCTCATCATTAGGCTAACCATCAAAATCACCTGACATCCCTCGAGTCTCAGCTTAAAAAGAATCATCATTGGTTAAGTCCTAAGGCTTTCTTATTTTCATTTAAAGCATGCCCGTCACATCTATTGGAGTAACACTCCCAAGTGATTGACACGCACTCAAGTGCAAACTGAAACAAAACTAACACCACTTTCATAACCAACAATTATTTCAAATTCTAGGACTACACATCATGATTCTACTCGAATTCTCGGGTCACCTTTATTGCAAACATTTACTTAGACTTGATATGAACTCCATGGCTAGTCACTCACTCTAAGAAATGACATACTGACTAAGTTACAAGCTGTATGTACGACTTGTACTCACACAAGATCCTTTTATGAACTTAGGAGCACTCCATGCGTCCCAACTATGGAACTCTTACCCAAGTATTACACCAATCCACTTACTCTCACTGGGATAAAAAACACCTTATGACATTCTCAAATCATAATGCTTCTCTTATATCTAGAGCCGCTAACTGCCACACCGGCTAACTCATGAAGTAGACAACCTAAGGACAACAGACACTATAAGCGAACTGTGCGCCATAACGTGCAGCCACACATACACGAAACTTGTGTAAAAAAAGGGATATTCAAACAAGATTTCCCTCAGTTGTCGACCTGTAATGACCACACCAGATCCATCCTCACTCAAACTGAGCCAAAATGCACCATGACCAAACCGTCAATATGGAACAATATTAGATCATCATAATTGGAAGAACTCGACCATCAAAACCGAAAGAACACACTCATCGACTACTGAGATTGAAAGATCATCGTCCTTGACTATCGAAACTGAAGGAACACAACGAATCAAAATGAATGAACAAACGTTCCGATTAAACCCTATTTGTATGAAACGAGTTATAGTTTATGAAATTTGACCCTATGTTGTACGCTTGGAATTTACAATGCATCCTCGACGTTTTCATCAGAACATAATTTAGCCATAACTTTAGCTTGGGTCACCAACATTATGAATCAGACCATAAACCATCCATCCCCATGAGACGAATGTGACATATGAACCTATTATTCTTTGGGAAGTCAATGTTGGGTTTCCCTCCTTAGGAGTAATGCTTCCTACTTTCATCCTCGACAAAAACGAATCATTCCAGTTGATGAATGCCAAACATCTTTGTCAACGCTCACCTTTTCCATCTCTTTAGTCAACGTGATGTCATAACCAACTTAACACACCTAGGTTAATGTTTCCTTTACCTTACAGTGATTGTATCCCAACATCCCCATAGGCAATGCCCAACTAGGTGAAACACTCCCCTTATTACAACCTCTAATGAAACAAGGTCGTCACTACGCCTATCTCCAAATTCTACAAAAATTGAATCTATGTGACGGCCACAACGATCGTCATTAGCATTATAAGGATAACAAGTAATACATAGGTTTACACCTCCTAATCCATACAAGTTGATTAGGCAATAATTCTTCCAATATTACTCCCTAATTTAGTATCTTTTAACATCCCGAATAATGATCTTGCTCTTGAATTATCTTATTTCCATGCTACTGACCCCTCTACACAGTATTGCGAGTTTTGTGTTTTTTCTAGGTCTTTTACAGGTATTTATTGCTAAGGAAAGTAATGAGGAAGTCAAAGCAAAAGAATAGGTCTTTACTTCTCGGCAATGCTCCTGTTGTTCTGTAGAGGTGGAGCTAACACTAGGTTAACCTTGGGGAGGTATTTGGCCCTGGGCAGGAAACTTGCCCTTCTCTTGGATACTCAATGATGATTGCAACTTAGAGATGTTCGCATTCATGTGGGGGAACATGCGATCATATCTAGCATTGTTTTCACTTTGAGAATTTATGAACTGGTTTATTCTATCCTCGAGGGTCCTCCTCGGTGGAGCTACATATGGGGCTGGAGGGGTGGTGCTTGTTGGTAGTGAGGAGGTGGTGGAGGTGGGACAACCTGTGAATATGGGTTTATCGCAGCTTGTGGTTGTCCATAGTTGAAACCAAGATGGTTTCTCCATGAAGGGTTGTACGAATTCCCATGTGTGGCGTTAAAATTTCCCTTAAATCCTCCTATAGCATCCACCTGCTGGATGTGCATGGCTTTGTAGGCTGAAATCATCGGGCAGGCCTTTGTGGAATGGCCCGCCTCACAAATAGCACATACCTTTTCTTTTGAACTACGGCTGGATCCGGAGATATCTGTCAATCATCCATCAAACCATTCTTTTATATCTCTCTGAAACTGATCGAATCGGCGGTCTATTAAGGTATTACAATCTAAATGGTATAAATCGAATGCAGTCAGAGCGATAGACATTTGTCTAGGCCTGGCTTGGGTATTGGGATCAGATGTGTTCCATGCTTGAGTAGTCTCTGAGACATACTTAAGATGGATCTCGGCATCGCATGAGTTTAAATGAGAAAATGGTATTTCACACATTATTTGCACAAGTTGTTTGGAAGCCACTGTCAACCCATTATGGAAGAAAGAGATCACTAGGTGTTATTGTCTCCTCTAGCTTAGATGAAGAGCAGGAGGGTAAGCTTCTAAAAAATTTTAGGAAGCACCAAAGTACTTTTGGTTGGTGTATAGATGATCTAAAGGGGATAAGCCCTCTAATTTGCACCCATAAAATTCACCCCGAGGAGGATGTTAAGCCCTCGAGAGAAATGCAAAGACGACTAAACCCCACAATGAAAGATGTGGTGAGGACTGAAATTATAAAGCTGTTGGATGCCGGGATTATCTACCCAATCTCGGATAGAAAGTGGGTGAGCCCCATTCAAGTCATCCCGAAGAAGTCGGGTATGACAGTGATTGAAAATGCCAAGGGAGAGCTAGTTCCTCAATGTACCACTACGGGGTGGCGCATTCGTATTGACTACCGGAAACTCAATGCGGGAACCAGAAAAGACCATTTCCCTTTGTCATTTATCGATCAAATGCTTGAAAGAGTAGCGGGACACCCTTACTATTGCTTCCTAGATGGTTATTTCGGATATAACCAAATTGAGGTAGATGTACTTGATCAAGAGAAGACAACCTTCACTTGCCCCTTTGGAATGTTTGCCTACAAACGTATTCCATTCGGCTTGTGTAATGCACCGACGACCTTTCAAAGGTGCATGTTGAGCTTATTCAGTGACATGGTTGAGAGAGGGCTAGAGGTGTTTATGGACGAATTTAGTGTTTTTGGCACCACTTTTGACCTATGTCTAGCCAATCTTAAGAAAGTACTAGCTCGGTGTGTGGAAAAGAACTTAGTGCTGAATTGGGAGAAATTACATTTTATGGTAACCGAGGGTATAGTTCTTGGACACATTGTGTTATCCAAAGGGATCGAAGTTGATCGAGAAAAAATATATGTCATAGCTGACCTACCCCCACCAAAATTTCTTAAGTACGTGCGCTCTTTCTTGGGCCACACGGGGTTTTATAGAAGGTTCATTGAGGACTTTAGCGCCATTGCTAGACCCTTAAGTAATCTTCTTATAAAGGACACCCCATTAGAATGGACTGAAGCATGTCAAAGTGCTTTTGAAAAATTGAAACACATGCTTGTGTCCGCTCCCATCATGCAAGCTCCGGATTGGTCCTTACCATTGGAGCTCATGTGTGATGCTAGCGATTATGAGATAGAGGTTGTTTGGGGCCAAAGAAAAGACAACAAGGCTCATGTCATTTACTACGCTAGCCGGACTCTTATCGGACCACAACTCAACTACTCTACCACGGAGAAGGAATTGTTAGCGGTAGTTTTTGATCTTGACAAGTTTCGGTCCTATCTTATCGGTTATCCCATCACTTATTTCACCGACCACGCGGCTTTAAAATATCTCCTTACAAAGAAAGACGTAAAACTACGCCTCATAAGGTGGATCCTACTGCTACAAGAGTTTAATATCCTCATCAATGATAAAAAAAGAGTAAAAAATATCATCGCCAATCACTTATCACGACTTTCGTCCGATGTACCTAGTGATCTTACACCCATTGATGAATATTTTCCGGATGATCAACTTTTTTCCACCTCTTCTTTGCTCTGATTTGCTGATATAGTGAACTATCTTGTCACGGGAACCGTCCTTCCCGATTGGACATCGCAAGATAAGAAGAGATTCATCACTTGGCCGTGCATGTTCTTCTATGATGATCCATTCCTTTTCAAATATAGCACCGACCAAATCATCCGAAGATGCATACTGGATGATAAAATTTTGAAAGTCATCCAATTCTTTCATTCGGAAGCATGTGGAGGCCACGTTTTTGTGAAAAAGACAGCCGCTAAAATTCTCCAAAGCGGTTTGTACTGGCCCACAATGTTCTAGGATGTGAAAAATTGTTGCAAATCGTACGACAGGTGTCAATGGATGGGGGCAATTACCTGACGAGACATGATGCCATTAACCCCGATTCTCATCATTGAGGTTTTCGATTGCTGGGGTATTGATTTCATGGGCCCTTTTCCCTTGTCCTTTGGCTATCTATACATCCTAGTCGCAGTAGACTATGTTTCTAAATGCGTAGAAGCTATAGCTACTAAGACTAATGACGATAAAGTGGTGATAAAGTTCCTACAGGAACACATACTTTCTCTCTTTGGTGCATCAAAAGCGATAATCCGTGATAACGACATGTACTTTTGCAACAAGACATTTGAGAAAATCATGAAAAAGTATGGCGTCGTTCACAAGGATGGAACGAAATATCACCCACAAATGAATGGGCAGGCCGAGTTGGCAAATTGTGAGATAAAAAACATCCTCGAGAAAACCGTTGACCCTAATCGGAAGCACTGGTCCCTTAAATTGAATGATTCCCTGTGGGCCTACCGCACCACATACAAGAACCCACTTAGAATGTCCCCGTTCCATTTTATGTATGGAAAACCTTTCCATCTTCCTGTTGAGTTAGAGCACAAAGCATATTGGGCCATCAAAAGGTTAAATTATGATATGAATAAAGCCGGTGAAGCTTCAACTGAATGAGTTGGAGGAGATACGCAATGATGCGTATGAGAATGCCAAGATTTCAAAAGAAAGGATGAAACTCGTACATGATAAGATTAGTCGATGGAAAGAGTTTCAACTCGGACAAAAGGTACTCCTCTATAACTCCCGACTTAGTCGATTTTCAGGTAAATTACGGTCCCGTTGGACTGGCCCATTCGTTATCAAGACCGTGTTCCCCCCGGAGAGTGTGGAGTTGGATGATCCAATAGGGGGAACACGTTCAAAGTCAATGTCCAATGCCTAGAGACCTACCTAGAGGCGTGCGTAGAGGATGTCGACAGCATTTGGTTGTTGAACCCCATTTACGGGGTAGAGTGAGCTAAATATGAGTGGTCGTGGCACCCCCGATGTGTGTGGGTTGAAATCTTGTGTATCATAGATGTGAGTAAGTTAGGGTCGTTAGAGTCTTAGTTTTGTGTTTTGAGAAATTAAGGGTAAGCACTAAGCACCACTTCTAAAGAGCATTCATGTAGATGGAGTTTTCTGGAAATTCAGGGAAGACGGATCGATCCATCCATGGGCATGCAGACCGGTCCGTATGCGAGTAATTTAGAAATTAAAATTTGGACATGGACCGATCCGCCACTGGGCACGCGGATCGGTCTGATTCCTGCAAATCTTCAAATCACTAGATTCACTCCCCAAATCCATTCATCTCCCTTCATTTCGTCCCTCCCCTCTTCCAAACCCGATTTCCCTACCAAAACTAACCCTTTTCCCTCCCAAACCCTTCCCTCCAAAATTCTAATCCCTCACATTTCCCCACCTATAAATACAACCCTTTTCCCACCCTATTTCACCACACATTTCCTTTACACAAACTCTCTCTATCTCTATTCCACCCTCTACTCCCACCAACACCCCCCTCATGGCCAACCAACCACCCCCAAAAAATACAACTCCACGGACATCGCCGAAAACTGGCCGCTCCTGTTCCGTTCCTTCGAGGAGAAACGTTGGTGTCGCCGCTTTTTCAGTCACACATGTAAGCTCCACATTAAGCTACAGGTTCTGTGGGAGGAGTTTCCCACCAACGTCACTACAATTTTAATCGCAAAGGGGTGGTGGCATTTCCTAAATGTGTCGTTCGATACCGTATGGGCCAACAAGGTGCGCTTATTCTATGGCTCCCTCGTGCGCACTGGAAATTTTCAAGCTGAGGCGTATGTCGACCAAACACCCATCCTGTTCTCCCTTAACATCTTTATCCGCAAGCTGACGGAGAAGGATGCCCCTCACCCTTCCCCATTCTAATACCCCAACAACAGCCCGCCCCTAGACAAGGATGTATGCATAGACCGTATCTCCCTTGGCCATCAGTGGCTTCGAGGTGCTTTTACCGTCGGCTAACTGGACGACAAAGCGCGCATCACCTTCCAAATCGTTTGCGCCAACATTCTCCAAATTTCAAACGATTCCATCATGCGCCCTCGTCAAGCCACCCTTGTCTACCACCTCTATGACCCCAACTCCACTATCCACTTAGCCTGCACAATATACAAAGACATTTTCCATGCCGCCACGGATGAAAAAGGCGCTGCCCCGCTCCCTTATGCTCGACTCATTTCATCTCTTCTCACCAACACTGGAATTCAACCTCCTATCGGATTTTCTCTTATGCCCAATCCTTTTGGAGAGCTTACCGGCACCAAAAGCGTGTCGCAAAGGGTCATTCACTAAGCTAGACAGACTGCCACTGCAGTGATAATAACGATGAAGAGGCATCCACCGATGAGTCCTCAGATGATGAAGTGGCGACGGATGACATGAGCATGGTCGAGGGCGAGGAGCCCGGATGCGTGGAAGAGGAGGATCCCGACTATGAGCTTCTGGGAAGCAACCTTGAGGCGCGCATCTCTGTGATTGAAACACAACTTTCGAGGTTCATAACGCGTTACGATGTTAATAGGGCGGAGGAGCAACGCGCGTATAGGCATGACACTAACATGATGCCTAGGCTTCAAGCCCAAATGTTTGAGATTTCCTTCAATTCCCCTCCACCGTCCTACTTTTATGACCCGCATGACCCTAGCACGCCCGGTAGCTCCAACCCTCCACCCCAGTGATATGTTTACTTGGTGCTTTTGTTTGTGTCCTTTTTTGCCTATATGCTTGTATTTTTGTCTTTCTTTTCCCTTATGCTGTAACTCAGTCATTATCAATGAAAATCTGCATTTTCTTTATTTGCTTGTTTTATTTTTCGCACTATTATTTTGCCTTATTTAGATTTTAGTCATTTTGATTGGGGACAATGTAAAAGTCTAAGTTAGGGGAGGGTGGCGAGTGTGTATTTCTTAAACTTCACAAATTTTCAAAAGCCAAAAAAAATTTATAAAACTTCAAAATTTCCAAAAATATTTGAAAACCTTAGAAAAACCAAAAATATTTTTCTTCAAAATAAACAAAAACTTGGAATTCAAAATTTTCAAAAATATCATTAAAATTCAGTTTAAAGTCTCAAATTGTAAAAACATAGTACACAAAGCTGAAATTGACCAAAGATGGAAATTGAGCGAACATAGACGTCTTCACGAATAAATGTGGAGATTAACCAATCCGGTGAGATTCGAGCCTATAATTTTTGTGACTGTATAAATCAATCTGAGTTAATGGTTAATCCAAAGTTCTAATTAAGCATCTAAAAATTCATCGCGATCTCAACACCCTTGCTTTGATCGATTAAGGGAATAGTGTGTAATATTTCCTCGAAAAACGCGCTGAGATGTCTCTAAACTTAAAACAATCTCGAAATGCATATGGTAACGCAATTAGTAATTTGGACAATGATGTAGGCCCTCGTTTTTCACCCAAAAATGTTGGCCAGAAAAAATCGTGAAAAAGTACCCCCTTTTGCAACCCGTTTGAGCTGAATAAAATTTTTTCCTTTCGTTTGACAACCCGAAAACACCCAATTGGCTCGGAATTGAGAAAGTTGGAAAAGTCAAAATTTAAGTCCGAAAAGTACAGCAAAAGGGGCAAAAGAATAGAAATGCTCAATAAAAATAGCAAGAAGAGAAAAGCGTGAAAAACAATAGAAAAATAAGAAAAAAATGAGCCAAAGCCCGAAAAAGCACTAATGGACATCTTAAGAATAGTTTCCAATTCCAAATTTCCCAAACCCATTTCCTTGCACCACCTTAAAACCCAAAAAAGTCCTAACCGAGTCCAAATTGCGAAATTGGTTAGCGCGTGGAGAGCTAGAACACAAAAAGATAATAAAAGAGATTAAAGGTGTGAATTAGAGGCGGTGTTCCTGTTTCCCTATAACCATAGTCCAATGATGAGATCCATTTACCATAGAATTTCGTCTTTCTATTTGTGTGCGTGAACTTGGTTCAAATCCATTTACTCTTTATATCACGCACACCGAGAGAAATAGCCACGCTTCCGGGAGATTTATTTGTGAGAGAACTCCGTGAGAATTTGAATCAAAACGAATTTTTATATAAGTAAAGTAATGGTCAATCGGTGGAAATTCGCGGTTTAATTTTTGGTTTCGCACACACGCACTATGATTTGGGACTCTTGAACATGAATTGATGATGACTATTTTCTAGAAAAGTTTGAAGTATACAATTTTTGATTATTCAGAGTTTTCTTTGAGTCGAAATTTATGGGTATATTCACTGCAAACCCTCACGAGACACAACTCATCCTACTAGGGTGACCTAGGGATTTAAAGGCTTGTTGCATATGCTCAATGCAATCGCTTGCTCACGAAAGTGGTACTCTATCCTAATATAATGATTTTCATGAGCTGAGCTGTAGTTGAATCCTTTTACATTGCTCGTGATGCGCAAAGTGCTAAGTTGGGGGGGGGGGGGGTTGATTAGGCAGTAATTCTTCCATTATTACTCCCTAATTTAGTATCTTTTAACATCCTAAATAATGCAATTGCTCTTGAATTGTCTCGTTTCCATGCTACTGACCCTTCTACACAGTATTGCGAGTTTTGTGCTTTTTCCAGGTCTTTTACTGGTTTTTATTGCTAAGGAAAGAAATGAGGAAGTCAAAGCAAAATAATAAGTCATATAACAAAAGTCAGAAGGGAAAAATCGTAATTTCCATTCAAAATCCGAAAGAAGACCCAACATAAAAGTTGAAGGTCTCAATTCAACGAGTGCATAGGAAGAAATATCATCCAAGTTCGAGTTCCAGGGAAGAAGTTACGGAGTTCCAAAGATGCGAGATATTGAGGAGATATTGGAGAGAATTTAAAGATCAAAAGCGGACCGATCCTTTTTCCAATTTAAAAGGACCGGTCCGACCCCTTTAAACCTATTGGAAAAAATTACAAAGCGGACCGATCCCTTTTCCAAAATAAAAGGAGCGGTCCATCTTCCTATAACTCACTGGAAAATTGCCATAGTGGACCGATCCCATGTCTTAGAAAAAAGGATCGATCCGGAATTAAAGGAGGATCGATCCGCCACTGAAGGCATGGACCGGTCCGTCGAGGATAAAATTGATTTTTCTGTTCCGTTTTTAGAGTTTGATTTAGTTAAAACTCTGGATTTTTTTAAGATGTTTATAATCTCTAGTCATTGTTAGACTGAGGGCTGGATTTTTTTAGGTCAGCTAAGTAGGAGTAGAGGGTTTTGTAGTAAAAAACCCTCATTTTTAATAAGAAGCATTGCTGTAAGGATTTGAGTTTGGATTTCTGCAATTCAAGTAACATTTTTCCTTTAATTTTCGATTTCTCATTAGTTTTGATTGCTGGTTTTGAATCTAAAATTCTTTCTTCATTTAGTTATTTAGATTTGATGTTCTCTTTCTTAAAAACCATGTCTTTATCTAAGTTAATTATGTCGAGATAATTTTCTAAGGGTTGGGGTGCATGAACCCACCTAATGTAATTAACGATAGTGGAAATAGACTTTTGAATTAAAATCTTAGATGAATCGTGTGGTATAGCTGATGCAACCGCCGTAGGACTTTTGATTTCGTTTTCCCTAGGTAATCGGGATGCTTAAGAATGCGACGCACATATTTGTTAATGCGACACCCCTTTACTCGTCCTTTGCTTACATACTATACGGACTACGATCTCTCATATATGTAATACTTTGGAGTACTAAAGACCGGGTTCACTTAAGCTTCTAATTCCAAATCTAGTATCCTACGAAGTGAATTACTAGGGTGTGGGGGATTGTAATCCTACCTATTGTTCTTATTTCATATTTAATTCGTAAAACTTTTGTCATCATCTTTTCATTTAACTTATCATAATTGAAATTTATTCATTCATAAGTTTTGTTAGTCAAACATTTTCAAATTTGCATTTAGTTGTAGTTATTCCGATTTCCAAATCACCTTTTCGTTCTTTTTAGCGTCAAAGTCAGGTTAACCTTATCTTTTGAACGTCATAACGACTTCATTCATCCTGATTCCTTGAGGATCGATACCCGACTTATCGGATTATTACTTGAGCGACATGCTTGAACTTGAGCCTAAATAGCATGCACACTAAACAAATTTGTGGTCACGTCACATGTCTAGCAAGATATGCTAAGAACTAATCCTTCTCCTACTAGGGCTATTCTAACTTACGCTGTTGACAATGTCGATACTCTAATAATACTTCGGTATCCCACCTGGGTGCTATTCTTAAGTCCTTAAGATGACACGATCAATTTAAGTCTCCAATGCATTTACTAATACTTATTAAAATCAAGTACGATACTTTTTACACTTGTCATATTATGACAAACGAGTATTATGCCCAATCATGGCACTAATCTACAATTTCACTTAGAAGGTTGCATCGCCTATTTATACCAAATTGGATTACCTCACCAAGAACTACATGATTTGACTCCTTTGAACTTGACCCATAACCCGAGATCATCACATGCCCCTCAATACAACCATCATTAGAACAATTGCACTCCATAACACCGAACTCAACTGATTCCCTAAGGAAATCAAGCATATCCTAACGTAATTGTCAACAAAGACCTAACAAGATTTCATCACCTATGATCCTCTCATAGTAGGTACTCTCTATCGATTTCCCAATATCCACTCTAAGACTATTAGATACTCACAAGGATACTAGCCTATAAGTATCACCATATGGTGAACTATAATCATTGAACACCTCAAGGTGCCACAACAAGCAGACTCCTATTACCAAGGATGCTAAGTGAAATAAGTCCCAAGGATACTCCAAGGACTTCCTTTCAAACAACTAATGCCATATACTACGTATTAAACCACAAGATGACAATACTTAGGATTCTGGCAGGATATAGGATGTCATACATAACCTATAAGCCTCTAAGTCCACACTAACGACGTCACAAGGGATCCCATTTCTCAAATATCGCGTGATATTCTGCAAAACCACATCATAAAAGTCTACCTAGGGTTTACTCATATATCACTTCAAATAATCATTGTTATACCTATAACACACTTACCGCCAATGACTCGTTGCTCACATCATAGCTTACGATATGCATCCATTAATCGATAATTTCTAACGCACTCGCCCACAATGATAGCTTCCTATCAACCAAGTCATGAGTATACATCCTTGAGTAATGACAACACGGGTCCACATGCTTACCGAGTTGTCAAATGCTTACGACATGACACCCCAAGGATCAAGTTCACCTAATCACATCATCATTATTAACCACCCGCAAGTACCTAACTAATGAATCTAATGTGTATTTATCACAAAATTAATATTTCTTAGACATGCCACTCTAATCACCAAACTCCACAACTGTCCTTAAACAACTCATGTCTTTAATTTAATGGATGCTATTTACTTTTATTAACATTTTAACAGACCTTTCACATCATCAAGGGCTGACACAAATGCACCTCACACTAGAGAACGCGGTGTCGCCACTAATGGCCTATGAAGACACTCATTAGTTACTAACACGTCTAAATCAGAAGTGTTGATAACTATTAACAGTAACTAACTTGGCCTCCTGCTACTTGGCAATGAATTGTCCGTCATGCTTATCTCATTGACCCATCATCGAGAACATGAACCGAAACAGTCACCTTTCTAGCGTGACCGACCCAAAACCAACACTGATGTCAAAGATCCACTACCAATCTCACAATGTCACTCCCGAAAGGAACCTTGAAGTTAGTGCTCTCATACCATTTGTAATGCCTTGACCAATATTTATGGGTTACCCATGGGTGAACCTGGTCCGTTCCAGATGTTAGGTGTGATGTGGAATGAGACAACCTAAATAATTTTGTTGTCTAGTTTTATTTAATTAATATTTAACTTATTTAGCATGCGATTCCAATTTATATCAAGCTACCTATAGGACCCGTGGGAAACATCCCCGGAATCCAAGCATTCAGAGCTACTATGGTAAAATAAAAAAGATACTTACCTGTATAACGCCCACAAAATACAAAATCGCATACGACCTGTCACAAAAAATGAAGGGAATGAGCCGAATGCCTAGTGGAAAAAATATCAATGCAACATAGAATCGAACGACAAAAAATAGACTCTATAACGTACCACCTGCATGCACATGCAAAGACTGTATATATATGTACATATACATATGCTAATGCATGAATCCATTTATTCCAAAACGTTGCTTGAGTTGATTAAATCACACTAATCTAATAAAATGACCCTTCTTGACCCTTATCATTTAACTTATCATCGTTTTCCCAATTTAATGTACGCGATTAAGTACTTTAACAAAATACCATTTGTTTAGAAAAAATACTTCATTTACTCACACCAAATTCACTTTAGTATTTTTCCTTTAAAATCACCTTTCAACACATGCACGCTCCATGTTAGAAAATACTTGTTTCCCTCACTTTATGGGTTAAACCATCTTACATTGCTTAAATACCCATTAATCACCTAACTTTACTATTCATTTCACTTCACATGGACATTAGTAAATTTCTTATATTTCTTATGTCTTTTTAACCGAAACATTTACCAATTTAATTTCACATTAGGTTGTGTTTTCTTATATTCTCAGCACAATCAATTTCCTTATCATGTTTCACTTTTCTCATTATCTTTTTCTCAAAATTTACAACATAACCACGAGCTCTATACCGCTGGTTACGCTACCATATGCTCTAGCCAGTGATTTGGGTCTTTCACCCTAGGGAATTTTTTTGATTATTTCGAGTTTTATCATATATTTTAACATTTTTCCATGTCCACATTATTCCACTTTTACTGGCCGAAGCCAAAATCTGGGGACTACTTCCCCATATTTGTGTTAAACTTTAGAAAATCCCCATTTCATATCCATTACCCATCTATGTTAATTTCATTCTAAATTTCACTCCCATTTAAGACCATTTTGTGTAACACCTTTTTCAATATTTTATTTCATAAAAATATCTCATTTTACGTAAAATTACCATTTTTCCCATTCGTTTGTTTTAGGCATTGGTCTCTCACATCTTTTAGATAATGTGTCGCGTGCGCTATGATGGCATAATGACTCGTTTGGCGGTGCACGTAACCATGGAACCTAGTGATTATGTGTAAAAGGATCCCTACTATTAAGCACTCATTACACACAAGTAGTACACCCATTAATACCTCATGGAAATACCCCAACACCAACGCAGGTCAAATCAACTATAAGAGTAGGTCGATCACTCCCAAGGCTTACTCAACCTAATATCAATGGCAATTGAAGGGAGACATAATCATCTTGGCCCACACATGATGGACACATGCTAAATATGCCAAAATAACCTCGAGGGTAACATATCACTGACTTAGTATCTCCTTAGTAGGTTTTCGACCGCCTTCGACGTCACCGACTAAAGAGCGGTCACTCTGAATCCCCAAAATTCAGGCTAATCCAAATGGATAACCTTGTCAACAGCAAAGTCATACTATGAATCAAATATCATAGCGGAGATAATATTCATCTAAAGAGGATCACACAAATACCGCATTTCCTGAAAGTTACAGATAATTGAGACTTTTTATTTGTATAAATAAGACCCCTCATTATGAGGAGGGCACATGTTGACAATATGTTGGATACACTGTTGCAATCTCATATAATATCTGCTTAAACTCCCGAATAGTAATTTTTAGCTCTCTAACTTTATTCTTTTATCATAGAACATCTCCGTCTCGTGCCCCACGAACATAATCAAGGATGACTTATTGAACCACATTAAATCATCAACTTATAGTAAGAAATTAATGATGTGGTTGGCGCATTTTGGGATTTGGTTCTCCATAAAATACTAACAAACACTCCTTGTTTCCCGAAGCTCCTCGTAACCTGGAATGGCAATGTTTATGTTCAATTCCAGCGATGGCCATAGTTTTTTATCCACGCCCTTAGAAATATTCGTCATCAGCTATGGAAAGGTGGTAATCCATGGCAACCTTGACTGTGTTGGCCATGAATCTACATATACATACATATAATGTTGATTTTTTTTTACTTATTTTGATACAATTATGACTTGCAACAATCATCAAGCTCTAAATAGGATTGAACGATTTAGTAAACACACGATTTTAAGAAAAGGCTTTATTTTTATTTTTGCTGAAATCAAATAATACTTTTAGAAGAACGTGTAATA
Organism: Sambucus nigra; assembly: GCA_949130495.1. Classification (NCBI taxonomy): domain Eukaryota; kingdom Viridiplantae; phylum Streptophyta; class Magnoliopsida; order Dipsacales; family Adoxaceae; genus Sambucus; species Sambucus nigra. The sequence goes on from OX422221.1 coordinate 352,617,929, forward strand.
CCTCAGGATTCTAACATTTTAAATAATTAGGGTAAATGAAAAAAATTAAATGGTAAAATTATTTTGGCATGCTAATTTAATTGGATAAATAAAATAACTAAATTGGTGGTAACTTTGTCGTGTTTGATTTTCATGTTTGATAATAAATTAAATTAATAAGTTGTAATTGGATTAGTTATTTTTTTTTAATTACGAATAAGTTAGCTATGTACAATTAAACTAGTAATATGATTAAAAAAATTAATTTAACGCAGTTATGTTAAAATAACTTGTTCAATAATATTTTGGTTTAGCAAAAGTAATTGGACTTAGCGATAAATTTATATTTTAATTTTGTTTTGTGTCTTGTTTGGGAGATTAATTGAGGTAAACATAACATGATATTGTACTAATGGGTTAGGTAATACACTAGTGGGAGTCTGAATATATATATATATATATATATATATATATATATATATATATATATATATATATTAAGTGGGTTTTGAGGCCCATAAGCCACTTAAAACTATGTTAACTAAAAGTTCCAAATTTTTTTTTTTAAATACCACGTTTGTTAAATCCTAGTCATTTTAATCTCTCAACAAACCACCTAAACCCTAATCCTAAACCTAATATTAAATGAACGCTATTAGGAGAGATAATAAGCTTACAGGAAATTACAAGATTAGGAGAGGATGTTGATTTCAAGTGGGATTCACAAGGAAAAGAACAAATCTTCACCGAACTAATTTTTTTAAAGGCAAGAACTATGTCACATTCTTCCCATTTGTATTCATATTATAATATTTAAATTATGTTTAGTCTATTAATAGTAACAATTGATTTAGTTATATTGAAATAAATCATGATATTGAACTCTAATTTGATACTTTAGGTTTAAATGATAATTTAACATTTGAATTTGTAACTAAAATCATATTGCATGCAAATATCATAATTAATTCCCCATATTTTTAATTCGTATCTTAACAGATACAAGTTTAAAATTAGAATATGTAAGTTTAAAATTCCATGAATTTAGATTTCATGTTATTATAGGTCTAATTGATTAATTTTCACTGTCATCTTCTATTAAGAAATTATTAACAATGATTGTAATATCTCACCGTGAATAATTTATTTAATTCCCGCATAACGTTGCGATAATACGAAACATTGAGAATTGGACGAGTGTAACTCGATTTTATCCCTAATTAAATTGATATGGAGACTTGATGTTAAATATTGGAAAAATTTGCAGGTAAAAGATTAGATTAAGTTAAGAGGATTATGGGTTATAAAAATCTTATTATTTATTGGAAAAATTAGGTACCTCCCTATGAGAATTCAGAAGCTAGTTGGAACAAATCGACGAACTTAGACAGTAGGACATTCGAACGACCAAGCTCGTCGTTCGAACGAGGGTGGAACGTCATTTGAAAGATGAGAGAAGTCGCTTGAACGACGCTGACAAGAACAATTGCTATCACCAATTAATCGTCGATTCCCTTCAAAGTCAGCTCATGGGCCTGACTTAATCTATGATAAGAGCTATTGGTTTTTTCTCTGTGTATTATATTGAGGAACATGGGAAATAGGCAGTGCTATCAAGTGTGCTGCCAAACTATCAACCCTTCGATTTGTTATGCTATCGAGTTTTTAGCCTTCTAAGACTTGATGTGGGAATGCCTTGTCAGGATAAGATTTCCCCCTTTGGTAGTAATTCATTTGTTGGATTATAAGAGAGAGAGATAAGCGTGAGATATTAGGGGGCAAAAATACAGTATCAACATTTGGGTTTTTTTAAGAGCTCACAGCTCTCCCTACTGCCTTCAATTATTAAGGTTTCTAACTCATACACTCACACCACAAACAACTATTTCCCCACTATAAAGAATATGGGGCTACGAAATATGAAAGCTATTGTTGGTTTTTTTATGGGTATTGAAGGGGGATATTCTTGGGAAGAAGATAAATGCGTTGATGGAGGTTTTGTAGAGGGATTTTGATGGGGTTTCTTGGAGGCAAACTTGGTGGTTCTAGACAACCCCTTTAAGGCCAACTAAGGAGGTGCGGGGCTATCATCTCCCTTGATCTTCCATACCTTCCACTGATTTGAGCTTCATTTGAGGTGGATTAATCTACTCTATATATTCGAGAATCAACTTGGTGTATATTATAGTCTTATTCTTGTTGAATGTTAAGAGTAGGAATTCTATGAATAAAATGATAAGTTTTCTAATAATAATGAAATAATGGACATGTTTATGGAAATAAAAATGTAAGACAATATTATTTGGGTAGTTTTCTAGTATAACTAAAAATAGACATTTTTATGGAAATAAAAATGTAAGAATATATTGTTTGTATAGTTTTCTAGTAAAACTGAAAATAGACATTTTTGTTATGGAAATAAAAATGTAAGAAAATATTATTTGTGTAGATTTCTAATAAAACTAAAAATAGACATTTTTATGAAAATAAAAATTTAAGAAAATATTATTTGTGTAGTTTTCTAGTAAAATTAAAAATAGACATTTTTATGGAAATAAAAAATGTAAGAAAATAGTGTTTGTTTAGTTTTCTAGTAAAATTGAAATAATGGAAATTTTTATGGAATAAAAATGTGAAGAAATATTATTTTAGTGTATTTCTAGTAAAAGGGAAATAATGGGCATTTTTATGGAATATAAATGTGAGAAAATGTTATTTCATGCATGACTCGCAAGAAGAAAGTAATAAGAATTTTTATGGAATAAAAATAGAATGATGTTAATTTTGTCGAAATATGTATGAAACAAATATTTCAAAGTTTCTTGCAAAATGAGGACTTTATGAATAGTTGGACATTTATTGAGTTTAAAGAAATTAATAAAATGTTTTTATTACTTGAAAAGTATGTCTGTTGTAATTGGTATAAAATTCTAGAAGAAAATGTATGTTTAATCCACTTGATAAGGTTTTGATATTTAAAGTCCACTTTCTAAGCATATAAACTTGTAGTATTTTTATAATAAATATGTGAGCAAGTTTAAAGAAAGTCTTGATGGGTTTTAACAAAAAGTAAGACAAAGGAAAATTTTAGTCTTTAAAATTGTGTGGGAAAAAGGATATTGGGAGTATGAATAATGTAAGGTGCAAGACTACATGTGCTAAATAAAAGAAATGGTAATTTCTAATGAAGAAACAGTAGTCTTGTGTGAAAGGGTGCTATTTATGTATTAAAGGTGTTAAAGTGATAAGTGTGAAAGTTGGGCAAAAGTGTGATATTAAACAAGGGTTAAAATAGCTAAAGTGTTTTAAATGTTAAGTTGGAAACTTAATAACCATTTTGAGAAATAACAATTGTTAAAGGAATAAATTACATGTTTGGCAAATAAAGGGTAACTTGGTAATTTACTTAAAGTGGAACATTTTTATGGAATAAAAATATCAAATAACGTCTTTACACTAGTATGGGTAAAAATGAATTAAGTCCTAAAGCGTGAATGATTTTAGTATAAATCAGGTGTGTGTGAATAAGGGACTTAAAGGAGAAACAAATAATTTTCCAGGTGTTAATGGAAAAACGGATGGTTAAGTCCGGGTTTTGGGTTCGGCCGTGTAAAAGTAAAGAAGTGGAGTAATGTGGGATGTGTAAAATGTTAACACATTAATAAGGACTCGGATGCAATCGGTAAATAAGCAAGAAGGTCCAGGAGCCCTTGGGTGGAAAGTCCTAAACCACTAGCCAAAGCATATGGTGTACATAGCCGGCGGTGTGGATCCCATGAAAGTATGCGGTATAGGAAGATTTCGAGAAAAGATAAAGTAAATATGGGACATGTCAAGAAATGGGTCATATGGTAAAATGTGTTAATACAACCTAACTTGAATGAATGTAATGAATATTCCGGTAAAGGTGAAATGGACAAGTAAATGCGCAAACCTATTAATGTCCATAAGATAAGTGTAATACCCCGTAATTTTAATGATTTTTAAAATGGGATTAATTAGAATTAATTGTGGGTTAAATTAATATTAATCCGGATTTCAATATTACTTAGGAATAAAGTAATAGGTGATTTATGCGAATATTACTTAGTGATTAAAAGTAGTATATGATTATGACTTTACATATGATTATGATAAAAATTGTCACCAGTAATGAATACGACAATTATGAGAATTAAGTCGGGACGTGCGTGTGAGTCACGTCGGGACTAAATTTAAAGGAATTAAAAATAAATTATTTTTATGTCATCCAGATGGTCATTTTGACTTCCCCAAAGTGTCCAGAAGAGTTTCAATAGTTGAAAAAGTCTACTTGGGTGTTTGATTTTGGGTCTCGGGGCACTTTGGAACCGAATAGACACCCCAGAGGGGTATTTTAGTCATTTTACATGGGAGGTGAACAGTACCTACGAATTTTGGAGTTATTTTATTTAAATTTAGAGTTATCCAAGTGGGGTTCATTCATCAAAAAATAAAAAGACAAGTCTGTGAGGGGAGGAGAGGTTTTTCTAAGAAAGGAAGATACACCCTAGGAAGCCAAGAGTCAAAGGTCATCCTACACCATCACCGCCACCGGAAGTTGGCCGAAAAAGGAAGAGGACCACCAGTAGAATAACACACCCAAAGGTTCAAACCTACAATCTAAAGGCAAGTGACTTAATCTTTGCAAAATTAACATGTATAATGCCCATGTTAGGATAATTGTAGAATTCTGGGAAATTGCATGATTTAAAGATAAACTATGATGATTTTAATGGAATCCTTGATATGAGAAATATGTAGAATAAACCTTCTTTTGATTATGTATTTTAATACACGAATTTGGATTCATTTGAGAATGAAAATATTTTTCATATGTTACCCTTGGAGAAATGATAAAAGATGGATTTTCTGGAAATTATGAGTAATAACATGTTTAATCCAAACCTATTAATGTTTTAGGTTGTTTAATGATTGGAAATCATTTATATGTATTGTTATATCATGTTGAATGAATCATAAGAAGTTTGGGATCTTAAAACAGAGGATTTCAGGATGAAAATTGGTTAAACCCATAGGCCAATTATGCAGAAACAGTAGGCTCATACCTGTTCGATCGATCGATCGACCTTGATTATTGATCGATCGAATAGATCGATTGATCGATCCAAGACTGTCGATCGATCGACTATCCCATAATTCATATGTTGATTTTTTTTAAGGCTTGATTAAATTCCTCACTTCGAAGGATGCTTAATGCAATTTAGGGAAGGTCAGTATGGTGGTAATTGAGACCCGAAAATTATTAATGTGAGAATTAATCCTTGAGAATAGAATAATGGATTAAAAGTAGTTGGAGTTTATCGAAGAATAAATCTATTTGAGGATACTATGAATTTGTGAAAATTCGAGATTTGGGTTGACATGGACCATATGGTGTAGATAATTACATACTAAATTTATTTGAGAAATAATGGTTAACTTTTGAGTGATGGGAAAACTCAGGAAATATATGTTAATAAGTAAAGTCATAATCTATAAATACGTAGGATATTAGAGAGAAAAATATACTACGTATGGAATTATCATATATGTTGTGTGAATACCTTATTGATATTATATAGGTAGGGTGAATACCTATATTTTTATTTGTATGACATACCTACATTGTTTGCTATTCGGATGGAGGTTTCACATTATGGTCGATCTTATCCCGATGAGCCCACTTGGGGGGATTTTAGATTCGTACCTTGAGCATATGACCTTGGACACGTTCTATCGATGTGAATGATAGTTTCGAGGGTTGAACGGGAGCGTAGGTGTAACAGATATCACTTTTAGGAGACTCATTTTATATTAATTCACCGCATGAAGTAATTATATAAAATGTTGGAACGGGAATAAATATTAATTGAATGAGTTGAAAGTTAATATTTACTACATTGTTGCATATTTACTGTATGTGTAAGTAAATATCATCATGTTGCGTGTTTTATAGTGTCATGTGTTTTAAATGACATTATGGTTTAAATGAAACCGGAACTTGAAATGAATTATAAAATTACTGGATGCCATTTTAGAGGGCGTAGTTAGTCTCGGAATGTGTGAGACAGTCAAAATAAGTGCCATATTGTATTTTTAGGTTCCGGACACTTTTGACTGGTTTTAACTTAAATGTGTAGTTACGAGTCATATTTATGGAGCATTAGCATTTTTAAGTTGGAGACTTCTGTTAAGCCCCAATTTTTAGTCATCTAAATTCCCCAATTTTCCTATTATATGTCTTAAACATAGAGAGAGGAAGAGAAAAGAGGAGAAAGAAGAGAGAAATTATAGATTGAAGATTGGGTTTGCTTCTACCACAAAGAGATCTGAAATTCCAGCCTCAAGGCAAGTTTTCTACTTGCTAATATATGATTTAAGATGCATAAATTGTATTGATAGTTGTGTAATGGAATCAAATGAACAAATATGGGTTTTATAGAATTTATGGTGTTTTAACCCTAATCTTAGTTTATGATGATGAAATTGTGGGTTTTAGTAGTTAATAATCATATATGATGATTTGGGGTAGTTTAATGTTGTTCGATGTGCATAAAAATGAAAGAGATTTGAATTTGGAAAAAACTAGGGTTCATAACCCGTAACCCATTCTTGGCAAATTCGCAGGGGCGAATCGATTCAGCCCTAGGGTGAATCGATTCGCTAAGGGGTCAGCTTATAGGTCTGTAAAACCCGAATAAATTCGGGTTAGGGCCGAATCGATTCGTCCGACTGCAGAACGTTGGTTTTGTCATCCGAATCGATTCGCTTTTGGGTGAATCGATTCGCTGCCTGGGGAGAATCGATTCGGAATCAGGCTATTTTTGAGTTGTTTTTCTAACTCAATTTTTATTCTTTTTCTTTAGGATTAGGACCTAGGAACCTTCTTGTATGAAGTAAACTTAGAGTTCTAGAGTCCTATATGAATGGGGTAACTACCCTAGAATAGAAATGAATCATATAGGGTTGTTCCAGGGGTATGCCAATTGATGTTAGGGCATTCTTTTCTTTTAGTTGATCATTATGAGACTAGGAGTTGTAGTATCATATTGGGAGACTTTAGAATCTCAATTGAGCTAAGTTAGTCTTGATGCTTTACAATAACACCACCAACGAATCTTGGGAGAATAAATTGAAAGTTTATTCATTCATTGAGGTTACAATGATAAGATGTATTAAGTATGGCTCCGGGTAAAATATGAGGTATTTACAAAAATGTAAATGACTATGATATTGACTAAAACGAAACATACATATGAAAAAGGGTAAATGAAAATGAAATGGAAATGGTAACGATTACGGTAAATGATAATTTACTTAATCATGAATATGGTAAATGATAATTTACTTAAACACACCTCTCTAAATGCTATCATAAGGTAAGTTCGCGCGTGAGGTGATGCCCCCTGGCTAATGAATGCAGGGTGGATATAGTCTTAGTCCATATGAACGATTATTGTATGTTTCTACGCTGGTGAGGTGATTCTGGGTGTGGTCATGACTCTTCCACAGGCATATGGCAGCTTCCCGACGTATTGCGTTATTGGTGCCCAGGTTGTCTTGTTTGATAGGCCCTGGAAGATGATAGTCATTTAGGGGCGCGCCTAGTGGGGAAACTTGGAAGGGTGGTCTTAGAATCGTTATATGTATATGAATATAACAATTCTTAATCAAGCGGGACTTGATGCATGATAAATGCCATAAAGGGCATATGGTAATGATTATATTCCTGTTAAGGAATGGAATGCCACAAAGAGCATATGATTGAGATAAAAGCCACAAAGAGCTTGTAATTGTAATTATATTTTCCTGATAAGGAATGGAACTATGAAATGAAATCGTGTTCATGATGGAAGATTTTAATTAATGTTAATCATCCTTAGTTTCCTGCATAACTGAATTAAACTTTTGATTCATTATATTGTCTTAGCTTATGCTTTAAATTGTGTAGGTAGATTCTTATCTCCATCAGTCATGATTTACTGTTCATAACTGTCATACTTTTTATTCATCTGGTGATCATATAAAACTGGGCCCTGACCCGTTCATATTTCTTGTTTTGCATGAATCTTATATCCGCTCAGGTGCTCCGCCGCAAGGACGCCCGTTTTGACTTTTCTATTCCGATGTCTTTGAGGAGCCGTGATACTTTGTGGATATTACGGGATACTTGGTATAGACGTTTTCATTCTTGTACTCTAGTTATGATTGGGTCATTGACTCGGGCGTGAGACCCAAGATTTTGTAATTGTCTAATGTAATGTATTATGTAATTTACTAAACTTGTTTAATATCATTATTGTAAGAGCCTGTTGACCGACAACATATTCGATCCCTTATTGTATATTTGAGGTGTATGTAATATTATATCTTCGGGTTTTCCACTTTCTTTTTAAATTGGATTGTTTAAATTCTTTCCTTAACTTTAAAACCAAAATTTTTGGCAACCCGTTTTTCAAAAATATTGAGTGGTTATCCTGGATACTTTTTATTTTATTGTGATGCTGAGAATGATTCTATCCATGATTCCTGTTATATTGAAGTATCAGTCTTGCCACCCCATATTTTGGTGAGCGGGTTGTCACAGTAGGTATGTGCATGACCCATTCGATTGGGGAGTATGCTCACCTCCAAATATGTGTGTTATGGTATTTGTGGTTCAGGAGAGACGCCGAGCCAATAGCCCTTTTTACAATGAGAGATGTAACTGGACATGATAGCAGAGTATGCATGCACCGCAATTGTGTCTTGGAGGTTCCATATTAGTATATATAATCGTGTGATGAATATATATACTATGATATGATCTACTGTGTTAATTAGTAGATAAAATTGAATAATAAAATCTGAATTGAGTTACATAAGTGAATACTTAATATTTAATAGCCTAGTTCATCATAAAGAGAAATGAACATGTTTAATTAAAAAGTATTGCGTGAGAAATACGGGATAATGAGAAGAGATATTATGATAATTAATAACCTTGTTTAGGGGAATAATAAGGTACGTCAGACGTGCACACTAGATGAGAGACGAGAATTAACATATACATAATACCTGCTTAATTGTACTTGTTAAGCACTTGCTATTTTTAAAATCTTTTACGATCGGGATTTGACCCGTTTACTTGCATATTCTCTTCTATACTATATCTATATTAGCAGGTTCCCAGCATCAGGGATGCCCGACTTAGGGGATGGGTATTTTGACGAGTTCATGGAGATGGATCTTTGGATTAGACGCTTTTATTTCCTTGATTCTCATCTTTATAGTATTTGACTCATGTAGGGCATGTCGCCCAAGATTCTAGTAGTTCCATTTCCATTTCGGATATTGTACTGGTTTTATATTAATACTGTTATTATCATTTTGTTTTGGATGATGATATTGAGATATTTCAACTGGAGAGTTTATTCCAGTTACATTTATATTTGTTGAATTTTAATTCACTTGTGTTGGGGTGTTACTTATTTTATTCAGTATGGTGGTATGGATTTAATTAAATTAAAATTAGAAAAGTTTTGACACTTAACTTAATTAATTATTAGGTGAATTAATAAGAAATTATTTTTCGACAGTGATGCTAGGAATGAACCAACTGGATATTCTGATTTAATTTAATAAAGGGCTGATCACACGGTATTTAATTAGGTGGGGTGTAACAATAAGGTAAAAGTGATACAGTAAAGTGGGTAAATGGGTGATGAAGTAACCAAGTTGCTAATCCCATAATTTGCTTAAGTATGTATTAAAAAGGTTTTCAAATGACAATAAGTATTTTCTAACACAGTGAATGCATGTGTTGAAATGATACTTTTTAATGGAAATACAAAAAGGTGTTGGTGGTGTAAAAATGGAAATTATGGTATAAGCACGATTTTCAGTTAAACCAAGTACAAGTGTTTAAGTATTTAACTGCGTGAGTTAAATAAGAAATGAATGCTAAGTATTAAAGGGAAGTTCTTTTATGAAATTGAAGTGAATTAGTCCGGATAAGTAATGCTTTGTATAAAAGTGGTTTCATGTATCAATGTGTATATACGTATAAATAAAGTTACATGTATTTGTAGTATGGCATGTTGAGTCTCTTTCTTCTGTTCGATCCTATATTGCATTGTTGTATATTCTCACATGGCATTGGATCACACCCTTGCTTTGTTACAGAAGATTGGGAGCAGTCTCGTATTTTGAGAGCGTTATATAGTAAGTACCTTCTTGATTTGCATTAGTATCTCTGCATGCTTGGACCTCGGGTGTTTCCCATGGGTCTTACACATAGTTTATCTTGAAACCGGAATCGCATGCTAAACAAGTAAAATGTTAATTAAAATAAAGTTGGACTAGAAATATTATATAGGTTGTTTTATTACACTTCACACCTAACGCTCAAACCGGACCGAGTTGACTATGGGTAACCCATAAATCCGGGTCGGGGCATTATAAATGGTATCAGAGCTCTACGTTCAAGGTTTCTTTCGGGAGTGACGTGGTGAGGTCGGTAGTGGATCTTTCGACGTCGATGTTGGTTTGGGCCAGTCACGCTAGTTGGTGACGGTTTAGTTCGTGTCCTCGACGGTAAGATCAAAGAGGTTGGCACGACAAGTAAGTTATTGCCAAGTGGCATACGATCAATTTAATTGTTATAAATCGCTTTCGCATTTTTGAATAAGTATGTTAATAATTTACGGGTGTCCATGTAAGCAAATAGGTGGTGACGCCATGGTTCGTAGTGTGAGGTGTTTGTGTTCCAACCTTTGTTGAAGTAGAGTCTTTGGAGATGTTGATAGAATGAGATGACTCCTATTGGGCAAGTGTCACAAAATTGGGTTTAATCGACGATAGAGATTGATAGTTAGAGTGTTATAACTATGTAATGGGAAATCATGATTCTAAATTCTATGTGGACTGTGATGCATATGAGGGTCAATATCAATGTTATAATTAGGCAAATTAGATCCTTGGGGTAATACTGTGATTGATGATAAATTTGATTAGCATTAAAATTTGTGTGGGACAATGCTAAAGGATAATTCTGTCTTAATTGATGGAATTCTACCCTGATGGGTGAAGCGCCTTAGTGGTTGTTGGTCGATGAATGTACCTTGGGAATCGTAATTAGAGTTATGGGACATTTATGATAAGGGAGTGAAGCCTTAGCAGTAGTAGTAACATCGTGTGGTGTCCGTTACGACTTAGTTGGAAAGCTTGTGGATTCCTTATCGAAATTGAGTGACTGGGCAATGTGTTTATAAGTGTTGGTTTCGTGGTGAGGAAGTACTTGGTCCCTTGATTGAGGTCTTGGGTTTAGTACATCTCGATTTGTATGCCTTGGCTATAATGTATGTTTAGATAATTTTGATGATTGAGGGAACCTAGGAGTGAACATAGATAACCCTGGTGACTTAGCATTAAGTAAATGCATTGTGATGTCTTAGAATATGACCTCTTGTGGCATCATAAGGGTGGGCCTCCTCTTGGGCAATACCCGACATCGTGTGTCCTACCAAAACCTGGATGGTGTTAGCTTATAGTTTGGTGATTATAGTGTGGCATTGAGAAGTATGATCCCTTATAGCATTCGTGGGCGCGGGCCTTGGTATTTATAGGCAATACCCGATGTCCCGTATCCTACAAAAATATATAGTTGTGTGATTTGGTAGATTACACATAGTACGAGGATTACATAGCTAGGAAATTCAGTTATAGTGGTTGATCACTCATAAGATATTAAAAGATGTAGGCTTGTGAAATTGTATTGACAATTCCCTTGGAGATATACATTAACATTCATCTGACGAGATGTTAATGTGAGTGGTAGTCAAAATAAAGTTTCATGGGGTTGTGTTTGAGTCTTGGGGGCTTTTTAGACTTGGCAGGACTAATATAAGAGTAATTTGATCTCTTAATGGGAGATGAAAAGGCAAAAATGGGAATTACATTATATAATGAAGGGTTAAGGGTAAGATAAGGAGTCATTTTACAATTCCAAAGGTTTAGTTGAGTGATATCAAGAGTTAGAGAGAAAATGGAAAGGAATTTGAGGAGAAATTCAAGAATTCAAGAGGAAGTGAAGGATAAACTCAAGAATTCCAGAGGATTGAAGAATTGGGAGGAAATTCTAGGAGCTTTTATCATCATTTTCACCAAATTCAGACACTACGAACCAAAAGGCAAGTAATTATCTTGCTAATTATTTGTCCGTTTAATTTCAGTTCATATCAAAGTTGGGAAACTGTTTTGGGTGGATTTCACATGTAATACTATGGGATTTTTTAGGAAATGATTCATATAAGTGAAAATTATCGTCTATCCATATAAATTATGAGTATAAGAATTAATATTGATTAAGAAAGGTTGGATATTATGATGAATATGGGAAAATATTATAGAAGAGTGAATTCTTGATCTTAGTTGTGAATCTTATGAAATTAATGAGAATATGTAAGTTTGGGTGTAAAACTAATTTGAATCATGTGTAGGATTGTTAACAATTGTTATTAACGAATTAGAGTTGGTTTATGTATTGAGAAAATTTATGGAATTTGATGAAAATCCGTTTTGCTGTTCAAAACTGGGCTACTACCTAAAGTCGAATCGATTTAGTCCTCCTAGCTTAATCGGTTCGGTCCAGGAAGCCGAATCGATTCGGACCTGCTGGAAAGATGAGATGGGGTTATATTTTTATTTGGAGACAAAATCGGATATTTTTGTGATACAAAGGACCCAAAATTTGATGTTATGACTTACTGGAAATTTTTATATATTAATGTTAGGGCCTTGGCTTAAATGGGTCTTTATTCGAGGGTGCAAATTCGAGTATTTGGAATTATGATTGCATATGAATAATTATGATGAAAATTCAAAAATTAGGATGCGGGCTAATTGAGAGTTATATGTGTCCAGAATTAATATTTTTAGAATCAATTAATTAATTAAGTCAGTAGTTTACTAATTGAGAAAGTAAATGATATTCGAAAAAATTTGTGTTTGTGCCACGAGTGATAGATGCGATCAACTGGAATTATTGAGGAAATATATACATGTATAGAGACTGTACACACGCACACGCACGTGCACGTGTACACACATGTGCACACACGCACACACATGTGCACACACACACACACACACACACACATATATATATATATATATATAAGATTTAAATATATGAATGTATGTACATACCCCTCTAATACTATCATCAGAGGTTTTGCGATGTGCGTGATTTTTCCCGATAAAAAATAGCAGGATAAGTATAGTCTCTAGGTCATAGCGTTACACATGTGCCCTTGTGGAGTTTATGTTCAAAGTAAAGTAATTTTGGGTAAGGTTATGACTCACTATCGAGGAACCTATGACCACCTCAAACGTTATAGTTTCTATCGCAGTTCGGTGTGATATTCTGACACGGTAGTCAGGATGATGCGAGTATTCCCTGGGGTATGAAAGTATTATAGAGACCCACATCGAGTAAAGCTATTAATTGTGGAATGGCGGTTATATATGATATATGTGTGTTTGTTGTGGTATATAATTACGTGGTATATATATATACACACACACACACACACACACACACACACGGGCATAAGATGATGTGAATACTGAATTAATAACTAGTGAAAGTTAGTTGCAATGAAAATGAATTCTAATTGAGAATTATAATTATTTAAACTAAGTGAAAGGAAACGATAAATTATAATTGATGAACGCATTTGAATTGAATCGGTTACTTACAATTGAGAATTACAATCGAATGTGAAAGCTAATTCTATAAAATACACAAGGTGGATAGTGTATAGAATTAAGGATACTTTAGGACTAGTTAGGTGGGTAGCATATCTAGGTGAATAAAATGCATAAGTTAGGTGTGCACTTTAGAGGTGAGTCGTGTCTCATGAGAGAGTGCAGTATCAATTTAAATATGAAAGAGTTAACACATATATAATTATGCATTTTAATTACTTGCAAAAAATTTTAAAAAGGATTTAGGCTCTGACCCGTATCAAATTTATTTGCAAAACCTTTTAGGTGTTCAACCACAGGGACACCAAGAGTGATTATCATTCCAGAATATTGGAGTTGCGAAGGATGTGGGACGTTGCAGGGCTTGACATAGTTGTTTCTATTTCGTACTCTAGACAAGATTCTTTTCATACTCGAGCATGTTGCTCATATCAGTCAGTTTTATTTCATTATTGGGAGTTATTGTATGGATATTATACCGATGGTTCATTCGGTTAAGTTTTTCATGTAATGGATTTCTGTTTCAGGGTTAATATATGATTGTGGATTTTTATTATTGTCTGAATAAATTATGGTTTGATTATAATGTTGTGGTGTCATGTTAATAAAGATTAAAATTGGCACACAACTGAATTTAAGAATAGGTGGTTAGTAATTAATTGGTTTTGACAGTGATGCTAATAACTAACCAATCAGATTCCTATTTTATTTAAGTAGAGGGCCCGTTATTTTAATAAGCGGGGGTGTCAAAGTTTTTATCTTCGAAGGCTTTCATCCTTAGCTGATTACATTTCGGGGGTCTTAGGAACCTTAGTGGAACTTAGTTTTTTTTTATCTTCTAAGGGTTTTGTCCTTAGTTAATTACAGTTTTGAAGCCTTAGGACCGTTATAAGAATTTTATTTATATATTTGAAGGATCTCATCCTTGGTTGATTATAATTCCGAGATCTTCCAACCTAGAGTTGAATAATCTAAGTTTTTTGAACCCACAGGTTACTTCTGGAGTATTTCCAAAAAAGAAATCTTAGGGGGCTAAGGGGGACACTTCATATATGCCTTAAATGACACAAAATAAAAATTCATTGGCTACGCAAAATGAATAAATAGTTTAGGGAAATTTTAAATAAAACAATTGGCATTCATAATTGAAGAGATTTTGAATCCATTAAAAACAAAGTCTATACGAATAAAAACCACAAAATACAAAGTTTTAAAGCCTTTTAATGCTTGGGCTTCTTTGGGTTCTCAACATTTGGTTCTTTAACGAGGGTCGTTACATAGACTTGTCCCAATGGTGAAGGAGAAGGGGCTTCATCTTTAGCTTTCGAGTTAGGAGCCTCAATAGTTCCACCCTCACTACTTATCTCACTATCAGAGTCTTTACCATTAAAAGTTGAATACTGTGCAAGATGTTTGGATACATCAACCTTGGGAAAAAGGCTGGACCTTAACTTTACAGGCCTCAAAGTCTAAGGAATATCTTTAAAAAATGAACCTCTTATAAGAATTAGAGCTCATATAGATATGAATTTGGCTCCTAACTACGGATTCTACCTTCCTAAGGAGATCAAAATTATTAATTTAAATCCCAAATAGTTTCTCATGTATCTTTAAGCGTTTAACCACCATATGATCCCTCAGTTCGCTGAAGTTAGGTAGCTATTTTTCAGCAAGTTCATGCCCTTACCTTTATGTTGAAGTTTTTTGTTCTCGCCACCAAGCTTCAGCACTTCATCTTGGAGGGCCTCTACAATCTCCTTATGATGATCCATACCCTTAGTGTTGGAATTTTGATCAGCAGATAGGAGGGCAGCACTATCACGAATGGCCTTTTTGTAAAGAAGAAGGTTTTGGTCCGAGGAAGTCGTTTCATCTTTGAAGCTCTCTCTTTCATCTTCCATATTACTAAATTCTATCGCGTTTACTCACTTATGACATAATATTATTTGACATCCAATTTTATTTACTATATTACACTAGTATATATATTATCACATAAATGTTGATTCATTTCACTTTAAATTAATATTTAATTATTTCTCATTATTTCTCGTTTCAATTAAATTATGTGTCGTCCGGATAATTTAAATGTCCAATCATATGTATATATATGTATAAAACTATGAGGTATTACATACTTCCCCTTTGAAAAGGAGTTTCACTCCCAAAATTCGGGTAATCCTAGTAGTAAAAACTTCGAATCCTTACCCACATGGCATCCTAACGTATTCATAATCAGTTCGTGATAATATTTTGGTGCCTCTACTATTCACCCGCTAGTGGTATCGTCATGTCTAAAGGCCTACTCGCCACGTCTCAAGATTAGCAATAAGTCTATTCAAATCATTTCATACTATTATACTCTATCATTCGTAATGTCTCACCTATACAATGATATGTAAAAATATCGTAAATCATATACAATGATCCAATAAGACGAGCATATGCTCCATTGTCTCTATCATCTCAATGTTGAAAAGGCCCCACTTCCCTACGTACCGACTTCCCTTCTTACCCAAATCCCATAACTCCCTTCCTGGGAGACACCCACAACAATATATGACCACTCACATAAGTCTGTAACTCTTTGGTTTGCGATGACGTAGCTCTTAAGATGCTCCTAAACTATCTAAAAGCAACTTCGATTATCTAAATCCTTGCCAACTAACTATAAATCACATCCGACCCACGTAATTTATTATTTCCCCACCCTTAACCAAACACAAGGCGAACAACAAGGTCTACCACCTCAAGCCTTAAAAGGAATCTTTCTAGTAATAGCTGGTACGAGTCATTAAACACAACTATACCAATGGTAATTAATCCTCCCACTTACCTTAAAGTATAGAATATGCATCTATCATCCTTCAACATCCTAGTCACTTTTCTCGTTTACTCCTCGGTCTACGGGTAATATGTCTTATCCAAAACGCACTTCGTCCCCACTGCCTCCTGCTACTCCTAATTGGAGGAGGGACTTAAGGATCTCATCCTGATTCATAATAACTATTGGACGACATCTTGTGATGGTTCATTTACTCTCTCAAATAAAAGGCTGGGCACATTACCCGACAATGTAACTTACCCAAATTAGCAATAATTATTCCGCCTCTGTCAACCATTCCTACAAACCCAAAATGAATCTTGACCTAATTTCGATTTTGGTATCCCAACAATGAACTTTATTAGTCTGCCTATCCATTCCATCACTAGAATCACAAATTATTGAATTTTTTTTGGTGGATCGCCTCAGATCAATCTTTTTCCATCCATAAGTAGTGCACGTGGAGACAACTTCACTATATCTCACTCCATACCGATACACAAACTCAATATCCAATGTCACGTGGTACGTCTTACTCCCTTTTCATGGTGTACTTCAAAAATCATTACCCATGCATGTAAAAGGCACCTTTAACATTTTCCTCAGTAAGACTCTACTCTACTCACCCAAAACTATTGGATCCTCTACTGACTAGAAAATGATTCCTCATCTCAGACTCCATAATCTTCCACCCATCTCGACATGATATCTCTCTGCTAAATTCGGACTATCTCCTTCCGCTTACAGAATTCTGTCAGTAATATTATTTTAACTCTGTTCCTAACCACCCCATAGGTACAAGTCTCACACTTTTATTACCATGTCCTCTTATTCCGGACAATTTTAAAAATCCATCTAACCAGGGCGCCCATACACCCTATATTCCGTGCATAATTGCACAACCATCACAAATGTAATATTTTTAGCTCAAACACGACCTCGCATACTCGACGTGATTATGCTATAAAGGTGTTATTGATTACCTAACTAATAGAAACTTACATATCCCCAAGATTTCCCACCTATCCACTAGTGATGATAACATTCCTAGTGCTTTTTACACTGCACTACCTAGTTCCACTAGCCTTATATCATCTAATAACTCTCAACTCCAAGTGTTTTCTCCACATGTGACACTATTACATTTAAAACCAATGCTTTATCATCTAACAACGTCTATCAACTCCTGATGTTTATTAAGGTGCATGTGTGGAACATCACATAATTGTAACCCAAACAAGGAATTTCTCTAATGCCCCATCACTTGGGATTATCGATTATTGAGATCCTTTGACCCAAAGCACATTAATGGAACACTGAAAATCCTATCTCCAAAAGTCTAAGTCTAATTCTACACTCCCCCATCTCTTAAGGAGTCACATAACACTGCGTTCACACTATCACTACGTCTCTAGAGCTAAATTAATAACGAGCTAAATATCTCATCTCGACAGTAAACCCTAAATCACATTAGTATAATCCTTATACACCGGGATTGAATATAAAGAGGCAACTATATTCTCTGAAGTCTCCATTACAAAAGTATATACGAGGGATATACCCTATTTTAGGTGAGGCATCGTAAAACAACGCATCCTATCCCAGAATAGCGAACATGATATCCTTACTCTAACAGTCCACTATCACTCACCATTGCTAGCTAGTCCATACCCAGGATAATATCATACCCGCATATCATCTATCTAAAATGAGAAAATCCCCAAAACTTATCCTTTCAGTGTCCATACTCGCTCCCCTACTGATGGAACTAAAGAGAGTCCCGCTACCCAACGGTACGTATACACACTCAAAAGTGATACTAATGATAATCTACTAAGCCCATTTCATGCGCAAGTCTAGTGTTAACCCAAATATAGTGACACACTCATATCACGTCGAATCTATATCATCTACCCATGGATAAATTTATAGTTTCAATTGGAAATGTCTCTATTTGTTGAAATGGTCCTTGTACGTAATACTCACATCTGAACTCTCCCAAAAACTACTGTAACTTTTTCCCCTGATGCGCACCCTTATCTTGTCCCCTTAACTCTCTATAGACAAGATTGATGCACATGGTCTTAATCTCCACATATAAAACACCTCCCTATATAATCCCCTATCTCTTGCCCTACTGTCCATGTTAGGGTTGCCTTCTCTCTAGCACTGGTAGCCTCGGCCCCGATGCTACCCCCGTTGTTCCTTTGGCTCCGCTAGCCTGTGGAACACATTACTGGCCTTTATGGCCTTGTTTGAAGCCACCATCACTCGGTCAAAATTCCTTTGATTTAAAAATATTAAACGGGTCTCATTTTCGGGTAATTCTCATGTGGTACCCCATAACACCGATACACCTAACCTTACTCTAATGTCTAGACTTTCCAACGCTCTTAGCTCCCTTCGCATGGAAGCATTAATATTCGCATTATAAAAGTACACCATTTATGACAATGACACCATTCATTAAAAATGAATTCCCATAAATACTAGCGTATCCTACCCACGAGTCCATCATCAAACTTAAGGACCTTATTCTCCTTCGTGATTACCTCGTGGAGTATGAAGTTCAGTAAACAAGCACATTCTTCCTCATACTCGACTACTGTCCAGACCTCTTATAGTAAATACACAAATTATTCTTTGCATTTATGTTTAAATAACAGATGAAAGGATTCGCGGTCAAAACGCACTCAAATTCCTCGATACTTTGTAGTATAACTCTTCTCACATGTGGTGACTAAATTCCATCACTGCAACACTGCTCTAACGAGCTTAAAATTGCCCAAAATTTAATCCTGAGTGTAACTCCACTCCACCTATGCAAATTCCTTTAGATGTTTTCCTTCCTTGGCTAGCTAAAACATATCTACACTTTTCTCAAACTCTTGTGAATGGCTCTTCTGAAATGCCCTTCCAACTTTCTCCCATACCGGCTGTACGGGGTGAGTCAGAATTGGTGCCAGCGTCTGCTGTGGTAGTATTTAGGGAAACTATTATTCTTTAGTGATCATCACAACATTATCTACTAGAGAAATAATAATGGTGACTTCTACTATGGCCACCATTTCTAAAATAGTCTGCGGCTCTAGCTGAGCCTCTCCTCATGTAGTCCTCCTAATGGCCATCACTGCTTGTCCTTCTCCCATTCAGCTTTGAAACTTAACTAAACTTGTATAAGATTCACTTCCATTATATATAATAGTAGGAGAATGTAATACCCCGTATTTTTATGCTTTCTAAATTTGGGGATTTATTAAATTTAATGTGAGTTATTAATTTAATATAAATTCAGAAATTAATTATTTTAATTACTAACGTGACGAGAGTTAGTAATCATTGGAAACTTGTTGAATACTACTAATGAGTAAAGTAATATAATATTGTTACTATTAAATATCACGAGTGAATAAAATGACAATTTTGGAAATTTGAGTCGGGACGCGCCCGTGTCGCGTCAGGACTAAATATTGATTAATAAAAGTGAAAAATTATAAGTCGCTCGTATGGTCATTTTGAGTGTGCCAAAGTGTCCGAAAGGGTCTAGATAGTCAGAAAAGTGTACCCGGGGGTTTAGTTTGGGTCTCAGGGCGTTTTTAGGCCTATTTAGCACCCCGGGAGGGCATTTTGGACATTTTGCATTTTTGGGTAATTAAACCCACGAAATTTATTAGGTTATATCAGCCATTTAGAATGGTCCCTTAGGGTTAGCAGACTCAAAACCTTAGAACGGCCATTAGAGAGGAAGGTGGAAAGCTTTCCAAGCAATCCAAGGCCAAAAATTCATCCGGTTGCACCGCCACCACTACCAACGCGTAGATCGCGCGACGAGGAACACCACCACACCAAATTCGTCTACAAATCAGAACTCTGAAATTCCCATGCAAGTATTTATCTTGCTTAATTTCATTAATGCATCACTCATGTAGTCTAGGGTTGATTAGGATGAGTTTCATGGAAGAAAACCCATGTTGGAGATAGGAAAATTGCATGTAGTAATGATATGATTGAAAATCTGGAAATCCCCTTCATATGTAGAGGTTTAACCACGGATTTATGATGAATTAGAAGTAGAAATTCTGGAAAAAGACTGATTAGAACAAAGTTAAAGAAATTTCTAGGGTTCATGAGATTTATATAAGTTTTGGCCCATTAATCCATGGATATTGATGAAAATTCGCATGCTTTACGGAGGAGATGTTTAATTTGGGTTTATAATGTTTGTAGTACGAATTTCTGGGAGTTTGGGTGTTAAAAATATGAATTTGGGTGATGTTGGATGATAGAATCCGTAACTGCTAATCTGCAGAATTCGCCATACCTGTTTGATCGATCGATCGAACCAGGAGTGTCGATCGATCGACACATCGATCGATCGAGCCCCTGCCATCGATCGATTGACCCTTCCTGGCAGACTCATGTTTCCCCTTTTAAATAGTGAATTCAATTTAAATGAGTAATAATCTTTGGACATCCTTATTAAAATATTTTGGGTGATAAAGAAGACCAGTAGGACTTATTAAAAATATGAAACCTTTAATGTAAGACGAGATTTACATTTTTATGGAGATGTTCACATATAAGGGACGATGGAATTATGTATTAAAGGGAGAGACGCGTAAGGTAGTTACTTTGGAAAAATAGATGAGTACCTATTGAATTTTACACTTAGGAGGATAGAATCCATGAGTGTTACGTAGTAAGTTGGAAAAATCCACAAATTAAAGTAAGAAATGAACCGTTATACGTGATAACTAAACAATGAGAAATAAGGAAAATATCATAATTATGGGTCGTGAGTATGTACCTAAACTTGATATGGAAATAGTAGTGTATCTATATGACTGTGTTTATGCATATACTATATACGTGTAAAAATCATACCCGCGCTACATGCTATCCCTGAGGTTACCGCACTGGGACAGTCTTATCTCGATGGGACCTTTATAGGGGATATTGACTCGTACCCTAAAAGATAGGAATCCTAGGTACAGGCTATTAAATCGATAGTCATGGTCCTAAGGGATGTGAGGGTATGTGCTGACCTCTTGGACTTGGAAAATATGCTTTGCCTCAATATTGTTTGTGTTTGTGTTAATACAGTTCAGAGTGATTCTGAACTTGTTTTTCCCTTAGTACGAGTGATACGAGGATTGGATAGCAGAGTATGCCTGCACCATAATTTTTATGTGGGGTGCTGTTAGAATATATATATTATATGAGTATTTAATATATATATTAAATTATGAAATTTAGGAATTTCCTACTGTATTTATGGTAAGTAAGAAATGAATAATGATTTCAATTGAGAAATACGTGTTTTGAAAGTATAGTATATTTCTGGGAAAACTTTATTAATAAATAAAGTTAAAATGAGAGCTTTGATACTAAATGAAATTTACTTCTTAAACAGTTGAATTGTTCAATTTAAATATTACGAGTAACCTAAGAATCGATTAGTTAAACCGTTGGGATGGTTAGTGCGATAGGTGTGCACATTAGAAGAGAGGTGAGAATTTCTCAAGGGAGTGTCGCACTAATATGTGGTTGCATTGGCCTGTAAACATTTTAAATACTTTCTAAACAAATTTTAAATCATTTTCACCATCGGGCTCTAACCCGTTTCCATTTTCTTTTCTCACTTGTATATATATATATATATATATATATATATATATATATATATATATATATATATATATATATATATATATTATAGGTGCCCAGCCACAGGGGCGTCTTGCATATGATCCTTTGGAAGGAACGCGCTGCAGCTTAGGTGGGAGTTGCAGGCCTCTTGCTTAGACGACCTCATTCATTTGATTCTACTCTTAGCATTATTTATTCCAGTTGGGCATGTGTCGCCCTTTCCATTATTCAGTTGTTTTATTGGATATTGTAATCCATTTATGTTCCAGTATTTCCACTTTGGGATTTATTATTGCCAGGATGTTTTCATTTAAAGTAGTAAATGTTGGATTCAATTAGTTGAATGTTTGATTATTTGGATCGTATGTTCCAGGATAGTTGTGGTGTGACTATTACATTGTGAATTACGCAAAGTTTTAAATGTTGGTTTAATAAATAAAAATTTAGAAAGTAATGTCTAAATGGTTTTGACACTTAGCTTAATTATTTAGGGTGTTTAAATTGGAAAAAGTATTTTCGACAGTGATGCTAAGAATGAACCAACTGTTCACCTTGATTTTAATTTAATAAAGGAGTGATCGCCCGGTATTTAATTAGGCGGGGTGTCACAGGTGGTATCAGAGCATCAGGTTTTAGTGTCTATAGGATCTGTACAGCTTATTTCTCTTTCTGCTTAACATATTTGTTATAGAGCCCTATTTTAGGATTGTTGTATTCTTGCTTTTACGATTACGTCTTCAGCTATTTAAGATTTGATAATAACTGTAGACTAATAAATTTCTTCACGTTTTAAATGCCTCCGAGACGTGCACTAAAGAATAGGCGTGCCCAAGCCGAGCAGCCAGCAGCTCCGGCACAGGGAACGATGAATGCTAATGAGGTAGCCGCTATTGTTGCTCAGGCGGTGAATGCCGTGCTAGCGGTAGTACAGCAGGCCCCACCCCAGATTCAGGCAGTGGCGCCAGTACTTGCACAACTTCCATCAGCATGGGAGAGGGTTAGGGATGCCTTTCAGAAGGCGCATCCCCCTGAGTTCTCGGGTAGTTCAGATATCATCATCGTCAGCCAATGGAAGAAGGATATCCAGAGGCATCTGCATATGTATGAGTGCACGGACGTGCAAAAATAGTTGTTAACTTCCTTTAAGCTAGTGGGGGAAGCTTTGCAGTGGTGGGAGTCCACCACCACCTTGGAGGAGAGGGATACTATTCTGATTTAGTCATTCTGGGAGCGGTTTGACCGCAAGTATTTTCCACCCGCCGTGCAAACTGAGATGAGGCGGAAGTTACTGAACTTGAAGCAGGAAAATTCTACTGTTGCTGAGTATGAGGAGGAGTTCACGAGACTTCTCACTATAGTGCCAGATGAGGGACCCACTGAGGGTAAGAAGATAAGGTTGTTTGTGGATGGGTTAGCTTGGAGGATCCGTCAGCACCTTATAGGGAATCTGTCTCTGAGTACTTTAACTGATGTACTCAATGCTGCTTTACTACACTGCCAGGATCATCGCTTCCATCTATAGGGAAGCAAACAGGCAGGAGAGCCCAGCCAGCAGGGCACGACAGGGGGTAGTGACGCTAGTGGAGCACCGACATCGCAGGGGCAGGCTCACCAGCATGAGCAGAGTTCCCATCAGGGGGACCCTGCCAAGCGGTTCCGATCAGGTGATTCCCGGCAGGGATTTGGGGGAATTAGGCAGGGTCAGCAGGGCCAAAAAGGCCAACACCGTCAGCAGCAGGGCCAACAGCGTTTCCATCAGGGCCAACAGGGCCAGTGGCGGGGCGGTAACGTCCAACAGGGCCGTGGTCAGCAGGGTCAGAGGGGAGGTAATTTCAGAGGCTAATGTTTTATGTGCGGCAAGAATGGCCATAAGCACCCGGATTGCCCAGAGGGTAATAGGGCCCCACAGCACCAGGGTGCCTGTAATGAGCCACAAAGGTCACTTTTTCCAGCCGCCCTCCTAGCACCAGCTCAGGTACCAGCCCTACCAGCCATTCCAGCCGCTCTAGTGCAGCAGGGGCAGTTACAGTACGGACGTGTCTATAACATCCACCAGGCAGCAGCTCCACAGGCACCACCCGCGATTGAGGGTATGTTTCCTATCCATGGTACTATGGGTTAGGTTTTATTTGATACTGGGGCGACGCACTATTTTATAGCTACTCATTTTGCCAAGGCCATAGGGTTATTAGCCACAGCAGAGAGCACTGTGACATGTGTAGACTCACCACTGGGGAGTGGATCGCTAATTTTCTTTATATGCCGGGCAGTGGGGGTAGAGATTGGTAGCTTGGTATTACCAGCAGACATGTTAGTCTTATATATGCATGAGCATGACGTTATTATCGGTATGGATTGGCTCGCAGCTTACAGAGCCATGATAGATTGTTTCGATGGGAGTATTTTCTTTGCCATTCCGGGGCAAGAGATGCTTGTAGTGGTGATGCCTCGCCCAGGGGGAGGCTCGATCGCTCATTTGTATTACATAGAGGAGGATACCTCTAAGGAGGTTGTGATTCCCTTAGACTCGATCCCAGTTGTTCGTGAGTATTCTGATGTTTTTCAGGAGATACTAGGCCTACCCCCCAGTCGTGAGATAGACTTTGTCATAGATTTATTACCGGATACTCGACCTATAGCGCGCGCTCCATACCATATGACTCCGGCAGAGATGCGAGAGCTACGAGATCAGATAGAGCAGCTGTTAGGTCAGGGCTTCATTCGAAGGAGTACCTCACCTTGGGGCGCTCCAATTTTTTTTGTGAAAAAGAGAGATGGTTCACTGAGGCTATGTGTGGACTACCGGAAGCTGAACAAGGTCACGATACGGAACAAGTATCCATTGCCTCAAATCGATGACCTGTTTGACTAGCTCAGGGGAACAACTTTCTTTTGGAAGATAGATTTGAGGTCGGGGTACCATCAGCTATGAATTAGGGAACAGGATGTTTTAAAGACTGATTTCTTGACAAGATATGGGTCCTATGAGTTCAGAGTGATGCCATTTGGACTCACAAATGCTCCAGCTGTATTCATGGACTTAATGAACCGAGTGTTCAGAGAGTTCTTAGATCAGTTCGTCATCGTTTTCATAGATGACATTCTGATATATTCACACTCCGAGGAGGAGCATGCCGAGCACTTGACGCAGGTTCTTCAGACTCTACGAGAGCATCAGCTGTATGCTAAGTACGAGAAGTGCGGGTTCTGGTTGCGGGAAGTACAGTTCTTGGGGCATGTTATTTCTTAACAGGGGATAGCAGTTGACGCGAGTAAAGTGTCAGCGGTGAGGGAGTGGGGACAACGCACGACACCGATGGAAGTACGTAGTTTCTTGGTATTAGCCGGATACTACAGGAGATTCATTCGAAGATTCTCCAAAATAGCGGGTCTAATGACGAACCTGACTCGCAAGGGGATACCATATATTTGGGATGATGCTTGCCAATTGGATTTCGACGAGCTAAAAGACAAGATTACTTCAGCACTGATCCTTGCTTTACCTAAGCCGGGTGTGGAGTACCTGGTTTATAACGATGCCTCTTTATGGGGACTTGGGGGAGTACTTCAGCAGGAGGAGAAGGCTATAGCTTTTTCCTCCCGCAAGCTTAAGCCGCACGAGAAGAATTACCCCACCCACGACCTAGATTTAGCAGCGGTCATTTTTGCATTGAGGATATGGAGGCACTATTTATTAGGGGAGAAATTTCGCTTGTTCACAGACCATAAGTCACTGCAGTATATGTTCACTCAGCGAGAGCTGAATATGCGTCAGCGCAGGTGGTTAGATTTTGTGAAGGACTATCAGTTCGACATACATTACCATTTGGGGAAAGCCAACGTAGTTGCTGATGCGTTGAGCCGTAGACCGGTAGACGATGTAGCGGAGGTCTGGAAAGCAAAGTGGAAGGAGTTGGGTCACTAGGATGCAGTATCTCGTTCCTTCATATCTGTTATGATAGTGACACCCGAGATTGTTACGAGGGTGATACAGGCACAGACCGCAGACCCATTTTTCCAGGAGCAGATTATACGACTTTAGCTGAGGGTGCTTGTGGGTACCCTAAATTAGAACTATGGGCCTGGACGAGTAGCCCAGTCCTAGCGGCCCAAAGTCCAGGCCCCTCATCTCTTATATTGATCCGGTCTCCCCCCACGTCCTCATGAAGGAAAGTTATAGGGGAGATGGAAAACGTGGAGGAACCCATCACCTCCACTTACCTACATGTACATGTATATATTAAACCCTAGGTCCGGGGCAAAAGGACAAGTGATATTCTCTGTAATTACTCTCTGGAGTATATAGAAATAATATCGACTGCACCGCCGTGGACGTAGGCACATCTTTGCTGAACCACGTACATCCTTTGTTGTGTGATTGTCATTTTATATTCCTTGTTCTCACTTGGTGAATGCTTTCTTCTTATTTATTTGTGTTGCACAATAATTGTCACCACAATTAGCGCCGTCTGTGGGAATCATTCATCTTTCCCTGAGAAAAGCCCACACCAAGAAAGGAGTTTAAGATGTCTGGTCACAGCAACAATGCCCCTCAGGCAGGAGATATTCAAGAGCCACCTGCTCCTCGCAGGATTAGGTCTGAAGTTCGACGTTCAGATCAGAGAGCTCTCCTGGAAAGGCCAGCCTCAGAAGAAAGTCAGGGACTAGCGAGGTCCACGCAAATATCCAGATTGATTGATGCATACGAGGCAAGGCTCCACGAGCAGAGAGAGTCTTACCGCAGATACGAGGCTGAGAAGGCTTGCTTGAGAAGAAGGTTGTAAAGACTGGAGATGGAGCTTCATCCCGATAATAGGAGACGCCCATACCGCACTCCTAGCCCTTAAGCAAGCAAGTCTCGCAGCCGAGGAAGGAGCCCTAGGCGAGAATCTCAAAAGGTCGAAGGAGGCGAGTCAGACGATAACCTCCGCAAACATCTACGAAGAGCTCGCCACTACCAGAGCCCTGCTCGTAGCGACGAGAACATATGAAATCTAGTCCGTAGAGAGATGGACCAACATCCTGCTCACCACGGAACAAGATCAACCAGAGAACTCGCAAGGCGAGCTCACAAAACCCAGATGAAGTCACCCTTCACGAGGGAAATCGAAGAGGAAGAAGCCCCCAAGAAATTTACCCTCCAAGGTTCAAGATTTACGACGGAAAGACTGATCCCATCGATCACGTCAGGGAATACCGACAGTCCATGACCCTCTGGAATCACCGAGATGCCCTAATGTGCCGCATTTTTCCCTCGAGCCTGCATGATGTAGCGCAGAAGTGGTTCGAAAGGCTCCCCAACCGGTCGATTAGGAATTTCAAATCCCTAGCCGAACTTTTTATGGCCCGATTCATTACTAGTAGCTCCCATCCCAAAAGGATGGATGCTTTACTAACAATGAAGAAAACGCCTCAAGAGACCCTCCGAGACTACGCGAAGAGGTACTGGAATTTATTCAATGAGATCGAGGACTGCGCAGAGGAAGTGGCAGTGGCCTCCTTCAAAATTAGGCTCCCTAGTTCTTCCCTCCTATACGAGTCCCTGACGAATAAGGAAGCTATGACTATTGACGACTTAATGGCCCGAATCGAGAAATACGCAAAGGTGGAAGATGTCTCCCGCCCTAATATAGGAGAAAACGGTCAAGCTAAGCTCACTACCAAGGGAAGTGAGAAAACTGAGAACCAGAAGAAAGGAGGAAAGAATGGAGGCAAAAATGGCTCCAAGAACGGAGGAAACCATGACACGTCAAAAGTATTCCAGGCGGTCAACACCGTCTTCAAAGAACCAATTTACAAAATTCTCGCGAAGATCAAAGATGAGCCATTCATCAAGTGGCCCACGAAAATGGGAGGAGATCCCTTGAAGAGGAACAATGCGTTAAGATGCGCTTTTCACAAAGAGGGAGGACATAAGACCGATCACTGCAAAGCTCTTAAGTCTCACCTCGAGGATTTGGCCCAGTCTGGGCATTTGAACGACTTTGTGGAAAAGAGGGCAGAGAAAGTAGCTGCCAACAGAGAGGCGAGACCCGACAACGTGCTGGAGGATGATGCTGGACATGAGTTAGCAGTAATCCACGGAGTATCTGACGTCAAGTAGATACAAGGGAACTCAACTCGAATGGAAATGAAAAAACTTACAGTGGTAATGCAGACTTTTCAAATCGATCCAGCAAAGTCACAGTCAGGAAAGCATCGACGAGCAGAGGACGTCAACTATAACAAGCATATTGTTTTCACGGATGAAGATTTGGTGGGAGTAAGGACCCCACATCATGATGCCCTGGTCATTACACTCAGGATAGCCAACTTTGACATCGACAAGCTGCTCGTCGATCAAGGAAGCTCATCCGAAGTAATGTACCTCGACCAATTCAGGAAATTAAAGTTGAGCGTCTCCGACCTAAAGGAAGCTACTGTTCCTTTGGTCGGCTTCGCTGGAAAAATGACCATGCCCCTGGGCAAGATAGTACTGACAATGCGTGCTGGAAACGTCTCCAAGATGATCGAGTTTTTGGTAGTTGATATCGCCTCACCGTACCAGGCCATCCTCAGCAGAGGATGGCTTCATACGATTAAGGTAGTCTCCTCGACCTACCATCAGAAGCTCAAATATATAACCGAGCGAGGAGTAATGGAGATCCACGGTGACCAAGCGATGGCGAGGAAGTGCTTTATAGCAGCCATCCGACCAAATCCAGAGAAGAAGGCCGATCAACCCAGCGAGAAAGTTGAAGAATGTGTGATACCTTCTAAGTAGCAATTAGAGTACGAAAGACCTGGAGTAGAGGAGACCAGGCTCCTCCCCTCCGAGCGTGTCGTCGAGGACCTAGTAGAAGTTCTGGCTGAAGTTGGTGATAGTAGCAGAGTCTTCTTGATTGGATCATCTCTCACCGAGCAAGAACATAAGGAGTTGACGGCCTTGCTGAGACACAACGTAGATGTTTTTACATGGGAACCATACGAGCTGCCTGGAATCGATCCTAGTATGCTCTGTCATTAGCTGCACGTCGACCCCACATTCAAGCCAATCACATAGAAGGCACGGAGAACTGCTCCCAAGAAGGCTAAATTGGTCGAAAAGGAAGTAGAAAAACTGTTGGATGCAGGATCCATATGGGAAGTGCAATTCCCCAAGTGGTTGTCCAACCCAGTAGTAGTTCCAAAGAATAATGGGAAGTGGAGAGTTTGCATCGACTTCACTGACCTCAACAAAGCATGCCCTAAGGATAGTTTCTCCCTCCCAAAGATAGACCAACTAGT
Organism: Sambucus nigra; assembly: GCA_949130495.1. Lineage (NCBI taxonomy): Eukaryota > Viridiplantae > Streptophyta > Magnoliopsida > Dipsacales > Adoxaceae > Sambucus > Sambucus nigra. Next base: position 352,647,417 of record OX422221.1, read on the forward strand.
AGACACCACTGCAGCTCATGAGCGAATGAGTTTCCTGGACGCATACTCAGAATATCACCAGATCCCCTTGTATGCCCCAGACTAGGACAAAACGACGTTCATCACGACAATTGGGTTATATTGCTACAAGGTCATGCCCTTTGGGCTCAAGAATGTAGGGGCAACCTATCAACGGCTGGCCACTAAAATGTTCAAGGATCAAATGGGAGACACAATGGAGGTCTACATCGATGACATGCTCGTTAAGAGCAACAAGAAGGAAAATTACCTCTCGAACCTGTCAAAGACCTTCGAAATCATCAGGAAGTACCAGATGAAACTTAATGCGAGCAAGTGTTCCTTCGGTATACAATCATGAAAATTTCTTGGGTACTTGGTCAGTAAGAGAGGCATAGAAGCTAATCCAGACCAGATCGATGCAATCAACAGGGTGCAACCCCCTCGAACAATCCGGGACATGTAGAAGCTCACTGGAATGCTCGCCGCCTTAAATCGCTTCATCTCCGAATCCTTCGAGAAGTGCAAGCCTTTTTTCCAGCTTCTAAAGGGGAGTAAACCGATAGAGTGGAGCCCAGACTGCTCGCGAGCTTTGGATGCTCAAGTCCTACTTAAGCTCCCCACCGCTGCTTGTTATACCACAGCAAATGGATTCTTTGTACCTGTACCTCTCCGTATCCAATCACACTGTCAGCTCTGCGTTATTATGCGAGGTTACAGGAATCCAATACCCCGTTTACTACGCGAGCAAGACCTTATTAGATGCCGAGCAAAGGTATCTGCCATTGTAGAAGCTCGCCTTTGCACTTGTAATAGCCTCGAGGAAGCTGAAGCATTATTTCAAAGCTCATATTATCATCGTCCTTACATCGCATCCCCTTAAGGCGGTCCTATAGAAAGCGGACTTATCGGGCAGACTGTCTAAGTGATTAGTCGAGCTCAGCCAGTTTGACATCCAATTTTAACCAAGGACAGCTATCAAGGGTCATATCCTTGATGATTTCATAGCCTAATTCACGGGCGAAGAACTCTCCGACCAACCTCAACCAACAAGGCAAGAGAAGAACCAAGCAACAGAGAGAACCTGGAGACTCTTCATTGATGGAGCCTCCAACTCAAAGGGGGCACGGGTAGGCATTGTCCTCATCACTCCAGAAAACACAATACTCGAACAAGGAATCAGGCTTGGATTTGCAGCCTCCAATAACGAAGCAGAGTACGAAGCCCTAATAGCCGGTCTCCAAAAGGCACAAACTCTAGGAGCAAAACATTTATAGGTGTTTGGCGACTCTCAACTAGTCTCCAATCAGATAAGTGGAGATTACAATGCAAAGGATGAAAGAATGGCAGCCTACCTCGCCTTAGTGAGAGAATTAATGTCAAGCTTTGAATAGATCAACATCCAGCAGTTTTCGAGGGGGCAAAATAGTCATGCTGATGCCTTAGCAGCCTTGAGTTCGACAGTTGACTCTGACCTTAAGAGGGTCATCCCCATCGATTTCCTCATTTATTCGAGCATTAACCATAACAGCAAGTTACCAAACGTGGAACAAATACTCCAGGTGGGATCAGCCCCCAGCTGGATAGACCCCTTAAAGGACTATTTAAAGGATGGAACGCTCCCAGATGACAAGAAAACTGCCCACCAAATAAGAGTCAAAGCTGCTCGCTTTCACTTATCCACAGGAGGCGACTTGTATAAGAAATCCTTCTCCGATCCCTACCTTAGATGCATCCACCCAGGCGATGTCGAGCAAGTGCTACACGAGCTTCATGAAGGAATCTGTGGAAGTCATATCGGAGGAAGGTCTCTAGCCTTTCGAGCAATGAAAAAAGGCTATTGGTGGCCATACATGCAAAAGGACTCCGTAGTATATGTCCGTAAATGCCCTAAATGCCAATTCCACGCTCCTATGGCCCACCAACCCACCAGCGACCTGAAGTCCCTGTCCAGCCCATGGCCCTTCGCCCAATGAGGAATGAACATCGTGGGACCGCTGCCTACCACCGTTGGTAATCGCAAATACCTGTTGGTTGCGACTGACTACTTCACCAAATGGATCGAGGCTGAATCCATGGCGAACATCTGAGATGCTGATATGATAAGGTTCATATGGAAGAATTTAATTACTCAGTTTGGAATCCCCAGAACCATCATCACCGATAATGGAACGCAGTTCGAAAGTGGACCCTTTCAGAACTTTTGTAACGAACACGGGATCAGAAACCACTTCAGTTCGGTGGCCTACCCTCAGAGCAATGGCCAAGCTGAAGCTTCCAACAAAACTATGATCGATGGATTAAAGAAGCGATTAGAGCGAGCCAAAGGCGCATGGGTAACAGAGCTACCCCATATTCTATGGGCGTACCGAACCACTCCTAGGCGAGCAACAGGAGAAACCCTATTTTTGCTGACATATGGCATGGAAGCAGTCATCCCACTAGAAACAGGTTTGCCAACAATGAGATCCAACCTTATCGACCAAGGCCTGAATGATAAAGCATTGCTCACCGAACTCGACCTAGACGACGAGCGCAGAGAGCTAGCCCTGGTGAAGCTAGAAAACTATCAACAATAGCTCGCAAAGCATTACAACAAAAGGGTTAGCCAGAGGACGTTCCAAGTTGGGGACTACGTTCTAAGGAAAGTTCTGGGCAGCACAGTCAAGTCGTCGGACGTCAAGCTAGGCACAAACTGGGAAGGACCCTTTAAAGTAACTAAAGACGATCTGCAAGGTGCCTATCACTTGGAAACGACGGAGGGCAGAGAAATACCACGAGTATGGAACGCAGCTAATCTCAAGAAATTCTATTTTTAGATCTTTTTCTTTTATTCTTTTGTTATGAAAATAGAAGTTCATTTTTCTTATTACTAATGAAAGTTACTTAATTGGTTACACTCTGATTGGTGACAACTGCATTCATCGCACATCTTTTCCAAATGATAAGCACATTGATCACTATGGCAGGGGAATACCCCTCCTCAGGTCATCGTCATAAAACACGAGAGACCTCTTAGCATTGCCCCTGGCAATATATAAAGCCCTACAGAGGATTCTTAGGCAATATGACCAAATCTTATACTGGTCATCAAACCTACTTCGGTTGAACAAAATCCCGATCGGATGAAGACATCCAACACCATGTGTGTCCTCGCCAATTGCCCTACTTAGGCATAAGGGAGTGTGACGACACAACCTAAAAGGTAAAGTGGGGCACAATGGTACTTTGGTATTATACTGGACTGGGGGACACTTTCATGACAAAACAGAAAAGATCATAAGGCAGCAAGGATATGAAAAGTGAGATATACACGTTTAGTTGGCAAAATTTCCCAAAACACAAACTTTTCATTAATCCATCTTACTTACAACAATGATAATACATATTTAGTCGTCGAGCTCGCCCAAAGCATTTACATTATCAAAAATAAAAAATAGCAACTGGCAAAATCTCAAGGGGGTGGAAGCCTCCGAGCAAGATAATCATCCACTCGAGCTCTTCGTTCGTCATCAAGAGCAGGAGCAAACTCTTCCACAACCTCATTCGCATCCGACTCCAATAATTACCGAGGGATAGCATCGATGGGGATCCATCGATCGTCCCTCCTGAATGGGTTGGGCATCAGAGTGGAGGAAGACATCTCATGACGATACCATAACACCGAATTCCTCAGGACCTGTAGCTCCTTCAAGGCACTTAGCCATCCCCTGATGAAAGAAAGCTCCTTAACTCAGATAGCCTTGTTGGAGCATCCGACCAGCTTTTATCATAACCATCAGCCCACGCTTGCCGAGGACCTTTCTTGAACAAGTGCCGCAACCGGGTGACGTCCCTTTGAAGCCCAACAGCAATTACATATACTCGCTGAACATCACCGCGGAGTTCCTCCATTTCCTTATCACGAAGATCTTTCTCTTCCCTGTTTCTGCCCCTGGTGCTCCTACCAAATCGCGGAAGGGAAGGGCGAGTGGGACCTCGCAGCATAGGAGGAGTAACATTATGACTAGATCCAACTCGCGACGACGAGGAGCCTTGCAGAACTGCTGGAACAGTGCTCGGAGAATGCTCCCTAAGTTATAAGACTTCTCTTCTCGGGTCTTAATTCTCCTGCTGAAGAACCTCCCCTACTTGGTTGATCTCGGAGGCCTCTAATTGTTTTGTCCTCAGCCCATTGACCTCCTCTTGCACTAAAGCACCAATGTCCTCCATCTCCTGGAGCCTGTCCTTCAGCTTGGCCACGAGCTCAGATTGCTCCTTATACTTCTGATTTCTAGACCTAAGGGACTTACAAAGCTTAACGAAGGCCTGGCGAACTTCAGGACTCGCATTGGGACCAAAGGTCCTACCCAACTGGGAATTAGCAGGAATGTAATCATCCACGTCAACTAACTAAAAGCGAGAGAAAGAAAAAGGAGAGAAAGGGACAAATCAGTACAAGCAGAAATGAAGCGTTTTCATTAATGAAGATTAAAATTACATCGAGCAGTAAAAAGAAAGTTTACAGACTGAAAAAGAAAGAAAAATACAAAGTAGTCCTAGCAGCTAACTAGTTAGCAACCTCAGGTTGCTCCGAGGTCGATGGCCCTTTCCCCTTGTCAGCATCAGCAGGAGTACAGCCCTCGGCAGGAGTAATCTCTGTCGCCACGATGAGGGAAGCATCAGTAGGGGACACCTGAGAGATAAGGTCAACAACTTCAACAGCTGGGGCAGGATCCTTATCTACAACTGGCCTCGGCCCTGGATCGTGCTCGTCAAATAGGGGAGATGTAACATCCACTCCGGCAGCTATGAGGGCCTTGTTCCAGCCCTTCTTAAAGTTCAGACGAATAATATAGCCTATCTGAACCTCAGCATCCTCATAGGCTGCAGACCAACTAGAATTGTACGAGTCTTACTTGGCAAAAACTGCCTCAGACTCCTTCTTCAGCTCCTCAGTAAGGATTCTGTTCTCCTCCACCACAACAAGTTTGCTCGAGCAAACCAGGTCGTATGCCTGTCGCAGCTCTTTCAGATCCTCGACTGCCACGTCCTTCTCCTTGTTGGCAGCAGCAAGAGCCAGATCGAATGAAATCCGAGCAGCATCAATAGCTTTAAAGTTAGCCTCGAACTCCTTACCCTTCAGCTTTAAGGCAGAGTTCTCTTGCTCCATCTCACTATTCTTCTTCACCAGTGTGACACCCCGACTAATTAAATACCGGGTAGCTACTCCTTTATAAAATTAATTCAAAATGCCAAGTTGGCTCAGTTAATAGCATCACTGTCGAAAACATTTTATTATTTCTAACCACCTAGTATTTAAAAAGCAAGTTGCCAAATTTTAATTTAAGTCTGATTAACATGCAACAAATGTAATGAAGAAATAAATAACACCATTCACCATACTGAAGTAAAACGAATAACCATCACAATAGAGTAAATAAAGTCTGGAGGAAAACTCCTCACTACAATCCCATAACTGAAATGAATAACCGAAACTGAAATAAAACATGCTAAAGTCTGAAAACTGAAATATAAAAGATGTCTCTAAAGAAATGGGCAACATGCCATACAACTGATAGATGGTGACTCTGGAATCCAAAAGATAGAAGCGTCTACATGCAAATCCCCGTAGCTTCCACAAGCAGCTACAACTCGTCACCTGAATGAGTATCCTATGCTTGGTGTCCTTATGGCTGGGCACCTAAAATGGTTTTTACAAAGAAAAAGAAATTTGAAAAGCAAACGGGTCAGAGCCCGAATGTCGAGTTATATTTTAAAAACCTGCAAGTGCTTTAAAAACATTTAAAACATTAAATGCAAAGTACATGTTAGGACGTACACTCGCATGATATCCTCACCTCTCGTCTAACTGTGCACTCCTAACGTAAGTACCCATCTATAACGACCCATACTACTAGCTAACTGACAACATAACTAGCTAGACTGCCAAAGGTTCTACCCATATTACTCGGTTCCATTTAACATAACAACGCTCGTAATTAAATAGAGGTTTAACGTAAACTCAGTTACTAAATATGCCATTGATATAACTATCAGTTAACTCGTTATATATCTCGAAACAATACCGTAATATTTTTACAACATTAACATGAGGATTCCCATTAATATAATGTATATTATTCATATCATAAATATACAATACAAGAACCCCGCAATCTAAGCTGTAGTGCACACATACTCTGCTATCCATCCCGGTACATCACGTACATAAGGATTACATATTCCGAATCTCTCAGGAATAGTTTACCGATAACAACATCACAAATAATGGAGGCGAACACAGTCACCATCACATGGGTCACGCACATACCTACGCTCCCATGGTCAGCGGACTTATTAATATCACAATAAGTCTTTCTATGACCTATGTTCATCGAGGGACCAGTCTATATCCCCCCCGTAGGCACACAAGGATTAGAGGGTCCTAAGCGAATGCAACCTCCCGTGATAGCAAGTATGGTAGGTATGTCATACACACAATCCATATACTAATACTAAGTAAACACACATCTTAGTAATACCGTATTTTAATCGTAGTACATATCGCATTCTCGTACTAACTATAATTATCACAATTCGTACTATTCCGGTTTGTAATTATACGCGCTATAATTCGTCCTCACATCATAGTAGACACTCACATCTCAACCCAAATGGTTCATTGAATATAACTCTCGTATATAATTTACTCCTCTCAATAATCCAAAAGTCCCAAATCTAACCTCACATCAATAAAGGAAGGTCATCTATATCCTCGAACAAGTTTACGGGACTCCAAAAATCAAAACAGTCCAAAAAGGACCAAACTGTCAACTCGTTAGAAGTCTCGTTCGAACGAGACTTCGAACGAGTTTGGACTGTCAGGTCGTTAGAAGTCTCGTTCGAACGAGGCTGTTCGAACGAGATCCAGTTCGTTCGAACAAACTGTCCCTTCTAACGATATCTCGTTCGAACGAGATATCGAACGAAATCACTACTCGTTAGTAACGACTGGTCAACTCGTTAGAAGCTCGTTCGAACGAGTTCGTTCGAACGACCTGGGGGCTGCTTCTAACGAGCTTCCAGCTTCGGCCCAGAATTTTCCCATCTCGTATTTCACCATTTTTATCACTACAATCCTTCTCCAAAGTTCGTTCTAACAATGATTTAAGTCCTCTAATCATACTAAAACATGTTTAGGTTATAAAATAACGTCTTTTAAGGCAATACGGCATCCTAAACATCATTAAATCCCAAGATTTTATACTTTTCCCCAATATCATCAAGAACATGAACCCTAGATATATACCAACATCAATTCCAGAATTTAATTCATTTTTCTTTCACCCAAACATGTATTAACATCAGATTAATTGTCTCCAAACTATTCTACATGCAATCCTTCTCAAATTCCTCAAGTTTTATGATCTTGACTACATGGGTTTTCATATTTTATCAAGAACAAACCATAAATCCGAATTTTCTAACATGGAAAAGACATTCTCAGAAATTAAATGGAATAAAGTCACTTGCCTTGGTTGTCTCTGAGTTTGGTGTAGATTAGATGAAGTTTCTGCAGAAATTCCTCTCTCTCCAAGCTCTTCTCCAATGGTGGCTTAAGGTGGCTAGGGTTTTGATTTGGGGAAACTTAGAAAACCTAAATGACAACCTACGTAGCCTTCTAGGTTAATATGGGTTGGTTAATGGGCTTAATGGGTTTAATCCACATCAGATTTACATCTCTAATTTTCGTCACTTTTAATTCCTCAAAATGTAAAATTACCAAAATACCCTTTAAGTTACCGGTATGGCCTAAAAATACCTTGGGACCCAAACTATACCCCCGGCTAGTGTTTTCTGACTATCTCGACCCTTCCGGACGCGTTGGCGCACTCAAAACGACCATACGGATTATAGATTTTAAATTCACTTTTTATTATCAAAATATTATACCGTGACGCGGCGGTCCCACGCGTCTCAACAAAATTTCTAAAATGCCGTATATAAATCCCACGACAAATTTTCATAGTACCAATTACATATATAATCATATATGCACATAATCAAATACCAATTCGCATCTCATTAGTATTTATAACCCGGATTAATTTCCAATTAATACGCATTTAATTAATTAATCCCAAAAATAAATATAGCCAAAAGTACGGGGTATTACATACTTCCCCCCTAATAACTGAATTTCGTCCCGAAATTCGAAACTAGAAAGTACCTGCTAAAAATAGCTCTGGATAACGTTCGCGCATCTCATCCTCGCGCTCCCATGTGGACTCCTCGACATTGTGATGTCGCCACTGAACACGCACTAACGGAACTATCTTTGACCGCAGTTTCCTCTCGCTTTGGTCCAAAATAGCAATTAGCCCCTCCTCGTAGGAGCTATCCGGCTGGAGATCGATGTCCTCCACAGCAATGTGAGAATGGGCCAAATTATCTCTAAGGGATTTCCTCAGCGAGGAAATATGGAACACGTCGTGAATCCGATGCAAGTGCTCCGGTAGTCCAAGTCTATACGCAACGGGTCCGATCCGCTCAATAATAGGAAACGGCCCCACATACCTCGGTGCCAACTTCCCCTTCTTCCCGAATCTCATAATTCCCTTCATCGGAGAAACCCTGAGCAAAACCTGGTCCCCTACTTGGAACTCCCTGAAAAACCTCATCGCATCAGCATAACTCTTGTGCCTGTCTTGAGCTACTCGAATGCGACTCCGAATCAACTCAATCCTTGCCGAAGTATCCTGAATCACTTCCGGCCCAAGTAGTTTGTTGTCTCCCACTTCTAGCCAACATGCTGGGGAACGACAAGGCCTACCGTACAATGCCTCAAACGGAGCCATGCCAATCGTGAACTGATAGGAGTTATTGTAAGCAAACTCCACCAGTGGAAGGTACTGCTCCCATCCACCCCCGAAGTCAATAATGCACATGCGTAGCATGTCCTCCAACATCTGATTGGTGCGCTCTGTCTGCCCATCGGTCTGCGGATGATAAGCCATACTCAACCGCAATTCCGTGCCCATTGCCTCTTGGAAACTCTCCCAAAACCTCGAAACAAATATCTTGTCTCTGTCAGACACGATATTTAGGGGCACACCGTGAAGTCTCACAATCTCTGAAATGAAGAGCTGGGCATACTGTCCCGAAGTGTAATCAGTCCTTACGGGTAAGAAGTGAGCGACCTTGGACAACCTGTCCACAATTACCCAAACGGAGTCGTGACCCCTCTGCGACGTAGGCAACCCCGTGATAAAATCCATGGATATGCTCTCCCACATCCACACCGGAACCTCCAACGGCTGTAGCAATCCTGCCGGTCTCTGGTGATCCACTTTTACAAGCTGACAAGTGGCGCATTTCGAGACAAACTCAGCGATATCTCTCTTCATACCGCTCCACCAATATTGTCGTCTCATGTCTTGGTACATTTTGTCCCCTCCGGGATGTACCGCGAACCGTGAGCCGTGCGACTCTGCCATCACATCGTGTCGCAATTCTTCCCCTTCCGGAACTACCAATCTCCCATTGAAGCGCAATCCCCCGTCTGAGCTAACGGTATAGGACTCGGCTCCCTCTGCAAGTAATCAAACTATATGCTCTTGACAGAATGAGTCATTAGCCTGTACCCGTACTACCTTTGTGACAATCTGCGGTGTAACGGTCATCACGGACATGAAAGATCGGGCCACTGCATCCTGGTGTCCCAATTCCTTCCACTTAGCTTTCCACACCTCTGCCACCTCATCTGCTGGCCTGCGGCTCAACGCGTCTGCTACCACGTTAGCCTTACCTGGGTGGTACTGGATGTCGAACTGGTAGTCCTTCACAAATTCAAGCCACCTACACTGCCGCATATTCAATTCCTTCTGCGTGAACAGATACTGTAGTGACTTGTGGTCCGTGAACAGCTGAAACTTCTCCCCCAAAAGATAGTGCCTCCAAATCCGTAAGGCAAATACCACTGCCGCCAACTCCAAATCATGTGTGTGGTAATTATTCTCATGAGGCTTAAGCTTACGGGAAGCATAAGCTATGGCCTGTCTCTCCTGCTGCAATACACCTCCCAGTCCTTGCAAAGACGCATCGGTGTAAACCAAATACTCAACTCCCGGTCTCGGCAATGCTAACACAGGTGCTGAGGTCAATTTGTCCTTCAACTCATCGAATGCCAACTGACAGGCATCACTCCAGATATATGGCACACCCTTACGAGTAAGATGTGTCAAAGGACCTGCTATCTCCGAGAAACCCCGAATAAACCTCCTGTAGTATCCTGCTAGACCCAAGAAACTACGAATCTCCGTTGGTGTCGTGGGTTGTCCCCACTCCGTCACCGCTGACACCTTCCCCGGATCGACAGATATTCCCTGGTCGGAAATAATGTGACCCAAGAACTGGACTTCCTTCAGCCAAAACCCGCACTTCTCATATTTTGCATACAGCTCGTTCTGACGAAGTGTCTGCAAAACCTGCCTCAAATGCTCGGCGTGCTCCTCCTCTGTCTGAGAGTAAACCAGAATATCATCAATGAAGACAATGACAAACTGGTCTAGGAAATCCCTGAACACTCTGTTCATCAAGTCCATAAACACTGCTGGAGCGTTGGTCAAGCCGAAAGGCATAACCCGAAACTCGTATGAACCATATCTCGACAAGAACGCAGTCTTCGAGACATCCTCCTCCCTGATACGCAACTGATGGTATCCCGACCTCAAGTCAATCTTCGAGAAGAAAGAAGCTCCTCTCAACTGGTCGAACAAGTCATCGATTCGAGGCAACGGATACTTATTCCGTATCGTGACCTTATTCAACTCTCGGTAATCCACGCACAATCTCAGTGAACCATCCCTCTTCTTCACAAACAAAACTGGAGCGCCCCAAGGTGAGGTACTCCTGCGAATAAAGCCCTGCCCTAACAGCTGCTCTATCTGATCCCGTAGCTCTCGCATCTCAGCCGAAGCCATACGGTACGGTGCACGTGCTATAGGTCTCGTACCCGGTAGCAAATCTATAACGAAGTCTATCTCTCGACTGGGTGGTAAGCCTAGTATCTCCTGAAACACATCCGAATACTCCCTGACAACCGGGATCGAATCTAAAGGAATAACAACCTCCTTAGAGGTATCCTCCTCTATATAATACAGATGGGCGGTCGATCCTCCCTCTGGGCGAGGCATCGCCACTATAAACATCTCTTGCCCCGGAATGGCAAAAACAATGCTCCCGCTGAAGCAATCAATCATGGCCCTATATGCTACGAGCCAATCCATACCGATGATCACATCGTGAACATGCATGTCTAACACTAACATGTCCGCAGGTAATACCAAACCACCAACCTCTACCCCTACTCCCCGGCATATAAAGAAAATAAGTGACCCACTCCCTAATGGTGAGTCGACACACGTCACTGTGCTCTCTGCCGTAGCTAACAATCCTAAAGCTTTCACGAAGTGTGTAGCTATAAAACAGTGTGTAGCACCCGTATCAAATAACACCCGACCCATAGTGCCATGGATAGGAAACGTACCCTCGATCGCGGGCGGTGCCTGTGGAACTGCAGCCTGGTGAACGTTGTAGACACGTCCATACTGTAGCTGCCCCTGCTGAACTGGGACTGCTGGAATGGGCGGCAAAGCTCCCATCTGTGGCGGTGCAGGAAGAGCGGCGGGAAACATAGGTCTCTGTGGCTCCTGGCGAGCACCCTGCTGCTGCTGCTGTGGGGCCCTGCCCCTATCAGGACAATCCTGCTTCTTATGGCCAGTCTTGCCACAAGTAAATCACTTCCCTGGGAAGTTCCCTCACCTCTGCCCCTACTGTCCCCGGCCCTGGTGGCCGTTACCATTCCTCCCTTGGCCCTACTGGCCCTGCTGAAAATGCTGCCCATTCTGTCCCTGTTGGCCCTGATGGCCGTTTGGGCCCTGATGACCCTGGCGGAAACCTCCCTGACCCTGCCTATAGTTCCCTGACCGGAACCTCTTATTGTCCCCCTGCTGGGTACCCTGCTCATTCTGTCTCTGCCCCTGACCGGTTTGTGCCCCGCTGGCACCCTGTCCTCCAGTCCTGCCCTGATGGCTAGACTCCCCCGACCGCTTGCCCTCGGCCATATGAAAACGGTGGTCCTGGCAGTGCAATAATGCAGCGTTAACCACATCAGAATACGTGGCCAACGATAGGTTCCCTAGCAGATGCTGACGGATCCTCCAATTCAACCCATCAGTGAACTTCTCAATCTTCTTCTTCTTCTCTGTTGGAATCTCATCTGGAACGATATTCAACAAGTTAGTGAACTCGGCCTCATACTCTCCACTGTCTTGCCCTCTTGCTTCAAACTCATCAGCTTCCTCCTCATCTCTGTATGAACTGCGGACGGAAAGTACTTGCGGTCGAACCGCACCCAGAATTCCTGAATTGTGAGGGTATCCCTCTCCTCCGCGGTGGTAATAGACTCCCACCACTGTAGTGCAGATCCCACTAGCTTGAAAGTAGCTAGCACCTGTTTCTGAACATCTGTGCACTCATGCATCCTCAAATGCCTCTGTATGTCCTTCCTCCATTGGCTCGAGACTACCATGTCTGAGCTACCTGCAAACTCTGGCGGATGCGCTTTCTGAAAAGCGTCTCGTACACGCTCCCAAGCAGACGGGAATGCATTAACCTGTGCTGGCACGGCAACCGACGCCTGAGGCGGTGCCTGCTGAATCACGGCAATCACGGCATTTACCGCTTGGGCTACTATAGCAGCAACCTCTGCGGCGTTCATCATGCCCTGAACTGGAGCGGGCTGGGGTTCGGGCATTGTATTCCTGGGAACTAGTCGTGCACGTCGTGGAGGCATCTGAAATACGAACAAAGTTTATAAGTCCACGGTTATAAACTTAATATAGCTGAAGAACGAAGCATACACAAAAAGAGTACAACAGTCCTAAAATATAGGGCTAACGTAGCGGAAACATAATAGCCGTACAGATCCTAAAGGACACTAGAACCTGATGCTCTGATACCACCTGTGACACCCCGACTAATTAAATACCGGGTAGCTACTCCTTTATAAAATTAATTCAAAATGCCAAGTTGGATCAGTTAATAGCATCACTGTCGAAAACATTTTATTATTTCTAACCACCTAGTATTTAAAAAGCAAGTTGCCAAATTTTAATTTAAGTCTGATTAACATGCAACAAATGTAATGAAGAAATAAATAACACCATTCACCATACTGAAGTAAAACGAATAACCATCACAATAGAGTAAATAAAGTCTGGAGGAAAACTCCTCACTACAATCCCATAACTGAAATGAATAACCGGAACTGAAATAAAACATGCTAAAGTCTGAAAACTGAAATATAAAAGATGTCTCTAAAGAAATGGGCAACATGCCCTACAACTGATAGATGGTGACTCTGGAATCCAAAAGATAGAAGTGTCTACATGCAAATCCCCGTAGCTTCCACAAGCAGCTACAGCTCGTCACCTGAATGAGTATCCTATGCTTGGTGTCCTTGTGGATGGGCACCTAAAATGGTTTTTACAAAGAAAAAGAAATTTGAAAAGCAAACGGGTCAGAGCCCGAATGTCGAGTTATATTTTAAAAACCTGCAAGTGCTTTAAAAACATTTAAAACATTAAATGCAAAGTACATGTTAGGACGTACACTCGCATGATATCCTCACCTCTCGTCTAACTGTGCACTCCTAACGTAAGTACCCATCTATAACGACCCATACTACTAGCTAACTGACAACATAACTAGCTAGACTGCCAAAGGTTCTACCCATATTACTCGGTTCCATTTAACATAACAACGCTCGTAATTAAATAGAGGTTTAACGTAAACTCAGTTACTAAATGCCATTGATATAACTATCATTTAACTCGTTATATATCTCGAAACAATACCGTAATATTTTTACAACATTAACATGAGGATTCCCATTAATATAATGTATATTATTCATATCATAAATATACAATACAAGCACCCCGCAATCTAAGCTGTAGTGCACACATACTCTGCTATCCATCCCGGTACATCACGTACATAAGGATTACATATTCCGAATCTCTCAGGAATAGTTTACCGATAACAACATCACAAATAATGGAGGCGAACACAGTCACCATCACATGGGTCACGCACATACCTACGCTCCCATGGTCAGCGGACTTATTAATATCAAAATAAGTCTTTCTATGACCTATGTTCATCGAGGTACCAGTCTATATCCCCCCCGTAGGCACACAAGGATTAGAGGGTCCTAAGCGAACGCAACCTCCCATGATAGCAAGTATGGTAGGTATGTCATACACACAATCCATATACTAATACTAAGTAAACACACATCTTAGTAATACCGTATTTTAATCGTAGTACGTATCGCATTCTCGTACTAACTATAATTATCACAATTCGTACTATTTCGGTTTGTAATTATACGCGCTATAATTCGTCCTCACATCGTAGTAGACACTCACGTCTCAACCCAAATGGTTCATTGAATATAACTCTCGTATATAATTTACTCCTCTCAATAATCCAAAAGTCCCAAATCTAACCTCACATCAATAAAGGAAGGTCATCTATATCCTCGAACAAGTTTACGGGACTCCAAAAATCAAAACAGTCCAAAAAAGACCAAACTGTCAACTCGTTAGAAGTCTCGTTCGAACGAGACTTCGAACGAGTTTGGACTGTCAGGTCGTTAGAAGTCTCGTTCGAACGAGGCTGTTCGAACGAGATCCAGTTCGTTCGAACGAACTGTCCCTTCTAACGATATCTCTTTCGAACGAGATATCGAACGAAATCACTACTCGTTAGTAACGACTGGTCAACTCGTTAGAAGCTCGTTCGAACGAGTTCGTTCGAACGACCTGGGGGCTGCTTCTAACGAGCTTCCAGAATCGGCCCAGAATTTTCCCATCTCGTTTTTCACCATTTTTATCACTACAATCCTTCTCCAAAGTTCGTTCTAACAATGATTTAAGTCCTCTAATCATACTAAAACATGTTTAGGTTATAAAATAACGTCTTTTAAGGCAATACAGCATCCTAAACATCATTAAATCCCAAGATTTTATACTTTTCCCCAATATCATCAAGAACATGAACCCTAGATATATATCAACATCAATTCCAGAATTTAATTCGTTTTTCTTTCACCCAAACATGTATTAACATCAGATTAATTGTCTCCAAACTATTCTACATGCAATCCTTCTCAAATTCCTCAAGTTTTATGATCTAGACTACATGGGTTTTCATATTTTATCAAGAACAAACCATAAATCCGAATTTTCTAACATGGAAAAGACATTCTCAGAAATTAAATGGAATAAAGTCACTTGCCTTGGTTGTCTCTGAGTTTGGTGTAGATTAGATGAAGTTTCTGCAGAAATTCCTCTCTCTCCAAGCTCTTCCCCAATGGTGGCTTAAGGTGGCTAGGGTTTTGATTTGGGGAAACTTAGAAAACCTAAATGACAACCTACGTAGCCTTCTAGGTTAATATGGGTTGGTTAATGGGCTTAATGGGTTTAATCCACATCAGATTTACATCTCTAATTTTCGTCACTTTTAATTCCTCAAAATGTAAAATTACCAAAATACCCTTTAAGTTACCGGTATGGCCTAAAAATACCCCGGGACCCAAACTATACCCCCGGCTAGTGTTTTCTGACTATCTCGACCCTTACGGACGCGTTGGCGCACTCAAAACGACCATACGGATTATAGATTTTAAATTCACTTTTTATTATCAAAATATTATACCGTGACGCGACGGTCCCACGCGTCTCAACAAAATTTCTAAAATGCCGTATATAAATCCCACGACAAATTTTCATAGTACCAATTACATATATAATCATATATGCACATAATCAAATACCAATTCGCATCTCATTAGTATTTATAACCTGGATTAATTTCCAATTAATACGCATTTAATTAATTAATCCTAAAAATAAATATAGCCAAAAGTACGGGGTATTACAACCAGCTCATCGCGTGAACGATACTGCATGGCGAAGTCAGTAACAAACTGTAGAAAAAAGAAGGCATTAGAAGTGGAAAATGAAGGAAGTCAGAAAAGCATAAGAGAAAAAGGGAAAAACCTTACTAGAGCAAGCCTCTGACTATCCTGAAGGGCCAAGTGCTTTGACCCTACTACCCTTTGGCAATCAGGCCGGGAGGACAGCTCTCGCGAGCAAAGCCAGGGCCAGCTGAGAAGAAATTGCCACGGAGGCTCCCTCGGGCAGAGTAGACACCGGGACTAAGGCCTGCCCGACCTTCATCCTCGCTTCAGCCATCCTCTTCTTCTCTATTTTCTTCCTCTCTTCTCCGTTTTTCCTCTCCCTCTCCCTTACCTGCTCCTCTTCCTTCCTCTTTCTCTCCTGCTCTTGAGCAGAGGACCGAGAACCAATAGCCACATCCCCAAGAGTGGATTTTTGCTTTTTTGACCTCCGTGAAAGAAGTACGTGGTCCTCATCATCATCATCCCTAATCAAGTTCTTCCTTGGAGGAACCATCTCTTCACTTGAACTGCTAGAAGTGCTCGACAATCCTCGAGCTTCTGAAACCTCCTCACGATCAGAAGAACTGCTACTATCAGAGCTCCCTCCACCCAAATTACTCACGGCTCCTACAAGGTCACTTTTAGAGCTGCTCTCCTCCTCGTCCAAC
The DNA here is from genome assembly GCA_949130495.1 of Sambucus nigra. Lineage (NCBI taxonomy): Eukaryota > Viridiplantae > Streptophyta > Magnoliopsida > Dipsacales > Adoxaceae > Sambucus > Sambucus nigra. Next base: position 352,664,094 of record OX422221.1, read on the forward strand.
TGGATAGGATCTGCAGCAGCCTCTTTTGAGAAGTAAAACTCTGGGACACTGTCCACATGCCTTGCTATGAAGCTAAAACCAACGTTCTTGTCCTCGAGCAGAAAGGCAACAGACTTGGGATGCTCGCCGTCACCCAAAGGCTCCCTACTATTCCAAGCCTTAACCAACTCCGAGATACGAACCTCGCTGAGAGCAGGTTCCAAGTTCTTCGACCTCACTGTAGAAGAAAAAGCAAAGAAGAGTTGATAAGATCAAAAATCAACAAAAGTTGAAACAACAGTACAATGTCTACCTATGTATTCCTCCCCATAAAAGGGAACAGAGAACCTCTCAGACCTCAACCCTTCAAATTGGGGAGAAAACTGCCAATTTCTAACAAGGAAACCTTCTTGCCAGTAGTCCTTATGGGAATTAGGTAGATTTACTACCAATACCCTGTCAGGACTCCTAGCTTTGAGGTAAAGGACACCAGAACTAGTCCGAGAAAAGGAGTAGCAAAAACAAATTTCGGCGAGCCCTAACCTAGTTCCATACAATTGATTTATCCTATGTACGCCATTTACTATTTTCCACACATTGGGCGAGCATTGTGCAGGAACAATTTTGAAATAGCCAAAGAAATGCAGGAACAAATCATTTGGAGGAAAAGTGAGTCCCCCCGGGAAAGCAACAAGACATGGATCCAGTGGGCATCATCTATATCCCTAACGTTCCTAGGAGGGGAGGCACAACACTCAATATCTACCCACTCAGGGATGTTGTAAAACTTCCTAAATTCAGAGATTGACCTATTTCCAATATTCACCATTGGAAGACCCAAGAAAAGCTACAAACCAAAGAGAAAGTACAAAGAAAGGGTACATGAAACTTACAAAATAGAAGATCGGTTCAAGTGATGAAGAAGCACGAGCTCAAACAACTAAGAAGCAATGAGAATGGAAATTGAGAGAAGAAGGTACGAGGCGCTAGAGCTCTCAGAAGATAGAAGAATACTGGAAAGACTGAAGCGATGGGAGAAAAGTGGCTATTCCAACAAGCCTTCAAATTCTAATCATAGTGCACAGTAAGCGAAGCGGGTGCCGCCAAAATCAACTCCACAACTTTCGAGGAATAACAAAATAACCATTATAGCTAATCATTTAAATCTGTTGAGCCCATAAACATGGCCCAACAAATTTAGGGGCAATTGTGGGTACTCGAAATTAGAACTATGGGCCTGGACGAGTAGCCCAGTCCTGGCGGCCCAAAGTCCAGGCCCCTAATATCTTATATTGATCTGGTCTCCCCCCACGTCCTCAGGAAGGAAAGTTATAGGGGAGATGGAAAACGTGGAGGAACCAATCACCTCCACTTACCTACATGTACACATATATATATATTAAAACCTAGGTCCGGGGCAAAAGGACAAGTGATATTCTCTGTAATTACTCTCCGGAGTATATAGAAATAATATCAACTGCACCACCGTGGACGTAGGCACATCTTTGCTGAATCACGTACATCCTTTGTTGTGTGATTGTCATTTTATATTCCTTGTCCTCACTTGGTGAATGCTTTCTTCTTATTTATTTGTGTTGCACAATAATTGTCACCACAGTGCTGAGTCCTATTCTGTTAATTATGATGGGGGTTTGAGGTTTAATGGGAGATTGATGGTTCCAGAAGGAGCAGAATTACGTCATGCAGTGATGACCCAGTCTCACGGGTCCCGATTTGCAGTACATCCTAGGGGAGATAAGATGTACCAGGATATGAGGGGGCAGTACTGGTGGAGTGAGATGAAAAAGGACATTGCTGAGTTCGTGTCCAAGTGTTTTACCTGCCAACTGGTAAAGGTGGACCATCAGAAACCGTCAGGGTTGCTTCAGCCATTGAAAATACCCACGTGGAAGTGGGAGAGTATATCCATGGATTTTATTACAGGGTTGCCTACATCACAACGGGGCCACGAATCCATCTGGGTGATTGTGGACCGTTTGACCAAGTTGGCTCATTTCTGCCGATGCGAACAGACTATACCACGGGTCAGTATGCTCAGTTGTTCATTGCTGAGATTGTCAGATTACATGGGGTGCCCCTGAATATTGTGTCAGATAGAGACAAGATTTTCGTGTCGCATTTCTGGGAGAGCTTTCAGGAGGTTATGGGTACAGAGTTGAGGTTGAGTTCAGCTTATCACCCACAGACAGATGGACAGACAAAGAGTACTAATCAGATGTTGGAGGATATGCTACGCATGTGTGTTCTTGATTTTGGAGGAGGTTGGGAGCCACATCTTCCACTGGTAGAGTTCGCTTATAATAACTCTTATCAGTTCACGATTGGCATGACTCCATTCGAGACTTTGTATGGCAGGCCTTGTTGTTCCCTAACTTGTTGGCTGGAGGTGGGGGATAACAAGTTGCTCGGACCAGAGGTGATTCAGGAAACCTTCGCTAGGATTGAGATGATCAGGAGTCGCATTCGAGTAGCCCAGGATAGACCGAAAAGCTATGCCGATGCGAAACGATTCTTTCGAGAGTTTAATGTGGGGGACCAAGTTTTACTACGTGTATCTCCTATGAAGGGAGTGATGAGGTTCGGGAAGAAAGGGAAATTGGTCCCGAGGTACATGGGATCATTTTCCATTATCGAGAGGATTGGTCCGGTAGCATACAGGTTGGGACTGCCAGAGCATTTACATCGCATCCACGATGTATTCCATATCTCGTCATTGAAACGATACCTTTGGGATGATATGGCCCACACCCACATTGCGATAGATGAGATAGACTTACAGCCTGACATCTCTTACGAGGAGAGACCAGTGGTTATTCTAGACCATAGCGAGAGGAGATTGAGGTCGAAGGTAGTTCCACTTGTACGAGTCTAGTGGGAGCATCTTAATGTGGAGGAATCTACTTGGGAGCGCGAGAGAGATATGCGCGAGAGATACCCACATTTATTCTTACCAGGTATGCCTTATTTTCCGAATTTCTGGACGAAATTCCGTTATTAGGGGGGAAGTATGTAATACCCCATATTTTTATGCTTTCTAAATTTGGGGATTTATTAAATTTAATGTGAGTTATTAATTTAATATAAATTCGGAAATTAATTATTTTAATTGCTAACGCGACGAGAGTTAGTAATTATTGGAAACATGTTAAATATTACTAATGAGTAAAGTAATATAATATTGGTACTATTAAATGTCACGACTAAATAAAATGACAATTTTGGAAATTGGAGTCGGGACGCGCCCGTGTCACGTCGGGACTAAATATTGATTAATAAAAGTGAATAAATTATAAGTCGATCATATGGTCATTTTGAGTGCGCCAAAGTGTCCGGAAGGGTCGAGATAGTAAGAAAAGTGTACCCGGGGGTTTAGTTTGGGTCTCAGGGCGTTTTTAGGCCTATTAACACCCCGGGAGGGCATTTTGGACATTTTGCATTTTTGGGTAATTAAACCCACGAAATTTATTCGGTTATATCATCCATTTGGAATGGTCCCTTAGGGTTATCAGACTCAAAACCTTAGAATGACCATTAGAGAGGAAGGTGGAAAGCTTTCCAAGCAATCCAAGGCCAAAAATTCATCCGGTTGCACCGCCACCACCACCAACGCGTAGATCGCGCGACGAGGAACACCACCACACCAAATTCGTCCACAGACCAGAACTCTAAAATTCCCAGGCAGGTATTTATCTTGCTTAATTTCGTTAATGCATCACTCATGTTAGTCTAGGGTTGATTAGGATGAGTTTCATGGAAGAAAACCCATGTTGGAGATAGGAAAATTGCATGGTAGTAATGATATGATTGAAAATCTAGAAATCCCCTTCATATGTAGAGGTTTAACCACGGATTTATGATGAATTAGAAGTAGAAATTCTAGAAAAAGATTGATTAGAACAAAGTTAAAGAAATTTCTAGGGTTCATGAGATTTATATAAATTTTGGCCCATTAATCCATGGATATTGATGAAAATTCGCATGCTTTACGTAGGAGATGTTTAATTTGGGTTTATAATGTTTGTAGTACGAATTTCTGGGAGTTTGGGTGTTAAAAATATGAATTTGGGTGATGTTGGATGATAGAACCCGTAACTGTTAATTTGCAGAATTCGCCATACCTGTTTGATCGATTGATCGAACCAGGAGTGTCGATCGATCGACGCATCGATCGATCGAGCCCCTGCCATCGATCGATCGACCCTTCCTGGCAGACTCATGTTTTCCCTTTTAAATAGTGAATTCAATTTAAATGAGTAATAATCTTTGGACATCCTTATTAAAATATTTTGGGTGATAAAGAAGACCAGTATGACTTATTAAAAATATAAAATCTTTAATGTAAGACGAGATTTACATTTTTATGGAGATGTTCACATATAAGGGACGATGGAATTATGTATTAAAGTGAGATATGCGTAAGGTAGTTACGTTGGAAAAATAGATGAGTACCTACTGAATTTTACACTTAGGAGGATAGAATCCATGAGTGTTACGTAGTAAGTTGGAAAAATCCACAAATTAAAGTAAGAAACGAACCGTTATACGTGATAACTAAACAACGAGAAATAAGGATAAATATCATAATTATGGGTCGTGAGTATGTACCTAAACTTGATATGGAAATAGTCGTGTATCTATATGACTGTGTTTATGCATATACTATATACGTATAAAAATCATACCCGCGCTACTTGCTATCCCTGAGGTTACCGCGCTGGGAAAGTCTTATCTCGATGGGACCTTTATGGGGGATATTGACTCGTACCCTAGAAGATAGGAATCCTAGGTACAAGCTATCAAATCGATAGTCACGGTCCTAAGAGACGTGAGGGTATGTGCTGACCTCTTGGACTTGGAAACTATGCTTCGCCTCAATATTGTTTGTGCTTGTGTTAATACAGTTCAGAGTGATTCCGAACTTGTATTTCCCTTAGTACGAGTGATACTGGGATTGGATAGCAGAGTATGCCCGCACCATAATTTTTATGTGGGGTGCTGTTAGAATATATATATTATATGAGTATTTAATATATATATTAAATTCTGAAATTTAGGAATTTCCTACTGTGTTTATGGTAAGTAAGAAATGAATAATGATTTCAATTGAGAAATACGTGTTTTGAAAGTATAGTATATTTCTGGGAAAACTTTATTAATAAATAAAGTTAAAATGAGAGCTTTGTTACTAAATGAAATTTACTTCTTAAACAGTTGAATTGTTCAGTTTAAATCTTACGAGTAACCTAAGATAAGATGAGTTAAACCGTTGGGATGGTTAGTGCGATAGGTGTGCACATTAGAAGAGAGGTGAGAATTTCTCAAGGGAGTGTCGCACTAATATGTGGTTGCATTGGCCTGTAAACATTTTAAATACTTGCTAAACAAATTTTAAATCATTTTCACCATTGGGCTCTGACCCGTTTCCATTTTCTTTTCTCCCTTGTATATATATGTATATATTATAGGTGCCCAGCCACAGGGGCGTCTTGCATATGATCCTTTGGAAGGAATGCGCTACAACTTAGGTGGGAGTTGCAGGCCTCTTGCTTAGACGACCTCATTCATTTGATTCCACTCTTAGCATTATTTATTCCAGTTGGGCATGTGTCGCCCTTTCCATTATTCAGTTGTTTTATTGGATATTGTAATCCATTTATGTTCCAGTATTTGCACTTTGGAATTTAGTATTGCCAGGATGTTTTCATTTAAAGTATTAAATGTTGGATTCAATTAGTTGAATGCTTGATTATTTGGATCGTATGTTCCAGGATAGTTGTGGTGTGACTATTAAATTGTGAATTATGCAAAGTTTTAAATGTTGGTTTAATAAATAAAATTTTGGAAAGTAATGTCTAAATGGTTTTGACACTTAGCTTAATTATTTAGGGTGTTTAAATTGGAAAAAGTATGTTCGACAGTGATGCTAAGAATGAACCAACTGTTCACCTTAATTTTAATTTAATAAATGAGTGATCGTTCATTTTGATAGTTTCAAATTGAATGGTGAGGTTTTGGAGTTTTGAAGCTTTAACGACATTTGTACCCTCATGAGTGAGTTGCAAAATATCCCACACTTCTTTAGCGGTCTCACACGTCGTAATACGTCGGAATTCTCCCGGTGTGACAGCGCTAAACAAGGCATTTAAACCACGAGAATTAAAATTTGAAAGTTTAAACTCATTATCAGTCCATCTATCGGCCGGTTTTGGAACACATTCATTTTCAACTAAATGAGTTGGTGGAGACCACCGGTTAACTACTGATAACCAAACCCTCTCGTCGATAGATTTAAGTGTCGATTTCATTCGCGCTTTCCAGTATGCGTAATTAGAACCATCAAAAATAGGAAATTTTGAGAATGGGGAAAATTCCATTTTAGCCAAAAATTATTTAAGGATCTTAATGAAATAATTTATCGCTTTCGCTCTGATACCAACTTGAAAATGATAGGCCCCCCAATTTTAAAAGTCTTTTACTTTAAAATCAAATTCCTTGTGAAATATATGCGGAAGCGTTAGGTGACGGTTCAATTAAGACCAAATTTTAATTTACTTTAAAATTAAAATAAAACCAAGTGAAATTAATTTAAAACACACACACAACTTAAATTTCACTTAAACCAATTTAATTTAATCCAAGTTCTAGAAAATTTGCCAAAGTCATATTTCTCAATTTTACTAAATTAGGCCAAACCAATTTTATCCAATTAAATTAATTGACTTGAATTAAATTAACTAAACATTACCCAATATTTAATACAGCACCAAATTTAACATGTAGTGATTAAAACCAAACTTTATCTTGAATTACCTAATCATGTGTTCTAGGTGAGTGTAAAAAGATAAAATAAACAATGAAACCACTACGCCGCGATGTACGAGGAAAAAAACCACAACAGGAAATAACCTCGGACGGCCCTAGCCTAAAATCCACTAAGTACGAAATTTACATTTACAAGACAGATGACTTACTTTCTCAACTTGAACCCTCTCAAGCCTTGACGCGTCTTCTTGTAACCACCTCTGCCTAGCGGATAATCACGGAGCTCCACCGCGATCTCGGAACCACCGATCGGAGAATAGGTACACCGCCAACCACACATGGTGCCTCTCACCATGTGAGAAAACTTCAGCTAAACAATTCTTCTTCTTTGAGGGATTTAGAAGAGAACCCAAACTTCTCTTCAAATAGTAGAGATAAAACGGTGCCAAAATTCACCAAGCGAAGTATATGTATATATGAACTTGGAAGAAACAAATATGGGTGTAACTAATTGTTTGAAGGATTTTTCTTTATAGAATGAACACTCAAACTCATGAACTTTTTCTTGGAAGAATTAACTCTCAAAACTCACTCTAAAAGTTAGAATATTATGAAAAAGTTTAGTTACAAACTTTGGCTCCCGCACTATAATAATCTATCAAAAGTTACTGGGGTAAGGAAGTGGTAAACATGGGTAAAAACTACTAAAAACTGCCAAAAAATTTTCTCGCCTGAAATCTCATTCGAACGAGCCTTCTAAAGAAGTTCTAGTGTGAACTCGTTAGAAATATCGTTGGAAATCTAGTTCGAACATCCATCTCGTTCGAACGGCATTTCGTACGAAATTCCAGTGGCCAAAATGGGAACTCGTTGGCAAAACTCGTTCGAATGACATCTGGTTCGAACGACATATCGAACGAACATCCAAAAAGTTTGAAAAATTCTATTTTTGCCCAGAAACTTTGTATACTTTATTTTAATGTTTTAAGTAAAATATTTCTGAAAATAAACAACAATTTTAAATTAAATCTACGCCCATTATAAACCGTTCCAAGCTCCTATATATATGTGTAATTCATTTATACCTTGGGAGCATGGAACCACTCTTGATGACGTAGAAACGAGGCACTTAAACTCAGTATTTTGATGAAGTTTATACACTTGGCCTCTACGTCTTCAAACAAACTCGTCATAGGCTTGGAGGATGATCAATTAACTCTATCCTATGACTCAAACGTTTTTGTCCGGAATTGAGCCAAAACTACAAAGGACTCGATTGGAAATTTGTGTCCTTACAGCCTAGTACCATAAAGTCACCTAAATCAACAGCATAAAATCCAGCAAAATATGTCTTGGGTTCCACCAAACAACTCACATAAAAGTAATTGAAATTGTGAATTGAAAACAAACATTGAACCCGTTGGAGAAGAAAACACACGATACTACATAGCAGTTATCAAAATAATTAAAAAAATTTCTCATAGAAACAGTCTTCTCCACACCCAAAAACAAAAGACTGAACGCTCGTTATATAAGGATCATTGAGGTGGTGCGGTGTTAGTCCAAAACTCAACGTCGCTCGAACTACTGCCGATATCGTTCGAATGAGAAGCTATGTCGTTCGAACGACATTGATCTTATTTGAATGATCAAAACGTTAATCCCAAGGTTCGCCGCCAGACTTAAAAAAATTCAGAAAAACTTTAAACCTTTAATCCTTCGAGATCAGTAAACATTTTTAACACAAAAACTTTTATAAAAAATATTTTTGAAAAACTAACTTTACAAAAACCATTTATAAAACATTCAAAACCATTTATAATAATTAATAAAATATTTTAACCTTTATAAAAGATATCCCATCACTTTTAATATGAAATGCAATGGAACTTAAACATATTTTTGCCAAAATCATCTCATTGGGCTTGAATGTTGAAGAACACTTATAATTCGGATCCGTCTTTTCAAGCTTTGAACTCGACCTTTTCTTCGATGACTTGTAGAGGAATACGACATACGTAATTGTAAAAAGGACTTACAAAATAATGTCCTTACAAACTTCATCATCACTCTCATGAAGTGACATGTGATATGAATTGTGTGATCCTACACTCTTGTACGATGATAAATCACTAAAAAATCTATGACTAAACTCTTCGACGCTATTTTTCTTCTCAAAATCATCAATGACATAACCTCATCAAAAGCCTTATCTCATTTTTATAATCTCATCATAATGCTATTTCATCATAGTTAAAATTCATCCATGTGATGGATTGAATTCAATTTCAAAATTAGGAACAAATGTAAGTCAATTATGTGAATTAACTAGATGCAACCTCTAAGTATAATTTAATAATGGATCATGTTGAATCCAATATTAAACCTAAGTGTTTGTGTGATAGGAATGATTTGTATCAGCAACAAAAAATCACAAAATAAGCACAAGACAAGATTTATGACAAAAAACCGAACCTAGGCGTGAAAATATATCGATGCATCCTAATCTCTCATTCAATTTGATTTTTTAATACAAACGCAAGGAGTTTTCTCTCCCTTATTCCATAACAAAAAGTTAAATATAGACGTTGAAACTCTCCTTGGTTTAAATGAGTGAACATGGAAGCCACATTCTTCATCCTTAGATTGGAGTACAAATCAACTCCCCAATAACTAATTCAACTCTTTTTAAATCTGGAGTGTATATCTTCAAATTCAGAAAAAATAGGTATAATTAAATATAGGCTATGTGTTTTTTCAGCTCAAAACACTCTTAAATCTCCACAATCAATTAATCAAGTATAAATCCAATGTTTTTTTCTCAAAATTATGAAGACCGCGTGAAATTGAAATTTGAAAAATAATTCGCTGATTAGTTGCCTAAAAAATAATTTTTGTAGGTGTGAGAATTACTCAGGAAAAGGACCTTATAGAAAATTTTGAAAATCGGGCAGCGTATTACGCACGACAAAAGAGGCCTCTGTGTGCAGGATTTTGGAAAGTATCCAAAGTCACGCAAAATGTGTAACAACCGTGTGCACGAGGCAAATCTTAATTGTGCACATGATTTTAGACAATGAGTATAAAAAGTCCAAAGACATGTTTGTCGTGTGCATAGTGAGGTTTTAACTCCGTGCACACGATTTTAGGCATTAAGTACTCCATGCCTAAGCCATGATATCGTGCTCATAGGTCCAAAACCCAGTCGTGCACACATTTTGTAGAATGTACAATTAACCTAAATAAGAAAACAAGGCAATGTCTTTTTGGAAAATTTCACTCGATTTGATCATAAAAATATAAGCATGTATATGTGTGTTTAAGCCTTGAGACGATTCTATCCAAAACTACCACTAAAGGATATAAACTTCAATATTTAAAATTGCATGCAGAGGCTTCAATATGGAGAAGTTGAATGATCTTCAGATTTAATGTCCATAGATTCCAATGAACAAGATTCTTTCTATCTATCCTTTATTTATGTAATCAAGATTCTTATATCAACTTGTGCATGACTCATTGTTTTGTTACAAGAAGTAGCCAACCAAACTTTAATAAAACATAATATAAGATATATAACATCTTCACATTCTCAATGTGGGAGAGTTCAATGTTCATCGAATAACTTATCATTAAGTAACAAGAGACATATATCTTCTTAAATTGTATAAAATTATTTTTAAGGTGAATGACATATTAGTTTCCATTTTTAATCCATATGGGGGTTTCCTCATAAATTATCATGTGGGTTTTTTGTGGATTTTTACATTGATTATCACCTTGCTAACACACACAACATTTAAATATATATTGAATCTATGGAGACTTAAAATTGAACTTAGGATTTGCATCTAGTTAATTTTGTGGTAATTAACTTAGATCACCTAATTGATGGTTTAATCATAGATCTAATAGTTTCATCATCTAACCTCGTTATATGTTTAATTAGGATGGAAAAAATTGGAAAAGAATTTTAAAATTGAAGATTTTCCATAAAAAAAACTATTCACCCCCTCTAAGTTTATTTGAATGTATAGACTTGCACATGACACCTCGTACGTGATTGGATTCTTAACTGGTATTAGAGCAATTATTTTTCTAGAATTCATGTGCTAGAGTAGATCATTACTCATTTTTATTTCTAGAGTGTTGTTGATCATAGATTTAGTCCTTAGTTATTTAGATATTGATTGAGTTAATGGATAATTTGAGAGATATATGTTCCATAAATAGACCACCGCATTTTGATATCACAAATTATGGCCATTGGAAAATAAACAAGATATCTCACTTGAAATTTAGACACAAGAGAGTGTGGATGAATGTTGAGGATGGATGGTCACCTCCTACGGTTCAGGATGAAGGAGTTTGTTCCGACAAGATAAGGGTAAATTGGTTAGGAGCTATATTCAATGCTTGTAATTAAAATTCCATTGCTTTAATTTAATTGTTCGCCTTCATTATCACACATGAGTACAATCGAATAATCAGTTATAGGATGGGAAAATAATCATGGTAATTACTCAAAATCATATACAATGGCACTTCTAGTGTACGGAGATCTAAGTTGCAACAAATTATGACAACATTTAAAGTCATGAGGACGCTTGAAAAAGAGGCTTTTAATGAGAATTACACTCATTTAATGGAAGTTGTAAATGATTAGTATAATCGTGGGGATAATATTAAGAAGAACAAGTGGTGAAGAAGTTATTGAGGGCCTTAGCTAGTCGTTTCAAGATGATGGTTTCAATATTAAACGAGATTAAGGATACTGATATTTATATCCTTATAAGGAACTTGTATGATCCCTCCAAATATGTGAGAAATATAATGCTTTGTGAGGAAAGCCAAGAATTATTTAGCATTCATTGTCGAGTTAAGGGAGAAGGAAAATGTGAAAAAAGTGAAAATAGGCCTTATGAAAGAGTTGGGTATATTGATTTTATATATTAAACAATTTAAAAAATTATATAAAATAACAAACAAATGTTTAAAAAGAAAAGAAATTTGAACCAGGGTGATAAAGTCCTCTAAATAAAATTTCAAAGGTGGCTATGAGAAGAGTTCTTATTGAAGAGGAAAGTCAAAAGATGAGGATAAGTGTTTTGGGTGAGGTGGAGCAAGTTACCATATAAATGTTTGCCCTGCACATTTAAAGAATCTATATAAGTTAAAGGATATTAATGAGGAGTATTGAAGAGGAATTTTGGCGCCAAAAAGCTAGGGTCAACTGGGCAACTAAAGGTGACTTTAATACCAGTTTCTTCCACACTATGTCTAAGGAAAAAAAAAAATCAAAACTCCTTATTGATAGTATTAAAAAAGAGGATGGTGTTAAAATTAATGATCAGACAATAATTGAAGAGGAGTTGGTGAAACATTTTGAAGATATTCTCACTCATTCCCCTGACAATCCTATGGACTTTAAAATTTTGGATGTCATACCATCTATTATTACTCAGGAGGAAAATGAAATGCTTACAAGATTCTTGAATTTAGAAGAAATTAGAGCCACTGTTTTTGGGATGGATAAAAATAGTGCCGCGGGCCCTGATGGTTTTAATGGTTGGTTTTTCTAACATTCCTGGGATATAATTAAAACTGACATTTTTAATGCAAATTTGTCTTTTTTTCGCAGGTCATGAGATTCCTAGAAATTGGTTCGCTACAAATATTATTCTTATCCCAAAAAAGCCAAACCCAAATTTCTGTCGTGATTATAGGCCTATTAGTTTATGTAATTTTTGTAATAAGATAATTAAAAAAATCATGAATAATAGGCTTGCCCAATTGCTCCCAAAAAGTATTTCTAACTCTCAAGTAGTTTCGTCAAATGGCGTAACATCATGGATAACATTCTTATGGCGTAAGAGCTTATGTCAAATTTCAACAAAAAAATCTGAGGATCCATTGTTCTAATTAAATTGGATATGTCCAAGGCATATGATCGGGTCTCATGGATTTGTATAACCAAAGTTCTGCGTGCTTTTGTTTTTTCAGAAGCTTTGGCGGGCAATATCAAACTGTTGGTACTCTATCTGTGTAAATGGCAAATCTTGTATTTTTTTTAAATAAAAATGTGGTGTTCGGAAAGGTGACCCACTTTCTCCAAGCTTATTCATCATAGTCATCGAGATTCTTTCATGGGGTCTACATCAGCTTATGCTTCAAGGACGAATTAAAAAAATTTCTACTCCACCATGTTGCGATTTTATTTCTTCCCTTTCGTTTGCAGATGACTGCCTGATATTTAACATGGGGGAGAAAAAAAGCTTGTGTTGTTTAAAAAAATTCTTACGCCATTATGAAGAGACATCTGGGAAAATAATCAATAGTATGAAGTCCTCATTCTCCTGTCCAGTGACAACTCTAAAGCACGCTGCCAGATTATAAAGACCACGTCATCTTTTATGGAAACCAAACTTCCTATTAAATATCTGTGCGTTCCATTGTTCACGAGTAGGAAATATATAACTCTTTTTGCCACAGTAGAAGAATCGATGGCGTAGAAAATTTGAACTTGGTATGGTTTACTGATTTCTCACAGTGGGCGTATTATGCTGCTTCGGTCAGCGCTTTAGTAAATGGCTTTCCATATTTTTTGTGTTCTTGACCCGCCAATAGCTGTTATCCAATAACTTGAAAGGTTGTTCGCTAGTTTCATTTGGGGTAATTCTGAAGGTAAACTGAAGCACAAATGGGTTCAGTGGCAAGTCTTATGTCTCCCTTATGCAGAAGGTGGAGTGGGTCTTAAAAGCTTTGCTGACATTATAAAGGCCTACTCATGTACACTATGGTCTTTATTTTACAAAGGTGACGGTATTTGGGCAAATTTCATGCACATAAGATATAGGTTTCTAGCTGATTCCAACTTCTATGGCACTCCATCATATTCAAGTACAACCTGGGGCGGGATGCAAAAAATTTGGGACACTTATCATGATAATGTTGATGATATCAACCCAACGGTTTGGAAATCAAACTCAGATGGCATTTTCACATTAAAATCTGCATGGGACCTTGTTCGTTATAGAGATTGCAATCTTTTCTCCTTTTCAATCATTTGGAATCCAAGAATTCTTCCACACGGTTCTTTATTTATGTGGCAACTTCTCCAACATACTATTCCTTTAGATTCGAGATTAAAGAGACTCCATATATTCTTAGCTTTAAGGTGTAGATGCTGCCTCAATCCTGCAGAAGAGGATTTTGATCACCTATTTGGGTCTAGTACATTGTTCAACAAGTGTGGAATCATTTTTTGGGTATGATGGGGTATAGATTTTTTTTTTCTCTTAAAAGACTTCTCATGTCTTGGTGGTTATAATCAAGAGGGAAAAATATAAAATCTATGCTCTCTATTATACTTCCTTGTTACATTTGTTGGAGAATTTGGTGTGCTCGGGACAAAAGGGAATATGAAGGGGAAATCATGAAGACTTCAAAAATTATTGATCTTGTCCATGAAGACATGCGCATCTCCTTTAAGTCTAGACCATACAAAGGCTCTAAAACTAGATACTTGTTTGATTTTATCTTAGACTTCTCAATCTTTTGCTTTATAAGCCATAAGTGAAGGGCTTTTCTTCACCCCATTTTAATAAATTCACTTTCATTTAAAAAAAAGGATATTACTGAAAATAAGAAAGTTTACAAAGCTAGATTGAGTGATTATGATACCGAATCAGATTAAATTTCCTTAGCAAAAGTGAGATAAATTTTATGATAAAGTTAGAACGTGAAGGTGAAGAGTAGGTGAAAATAATGATTCTATTGATGCGTTTGTGAAGAAGGAAATGAAGAAAGAGTCTATTCATTTAACTCTTTGTGATTCTTGATCATATGCTAGTGTAGGTTCACACATATATTGTCCATTACCGTCTTATGGTAGTCATTATTTAGAGGATAACATTCATGAATAATTTTATGAAGTTTACAAAGAATATATTAAGGTCAACAAGTCTAAAATAAAGATTTTAACAAAGATATAATATATTCAATGTGAACAAATAAAAGATATTAAATTTTTTGAAAGTGTCTAATTTGATAATATTAAGCTTAATGAAAATGTTGTCAACTTTTTAGAGGAGGTTTCTTATTTGATAACGATGAATGAAATTCTTATTAAAGAGAAAAAATATATTATGATTGAAAACAGTTTTGAGAGTTGATTTTGGTAAATTGTCACTTGAACAGAACACATGCCAAGTAATTGAAATTTGGTTTGGTTGAAAGAACTAATGTGCTTGACAACATTGTTTTAAAACGTGGCGAAATAAAAAATGATAAACATGGTCTTGGTTTTGTTGAGTTGAAAGAAAAATATATTTTTTAATCATCTTCTTGTAACAATATTATGAACAAGGGACATATACCCGAGCTAAAACAAGAGAAAGTTGTTCTTAAGTTTTTACTAAGGTCTAGTATCTATGGTTGCTCATTTTTTGAAAAGAGAACTACATTTCCCACTTTTTCTTTAAGAGGGGGAATCTTGTGAATAAGAAGAGATGAAAATTCGTGAATCTAAGCCTATGCCTATTAAATGGAGAAACGCGTCTTATTGTTCCCATTGTAATTTGTATGGACATTCCAATGATTAATGTAGATGGTTGCTGGATAGGAGTAAAATATTATTTGAAAATAAAAGGATTATTGAAAATAGAGGTCCCTTGAGAGATATTGGAAATGAGATTGACAATCTCAGGAGGAAAGTTAATTTAGTGGTTAATAAAAAATGGTTGGAGAAAGGTTCTTTTACCTAGGCATGAAAATGCATTTCCTAGGAATATAGTTCATTTGAGCAGGGAACGTTGGGTACCTATGGGAGGTAGACCTAGGAATGATGTTGAAGATAACGTTTAGATTGGGATTATAAAAAGAAAGTTGAGAGGAAGAAGGATGTAGGCGTTGTGCCTCCTAAGGATCCGGGAGAGGAAACACTCTCATCTGCCTAAATAGGTATGTTATAGGATACCTAGGGTCTTTGTTGGTTGTTGGTCCCTTCCTAGGTAATCCTTGATTCATTTGGTATAATTTGATGGGTGTTATATCTTATATTGCTATTATTTATCTTTTTCACACTTTTGGTTAGGGTTTTCATGCATTTTTCCATATCCTTATTCCTTACTTATCATGTACGTACATATCATCATCCTTGAAAAACCTACAATATTTTTATTTCTTCTTTTTATGTTTGTTGGTTATGTTCTATGTATAAATGTGATTAATTGTATGAACTAATTTTGCATAAGTATTGAAAGATGGATTTAAAATAATCATATGCAAATGATAATTTTTTCAATGATATAATAGATTTAATATGAAAATCATGATAAGTAAAGGTTTTTTTATATCTTTGGTATCGATTTAACTTTCCACATGCACTTTACATGTCTTTGGATCATCTGAGACTTTTATGTGGCTTGCATGATTGCTTGATTTTCAAATAAAATTAAATCCCGATATCTAATTTTGATCAATTCATTTGATAGAACTTTTTATGGACCATTTGAGATATTTGCGTGAGAATCATATATATTGATGGAGTTGATTGATGAAACGTTTTAAAAATGGAAAGGTCTAACATTATTGAGATAAACCTGGTTTGAATTTGAGTATCATCAACACGTTTATACCAAAGTGTGTGCGTGGAAGCGATCATAGATAAAGCCATTTTATGATGTAACTAGCCAAAGACAGTGGATAGAAAAATCTTGGCTAAAAACAAAATAGGGATTTATGATTTCTTGTAGTACTACTTACAATATCTAATCAGGGGCTTCATATATTATTTTGAAGGTGTATATATAATTAGAATCTATCATTGGAAGATCTCGAAAGGATATTGATGAAATGATATAATTAAGATTGAAATGTAATTCATATGAAAAAATTATGTACAATCATTTTATTTTATAATATATTATTTGTTTAAATCATGTCAAAATTGCTTAATTTATTTGACTGAAATTTGAACTAATATGGTTGAATTATTAATTTTTGTAAGTTTTGGGGATCGATATACATGTGAAAAATTTTTTAGCACTTGAATATTTGATTAGTCAAAAAATAGAAAGATGAAAACCAAAATTAGGTTGGAAGAACAAATCAAGGTTATGGATACAATATCTTTGTAGATCTGATTGCAATCCGATGGGAGAAAATTATTTGATGATGATACGAGACTTTCCTCATTTGATCCTCCAAACGATTGCTAGAACACTCCCAAATACTTGGATCTTCTCATATATGATCTTTCCAAATCTTGGTAGGTGTGTAGATAACTTTTGAGATGAAAACTCTTTCTTTTGAGTGAGATATGATCGTGTCTCTATATCCTCCTTCACAAAAAGTTTAGTATTTTTTCTCACCCCTCTCAAACCTTAATAATGAATTATATAACTTAAACCCCTAACCTAAACCGGTATATACCTATTTAAGGGATGTGCTTGGGCCAAACTGGGTTTCTTGAGAATCTGGGCCTAATTACTTGGGTATAAGAACTTTAGGGACCCCAGACAAATAAATAAATTAACTGCCAAATAAATACTCAAAAATCCTAAATTATAATTCTCGTAATTTATTTCCTTTCTTTATTTAATCAAAATTAAATCAACTAAACAATTAAGACTGTACTCTAATTTAATTACCTTAGAAGTCACTCAGATATAATGAGGTCTTATTTGTAAAGTTGAATATGGTGCATAATATGAGTCCCCGCGTTAAGCTTTCGATAACCGCTTAGTAAAATCTATTTTTTGCTAATCTAATCAATTCCCTGATTCTAAGGCTGAATTTTTTTTGCAACTCCTCCGGATTATCAAATAATCCACTGATCTGATTTAAGTGGTGGAAAAAATTCTTATAAGTCTATTAAGGGAGTATCAAAATCCAAGGTATCACCAAACGTGGATTCCTCCGCATTAAGATCTCAGACCTACTTACATAACTGTTAAGCAATATATGGAGATGTAATACCACGTATTTTTGTAATAATTATTTGATTATTTATTTGTGATTTCAAGTGACATGCGGTATGTCACTCACTCACTATAATTGTAATATGTTATTATGAGCTTCATATATATGATTGTATTTGTGTTGTGTAAATTAACACTCTTTGGAAACTGTCTTAATACACGGTAATTCATCAATTAAATATTTGAATGACTTAGTATTATGGGCATCTTTGGAATGGTCGGGACTAGGTGTTGGTGGGTTTCATTATTTGAATTAATTATTTGATATTGGGTTCCACTGATCATGAAATAGTTTAGTTTAATGCCGAGTTACACATAAAAAAATTAGTAATTAAGTTTATACTTAATTGACTCATTTTGTCTTGATGAATTCATTTATGGAGGAAATTAATTTATTAAAATGGGTTACTTTTGGGGTGTCTAGAATGTCCATTTTTGACTTAAAATAACATGATTTAAGTCCATTAGGTTAGTATATGGCTTGGATAGAGTTTTGGTCCATTTGGGTTGAGGCTTATATTGGGCCTAAGCCTAATTTTGTGGGAGGCTTGATTATTAGGTTAGCTAGTAAAACCTAAACCGTACTTTTAACTTTTAGAAGAAACCCTAAGGTTAAGGATAGAAGACGCACTCAAGGGTGAAGATCAATTGGGGGATTTGAGGCAGGAATTCATAAACTTGTCCTAAGGCAAGTTTCTACCGACTAAGAATTTCATTGGGATTGTGTTATGGTAATAGTAATCACTGGAATCTAGATCAAAACTTGTGTAGTTTGTTTTTAATCATCTAGAACTTAATTTTCATAATTATTTTAATTAGTAAATTAAACTTTTAACCCAAGTTAATGAATTAATATAATTAGATGACAATTTTATGAATTAGTCTTCAAATCTGAATGAAATTGGTATATTTTCAATCATAGTAATGATTTATATAAAGTCCCTTTTGTTCAATCAGAAATTGAACATAAATTTGATATGAATTGGGTAGATTTATGAACCTAGGGTTATAGATTCATAATATGAGATTACTATGTTAATCCTCATTTAAATCATCTAAAACTTGTAGTATTGGTTGGTTTTTAATTCAAAGGTTTTTAAGGATCAGAATACATTCTTCTTGGGATGTTAGGACTTTGGATTAGATCATCCATGGTGGAGTAGGCTTGCTGAGTTCGTAACCTAGGATTTGGTGAAGAAGAAGGTCAACTATTGGGATGTTTGGACTCACGGTGTACGTGTGCATAACTTTGATTAGCCCCATACGCATGGCTGTTGCAGGAGGGTTTTGAGGTTTGTTAAGGCTTATCGCAAATTCTAGGAAGATATTAGAGTGTTATTTTGATCTAATGCGCTTGGTTTTATGATAAGTTTACTTAGGAAATTTTGGAGGTTATTTTTTAGTTAACCAAAGAAAATTAATCTAGAATGTAACACTTTTTTAGGAACCCGAGAGTAAATGGAAATTCTATATGATTGATTGAGGACCTTGAGTATAGTGCTGAGTACGGGGATAAACTATGAGATCAAGAGATAACTAGTGATTGTGTAAATCAGCCGATAGTTTAGAATGTATCTATAAATCGTTGCGTAGGGTAGTGATTATATTAAGGAAGTTCTTGTAAAAGTTAGGTGTAAGATGATGCTTAGATTTTGGGAGCCTTGGGAGTTCTTATTAATGTATATATAAATGATTATAGTTAATGTTCTTATTACTTAATGATAAAATGAGACATTATTTGTAACCCAACTGGGGAGGGTTTGAAGTTATTATGTGTAATCCAGATGGTTAGGGTTTGTACTTGCTTGTTTGGAACAGCTGCGTAAGTTCTTACTTGTTTACTTGTTTTATGTGAAATAAAACCAATGTGGTGTGCTAACTCTTAGGGGATATACTGTGAGGGATTGTCATGGGGTATGTATGATGTTCACTACACATGGTATCAACCGTGACAAGACGAGCTCTACCTAGGTCCTATTCACCCTGATCCTATGGTTGACGTACCGTGTTTCATGAGGGGGAATGAACAGGGGAGTTCTGGCATATATACTTAGGTTTGGAGGTCATGCACTTTGCTGGGAATACATACTGATTATCCCTTGCGGAGGCTTTGAGGTTATATAATTCGGACAACCAATAACTATACCTAGTACACACAAGTTATCCCATAAGGCAATAGGGTGTAACACCTTGTATTTTTGGAGAATATTGAAATTAATTAAATTGGTGATTTAGAAAAATATTTAATTTTCAAAAAATATTTAATTCGATGATTTGGTTTTAATTAATTCAGTTTAAGTTTAAATTTCACGTGTGCCTTATTTTGAGGTGGAAATAAGATGATTTTTTAAGTGACTCGGATGGTGATTTTGAGGTTACAGTTGGATCCGAAAGGGTTGAAATAGTAAAAATATTATATCCGGGTGTGTAGTTTGGGTCCTAGGGCGATTTTAGACCAACCCGACACCGTTTGAGGGCGTTTTGATCATTCGGGAGTTTGTGGGTTAGAGAACTCCGAAAATTTCAGGTTTATATCTTCCCATTAGATAAAGGATAGGGTTAACACAAAGCTATAGGAATAGAGGTCACTTGAGAGGAATAGGAGGAGAGACCCAAGCTTCCTACACCATTTTCGCCCCGAACGCAACGAAATCGAGATCGGAGCGAGGGGAGAACAACCATACCATCATACCAATGAAATTCAGACATTCTTGAGGGGAAAGTGTTTAAATTGCGTTTATCATAAGAATGTTACAATACCCATGTAGAATAGGGTTTGATTTCATGTTTTCGAAAGATTTATTATGTATTTAGGTTGGAAAATCCATGAATTGCAGTGTGCGGGTAGGTATATTCCTTGCTGTTGGTAATAAGAAATCGGATGGTTTGGTATTATTAAAATGGAAATAATCTGGGTTTCTTGATGAATAAACTTGAAGAACATATAAACTAGGTTTTATGGGAATTTTAAGGGCAATCAGATCTTGAATTGAATTTGTGATGAATTTATGATAAATTCTCTTTGGAAATCATTCTTATACGTTCATATAAGGATTAGACACGTGGGTTTGTAATTTGGTGACATTTTGTGAAGATATGACAAAGTTTTCATGTTAAGAAATCATAAAAATGAAAGGTTGAAGAGGATCTACTTGGGGAGAATCGATTCGGCAGAGTGAATCAATTCGAACCAAGGTCGAATTGATTCGGCTGCCTAGTTTTGTCCAATTTTTCCTTATTGATGATGTTTCTTCTTGAGATGAATTATGGGGAACATAGGGGATGATTTTATGATTAATAAAAGACCTAAGTGAAGTCAATAGGTATATGATTAAGACTTGGTTGGATCTTAGTGTGGGTAAGGTTGTAATTTTATATCGACGAGAGTAAATTGAGTAAATTACAAGTGGGGAATTTTGGAGACTTGGTTCGGGAAGAGTAGCCTGCGACCTAAGTTTATTACTAGTAGGGCATACGTGTATTAACTACTGAATTAACATAAAGGATAACAATGGATCCTTTGGGTAGGGAATAATACTTAGAAATATACGATAGAGAGTTGCATTATGAATAAATTATACGGTGAGTATTCGAGAGATAAGTACTACGCACGGGTGGTTATTATAGGTGATGGTACACCTATACGGATTATGTTTATAGGTTTAGTGTATACTTATACGAATTATGTTTATAGGTTGAGTGTATACCTATACAGATTATGTTTATATGTTTAGTGTATATCTATACGGATTATGTTTATAAGTTGAGTGTATACTTATACGGATTATGTTTATAGGTGGAGTGTATACTGATATAGATGATATTCATGGGTTGTGCGTATGCCTATGTGTGACATATGGATTAGGTTGTGTGTATACCTACTATGTGCTTTCATATGTGTGTGAACATACCTACGCTGCTTGCTATCACGGAGGTTTCTGCGCAGTGGGCGATCCCACCTTGCAGATTCCATGGAGGTCTGGATTTGTGCCTTAGAACATAGAACTTAGGGCGGCTCACTATGTGTCATGTATTAGTGGGACCGACGTGTTGTTGGGTACGTTAGGTATCTGCGTAGCCCAAAGGATTAAAACAATGTTTGCCTCCATTGTTTGTTATTTGATTTGATTGATGGTTTGAGGAGACATTCCGAACTGATAGTCCATGATTAGGTACGAGAGGTACTTGGACTGATAGCAGAGTACGCGAGTACGCATCGCTATGACTAGATAGGGAGATGGAGTGTATATATATATATATATATATATATATATATATATATATATATATATATATATATATATATATATATATATATATACTTATGGATGATTAATCTTACTTATGTACGATAGTAATGAGACTAGATAGTGTATATCTAAAGCAATGTTTAATCTTACTTTTGTGCGATAGTAAGGAGACTAGATAATGAATATCTAAAGAAATGTGTAATCTTACTTTTGTGCTATAGTAAGGAGACTCGATAATGAATATCTAATTAATGTGTAATCTTACTTATGTGTGGTAGTAAGGCGGACTAGATGGTGTATATCTAAACAATGTTTGATCTACTAATGTGAAAATAGTAGGAAAAATAGATAGCGTATATCTTACATGAAAGCTAAGTAGGGAAACTTAATAAAAAGGTGAATGATAACATATGTGAAATGTTAATTTGGATTAAGTAATGACATAAGGGAGATGTTAATTATCATGTAAATTGATGTAATATTGTATGGGCAGTACTGGTAAGTTAAGGAGAAACTTAACCAAGGACCTAATGGTAATTAAGGGTATTCGATAGCGTACTGTATGGGCGTTACGGGTGAGCTAGACTTATTGGGAGTTTATTAGATACTTGTGAC
Source organism: Sambucus nigra (assembly GCA_949130495.1). NCBI lineage: Eukaryota > Viridiplantae > Streptophyta > Magnoliopsida > Dipsacales > Adoxaceae > Sambucus > Sambucus nigra. Next base: position 352,686,703 of record OX422221.1, read on the forward strand.
CTAGTTGGTTTGGGTAGAATGACTAGGTGGGTTTGAGTAGGAAACGTTAGGTGCGCACTATAGATGAGAGGTGAGGAACTCAAGGAAGTGTTCGCAATCTAATATGTGTATCTAATAACTGTCCATTTAAACTGCAATTTAAATGCTTGCTAAGTGTTTTCAAATGATTTTTACTTGGGCTCTGACCCGTACTTGCAAAACTTTTTCCAAAACCTTTTCGGTGTCCAGCCACAGGGAGGCCAAGTAGGATGATCTGTTCCAGGGATGCGTAGCTATAACATTTGTGGATGCTTGCAGGATTTGGACTTAGTAGCTTCAGTTACTTCATTCCTAGTGTAGGGTACATTCCAGTATTTCTTTCGAGCGTGTAGCCCTTAGTTAATTCTTTTATGTCAGTCAGACTTTATATTTAGATTTTTATTCTTGTTGGACTTTTATATTGGATTTGGGAACCGATGATTTATTCGGTATTATTTTATTTAAGCTATTTACCTGGTGATTATTTGGATTATTTATTATTGCATGGAGTGTTCATTATTGTAATTATTTCCCCTCGTTGTTATTGTTTAAATAAAAAGATAAAATTTGGCACCGATTTTTTGAATACTATGTGGTTAGTAAATGTTTAAAAAAAATCGACAATGACGCGAAGAATGAACCAAGTGGGAATCCTGTTTTAATTTAATAAAGGCTTGATCAACCAGTATTTAATTAGGTGGGGTGTCACAGATGGTATAAGAGCATCAGGTTGTAGTGTCCTTAGGATTTGTACCGCTTTTTATGTTTCAGCGTAGCATTCTTTCATATAGAGCCTTATCATAGTATTGTTGTATTCCTGTGCGTATGCGATTTACGTTCTCCTGCTATTAAGTATAGTTAATATGATTCATATACGAGTTCGGTTGGGCTTTGTACACCGGACATGATAGATTGACCAAAGCGAGGCCCGTTAGGATAATTGGAGGAGGAGAGGCTCAATAGAAGATATGGAGTATTCTGGAAATGGTGATTGCGATAGAAGTCACCATGATTATTGTTCAAACTAGTGGCAAAAGGATAGTCACTCGGGAATAATAGTTTCCCCAAGCACTATTGTAGATAACGGTAGTACAATTTCAGAATCACCCAGTGCACTAGGGAAAGGGGAAGTCAGAGGGAATCTTTTGAAGAGTCATTTAAATGGATCTGGGAAAGAGAATGTGACATCCCACCTAATTAAATACCGAGTGATCAGTCCTTTATTAAATTATAATCAAGGTAAACGGTCGGTTCATTCTTAGCATCACTATCGAAAAATAACTTTTCCAATTTAAACACCCTAAATAATTAAGCTAAGTGTCAAAACCATTTTATACATTACTTTCCAAATTTTATTTAAAACCAATAATTTAAAACTTTACATACTTCATAATTTAAGGATCAACCAACCAATATACTGGAACAAACAATCCAATTAATTAAACATCCAACTAAGTAATTCCAACATTAAAACTTAAAGGAAAACATCCTGACAGTAATAAACCCAAAAGTACAAATGCTGGAAATAAATAAATCACAATATCCGATAAGAAACTGAATAATGGAAAAGGGTGACACATGCCCAACTGAATAAATAGTGCTAGAAGTGGAATCAACAATTGAGGTCGTCTAAACAAAAGGCCTGCAACTCCCACCTAAGCTACAACACGTTCCTTCCAAAGGATCCTATGCAAGACGCCCCTGTGGCTGGGCACCTGTAATATATACATATATATACAAGAGAGAAAAGAAAATGGGAACGGGTCAGAGCCCGATTATAAAAACGATTTAAAATTTGTTTAGCAAGTATTTAAAATGTTTACTAGCCAATGCAACAACATATTAGTGCGGCACTCTCTTGAGAATTTCTCACCTCTCTTAAAATGTGCACGCCTATCGCACTAACCTTCCCAAAGGTTTAACTTATCTTATCTTAGGTTGTTCGTAAGGTTTAAACTGACCAATACAATTGTTTAAGAGGTTAATTTCGTTTAACAACAAAGTTCTCATTTAAACCTTATTTACCAATAAAGTTTCTCAGTAACATATTATACTTTTCAAACACTTATTCCCAAATTGAAATAGTTATTCCATTCTTACTTACCATAGACACAGCAGGTACTTCCCAAATTCTAGATTTAAATATATATATATATATTAAATACTCATATAATATATATATTCTAATAGCACCCCATATAATAATTATGGTGCGGGCATACTCTGCTATCCAGTCCCCATATCACTCGTACTAAGGGAAATACAAGTTCAGAATCACTATCGAACTATATTGAAACAAAACACAAACAATATTGAGGCGAAGCATAGTTTCCAAGTCTCTAAGAGGTCAGCACATGCCCTCACGTCTTTTAGGACCGTCTGACTATCGATCCGATAGCCTGTACCAAAGGATTTCTATCTTCTAGGGTATGAGTCAATATCCCCCATAAAGGTCCCACTGAGATAAGACTGTCCCAGCGCGGTAACCTCAGGGATAACAAGTAGCGCGGGCATGATTTTTACACGTATATAGTATATGCATAAACACAGTCATATAAATATACTACTATTACCATATCAAGTTTAGGTACATACTCACGACCCATAATTATGATATTTGTCCTTATTACTCGTTATTTAGTTATCACGTATAACGTTAACCTCTTATCTTAATTTGTGGGATTATCCAAACTTATCAAGTGACATTCGTGGATTTCTATCCTCCCAAGTGTAATTTCAGTAGCTACTCATTTATTTTCCAACGTAACTACCTTACGCGCCTCCCCCTTTAATACATAGTTCCATTGTCCCTTATATGTAAACATCCCAGAAAAATGTAAATCTCGTCTTACATTAAAGGTTTCATATTTTTAATAAGTCCAACTGGTCTTCTTTATCTCCCAAAATATTTTAATAAGGACGTCCAATGATTATTACTCATTTAAATTGAATTCAACTATTTAGAAGGGGAAATATGAGTCTGCCAGGAGGGGTCGATCGATTGATGACAGGAGCTCGATCGATGGCAGGAGCTCGATCGATGGCAGGAGCTCGATCGATCGATGCGTCGATCGATCGATACTCCTGGTTCGATCGATCGATCAAACAGGTATGGCGAATCTGCAGAATACCAGTTACCGGTTCTATCATCCAACATCATCAAAATCCAAATTCTTAACTCCCAAAGTCCCAGAAATTTATACCACAAGCATTCTAAACCCAGATTAGCAATATTCTACGTAAAGCATGCGAGCTTTCATCAAGATTCATGGATTAAAAGGGCCAAAACTTATATAATTCTCATGAACCCTAGAAATTTATTTAACTTAGTTCTTCTTATTCTTTTCCCAGAATTTCTACTTTTAAACCAATATAAATTCGTGGTTCAACCTCTACATGTGAAAGGGATTTCCATATTATTGTTTATATCACTACAACATGCGATTTCTAATCACCAACATGGGTTTTCTTTCATAAAAACTCATCCTAATCAACCTAGACTAATATGAATGAAGCATTAACAAAATTAAGCAAGATAAATACTTGCCTGGGAATTTTTGTTTCTGATTTGTGGATGAAATCGGTGTGGTGATCATCCTTGTTACACGATCTATCGTTTGGCGGCGACGGCGGCGCAAACGGAGGAGTTCTTGGCCTAGAACTCTTGGGCAAGATCTCTCTTTCCTTCTTTAATGGCCGTCACTTGTTTTTGGTTGTGTTAACCCTTGAAGACAACCCTAAGCATCTGATATAACCTTACAATTTTCGTGGATTTTCCGGCTTAAAAATGTAAAATGTCCAAAACGCACTCCCGGGGTGTTAATTAGGCCTAAAAATGCCCCGAGACCCAAAGTAAACCCCCGGGTACATTATTTTGACTATCTTGACCCTTCTGGATACTTTGCGCACTCGAAATGACCATACGGGTGACTTATAATTCATTCACTTTTATTAATCAATATTTAGTCTCGACACGACACGGGCGCGTCCCGACTTAAATTTCCAAAATTATCATTTTATTCACTCGTGACATTTAATAGAACCAATATTATATATTACTTTACTCATTAGTAATATTAAACAAGTTTCCAATGATTACTAACTCTCGTCACGTTAGTAATTACAAAAATAATTAATTTCCAGATTACAAACGATTCGGCTAGGATGATTAGTGCTGATGTCGTCAAAGTCACACGTTTACAAGATTACAAACGATTCCATGAGAAGGGAACCAAAAGTGTGGGATAATCTATTCGAAGGGCAAGACTGGATTTAATGGTGATAGTGAAACACCTCAAGAGGGTATACCTAGTAGAGGAACCATTTATATGATTTGGACTAGTTGATTTTCTACTGAGTGACGGTGGGTTCAATCAGGGCCATGAGGCCAGTAATGAGTTCCATATGGCTACAAAGCCAATGAGACAACGGGGGGGGGGGGGGGGGGTAGCAATTGGGGTCAGGACTACCGTGCTCGAGAGAAGGATACCCCAACATGATCGATGAGGCCAGAGATAGGGGATGGCACAAAAAGATGTCCTATGTGTGGAGTGCAGGGCCACCTGTATTGAACTGGTCCACAACAAGGAAGTGAGACCAGTCAGACTAAGAAGTATATGGGAACTGTGCTAGTGGGAAACAATAACAGGAAGATCATGATTTTTAGCATGGGAATCAGGCTAAGAGAGCTATGCCTAGAGATGTTCAACCTGAGAATGGTAGGGTTCAGGCAAGACCAGAAGGGTCCTCAGAAGCTATAACATTCAGTTCCTTAAGGTCGTTAAGACCAAGGGAAAAATAGGGAAGGCCAATAGGGCCTTAATTAGAGGAAGATAGATTATCAGGCCGAGGTTTCACTTATTGGAGTGTAAACCATAAAGGAATAAGTATTACCCCAAGGCATATGGGGGAAACTACAGGATGATATCATAGAGGTACAACCGCTGCAACAGATCATGGGTCAGTCTTGACGCGAGAGTTATGTTCAGGGACCTAATGAATTAGGAAAGGCAAAAGGGGAATGGAGGTTAGATTTTTATTTCATCCTTATGAGTAGGGGATTTGTATGGGTGACATGGGTGCATCACTATATATGATTGTTAACACTACAATTCTAGTGCTAGTCGAGTTCAGTGGGTACATTGGCCGTAATAACCTTATTATGTACGTATAATTAATTACTATGGGGAAATGGGGCTTTTGGTGTCGCCTACGAGAGATCTAGTGTGTACACTAAAAAGATAGTTGCATTATGTGTTAGTTTACTACCTTAGAGAGTTATGAGAATAGAGTAGACTACTAGAGGAGTCTCGTCTGGTTAGTGATGGATTGAGCGATCGTAGATTGTGATAGTGAGATCTTGTGTTCGCTGTTCCAGGGCATGATTTATTTTGCTAGGTGTCACCTGAAAGAGGATCTATACGTGTATATATGTTATAATGTTTTGCATGATAGACTTATAGAAATATAATTGTATGGTTATATTTAATCCCGATGAGTAGGGATGTTTACTGATGTTGTTCAGGGTAAATTAGATTTTTATCGAGCGGAGAGATATAGCTCGTGATTTGTTTGCGCTAAGAAACTAGTTATAGTAAGAGCGCTGTGATATGCGTTGTCTCTTATAACATGAGAGTGGATGAGTATACTTTTATGTCGAGAGATGTAGAGTTGAGGGTACGTGCTCTAGATTGAGGGCCTAACGAATCTTGACGACCGACAATGTTAGGTAGTAGTGTATCGGGGGGTTCCTTATTTGGATTTCTCTTTGAAAGAAATCCCATGCATGAAACTTAGCGTAAAGTTGGAAGTGGGGTGATATTTGTCCATTAGTACATGAGATTAGTACTGTAGTTATTGTACATTTAAGCAGTTATATCTGTGGGATAATAGCTATGTTATAAATTAAGGCTAGTGGAGTCGGGTAACATTGGTGCAGTTATGCATGGGCATAGGGTGTATGGATGCCCTGGGTGGTTGAATTTGTAATATTATCTGCAATTTAGAAATATAGAAGTACGTGTCATGATCTTCAGAGTACGAGTACTAGTCTTATTCGAATATCGAGGGCAAAATTCCTTTGTAAGGGGGGAAGTATGAAACACCCTATATTTTTGGAGAATATGTAAATTAAATAAAATTTTGGATTAGAAAATTATTTAATTTGGAGAAATTATTTAATTAGATGATTTAGATTTAATTAATTTAGTTTAAGTTTAAATTTCACACGTGCTGTATTTTGAGGTGGAAATAAGATGATTTTTTAGGTGACTCAGATAGTGATTTTGAGGTCACGATTGGATCCGAAAGGGTTGAAATAGTCAAAATAGTATATCCGAGTGTATAGTTTGGGTCCCGGGGTGATTTTAGACTAACCCGATACTGTTTGGGGGCGTTTCGATCATTTAGGAGTTTGTGGGTTAGAGAACTCCGAAAATTACAAGTTTATATCTGCCCATTAGAGAGAGGGGCTAGGGTTAACACAAATCTAAAGGAAGAGAGGCCACATGAGAGGAAGGGGAGGAGTGAACCAAGCTTCCTACACCATTTTTGGCCCATAATGCAACATAATCGAGATCGGAACTAGGGGAGAACAACCATACCATCATTGTAATACCCTGTATTTTTACGCATAATTATTTTTATGGAAAATGGGGATTAATTAAATTAAAGGGAGAAATTTTAAATTGTAATTGATCTGATTTTATGATAATAATCACTAGCGGTATGAGAGTTAGTAATTATTGAAATAATAGTATGGTCGGAAATGAGATACACGACAATTATGTTATAAATAATTGGGACGCGTATGAGTCGCGTCATTTGTATATATTTGGAGTGTCAAAAGATAATTTATTTTTGTATAACTCGGACGACTATTTTGAGTGTGCCAGAATGTCTGGAAGGGTCGAAATAGTTAGAAAATACTATTCGGGTATTTTATTTGGAGTTACGGGAATTTTAACCCTAAACGACACCCCAGAAGGGAATTTTGGTCTTTAGGAATTTTAGGGTAATTAAATGGACGAAAATTGGGTTTAATTAAAAGGCATTTGGGGTTAGTGGCCGTCAGTTTAAACCTACATGAGAAGAGAGGAAAAGAGAGAGAGAACCAAGGAAGAAGAAGGAGACTCCATTAGAGCCTTCGCCAAGAACTCAACCTTTCACAACAAAAAGTACACCAATGCGTAGATTGTGTCAGGAGGATCATTCCTATACCAATTTCAACCCGCGAACCAGAAGTTCATTTTTAAGGCAAGTGATTATCTTGATCTTCTCTTAGCAATTATTACTCCTGTTAATACATGTTGAGGATTTAGAAAAATAAATACAAATTTGGGTTTACCTATGTTGAGATCGTGTAGGAAAGTTAGAAAATCTGACGGGGGTTTGCATGTAGAGGATTTTCCCCCTTAATAGGAATGAGAAATTGGTGAATTAGATGTTAATCATGAAATAAAAATGGAGTTTTTATGTATAAATAATTCTAGTTTTATGTTAATATGATTGATGGTAAAATTTAGGAATTTATTAGAATTAAATGATGATTAGAATGATTTGACCCCAAACCTATGCTAAGAAGTGTTCTAGGGTGACTTAGAGTAGTTTGAAAACCTTGAAATTGGGTTGGAATGGATTTAGGGTCATATTGGAGAAGAGAAAATTTGGAAAAACGGACTTTGGAGATGAACTGGGTGACTTCGGAAATTTCGTTAGAAGTCCAGCCCAGGTCGTTCGAATGACCTCGTTCGAACGAGACTGTGACACCCCGCCTAATTAATTACCAGGTGATCAGTCCTTAATTAATCAATTTCAGAATATTAAGTTGGTTGAGATAATGCACCACTGTCGAAAACTTAAATTTTAATTTAATAAAACTAACCACCTAATATTTAAAAAGGTTTATGTCCAAATTTTATCTTGTTATTAACCAAAATCAAAATGATACCAACAATTTCCATGCATCACAGTAATATAAATAAAGTCTAACTGAGGTAAAATAAATGACTGGAGTAAAACATCTCCAGGTACATCCCATATAATAAATCCAATACAAGGAAATCCAATCTAAGAGAGCATTTAAAACAACTAAATTTATGAAAGTAAACAGGAGAAAGGACGACATGTCCAACATAATAGGTAACTGAAAAAGAAAGAATGAGCTAAGTCGTCTACTAGAAATAATCATGTAGCTTCCAGAGCAACTACAACACGACAACTAAATCGAGTCTCCTATGGCTGGGTGCCTAAAATAATGGAACAATATAAAGATGTACATAAAAGCGGGTCAGAGCCTGAGTTGAAAACAGTTTAAAATATCAAGTACCTAAATTGATTCAATTAGCACAATTATTATTCAGGTTAACTTAGCGCACTCACTTGAGATACTCACTCCTCGATATACTATGCACGCCTAACGAGCCTAACTACCCATACTAGTCATGATACCCTGACTGGCTACTAAGTACATACTATTAAGCTGGAAAGTCTCACTAAATAACTCCAAGCGGACGTGCTTAAGATTTTGATCTAGGTTTAAAAATTTCTTTAGTTTATTCATCTATTTTTCTAATTACCCAGCTGATAATACCATAAGCATACATATAAAAATAGAGTCATCAACATAAGACACCAAACAGGATTTTGGTATACACACATTATTCTCTTTATGTATACATATCAATATATATATATATATATATATATATATATATATATATATATATATATATATATATAAATATATCAATATCGCACCCCTGGTTGGGAAACCCTTAGTGCTACGCATTCTCGGCTATCTTGTCCCATTGAAACACTCACGCATAGGGGACAACTGGTTCAATCTCCCGAGAGCCAATAAAAATATAAACACCTATTGGAGGCGAACATAGTCCCAAGACGATGGGCTACACACATACCTACGCACCCATACGACCATCATCACTATCATTCTCACGGATAGACCGTACCTAGGTTCCATGCTCTAGTGGTACGACTCTAAATCCCCCAAAGGCACACAAGATTCGGTCGTCCGCAACGCGTTAACCTCCGTTCGATAGCCAGTAGCTAGGTATGTCATACATATAATATTTTGAGAAATAAGTATACACACAACTTATATAAATTCATTGGCTTACCCATAGCCTAGTACTTGCGTACGTATAATATAACCCCCTATTATTCCCCCGTACCTTACTCGTTTGTATTTTCCCTTATATTTTTGCATCTCTTTAATTCTATGAATTTTAGTACCGTCCGAGGGTCGCCATATTCTCCGCTCACTAATGATTTCAAGTTTTAAGTCACTTGATATTCATACAGGTCTAACGCTCATATAAATAAGCCTACGGGAAGTTCAAAACAAAAATCAGGTCTTAAGAGTCATTCTGGAATCTTGTTAGAAGACCCAGGGAATCTTGTCCGAACGAGGTCGTTAGAAGGAGGGTAGTTAGAATGAAGGGACTTCGAACGAAGCAACAAACTCGTTAGAAGGGCCACTGGAAACTCGTTTGAAGTCTCGTTCGAATGAGGTCGTTCGAACGACCTGTGATGGACTTCTAACGAAAATTCTGCAGTTGCCCAGTTCATCTCCAAAGTCCTTTTTTCCAAAATTTCTCTTATCCAATCTTACCTAAATCCGTTACAAACCAATTGCAAGGTTTCAAAACTACTCTAAGTTACCATAGAACACTTCTTAGCATAGTTTTGGGGTCAAATCATTCTAATCATCATTTAATTTCAGTAAATTCCTAAATTTTACCATCAACCATATTAACATAAACCTAGAATTATTTGTCCATAAAACTCCATTTTTTTCGTGATTAACATCTGATTCACCAATTTCTCATCCCTATTGAGGGGAAAATCCTCTACATGAAAACCCCCATCAAATTGTCTAACTTTCCTACACGATCTCAACATAGGTAAACCCAAATTGGTATTTGTTTTTCTAAAATCTCAACATATATTAACAAGAGTAATAATTGCTAAAAGAAGAGCAAGATAATCACTTGACTTAAAAATGAACTTCTGATTCACGGGTTGAATTTGGTATAGGAACGATCCTCCTGACACGATCTACGCGCTGGTGTACTTTTTGTTGTGAAAGGTTGAGTTTTTGGCTAAGGCTCTAATGGAGTTTCCTTCTTCTTCCTTGGTTCTCTCTCTCTTTTCCTATCTTCTCATATAGGTTGAAACTGATGGCCACTAACCCTAAATGACTTTTAATTAAACCCAATTTTTGTCCATTTAATTACCCTAAAATTCCAAAAGACCAAAATACCCCTATGGGCTGTCGTTTTGGGTTAAAATGCCTCGAACTCCAAATAAATTACCTGAATAGTGTTTTTTGACTATTTCGACCCTTCCGGACATTCTGGCGCACTCAAAATAGTCGTCCGAGTTATACAATTATAAATTATCTTTTGACCCTCCAAATATATACAAATGACGCGACTCATATGTGTCCCAATTATTTATAACACAACTACCGTGTATCTTATTCCCGGCCATACTATTATTTAAATAATTACTAACTCTCATCCTGCTAGTGATTATTATCATAAAATCGGATTAATTACGATTTAAATTTTCTCCCTTTAATTTAATTAATACCTATTTTCCATAAAAATAATTATGCATAAAAATACGGGGTATTACATACTTCCCCCTAGTAATAGAATTTCGTCCCAAAATTCGAAAAAATAAATATACCTGGTAAGAATAACCCTGGATAACGTTCACGCATGTCATCCTCGTGCTCCCCTGTTGATTCCTCAACATTATGGTGCCTCCACTGAACACGCACTAGTGGTACTATTTTCGACCTCAACTTCCTCTCGCTACGGTCTAGTATAGCAACTAGTCCCTCCTCGTAGGAGCTATTAGGATGTAAATTTATCTTCTCTAGCACAATGTGAGTATGAGCCAATTCATCTTAAATAAATCTCCTCAGCGACGAGATATGAAACACGTCATGGACTCTATGCAAGTATTTCGGTAACCCAAGTCTAAGCAACTCGCCCAATCCCCTCGATAATGGGAAATGTCCCTACATATCTCGGCGTCAACTTTCCCTTCTATCCAAAATTCATAAATCCCCTCATAGGAGACACCTGAAGTAACACCTCATCCCTAATATTGAGCTCTTGAAAGTAACATTTGGCACCAGCGTAACTCTTCTATCAATCCTGAGCGTCTCGAATACGGCTCCGTATCAACTCTATCCTTGCCGAAGTATCGTGAATTACCTTCGGACCCCGTAACTTATTATCACCCACCTCTAGACAACATGCTGGGGAACGACAAGGTCTGCCGTATAGGGCTTTGAATGGAACCATACCGATAGTAAACTAGTAGGAGTTATTATACGTAAACTCCACCAGCGGAAGGTAATGTTCCCAACCTCCACTAAAATCAATAGTTCACATCCGTAAAATGTCCTCCAACATTTGATTCGTCCACTCTACCTCACCATCCATCTACGGGTGATAGGTTGTGCTCAGCCGCAACTATAAACCCAACGCTTTTGAAAACTCTCCCAAAATCGAGAAATGAACACCTTATCTCCGTCAGACACGATATTGATAGGCACTCCGTGGAGTCTCACTATCTCTGCTATGAATAAATGGGTGTACTATCCCGCGGTGTAGTTTGTCCTGGCTAGCAGAAAGTGGGCTACCTTGGTCAACCGATCCACTATCATCCATATCGAATCGTGACCCCTCTGCGATGTTGGTAATCTCATGATAAAGTCCATGGAAATGCTCTCCCATTTCCACATAGGAACCTCTAATGGATGTAGAAGTCCCGTCGGTCTCTAATGGTCCACCTTTACCAACTGACAAGTGGCACATTTCGAGACAAACTCGGCAATATCTTTCTTCATTCCGCTCCACCAGTACTATCTACGCATGTCCTGGTACATCTTATCCCCACCGGGATATACCGCAAATCGAGAACCGTGCGACTCCATCATCACCTTATGTCAAAAATCTTCACCCTATGGAATAACCAATATCCCATTGAAACATAGACCTCTGAGCCCACAGTGTAAGACTCAGCCCCCTCAGCTAGAAGCTTCACTATCTGACTTTGGCGGAACGGATCATCTGCCTGAGCCTATACTACACTCATAATAATATGGGGAGTAACCGTCATTACAGATATAAATGATTGAGCCACCACATCTTGGTTCCCTAACTCCTTCCATTTTTCTTTCCACACCTCAGCCACCTCACCGACTGGCCCACTGCTCAACGCGTCTGCTACCCCGTTAGCCTTCCTCCAGTGGTATTGGATATCAAAATTATAATCCTTCACAAACTTAAGCCACCGATGTTGTCACATATTTAACTCCTTCTGCGTGAAAAGGTACTGTAATGACTTAGTTCCTCTCGTGAGGCTTAAGCTTTCGGGAAGCATAAGCTATAGCTTGATCCTCCTACTGCAGTACACCTCCAAGTCCTAATAAGGACGCATCAGTGTAGACTTTATACTCCGCTCCCGGCATGGGTAGTGCTAACACTGGTGCAGAGGTTAACTTGTCTTTAACTCATCAAAGGCTAGCTGGCCGATGTCACTTAAGATAAACGTCACCCCTTTGCGGGTTAGGTGTGTCAACGGACTTGCTATCTTCGAAAACCCTCGAATGAACCTCCTGTAGTACCCGGCTAAACCCAAGAAACTGCGTATCTCGTTGGTATCATGGGCTGTCCCCACTCCCTCACCACTGAAAATTTCCTTGGATCCACGGATATCACTCTATTGGAGATGATATGACCCAAAAACTGTACCTCCTTCAGTCAAAACCCACATTTCTCATATTTTGCGTACAACGCATGCTGGCGCAGTGTCTGCAAAACTTGCCTCAAGTGTTAGGCATGATCCTACTTGGTCTGTGAGTAAACCAGAATGTCATAAATGAATACGATGATGAACTGGTCCAGAAGCTCTCTGAACACCCTATTCATCAAGTCCATGAACACGACTGTGGCATTGATTAGCCTGAAATACATAACCCTAAATTCATGGGAGCCATATCTCGTCAGGAAGGCAATCTTTGACACATCCTGCTTCCTGATACGTCGTTGATGGTATCCCGATCTTAAATCAATCTTCGAGAAGAAAGTTTCTCCTCTCAACTGGTCGAATAAGTCATCTATTTGAGGCAACGAATATTTGTTCCGTATCGTGACTTTATCATCTTCCCTTATTACACCAATTTATTCTCGATGTAAGAATTTGATATCACTACTTACGTCATATCGTACGGTTCTACTGACCGTGCGTAGGAATAAAATTAAATTTAAGGTTATGATTTCGCTTACGGATGATAAATAGGGTACTAAACTCATGTGCTAAAGACCAAACATCCCCAACTCCCGACCTTCTCTAGGTTTCATGAGTGGGATGTCTCGCAAAGTGAAATCCAAACAAGGAATCCCCCCGATACACTACTAACTAACATTGTCGGTCAATGAGAGTTGTGGTCCTCAGTATTTGTCTCGTACCCCACATCCCTACTTCCTACTAACAATAGCGCACGTATTCTCATGTTATGAAAAATTATATTCAACACATTACTCCTAGTAACTTGGTGTTAGGCTCTTCAATTTGCCACAAAATTATTTCCATGCCCTGAGATATTTCATTCTTTTCGAGTTTCTATAGTAAACATTTCTACCCACCTGGGTTTGGTGTAACCCGACGACATACTCCACAAGTCTCTGTAGGATTTAATACCTTATGTATACAAGTGGCTCCGTTTCCTCTCGGATGACACTTAGCACAAATTGTTTTATCTCCAGGACTAATGGAGACCTAATAATATTTTAATGGTCTATCATCACACAAACTTGAATTATCCGATTTGAAATAGGGATAGCAATACATTTTACGCTCATGTTTCTCACGTAGTACAAGTAAGATGTAATGCACATAGGTTATTTGAAATTTTCCTCATATCTAAAAGGAAACACTATAAATGATAAAGTATCGTACCTCCAAACGTGGATGGTAGATGCAGTATCAGTCGCATAACTGCATATCGGGTATTATAGATACATCCATATTGTACTACCTGCTGCTATTGGGAAGTCTGTGTTACAAGGGTGATTATTCCTATTTCCCTAATTCGGGTATTCTGTGGTTTTGAGTGAACATCCAATGACTGTTGTAGGATTTTGCCCTTGCTAGGGAAATTTCGACGGTAGTGACCCTGTTTGCCACATATGAAACACTTACCCACACAGTTTCTATTCTGTTGGCCATGCTGGGGCCTGTAAAGAACACTGCTAGCCCTGATGGTCTTGCTGACCTTGTTGAACTGGCTGAGGCTTTCCTCCAACTCTTTGTGGGAAAACTTGGCATTTGTGGGCACTTCTCACACACTTAAAACACCTCTTTGTGAAATCCTTCTGTCCTTGGCCTTGTTGGCCCTGGCGATTTTGGCTCTTCCCACGGTTCTCATAGTCTTTTTGGTCTTGATGTCTCTGAGGAGCTTGTCGCTGTTGCGACGGTATTTTCCCATTGTTATTATTCTTCGAAATGTCATATTGATAAACTTCTCTTGTTCTTTTTCCCCCCTATAGGTTTCACACTACGATTTTGGTACTGATATATTGCGGTAGTCACTGCTTGTGCCATGATGTTCAAAATCTTAGTGATTTCCTCTCTTTCCTGGTGTACCTGAGGTATTTGTTGGTCTTGTACCACATTTACTTCTTCAACGGTGTTAGTGTGCCTCTCCCTCATAGGCTACATATGAAATTTAAATGAATTTTATAAAACCGTCCATACATAACATTGTAGCAGAAGTACGTAAAATGTATGCAGAGTACAATAATCCTAAAATATAGGGCTCTATATCAAAGGACGCTACATGGAAACATAATAAGTCGTACAGATTCTAAAGACACTAGAACCTGATGTTCTGATACGACCTGTAATACCCTGCCTAATTAATTACCGGGTGATTAGTCCTTAATTAATCAATTTCAGAATATCAAGTTGGTTCAGATAATGCATCATTGTTGAAAACTCAAATTTTAATTTAATAAAACTAACCACCTAATATTTAAAAAGGTTTATGTCCAAATTTTATCTTGTTACTAACCAAAATCAAAAGGATACCAACAATTTCCATGCATCGCAGTAATATAAATAAAGTCTAACTGAGGTAAAATAAATGAGTGGAGTAAAACATCTCCAGGTACAATCCCATATAATAAATCCAATACAAGGAAATCCAATCTAAGAGAGAATTTAAAACAACTAAATCTATGAAAGTAAAAAGGAGAAAGGATGTCATGTCCAACAGAATAGGTAACTGAAAAATAAAGAATGAGTTGAGTCATCTACTAGCAATAATCCTGTAGCTTCCATAGCAGCTACAATACGACAACTGAATAGAGTCTCCTAAGGCTGATGTCCCTGTGGCTGGGCACCTAAAATAATGGAATAATAGAAAGATATACAAAAAAGCGGGTCAGATCCCGAATTGAAAACAGTTTAAAATAGCAAGTGCTTAAATTGATTATATTTACACAATTATTATTCAAGTTAACTTAGAGCACTCACTTGAGATACTCACTCCTCGATCTAGTGTGCACGTCTAATGAGCCTAACTACCCATACTAATCATGATACCCTCACTGGCTACTAAGTACATACTATTATGCTGGAAAGTATCCCAAAATAACTCCAGGCCGATGTACTTAAGATTTCGATCTGGGTTTAAAAATTTCTTTAGTTTATTTATCTATTTTTCTAATTACCCAGCTGATAATAACATAAGCATACATATAAAGATATAGTCATCAACATAAGACACCAAACTGGATTTTGGTATACACACATTATTCTCTTTATGTATACATATCAATTTATATATATAAATATATCAATATCGCACCCCTGGTTGGAAAACCCTTACTGCTACGCATACTCGGCTATCTTGTCCCATTGCAACACTCATGCATTGGGGACAACTGGTTCAATCTCTCGAGAACCAATAAAAATATAAACACCTATTGGAGGCGAACATAGTCCCAAGTTTATGGGCTACGCACATACCTACACACCCATATGACCATCATCACTATCATTCTCACGGATAGCCCGTACCTAGGTTCCATGCTCTAGTGTTACGACTCTAAATCCCCCAAAGGCACACAAGATCCGATCGTCAATAATGCTTTAACCTCCGTTCGATAGCCAGTAGATAGGTATGCCATAAACATAATATTTTGAGCAATAAGTATACACACAACTTATATAAATTCATTGGCTTACCCGTAGCCTAGTATTTGCAGTACGTATAATATAACCCCTATTATTCCCCCGTACCTTACTCGTTTGTATTTTCCCTTATATTATTGCATCTCTCTAATTCTATGAAGTTTATTACCGTTCGAGGGTCTCCATATTCTCCGCTCACTAATGATTATAAGTTTTAAGTCACTCGATATTCATACAGGTCTAACGCTCATATAAATAAGCTTACGGGAAGTTCGAAACAAAAATCGGGTCTTAAGGGTCATTCTAAAATCTCGTTAGATTACCCAGGGAATATCGTTTAAACGAGGGTCGTTCGAATGAAGGGATTTCGAGCGAACCACCAAACTCGTTAGAAGGGCCACTGGAAACTTGTTAGTAGTCTCGTTCGAACGACCTGGGCTGGACTTCTAACGAAAATTCCGCAGTTGCCC
Organism: Sambucus nigra; assembly: GCA_949130495.1. NCBI lineage: Eukaryota > Viridiplantae > Streptophyta > Magnoliopsida > Dipsacales > Adoxaceae > Sambucus > Sambucus nigra. Next base: position 352,703,430 of record OX422221.1, read on the forward strand.
AGTTCATCTCCAAAGTCCATTTTTCCAGATTTTCTCTTCTCCAATCTTACCCTAAATCCATTCCAACCCAATTGCAAGGTTTCCAAACTACTTTAAGTCACCCTAGAACACTTCTTAGCATAGTTTTGGGGTCAAATCATTTTAATCATCATTTAATTTCAATAAATTCCTAAATTTTACCATCAACCATTTAACATAAACCTAGAATTATTTGTCCATAAAACTCCGTTTTTATTTCATGATTAACATCTAGTTCACCAATTTCTCATTCCTATTAAGGGGAAAATCCTCTACATGCCGAACCCTATCAGATTTTTTAACTTTCCTACACGATCTGAACATAGGTAAACCCAAATTGGTATTTGTTTGTCTAAAACCTCAACATATATTAACAAGAGTAATAATTGCTAAAAGAAGATAAATATAATCACTTGCCTTAAAAATGAACTTCTGATTCGTGGTGGTATAGGAACGATCCTCCGGACACGATCTGCGCTGGTTTACTTTTTGTTGTGAAAGGTTGAGTTCTTGGCGAAGGCTCTAATGGAGTTTCCTTCTACTTCCTTGGTTCTCTCTCTCTTTTCCTCTCTTCTCATGCAGGTTGAAACTGATGGCCACTAACCCTAAATGCCTTTTAATTAAACCCAATTTTCATCCATTTAATTACCCTAAAATTCCTAAAGACCAAAATTCCCTTCCGGGGTGTCGTTTAGGGTTAAAATTCCCCTAACTCCAAATAAAATACCCGAGTAGTATTTTCTAACTATTTCGACCCTTCCAGACATTCTGGCACACTCAAAATAGTCGTCCGAGTTATAAAAAAATAAATTATCTTGTGACCCTCCAAATATATACAAATGACGCGACTCATACGCGTCCCAATTATTTATAACATAATTGTCGTGTATCTCATTTTCGACCATACTATTATTTCAATAATTACTAACTCTCATACCGCTAGTGATTATTATCATAAAATCAGATTAATTACAATTTAAAATTTCTCTCTTTAATTTAATTAATCCCCATTTTCCATAAAAATAATTATGCGTAAAAATACAGGGTATTACAGATACTTCTAACAAGATTCCAGTAGCCCTTCTAACGAGTTTGTTTGTTTGTTTGAAGTACCTTCGTTCGAACGACACTCGTTCGAATGACCCCGTTCGAACGAGATTTCTGGGTCTTCTAACGAGATTCCAAAATGACCTTTTTAAACCCGATTTTTGTTTTTAACTTCCCGTAGGCTTATTTAGATGAGTGTTAAGCCAGTATGATTGTCAAGTGACTTATATTAACAATTATTAATGAGCGGAGAATAAGTCGGCCCTCGAAAAAGTATAAAAACCCATAGAATTAAGGAGGTACGAAAATACAAGCGAGAGTATATACGAATAGGGTTCGGGTTATAATAAGAGAGATATTATACATACTGTAAATAGTAGACTGTGGGAAAGCTAATGAATTTTATAAGTTTTGTGCATGCTTATTGTTCAAAATTTTATTTATATTACATACCTAGCTACTGGCTATCGAACGGAGGTTAACGCGTTGTGGACGACCGAATCTTGTGTGCCTTCGGGGGATTTAGAATTGTACCGCTAGAGAATGGAACCTAGATACGTGTGTAATACCTCGTAATTTTATTGATTTTTATTTGAGGGATTAATTGAATTAAATGAGAATTAATTGAGAATTAATCCGGATATAAATACTAGAGAGATGTGAGTTAGTATTTGATTATGATGTTTAAAATTGAATATTTCTGAGTATATGTGGTAATATATGAGTATTGAAAATATTTAAATTGTCACGAGGCAGAAATACGATAATTTGGGAAATTTAGTTGGAACGCGCGTGTCTGTTGCGTCAAGAATGAATGTAATTTAGATTAAAAAGTAAATTATATTTTAATCAACCAAATGTTCATTTTGAGTGTATCAACGTGTCCGGAAGGGTCGAAATAGTCCGAAAACACTAGCCGGGAGTTTAGTTTGGGACCTCGGGCATTTTTAGGCCAAACCGGCAACCTAGAAGGTTTTTTTTTGGTAATTTTAAAAATTAAGGGATTAAAACCCACAAATTTTAGTGTTAAATTAGATATCATTAAAAGAGCCACTAAGGCCATTATCAGCCAAAAAGTGAGAGAGTGGGCTACGGAAGTTTTTGAGAGAAGTTAGAAAGAGGGAAAAGGGTTTCCAAATAAAACCATCTCCCCATCATCATTTTGGAAGAGATTGTGACCAAAAAGAGGGAAGAATAAACCTTGAAACACCGACAACAAATCTGAAGAACAAATCTAAGGTAAGTGATTTGATATTATTAAGTTCATTGAATATTTCCTCCATGTTTAGTGTAGAACTATTTTTGCCTTGAAAGTTTTGAGGAAAACCTAATGAAATTGTTATAGAAACTCTAAAGTTGGGTTAGGGATTGCATGTAGAATGACTTTGGACGAATTTGGTATCCACAAACTTAACTTTGATGATTTAAAAACGGATTTATGATGGGTAATTATGCACAATAAAATTCTGGGTTCATGTGCATAGGGTTTGGGATAAAATTTGGGGATTACTATTAATTGCATGTGGATTAGGAGGATTAGACCCCAAGAATATGATAAGAAACACCTAAGAGGACTTAAAGTAGTTTAAGAAGATTAAAATGTTATTGGGATGACCTTAGGATGAATTTAGAGAAGAGAAAAATGAAGAAAAATGAGTTGGGAATTTTCTTGGCGTATTCTGTCATCTCGTTAGAAACCTGCCCAGGTCATTCGAACGACCTCGTTCGAACGAGCTTCTAACGAGATGACAGTATCCCTTCTAACGAGTTCATTCGAAGACTTCATTTGAACAACCTTCGTTCGAACAACCTCTTTCGAACGAGATTTCTAACGAGTTGACAGAATGGCCTTTTAGGCCTGATTTTGTTTCAAACTCCCATTATACCTATTTAATTGAGTGATAATTTTCCCTTGTTGACCAGTGAGTATAGTTATGAGAGTTGAGTACATTGAGGATTAAAACTTAGAATTAAGTAGTAAACCAGATGACATCTATGGGGTAGTGTATAAGTAACTAAAATTACGACGTGAGAAGAGTTGATAACTTTAATGTATATAAATCGGGGACTTATAAACGTGTAACATTAAATGACGGTATAGGGATGAGAAATATACCTCTATTAATATTATGGGATACCTAAGATGAGTGAATGCTTGGTGTATGTAGTTATTTGTGTACAACATACCTACCATACTTTCTATCACGGGAGGTCGGCGTTTGATCAGTGCCATTTAATCTTTGTGTGCCTACTGGGGGGGATTTAGATTGGTACCTCGAGGACATAGGTCAGAGAAGGGCTTATTGAGAAGTTAATAAGTCTACTGATCATGGGAGCATAGGTATGTGCATGACCCATGTGATGTGAACTATGTTCGCCTCTATTATATTTGCTTGTTATTTGTCGAAACGGTTCCTGAGAGATTTGGAATGCGTGATCCTTATGTACGTGATGTACCGGGATTTGATAACAGAGTATGTACGCACCGCAGCTTGGTCTAGGGGTGCCATTATTGTATATTATGATGAGATTGATACACTGAATTATTGAAATGAACTGTTTATAGAAGTACAAGTGTGAATTTATGTAATATCTTTGTAGAGTTAAAAAGGGGAAAACACTTAATAATTATTGAAACTAATTTAGAGGAACGAAGGTAAAACTCTCAGTTTATGGTAAGGAGTCGGGAATTAAACCATGATTAGTATAGTGAAAGTCATATATATTGAATTGGACTAGTTCGATAGTAGAATATCTAGAACGGGTACGGGTACGATAGGCGTGCCCGATTAGTTGAGAGGCGAGGAACTCATGTGAGTGCTCGCACTATCATGTATTTTATATTCACTGTTTAGTGATCTTAAACACTTGCTGTATTTTAAACTATTTTCACAATCGGGCTCTGACCCGTTTGCTTTCAAATCAATTTTCTTGTAAAACCTTTTAGGTGCCCAGACACAAGGACACCAAGCGTAGGAGTTCCATTCCGGTGACGTGATGTAGCTTCTGTGGAAGTTGCAGGACCTCAATAGTAGACGCCTCCACTTTCTACCTTGATTCCATTTTACTCATCTGTAGGGCATGTCACCCCTTTTCTTTTAGAGACATCTTACTTACTTAGTGTTATTTTCTGATTTTGGGTTGTAACTAATTAGTGATTCAGACTTTGTATTCGGTTGTATTCAGCATTTAGATTATTAGAGGAGTATTCCTCCAGATTCAATATCATTTCATTATTATTCTATTGTGACTATGTTGTGGTTGTGTTATAAATATTTCATAATTTAAATGGATTGTATGTTAATCGGATTTAATTAAAATTGACAACTCACTTTTTAAATATTAGGTGGCTAGTAATTCTAAAAATGTATTTTGACAGTGATGCTATGAACTGAACCAACTTGACATTTTGTATTAATTTGAATAAATAAGTAGCTACCCGGTATTTAATTAGTAGGTGTCACAACGGTATATCCATGAGAATGATAGATATGATGGTCATATGGGTGCGTAGGTATGTGCGTAGGCCGTCGTCTTGGGACTATGTTCGCCAAAAATAGGTGTTTATTTTTTATTAGTTCTCGAGAGATTGAACCTGTTGTCATCTATGCGTGAGCTTTGCAAATGGACTAGATAGCCGAGTATGCGTAGCACCAATGGTTTCTCAACCAAGGGTTAATATTGCTATACTTATATAATTTAATATGTATACATTAAGTGAATAATGTGTGTATACCGAAAATCATGTTTGGTGTCTTATGCTGTTGACGCTATTTTTATATGTACACATATGGTACTATCTATTGGGCATTTAGAAGAATACGAGAATAAAGTAAAGAAATCCTAATTCTATATCAAAATCATAAGTACGTCGGTTTTGTGTTATTTAAGGAGACTTTCAAACATCATATTATACACTTAGTAGTCAGTCAGGGTATAATGACTAGTATGGGTAGTTAGGCTCGTTAGACGTGCACACTAGCTCGAGGGTGAGTATCTCAAGAGAGTACTCTAAGTTAACTTGATTAATAATTGTGCTAATTGAATCAATTTAAGCACCTACTATTTTAAACTGTTTTCAACTCGGGCTCTGACCCGTTTTTCTGTATATCTTTCTATTGCCCCATTATTTTAGGTGCCCAGCCATAGGGACACCAACCTTAGGAGACTCTTTTTAGTTGTCATGCTGTAGCTGCTGTGGAAGCTGCAAGATTATTGCTAGTAAACGACTCAACTCATTCTTTCCTTTTCAGTTATCCATTATGTTGGACATGTCGTCCTTACCTATGTTTACTTTTAGAGATTTAGTCATTTTAAATTTTCTCTTTGATTTGATTTCTCTCATTGGATTTATTGTATGGGATTGTACCTGGAGATGTTTACTCTAGACATTTATTTTACTTCAGTCAGACTTTACTTATGTTATTGTGATGCATGGTATTTATCGGTATTCTTTTGGTAGTAGTTAATGAGAAGATAAAATTTGGATATCACCCTTTTTAATTATTAGGTGGCTAGTTTTATTAAATTAAAATTTGAGTTTTCGACAGTGATGCATTATCTGAACCAACTTAATATTCTGAAATTATTTAATTACTGACTAATCACCCGATAATTAATTAGGCGGGGTGTCACAGGTGGTATCAGAGCATCAGCTTCTAGTGTCCTTAGGATCTGTACAGCTTATTATGTTTTCGCGTAGCGTCCTTTGATATAGAGCCCTATATTTTAGGATTATTGTACTCTTTGTATGTTTTACGTTCTTCTGCTAATTTGAGAATATAACCATAGACTTATAAAACTTTTCTCTCTTTTCAGATGCCTCCTAAATAGGGCTGGAAATTTTTGACATGATAACCCGTTTATGATAATAACCCGAAATGACCCAAACTTGACACGATTAACTTATATAGATTTAAGAGTACCCAAAACTTATAATCAAATAAAAATCAACACGACCCGGAAATGACACGACTAACTCGAGTTGCGACCCCTATTCCTAAAGGTGCACCAAGAGTTCCCAGGAAAGCCCAGCCAGAGGCTCAGCCTGCACCTGTTCAGGTTATGATGAATGCCACTGAAGTGGCATCCATTGTAGCTCAGGCGATCAACGCTCAGGCCCAGGTTTTCCCGTTTGCTTGGGAGCGTGTTAGGGATGCCTTCCATAAGGCGCATACTCCGGAGTTTTTAGGGAGCTCCGATGTAGTCATAGCGAGCCAATGGAAAAAGGACATCCAAAGGCATTTGAGGATGCACGAGTGCACAGAAGTACAGAGTCAAATTTTGGCCACGTTCAAATTAGTGGGGGCAGTACTGCAGTGGTGGGAGTCCATCACCACTGCTGAGGAGAGAGACACACTCAGTATCCGAGACTTTTGGGTGCGATTCGACCGCAAGTACTTTCCCTCGGTTGTCCAGACAGAGATGAGTTGAAAGTTAGAAAATCTGAAGTAGGAGGGAAGGACCGTGGTAGAATATGAGGCAGAGTTTACTAATCTTCTCAACATTGTACGAAGTGAGATTCCGATCGAAGGGAGAAAGATTCAGCGCTTCATGGATCGGTTGACATGGAGGATTCACCAGCATTTAATGGGAAATATCTCCTTGGCCACCTATTTCTATGTGGTCAACGCAACACTACTCCACTACTAGGACCACCACTCCCACTTGTCCGAGGTTAATAAGGTGGGAGAGGCCAGCCAGGAGGGCAGGGCAGGAGGGAATGGTGCCAGTGGGGAACAGACAGTTCAGGGCCAGCATAGGCACAATGATTAGGGTTCCCAGCAAGGGAATCATAAGAGGTTTAGGTCAGGAGGTTTTAGACATGTCCAGGGAGGTTTTCGACATGGCCATCAGGTCCAACATGGCCATCAGGGCCAACAAGGCCATCAGGGCCATCAGCAGTTTCAGCAGGGACAGAATGGCCAAGGGTGGGGTGGTAATGGCCAACAAGGCCGGGGACAGTAGGGACAGAGGGGAGGACCCTTCCCAGGGAGATGTTTCACGTGTGGCAACACTGGCCACAAACGCCAGGACTACCCTCAGAAGGGTAGAGGTCAACAGCAGCAGCATGGTGTTCGTCAGGAACCCCAAAGACCATTATTTCCCACAGCCCTCCCAGCACCTCCACAGATGGAAGCATTACCACCCATTCCATCCACCCCAGTTAAGTAAGGGCAGCTTCAGTATGGACGAGTTTATAATCTACACCAAGTCGCAGTTTCCCAGGACCCACCAACGATTGAGGGTATGTTTTCTATCCAGGGGACTTTGGGGCGCATTTTATTTGACACGGGAGCCACACACTGTTTCATTACCACGGGGTTTGCACGCACTACGAGGTTATTTGATATGGCAGAGGGTACGACTACTTGTGTGGATTTTCCATTGAGTAGGGGCTTCGTTATTTCTTTTATTTATCGGGGAGTAGGTATGGAGATTGGGAGGTTTATCTTACCCACTGCCATGCTCGTATGAGATATGTTTGAGTACGACGCGATTGTGGGTATGGATTGTCTTGTCAGGTATAGGGCCACGATTGACTGTTATAGTAAGAGTATAGTTTTTTCCATACCCGGGCAGGATATGTTTCTTGTGGCGATGCCTCACTCTGAGGGAGGATCGTCCACACATTTATACTATATAGAGGAGGAGACCTCTACGAAGGTTTTGGTACCGCTTGATTTGATTCCTGTAGTTCAAGAGTTTGCGATGTTTTTTAGGAGATTACGGGGTTACCATCGAGTAGAAAGATAGACTTCATCATTGTTTAGTGCCAGATACTCGATTGATAGGACTCACACCTTACCGTATGGCTCCAGCAGAGATGAGGGAGTTGCATGACCAGATTGAGCAGTTGTTGGGGAAGGGGTTTATCCGTCGGAGTACTTCATCGTGGGGTGCTCCCGTATTATTTGTTAAGAAGAGGGATGGATCATTACTGTTATGTGTTGATTATCGAGAATTGAATAAAGTCACGATACAGAACAAATATCCGTTGCCTCAAATCAATGACTTATACGACCAGTTGAGAGGAGCGACTTTCTTCTCAAATATTGATTTGAGATAAGGGTACCATCAGCTACGTATCAGGCAACAGGACGTTTCAAAGGCTGATTTCCTAATGACATATGGTTCCTATGAATTCAGGGTTATGCCCTTCGAGCTAACCAATGCCCCAGCCATGTTCATGGACTTGATGAAAAGGATGTTCAGAGAGTTCTTGGACCATTTCATCATTGTATTCATAGATGACATTCTAGTTTAATTACAGACCGAGGAGGACGATGCTGAGCACTTGAGGCAAGTTTTGCAGATACTACGCCAGCATCAGTTGTACGTAAAATACGAGAAATATGGGTTTTGGCTAAAGGAGGTATAATTTTTGGGGCATATTATCTCCGATAGAGGGATATCCATGGATCCGGGGAAGGTGTCAACGATGAGGGAGTGGGGGTAGACCACGACACCGACCGAGATATGCAGTTTCTTGGGTTTAGCCGAATACTACAGGAAGTTCATTCGAGGGTTTTCAAAGATAGCGGGTCCGTTGACGCATTTGACTCGCAAAGGGGTGCCATTTATCTGGAGTGATGCCTCTCAGCTAGCCTTCGATGAGTTAAAAGATAAGTTAACCTCAGCACCAGTGTTAGCATTACCTAGGCTGGGAGTGGAGTATCTAGTATACACTAATGCGTCCTTATTAGGACTTGGAGGTGTACTTCAGCAGGAAGATCAGGCTATAGCTTATGCTTTTCATAAGCTTAAGCCTCACGAGAGGAATTACCCTACTCACGACTTTGAATTAGCAATAGCCATGTTCGCACATCGTATTTGGAGACACTACCTCCTAGGGGAGGAATTTCTCTTATTCATGGACCAAAAATTACTACAGTACCTCTTCATGCAGAAGGAGTTAAATATGCGTCAACATCGGTGGCTTGAGTTTGTGAAGGATTATCAATTTGATATCCAATACCACTCGGGGAAGGCTAATGTGGTAGTAGACGCGTTGAGCCGAAGGCCAGTTGGTGAGGTGGCCAAAGTGTGGAAAGAAAAATGGAAGGAGTTAGGGAACCAGGATGCAGTGGTTCGATCGTTTATGTCTGTAATGACGGTTACGTACCCTGTTATTATGGGAGTAGTAGAGGCTCGTGTAGATGATCCGTTCTGCCAAAGTCAGATCGTGAAGCTTCTAGCCGAGGGGGCTGAGTCTTACACCGTGGGTTCAGACAGGGGCCTACGTTTCAATGGGAAATTGATTATCCCTGAGGGTGAAGATCTATGACACAAGGGGATGATAGAGTCGAACGATTCCTGATTTTAGCGCATCCCGATGGGGATAAGATGTACCAGGACATGCGTAGACAATACTGGTGGAGCAGAATAAAGAAGGATATTATCGAGTTCATCTTGAAATGTGCCACTTATTAGCTGGTAAAGGTGGACTATCAGAGACCGGCGGGACTTCTACAACCATTAGAGGTTCCTATGTGGAAATGGGAGAGCATTTCCATGGATTTCATCATGGGATTACCTACATCACAGAGGGGTCACGATTCGATATGGGTGATAGTGGATCGGCTGATCAAGGTAGCACACTTTTTTCCAGCCAAGATAGAATACACTGCGGGACAGTACGCCCAGTTATTCATAGCAAAGATAGTTAGACTCCACGGAGTGCCTCTCAATATCGTGTCTGACAAAGACAAGGGTTCGTTTCTTGATTTTGGGAGTGTTTTCAAGAGGCATTGGGTACGGAGTTGCGGTTGAGCACAGCCTATCACCCGTAAAGTGATGGTCAGATGGAGCGGACGAACCATATGTTATAGGACATGTTACAGATGTGCATCATTGATTTTGGCGGAGGTTGGGAGCAGTACCTTCCGCTGGTGGAGTTTGCCTATAACAACTCCTACCAGTTTACTACCGGTATGGCTCCATTAGAAGCCCTATATGGCAGACCTTGTCGTTCCCAAGCATGTTGGCTAGAGGTGGGGGACAACAATGTGACACCCCGCCTAATTAAATACCGGTCGATCAATCCTTTATTATATTAAAATCAAGGTGAACAATTGGTTTATTCTTAGCATCAGTGTCGCAAAATAAAATTTCCCAATTTAATCACCCTAAATAATTAAGCTAAGTGTCAAAAAAATTTAAAACTTTATTTTCATTTTTACTAAATTCCAATTTGAAAACCTTTTTAATAACCAACAGTTTAAGAATCACATAGGTGCTACGGATAGCAATCAATACAAAAGAATTAATCCATCTAGATTAACCAAACCAAATTTAAACTACAAATGAAATCATCCTGAAAGGAGTAAATACTCAAAGAGTACCAATGCTGGAAATAAATGAACATACATCTCTGACAAATCTACACTGAATGGGAAATGGGTGACACCTGCCCTAACTATAAAGAACTAAAACAAGAACCAAATCAATGAAGAGGCCGTCTAAAACAAAGGCCTGCAACTCCCACATAAGCTACAGCGCGTCCAATCCAAAGAACCTATGCATGACGGCCCTGTGGCTGGGCACCTGTAATATATACATATATATACAAGAGAGAAGAGATAACAGAAAATGGGTCAGAGCCCGATTGTAAAACAGTTTAAAAATAGTTTAGCAAGTATTTAAAATGCTTACATGCTAATGCAACAACCATGCTAGTATGCGACACTTTCTTGAGAATTATCACCTCATATCTAGTGTGCACGCCTATCGTACTACTAAACCTCAAAAGTCTCTATAACTTATTTTCCATAAGGTTTTATCACTTGACAATAAGGTTATGGTATTCACTTTAAAAATCAATCTCTTCAGGATTTATTATATTATTTAGAATAACCCCGTACCGTCGTAAAGTCTCCGAATACTTATAGTGAAGATGAAAATTTATACATTACTTAACTACTATTATGCACAGTAGAATGTTCTCATATAGATATCCGTATATATATATATATATTAGTTACACGCATAATATATATACTGACGGCACCCCACATAAAATCTATGGTGCAAGGTTTCCATATATAAGTAGATATATATACCAATCACTCATATAATGTATATATATACTGTCTGCACCCCACATAAAATCTATGGTGCTGGCATACTCTGCTATCAAGTTCCTATATCACACATATTAAGGGAAATGCTAGTTCGGATCACTCTCGAACGGCATTAACATAAAACACATACAAATGGAGGAGAAGCATAGTTCCAAGTCACTAAGAGGTCAACACATACTCTCACGTCTCTTAGGACCGTCGGACTATCAATCAGATAGCCTGTACCAAGGAATCCTATTTTATAGGGTACGAGTTAATATCCCCCATAAAGGTCCCGTCGAGATAAGACCGTCCCGGCGCAGAAACCCCCTTGATAGCAAGTAGCCCGAGTATGATTTTTATACATATATAATATATGCACAATCCCACAGTCATATATATAGATATACACATCCACATTGCTAAATTAGGTGCGCTCACGACCCATAATTATAATTATCCGTTATTACAAATTTTACTCAATTATTTCGTATAACGGACTCGTTATTTGTATTCTTATTTATTATTCACTTCATAATCACTTCTCCTCTCTCGAAGTATTCTAAGTATAATTTCAGTAGGCATTCACTCACTTACGTTCCGGTCTAACTTCATTGCGAGTCCTGGTCTTTTTTTTTAAATACATGCATGATTCCTTATACACATGAATCATTCCTCGTTAACCCAAAATCTCATTACACTAAAATGTTACTCAACGGGTCTACCTAGGCCCTACTCGTCATTTCTATATCCCATTATACTCCAACAACAACAATCAAGGGTTCCCATACATCTTAATCGGATTAAACTAAGGAATGAGAAATATGCAGTTTTCCAGGAGGGGTCGATCGATCGAAGAAAAGGGGTCGATCGATAGATCAGTCGATCGATCGATGATCTGGGCTCGATCGATCGATCAAGCAGTTCTTGCCCAAAAACTGCAAATTAAACCTACGGGTTTCATCTTCCAATTCCTCCAAAAACGTCATTAACAACTCTAGAATTCTCAAATTACAATACTGCATGTTCTATATACATATATATAAGGTTTCCCACGTGAAACATGTGTAATTTCATCAACGATATCGAATTAATGGGGTAAAAATTGGCAAAATCTTCAAGAACCCTAATTTTGAAAGAAATATACATTCCTCTAATTAATTCCCAGATTTTCTTGTTTCTAAACTCATAATAATTCGTGGTTAATCCTCTACATATGATGGGAATATCCAGAATATATTGAATCTCTCTATTCATGCGATGTAAAGTCTCTTAATCAACAATTTCTTTCATGGGACAAGTCCTAAACAATCCTAGACTATCATGATTGAGACATTAACTAAAAATAAAGCAAGATAGATAATTTCCTGGGAATTCTTGATTCAGATATGTGGGCAAGATTGGTGTGGTTGCGATCCTCGTTGCGTGATCTAAAGTTTGGCGGCGACGATAATGTAAACGGTGGAGTTCTTGGCCTTGAACTCCTTGGAGAGCTTCTCCTCTTCCCTTACAATGGTCGTCTTAGGTTTCTAGTTGTTCTAAACCTAGAAGAAAACTCCTATTATATGATATACTCTTAGAAATTTCGTGGGTTTTCATGCCCAAAAATGTAAAATGTCTAAAACGCCCTCCCGGGATGCCAATTAGGCCTAAAAATGCCCCGAGACCCAAACTAAACCCCCGGGTACACTTTTCTGACTATCTCGACCCTTCTGGATACTTTGGCGTACTTAAAACTACCATACGAGTAACTTATAATTTATTCACTTTATATAGTAATAATTTAGTCCTGACATGACACAGGCGCGTCCCGACTTGAAGTTCCATAATTGCCATTTCATTCACTCGTGATAATTTTTATAACATAAATCTTATATATTACTTTACTCAATAAGTAATATCTAACAAATCAATAACATTCAATAATTACTAACTCTCGTCACGTTAGTAAATATTTAAAACAACTTTCAGGATTCAAATTAAATTAATTTAACTCAATTAAATTTAATAAATCCCTAAATTTAAAAGCCATAAAAATACGGGGTATTACATACTTCCCCCCTAATAACGGAATTTCGTCCCGAAATTCGGAAAATAAGTCCTATCTGGTAAAACACATTTTGGATACCTTAACAGTACGCAAGCTACCCACATAGTAAGGCGCTCAACCACTATAGCCCCCGCCTCACAGCAAGTTTGTTTTACACTCTTCATTAAAGATACTTCACATTGTTCTCCTATCCGATAACATTCGCATAAGACGTACACTATTAATTCCCATTATTTCAATATCATTGGGAGGCTGCACCTCACTACATGACAACTACTCGGATTTATCTAAACACAAAACTCCCATTCTGAGAGAAATCATACGAACATATGACCACTCTTTTTTGCCTAAAACAGTCGTGGAATTCCACCATAGTCATTGAATTATTCTCGACCGATCCAAAATTCTAATTATCCACTCACCTCTAAACATACACAGAGGGAGAATAGTTAAGGTTTTTCCACACCAAAACTTCAATAAGAACCTCTTTCACGATAAATATTACGAGTGCTTCCACGGAATTCTACCATTAGGTAATATCCTCCCCCAATTACCGTACTTCTCCACTTGTTAGCTATAACCATTGTGGAAATGAAATGTTCAACAAGATTCTAGAATCACCTTCACGCAGCTCCACTACTTGTTAATCACCGTGCGCCTGCTCCTCGGCTATGGGTGATACCTCTTACTGATACGTTATCTTCGATGTTTCCTGAAATCCCATATCGAAGGTGGAATTCACAAATTTCATCCTGGTTCAGAAAATAATACCGTGTAGGACCACGTATCGGTGCGATCCCTTCCTTTGAAAGGAAGACTGGGGCACACTAGTTAATATTCTAAATCACCCCAAAGGAATGTCAATCACTTCCTTCTTGGGCGATTTACTCCACATGTTCGGATGAACCCTTGGTCTTACCTTGAAGATGGCAGCCCATACAAGGACTTTGCTGACTTTACCGTCCTCTCCCATTACAAGAATTGTTGATAGACCACAAGTTCTCTGGTTGATCCTCTTATTCTAACCGATTTCTATCTATGAGTGGTGCCCTCGGAGACTACTCACTATGTCCCACTCAACACCGACTTTCCTTGAAATGTCTCACATTAAGTGGCACTTAATGCTCCCCTTCCTTCCTTGGTGTATACCGAAAGTTCCGACCCGTGCACTTTTCTCCACGATGCTCACTTCTGGATCTTTTATACCATACTAACATTATCACCCTTTGTATGCACAACTCGCTCTCAACATTTGACTAATTACAACTCCGTCCAGGTGTTCTCTATATAGTTAAAGTCTATCCTTCTCGAGGAATGCTCCTTTGTAAACGGCTTCCCACAGCCTTCCAACCAGATTCGGTGTGCTACTCTGATTGCACACGTATATATGGATTTTTCATCCTTCACATGGTGCTTAATCCACTCTACCACTTTTACTTCGTTATATTAGTCCCACAAACATATATTCCACACGTCTATTCCCATGTCCCTTCCACTCGGACGATTTCTAACATCAACTAACCAGGATGTCTACACACCCTATAAACCGTGCATACTAGCGTAAGCATCACATACGCCTCACACTTAATAACAAATTTTTTATTTTCCTATTGCTCACAACGTGATTACAACACTTGGGTACTCTCACTCACCCTAGAAATCGAAATTCTAAATCCTCCTTATCATCGTTCCACCCCTCAACCCGTGGTGGTAAAAAAAACTTCCAATGCTTTCTTACCACGCAACCGGCTTCACTGGACTTAAATCATATTTCAACTACCAACGTACAGATGTAATTATCTGCTCCTATTACGACCGAGGTACAAAACTCATGGACTAATGACCAAACATCTCCCTATTTCCAACCTTAAGCTAAGTTTCATGCGTGGGATGTCTCGCAAAGAGAAATTCAAACAAGGAACCCCCCGATACACTACTACCTAGCATTTTCGGGTATCGAATTCTATTAGGCCCTCCGTCCATAGCATGTACCCCTATTTTTCCCGTTTCTTGGCAGAAAATTACATCTCCTCCTGAAATTATACTTAACAAAGAACATTTTGCCAATCGCACTATCGTACAGTATTGGTGGTGATTGCATTCCATAAACCTCGAATACATACAATCGGGATTCTCAGAATCCCTTTCCTCAATCAGAGGGGTATAAATCTTAACTCCCACATCTATAAGGGATAGATATAACAATGCACCCTTCCTATCACTAAGTCCTGAGCGCTAAACATAATATTGAGTTAAATCTTTTCGCTCAGCCGTAAACTCGATACATACTGAATCATAACAATAAAGTCCCTACACACCGGTATCGAATATCTCAAGTCCACTATCCCCTCCGAAGTCTCTAGGATATATAATATATAAGTGCGAGTCCAACCCTCTTACAGGTGAGGCCTCGCCAGAACAAAACATGTTGCACTAATGCAACCACTCCGATAGCCTTGCAATAACTGCCCACTATCGTACTGACCATTTCCATAAAGTTATAATCAATACCATATTATACTCGTATATCACATCACTCAAACAATTAACCTCCATAAAGTATATAAAACTATTAATATACTCATTCATCCTCCGCGGATAGCACTAAGGAAAATCCCGCTACACTAGGGAAAATATTCATATAATAATATCGTTTGTAGTTATACGCATTAAACTCGTCTCACATGCTAATTTAGCACTGAACAAACTCGTGTCAGTATAAAACACGCCTCATCCTTTGAGGATAAAACTTATACTTCTACCTTGCCAATCGTCTTGATTGCACAAATGATCTCCGGACGTAACACGCCTGTCCAACCAATACAAAACTACTTTAATCGTTACCTTTTACTAGGCACCATACTCTTATCCTTTTACTCACTTCGGACAAACATCAACGCGTGTGATTTCACCCTCCATAAAATACCTCTACACATAATCCACTTATCACCCGTCATACCAACCATATTAGGATTGTTCTTCTCTCGGACTTTGGTAGGCTCAATCCATGTTGGCTATCCAACTTAACCTTGTTGGCCCTAAAGAACATGCTACTGGCTATAATAGTCCTTACTGAATTTTCCATCGCTTTGGTAAGAATTAAGCTATTCGAATCATTTAAATGGGTCCCCTGACGTGTATCCCCACCCCCTTGTGGTGCTACACTACCATTATTGCATCCAGTCTTATTCTTGACTAACTTCTTCGATTATTTTAGCTTCCCACACAAAGAAGCATTAACATCTCTATTGTCAAAGCACGACATTAATAACTTCTGAATTGAGCATAGAGCAGAATTCCCTTTTTGTTGTTATTAATTATTTTACGAGTCGATCTCCCACTTAGAGTCCTCTCCTCCATTTATATCTACATCCTCCGATACAAATTTTGCCAATGGATTAGATTCATATTCACAAATGGACCTCTGTCAGGTCCTCTCGTGATGAGTTCAGAACATTGTTCACTTCTTATCCTGAACATATGATGAAGGAACTTGTAGTCAAACTGTACCTAATATTTTGCTATAGGCATATCATTTAACTTCTAAAAATGGTGGCTAATTCCCACCACTATAACTTCGTTCCGACAAGATAAGAAAAATTTTCTCCAAACTTTCACTTTCAGTTAGCCACACTCCGTCCTATGTCTACACCTTTGGATACTTTACCTCCTTTGGCTAACACACACAATTCCCACTTTTCTAGAATTCCCACTGACAGTTCTTTACAACATTTTGTCTGAAGTTTTCTCTGTCATACCACATTGAGTGAGTCTACTCTCGCATCTCCATTGACCATAGCAGCATTTGGGAATCACGGGTTGCGCCCTAATCGCCTTTACAGTCCTAGCTTCCCATGCTATAATGGGGGTGACCTCGACTACGGTCACCATTCTCGAATATACTTTACGATCTCAACTAATCCCTGCCTCCTGATGTCCACTTAACGGCCCTCGTCTAACATCCATCATCGCTCGGCACACGCACACGTCCGAACGCAATTAGAATTCACTAAGATACATACGTTACAGCAAGGGGACAAAATCTCATCGTAGAAATCAACAATCCTAAACATAGGGCTCTATACAGAACAAAGCAATGCTAGAAGCATAATAAGTCCCACAGATCCTAACGGACACTAGAAACGGATGCACTGATACCACCTGTGACACCCCGCCTAATTAAATACCGGGCCATCAATCCTTTATTAAATTAAAATCAAGCTGAACAGTTGGTTCATTCTTAGCATCACTGTCGCAAAATAAAATTTCCCAATTTAGTCACCCTAAATAATTAAGCTAAGTGTCAAAACAATTTAAAACTTTATTTTCATTTTTACTAAATTCCAATTTGAAAACCTTTTTAATAACCAACAGTTTAAGAATCACATAGGTGCTACGGATAGCAATCAACACAAAAGAATTAATCCATCTAGATTAACCAAACCAAATTTAAACTACAAATGAAATCATCCTGACTGGAGTTAATACTCAAAGAGTACCAATGCTGGAAATAGATGAACATACATCTCTGACAAATCTACACTCAATGGGAAATGGGCGACACCTGCCCTAACTATGAAGAACTATAACAAGAACCGAATCAATGAAGAGATTGTCTAAAATAAAGGCCTACAACACCCACATAAGCTACAGCGCGTCCAATCCAAAGAACCTATGCATGACGCCCCTGTGGCTGGGAACCTGTAATATATACATATATATACAAGAGAGAAGAGATAATAGAAAATGGGTTAGAGCCCGATTGTAAAACAGTTTAAAAATAGTTTAGCAAGTATTTAAAATGCTTACCTGCAAATGCAACAACCATGCTAGTATGCGACACTCTCTTGAGAATTCTCACCTCACATCTAGTGTGCACGCCTACCATACTACTAAACCTCAAAAGTCTCTCTAACTTATTTTCCATAAGGTTTTATCACTTGACAATAAGGTTATGATATTCACTTTAAAAATCAATCTCTTCAGGATTTATTATGTTATTTAGAATAACCCCGTACCGTCGTAAAGTTTCCAAATACTTATAGTGAAGTTGAAAATTTATACATTACTTAACTACTATTACACATAGTAGAAAGTTCTCATATAGATATCCGTATATATATATTAGTTACACGCATAATATATATACTAACGGCACCCCACATAAAATCTATGGTGCAAGGTTTCCATATATAAGTAGATATATATACTAATCACTCATATAATGTATATATATACTGTCTGCACCCCACATAAAATCTATGGTGCTGGCATACTCTGCTATCAAGTTCCTATATCACACATATTAAGGGAAATGCTAGTTTGGAATCACTCTCGAACGGCATTAACATAAAACACATACAAATGGAGGCGAAGCATAGTTCCAAGTCACTAAGAGGTCAACACATACTCTCACGTCTCTTAGGACCGTCGAAATATCAATCAGATAGCCTGTACCAAGGAATCCTATTTTATAGGGTACGAGTTAATATCCCCCATAAAGGTCCCGTCGAGATAAGACCATCCCGGCGCAGAAACCCCCTTGATAGCAAGTAGCCCGAGTATGATTTTTATACATATATAATATATGCACAATCCCACAGTCATATATATAAATATACACATCCACAATGCTAAATTAGGTGCGCTCACGACCCATAATTATAATTATCCGTTATTACACATTTTACTCGATTATTTCGTATAACGGACTCGTTATTTGTATTCTTATTTATTATTCACTTCATACTCACTTCTCCTCTCTCGATGTATTCTAAGTATAATTTCAGTAGGCATTCACTCACTTACGTTCTGGTCTAACTTCCTTATGAGTCCCGATCTTTTTATTAAATACATGCATGATTCCTTATACACATGAATCATTCCTCGTTAACCCAAAATCTCATTACACTAAAATGTTACTCAACAGGTCTACCTAGGCCCTACTGGTCATTTCTATATCCCATTATACTCCAACAACAACAATCAAGGGTTCCCATACATCAATATGCAATTTTCCAGGAGGGGTCGATCGATCGAAGAAAAGGGGTCGATCGATCGATCAGTCGATCAATCGATGATCTGGGCTCGATCGATCGATCAAGCAGTTCTTGCCCAGAAACTGCAAATTAAACCTACGGGTTTCATCTTTCAATTCCTCCAAAAACGTAATTAACAACTCCAGAATTCTCAAATAACAGTACTACATGTTCTATATACATATATATAAGGTTTCCAACGTGAAACATGTGTAATTTCATGAACGATATCGAATTAATGGGGTAAAAATTGACAAAATCTTCAAGAAACCTAATTTTGAAAGAAATATACATTCCTATAATTAATTCCCAGATTTTCTTGTTTCTAAACTCATAATAATCCGTGGTTAATCCTCTACATATGATGGGTATATCTAGAATATATTGAATCTCTCTATTCATGCGATGTAAAGTCTCTTAATCAACAATTTCTTTCATGGGACAAGTCTTAAACAATCCTAGACTATCATGATGGAGACATTAACTAAAAATAAAGCAAGATAGATAATTGCCTGGGAATTCTTTGTTCAGATTTGTGGGCAAGATTGGTTTGGTTGCGATCCTCGTTGCGTGATCTAAAGTTTGGCGGCGACGGTGATGTAAACGGTGGAGTTCTTGGCCTTGAACTCCTTAGAGAGCTTCTCCTCTTCCCTTCCAATGGTCGTCTTAGGTTTCTAGTTGTTATAACCCTAGAAGAAAACTCCTATCATATGATGTACTCTTAGAAATTTCGTGGGTTTTCATGCCCAAAAATGTAAAATGTCTAAAACGCCCTCCCGGGATGCCAATTAGGCCTAAAAATGCCCCGAGACCCAAACTAAACCCCCGAGTACACTTTTCTGATTATCTCAACCCTTATGGATACTTTGGCGGACTTAAAACTACCATACGAGTAACTTATAATTTATTCACTTTATATAGTAATAATTAATCCTGACATGACACATGCGCGTCCCGACTTAAATTTTCATAATTGCCATTTCATTCACTCGTGACAATTTTTATAATATAAATCTTATATATTACTTTACTCAATAAGTAATATCTAACGAATCAATAACTTTGAATAATTACTAACTCTCATCACGCTAGTAAATATTTAAAACAACTTTCAGGATTAAAATTAAATTAATTTATCTCAATTAAATTTAATAAATCCCTAAATTTAAAAGACATAAAAATACGAGGTATTACAAACAAGTTACTGGGTCCAGAGGTAATTCAGGATACTTCGGCAATGATAGGGTTAATACGGAGCCGTATTCGAGTTGCTCAGGATCGGCAGGAGAGTTATGCTGATGCAAAATGCTATTTTTGAGAGTCTAACATTGGGGATTAGGTATTACTTCGGGTGTCTCCTATGAAGGAAATTATGCATTTTACGAAGAAGGGAAAGTTGGCTCCTAGGTATGTAGGGTCATTCCCCATCATCGAGAGGATTGGGCCAGTTGCTTATAGACTTGGGTTACCGGAGCTCTTGCATAGAGTCCATAACGTGTTTTATATCTCTTCGCTGAGGAGATTTCTTCGAGATGATTTGTCCCATACTCATATTGCATTGGAGGAGATAGACTTACAGCCTAATAGCTCATACGAGGAGGGGCCGATTGCTATCTTAGACCGTAGCGAGAGGAAGTTGAGGTCGAACGTAGTACCACTAATACGTGTCCAATGGCGACACCATAATGTTTAGGAATCAACTTGGGACTGCGAGAATGACATGAGTGAACGTTATCCAGAGCTATTATTTCTAGGTATATATATATATTCTTTTTCAAATTTCAGGACGAAATTATGTTATTAGGGGGAAAGTATGTAATACCCCATATTTTTACGCATAATTATTTTTATGGAAAATGGGGATTAATTAAATTAAAGGGAGAAAATTTAAATTTAAATTAATCCAATTTTATGATAATAATCACTAGCGGGATGCGAGTTAGTAATTATTGAAATAATAGTATGGCCGGGAATGAGATACACGATAATTATGTTATAAATAATTGGGACGCGTAAGAGTCACGTCATTTGTATATATTTGGAGGGTCAAAAGATAATTTATTTTTGTTTAACTCGGATGACTATTTTGAGTGCGCCAGAGTGTCCAGAAGGGTCGAAATAGTCAGAAAACACTATTCGAGTATTGTATTTGGACTTCGGGGCATTTTAACCCAAAACGACACCCCAGAGGGGTATTTTGGTCTTTATGAATTTTAGGGTAATTAAATGGACAAAATTGGGTTTAATTAAAAGGCATTTAGGGTTAGTGTCCGTCAGTTTCAACCTACGTGAGAAGAAACGAAAAGAGAGAGAGAACCAAGGAAGAAGAAGGAGACTCCATTAGAGCCTTAGCCAAGAACTCAACCTTTCACAAACAAAAAGTACACCAGCGCGTAGATCGTGTTAGGAGGATCATTCCTATACAAATTTCAACCCGCGAATCAGAAGTTCATTTTTAAGACAAGTGATTATCTTTCTCTTCTCTTAGAAATTATTACTCCATTAATATATGTTGAGGTTTTAGAAAAAAAAATACCAATTTGGGTTTACCTATATTGAGATCGTGTAGGAAAGTTAGAAAATCTGATGGGGGTTTGCATGTAGAGGATTTTTCCTCTAATAGGAATGAGAAATTGTTAATTAGATGTTAATCACGAAATAAAAATGGAGTTTTTATGGAAAAATAATTATTGGTTTATGTTAATATGGTTGATGGTAAAATTTAGGAATTTATTGAAATTAAATGATGATTAGAATGATTTGAGCCCAAAACTATGCTAAGAAGTGTTCTAGGGTGACTTAGACTAGTTTGGAAACCTTGCAATTGGGTTGTAATGGATTTAGGGTAAGATTGGACAAGAGAAAATCTGGAAAAATGGACTTTAGAGATGAACTGGACGACTTCGAATATTTCGTTAGAAGTCCAGCCCTGGTCGTTCGAATGACCTCATTCGAACGAGACTTCTAACGAGATTCTAGTCACCCTTCTAACGAGTTTGGTGGTTCATTCTAAGTACCTTCGTTCGAACGACACTCGTTTAAACGAGATTTTTAGGTCTTATAACGAGATTCTAGAATGACCTTTTTAAGCCTGATTTTTGTTTCGAACTTCTCGTAGGCTTTCTTAGATGAGTGTTAAACCAGTATGATTGTCAAGTGACTTATATTAACAAGTATTAATGAGCGGATAATAAGTCGACCCTCAGAAACGTATAAAAACCCATAGAATTAAGGAGTGCGAAAATACAAGCGAGAGTATATACGAATAGGGTTCGGGTTATAATAAGACAAATATTATACATATTGCAAATACTATACTGTGGGAAAGCTAATGAATTTATATAAGTTGTGTGCATGCTTATTGTTCAAAATATTATTTGTATTACATACCTAGCTACTGGCTATCGAACGGAGGTTAACGCATTGTGGACGATCGAATCTTGTGTGCCTTCGAGGGTTTTAGGGTTGTACCACTAGAGCATGGAACCTAGGTACGGGCTATCCGTGTGAATGATAGTGATGACAGTCGTATGGGTGTGTAGGTATGTGCGTAGCCCATTGGCTTGGGACTATGTTCGCCTCCAATAGGTGTTTATGTTTTATTAGTTCTCGAGAGAATGAACATGTTGTCCTATACGCTTAAGCTTTGCAAATGAACTAGATAGCCGAGTATGTGTAGCACCAAGGGTTTCTCAACCAAGGGTGAATATTGCTATATTTATATAATTTAATATGTATACATTAAGTGAATAATGTGTGTATACCGAAAATCATGTTTGGTGTCTTATATTGTTGACGCTTATTTTATATGTACACATATGGTACTATCAGTTGGGCATTTAGAAGAATACGAGAATAAACTAAAGAAATCCTAATTCCATATTGAAATCATAAGTACGTCGATTTTGAGTTATTTAGGGATACTTTCAAACATCATATTATACACTTAGTAGTCAGTTAGGGTAGTATGACTAGTATGGGTAGTTAGGATCGTTAGACGTGTACATTAGATCAAGGGGTGAGTATCTCAAGTGAGTACGCTAAGTTACCTTGATTAATAATTGTGCTAATTGAATCAATTTAAGCACTTGCTATTTTAAACTGTTTTCAACTCGGGCTCTGGCCCGTTTTTCTGTATATCTTTCTATTGCTCCATTATTTTAGGTGCCCAGCCACAGGGACACCAACCTTAGGAGACTCTTTTCAGTTGTCGTGTTGTAGCTACTGTGGAAGCTGCAGGATTATTGCTAGTAGATGACTCATCTCATTCTTTCCTTTTCAGTTATCCATTCTGTTGGACATGTCGTCCTTACCTATGTTTACTTTTAGAGATTTAGTCGTTTTAAATTCGCTCTTAGATTTGATTTCTCTCATTGGATTTAATGTATGGGATTGTAGATAGAGATGTTACTCCAGACATTTATTTTACTTCAGTCAGACTTTACTTATGTTACTGTGATGCATGGTATTTATCGGTATTCTTTTGGTAGTAGTTAATAACAAGATAAAATTTGGACATCACCCTTTTTAAATATTAGATCGCTAGTTTTATTAAATTAAAATTTGAGTTTTTGACTGTGATGCATTATCTGAACCAACTTGATATTCTGAAATTAATTAATTAAGGACTGATCACCGGGAAATTAATTAGGCGGGGTGTCACAGTCATACCAATGAAATTCAGGAGATCAAAGCTAGGGGAGAACAGCCATACCATCATACCAATGAAATTCAGATCTGTTATTGAGAGGCAAGTGTTTAAATTGCATTCATTATAAGCATGTTATAATACCCATGTAGAATAGGGTTTGATTTTATGTTTTCGAAAGATTTATTATGTATTTCGGTGGGAAAATCCATGAATTGCAATAGGAATTGCATTTAGGTATATTCTTTGATGTTTGCAATAAGAAATCAAAGGGTTTAGTATGATTAAAACAGAAATAATCTGGGTTTCTTGATGCATAAACTTGAAGAACACATAAACTAGGGCTTTATGGTATTTTTAATGGTAATCGAATATTTAATTGAATTCGTGATGAATTTATGATAATTTCATGTTATAAATCACTCTTATACGTTTATATAAGGATTAGACATATGGGTTTGAAATTTGGTGACGTTTCGTGAAGATATGAGAAAGTTATCATGTTGAGAAATCATAAAAATGCATGGTTGAAGAAGACCTGCTTGGGGAGAACTGATTCGGCTTCTTCGACGAATTGATTCGGCTTAGATAAATGATTCGAACCAAGGTTAGATAAATGATTCGGACCAAGGACGAATCGATTCGGCTGCCCAGTTTTGCCCAAATTTTGCCTTATTGATGCTGTTTCCTCTTGAGATGAATTATGGGGAATTTATGGGTCGATTTTATGATTAATAGAAGACCTAATGGAAGTCAGTAGGTATATGATTAAGACTTGGTTGGATCTTAGTGTGGATAAGATTGGAAGTTTATATCGACGAGAGTAAATTGAGTAAATTACAATCCCAAAATTTTAGAGATTAGGTTCGGGAAGAGTAGACTACGACCTAAGTTTTTAACCTGTAGGACATAAGTGTATTAACTACTGAATTAACATAAGGGGTAACAATGGGATTTTCGGGTAGAGAATAATACTCGAAAATATACGATAGAGAGTTGCATTATTAATAAATTTATTCAAGAGATAAATACTACGTATGGGTTGTTATTATAGGTGAGGGTACACCTATACGAATTATGTTTATAGGTCGAGTGTATACCTATACATATTATGTTTATATGTTAAGTGTATACCTATATGGATTATGTTTATAGGTTGAGTGTATAGCTATACCGATTATTTTTATAGGTTTAGTGTATATTTATACGAATTCTGTTTTTAGGTGGAGTGTATACCTATATAGATGATATTCATGGGTTGTGCGTATGCCTATGTGTGACATATGGATTAGGTTGTGTGTATACCTACTATATGCTTTCATATGTGTGTGAACATACCTATGCTGCTTGCTATCACGGAGGTTTCTGCGCAGTGGGCGATCCCACCTTGCAGATTCCATGGAGGTCTGGATTTGTGCCTTAGAACATAGAACTTAAGGCGGCTCACTATGTGTCATGTATTAGTAGGATCGGCGTGTCATTTGGGTACATTAGGTATATGCGTAGCCCAAAGGCTTATAACTATGTTTGTCTCCATTGTTTGTTATTTGATTTGATTGATGGTTCGAGGAGACATTCCGATCCGATAGTCCATGATTAGGTATGAGAGGTACTTAGACTGATAGCAGAGTACGTATCGTTATGACCAGATATGGAGATGCAGTATTATATATATATATATATATATACTAGGGTATGCTCGTGCATGAAGGCACGATGATATTCACGAAAGTAAACAAAACCACAACAAAATAACAGTCGACTCGATTTAATTTTAATATGAATAAATCCAATTTCTAAAAAAATTGGACAAAATTTCCATTATTTATAGGACTATCCACATGTTTAATGTATAAAAACACTTCAACAACCAAATAAATAATCACTCATGAACCTTGTATAAACTACGTCATTCCATGTGATGCAAAACCTAACAATTCAAATAAAATTCACCCGATATGAGCAACAAATAGATATTGGCATATAACATTCGGTTCAAAAGTGTACATTTGCACCGTTTCAATTTACTAACAACAAAAATAACTTACATAAAGCAATGCATTAACTTCTACTCAGTTATGAAAATGGTACAAAGTATCTTGTTTTACAATCATCTAATAAACCAATTTTTGAAATCGAAACAACAAATGAATAAAAGTGAATAACGATCATCTTTGTCGATTAAATAACTTCTTGGGCACTGGTTGTATTGCTTGATGAGTGAACCAATCATACCGCTCAGTATAATCGATGACATATAGCCATTGTTCATGTGACTATACAGGCTAGTTGGTGTTTATAGTGGCAGAATGTCCGATTGTACACGTTTGGTTCAATTTTCAATACGACGCGACTTGTGATTGATGATTTCAGAGGAGAATTTGAGATAGGACGGCTGGCAATGGCTTTTTTACGGATACAACATCACAACGTGAATGGTGGTGTTAAATATAGATCTACTGGATGTCTTGTTCCATCTGTGTTCCTTTTTTATTTCAAGGCAACCGTGCAGCGCTAATATGTTCAAATCTGCATAAAAAATGATAAATAATGACAGTGGTTCAAATCTGTTGACCGTTAAAAGTTATTGCAACCTAAAATTTCAACTCACCATTCAAGTGTCGATATTCATTTCAAACAACTCATGAGTGAACATAATGAAAAGTCATATATTCAAACCTACAGTGTGGTTTCCTCTCTCGATTGCGAATGAAGCTGCATTTATGAATTGCATTGCAAATACCTTTGAAAGCCAAAGCTGCACTTGGATCATTTCTATCTCATTGATTTGAAATCCATCAAGTCTTTCATGCTGTTTACTACCTCATATATCTGTCACATGTTTCAACAAACACATATAAGAACCACTCTTATAAATCGGATCAGCATATAAGAACCACTCTTATCTGTCACATGGCATAACAAATAACAAACACATAAGATCCATCAAGTCTTTCATGCTATATTTCCAAATTTTAAATTGGATCAGCATAAAGAATTACATATTCAACCATAATCTTATAAACGCAAACAACCTTAAATCGAGATAAAAGGGGAAAAAGAATTCATGCCAAAAAATTGAACAACTAATCTTCTAAACAAATTAAACATTAAGAAATAACTAATTCACCACAAATAAGTTATACCTTTTGTATGACATGCAACTAACTGTGCACATGTTGTAATAATGAAATACCCGGCTTCAGGCTTTGCCTGTGAAGTGATGAGATGTTTACAAACTCACATATATTAACAATATATATTTTTACATTCGTCATAATAAAAATCGACAATCCCCAACTTACCAGTTAAAAACTCTACAACACACCACGTTAACAACCTGAAATTTCTAGAAACGAATTTAACACTTTAAAAAGGTATACTAATCTCTAATGCATGATGTCAAAATTAAAGGGTCTAAAAGAAACTGTAGTTATCGCTACTGCATCTTCATGCTCAAGGCCAGTCACCTGATCATTTCCCAGGCCATCATTCCTCTTTCCCGCACCCTATTTAGAAACCCAAAAAACAAATTATACAAAGAAACCATAAAACAAAACACGATATCAAGGAAAAACAATTCTAAATCTCAGGGCAATGTTTATGAAAAAGACCTTTTGGGGAGGATTACTATCAGGATCCACAACTTCCCCCTTCAAGCTTAATGTCATATTCGATTATCTCACTCTCTTCCTCTTCTTAAAAAGCCTGTGCTTGAGGCTATTCCTTTTCTCCATGTCCTCATCACTCTCATCCACCACATAAAACTTCCGTGCTCCATATTATTAAATTTAGAAATGCTACATGATAAGAAAAAATTACATGATTTTGATAAAAAAAAAATTACAGAGCAGTTAGATGATTTAGCTTACAGAGGAGTTGCATGATTTAGATTACAGAGCAGTTTCCTTTTGAAGCACCAAATAGAAGTTTACCTGGGAGAAACATTCTTAGGTCCAAACGGCTTCAACAATACCATGAGCTCATCAAACTGTTCCTGCTTCAACAGCTGCGCACTGAACTCAAGCGTGAACCTATTACGCTGCCTTGAATCTTTTCATAGAGTTTGAACCGAAGATGCAATTTCCAAAACCGCATTGTTCATATAACAAATTTAATATGCTATAAAGAAGGCTTCATATCCTCATCTATTTCACCGTTCGGCTTCGACTTCATAACATCAGCAGAAGAAATTTCCCTTAGAATCCACATACAACCCATGATTTGAAAGTCAATCCATAGCAAACCTGTAGAGAAATACCAAGTGCGCATCGTACTTGTCAACAAACATGTACCTTAAACAATGACATTCGAATTAAAAGAAATTTAATAAATTGAAAATACAACCGTTATTATTTAGGTAAATATATTATGACCACGGAGAATAGATTGCAGAGGGTAACCTATACAAAGTGAAAAATGATCAATTTATCTTTCTGTCTAAGCCAATCGATTCTAATAGAATTCTAATAGGATTTTCATGCAAAAAGTGAAGGCTAGACTTAATAATGCTATGTATGTTTAAGAAATCTATTGGAAGCATAAGTACATTGCAAAGTAGTTCAATGAAGGAGAACTCAACACCAAATTATTACCTACATGAAATATCAATCATTCATATAACTGTTAATTGATCATGTCCTCTTGCGGAGCATTTCGATGGAAAACATTGAGTCATGTAAAGTCACCAACACGCACGTGTAAAACAATGTGCGAGGAGGGAACACGTACTACTGTTTAACTACTTCTCAATCCAGTGATGGTGAAATTGTGCGAGCAGGCCATACGATCAACTAAAATAGACACCATCTTATGCATTGAAATAGACACCATCTTGTGCATTGATTATATCCCCAGCGTTAGTGTGGTGGTGTAGATTAGTGGGATTATCTCTAGGTGAAAACACGTGGTGATGTCCAAACTAGAAAGCATGTGTTCTAGGTTCATGTACGCATTGGTTTCACTCGATAGCAATTCATCACGACCAAATATGAAATATCCATACACATGTACTGACCAAATATGAATAGCAGGTATACCTGCGATTCCAAACATAAAAATCAGTCAAAATGAGAGAAGAACGGGAATCCATTGCCCCAAAATCATTAAAAGTGTTGTGATGAAAAGTGCGGTTCTCACCACATCTGTGCTGTTCTCACTAAATCAGTTTCGAAAATGTGAACTTTGGAAGAATTTTCTCTTTTCATAGAGTTTGAACCGAAGATGTAATCTGCAAAACCACATTGTTCATATAACAAATTTTGTATTCTATAAAGAAGGCTTCATATCCTCATCTATTTCACCATTCGGCTTTAACTTTACAACACCATCAACAAAAATTTCCCTTAAAAAATCCACATAAAACCCATGATTTGAAAGTCAATCCATATCAAACCTGTAGAGAAATACGAAGCGCGCATCGTACTTGTCAACAAACATGTCCCCTAAACAATGACATTCGAATGGGCATTTTTAGTGGGCAAGTATTAATTCCAGTTAAATATTGTTATAAACTCTTTTCCAATCATTAATCTGATTAGGGGATTTGAATTAAAAACTAAATTGGATCACTTACACATACTATAATAGATTTTATACCTGAACTCAGTCTACCGGAGGCATGTTTGTACATCTATGAAGCACCTAAAATCCAATCAAAAAAATTATGAAGAAAAAGAAAAACACCCATTAAGGATTTTTTTCAAACACCTAAGAGGAGTAGAATTTGCATTACCATCAGCTATGACATACACAATCTCCAGATTTCAACTAAACTTTCCGAGATCTATGAAATTCCTATAAAAATGATTGCCGTTAACTCAGATTGCACATGCTTTCCACCATAAGGCTCATTATGTATCAAATGAGATCTATATATTTTGTGCGAATAAAATTAAGGGCAGGAGGTGTAGAAAACAACCACGCTTGTAGAAAAATAAAAGAGACAAAGAACAACACAATTTCAATAATAAAACCCAAACTTCCACACTACACACACATGTGAAGAGAAAGGGAGAGGGCGATAAAGAATAGATTACCTAGAAGAGATCCAATCCTCAACCACATCCCAACCTAAGTTGTAATATAGACAACAAAGAACAAAGGTTAAAATTGACAATAAGTCTGAATCATATGGTAAATATCCTCAAAACCAAAGGGTGTGTATCCACTGAGAAGAAAAACATACATGCACACCTTAATCAGTAACTTCCTTTGCTTTAGCTTCAACGTTTGATGATGAAATATTATTTATCAA
This sequence comes from Sambucus nigra, assembly GCA_949130495.1. Classification (NCBI taxonomy): domain Eukaryota; kingdom Viridiplantae; phylum Streptophyta; class Magnoliopsida; order Dipsacales; family Adoxaceae; genus Sambucus; species Sambucus nigra. Next base: position 352,733,548 of record OX422221.1, read on the forward strand.
AATAGTATATTGTCCTGAATATCTGATTCTGGAGCCTGCGACCAGAGAGTAAATATAAAATCATTTGTACAAACAGAGCAAACAACAAGGGATTATGAAATGCAGATAAACTATAGTATAGAGCTCGATAAGCATAGCGTCTTAAACAATAACAAAGTCAATTCTTCAAACAAAAAATTAAAATAAGATGACTACGTATAGTACAAGCAGTGCTTGTAAAGCATAAAAGTAAATATTCACTTGGTGTCGTCTTTATTCCATGTGCTAAAAGACGTTTCAAGATTTGTCTTGATCATGTCTCGTGTTTATCCTAGGCTCCTAGCCCTTTCTGTCGATTCAAAATGTGAATCTCTTAGGCATGGTAAGTGAACCAAGAGACGCCTATTTAACCTTTCATAAGTGATAACTCGATAGGTGATGTATATGCATGACACATGGTGCAAGGAGACTTTTCCGAAAGCAAATGTTGATTCTTCATCGTCTTCTCTATAATTTGGTTAAGAAATTTTGTTATCCAGGGAAATTTCACCATTTTTGTGGCTGAGCAAATCGAATGGCATTTGAGAATAAAACCAAATGAAAAACAAACAACAACTGCATTTTATCTATTTTGCAAATTCACAGTTGCAAATAACATCAACGTACCAATAATCAAAGCATGCAAAGATAAATTATAAAAACTAAACCATACTGCGTTGTAAACTACCACTTGATACAATTTGTAACTTTAGGCCTAACTATTCTAGTAAAACAAAACCTAGTAGTCCGATTTAGAGCATTACTATAAATTAGTACCCAAATTTTTCAATATATAATCCACCTAAAGTGGGAAAGAACTCATTTGTTCGTCTTTAATGAAAGGTCAAAAATGAAGTAACAAACATAAAAAAGGTCCCCATTTAGTCTTAGACAAAAATGAACTTTTGTTGATTGAAAAAGAAAATTATCACATCCACACTCTGCAACAACTACTAAGAATAGTTGCTTGATTTGTGCAAATGAGTTGGGCATTTTTAGTGGGAAAGTATTAATTCCAGTTAAATATTGTTATGAACTCTTTTCCAATCATTAATATGAGTAGGGGATTTGAATTAAAAACTCAGTCTACCGGAGGCAAATTTGTACATCTATCAAGAACCTAAACCCAATCAAAAAAATTATGAAGAAAAAGCAAAACACCCATTAAGGAATTTTGTCAAACACCTAAGAGGAGTACCATTTTCATTACCATCAACTGCGATATACACAATCTACATATTTGAACTAAAACTTTTTGAGATATATGAAATTCCTGTAAAAAGAATGTAAATGAAAAAAATAAATCATTGATGATCCTCCAAAACACATTTGCAAGAAAGAAGACAAATATTGGAACTTTAAAGTTGATACCTTCGGGCTAAAGAAAACTGATAACATACCCATACAGAGAGAGAAGAAAATACTTGTTTGGGAAAAACATCTGCAAAACAATACATGGAAAACAAATTAGATCTTCCAAATAAAAGTAATAACAAACCAAAACATGGAGCGTGAGAGAGAGAAATTCTCGTTGAAAAATAGATCTAATAGACCTATTTTGAATTCTAACCAGATAGATTCAAGAGCACTATTTTGAAACCTAATCAAATAGATCCAAGATCGAAACAAACCTTTGTGTGATGTGGAGTTGGGAGGCATCATGGAGCTGGGCGGAAAAGTGGACCCGATAGTGGCAACGTGGAGCTGGGCGATTGAGTGTGGATTGTGAACGACTTTGTGTTGTGGGGAACGTGTAGATAAGGGTAGAGTATGATCCCGGTAGAGAAGTGAGGGAAAGTGACGGGTAGGGTTGGAAAATTAGGTAAAGGGAAATAATGTGTCAATTACTATTTTAACCTCATTTTTGAATTTTGAAGAAAGAGGATAACAAATGAGAGTGTGTTAAAAGAGGGAGGGAATTCAAAAATTTTAAGGGCAAAAGAGGAAGTGTAGAAAAAATCATATGAATGACATCATACTTCAATCTTAGGACATACATAAGTTTCCTACTTTATTTTATATATATATATATATATATATATACACACACACACACACTTATCTATGCTTAATCTTACTTTTGTCCGATAGTAAGGAGGCGAGATAGTGTATATCTAAAGCAATGTTTAATCTTACTTTTGTTCAATAGTAAGGAGACTAGATAGTGAATATCTAATTTATGTATAATCTTACTTATGTGTGATAGTAAGTGGGACTTATTAGTGTATATCTAAATAATGTTTTATCTACTAATGTGAAAATAGTAGGAAAGTTAGATAGCGCATATCCTACATGAAAGCTATGTAGGGAAACTTAATAAAAAGGTGAATGATAACATATGTGAAATGTTGATTTGGATTTAATAATAACATTATGGAGATTTTAATTATCAAGTAAATTGATGGAATACTATATGGGCGGAACGGGTAAGTTAGGGAGAAACTTAACCAAGGACTTAATGGTTATTAAGGGTATTCAGTAGCGTACTATATGGGTAGTACGGGTGAGCTAGACTGATTGGGAGTTTATTAGATACTTTTGCCTAGTTGGATTGGGTAGAATGACTAGGTGGGGTTGAGTAGGAAACGTTAGGTGCGCACTATAGATGAGAGGTGAGGAACTCAAGGGAGTGTTCATAACCTAACATGTGTATCTAATAACTGTTCATTGAAACTGCAATTTAAATGCTTGCTAAATGTTTTCAAATGATTTTTACTTGGGCTATCATTGGTACATGCAAAAAAATTTCCAAAACCTTTTAGGTGTCCAGCCATAGGGACGTTAAGCAGGATGATCCGTTCCAGGGATGCGTATCTACAAAACTTGTGGATGCTTGCAGGATTTGGACTTAGTAGCTTGAGTTACTTCACTCCTAGTGTAGGGCGAAGTTCTATATTTCTTTCAGGCGTGTAGCCCTCAGTTATTTCTTTTATGTCAGTATGACTTTATATTCAAATATTTATTCATGTTGGACTTTTATATTGGATTTGGGAACCGATGGTTTATTCGATATTATTTTATTTCAGCTATTTACCTGGTGATTATTGGGATTATTTATCATTGCATGGAATATTGATCATTGTAGTTATTTATGCTCGTTGTTGTTGTTTAAATAAAAAGATAAAATTTGGAACTAACTTTTTGAATACTAGGTGGTTAGTAAATGTTTAAAAAATGTTTCGACAGTGATGCTAAGAATGAACCAAATAGGAATCCTATTTTAATTTAATAAAAGCCTGATCACCTGGTATTCAATTATGCGGGGTGTCATATAGGGCTAGGCCTTTGTACCTGTGGTGATAAAAAAACACAACACAAATTATAGAAGAAATCAATCACCAGAAGATTAAGAAAGGCATGTAATCACAACACAACAATATACGTGGTCAGACAAATTACTTACATCCACAGAAATGTCTACTGCTTTTTATTAAGTACCTCTCCAGAGGATTTCACTGTTACATGCCCCTACGCCCCAGGCCAGGGGTTCTAAGTTATTAATCATAGAATGCGATTGTAACCTCCACGATAATCCATGAATCCCTTGAAAATCTCTCCCAGATTCTTGAGGATAGACTTGGTCTTATCTCGAGTTAGTTTAATAAACGTGGTCTATAATTTGGGCCGGGTACTTAATTAGCCCTTATGGGCGTGTTCGCTACTCTTATGGTTTGATCGGAAATGGGTACCAAGAATTGCCACTAAATTTTTTGGGGCGATGAATCGGGCCCACAAAGAAAATGTTTCCCTCCTTTATGGCATAATTGTAATTTATACGATTAAGAGAGAGGCAATTTGTCATTTTGCAAGATATTGAAGTGGTAGATCTTCTTCGAACCGTGTGAACCATCATCGAAGTGTTTAAACTCAAGTGTTGGAGAAATTCAGTCGTCACTTGGCGTTTATTATGTATCGTGCTTTCCTAGCTCTCTCTTTTGCTCTTCGTCTTCTAAGACCAAGGCCTTTATATGTTTCCATCTTGATTCCAACTTTGTAAGTCTTTAGTTCCCTTCTTTTTTGTAGTTTCCTTTCGTCGTAACTCTTCATTCTTCTATAGCTAGGGTTTCTTGAGTTTTTCCATGGCGATGATAGATAAGAAATCTTTGCTTGAGTTAAGAAAATGTTATAATATCCCCGATTGGGTGGATATTGAGTGTGCTCTAGTTCCTAATAACGTTCATGACGTTAAGGACGGGCATTGGATTCATGTTCTCTTGCTATCTCAAGGGGGTTTGACATTTCCCCCAAATCCTCTCCTTTTACACTTTTTTCAATACTTGGATATATTTACTACTCAATGCTCTCCAAATGTCAGGAATATTGCCAATGGAGTCAATAGGATCAATCAGCTTTATGGCACCAATTTAGGGTTAGCTGAAATCTTCTATTGTTATACTTTTCTCACATAAGCGTGGGTTTTCTATATCTGAAAGCAAGGAGTCCTGATAGGTCATTGGTAGTGAATTTACCTGATTCCCACAAAGACTAGTGGTCTGAAGGATTCATTGCTAGAAATTGGCAATTTCCTCCCCAAACAGAGGGCCGTAAGGTACAGGGGACCTCAGATCCCTACCTATGGGTAGGAGTACGTAGGTTGTTGTCGAACCATTTTCATTTATTGCTTGCTCATCTTGATGTGTTTTTCTAATAATTTTTTCGTCTTTTTTCCTTTTCAGTGAATGCTAAAAAATAAGAACCTACCCCTCGAGATATCCGACCTACTAAGTTGGTTAAGGCTTAGTAAATAAGAGACACCATAGCTGAGGGCGATCACCGAAGGTCTGCTACATTCTTATTGGAGTAAAAAAAATACTACTACTAGTTTCATTGCTCATCTAGTGGACACTATACCTCACCTTGATATCCCAGAAGAAGGAGTTGGTGCTTTTGAACCCATAGAACTAGATGACTAGGAGGAGAGAAACTCAAAGGTTGGTATTGCTGAAGGTAGGAATGGGAGTGTCAGTAGTGAGGAAGGATCTAGCGGAGAAGGTACCCGTGAGGAAGGATTTCAAGAAGAAGAATATAATGAGGAAGAAATGACTCCTCCAAGAAGAAGGAATCTAATCCCGAATGATGATGACTATGATGATGACCTATTATCCAACATGATGAAGTTTCTGAAACAGAAGCCTGGAGATTCTATTGGTGCTTCCAAAACAGTGGCTCATGATAAGGAGGTGAAGATGAAGAAAAAAGAAGAAGAGGAGAAAAGGGAGAGAGAGAGAGAAAGAGAGAGAGAGAGAGAGAGAGAGAGAGAGAGATAATAAGAGAAGAAGAGAGAGGAAGAGAATAAGAAAAAGGAAAAGAAGAAGATAGAGGAAGGGAAGAGGAGAGAAGAAGAGATAAGGAAGAAGGCACAAGCCTAGAAGGCCTCTTTAGTGCGTGTTGCTATTCCTGCTGAGGGCGCATCAGTGGCTGCAATCTCTCATCTTTCCCAATTACTGTGAGAAAAGGTAGTCCTTACAATGGACCATGAACAATCATCAAGCATAAGTCCTGACCAGTTAGCCCCGAAGCCAGATCAAGGGCTTGCTTTAGTAAGGACATTTTTTTTCTCTGTATTCTTCTGTCTTGTAATATCTTCATACTTTGTTAATGAATGCTTGTCTTTTCTTATAGTTCATCTCTGATTACACTGTCCTACTACGTGACCGAGCTAAAATATAAAGGATGAATACTGAGCTCGAAGAGAGTTTAAAGTCTTCCTAATAGGCTTTGAAGCCTTTTGAGAAAGCTTTGAGATATGCCAAAGCCTCTTTTGATCGGGATAAGGTTGACGCAGTAAATGAGTTGTCCGAGCTGCACGAGTCCTATAATCTGGTGATTATTGACAAGATGGACATAGCAGAAGCGAACAAAGTGCTGGCAGAAGCGAATAAAGTGCTGGTCGAGAAGGTGAAGAAGTTGGAGGCAGAGGCGACTACTATTTTGGAGAGCGCGTGTAACGAAGGATGGGAAGAAACATATAAAGACGCTGAAGGCCAGATTGACTACATCGGCCGAGCAGGCTTCAAGAAAGGATGGGATCAAGCCTTGATCACTACGATGTTGCTATTAACTCCCCTTTTTCTCCTAACACCACTCAGGCCCCAAACCTATAGTGAAAGAAGATGCCCTGCTGCTTGAGCTGTTATGGAGCCTATTATCCCTATTGCAAGTGCTTCGTCTGCTGATATGGGAGTGGTCTCTGCTTCAATAAAAGTTGGGGTACCTAGTGCTGGCGCAAGCGAGGTTACTGATGACCTTGCTGCTAGTAAGGGAAATAATCCCTCTTCCTCCGAGCAGGTTTAAGATACTAGCTAGATTTTTAAGCTTTTCTCTTTGTTGGTGTTCCTTGTATGATGTACTTTTGATTTGTACTTAGCTAGTTCCACTTTGTTTTGAATGAAAAAGAAAACACTTTTGTTTCCACTAATTTATGTTGCTCTTGTCATTTATTTTTGCTATTTGTAGCCTGTTGATTTAGATGACTATATCCCTGCCAGTTCTCACTTGGGTAAAATCCTTGGTCCAAACATAAGCACCCAAGTGCGCCGAGCTTTCACACAAATATGTAAGTCCCTTAGGGTAAGCAACAAGGACTATAAGGACCAATTCGAAGTGGTTGCCAGACTAAAGGATAAACTCGATGAATGAGAGAGATTAGTACCTCTATTCCGGAAGAGATGGATGCCTTGAAGGCGAAGCTTCTGGATGCATATGGAGTTAATCAAGAGGGGGATCTGTTGCAGAGGGAAAATGATGATCTAAGAAGATAAGTTTCGTGCCTCAAGGAAAATGGCTCGAGCAATGCTCCTCAAATCCTGCGAGGGTCCTCTTTGTTGTCCACACATCGAGTTAGATCAGATGATGATGATTTTTAGAGGGAGATTATTGAGCTAAAGGGGGATGTTCGATGAACATATGTAATAGGTGTCGGTCTTCAAAAAGATGTCACGCGATTGCAACACTTATTTCGAAAGGGTCCTCAACTGGTGTGGTCTGATGGTTATGATCAAAGATGGGCAGATGCCCCTATAAAGCTGAAGGTGGTTGAAGAGCTATCATTTATCAGAGGATGGCTGAATGCCCTCAGGGAGTTGATGGTCCTCCAAAATTCTACCTTGTGGTATATACATGAAATTACTCCTCCATCTACAGATCCGAATCCCCTTTGGAGGGATGACCTTTGGATCCCCATAGATGCGATTCCAGTGTAGCTATTAGAGCCATGCCCAGAGGGGGCTGTGGGAAGCTTTGTTCCTTATCGTGATGATGGTTGGAGAGCCCGAGTAGCAAATTATCTTTCTCTCCACCTATGATCTTCGTAGGAATTAACAAATTTCTTATTGTTGTTTATGTAATCATGTAGCTCTTAACGAGAAACATAATCGACTACTTAAGTTTCGAGCGTATACGGACTAAACATGTGTTGATTTCTTTCCATTTATGGATAGTCAATATGAAACTCTAATCATTTTGGGCACTTCAACCAACTAAATGACATTTAGAGTTACCTTTTATTTGAGCATTCCTCCAGTCCAATATGCCTTAGCCATATCATTCCATCCACTTTACATTTTAGGTCGCGTTGTCACACTAACTTAGGCCTAAATAGGGTGATGGTGATAATGCACCTAGTTAATGGGTAATCCGCCCGAGCAAGATTTTTAAGCCAAACTGTGTTGGTGACCAACCTGAGTTGCCAATTGTGTTTTTAGACAAAGGACTGAGGAAGGTTATCTGTTAACCTTGATAATCATGCTTTGGATTTATTTGATTAGGGTAGACCTAACGCTGTGTTGTATCATAGGGGGTTGGTTTATAAGATCCCTTGACTGAATCAAGTTAGTCAACTGACTGTAGTCCATGAATTCTATTGTATTCGTAAAAGGGGTGATGCCTGTTACTTGGAAAGGGTGCACATTGAAATATTATCAAGACAACCAAGATATGTATAATGCCAAGGCCAATCAAATTTTATTAATCAAAACTATAAATAAGGAGCAATATCAGTTTGTAAATGAAAATTTGCCTAAACTAATAATGCACAGATAAAGGAAGTGTAAAAGTAGAACTTCTTGAGCTTAGCCGCATTCCAAGCCCTTGGTATCTCCATGCCCTCCAGCGTTTCTAAGTGATAGGATCCTTATAGGTCATACCTTACTACCTTGAAAGGTTCTTCCCAGTTTAGTCCCAGTTTTCCATCTGATGGTTCTATAGCACTACCAATGACTCTCCTTAGGACGTAATCCCCGACTTGGAATTTCCTTGGATTGACTTTTTGATTGTATTAGTTGGCTAGCTATTGTTGGTATGATGCTAACTTAACTAGATCCAATTCTTGACGTTCATTGGCTAAGTCAAGTTCAATGAGTAATGCTGCATCAGTTTGGCCTTGGTCGACCAGTGTGGATATCATGGTAGGGAGCCCGACTTCCAATGGAATGACTGCTTCCATTCTGTAGGTGAGCGCAAAGGGAGTTTCCCCAGTTTCTCATCTTAGGGGTCATGCGATAGGCCCATAGGATGTGGGCCAGCTCGTTCGCCCAAGAACCTTTAGCCCGTTCTAGTCATTTCTTTAGTCTGTCGATCATTGTCTTGTTGGAAGCTTCGGCTTGCGCATTATTTTGAGGATATTTTATGGAACTAAAATAATGTTTGGACCTATGGTAATTACAAAAACTTTATATGAAACCACTTTCGAACTGGGTCCCTTGGTCAGTAATGATCGTCCTGGGTATGTCGAAGCGGGTGATGATGTTCTTCCATATAAATATTGTCATGTCTGTGTCTCGAATATTTGTCAGTGGTTCTGAATTTATCCACTTCATGAAGTAATTTTTAGTTGCAGTAGGCAGTGGTCCTAATATATCCAAACCCCACTGGGCACAAAGGCCACAGACTGGTCAATGATTTAAGGTCGCGAGCAGGCTGGTGAACCATAGGGGAGAGTTTTTGGCATTTTTTGCATTTACAAACATAGACTGCAACATCTTTATGCATATATGGCCAATAATACCCTTCCTTCATTGCTCGAAAAGCAAATAATCTTCCTCCTTCTTGACTTCCACATATGCCTTCATGAAGTTCGTGCAGAACCTGCTCGACATCTTGTGGATGAATTCACTGGAGGTAGGGGCTAGTGAAGGATCTTTTATATGATTTCCCATCAGAAGATAAGTGAAAGCGAGCAACTTTGACTCTTATCTGATGCGTCGACCTCTTGTCACTTGGCAGTGTGTCGCTTTATAGATAGTCTATGATGGGGTCCATCGAACTTGGTGCTCTTTCTATGTGGAAAACCTTCTTGGATACCTGCTCGGGTTTAGTAGTTTGATCGACACTGGGCTGTGCGAGGAAGTTTATTTGGATTGTTCTCTTCAAATCAGAGTCTATTACAGAACTCATTGGTTCTAGGGCATCGATGTGGCTGTTTCGTCCCTTGGGTAACTGCTGAATGTCAACTTTGTCAAAGTTGGCCAGGAGTCTCTTTACAATGGTGAGGTAAGCTGCCATCCTTTTGTCCTTTGCATTAAAATTTCCATTTATCTGATTGGATACCATCTGTGAATCGCCAAAGACTTGAAGACACTTTGCCCCCAGCACTTATGCTTTGCACATGCCAGCTATTAGTGCCTCATACTCTGCTTCATTATTGGAGGCTTAAAATCCCAGCTTGATGCCCTGCTCGAGCACTGTGTTATTAGGGGTTACCAATACGATGCCTACCCCTGTCCCCCTGGAGTTGGAGGCTCATTAACATATAAGGTCCAAACCCTAGGTTCCTGTATGATCCCCATTAGTTGGTAAGTTTCTAGTTGATCGATGGCCTGACCTCCTATGAATTTAATGATAAAATTATCTAGGATCTGCCCCTTGATGGATGTTCTTGGTTGAAAGTGAATATCGAACCTTTTGAGCTTGATTGACCATTTTTGACAGTTGGTCGGAGAGGTCAGATTTCTTGAGAACAACCTTGAGGGGATATAAAGTGACCATAAAGATGGAGTGAGCCTCAAAGTAGTGTTTTAGTTTGATTGAGGATATCACTAAGGCATAGGCGAGCTTCTCTAATGGTAGGTACCGTTGCTCGGCATTCAAAATTGTCTTGCTTGCATAGTATATCGGATGTTGGCCTCCCTCCCTTTAACATACAATAGTAGAGCTCACAGTATGGTCTGATACAACAAGGTAAAGGTATATATGACTGCCTTCTCTAGGAATCATGAGCAAATAAGGCCCACTGAGATAGGTCTTGAGTTCTTCTAAGGCTCTTGGGCAGTCCTCGTTCCACGTCAGACCCTTATTTCTTTTTAGTAGCTGGAAGAATAGTTGGCATCGCTCTGAGGACATGAAAATGAAGCAATTGAGTGCAACGATCATCCCGGTGAGCTTCTGAACATCCCTTATTATTTAAGTGGGCTGATATTTATTGATGGCATTAATCTGGTTGGGGTTCACCTCGATTCCTCACTCGCTGACCAGGTAGCCAAGGAATTTTCCTAACTAGACTCCGAATGAAAACTTAGTGGCGTTAAGTCTCATTCGGTATTTCCTAAGGGTATCAAAAGTACTTGTCAGATCAAAGAGGTGATCATCTTTGAGCTTACTCTTGGCGAGTATGTCATCGATATAAACCTCTATAGTCTCCCCCATTTTCTTCTTGAACATACTAGTAACCATTCGTTGATAAGTCGCTCCTGCATTCTTATGACCGAATGGCATAACCTTGTAGCAATATAAACCAATAGGGGTTATGAAGGAGGTATTATATTAGTCTGGCCCATAAAGGTGGATTTGATAGTATCCAGAGTAAGCGTCTAAAAAGCTCATTTTTTCATGAGTTTCTATGGCATCGACCAATTGATCGATCTTTGGGAGAGGGAAGTGGTCCTTGGGATAGGCCCTGTTGAGGTCAGTGAGGTCAATACAAGCTCTACAGCTTCCATTACTCTTAGGAACTACCACTGGGTTGGATAAGCATTTAGGGAATTAGACTTCTTGTATGGAACCTGTATCTAGTAACTTCCCGACTTCTTTCTCCACTACTTTTTCTTTTTCTGGCACTGTTCGGCGAGCCTTCTATGAAATTGGCTTGAAGGCTGGGTTAATGTGCAACCGATGGCAAGCGATGGAATGATCTATCCCTGGCAGCTCGTAGGTTTCCCATGCAAAAACATCCAAGTTGTTCCGAAGGAGCGTGACTAGCTATTTCTTCTCGCGATCGGTTAAAGAGGTCCCAATTAGAAACTTCTTCTCAGTCGAGTTGCTTTCAGCCGCGACCTCTTCCAGGTCTTCGATAACCCTTTTTGAGGGGTGGAGCCTGGTTTCCTCCACCCCTGGTCGGTCGTACCTTAGTTGCTATTTGAAGGGTGGCAACCCTTCTTGGGATCCCTCCTAACTCTTAGATTCATCTATCTTCCTCCCCTTCTTGGGGTGAATGGCCGCAATAAAGAACTTTTTGGTCATAGCTTGGTCATCGTGGATATCGACCACTCCCCGATATATAACACACTTGAGTTTTTGATTGTAAGATGATGGTACGACCTTCATTGTAAGGAGCCACCCTTTGTCGAGGATGGAGTGGTAAAAAGACTCAATGTTAACTACAAGAAATTCAATCATTTTTGAAATGTTTCCTACTCTAACTGGTAGGACAATCTTTCCCAAAGGAACAATGATTTTTCCAGTGAAGCCAACCAGAGGAACAGTGACTTTCTTGAGGTCAGATACACTCAACTTCAACTTTTGAAATAACTCCAGGTACATCACTTCGGACGAGCCACCCTGGTCAATGAGCAATCTGTCGATATCCCAGTTGGCTATTCTGAGTGTGATGACTAACACATCATGATGTGAGGTTCGAACCCCAACAGTCCTCTTCAGTGTATATAATATTCTTGTTATAATCGACATACTCCAATCGTCGATGTAAGGACATATTTTTATAAATGTCCGTCACAATTAATTATTTCATATACCGTTACAACCGTCGAAGAAGTTCAAGAGCAATCTACATCAAGATAGATCAGAATATATCAAGGTTCTTCATTAAAAAGACTCCGCAAATTTTACTTTGGTAAGGATATGTTTTAAATACCTTAACTTTGCACTTAGAACTTTGGGATATTTAAAAAAAATATTTTCTAAGCGTTGGAGTGGACTTTTTTCATCAAAATTTGATAATGAGTAATTTTTCTAAGTCTTGTAGCATTCCTCGATTTTGACGCTCAGGTCGTTCAGGCGAGATCCCATCTCATTCGAGTGACATGAGATGTCACGCAATGTCGTTCAAACGACATGTGTACTTCGTTCAAGCGAGATCCCTTTTTCGTTCTAACGACCGAGGCGACGCGATTTTCTATAAATACTCATTAAATGGTTTCATTTTCATTAAGAAGTACCATCATTTTGAAATATAGAAAACTTTGAATCTACATAATTCTTTTTGACTTCTTGTTTTAGGGTTTTTACCCTTTTTGTTTCAATTCACAAAAATCCCATATGCTTTGGTGAATTGTTTTGGTGTTCAAGAACACACTTTGCTTTTTTTCATTCTTTGTGGGGAGAACTCTACATTTGGAGAGCTGCGTGCTATTGTGGAGGGAGTCTGTATGAAGTTACTATTTTGGGGAGGATAACCTACACCGTGAAGACTGTGTGTCTAGGACTGCGCGTCTTTGTTGTATAGCTGCGTGTGAACCTCTGCTGATTTCAAGCCGTTGCTTTGAAAGTTTGACAAAGACACCGTGCATTACTCTTGTGGGTGAAAGCAAGATGGTATATAAGTCAATAGTCTTGTAAACTTGTCAGAGTTCTAGAAATAAAAGGTTTTTCCCTGCGGGGATTTTTCCGGAAATTTGTGTCGCATGCTTTACTTATTTATGGTTTGATACACGCACACACGTAGGTGCATGTTAAAGGTGGGTGGAATTAATTTGGTTTAAAAATAGACTCTAATTAAATAAGTTTTAATTGGAAACTAGTGATTTCGTTTAAATCGGTATCACACACCATCGTCATATTTTACAAATTGGTATGAGAGCAGGTTGCAGTAATTTATCGCGTATTCTTATTTTTCGCAAAATCGCGTGATATTGATTTTTTTTAAAAAATCATTTTTGTGAAAAATCGCAATTTTTCCAATGGAACATTCATTTAATAAGGTGCCTATTTTTTATGGGAAAAATTATGCCTATTGGAAAGCTCGCATGAAATCTAGTTTAAAAGCCATTGACGAGCGTGTTTGGTTGCTTTGTGAAAATTGATGGAATCCTCCTACTGTCATCGTTGAAAATATCACCTCTTTAAAACCCGTGTCGGCCTGGAATGAAGATGATTTTAAAATTTCTAATTTTAATTCACGTGGTTTGAGTGTTATTTCTGGAGCTGTTACTCCTGATGAGTTTCGCCGAGTTATGATGTGTACCAAACGTCTAAAGAGGCTTGGGATGTTTTGAAATTGACACATGAGGGTATGAACGCGGTTAAAGAATCAAAATTATAAAATTTGGCCACCCAATTTGAGACTATCACCATGTCTGAGTCTGAATGCTTTGATGATTTTTACGCACGTTTGTCGGACATTGTAAACACCAGTTTTAATTTGGGTGAGGTGATTGATAACACACGTGTCGTTAAAAATATTTTGAGATCTCTCCCAAAACTCTTTATTCCTAAAGTCACTGTTTTGAAATCTTTGGGAAATTTGAAATCACTTAAGTTGGAAGTACTTGTAGGACATCTTCAAACCTAGGAGATTGACATGTTTCCTCAACCCATTAAGGCTAAGGATAAAGACCTTGCTTTAAAGACTCATTTTAAGAAAAAGAAAGAAAAAGTTTGTGAGTCCGATTCTGAGGAAGATTTTGATTTTAAGATATGGCCTTGTTTGCAAAAATATTTAAAAAATTACTCAACATGAACAAAAATAATTCTTCCAATAAGAGATTTTTTGAGAAAAATAAAGAGGACAAAGAAAGCGGTGAGAAAGAAAAAGAGAGAGAAAAAGAAAAGGAGAGTGAGGAAAATTTAGAAAGTTTGACGTGTTTGAGTGTGGGGGTAAAGGGCATAAGGCGTATGAGTGTGCCACTAGACTTAGGAGAGAGGGAAAGAAAGTGGCTATGCCTGCCACACTTAATGATAGCAATGTGGAGGTTTTTGATTTGGGTGATGAAAAAGAGCACGGTATGGGTGTCACGTTTTTAGCTAGTCGTGTTAGCACACCTAGTTTAGATGAAGGTGAGGGGACTAGTTCTCGTGAGATCCCCTAGGAGGATTATTTGAGTGTTTCGAGTGAGGGTGAAGGTGAGTGTGAAAGTGAGCTCCAAATTGCTTTTAAAGATTTGTATGCTGAGACTTTAAAGACAAAAAAATTGAGTAAAGATTTAAGTCTCAAGGTGAAAATTTTGGAGAGAGAGATTGAGATTTTGGGTGAGTTAGAGGTCAAATCAAGTCAACTTAAGAAGGTGAAAGTTAGTTTGAGTGAGCAGTTAATGGCTTTAGGTAGGGAGAAGTGTGATTTGACCAACATGGTGTCTAGTGTGATGACACGTGTATCCCAACTCTAGAGTGATATCAAACGTGCTCGGGAGGTCAAAGTCCCTATAGAGAACCCATCTAAGAAGGTTGGAAAGATGGTTCTCAATCCTATTTTGGGTAGTGGTGAGAGTTTAGGAATAAGTCATGATGGTGCTTCTACTTCCCAAGAAGTACCCGAGATGCTTCCCACTTTAGTGTTAGATTCACATGTGTCTCACCCTAACCCACCTAGGAATCCTATTCCTATTAGAAGAGCGCTCCCTAGAGTTTTTGAGAGAGGTGTTCCTAGTCCTATATATGTTTGCTCCCATTGCAAGAGGAGAGGACACCTTAGGGAATTTTTCTGTAAGTTGGGTTATGTGTCACGTTTTTCTTTTACACATGTTTCTGCCACACATGCACCCACACATGATACTTTACATGCTCCCGGAGACTACAAGAGAGACTTTGCACATCTAGGTGAGCAAGTTAAGTTTTTTGTCAAAACTTCACAAAATTTGATGGAGGTTTTTCATAAGTTGGCACCACCTTTGGAAAACCCCTCTGCACCTAACGATTGAGGTTTGACTTGTTTACTAGCATAGAATGTGTTCCATGATGACATTATTTGCCTATTTCTAGTATGTATCATTTTGGTATGTTTTCCATTTTTTGAAAAACTTTAGAAAAATACAAAAAGATTTTATTTTGATAAAATTTTGAAAAATCCTATAATGTTTTGTATTTCGTTTACATCTTTTATGGATGAACACTTAGGATGACCGAGTCACAACATCATTCCATTTTTCATGTGACTATTTGATAGTGTTTTGAGACAATATATCTTGTCATCTTTGCGCTTTATAATGTTTGGAGTCATTAAGATGTAGTTAAGTGTTACTTACTACATGTTGACTCATGATTTCTTTTATTGCACACGTGCACGAATTTGTTTGATTTTTGTGCATCTCTTATCACATGTTGGTTGCGTGTTTTAACTTCAATCCTATCTTTATAAACGAACCAAGCGCGATAAAACTTGATAAGAAAGTTGTGCATTTAAGAATCGTTTGTGAGTTTGTGTGCTTTATTTGAAAATGGGGAAGGGCTGCTAAAGGTTCACATTTGACCTTTGCGAATACTAAGCCACCGTTATATCGGACCTAAAAAATTGAGGAATTTTATTATCCGGGGTCCAAAGAGGTTTAAAAGAGCCCAAAAAAATTTAAAGGCAATAAAAATAAATTCATGCCAAAAAGGGGCCATTAGGATTTTTCCGGAAATTTGTGTCGCATGCTTTACTTATTTATGGTTTGACACACGCACACACGTAGGTGCATGTTAAAGGTGGGTGGAATTAATTTGGTTTAAAAATAGACTCTAATTAAATAAGTTTTAATTGGAAACTAGTGATTTCGTTTAAATCGGTATCACACACCATCGTCATATTTTACAAATTGGTATGAGAGCAGGTTGCAGTAATTTATCGCGTATTCTTATTTTTCGCAAAATCGCGTGATATTGATTTTTTTTAAAAAATCATTTTTGTGAAAAATCGCAATTTTTCCAATGAAACATTCATTTAATAAGGTGCCTATTTTTTATGGGAAAAATTATGCCTATTGGAAAGCTCGCATGAAATCTAGTTTAAAAGCCATTGACGAGCGTGTTTGGTTGCTTTGTGAAAATTGATGGAATCCTCCTACTGTCACCGTTGAACATATCACCTCTTTAAAACCCGTGTCGGCCTGGAATGAAGATGATTTTAAAATTTCTAATTTTAATTCACGTGGTTTGAGTGTTATTTCTGGAGCTGTTACTCCTGATGAGTTTCGCCGAGTTATGATGTGTACCAAACGTCTAAAGAGGCTTGGGATGTTTTGAAATTGACACATGAGGGTATGAACGCGGTTAAAGAATCAAAATTATAAAATTTGGCCACCCAATTTGAGACTATCACCATGTCTGAGTCTGAATGCTTTGATGATTTTTACGCACGTTTGTCGGACATTGTAAACACCAGTTTTAATTTGGGTGAGGTGATTGATAACACACGTGTCGTTAAAAATATTTTGAGATCTCTCCCAAAACTCTTTATTCCTAAAGTCACTGTTTTGAAATCTTTGGGAAATTTGAAATCACTTAAGTTGGAAGTACTTGTAGGACATCTTCAAACCTAGGAGATTGACATGTTTCCTCAACCCATTAAGGCTAAGGATAAAGGCCTTGCTTTAAAGACTCATTTTAAGAAAAAGAAAGAAAAAGTTTGTGAGTCCGATTCTGAGGAAGATTTTGATTTTAAGATATGGCCTTGTTTGCAAAAATATTTAAAAAATTACTCAACATGAACAAAAATAATTCTTCCAATAAGAGATTTTTTGAGAAAAATAAAGAGGACAAAGAAAGCGGTGAGAAAGAAAAAGAGAGAGAAAAAGAAAAGGAGAGTGAGGAAAATTTAGAAAGTTTGACGTGTTTGAGTGTGGGGGTAAAGGGCATAAGGCGTATGAGTGTGCCACTAGACTTAGGAGAGAGGGAAAGAAAGTGGCTATGCCTGCCACACTTAATGATAGCAATGTGGAGGTTTTTGATTTGGGTGATGAAAAAGAGCACGGTATGGGTGTCACGTTTTTAGCTAGTCGTGTTAGCACACCTAGTTTAGATGAAGGTGAGGGGACTAGTTCTCGTGAGATCCCCTAGGAGGATTATTTGAGTGTTTCGAGTGAGGGTGAAGGTGAGTGTGAAAGTGAGCTCCAAATTGCTTTTAAAGATTTGTATGCTGAGACTTTAAAGACAAAAAAATTGAATAAAGATTTAAGTCTCAAGGTGAAAATTTTGGAGAGAGAGATTGAGATTTTGGGTGAGTTAGAGGTCAAATCAAGTCAACTTAAGAAGGTGAAAGTGAGTTTGAGTGAGCAGTTAATGGCTTTAGGTAGGGAGAAGTGTGATTTGACCAACATGGTGTCTAGTGTGATGACACGTGTATCCCAACTCTAGAGTGATATCAAACGTGCTCGGGAGGTCAAAGTCCCTATAGAGAACCCATCTAAGAAGGTTGGAAAGATGGTTCTCAATCCTATTTTGGGTAGTGGTGAGCGTTTAGGAATAAGTCATGATGGTGCTTCTACTTCCCAAGAAGTACCCGAGATGCTTCCCACTTTAGTGTTAGATTCACATGTGTTTCACCCTAACCCACCTAGGAATCCTATTCCTATTAGAAGAGCGCGCCCTAGAGTTTTTGAGAGAGGTGTTCCTAGTCCTATATATGTTTGCTCCCATTGCAAGAGGAGAGGACACCTTAGGGAATTTTTCTGTAAGTTGGGTTATGTGTCACGTTTTTCTTTTACACCTGTTTCTGCCACACATGCACCCACACATGATACTTTACATGCTCCCGGAGACTACAAGAGAGACTTTGCACATCTAGGTGAGCAAGTTAAGTTTTTTGTCAAAACTTCACAAAATTTGATGGAGGTTTTTCATAAGTTGGCACCACCTTTGGAAAACCCCTCTGCACCTAACGATTGAGGTTTGACTTGTTTACTAGCATAGAATGTGTTCCATGATGACATTATTTGCCTATTTCTAGTATGTATCATTTTGGTATGTTTTCCATTTTTTGAAAAACTTTAGAAAAATACAAAAAGATTTTATTTTGATAAAATTTTGAAAAATCCTATAATGTTTTGTATTTCGTTTACATCTTTTATGGATGAACACTTAGGATGACCGAGTCACAACATCATTCCATTTTTCATGTGACTATTTGATAGTGTTTTGAGACAATATATCTTGTCATCTTTGCGCTTTATAATGTTTGGAGTCATTAAGATGTAGTTAAGTGTTACTTACTACATGTTGACTCATGATTTCTTTTATTGCACACGTGCACGAATTTGTTTGATTTTTGTGCATCTCTTATCACATGTTGGTTGCGTGTTTTAACTTCAATCCTATCTTTATAAACGAACCAAGCGCGATAAAACTTGATAAGAAAGTTGTGCATTTAAGAATCGTTTGTGAGTTTGTGTGCTTTATTTGAAAATGGGGAAGGGCTGCTAAAGGTTCACATTTGACCTTTGCGAATACTAAGCCACCGTTATATCGGACCTAAAAAATTGAGGAATTTTATTATCCGGGGTCCAAAGAGGTTTAAAAGAGCCCAAAAAAATTTAAAGGCAATAAAAATAAATTCATGCCAAAAAGGGGCCATTAGGATTTTTCCGGAAATTTGTGTCGCATGCTTTACTTATTTATGGTTTGACACACGCACACACGTAGGTGCATGTTAAAGGTGGGTGGAATTAATTTGGTTTAAAAATAGACTCTAATTAAATAAGTTTTAATTGGAAACTAGTGATTTCGTTTAAATCGGTATCACACACCATCGTCATATTT
The DNA here is from genome assembly GCA_949130495.1 of Sambucus nigra. NCBI lineage: Eukaryota > Viridiplantae > Streptophyta > Magnoliopsida > Dipsacales > Adoxaceae > Sambucus > Sambucus nigra. The sequence continues at coordinate 352,752,466 of OX422221.1, forward strand.
TACAAATTGGTATGAGAGCAGGTTGCAGTAATTTATCGCGTATTCTTATTTTTCGCAAAATCGCGTGATATTGATTTTTTTTAAAAAATCATTTTTGTGAAAAATCGCAATTTTTCCAATGAAACATTCATTTAATAAGGTGCCTATTTTTTATGGGAAAAATTATGCCTATTGGAAAGCTCGCATGAAATCTAGTTTAAAAGCCATTGACGAGCGTGTTTGGTTGCTTTGTGAAAATTGATGGAATCCTCCTACTGTCACCGTTGAAAATATCACCTCTTTAAAACCCGTGTCGGCCTGGAATGAAGATGATTTTAAAATTTCTAATTTTAATTCACGTGGTTTGAGTGTTATTTCTGGAGCTGTTACTCCTGATGAGTTTCGCCGAGTTATGATGTGTACCAAACGTCTAAAGAGGCTTGGGATGTTTTGAAATTGACACATGAGGGTATGAACGCGGTTAAAGAATCAAAATTATAAAATTTGGCCACCCAATTTGAGACTATCACCATGTCTGAGTCTGAATGCTTTGATGATTTTTACGCACGTTTGTCGGACATTGTAAACACCAGTTTTAATTTGGGTGAGGTGATTGATAACACACGTGTCATTAAAAATATTTTGAGATCTCTCCCAAAACTCTTTATTCCTAAAGTCACTGTTTTGAAATCTTTGGGAAATTTGAAATCACTTAAGTTGGAAGTACTTGTAGGACATCTTCAAACCTAGGAGATTGACATGTTTCCTCAACCCATTAAGGCTAAGGATAAAGGCCTTGCTTTAAAGACTCATTTTAAGAAAAAGAAAGAAAAAGTTTGTGAGTCCGATTCTGAGGAAGATTTTGATTTTAAGATATGGCCTTGTTTGCAAAAATATTTAAAAAATTACTCAACATGAACAAAAATAATTCTTCCAATAAGAGATTTTTTGAGAAAAATAAAGAGGACAAAGAAAGCGGTGAGAAAGAAAAAGAGAGAGAAAAAGAAAAGGAGAGTGAGGAAAATTTAGAAAGTTTGACGTGTTTGAGTGTGGGGGTAAAGGGCATAAGGCGTATGAGTGTGCCACTAGACTTAGGAGAGAGGGAAAGAAAGTGGCTATGCCTGCCACACTTAATGATAGCAATGTGGAGGTTTTTGATTTGGGTGATGAAAAAGAGCACGGTATGGGTGTCACGTTTTTAGCTAGTCGTGTTAGCACACCTAGTTTAGATGAAGGTGAGGGGACTAGTTCTCGTGAGATCCCCTAGGAGGATTATTTGAGTGTTTCGAGTGAGGGTGAAGGTGAGTGTGAAAGTGAGCTCCAAATTGCTTTTAAAGATTTGTATGCTGAGACTTTAAAGACAAAAAAATTGAATAAAGATTTAAGTCTCAAGGTGAAAATTTTGGAGAGAGAGATTGAGATTTTGGGTGAGTTAGAGGTCAAATCAAGTCAACTTAAGAAGGTGAAAGTGAGTTTGAGTGAGCAGTTAATGGCTTTAGGTAGGGAGAAGTGTGATTTGACCAACATGGTGTCTAGTGTGATGACACGTGTATCCCAACTCTAGAGTGATATCAAACGTGCTCGGGAGGTCAAAGTCCCTATAGAGAACCCATCTAAGAAGGTTGGAAAGATGGTTCTCAATCCTATTTTGGGTAGTGGTGAGAGTTTAGGAATAAGTCATGATGGTGCTTCTACTTCCCAAGAAGTACCCGAGATGCTTCCCACTTTAGTGTTAGATTCACATGTGTCTCACCCTAACCCACCTAGGCATCCTATTCCTATTAGAAGAGCGCGCCCTAGAGTTTTTGAGAGAGGTGTTCCTAGTCCTATATATGTTTGCTCCCATTGCAAGAGGAGAGGACACCTTAGGGAATTTTTTTGTAAGTTGGGTTATGTGTCACGTTTTTCTTTTACACGTGTTTCTGCCACACATGCACCCACACATGATACTTTACATGCTCCCGGAGACTACACGAGAGACTTTGCACATCTAGGTGAGCAAGTTAAGTTTTTTGTCAAAACTTCACAAAATTTGATGGAGGTTTTTCATAAGTTGGCACCACCTTTGGAAAACCCCTCTGCACGTAACGATTGAGGTTTGACTTGTTAACTAGCATAGAATGTGTTCCATGATGACATTATTTGCCTATTTCTAGTATGTATCATTTTGGTATGTTTTCCATTTTTTGAAAAACTTTAGAAAAATACAAAAAGATTTTATTTTGATAAAATTTTGAAAAATCCTAAAATGTTTTGTATTTCGTTTACATCTTTTATGGATGAACACTTAGGATGACTGAGTCACAACATCATTCCATTTTTCATGTGACTATTTGATAGTGTTTTGAGACAATATATCTTGTCATCTTTGTGCTTTATAATGTTTGGAGTCATTAAGATGTAGTTAAGTGTTACTTACTACATGTTGACTCATGATTTCTTTTATTGCACACATGCACGAATTTGTTTGATTTTTGTGCATCTCTTATCACATGTTGGTTGCGTGTTTTAACTTCAATCCTATCTTTATAAACGAACCAAGCGCGATAAAACTTGATAAGAAAGTTGTGCATTTAAGAATCGTTTGTGAGTTTGTGTGCTTTATTTGAAAATGGGGAAGGGCTGCTAAAGGTTCACATTTGACCTTTGCGAATACTAAGCCACCGTTATATCGGACCTAAAAAATTGAGGAATTTTATTATCCGGGGTCCAAAGAGGTTTAAAAGAGCCCAAAAAAATTTAAAGGCAATAAAAATAAATTCATGCCAAAAAGGGGCCATTAGGATTTTTCCGGAAATTTGTGTCGCATGCTTTACTTATTTATGGTTTGACACACGCACACACGTAGGTGCATGTTAAAGGTGGGTGGAATTAATTTGGTTTAAAAATAGACTCTAATTAAATAAGTTTTAATTGGAAACTAGTGATTTCGTTTAAATCGGTATCACACACCATCGTCATATTTTACAAATTGGTATGAGAGCAGGTTGCAGTAATTTATCGCGTATTCTTATTTTTCGCAAAATCGCGTGATATTGATTTTTTTAAAAAATCATTTTTGTGAAAAATCGCAATTTTTCCAATGAAACATTCATTTAATAAGGTGCCTATTTTTTATGGGAAAAATTATGCCTATTGGAAAGCTCGCATGAAATCTAGTTTAAAAGCCATTGACGAGCGTGTTTGGTTGCTTTGTGAAAATTGATGGAATCCTCCTACTGTCACCGTTGAAAATATCACCTCTTTAAAACCCGTGTCGGCCTGGAATGAAGATGATTTTAAAATTTCTAATTTTAATTCACGTGGTTTGAGTGTTATTTCTGGAGCTGTTACTCCTGATGAGTTTCGCCGAGTTATGATGTGTACCAAACGTCTAAAGAGGCTTGGGATGTTTTGAAATTGACACATGAGGGTATGAACGCGGTTAAAGAATCAAAATTATAAAATTTGGCCACCCAATTTGAGACTATCACCATGTCTGAGTCTGAATGCTTTGATGATTTTTACGCACGTTTGTCGGACATTGTAAACACCAGTTTTAATTTGGGTGAGGTGATTGATAACACACGTGTCATTAAAAATATTTTGAGATCTCTCCCAAAACTCTTTATTCCTAAAGTCACTGTTTTGAAATCTTTGGGAAATTTGAAATCACTTAAGTTGGAAGTACTTGTAGGACATCTTCAAACCTAGGAGATTGACATGTTTCCTCAACCCATTAAGGCTAAGGATAAAGGCCTTGCTTTAAAGACTCATTTTAAGAAAAAGAAAGAAAAAGTTTGTGAGTCCGATTCTGAGGAAGATTTTGATTTTAAGATATGGCCTTGTTTGCAAAAATATTTAAAAAATTACTCAACATGAACAAAAATAATTCTTCCAATAAGAGATTTTTTGAGAAAAATAAAGAGGACAAAGAAAGCGGTGAGAAAGAAAAAGAGAGAGAAAAAGAAAAGGAGAGTGAGGAAAATTTAGAAAGTTTGACGTGTTTGAGTGTGGGGGTAAAGGGCATAAGGCGTATGAGTGTGCCACTAGACTTAGGAGAGAGGGAAAGAAAGTGGCTATGCCTGCCACACTTAATGATAGCAATGTGGAGGTTTTTGATTTGGGTGATGAAAAAGAGCACGGTATGGGTGTCACGTTTTTAGCTAGTCGTGTTAGCACACATAGTTTAGATGAAGGTGAGGGGACTAGTTCTCGTGAGATCCCCTAGGAGGATTATTTGAGTGTTTCGAGTGAGGGTGAAGGTGAGTGTGAAAGTGAGCTCCAAATTGCTTTTAAAGATTTGTATGCTGAGACTTTAAAGACAAAAAAATTGAATAAAGATTTAAGTCTCAAGGTGAAAATTTTGGAGAGAGAGATTGAGATTTTGGGTGAGTTAGAGGTCAAATCAAGTCAACTTAAGAAGGTGAAAGTGAGTTTGAGTGAGCAGTTAATGGCTTTAGGTAGGGAGAAGTGTGATTTGACCAACATGGTGTCTAGTGTGATGACACGTGTATCCCAACTCTAGAGTGATATCAAACGTGCTCGGGAGGTCAAAGTCCCTATAGAGAACCCATCTAAGAAGGTTGGAAAGATGGTTCTCAATCCTATTTTGGGTAGTGGTGAGAGTTTAGGAATAAGTCATGATGGTGCTTCTACTTCCCAAGAAGTACCCGAGATGCTTCCCACTTTAGTGTTAGATTCACATGTGTCTCACCCTAACCCACCTAGGCATCCTATTCCTATTAGAAGAGCGCGCCCTAGAGTTTTTGAGAGAGGTGTTCCTAGTCCTATATATGTTTGCTCCCATTGCAAGAGGAGAGGACACCTTAGGGAATTTTTTTGTAAGTTGGGTTATGTGTCACGTTTTTCTTTTACACGTGTTTCTGCCACACATGCACCCACACATGATACTTTACATGCTCCCGGAGACTACACGAGAGACTTTGCACATCTAGGTGAGCAAGTTAAGTTTTTTGTCAAAACTTCACAAAATTTGATGGAGGTTTTTCATAAGTTGGCACCACCTTTGGAAAACCCCTCTGCACGTAACGATTGAGGTTTGACTTGTTAACTAGCATAGAATGTGTTCCATGATGACATTATTTGCCTATTTCTAGTATGTATCATTTTGGTATGTTTTCCATTTTTTGAAAAACTTTAGAAAAATACAAAAAGATTTTATTTTGATAAAATTTTGAAAAATCCTAAAATGTTTTGTATTTCGTTTACATCTTTTATGGATGAACACTTAGGATGACTGAGTCACAACATCATTCCATTTTTCATGTGACTATTTGATAGTGTTTTGAGACAATATATCTTGTCATCTTTGTGCTTTATAATGTTTGGAGTCATTAAGATGTAGTTAAGTGTTACTTACTACATGTTGACTCATGATTTCTTTTATTGCACACATGCACGAATTTGTTTGATTTTTGTGCATCTCTTATCACATGTTGGTTGCGTGTTTTAACTTCAATCCTATCTTTATAAACGAACCAAGCGCGATAAAACTTGATAAGAAAGTTGTGCATTTAAGAATCGTTTGTGAGTTTGTGTGCTTTATTTGAAAATGGGGAAGGGCTGCTAAAGGTTCACATTTGACCTTTGCGAATACTAAGCCACCGTTATATCGGACCTAAAAAATTGAGGAATTTTATTATCCGGGGTCCAAAGAGGTTTAAAAGAGCCCAAAAAAATTTAAAGTCAATAAAAATAAATTTCATGCCAAAAAGGGGCCATTAGGTTTTTGCACCAATTCTCCAATGTTTGAGAATTTAGATTACCTCTAAAAGAAAATATGCATGAGGGAGTTTGGATGGAATTTAAAATGGGTTTGCATGCCCTTGAAAGTCTTGAAAAAATGTTAAATAGTTTTGGGCATTATTGGTGTGGAAATCACATTTTTTTGGGCTAGACCCAAGTTCCCCACGCCTTTGGCATGGGACTAATCCTGTTCGATCCGGGTAGGACCACAAGGGAGGCAAAGCTATCCCTCCCAAATTTTATTTGTTGATTCCCCAGGCTCGAACTCGAGACCTTGGTTAATCTATAACATCCCCTTACCAGCTTATCTACGTTATAGGGGTTGTGGAAATCACTTTGACTTTTATTTGTTGATTTTTATAAGACGCTGTCATCTAAATTCAACAATTTTTACCCCTAAGGAGGTATTTGATGTTCATTCGTTAGGAGTACATGTATTCATCGTGCACATATGATTGATTGAGTTTATTTTCCTATTGAATGTGTTCACTCCCATTCATTCCATTTCCATGACTTGGTTGCTTTAGTATAAATCCATGGTGTAATTTTTGTATCTTAGTTTTGTTCGAAGAATTTGAAAAATCAAAAATATTTTGTGGATGTTTTTTTTGAGATACTTCTTTGCATGCCTAGTTTGATCCATGTTTGCTATGCTTTTGTCGTGACACTCCATGTTTTGATTATTTCTTCTTCTCTGTCTATTTAGGGACATCATAAAATGGGGGAGAATGAATTATCATGTTATGGGGGAATTTTTGGAGTATGGGGGATATTTGATTTATTAATGATTTATTCTTATATCATTTCAAACTCGATACATCACGAAGGTTTTTTCTTTATCTCATGTGTGTAGGTACAAAAATTGAAGATCATTATGTTGCACACCCTGATGAGAAAAGCCTTGAGATTTGGTGAGAAAATATTTGAGATTCGATGAAGATTTTTTGAAGAAAAATTTGAGAACTTGCAAATTTGTACCTTTTCAGTTTTGAGATTCATGGGAGTGTAGATTTGTATAGGCATTTTGGTATTTGATAATTTGGATGTTTTTATGTATGTTCTGGCATAGATATAGGGGGAGATTTGTAAGGATATATTTTATAAATATCCGTCATAATTAAATATGTCGTATACTGTTACAACCGTCGAAGAAGTTCAAGATCAATCAACATCAAGACGGATCAGAATATATCAAGGTTCTTTATCAAAAAGACTCCGCAAAGTTTACTTTGGTAAGGTTATGTTTTGAATACCTTAACTTTGCACTTAGAGCTTTGGGATATTTTTTAGAAAATATTTTCTTAGTGTTGGAGTAGACTTTTTTCGTCACAATTTGAGAATGAGTAATTTTTCTAAGTCTTGTGGAGTTCCTCGATTTTGACGCTCAAGTCGTTCAAGCGAGATCCTTTCTCGTTCGAGCGACATGAGATGTTGCGCGATGTCGTTCAAACGACATGTGTACTTCGTTCAAGCGAGAACCCTTTTCGTTCTAACGATCGAGGCGGCGTGATTTTATATAAATAATCATTAAATGGTTTCATTTTCATTAAGAAGTCCTAGCGTTTTGAAAGATAGAAAACTTCGAATCTGCAGAATGCTTTTTGACTTCTTCTTTTAGGGTTTTTATCCCTTTTGTTTTCAATTCACAAAAATCCCATATGCTTTGGTGAATTGTTTTGGTGTTCAAGAACACACTTTGCTTTTGTTCATTCTTTATGGGGAGAACTCTACAATCGTAAAGTTGCGTGTTATTGTGGAGGGAGTCTCTATGAAGTTAATCTTGTGGGGAGGATAACCTATACTGTGAAGACTGCGTGTCTAGGACTGCGCGTCCTTGTGGTATAACTGCGTGTGACCCACTGCTGATTTCTTGCTGTTTCTTTGAAGGTTTGATGAAGACACCGTGCATTACTCTTGTGGGCGAAAGCAAGATGGTATGTAAGTTAATGGTCTTGTAAACTTGTCAAAGTTCTAGAAATAAAAGGTTTTGCCTTGCGGGGACTTTTCCTAAAATATTTTTCACATGCTTTACTTATTTATGGTTTCACACACGCACACACGTAGTTGCATGTTTAGGGGTTGAATTAATTTGGTTTAAAAATAGACTCTAATTAAATAAGGTTTAATTGGAAACTTGCGAATTAATTTAAATTGGTATCACACACCATCGTCATATTTTATAGTCGACGCTTCCCGACCTGAGTTTTGGCAGGATCAATCTGAAAGGCCTGCATGACTGCAGTGAGCTCTTGACTTCCATCCGAGCATCATTTCCTTATATTTGCTTGAGGTCTGATGCCCCATGGATTACTACGAACTCGTGTCCGATATCCTCCTCGAGGATGTAATTGGGCCTTTGCTCTCCATTTGCTACTGCCTTATCTGTCTTCTTTTCAGTGAACTCATTGAGATGCCCAGTTTGGGATAACTCCTTGAGATGAGATTTGAGGGCTTAACAGTGCTCAGTTTTGTGGACACCCTCCTTGTGGAACGCACACCTTAGTGCATTATTCCACTTGGTCGGGTTTCCTCCCATTTTATTTGTCCACTTGACATATGGCTCATCTTTGATCTTGACAAGAATCTTATATATTGGTTCCTTGAAGTATGTATTCATAGCCTGAAATGCCTTTGAGGAGTCATTATTGTTTCCATTTTGGACGAATTTTCCCCCCGTTCCTATTCCCTTTCTTCTGAGGTTTATTTTTCTCAACTCCTTTGCTCGCCTCCACGCGAACATTATCCCCAGTATTAAGATGGGTTGCATCTTCGACTTTGTCATATTTCTCTATGAGAGCCATCAAGTCGTCAATGGATGTAGCCTCCTTCTTAGTTAAGGACTAGTGCAATAGGCAGGCAAACCGATTTTAAAGGATTCTACGACAACCTCCTCCGAGAAATACTCGATCTCATTAAACACTTCCCAGTACCTCTTGGCATATTCCCTGAGGTTATCTTGTGTCTTTTTCTTCATAGCAAGCAGTGCATTTATCCGCTTGGGGTGGGAGATGCTTGTTATGAAACGAGCTGCGAATAACTCAGCAAAAGACTTGAAAATTTTGATGGACCTGTGTGGTAGCCTCTTGAACCACTTTTGCACCACATCGTGCAAGTTAGAGGGTAATATTCGACACATGAGCGCATCATTGTGGCTCCATAAGGTCATGGCTTGCCAATATTATCGGACATGATCAATGGGATCAGTCTTCCCATCATAAATCTTGAACGTAGGGATTGCGAACTTTTTTGGGGCCCCTTCTTCTTCTACTGGCCTTGAAAAAGGGGACTTTATTTGGGTTTTGAGCGCTCTTATGGATAACTCTCTTGTGGATCTGGATCCGCGATGGTCTGGGTGCTGGTCCATCTCCCTTTGAACCAAACTCCTTATATCATCGTTCTGCCAACCAGTAATTCTGTGTCGTTGAGATTGTTAAGATCGCTCTAATCGATCATCATTTGACCTATTTTCCTAGTTATTTTTTAGCCATGCCTGGGGATTCTTCCTCAGCTACAAGAATTCCTCTCCTGAGGGCTAGGAGTTCGATTGTGGCATCGCTTAGTATTCTGATGGAGCTCTCTCTCCATTCTTTCTAGTAGCCTTTTCAGGCGAGCATTGTCATATTATTGTCGACATGTGGCCTCTTCTTGTTCTTGGAGTCTGGATCTAGAGATTTGTGTGGACCTAGGCAACCCCTGGCTTTCCTCAGAGATCTTCCTTTCTTGGTGGAGTCTGGGGTTTGAATGACGAATCTCAGAACACACCTTTTGAGGGATGGGATATTCTTGGATATCACATGCTTTAGGGATATTTCTACTGTGGTGAAACATTGTTGGATTTCCATTTGATGAGTGCTTTAGTAGGAATACCAGTCTATTCCCACAGACGACGCCAATTGTGGTGACTCAAAACACAATACAAATTATACAAGAAATCAATCACCAGAAGATTAAGAAAAGCATGCAATCACAACACAACAATATACGTAGTTCGGAAAATTGCCTACGTCCACGGAGAGGTCTACTGCTTTTTATTATGTATCTCTCAAGGGGGTTTCTCTGTTACATGCACCTATACCCCGGACCAGGGGTTTTAATTTATTGATCATAGAATGCGGTTGTAACCTCCACGATAAGCGATGAATCCCTTGAATATCTCTTCGAGATTATTGGGGATAAACTTGGTCTTATCTCTAGCTAGTTTAATAAACATGTCCTTTAATTTGGTCCGGGCACTTAACTAACACTTATGGGCGTGTTCGGTTACTCTTATGGGCTGATCGGAAATGGGTACCCACTGTTCCTTTATTTACAGGCTCGAGCATATCCCATGAAATTTTACGTGGCTTGTATAAATTCACGGATATTCTGGATTATGTGATTCTATTTTACAATACCTAAGATGGTTGTGCCAGTTTATGACTTATACTAGCGATGTATGATTATATGTTTATGACTCGATAATATTGAGGCAATAATATTTTAGAGATGTATATAATGATTTGTGAATTTGAGGATGTTATAACCGTTACATTAGAAATTTTCATATTTTGAAAGACGAACTTGGAATATTAAAGTAGAGATACCTAATTTAATAATGAAATTATATCATATTAGGCCATACACGAGTTTGAGAGTAGAACCATACGTTTCTTTTACGTTGTTTGGGTAACTTAAATAACTTAAAATCCACTTAAAGTTAGAGGAAGATGGATTATTATTATTATTATTATTATTATTATTGTTGTTGTTGTTGTTGTTGTTGTTGTTGTTGTTGTTGTTGTTGTTGTTGTTGTTGTTGTTGTTGTTGTTATTGTTGTTGTTGTTGTTGTTGTTGAACTCTAGTTAAATTTTTACTCTTTGTAGACTTGCTTTGACTCTCATTATTGAACTGTTTTCCATAAGTCTTAGGCCATCATTTTTGTCATAGACTTGAGTTATTTGTTGGAGGAGTATCTATAGTGACATTCTACTCGTCATTCCTAGGATGTATAAGTCTAGCAGTTTAGCTCATTTACTTATTTATATTTCGTTATATTTCAGTATAAGCAGTTGTATTTATTTTCATTTATCTCGGGTTAGATATTGTACATGTTTTACTTTTGTTTAGAGATGGATATTATGTAGTTGAGATTTATATTCCACAGATGGATTTGTTTTTCATGTCCGTGATTAGTATCAACGATATTGTATTTGATTCAATAGTTGTTATCTCGTTTTAAATTTAAATATTTCTCTTTATTCAGTTTCAATATTCTAATAATGTCACCAATTTTTTTTAATTCTAGTGATTTTTGTATTAGACCTGATCAATCTATTTATGGATTTTATGGGCTATCGCCTTTGGTATCAAAGAAGTCCAGTTTCCAGTGTCCTAGGGTCTTGTGTGTATCCATCACTATTCTACACTACATTCTTTAACTTCTTTGGAGCCTTACCACTCAGGGTATAGATATTAAGAATGATAATTATTTAGGGGGTTTCACGCCATTGTTCCAGACAAACAAAATAAATAAGATCGAAGTGTATAGGGATGATTACTTATTTGGATTTCTTTTATGAGACGTCCCACGTATGCGTTTGATTTTGGTCAACAGTTAAGTACTATTGGGCATGAGACCTTCAGTAAGTTTCTAACATATGGGTTGAGGATAAGTTTCTTCAATTCATTGTTCATGACAACATGAGGAGAAAGTTTGTGAGACCTCACCAGGGCGACCGCGTGGTAGCCAGTATGAGGGAGAGTTCAACTATCTATCTTTTTTTTTCACTAGGAGAGATGAATATTTAAGCAAAAGAAATACTTTTACGTTTTAGCAACCATATGAGAAGATTTATAGAGTTAGTAAAAGCTTCGTGTACAAAATCAATTGGTGTTATGGAATGATTGTCATTCACCACTTATGCTTAGGTGGTGGAATTTGTCTTCCTACATCGCCAGGATCATTACAAATATCTAAATGACAGAGTTCCTAAGATTGAGAAGATTAGGGACGGACTAAGTCCAAAAGACTATGGTTGGTGTAATGTTATCCCGAGTTAGGAAGGATCTCACTTGCAGAAGGAACCACACCATGGGAACAGACCCTAAGAGGTTCCAAGAGCATATACTCAGGATTATCTCCATTGGAGCCAAGGGTAGTATTACCAGTGGGGCCACGCTTATTGAGAATAGGTCCGAAGAGACAAATTTTAGCATAACTGACCATAGAGATAGGGTTAGTAGGGCCATAATAGGGCATCCGTTTTGATGGGTCATTTATAAGTAACTCTTATATTTATGATGGGTAATACCACCTAGTTAGTTAATGCTTTAGGGGAAACCATTAAATGTTTGGATAGCACTGAATGGGAGTGTTGCAATTATGTTTATGGCTCACGTGAAAGTGTTTTATTTTAATATCAAGGGGTTATCGTTGTCTTATTAGTGTATGTGCACTACTATTATGAAATATTGATATTTTTATCACAAAGTTTACTTTATATATGGATACGCTATGGGTAGGGATGTTGCCTTATGTCATGATTATAGAGACGTAGCATTATGTTTGATCGGCTTGGCATTCCTCCATTTTGTTGATTTAGACATGTGGTTTTAAGATTTTTACTATTGAGTAATGCTTAGTAGATGTGCTTTATGCGTATATTAATTATTGTGTGTAGGGAATTTCCTTTAGTTTTTTTGGGAAATTAAATGTATATATGAACAAAAGAGCTACAAGAGAGGAAAAATCCTCAAAACAAAACCTAAGGGCATACCCCAAAGGCAAAACAGATCAATAAGACCAAAAGGGACACAATCAAACTAGCAAAATGAGGCCTAAACAAACATGTGTTCAGGTATATTCCAATATATACAAGGCATCCAATTTTACATGGGTTCTCCTAACTTTTTTCCATGTTAGGACATTAGCTTTGACAATGTACTCAATGTCCCCAACAATGGTTTCCATGGGTTTGAATTTGGGCTTAAAACATCTAGCATTCCTTTCCATCCAAATCCAATAGATAGTAGCAGTGAAAGAAAGGGACTGACTTTGTTGATGAAGCTTTTCATTTTATGATTGGTGATGGCCATCTGCGTCCTAATATCCCAGCTTTGCACCTCTCTATAACATTGATTTCTAAGTAATACTTCCTCCCAAACTTTTTTAATTAGCCTGCATTATGAGAAAAGTTTGTTATAGGAATCCTGATCATCCATATAAACACCACAAAGATAATTGTCATTAAATCCTCAGGAGTCGAGATTTACTTTAGTGTTGATTGCTTTCCGGCGAACGAACCAAATAATGAAAGAGCACTTAGGAATACACACCGTACTCTAAATCAAATTGCTCCACGAAATATTAGGGAGAGAGCGGGACAACAACTTCCAGGCAAAGGAGATAAGAAATTGGCCATTAAGGTTGGCATGCCATTGCACTCCTATCAGCATCATTCTCACTAATGGGAGGCAAATTAGAATTCTTGATCTTATTCAGCTCCCAAGTCACTATAGAAGGCCACCTCCAATCACATATGTGTATATAATTAGAAACCTTTGCCTTCATGTTGTTAGCTGAGTCATAGATAATATTATACCCATATAGGGGATGAAGAGCCATTAGGATGCCATAGGTCAAACTACATAAAAGTTTGGTTACCATTACTAATACAGGTCTTAATCTGAGGTCTAAATTTCTCCCTTAAGTTGATAATCTTCCTCCAACTCCATGAGACATCATTAGGAATGTTTAAATCCTAAAAGGATCCTCCTTTTAATCTTGTAAATATTGCACCACTTAATCCACAAGCTCTTTTTTTCACTACACGTGTTACAAAGGTGCTTGGCCATAGCTGCTTTGTTCCAGTTCTGAAGGCTCTTGATATTAATCCCACCTTCATCATGGGTTGAACAAAGGCCCTCCAATGCCACTTTTGCCCTAGTGCTTTTAGAATCATCCCCATTCCATAAGTAGTTCCTTATAATTTGCTAAATCTTCTTAATGATACTTTTAGGCAAGATAAAGATGCTAGCCCAGTACACCTGTATGCTGAATACAACTGACTTGATAAGTAATAGCCTTCCTACATAACTAGGAAATTTGTTAGTCCAACACTTAATTCTTATAGTAATTTTATTAATAATAGTATTGCAGTCTTCTTTTTTTAGTCTTGTGGTGATAAGAGGCACCCCAAGATACTTAAAAGGAGGGGACCCATATTGGATGCCAAGGATGGTCTTGAGATCCTCAATACCATCATCAATTATCCCTACAGTGTACATGTGACCCTTAGGGATAATTCCTCATTATTTCCTGCAAGAGAAAAATGTTGTCAGTAATAGACCTGCCATCAACAAAGGCTGTTTGGTTGTTACTAATGAGACAAAGCATCATCTTCTTGAGTCTTAAAGAGATCAATTTAGAGATAAGATTATAGATGATATTACGACTAGATATTTACCTAAACTCCTTCTACTAATAAGGGTATGGACCTTGGGGATTAAGGCCGGAGATGTACAGCTCCACTGGTAAAAGAATTGGCCAGTGGAGAAGAAGAATGAAATGTCCTTACATACATCTTCCAAACTATATCCCAGTTTTATTTGAAGAAGAGACTATTAAAGCCATCAGGCCCAGGGGCCTTATTCGAGCCAATAGAGAACATGGCCAATTTGATTTCATCAGAAGTGACCTTACTCCTAAGCATGTCATCTTGGCCTGTAGTGACTTTTTTTATAATTAGCTCATCAAGTATATTGTTGGCATCCTCACAATGCATCCTATTCTCTAGGAGGTTCTGGAAGTAATTAATAGCTTCAAGGGCTACTGTGACACCCTGACTAATTAAATACCGGGTAGCTACTCGTTTATTCAATTTAATACAAAATGTCAAGTTGGTTCAGTTCATAGCATCACTGTCGAAAAACATTTTTACAATTACTAGCCACCTAATATTTAAAAAGTGAGTTGTCAATTTTAACTGAATTAGATTAACATACAACCAAATTAATTTATGAAATATTGGTACCACAACCACAATACAGTCGCAATATAAAACAATATAATAAACTGAATCTGAAGGAATACTCCTCACAACAATCCGAATACTGACATAAACAAAATACAAAGCCAGAATCACTAATTAGTTGCATCCAAGACTGAAATGAAACTGAATAAATAAGATGTCTCTAAAAGAAATGGGGCGATAAGCCCTACAGATGAGTAAATCTGAAGTAGAGTCAAGATAGGAAGTGGAGGCATCTACCATCGAGGTCCTGTAACTTCCACAGAAGCTACAGCACATCACCAGAATGGAACTCCTACGCTTGGTGTCCTTGTGGCTGCGCACCTAAAAGGTTTTACAAGAAAATAGGTTTGAAAGAAAATGGGTCAGAGCCCGATTGTGAAAATAGTTTAAAATACAACAAGTGTTTAATATCGTTAAACAATGAATATAAAATACATGATAGTGCGTGCGCTCACATGAGTTCCTCACGTCTCAACTAATTGTTCACACCTATCGTACCCGTACCCGTTATAGTTATTCTATTATCAAACTAGTCCAATTCATATTCTGACATTTCTTTACAATTCAAAGTTCATTTCCCAATGTCTTAATATAAACTTGGGGTCTTACTGTTTTTACTCAGAATTAGTTATAATAATTTATAAGAATTTCTCCATTTTTAACTCTACAAGAAATGTTACAATTATTCACACTTACACTTTAATAAACGATTCAACTCAATTATCAGTATATTAATCTCATCATAATCATACAATAATGGCACCCCTATACTAAGCTGCGGTACACACATACTCTGCTATCAAATCCCGGTACATCACGTACATAAGGATCACGTATTCCGAATCTCTCAGGAACCGTTTCGACAAGTAACAAACACACATAATGGAGGCGAACATAGTTCACATCACATGGGTCACGCACATACCTACGCTCCCATGATTAATGGATTTATTAAATCCTCAATAAGTCATTCTCTGACATATGTCCTAGAGGCACCAATCAAAATCCCCCCGAAGGTACACAAAAATTAGATGGCCCTGATCGTACGCCAACCTCCCGTGATAGCAAGTATGGTGGGTATGTTATACACAGATAACCACATATACTGAGCATTCACACATCTTAGATATCTTATAATATCAGTAGAGGTATATTTTACATTCCTATACCATCATTAAATGTTACACGTTTACAAATCCCCGAATAATATACATTAAAAGTCGTCAACCCTTCTCACGTCGTAATTTTAGGTAATTATTTTCTAACCCATAAATGTCATCCGGTTTACTACAAAATTCTAAGTTTTACTCTTCAAAGTACTCCAATCTCACAACTATACTCACTGGTTAATAAGGGAAGGTTAACACTCAATTATATAAGTCTACTGGAAGTTCTAAATAAAATTAGGCCAAAAAAGGCTATTCTGTTAACTCGTTAGAAATTCCGTTCGAACGAGGTTTTTCGAACGAGTGTCATTCGAACAATGGCTTCGAACGAACTATTTAGAAGGAATACTATCATCTCGTTAGAACCTCGTTCGAACGAGGTCGTTCGAATGACCTGGGCAGGTCTTCTAACGAAATGGCAGAATACGCCCAAAAATTTTCCAACTCATTTTTCTTCATTTTTATCTTCTCTAAATCCATCCTACGATCATCCCAATAGAATTTTAATGTTTTTAAACTACTCTAAGTCCTCCTAGGTCGCTTCTTAACATATTATTGGGGTCAAATCCTCCTAATTAACATGCAATTATCATAAATCCCCAAATTTTACCCCAAACCCTATGAACATGAACCCATAATTTTATTGTACCTAAATACTCGTCATTAATCCATTTTTAAATCATCAAAGTTAGGTTTTTGGGCACCAATTTCATACATAATCATTCTACATGCAATACCTAACCAAAATTAAGAGTTTCCACAATAATCCCATTGGGTTTTCATCAAAACTTTCAAAACATATAAGGTTTCTACACTAAACAAGGAGGAAATATTCATTGCAATTAATGACATCAAATCACTTCCCTTAAATCCGATGTTCTAGTTCGTTGTTGATGATTGAGGTTGGCTCTCTCTCTTCTTTCCGGTCACAAATCCTTTCAAATTTCTGGTGATGGGAGATGGTTATGTTTGAAACCTCCTTTACCCTCTTTCTAACTTCTCTCAAATCCTCCGTAGCCCACTCTCTTATCTTTTTCTGGCAATGGCCTTAGTGTCCTCTCAATTAATATACAATTAACCTCTAAAATTCGTGGGTTTTAATTCCTCAATTTTTAAAATTACCAAAATACCCTTCTAGGTTGCCGGTTTGGCCTAAAAATGCCCTGGGACCCAAACTAAACCCCCGACTAGTGTTTTCTGAATATTTCGACACTTCCGGACACATTGGCGCACCCAAAATGATCATTCGATTGATAAAAATATAATTTATTTTTTAATTTAATTAAATTCAATCCTGTTGTGATCGACATGCGCGTCCCAACTAAATTTCCCAAATTGTCGTATTTCTGCCTCGTGACAATTTTTAATATTTTCAATATTCATATATTACCATATATTCTAAGTAATATTCAATTTTAACATCATACCCAAATACCAACACACGTCTCGCTAGTATTTACATTCGGATTAATTCCCAATTAATTCTCATTTAATTCAATTAATCCCTTAAATAAAAATCAATAAAATTACGGGGTATTACATACTTCCCCATAATAACCGAATTTCATCCCGAAGATTCGGAACTAAAGAATACCTGGTAAAAATATCTCTGGATAACGTTCGCGCATCTCATCCTCGCTCTCCCATGTGGACTCCTCGGCATTATGATGTCGCAACTGCACGCGTACTAATGGTACTATCTTCGACCTTAGTTTCCTCTCGCTGTGGTCCAGAATAGCAATTGTCCCCTCCTCGTAGGTACTATAAGGCTGAAGATTGATGTCCTCTAAAGCAATGTGATTATGGGCCAAATCGTCCCTAGGATATTTCCTTAGCGAGGAAATATGGAACACATCATGAATCCTATGCAAGTTCTCCGGTAATCCAAGTTTATAAGCAACTGGCCCAATCCGCTCGATGATAGGAAATGGTCCCACATATCTTGGTGCCAATTTCCCCTTCTTTCCAAAACGCATAATCCCCTTCATAGGAGATACTCTGAGTAGCACCTGGTCATCTACCTGGAATTCTCTGAAGAACCTATTGGCATCAACATAGCTCTTTTGTCAGTCCTGAGCTACCCAAATACGGCTCCGTATCATTTCTATCCTTACCGAAGTATCCTGAATCACTTTCGGCCCAAGGAGTTTGTTATCCCCCACCTCTAACCAACATGTTGGGGAATGACAAGGTCTACCATACAACGCCTCAAATGGAGCCATGCCAATGGTGAACTGGTAGGAGTTATTATAAGCAAACTCCACCAGTGGAAGGTACTTCTCCCAACCACCTCCAAAGTCTAGGATGCACATACGTAACATGTCCTCTAACATCTGATTTGTCCGCTCTGTTTGTCCATCAGTCTGCGGGTGATACGTCGTACTCAGCCGCAACTCCGTACCCATGGCCTCCTGAAAACTTTCCCAAAATTATGAGACAAATATCTTGTCTAGGTCAGACATGATATTTAGAGGCACCCCGTGAAGTCTCACTATCTCCGCAATGAAAATATGGGCATACTGTCCCGTAGTGTAGTCTGTCCTCACGGGTAAAAAATGAGCAAATTTGGCCAACCTATCCACAATTACCCATATGGAGTTGTGACCCCTCTGTGACGTAGGTAACCCCGTGATAAAGTACATGGATATGCTCTCCCATATCCACATCGGAACCTCTAATGGCTGTATAAGTCCTGCCAATTTCTGATGGTCCACCTTTATTAGCTGATAAGTGGCGCATTTAGAAACGAATACGGCAATATCTCTCTTCATCCCGCTCCACCAGTACTGTCGTCTCATATCTTGGTACATTTTATCCCCACCAGGGTGTACCGCGAACTGTGAGTCGTGCGACTCTGTCATTACCTCGTGTCACAAGTCTTCCCCTTGCAGAATGACCAGTCTCCCATTGAAGCGTAATCCCCCGTCTGAACTAACGGTATAGGACTCGGCTCCCTCTGCTAGTAATCGAATTATCTGCTCCTAACATAACGAGTCTTTTGCCTGGGCCTTTATCACTCTCGTAACAATAGGAGGTGTAACAGTCATCACATTATTGAATGATCGGGCCACTGCATCCTGGTTTCCCAACTCCTTCCACTTAGCTTTCCACACCTCGGCCACCTCATCTATTGGCCTATGGCTCAATGCGTCTGCTACAATGTTAGCCTTCCCTGGGTGATATTGGCTATCAAACTGATAATCCTTCACAAATTCAAGCCACCGCTGTTGATGCATATTAAGTTCCTTTTGTGTGAAGAGGTATTGTAGAGACTTGTGGTCTGTGAACAACCAAAATTTCTCCCCCAGGAGATAGTGTCTCCAAATCCGAAGAGCAAATACGAGTGCCACTAACTCCAAGTCGTGGGTGGGGTAATTCTTCTCGTGAGGTTTAAGCTTACGGGAAGCATAAGCTATGGCATGACTCTCATGTTGCAGTACACCTCCAAGTCCTTGTAAGGACGCATCGGTATAGACTAGATACTCAACTCTCAGTCTAGGCAATGCTAACACAGGCGTTGAGGTCAACTTTTCCTTCAGCTAATCGAATGCCAACTGACAGGTATCACTCTAGATGAATGGTACACCTTTGCGAGTCAAATGTGTTAGAGGACCCTCTATCTTTGAGAAACCCCGAATAAACCTCCTGTAGTATCCTGCTAAGCCCAAGAAACTACGAACCTCAGTCGGTGTCATAGGCTGTCCCCACTCCCTCATCGCGGATACCTTCCCCAGATCAACAGATATCCCCCGGTCTGAAATGATATTCCCCAAAAATTGAATCTCCTTCAGCCAAAACCCACATTTTTCATACTTTGCATATATCTCATTCTGACGTAGCGTCTACAAAACCTGCCTCAAGTGTTCATCGTGTTCCTCCTCTGTCTGGGAGTAAACCAGAATGTCATCAATGAAGACAATGACTAACTGGTATAGGAACTCTCTGAATACTCTATTCATGAAATCCATAAACACGACTGGGGCATTGGTCAAGCCAAAAGGCATAAGACGAAACTCGTAGGAACCATATCTCATCAAGAAATCAGTCTTCGAGACTTCTTGTTCCCTAATACACAAGTGATGGTATCCCGATCGCCAGTCAATCTTTGAGAAGAAGGAAGGTCCTCTAAACTGGTTAAATAAGTCATCGATTCGGGGCAACGAATACTTATTCCATATTGTGACTTTATTCAACTCCCGGTAATCTACACACAACCTCAACGATCCATCCCTCTTCTTTTATGAACAACAAAGGGGCACCCCATGGCGAAGTACTCCTTCGGATAAACCACCGACCCAACAACTGCTCTATCTAATCCCTTAGCTCTCTCATGTCTAATGGAGCCATATGGTAAGGTTTGAAGGAAATTGGCTGAGTGCCCGGCATCAAATCGATAACAAAATTTATTTCTCTACTAGGAGGTAATCCAAGTATATCCTGGAATACATCAGCAAACTCCGAAACAACTGGAATCGAATTGAGTGGTAATACCACTTCCTTAGAGGTATCCTCCTCTATATAGTACAAGTGAGTGGACGATCCTCCCTCAGGGTGAGGCATCGACATTAAAAACATCTCATGCCCGGGTATGGCAAAAATAATACTCCTATTGAAATAATCAATCATGGCTCAGTACGCTATTAGCTAATACATACCAATAATCGCATCGTACTCAGTCATCTCTAATACTAACATATCAACAGGTAAAGTAAATCTCCTGATCTCTATACCCACACCTCTATAAATAAGAGAAATCACAGAACCCCTACTTAACGGTGAATCTACGCAAGTAATCGTTCTCTCGGCAGTGTCTAACAACCCCAAAATGTGTGCAAATCTCGTGGCAATGAAATAGTGTGTGGCCCCTGTATCAAATAAAATATGCCCCATAGTCCCCTGAATAGACACCATACCCTCAATAGCAGGTGGATCCTGTGGAACTGCGGTCGGCTGGAGTTTATAAACTCGCCCGTACTGAAGTTGTCCCTACTGGACTGGGACTGCTGGGATGGGTGGCAAAGCTGGCATCTGTGGTGGTGCAAGGAGAGCGGCGGGAAATATAGGTCTCTAGGGCTCGTGCCGAGTACCCTGCTACTGCTGTGGGTCCCTTCCCCTATCAGTACACTCTTGGCGCTTATGGCCAATTTTTCCACAAGTGAAACATTTCCTCGAAAAATTTCCCCCTCTCGGACCCTGCTTCCCACGGCCCTGGTGGCCGTTGCCATTCCTCCCCTGGCCGTGCTGGCCCTGATGAAACTGCTGCTATTGGCCCTGATGGCCGTGCTGACCCCACAGGCCCTGACGAAAACCTCCCTGACCATTTTTGAAACCCCCAGATTTAAACCTCTTAAAGTCCACCTGCTGGGAACCATGATCACCCTACCTATGCTGACCCTGAGAAGATTGTGCCCCACTGGCACCATTCCCCCCTATCCTCCCCTGATGAATGGACTTTCCTGGTCGCTTACCCTCTGAAAAGTGAAAGCGGTGGTCCTGGCAGTGAAGCAGTGTTGCATTAACCACATCAGAATAAGTGGCCAACGAGAGATTACCCAACAAGTGCTGACGGATCCTCCAAGTCAACCCATTCATGAACTTCTGTATCTTTTTCTCCTTTGTCAGAATCTCATCAGGAACGATGTTCAAGAGATTAGTAAACTCGGCCTCATATTCTTCCACGGTTTTCCCCTCCTTCTTGCAGTCGAACCGCACCCAAAACTCCTGAATAGAAAGGATGTCTCTCTCTGCCGTGGTGGTAATGGACTCCCACCACTACAACGCTGATCCTACTAGCTTAAAAGTAGCCAGTATCTATTTTTGTACATCTGTGCACTCGTACATCCTCAAGTGCCTTTGGATATCCTTCTTCCACTAACTGGACAAAACGACGTCAGAGCTACCTGCAAACTCCGGAGGATGTGCTTTCTGAAAAGCATCATAAACACGTTCCCAAGAAAACGGGAATGCATGAGCCTATACTGGCGCTAATACCGACGCCTGAGGCGGTGCCCGCTGCACAACTGCTAAAACGACATTTACCGCTTGGGCTGCAATAGCGGCAACCTCTGCGGCATTCAAGGTGCCCTGGACTGGTGCAGGCTGTGGCTCGGGCTAGGCATCCCTGGGAACTTGCTGTGCACGTCTTGGAGGCATCTAAAATGAGAGTAAAGTCTTATAAGTTCGCTGTTATTATCTCAAAATAGATGAAGACCGAAACATACACAATAGAGTACAACAATCCTAAAATATAGGGCTCTATATCAAAGAAAGATACGCCAAAACATAACAAGCCGTACAGATCCTAAGGACACTAGAACCTGGTGCTCTGATACCACCTGTGACACCCCGACTAATTAAATATCGGGTATCTACACCTTTATTCAATTTAATACAAAATGTCAAGTTGGTTCAGTTCATACCATCACTATCGAAAAACATTTTTACAATTACTAGCCACCTAATATTTAAAAAGTTAGTTGTCAATTTTAACTGAATTAGATTAACATACAACCAAATTAATTTATGAAATTTTGGTACCACAACCACAATACATTCTGAATATAAAATAATATAATAAACTGAATCTGGAGGAATACTCCTCACAACAATCCTAATACTGACATAAACCAAAATACAAAGCCTGAATCACTAATTAGTTACATCCAGGACTGAGATGAAACTGAATAAATAAGATGTCTCTAAAATAAATGGGGCGACAAGCCCTACAGATGAGTAAATCTGAAGTAGAGTCAAGATAGGAAGTGGAGGCGTCTACTACCGAGGTCCGGTAACTTCCACAGTAGCTACAGCACGTCACCGGAATGGAACTCCTACACTTGGTGTCCTTGTGGCTGGGCACCTAAAAGGTTTTACAAGAAAATAGGTTTGAAATCAAAAGGTCAGAGACCGATTGTGAAAACAATTTAAAATACAGCAAGTGTTTAATATCGTTAAACAGTGAATATAAAATACATGATAGTGCGTGCACTCACATGAGTTCCTCACCTCTCAACTAATTGTGCACACCTATCGTACCCGTACCCGTTCTAGTTATTCTAGAATCAAACTAGTCCAATTCATATTCTGACATTTCTTTACAATTCAAAGTTCGTTTCCCAATGTCTTAATATACACTGGAGGTCTTACTGTTTTTACTCAGAATTAGTTATAATAATTTATAAGAATTTCTCCATTTTTAACTCTACAAAAAATGTTACAATTATTCACACTTACACTATAATAAACGATTCATCTCAATTATCAGTACATTAATCTCATCATAATCATAAAATAATGGCACCCCTAGACTAAGCTGCGGTGCACACATATTCTGCTATCAAATCCCGGTATATTACGTACATAAGGATCACGTATTCCGAATCTCTCAGGAACCGTTTCGACAAGTAATAAACACACATAATGGAGGCGAACATAGTTCACATCACATGGGTCACGCACATACCTACACTCCCATGATCAGCAGACTTATTAACTCCTCAATAAGTAATTCTCCGACCTATGTCCTCGAGGTACCAATCTAAATCACCCCGTAGGATCAAAAAGATTAGATGGCCCTGATCGTACGCCAACCTCCCACGATAGCAAGTATGGTAGGTATGTTATACACAGATAACCACATATACTAAGCATTCACACATCTTAGATATCTTATAATATCAGTAGGGGTATATTTTACATTCTTATACCATCATTAAATGTTACACGTTTACAAATCCCCGAATAATATACATTAAAAGTTATCAGCCCTTCTCACGTCGTAATTTTAGGTACTTATTTCCTAACCCATAAATGTCATTCGATTTACTACAAAATTCTAAGTTTTACTCCTCAAATTGCTCCAATCTCACAACTATACTCACTTGTCAACAAAGTAAGGTTAACACTCAATTAAATATGTCTACTGGAAGTTCTAAATAAAATCAGGCCTAAAAATGCCATTCTGTCAACTCGTTAGAAACCTCGTTCGAACGAGGTTGTTTGAACGAGTGTCATTAAAATAAAGGCTTCGAACGAACTCTTTAGAAGGGATACTGTCATCTCATTTGAAGCTCGTTCGAACGTGATTGTTCGAACGACTTGGGCAGGTCTTCTAACGAGATGGCAGAATACGCCCATAAATTTTCCAACTCATTTTTCTTCATTTTTCTCTTCTCTAAATCCATCCTACGATCATCCCAATAGCATTTTAATGTTTTTAAACTACTCTAAGTCCTCCTAGGTCGCTTCTTAACATATTATTGGGGTCCTCATAATTAACATGCAATTATCATAAATCCCCAAATTTTACCCCAAACCCTATGAACATGAACCCAAAATTTATTGTACCTAAATACTCATCATTAATCAATTTTTAAATCATCAAAGTTGGGTTTTTGGGCACCAATTTCATCCATAATCATTTTACATGCAATCCCTAAACAAAATTAAGAGTTTCTACAACAATCCCATTGGGTTTTCATCAAAACTTTCAAAGCATATAAGGTTTCTACACTAAACATGGAGGAAATATTCATTGCAATTAATGACATCAAATCACTTGCCTTAAATCCGATGTTCTAGTTCGTTGTTGATGATCGAGGTTGGCTCTCTCTCTTCTTTTTGGTAACAAATCCTTTCAAATTTCTGGTGATGGGAGATGGTTTGGTTTGGAACCTCCTTTACCCTCTTTCTAACTTCTCTCAAAACCTCCGTAGCCCACTCTCTTATATTTTGTTGGTAATGGCCTTAGTGGCCTCACAATTAATATATAATTAACCTCTAAAATTCGTGGGTTTTAATTCCTCAATTTTTAAAATTACCAAAATACCCTTCTAGGTTGTCGGTTTAGCCTAAAAATGCCCCGTGACCCAAACTAAACTCCCGACTAGTATTTTCTGACTATTTCGACCCTTCCGGACGCATTGGAGCACTCAAAATGATTATTCGGTTGATAAAAATATAATTTACTTTTTAATTTTAATAAATTCAATCCCGACGCGACAGACACGCGCGTCCCAACTAAATTTCCCAAATTATTGTATTTATGCCTCGTGACAATTTTTAATATTTTCAATATTCATATATTACCATATATTCTCAGTAATATTCAATTTTAACATCATACTCAAATACCAACACACGTCTCGCTACTATTTACATCCGGATTAATTCCCAATTAATTCTCATTTGATTCAATTAATCCCTTAAATAAAAATCAATAAAATTACGGGGTATTACTAATCACACCCTTCAATTCTCTCCCCATACTATTTCTAAATACTTATAATTTTCCTTCTAGCTAAGCATTTGTTATCTTTCTTGTGGAAGAACACATTATTTTGGTCCCCCAATTAAATCTAATTGGTTCTTGCCTTTTTACCTAAAGAAGGATTCCTCATCATTTCTCAAAAGGGTGTAAGAGTTCAAAACCTCTTTTTCCTCTAACTGGAGAAACACATTGGTTCCATCACTATCCAACTCAAGTTGAATTGTATCAAACTTGTGCTTGAGATAAGACACTCTTTGATATAGCTTATTGAAGAACTTGTTGTTAAAGCCTTTTAGAGAAATTTTTACTCTTGTAAACTTCCTAAAGAGCCTCATCATAGGGTCCCCTTTATCCCCAATATCCTAAGCCTCATGGAGGGTAAGGAGGAAATCATCATGGTTTATCCAAAAATTAAAAATTTTGAAAGGCTTAGGTCTCCTAGAAATGGTATTGTCAATGAAAGTAATAATAGGACTATGGTTAGAAGCACCACAATGCAGGATTTTGGCCTGGAAATTTGAGAAGGAGGCAATCTAGGCATCATTATGGATAACCCTGTCTAAGCAAGATTGCACATTATTGGGGACTAAGTGGTTCTTGTTCCATTTGAACTAGATACCACTAGAAACTATATCATCAACATTTAACTCAAGAAGACAAATGTTAAACTCTTCAGTAACAGCCATGCCAATTTCATTAATCCTTATTTTTTCCTCTTGGCATCTAACAACATTAAAATCCCCCATAAGAACCGAAGACCTATTATTGACCTCCTCCTTATTCTCAATAAGAAAGGACCATGAACTTCTCATGTGTTCAGTAAGGTTATCCCCATAAATGAAAGAAGCACAAAAAGAAAAGATGGTACCTATGATCTTCACAAGGCACATCATTGCTTGTCTATGATAAGCTAACACATCAATACTCATAATGTTGGGGTTCCATCCAATAATAACCCTTACCACACCCCCATCAGTAGGGTAATTATGGACAAAATCCCAATGATAAAAATAATTGTTTTTAACGTTCACCATGTTATTCAGTTTAATCTTAGTCTCCATAAGATTAATGATCTCTAAGTTGTTATCCTTGACTAGTTTCCCTACTTCCATTTATTTGTGGGGTGAATTAAGTTCCCTTATATTCTAAGTGGACTGCTTGGTCATTTAAACTTTATGGATTTATTACCCGACCTCTTCTTTATCTTCCCATTGCTACTACTCAGACTGCTGGTATGAATCTTCACAATGGCTATGCTCTTACCTTTTGCGAGTTCATGTACAACCTTGATCTTTAGGGAAAGGCCACAAGGGGCAGGAGTAATTTTAATAACTGAATCCTTTTCTTCTTCATTGAGTAAATAAAAGGGATTAGAGGTAGCCAAAACGGGAGAGTTGGGACCAGTAGTGACTGTGTTTGTAAAAGAAGATGAGGCTTGCATAGGAACTTCCCTAGTCGAACAACCTTGCTTCACAATTGCTATGTCACAAAGGTCCTCCAATCTCCTGTCAGGTGCTCCACTTTGAGGAGGCTTTGTGGATTTTTGCTGTACTTGGGACCATCCCTCTTCCATTGCATTATTAGTCTCATCTTGACTACTGATGGAAAAGACCTCTTACCTGTTGTTTTTAGCCACCCAGACCCTCTTAACTTTGGTGCATTTGAACAATGTATGATCAAAGATGCCACATTGAACACAGGGAGGGGGGGGGGTCTTTTGATATTCCACTACAACCACATCTATGGTTCTATCTTCTATGATCACATCAATGGTACTAGGGTATTCTTCCATAACACCTATATCCACATAAATTCTTGCATAACTAATTATTTGCATCTCCCCAGTCACACTATCAGGAGGGATACTTATTGAGATTGCCACATAACTTAGGCCCTCCTCCATCCAGAATTATAGTGGAATATTATGGACTTAACCTACAAAGGTACCTTCTTAGTAGTCTTTATGTAAAATGTGAAGTTAGGAGTCCATTTTTGGATGATGATAGGGTTACCCACAAAGTGCCATGGGCCATTATCTATAAATTCATCCTCCATGTTGGAGTTATCAAACATAACGAAGAATCCATTATTATGGCCTACAATTTAGGAGAGACTAAACTTGTCCCAAAGACTATGAGCAGTGTTGAAGACCAGGATGTATGGGAGGTTTCTTCCTAAAAAACACCCCACCATACTATTTTCCCATTTAGAATAACCCCTAGCAGCCACCTCCATAGGGGGTGAGACTGTAATCTTCTTATCAACGATAGAGGGTTAATGGTTAGAGAGCTTAGTCTTAGGCACTCTCTTCTCAGTAACAACATCCATCCATGACTTAGTTGGAGCCTTATTAGGTGTGGGGGTAGTTTGATGGTCAAAACTATTATTCTTTCCCCCTCCCATTGACATATAATCTTTCTTTGACACTATAAATTTCGGCGAGTTTAACTCCACATGCTTCTTCGCCTCCAGTGGTGTTGTGGAACCGCCTATGCTCCGACCAGGGTACATGAAGTGCATTATGTACTCATGGGAAAACCCCTTACTCTTTAGGAACTCATAGTACACATCTTTTTCCTTATTTAGTTCCTTAATTCTAGAAACATATAATGTAGCTTTGGAAATGCTTGCTTTAAAGGCAGTAATTTGGCCATCTTTAAGCTCATCGGAATCAGTAGGTGTAGCTTTAGGTACTTGATCTTCAGTTTGGGTAAAAGTACTTATCTTCAAGCTATTATCCTCTCCCACATCAGTACACTACCCATATTCAAGATCAATACATATAGCGATGGGTACAAGAACCATATCATAGGGTACGATAGCATGTACAACTATGGGTTTGGGTGGTTTGGTAGGGGGTCTTCGTCATGGAGGTGATGGATTGTACAGGAGGTGGGTTGGTAAACCTTCCACGTGGGGCTGAAGGAAGAGTATTCAAAGCTATAGGGTTTCTATAGGGCAGGGTTTGTGGTGGTTGAAGTGTTTTGGGTGGTTTGGATGAGGAGGTCGGTTGGTAGGGAAAGTTGAATCCTAAAGAGAAGGGAGAAAATATTAGCGGGTAATTTGGATAAATTTTTGGTACTGTTATAAAAGTTATTTAGTTACGTCTAGGCTTGGGGAAAGGTCTAGTGTACGGGTATTTTATAAAAGTGAGCACATCATAGGGGGTCGAGGTTTCTTAGAGATGTTATTGTTAGTCTAAAATTTTCAATTTTACAAGTATCGAGTTTCCACCTACACCAGATATTAGTTTAATCTTTAGCATTGCCATTGAACTTAGACCTATTGCGAATGAATTTTAGTTAGTTTGACTCCGTTCTTTAGGATAGAGTTCCATGGGAGCAAGCACTGCAGTTTTAAACCAAGAAGTTATATTGAGTAGTATGTTATTTTGGGGAACCCCTAGTTTTTTTCGTTAAAAGGTGGAAGATTAGCTTATTTGAGTGGGTCACCTGGAGTGGAGAAGGTCACGATGCAAAATAAGTGTTTGATGTCACGTGTTAATGATCCAGTAGGTCATTTGAGGGAACTGTGTAAGGATAAATTTCAAATTGAGTCAATTTGTAAGTGTTGGCTTAATTCCAGACAAAACTAATGGAGTCATAGGATAGAAGTTTGTTGAGTCCTTCAAGCCTATGATGTTTGAGTCGAAGACGTAGCGGCCAAGCCTAAAATGAAGATATCATTATTTCCTTTTTCAGTGCCATGTTTATCATCATCAACCTTTCAATTTTTCCAATGTATCTAAAGGTATTAATGCTTTAATATATATAGAGAGTTGGTTTTTTGTACGGATGTCTTCTTATAAAACCTTTGTTGAAACGACTTTATGTTTTTCTAAAAAAAAACTTTTAAAACTTAACGTAAAAGATTTTAGGTTTTTAAAAGATTTTTTTTTTAATTTCTGAGAAGTCATTCGAATGAAACTGGGATCTCGTTCGAATGAGATTCTCAGGTTGTTTGAACGATCTATCTAACGAGATTCATTTCTTTTTCTCTATTTTCTCGCTAGAAAGGTCTGTAAAAGGACATTGTTAGAATGAAGTTGTTCGAACGAGATTCATGTTATTTTTCTTTATTTTCTCATTAGTAGAAGTCGTTCGAACAAAGTTGTTCGAACGACCTATGAATTTGAGCAGTTATTCCTAAGTTTTTAAGTAACTTCCCTCTACCCCCACTTTCTTCTTACTTGTTTTAATCAGTTCGGGAATGATTTTTTACATAGACTTTTGATTATTTTTCCAACACACTTCGAGAGAAAAATCCTTTATCCAAAAGTCCCATTTTGTGTTCTTAATCTTTAATGGCTTAATTTTCACCAAAAATACAAAGTTTACACCCATAGTTTATTTTAAACCAAGTTCCAATATATATTATGTTTTGATATCATCATCTTGGCATTGGGTATCATCATCTTGATGGTAGTTATGCCCCATCGGTGGACTCCGAGACGTAGGTGGACTCCTACATTGTCGACTAGGCAGAGGTTAAAAAACGAAGAAGCATTAAGGCTTGAAAGGGAATTAGGTTGTTGAAGTAAGTCTTTTGTCGTGTCTTGTGTGTATCCATACCTAGTGGACTTGTTGGCTGGGCCGTCCGAGGTTTTTCCCGTTGTGATTTTTTCTCGAACATCGCGGTCTTGTGGTTGTGTGTTTATTTTTATCATACAAAACTCACGTAGATGCATGCTTAGGATTATCAAGATAAAAATTGGGTTTAATCACAACATTGATTCATGGTAGATTTTTGTTAGTTGTATGTGTGTTTGTCATATTCTAGTTTATGCTTCATTATATGAATTTTTCTAGGATTATGATATGTTTGTCTTTTGAATTTTATTTAAAAATTTTTTTGGTCTTATTGAAAAATACAAAATTATTTTATTTTTCTTTTAAGTTGATTTTTTTGTTTGTATAAAAATTTTGGAAAACTCAAAAAGACTTTTTTTTTGTATTTTAGTTTTACACATTTTTGTCGCATGTACTTGTTTTTGAATCCTATATCATTCCCTCATTATGTGGCTAGAACTTTTGGTTATGAATTTCAATTCTTAAAATGTTCTTTATCATGCTTGCATGGAGAAGTTTGATTTTGAGTTGCTTTATGGATTCTCTTTTTATATGCCTCTCACACACATGCACAAGCTCTTTGAACCTTAACTTCACATGTATATTTGATATAAGTGAGATGTTCACCTATTAATTTTGTCATCTACATGTTTCTATGACTATGGAGGATTTGTGCATGTAACCGTTGCATGTGAGATTTGTTTGATTTTTATATAAAAAATTTATATGAGGGTGCATGAAAAGGGTCTAAAAAGTGTGGCATTGTAAAAATTAGCCAAGCCCCGAAAGAACTTAAAAAGGTACTAAAAAGTGTGGCTTTGTAAAAAGTAGCCAAGGCCAAGATAGTTTAGTTTGATATATTCCTTCAAAAGAAAAGAAAAATAATTATTATTTGTAAGGGAGTTCAGATGGAAATATCAACGAGTTTACACAATGACAATGTATCCTAGTCATGCTTATTTTGTCATGACTCTATTGGTTTGTAGAATCATTAATATTCTAGGCTTGTGTGCATTGTGTTTGTTTGTTCTTTGAGTTCACTTTATCTTGTCACATGAGGAAAAATGTATGTTTGATAAAGTTTTTGCAATCAAATAGATCTCCTTGAACATTTTTAAGTGATTGGGTCATAATTCTTTTGTCTCTAGTTCACACCCCTTCACTCCGTTTACCACATGATTATTTAGACACATTTTTTCCATATGAGTTTGGAAAACTTAATGTATTTTTTGTATCTTGTGTGGTGTTTATACTTATATATATGTGCTTGTGTGTCGTAGGTATCTTTTGAGTATGTATATATATGGTATTGTTTGTTTTTGAGTTTTTTCTTTGTCATCTAGTCCACATATGCTTCTTGTTGATATAAGTATCTATTTTTTTGGATTAGTTGTTCTTTTGTTTTCATGTTGCTTTATTGTACTTGTAACTCTATACACCATTGCATGATATATTTTCTTTTCCATTATGCTTATCCCTTATTTCATTTAGGGGGATAATTTTCTTTAATTAGGGAGAAATGCGTTATTATATGCATTTTATCCTTTGTTTATTCCAAACAAAAAGGGGAGAAATGGTATCGAAACCTTTTTATTTGGGGAGATCTAACTTGGGGGGAGACGTCTTTCTTAGGTGCATCGTGTTAGACCAAGGGGGATAATTTATTTAAGGAGAATTTAATTATGCACTTTATATTGTTATATTCCCTATGCGTTTGATGGTGTAATTAAGTGTACAGATTTTCATCCTCGTGGCAACATTTTAAAGAAAGCAAAGCTTCTCATACCATGTGTTAATCAAGCGTCTATAACATTTTTTTTGGGTGGGATTGTTTCTTTTTAGATGAGCTTGATGACCCATAGGATTTTTATTTTGGTTTTGTCCCGAAATAGCCAAAGGGGGAGATTTGTAAGGACAAATTTCCAATTGAGTCAATTTGTAAGTGTTGGCTTAATTCCAAACAAAACTAATTGAGTCATAAGATAGAAGTTTCTTGTGTTCTTCAAGCCTATGGTGTTTAAGTTCAAGATGTAGCGATCAAGCTTAAATTGAAGATATCATCATTGCCGATTTGTCATTCCATGTTTATCGTCATCAACCCTTCAATTTGTCCAAAGTCTCTAAAGGTATGAATGCATTAATATATAGAGACTTGGTTATTTTTATGGGTGTCTTTTTATAAAACTTTTGTTAAAACGACTTTCTGTTTTTCTAAAAAAAAAACCTTTTAAAACTTTACATAAAAGCTTTTGTGTTTTGAAAAGAATTTTTTTGATTTTTGAGAAGTCGTTTGAATGAATTTGGGATCTCGTTCAAATGAGATTCCCAGGTCGTTTGAACCAACTATCTAAAGATATTTGTTTATTTTTCTCTATTTTCTCTTTAGAAGGGTTGTTAGAATGACATTGTTCGAATGAAGTTGTTTGAACGAGATTTGTGTGATTTTTCTCTATTTTCTCAATAGTAGAAGTCGTTCGAATAAAGTCATTGGAACGACATTTAAAATTCGTTCGAATGACCAGCGAATTTGGGCAGTTTTTCATCAATTTTTTAAGTAACTTCCCTTTACCCCTACTTTCTTCTTACCTATTTTAAGCAATCCATGAATGATTTTTACACAGACTTTTGAGAGTTTTTTCAACACAATTTGAGAGAAAAATCCTTTATCCAAAAGTCCCATTTTGTGTTCTTAATCTTTAATGGTTTAATTTCCACCAAAAACACAAAGTTTACACCCATAGTTTATTTTGTTCCAAGATCTAATATATATTATGTTTAGAGATCATCATCTTGGCATCGGGTATCATCTCTACTCCCCAAGGAGAAAGTTTCCTATGGAGCATTCCATTCAGTTGTCTTGTGGTGTACATACGGAGGAGAACTTCATGTGTCGATGATAGTTATGCCCCATTGGTGGACTCCGAGACGTAGGTGGACTCCTGCGTTATCGATTAGGTGAAGGTGGAAGAACATAGAAGAATTAAGGCTTGAAAGGGTGTTAGGTTATTGAAGTAGGTCTTTTGTCATGTCTTGTGTAAATCCATACCTACTGGACTTGTTGGCAGGGTCGTTCGAGGTTTTTCTTGTCGTGGGTTTTCCTCGTACATCGCGGTCTTGTGGTTGTGTGTTTATTTTTATCTTGTAAAAATCACGTAGTTTAATGATTAGGATTATCAAGATAAAAATTGGGTTTAATCACAACATTTGTTTAATTTAGTGTTGGTTTAAATTTGGGTAATTTTAGTTTAATTCAAGTCAACTAATTTAATTTGGAAATATTCTTGCTTGGTTTGTTTAGCAAAGTTGGAACTTGAATTAATTTTTGTTTAAGTGGAAATTTAAATATTTGTTAAGTTTAATTTCATTTTAATTTTGAAGAAATTGTAATTTGTTAATCTTGAAAGAATTTTAAAATTTGGAATATTGTGAATCATCCTCATTTTAAATTTAAAAATTGTGGTATTAAGAGCATATCTTATAACTTAAAGGAAATCACATTCTTAAAGTGTCTTTGTTATGATGAGTTCATCATTGTGTTTAGCGACGACATCATGCTGAAGTATGTCACTGGTTGCAGTTGTGGTCATTACACTCGATTTTGTGTCAAGGGTGGTTTGGGCCAAACTTTGAAATTTTTACTAGTAGATGATTTATAAACTATAATTGTGATAATTCTCTTTCTTATTTTGCCTCATAATGAGGTTGTGTTTCCAAGGGAAATTGGTTTTTCCAAAGGTCCCTAAGCAACGAGAGGTGATTTTAACCAATGCACATGATTTGTGGTTTGTTGCGAACCTTAAGGGTGACTAGGCATATTGTAACTTGATGAGTCAGTATTGGTGGTCAAGTGGAGTGGATATTACTATAGTTGGTGTTAAGGTTTAACTCTACCACCGGTGAAGGTACAATATCATAGACATTTCAATAATTGTAGTTGGTAGTGATTCCACCGTAGAATTGAGATTGTAGATCTCTTCATTTTCCTTATTGGGTGTAGAGGTTCCAAAATGGACATGGAACCATCCAGCTAAGTTGAGATGGATTGACCAAGTTATTTAAAAGATAAGAGTTAAAAAGTTATTGATATTGGTGTGTGTTCGGGACACCGTGGGGGAGGTCGTGTCCATTATTGAGTGTATGAATATTTTTGTATCAGGAAAAGGAGTTGTGGAGAGAAGAGGAAATGTGGTTTTAGGGTCCCATAAAGTAGGTTAGGTGCTTTCGAAGACCAACTCGATAAGGAATTATGAATTTTGGGTTCCAAAAAGAAGTTGACATCCCAATATATATATACTTTTCATGTTATTGGATAGGGTGAGGTTGGTCTCATTTAACCTTACTCGATCACCATCAGTATGTGCAAAATTCCTTTTGTGGGTGCATGATATAAGGACTAATTAAGGGACAAGTTGTTGTTTCAATAGTTAAACTAGTTGGTTTGAGTTATATTCGAACGCTATTTATGATGAGAGACCTTAGTGGGCATTAGGTAGAAGAGATAGTGGATTCCTTTAGATTTTTTGTATAGTGTGGTGCTAATATGGATGGGATATTATTTGACATTAGAATAGGAGTATAAATATTTGAATTTCAAGGACAAAATTCCTTGTTTAAGATTTGGGATTTAGAATGGATTGTTTACTCTAGATTTAGTTTATTTCATTATGTCCTTTTAATTCCTATGAGATTGTTATTGGATGGAGAATGTTTAGTTACTCATTTAATTGCTTGTATGTTATATTAAAAAGATATAATTTGACAACTAACTTTTTTAAATTCTAGGTGGTTAGTAATTAATAAAAAGTTTTCAACAGTTATGCTACGACTGATCCAACTGCATATTTTGTTTTTAAATTTAATAAAGGACTGATCACCCGATATTTAATTAGTCAGGGTGTCACAATAAACTACTAGCATTTCATCTCAACCATTTCGATTGGATGTCAACTCCCTATCTAGGTTGTGAACATTTTAGTAGTGCTAGAACTGGAGTTCTAATCTCCTTGTGTTCAAGCCAAACCTAACTCAACTGAGCTCTATTTGCTGACATTAATATTAAATAATATATTTGAACAAATATAAATCATTCTCACAAACTTGATTCTCATTTAAAAATGAATAAGACAATCCTTTATTAACCAAAATAAAATATCTTTACATGGTTTTCAGAATAAAACCTCAACAATGTCCAATTTATTCTTAAAGCCATGTGTCCAAGCACTTGACCCCCATTCATTTTACATAACTATCAAAATTCCTAGTTGGTAAGATCTTTATAAAAGGATCCGCCAAGTTTTCCCGAGATGATATATTGGTCACAATGACGTCGCCCCTTTGCATTATCTCCCAAATCAGGTGATACTCATGCTTAATGTGCTTTTCCCTCTTATATTTCCTCGGTTATTTTGAATTTGTAACCACACTACTATTATAATAGCCTACTATACTATAGTAACCACACCCAAGTCACTTAGGAAGTTCCAGAGCTAAACAATCAATTTTGCTTCCTCCGAAGCGACATCATATTTGACTTCCATAATCAAATTAATAATACATGATTAATCGATACTTTTCTAATTTATGACTCCACCTCCTAGGGTAAATACATTTCCCAGGCCCAATATCAGGGAATCCTTATCTGATTGAAAGTCCGAGTCTGTGTACCCAATGGGTACAAGGCTATCTGTTGAATAAACCAACACATAATCTCTAGTCCTTTTCAAGTACTTAAGAATATGCTTAACAAAAATACAGTTCTCCTTACTATAGTTAGACCGAAATTCGCTAACCATGTCAACGACATAACAAATATCCGGTATAGTAGACACCATATCATACATGAATTTTCCCATCTCCGAAGCGTAAAGTATCTTCCTCATCCTCTTTATTTGATGAGATGTCTTAGGACACTGATCCTTAAATAAGAAATTCCATAACTGAATGGTAGAAATCCTTTCTTGGAATCTGGAAGGTTAATGCTTGTGAGCACAATGTCAATATAAGTGGTTTGTCATAAGACCAACATCTTATATTTTCGATCACGCAAAAGCTTGATCCAAAGGATGTGATCGTCTTCTCTGTGACACCATGCCAAATTAAATACCGGGTGATCAGACCTTTATGAAATTTAAAACAAAATATTTGGTTGGTTCATTCTTAGCATCACTTTCAAAAAACATTTTTCTTTAGTAATCACCTAAATAATTAATTAAGCTAGTGTAAAAACATTTTACCTAATGACTAATGTCAATTAATTTAAACCATTTAACACATTCACCATTCTAATGAATAAACAAATAATGAATAAAACATCATCCAACTGAATATATAAAGCTGGAATAATTGTCCCGATTAAACAAAATCCAAACCATCAATCATAATAATACTAAATCCAACTAAAACAGAAATACTGAAATGAAATGAGTACAATGTCTCTCGGACATAAATAAAATGATGATAGGGGACACATGCCCTAACTGATAAGCCTAAATCAAAGAACTGAAATCATAGAAGTGGGGGTGTCTAAATACGAGGACCTTGAACTCCCACAATAGTTGTAACATGTCAAAAGAACCAACAGTCTAAGCTTGGCGCCCCTACGGATGGACACCTAAAATAATTTCACAAGAATTTTGTTTTGCACGAGACGGGTCATATCCCGAGTGTAAAATGTTTTAAAACAGTTTAGGAAGTATTTAAAATGCAGTAAAACAAATTAAATACACATGTTAGTTTTGAAAAAACTCATATGAGATTCTCACCTCTCAACTATTGTGCATACCTAACGTACCTCTAAACCATCCTAGTTATAATCATCACTTAACTATACTGTAGACATCCACTTTCTAACTATCACTCGTATTAATAACCCGTATTTGCCACAAACTATTATTATTAAATGTCTTTGCATTTATTATTTAGAAATAAAGTTTCACAACAAGTTTAAGGGTTCCCATACTTAAGTTACTTAAGAATTTATAACCTTCCTTAACTACAAATTTCACACAATAGATAATATCACAAGTATATATACATATTTAGCACTATATATTATATATACTAATACGAAACTCCTAGACTCAGCTCCGGTGCATTTATACTTTGTTATATAGTCCCGGTACATCTCGTACTAAATAAGGACTGCTGATTCGGAATCACTCTTGAACCATATAATACAAATCACACATATTGGAGGTGAACATAGTTCCAAGCCTATGAGATACACATATACCTATGCACTCATATGATCGATGGCTTATAAACTCACTGATAAGTCGTTCCTTGGTTCTATGTCCTCAGGCACCAATCTAAAATGCCCCTGGTGGGCTCATCAAGATGAGACTGCCCGTTTTCAAAACTTCCCGCGATAGCAAGAAGCGTAGGTATGTCATACACATAATAAATCAATCATATAATAGGCATTCAACTCACCTTTATATATTCATAACACAAATATAGGTATACTCACGACTTATGTCATAAATCTCATATGTAGTATATCATTATCCCTAATATCCTACGTTTAATTGAATGACATATTCATTTCTTTATCGTACACTCTCGAGTATTACTCACCACTCAAAGTGTACCCTTTATTGTTCCCATAAAATCAATAGGTGACTCACTATACCTTACTGGTCTAAATTATCATTGTCCTCAAATTCCTGTAACTCGAATTAATTTCCAAATCAGGTAACCCTCTCACGTTACCCTAATTATGTTTATCGCTAAATATGCCATTATGAGATCAAGCCTAATACCCACCTAGACGTACTAGTCTTCTATCATAAGTCCAAGTATATTACAAACAAATCCCAAGAATAAATCCAAAATGATTTTTCTAACCATAATAAATAAGAGGAGAAAACTGAACAAAACTAGGCAGTCAAATCGATTCGGCCTGGTCCGAATCGATTCACCTTGTCGAGTCGATTCAGCTAGGACCGAATCGATTCGTCTTGGACTGAATTGATTCGCTCGTACAGGTATGGAAAATTTTGCCCACGTGTTCTTATCGGTTTCTCCAATTTTCAACCCCAAATCCTTATTTTAATCATCCCAAACACCAATTCAAACACACCAAATGTTATAGTAACATAATTAAACAAGTTCTAATGTTCAAGAACTATAATTTCATCGAAGAGCATCAATTAAATGGGTTTATTTCAAATATAAGCATTAAGAACCTTAGTTTGTAATCTTCTTCAAGAACTACCATAAAATCCCAGAATTATTCATCAATATTAATTCCATTTCATGGGTTATCATCTATATACCATGGGGAATCAAACCTATATCAATTTCACTTCCAGATTATGATCCAAATCCTTTAATTTCATCCAAATCATATACAATACATGTTCAATTTCAACCTACACTAACATGGGTGATATTATTGCTCAAAGTTCGAAAGATTAAATACTTGCCTCTAGAAGGAAGGTCAAATCTGCTGGTGGTATTGGTATGGTTGCGTTCCTCTTTCTCCGATCTATGCAGTGGTGGTCTCAGTGGTGCAACATGGTAGTTCTTGGCTTTAGCCTCCTAGAATTGGCTCTCCTTCCTCCTTCGTGACTCTCCCTTGAATTTTGTGAATGAAAACCCTAAATTATTGTAACACCCTGCCTAATTAAATACCGGGTGGCCAGCCCCATACCAAATTAAAATAGAATATACAGTTGGCACATTCTTAGCATCACTGTCGAAAACATTTACAACTCACCCAATACCCAATTAAGCTAGTGTTAAAAACTTTCCAAATTTTAATTCAACAAAATTCATTTCTAGTTTAAGATTAACACAACACATTTTATACTACAACACTGATAACCAAATAGATAACATAAAAGAATTTAAAAGCATTTGGAATAAACATTCCCACATAATATTAATCCATTACAGTAATCCCAACAATGTTAAATGTATTAAAAGACACGAATACAATAGTATTTGACCCCGATAGAAAAGAGATAACTGAATCCTTTTGGCAAAAAGCCCTGACTAAGAATACCGTGAATCAAAAAGATGATAGGCGTTTAAGCAAAACTCCATAGATCCATAGTCTGTCATAATCCGCTAAGGTTGGTGTCCCTGTTGCTGGACACCTGATATAGAAGATACAATAGAAAATAAAATATGCAAGGAAACGGGTCAGAGCCCGATTGTGTAAATGATTTTTAAAACAACAAGTATTTAACAAGTGAAATAAAGCATTTATTATGTACATGTTAGATCCAACTATCACTTGCTATTCTCACCTCTCAACTAGAGTTCACACTTAACGTTTCCTATTAACCTCCTAGTTAATGATTCCTCTTTAACAATTCCATAATATAATTCCATTCCCATATCATAACCCCGTATGTCCCATACCATACGTTATATAATCATTCTTATACATTTTTCATTTATATGAATCGTTGCTCATTAACATGAATCATTTCTCATTAATATGAATTAGGCTTTTCAATTCTATAAGAATAAACATTCATTAACTTAATTCCATTCTTTTCTCAATTCGCCTTTATCTACAATTATCACACAGTAGATGACTTAACCACAATATAACCATTCAATCATTTAATTCATTATATATATATTCATATATAATACGGCACCCCGAGTCACAGCTGCGGTGCAATGCATTACTCTGCTATCATGTCCCATCATCGCTGGTCGCCGAATAGTGGACAAAAGGTTCGGTAAAGATTCCTCGAACCATAAACAACAACACAAACATTGAAGGCGAACATAGTTCTCGTATCCATGGGTCACTCACATACCTACGTACCCACAGTCAGCGGACTTATCGACTCCCCGATAAGTCTTTCATAGACCTATGTTCTCGAGCGACAAATCAAAGATCCCATGGATTCATCAGGATATTACTGCCCTCACGCGCAAACCTCCCACCGATAGCAAGTAAGCTAGGTATGTCATACACATCAATCATCAATAAATCAAATAGGCATTATCATACATATAATATAATATCAATAAGGTAATATCACTACCCTAAGATAATACCCATACGTAGCATTATATCTCTTTTAAATTCCACGTATTAAAATATCGTATCTTTACTTCATAATTTAATTATCCTCGCATCCTATAACATCTCTCCACTCCCGAAGTCGTTAAGGTTCATGCGCGGAGCGTCTCGCAAAGCGAAATCCAAACAAGGAACCCCTCCAATACACTACTACTTAACTTTGTCGATCGAGGAGGTTCGTGAACTTCAAATATGCGATCGGAATAACCTCATCCCCTCTTTCAACCAAATGTGTTCTAAACTCCCATCTCTATCCAGGAGCCATACCACTACGCTCTTGTACTACACTTAGCCCTTGCGAAATCAATAATGAGCTTAAACTCAGTCCTTGATGTTTAAATTATAACCCTAAGGCTACCCACGTATTATATTAAGTCTCCCTTACTGGACCTATCCTTAATCCTCAAGCATACAAATTAGAATTCAACAAATGAATCGATCAACCGAAATATCTTTCAATTTAATTAACATCATTCTTAATCAATTAAATCCAAATCTTATTAATTCAAATCTTAACTAGGGCTTACTGATCTTCTCTAAGTCCCATAATATACAATTAACAATCACCAAAGATCTACCAAAGTTTTGGGATAAGAATCAACATTTAAAAAGAAACAACTTCATGAATTCTCATATTTTAAATACTCAGAAAAATCAGATCCAAAAATTATTTAAATCATCAATCCGACTTTAGATTTGGATTCTACACGAAAAATTGAGTCAGTTATGTGTTTTGAGTTTTTCTTAAATCTCATCCAAATGCACTAAAAAAGGAGATATAAACATTCCAAATTGGATCTTCTCATTCCACTCGTTTTTGCCTCTTTTTCCAGAAAATTATCAACATATTATCTTCAAGAACACAAAATGATTTTCAGAATTTCTTCCACAGATTGATGAATATTTCTTGGATTACTAACTACCTACAACATGAGTTTAATTCCTATATATTTCATTCTTCCAGAAATCCATTACTACTCCATTTTTATCTTCCAAACATGAAAAATCATCTCTTTTCATAATTATTCTAACATGGACAATATACGAACTTAAGTTGCAAATATCAAACACTTGCCTTTAATGAAGATCTGATCCTTTGGGGTTGAATAACATAGGCGGTTCTCCATTTTTCCGGCCATTTTCGATGGTGGTTGGTGGTGGTGACTTTTGGTCTTTAGTTCTCGTCCTTTCGAAGCAAGCTTTTCTCTTCCCAAGCAACCTTTCACTCTCTCTAAGAAGATGACCTTTCAATTTTATGTAGAAGAGATGAATGAACCCATATTCAACTAATCTCCAAATACTTATAATAAGACAAAACCCAAAATCACTATTCATCCCCCTTGTAAAAATAACCAAAATGCCCTTTTGGGTTGTCTTTTCATTTTCAAATGACCCGATAGACAAATCTAACATCCAAATAAACTTTTCTGACTATTTCAACCCTTTCGAACGCAACGACGCAGTCGAAGTGACTATAAAGTCTATAGAAAATAAATTTCCTTTTTAATTTAATAAATTAGTCCTGACACGTCCCATACCGCGTCTGACTAAAAAATCCAAATTACCGAAATTATATCACACCGTCATAATAATGACATCATATTCATATATTACCTAAATATCTTTAAGTAATATTCAGAATCATCCATTTTAATATCCACAATTCGGATAAAACCCAAATGAATTTATTTATAATAAAATCCAATTAATCCATTAATTTTAAATATAACCCATTTTAAAAGTCATTAAAATCACGGGGTATTACATACTTCCCCCCTTATAATAGAATTTCGTCCCGAAATTCAGGAATATAAATCATACCGGTAAGGTCAACTCCGAGTATACATCTCACATCGCAAGAAACCTAAAATGTACCGCCCATACAGTACATTAACGAAAATCCCTATCGATGTTATACGCCAAGCCTCACCATATAGTTTCAACTGAATCGAATTTAAACTTTACCCAATCTTCCTTATACCATTAACGTAACCAAGTTCAGAAAAATGATCCTCAATCATCAAGTAAATACATCCTGAAGTCACAACTACTCACTCTTTCACAATTATGAAAACTACTACCATTCAACCATCCAGGGTGCCCATACACCCTATCGTACCACTTTCATTATAATATTTGTCGCAAAGGTTACAAACTCATGTACTAAGGACCTAACTTATTTCAACTCCCAACGGTTATTAGTTTCATGCGTGGGGTGTCTCGCAAGCGAAATCCAAACAAGGAACCACCCCGATACACTACTTCCTAAAGTAGTCGGTCATCGAAACTCCAAAGGTCCTTATTCAATAGTGTATAAAAATTTGGTTTATCGAAAAAAAAATCAGGTTTATCAATTTAAACAAATTTTTTTTTTAGGTTTTATTGATTTCAAATAGAGTCTACTCATCTACTCTTTCTAGAAGACAAGATGCTGGCTAATAGTAGTACATACGCTCTCGTATACCACAAGTCAATGCATGCCGATAGTCACATCATGTTCGGACATGCCCAAAGGAAGTAATCCCATGATAAAAATCAAACCCACGTGATAACATGTAAAACATAGGTGTCCCACACCCCTTGGTGAGTCTATATAAATAACAGTGTTATAGGCTAAGTTTAGCAATCCTTTTTGCCCACACAATATTAATCGCTACAAAAATCAATATACGCCTCATAATTCCTTAGATAGAAAACATACCCTCATTCGTGGCTGGTGGTTGTTGAATCCCACAATTATTACTTTTCTCCAATGGGTCAAGAAAAATTTTACTCCCAAATTTTCAGTTCTAGTTCACCACACTCCACTATATGCCCAAGCCTTTGAATATATTGCCTTCGTTAGGTAACACACATAATTCCCGCATTTCAAGAACTTTTACTAATGACTCTCCTCAATTTTTCCATAATAGGGGTGAGCTCGACTACGGTCATCATACTCGAACATACTTCATAACCTCCTAAGTACGATCTCCGCTATCCGTCCAATGGCCCTCATCTGCCATACTTCTCGTACGAACCCGTTCGAACCAAAATAATATTTACTAATATCTACGTTATAGCAGGAGAATGAAATCCCACCAAGGAAATCAACAATCCTAAACATAGGGCTCTACATCAAAGAACGCAAAGCTGAAAACACAGTAAGCCGTACAGACCCTAAAGGACACTAGAACCTGATGCTCTGATACCACCTGTAACACCCCGCCTAATTAAATACCGGGTGGCAAGCCCCATACCAAATTAAAATAGAATATACAGTTGGCACATTCATAGCATCACTGTCGAAAAACATTTATAACTCACCCAATACCCAATTAAGCTAGTGTTAAAAACTTTCCAAATTTTAATTCAACAAAATTCATTTCTTGTTTAAGAATAACACAACACATTTTATACTACAACACTGATAACCAAATAGATAACATAAAAGAATTTAAAAGCATTTGGAATAAACATTCCCACATAATATTAATCCATTACAGTAATCCCAACAATGTTAAATGTATTAAAAGACACGAATACAATAGTATTTGATCCCGATAGAAAAGAGATAACTGAATCCTTTGGGCGAAAAACCCTGACTAAGAATACTGTGAATCAAAAAGATGATAGGCGTTTAAGCAAAACTCCATAGATCCATAGCCTGTCATAATCCGCTAAGGTTGGCGTCCCTGTTGCTGGACACCTGATATAGAAGATACAATAGAAAATAAAATATGCAAGGAAACGGGTCAGAGCCTGATTGTGTAAATAATTTTTAAAACAACAAGTATTTAACAAGTGAAATAAAGCATTTATTATGTACATGTTAGATCCAACTCTCACTTGCTATTCTCACCTCTCAACTAGAGTGCACACTTAACGTTTCCTATTA
The DNA here is from genome assembly GCA_949130495.1 of Sambucus nigra. Taxonomy (NCBI): domain Eukaryota; kingdom Viridiplantae; phylum Streptophyta; class Magnoliopsida; order Dipsacales; family Adoxaceae; genus Sambucus; species Sambucus nigra. Next base: position 352,796,132 of record OX422221.1, read on the forward strand.
ACCTCCTAGTTAATGATTCCTCTTTAACAATTCCATAATATAATTCCATTCCCATATCAAAACCCCGTATGTCCCATACCATACGTTATATAATCATTGTTATACGTTTTTCATTTATATGAATCGTTGCTCATTAACATGAATCATTTCTCATTAATATGAATTAGGTTTTTCAATTCTATAAGAATAAACATTCATTAACTTAATTCCATTCTTTTCTCAATTCGCCTTTATCTACAATTATCACACAGTAGATTACTCAACCACAATATAACCATTCAATCATTTAATTCATTATATATATATTCATATATAATACGGCACCCCGAGTCACAGCTGCGGTGCAATGCATTACTCTGCTATCATGTCCCATCATCGGTGGTCGCCGAATAGTGGACAAAAGGTTCGGCAAGGATTCCTCGAACCATAAACAACAACACAAACATTGGAGGCGAACATAGTTCTCGTATCCATGGGTCACGCACATACCTACGTACCCACAGTCAGCGGACTTATCAACTCCCCGATAAGTCTTTCATAGACCTATGTTCTCAAGCGACAAATCAAAGATCCTATGGATTCATCAGGATATTACTGCCCTCACGCGCAAACCTCCCACCGATAGCAAATAAGCTAGGTATGTCATACACATCAATCATCAATCAATCAAATAGGCATTATCATACATATAATATAATATCAATAAGGTAATATCACTACCCTAAGATAATTCCCATACGTAGAATTATATCTCTTTTAAATTCCACGTATTAAAATATCGTATCTTTACTTCATAATTTAATTATCCTCGCATCCTATAACATCTCTCCACTCCCGAAGTCGTTAAGGTTCATGCGCGGAGCGTCTCGCAAAGCGAAATCCAAACAAGGAACCCCTCCAATACACTACTACTTAACTTTGTCGATCGAGGAGGTTCGTGAACTTCAAATATGCGATCGGAATAACCTCATCCCCTCTTTCAACCAAAAATGTTCTAAACTCCCATCTCTATCCAGGAGCCATACCACTACGCTCTTGTACTACACTTAGCCCTTGCGAAATCAATAATGAGCTTAAACTCAGTCCTTGATGTTTAAATTATAACCCTAAGGCTACCCACGTATTATATTAAGTCTCCCTTACTGGACCTATCCTTAATCCTCAAGCATACAAATTAGAATTCAACAAATGAATCGATCAACCGAAATATCTTTCAATTTAATTAACATCATTCTTAATCAATTAAATCCAAATCTTATTAATTCAAATCTTAACTAGGGCTTACTGATCTTCTCTAAGTCCCATAATATCCAATTAACAATCACCAAAGATCTACCAAAGTTTTGGGATAAGAATCAACATTTAAAAAGAAACAACTTCATGAATTCTCATATTTTAAATACTCAGAAAAATCAGATCCAAAAATTATTCGAATCATCAATCCGACTTTAGATTTGGATTCTACACGAAAAATTGAGTCAGGTATGTGTTTTGAGTTTTTCTTAAATCTCATCCAAATGCACTCAAAAAGGAGATATAAACATTCCAAATTGGCTCTTCTCATTCCACTCGTTTTTGCCTCTTTTTCCAGAAAATTATCAACATATTATCTTCAAGAACACAAAATGATTTTTAGAATTTCTTCCACAGATTGATGAATATTTCTTGTATTACTAACTACCTACAACATGAGTTTAATTCCTATATATTTCATACTTCCAGAAATCCATTACTACTCCATTTTTATCTTCCAAACATGAAAAATCATCTCTTTTCATAATTATTCTAGCATGGACAATATACGAACTTAAGCTGCAAATATCAAACACTTGCCTTTAATGAAGATCTGATCCTTTGGGGTTGAATAACATAGGTGGTTCTCCCTTTTTCTGGCCACTTTCGGTGGTGGTTGGTGGTGGTGACCTTTGGTCTTTAGTTCTCGTCCTTTCCAAGCAAGCTTTTCTCTTCCCAAGCAACCTACTACTCTCTCTAAGAAGATGACCTTTCAATTTTATGTAGAAGAGATGAATGAACCCACATTCAATTAATCTCCAAATACTTATAATAAGATAAAACCCAAAATCACTATTCATCCTCCTTGTAAAAATAACCAAAATGCCCTTTTGGGTTGTCTTTTCATTTTCAAATGACCCGAGACCCAAATCCAACATCCAAATAAACTTTTCTGACTATTTCAACCCTTTCGAACGCAACGATGCAGTTGAAGTGACTATAAGGTCTATAGAAAATAAATTTCCTTTTTAATTTAATAAATTAGTCCCGACACATCCCATACCGCGTCTGACTAAAAAATCCAAATTACCGAAATTATATCACACCGTCATAATAATGACATCATATTCATATATTACCTAAATATCTTTAAGTAATATTCAGAATCATCCATTTTAATATCCACAATTCAGATAAAACCCAAATGAATTTATTTATAATAAAATCCAATTAATCCATTAATTTAAAATATAACCCATTTTAAAAGTCATTCAAATCACGGGGTATTACAATTATCTAACCTATCAGAAATATTCCCTCTTTTAATTTCATAGGTAATTAAGGCCCAAAAATAGAAATTACCAAAATTCCCTCCCGGGATGCCTGTTCGGCTGGCCTAAATTGCCTCGGGACCCAAACTAGACCCCTGGGTAGACTATTATGACTATCTCGAACCTTCTGGACACATTGGCACACTCGAAATGACCACTTGGATTACTTAAAACTAATTTACTTTTTATTACCTTAATTTAGTCCCGACATGACTGACGCGCGCGTCCCTACTTAATTATCGTAATTGTCAATTGTTGTATATCTCACTCGCGACAATGCTCATAAATTCACAATCATATTCACAATCACATATTACTTTATTCACTCAGTAATATTTAATATAATTCTCACTAATAAATACTAACTCTTATCCAACTAGTTAATATTTATTTTAATTCGGATTAATTATCAATTAATTTCCCATTGTTAATTTAATTAATCCAATATTTAAAAGTAATTAAAAATACGGGGTGTTACATACTTCCCCCCTTACATAGGAATTTCATCCCAAAATTCGAAAAGTTAAAGTATACCTGGTAAAAATAACTTTGGATATTTTTTGCGCATCTCATCCTCATGCTCCCAAGTATACTCCTCGTCATTATAGTGCCGCCACTGAACACATACTTACAATATTACCTTTGACCTCAGTTTTCTCTCGCTACGGTCTAGGTTAGCAACTGGCCCCTCCTCATAGGAAGTATCAGGCTGTAGATCAATCTCCTATAAAGCAATATGAGTGTGAGCCAACTCATCCGGAAGATATCTCCTCAACGTAGAAATGTGGAATACATCGCGAATCCTATGCAAGTGCTTGGGTAACCTAAGTCTGTAAGCCACTGGCCCAATCCTCTCAATAATAGGGAATTACCCTACATACCTCGGTGCTAACTTCCCTTTATTCCTAAATCGCATTATCCCCTTCATAGGATATACTCGTAGAAATACATGATCCCCTCCCCCCCCACTGAACTCCCTAAAGAACCTCTTGGCATCGGCGTAGCTCTTCTGTCTATCCCGAGCAACCCTTATGCGACTCCTAATCATCTCAATCCTTGTTGATGTATCTTGAATCACTTTTGGCCCGAGTAGCTTGTTGTCCCCTACCTCTAACCAACAAAAAGGAGAACTACAAGGTCTATCGTAGAACTCCTCAAATGGGACCATACCAATAGTAAACTGATAAGAGTTGTTGTACGAAAACTCCACCAGTGGAAGATACTTCTCCCAACCTCCCCCAAAATTTGAATACACATACATAACATATCCTCCACCATTTGATTAGTATGCTCGGTCTATCTGTCCATCTGTGGGTGGTAGGCCATACTCAAAAGCAACTCAGTACCCATGGCCTCCTCGAATGTCTCCCAAAAATGAGACACAAAAATCTTATCCCGGTCAGACACGATATTTAAGGGAACCCCATGTAATCTCAGTATTTTTGCAATAAAAATCTGGGCATACTGTGCCTTAGTATAGTCAGTTCGGACTGGTAGAAAGTGGGCTACCTTAGTCAACTAATCCACAATCACCCATATACAATCGTGACACTCTGAGAAGTAGGCAACCCTGTGATGAAATCCATGGAAATGTTTTCCCATTTCCACATAAGAATCTCTAGTGGCTGAAGAAACACTGTTAGTTTTTTATGGTCCACCTAGACTAGCTGACATGTGGCACACTTTGAAAAAAACTCATCAATGTCTCTCTTCATGCCACTCCACCAATACTGATGCCTCATACCCTAGTACATATTATCCCTACCGGGATGTACCACAAATTGGTATCCATGCGACTCTATCATCACCGCATGTCGCAGATCCTACCCCTATGGAAAAACCACATGTCCATTGAAGTGTAAGACTCCCTCAGAACTCACTGAGTAAGACTCGACTCCCTCTAATAGAAGATGTTGAATAATTTCCCGATAAAATGAATCCGCTACCTGGGCTTGTACAACCCTCATCACTATCTGGGGCGTAATTGCCATAACTGACATGAATGATCGGGCAACTACATCTTAGTGTCCTAAATCCTTCCATTTCGCCTTCCACGCTCTTCTACCTCACCTACTGGCCTACGACTGAGCGTATCAGCTACTACGTTAGCCTTTCCCGGGTGGTACTGCACCTCATACTAATAGTCCTTCACAAATTCAAACCACCTGCGCTGATGCATATTAAACTCTCTTTGAGTGAATAAGTACTGCAATGACTTGTGATCTGTGAAGAGGGGAAATTTCTCCCCCCCAAAGATAATGTGTCCAAATACAAAGTGCAAACATAATTACTGCTAACTCTAAGTCGTGAGTGGGGTAATTCTTCTCGTGAGGCTTAAGAATATCGAAAGCATAAGCTATAGCCTGATTCCTCTTGCTGTAACACTCCACCAAGTCTGTGTAGGGACGCATCAGGGTAGACTAAGTACTCCACTCCCGACCTGGGCAGTGCTAGAACTGGTGCTGAAGTTAGCTTTTCCTTCAGATCATCAAATGCCAACTGACACGTATCATCCCAAACAAATGGTACACCCTTACGGGTTAAATTAGTCATCGGGACCCTAATATTCGAAAATATTCGGATGAACCGAGTGTAATACCCGACTAACCCTAGGAAGCTACGCACCTCTAGCGATGTAATGGGTTGTCCCCACTCCCTCACCACTGATATTTTGCTCGAGTCCACTGATACCTCCAACTCAAAAATGATATCCTCCCAAACTAAACCTCCTTCAGCCCAAACCCACATTTTTATACTGAGCATATGGCTAATGCTCACATAGTGTTTGTAGAACCCAACGCAAATGCTCATCCTCATTCTGGGAATAAACCGGGATGTCATCAACAAAGACAAATACAAACTGATGTAAGAACTCTCTGAACACCCTATTCATTAAGTCCATGAACATAGTCGGTGTGTTGGTTAGCCCAAATGGCATGACCTAAAACTTGTAGGACCCATATCTTGTCAGAAAAGCATTCTTCGACAAGTCCTTCTCCCTGATACGTAGTTGATGGTACTCCAACCCCAAGTCTATCTTCGAGAAATAGGCAGGTCCTCTCAACTGGTCAAATAGTCATCGATTCGGGGAAATGGATAATTATTATATATCGTGACTTTATTCAACTCTCTGTAATCAACACACAATCATAACGACCCATATCACTTCTTCACTCACTGCACGGGAGCACCCCAAGGTGGGGTACTCTGAAGGATGAAGCCCTGTCCCAACAGCTTCTCAATCTGATCGCGTAATTCCCTCATCTCCTGTACAGCCACATGGTAAGGTGCACAGGCTATCGACCGAGTGCCTGGCATCAAATCTATCACAAAATATATCTCTCTACACGGTGGTAGTCCATATATATCTTGAAATACATAGGCGTACTCATGAATAATAGGAATCGAATCAAGGGGAATCAAAACTCCCTTAGGGGTCTCCTCCTCGATATAAAATAAGTGAGTGGACGATCCTCCTCCGAGAATAGGCATCGCCACTATAAACATCCCCTGACCAGGGATGGGTAAAAGAATACTCCTACTAAAGAAGTCGATCATGGCCCTATACGCAACTAGCCAATCCATCCCAATAATAGCGTCGTACTCAGACATGTCTAAAACAAGCATATCGTCTGGAAAAATAACACTCACAGTCACTATACCCACACCCTGGCATATAAAGAAAATCATCGACCCATTACCAATGACAAGTTTACACAAGTCCCTGTACTGTTAGTTGTGTCTAACAACCTCGTGGCCCATGTAAATCTAGTGCCTATGAAAGAGTGTGAGGCCCTCGTGTCAAACAAAATACGCCCCATAGACCCGTTGATAGAAATCATACCCTCAACTGCGGGCGGAGCCTGTGGACCTTCTTCCTGGTGGACGTTGTAAACATACCCATACTGTAGTTGTCCCTACTGAATCGGGGCTACTACGATGGAAGGCAAAGCTGGAACTGGCACTGGTGCTGAGAAAGCGGTTGGAAAGATCAGCCTCTGGGGCTTCTGGTGAGTATCTTGCTGCTGAGGAAACTTCCCCTTGTCAGGGCAATCAAATTGTTTGTGTCCAGTCTTACCACATGTAAAGAATTCACCAACAAAGCTTCCCCCTTTCTGTCCCTACTGGCCTCGGCCCTATTAGCCATTGCCACTCCTGCCTTGGCCCTGGTGGTCCTGTTGGAACTACTATTGGCCCGAGTGTCCCTGCTAGACCTGATGGACCTGCTGACCCTGGTGGCTATGCTTGAAACCTCCTTGTCTATGATGCAAGCTCCATGATCTGAACCTCTTAGCAGAATCCCCCCGATGGGAACCTTGATTACTCTGTTTCTGCTAACTCTGAGCTGCTGGTGCCCCACTAGTACTACCCCCACCCGTTCTGCCCTGCCAACTGGACTCACCTCCTCGCTTGCTCCCTTAATATGGAAGAGGTGATCCTAGCAGTGTAGTAATGCAGCATTGAGTACATCGATATAAGACTGCAAAGATAGGTTACCCAAAATATGCTGACGAATCCTCCAGGTCAGGGCATCATCAACTGGTGCCAGGTTTTCTTCAATAGTTTTTGTAACACTCCTTAATTTTGAGGATTTAATATTTAATATTTTTTGGGAGTTATAAAAATATTTAAATTGGAGAAACTTAAATTTCTTATGTGGAGATTTTATTTAAGTGGGAAGAATTATTTATAATTGGCGACTTTAAGTTAAATTATCTGAATTAATGTATCGCATTTTAAGGTCAAAATTTGGAAATATTATAAAGTATTTTGGATGACAATTCTGAGTGCGCGATTGAGTCTGGATGGGTCGAGATAGTCAGAAAAGAGTACCCAGAGGTAGTAATTGGGTCTGGGGACATTTTGGGCATAGCCGGGCCCACACGGGGTGATTCGGGCCATTTTAATTAGGCCCATATGGCCAAAAATGGGATTAAAGGTTTTAAACCTAATTGAGGGACTAGGGAACGGAAAATAGAAAATTCTAAACCTAGGGTTTGAGAAAGGATTAGAGGAAGCTAATCAAGAAGCAGTTAGGAACCTTTTTGGAGTCAAATTAAGGGGTAAAAGTGTGTTCGTCATCAACACCTTAACTACACCAACGAATCCGACTCTATGAAAAATTTCAAGCAAGTGGTTAACTGTTGTGATTTTTAATTCGTGATAATCAATTCATATCATAGTATGTGTATCAAAAATCTATTTTGGTTATGGGTTAAATAGATAAAAAAAAATGGGATTTCCGGACTTGATTAGTATATGAGAGTAAATTAATGGTGAATATGGATATGGGATTGCTGGAATCAATTGTAAGATTCAAATTAGTAAGTATCAGTGATAAATTTTGAATCAGTGTGACAAATTCATATCTCCGTAGGATAAACCCGGGTGAAACCCAATTCGGTAAAAGTTTGGGATTTTGATGAATTGATATATGATTTAAGTTTTCGAGGAAGATTAAAATATATTTCTATGTAAATGAAATGTTGGTTGTGATTGGGAAAGGGTTTGGAATAAAAATAAAAGCTCGAGGGTTCATACATTGCCGAACAGTAGGCTGGAGAAGATGATGACTGGGACGATCGATCGATCCACCCAGGGGGATCGATCGATGATACAAAAATTTTGGCAGTGATGCCAGTTTTAATTACATGGGAGATATTTAAGAAAAAGGTCTTTGGCTGATTTAAATGATGAAAATTAATTAGGAGCATGACTGTTGGTAAGTATAGGTAAATATAATTGGGAATTTTGGTAGAGATGAATATGTGACACATTATAGACGAATATTTGGGAATGAAATTTTGAGATTTAAATATGGACCAAGTGAGCGAGTCCATGTATGTTAGTTAAGTGACACCAAAGTATTAAATAAATTATTGAGAGAATAAATTAATTTGGAGTCGGAATATAGACTCGAGAAATATTAAGTTATGGGCCAAGTGAACGAGTCCGGGTATAATGGTTAGACGACACCAAGTATTAAATTAATTGATGGGTTAATTAATAAGATTAGAGTCGGACTGTACACTCGGGAAGGTAATAAATTAATTAATGTGTGAATTAATTAAATTAGAGTCGAACCATAGACTCAGGGAAAATATTATATGAATTAATGTGCGAATTAAATAAATTACAGTCGGACCATAGACTCGGGATAATGATAATCTAATAAGTGATAAAATTAATTAGGTTGAGTGAGGCCAAAGACTCAGGAAATCACAGGTTAGTGTTACGGGTTTTGAGTACACGGTAAAGCCGGGGTTTATACTATAAATATACGGTGTAGTGATAGTATATATATGTGTATATATTTTTTGTGCTACTAAATATCAGTGACTAGATATTTATTTAATATATATACTCTAGTGCTATCAAGGGAGGTTGCGCGATGTGGGTGAATCCCCTAGATTGAGGAGTAGGGTGAACATATCCCCAGGTCATAGCGTCCGGTATATGGGTGAGGGGCTTATCTCACTTTCAAGGAAGGACTATGATTTCCTCCACTACGTTTACATTTTGGGACATGTTGGTGAGCGATTCCAACTTGGGTAACTAGGTTATGTGAGCACACCTATTGAGATAGCACTTTGGAGGGAATCATCCGGTGAGGGTATACTCGGAGGGATGGATATACGTATGATATATATCTGGATGTTTTAGTAAAAGTACATATATAATGGTATTAAATATTACATGCGGGTAATAATTGAGTGTACGATGTTTTTACTTTATATAACTTGTGTCACGGTTATATGCTATTATTTAAGAAGGAATTAATTAAGTTAATTGGTGAGATAAATTATAACTCATGAATATTTAGTATGGCAAGGGGAGGTTATACCAGGACTAGTTGGACCGGGTAGTACAACTAGGTGGGGTTAAGGTGACCGTTAGGTGTGCACATTAGTGGAGGGGTGAGTATGTCCTCAAGAAAGTGCAAAACTAATTTAAGTATGAAGCGCGTTCATGCATTTTAAATTACTGAAGTTAATTCACTTGCTAAATATTTTCAAAATGTTTTGGGTTCCAACCCTTGCTATAAAACTATTTTCAAAACCTTTTAGGTGTCCAGCCACAGGGACACCAGACTTGATATTCTATTCCAGGGACACGGAGCTGCGACATATGTGGATGCTAACAGGAGCTTGGATTAGACGCATCATTGATTCTTTCCTAGAGTAGGGATCATATATTAGTTTAAGTTTATTTAGGGCATGTCGCCCAGACTCTTTAGTTACTGTTTCCAGATTCAGTTATTCGGTTATTATATAATTGTATTTGGACTTTTTACTTTGGTGGCCGATGTTTTATTCGACAAGTGGTTCATATAATTATTTCAGTTGATTTAATTCAGCTGTGAATGGTTTATTTTTTTCCGCATGTACTGTTTTGTTTAATTAAAAAATTTAAATTTGGCACCAACTTTTTGGAATACTAGGTGGTTAGTAAGTTTTAAAAAGTTTTTGACAGTGATGCTAAGGATGAACCAACAGGGATTCCTATTTTAATTTGGTATAGGACTGATCACCCGATATTTTATTAGGAGGGTGTCATAGATGGTATCAGAGCATCAAGTTCTAGTGTCCTTAGGATATGTACGGATTTTCACGTTTCAGCTCAGCAATCTTTGATATAGATCTCTATTATAGGATTGTTGTGTTCTTATACGTATGCGCATTTACGTTCTTCTGCCAAATTTTTATTTGAAGGTGAACTCATACGATTCGATTCTCATTGCAGATGCCGCCCAGGAGAGAGAGAGCAGCGAGGGCAGCAGGGGGGATGAGACTAGAGAGGTTCATTAGGAGAAAGAGTTACCACAACAAGTTCTAGAGATGATTTCAGTAGCACGGGTAACTAAACTAGTGGCGAAGAAGTTTAAGCGATGATAGTCGTAATGGCAAGGTACTTTCTACGAGATCAGCCATAGGCGTTAGTGGTACCGAATGTTCAGGCCCACCCAGGGCCGACGCGGTGGCAACAAGTACTAGAGGCCTTTCAAAAAGGGTATCCACTAGAGTTTCGAGGGGGTTCAGATGTAGTGCTAGCGTGTCAGTGGAAGAGAGATATCTAGCATCACCTACGCATGGTAGATTGCAATTAAGTGCAGAAGAAAATGCTAGCCACTTTTGGGTTAGTGGGAGCAGCGCTACAGTGGTGGGAGTCGATCACCACAGTTAAGGAAATAGATACATTAGCTATTGCATAGTTTTGGGTACGGTTCGACTGCAAGTATTTTCCTCCAGCATTTGATACTGAAATGAGGAGAAAATTTAGAGAGGTGACTCAGGGGGACCGTTTAGTGGCTGATTACGAGGAAGAATTCACTCGGTTGGCAAATTTTGTACTTGATGAGGTAAGAGATGAAGAAAGAAAGAAAGGTTCATGAATGGGTTAGTCTGGAGGATCAGACAACATTTGATTGGTAATCCCGCATTAGTAGCTCATACACACGTCGTTAATGTAGCAGTACTGCACTGCCACGAATATCGCTTCTACGTGAAAGAAAGCAGGAGGGGAATGGAAACCAACCGGTCGGATAAAGCAGGAGGGAACAGTACTAGTGTGGTATCCCATCAGCAGATAGGGGGTGATCAGGGGAAGGATTTATGGCAGGGGAATCATGCCAAACGATTTAGAGTTGAAGGCTATTGATAGGATGGCTAAGAATTCCGACAAGGCCAGCAAGGAGGGGATCAGTGGCAGGGTGAATTTATTAAGAGGTGTTTTGTTTGTGGGGAAGCGGGACACATGAAGAATGATTGTCCTAAGAGAGGCATGGGTTAACTATAGGAAGAGGTCTTAGATGTACAGCCACTAGAACAAGTCATGGGTGCGCTCAGGTAGGGGGAAGCTGCTCGGGAACCTGAGGATCAACCATTGCAGCTAGAGTATGGAGGTAATTATCTTTCTATCTCAGGGGCATGGGGTATATTTTGAGTGACAATGAGGGTGTCATAATATAAGAATTATTTTCACTAGAGTTCACGGGTAAGTCGAATTTAGTGGGTGCGTTGGCTGTAGCAGCCATAGTATGTAGGTAAAATTTTCATGGGGTAGCGGAGTTCTTTGGTGTTATCCATGGGAGAGTGGAGGTGTACACCGAGAGAAGGTTTGAATTATACGAAGGGTTACTACTTTCGATAATTACGGGAATAGGGTTGATGATGTTCCAATTATCGGTTGGATAGCGATGGATTTGAACGATTGTGGAGAGTGAGGGTAAGTTTTGGTGTTCGTGACACCATGGTATGATTGGTACTAGGTATCACCTGAGAGGGTGTCTAGCCTATATATGTGTGTATATATGTTGTATTGTGTGGCGCGATAGACACATAGTGAGGTCTTGTGTTATCACGTTTTATCCTGATAAGTCGAGGTGGTTACTGAAGTGAATCAGGGTAGTCAGGTTTATTTTTGAGTAGGGAGAGATAGCTTAGGGTTTATTTTGCGCGAGAACTGGTGATAGTAAGGGCGTGGTAATTCTATGTGGTCTTTTGAAGCATAAGGGTAGGCGTGTATGCTTTTGTGTTAAGAGACAAGTATTTGTGGGTATGTACTATGGACTGAGGGTCTAATAGATCTCAACGACCGATAATGTTAGGTAGTAGTGTATCGGGGTGGGGGGTCCTTTGTTTGGATTTCGCTTTGCGAGATGTCCCACGCATGAAAATTAGCGCAACATTGGAAGTGGGGAGATGTTTAGTCATTAGTACATGGGTTGGGTACCCCATCCAGTATCTTATATGTGATATGACTACGGGTTGGGAGTTATATTACGGGTTACGGCTAGCATAGTCGGATAACTTTCGTGCGGTAAAGCACGGGGATAGGGTGTATGGGCACCCGAGTTAAATAAGGAAACTTTTGTGCGGTTAAGCACGAGTATAGGGTGTATGGGTGCCCTGATCAATTAAAATGCATTATTGTGTAATTTATAGTTAGAAGAGGGAGAGATAGATATAGAGAGCTTAGAGGCGCAAGAATAGAGAGTGTTATGCGAAGCTTGGAGCACTAGGCTTATCTTAATTTCGAGGACGAAATTCCTTTATAGGGGGGGAAGTATGTAACACCCCGTAATTTTGAGGATTTAATATTTAATTATTTTTGGTAGTTATAAATATATTTATTTTTGGAGAAACTTAAATTTATGATTTGGAGAATTTATTTGAGTGGGAAGAATTATTTATAATTGGCGACTTTAAGTTAAATTGTCCAAATTAATGTGTGTCGCATTTTGAGGTCGAAATTTGGAAATGTTATAAAGTATTTTGGATGACAATTCTAAGTGCACGGTTAAGTCCGAATGGGTCGAGATAGTCAGAAAAGAGTAACCGGAGGTAGTAATTGGGTCTCAGGACAATTTTGGGCATAGCCGGCCCCACACGGGGTGATTCGAGCCATTTTAATTAGGCCCATATGGCCAAAAACGGGATTAAAGGTTTTAAACCTAATTGAGGGATTAGGGAACGACAGATAGCAAATTCTAAACCTAGGGTTTGAGAGAGGATTAGAGGAAGCTAATCAAGAAGCAATTGGGAACCTTTTTGGAGTCAAATTAAGGGGCAAAAGTGTGTTCGTCATCAACATCTTAACTAAACCAACAGATCAGACTCGACGAACAATTTCAGGCAAGTAGTTAACTGTTGTGATTTTTAAATCATGATAATCAATTCATATCATAGTATGTGTATCAAAAATTTGTTTTGGTTATGGGTTGAATAGCTAAAAAAATGGGTTTTCCGGATTTGATTAGTATATGAAGATTTGAGAGTAAATCAATGGTGAATATGGATATGGGATTGCTTGAATCAATTGTAGGATTTGAATTAGTAAGTATCAGTGATAAATTTCGAATCAGTGTGACAAATTCATATCTCCGCAGGAAAAACCCGAGTGAAACCCAATTCGGGAAAAGTTTGGGATTTTGATGAATTGATATATGATTTAAGTTTTCTAGGAAGATTAGAATATATTTCTATGTAAATGAAATGTTGGTTGTGATTGGGAAAGGGTTTGGAATAAAAATAAAAGCTTGATGGTCATCCATAGCTGGAGAAGACGATGACTGGGACGATCGATCGCTCGACCCAGGGGGATCAATCGATCGATGATACAGAAATTTTGGCAGTGATGCCAGTTTTAATTACATGGGAGATATTTAAAAAAAGGGGTCTTGGGCTGATTTAAATGATGAAAATTAATTTGGAGCATGACTCTTGGTAATTATAGGTCAATATAATTGGAAAATTTGGGAGAGATGAATATGTGATACATTATGGACGAATATTTGGGAATGAAATTTTGAGATTTAAATATGAACCAAGTGAGCGAGTCCGAGTATTTTGGTTAAGTGACACCAAAGTATTAAATTAATTATCGAGAGAATAATTTAATTTGGAGTCGGAATATAGATTCTGGAAATATTAAGTTATGGGCCAAGTGAGCGAGTCCGGGAATAATGGTTGGGCGACACCAAGTATTAAATTAATTGATGGGCTAATTAATTAGATTAGAGTCGAACTGTAGACTCGGGAAGGTAATAAATTAATTAGTGTGTGAATTAATTAAATTAGAGTCGAACCATAGACTCTGGGAAAATATTATATTAATTAATGTGTGAATTAAATATATTAGAGTCGGACCATAGACTCGGGATAATGATAATGTAATAAGTGAGAAGATTAATTAGGTTGAATCAGGCCAGAGACTCAGGAAATCACAGGCTAGTGTTACGGGTTTTGAGTACAGGGTAAAGTCGGGGTTTATACTATAAATACAGTGTAGTGATAGTATATATATGTGTATATATTGTGTGTGCTATTAAATATCAGTGACTGGATATTTATTAATTTATATACTCTAGTGCTATCAAGGGAGGTTGCGCAATGTGGGTGAATCCCCTAGCTTGAGGAGTAAAGTGAGTATATCCCCAGGTCATAGCGTCCGGTATATAGGTGAGGGGCCACGTTGGTGAGCGATTCCAACTTGGGTAACTAGGTTATGTGATCACACCTAATAGATAGCACTTTGGAGGGAATCATCTGGTGAGCGTATACTCAGAGGGATGGATATACGTATGATATATATGTGGATGTTTTAGTAAAGGTACATATATAATGGTATTAAATATTATATGCGGGTAATAATGCAGTGTGTGATGTGTTTATTTTATATAACTTGTGTCACAGTTATATGCTATTATTTAAGAAGGAATTAATTAAGTTAATTGGTTAGATAACTTATAACTCATGAATATTTAGTATGTCAAGGGGAGGTTATACCAGGACTAGTTGGATCGGGTAGTACAACTAGGTGGGGTTAAGGTGACCGTTAGGTGTGCACATTAGTGGAGCGTGAGTATGTCCTCAAGAAAGTGAGGAACTAACTTAAGTATGAAGCGCGTTCATGCATTTTAAATTACTGAAGTTAATTCACTTGCTAACTATTTTCAAAATGTTTTGGGTTCTAACCCTTGCTATAAAACTATTTTCAAAACCTTTTAGGTGTACAGCCACAATTACACCATACTTGATATTCTATTCCATGGACACGGAGCTGTGGCATATGTGGATGCTAACAGGAGCTTGGATTAGACGCATCATTCATTCTTTCTTAGAGTAGGAATCATATATCAGTTTCAGTTTATTTAGGGCATGTCGCCCAGACTCTTCAGTTACTGTTTCGAGATTCAGTTATTCGGTTATTATATAATTGTATTTGGACTTTTTACTTTGGTGGCCGATGTTTTATTCGGCAAGTAGTTTATAAAATTATTTCAGTTGATTTAATTCAGTTGTGTGAATGTTTATTTTATTTCCTCATGTACTGTTTTCTTTAATTAAAAAATTAAAATTTGGCACCAGCTTTTTGGAATACTAGGTGGTTAGTAAGTTATAAAAAGTTTTCGACAGTGATGCTAAGGGTGAACCAACTGAGATTCCTGTTTTAATTTGGTATTGGACTGATCACCTGATATTTTATTAGGCGGGGTGTCACAGATGGTATCCTCATCTCAGTTTGAACGGTGGAAGAAAAATATTTTCTGTTAAACCTCACCCAAAAGTCCTAAATCGTTAAAACATCACGCTCCTGTGTAGTAGTAGTGGACTCCCACCACTGTAACGCTGCTCCAGCTAGCTTGAAAGTAGCTAGTATCTACCTCTGCACCTCCGTGCACTCATACATCCTCAAATGCCGCTGGATATCCTTCTTCCATTGGCTTTCCACAACAACATCATAACTCCCTTGGAACTCTGGGGATGCGACTTTTGGAAGGCATATCTGACTCTCTCCTAAGCAGAAGGGAACACATGTACTGGTGCTGGCACCACTGCCCGTGCCGATGATGGGCCAGCTAAACTACGACTAGTGCTGCATTAAATTAATAAGCAATGATGGGAGGAACCTTGTAAACATTCATTACACCCTGAGCCTGGGCTGGCTATGGCTCCAGTTGGGCATTTATGTCCCTCAGTGCACGTCTGGGAGGCATCTGAAATGAGGAAGAATTTATAAGTCCACAGTTATTACATCTCAAATAGTTAAATACGTAATCATGTAATTAAGAATGCAACAATTCTACTAATAGGGCTCTATATCAAAGGACGCTAAGCTGAAAGCACAATAAGCCGTACATATCCTAAAAGACTCTAGAACCTGATGCTCTGATACCACCTGTGACACCTTGCCAAATTAAATACAAGGTGATCATTCCTTTATGAAATTTAAAACAGAATATCCGGTTGGTTCATTCTTAGCATCACTGTAAAAAAAAAATTCTTTATTAATCACCTAAATAATTAATTAAGCTGGTGTCAAAACATTTTACCCAATGACTAATGTCAATTAATTTAAATCATTTAGCACATTCACCATTCTAATGAATAAACAAATAATGAATAAAACCTCATCTAACTGAATATGATCAAACTAGAATAATCATCCCAGTTAAACAAAATCCAAACGATCAATCGTAATAATACTAAATCCAACTAAAACTGAAATACTGAAATGAAATGAGTACAATGTGTCTCGGACAAATATAAAATGAGGATGGGCGACACATGCCCTAACTGAGAAGCCTAAATGAAAGAACTGAAATCATAGATGTGGGGGCATTTAAATACAAGGACCTGTAACTCCCACAATAGCTGCAGCACGTCAAAAGATCCAACAGTCTAAGCTTAGCGCCCATATGGCAGGAAACCTAAAATAATTTCACCAGAAAAAGAGATTTTGCAAGAGACGGGTCAGAGCCCGAGTGTAAAATATTTTAAAACAGTTTAGAATGTATTTAAAATGCCGTAAAGAAAATATAATAAACATCTTAGCTTTTCTAACACTCACATGAGATTCTCACCTCTCAACTATTGTGCACGCCTAACATACCTATAAGCCATCCTAGTTATCGTCATCACTTAACTATACCGTAGACATCCACTTTCCAACTATAACTCGCAGTAATAACCTGTATTTCTCAAAAACTATTTTTATTAAATGTCCTTGCATTTATTATTCCGAATAAAAGTTTCACAACAAGTTTAAGTCTTCCCATACCTAAGTTACTTAGGAATTTATCACCTTCCTTATCTAAAAATTTCACACAATAGATAATATCACAAGTATATATACATATTCAACAGTATATATTATATATACTAATACGACACCCCTAGAATCAGCTGCGATGCATGCATACTCTTCTATCTAGTCGCAGTACATCTCTTACTAAATAACGACTACCGATTTGGAATCACTCATGAACCGTATAATACAAATCACACATATTGGAGGCGAACATACTTCCAAACCTATGGGATCCACACATACCTACCCACCCATATGACCGCTGATTTATAAACTCAATGATAAGTCATTCCTAGGTTATATGTCCTAAGGCACCGATCTAAAATCCCCCCAGTGGGCTCAGCAGGATGAGACTGCCCCCTTTCAAAACCTCCCGTGATAGCAAGCAGCGTAGGTATGTCATACACATAATAAATCAATCATATAATATGTATTCATCTCACCTTTATATATTCATAACATAAATATAGGTATACTCATGTCCCATGTCATAAATCTCATACGTAGTATATCATTATCCCGAATATCCTACGTTTAATTGAATGACAAATTCACTTCTTTATCGTACACTATTGAGTATTACTCACCACTCAAAGTGTGCCTTTTATTCTGCCCATAAAATTAGTAGGTGATTCACTATACCTTACTGGTCTAAATTATCATTATCCTCAAATTCTCGTAACTCGAATTAATTTTAAAATTAGGTAATCCTCTCACGTTAACCTAATTATGTTTAACGCTAAATATACCATTATGAGAACAAGTCTAATACCCACCTCGGCCTTCTAGTCTTCTAACATAAGTCAAAGTATATTAAAAACAAATCCCAAGAATAAATTCCAAATGATTTTTCTAACCATAATAAACACGAGGAGAGAATGGGGCAGACGAATCGATTTGGCCTAGTCCGAATCGATTCGGCTAGGACCGAATCGATTCGCTCGTACATGTATGGAAAATTCTACCTATGTGTTATTATGGGTTTCTCCAATTTTCAACCCCAAATCCTTATTTTAACCATCCCAAACACCAATTCAAAGATACAAAATGTTATACTAACATAATTAAAAAAGTTCTAATGTTCAAGAACTACAATTTCATCGAAGGGCATCAATTAAATGGATTTATTTCAAATATAAGCATTAAGAACCCTAGTTTGTCATCTTCTTCAAGAACTTCCATAAAATCTCATAATTATTCATCAATATTAATCTAATTTTGTGGGTTATCATCTGTATACCGTAGGGAATCAAACCTATATCAATTTCAATTCCAGATTGTGATGCAAATCCTTCAATTTCATCCAAATCATATACAATACATGTTCAATTTCAACCTACACTAACATGGGTGATATTATTGATCAAAGTTCGCAAGATTAAACACTTTCCTTTCAAAGGAAGGTCTGATCCATTGGTGTAGTTGGTATGGTTGCATTCCTCGTTCTCCAATCTACGTAGTGGAGGACTCGGTGGTGGCAAGATGGTGGTTCTTGGCCTTAGCATCCTAGAATTAGATCTCCTTCTTCCTCTGTGACTCTCCCTTGGATTTTATGAATGAAAAACCTAATTTCCCTAACGTATAAGATATATTCCCTCTTCTAATTTCGGAGGTAATTGAAGACCAAAAATAGAAATGACCAAAATGGCCTCCTGGGATGCCGTTTTGGTCTAAAATTGCACCGAGACCCAAACTAAACCCCCGGGTAGACCTTTATGACGATCTTGACCCTTCTAGACACATTGTCACACTTTAAATGACAATTTGGATTACTTAAAACTAATTTACTTTTTATTCCATTAATTTAGTCCCGATACGACTGACACGCGCGTCCCAACTTAATTACCGTAATTGTAAATTATCGTATATCTCACTCGTGACAATTGTCATAAATTCACAATCATATTCATATTCACAATCACATATTACTTTATTTACTCAGTAATATTCAATATAATTCTCACTGATAAACACTGACTCTTATCTCACTACTTAATATTTATTTTAATCTGGATTTATTATCAATTAATTTCCCATATTTAGTTGAATTAATCAAATATTTAAAAGTCATTACAAAATACGGGGTCTTACATTCTCCTAAGTACATTATATCAAACTGACTAGATGATCAAACCTTTATACTATATAATACACCCACATTGTTCCGAGTTAGGAGAATAAGATTTATGTAAATTACTAGAAATAACACCATGATTCTGTCATGCTTATTATACACAAAAGTTTCATCCAAACATTGATTAAAACCTAAAGATTTTATTGCCTAATCAAATTAGATGTTCATGTACCTTAATGCATGGTTAAGTCCATAAATGGATCCCTTAATCTTTCACACCTTGCTTTCTGGTCCCTTTATTATGAATCCCATGGGTTTCATCATATAGATGCACTCGTTGAGACTATCATTCAAGATAACATCCATTTTCCAATTCTCATAATCGAGATGATCCACAATGGATAAGAGAATATGGATAAAAATTATCATGGCCACATTCGAGAAGGATTCCTCATAATCAATCCCTTCTTCCTGAGTGAACCCTTTCACCACAATCCATGCCTTGAAGGGTTCCACCGTCCCATCTACCACTCTCTTCTTCTTGTAGATCCACTTACAATCGATAGGTTTTATCCTATTTAGTAAGTCTATAAGTTCCCATACTAGATTTGAATATATCAAATCCAAATCTGTATTTATAAACTTTAGCCAAATCTAATATCCTTGTCTTGAAGTGCCTCATTATACTTGCCGGGATCTAGTTCGTGTTCTTTTGGGACTTCACTTAAGTGCTCTACCAAATACACTAACCTATTAGGTTGATGCTTGATTATATCCTATGTTGTGACTCTACTTGCGGTCTAATATAAGTGACACGTGTGTCCTGATCATCAATAATACTCCCACTCTATTAGATAGTCTACTACCGATATCAGGTTGTATTTTATTTTGTACGGGTGGTCTCGACGCATTTATTTAGTCTTTTTTTCCTAGCTCTTGTAAGATATTATTTCTCTTGGGTTTATAGTCAATCAAATAATATTCCTTTAAGTACTGAGCATTTGTGCCAACCAATACAGCCCCATCCTTTAGGATCATATAATTGTCCACCATTTGTTCCTTTAGGATAACCCACAAAGATATGTACAATATTCTTCCTTGATTGCAACTTCCCTGGATCCTTCCGCAGCACATGTGCTGGGAAGCCCCATATTTTAACATGTTCTAGAATTGTCTTAAGCCCTTTACATAGTTCTATGGGAGTTGTTAAGAAGGAACTAATTCAATAAATATGTTGTCGTCTCTAGTGTGTAACCCTAAAAGGAATGTGACAGATTAGAATAACTCATCATGGATCTAACAATGTCCAAAAGAGTCATATTCCTTCTTTTTGCTAAAGCATTTTACCGTGGAGTGATCAGTGAACAACTGGGCTGTGATACCTATCTCCGATAAGTGGTTCATAAACTCTCCCAAACAACATTCCCTTCCCTGATCAAATCGTATAGTATGTATTAGTTTACTCTGCATACGTTCCACCTCAATATTATACACTTTGAACTTATCAAAGTCTTCAAACTTATGGTGCATAAGGTAAAAAATACAATCCTCAAGTAATCATTGATGAAAATGATGAAATACTAATAACCAAATGTTGCTCGCATATTCATAATCCCACACAAATAAGAATGAACCAATTCCAACACATCGTTGGATCTATAGCCCTTGGTCGTAAATGGCCTCTTAGTCATCTTACCCTCTAAGAAGGATTCACAAAATGGAAGTTCCTCTTGTTCCAATGAACTCAATTGTCCATTTAAGACCAGTCTTTATATAGTTTTTATATTGATATGACCTAAGCGCAAGTGGCAAAGACATTTTTTGTTTAACTAAGAAGGTTCCTTCATATTTAGGTTATTATCATTTAAGTTACTAACTTCATTATTAAGCATTAGTGGTGAGACATGTCTTATAACATCCCTGGACAAGTAAGATATTTGTCATTTTTGATAAAAATATGTTTAATAAAATAAACCAAATATCCATTCATCATAAGATTAGAAACCAAAATTAAATTTCTTTTAATGATAAGAACATAAAAATAATATACTAATATTAACTTATTATCATCACCAAAATTAAAATTTAATTTTTCTATTGCTTACTTGTGATGATCGTCTATGAATAAAAAAAATTCTCTATCATTCATCTCACTGGTTACCTAGAACCCCTGGAAAGAATTGTAAACATGATTACTGGCTCCTAAATCTACACACCAGGTACCGGTAGATTGCACCGCACAATATGTATCAATGATATAGGATAAATTACCATTTCCATTCTTTCATGCTAAGAAGAGTTGGTACTGATTCTTACAATGTACCTCTTATTTGAAAATATAACAATTTCCTTTTGACTTTTTACCAGCTCCTTGAGGATTAAAGTTTGTCTTGTCCACTTTAGGTTATGCTGAGACTTACCTTTCAGGACAGAAGAAGATGGGACTTTCTTAACAATCAGAATCACATCCTAATTCTTATTGATATTCTCCACAATCTAGAGTTCCTTAAGAAGTTGAGCCATAAATTAATCAAGCTTGTTCATATAATAGTTTAGGAAAAATTGTCTAAAGGACTCCGGTAATGATTGGATCACAAAATTAACAGGGATTTCCCCATCGATCAGATACAAGCACTTTTAGTTATCCTAATATGGACATTATTTTTATAACGTGATTATGTACGAGAGTACACTCAGGAATCTTGGTGTTGACCAACTTTGCCATAACATCAAACCTTGTGCAATGATTTTGACCCTCAAACATGTCCGTGAGGCTTAGTATCATGTTGTAAGCGGTCGACATGCACTGATGTTGGTATTGAAACATATTAGTTATATAGGATAATAGGTAGAAATGAGCCATTTGATAAGTCTTTTTCCACCTATAACAGACTTGGACATCCCTCTTGGGTGCCTCTTCCTCATGCTTGGCAGGGCAGGTCTAAGTCAAAACAAACTTAAAATCTGCAACACTAAGGACAATATCTACATTACATTTCTAGTCAATATAATTCATTCTAGTTAACTTGTTATCCTTTAATATTAATTCATGTGGGCTGAATGAAAATCCCATTTTGATATTTGAGAAACATAAATTTTGAAAAGTGAATTAATTTCAAAATAAAGATGTGAGAATTTATCTTCTTTTAAACTTTAATGTGGCATCCCCACTGCAATTTAAAAGTAAAAAATCATCGAGCATAGTAGTTACCTTATGGAGTGAGATTTCTTGTGGTGAGCTTAAATCAACCCACCTTGAACTAAACATTATTTTGTCTTTCAATTATATACTTGGACAGTTCATGATCCTTTGTCCATTATAATTAAATAGTAAGCACCTTTTGGTCCCATATTTAATGGCATTGACTCCATGGGGGAGGATATTATTAATCATGTCTAAGAGTATACTGTTGATTCATTCTTTTAAATAGAACCCAATCATGAAGGACTTACATGTGGGTGGGTGTGTTGGGAGGGGGGGGGGGGGGATAGAACTCACTCATATTCTAATTCTCATAATTATCACTTACGAGTTTTAATGAATGCCGGTGTCCTGATGAATTCCATCCATGGGGGACCAGACTAACTGATGCGAGGAGAATCATATTATATTCATAAAACAATGGTGGAGATCGTGTTTTTTTATGTTCAAATCCATCTTGTTTTTAATTTCATCTTGTTTTTTATGTTCAAAATAAAGATGTGAGGGTTTATGAAAAATAAATTATTCCATTCTAAAAGTCTGAATTAAATACTTGGTAATTTCCCAATTTACGTGCATAAATTAAATATATTGATCTCACATTTTAATTTTACAAAAATAGAAATTAGAATTTTAAATTTTAAATTAAAATAAAACCCAAAGATCTCAAATTAATTTACACCTTGAAATTAATTCATCTTAATTTAATCCCATTTAGAAAAGAATAGAACAACACAAATTTTTGAAGAAAATCAGTGATCTAGGCCGGTCTCAAAATATAACCACGTTCTCCATAAAAATGGGTGTACCTAATTATCCAATTAATTAGCATGTGAAATCATGAAACAAAATATAATAATGAGACATTGCAAATAAATAAATGCAATTGAAAATAAAAGGAGAAAAATGTCAATTTCCATCATGACCTAAACTTCTCCTTGAAGTAAAACTCTTCAAGCCCAAGAATCCTTATTGTAGAATACTTATTTATGACGTAGAGTCCAACTTGAAGTAGAATTTAAACAAAAAAAGAGTTATTTACTATCTTTCCAACTATAAATACTCTTTACTGATCTAGGATGAATGATGAGGAAGAGCCACCATGCGAAGTTACTCAAAAACACCACAAAATAAATCAATGATTCTAATGACCATCGTATCAATATAACCTCCTTTAGGTCGATCATATCTCCTTTTGGATCAATACATCCTCCTTCTGGATCAATCCGTCCCTACTGTGTTGACAACTTCGTCTTTCATACAAGATTTGCATGCAAAAATGACCATAACTCTTCCAAAGCTTCATGAAAGTCCATGAAACTTTGTACAACACCCAAACCATTATAAATAAACTATTCTATGTGTAAATAAATATTACATCACCTCAAAATATCCTCTAAATATATTGATAATGAAATAATTAAAAAAACTAATAATTACAACCATATCGAATCTAGGAGTGAAAAATAACTATGGATAAACCATCGTAGGATCCATTCACACGGAAAAATATATGTAACCATCATAGAAGGAATTTAACCAAATAATCTCTATAAATACATGTTGGTACGATACCATACATCATGATGTATGATCCTATAACATGCAAAAGTAGGATTTTCAAGGTTAGACAACATGGATCTTTCCAAAGGATGATTAATCTAAGCCAAAGTCTCTGAAACCAATTGTTGGGATCGATATATCCAGAATAAAAATTTAATCCATTGAATCTTTGATTAATAAACCAACAAAAACATGACAAGAAAAAACTAGTTTTGAAGAACAAACCCCGATTATGAATACATTACCTTTGGGGATTCGGTTGCAATCTGATAGGGAAAAAGGTATTTGATGATGATACGGGGATGCCTTCTTTTGATCCTCCAAAATATTTCTAGAACACTCCCAATTATTTGAGTCTTCTCGTATACGATCCTCGCAAAAGCTAGGTAGGTGTGTAGGAACCTTTTGAGATGAAAACTCTTACTTTTGAGCGAGATATGATCCTCTCTCTAAATTCCTTCACAAAAACATGAATAGTGTTTTCTCTTTCCCTTCTCAAAACCTAATAATGAATTATGAAACTTAAATCCCTAACTTAACCAATATATACTTGTTTAAGTGGTGGAAATTGGACAAATCGGGTTTTTTGAGAATGTGGGCCTAACTAGTTGGGTATATGGACTATATTATGGACCCAGGACAAATAATTAACCTGGCTTCGACATAATACTTATAAATACCCAATTATAAATCTAGTGATTTATTTTGATTCTCTATTTAATCATAATTAGTTTCACTAAATATTTACGACTACACTCAAATTTAATTATCTCAAAAATCACTCGGATAAAATGAGGTCTTATTTGTAAAGTTGATTATGGCACATAATATGATTCCCCACGTTAAACTTCTGATACCCACCTGGTCAAATCAATTTTCCGCTAATTGTCTTTAACCAACATTTAACCAATTCCTTGATTCTCTAACTTAACTTATTTTGCTATTCCATCGGATTATAAAATAATCCACTAATCAGGTTTATCTAGTAGAAACAAATCTTATAAGTCTATCAAGGGGGTATAAGAATCCAAGGTATTCTCGTACGCGCATTCTTTCGAATTAAAATCTCAGAGCTAGTTATATAACTGTCACCCAATATAAGTGGATCATTTGATTCAATCTAAAATCTAATATAGTCTATAAAAATCAAAAGACCAATTATGGAAACACTCCAATTCGCATAATCCTCGAGATTAAAAATTTATAGACCCTTTACAAATGGTGTGAGATCGTTCAAGTCTAATCAATATAAGACTTATACTCAAATCTTACAGGTGGTCATGTTCAATACATTCATGGGATGTACCAATCACAGTCTTCTATTGTGATAAACTATCATACAAGGTCTCAAACTATCATACAGGTACTCATAGTTTAAGGTAACTATTAGGATTTCATTGCAACCATTTTGATAGGATGCCAACTCTCTATATAGGTTGTGAATGTTTTAATAGTTCTTGAAGCAAAATTCCGATCTCTTTGTGATTAAGTCGAACCCAACTCACCAAAATACTATGGAGATCTAGTGACCTACAGTAATATGAAACAATATAATTAAAAAACATAAAGCATTTTCACAAACTTGATTCTCATTTCAAAATGAATAAGACAATCCTTTATTAACCAACATAAAATGTCTTACATGGTTTTCATAATTAAACATCAACAATCTCCCTCTTAGTCTTAAATCCATGCAGATATGAAATTGACCCCCATTCATTCTAAATGAACGTCAAAAGTCCTAGTTGGTAATATTATTATGAAAGGATTTGCCAGTTTGTCTTGAGACACGATGACGTCACCCCTCTACACAATCTCCCTAATCAGGCGATTGCCACGCTTAATGTGTTTCACCCTCTTGTGTGTCCTCTATTATTTTGAATTTTAATTGTATCATTATTTTAACTATAATGTGTAATAGCCGAATTCATTGTAGGAACCACACCCAAGTCACATAGGAAGTTCCAGAGCTAAACAATCACTTTTGCTACCTCCAAAGTGATAACATATTCGACTTTCATTATCGAATAACAACACATAATTGATGGATACTCCTCCAACTTATGGCTTCACCTCTTAGGGTAAATACATATCCAGAGTTCGATATCCTGGAATCCATATCCTACTAAAAGTCCATGTTTGTGTACCCAATGGGTACTGGACTATCCGTTGAATAAACTAACACATAGTCTCTAGTCCTTTTTAGGTACTTAAGAATATGCTTAATAATAATCTAGTTCTCCTTACATGAGTTAGACTGGAATTTTCTCACCATGTCAATGACATATAAGATATCGGGTTTAGTACACATCATAGCATATATGAGTTTTCCCATCATCGAAGCGTAAGGTATCTTCCTCATCTTCTCTATCTGATTGAGTGTCTTCGGACACTGATCCTTAGATAAACAAAAAGTCCATGACTTAAAGGGATAAAAAAATTCTTGGAATATTTGATATTATCCTTATGAGAACAATATCAATATAAATACCTTGGGCTAAGCCCAACATCGTATTTTTTTAATCACGCAAAAGCTTGATCCTAAGGATATGATTGGCTTCTCGTATGTCCTTCATATCTAACTGACCAGGCGATCACACTCTAATACTAGATAATACACCCACATATTTTCGATTACGTGAATATCATCTATGTAAATTACTAAAACTACATTTTCATCATTCTTTTTATACACACATGTTTTATCCTAAAATTGATCAAAATTAAATGATTTGTTGTTTTGATCAAATTAGATGTTCCAAGACCTTAATTCTTGATGAAGTTCATAAATTGATCTCTTAAACTTTCACACCTTGGTTTCTTATCCTTTTTTATGAATCCCATGATTTTTATCGTATAGATACACTTACTGAGACTACCGTTTTAAAATGAAGTCTTAACATCCATTTGCCAAATCTCGTAATCAAGATGAGACTCGATGGACAAGAGAATTTAAATTACCCATGATGGTATGCCTATTAGGATGGAATTTTACTCTCGTCCTATTCATACATATAAATATTTTTATATTGATCATCTGAAGAGGACACTCGCGGGAATTTAATATGAGGAGTGCATTCGATGACTGTCGACCTCCCATGTCTTCTCACCACATCCTGCGACATGTTTATCTATGGTTTGAGAGTTCGTGAAAAATCTTTTTATTATATATGAGTCACCACTAACTCTCACCACCATTTTTAATGGTGTATATGTCGTTCTTAATAAGTATTTCCTTTAATCCTATCTTTGAGTTTCCAGAGTCAAGGATCTTCAATTCATTACTTTTGTTGACCATGGTATCTCACATTATGCCCTTGCTTAATTATCAATGGGTGGGGATTTACAATGGGTAGGATCATTATTTGGCTAGATACACCTTAGTCCATGATACTCCATATTACACTTTGTAATGACCTATTTCCTTTTACCTAGACGTAGGATATGCGATTTTTCGATCAAGATAGGTAGGATGATGTACGCTATAGCTATGCATCATTCCATTGATTTATCATACGTATCCTATATCTTATCTGAAGAGGTGCATTAAATGCATTTATAAGGCCTTTCCATTTGGTCACATGATTATCGAATACTTTTATTCTCTTAGGGTTTTTTGAGGTTTTTAAATGATGTACCTACTCACGTCATCAGTGCTATCACAAACACTTTAGTGTCTCATTATGGAGGAAAGACTATGAGAATACCGTTTGCACCACCTATCATGGATCCAGAGGCTAATATTGCTTCCTAAGCCATCTTAGCTCTATTGCTCGAGCACTAGCACCAACACCACTAATTGCACTAGTTCCAACATCTGTCCATGATACAACAAGTCCCTACGTCCATTAGTTTTCTCGAGCTTATATAGAGTTATAATTTGCACTACCCCGAGACATAAAAAAACCATATCTTGATTCGGCTTGACCGTTTGGAGAATCATGGTAATAATAACTTCACTACGAGTCATCATGATATCGATTTTCTAATTTAACGATTCCATGTACATGATTGTCGAGTTTCTACTTCCCTGGCTTCTGAGCTTGTTTCCCCTCATGCTCTATCATCTGTGGAGATTGAGTTTATGTTGATTAATATGGTTTTAATTATGATAACAAGATTATTCGCATTGAGAGCTTCTCTTTTGATTAGAGATAAGATTTTTTTTATATCTTTTTTTTTATATGATGGTGAGTAGTGGTGTATTAGTGATCAATGTATTTTATGGATACACTTTGATACTTTATGGATTGTGTACGGATATTTTATTTTGGAGTTAATACTTTTGTTAGAGCTTTACAGTTATTGATATATTTTATCTTATTTCTATATTCTTGTCATCTCATTTAGATATATTTATGGATCATACATGACTCTTCACGTGCTTAGATATATCATGTCCTATTCTTGGTTGTTTAAGATTCACTTGATATACAACTTACATAACATGATTGATTTTTTATCATGATGTTATAGATTGATCATACCATGTTAGTTTCATTGGTGTTGATATTCCCACTCTTTTAGACCAAGTTTTTCATATTTATCCTTGGTTTATCACATGATTTCTATTTTTTTTCAATTGTCAGTTATCTCGCCAATGTGATTATCGATTTTTACCACACTATATATGTAAAAACCCACAATTTAAATCCTGTTAGCCTGAGTGAACCTAAATGAAATCTCTAAGAGAATTGAATCCCTTTTCTAATGGTCCGCCCAATGCACATGGTACGAACGAACAACTAATTTTACTCTGAAGGGTCATCAAGCACTTCTGAGAACTATTTGACTTTGGTCAACTCTTTGAACCAAACAAAGCTGAATGAAATCTCGAAGGGCATTAAATACTCTTCTCAATGATTCATCTCGTGTGTGAATTGACCATACGGTTCGAATAGACGATCCGTTTTTCTTCAAGAACTTCGTGTCAAGTGACCAATGAGCACTTTTACGACACATTTTAATTAGCATTGTACACTTATGCAGTAAAACACTTTTTTTACTAAGTAGATATTAAAAATCATGAAATTAGTGACAATCTGAAAAATTATATAGTGGAAAGTATAAATTGATTTGAAACTTAAAGGGGGTTTAAACTAAGAATAACAAGAGTTAAAATAAAATATCTAGATATTAATTTGGATATAATACTATTTTAATGAAAATATCTAAGTTATTTATATATAATACTATTGTAATCAATATATATAATATAATTTTAATCGTTGGATATTTTCCATTTCAAACGCTATAAATAGGAAGCTAGCCTAATCTTTTCTCACACTTTCCTCTCCCTCAGGACCCGTTTGTTCTACCCATGTGCGTAATGGAGATATGGCAACTAAACATTCGGTATTATTTCTATGGTATATGGAAGATTGGGTAGTTTCGATTTGGTTGAATAGTTATAAGTTTAAATATATATGTGGCCAGCAAGATGAAAGTAGACGGCGACTCTTTGTCAGGTACATTTTTCAATTTTCTATCACAACGTTTCTATAGGAGCCGTACATTGCACTATATATATATATATATATATATATATATATATATATATATATATATATATATATATCTGTGTGTGTGTGTGTGTGTGTGTGTGTGTGTGTGTGTGTGTGTGTGAGAGTGCACCTACTAGTATGTGTTACGATGGAAAAATGGCCAAAGTAAAGTTCCCGATAGGTGTTTATTTTAAAACAAAATCCAAATAGTTGTAAAGTACATATTAAGAATGACATCATTTTAATCTTTAAAAATTCATATCTTTTAAATAGTTATTCAGAAAGATATTTAAAAAAAATATTTGGACACTGTGTCAATTAAAGGATCCAAATAAACGTTAAAATATGATTTAAAAATATTTTCACTATGAAAATTGTCTGAACATGTTATAATTATTCGGCAGAGATTTTTACTTGAACCGTACAAGAGTTATATATAAATACGAGTTTTCTACTCGTATACTGACGACAGTATAGTTACAAAAAGTTATGTATAGAGTCAATTATTGATTTTAAATTATTCGTAGTAATGCTTGTATTAAAATTTACTATCAAATATGAAAAAGTAACAATGAATCAATCAAGATAAGCCCACTGTACTAAATTCAAAAGTAGGTTTCTTTTTACCTCTTTAATAGTAAATTTTTGTGTATTTGTTAACTGATATTGATATCATTTTATGATAGCCCAAATTTGATTCCAAGTATGCATAGAAATTACCATATTGATATGTTAATATATCATTAATTTTTTTTATTATGATCATTGGATAAAATTTCAACCCTTCTCACCTAATAATTGATATAATAACAATTCGATGTAACGATTCAGTTCACCTTGCACATTGTGCTTTAATATGATTTATTTTAAAAGCATCAATATTAATTATGGAATAGATGAACCTATTTTTTGACCAAAATTTCTACTTGGCCTATGGTCTCAAATGATTGAGAGCCTGGATTATTGCTACATACGTTTGAGTGCCACTTGGATGGTGTGCCTTGTCGGTTACTTTTCTCTAAAGGTTTTGGGTTAATTTTATTTGGTTATACTGATGGCTTACATATTTCTATACCCCTCAGTGAGCTGATAAGTATCAGATTATCAGTTCAAACTCCTTGATTTTCTTTAATCTTATTATGGGAAACATTTACTTTTGCTTCGTTTGACAAATAAATAATTCCATATACTCTAAAATCTCTCTCTCTCTCTCTCTCTCTCTCTCTCTCTCTCTCTCTCTCTCTCTCTCTCTCTCTCTCTCTCTCTCTCTCTCTATCTATCTATCTATCTATCTATCTATCTATCTATCTATCTATCTATCTATCTATCTATCTATCTATACTTGTTATAGAACTGGTAAAAACCTATTCAACAGCTTTATTGATTCATTTCTTTTGAGTTATTTTGCAGAGGTACCTATAGGAAATGATGAACACTACATGAATCATATTACATCAGTAGGAGATATGCAGATAAACTGATAAAAGAATAAGCCTTTTGACCACAATGTAGGCATTTTAACTTTCATAAATTATTAGTTAACTTAGTATACATGGCTCAATTAAGATTTAGCACTATCTTAAGATAACACTCGCCCCTGAAAAATCAGGTTGTGACAAGTTATTATTAGAGCCAGGTTTAAGTTAGTCTATATGGGACATAAGTTAAGATTATGATTAGGAAAGTTTCTCACTTTATACGTATAGTGAGAATAAGGCATTTGGACAGGAATTAAGGAATATTAATCTTCAAATTTCATGATGAATATATGGGATAGTAATTGCCTAGGGAAATGTTTTAAAGATATAAGTATAGTTGCATGGTTAGGATGATTATATAAGGAGTACAAGAAATATTCTGGAATTATAATTTTGAGAAATATGATATAATCGGATATTCTGATTTTACGTAGTCAACATAATCATTACGAAATTAAGGATTATCAAGATACGGTTATGGATTTAAAGTCATACTAAGAAAGCTATTTTATGACAGGATTGTATACGATATATTCCACAAGCCTCTAATTGCAGCACTGTTCTTTTGTCTAAACTAGTCAATTGATACTCCCCTTTAGAATGAATCTTTTCATTTGGAACTTCAAAGTTTTCATCATGGAAAATTATTTCATTTTTCTATTGACCTTTTATTTTCTTCTTCCGTATTGCACTCTTGTTAATACTGTATACTATTGCAACTAGATTATGAGACTAAATTGCTTATGTTATAATGGTACGTGAATAATATTAAATTGGAGAAATTATAAAATAATTCCTTGATGAGCATTAGGAGTATCTTTAAAGAAAGGTAGAAGTATCAGAAATGTTAAGTTGAACTGTTCTACTATTTAGAACGTAATGAAATCATGTACTGAACCCTTGCCCACAACTATAATCTTCCCAAGTTCTACACAACCATAGCATTGAATTATGATTAGTTAACCACTAACCATATTTTTGTACAACCCTTGACAATTATTTTTAAAAGTCACCATGATTCAGGATATTACTGAATATTTAATATCCCCAGATGTAGTATGTCATCCATCGTGAAATATAATTTCTTATCCATAAACAACTAAAATAATTGTGATGTGATGAAATCTTACATAAACTTTATACATGACCTTGATACTATAAATGTGGTTCCTTTATAAACCAATTTTTCAAATAAACTTCACTTCAAAACCCAAATAATCTTGTTAATAAGCAATATAAATTTTCACCCATGGTAGGTGATTTTGATTAAGTATTATTTCATGAAATGCTCATATCATTATATGATAACCCCGGATACCTTATGAACTCATTTTTGTAGTTCAAAATATGTTACGTTGAATTCAATTTAAAACTCTATGTTGATTTTTAAATAATGAATTCAATTTACCATAATTCCATTGAATTTGTTCTTACATAGCATACAATATAACCAGGAAATAACCTACTATTACACCACGGAGTATTATTTTGTTGTAGGACTCAAATTATTGAGTGCCTAGTTTTAATATATAAATGCCTCGCTTCAGACATTTGGCTTGACAATGTTACTTTATCTCCAATTAGTTGGATTGAGTATCTCCAAAAGTTTTGTATTTATTTGTTATTTGTGTTGATATTAATCCTAAGCCTCTAGAATAAATAATTGTGGGTTATCGTTTTAGCAACTATTCACAACCTTAACCTTGTGAACATGATACTTCTAATTCGAGAAATATCATTGTACTGGTTATTGAATACTACATCCGCTGAATTATTGTTATGCTTATACCATCCTCTGATTTTTCTAAAATCCTTAACTTTAGATTATTCGTTCTTTTCCTTTTCTAGTAACTCAAGAAAATGGTAAGATGTTATGATAGATTAGAGAAAGACTTGTAACTAGCACCACTATACATTAGACTCTCCAGTATGACCTTAGTTACAATCACACGGAGAATAGTCTAATATTCATTATGTGTTCTATATGTTCCAGTTGCATTAAATATATTCTAAACCCAATACATGTCAACTTTATGACCACACCAACAACTTGCCTTTTTACAATTAAACCTCATTCGGAACTATTGGAGTCCCATTACCTCATAACATTAGCCTGCTCTCGATTTCGTATAATTCTTTGTACTTTAAATTATATACAATACCTCAATGAATGTTCTCAAACTCAAAAAGGAATGTTTTGGATAGATAATTGATTTAGAACCCATTGTAAGTATATTTACATTATCTCGCGATAAAACTTCTCCTGAATATAGTACACCTATGACCCTCTAGAATTCTAAGCAATATATTGTAACCATTAAAGTTAAGAGAAATCGAACAAAGCAATCATGCGTTAAAACCCCATATTAATTATTTATATTAAACCTATTACAAGTTTTTAGATAACCAATTAGTACCTATTCAAGAGAAATTCATATCTACTCTTTATGTTATCTTTTGCATAAATATAGGAAACACTAAAGTCTTTTATTGTATGGTAAGAAATCCTAAGATAAATTAAGATCCGAAAAATCGAGATACATCTTCACCCAAGGAAACTTGAGTTTAAGACAGAAATGCGAAATGGAATTTTAAGGATTACAGATTCAAGTTAGACACTTATCCCGATAAAGGAAACGTTATAGCCAATGCCTTAAGTCGTAAAGCTTTCGAAAGATTTAATAATATAATTATTTAAAATATTGTTTCTACCATAGAGCAATATGATCTTTAGCTAACCACACCTTGTTTGAAATTTATCGATGTCATTTCTTATCTAAACGTGAAAAATAAAGTTTTAGAACATTTGTTCCTAGATTCCCTTGTGTTAAAACCTTAAATGAAAGTAAGACTCGAGAATAATCAAGCGATAGGGAAACAAGTCTTTGATTTGGAGATAGATTACAGGTACCTAATGAATTTCTCCAAACTCGTCCGATCCCAGAATAGAAATGGGATCGCATCACCATGGAATTTGTTAAAGTAAAATACCTCGTACGTTCTAGGATTTCAATTCTATATATGGAAGATAATAGACAAACTCACCAAGTCTACCCATTTTTCCAAATGGAAACTATTATATATTTACAAAAGATCAATAGTGGGATTCGTAGTAAGATTATCAATATGAACAAGTAAATCATGAAAATACAAGCTCCGATGATTACATTAAATATTGGAATAAGGACAGGTTTTTGTGACAACCCCGGCTAATAAAATACCGGGCGATCACTCCAATATTAAATTAAAACAGGAGTACCATATGGATCATTCTTAGCATCACTGTCAAAAATCCATTTAATTACTAATAACCTATTAGGCTGGCGTCAAAAAATTTACTTAACTAATCTTTTTAACACTACTAAATTAAAACATCCACACATTCTACGTATATGAAACTGAAACGAAATAAAATAACCGAACACTAGGTTCAAATATGATACAACCAAATCGAATGTCGTTCTAAAAGAATAAATAAATTCAATTGGGCCATTTACCCGAATGTTTATACAATACCTCCTATCTAGAGTACAAGAATGGAAGCGTCTACCGAGAACCTGCACGCATCCACAGCTGCTGCTGCCGACGTCTGACTCGAAAGAAGTGCCATCCAGGCGTGCCTGTGTCTGGACACCTATATAATATATATACATATATATAACAAGAAAGGGAAAAGTAGATAAACAGGTCAGAGTCCGAGTTTGAAAAATATTTAGCAACTGCAAAAATGCCTTATTTTAGAAAAAAGGTTTTATCTCATATTTAAGTTTGGTATCACACTCCCATGAGATACCCCTCACCTTTTTTCTAACAGTGCACACCTAACGCACTTAAAATTCTAGTTAAGCTGCCCTGCCTAACTAATCTAATACCCCCGTCTACTAGAAACCTCTACAACTTGAGCACTAAGGGCTAAACTTCTCTCCATTCTCAACACTGCACTAAGTTCGTGCGTGGGGTGTCTCGCGAAGCGAAATCCAAACAAGCACCCTGCCCCCCCCCCCCCCCCGATACACTACTACTTGGCAGGGTTAATGGTAGAGATCCGTTAGACCTATAGTACAAAACTAAAGTATAAATATATACTTACATTCTTATATTCATCTTTAAAATACAGATCCGAATAGATCTCCCGGACTGAGGATTCATATACAAAGTATTTATCAATACTTTTCATTTTTCTCAAAACTTTCCATTTCCTTTTTTATATCCAGGAAATGTATTTAAAAGCCAACTCATTAGCATGAATTGCTTTAACACATAATATAACTTTTTAAAAGACAATTTTATTAACATAAAAATGCTTTTCCGTTTTATAACATCCCATTTCCCTTCTTACATCTAGGAAATGTATTTAAAATCCATTTTTATTATCATAAAAACGCTTTTACCATATCACATGCTTCCATTTCCCTTCTTCCATCCAGGAAATGTATCCGAAGCCAAACCATTTATCCCATTTCCCTTCTTATATCCGGGAAATGTATTTAAAGCCAATTTATTATCATTAATTGCTTTAACATATCTAAGACCGTCCCTATGGGTTTCCCCACTGGAGGCGCCCCTAAATGGCTATCATCTTCCAGGGCCTATCAAACAAGACAACCTGGGAACCTAACAAATCGTCGGGAAGCGGCCATATGCCTGTGGGATAGTCATGACCACACCCAGAATCACCTAACCAGCGTAGAAAATATATAATCGCTCATATGGCCAATAAGACAATATCCACCATGCATTCATTCACTAGGGGGCTTCACCATACACATGCAACTTTCCTTATGATAGCGATTTAGAGAGGTGTGTATCCATAAATTATTATTTACAAAAAAACATTTATCTTTCCATATTGAAAACATTCATTTTTACATTTTCAAAAGTCATTTACATCATATCATATAAATACTAGAATCACATAGTATATACATATACCATATATTCTTCCTCGAATATATAGAAATGGCCATATTTGCCAGTCACATCTAATGATGACTAATAATCCCAAAGATTCTCTCAAAGAATCACAATCATGCATTCATATACGCATGATACTAAACCCAAAGTATTTCCTCACTTTGATAAGTAATAAATACCTCAATCCCCTCTACGAATTTATTGGATATCTCCAATTATATGACTTTACACTAATTGAATATATATATGTATTCTCAATTTCATCCAAATCACCTTATAGGATTTGCCCAACAATAATCGATATAACTATGCTTTCTATACGCATATTTATATAGGCCTAAATGCCCACTGAAATATTCCAGGGAGTATTCTTTCCTGAACTTAAACTATGTCCGTTCCCCGGGTTATGCCCTACACCAATCCAAGGCATTCTCTTTCATCTAAAGGTTTATTAACCCTCAAAACCATCATTTAGGAGTCCCGATATCATAACTAGGATCCCCCATATAACACCCCAAATTATAATTTAACTCCCCATACTCTTAAGGGGAGAAAACTGGAAAATCGGACCAAAGCGAATCGATTCGCCCCAATTACGAATCGATTCGAGTGGGCGAATCGATTCGGCGCCCAATACGAATTGATTCGGAAAGTGTTCTGCAAATAGGTACTTAATGGCAAATCGATTCGGTCTAAATCCGAATCGATTCAGGCCACTGTAGAATCACATATCCCCTTAGGCGAATCGATTCGGCTTACACCCAAATCGATTCAGCCTCTTCGAGGGGCACTGTTTGGGTAAATATTTTTTTCAATTTCCAAAATACCCAAAACTCAATCCAATCTGCATTTAAAACATAACATGGATTTGTTCCTACAAACCCAAAGTTTTCATATCTCCTCAAGTTCTTTAGAGGTCCTAACACTCCATTTGAGAACCCCTAATATTTATCTCCAATAAGTTCTAACTAACGATTTCGGTATCAAATAACTTTTCGTAGAAAAATCACTATAAATCCTCAAAAAATAAGAAAAATACATGGTCGGTGCCTACGCGACCGCATCGAAAATATCTACAATTTTATTTTTTTGACCAGGAGCCGAATCGATTCGAAAAGACGCAGGTCACTATTTATCGTCTTCTCCGAGATGATTTCTGCCATTAAAGCTTCTCCCAAGCTTTTGTCGCCTCACCCAACGTCTTACAACCTCAACCAACTACAAATACACATATATTAAGGGTTCTAAACATCCTAGAACCCTAAACCACCAATTTATTTTGATTAATTTCTAAGTTTCTCCAATTATGAAATTATAGGGGTTTATTCGTTTTAACTCCCGAAAACCCGTTTTATTCACGAAAACCCAACCCAAAATCTTTAGGATTTGTTAATACCAAACTACGGTATGAGATTTATGCAAAAAGTAAATAAAGCAAGTAAACACTTGCCTTGTGGATACAATCCGACGATCCCGAGTCGAGTCCGACGAAGTTTGGCCCGAATCTTCCTTTTCTCTCCTCTTTCTTTCTTCCTTCCTCTCTCTCTTCTTTGTCTTTTCTTTCGTCTCTTTCTCTTTTCTCCTTCTCTCCCTCTTTATAAAGAAAGAAAAAGGCTTTTAACCCTTATAACCCAAAAATGACTCGTTTACTCAATTACGAGCCCTTTTAACTCTAAAATTCCTCGAAACTCAATTTCGACAATCAAACAGTCTTTTCCGACTATCTAGGACATTTCGAGACTCACGGCATAGTCAAAATTTCCATCCGAGGTACTTGACCGCAAATCACTATTTTAACCCAAAATAATTAAACGCAGTATTCTCATTAAAATATTTTCTCCTGCCGCTTTACCCAACGACGACATATTATAAAAATACTCAAATTCATTTACGTAATCCCAAAAGTAAACATATCACCCATCGATAGTCATCGAGTCCTCGAAAATCCTAAAAATCACTATTCATAATAATTTCTCCAAATTGCCAATTTATACTCAATTATGGAATTTAATGCCTCCAAAAAGGACGGGTTGTTACATACTCCCCCCTTACAATGGAATTTCGTCCTCGAAATTCAGATTCAACCAATGCTACCTATACTAACCTAGGATCGCTCCAAATCCTAATACCTCAAAGGGAACGATACTAACCCAATGGTTCCCAACCAAATACCGTACATCTATCACAGTGGTAAAGTGGATCCAATAGCGTCACCTTGCACTCATCATTTCTAGTGCCTCCCGGCATAAACTTTATATACTGCACCCCTTCTATTTCAGGTGGTATATAAACCAACTTACTAAGGTGCCCATACACCTTTTTAACCCATGCACATCTGCACATCCACTTCGAACGTCGGACACATAACACTCTCTCTCTAAATGAGGGTCTCCTTTCCTCGGTGTAATACTCACACATGGGTCCTCCTAGCCCGTGAAATTCGATTCTCCTAACCTCGGCGTCACTAACTCTACTAAACTTACATCATACAACTGATATGATTTATGCATTACCCTACCTATGCGAAATGAGTAATATCCTAAGTATATCCCTAGTGCCCAAGGCCTCTCTTAACTTCCGACATTTCCTTGGTTTCATGCGTGGGACGTCTTGCAAAGCGAAATCCAAACAAGGAACCCTTCCATTACACTACTCCCTCGCGTTGTCGGTCATCAAGATATAGCGACCTAAGGTACACCAGCGGGACGTCCAAAATCCTACCCCGTTACCCTACGAATGTGTTTCTACTATTCTATCCTTCCTCCCATACGAAAGGAAAACTAACTAATCGAAGTGCCCAACTCTCTGAAAGAGCACTACGTACAGCGTACCCAAAGTATACTTTCTCCAAATTTACCTTTTCATTAAGGCCTAACTATAATCCTCAAATCAATTTCTCTAAGTCCTACTTCACCCACCCACCTGTGGCGAGAGGACCACTTTAGTGCTTTTCCATAGCACAACATTTCCATAAACATACCATCATCACATGGATCATAATCTATAGTGGTTCATCCACACTATAAGACTTATCAACAAAACCCACATCCTTGCATCATATAACATCTCTCCACCCCCTACGCCGTTAGGGTTCATGTGTGGAGCATCTCGCAAAGCGAAATCCAAACAAGGAACCCCTCTACACACTCCTACTTAACTTTGTCGATCATGGAGGTCCGTTATTTTAAACATGCAACTGGGATAACCCTATCCCCCTTATTCCAACGAAAGGGTGGTCTGAACTCCTATCTCTAACTACGAGCCACACCACTAAGCGCATCGCACTACACCCAGTCTCTGCGCAACAATAATGAGCTTAAACTTACAGCTCAACAATAATTCGGCACACCTCAAATCATATCTATAGGGTCGCCAC
This sequence comes from Sambucus nigra, assembly GCA_949130495.1. NCBI lineage: Eukaryota > Viridiplantae > Streptophyta > Magnoliopsida > Dipsacales > Adoxaceae > Sambucus > Sambucus nigra. The sequence continues at coordinate 352,835,399 of OX422221.1, forward strand.
ATACTCAAATCACGATAATGAAACCTATGCTCATCAAAGTCCCATCTATGCACATAATAAAGGCGAACTCAACCTGTATCCAGGTGAGATATCGCAACAATAACCCGTTCCACCCTGGAACTGTGGACACGATAGTCTTGCCATCATTAGCCTGCTATCGCTCCGAACAACCAATAACATTATATACTCACCATATTACCATACTCGTATAAACATATAAAATGAGTATCACAACCCAGATATATATATATTCAAAATATCAACACCCGCCTTTATGGCGAATGAAGAAAAATAAAACTCCGCTACCGCGGAAAACACATAGGCATACATGATATAATGTTATTGATACCTCCACAACTCAAATTACACACTCGAGTCTAGGGCTAACAAACACCGCGAATTTATCTAGTCACACCAAATATACCTCCTCCTTCTGAGGAAAAACTCATAACAACATCTTCGCCTTTATCCACTGTCAGCCTCTGACCGAACCTTTTGTGAATAAGCCAAAACAACACTCTTCTCATTCTTGCTGAATCACGGGGACTCATGGTTAAAAATATCCATAAGATCCCTTTTCGAATCCTTACTTCATCGGGAAATTCAATTTTAGTACCACACTCTACTACGACGGTACTCATAACTACTACACTTTAGTAGTCGTTGAGACAATCCTTAGTAAACACTACAAAGGAAGTGACCTCTACTATGGTTCACATTCCCAACTTCTACCAACTGCTCCAGCTAAGCCTCACCTCCTGCTATCATCCAAGCCTCGCACACGAATCTCAAACGAGCGCGCAAAAGATTTCTATAATCTTATAATATGGCAGGAGAAAGAAATCTCATACGAGAAATCAACAATCCTAATTTTGAGGCTCTATATCAAATCGAGAGCAATGCTGAAATCATTGTACGTCCGCACAGATTCCTAAGGACACTAGAACCTGATGCTCTGATACCATCTGTGACAACCCCGCCTAATAAAATACAGAGCGATCACTCATATATTAAATTAAAATAGGAGTCTCATATGGATCATTCTTAGCATCACTGTCAAAAATCCATTTAAATACTAATAACCTATTAGGGTGGCGTCAAATTTTTTACTTAACTACTCTTTTTAACACTAATAAATTAAAACATCCACACAGTCTACGTAAATGAAACTGAAATGAAATAAAATAACCGAACACTCGGTTCAAATATGATACAACCAAATCGAATGTTGTTCTAAAAGAATAAATAAATGCAGTCGGGCCATTGACCCGAATGTTTATACAGTACCTCCTATCTAGAGTACAAGAATGGAAGCGTCTATCGAGAACCTGCACGCATCCACAGCTGCTGCAGCTGATGTCTGACTCGAAAGAAGTGCCATCCAGGCGTCCCTGTGTCAGGACACACACACACACACACACACAAACATATATATATATATATATATATATATATATATTTATATTTAAAACAAGAAAGGGAAAGTAGATAAATGGGTCAGAGCCCGAGTTTGAAAAATATTTAGCAAGTGCATAAATTCCTTATTTTTAGAAAAAGGTTTTATCTCATATTTAAGTTGGGTATCGCACTCCCATGAGATACCCCTCACCTCTCTTCTAACAGTGCACACTTAACGCACTTAATATTCTAGTTAAGCTACCCTGCCTAACTAATCTAATACCCCCGTCTACTAGAAACCTCTACAACCCGAGCACTAAGGGCTAAACTTCTCTCCATTCTCAACACTGCGCTAAGTTCGTGCGTGGGGTGTCTCGCGAAGCGAAATCTAAACAAGGAACCTCCCGATACACTACTACTTGGCAGGGTTAATGGTAGAGATCCGTTAGACCTATAGTACAAAACTAAAGTATAAATATATACTTACATTCTTATATTCATCCTTAAAATACACATCCGGATATATCTCCCGGACTAAGGATTCATATATAAAGTATTTATCAATACTTTTCATTTTTCTCAAAACTTTCCATTTCCTTTCTTATATCCAGGAAATGTATTTAAAAGCCAACTCATTAGCATGAATTTCTTTAGCACATCATATTAACAGCCAGTTTTATTAACATAAAAATGCTTTTTCATTTTATAACATCCCATTTCCCTTCTTACATCCAGGAAATGAATTGAAAAGCCATTTTTATTATCATAAAAACTCTTTTACCATATCACATGCTTCCATTTCCCTTCTTCCATCCGGGAAATGTATCCGAAGCCAAACCGTTTATCCTATTTCCCTTCTTAAATCCGGGAAATGTATTTAAAGACAATTTATTATCATAAATTGCTTTAACATATCTAAGACCGTCCCTCCGGGTTTCCCCACTGGACGCCCCCCCTAAATGGCTATCATCTTCCAGGGCCTATCAAACAAGACAACTTGGGAACCTAACAAATCGTCGGGAAGCCGCCATATGCCCGCGGGATAGTCATGACCACACCCAGAATCACCTAACCAGCGCAGAAAATATATAATCTCTCATATGGCCTATAGGACTATGTCCACCCTGCATTGATTAGCCAGGGGGCTTCACCATACGCACGCAACTTCCCTTATGATGGCTATTTAGAGAGGTGTGTATCCATAAATTATTATTTATGAAAAATCATTTATCTTTCCATTTTGAAAACATTCATTTTTACATTTTCAAAAGTCATTTACATCATATCATATATATACTTTTTTTTTTTTTGGGAAATATCATATATATACTTGAATCAGATAGTATATACATATACCATATATTCCTCCTCGAATATATAGAAATGGCCATATTTGCCAGTCACATCTAACGATGACTAATAAGCCCAAAGATTCTCTCAAAGAATCACAATTATGCATTCATATACGTATGATACTAAACCCAAAGTATTTCCTCTTTTTGATAAGTAATAAATACCTCAAACCCCTCTACAGATTTATTGGATATCTCCAATTATACCACTTTACACTAATTGAACATATATCTGTATTCTCAATTTCATCCTAATCACCTTATAGGATTTTCCCAACAATAATCGATATAACTATGATTTCTATACGCATAATTATTTAGGCCTAAATGCCCACTGAAATATTCCAGGGAGTATTCTTTCCCGAACTTCAACTATGTCCGTTCCCCGGGTTATGCCCTACACCAATCCAAGGCATTCTCTTTCATCTAAAGGTTTATTAACCCTCAAAACCATCATTTAGGAGTCCCGATATCATAACTAGGATCCGCCATATAACACCCCAAATTTTAATTTAACTCCCCATACTCTTAACGGGAGAAAACTGGTAAATCTGACCAAAGCGAACCGATTCACCCCAATTGCGAATCGATTCGGGTGGGCGAATCGATTCGGCCCCCAATCCGAATCGATTCGGAAAGTGTTCTGCAAACAGGTCCTTAATGGAGAATCGATTCGGCCCACTGCAGAATCACATATCCCCTTAGGCGAATCGGTTCGGCCTAGACCCGAATCGATTCGGCCTGTTCGAGGGGTACTGTTTGGGCCATTATTTTTTCAATTTCCAAAATACCCAAAACTCAATCCAATCTCCATTTAAACCATAACTTGGATTTATTCCTACAAACCCAAAGTTTTGATATCTCCCAAATTTCTTTAGAGGTCCTAACACTCCATTTGAGAACCCCTAATATTTATCTCTAATAAGTTCTAACTAACGATTTCGATATCGGACAGCTTTTCGTAGAAAAATCACTATAAATCCAAAAAATCAGAAAAATACGCAGTCGGCGGCCACGCGATCGCATCGAAAAGATCTACAAATTTTATTTTTTTGACCCGGAGCCGAATCGATTCGCCTCAAGGCCGAATCGATTCAGAAAGACGCAGGCCATTATTCATCGTCTTCTCCGAGACGGTTTCGGCCATTAAAGCTTCTCCCAAGCTTTTGTCGCCTCACCCAACCTCCTACAACCTCAACCAACTACAAATACACATATATTAAGGGTTCTAAACATCCTAGAACCCTAAAACACCAATTTATTTTGATTAATTTCTAAGTTTCTCCAATTATGAAATTATAGGGGTTTATTCATTTTAACTCCTGAAAACCCATTTTATCCACGAAAACCCAACCCAAAATCTTTAGGGTTTGTTAATACCAAACTACGGTATGATATTTATGCAAAAAATAAATAAAGTAAGTAAACACTTGCCTCGCGGATACAAACCGACGATCTCGAGTCGAGTCCGACGGAGTTTGGCCCGAATCTTCCTTTTCTCTCCTCTTTCTTTCTTTCTTTCTTCCTTCCTCTCTCTCTTCTCTCTCTTTTCTTTCTTCTTTTTCTCTTTTCTCCTTCTCTACCTCTTTATAAAAAAAGAAAAATGGTTTTAACCCTTAAAACCCCAAAACGACTCGTTTACTCAATTACAAGCTCTTTTAACTCTAAAATTCCCCAAAACTCAATTTCGACAATCGGACACTCTTTTCCGACTATCTCAGACATTTCGAGACTCACGGCGCAGTCAAATTTCCATCCGAGGTACTTGACCGCAAATCATTATTTTTACCCAAAATAATTAAACGAGGTATTCCCATTAATATATTTTCTTCTGTAGCTTTACCCAACGGCGACATATTATAAAAATACTCCAATTCATTTACTTAATCCCAAAATTAAACATATCACCCATCCATAGTCATCTAATCCTCGAAAATTCCAAAAATCACTATTCATAATAATTTCTCCAAATTACCAATTTATACTCAATTATGGAATTTAATGTCTCCAAAAAGGACGGGTTGTTACAGTTTTTAGATTATACAAACCGTTCTAAGTGAATTAGTTATATTGAACCTCGTGATGTCCTAACATTATCCTACCTTGGATACCCAAACCATTTTCTAGTATGGTTCAAAACATTATTACCTACGACTTCATAAACGTCGGTGTTTAGATTCAATATACTACTTCACATAGTAGTATAATTTTGTTGAACAAGATCGATGATGGTAACCTCTTCCACATAGTTTTATAACTAAACTTAAAATCTTTTAAGTAATCCACATCGATAAATCTAGATATGTGTAGAGTAGCAGTAATGTACTTTGAAGAATCATTTTACCTTTATATGTTTATGGTAGATTCTATGAAATGAACTCTACAATATTAGACGTATTAATTGCGATCCGTAGAAAGATACAAATATAGGAACCAATCTAACCAATAAGCTTATTTGAAATAACCAAACTACAAAAAACTATCTTTCGTCCCAAAATATTTGTGTAATGAAGAATCAAATCCTATAGATATATTATTTTGATATTATGAAATGAAGTAAACATGGTATCAAGACTTCATATACATTTTTGCTCACTGTGGGAATTTTAAATAGACCCCTTTATGGAGTTATCGACTAAAAACATTGGATATATTTTCCTAATTAAACCAACACGTGATTTCACAACCATAGTGAAACCATATAGTAGTTCCCTAGATTTTTCACTATATATGGAACTAATAATAAGATAAATAAGCATTAAATACCGTACCATAAGAGTAGAAATTGAAACTTTGATAGTGAACTTCATAACTTTAGACATAAAAGGGATTTCTCTGTACGAAAATCCTAAATATTTTTAGAAACCGTGAATTACAAATCAAATTATACGTAAAACCTCGTCACACAAACCTTGACAACAATGTGAGAAACATGCAAAATTTGTAAAAATAGCAATTGATCATATGAAACACAATTTTTTTTCAATCCTCGTTACACCCTTATCCTCTATACGACGTTGTTGTATAACTATCACAGAATGAATAACTTCGTTAAAGTCATCATAGTTACATGAAAGACCTACAAAACCATCAAACTAATAAGTTAGTAAGTTTATTTTGAATATATTATATACTTTAGACAAAGTTAGCCCCATGAGAATCAAAAATTTAAGAATACAAAAAATTTCAAGGACGAAATTCTTATAAGGTGGGTCGATGTAATAACCATCAATTTAAATCTCTTCAACCTTAGTAAACCTAAATGAAATCTTGAAGACAATTTAATCCCCTTTCCAACAATCCGCCCTCAGCCATACGGTATGGAAGAACGACTCTTTTTACTTCGAAGGGTCATCGAGCACTTTTGAGAACTCTTTGACCTTGGTTAACTCTCCAAACCAAACTAAGATGAATGAAATCTTGAAGGGAATTGAATACTCTTTTCAACGATCCATCCCATGTGTGAATCGTCCATGTAGTTCGAACGAATGATCCGTTTTCCTCCAAGAACTTCTTGTCTACCGACCAACATGCGCTTTTTATGACACATTTTAATTAGCATTGTATGGTTATAAGTAGTAAAACACTTTCTTTACTAAGTGAATATTAACAAAACATGAAACTAGTGGCAATCTGAAGAATTATATGGTGGAAAGTATAAATTGATTTGAAACTTTAAGGGTTTCAAACTAATAATAACAAGAATTAAAATAAAATATCTTGATATTTATTTAGATATAATATTATTTTAATCAAAATATCAAGATATTTATATATAATACTATTCTTATCAAAATATCTAAAATATTTATATATAATATTATTTTAATCGTTGGATATTTTCATTTCAAATGCTATAGATAGGTGTGACACCCGACTAATTAAATACCGGGTAGCTACTCCTTTATTAAATCAATACAAAATGACAAGTTGGTTCAGCTAATAGCATCACTATCGAAAACATCCTAGTATTTAAAAAGTAAGTTGCCAAATTTTAATTTAAGTCTGATTAACATGCAATAAAAGAATAATGGAAGAACAACATAATCCATTCACCATAATGAAGTAATGAAATAACCAACAAATAAATATAAGTCCGGAGGAAAACTCCTCACAAAAATCCCACGAATGAAAAAAAATAACATAAGTCTGAATCCTGAATTAATTACATGCCCGAAGTCTGAATAACTGAAATAAATGAAATGCCTCTAAAAGAAATGGGCGACATGCCCTACAACTGAGAAATACTGAATATGGAGTCAAGGTAGATGAAGCGTCTACAAGCAAAGTCCTGTAACTTCCACAAACAGCGACAGCTCGTCACCTGAATGAGTATCCTAAGCATGGTGTCCTTGTGGCTGGGCACCTAAAATGGTTTTTACAAAACAATAAATTTGAAAGCAAATGGGTCAGAGCCCGAAAGTGGAAATCATTTTTAAAAACAGTAAGTGTTTTAATAACATTAAAACATTAAATGCAAAATACATGTTAGGACGTACACTCACATGAAGTTCTCACCTCTCGACTACATGTGCACTCCTAACGTACCGTACCCATCTAAATAACATACATATCTAACCAAACCGTAATAAGTTCTACCCCTTACTACTCGATTCCCATATTACATTCTAGTGCTATAAATAAATAGAGGGCTTTACGTAACTCAGATTCTCAATTAGTAATACAACACACTATTGGTTAACCCGTTATATTTTCTCAAAACATCACCATAATTATATTCACACTATTATCATGAAAATTCCCATTAATTAAGTGTATATTATTCACGCCATAAATATACAATACAAGCACCCCGAGACTAGCCGCGGTGCACACATACTCTGCTATCCATCCCGGTACATCACGTACATAAGGATCACGCATTCCGAATCTCTCAGGAATTATTCAGATAACAACATCACAAATAATGGAGGCGAACACAGTCACATCACATGGGTCACGCACATACCTGCGTTCCCACGATCAGCAGACTTATCAATATCCCAATAAGCCCTTCTCTGGCCTATGTTCATCGAGGTAACCAATCTAAATCCGGACAACACAAGGATTATAAGGCCCTAAGCGAACGTAAACCTCCTGTGATAGCAAGTATGGTAGGTATGTCATACACATGAAATCAATACATATACTAAGTATTCACACATCTTAGTAATCACCATAATATATTGGTGGTACACTTCTCATTTTCGTACCGACATATAATACTACACAATTTATATGTTCTCGGTTAATATAATAAATTAGGCCGTCAATAGTTCTCGCATTGTAATCGACACTCACGTCCTACTTCACATTTTCCCTTAGGTTCAAACTAAACTTCTAGGTTTGACTCCTCATTATATCCCAAACATCCCAAATATATCAATTAATCATCAAGGGAAGGTTATCTCTACATATACACAAGGTTATGGGACACTCGGGATCGAAACAGGCTAAAATGCCTAAACTGTCAACTCGTTCGAAGTCTCGTTCGAACGAGGCTGTTCGAACGAACTGGGCCTTCTAACGAGATCTCGTTCGAACGAAAGTCTTCGAACGAACATCCCTCTCGTTAGAACCCAAACTATCAACTCGTTAGAAGCTCGTTCGAACGAGCTCGTTCGAACGACCTGGGCAGGTCTTCTAACGAGTGGCCAGATTCGAGCCCAGATTTTCCAAATCTCGTTTTTCCAACTTTCTTCACTCCTAATCCCTCATAAGAATCGTTCCAACATCAATTTAAGGTTCCTAATTCGTACTAAACATTCATAGATCATAACTAAACGTTTATATAGGGCCAATACATCTTAAACATCATCAAATCATCAAATCCCTTCATTTATACCGCAAATTACATGAACATGAACCCTAAAATTTATAAATCATCAATGAGCCTAATTAAATCCGTTTTTGTTTCATCCAAGATATTATTTTCATCAGAATCACCACCTACATACAATTCTACATGTAATTCCTCATCAATATGCAAGATTATAATTCCAAGTTTAATGGGTTTTCATCCATCTCCCAAACAAATACAATTATAACAAATTCCTACGCATGGAAGAAGCATTCTCTGCAATTAATTGAAATTAAACCACTTGTCTTATTTGAATCTCTGATTTTTGATGACGAATTGATGAGTGTTCTCTCTCTCTCTCTCTCTGCAGAATTCCTTCTCTCCCTCTCTCCAAGCTTTCTTCTCCAAGTAACAATGGTGGCTAGGGTTTGCCTTAGGAATTTTTGAAACAACTCTAATAAGACCCGTAGCCTAATAAGTCCTAAGATGTGGTTAATGGGTTTAGTGGGAAATTACCAAGTCAGCTTTTTAATTCCCAATTTTCGTAGGTTTTAATTCCCAAAAATCCAAAATTACCAAACTACCCTTATACGTTGCCGGTATGGCCTAAAAATGCACCGGGACCCAAACTAAACCCCCGGCTAGTGTTTTTTGACTATTTCGACCCTTTCGGACGCGTTGGCGCACTCAAAACGACCATACGGTTAATAGAACTAAAATTCACTTTTTAATTAAAATAAATATTTCCCTGACGCGACTGTCACACGCGTCTCAATAAAATTTCCAAATTGCCGTATTTCAATCCCACGACAAATTTCATACTTCGATATTCATATATAATCATATATGCACATTATATTCAAATACCAACTCGCATCTTGCTAGTATTTTAATCCGGATTAATTTCCAATTAATACGCATTTAATTTAATTAATCCCATAAATAAATATCACAAAAATACGGGGTATTACAATAGGCAGCTAGCCTAACCATTTTTCTCACACCTTCCTCTCCCTCACGACCCATTTGTTATACTCGTGTGCCTAACGGAGATATGCCAACTAAATAATCGGTATTCTTTCTGTGATATATGGAAGATTGGGTGTTTTCGATTTGGCTGAATAGTTGTAAGTTTAAATATATATGTGGGCAACAATATGAAAGTGGAAGACGACTCTTCCTCGGGAACGTTTTTCAATTTTCTTATAAAACGTTGCTATAGGAGCCGTACATAACACAATATATATATATATGGTCGTGTACATGTGTGTGCGTGAGTGCACCTAGTATTATGTGTTACGATGGAAAAAGGACCAAAGTAAAGTTATCCATACGTGTTTATTTTAAAATCAAGTCCAAATAGTTGTAAAGTACATATTAAGAATGTCACCATTTTAATCTTTAAAAATTCATATCTTTTAAATCGTTATTAAAAAATACACAAAACATACTATTGAAATCGTTGTGTCGAGTAAATTGTTTTTATATAAAGATATATTTATTTCGATACTATTTTTACAACATCATATTTGAGCCGTTGTGTTAATTAAAGCACCCAAATAAATGTTAAAATACTATTCTAGAATATTTTCCCCAAGGAAATTGTCTGAACATGTTATAATTATTAGGGAAAGATTTTTTACTTGAACCGTACAAGTTATATATAAATATGAGTTCGATACCCGCATACTCATGGTAGTATAATTACAAAAAGCTACGTATATAGTGAATTATTTATTTTAGATTATTCGTAGTAATGCTTGTATTAAAATTTACAGTCAAATTTGACAAAGCAACAACAAATTAATCAAGATAAGACCGCTCTACTAAATGCAAATGTAGGTTTCTTTTTACCTCTTTAATAGTAAATTTTGCCTATTTGTTAACTACTATTGATATCAATTTATACTAGCCCAAATTCAATTCCATGTATGCGTAGAAATTACCATACTCATATGTTAATATATCATTAATTGTTTTAATTATGATCATTGGATCAAATTTGAACCCTTCTCATCTTATAACTGATATCAGAACAATTCGTTGTAACGATTCGGTTCACATTGCATTTTTTGCTTTATTATGATTTATTTTAAAATCATCAATATTAATTAGGGAGTACACTGCCGTGTTTTTCGACGGAATTTTCTACTTGGCCCGTGGTTTCAGATGATTAAGAGCCTGGATTATTGCTACATACATATTAGTGCCACTTGGATAGTGTGCCTAGTCGGTTACTTTTACCTAAAGATTTTGGGTTGATTTTATTTGGTTATATTGATGGCTTACTTATTTCTATACCCCTTAGTGAACTGGTAATTATGGGATTACAAGTTCAAAATCTTTGACTTTCTTTAATATTATTATGAGAAACAATTGTTTCCACATCATTTGACCAACAGTGAATTCCATATACACTACAATCTCTCTCTATATGTATACTTGTTATAGAATTGGTAAAAACCTATTCAACAACTTTGCTAGTTCATTTCTTTCTAATTTTTTTGCACAAGTACCGATAAGAAATGATGAAAGCTATAGGAATCATATGACAACAGTAGGAGATATGCAAAGAAACTGATAAAAGAATGAGTATTTTGAACCACAGTGTAAGGCATTTTAGCTTTTATAAATTATTAGTTAGCTTAGTATATGTTGTATGTAAAAATTACTCTCATATGGGGACCTACAAAAAGTTGACACCTGTTCTCCTAAGTGGCCATTCAACTATCTTGATTGGCATCAGAGAAACCTAGTCAGCTGGGAGGCTGACCAATCCCCAGAATATGAACCATCAGGAATAGTAAAGGTTACTCGGATGGAATAACGACCAACACTGAATGACAAGAGTCTCATTTATTATATACAAATGTAAATTCCTAGAGATATAAAGGCATCACATGTCTTGGATTTCGAGCACACCATACTAAGCTATTATAACCACCAAAAATAAAACCCACAGTGAACGTAGGCTTTTTATAGCTGAACCACTTTAAAAATCTTTGTCTCTTGTGTGTTTGTTTAAATTTCTTTTGTTTATTTTTCAGTGATTATAAAATTGGACCCATTTCATTTTCACACATTAATAGATTAGTATCTTCTGTGGGAATGAATGCTTATCATAATTCTCTACCTCTTGTGTTTCTTGGTTCATTATCCCTTTTAAAGAATGATCAATGTTTTGGAAAGTAGCCTAATGGCTACGGGTAATAACCTAGATCCTTCGGTTCCCCCTAGCAAGATTGATCTATAGAGAATTTTGTTTAACTTGAATAGAGGATAGGAAGCCATGCAGGAGTCAGTTAGATAATTTGCTCATACGATTCAAGACAAATCCTCTAATTCTAGGAGGTACACGCCACCCCTGCCATCTAGGAATGAGAGGAGTTATCAGTCAAAGTCTTCTCACGATAGATCATACCGTTCGGGAGCAACATCATCATTTCGATCAACTAACTACTATAATGGTCAATATTTCTCCATTGAGTAGCCAAGTGTGTTGGAATGGCTAAGTAGGAAATCTTCCTTTGATCGTTTAGGTCCCCAAGCAACTAGAGGTCATCGCATGGGAGCAAGAACGTCCTCGTGACCACAGAGATGGATCCATAAGATCTAGAGCTAGTGTGAGGGGCTCTGTGCATGCCAGTAGACTTCTCAGGAAGAGAGCTCAACATGTGCACAACAAAGTGGAAAACGCTTCTTCAGCTAAGTCCAAGCAAGAGGAACATTCCTCCAGGGATATATGCAACTACTAGAAGATCTTCTAGGGAAATTGGCCAAAATAAAAAATCATTTGTAAAGAAGTTTTATCAAAGGATCACCTTTTGTCCAAGATATTGTGGACTGCCCCACACCTTTAAAATTCAAAACACTAGTTGTTGCTCCCAAGTATGATGGGAAAACTAATCTAGTCCTCCATATTGAGCAGTATTAGGCCATTGCTAATATCTATTAAGTCCCCGACGAGATGAGGTACAGAGCTTTCTCTAGTTCCATCACACATCCAACCCAAATATGGTACTACAATCTTCCGAGAGGTAAAATTTATAGTTCTCATCAATTGGCCAAATTATTTATTCATAACTTATGCTTTGGGTATAGGCTAATCAAGAATGTTACTCCTCTCTTGATCGTGCATTAAAAGCATGGAAAAAGTACCTGGGAGTATATTACATGTTTCAAGAACGTGAAACTAAAAGTGGTGGATTATGAAGAGAAGACATCCATTGCAGCACTAATGAGTGGATTACTTAGCAAATATATTTACTATGCTCTAGAAAAAAAACCACCCAAAACTATGACAACGCAGATGGCTAAGGGTGGGAAGATTATGAATGCCGAGGAAGCTATGACAGCTAAAGAAGTTTTAGAGATTAAAGCTGAAAGTTAGAAGAATAATTCGTTCAAGAAAGATCAAAAGGACAAGAAGATTGACAGAATCAATAAGTATGATGATTATATTCCACTCACCAAAGGTGTCCATCACATTCTAGAGGAAATCAGGGGAAATGAAGACTTGAATTGTCCTGGGAAATTATAGTCACCTCCCAATAAAGGGGATAAGTCCAAATATTGAGATTTTCATAAAGATCATTGACACACTACTGATAGTGACATCACCCTGATAAATGAAGTGGAAAGTCTTATTCGGAGAGGAAAGTTGGCTAATTTTATTTATCGGAATGGTAGTCGAGATGCCAGAAGAAGATCTGAGTCACCTGGAAGAGGAAAGGATGACACGAAAAAGGCATGCAACAACAATTATGAGGATGATCATGCCTTTGGAAGAAACTTGATGAACCTGGGGTGGAGGTAGGGATGATTTCCTTTGGTTGTCACTTCATTGTAGGAGGAGATAATAGTGTAGGAGACGAACTTTCCGAGAGGAAAATATTACCTAAATAAAGCCAAATCATGTCCTACTATATGAGAGATTAACATGTCCGAGATCAGGGATGGTCGACCTAGGAAAATCAATAAGGACAGATTGATGATCGACTTGTCAAAAAATGGTTTGAGTGGAGTGATCTATCCTCATTATGATCCCTTAATCATCACTTGCAGGATGCACCATGGTAGAGTGGAAAGAATTTTGGTCGACAATGGGAGTTTTACGGACATCATGTTTTACTACTATTTTAACAACCAAGGACTACGAGATAGTAAGCTAGAACCTTACCTTTAGCCTCTCATAGGCTTCTTAGGAGATATGGTATATCCCTTGGGAACAATCAAGCTGGATGTACTGGTCGGAACTTGTCCAGCAAGAAGAAAGGAAAGACTTCGCTTTGTTATACTAGAAAAAATGTCCTTTCAGCTTACAACATAATTCTCTCCAGAATGGGGATGAAGTAATTAGAGGCAGTGGCATCTACTGTGCATCAGTGCATGAAGTTTCCTACTAATTATGGAGTCGGCATAGTTAATGGTAACAAGATGGAAGTTAGGGAATGATACTATACCTCAGCCAACCAATAAGAAATACAGAGGGGCATAACTACTTTCCATATCAATACCTTGGATCCTCGGTTGGAGGAAGAACTAGTAAAGGGATAGGTTATGGAAAAAATAGAGACTATCATACTTGATGATGAGAAACCATAAAGACCACTAAAATTGGTTCAAGAATGGAACCTTCTCTCAAACAGTAATTGATTATATTCCTTAGAGAAAGCAAGAATTTGTTTGCTTGGAGCCATGAAAATATGCTAAGGATTGATCCTAACTTCATCTGCCACGAGCTCAACATTTACAAGGACTTTAAGAAGATCAAGCAGAAGCACAAAGTTTTTAGTTTGAGAAGAATATGGAAATCGAAGATAAAGTAGAGAATCTACCGAAGAAGGTGTCAAATATCCGACCTGGTTGGCCAATGTGGTGATAGTAAAAAAAGAATAACAATAAATAACGCATGTGTGTAGACTTCACTGACCTCAACAAAGCATGCCCAAAGGATCACTTTCCTTTATCAACGATTGATCAATTGATAGATACAACTGTAGGTCATGAGCTAATTGCCTTCATGGATGCTTATTCTGGTTACAACCAAATTAAAATGAAGCCAGAGAATAAAGAGAGCACATTCTTCATCAGCAGCCGAGGAACATAATGTTAAAACGTTATGCCCATTGGGCTAAAAAATGATGGATAAACATATTAGAGGTTGGTAAATAAAGTATTTAAAGACCAAATTGGCAAGAACATGGAAGTATATGTATATGATATGCTCACCAAGAGCAAGTTTGATGTCAACCATATTGTTGATTTGGCCCAATCATTTGACCATTTGGAAAAACACCAAATGAAGCTTAATCGGACCAAGTGTATACTTGAAGTATAGGAAGGAATGTTTATGGGGTATATTATAAATTAACGATGAATTAAAATCAATCTTGACAAAATAAAGGCTTTATTGGAGATGCAGTCCCCAACTAGCAAGAAGGATTTGCAAAAATTGACTAGAAGAGTGGCAACTCTGAATCGTTTTGTTTCCAGAGCCACAAATAAAAGTCCCCCATTATTTAAAATGCTTAAAAAAACTTTTTAATGGAATGAAAAATGCGAGAAATCTTTTCTGGATTTAAAGAAGTAAATGGATCCCCCAACTACTTTTTTGACCACTTTAGGCAAAAGTTGTATTTGTACTTGGATGTTTCAGAGTCCGTTGTAAGCACATCATTTATACTACTAAAGGGAGGAGTTTAAAATCTTGTATAATACACCAATAAAGCATTTTTAGGAGCAAAAATCAGATACCCATGCTTAGAGAAGCTAGCATTGGATCTTATTGTAGCTTTAAGACAAATGAGACCTTACATGCAACCCATATTATTATCGTATACACTGACTTTCCTCTGTGATAAGCTTTGCACAAACTCAAAAGGTCAGGAAGATTGATGTCTTGGGTAGTTGAGCTTGGAGAATATGAGATTGCTTATGAGCCGAGAAACTCATTGAAAGGGCAATAAATGGCAGATTTTATAGAAAAATTCACTTATATAGAGGTGCCAAGCAATCTAACTTTTCCTACCGAGCAGACTTCTCCAGCAAATAACTTATCTCAAAGGAAAACTGAGAAGGTCGTTAACCAACTAGAATCATTAGTTATTCAAGAAAGAGCTCGATGATTGGCTGAACAAAGCAAGAAGGTATTCAAATATGGAGCACTGACAGAAGAAGACTTCAACAACGACATCCCAGTTTTTAAACTGTTTATAGTTGGATCTTCATGCACCACTAGTAGTGGGTTTGGACTCATTATCAACACTCCAGATGATTTATATGTGGGATATGCGTTAGGATTTTAATTTCAAGCCTCCAATAATAAATCTGAGTACGAAGCATTAATTGCAGGATTAGAATTAGCCTCATTACTAGGTTTCGAATAGGTGATAGTGCAAAGTGATTCGAAACTTATTATCCACCGGTTGCTTCAGATATATGGAGTTAAAGGAAAAATAATGGTAAAATACTTGAATAAGGCTATGGAGGATATATTTTCATTTTTTGTATTCTAGATGGTCTAGATTCCAAGGGTGGATAATGCTCGAGAAAATGCCCTTACTCGGCTAGCCTCAGCAACTCCAATGAAGCTCAAACAAACAATTCTAGTAGGGATTCTCACTAGTAGAATCATTGATGTGGATATCGGTATAATTTCTATAAAATTAGGACCTTCCTGAATGGATCCAATTAAGTATTACATTAAAAAAGTCCTATTACCATCTGACCATAAGTAAGCAAGAACGATGAGATACAAAGCATCCAACTATGTCTTGGAGAAGGGTGTTCTATCAAGAAGAGGCTACATTATCTCTCTACTTTGTTATGTTCATCCAATCAAAGTAAATTACCTAATCAATGTGGCACCCATTTATTTAAGAGATCTTTGGTACAAATGAAATCCATGCAAGGCTAATATTGACCAATAATGAAAGAAAATTGTGTTTCCTTCGCCAAAAGGTGTGATAAGTGCTAAAGATTTTCTACTATTCCCAAAATACCAGGGGCTTCCCTAACTCATATTACTTCTCCCTGGCCCTTTGTTATTTGGGTAATGGACTTGGTCGGACCATTACTGACCACTATAAGAAGGTTAAAGTATTTAGTTATCCGAGTGGATTACTTCACCAAATGAGTGGAAGCTGAGCCCTTAATCGTTATGCCCTATCAAAGAGTCTTTTAGTTCATATGGAAGAAGATCATATGTCTCTATGAAATTCCCTATGCTTTCATCACTGATCATGGTACTCAGCTCGACAATGAGGAGTTTGAGGAATATAGCATCCGATCCAAAAACTACATTTAACACCTGGACATCCATAATGCAATGGATAAACATAAATTACTAATAAAACTTTGCTCGATGGTTTGAAAAAAGGATTGGATGATGCTACGGGGAATTGTATCAATGAGATGTTCAACGTCCTTTGGGCTTATAGGACTACAACGAGAATAGCAATAGGAAAGACTTCATAAATGCTTACTTTCAGCAGTGAAGTGGTGTTACCAACTGAAATAGGTGTGCCAACTAACATGGCATTGGATTTTGATTCTCCTAAGAGTGATTAAATGAGGCGAAGAGATCTGCACATGGTTGAAGAAGTCAGAGAGGATGATGCAATTCAAATGTCTACTTATCAACAAAGGACTGCTAGATTCTATAACCGAAAGGTCAAGCTGACCAACTTGAAACAAGAAGATATTGTCTTTAAGAAAGTGATTCAGAAAAATAACAAGTTAGAACCCAATTGGCAAGGTTCGTACCGTATCTCGACAGTTATCCGACTAGGTACATATCGCTTAGAAACACTAGAAGGCGAAGAATTTAAGAACCCCTTGAATGCCAACCATGTCCGCATGAATTACCACTAATTTCATTTTTGATGTAATCGGTTATTCAATTTAATGAAGTTGCACTTTTTTATCAATTACACTTCCTTTTTATGTTTTGTTTTTCGGAGTATGGTGTGCCACCTCTTACTAAAAGTTTCTTTCCAATTTTAGTTCAAAATTTTTCAACTGCAAAAAAGTTTAAGTTGGAATAGTTCGAAATTTTCCAACTACAAAAAAATTTAATTTGGAATAATATCTAATTCAAACTTTCCAACTTAAAAAATGTTTAATTTCAAATCATTCAAACTTTTCCAACTTTAAAACAGTTCAACTTTAAAACTTCATGTATTATTTCATCTTCGACAAATCAAGAAGTTAGTAAATTCTCATGTATAACTTCAAGTTAAACACATGAGGTTTTACCCGACCAAGTTAAACAAAGGAATAACTATACATTCTTAATACACCTGGTCATCACTGATAACTAATGAAAAAAATTAGTCCAACTAAACTAGTCACAGTTTTATCTAAGGGTAGTAGTCGACTATAAGGCATTACAAACAGATTCAGCCATGGATAAGGTATTTAACATTTAATAAGATTACTGTGGGTACCCAGAATTAAGACCATGGGCCTGGACGAGTAGCCCAATTCTGGCGGCCCAAAGTCCAGGCCCCCACCTCTTATTTTGATCCGGTCTCTTCCCACATTCCCCTGAGGGGAAGCTACAGGAGAGATGGAAGACATGGGGGAACCCATAACCCCCACTCACCTAAATGTACATGTATATATTAAACCCTCGGTCCAGGGCAAAAGGACAAGTTGTATTATTTGTAATCACTCCCCGGAGTATATAGAAATAAAACCCACTGCACCACCGTGGACGTAGGAACCTCTTTGTTGAACCACGTACATCCTTTGTTGTGTGATTGTCTTTTTACATTCCTTCTTCCTACTTGGTGATTGCCTTTCTCTTATCTATATGTGTTGCATAATAATTGTCACTACAATTGGCGTCGTTTGTGGGAAACGTTCATCTTTCCTTGAGAAGAGACCACACCAAGAAAGGAGTTTAAAATGTCTGGTCATAGCAGCAATGCCCCCCAGGCAGGGGATATTCAAGAACCACCTGCTCCTCACAGGATCAAGTCTGAAGTTCGACGTTCAGATCCGAGGGCTCGCTTGGAAAGGCCAGCCTCAGAAGAAAGCCAGGGACCGACGAAGTCCACACAGATATCCAGATTAATTGATGCATACGAGGCAAGGCTCCACGAGCAAAGGAAGTCTTCTCGTAGGTACGAGGCTGAGAATGCTCACCTGAAATGAAGACTGGAGAGGGAGCTTCATCCAGATAATAGGAGACATCCATACCGCACTCCTAGCCCTCAGGCGAGCAAGTTTCGCAGCCGAGGAAGGAGCCCTAGGCGAGGATCTCAAAAGGTCGAGGGAGACGAATCAGACGATGACCTCCATGAGCAGCTGCAAAGAGCTCGCCGTTACCAGAGCCTTGCTCACAGCAACGAGAACATACAAAATATGGTCCGTAGGGAAATGGACCAACATCCTGCCCACCACGGTACCAGATATACCAGAGAACTCGCAAGGCGAGCTCTCAAAACCCAGATGAAGTCACCCTTCACGAGGGAAATCGAAGAAGAAGAAGCCCCCAAGAAATTTGTCATTCCAAGGTTCAAGATTTATGACGGTAAGACTGATCCCATCGATCACGTCAGGCAATACCGACATGACATGACCCTCTGGAATCACCGAGATGCACTGATGTGCCGCATTTTTCCCTTGAGCCTGCATGATGTGGCGCAAAAATGGTTTGAAAGACTCCCCCACTGGTCCATCAGAAGTTTCAAATCCCTGGCCGAGCTCTTTACGGCCCGGTTCATCACTATCAGCTCCCATCCCAAAAGGATGGATGCTTTATTGACAATGAAGAAAATGCCTCAAGAGACACTCTGAGACTACATGAAGAGGTACTGGGAGTTATTTAATGAGGTCGAAGATTGCTAGGAATAAGTGGTAGTGGCCTCTTTCAAAATCAGGCTACCCAGCTCCTCCCTTCTATACCAGTCCCCGACAAAGAAGGAAGTTATGACTATTGACGACCTAATGGCTCGCATCGAGAAGTACTCTAAGGTGGAGGACATCACCCGCCTCAGCACAGGAGAAAATGGTCGAGCTAAACTCATTACCAAGGGAAGTTAGAAAACTGAGAACCAGAAGAAAGGAGGAAAGAACGGGGGAAAAATGGCTCCAAGAACGGAGGGAACCATGACGTGTCAAAAGCATTCCAGGCGGTCAACACCGTCTTCAAAGAACCAATTTACAAAATTCTTGCGAAGATCAAAGATGAGCCATTTATCAAGTGGCCCAGGAAGACGGGAGGAGATCCCTCAAAGAGGAACAATGCGTTAAGATGCGCTTTTCACAAAGAGGGAGGACATAAGACCGAGCACTGCAAAGCTCTTAAGTCTCACCTCGAGGAGTTGGCCCAGTCTGGGCATTTGAACGAGTTTGTGGAGAAGAGGGTAGAGAAAGCGGTTGCCAACAGAGAGGCGAGACTTGACAACGTGCTGGAAGATGATGCTGGACATGAGTTCGTGATAATCCACGGGGCATCTGACGCCAAGCAGATACAAGGAAACTCAGCTCGAATGGAAATGAAAAAACTCACAATGGTAATGCAGGACTTTCAAATTGACCCAGCAAAGTCATAGTCAGGAAAACATCGACGAGCAGATGACGTCGACTATAACAAGCATATTAACTTCACAGATGAAGATCTGGTGGGAGTGATGACCCCACATCATGATGCTCTGATCATTACTCTCAGGATAGCGAACTTTGACGTCGACAAATTGCTCGTCGATCAGGGAAGCTCGTCTGAAGTAATGTATCTCGACCTATTTAGAAATTGAAGTTGAGCGTTGTCGACCTAAAGGAAGCTACTGTCCCTTTAGTTGGATTCACTCGAAAAATAACTATGCCCATGGGGAAGATTGTACTACCGGTGCGGGCTGGAAACATCTCCAAGATGATCGAGTTTTTGGTAGTTGATATCGACTCACCATACTAGGCCATCATCGACAGGGGATGGCTCCATGCGATGAAGGCAGTCTCCTCAACCTACCATCAGAAACTCAAATATGTAACCGAACGAGGAGTAATGGAGATCTACGGTGATCAGGCAATGGTGAGAAGGTGCTTCATAGCAGTCATCGACCGAAGCCAGAAAAGAGGGCCGAGTAGCCCAGCGAGAAGGTTGAAGAGGGTCTAACACCTTCTAAATAGCAATTAAAGTACGTAAGACCTGGAGTAGAGGAGACCAGACTCTTCCCCTCCGAACGGGTCATCGAAGACCTGGTAGAAGTGACGGCTAGGGAAGGCGATAATAATAGAGTCTTGTTGATTGGAGCATCTCTCACCGACCAGGAACATAAGGAGTTGATAACCTTGCTGAGGCGCAACGTAGATGTTTTCGTATGGGAACCATACGAGCTACCTGGAATCGATCCCAGTATGGTCTGTCATTAGCTGCACGTCGATCCCACATTCAAGCCAATCACGCAAATGGCACGGCGAACTGCACTCGAGAAGGCTAAAGCGGTCGAAAAAGAAGTTGAAAAGCTACTGGATGCATGATCCATATGGGAAGTACAATTCCCTAAGTGTCTATCCAACCCAGTAGTAGTTCCGAAGAGCAATGGGAAGTGGAGAATTTGCATCGACTTCACTGAACTCAACAAAGCATGCCCTAAAGATAGTTTCCCCCTCCCGAAGATAGACTAACTAGTAGACGCCACCGCAGCTCACAAGCGAATGAGTTTCCTGGACGCATACTCAGCGTATCACCAAATCCCCTTATATGCCCCAGACTAGGACAAAATAGCGTTCATCACTAAAGTGGGGTTATACTGCTACACAGTTATGCCCTTTGGGCTCAAGAACGCCGGGGCAACATATCAGAGGATGGTTACCAAGATTTTCAAGGATCAGATGGAAGACACCATGGAGGTCTACATCGATAACATGCTCGTTAAAAGCAAGAAGAAAGAGAATCACCTCTCAGACTTGTCAAACACCTTCGAAATTCTCAGGAAGTACCGAATGAAACTTAATGCAATCAAGTGTTCTTTCGGTGTCCAGTCAGGAAAATTTCTTAGGTACTTGGTCAATAAGAGAGGCATAGAGGCTAATCCAGACCAGATCGATGCAATCAATAGGGTACAACCCCCTCGCACAATTCAGGACGTATAGAAGCTCACTGGTACGCTCGCTGCCTTAAATCGCTTCATCTCCAAATCCTCCGAGAAGTGCAAGCCTTTTCCAGCTTCTAAAGGGGAGCAAAACAATATAGTGGAGCCCAGATTGCTCGCAAGCATTGGTCGAGCTCAAGTCTTACTTAAGCTCTCCACCACTGCTCGTCATACCACAGCAAATGGATTCTTTGTACATGTACCTCTCCGTATCCAGTCACACTGTCAGCTCTGCGCTAATATGCGAGGTTGCAGGAATCCAACACCCCGTTTATTACACGAGCAAGACCTTAATGGACACCGAGCAAAGGTACCTACCATTGGAGAAGATCGCATTTGGACTAGTAGTAGCCTCGAGGAAGCTGAAGCATTATTTTGAAGCTCATACTATCATCGTCCTTACATCGCATCCCCTTAAGGCAGTCCTAAGGAAAGAGGATTTTTCGAGCAGACTGTCTAAGTGGTCAGTCGAGCTTGGTCGACTTTACATCCAATTTCAACCAAGGACAGCTATCAAGGGTCAGATCCTTACTCATTTCATAGACGAATTCACGGGCGAAGAACCCTCTGACCAACCTCAACTAACAAGGCAAAAGGAGAACCTAGCAAAAACGGAAACCTGGAAATTGTTTGTTGATGGAGTCTCTAATAGCCGGCCTCCAAAAGGAGCATACTTTGGGAGTAAAACATTTACAGGAATTCGGCGATTCCCAACTGGTCTCCAATTAGATAAGTGGAGATTACAACGCAAAGAATGAAAGAATGGCAGCCTACCTCACCTTAGTGCAAAAACTGATGTCAAGCTTTGAGGAGATCAACGTCCAGCAGTTTTCTAGGGGGAAAAACAGTCATCCTGATGCCTTAGAAGCCCTTAGTTCGGCAGTTGACTTCGACCTAAAAAGAGTCATCCCCATCGATTTCCTCACTTGTCCGAGCATCGACAGCAATCCACCAAGCATGGAATAGGTAATCCAGGTGGGGTCAGCCCCCAGCTGGATGGACCCCTTAAGAGAATATTTAAAAAATGGCACGCTCCCGGATGACAAGAAGACTGCCCACTAGATAAGAGTCAAAGCTGCTCGCTTTCACTTATCCCCAGAAGGCAACTTGTATAAGAAATCCTTCTCCGGTCCCTAACTCCGATGCGTCCACCCAGGGGATGTCGAGCAAGTGCTACGCGAGCTTCACGAATGAATCTGTGGAAGCCACAATGGAGGAAGGTGTCTAGCCTTTTGAGCAATGAAGGAGGGCTATTGGTGGCCATATATGAAAAAAGACTCTGTAGTGCATGTCCGCAAATGCCTGAAATGCTAACTCCACGCTCCTATGGTCCACCAACCCGCCAGCAATCTAAAGTCCTTGTCCAGGCCATGGCCATTATCCCAATGGGGAATGGACATCATGGGACCATTGCCTACCGCTACCGGCAATCGCAAATATCTGTTGGTTGCGACTGACTACTTCACCAAATGGATCGAGTCAGAACCCCTGGAGAACATCCGAGATGCTGATATGATACGGTTCATATGGAGGAATATAATCACCCATTTTGGAATCCCCAGAACCATCATCACCGATAATGGACATAGTGAGACCATTGCCTATCGCTCCCGGCAATTGCAAATATTTGTTGGTTGTGACTGACTACTTCACCAAATGGATCGAGGCAGAACCCCTGGAGAACATCCGAGATGCTGATATGATAAGGTTCATATGGAGGAATATAATCACCAGTTTTAGAATCCCCAGAACCATCATCACCGACAATGGAACACAGTTCGAAAGTGGCTCCTTTCAGAACTTTTGTGACGAACACGGTATCAGACACCACTATAGTTAGGTGGCCTACCCTCAGAGCAATGGCCAAGATGAGGCCTCCAACAAAACCATTATCGATGGATTAAAGAAGCGATTGGAGCGAGCCAAAGGCGCATGGGTATATGAACTACCTCACATCCTATGGGCATATCGGACCACTCCTCAGCGAGCAACAGGAGAAACCCTATTTTCGCTGACATATGGCATGGAGGCAGTCATCCCACTCGAAGCAGGTTTGCCGACAATGAGGTCCAACCTTGTCGACTTAGGCCATAATGATGTAACATTACTCGCTGAGCTCGACCTAGCCAACGAGCACCAGGAACTAGCCCTAGTGAAACTAGCGAGCTACTAGCAACAGCTCGCGAGGCATTACAACAAAAGGGTTAACCCGAGGGCATTCCGAATTGGGGACTATGTTTTAAGGAAAGTCCTGGGCAGCGCGGTGAAACCATCAGACGGCAATCTAGGTCCCAACTGCGAAGGACCCTTTAAGGTAACCATAGACGACCTGCAGGGCGCCTATCACTTGGAAATGATGGAAGGCAGAGAAATACCACGAGCATGGAACGCAGCTAATCTCAAGAGATTCTATTTTTAGATCTTTCTATTGTATTCTTTTATACAAGTACATTTCACTTATTATTAATGAAAATTATTTAATTGGTTACACTCTGATTAGTAACAGCTGCATTTATCGCACATCTTTTCCAAGTAACAGGCACTTTGATCACTATACTATAATAGGGGAATACCCCTCCTCTTGTCATCGTCATGAAACACGAAGAACCTCTTAGCATTGCCCCTGGCAATATATGAAGCCCTACAGGGGATCCTTAAGCAATACGACCAAGTTTTATACTGGTCATCAAAACTCCTTAAATTGAGTAAAATCCTGATCGGATGGAACATCCAACCTCAGGTGTGTCCTCGCCAATTTCCCCACTTCGGCCTAAGGGAGTGTGACGACACAACCTAAAAGGTGAAGTGATGCACAATGGTATCTCAATATTATACTGGACTGGGAGGACACGTGCATGACAAAACAAACTTAAAAGATTATAAAGCAGGAAGAATATGAAGAATATGATGCACACGTTTAGTCGGCAAAGTTTCCAAAAACAAAAACTTTTCATTAATTCATCATATTTAAAACAATGGTGATACATGTTTAGTCGGTGAGCTCTCCCAAAGCATTTACATTACCAAAAAGAACAAAAAAAAATAATAATTGGCAAAATTTCAATGGGGGGGAGGCCTCCGAGCAAGATAGTCAGCCACTCGAACTTTTCGTCTGTCATTAGGAATACGAGGAAACTCCTCCACAACCTCATTTGCATCCGACTCCAATAACTTACGAGGGATAGAATCGATGGGGATCCATCGATCATCCCTCCAGAAGGGGTTAGGCGATACCAGAGCATCGAGTCCTCGGGACTTGTAGCTCCTTCAAGTCACTTAGCCATCCCCTAATAAAAGAAAGCTCCTCGAACGCAGACAACCTTATTGGAGCATCTGACCAACCTTAGTCTCATAGACGTCAGCCCACGCTTGCTGAGGACCTTTCTTGAACAAGTGCCACAACCGAGTGACATCCCTTTGAAGCCCGGCAGCAATCACATAGGCTCACTGGACATCACCACGGAGTTCTTCCATTTCCCTATCTCAAAGTTCTTCCCCTTCCTTATTTCTTCTCCTGGTACTCCTACCAGCTCGCGGAATGGGTGGGCGAGTGGAACCCCGCGACACAGGAGGGGTAACATTCTGACCAGTTCTAGTTCGCGATGATGAGGAACCTTGTAATACTTCTAGAACAGTGCTCGGTGTATGCTCCCTAAGTCGTAAGACTTCTCTCCTCATGTCCTCATTCTCCTGCTGAAGAACCTCCCCAACTTGGTTGATCTCGGAGGCCTCTAATAGTTTTGTTCTCAGCGCATTGACCTCCTCTTGTACTGAAGCACCAATTTCCTCCATCTCCTGGAGCCTGTCCTTCAGCTTGGCCACAAGTTCAGATTTCTCCTTATACTTTTGATTCCTAGATCTAAGGGATTTGCAAAGCTTAACGAAGTCCTGGCAAACTTTGGCACTTGCATTGGGACAAAGGGTCCTGCCTAATTGGGAAGTAGCAGGAATGTAATCATCCACATCAACTAACTACAAGTGAGAGAAAGATAAGGGATAGAAAGAGACAAATCAGTGCGAGCAAAAAATGAGTACTTTTCATTAATAAAGGATGGGAGTTACATCGAATAGTAGAGAAAAAATTTACAGACAGAAAAAACCAAAAGTACAGAGCAATCCTATTGGATAACTAGTTGACAACCTCAGGTGTCCCAGAGGTCGATGGCCTCTTCCCCTTATCAACATCAGCAGGAGTACCGCCCTCAGTAGGGGTAATCTCTGTCCCCACAACCAGAGAAGCGTCAACAGGGGTCTCTTGAGGAATAGGATCAGCGCCTTCAGCAGCTAGTGTCACGACCCCGACCCAATAGTAGTAGGGAACGAGTGTCTTGACATGCCACCAAGGCATTCAATATTCTGGCTTTAAAATGTTCTCTTAATATAAATGCAACGGAATACATTCACATGGTTATGAGTTGTAACTAGCTGAAAAGGTAACACATCATCAGAGCTTCTAAAACATAACTTCTTATTCTCATAGATAAATAACTTCTATTACAAGTCGTGCCAGAATCACTTAAAGAGAAATAAATCCTCAAATATCTCATTCTACACTAGCATCTAGCCACACAATAAATCTCAAAATATAATCTACAATTCAATCTTCACATACCCATCCTCATCTCTAACTATAACCTGAAAAAGGGTTATTTATACAACGTCAGCTAAAAGCTAAATGAGATTTAATGTCCCGACATTCCAAGGTTTTCAGAAAATAGATACCTATTCAAGTCAGAAGAGAAGGCATATACATATATGGATAGGAACTTGCAGTAAATAGATATATATTTTGAAATGATAGTATATATATCACAATTGGATAGCTCAGAATAAGAAGAATGCAACAAATCAAATGTGATATCTTTTTCTTTCAATCATATCATTTTGATGGCCAAGTACACTCTACTACCGTGTTCTTCTACCGTATTATACCCCGGTAGTTGAGGGTCAATCGAACTAGTTCGTCACAACGCCTTATTTAGGGCACACCAGCGATAACCCAGCTGGGAAGGTCAGTCAGTAAAGAGGTCCCTTAGGCCGAATCAGATTTTCAATATTCAATATCCTTTTCAATAATCATTTTAATCGGTATGTTTATATGGACAAATATAAACATATCACAATTGAATCAATCATCGGTATCACATGAATTTTGAGAATAAAAGAAGTTCATAAAATATATATAGTTTGCATAATATCATAAAATCAAAATACACAAGGAATGTCAGAGTACTCACCTAAAATAGAGGCTCGAAAATATAGATATTGAGTCTTGGATCACACGTTAATCTAATAAATACAATAAAGGTTTAATTATGTATTCTAAATAAAGCCCAATTCTAAATATTGTGTTTTAATCATAAAATATCTTGCTGAAAAAGGTTACTAAAACCATTTTCTCTATTTTTAATATTCAATCATCGTATTTAAAGAATTCAATTCATAGTTATTCCTAATCAGTCGGTTCCCAGTAGAGATGGAGGGTCATAGGGGCACCACTTAAATACCATCTCATCTAGACATAACATTTCCGGATTCATTCCCAGTAGAGATGGAGGGTCACAGGGGCACCACTTAAATACCATCTCATCTAGACAGAACTTCACCGGGCCTGACTTTGGAATTACTTAAATGGGATTCTATAATAACGAGCAATTTCTTTAAAAAGAATCATTTTTAAAAGCGTATAATTTCAAACTAGTTTATAAAATCAACTTGAATTTGTTCTAAATTTTAAGTTTTGATTAGTGAATTCTTTATTGTATTTTACCAGCATAACTACTAAGGAAAGCTATAAAACAATAAATTAAAACTATAAAGATTCATTATAACATTAAGATTACCTTAAGATGAATATCCTTAAGAACTTCTTCTTAAACTTTCTCACACTTTCTCTCACTATTTCTTTCTATAATTCTCAAGGAATTGGTGTGAGTTTCAAATGAACCCTAAGGCCCTATTTATAGTTTTCCAAAGATCCCACGGTGTTGACACGTGTCTAGCTGACCAAGCCTTTACAACAGCGAGTCAGCGTTGAAGTGTCGCGTAACGAGGCTATCTTGTAGTCTCAATTCACCGAACGTCGACACGTGTATTGTCTTTCTCTCTAACGACGACACGTGTTTAGGTTTTGCCTATATCGATGACACGTGTAAGGTGTGGTGGCGACGAACTACAACACGAGGTGTCGAGTACGAGGTGTCAAGTTATTAAGGGCATACGGGTCATTTTACATACGAAGGGCATTTTGGTAATTTCACACTATATATTTTCAATATTTCTTAAAGGTCCTTGAAAATATTTTATTTACAAAATGGCCCTTTTTATATTTTAATTTTAGTCCCTGAAACTTTCTTAATTAAAATAAAGTCCCTAAAGTTTCATAAAATTATATTTTCTACCCCAAAACTTATCATTTAGCTTAGAATGTGCCATAAAACTTCAATTTGACCCATTTTACAGTTGATTCTTCAAATTTAAAAACAGTCTTTGTCATATTAAGAATCTAGAATATTTTGTTGTAATATTATAACATTTTTAAATAGTAAGTAAGAAGCAATTGTAGAAATGATTATATATTGGTATATAAAAGTGGGGTCATTACAGCTAGGGCAGGAACTTCATCCACGGTTGGCTTCGGACATGGGTCATACTCATCAAACAAGGGAGAATCGATGTCGACGCCAATAGCCAAAAGGGCCCTGTTCCATCCTTTATTGAAGTTCAAACGACTAATATAGCCTATCTGAACTTCAGCATCCCCATATGCTGCAGCCCAATCGAAATTGTATGAGTCCTCCTTGGCAGTAACAGCCTCAGACTCTTTCTTCTTTAGCTCTTTCGACAGCACCCTGTTGTCCTCAACAACTGCTAGTTTGCTCGAGCAAACCAGGTCGTAGGCCTGTCTGAGCTCCTTCAGATCCTGGACTACAGCGTCCCTCTCCTTATTGGCAGTGGCAAGAGCCAAGTCAGATGAAATCCGAGCAGCGTCAATGGATTTAATGTTAGCCTCGAGCTATTTATCCTTCTGCTTCAGGGCGGAGTTCTCTTGCTCCAGCTTGTTGTTTTTCTTCACTAACTCATCGCGTGAACGATACATCATGACGAAGTCAGTAACGAACTGCAGAAAAAAGAAGGCAATAAAAGAGGAAAATGAGGGAATTCAGAACAACATGGGAGAAAAGGGAGAAACCTTACCAGAGCAAGCCTTTGACTAGCCTGAAGGGCCAACTGCTCCGACCCTACCGCACTTTGGCGATCAGCCGGGAGGCAACTCTCTCAAGCAGAGCTGGGGCCAACTGGGGAGAAATTGCCACAAAGGCCCCCTCGGGCAGTGCGGACATCGGGACTAAGGCCTGCCCGACCTTCGTCCTCGCTTCTTCCCTCCTCCTCTCCTCCTCCTTTTCACTCTCCTCATTCTTCCTCTCCTCTACCCTCCTTTTTTCTTCCATCTTCTTCCTCTCTTCTTCCCTCTTCCTCTCTCTCTCTCTTTCTCTCTCTCACCTTCTCCTCTTCCATCGTCTTCCTCTCCTGCTCCTGATCAGAGGACCGGGAACCAGTAGCCACAGCCCGCGAGCTAGATTTTTGCTTCTTTAACCTTTGTGCGAGAAGTATATGGTCTTCATCATCATCATCCCAAATCAAGTTCTTCCTTGGAGGAACCATCTCCTCGCTCGAACTACTAGAAGTGGTCGATGATCCTTGATCTTCCAAAACCTCCCTACGATTAGAGGAGCTTCTACTGCTAAAGCTCTCTCCTCACAAATCACCTACATCTCCTACAATGTCACTCCCATAGCTGATCTTTTCCTCGTCCAACTGGATAGGATCTGCAGAAGCCTCTTCAAATAAATCAAACTCTGGGATACTATCCACAGGCCTTGCTATGAAGCCAGAGCCAACGTTCTTGTACTCGAGCAGAAAGGCAGCAGATCTAGGATGCTTGCCATCACCCAAAGGCTCCCTGATATTCCAACCCTTAACCAATTCTGAGATACGAAACTCGCTGAGAGAAGTCTCCAAGTTCTTTGACCTCGCTGTGGAAGAAAAAGCAAAGAGGAGTTAGAAAGATCAAAAATCAATAAAAGTCAAAACAACAGTACCATGTCTACCTATGTATTCCTCCCCATAAAAGGGAACAGAGAACCTCTCAGACCTCGACCCTTCAAATTGGGGAGAAAATTGCTAATTTCTAACAAGGAAACCTTCTTTCTAGTAGTCCTTATGGGAATCAGGTAGATTTACTACCAATACCCTGTTAGGGCTCCTAGCTTTGAGGTAAAGGACACCAGAGCTAGTTCAAGAAAAGGAGTAGCAAAAACGGACCTTGGCGAGCCCTAACCTAGTACCATATAATTGATTTATCCTATGTACGCCATTTACTATTTTCCACACATTGGGCGAGCATTGCGCATGAACAATATTAAAATAGCCAAAAAAATGCAAAAATAAATCATTAGGAGGAAAAGTGAGTCCCCCCTGAGAAAGCAACAAGATGTGGATCCAGTGGGCATCATCTATATCTCTAACGTTTCTAGGTAGGCAGGCACAACACTCAATATCTACCCACTCCGGGATGTTGTAAAACTTCCTAAATTCAGAGATTGACCTATTTACAATCTTTGCCATTGGAAAAACCCTTGAAAAACTACAAACCCAAAGAGAAATTATAAAGAAAGGGCAGAGGAAACTTACAAAATAGAAGATCAATTCAAGCGATGAAGAAGCACGAGCCCAAACAACTAAGAAGCAATGAGAATGGAGATTGAGAGAAGAAGGTACGAAGCGCTAGAGCTCACAGAAAATAGAAGAATGGTGGAAAGACTGAAGCGACGGTAGAAAAGTGGCTATTCCAACAAACCTTCAAATTCTGCTAATCATAGTGCACAAGAAACGAAGCGGGTGCCGCCAAAATCAACTTCACAGCTTTCGAAGAATTGAAAAAAAGCCATTATGGTTAATCATTTAAATTTATTGAGCCCATGAACATGTCCCAACAAACTTAGGGGCAATTGTGGGTACCCAGAATTAAGACCATGGGCCTGGACGAGTAGCCCAGGTCTGGCGGCCCAAAGTCCAGACCCCCCACCTCTTATTTTGATCCGGTCTCTTCCCACGTTCCCATGAGGGGAAGTTATAGGAGAGATGGAAGATGTGGGGGAACCCATCACCCCCACTCACCTAAATGTACATGTATCTATTAAACCCTTGGTCTGGGGAAAAAGGACAAGTTGTATTCTCTGTAATCACTCTCCGGAGTATATAGAAATAAAACCCACTGCACCATCGTGGACGTAGGCACTTCTTTGCTGAACCACGTACATGCTTTGTTGTGTGATTATAATTTTACATTCCTTTTTTCTACTTGGTGATTGCCTTTATCTTATCTATCTGTGTTGCATAATAATTGTCCCTACAATCACTTATTCAACAAGATGATTAACTATTCATAAGGCATGCTACCTAGTCAGAAAGTTGACTAAATCAATCTAAAAGGTTAAATTAAAATAGAAATATATCACAAGCATATTTATTGAAAAATTGGTGTAACAATCTCCAAAAGAACGAAAGTATAAAATCTATCCTACTAGATGTTTTCCCTCGACTTTTCTCATACCAGCAGGAGTCTCATCAACGGTGCTTGGTAGGTGAGTGGATCTAAAATACCTTAGTTTGGTACGTTCATTACTACTCGGCTGATCAAGTAAATGTTAGGCGTGAACATACTCATCCTCTCCTTCCAGGACATATTCCCCAATGTACATTCTAATTAAGCTCTAGGGAATGGAATCAGGAGGAATCCAGCTAATACCAATCTTGAAAGGAGGATCAGAATAATCCAACATTCTAGGATCATGGCAATACCACAGTTAAGTACCCCTGGGAATCTTTAGTAGACCAAGAGGGTTCAGCCAACCCCATTTATATCCTTCATCCCTAGACTTCTCCATATGCTTATCGAAGTAGGTCAAGGAATTATCATACCCATCCATCCAAACAACCTTGGGTTTCTTATAGAAGTGGAAGGTCAATCAGTCCACTATATCTTGGAGTTTCTTGATAGCCTTATATTTTTCCAGGAGTAAGGCTACTTGGTCAGCCAAAGCCTTCTTTATTCTTTCTTTATTAATAGTTGGTCGAACAACCATGTCTTGTTTGGAAGATTGGCCAAATTTAGTCTTCTTTTTCTTCTTCTTAAGTTTTCTATCTCCTCCGGTAGCATAAAATTCGCATTCTCCAAGAAGGACACTCCTTCATTTAACCCCGTATTGGTTGATTTCTTCAAACTCTTCAGTTAATTCCTTAAGGCATTATTTTCTTTCTCCAAAAGGACAACAATTTATCGGACACACTCCATTTCTTGGTTCAACTCTAGATCCTTCTTACTCATGGAATAAGTAATAGCTTGAACTTTTTTTATCAAAGCCCCAACCTTAACTCAAGGCATTGTGTAGACAACACATTCTATTACCCCCTAAACTCTCCTTAGGTCCCTAGCACCTCCCTTCATCATCGCAAACCCAGGTTATACCCCAAGTACCAACCTAGAGGCCATCAGACGCTCACATGATCCATTTGACCATAAACTAAAACTCTTTAGCTCGACTGAGACTGAATTAATCTTCGAAGGCCACTAAATTTCCTTTCCAATGGTCCATCCCGTGCATGATTCTGACTTACCATGCGGACGAACGACCCATTTTCCCCTAAAACTCGATCAGGAAGCCACCGGGCACTCCCGGGCACCATTTGACCAAAGTCAACCCTTCATCTCGATCGAGTCTTAATGAATCTTCAAAGGGACTTGAAACCCCTTTCCAACGGTCCATCTCGTGTGCGATTCCGACTTACGGCACGGACGAACGATCCGTTTTACTATAAGAAGTCACCAAATGTTTCCAGGGCCCGGTTGACCAAAGTCATCTCACCAAACTGGGTAAAACTCTTTGGAATGTCGAAGTACATCTCCCAACCTTTCCAATGGTTCACCCCATGTGAGATTCTGACTTACCATGTGGACGAACGATCCGTTTGCATCCGAAGTTTTGCTGTCCAAAGGACCGATGAACGCTTTCGAGCCACATTTGACCCAAAGTTATCTCCCTAACCTAGGAATAGTCCAAAGGACTTTCGAAGGTCTCTAAATTACGTTTCCAATGGTTTGTCTCATGCACTATTCTGATCAACGATTTGCGCTGTGCGGCCAATTTTCTGAAAAGTCCTGAAAGACACTGCCAAATGGCAGGTCCCAGACCCTGCCTATGGGCATTGTGCCTAAACACACAAGTCGATTGGCAGGACCATGGCTATGCTGATCCACATTTTCCAAGGCCTATAAATAGTAAGGCCTGACCTCATTGCAAGGAATCCCAGATCTGGAAAGACATCACTCTTAGAAAATCCAGAAAACCTCTCTCGAAGTCAGCGTGATTTCCAAATCCAACCTTCACTTTTCATCATCCTTTTCATCAAACTTGGTGAATTCACTACCCTCCATCATCATCCAAGTTCAAGGTCTTCTCTCCAACATTTAAGATCAAGCTCAATATCTTCAATAAGGTCCAATTTTTTCAATTCTCTCCTTAAATTCTCATAAATTCGCATTAACTTGTTTTATTAGTTAACACTTTTATTCTCTCATCTCTCATCTCACATATCCTAATATACTTTTTATTTAGTATTAACGCACATCTCTTATTTTCATACAAATAAAAACCCAAAAAACAAGAAAAAGGGGGTTTGCCCATAAATTCCAAACGAGAGTTCTCACACTTTTCTTACACTTCTCTCACAACAAAAACACTTTTTTACACACACACACACATAAATAAGAGAAGTCCCCGATTGGATTTATGGTATAAACCCCACCCCCTCATTTTGCATGCGAACTACGTGGATTTTGATGCCTCTATAGGCTACGTAGGCATCTCGGGGTAAAACCCGAGACTTGATTCCTATTCTCACTTTTTCTCTAATTTTCTATTTTATCTAGACTCAATTCTTTTAGATTATATATATTTATATATGCATATATTTGTTCTTAATGGTGGATTATTCCACATACGTTATTGTTCCATTATAACGATCAACGCAAGGATTATCACGTAAATCCTATTTTCTAATATTATTTTTATGAGCCTTCCTACGGATGACTCGCTTTATCTCTTCTATGATACAAGTCGAGGATTCCTATCTCCACTATATATACACATGCACACATATCAGGGGGGAAATAAAGAAAAATAGAAAAAAACCCATGAGAGACCGTAAGGGCGAAATGGGTGCCTAACACCTACCCATTTCGTAACTTAGCCTCCGGACCCTTTTTGAATCATTTTGGTTTCTCATGCATCAGTATTTCTTTGGATGCTGTCCTTCGAGATGGATCGCTTTCGTTTGTCATTTTTTAGTAAAATAGAATAGAGACTCCATCTCTCTACATTTTTCACCTCATCAATGACGCCGGCCGAGAGGGACGCTCGGGACATAGGATCCTCACTTTCTCGCCCACCGTGAGGATCGGGGATGGCCATAGTGGCGAATTCCCTGGGGATTTTATTTTGAGTGCTAGACTCTATTTACATGGGTGTTATGCTTGTTTATATTTTCCCACATTTTCGCATGTTCCCCTTTTTCCATGTGTCCCCCATACTTATGCTTCTGTTCACACACTTGTAGAAAATTCTCTATGTACCCTTCGCACCACATGCACCTAGGATCACATATATTCATTGGTACTCACACTTAGCTCCCTATTGGGCCTGATCAAGAAAGATACTGTCATAACAAGATACTAATAAGAGGATCCTGTATGATTCACACGATATCACCAAAGAGCATTGTGATTGACCAAATTTTGTCCAGTAACTGGAGTGTCACTTCATGATGGGCGCTGGTCCGACAGGGCTAGTTAGCCTAAGCGATCCGACTCTCACCTTCCATTGGCCAAGTACCTTTGACGTATATCAAACGGTTTCCCCGCATCGTACCGCTTGACCGAAGTCATGACGGGAGGTATATCGCAGAGAACTCGTTCACGTACGCTGAGTATATCGAATTCCTTCTCACACATACCGTACCCACGAGGTATATGGTGAGGAAATTCATGTACACTCACGTATATCAAATGGCTTGTCCACACGTACCGATTGCCCACAAGAGCAAGACATATATCGTGGAGGTCACGCCAAAGTGGGGAACCCTTTTCGATTCACCCAACCAACTGCATACCCGCATATAGGTGTCAAGTCTAGGAAACACATATAAGATTGTCGGTTTCAACCCGAAACTCTATCAAAATTCTGGGTCGGCCTGCCACTCAAATTTTTGCGCTGTTTTAAAACGGTACCCTATCCGTGAGCCTAGTCACAAGTCCAGCCATAGCTTTGCATATATTACTAACCCAACTTTTCCAGGCTCGGTCCCCGTTCGACATTTCATTTTGCATTTAGGAGAATTTAATACAAGTGAGAACAAAATAATTGAAATAATCATGTTGAGATCGTCTCCCAAAAACATTTCCCTTTTCTTTATCAAAAATCCAAAAAAATTTCTCCTCTCTTTATCCAAAATCCAAAAATATTTTGTTTTTCAATCTCAAAATAAAATGTCAAAAATATTTTCATCCCTTTTTCTAAAAAATAAATCCCATTTTACACCTTCTGAGGTCGATCGCACTCCCTTGGCCTGGCTCCTTATTATCTTTGATCTTCAGTCAAATAACCCCGCAGTTCTGTCCGTTTCCAACTACTTCTTCCGAGTCCGGAATCCATCTATTTTCCATGGAAAACACATATCAAGTACCCATTGTGCAGCTGAATCTGACGACAGTCCTAGCTCAGCTCGTGTCCAAGATTGACAACCTCCAGACCGAGGTCCGAGAGATGCAATAAAACCAGGTTCCCATTTCTCTAGAGACTGAGGCCCTATTTCCTCGCGCTATGGGTCTACTCGAGCCTATCTGGGTTTCCAAAGAATATCAGCATGCTCCACGTGCCCCTCTTGCTAATGGGCCTTCGCCTGCCCAACTTCAGATGCTAAACCTTTCCAAGACTGGGGCCAACTTGCCTATGATCATTGATCCGAAAGAGGAAGAGTTGAACAAAGTCAAAGAATAGCTCAACATGCTCATTAAGAAGTTTGACCAAGTCAGAATATCTGGGAATTACATGGACTACACCCACATGTCTCCTTATCCTAAGGCGAGGTTACCCAAAAAGTTCAAGATGACAAATATAGAGAAATTCGGAGGAAGTGGACCCCTAATTGTTCATATCTATAGTTATCACCATTCCATGACTCTACCAGGGGCTTTTGAAGAAGTGATGGCCCAATTATTTCAGCAAACTCTGAAGGATAGTGCCCTCCGATGGTTTTTATCTCTCGAAGAGTCCAGAATCCATAACTGGGAGGATGTGGCCTAAGAATTCATGTTGCAGTACAAATACAACGAAGAGATTGAGGTCACTCACCATTAGTTGGAGCTACTCAAACAGTTTTCTGGGGAAATCAATCAGTAACTTCATAGCCCGATGGAGGGAAAAGGAAACCACTATGACCAATCGACCTTTCCTGGAAGAACAAGTCATCATAGTGAGGAAGAACTTCTTGCCCCATGTCCAAACGACCATGGGAGAATAATATTATCCCCACTTCCGGGCTCTCAGAGAAGTAGGAATAGAAATCGAGTAAGGTCTTTCTAAAATAGAGGTTGAACCAAAGAAGGTGTCCGGACAGTTCACCCCCAGAAAATATGACAAACCTACGAGTGTCGCACTCTCAACCATCAATAACATCTCTCAACAAACCACTTTATGGGCACCAGAAAGTTGCCCTGTCCCAGTCCAAAAAGAATACATCGAGCTCCATGTTCCCCTCTCCAAAGTTTATCAAGCCCTGTTAAGCCAAAACCTTATCAAACCCTTGGATCCCCATCCATTGCCAAATCCACTCCCAAGAAACTTCAAGGCATATGCCCATTGTACATTTCACTAAACTGCTGCCATACCACCGACCAATGCTTTCACCTCCGAAACATAATCCAAGGTCTAATTGATCGGGGTACCATTGCCCCACCAGCCAATCCTAAGCCAAACACTACTCAAAACCCACTCCCAAATCATGCCAATGCTATCTTTCCGGAAGAGAACCCAGAATTTAATCCCTCAACTCAAATCACACCCATATACTCTCCTAAACCTCTCCAAACCTGCCCATATTTCCTCCTATACCCTACTAGCCTCACTGATCATGGACTGTCACTCCTTACTAGAGCATGCATCGCTGTCCGTACCCATTGTGAAAATCGAAGCATGGAATTATCAGAAGTCTTAAACCAACTCCTAGAGTTCGAGCTGAAATTTCCCTCACAAATGATCATTGATGGCCAAGGTTCAGTACACTATTCTTAGAAGCACGAAAATGGGCTTGAGAGTTAGATAGTTGGGTGGTACTAACCGATGAAGTCAACTTTGATGATGTTGTCCAGATCATAGAAGAATAATTTATGAAAACCAATAACATTTCGAGTATGAACGAGTTACTTGATACTCTAAAGATACAAGTATGACTAGTACCTTCACCCTTAAACATCCCCACAGAATGGGACGACCTATATGAAGAAGTTGTCGAAGTTTTGGAATGCATCGACTTTACATGGGAAGACAAAAAAATTTCCACCGGATGGGGGGAAGAATTCGGAGTTTTGAATGAATAGAAAGCTCCTGATAAAACTGGCCCAGTAGCCGACATGTATGGAATGATATCATTTGAAGAACTTATCGAAGAAATAAACAAGGTGGCAGAACAACTCGAGATTGATGAGGAAATAGGATTCATTTTCTTCCCTTCTTCAGTAAATCGCATGACCAGATCAGGGAGGCATTACCAGATCCGAAGCTCACTACCAGCAAATGATAAGGGGAAGGGCGTTTAAAACGTCCCTATGCCAGAGATGGCCCTTGAGGAGAGAAATATCCTCGATCAACTGAAGAAAACTCAAGCTAACATCACTCTATGGGGGCTTTTCATGTCTTCTTAGCTGAGCATAAATGATCTGATCAAGTTGCTGACTGGACCCCCAATTCCTCCCTCTACCGCACCAGAAGAAGCGATGAATTTGGTCGGATCCTTTACCTCTACCCGAATGCTACCCTTTTTGGAAGAAAAGATTCCCAGAATTAGGCTAAACCAGAATCATGCACTCAACATCTCCGTTGAAGTTATGAGAAAAATAGTACCACTCTCTCTTGTCGACAATGGATCCACCTTGAATTTTTGCCCACTAAGAACCTTCAGATGTTTAGGCCTGAAAGAAAGTGACCTCGCTCCAACCTCCGCTGTTGTACGTGCCTACTATAATACCCGCAGGGAGGTTATGGGATCCTTAAAGCTTGTAATAGGTGTTGGTCCTACAAACCCTGTCATCGAATTCCAAGTTATTGACATCCCATCTTATTTCAACCTGTTTCTAGGACAACCTTGGCTCCACAGTATTAAGGTTGTTTCTTCCTCACTCCATAAAAAATTTAAGTTCTTCAACAACGGACGAGTCATCACCATTTTAGGCGATACGATAATACTGAGGGTGCAAGTACCAACAGTTCAATCCTTCAGATACAACACGGGTCAAATGATATACTCCTATCAGTATTTCAAGTTGAATCACTTCAACTCCTGTCAGGGGACGACTTTAAAGAAAGGGTTTGTCCAGAATACAACCCTCATGGAATCTTCAATGTGATTCATATGTTCAGAAACAGGCACTTCATGCCCGAGTTGGGGCTAGGAGAAAAACAACAAGGAATACTTGAGCCTATTTAACTAAATAAAGCTTTCCCTCCTTGTGGTTTGGGGTATCAACCATCAGAACAAGAGCTCAGAATGATCCGCCAGTCTCGACCAAAGAGGAGACTAGATAGCATCTAGATCATCCCAGGTGAATCCTTTAATGGATGATTCATCAAAGAGGGTGAAGACTTCCCCTTTTGCAGCTTTTTGGAACCATGGTATGACCATACAGATAAAAAGCTGAAGCTCGAAATGGAGATCTTTTTCCAAGACAGCTACCCATGGGCCAAAATTTTTCAACATGGTGTACAACCACTCATCAAAGATACCGAAGATTCTAAGGAAAGAGATTTTGAGGACTCATTCAATTTATAGACACTGGGGCTGCCACTCTACATGGTTCATTTAGGCACTACATCACTGGATCCATCCCATCTGATCAAAGCTGCTAATACACCTCTAATCAACTGGCATGTTGCACCACTTATACCTGTTGAAATCCCCTAATCCCAATGTTTACCCCATTTCTTCTTCTGTTGTCTATCCTTGATCAAATGTAATTGAGTCCTCCTTTGATGAGGTTCTCAATGTTGTTTCTCCTATCAATGAAATAAATGAAGATTTTGAGTATCTTGTTGTGCCTTAGATTAACTGTTTA
Source organism: Sambucus nigra (assembly GCA_949130495.1). NCBI lineage: Eukaryota > Viridiplantae > Streptophyta > Magnoliopsida > Dipsacales > Adoxaceae > Sambucus > Sambucus nigra. The sequence goes on from OX422221.1 coordinate 352,874,498, forward strand.
GATTCTAATCAAACTTTTGATGATGATGATCTTAAAAGTGAACAATTCTTAACTGATCTAAATAAGGTTAATAATAAACAACATAACCGCATTCATGTTAATAAAGAAGAGACTATTTTTATTAACCTCGGCTCTAGTAGCCAACAGTGCGAGATTAGGATAGGGGCTACCCTTGACGAGCATGAGTACGCACAACTCGAAGAATTACTGAAGGAATTCGTGGATATCTTCTCATGGTCCTATGACGATATGCCCGACATTGATCCTAAAATTGCTCAACATGAGATCCCCACTCTTCGAGATTACAAGCAAGTAAAAAAAAAAGCTAAGACATCTTCGCACTGAATGTTCGCTCAGAGTCAAAGAGGAGGTGGTCGAACAACTGAACGTAGGCTTCATTCGTGTGATCGAATATCCTGCATGGCTAGCCAACATAGTACCTGTGCCGAAATAACGAGGGAAGGTTCGGATATGTGTAGACTACCAGGACTTGAATAAAGCCTCTCCAAAGGAAGATTATCCGCTACCCAATATCGACATGATCGTGGACAACACAGAAAATCATTCTCTTAAGTCATTCGTCGACGGGTTTGCCGAATACAATCAAATTAAAATGCACCCAGATCACCAAGAAAAAAACCGCGTTCATCACCCCATGGGGAACCTTTTGCTACACTGTTACGCTATTTGGTCTCAAGAATGCTGGGGCTACCTACCAGAGGGCTTCCACAACCATCCTGCACGATCTGATTCACAAAGAAGTTGAGGTCTATGTAGATGATATGATTATCAAATCCAAAACTAGAGAAGGTCATGTTCCCGCTCTCCGAAAGTTCTTAGAACGACTGCTGATACGCAGGGTTTTTCTGTGGCGTGAAAGTCACGTTACACGCCGGTCGTTTTGAATTCGGCTCACCTGAACTATACAAAAAAACCTAAATTATGACTACACGCAACTGGTGAGTATAGTGGCCAAGTCCGGGTATCGAAAATCCACGGAGACAAGTTGCTAGAATTTATAGGATTTAATACTACTAAAATAAAAGTGTAAAAGATGATTATACACAATAAGGGAAAAGATGCATAAAAGGAAAATATTAATCTAGGCAAGGTAAAATAAAGTTAGATTAAGAAATAGAGTAAAAAATATAGGTTGCGTCGAATATCCCTCACCCGAGTTAATTAGTATAAAATGGTTGCCTGGGTCGACGAGTTATTACAATTGCGTCTCGTTTCGACTGTTAATTAAATCAAGGGTTTTCACACTCCTAAATTCGCATAAAAGCCTAATACGATTTTGGCGTAAAAAAATATCCCGAAAATTACGCACGCAAGGTCATAAGCATGGGACATACATGATATGCCCCATCAAATCTCGTACTAGGAAAATGCACCCGAAATAGACCTGTAAACTCCATCACCAAAGCAAAGCAACTGGTCAACCCGAGTGAGTTCCATTTAAACACAACCTAGATTAATTTAGCTAGAAAGCATGATAAAAATGCGGTAAATAAATGCGGTAAATGAACATGATAAAACTATACTAGAAAGAAACTAAAGAAAGCAAGTAAACCTAATTATCAAAGCATGTAATTATAATTAATCAAAGCAAGAATTAAAGGTATACAACTATATTAATGGAGATAGAAGATGAAAACACAAGTTAAAAACCCAAATGGGTGTCAATTCAAGAAGAAATGATCTCTCAACCCTACAAAACCCTAACCTAAACTATCTGAAATGAAATATATCTAATATTTGCACAAACTTGCTTTATATAGTAAGTGGGAAATGAAATAAAGGAAAAAGAAAAGAAAACGAAAGATCTCAAAATATCTAGCATATGCGGTCGACCACGGCGCTTAGACAAAAGCCCACTATCTCCTTCCCATGGAAAAACTTGAAATCGCGGTCGATTGGGCCTCACACTGCGGTCGACTGGTACTCTAATTTCCAGTCCTATTTGGTCCATGAAGAGGGGTAAAGGTTACAAACGGAAACGGCCATATCTTCATCGTCCGAACTCGGAATCGAGCACCGTTTGTGGCCACAAGAAGCTTATTCAACGAACTACGCACCCATGGAAATTCCATGAGCCGAAGATGAAATGTGAATTGACTAAAATTCCGTTGAAGTAGCGTTCGATGATGAAACTTCTCCAAAATGCAACGGATCCTCACTTTTTGCGTTCCAATACCTATAAAAGCACAATTAACCCCTACAAAGCATGTATATATCCAAATCCAAGGTTGTCTGGTTAATGAGCATACAAATAGGAATTAAGGACCATAAAAGTGCTAGAATGCATAAAGATAACGGGAAGAAATATACAATATTAGATATGAATCACACCCCTAACTTAAACATTGTTAGTCCCTAGTAATGAAACAAACAAAACCTGTCCACAGAAGGCAGTACAAGACGTATATATGCATTAAAATATAAATGCCACTTTTGTAGGGAGCCCGATTGCATTTATCATATTCAATAAGCCGTTAAACCCTCAGGTTACCCTAGTATATGATTGTCGTCTCGTGAGGGGTTTCAGGGATGATACCCACAAACATCACATGGATTCCTCAAAATAAGCCCAAACCAACATGCGACAAGACCAACAATATCAAAAAGGATTTGATACGCATTATTAGCACATTGAATGAATTCAAACAAAAGTCCGAATCATTATTATTATAGAATGCACCTCATAGAATTGAAACCTTAAAATGTGGGAAGGGAGCGAGCACATGCAAAGTGTGATTTGGTAAAAACATAAATAAATCGGATAAGCGTTAAAGCAACCATATATTCAATCCTCACGGGCATTACACTCATCAAGTGAATTCACTCAAAATAGGGAACTAACACACGAAATATGCCTACATAAAGAGTAAATGTAAAGGGAAACTAGGATGCACACATGTCACAAATGAAGAACGCTACCGCACATTAAAGGAGGAAAAAATCATTTTCAAGGATTATCAAAACTATTTCAACTTTTGAATTAAATGCACCCTAAGATCACATAGGACTTGTATAGGGTTATAATGTAGTCTAGGCTAGGGGTCTGAAACGAAAGAATGTATATACGGATTCAAAGTGTTCGGAATGAAAACTCGAGATAATGGGAAAATGCGAGAAATATCAAAATTGGAAAACGAGTTCCAAAAAGGCATTAGATATATCATCGTGGAGAGTAATCAAAGCTTATTGAACTATATACAACATAAACAACTTTGTCTTTCTTTTCTTTTCTTCTTTTTCTCATGTTTTCTTCTGTTTTCTTTTTCTTTTTGCTTTCTCTTTTTCATCACTTTTTCTCATGTTTCTTTTCTTTACTTTTCTCACTCTCATATGCCTAAATTGCAATCGTAACACAACCACATCATTCAATCACAAGTAACATTCCAAACAAAGTATGCAAAGTGTATATATGGGCTAAAACTCCCATTCAAAGTTGGTTATGGGAATTTGGGTTATGAAATGAAAGGCTAATATTTAGGCTCAAAAGGGTTGACGAGGGGAAACGTTTAAGGTGAGGTCAAGGTCAATATAGGTCATATAACAAAGATGGACTATGATCATTTCCTAACGTTTACGCAATTCTCGAGTCAAAAGAAACTTTGAAAATCAAGCTCAAGTAATGCATTTCAAGTATGAACTCAATTAATGAACGATCAAATGATAGAATAGTGAGATTACCAACATTTTCAAAGAGGAAAGAATTGTGTATAACACTCACAAACGATGAAAGTTACAAAGCTTACTCGGTGTGAGTATATACAATGCAACAAAAGAATACCGAGTTATAAAAATCTTACACCAAATCAATAAATCAAGAAAAGTGCATGTGCTCATGGGATTAAAGTTTAATTCATGAAGTTATTCATAATATCAATAGTTAAGACTAAAGTCTAATAAATTCTATAATCGAGAACAAGCATCATTGGGTTGTCTATTTGATCGGGCAATTATTGAAATTTATCATCGGAAACAAAGGCAAAATGCACAAAAAAGGAGAAAAAAAGAAAGAAAATCTTTTTGAAATTTTTAATTTTTCCAAGAAAAGCATACTAAATAACTAACATGTGAGCAAAAACAAATAACAAAACGTTAAGAACTAAGTTAAAGAGAGGAAAAAATCGATATTTTCCAAAATTGGAGCGATCCCCATAAGAACAAGTCCAAAGAATCTACAAAACAAGTTAGTACCGAGCATATAAAAAACAAATAACAAAAAGTTAACTAATTACACTAGACTAAATTAAAAAGGAAAGAAAAAACAAAAAGAAAGAAAGAATAAAAAGCTAACTATATACAACCTATTATTTAGGCTTCACACTAACTATACACTAGAAGTCTAAATAGATAAGGGTCTACCGTGAAAACATTTGAATTTGGAGGGTGACCGGTGTACCCTCACTCTCAAGCATGCCTTCGAAAAAATATGGATTTCGTTTGAACGACGGAAGGCATGTGTAAGGTAGAAGAAATGAACCATCGTCAATTAAAAGTTTTGGACGGACGATGGGGGATTTGGATTGAATGGGTGACAAAAACATGTGGGGACCGAGAAAAGTAGAATATCCTCCCAAAGATTTAGCAAGTGTAATAGGAGGTGGCGCATAAGGAGGAAAAGATTCCTTCATGGAAAGAAACTCAAGCAAGTACTCCTCGTCGGTGAAAGGGTTGAACATTTTAAAGTTCGGCCCCGATTCATTAGGTACTTTGTGACGGTGTGATAACAGAAAATGAAAATGGGGAGGAAAGAAATTCAAACTCAAGAGATGAGTTATCATCACTCAAAGTTGGAATTTCAAATGCGATAGGATCATTTTCAATGAAACTTTCTTCTTTCGGATCAAAAGAAGAAATCACCTCATTGCAAATCGATACTACATCCATTTCATCCTCACTTTCATTCTCAATTACAAGATGGGCCAAATGATGAATGGTTTGTTCCAATGTAGGCACAAAAACCTCATTTGGTTCAAAACATTCCTCGACTTCAAAAGTTTCAGAAGAAAAATCGTCGTCGGATTCGAATAATAAATCCAAGTCTTGCTGCCAACAATGATTTTCTTCCTGATAACGTTCTTCATACGTCTCGTTCTCAAGCATGAGCAAACCCTCTCCGAAAGTCATAGGCCGAGGTGCGGATTCTTGAAAATGAGGAATTTGAAAATCATTATTGGCACTAAAGTTAAACTCATTATTATAGGAATTTTGAAAACTATTTCAATTCATTTCAAAATTCCAATTATAAGGAGGTATAGGCCCAAAATCATTATCATCATCATAAAAATACACGCACTCCAAAGCTTGACTTTTGTAATACTCGCCCAAAGTCATTTTAGATGTTGCAATTTTTTGGGATTTTAAGTATTGACCAAAAGTCAAAGGTTTGCAAGAATTTTGAGAATTATCACAATGATTACCGAAAGAATTGGAATAAGACATGCTTACCCCAAATATGGCTCAAAGTGGCGAATTCCACAAAGTAGATGCACGCGGGAAATTCAAGCGTTTCTAAGTGCTCAAATGTGGAAGTCCTACAAAAATATTAGCAAATAATACAAATAGAAAGAAAATACTACGAAATACTAAATCAAATAAAGTATAAAACAAACTCAACCCCGACAACATTGCCGTTGATAGGTAGGGTTTTGCCGCGGCACGAGAGTCACCTACGCGCCAGTGATTTTGAATTTGGCTCACTTGAACTATACAAAAAACTTTAATTACGACTACACTTAACTAGTGAGTATAGTGGCCAAGTCCGGGGATTGAAAATCCACAGAGATGAGTTGCTAGAATTTATAGGATTTAATACTCCTGAAATAAAAGTGCAAAAGATGATTATACACAAAAAGGGAAAATATGCATAAAAGGGAAATATTAATCATAGGCGAAGGAAAATAAAGCTAGATTAAGAAAGCGAGTAAAAACTATAGGTTGCATCGAATATCCCTTACCCGAGTTAATTAGTATAAAATGGTTACATGGTTCGACGAGTTATTACAAATGCATCTCATTTCGAAAGTTAATTAAATCAAGGGTTGTCACACCCCTAAATTCGCATAAAAGCCTAACACGATTTTGGCGTCAACAAATACCCCAGAAATTACGCATGCAAGGTCATAAGCATGGGACATACATGATATTCCCAATCAAATTTCCTAGGCGCTATAACTAGGACAACGCACCCGAAATAGACCCGTAAACTCCATCACCAAAGCAAATCAACACGTCAACCCGAGAGAGTTCCATTCAAACACAACCTAGACTAATTTAGCTAGAAAGCAACTAAAGAAAGCAAGTAAACCTAATTATCAAAGCATGTAATTCTAATTAATCAAAGCAAGAATTAAAGTTATACAACTATATTAATGGAGATGGAAGATGAAAGCACAAATTACAAACCCAAATGGGTGTCAATCCAAGAAGAAATGAAGAAATGACCTCTCAACCCTCCAAAACCCTAACCTAAACTATCTAAAATGATTATATCTGATATTTACACAAAATTGCTTTATATGGTAAGTGGGAAATGAAATAAAGGAAAAATAAAAGGAAAGGACAAATCTCAAAATATCTGGCATATGCGGTCGACCGCGGCCAGGGGGAGGTCGACCGCGACCTTAGGCAAAAGCCCACTGTCTTCTTTCCACGGCAAAACCCGAAACTGCGATCGATTGGGCCTCAAACTGCGGTTGACCGATACTCTATTTTCCAACCCTGTTTGGTCCATGAAGAGGGGGAAAAGGTTGCAAACAGAAACGACCATATCTTCATCGTTCGGACTCGAAATCTTGCACCGTTTATGGCCACGCGAAGCTTGTTCAACGAACTACGCATCTGTGGAAATTCCATGAGCCGAAGATGAAATGTGAATTAACTAAAATTCCCTTGAAGTAGCATCCGACGATGATACTTTTCTGAAATGCAATGGATCCTCACTTTTAGCGTTCTAATACCTATAAAAGCACAATTAACCCCTGCAAAGCATGTGATTCGTATCGAATATTGCATATTTCTGTTTGTTATCTTTATGAATTCTAGCACTTTTATGGTCACCTACGCGTTGTTCATTTTGAATTCGACTCACCTGAACTATACAAAAAACCTAAATTAGGACTACACTCAACTAGTGAGTATAGAGGACAAGTCCGGGTATCGAAAATCCACAGAGTCGAGTTGCTAGAATTTATAGGATTTAATACTTCTAAAATAAAAGTGTAAAAGATGATTATACACAAAAAAGAAAAGATGCATAAAAGGGAAATATTTGTCTAAGCGAAGGAAAATAAAGTTAGATTAAGAAAGCGAGTAAAAACTATAGGTTGCGTCGTATATACTTTACGCGAGTTAATTAGTCTAAAATGGTTACACGGGTCGACTAGTTATTACAAATGCGTCTCGTTTCGATAGTTAATTAAATCAAGGGTTGTCACACCCCTAAATTCGCATAAAAGCCTAATACGATTTTGGCGTCAATAAATACCCCAAAAATTACGCACGCAAGGACATAAGCATGGGACATACTTGATATGCCCCGTCAAATATCCTAGGCACAATAGCTAGGACAACGCACCCGAAATAGACCCATAAACTCCATCACCAAAGCAAAGCAACACGTCAACCCAAGTGAGTTCCATTCAAACACAACCTAGACTAATTTAGGTAGAAAGCATGATAAAAATGCGATAAATAAATACGGTAAATAAATGTGATAAAACTATACTAGAAAGAAACTAAAGAAAGCAAGTAAACCTAATTATCAAAGTATGTAATTATAATTAATGAAAGCAAGAATTGGCTTCGACCCGCATAATTGGTCATCTAAACTAAAGCCTGCAGAATTGGCTTCGACCCGCAGAATCGATCATCTCACTTTAAGCCCGCAAAATTGGCTTCGACCTGCAGAATTGGTCATCTTTCCTTAAGCCCTCAAAATTGGCTTCGACCCGCAGAATTGTCATCTCACCTTAAGCCCGCAGAATTGGTCATCTCACCTAAACTCACAGAATTGGCTTCGACCCATAAAATTGGTCATCTCACCTTAAGCCTGCATAATTGGCTTCGACCCACAGAATTGGTCATCTCACTTTAAGCCTGAAGAATTGGCTTCAACCTGCAGAATTGACCATCTCACCTAAACTCGCAGAATTGGCTTCGACCCGTAGAATTGGTCATTTCACCTTAAGCCCACTGAATTGGCTTCGACCCGCAGAAGTGGTCATCTCACTTTAAGCCCGCAGAATTGGCTTCGACCTACGGAATTTGTCATCTCACCTAAGCTCACAGAATTGGCTTTGACCCGCAGAATTGGTCATCTCATCCCAAGCTCGTAGAATTGTCTTCAACCCGCTGAATCGGTCCTGATAACCTAAACCCTCATAATTGGTTTTGACCCGCAGAATAGGACACCCCCATCGTTGTTTTGGTCATAACTTCCTTTAATACCATCCCCAACATGCCCCCAAACCCATAGAATTGGCTTCGACCCTCAGAATTGGTCATCATTGTTTCCTTAAATCCTCAGAATCAACCTCGACCCTCTGAATTGGTCATCCTATTCCAAAGGCATCATACGATGTCTATTCGACGGCTATCATTTGTTCTAAACTCACCCATCGAGGGGCAATGTAGACATCCCATTCTATTACCCCCTAAACTCTCCTTAGGTCCCTATAACCTCCCTTCATCATCGCAAACCCAGGTCAAACCCCAAGTACCGACTTAGAGGCCATCGGATGCTCCCGAGCTCCGTTTGACCAAAAATTCAAAGACTTCAACTTGATTGAGACTTAATTAATCTTCGAAGGGCACTGAATCCCCTTTCCAACGGTTCATCCCGTGCGCGATTCTGACTTACCATGCTGACGAACGACCCATTTTAGCCCAAAACTCGATTAGGAGGCCACCGGGCGCTCCCAAAATCCATTCGAACGGTCCATCTCGTGTGTGATTCTGACTTATGGTATGAACAAATGAACGTTATGGATGAATGGTCCGTTTTCTTTTGATGTTTTCCCATCCAAAGGACCGATGAGCGCTTTCGAGCCACATTTGACCAAAAGTTAACTCCTTAACCCGGGAACAGTCCAAACGACTTTCGAAGGTCTTTAAATTAAATTTCCAATGGTTTGCCCCATGTGCAATTTTGATCAATGGCTTGCACTCTATGGACAATTTTCTAAAAAGGCCTGAAAGACACTACCAATTGACAGGTCCCAGACTCTGCCTATCGGCACTGTGCCTAAACATACCTATAGATTGGCAATACCATGTATATACCAATAGACATTGCCCTGGGCCTATAAAAAGGAAGGCTTGACCTCATTGCAAGGAAGCCCATATCTGGAAAGACATCACTATCAGCAAATCAAGAAAACCTATCTTGAAGTCACCACATCCAAATCCCTTTCCAACCTTCACATTCCATCATCCTTTTCATCAAACTTGGTGAATTCACTACCCTCCATCATCATCCAAGTGCAAGGGCTGCTCTCCAACATCCAAGATCAAGCTCAAGATCTTCAAGAAGGTCCAATTTTCTCAATTCTCTCCTTAAATTCTCATAAATTCGCATTAACTTGTTTTATTACTTAACACTTTTATTCTCTCATATCACATATCCTAATATACTTTTTATTTAGTATTACTGCTCATCTCTTATTTTCATAAAAATAAAAATCCAAAAAATAAGAAAAAGAGGGTTTGCCCATAAATTCCAAATGGGAGTTCTCACACTTTTCTTACACTTCTCTCATAACTAAAACACTTTTTTACACACACACACACAAATAAGAGAAGTCCCCCATTGGATTTATGGGATAAAACCCACCCCCTCATTTTGTATGTGAACTACGTGGACTTTGATGCCTCTATAGGCTACGTAGGAATCTCGGGGTAAAACCCGAGACTCTATTCCTATTCTCACTTTTTCTCTCATTTTCTATTTTCTCTAAACTCAACTCTCTTAGATTACATATATTTATATATGCATATATTTTTTCTTAATGGCATATTATTCCACATATGGTATCGTTCCATTATAACGATCAACAAAAGGATAATCACGTAAATTCTATTTTCTAATATTATTTTTATAAACCTTCCTATGGATGAATCGCTTTATCTCTTCCATGATACAAGTCGAGGAATCCTATCTCCACTATATATACACATGCACACATATCACAGGGAAAATAAAGGAAAATGGCAAAAAAAACAAGAGAGACCGTAAGGGCAGAATGGGTGCCTAACACCTTCATATTTTGTAACTTAGCCTCCGGACCCTTTTTGAATCATTTTGGTTTTGCACGCATCAGTATGTATTTAGATGCTATCATTCGGGATGGCTCCATTTCTTTTGTCTTTTTTGACTAAAATAGACTGGTGACTCCATCTCTCTACATTTTTCACCTCATCAACGACGTCGGCCGAAGCGCTCCCGAGAGGGATGCACGGGACCTAGGATCCTCACTCTCCCGTCCGCCGTGAGGATCGAGGATGGACACACCTTGTACTTGGCTTTATAATCATAATGAAGCAATGCCCTGGAGAGTTTATGGTCTTCTTTCATTTTCTCGATCATTTCATAATACCCTGAATTATTTGCCACTTCTATTTCCAGAAGGCAGTGGAGGTGAACATAAGCGTCTTTCACTTGGTCGAAGGAATCTGGGCCGAGCAACCCGATAAAGTCTTCTTCAGGTATTAAAATATATCCACCTTTAAGAAGATTCCTACATCACCTAAGTAGGTCGTATTTAACAGAAACTATCAACTTCTTCTTGGCATTAAACTGAATTTACAAGTATATGTTTATAGGCTCGACCAAGAAAAACAAACATAATTAATAATATGGAAGCTAACAAACAACAAGCAATAAACATCACAAGAAATGTGGAAAGATTGAGCAAAAACATTTCATTTCTTATATCATTTAAGGGTTACAGAGTTGACTACATTACAAAAGACAAGGACGAAGAAATGGAAAATACATAAGAAAGAAAGAAAAAATAAACATGGATACAAGGAGGTAAACATTCTCCTTGTCCTTTTCCTTGACCCGATTCTTATCCTGGTTAACAGTAGGTAATTTGACATGGCTTGCAGATACCTGGAAGACTCCCCATAACCCTCCTCATCATCATAAACGTTTCCATCTAGGTTAGGAAGTCTTCATAGGTCATGTCTTAGAAATAATTCAGAGTCTTCTTGAGTGATGACCTCCTTTAAAGCCTCCGACCAACCGTTTTTGAAGGACAACTTCTTAGCGTACTCTATCTGGATGGATGCTATAGTAAAGGCTTTCTCCCATATCTTATTGGAATCCTCTTCCTCGTCCTTCTTTTCGTTGGCCTTGAGATAAACATTATCAGCATTTAGACTGGTAGTCTTATCTTCAGTAGTCTTTAACTTATACCTAACTTTTGTCAGTTTTTGCTTGGCCTGGGTCACCTGGTCAAGGGAAGTATTTCTTTGATCCTTGGTTATATTAGACTTGTCGTCTTCAAGCTTAATATTATCCAGCCAAGTTTGTCTATCTCTCTCTCTAATGTTTTCGCAGTTGTTTGCAAAGATTTTTACAAACCCTCAAAAGCTTCCTTTATATTAGCGAAGGAGGAGAACCTTAGCTAGTCATCTTTATCCATCATTTGGTTGAAGTTAACCAAGAACTGCAAGTAAATAAGTGTGTTAAATATGTTTAGAAGAAAGGTATTACAGAGTAGTGAATAACAACAGAAGGGTTATGAATTTACCAAGGCCAGAGTTTGGTCAACCCTCTCAGTTAATCGGGCTCTGGTGATGGGGGCTGCCACCAATCTATATACTAACAAGGTGCCAACCTTTATTAAACCACTGGCCAACCTAGGGTTGATAACCACAAAGGCATCCTCAATTCTGCCTTGCTTGGTAGCAGAATTCTTAGCCAACTCAATAGATTTTTCCAACTTAGTGAACTTTTTGGCCATTTGTTAATGGCAAGGAAAACCTTTATTCAACCTATTCTACTAAGGTTTTTCAATTCGTGCCTCCTCAGTGGTAAGAACTTAAGGTATCTTCTCAATGGCCTAAGACCTCTTATTAACATTAGTAATCTTCTTAGCAGGAGGAGGAGAAGATGCAGACCCACCCAATAAGTTTGGAATCTTTCTCTTTACCATCTCGACAGTAAGGGAAGTAGGGATGGCAGTGATATTAATGGATTTAAAAGAGGTAAATGTTCCTCTTTGAACTAGATGTTCTCCAATTGACTCTGCATCCGAAGAAGTGGATGCCAGTTTCTCGTCTAAGTTGATAGGACATTGAGACAATACAAGTGTTGGTTGGGCAACAAATGAAGTAATTGAACTCTTGTACTCCAACAACACGAAAGCATATTTGGGATGGTCTTCTCCTACCCATTGATTAATACACCAATAGTATTTGAGGTCACCAATGTTCACCTCAGCTTCCTTGGGACACTTCTTTTTGCTCTCCTCTGCACCAAAAATAGAATAAGAATGTTATTCAACAAATCTTTGAATAGACAATAAGTAGAAGAAATCTAAGAATAAAGTTATGATTTATGCCACGCCCTTCCTAGGGGCACATGGGACCAGTGTATGTTACCCCCTCAGGAATGGGGGCATATTGCCAATTCTTGACAACAACACCATAATTCCAGTAGTCTTTATTCGAATCTAGCAGGTTAATCACTAAAGCCCTATTGGCTTGCCTAGTCCTCAAATAATATGTACTTTCCTCAATGGTTCCCCATTTATAGAAGAGAATCAATTCAGGGATCCCAATATGAGTCCCATATAGTTCATTTAACCTATTCACTCCATTTATAACCCTCCATGTGTTGGTGGCTATTCTTGCTAGAACGACATCAAAGTGTTGACATAATTGAAGAAAAATAGGGTTTGGAGGAAAAGTAATGCCACACTCTGCAATAAATATAGTGGGAATCCAGTGACCCTTGGCTTAGGAATATACATCAATAGGGCCATAAGCAATTTCTAAACCTAACCAATGAGGAATTTTTCTATTTTCCTTGAATTCCTCTAAGGAACACTCGTTTATGATATACACCATAACTGAAATACAAAAAAATTAGAGAAAAGGGGTAAGGATATCTTATAGAGATCAAAATGAGAAAGCAAAGAGAGAAAAATGACGATGGAGAGCAATCAGCAAATAGCGGAGAAGAAAAGCTTAAGAAAGAAGAGAAAAATCTAGAGTGCAAAAGGTTTGGGGTACGTGAAATGGAGGGAAATTACAACCTTTTATAGGTTGCCTCAAAAATGAAAATAAAATGATTGAACTGCACGAAAATTTAAAATATCATTGGCTGCACGCTTCCCAAAGCATAAAAGTAGTGTACCCTTTGGGAGTTCAAAAAAGTTTGAATTATTTATAAAATGCCATAATGAAGAGTGCTTGTGAAATATTTTTACAAGTTCGGGAGGTTGGTAGCCGACCAGCTCTCAGACATTATGACGAACAAATTTTTGAACAAATGGTCATTGCTTTCGATTAATCATCAAGCATGGAGCATTAGGATCTTTTGTTCTACGTAAAAATTACTCTCCTACGTGAACCTATGAAAGTAGACACCTGTTATCCTGTGGCCATTCAGCTATCTTGATCGACATCAGAGACACCTAGTCGACTGGGAGTCTGACCAACCCCCACAATATGAACCATCAAGAATAGCAAAGGATACTCGGATGGAATAGGGACGAAACTGAATAACAAAAGTCTCATTTATTGTATACAGATCTAAATGCCTAGAGATATAAAGCCATCCCATCTCTAGGGTTCCGAAACACTATAAATATATAATTTTCCTTAGCTAAAGGGGATGATTAAATCAATCATAAGCACACCCTACTGAGATATTATAACCACCAAAAAATAATACCCACAGTGGATGTAGGTTTTCACAATTGAACCACTTAAAAAACCCTTGTCTCTTGTGTGTTTGTTTAGATTGCTTTTGTTTATTTACCTGTGTTTATAAAATTTGACCATTTCCATTTTTAGACATCAACAATATACATGGCCCAATTGTGATTTAGCATTATCTTAAGATAACACTCGTCCCTGAGAAATAAAGGTGTGACAATATACCTATTGTCTCTATCTTTTCAACTTCTCATAATTTTTTTTTGTCAAAAGGGGGGGGGGGGATTTCTAAGATAAGGGGAGATTGTATTTACTTAGATACATTTGATTTGTATCTAAGGGGGAAACATTTTATTCAGGGGGATACATATGACTAAAGAGGCATTACATCTTTTTATATATTTGTGGTGTTGATATTGATACTGATATGATTTAGGGTGATATTTTCACATTTATATATATTTCTCACATGCATATTTCCCATTTTATGATTCATTGTGACATATTTTGTAGGATTTCTAAGCATGGGGAATTACTTTTTCTGCTGGCATACGTGCATGATTGTTTGGTGCTTTTTATGTTTTTATAAGTATTTAGATGTGATTGAGGTTCCTCGAAACCTCAGAGTCCCCTTTTGTTATGTTGTTGGTCTATCGGATTTCATCTGTATTAGAAAATTCTCCTCTCCTTATATGGATAATGTGGAGTGAATTTGGTTTTTTGTAATTATGTATTTTGAGTCTTTGTGTTTTTTCTTGGGAATAGCCAAAGGGGGAGATTAAAAAGGTATACTATCCATTTATATTTTTTTAGTTGGCTTTCTTCAATGTCAAAGCATTTGAGTCATGAATTATCTAGATAATTGATTAATTTCATATAGACGTTGTTTGTTAGAGAGATTCTAGATCATTAGAATCGATAAACATTGAGTATTCAAGATTAAATATGACTTCTTTACATCAAAGACTTTTGTAGCAGCTACATTTAAGAATATCCTTTTACAAATTATCGATTACAATGTCTAAAGTCTATTCACAGACACACATTTTAATTTAAGTTTGAAAATAATATTTTAAATTGAAATAAGTGTTCTTATATATTGATAAGTGTTTTCTTTAACCTTAAGGGAGAGATTTTACTTTAAAAAATACATCATAAATTCAGTAAATATATATTCTGGTTTTATCCGTTTGCACTGATGTATTTTGATCTGGTGCGAATGAATCTACATATTTTATTCTTTTGTTATGTTCATGCTAAAATCATGCGCATTAATGGGTTTTAAATCCCTGCATATGAATGGGTTTTACACTCGTGTGAACGATAATATGTTTTTGGCATGACTTGTGCACTGTCAAATATGATGGCACAATGGTAATTGCAACCATGCTCATGACATTGTCCATTTTGTGAACAAATTAATATATATCCTTTATCCCCCATTGAAATATCACACATACGTATATACTTCTCCTATACTGAGTGAGTAATTTCAAAGTTGAGAGAATTTCAATTGTTTCTCTTTAAGAAAATTCACTTGTTCCATTCAAAATTGCGATAAAGCTATATCTATACATTATCTAGATTTTGTGATGAATTGAGAGTGTTTTGTTAAAACAATCTTTTAGCCTAGATTCAATCTAACTAATTCAAATCATAATTAAAGATCAATACTTAAATTTGAAATACAGTTTTTTCGATTTTGAAGACTTCGAGCATGGTGTGATCCCAAGGAGGTGATTGCAACTTCCTTATTTGTCTGATGGATCTTCAGGTGGATCAGTCATTATTAACGAATGAGAGTTCAATGTTCATCAGATAACTTATTGTTAGGAAAATAGACAAATATGTATCTTCCTACATTCTATAATGCATCTCAATTTGAATGAGAGATTAATATGAACTGAGTTTTGGTAATACCTTGTATTTTCAAAAGGAGTTAATAATTTAATAACTAAATGATAACTGGGCTAGTTAATGGAAATTCAGATATATGATAATTCATTTTATTAATGTAAATTTAATTTGGATGGTAGATATGTGAATTTAAAGTTAGGATGCTTTAAAATGGAAATATATAATTTATTTCGTAGTTTGTTAACATTTTATGCACTTTGGACTAATATTTAATAAGTCGGGCTTAAATTGTAATTTATGTAAATTGGAACTCTCTAAAAGGGCATATGGGAGATTTGAGGAAAACCCCAATGTCATATTGTATTTGAACATTTCTTGACAAGAAGTTTAGGGGTTTGAGGGAAGCAAACGTGGGATAAATGTAATTGAGAACAAAAATAAAACAAGGCTATTTATATTAAAATTTTAACCCTACTTAATGGAAGAAAGTGAACATCGAATCATAATTGTAAATCGCCATTTTAGGGTTTATAGTCCCATCTTGAGAGCTTCGTTAATGGGACTAGATGATGAGTAATATGGGCTTGATTTAGATTTGTTAAAAATATTAAATGTATACACTTGGCAAGATTGTACCTTCCGCCTTAAGAGTACCCATGGTAATATTTACTCGAAAAATGAGAATTTTAATATGGGGATTTTATTTATGGCTTTAAAAATTATAAAGACTCGTGTGTTATGATTAGACTATTTTGAAACTATCAAACTATGATTGAAAGCCCTTATGATAAATTAAACCCTTGGAATTGTATGTTACATAATCTATTTATATGAGAATCCAATGCGAACTTTTAATAATAGTATTATGTTGTTGTAATGAATTAATAACATATATGATATAGATGGAGTACATGATAAACTTGTGTTGGCTTGTTGGATTTTTGGTTGTATGGTTGATGTTGGACGTGTTGCGGTGGCTATGAAAGTTGAATATTTACACACGTATTCCTTTACTTTAATCTCAAATAATAAACCCTTAATTAATTAATTATCTTAATAAATATCCTATCTAAATGGAAGCGTATTAGGGGAGGGGTTTTCCTGTTTGGATTTCACTTAGGTGAGACGTCCCATGCATGGAGTTTAGAGACTGGTAGAAATGATGACTCTAAAACCTTTAACAAAATTAATATACCTTTACTTTATTTCTTTGATTTATGGGTTGTTCCGTGTAGCCTTACTATCATTTTGGTCCTAAAGGAATGGATTCGCACATGTGGAAATGCTTTATTTGAAAATGACTGGAAGGGTGGGGTAATGGGGCCTTCAGAATATAACGAGGTGTGTTAAGATACGATTGAGATTGAGAATGTCATTAGTAAATTAATATTTGAAGATGGATTATGGGGTGAGTTCAAAGAAGGAACACCCTTATGATGATAAAATTGGTGAGTACTATTTGATATGAACTGTTATTGTGTCACGCGGTGATGTAGAGTCCTTGCACTGTGTAGAAAGCTAGTTATGAGTTTTCTAGAACTATGAAGCAGGCAACTATGGGACATGTGGCAGTTTGATATGGGCGTACCGCATGCTCTTGATATGTCCGGGGAGAAAGGGCGTGTGTCGATTACATGTTAATTAATTAAGAGAATAATTACTTTATGAAATTAATTCAGCTTTCTAATGCATTATGAGGTTACATTGCATATGATGGGATATTATCAATGCCTTTAAATTGTGGATTTACCATTTTCATATAGAACTTCTTTGAGTTGCATAGATTAGATACTTACTAGGGTCCTAACCCGTCTTTATTTATGGTGATATTTAGGTGCTAGAGTTGGCCTTCCCTATTAGTCTTCCTCCTTCGAGCTAGCACACTTCCTCCATCTCTGTAGGGGTCCCTTATGTGTATATGCTTTAGGCAAAGATAATTTTTTTTCCAAACTTTTCTCAATTTTATGATGCACCAATTTATGTGAACCAATTTTAATTATTCCAATTTTATCTTCTTAAACCTAAACATGCATCTAGTGAGATTAAGCATATAACGTAAAGAAAGGTCACAAAACATGCTAATGTACACGAAAACCACCAAGGGAAAAAACCTCGGACGACCCAGGCCAGACAATCACTATGATATGAAAATTACAAAGGAAGAATACAGTCTCACTCATCGACTCGATCCCCATAAGCCTTGATGCCACTTCTCCTCTTAAACTTCTCGTCCACAGTGCAACGTAGGAGTCCACCTACGCAAGGTCCATAGCGAACAAGTCCACGCGTACCTTAGTATCCACCAATACAACCGCAACAATCCTCAATTAGCAAGTACAGAGTCCACCACACGAAACCAGTTTGTTTAATAAGGAAGAATGGTGCAAAAACAAGATCCCTATGCCATATGGTGTACGTAAACTTGAATCTTGAAACAATAGAGGATGTTTTTACTTTGGAAACCTTTGAAAACACTTCGGAGAAAACATATTTCGTTCTATTCAGTTCTGCACACACCTTTTTTCGAGTCATAGACAACTTAAATAATAAAACACAAATTTTTTCGAACGAAAACAAGATGTCGTTCGAACGAAAATTACATCTAATTAGAACGAGAAAGTAATATCTTTTGAATGATATAGCAGTGTCGTTTGAACTATGTTTAATGTCGTTTGAACCACTAAAATTGAAATCCAATGTTTATACGACTCTAAACATGATTTAATTCAGAAAAACATTTAAAATCAGTTTTGAATAAAATAAAATCCTTAGAAAAATTCTGAGAACCACAAACCATTATGAATTCAAACCTCAGAGACTCTCGAAAAACCATGTGAATGTGAAGACATAAAATGTGAACCAAAAATGTGGCATGATCTATCTTTGAAGCTTGACTACTACGTCTTCAACACAACTTCACACATAAAGTCTATCTTATGAATCCAAGAGGTTTTTGTTCGGAATAATGCCAATACATACAAATTGACAGTAATTGAAATTTGCCCTTATAAATCTCCCACTTTAGCTATTCCGGTACAAAACCAAAACAGTTAAAAGCTAAGCCGGTTCGTCAAGCCGAATGACCAATGTCCCATCCCATAAACCCAAAGAATAAAAAATACATAACTCAAACTATAATATGTAGGATCAACAAGCTTGAGCTATCTGAATGTGATGTAGATGAAAAATATGAATCTCTGTCGAGCACTACACACACGAAAAAAACAAATACCAAATGAAGTATGAAGGAATATAATGATATATAAACAATATTTTCAACTCTCAAAATCAAATATCAAATCTCCCCTGCATCACATATCTATCTCTCCCCCTTTTTGTCCGGAATAGACAACTAGTGGGGCAAATAAACATAGAAACGCATATCTAGCATGAGAATGACATGAGAAGCATAACTAGATAAACACGAGTAACATGTGACACCCTGCCAAATTAAATACCGGGTAATCAGTCCTTTAAAAAATTTAAAATAGAATATCCAGTTGGTTCATTCTTCGTATGACTGTCGAAAAGAAATTTTCTTTATTAATCACCTAATTATTAATTAAGCTAGTGTCAAAACATTTTATCCAATAATTAATGTCAATTAATTTAAACCATTTAACACATTCACCATTCTTATGAATAAACAAATAATGAATAAAACACCATCTAACTAAATATGATAAAACTGGAATAATCGTCCTAGTTAAACAAAATCCAAACCATCGATCGTAATAATACTAAATCCAGCTGAAACTGAAATACTGAAATGAATGAGTACAATGTCTCTCTGACATAAATAAAATGAGGATGGACGACACATGCCCTAACTGAGAAGCCTAAATCAAAGAACATAAATCATAGATGTGGAGATGTCTAAATACGAGGACCTACAACTCCCACAATAGATGCAGTACATCAAAAGATCCAACAGTCTAAGCTTGGTGCCCCTGTGTCTGGACACCTAAAAATAATTTCACAAGAAAAAGAGATTTTTCAAGATACAGGTTAGAGCTCAAGTGGAAAATATTTTAAAATAGTTTAGCAAGTATTTAAAATGCAGTGAAGAAAATATAATACACATGTTAGATTTTTTAACACTCACTTGAGATTCTCACCTCTCAAGTATTGTGCACGCCTAACGTACCTCTAAACCATCCTAGTTGATATGCCCAAAGTGTACCTGATAGCTCAAAGGAAACAACCTCGGTCAGCAAGACGACCGAGGTAACAAGTTCTCAATACTGATGACCAGTGATCTCGTACAACATAAGGTCAGCTACGGCCGATGTTACTAGTCACCCACCATTAGACATCAGTCGAGGTCCTCATAACTCATGGGGGTTAGCTATCCATTAGGTCATCCACAACCAACATCACATATACCTCTTATATCTACCTCGATTGGGAATGAGCCGAGGCCACCAAGGACTCATGGGTTATACCACCCTTCATCGTCATCATCAGCCCAGGCCGATGTTCTAACTAAACTTGCCTATCACCGACCCAGGCCGACGTTTCAACTCCTCCTGTCTTACCTCAGCTGGCCTAACTCGCCGAGATCATCATTAATAACCTCGGGTAAAGCAATGGTCAGACTTCACCAACCTCGTACTCTTCCAGGATGAGGTTGTACCAGTTAAGGGCAACGCCGGACATTTATAAGCATATGCAAGGATAAGAACACGTGGAGAAAATTTGTTGTAACCGAATCAATCCCCTCACGTGGGGGAATATTTCATCATCTTTCTCTACATGTGACAGTGACAAATCTCTTCATTGGATTGGCTAGATCAACACACACATGCTCATTGCATGCATGGGGGGTACATTATAGTCCCCAAACACTATATATACTTGTCTTCTCCTACCTTGAGAAGGATCTAAAAAATTACAACCCTAGTTAAACTCTATCAAATTATACAGTAGAGAGAGAAAGTTTGAGAGATTGTATCCATGGCCATTAGTGCCCTATTTTAGTGACCTTATTAACTCACTTGCATAGTGGACGTAGGCCTAATTTGCCGAACCACTTATATACTGGTGTTCATCATCTTCTCCTCATATCAATATCTTATATTTAGTATATACTTGAGCTGCCATTGTTATCACTGATTTGAGCTTACACACACCTTGCAGGGTGGTGCTATTTCCAGCATCATCATTTTGGCACCATCTGTGGGAACAAGAAGATATAACTCCTCCTTTCCTAGCTTAAACTCACCGAAGACTCTGGTGGTAAACCAAACCTCAACCCTTGCATGGAGTTGTTTCAAGATTAAAAGAGGTCCTTTAAGGTACTAAGCTCATTCTCTTCACAAGCTCTTTAGTTTTAACATATAGCATCGGAGGTGCCGCCACCTCCTCCACCATCTGGCGTTGGAGGACCTAGTTCCAGCCAGGCACCACCCCAGTTCAAAATGGTTGAGGTGGCAGTGGCCTTGAAGTCCTTGGCTTCAACATAAAAAGCGATGAAGGAAAAATTTGCACTGCTAAGTCAAAATATGATGAGGCCACCTGGGGTATCACCGGAGATGATTACTACAGTAGCTGTCCAACCCCATTCTGAGGCCAGGGGACCACCCCAGGCACCGCGGAAATAACGACCTACTCCTCAATGGAGGAGGGACGTTGTTGACCCTAGGAGCTTACGTCTGGGGAGGCAAGGACACCCTTACCCTGAGGATAGGTATGACGATATGGAGGCAGAAGATGCTCCACAGGGCTGCTGGGAGCCCTATGAGGTTTCGAACAAAACTATTCGTCCTATCCACCAAATCCGAGGTTGTGGGGATAGAAGTTATGGTGGTGCCCAATAAAGAGGATCAGTATTTGATTGCTTGAGAGAGGGTCATCCTTTAAAAGGCTGGACCCAATCAATGACCTGAGGCAGAGGTTATCCAAGTCAAAAAATACAGCAGGGTCTTAAAGGGAAGATGGGGAACATCGGCCTCATCACGACCGACCCCAGCACGACCGACCCCATCAAGGCCGAGATAGGGATTAAGAGGAGGTCAATAGCCGACGTTGTGCAGCGGCCGGGGAACCCTCAGTCCACCCCTTAGAGGTGGTTGGGGACAACCTCGGCCAGGACGACGTTACAAAGCCATGGAATGATTCCATTCATCATTTTGAAGAGAATATAGGGGACCTCATGAAAAGACGAGACCCATTGCAAAGGGGTTTCTCAAAGGGCTCCCCTTTCATGCCATGATAGTGAGCTTCCCAACCCCTGCCAAGTTCGAGCAACCTACAGTGTCTCCCATGTATTATGGTAGTACCAACCCTGTGAATCATATTGAGATGTACCAGTTTGCGGTGGACATTTATTCAATCCCAGATGAGATGAAGTGCCAGGCCTTCTCTAGGACTTTGACGGGAGTTGCACACATCTGGTTTACCTCTCTTCCGAAGAAATTAATTGAGAACTTTAAGGGCTTGGCTGAACAGTTCATTCAAAATTTCTATTTTGGGGTAAGACCTCAAAAGAAGACCACCAATTTGTTGTATGTCAAGTAAGGCAAGAACGAGATCCTAAGAGACTTCATTACTAGATTCAACAAAGAGAAATTTTAGGTTGAAGATTATAAAGAGAATATAGCCATGACAGCCCTCATTGGAGGACTCCGGGAGGGGAAGTTGCTATGGAATCTTACGGAAGACCATCCAAGTCTATGGTAGAGCTATTGGTAAGTGTAAGAAAGGTCATGAATGCCGAAGATGCTATGGCCGCGAAGTATGAGGATGAGAATGGAAGTGGTAGTGGGAATTTCCAAAGAAAGAAAGATGGAAAAAAGAGGTTTGCAGATGACAAGTTTGCACATTATACTCCTCTAACTGTGAGCTGCGAACACATCCTCAACGAGATTAAGAATGACCAGTCTGTGAGATGGTCGGAGAAGTTAAAGGCCCCTCCGTATAAGAGGAATAAGAACCTGTGGTGCGAGTTCCACCAAGACCATGACCATGTGACAGACAAGTGCTTCACTATGAGGGATGAAATTGAGAATATGTTAATGTACGAAAAGTTGAGGAAGTATGTCGATGGTGAGGCTCCTAAGAGGGGAAGAGATGACCTTAAAAAGACAAAAATGACAGATATCAAGATGACACCCAATGAAAAGAGACGAGGACTTTGATGGTGATGCCTAGGATGATCCAGACCTCCCACCAAAGGATGACAGTGCCCCTGTGAAGAGGGTTGGAATTATCTCCTTCGGTGTTAACACCATATGTGGAGGACTAGCAAGGGGTAGCTCTGAAGTAGCCGACCATAAAGCTCATATGATAGAGGCTAAGGTAGTGACCAAAGTGGAGGTTGTGAATCTGACGTCTTCAGAGACCAAGAAGAAGGTAGATATGGATACTATTATAGTTGGATTCTCCCGACTCGACTTCAAAGGTATCATAGCTCCCAATGATGACCCTTTGGTAATTACAACAAGAGTGCATGGATGTGAGGTATAGAGAATCCTCATAAATGGAGGAAGTTTAGCAGACGTAATGTTTTGTCCATGTTTTAAGAGCCTAGGCCTTAGCAGAGCTAGGCTGGTACCCGATCATCATCCATTGATGGGCTTCAGCGGTGAAAAGGTCCATCCATTGGTCATGTATGAGATGGATGTACAAATGGGAGATGAGTGGCCTAAGAGGTTGACCCGAAAGATCAATTTTTTCGTTATGGATGAAAACGTCTTCTTGGCCTATAACCTCATCACAGGAAGAGTAGCCCTTAAGGAATTTGAGGCGATGTCGTCGATGGTCCACCAAATGCTAAAATTCCTGACCCCCTATGGGGTAGGGGAAGTGCAAGGTGACTAGACCATAGCACGAGAATGCTACTTTAACTAGGTCGAAGAGAGAGAGGCCCATAATAGGGCAACTACCACATATAACATTGATACACTTGATCCCAGGGATGAAACTAAATTGAAGATAGGAGAGGCCGCGGAAGAGGTAGAATCCATCATCCTCAATGAGGACAAACCGAAAAAAATCATCCAAATTGGCAAGGCCTTAAAACCTGAGATCAAGGAAGAGCTGATAAGATTTTTGAAGAAAAGGTAGATTGTCTTCGCTTGGAGCCACACAGACATGCCTAGCATCAAACCAGAGGTTATGTGCCACAAACTCAAAGTGGAAGAGGATGCTAAGACAATCAAACAAAGACGAAGAGTTTACTCCAGGGAAAATTATGACATCATCAGGGAAGTGGTCAGAAAGTTGGAAGAGGAAAAATTCATCAGGGAGGTCATATACCCAGAGTGGTTATCAAATGTTGTCATTGTGACCAAACACAACAGAAAATAGAGGATGTGCGTAGACTTGACTGACCTGAACCAATCTTGCCCTAAAGATAACTATACCTTAACTCAGATCGATCAGATGGTAGATGCCATGATAGGGCACAAAATTATGAGCTTCATGGATGCGTATTTAGGCTGTAATCAGATCTTCATGGATTCTGAAGACTCAGAGAAGACAACCTTCATCACAGATAAGGGGACCTATTATTAGAGGGTAATGCCCTTCGGCTTGAAGAATGATGGGGCCACATATCAACGTCTTGTAAATAAGATGTTTGAAGATCAAATTGGCAAGTCCATGGAGGTATATGTAGATGATATGTTAACTAAAAGCTTGAAGGCCTGCACCCACATTGCAGACCTGGAGAGAACTTTTGACACCATGGACTTATACAGGATGAAGCTCAATCCTGCCAAGTGTGTCTTCGGAGTAGGAGCTAGAAAGTTTCTTGGATTCATACTCAATCAAAGGGTAATAGACGCCAACCTCGAGAAAATTAAGGCTTTGCTTAATATAAAGACACCAAGAATTAGAAAAGACATCCATAGTTTCACTAGAAGAGTCACTGCACTCAACAGATTTGTTTCTAGGGCTACGGACAAGTGTCTTTCATTTTTCAAGGTGCTTAGAATGTCCTTGGAATGGGACGAGGAGTGTGACAAGGCCTTTAGATAGATCAAGTCCTACCTTAGATCCCCACTGCTCTTATCTCAGCCCATTCTGGGGGAGAAGTTGTATGTTTATCTAGCAGTCTCAAAGTCAGCTATAAGCGCAACCATAGTACGAGAAGACGTTGGGATACAAAGGCATGTATACTTCAATAATAAGGCACTTCAGGGGTCTGAACAGAACTCTCCTCGGATGGACAAGTTGTCCTACACTTTGATACACGCTTCCAGGAAGATGAAACCTTATTTCCAAGCCCACTCTATGGCCGTCCTCGACTATTCCCCACTAAGGCAAGTCCTCAACAAAACTGAGAAGTGAGGCAGATTGATGACCTGAGCCATCGGGTTGGGAGAGTATGAATTTATCTATCAACCTATGGTGGCCATTAAAGGGATGGTACTCACAGACTTTGTTGCTGAGTTCACATGGGAAGAGGCTGAGGTTGAGAATAATCCAGATATTGCAGAGGGATCAAACAATAAAGTCTTTCGAGACCCAGAAGAGGTTGTGTCCAGCAGAGCTAGAAGAGGAGTGGATGAGAATGAGGAAGACAGGTACCTTTTCAAGTAAGGAACCCTGTCAGAGGGTCACTTCTCTTCAGATGAAGTTGTGTGGAACCTCTTCATTGACAGGTCTTTTTGTGAATGTGGAAATGGTGCAGGGTTGATACTGACATCTCCGGATGGTACCGACGTTGAATATGCACTAAGGTTCAACTTCAAAGCATCGAATAACAAGTCATAATATGAGGCCTTAATTGCAGGACTCTCCTTAGCAAAAGCCTTTAGAGTTGGCTGACTCCTACTTCACAACGACTCGAGGTTGGTTATCAACCAGATACTTAAGTATATGAGGCCAAGAACGATAGGGTGGAAAACTAACTAAAGAGGGTAAGAATGATTCTAAAAGGCTTCGAAGAGGTAAATATGAAGAGGGGACCTCGACAAGACAACAGTCATGCAGATGCGTTAGTAAGGCGGGCTTCAGCAATAAGAACAGGCATTAGAAGGACAGTACCAGTTAAAATCCTGCTCAAACTGACTATTGAGGATGAAGAGGTTTCCATCTCTTGCCTCAACTTGAACCTAGGATGTTCATGGATGAACCCCCTCATCAAATATATCAGAGAGGGAAAGCTTCCGGAATCGAAGCTGGAAAGGAGGAAATTGAGGTATAGAGATGCAAAGTTCTCAATAATAGGAGATATCCTATATAAAAAAGGACTTCTACTGCCTTTTCTCAAATGTGTCCATCCCACAGAGGTCCCCTACATTTTACAGGATATACACGACGATTCTTGCTCTAGCCACATAGGAGGAAGACCTTTAGCTAAGAGGATAATTACGTAGGGATACTGGTGGCCGACCTTCGCTAAAGACACTGCAACCTACATGAAGAGGTGTGACAAGTTCGAGAGATTCTCCATTATCCCTCATTAACCTCATCAACCTATGACATTGATCAGTTACCCCTGGCCATTTGTAGTATGGGGGATTGACTTGGTGGGACTATTGCCAAGGGCTACGAACAATTACCGATTTCTGATTGTAGCGATTGATTACTTCTACAAGTGGGTAGAGACTGAGTCGATGATCACGATTATAGAGAAGAAGACCTTACAGTTTATCTGGAAGAGCATCATATGCCGACATGGTCTTCCGAACACCCTCATCTCAGATAACGAAACCCAATTCAAGAATTCTTCCTTAGAGAAATACTGCGAGAGAGTCGGGATCAAGATATTTTTCTCTTCTCTGGGCCGACCCCAAGTAGATGGGCAGACCGAAGTTATGAGCCGAACAATCCCCGACGGGATTAAGAAGAGGTTGGAAAAGTCCAAGGGGAGATGGATGGAAGAGGTTTATGTAGTATAATGGGCCTACAGAACAACGACAAGGACACCAATGGGGGAGACCCCATTTATGTTAGCACATGGATCAAAAGTCATCATATCTACAGAAGAAGGACTCCCCACTCACAGAGTTCAGGCCTACGATCCTGAGAAGAATGGGGAAGAGAGAAGGCTTGACCTAGATTTGATCGAGGAGAGAAGGGAAGATGCTAAGATCAGACATACAACCTACTAAAAGAGAACAATAAAGTTCTACAATCAAAGGGTGAAATCAAGACCTATAGTTGTAGGAGGCCTGGTGCTGAAAAAGATATTGTAGAAGATAAACAAGCTTCACCCAAATTATCATGGTCCCTACAAAGTTATCGATGAGGTTGTACCCGATACCTACCGGCTAAAAAATCTCAAGGGGGAACCTTTCTCCAATCCATGGAATGTTGATCACCTGAAAAAGTATTACATATGATGATTGAAATTATTTCTATGTAAATGTATCATGTTATCAAGAGAATCTTAATAAGAAGAGCAGTTCTTGTGTCAATACTTTGTTTGGATTTCTTTAGTGGTAAAATTTATGAGGGTAACATATTAGTTTGATGACCTCATACCTTAAAACATCATAATTTGGTGATAGGGTCTGAGGTGAAACATCATATTTGGATGACCTCGGACCTTAAAACATCATGATTTGGTGACAGGGTCTGAGGTGAAACATTATATTTGTATGACCTTAGACCTTAAAACATCATGGTTTGGTAACACGGTCTGAGGTGAAACATCTTATTTGGATGACCTCAGACCTTAAAACATCATAATTTGGTGACAAGGTCTGAGGTGAAACATCATATTTGGATGACCTCAGACCTTAAAACATCATGATTTGGTGACAATAACTGAGGTGAAACATCATATTTGGATGAGCTCAGACCTTAGAACATCATTAACTTGGTGAAATTCATAAGGGAAACATCATTATTCGATGACCTCAGACCTTAAACATCATTAATTTAGTGGAATTTATGAGGTGAAACATCATATTTAGGTGACCTCAAACCTTAAACATCATTAACTTGGTGAAATACATGAGGGTAACATCATTATATGATGACCTCAAACCTAAAACATCATTAATTTGGTGAAATTCATGAAGGTAACATCTTAGTTAGATGACCTCAGACCTTAAAACATCATAATTTGGTGATAAGGTCTGAGGAGAAACATCTTATTTAGATGACCTCAGACCTTAAAACATTATACTTTGGTGACAAATTACAAGGGTAACATCATGGTTTAGTGATGAAGACACCATTATATTGAGACATCAGACCTTAATACAAACACCATTGCATGACATATGAAACTATTCAAAGGAACATTCATCAAAAGAAAAAGAGGATGATATAACATGAAGAAGTTAGAATTATAAGTCAAATTGTGCAAGGGAATGTTATCAGAGGTTACAAACAATTACAGATGAAAAGAAAAAATTACAAGTGAAGCTTCACAAATTATGGTCTAAGTGTCTACAGCCGCAAGGTTGGTGACCTTGGCCCCATCATTTTGTTCGACATTGGTAACCTCGACCCCATCATCTTGAGGGTTGACATCCTCAGTCTCTGTAGCTTCTGGTTGGGCAGTCTCTGTAGGAGCAATAGCTTCCTCCTCAACCTCTTGTAAGGCCTGAGCAAATTGAGGGTTACCGTAGCCGATACCAATGAAGTTTAAGGCTATCAAACTCCCTGACTCCTTTTATTTGATGGCTACCCATTTACTAGTAGCTTTAACACCTCTTTCAAGGTATTCAAAGTCTAAGCTTATAAATTCATCAAAAACCTTGTAGTCGGCCAAGATCTTATTAGAGGCATCCTCAAAGGAAACTTTAACTACAGCATCAACCTTTTGATAAAGAACGTCATCCTTGGCGTTCAGGGTAGAGATTTAGTCCTTATGGAGCTTAGCAATGTCCCTGTCCCTCTGCTTCACTTTATTCTCAGATTCAACCAAGGCCGTCTTTAGACGTTCCACCTCGGCATTTAAAAGGGCCTCCACCTTCTAGGCCTCTCTTCCCTTTTTAACAAGGGGCAGCTTCCTCAGGGTGTAGTAAAAAAACTAGTGCATGGACATGATACCCTGCAATACAAAGTCAGATGTATGAATACAAACCTTAATCCAATAAAAATCAGAGATTACACTTAGAGCCAAAAAAAGTTAAAATCTCTGCCTGGATGGACCTATAAAGGCAAATCTCGGCTAGCAGAGGGGTATTTATAGAGCGTAAAAAGCGCTTGTCAGCATCGGTCATCGCAGAGACAATGGCATCAATCGCCTTCAGACCATGACCAATCAGGCTATCATTGATCTTCAACTACTCCAGATGAGCAACCAGTGTATCATCGGACGAGATGGGGATGGCGCAATCCCCCTTTTGGGCTTTGCTCTGTCTCTTATCCTTAGCGGCACCAGTGGTGGATTTCCTCTTCTTTGTAGCGTCAACCTTAGAAGTGCCAACATTCTTCTTTGGTTGGGGAGGAGGAGGTGCATTGAGCCCAGCTTTCTTCACCAACTTGATCAGGCTTGGTGCACACATCTCCCACAGGTCGTCTGATATACCTTATGGGAGTTCTGTAAATGGCCAAGGTCTGAGTTAGTAAATTAGAGACATCGAATATTAGAAGTACAACTTAGCAAAATAAACACTTACGAAGCTTGACTAAAGGACTTCCCCCCAAGCTCGTCTTAGAGATGTATTAGGGGGTCATCAGATGCTCATACTTAACTAGCCGAACAAGCTCCCCCTGATCTTGAAGGTCTTTAACCTTTTTAAGGTTATCCTGGCCTAACGTAGGGTCAGCTTTGGCAGCCAATGATAATTTTCCCCACCTCAGAGGGGTCCCGGGCTCTAGTGATAAAGAGGGGGCACAAGTACCAAATTCCCATGCCCTTGAGATGAAGAAGTATAGCGGTTTCCATTTATGATTTGAGGTTTGCGTGACCGATAACATCTTTTTATCAGACTTTTGAGCCAAGAAGTGATAGTAACTCGGATGGTTCCTGACGGAGGATGGCACATAGCACCCTATGAAGACCCTGACAAGAAGGTCTGAATGATGGACTGCCCTCCATAGGAAGATGGCTCCAATCATCACCCTCTAGGCGTTGGGAGATGATTTAGATGGGTTGTCTCAATATGGGATCTTATGGCTCTAATTGTTGGATGGATGGGGAGACAAAATCCTAACTTGAACATCTGCTCATATACGTTGATTTCCCCATCTCGGCCACCAAAGTCCCTCTCATCCCTCAGAGGTCTCCTAAGTTCGATAGAAGGACCTATGGAATAAAGGTGACTAAAGGCTAAAAGGTCGAACTCAGTGACAATACTCTCTATCTCAGCTGCCTTCGAGGTATCAACGTCACTCTCATGACCGTCATCCTCATCCCTAGAAATATCGGCCTTGGTAGGTGTGGGAACACCTCTGGGGAACCTCTGAGTGAACTCAGCCCCTATGGCAGCTAATAGGGGTATAGCATCAAGGATTAGGGGAATAACCACTCGGCCCCACAACTTCAACATAAAAAGAAGTTCATGAAGTGTTGGAACCATTATAGGACGATGCACGACTTTCGACCTTGGACTGCTTAGGGTACTGATCTTGCCTAATGGAGAAATCCATTGCCTCCTAGAATGAATCTACAGACATAAGGTCTAAGGTAGATGACTCAGACTCAGATATGGGAGAGCAATCAATTCAATCCCTTGATGGATCAACAGTCTCGGTTGGTTCAGGGTACACCACCTTCATAGGTGGGGGAAAGATAGGTATAATGGGAAAGGCCTCAGACCTACGAGCTTCCTCTTGGGCTAGCTCTATCTGCCTAATCTTCATGATAGTCATCTCTCTAAGAGAAGGGAAATCCTTAATAAGCTTATACAAAGGTCTGAGCATAGGAAGATGAAACTACACATAGACTCCAAACCACAAACAAACAAACAATTTAGCATGTTTTAAGCTAAGATCAAATGTAGTTATTTGAATTCTTAAAAATCACGAACTGTGAAGAACAGTCCACTAAAAAACTCATAAACTCGCCAGAAAACCTATGCTACAACCAGAAAATGCATAAAAAGGAAAAACAAGGCTGAAAGCGATGAAATAAAGTGAAGGTGATACCTGTCTGAAGGAGAAATGAAGAAGAGGAAGATCAGAAACCAAGAAAATTCTCAAAACTCAACAGTGATGGAGCTCTTGAAGAGAGAGGGAGAGTACAGGAAACTCAGGCGAAAAAAATAAGAAGAAACGAGCAGGAAAGAGATGGGAAAAGGGTTTAAATACCCAAACCATCCTGGCATAAGTCCCAAGGCCCATCATTGCCTTGGGAGCCCAAAACACAATCATCATTACACTTGTTAGGCATGTTATCCACTTCAGTAGTTGACACTTGTCAAATTAATGTTGGCATGCAAGGAAAAATATCCTCGGAGTGGCATACCCATTAGTCACCTATTTACATAGGTAACTAAGGGCTAGGGGGTGATTGATATGCGCAAATTGTACCTGATAGCTCAGAGGCACCAACCTTGGCCAGTAGGGCGATCGAGGTAATAAGTGCTCAAGACTGATGACATGTGATCTCGTCCAACTTAAGGTCGGCTATGACCAACCTTACTAGTCACCCACCATCAGACATCAACCGAGGTCCTCATAACTCATGGGGGTCAGCTATCCATCAGGTCGTCCACAGTCGACATCACATATACCTCTTATATCAACCTCGGCTGGGAATGAATTGAGGCCAGCAAGGACTCATGGGTTAAACCACCCTTCGTCGTCATCATCGGCCCAGGCCGACGTTCTAACTATACTTGCCTAACCTCGGCCCAGGTCGATGTTTTAACTCCTCTTGTCTTACCTCGGGTGGCCTTCCTGTCCGAGATCATCATGAATAACCACGGGTAAAGAAACGGTTAGACTTCACTAACCTCGTACTCTTCCATGTCGAAGTTATACCAGTCAAGGGCAAGGCCGAGCATTTATAATCATATGCAAGTATAAGAACACATGGAAAAAATATGTTGTAATCGAATCAATCCCCTCACGTGTGGGAATATTTCATCATCATTTTCTACATGTGACAGTGGCAGATGTCTTCATTAGATTGGCTAGATCAACACACACATGCTCTTTGTATGCATGGGGGGGGGGGGGGGGGTACATTACACCCCCCAAACACTATATATACTTGTCTTATCCTACCTTGAGAAGGATACAAAAAATTACAACCCTAGTTAAACTCTATCAATTTATACAGTAGAGTGAGAAAGCTTGAGAGATTGTATCCATGGCCATTAGTGCCCTATTTTAATGACCTTATTCACTCACTTGCACAGTGGACGTAGGCCTAATTGGTTGAACCACTTATATACTGGTGTTCATCCTATTCTCCTCATCTCAATATCTTATATTTAGTATATACTTGAGTTGCCATTGTTATCACTGATTTGAGCTTACAAACACCTTGAAGGGTGGTGCTATTTCCAGCATCATCACTAGTTATCATCATCACTTAACTATAACGCAGACATCCACTTTATAACTATCACTCGTAGTAGTAACTCGTATTTCCCACAAACTATTATTATTATTATTAAATGTTCTTGCATTTATTATTCCGAGTAAAAGTTTCACAACAAGTTTAAGAATTCACATACTTAAGTTACTTAAAAATTTATCACCTTCCTTATCTCCAAATTTCACAGAATAGATAATATCACAAATATATATACATATTCATCACTATATATTATATATGCTAATATGACACCCCTAGACTCAGCTGCGGTGCATGCATACTCTGCTATCTAGTCCCGGTACATCTCGTACTAAATAAGGACTATCGATTCAGAATCACTCACGAACCGTACAATACAAATCACACATATTGGAGGTGAACATAGTCCCAAGTCTATGGGATACGCACATACCTATGCACCCATATGACTGCTGACTTATCAACTCACCAATAAGTCGTTCCTAGGTTCTATGTCCTAAGGCACCAATCTAAAAAACCCAGTGGGCTCATCAGGATGAGACTATCCCCTTTCAAAACCTCCTGCGCTAGCAAGTAATGTAGGTATGTCATACACATAATAAATCAATCATATAATAGTTATTCATCTCACCTAATATATATTCATAACATAAATATAGGTATACTCACGTCCCATTATCATAAATATCATAAATAGTATATCATTATCCCGAATATCCTACGTTTAATTGAATGACAGTTTCACTTTTTATCGTACGCTCTCGAGTATTACTTACCACTCAAAGTGTAGCCTTTATTCTACCCAAAAAATAATTAGGTGACTCACTATATCCTACTGGTCTAAATCATCGTTGTCCTCCAATTCCCATAACTCGAATTAATTTCCAAATCAGGTAATCCTCTCACGTTAACCTAATTATGTTTATCCCTAAATACGCCAATATGAGATCAAGTCTAATACCCAACTAGGCCTACTAGTATTCTAACATAAATCCAAGTATATTAAAACAAATCCCAAGAATAAATTCCAAATGATTTTCTAACCATAATAGACAAAAGGAAAAAACTGGCCAAAACTGGGTAGCCGAATCGATTCGCTCGTACAAGTATGAAAAATTCTGCATATGCATTCTTAAGGGTTTCTCCAATTTTCAGCCCTAGGTAATTATTTGAATCATTGCAAACACCAATTAAATCATACTAAATTTTATACTAACATAATTAAACAAGTTCTAATGTTCAAGATCTACAATTTCATCGAAGGGCATCAATTAATTGGGTTTATTTCAAATACAAGCATTAAGAACCCTAGTTTTTCATCTTCTTCAAGAACTGCCGTAAAAGCCCAGAATTATTCATCAATATTAATCCAATTTCGTGTTTTATCATCTATATATCTTGGGGAATCAAACCTACATCAATTTCAATTCCTGATTATGATCCAAATCCTTCAATTTCATCCAAATCATATACAATACATGTTCAATTTCAACCTACACTAACATGGGTGATATTATTGCTCAAAGTTCGCAAGTTTAAACACTTGCATCCCAAAGGAAGGTATGATCTTCTAGTTTAGTTGGTATGGTTGCGTTCCACGTTCCCCTATTTACGTCGTGGTGGTCTCAGTGGTGCATGATGGTGGTTCTTGGCCTTAGACTCCTAGAATTGGTTCTCCTTCTTCCTCTGTCACTCTCCTTTGGATTTTGTGAATGAAAACCCTAACTTTCCTTACATATGAGATATATTACCTTTCCTAATTTCGGAGGAAATTAAAGCACAAAAATAGAAATTACCAAAATGCCCCCCCGGGATGCCGATTTGGCCTAAAATTGCCTCGGGACCCAAACTAAACTCCCGGGTAGACTTTTCTAACTATCTCGATCCTTTCGGACACATTGGCACACTCAAAATGACCATTTGGATTACTTAAAAATAATTTACTTTTTATTCTATTAATTTATTCCTGACATGCGCGTCCCGACTTAATTACCGTGATTGTCAAGTGTCGTATTTCTCACTCGCGACAACGCTCATAAATTCATAATCATATTCACAGTCATATATTACTTTATTCACTCAAAGATATTCAATATAATTCTCACTAATAAATACTAACTCTTATCTTAGTAGTTAATAATTATTTTAATCCAGATTAATTATCAATTAATTTCCCACATCTAATTTAATTAATTCAATATTTAAAAATCATTAAAAATATGGGTTGTTACATAACCAAATAAAAATAGACACATAAATAAATCATCACAATATCACATGATGTGACTAAACTGAATATCATCCAATAATGCAGTGTAATAATCAAACATGAAATATCCAAGTCAACTGCATGAAAAGAATCCTCAAACAGTCCAGAAGTGCCATATTAGTATAACAAAATAATATGTCAAATGCGGGTACTAAAACATAACGCATTTTTTCTAAATAAACCAGGTCGTTCTAACGAGTAAGTGATGTCATTCTAATAATGGGATGATCTCGCTCGAACCATGAAAACTCTCGCTACTAGTGATGCAAAATAGTAGACCCTCGCACGAAGCTCATTCGAAGGTACCCTTCTAACAACCTTCTAACAACCAAACACTATACGTCAAAAATAACTTGCGCAAACCTCGTTTGATCCACTCATCGAACGACATGAGGAATTCGTTCAAACGACATAGGGAAGTCTTTCTAACGACTTACAAATTACTCATTACCAACTCAGAAAGAAGTGTTAAACCAACCTAGAAAGATGAATAACTGACACTATGAAAATAGTAAAAATACTGACTCAAAAACAAACATCAGTTACACGTTAACATAGTATCAATGTGCCTAAACATGGAATATTTTAATGGGTGTAACTAACACAAATGAATCATAATTCAAACATAAAGATACGTTCAGAAATCTCTAATTGACTGTTAAATATCATCAAACTACGTTTTAGCCATATGTGACAATTAAAACTTGACCTTAATGAACTAAACTAAAATCATGCGCACAATTCTATCATTTTTAACGATTCTACCAAATAATAGCATCATGACATGACTTTTTCAACCTAGGACTCATTGTGCAAACCCGTTGATCTTTAACTAAACTCCCTCAAACATAAATGATAATTCTTTTCTAATTATTTTTTCTTTTGAAGATCTATTTTCTCTTTTTAAGATATTTCCTATTGGCCCCATTTTTGGTAAACATATGATCTTTTAGTGCCTTAATTTTTTTTGGGCTCTTTTAAACGGTGGCTTTCAGGACAAGTTCACTTGCCTTCACAGTCCTTTCCCGTGCACAGTCATTAATTTGTTTATTAACTATGCATATCCTCACGGGCAATGATTCTTACATGCACAACTCCTCCTAAGTCTAATATGCACATAAATGACAAGATTGAGAGGAGAACATCTCAGCAAACTCAAATGTGCATGAGAAGTCACACATTCAAATAAGTTCGTGCATGTGTGCAATGGTATTTACATAGTCGAATCTAAATGAAAATCAACTTTGAAGCAACCCCATTAAACAAATGGTTAAGATCAATCTATGCATCCAAAATCTTGACCAAATGTACTAGCCACATGCATAAATGAAGTGAAGGGGGTCCAAGCACACAAATATACCACATCATAATTGTAAACTCAAGACAAAAAAAAACAAAATCTTTTTTAGTTTTTCAAAATACTTTTAGCCCAAAAGAAAAATCTTTTTGTATTCTAAAAGATATTTAGAACTAAAGATCTTTTTGTGTATTTCAATAAGACTCAATAAGATAAAACTAAAATACAAAAGATAAATATGCCATAACACTAGAAAAGATATATCATGAAGCAAAACTAGCATATGACATATATGCTAACACAATCATCCGTAAGATCTAATTTGGGAAGAATCACGTGCAAGCAAGCGGGAGTCATGAAATTTAATTCCTAAAGCCTGTAAATCTCATTTCCTAACCCAATTACCTAAATGTGGACCTTTACTAACATTCCCAGTTGCCTCTCTCATACGTGTGGTGTTGGATTTGGGAATGGGAGTAATATAATCATCGAAGCCTATACCACACCTATCGTCCTTGAATTGAACGGTGATAGACAGGCTTTTCGCCGCGGCGCGAGAGTCACCTACGTGCTGGTCGTTTTGAATTCGGATCACCTGAACTATAAAAAAACCTAAACTATAACTACACTCAACGGGTGAGTATAGCGATAAGTCGGGTATCGAGAATCCACTCGGACGAGATGCTAGAACTTAAGTGATTTAATACTCCGAAATAAAAGTGTAAAAGATGATTACACACTAAAAGAAAAGATGCATAAAGGGAAATGTTAATCTAGGCAACGTATTGAAACTAGATTATGAAAGTGAGTAAAACTATAGGTTGCGTCGAATAGCCCTCACCGTAGTTAATTAGTATAAAATGGTTACATGGGTCGACGAGTTATTATGAGTGCGTCTCGTTTGGACAGTTAATTAAATCAAGGGTTGTTACGCCCTAAATCGTCATAAAAGCCTAATAAGATTTTGGCATCAAAAAATATCCCAGAAATTACACGCGAAAGGTCGTAAGCACGGGACATACATGATATGCCCCGTCAAATCCCCTAGGCGTAATAACTAGGTCAACGAACCCGAAATAGACCCGTAAACTCCATCACCAAAGCAAAGAAACACGTCAACTCCAGTGAGTTCAATTCAAACACAACCTAATTTAAATTACCTAGAAAGCATGTTAAAAACGCGGTAAATGAAAACGTGTAAATAAGCGCGATAAAACTATACTAGAAAATATGGGATCAAAGCATGTGACTAAAGCATGTAAACCTAAATTAGAAAGCTTGTAAATGAACTAGAAAGCAAGAAATGAGGAAATGCGACTATATTAATTAGTAGGGGAGATGAATAGTCAACTTACACAACAAATGGGGTGTCAAACCAAGTATAAATGAAGAAGAAACATCCAAAAACCCAAACCCTAACCTATTCAATCTCCTAAAACTATCAAAAAACGTTCCCTCTGAATATTACAACAAAATTGGTATATATACCAAGTTAGAATAAAAGAAAAGAAGAAAGAAAATGAAAAGAAAAAATCTGTGGAAAAAAATAGGGGATCGATCGATCGACCCCTGTGGTCGATCGATCGACTGTTAAAATCATGTCAAAAATAAAGTGGGTCGATGATCGACCCCCAGGCTCGATCGATCGATCAGGGCAGCCTGCAGAATCCCCTGTTTTGGCATGCAATTCAACTCCACTCGAATCGCCGTAACTTTGTCATACGGACTCAGAATCACGTACAGTTCGTAGCCACGCAAAGCTAGCGAGGAGAGATACAACTTCCGTGTAAATGTTGGGCCAGGTGCCAGAGTTGTGAAATGACCAGATTGCCCTTGAATGTGCGATTGCGGACGAAAATTGCGCGAAATGCATCCGAATCCCATACTTGGTATCTAAATACCTACAAAATCCCAATTATACCTCATATAGCATGTTAACAATATAAACATAGATTGTCTTGTTAACGGGATTAAATATAGAGATTAAGGCACCCGAGGGGGCTAAAATGCGTAGGTTCGACGGATGAAATACGCGATATTTGCGTATTATCACACCCCCTAACTTACACATTGCTACTCCCTACCAATGAAATAGGATGCAACAAGAACTACAAGCACCAAAAGCAGGATAAGTACAAAAATATGGTATAAAAGCATAAGCCCACTTTCGCGGGCAATTCGATTGCATTTAGCGTATGCAATAAGCCGTTAAACCCCTAGGTTACCCCAGCGGATGAGTGTCGTCTCGTGAGGATTTTCAGTGATGGTACCCACAAACATCACATGGTTTCCTCAAAATATGACCAATCAAGTACGACAAACTCATCAATGCGAACAAGATTTCAACATGTTATTAGCATAGCACACGAATTCGCGTGAGAAGCCCGTAGTTATTAACATTATCGAATGTACCTCAATGAATTGAAACTCTAACATGTGGGAGGGTAGTGAGCATATGCTAAGTATTATTTGGCGAAAAACTTAAATAACTCGGATACTAAATATCAAAGCATGCATAAAAGTCGATCCTCACGGGCATTACACTCGTCAAATGAATGCACTTGAAACAGGGAGGTAACACACGGGACATGCGAGCATAAGGAGTAAATGTAAAGGGAAACTAGGCCACACACATGTCACAAATGAAGAACGCTATATAGGAAATAAAAATTGCAATCTCAGTGAAAGGATACCGCACATATAAAAGAGGCAAAATGCATTTTCACAGATTATCAACACTATTTAAACATTTGAATTACATCAACCTAAGATCACATAGGACTTGTATAGGGTTGTAATGTAGGTTAGGTTAAGGTACGAAATGAAAGGGATGTATATACGGATTCAAAGTGTTTGGGGATGAAACTCGGGAAAATGGGAAAAAGTGGGTAATTTCAAAATTGGACAAATGATTTCCAAATGAGCATTAGATATAACAGTCGAGAGAGTAACAAGGATTATTGAATCACATACAAACACTATAAACAACTTTCTCTTTCTTTTTCTTTTCTTCTTTTCTCACTTTTTTCTTTTGTTTTCTTTTGTTTTCTACTTTCTCTTTTTCACTCTTTTTCACTCTTTTTCTTTTCACTTCTTACTCTTTTCATACTCAAATTGCAACCACAACACAACAATATCATTCAATCCCAAGCAACAACCCAAACAAGGGTGTGTAAGGTAATATGTATGGTATAAAAATCCAATTTGGAGTTGGGTAGGGGATTTTGGGCAATGAAAAGAGAGGCTAATATTTAGGCTCAAGTGGGTTGACTAGGGAACATATAAAGGGTAGGGTCAAGGTCATATGGGTGATATATCAAAGATGGCCTATGATCATTTCAAAAAGTCTACGCAATTCTCGAGTCAAACAACATATGAAAATCATGCTCAAGTACACATTTCAAGTATGAACTCAATTAATGAACGGACAATGAAAGAATAAAGATATTACCAATGACTGGAACGTTTTCAAAGAGGAAAGAAAATTGTATACACTCACAAATGAAGAGAAGTCTCTAATCTCACTCGGTGTAAGTATATACAATGCAACAAAAGCAAACCGAGTTATAAAATTCTTAAACCAAATCAATATAACAAGAATGGTGCATGTGCTCACGGGATAAAGTTTAATTCATGAAGTTATTCATAATATTAATGATTTAGGACTAAAGTCTAATAACTTCTAAAATCGAGAACATGCATCGTTGAATTGTCTATTTCATCAGGAAATTATTAAAATTTATCATTGGAAACAAGGGCAAAATGCCCAATAAATGAAAAAAAAGAAAGAAAATATTTTTGAAAATTTTCAATTTTTTAACAAAAACATGCTTTGTAACTAAACTGTAATCAAATTCATGGACTAATCAGCAAAATGGATAGAATATCCTGCACCCCCTAACTTAAATGTTGCATTGTCCCCAATACGTCCATTAAAGAACACAACACAAAGATAGGAAAATAATGATATTAGCCAAATTTGGAGCGATCTCCATAAGTACAAGTCCAAATGAAGCTGCAAAACAAGTTAGTACAAAGCATATGAAGAATATGTACCGATGTATTAAGTTAAGAGAATCTATGTCACAAGTCACAATAATATAGAGGGGCCGAAGTGCAAATACTAGATAAATTAGTGGTGAACTTTTTGATTTTATAAAATAGAAGGTCACACACATCAAAATCCAATAAACAACCACAAACTATATTTTAATTTCTCATTTCATAAGTTCAATACAAAATCACTTAATACATTACAACTAGTGAAATAAAAGAAATAAAAATAAAAATAAAAAGTACAATATAATATCCGATCCCAGAATACAAAAATAACCCAGTACAACAGCAACCTAGTGGCCGGAACCACTAGGATCAGAAGGGTCCTAAAAATGAGGAGGTAGCGGTGTGTCAGAATCACTACGCTGCAGATAAAGATCTCTCATCATCTGCTGCATCATCCGATAGTCATGTTTGTGCTGCGCTCTCGCCTGCCTCTGCATGGCCCACTCCTGCCATTGCTCGGCATGAAACTACTCCTGTTGAGCCTGCTGATGTGCCCACTGCTACAGATGCTCGGCCTGCAACTGGTCCAGGTGGGACTCCCATGTAGCCCACCTGAGCTGGGTCTCCTCCCAGCGCTGGTCCTGTATGGCCTGGAATGCCTCAAAGCGGGCATCATAATCTGTGGGCGGCGCGTGAGAACCCTCACCAGTCTCCATCTCCCTGATCTTGTCCTCCTCATAGTTCGTCTCATCAGCCACCTCCGCCCTCTGCCTCTTGCCGCCCGGTTGCCCCCACTCATGCTTAAGCATTTTTGAAATATTATCCTTGGAGAGAAGCCCAAGTGGGTCGTGCTTACGGTCACCGTTGAACTCAGGGCAACCGTGCGAAATACATATCTTCGTAATGAGGGAAGGAAAGGGAAGGGAATACCTCCAAGCAATCTCTTTAGCCGTCGCGCACATCATATCCAAAAAGATACCGGGCAAGCTGATATTTCCCAAACCATTAATCAGCGTGTAGATAAATACGGCAATCTTGTGACGAACCTTTGACCGGTTGTTCATCACCATCAAAGAGTGGACATTAATGTAGTCCAGTAACTTCGGTAAGTCCTCCATTGTAGCCGAGCGAAAATCACCCTTTTTCCATGCCTCCCCCAGTGCAAGGGCCTCTATCAATGTCGCACGGCCGAAGATGGTCCCATCCATAAAACTGATCGAGTCCCCGGGGTTTGGCACACCCATGAAATCAGCAAAGTCATAAATGCTGAATGGTATCCTCACCCCAAGGATCATCGCCTCAAAATTAGTCGGCCCAGCCCCCTTTACCTCTACCAACGTCGCATAGAAAATACGGACCAACTCCTCATTGATGCGCCCGTTGGTAGCGAGAAAGGGCTCCCATCCCTGACGGCGCAGAAGAACACGCGCCTCCCGCGGTATATGCTCAAGGGTCCACGCGAAATGATACCCAAGTGGTCGCTCGGATGTGTGAAAGTGGGCGCGGTACCAATCCTGCTCCTGATCACAGTGGAACCCCTCGATGCCCCCGGCGGGCAAGCACCTAGTAAATTTATATTTCTTTAACTGTGCCATTTCAACCTACAATACAATAATTAAGCAATACAAAAAAGATTGTAAGCACAATTAATGGTTAGTTAGTGTACAAGTTGAAATGGAAGTGCATGTGCGCATAACCGTGGTAAAAATTGCAACATTGCGATAAAAAAATGTCGGAATGCGAGATGGAATGAAAATCACCCAAGTGTGCGCCAAAAATTGGATTGAAAACTGTTTTAGGCATTTTGATGAACACTTGGCGTGTGCAATGTGCGTCAAGGTTGAAATATACCGATTTGAACCAACCAAAAAGCCCCACTCATGAACAAAACAACAATGCAGCAATAATCATGTGTTCATGAGTGGATATACATCAATAATCATGAATGAAATGGGTTGGAACAACACAAATCAGGGGTAAGAGCAACACATTCAAACAATTGTCAAAAAATTGATAAAACATGGAATTTGTGACAAAAATATACCAAAAACTACAAAAACATGTTAAAGTAATAAGGATTATACCTTGAAAGTGTAGAAATTGGAAGAAATGTGGTGTGGGAAAATTTAGGGCACGAAACAGTGTAGGAGAGGAGAAGAGAGAATAAGGAAATGGGGGAAAAAAGTAGCAGCCCTCGGCCTTTAACTACTCGATCGATCGATCGAGCATGGGCCTTATCGATCGATCAAGCAGCAAAAGGACACACTGCTTTGCTGTTTTAAGAGGGGGGGGGGTGGAATTCAGGGATAATTAAGGGGTTTAAGTACAATATATATATAAATATATATATATATATATATATATATATATATATATATGTAGTATATATAAGTATATATATATAATAATATGAAATAAAAATATAAAAATAAAAATAAAATTAAGTTAAATAGACATAGGTTGAAATATACACACAAATAAGCCTATGCTAACCAAAAATTAAAACATATGTACAACGAGCAACACACACACATATTCACGACAAAAGTGAAAATAAAAATAAAAATAAAAAAGAAAAACAAATGCAAATGCGTGAGGATGTGTGTGTGGAAAAAAGACGAAAAAATGTTTTTGGGGCTTGTTTGATCATTTTCTTAAAAAATGTGTGACGGGATGCATAGTCTCCGCAAATTCAAGTGCATTGAACCTACAAAAGAGTTAGAACCAAGCATACAAAAAGAAATAAAAAGATATTAACTAATTACACTAGGCTAATATTAAGAAAAACAAAAATGAAGAAGTTAGTATATACAACCTACACTTAGGATGTGTAATTAACTATATACTAAAAGTTGAAACTTTTGAAGGTGCATCCAAAACACAATTTGAATTTGGCGGATCAACGGTGGAGCCTCCCGAACATGCATGCCTCCCGAAAAATTGGAATTCCGTTCAAACGACGGAAGGCATGTGTAAGGCGGTAAAAGTGAACCATCCCCAATTGAAACTTTGGGAGGGAGGATGGGGGATTTGGATAGAACGGGTGACAAAAACAAGTGGGGACCGAGAAAAGCCGAAAATCCTCCCAATGATTGTAAAGTTGGAATGGGAGGCGGCGCACACAAAGGCACGAATGCGATCGTGGAGGGCGACTCGAGCAAGTAATCCTCATCGGCGATAGGGTTTAAAACATGAAAGTTTGAAACCGAATCATCGGGTACCTGTTCTGGTGGGGTAATAGAGAATGAAAATGGGGATGAATGAAATTCAAACTCATGAGATGAGTCATCTCGCATATAGTTTGAGTTTCGAATGAAATAATATCATTTTCAATGAAATGTTCTTATTTGGGGGCCAAAGAAGAAATCATTTCATTGCAAATAGAT
Organism: Sambucus nigra; assembly: GCA_949130495.1. Classification (NCBI taxonomy): domain Eukaryota; kingdom Viridiplantae; phylum Streptophyta; class Magnoliopsida; order Dipsacales; family Adoxaceae; genus Sambucus; species Sambucus nigra. Next base: position 352,917,592 of record OX422221.1, read on the forward strand.
ATTACTTCATTTTCATCCTCGCTTGCAATATCTATTACGCGATGGGAAAAGTCTAGAATGGTTTGTCCCAAAGTAGGCACACGTACCTCATTGGTTCAAAACATTCCTCGACTTCGAAAGTCTCAGAATCAAAATTGTCGTCGGACTCAAATAATAAATCCAACTCATGTTCCCACGAACTATTTTCTTCCCGATAACGATTTCCAATTTTCTCATTCTCATACATACGCAAACCCTCACCTAATGTCATAGGCCGAGGTGCGGATGCATTTGAATGGGAACTTTGAAAATTGCCATCGGAATTAAACGAAAACTCATTATTATAGAAATTTTGAAAACTATTGCAATTCGTTTCAACATTCCTATTATAAGGAGCTAATGCCCCAAAATCGTTATCATCATCATCAAGATTCCAATTACCTAAGTTTTGACTTTCGTTATACTCGCCCAAAGTCATGTTTGAATTTGCAAATTTTTGGGATTCTAAGTATTCACCGAAAGTCATTGGTTTGCGAGAATTTTGAGAATTATAACAAGGATTACCGAAAGAATTGGAATAAGACATGCTTACCCCCAAAATGGCTTGAAGTGGCGAATTCCACAAAGTAGGTGCACGTGGGAACAATTCAAGCGTTTCTAAGTGCTGAAAAGTCGAAGTCTTGCAAAATATTAGCAAATAATACAAATAGAAAGAAAATAATATGAAATACTAAATCAAACAAAGTCTAAAACAAACTAATCCCCGACAACGGTGCCATTTGATAGACAGGCTTTTTGCCAAGACGCGAGAGTCACCTACGCACCGGTCGTTTTGAATTCGGCTAACCTAAACTATACAAAAACCTAAACTATGACTACACTCAATGGGTGAGTATAGCGGTAAGTCGGGTATCGAGAATCCACTGGGACGAGATGCTAGAATTAAGTGGTTTAATACTCCGAAATAAAAGTGTAAAAGATGATTACAAATTAAAAAAAATGATGCATAAAGGGAAATGTTAATCAAGGAGAGGTATTGAAACTAGATTATGAAAGGGAGTAAAACTATAGGTTGCGTCGAATAGCCCTCACCCGAGTTAATTAGTATAAAATGGTTACATGGGTCGACGAGTTATTACGAGTGCGTCTCATTTGGACAGTTAATTAAATCAAGTGTTGTTACGCCCTAAATCGGCATAAAAGCCTAAAAAGATTTTGGCATCAACAAATATCCCAGAAATTACACGCGAAAGGTCGTAAGCACGGGACATACATGATATGCCCCGTCAAATCCCCTAGGCATAATAACTAGGTCAACGAACCCGAAATAGACACGTAAACTCCATCACCAAAGCAAAGAAACGCGTCAACTCCAGTGAGTTCAATTCAAACACAACCTAATTTAAATTACCTAGAAAGCATGTTAAAAATGCGGTAAATTAAAACGTGTAAATAAGCGCGATAAAACTATACTAGAAAATATGGGATCAAAGCATGTGACTAAAGCATGTAAACATAAATTAGAAAGCTTGTAAATGAACTAGAAAGCAAGAAATGAGGAAATGCGACTATATTAATTAGTAGGGGAGATGAATAGTCAACTTACACAACAAATGGGGTGCCAAACCAAGTATAAATGAAGAAGAAACATCCAAAAACCCAAACCCTAACCTATTCAATCTCCTAAAACTATCAAAAAACGTTCCCTCTGAATATTACAACAAAATTGGTATATATACCAAGTTAGGATAAAAAAAAGAAGAAAGAAAATGAAAAGAAAAAATCTGTGGAAAAAAATAGGGGATCGATCGATCGACCCCTGTGGTCGATCGATCGACTTTTAAAATCATCGCATAAATAAAGAGGGTCGATCGATCGACCCCCGGGCTCGATCAATCGATCAAGCAGGGCAACCTGCACAATCCCCTATTTTGGCATGCAATTCAACTCCGCTCGAATCGCCGTAACTTTGTCATACGAAATCGGAATCGCGCACCGTTCATGGGCACGCGAAGCTAGCGAGGAGAGATATAACTTCCGTGTAGATGTAGGTCCGGGTTCCCAAGTTATGAAATTACTGGATTGCCCTTGAACGTGCGATTGCGTAAGGAAATTGGGCGAAATGCGTCTGAATCTCATACTTGGTACCTAAATACCTACAAAAGCCCAATTATACCTCATATAGCATGCTAACAATATAACCATAGGTTTTCTGGTTAACGGGCTAAAATATAGAGATTAAGACACCCGAGGGGGCTAAAATGCGTAGGTTCGACGGATAAAATACGCGATATTTGCGTATTCTCAGACGGTGCTTAACATCCTTATTAACTTTTTTAACCTAACGTCCAAATTAAACATAACCTTACTCAAATCTCTCAATCTCTCCTCAATCTTACCTATCCTAGACTCAAGAAAATGCCTATACTGCTTAAACTCTAGAATCTCCTTCTTCTTAGCCTCCATCAAACCACAAAGACTATATCGCTCACCCTCAATGTATTCTAGTTTCTACCAAAGAGTCTTCTCATGTGCGCTAAGATCCCCAATTAATGCATTATTATTTTTTATGACTTGTTCTTTCAACCTATTTTGCAACTTCAAGTTTTTCTTCTTCAACTTTATCGTTTCATCATTCAATTCACGGAAGGCTACTTGCAACTTACTCTCCTCTACATCCTCATCCTCACTTTCTTCACCCTCACTAATTTGGGATTCACTCACAATGCCTCAGAAATGTCATTCATATGAGTATCTTCATGAGAAGATTTATCATCATTTCTAACATGAGAAACAATGAACGTGGTTTAGTTGCGCTTAATGGGGGAATCCTCTCCCTCCTGCAGATCTCTATCAGTAAGGGTGGGAAAAAATGTAATTAGTTTATTTCCCTCATTCTTAAGTCTAGTTGGGCACTCCGCTAACTCATAGGCATAACCCTCATATTCAAAACACCCATCTAACTCATCCCTCTTATTATTCTCACTCCGATTTTAGGGACGTGATCGGCCTTTTTGTTCCTTAATTTCTCAAGTCTTTTTACATCTTTTGATTTCTTTTGGAACTTAAGAAGCTTCTTGAACTTCTTTGCCAACATGGACACATTTTTGAAATCAGTGTCAGAATCATCATCCAAAACTTTAGTTTCCTCCTTTCAGGCTTTCAAAGCGATGCCCTTTTATTTCTTTGGCACATACTTATAGGTAAACATGTCAAGCTCATAAGTTTGTAGGTGAAAACAATCTTGTGTAGTTTAATTGAGTCAATAAAACCAAAAGAGTTTAAAATAGTCACCTTTGGATCAAATCTAACGGACAATGACCTTAGGACTTTCTTTATGACTTCGTTGTCGGGTATCTTTTCTCCCAAGTTAAACAATGATTTTACAATATTGTACAACCTAGTGTAAATCTTATCAAGCGCCTCACTTTATAACATCTTAATTGCCTTAAATTGTGTGGTGACGTTTAAAAGTTTGGAATCCCTAACGGTGCTAGTTCCTTCATAAGTAAGTGCAAGTACATCACACGCCCCTTTAGACCTCTCACACATCATAATATAGTTATATTCTTCCGGGGTGATAGACGAGGAAATAACATGTAAACCTTTAGAATTGTGTTTTGCAAGTTTGTGTTCGGCATCGATCCATGACTTAATAGGTTTTAAATGAGTGGCCCCACCCTCTGTCATAACTGGTGGAGTCTACCTGTGACAACTCGAATATAATTATGATAAATTATATTTAAATCATGCTTACCTTATGTGATATTAATAATGTGTTATTAGTATATCTAATGTTAAGTGATTATGTTTAGTCTAATCCTACTTTCATAAATCATGAAATGTCGAATTATTTACAAACACAAAATTTTGTTGTTTTCGATAGAAATCTCCCTCTTTAAGACTAGTTTTGACCTTTATAACATAATAATTGACTATATAATTGTGTAAATATGAGTTAGGGTTGTAAATCAACAAACGGTCCATCAAACGGATGTACGAGTAAGAAGTTAATCCAAATTTACGAACAAGGGACAAATCTGTCAATTCCCTTTAAGTGGTAAATTGTCTTTTATTAAACCAAATGGTTTAATTTGATTGGTTGGCTTGAGAGGCAGACTTGGCCGACTTAAAAATCTCCCTATAAATTATTTCTTCATCGCCCTAGGTTCAGTTTCAAGTGTTGTTAGCTTGAGGAAAGAGAAAGTAGAAGTTTAGGAAGAAAAAGTGAGGAGAAAAAGTGTAGAAAAATCCATAGAAATTAGGTAAAAGTCCCGAAGGTAATCCTAATTGCAAATCTTGTTATTTTTCTTATATTACTGATTTATATGATATAAATGATCATTTTTTTACTACAATTTCAGCCCTTTATATATAGGTATGGTTAGATGCAAGTTTAAGTTAAGTTGAATGTACAAACCCTTGAAATTTCTTTGTATTGAAACCCCTTGCATTCAAACTTGTATATCTCTTTGTGTGATTACTTTAATTGAGAAATTACAATTGGATATGAAAGTAGACTCATATATTCATATCATATCCGACAATTAGAATTTATATCCTTGTGGTTAAGCCTTAATGATGATTTCAAGTTGGTACATAGTTGTTGTTTGTATATTTCATTTCGGTATGCCCTGAGTTTGGTCAAGCTTTTGACACAGCAAATGAAGTCAAAAAATTATGAAACTTTAATTACGTACTTATCAGTATGTGTAATGAAAATGGGTCTAAAATAATGTAAAGTTATACTATAGAAAAATTATTACAATTCTTGGAAGTCGAAGGAACAATAGAGGAGCTTGTAGGGAAGATTTCTTATGTTGTAAAGAAATGGTCATAACTTGCTCTAGGAAACTTGAAAATTACACCGTCACTTGTAATGGAAATTATATTCATATATGTTTTCATATTGATAATGTTGGACATTTGTATTTATACAATTTGGGAATATAGGATGGTTGAGTATAGAAGACAATAATTTGAGGCCATACTAAATACCCCATGAAAGAATATTGTTATCTCCTCTTTCCAAATAGTATTTTGAGTACATGTTTCATGTGTATATACATTGAGAAGTATGTTTTCATATTTACTTGGGTTATTTATAAATTCCTTATGAGGTATTTCCTACGGTTGAATGTTCATAACGTTATCAACATGTGTACCATTGTTTAGTCTTTACTCACGTTTAATGGAATGTGACTGAAGTATAATTATATTGTTGTTGTATAGGCATGGAAAGTTACATAATTATGTTAGAATAATACTTATGATTGAGATTTGGTACTGATTTAGTTGGATTGACAGGTGTAAGGTCTAATCAACCCAGTTCATCTCCACCCGAAGGAAACACAAATACATAGTTAACAACCCAAGGGGAGTGTACGCACTCGAACGATGTATTTGTATACTTTTATGAATATGATCATAATGTTATGAATATAAAATTGTTCATTTCGGTTTACCGAAATTGGAGGTTACTCCTCGACCCGAAATGGGGGAGATTTGTCTATTAAGGACAAGGGGTTACTCCTCGACCAGGAATGGGGGAGAATTGTCAATTTAGACAGGATATGTGAATCATGATTCGGAAAAGTTGGTCATTCATTATGAATGAGCCGGATAAGTTAATACATAAGTATATGGACATGATTTATTTCATTTAAATTCATGCAGTAGTATAGTAGTGATACATTCACTGGGATATTTTGGTCATGGTTCCTATGTTCACATTTTTTCAGGTAACGTGATGTCACTACCAAATCTAGGAGGTCGGGTTGGGATAGTGATTAGGCATAAATTCTTCACATTTATCCCCTTAATTTCGGTGTTTTTACGATCCCGTGCGGTGTAGATAGCTTGGATTTATCTCATATCTATGCTACTAACCCTTTTTGGCAAGTATTTCGTATTTTTGTATCTCTTATGTGTTTTACAGGTATTTCATGCAAGAAAGATGGAAAAGAAAACTCAAAATAGTGAAAGAAACCAAGAATCGGGGAGTTGAAGGGCGTTTTCGTAATTTTTCATCCTTAGTTCGGAAGTGGGCACAACTGGAAAGTTGAAGATATTTCAATTACAAGAACACTGGAAAACACGGCACCTCAATCCGAGCTACGGTGAAAGAGTTATGATCCCTTGAAGTTGCGGAAAAATCATAGAAGAAAGGATAGGAAGGCAAGTTCAAGGGCATTTTCGTAATTCTGCAGCCTGATTCCGGAGGTGGGGACTTCTGGAAAGTTTAAGATCTTGGAACCAAGAGAATACTGGAAAAAACGGCACCCAAATCCGAGCTACGGTGAAGGAGTTATGATCATTTGAAATTGAGAAAAAATCCAAGGAAGAAAAGAAGAAAGTTGGAAAATATTCTGTGACACCCCGACTAATTAAATACCGGGTAGCTACTCCTTTATAAAATTAATTCAAAATGCCAAGTTGGCTCAGTTAATAGCATCACTGTCGAAAACATTTTATTTTTACTAACCACCTAGTATTTAAAAAGCAAGTTGCCAAATTTTAATTTAAGTCTGATTAACATGCAACAAGAGTAATGAAGAAATAAATAACACCATTCACCATACTAAAGTAAAACGAATAACCATCACAATAGAAATAAATAGAGTCTGGAGGAAACCCCTCACTACAATCCCATACTGAAATAAATAACTGAAACTGAAATACTACATGCTAAAGTCTGAAAACTGAAATGTAAAAGATGCTCTAAATAGGAATGGGCAACATGCCCTACAACTGATAGAGAGTGACTCTGGAATCCAAAAGATAGAAGCGTCTACATGAAAATCCCTGTAGCTTCCACAAGCAGCTACAGCTCGTCACCTGAATGAGTACCTATGCTTGGTGTCCTTGTGGCTGGGCACCTAAAATGGTTTTACAAAGAAAAAGAGATCTGAAAAGCAAACGGGTCAGAGCCCGAAAGTGGAGTTATATTTTAAAAACCTGCAAGTGCTTTAAAAACATTTAAAACATTAAATGCAAAGTACATGTTAGGACGTACACTCGCATGATATTCTGACCTCTCGTCTAACTGTGCACTCCTAACGTAAATACCCATCTATAACTACCCTTTCCACTAGCTAAGTGACAACGTAACTAGCTAGACTACCAAAGGTTCTACCCATATATTTGGTTCCATTAACATAATAACGCTTTTAATTAAATAGGGTTTAATGTAACTCAGGTACTCAATAAGTGCTATATATATCACTATTAGTTAACTCATTAGATAACTCGAAACAACACCGTAATATATTTACAACATTAACATGAGGATTCCCATTACTATAATGTATATTATTCATCTCATAAATATACAATACAAGCACCCCGCAATCTAAGCTGTAGTGCACACATACTCTGCTATCCATCCCGGTACATCACGTACATAAGGATTACATATTCCGAATCTCTCAGGAATAGTTTACCGATAACAACATCACAAATAATGGAGGCGAACACAGTCACCATCACATGGGTCACGCACATACCTACGCTCCCATGGTCAGCGGACTTATTAATATCACAATAAGTCTTTCTATGACCTATGTTCATCAAGGTACCAGTCTATATCCCCCCCGTAGGCACACAAGGATTAGAGGGTCCTAAGCGAACGAAACCTCCCGTGATAGCAAGTATGGTAGGTATGTCATACATACAATCCATATACCAATACTAAGTAAACACACATCGTAGTAATACCGTATTATATTCGTAGTACATATTGCACTCTCGTACTAATCATAATTATCACAACTTATTTTATTCCGGTTCATAATTATACGTGCCATGATTTATCCTCACATCGTAGTAGACACTCACGTCTCAGCCAAACGGTTCATTGAATATAACTCTAGTGTATGATTTACTCATCTCAATAACCCAAAAGTCCTAAATCAATCACTATATCATCAAAGGAATACTAACTCTACCCTTGAACCAGTTCCCGGGACTCCAAAAGTCAAAATAGTCCAAAAAGGACCAAACTGTCAACTCGTTAGAAGTCTCGTTCGAACGAGGCTGTTCGAACGAGATCCCAATTCGTTCGAATGAACTGACCCTTCTAACGATATCTCGTTCGAACGAGATATCGAACGAAATCCCCCCTCGTTAGTGGCGACTGGTCAACTCGTTAGAAGCTCGTTCGAACGAATTCGTTCGAACGACCTGGGGGTTGCTTCTAACGAGAGGCCTGTTTCGGCCCAGAATTTCCCAAAAATCGTTTTTCACCATTTTTACTCCTCAAATCACCTCTACAATTTATCCCAACGATTGTTTTAAAGTCTTTAAACAATTCTAAACATAGTATAACCACATCCTATCACGTTTGTATGGATTTACTCACCCAAATCATCAATCAATTTACAATTACTTAAACTTTTCCCCAAATCATTTATGAATCATGAACCCTAAAATTTGGAACCTTCAATTCATCAAATAAAATCCGTTTTTCTTTCACCCAAATCATGTATTAACATCAGATTAATCATTTACCTATCCTTCTACATGCAATCCTTCTCAAATTCCTCAAGTTTTATCATCTAGACTATATGGGTTTTCATATTTCATCAAGAACAACCATAAATCTGAATTTTCTAACATGGAAAAGACATTCTCAGTAATTAAATAGAAATAAAGTCACTTGCCTTGGTTTGATTTCTGAATTTGGTGTGGATTCGGTGTAGAATTTCTGCAAAATTCCTCTCTCTCTCTCTCCTTCTCCAAGCTTTCTTCTCCAAAAGGCTATGGTGGCTAGGGTTTGCTTTGGGGAAACTTATGAAAACCTAATTTAATAAACCTCCGTAGCTTGTTGGGTTAATAAGGGTTGGTTGGGTCAAATCCTTATCAGATTACAACTCTCAATTTTCGTCACTTTTAATTACCCAAAAATACCAAATTACTAAAATACCCTTTATGGTGCCGGAATGGCCTAAAAATACCCCGGGACCTAAACTATACCCCCGGCTAGTGTTTTCTGACTATCTCGACCCTTCCGGACGCGTTGGCGCACTCAAAACGACCATACGGATTATAGATTTTAAACTCACTTTTAATATCAAAATATTATACCGTGACGCGGCGGTCCCACGCGTCTCAACAAAATTTCCAAATTGCCGTATATAAATCCCACGACAAATTTCATAATACCAAATACTTATATAATCTTATATGTACATAATCAAATACCAATTCGCATCATATTAGTATTTATAACCCGGATTAATTTCCAATTAATACGCATTTAATTAATTAATCCCAAAAATAAATATAGCCAAAAGTACGGGGTATTACATACTTCCCCCCTAATAACTGAATTTCGTCCCGAAATTCGAAACTAGAAAGTACCTGCTAAAAATAACTCTGGATAACGTTTGCTCATCTCATCCTCGCGCTCCCATGTGGACTCCTCAACATTGTGATGTCGCCACTGAACACGCACTAACGGGACTATCTTTGACCGCAGTTTCCTCTCACTTCGGTCCAAAATAGCAATCGGCCCCTCCTCATAAGAGCTATCCGGCTGGAGATCGATGTCCTCCACAGCAATGTGAGAGTGAGCCAAATTATCTCTAAGGTATTTCCTCAGCGAGGAAATATGGAACACGTCGTGAATCCGATGCAAATGCTCCGGTAACCCGAGTCTATACGCAACCGGTCCGATCCGCTCAATAATAGGAAACGGTCCCACATACCTCGGTGCCAACTTCCCCTTCTTCCCGAAACGCATAATCCCCTTCATAGGAGATACCCTGAGCAAAACCTGGTCCCCCACTTGGAACTCTCTGAAAAATCTCTTCGGGTCAGCGTAACTCTTCTGCCGGTCTTGAGCTACCCGAATGCGACTCCGAATCAACTCAATCCTTGCCGAAGTATCCTGAATCACTTCCGGCCCAAGTAGTTTGTTGTCCCCCACCTCCAACCAACATGCTGGGGAACGACAAGGCCTACCGTACAATGCCTCAAACGGAGCCATGCCAATCGTGAACTGATAGGAGTTGTTGTAAGCAAACTCCACCAGTGGGAGATACTACTCCCATCCACCCCCGAAGTCAATAATGCACATGCGTAGCATGTCCTCCAACATCTGATTGGTGCGCTCTGTCTGCCCATCGGTCTGCGGATGATAAGCCATACTCAACCGCAATTCCGTGCCCATGGCCTCCTGGAAACTCTCCCAAAACCTCGAAACAAATATCTTGTCTCTGTCAGACACGATATTCAGGGGCACACCGTGAAGTCTCACAATCTCTGAGATGAAGAGCTGGGCATACTGTCCCGTAGTGTAGTCAGTCCTTACGGGTAAGAAGTGAGCGACCTTGGACAACGTGTCCACAATTACCCAAACAGAGTCGTGACCCCTCTGCGACGTAGGCAACCCCGTGACGAAATCCATGGATATGCTCTCCCACATCCACACTGGAACCTCCAACGGCTGTAGCAATCCTAATGGTCTCTGATGATCCACTTTTACAAGCTGACAAGTGGCGCATTTCGAGACAAACTCAGTGATATCTCTCTTCATACCGCTCCACCAATACTGCCGTCTCATGTCTTGGTATATTTTGTCCCCTCCGGGATGTACCGCGAACCGTGAGCCGTGTGACTCTGCCATAACATCGTGCCGCAATTCTTCCCCTTCCGGAACCACCAATCTCCCATTGAAGCGCAATCCCCTGTCTGAGCTAACGGTATAGGACTCGGCTCCCTCTGCTAGCAATCGAACTATCTGCTCCTGACAAAACGTGTCATTAGCCTGTGCCCGTACTACCTTTGTGACAATCTGCGGGGTAACGGTCATCACAGACATAAAAGATCGGGCCACTGCATCCTGGTGTCCCAATTCCTTCCACTTCGCCTTCCACACCTCTGCCACCTCGTCTGCTGGCCTACGGCTTAACGCGTCTGCTACCACGTTAGCCTTACCCGGGTGGTACTGGATGTCGAACTGGTAGTCTTTCACAAACTCAAGCCACCTATGCTGCCGCATGTTCAATTCCTTCTGCGTGAACAGATATTGTAGTGACTTGTGGTCCGTGAACAGCTGAAACTTCTCCCCCAAAAGATAGTGCCTCCAAATCCGTAAGGAAAATACTACTGCCGCCAACTCCAAATCATGTGGGGTAATTCTTCTCATGAGGCTTAAGCTTACGGGAAGCATAAGCTATGGCCTGTCTCTCCTGCTGCAACACACCTCCCAGTCCTTGCAAAGACGCATCGGTGTAAACCAAATACTCAACTCCCGGTCTCGGCAATGCTAACACAGGTGCTGAGGTCAATTTGTCCTTCAACTCATCGAATGCCAACTGACAAGCATCACTCCAGATATATGGCACACCTTTACGAGTAAGATGTGTCAAAGGACATGCTATCTCCGAGAAACCCCGAATAAACCTCCTGTAGTATCCTGCTAAGCCCAAGAAACTACGAATCTCCGTTGGTGTCGTAGGCTGTCTCCATTCCCTCACCGCTGACACCTTCCCCGGATCAACCGATATTCCCTGGTCGGAAATAATATGACCCAAGAACTGGACTTCCTTCAGCCAAAACCCGCACTTCTCATATTTTGCATACAGCTCGTTCTGACGAAGTGTCTGCAAAACCTGTCTCAAATGCTCGACGTGCTCCTCCTCTGTCTGAGAGTAAACCAGGATATCATCGATGAAGACAATGACAAACTGGTCTAAGAAATCCCTGAACACTCTGTTCATTAAGTCCATAAACACTGCTGGAGCGTTGGTCAAACCGAAAGGCATAACCCGAAACTCGTAAGAACCATATCTCGACAGGAACGCAGTCTTCGAGACATCCTCCTCCCTGATACGCAACTGATGGTATCCTGACCTCAAGTCAATCTTCGAGAAGAAAGAAGCTCCTCTCAACTGGTCGAATAAGTCATCGATTCGAGGCAACGGATACTTATTCCGTATCGTGACCTTATTCAACTCTCGGTAGTCCACGCACAATCTCAGCGAACCATCCCTCTTCTTCACAAACAAAACTGGAGCGCCCCAAGGTGAGGTACTCTTGCGAATAAAGCCCTGCCCTAACAGCTGCTCTATCTGATCCCGTAACTCTCGCATCTCAGCTGGAGCCATACGGTACGGTGCACGTGCTATAGGTCTCGTACCCGGTAGCAAATCAATAACGAAATCTATCTCTCGACTGGGTGGTAAGCCTGGTATCTCCTGAAACACATCTGAATACTCCCTGACAACCGGGATCGAATCTAAAGGAATAACAACCTCCTTAGAGGTATCCTCCTCTATGTAATACAGATGAGCGGTCGATCCTCCCTCTGGGCGAGGCATCGCCACTACAAACATCTCTTGCCCCGGAATGGCAAAAATAATGCTCCCGCTGAAGCAATCAATCATGGCCCTATATGCTACGAGCCAATCCATACCGATGATCACATCATGAACATGCATGTCTAACACTAACATGTCTGCAGGCAATACCAAACCACCAACCTCTACCCCGACTCCCCGGCATATAAAGAAATTAAGTGACCCACTCCCTAAAGGTGAGTCGACACACGTCACTGTGCTCTCTGCCGTAGCTAACAATCCTAAAGCTTTCGCGAAGTGTGTAGCAATAAAATAGTGTGTAGCACCCGTATCAAATAACACCCGACCCATAGTGCCATGGATAGGAAACGTACCCTCGATCGCGGGCGGTGCCTGTGGAACTGCAGCCTGGTGAACGTTGTAGACACGTCCATACTGTAGGTGCCCCTGCTGAGCTGGGACTGCTGGAATGGGTGGCAAAGCTGCCATCTGTGGTGGTGCAGGAAGAGCGGCGGGAAACATAGGTCTCTGTGGCTCCTGGCGAGCACCCTGCTGCTGCTGTGGGGCCCTGCCCCTATCAGGACAATCCTGCTTCTTATGGCCAGTCTTGCCACAAGTAAAGCACTTCCCTGGGAAGTTCCCTCCCCTCTGCCCCTGCTGTCCCCGGCCCTGGTGGCCGTTACCATTCCTCCCTTGGACCTGCTGGCCCTGATGGAACTGCTGCCCATTCTGCCCCTGCTGGCCCTGATGGCCGTTTGGACCCTGATGGCCCTGGCGGAAACCTCCCTGTCCCTGCCTGTAGTTCCCTGACCGGAACCTCTTATTGTCCCCCTGCTGGGTACCCTGCTCAGTCTGTCGCTGCCCCTGACCGGTCTGTACCCCGCTGGAACCATGTCCTCCAGTCCTGCCCTGATGGCTAGACTCCCCTGACCGCTTGCCCTCGGCTATATGAAAACGGTGGTCCTGGCAGTGTAATAATGCAGCGTTAACCACATCAGAATACGTGGCCAACGATAGGTTCCCTAGCAGATGCTGACGGATCCTCCAATTCAACCCATCCGTGAACTTCTCTATCTTCTTCTTCTCTGTTGGGATCTCGTCTGGAACGATATTCAACAGGTTAGTGAACTCGGCCTCATACTCGGCCACTGTCTTGCCCTCCTGCTTCAAACTCATCAGCTTCCTCCTCATCTCTGTATGAACTGCGGATGGAAAGTACTTGCGGTCGAACCGCACCCAGAACTCCTGAATCGTGAGGGTATCCCTCTCCTCCGCAGTGGTGATAGGCTCCCACCACTGTAGTGTAGATCCCACTAGCTTGAAAGTAGCTAGCACCTGTTTTTGAACGTCTGTGCACTCATGCATCCTCAAATGCCTCTGTATGTCCTTCCTCCATTGGCTCGAGACTACCACGTCTGAGCTACCTGCAAACTCTGGCGGATGCGCTTTCTGAAAGGCGTCTCGTACACGCTCCCAAGCAGACGGGAATGCATTAACCTGTGCTCGCACGGCAACTGGCGCCTGAGGCGGTGCCTGCTGAATCACGGCAATCGCGGCATTTACCGCTTGGGCTACTATAGCAGCAACCTCAGCGGCGTTCAACATACCCTGAACTGGCGCGGGCTGTGGTTCGGGCGTAGCATCCCTGGGAACTCGTCGTGCACGTCGTGGAGGCATCTGAAATAAGAACAAAGTTTATAAGTTCACGGTTATAAACTTAATATAGCTGAAGAACGAAGCATACACAAAAAGAGTACAACAGTCCTAAAATATAGGGCTCTATATCAAAGAAAACGTAGCAGAAACATAATAGCCGTACAGATCCTAAAGGACACTAGAACCTGATGCTCTGATACCACCTGTGACACCCCGACTAATTACATACCGGGTAGCTACTCCTTTATAAAATTAATTCGAAATGCCAAGTTGGCTCAGTTAATAGCATCACTGTCGAAAACATTTTATTTTTACTAACCACCTAGTATTTAAAAAGCAAGTTGCCAAATTTTAATTTAAGTCTGATTAACATGCAACAAGAGTAATGAAGAAATAAATAACACCATTCACCATACTAAAGTAAAATGAATAACCATCACAATAGAAATAAATAGAGTCTGGAGGAAACCCCTCACTACAATCCCATACTGAAATAAATAACTGAAACTGAAATACTACATGCTAAAGTCTGAAAACTGAAATGTAAAAGATGCTCTAAATAGGAATGGGCAACATGCGCTACAACTGATAGAGAGTGACTCTGGAATCCAAAAGATAGAAGCATCTACATGCAAATCCCTGTAGCTTCCACAAGCAGCTACAGCTCGTCACCTGAATGAGTACCTATGCTTGGTGTCCTTGTGGCTGGGCACCTAAAATGGTTTTACAAAGAAAAAGAGATTTGAAAAGCAAACGGGTCAGAGCCCGAAAGTGGAGTTATATTTTAAAAACCTGCAAGTGCTTTAAAAACATTTAAAACATTAAATGCAAAGTACATGTTAGGACGTACACTCGCATGATATTCTCACCTCTCGTCTAACTGTGCACTCCTAACGTAAATACCCATCTATAACTACCCTTTCCACTAGCTAAGTGACAACGTAACTAGCTAGACTACCAAAGGTTCTACCCATATATTTGGTTCCATTAACATAATAACGCTTTTAATTAAATAGGGTTTAATGTAACTCAGGTACTCAATAAGTGCTATATATATCACTATTAGTTAACTCATTAGATAACTCGAAACAACACCGTAATATATTTACAACATTAACATGAGGATTCCCATTACTATAATGTATATTATTCATCTCATAAATATACAATACAAGCACCCCGCAATCTAAGCTGTAGTGCACACATACTCTGGTATCCATCCCGGTACATCACGTACATAAGGATTACATATTCCGAATCTCTCAGGAATAGTTTACCGATAACAACATCACAAATAATGGAGGCGAACACAGTCACCATCACATGGGTCACGCACATACCTACGCTCCCATGGTCAGCGGACTTATTAATATCACAATAAGTCTTTCTATGACCTATGTTCATCAAGGTACCAGTCTATATCCCCCCCCCCATAGGCACACAAGGATTAGAGGGTCCTAAGCGAACAAAACCTCCCGTGATAGCAAGTATGGTAGGTATGTCATACATACAATCCATATACCAATACTAAGTAAACACACATCGTAGTAATACCGTATTATATTCGTGCCTTTTTCTCTACTTATATTTTATACTGTGCCTTTTTCTCATTGAAGATAGATTCTTATTTTGGATACTATCAATTGAGGCTATGGGAGAAGGACATGTCGAAGACTACCTTTTTGACACGTTATGGAAGCTATGAGTTCAGAGTCATGTCATTTGGGATGACCAATGTCCGTTGTGTTTATGGATTTGATGAACCGGGTATTTTAACCATAATTGGATAGATTTATCATCATTTTCATAGATGACATCTTGATCTATTACTAGAGCAAAGAAGAGCATGTTGAGAATTTGAGAGTTGCACTACTGATGTTTCAAGAGCATAAGTTGTATGCAAAATTCTTAATGTGTGATTTTTGGGGATGAGAGTTACATTTTTTGTGACATTTCGTTTTGGAGTTGGTATTTTTGAAAGATCCGAATAAGGTGTCGGTTGTGTTAGATTGGGGATAACCCATGGTACTTATAAAGGTACGTAGATTTATAGGATAGATGGTTATTAGTAGAGATTTATTTAGGGATTTACAAAGATAACAGAGCAATTTACTGAATTGACTCGGAAGGGGATACATTTTGTTTGGACTAAGATATGTCAGCATGACTTTGACACTCTCAAGGAGAAGTTCACTTGGCTCTAATTTTGGCTCTTCCTAGGAGTGGGGTTTATTGTTTAGCATACAATGAGGGTTAACTATATATATTAGGTGGAGTGTTGATGTAGGATGATTATCATATTACCTATGCATCTCAAAAGTTAAAACCTCACGAGGTTAACTATTTGACACATGATTTGGAGATAGGAACACTAGTTTTTGCACTACATACTTGGAGGAATTATTTGTGCGATGAGAAGTTCAAATTCTTTAGTGACCACAATAGTCTTTAATATTTGTTCACACAGAAGGATTTGAACATGAGGCAATGAGGGTGGATGAGTTTATCAAGGACTACCAATTCACAATTCACTATCATCCAGGGAACACCAATGTAGTGGAAAATGCTTTGAGTTGTTGACCGAGTGGAAGATTTTATTCAGGTCAATTAATCGATGTGCGCTTCATTCAGGTGAATGGCGGGTTCTTTGATGCATTCATGGGGATTCTCACTGTGACTCTTGATATCCTTACACGGGTGGTTCGAGTACAGAAAAATGTTGTTTTTTTCAAGGAGAAAGTGGCCTAGCTTTTAGCCACTAACATACCTCTTTATAATATTTGGATGGTGGAGTGAGGTACAAAAGGAGGTTGGTAATACATTCAAATGAGGAGTTATATTCCCTACTCAAGAATTATGGATCACAATTTTTGGTGCATCCCAATGGTAATAAGATGTACTAGGATAAGAAGAGATAATACTATTGGGCTAGGATGAAGCTGGACATTGCTACATTTGTGTACTAGTGTAGAACATGTCATATGGTGATTGTGGACCATAAATGACCGATGAGGAAAATTCATTCATTACCCATTCCCGTGTGGATGTGGAACAACATTTCGATGGAATTCATCTTTATGTTTCCTTCGACCCCCAGGAAACATGATTCTATTTGAGTTATAGTGTAACACTTGACAAATGTTTCACATTTTCGTCCCATTCGTACAAACTTCATGGAAGAGAAATATACACATTTACATGTGGCTAAAATTGTTCAATTGTACGAGCTACGTTTATTAATCATCTCTGATAGAGAATCGACTTTCATATATCATTTTTGAGGCAGTTTTTAGGAGGTTATGGGGACTAGATTGCACTCAAGTACGTCATACCATACTTAGAAAAATGGGCAGACGAAGCGGGTGAACTAAATCTTGGTGGATATACTTCGGGCATGCGCATTGGACTTTAGGGGTAGTTGTGAGGCACACTTTCCTATAGTAAAAATTATCATAAAATTGAACAATAAAGTACCACATGAGGCATTTTATGGGTACCATATAGGTCATCGGTGCATTGGTTAGACCCAGGCGAGAGTAGTATGTTTGGACCCAAGTTCGTTCAGGAGATTACAGGGAAGTCTAAGATGATTAAAAAAAGACAGTTCAGAGTAGACAAAAAAATTATATGGTCTTGGAGAGGAATGCCATTTAATTTCAAGTGGGCGATCAGGTACTTCTCAAGGTGCACCCATGAAGGGGCTGATGCATTTTGGGAACACAGGCAAGTTGTCCCTGAGGTATGTTAAGCTATTTATGATAAAAAATTGTGTAAGGTCACAATCTTATCATTTAGTGATTCCAGACCATGTAGATCGAGTACATAATGTTTTTCATGTATTGATGCTTTATAAATTCTTACGCAATAAGGTTGTGTACCAACACATTGACTTAGAGTACATTTAGATAGATGCCGATGCTTCATATAGTGATGAACTAACACGTATTTTAGATTGTAAGGTCAACATTCTGAGGAGTAAAGATATCCCCTTAGTTCACATTTGGTGGAGTCGCCATATTAAGGATGAGTCCACTTGGGAGTGGGAGGATACGATGAGACAACAATATTTGCACTTATTTTGAAATAGGTAAGTGTTATTTTCTACGAATTTCAAGGATAAAATTCAATTTGTTGAGAATAATGTAATACCCCATTATTTTCAATGACTCGTTAATAGATAATGATTTAATTAATTAAGAAGTATTTAATTATGAAAATTGAAATTAATTATGTATAAATAAGTTAAAATGAGTTAACTTGATGATTCGTTAAAGTTAAAGTAATTCAATTTGATATTTTAGAGCTCATGTGATTATATAATAAAGTTTTTGGGCTAAAACTTGAATAATATAAAAGTTTAAGCCTAATACTGAAATTATCTTAAGTAATTTAATGCACTACACCACAAACACGGTAGATGGGTCACGATCCATGATCACGACAAGGTGGTCACGACCTAGGATCTTCGTGATTATAGTCAAACCTCATATGACATAGATCGTGACCAAGCCAAAGAGGGACATCCAATGGTTTTCGTCATGAACACAGACGATGACCATGGTCTGTGACCAAATGGACATCAAACTCCCACCAGAGTGGGTCACGACCTTGAACCATAACAAATGCAGGACAAATTTAAGGGTTTCAGTTAAGTTTGGTAACAGTCCTAAGGTGTGCCGATTTTGAAATAGTCGAGGCGGTGGTCACCGCCTAAGACCGTGATCAACCTGCAATGACCATTTATTTTTTACATGCCACACGACATGGTCACAGTCCAAGACGGTGACCATGTTGCTGACGTGTGAAAAATAAATGGTCAGGCTAGGTGGGTCACGACCTAGGGCCATGACAACAACTTGTAGATATACATAGCCCACATCAGTGTCTCATTTCATATGAAATATCTTTCTCTCTACACTGTTGCCCTATCTCTCTCTCTCCGGTGACCCTCTCTCCTCCGACGACCCTCTCTCTTTAAATGACATCTTTCTCCTCCGGCGACCTTCTCTATTATAGGGTGTGTATGTGTATGTGTATGTATTATATGTGTTTATGTGTATGTGTATGAACTTTGTCTGTTTATCTACGTGTATGTATGGTGTGGATTTGTGTGTATGTGTATGTTTGAGGGGTTAAAAATACCCCAATGAGACTGAAATGTGAAAATACCCAAATAAAACAAACCCGAAGAATGAAATGTGAAAATATCCAAATTAAACAAACCCAAATGTGAAAATACTGGAATGTTGTAATTATATTTTAAACCCTAAGTTTTCAAATGATTTTTCATTAATTGAGGATGTGGGATTCGATTTGTACCGGTCTAAGCCAAGTTTACTTAAATTAATAAATAAATTAAGTTTGTGTTAAAATAATATTACTTCATTGGAATCTAGACTTAATTCATGAAATCGGATTTTAATCATATTATAGCCTAATATTCGTAATCTGATGTTGAACCAGTTTAAATGATCCACCACAAGTTCATGTAATCTGAATATGAGTTCATGCACAAAGCAATATATTTCAATTCAATATTAGTTCTTAATTTATAATACATGCGTACACATGGATAACACACAAACACGCGCACATGGTCACGACTGGTGGGTCACGGCCCATGACCGTGACTAGGTAACATTGTAAGTCTTTCTCTATTTCTCTCTTCATTTTCCCACTATTTTGCAATTGTTATTAAATCATCATTATAATCTATATCAGTCTGCCAAATGAAAAGTTTAAGGTCCAGAGAAATAACCTAGATGGCCAAATCTTAATCTTCACCCCAAAGTTTAATAATAAAATAACCTATATGGAACTCACCTAATACACAAACTTGTATAGCACACACACACACACACACACACACACACGCATATATATATATATACACACACACACACTCTCTTAAACGTGTTTTCTACTCAGAATGATGCAAACCAATGTTAGAATTAAATAAAAGCAAATAAACTTATATTGGATCGATTGAAAAATAATTAGTTAATGTTAATTAGAACCATTACTTGTAGGACCATATTCATACCCTCGCATATTTTTCTCAGAAAAAATGAGTCACGGTGATAATCACTGGCAACAAGAGTATGAGAGATTGCAATTGGACAACACTTATACCTTCTTTATTAGTGCGCGCCATTTAAAGGGTACTCCTATTTACATGTATGAGAATAAGAAGATGGAATAATTTAAGTACCTTGCAAATCATGGCGTTCATCTATCGCAAGAGTACTGTTCGATTGTATTCTATTTTCATTACTAGAAATTTGGGACGAGACTGCAGAGAATATATTTCGCGTATGCAATCCCGATGTATCCCTAACATTCCTTACACTATTAGAGATGTTATGAAAAAAACATGCACCCATTGTGGATATAACTACGTAAATATAGCACTGACCAAGACTCTGATGTCTCGCGACATATGCATGATAAATTGAATCTTGACAATAAGTTAAAGAAGAAAGGATTCTGATTTCTTGTCACAGACATCTATACATCAATCATAGTTACACTTCCTGTTAGTTGGCCTCGTGCAAAAATCCATTGATTTTTAAAAAGTAATACCGAATGGATGGAGATTAGACACATTAAGCATATTTTAAAGCCTTGTTACGAGAAGGACTATATATATATATATATATATATATATATATACATATAGTCATAAACATGTTTGTATAATGATTTCGTTGCTTATTTTTTTTATTGTACATAATGTCGAGAGGCAATGGACAAAATGTACCAAGTGATGTCGTGACACCTCCTCGATTCTCATCTTTGGAACCCTAATAAGGATTCTCATCACCAAATGGTGAAAAATTCAATTCTCCTCCATTGGTTCATTCTACAACTCCGTTTAGGAGTAGGAAACAAATGCTTGTTACTCCAACACCCCACCCTCCTCTCCCGACACCTCCCGAGCAAATGAAAAGGAACCCAGTGGGTTATCTCTTCTTGGTAATAATCCTACAGGCAATAATAATGACCTATAGATCTATAATTCCTAATGTTTATCCCTTGGGAAAATGAATGTGGGAGTCGGGGAAGTGGATAACAAGAAATTAGTTGATCAAGCCATCAAGGATGACGTTTTTGACCAACTTTGTAAGAATTTTTAATTCCTCGACCATTCAAAGAAAAAAAGGTTTTCTCGGGTTGCTGAACAACTGAGAACATATTGGAGAAAACTTCAGTAAAGATATTTACCAAAGAGTGCATCGAGCTTTGACATTTTAGCTCTAAAGGGCAGAGTCCCTCCGAATGTTGAAATGCCAGTCAATCAATAGAACAACTTTTTAGAAAATGAGGAGATGGACAAAAAGCTGGTACAGAGGGAGAAAATAAACAAAATAGAGCGATGAATGGTCAGATAGGACAAAGGGCGGTCTAGGTACCGACAAAAAGCCTAATCGGGGAAACTTGCACGTGCATGCCCAGCGGGACAAAGATAATAAATTCCCACCACAATTGGCTCCGACTCTAGTGAGTATGACCGGTTATTTATATATGCATACACGTTATATAAAATAATGTTAAAATATTAAGATTAAATATAATTTCAAACTACAAGAATAAATCGAATCCATTATCAAGCAGTCTGCTTCGAGACCTTATGATGACATTGAAAATGATGCCCTGGCCCAAACCTTTGGAACTAACAAAATAGGGGATGATAGGTGTTCGATCATATATCATAAAAACAAAATTGACTTCTTGTAGACGATCTATTTTTGGTGATGAATTGCATCTCAAGACAAGAGAAAATTTTGTCCAAGATAGATAGGGATGTGCAGGAGATTAAGAGTAACCTGGGAGCGTTGACAAGTGAAATTGGGCACCTTGTGCCCTTATTTACTCAAGGTTTTCAACCCCTAATGCCTCCTCGAGGTTTCCCTTACCATTCTTCTCAAGGTTTCCCATATTCTCCATCTTAAGGTTTCCCCTCCAAAATTTTACCTCCTTCAACATTACCCTCCCCATTGCCTCTTCCTGTCACAGTATCTAGATTATCATCATCCACTCGCGGTGAATATGGCGAGCAGTACTATTTTAGGGACCTGACCAATTGTAGGATTATTGGCACGTGAACACTATTTTCCTTGATTATTGAAACTCATATTCCCAATCGCCATTTGTATATGGAGAGGCTCATATAATGGTTAATGAAATATACAAAGGATACGGAGAAATGTTTATGCACATTTATAGCGGAGAAGGGAACGTGTTGAAAAACTATCATAATTGTTTTTTCACTTAGCCACTTTATTTATTGGTCAAGTCTAGACCATGAACAATGTCTAATTTGAGAAAAAGTTGTAATATTTTTATCTAGTTTAGTTATTTTAATTTTGTGGTTAATTTGTTGACAATTTTTTGCATGCAACATGAATTTAAGTTTAAGTTGTGTTGAATAATTTGAATGAATTATGAATTGTGTGTTCTTATATGCAAGAAGTCCTTTGTTCCAACATATTAATTCAGGTAAATTGAATTTTGAATTATTTCATGGATCTACCACAATACAAAAAGCGTATAGGGGTGAGTCACCAGATATATGATAATCATGTAAAGGGTATTTAAGAATTTGTTAAATGTGCATATAAAAATCTTAAAAGTAACAGATTTTATGTCCATGCACCCTTTGTATGAATGGAAAATATAAGTCTTTAGAAGACATTGAGTACTAAAGTGGGGAATTTTTCAAGACTATAAGATATGGACATACCAAGGTGAAAAAAATGTACCTTATGTTCCGAAGCAATTACCAGTTTTTGACCACGTAATGAAACCTCACTGAGGGGAAGTGGTATATGCTTCACCAACACATTGTCCTTTGACCGATCTAATTGATGATGATTATGGATTCCACCACCATCGAAAACACCAACATATGGATATAGATAATGTGCATTATAACCAAGTTAATGAACAAGTTGATGTTGAATTACCAAAGATCGAGAATACATGCGACTGAAAGATGACGCAAATAGACCATTATATAAAGATTATGATGAATATTACTCGTTATTATATATAATCATTGGTTTGTATAATTTGAAGAGTCAATTTTGTTTGTCGGGTAACAACATAACCGGAATTCTTAAGTGGCTTAAAGAAATTCTCCCAAAAGAGAAAATGTTACGAGGCAATTATCCTAGCATAAATAAGATCTTGAAGGGTTTGGGTTTAAATTATAAATCTATTAATGAATACAAGTATGATTTTTTATTGTATCGCAATGAGAACGAAGAGAAGTCTAAGTGTCATGTATGCAATGAGCCTATATATTTGGCTTGTGAGAATGGAAAAGATAAGACTGTAAAATATCCCAAGTGCTCGTAAGGTCCACATAAGGTTTTGAAGTATTTTCCCCTCGAGCCACGATTAAAATGGTTTTTAATTGTACTATGGATAAAAGAGGGCATGGAATGGCATGCTTAATGGGAGGTGGGTCGAAATCTCATGTATCATCTGATTAATTCACTTATATGGAAGCTTTCAAATGCACGACACAATGATTTGCAAAGGAATCGCAAAATGTCCACTTGTATTATCTACCGATGGGTTTAACCATTTCAATAATTTGAACACTAATTAAAGTTCTTGGCAGTTCTCATGGAACTTTTAAGTCTCCCTCCAACATTTTACATGTGATAGGAGTTCTCATTATCGCCTTTATTGATACCAGTCTGAAGGCTCCTGACAATGATATTGACATATGCTTAGCCCTATTAATCAAAGAACTTAAAGAATTATTGGATAAAGGTGTGGGGGTGTTTGACTATTATAAGGGTGAAGAGTTCACACTAAAAGCAATGATGATGTGGGCGATCCACAACCTTCCTGCTTATGGGACCTTGTCCGGTTGCAATGTTCACGGTTATTATGGATGTCCCATATGCGGGTAGGAAACTAAAGCCACTTGGATACATTATAGTGGTAAGATGAGTTATTTTGATCATCATAGATTTCTACAGACCATTCACCCTTTTAGAAATGATAAGTATAAGTTTTTACCTATCACTCATTGAGCGTACGACGGAACCTGCTCATATTTTTGGTTAGCGAATTGAGGAGAAGGCGAAGGCTGCAACAGCGAGGAATACGTATGTAGGCAAACACCCTCAGTTTGTAAACCTGAAGCATAAAGAAAGGTAGGATCTAAATGAGCCTAGTAAAACAAAGGCATTGTCCAAACGATCAATATATTTTGACTTGCCGTATTGGAAAGATCATCGTGTAAGGCGTATAATTTATGTGATGCATACGGATAAGAATGTTGCGAAACATATGATACGAACATGTCTAGGTGGATCTCATTCAAAATATGGAGAGCGGGTGCGCTACGATCTTCATAAGATAAAAATAAAGGAGAAATTATGGTTACAAAATGATCCTACAAGAGGAAGAATTTCTACCCCCCGAATTCTTTCACTTTGACTACTAGTGAGAAAAAGATCCTCCTAGACATGTTGTTCAAGTTGAAGACTCTGAATGGTTATTCTGATAATCTATGTAGAGTAGTAAGCTACCAAACAAATGACCTACAATAATGCAGGTCTCACGACTAGTAAGTCATCATTCAATTAACCCCTATGTTGTTTAGGCATTACTTATCTGAGCACAAAGATCTCCGCAGAGAATTTATGCAAATAAATTTGTGCTTTGCCCTACTTTGTGCAAAAATGGTAAACAAAAAGCACATTAAAACTGCAAAATCAACTTTAGTCGAGGCAATTTGTGTATTAGAGAAATATTTTCCTTCGTTGTTCTTCGATATCATCATCCACCGTATTATGCATTTATGTGATGATGATTTATTGTATGGTCCCGTTAGGTATCGTTCGATATATCCTTTCAAGTTTTTGATGAAAACCTGCAAATATTACATTAAGATTACATGGTATATTGGAGGGTCAACTGCTGAAGAATACATAACTATTGAATCATCATTATATGTTCGAGAATATATGACAGAACAAGAGTACAGTAGGTTCAATCCTTATGGAGAATGAGTGATTGAGGAATCTGAGGAGTATGAGGATGAATTACCTTTTGGAAACCCTAAAGAGGCGAGACTCACTAATATATAATAGAAGTAATCAACTCGTTATGTCTTCGAATATCAAGATGAAGTTGAAGATTTGAGAGAGCAAGTAGCTACATAATTAACTCCAATTATTCTTATTTGATTATATGTATTCTCTATATTGTGATCTAAAATCTACAATTTACCATTAGGAAGTACGAGAATGAAATTGCCCAAAATTGGAGGAGATATTCCACGAGGAATTATTTTAGGGCATGTATATTAAAGGAGGTAATTTCCACCTCTTATGTGTGCAGTTATTTATTCATGTGTGGTAAAAACATGCCCCAATACAAATTCATCAATAAATGCAGCTTCTGAAAGAGGTTGTGTCTTTTCAAGGCTTGCATGCATAGACAAAGGTGCCAAATTTTGTGTAAAAGAGTTTAGGAAATTGCATACCAAAGAGTTTTATTTCATTTTATATTCATGTGAGGAAAATATTTTGATGCGAAGCGATAAAAATCAAAATATACGGTGCTCACTTATTATGGGATTTTCTAGTAATTCTTCGAACTTGACTATTTAGATTTCACAGAAATTGGATTTTTACTTGGTGAAGGTGGAGGTCACTACAAATGCTTATAAAGTTGATATTGTCTTAAAACTTATCATGGTAGATTATCAAGGGAAGAGTAAAGATTGCATATTCAACGAGCCTTTTATTTGTGCCTTTCAGAACGTAAAGAAAGTGTTATACTCAAAGTGCATAAAAGATGGCAATTGGTCTATTGTTGTGATGCACCAAAGCGTGGGACTACTCAAGTAGACACATTAAAGGTTCCTAAAGAATTTTAGTCTCCTTTTGATGAAAATCCTAATTTGAAGGAACATTTAGTTTATTTAGAGGAAGATTGAGTATCGAAATATTACTTTATCTTGACAATCCTATTTGTATCCCATTATTATATTAGCCCTTGATAATCCTATTCATATTCAAATTGTATCCTATTATAATATTTGCACTATTTTGGTGATTTAGTTTGATTTATGAATGTTTAGTTTGAATTCTGAATAGTTAGGACAATTTATAAATTAACAAGGATGGCACGGGCCCAATGTAACTCATAGGAACTGACCGCATAGTCACGGGACTCCCAATTTAAGAATATGACAAAAAATTTCAAATATGAACTTAGGCTTAAAAATATGCCACTAGAGGGAGAAAACCCCAAACAGTCCCCAAATGGCCCCGTAAGAGGCACAGACACCTTGTACGAGACTAATGTAACCTTTAGGAATTAACCGTGTAGTCATGGGATTCTCGATTTGAGAATATGATGAAAATTTGCAAAAAATAAGACCGAGGATTAAAATGTAAGGACATAAATTTCCAATTGAGTCCTTATATTGTTTTGACTTAATTCCGTGAACAAAACTGTTTTGTAATATGTCATCGGGAGATTTTATATTGTCATGATCTCACTTGGTCTATGACGTATTGAAGAAATTGAAGACGTTGCGGAAAAGTTTTAAAGAATTAATCATGCCGAAGTTTAATTGGTGCAGGTTTAGTCGTCTTCAAGTTAATTGCATTCCGATATCACACACGTATGAATACTTATAATTAATGGTGCTCGAAATTATTTTTATAAAAGATAAAGATGTAATTTTATAAGGAAATATGTTTTAAAATGTTTTAAAATATTTTAAATGTTTTAAACTACATTTTATTCTGATAAGCTCGAAAGGAGTTTGACTTACTTGGATCTCTTTTGAAGAGACGTTTTAAAGAAAAAGTCAAACTGATACGCGCGTCATTCGAACGACAAGATGGATGATTCAAACAAGATAACCATGTCGCGCGAACGACAGTTGATCTCGTTCGAGCGACACTGTTTTCGAGGCGGTGATCTTTTCATATTTATAGCATGGTTTCGTTAGAATTAATAAGTGTGCATTCTGGAAAAATAGTTTACGATCCAGAGACGTGTTTCCACATGTTTTTCTAAGGTTTCAAAGCTTAAACACATCCTTAGAGTTTGCAAAGATCCGAGTTATCATTACTATATGTTTATGTGATCTTGCTTCACCAAGAAGGTTTGTTCTATACATGAATATCTGGGTTTTGTAGTGAAGAAAAGAGAAGGACTTCTTGTTAGACATCGTAGACGTATCATTAGGTGGACACCGAGACATACATGGACGCGTGTGTTGTGGACAGGTATCGTGGAAGGACTTTCTGCATGGGCACTATGAGAGGAGTGGTTGAAGATTAGAAGAGCATCAAGACCCATGGGGATCGAGTCATTGAGTGAGTCTTTTGTCTGTTCGTTGTAATTCCACATTCATAGTGATTATCTGGCTTGGGCCATCTGAGGTTGTCTTCCCATCTTGCGTTTTTTCCTCATACATCCAGCGTTGCGAGTATTCTTTACTTTAATTTACTTGATTTAATCACTAGATGCATGCTTAGGATTATTCAAGATAAAATTGATTTAATGTAAAAATTGGTTTTTCACAACTTGGTTTGGTGCTAATTAAAAGTTGGATAATTTTTTGTGAAAATTGGTTTTATTTGAAACACATGCATAAGGACCCCCTTCTCAAATTGGTATCAGAGCAGGTTACGCTAATTTCTCGCGTGATCCCGATTTTTGAAGGATTTATTTTTTTGATACAATTTGACTTCTCACGTCATCAAATTGGTATCAGAGCTAGAAAACATAATTTATTTGTTTTGTGATCCCGTATGTTTTTTTATCTCTCCTGTGTTTGTTTACTCTCGATGGATTCTCTAAGCTTTGGTGATTTACATCGTTTGAATTGAAAGTTTGGAAAACGTATTGAAGTTTTGGAGAAAGAAAATTCTTGTTTTAAAATATAATTGAATATTTGCAAACATTTCAAATTCAAAGTGAAATTTGTCGTGAGAATTTTGGTTCCTTGTTTAATGATTTTAATATGTTAAAATTGGGCAAACACATGCCGTTAGAGGGAGAAAACTCAAAATAATCCCCAAACGACCCGTAAGAGGCACGAACACCTCGCATAGGACCAATGTTACTTATAGAAACTGAGTGCATAGTCATGAGACTCTTAGTTTTATAATACGACCAAATTTTTTAGTTATCTAGACTTAGGCTTAAAAACATGTCGCTAGGGGGCGAAAACAAAAAACAGCACCCAAACGGACCCGTAAGAGGCACGAACACCTCTCACGGTACAAATGAAACTCATAGGAATTTACCACGTAGTCACGGGACTCTTGATTTGAGAATATGATGAAAATTTATAAATATCTAGAATTAGGCTTAAAAACATTCCGCTAGAGGGCAACAATCCAAAATAGCCCCAAAATGGCCCTATTAGAGGCACGAACACGTGTCTTAGGACAGTGTAACTGGTAAGAACTGACCGCATAGTCACGGGACTCCTGATTTGAGAATGTGATGAAATTTTACAAATATCTAGATTTAGACTTTAAAACATGCAACTATAGGATGAAAACCCAAAACACCCCCGTGAGACGTACGAACACCTCGCACGGGACAAATGTAACTCGTAGGAGCTGACGGCGTAGTCATAGGACTCCTGGTCTTATAATATGATGAAAATTTAAAAATAATTATACCTTCGCTCAAAAACATTCCGCTAGAGGGAGAAAACTCAAAACATCCCCAAAACGACCTCGTAAGAGGTATAAACACCTCTCACGAGACTAATGTATCTCATAGTAATTGACCACGTAGTCACAGGACTCCCAACCAAAGAATATGATGAAAATTTGAAAATATCCTGACGAAGGTCGTTGTAAGAGACATGAACACCTCGCACGTGACCAATATAACCCGTAGTAACTGGTCGCATAATCATGGAGCTTAAGTTTGATATTAGTTCTTTAGTTTTATTTATAAATGTTAGTTTTGATTATGAGTGTTTAGTTTGAATTATGAACGTTTAGTTTGATTTATGAATGTTTAGTATGATTTATGAATTAACTAGGATGGGAAGGTTCTTTACTTTGAATTCTCAACGCCACGGTTACAATAATGCTTACTTGTATATAAATTGGTTCTTGCATACAAGTTTTTAAGGGGTTGCCTATTTTTTTTATTAAATGAATATGGTCACGACCCAAATATGTGACACCAATTCTTTAAAAAATAGATAACAAACGTTCACGGTCCAAGACCATCACCATATTTTTATTTGTTTTTTAAAAAAAAATGGTGGTCACAGATTTGGGTCGTGGCCCATTTTCAACATATTCCTCTGTGACACAATTTGAACATCGTTCCACACATGGTCACGGTCTAGGTCCATGACCACAAATCCAAATATTATCCCACGAAGGAGATCATGACCCTTATAACATTTTGAGAACATAACCGTGTACGGTGCGTGTGCTTACGTAATGATGATCTGAACAAACAAAAAGTCTATTTTCAGATTTTACAGTTTTATAAATCAAAACTTGAAAAAATTAAACCCAATAAAACTTTGCAGCAATTAAAATCATTTGGTTGTGAAAAATCGATTTACCCAATTTTATCTTTTTAACCTAAAACATGCATCTAGGTGATAAGCAGATAAAATAAATAAATCATCCATAACACGGTGATGTACGAGGAAAATCATAATTGGAAAACCTAGGATGGCCCACCCAAATAGATCACTCTGATAATGTTTTACAAAGACTAGACACTACACTTACTGAATGACTTGTCTCCCTCGCAAGACTTGATGCTCTTCTATGTTCAACCTATTCTCCATAGTGCAATGTAGGATTCTACCCACGTAAGATGCCACAACGTAGGAATCCATGCATGCGTCAATATCCATCAATTAGGATCAGCAACTGTCTATGGATTGGAACACGAAATCCACTTCTTATTCATTGAAAAAGCACAAACACACAATCCACCGCGCGTAAACAAGTACGGAGTCCACCGCACAAAACATGTTTTCTCAAGATAATGAGAACAAACTCTGGTGACCAAATGAAAAATCTTCAAATCATATGGGTATGAAATCATGGATATTTAAACACAAAGGCTAGGCCTAGGATTTTGAAACTTTGGTAAATAGATAGGAAATTGATTTTTGCCAAACGTTCCTAAAAAATCTTACTCCAACACCCCTTAAATAATGAAAACACAAATTTCAAGGCGGCTAACTCGTTCCATAAAAAACACACCTCTCGTTCGAATGAAATAACCTTTTCATTCTAA
This sequence comes from Sambucus nigra, assembly GCA_949130495.1. Lineage (NCBI taxonomy): Eukaryota > Viridiplantae > Streptophyta > Magnoliopsida > Dipsacales > Adoxaceae > Sambucus > Sambucus nigra. Next base: position 352,947,810 of record OX422221.1, read on the forward strand.
CGAAATCTAGTTTTGTTCGAACGAGCTAGCTTTCTCATTCCAACGAGCTTCTAATGAGCTTCTAATGAGATTATTTTCCTATATAGAATATTTCATTTAGTGTTCTTTAGATGTCCTTTCCAAAGGGATCCCAAACTCGTTCTGACGAATCAAAAGTCATTCTAATGAATCTATCATTTCGTTCTAACGAGATTCAAATCTCATTCTAACGAGATCACAATAATTTTGTTTTCTTCAAAACACAATTCCAAACGATTTCTTTAAAAAACAAGCACCCTTAAAAAATAGCCAAGGACCATATTCAAAATGCATTCATACCCGCAAGATCCTTGGTAAACATAAAGACAAACTTGGCATGATAAACACGACACCATGTATATCCACTTTGAATCTTGACCACTACATCTTCATCAAACACATCATAGTCTTACGAGATGGACAATATAAAGCCTAACCTGTGACTCAAATATATTTTTTTCCAGAATTAAGCCAATTACAAACAAATTGACTCAATTGGAAATTTGTCAGAAAAAGAACCAAAAAAAACTTAATCCCCAACCTCAAGAAGGAAAAAGTAAAACTTGACCGACTCATAAACATGAGTAGCTTTGCACGATTGTAAAATTTACCTCATATTATAAACATGTAAACTTGCACACTTAAACACACCTTCAAATGACAAGAGAATATAAAAATTATAAAATCCACATAAGAATAAACTTTTAACAATGTCTAAAACAATCTTAACTTAGGTAAGACATCCCCCTAAGATAAAGATCCTAATCATGAAAGGAAAGACACCATTTCTCTCCTTTTTGTTTAGGAATAGACAAAGAAACAAAGCATAAAACAATTACCCCCCCCCCCCCCCGAAACAAAAAACAAATCTCCCCCTAAATGTGTGAACATGATGTAACAATTTTAAAATAGGGAGGAGGGAATAAAATCATGCAATAGTGTAAAGTGCAACAATCACAACACGAGAACTCAAGCATAAATAATCCAAACTATTATCAAACAATATTAATATCGATGCAAAAAGATACCAATATGAACAAGCAATGAATTATGATATCAATTCAAAATTACCAAAATGAGATATGGAATTTCAATGCGTCCAATGAGAGATACTAATAAGATCATCACGCATGACAAATAGAAGTCAAAGATAAAGCATACGGTAAACATAGACTAAATACAAACTGCAAGACTCAGAACAAAAGGATACCAAATATATACATATGAAAAATATACTAATAAAATACCATCACATATATATAGTTATAAATAACCATAAAAACTCGACACAAAACACATAAGCTTTACACACTAGCATAGTATCGATGTATCTTAACATGTGGAATGGCATGAATGGGTGTGGAAAAGATACAAATGAATTATGATCCAAACACTCAAATATGTTCAATGAGTTTTATTTTATCGTAAAACTTTATCAAAATAAGATTTAGCCTCAAGTGACAAGATAAAGTGAACTCTATGAATAAACAAGCACAATGCATACAAGCCAAGAATATTGATGATTTTACAAATCAATAGTATCATGAAAAAATAAGCATAACTCTTATTCATTGTGCAAACCCGTCGATCTTCCACCATAACACCCTCAAAAGATAAACATATATCATATTATATTTTCTCTAAATTGTTTTGAATCCATCACTTTTTAAAGATCAAGAAAAATAAACATGTTTGCCTCGACAAATTATTTATTTTTATTGCCTTTTCATTAGGCTCTTACCAACGATGGCTTTCCTGCAAAGGACAATCGCTCCTTTCGAAGACCTTTAGCGTACAACCTCATATTTTTTCAATAAAATAAAACAATCTCACGGGCAACGATTCTTACATGCATAAATCCCCCATATTCACGAAAGACAAGAATTGTGGGAGAACATCTCACATAGCACAAATATAACATGTGAAGTTAAAATTCAAAGACCTTGTGAATGTGTGTGTGAAGGCCTATACAAAGCGAATCCATTAAGATAATCAAAGTCGAACTAACTCCATGCAAGCATGATTAAGAACAATCTAAGCATTTAAAATCATAATCAAATGTGCTAGTCACATGGAAAGCTTTAAATGAATTGGATTCAGACACACCAATATGACACACTGAATGGTAAAACTAAAATATAAAAAAACCAAAAATGTTTTTGAGTTTTTATAATTTTTTTCAAAAACTACTAATTTGAAAACAAACTAACTCAAAAGACAAACAAAATTTTTTTTGTATGTTTCAATATGACTTTATAAATGAAAAATCCATTTACAAAAGACTCAGAAACATACAACTAGCAAACATATATACCATGAAGCATAAAAGCTATTGATGGTAAACATGTGAACACAATCAACTATTAGATATAGAATGGAAAGTATCATGTGTTGGTAAATGAGAATCAACAAGTCTAATATGCAAAGCCTCCAAATTCGATTTCCTAACCCACATAGGTATAATGTGATGCTCTCGGGAGTTCGGAACCGTGGTGAATCTATTCTTATACTTCCCAGGAACATTATTATGATCATAGAAAAAATGCCTAAGGTGACCTTTCTTACTTCAATGAGGTCAAGTATAAACACGAAAAAGGGTATTACTTAAGACTGCTTACCATACCGACTCATTTATAGCCTTCAGTATTGTCTTCATACGCATTTTCCAGTATGCGTAGCTCGACCCATCAAATATCTGAGTTCTAATACCATCAAATCCATCAAAATTCATGCTTAACAACACAGAATCAAAACACAGTAACTTACCCCAACCGCTCTAATACCAGTATGAGAACGCATCCCCAATGCGATGTGTTTGCTTAGACAAGGATGGTCGTAACAAATAAAAAATCCACTTTTATATTTTTTAATTTTAAAAATCAAAACTTTAAACAAATGAAACCCCATAAAACTTTGCACTAATTAAAACCGTTTTGTTGTTGAAAACCGATTTACCCAATTTTATCTTTTTATCCTAAAACATGCTTCTAGGTGATAAGCAGATAAAATAAATAAATCATCCACAATGAGATGATGTACGAGGAGAACCACAAAGGGAAAAATCTCATACAGACTAGCCGAACAGATCAATATGATAAGGTTTTATAAATACTAGAATGTAGACTTACTCAACGACGTGTCTCTCTCAAAACTCTAAGTCTACCATGCAGGCTACCACACGGTGCAGGCTACCACAGAGCATGAATCCACGCATGCCTCGGTATCCACTGATGAAGCTCAGCAACTGTCTACGAATTGGAACAAGGAATCCACCGCTTCTTCGCCACAACACCACAAACATGGAGTCCACCGTGGGTAAACAGCTAGTACAGAGTCCACCGTATGAAACACGTTTTCTCAAGATGATGAGAACAAAATATGGTGCCCAAATGAAAATTCTTTAAAGCATGTGAATAGGAAAGTTTGGATCTTTAAATACAAAAGGTGAAACTAGGGTTTTGGAATTTTCGTAAACATATAGTAAATTGATTTTTGCTAAAAGTTCATCAAAACTCTAAGTCCAACACGCCTTAAATATTGAAAACATGAATTTAGAGGCGATGAACTCGTTCAAACAAAAAAAATATATCATTCGAATAAGATAACCTTTTTCATTATAAGGAAATCCATATTTGTTTGTACAAACTGACTTTCTCATTCTAACGAGCTTCCAACGAGCTTCTGACGAGACTGTTCTTGTTCGACATAACATTTCAATTTGATGTTCGTTAGACGTCCATTCCAATTACATCCCAAACTCATTCTAACAAGAACAAAAGCCATTTTAAGGAAACTTCCATTTCGTTCTAATGAGATTCAAATCTCATTCTAACGAGATCAGAATAAAAATATTTTTCTTCAAAAAACATTTTAAAAATAGTTCCAAATGTTTTTTTTCAAAAACAAACACCCTTAAAAATATCCAAGGGCCATATTTAAAATCCATTTATTCCTGCAAGATCCTCGATAAATGTGAAGATAAACTTGCCATGACAAACCTGACACGATGTATATCCAATTTGAAGCTTGGTCATTACGTCTTCATCAAACGCATCATAGGCTTATGAGATCGACAATACAAAGCCCAGCCTATGACTCAAATGTTTTGTCCAGAGTTAAGACAATTACAAACAAATTTACTAAATTGAAAATTTGTCCATACACGTTTTTTGGTCACGGTGAAAATGGTCACAATTGAGTTCCATGACCCAAGTCCCTAATCACGGCCTAGGTTCGTGACCATCTTCGATATATGGTGTAGTGACGAGTTGGTCACGTGGGAAAATTTATTTTAAGGCTGGGGTAATAGTGGTATTTAAAGCATTACTTGAGAAATAAGTTTAGGCTTTATTTTAGTATTTTAAGGTTGAGGTAAAATAAAATAATAAGCAGCGCTGTATGTGTGCTTGGGTCACTATAGCAGGCTAGGTAGTTTGCTATAGCGGGTTAGAAGTCGCTATAGTGGGGTTGCGGGTAAGAGCTTCAGCCCTATTTTTTTCCCTCTTGCCAAATCATTTTTTCTATTGTTCTTAGCCTCATACCCCACTATTTTCCTCTCAAAACCAACTACTATTTTACACCCTCACCAAAATTAAATTCTTATTACAAATCCAAACCCAATTTATTAATTCCACCTTTCGAGTCATGATTTAGGAATAGGGTTTCAAGCATTTTAAAGGATTCAAAGGGCTTTTCACGATGTAATTTCAAGAGTTTCTTCCCATCCAAGTAATTCAAATTTGAGCCATATTTTGAGGCAAGTTGCTTTCAACTATGATCCTTTTATATATGTTTATGTAAATTTTAGCTAAATTTAATTGTAGAATTAATATCAATTACAAACCCTTAGGAATTGGAGACTTACTAATGTATAATTGTAATAAGGTGAAATTTATTACTTTCAAATGATTTATATTAAAATTTTAACCCTACTTAATGGAAGATTTAAGTATTGAACCGTAATTGTAAACTAACATTTTAGGGTTTGTAGTCCCATCTTGAGAGCATAGTTAATGGAACTAAATGATGAATAATATGGACTTGTTGTAGACTTGATAACATTATGAAATATATATGCTTATAGGATTGTACCTTATACATTAAGAGTAGTACCCTTGGAAATATTTACCCGAATAATGAGACTTGTAGTATGGATACTTTATTTATGGCTTAGGAAATTGTAAAGACTCTTGTGTTGTGATTAGATTATGTTGAAATAATTAAATTATGATTTAAAGCCTTTATGATAATTTAACCCATTAGAATTGTATTATACATAGTCTCTTTATGTGAGAATCTAATTTGAGACTTTAATAATAGAGTTATGTTATTGTAATAAATTAATCATGTAGATGAGATAAAAAGAGTATGGCATAAACTTTTGTTGGCTTGTTGGATTTACGATTGTATGGTTTGTGTTGGACGAGTTGGTGTGGTTATGAAAGTTGGATATTTTGATGCTCATTCCCTTGTTTAAACCCTCAATTATTTGTTTTCTTAATGACTATCCTATATAAAAGAAAGTGTATTGGAGGGATTCCTTGTTTGTAGTTCACTTCGGTGAGACTTCCCATGCACGAAGTTTATAAACGGGCGGGAGTGATCATTCTAAAACCTTTAATAAAATCAATATACTTTTACTTTAATGGTTCGATATACGAGTACTTCTATGTATACTTATTATCCATTTTTCTCCTTGAGTAATGGCTTTGCACATGTCTAAATGCTTTATTTGAAAATGACACGAAGGGTGGGGTAATAAGGTATTAGTTATATAAAGAGGAGTTATAAGATACGATTGAAAGTGAGAATGTCATTGAAAATGAATATTTTGAATGTGGATTATGGGGTGAGTTCCGAAAGTAACACCCTTATGTTGATATAATTGGTGAGTGTTATTTGATAGAAGTGTCATCATGATGTAGAGTTCCGGACATGTGTAGTAGGGTGGCTACAGATTTTTTGACATTGTGAAAAAGACAACTACGAGATGTGTGACTATTTAATATGTGCATACTTCATGTTCTTGAGATGTCTAGGAGAAGGGGCATTTTTTGATTACATTATAATTAATGAAGATAACTATTAATTGATAAAATGAACTGAACTTATTCTAATGCATTGTGAGGTTACAATGTGCACAATGGGCTATTACTATTTCTTATGAACTGTGGATTTACCATTTTCATATATAATTTCTTTGGCTTGTGTAGCTTAGCATCTTGCTAGGGTTTTGACTCATGTTTATTCATGATGACTTTTAAGTGCTAGAACTGGATCTCCCACATAGTCTTCCTCCTTCGAGATTGCAAACTTCCTCCATCCCTCTCTATCTCTTAGACTTCAAATATAGAGGTCGGTGCATCTCTTTATTTTTTTAGACTATTATCTTACTTTTAGCTAAGTGAGTTCTGTTTAGACGTTCAGTTGGGATGTATTATGGACATTATGATTTGGCATGGATGATTGGAGGCTTAGTATTTGTCTTGGATATTTTGGGGTTTTGTTGAGTCTTAGACTTTTCTCCCTTACTCTATTATGGTTTTGGCTTCGTCTTATTAAGATTTAAATTTTAGGACTTTAATATCACATCCTTATATTTATCATATGTCTTATTTGTTTCTTTCATGATGAGAATGATATTTAAATTTTATAATAACCTATATGATTTATTAATTAGACTTGATCAACCTAAGTATTAAATAAAAAGGGTGTCACACTTAAATATAACTATAGTAATCACATCATAAACCAATGATCTATCACCATCTAGGTCTTGAGGATCACATACCCAACTATTCCTAACTCCGACTGAACTAGACTCCACCCATGGGATGTCTTGCGAATGAAATCCAAACAAAGAACCCTCGATACACTTCTGCCTTTCCGACTTGTTCGTCCGAACAATGGTAAGAGACTCCCTATAAAAATACAAATAATCTCAAATTACATTTTATACAATAGTGTAAAGCACTTACCGACTCATGTATCATCTAATTAACCATGAAGTATTAACCCAACTCATATATTCACATTAATTTCCCAAGAGAAATAACCCATCTCATTAGTATCACGTATCATAGGGTACATAATCCAATATATATGTACATAATACGATATACATATATTATGTGAGCCTAGAGTAATCAACCAACCCTTGACTGGCCAAATAAAGAGTATTTACCAAAATAATGTCGTCCTATCATTCACACATATAGACCAAGCCTTTACCATCCTACGACCGAGAGATGAACCAACTCAATCCCTACCTTTTAACCATACATAGTCTACACTACTATAAACAAATTCATCATAAAAAATATACCATAACCATAAGTTGTTAATCAATATTCATTCATTATGATTAACCCATCTCGGATGCATTTTAAAATTTTTAACTTGTTATGTACAGTTCGTCAATTACATATTACATATACCATTGTATTTCCAAATTAGTCTCATAACCATAATCGAATACCATGTATACCTATATGCGTATACAAGTGACATATACCAACATAATCATAATCACTGAAGTACACAAATCCAAATGTTAAACTATCCTCGAAACCCTCATATAGGCCTTGGACATTATCGATATATATATACCCATGACTAAAACCATAGTCTAATAATTATACCCTAATATCTATGTATAATAAAATAAGATGAAGCATGTGGTACTCTACCCCAATACAAATAGACGCAGTCAAACTAACTCCACCTCAACTATGTGGTCTCATCAAGTAACTAAACCCACCATGCATAATACATAATTATAGGGCCCTTTTTCTTTCGAGCATGTTTTAAAGGATGACAAAACAAACTTTCTTTTTGAAAAACCTTTTTCCAAATTTTAAACCGCACCAAATTGTGAACCAATTTTCACTTAACCAAAATTTATATTGATTAATCGTAAACATGTATCTAGTGATTAAAGCAAGTAAAATAAAGTAAAGAATGCTCACAACGTCGGATGTACAAGGAAACCACTAAGGGAAAAAACCTCAGATCGCCCGAGCCAAACAATCACTATGATGTGGTATTATAAAGTACAAAGATAGACTTACTCAACGACTCAATCCCCACAAGTCTTGAAGCTTCTCAGAATATTCAACCACTCTTCCACAGTGCCCATGCGAATCCTTATCTGATACCTGTCCACAACACTCGCGTCCACGAATATCTCGGTTTCCATCGATGTATCTTAGAAACATCTACAGAATTGTAACACGAACTTCTTCAATTCTTCACCATAAAACCCAACGATGTTCTTCAAAGTGTAGAACAAAAAACCACTATGGTGCAAACAAAGATCGCTTTTCCATATATGAATGAAAGTTCGGATCTTTAAAACTATAAGGATGTTTTTAGAGTTTAAAAACCTTAGAAAACTTGTGTAGAAAACGTACTGGATGTAAACTAATTTTCTGGACTGCACACTTAGGAAATTATGAGAGAAACAGGCCTTACATAGAAAAGTTGAGGCTACGGATCATTCGAACGACTTACGCTTGTAACTCGAATGAGATACATATGTCGTTTGAACAACATAGCGATCTCGCTTGAACGACTGTTAAGGTCGTTTGAGTGACTGATAAAAAATATTTTTTTTTAAATACAACTCTACAAATTAAAACACTTTAAAAACATTTATGTAATAAAATAACATCCTTAAACATTTTAAAATATTTTTCGAGTTTAATTAACATTACGCATTCATACATGAGTGATCTCGAAATGCAATGAAGACGTGAAACATGCACCAATAAAATCTCGGCATAATTTATCTTTGACGCTTGGTCGCAACGTCTTTAATAAACTCCTCATGTCATAGATGTGTGGCATCATCACAATAAGAAATCTATCTATGACTCAATAACGTGTTTTGTTCCAAGAATAAGCCAAAAAATACAAGGGACTCAATTGGAAATTTTTTTCTTACAATAATTATACATAACATAATGCTCACATAGGATATCACATAACACTAGTACCTAATGCATGTTAGAATCCCCAAGATGGATTATGTCCCTAATTGTAGGTTTAATACACCTAAACCTTAATTATAATACACTAGGATTTCCCATATCCTAATTACACTTTGATAATAATTTCTAGATTGTATGTTAATAAAACCACTATAAAAATACCTAGAAGAACTTCCTAAATCTGACGAAAGAAAAATCAATTAATACTTCACAAAATAAAAGATCCTAAAATCAGCTAACCTATAAGGTCGAATAGATCCGCCCTTAGACTGGATCAATTCCAGCTTGGGTAAGATTGATTCATTGGATATGTGCGGGTGTTGCTCGTGCCAAGGTAAAACACCCCAAAATTCATCCTAAAAACTCTAACAACAACCAAACCCCTTCCTCCAAACATAAAAGTTATAGGCATTACTATAACAAGTTTCTACATGAATCGATGCTACCTAAGCTCATATTATGTGATTCTAACACAATTAAGGGTTCGAATCCATACATTATAATTACAAACCCAACTTCATATTCTTTATTCAAAATTACATTCTAAGTTTGATTAATCACATTGCACAACAAATACGTATCAACCTATTATAAAAATCGTTCCTAAACATGAGCATTAATCATAAGAACAAATATACAACATGAATTAATATAAGTTTAAACATAAACTTATTAAAATCAAATTTGAGAGAGAATTACAAAAATATCATCTTTAATCCTTATTAGCCTAATACAAAACATGATTGACAATCAAATTTATAAGTAACAATCATATTTTAATCCTAAAGAGTACTCCTACCCAATTGATTCATATTAAGATATGAATTCATAAAGAGATTACATTAATATAATAATCAATATTTAAGCTTGGTCTTTGATTAAACCCTCTGCGATCAAGTTATAGGCCCCCTTTTGGACACCTAAATAAAACCTAAAAACACTAATTCAACACTTTTAAAACTTGGCGCAAAGGTGTACCTACCTTGGGGCCCAATTTTCCACATTGAAAATAATATTCTAGGCCTCTATACTCCCCCAGAGTCCATTCCAACAAAACCAACCCGCAACATCAAATTAATTACAATCGTGTTAATTTAATTTACGAATCATATTAAAATTCTCGTTTTAAATTTCGATTAATAATCCAAACAAATTAAACCCAAGAAATTACCCATTAATTCACCTGGGTAAATATTAATTAATGATTAAATATTAATTTATTTAATGCCAAAAAATATGAGATTAATGCGGATAACTAATATGAAAATATAATAATTGGATGTGTGAGTAACCCCATGGAGGGGCACAATCCTTCACTTGACACATGTATGTATGGATAATTCTTTTCAAATACCAATGCGTGTGTTGAAATGTAACTTATAAGAAACCCTAGACATGTGCTAATTTAAAATATAAATTGATATTTCTAAAAGGAAACTAAGACAGTCCAAGAACATGATTTTTCCTAAATAACTGTATGAGTAAATGGGTTAAAAGACTACATTTTTTAGAATAAGATGACAACTTTGAAAATATAAGATTTAATGGCACTGAGAATAATTAAAGATAATATTTGAAGTAAAACTTCACTAATGCATATAGTACATAGCATGTGCATGCAAAATTTGGTTAGAATTATACTACATATGGTCTTACAATCCTTCTTTTTACCATCAATTTCTATATGCGTTTTGATTGGGAAATCCTGTTGGGCATTGCCTCACCCTATTCTCTTTGTTATTGTAGGTTCGTTTACATTTTATCTTTTTAAAGTGTTTTACATATATGTGTTTCCATACTCTTACATTAGCAACTCTGATTACTTGAACCCTAGGATATTGCCTAGCAGTTTCCACACTTAAGTAGTTTTGGGATTCTAATTTTAGGTATTTGTTTCAAGATATTTTCTACACTTTTGAGGGTTGTACTCTTGGCCCATCATCAACAACAATTCAAGTCTAACATGAAGATAGTGAAAAACATTCGTAAAAGGGCAAACAAGGTGAAAAGTGAACTAGTGGATAAGTTTTACACACTGCACATTTTTACACATGTTCCAATCACAAATATAATTTCATTTCATATGTAGTTGTTTCCTAAAAATAACCCAAAATTAAAATAGGTTAAAATGATGTATGATATTTTTTCGAGAATTTTATTGATTTTAAAATAATTTTTAAAGGTTTAAAAATGATTTATTAAATAATTTAATAAATGTTTTTAATTCAAGTTAATGCTTGTATGATATGGCCCCTCATCTAACCATTCAATCTAAATCAATGCATTGTAACTATTGGATTTAATCAGTTCTTCTCTATCTACCATTTCCAGAGAGTCGTCCAAAACCGTTGGTAAAAAAGGATCTATCAAGTGGAGTTGTTATCCACGTCTTACCTTTGTTGTGTAATTAGATTTATTTTATTGGTTAACCTCTTGACTCGGGTTAACTTGGTTTATATGCTTTTATATAGGATGTTGGATTAAATGGTTTGCATTATATTAATGTGAGGTATTGATTTTGTGAAATGTTTTAAAGGTCTCTATAGAGTTATATTCACCTTTACATAAACCCCTCTCGTCTCAGAATTTATAATCCTTTGGTAGTTTAGAGATAAAAAGAGAAGAAAGAAAAAAAAATGGAGAAAGAGAGACTACGTGTGTGAAAAATTAAAAGTAAGAAGAAAAGTGTGAGAGAAAAATAGGAGAGAAGAGCAGACTTGCATCTATTCAAACAACCTTGGTTGTTTATCTCCCGAAAGATCAATTTTAGGATCTAATTTTGTTATACCTTGTAATTTAAGATCTTCAAATTGAATTAATAAATCCTGATATATATTCTTGTAATGACATTTTATGTCACTACTTATATCTATCTATCTTTGTTACATGTGTTACTGTTATTAGAAATTCAAGTCGAAAATAAAATACAGTAATTCAGTAATTAAATATTTATAATTAATTATGTTAAGTTAATAAATAATTTAATTAGGGAATTAAGGCATTTTAAATAGATGTTAGTATAATATATTGATGACTCTTGGGGCATGTGGAATATCCAAATAGGAATTAAAATAAAGGGTTTAGTTCCTATGGATTGGTATTGGACTTGGGTTAGGTTTTGGACCATTTAGAGAGGTAGTTGGGCTCATTTGGTTGATATTTAAATATGACTAAGCCTAATTTCGAAATTAACCAAATAAAAAGGTCATTTGACTAAACCTTGTTCATTCTAAACTTTTGAGAGAGAAACCCTAGAGCTATAAAGTGGATGCTACTTGACGAAGAGGAGAATTGGGCATTTGGACTTGGATTTCATCCATTTCAATCCTAGCAAGTTTACTTATTATGTGATTTTAATTATTTTTTAGTTATAATGTAATTATTAATTGGAATCAAAACACAATTTGATTAAAATATAATTTTGGAGATTAATTAACTAGTTTGGTAATTAGATTAAGTTCATAATTTAGATTACTATTCATGTTCTTGACATATATTGAATTTGATTGGATTCTTATTTATTTGGAGGTAAAATTTATATGAAATTGTTAAAAGAATGTTAAACACTGAGAAACATGTGAAATCCCATTGATAATGTAATGAATGGATCTCTAATTTGATGCAAATTAATTTAAGATGAAATTTTAAGGTTCTTCGGTGAATTTAGGAATTATACCATTAAATGTTGTTAGAATTATGTAAAAACCTTAATCATATATTAGAACTAATGTTGGGAAACTTATATATGATTATATATGATTATTGTGATAAATTATGATCTTATAAGTTCATTTATGGAGGTTTTTTTTATGTTAATTCCCATAAGGAAGAAAGTAATGAGATTTTTGGATGACCGATTGATTGATTAACTTTTGGAACTTGGCATTGGTTTAGAAAACTTGTTTATTACTTATAAGAGAATAATTAAGTTCTTTAATCTAAACTTAAGACTTGGAATCTTTATAAAATTCAAATTAGTTGTCTGGGTATTATATGAAACACGCTTACAAAGGAGACCACTTCGGCAACCCATTTAACTTAATTTGTAATGAATATCTTTATTTGACACCTTGTAATGAATACTTGATTTTTTATTGTTTCTTAGAAATAAAATGCTTTTCTTGATTTCATGTATGCATGTACTTTATGTTTTACGTCTTCTGCCCATTATAATAACTTGTTTTGACTTTTACGCACAGGTTTTATGACTAGTGTTATTTTAAAAAATGTTTTCCCTCAGTAAATCTGATTGGACATTTTTTACCTAGTTAGTTTTAGTTTTAACTTACTAACTGTTAGGTGCTTGAGATAGGTCTGTGTAATACCCCGTATTTTTGTGATATTTATTTATGGGATTAATTGAATTAAATGCGTATTAATTGGAAATTAATCCGGATTAAAATAATAGAGAGAGGCGAGTTGGTATTTGATTATAATGTGTATATATGACTATATATGAATATTGAATTATGAAACTTGTCGTGAGATTGAAATACGGCAATTTGGAAATTTTGTTGAGACGCGTGTGACAGTCGCGTCAGGAATATAATTATTTTAGTTATAAAGTGAATTTTATTTCTATTAACCGTATGGTCGTTTTGAGTGAGCCAACGCGTCCGGAAGGGTCGAAATAGTCAGAAAACACTAGCCGGGGGTTTAGTTTGGGTCCCGGGGCATTTTTAGGCCATACCGGCAACGTATAAGGGTAGCTTGGTAATTTTGGATTTTTGGGAATTAAAACCCACGAAAATTAGGAATTAATATCTGATTTGGCAATTACCCACTAAACCCACTAATAACCTAATGGGCTATGGAGGTTATTGAAATTAGTTCCAAAATAGTTCCTAAGGCAAAACCCTAGCCACCATTGTCACTTTGGAGAAGAAGGCTTGTAGAGAGAGAGAAGAGAGGAGAATTCTGCAGAGAGAGAGAGAGAAAACTTCATCAATTCGACATCAAAATTAGAGATACACATAAGGAAAGTGGTTTAATTTCATTTATGACAAAGAATGTTTCTTCCATGCGTAGGAGATTGACAAAATTGGTATTTTCTTGGGAGTTTGATAAAAACCCATTAATTGGAATTAGAACTTTATATTTTGACAAAAGGATTGCATGTAGAATTGTGTTAGGAGGTTTATCCTGATGGAAATATACCTTGTTCATAACAAAAACGTATTTAATTATACCCATTGGTGATTTTAAAATTTTAGGGTTCATGTTCATATGATTTGGGGATAAATGAAGGGATTTAATGATTCAATGATGTTTAGGAAGAGTTGGCCCTATATAAACGTTAATATATGACCTAACTATGTTTAGGAATTATTAGAACCCATGAACAATTGTTGGATTTATTTTTAGATGAGATTAGAGGTGAAGAAAAGTTGGAAAAATGATATAGGGAAAATCTGGGCTCGAATCTGGCCACTCATTAGAAGACCTGCCCAGGTCGTTCGAACGAGCTCGTTCGAACGAACTTCTAACAAGTTGACAGTTTGAATTCTAACGAGAGGGATGTTCGTTCAATGACTTTCATTCTAACGAGATCTCGTTAGAAGGCCCAGTTCGTTCTAACGAACTCTCGTTCGAACAGCCTCGTTCGAACGAGACTTCTAACGAGCTGACAGTTTAGGCTTTTTAGCCTGTTTTGATCCCGAGTGTTCCGTAACCTTGTTTATATGTAGAGATAACACTTCCTTGTGGATTAATTGATATATTTGGGATATAATGAGGAGTAAAACCTAGAAGTGTAGTTTGAACCTAAGGGAAATTATGAATTAGGACGTGAGTGTCTATTACGATGCGAGAACTATTGACGGCCTAACTAATTATATTAATCGGGAACATATAAATTGTGTAGCATTATATGTCGGTACGAGAATAAGAAGTGTACCACAAATAAATTATGGTTATTACTAAGATGTGTTCTTACTTAGTACATGTATATGATTTTGTGTATGACATACCTACCATACTTGCTATCACGGGAGGTTTACGTTCGCTTAGGGCCCTCTAATCCTTGTGTTGCCCGGATTTAGACTAGTACCTCGATGAACATAGTTCAGAAAAGGACTTATTGGGATGTTAATAAGTCTGGTGATTGTGGGAGCGTAGGTATGTGCGTGACCCATGTGATGTGACTGTGTTCGCCTCCATTGTTTGTGATTTTTGTTATCTGAGAACGATTCCTGAGAGATTCGAAATGCGTGATCCTTATGTACGTGATGTACCGGGATAGATAGCAGAGTATGTGTGCACCGCAGCTTAGTCTCGGGGTGCTTGTATTGTATATTTATGACGTGAATAAAATACATGGGAACTTTCATGTTGGTATTGTGAATATACTTATGGTAATGTTTTGAGAAAACATAACGGGTTAACCGATAGTGAATTGTATTACTAATTGAGAATCTGAGTTTAAGTAAAGCCCTCTATTTAATTGTTAACGCTAGAAGGTAATATGGGAATCGAGTAGTAAGGAGTAGAACTTATTACGTTTTGGTTAGATATGTATGTTATTTAGATGGGTACGGTACGTTAGGAGTGCACATGTAGTCGAGAGGTGAGAATTTCATGTGAGTGTACGTCCTAACATGTATTTTGCATTTAATGTTTTAATGTTATTAAAACACTTGCCGTTTTTAAAATGATTTCCACTTTCGGGCTCTGACCCATTTGCTTTCAAATCTATTTTTGTAAAAACCATTTTAGGTGCCCAGCCACAAGGACACCATGCTTAGGATTTTCATTCAGGTGACGAGCTGTAGCTGTTTGTGGAAGTTACAGGACTTTGCTTGTAGACGCTTCATCTATCTTGACTCCATGTTCAGCATTTATCAGTTATAGGGCATGTCGCCCATTTCTTTTAGAGGCCTTGCATTTATTCCAGTTATTCAGACTTCTGGCATGTAATTAATTCAGGATTCAGACTTGTCATATTATTTTCAGTTGTGGGATTATTGTGAGGAGTTTTCCTCCGGACTTATTATTATTCCGTTGGTTATTATATTGCTTTGTTATGGTGAATGGTTGTTATTCTTTCATTATTCGTTTACAGTATGTTAACCAGACTAAAATTAAAATTTGGCAACTTACTTTTTAAATACTAGGTGGTTAGTAATCATTAAAATGTTTTCGACAGTGATGCTATTAACTGAACCAGCTTGGCATTTTGTATTGATTTAATAAAGGAGTAGCTACCCGGTATTTAATTAGTCGGGGTGTCACAGGTGGTATCAGAGCCAGGTTCTAGTGTCGTTTAGGATCTGTACGGCTTATTATGTTTCCGCTGAGCTTTCATTGATGTAGAGCCCTATATTTTAGGACTGTTGTATTCTTTTGTATATTATACGTTCTTCAGCTATTTTGAGTTTATAACTGCGAACTTATAGGCTTTATTCTTGTTTCAGAATGCCTCCACGACGTGCACAAAGGATTCCCAGGGATGCAACGCCAGAACCACAGCCCGCACCAGTTCAGGGCATGATGAATGTCGCCGAGGTTGCAGCCATTGTGGCCCGGGCGGTAAATGCCGCACTAGCCGTAGTTCAGCAGGCACCACCTCTGGCGTCGATAGCCGCGCCAGTTCAGGCACATGCATTCCCGTCTGCTTGGGAACGTGTACGTGATGCTTTTCAGAAAGCACACCCTCCGGAGTTCGCAGGTAGCTCCGATGTTGTAGTTTCGAGTCAGTGGAGGAAGGACATTCATCAGCACCTGAGGATGTATGAGTGCAGCGATGTCGAGAAGAAGATACTAGCTACCTTTAAGCTAGTGGGGTCTGCACTGCAGTGGTGGGAGTCTATTACCACCGGGGAGGAGAGAGATACTCTCACTATCCAGGATTTTTGGGTGCGGTTCGACCGCAAATACTTTCCGTCAGCTGTTCACACGGAGATGAGGAGGAAGTTGATGAGCCTCAAGCAGGAGGGTAAGACTGTGGCTGAGTATGAGGCCGAATTCACTAATCTTCTGAACATTGTTCCGGATGAGATACCGACAGAGGAGAAGAAGATACAAAAATTTACAGACGGGTTGACTTGGAGGATCCGTCAGCATTTGTTGGGGAACCTATCGTTGGCCACTTACTCTGATGTGGTTAACGCTACACTGCTCCATTGCCAGGATCACCGCTTTCACATGGCTGAGGGCAAGCGATCGGGAGAGTCCAGCCATCAGGGCAGGACTGGAGGAAATGGTGCCAGCGGGGCACAATCTGTTCTGGGGTAGAGACAGGGTGACCAGGGTTCCCAGTAGGGGGATCACAAGAGGTTCAGGTCGGAAAATTTCAGGCACGGACAGGGAGGTTTCTGACAGGGCCATCAGGGTCCAAACGGCCATCAGAACCAGCAGGGTCAGAATGGTCAACAGTAGTTTCAACAGGACCAATGGAGGAACGGTAACGGCCACCAGGGTCGGGGGCAGCAGGGACAGAGAGGGGGAAACTTCCCGGGGAAGTGTTTCGTTTGTGGCAAGACTGGCCATAAATGCCAGGACTGTCCTGATAGGGGCAGGGCCCCGCAACAGCAGCAGGGTGCTCGACATGAGCCACATAGGCCACTTTTTCCACCTGCCCTCCCAGCTCCAGCCCAGGTGCCAGCACTACCAGCCATTCCAGCAGTTCCTGTGCAGCAGGGGCAGTTACAGTATGGACGTGTCTATAACGTCCACCAGGCAGCAGCTCCACAGGCACCACCCGCGATTGAGGGTATGTTTCCTATCCATGGTACTATGGGTCGGGTTTTGTTTGATATGGGGGCAACGCATTATTTTATAGCTACACATTTTGCGAAAGCCTTAGGGTTGTTAGCCACAGCAGAGAGCACAGTGACGTGTGTAGACTCACCATTGGAGAGTGGGTCGCTTATTTTCTTTATATGCCGGGGAGTGGGGGTAGAGATTGGTAGTTTGGTATTACCTGCAGACATGTTGGTATTAGATATGCATATGCACGATGTGATTATCGGAATGGATTGGCTCGCTGATTATAGAGCCATGATTGATTTCTTCGGTGGGAGCATTGTTTTTTCCATTCTGGGGCAAGAGATGTTTGTAGTGGCGATGCCTCGCCCAGAGGGAGGTTCGATCGCTCATTTGTACTACATAGAGGAGGATACCTCTAAGGAGGTTGTGATTCCTTTAGATTCGATCCCAGTTGTCAGGGAGTACTCAGATGTGTTTCAGGAGATACCAGGCCTACCCCCCAGTCGAGAGATAGACTTTGTCATAGACTTATTACTAGATACGAGACCTATAGCACGCGCACCATACTATATGGCTCCGACAGAGATGCGAGAGCTACGGGATCAGATTGAGAAGTTGTTGGATCAGGGGTTTATACGGAGGATTACTTCTCCGTGGGGTGCCCCTGTGTTGTTCGTGAAGAAGAGAGATGGTTCACTGAGATTGTGTGTGGATTACCGAGAGTTGAATAAGGTCACGATACAGAATAAGTATATGTTGCCCCGAATCGATGACTTATTCGACCAGTTGAGAGGAGCTTCTTTCTTCTCGAAGATTTATTTGCGATCGGGATACCATCAGTTGCGTATCAGGGAAGAGGATGTCTCGAAGACTACGTTCCTAACGAGATATCGTTCTTATGAGTTTCAGGTTATGCCTTTTGGCTTGACCAATGCTCCAGCAGTGTTTATGGACTTGATGAATAGGGTGTTCAGAGAGTTCCTTGATCAGTTCGTCATTGTCTTCATTGATGATATTCTTGTTTACTCCCAGACAGAGGAGGAGCACGCAGAGAACTTGAGAATGGTTTTGTAGACGCTACGTCAGAATGAGATGTATGAAAAATATGAGAAGTGTGGGTTTTGGCTGAAGGAAGTCCAGTTTTTGGGACACATTATTTCCGACCGGGGGATATCTGTTGATCCGGGGAAGGTATCCGCGGTGAGGGAGTGGGGACAACCCACGACACCGACTGAGATCCTTAGTTTCTTGGGCCTAGCAGGATACTATAGGAGGTTCATTCGAGGATTTTCGAAGATAGCAGGTCCTTTGACACATCTAACTCGTAAGGGTGTGTCGTTCATCTGGAGTGATGCCTGTCAGTTGGCATTTGATGAGTTGAAGGATAAGTTGACCTCAGCACCTGTGTTAGCATTGCCGAGACCGGGAGTTGAGTATCTAGTCTACACCGATGTGTCCTTGCAAGGACTTGGAGGTGTATTGCAGCAGGAGAGTTAGGCCATAGCTATTCTTCCCGTAAGCTGAAGCCTCACGAGAAGAATTACCCCACTCATGACTTAGAGTTGGCGGCAGTTGTATTTGCCCTTCGGATTTGGAGACATTACCTTTTGGGGGAGAAGTTTTTATTGTTCATGGACCAGAAGTTCCTACAGTACCTATTCACGCAAAAGGAGTTGAATATGCGGCAGCGAATGTGGCTTGAGTTTGTGAAGGATTATCAGTTTAATATCCAGTATCACCCGGGGAAGGCTAACGTGGTAGCATACGCGTTGAGCCGTAAGCCAGTAGATGAGGTGGCAGGGGTGTGGAAAGCCAAGTGGAAGGAGTTGGGACACCAGGATGTAGTGGCCCGATCGTTCATGTCTGTGATGACTGTTACGTCGCAGATTGTCACGAAGGTGGTAAAGGCCCAGGCAAATGACTCGTTCTGTCAGGAGCAGATAATGCGATTACTAGCAGAAGGAGCTGAATCCTACACCGTTAGCTCAGACGGAGGATTACGTTTCAATGGGAGATTGGTAGTTCCAGAAGGGGAGTAATTGCGGCACGAGGTGATGGCAGAGTCGCACGGCTCACGGTTCGCGGTACATTTCGGTGGGGATAAAATGTACCAAGACATGAGACGACAGTATTGGTGGAGCGGGATGAAGAGAGATATTGCCGTGTTTATTTCAAAATGCGCCACTTGTCAGCTAGTAAAAGTGGATCATCAGAGACCGGCAGGACTTCTACAGCCATTGGAGGTCCCGATGTGGATGTGGGAGAGCATATCCATGGACTTTATCACGGGGTTGCCTACATCACAGAGAGGTCACGACTCCATTTGGGTAATTGTGGACAGGTTGACCAAAGTCGCACATTTTCTACCCGTAAGGACAGACTACACTACGGGACAGTATGCCCAGCTCTTTATTGCAGAGATAGTGAGACTTCACGGTGTGCCCCTAAATATCGTGTCTGACCGAGACAAGATATTTGTTTCACGGTTTTGGGAGAGTTTTCAGGAGGCCCTGGGCACGGAATTGCGGTTGAGTACGGTGTATCACCCGCAGATCGATGGGCAAACCGAGCATACAAATCAGATGTTGGAGGACATGCTACGTATGTGCATCATTGATTTTGGGTGTGGATGGGAGCAGTATCTTCCACTGGTGGAGTTTGCTTACAACAACTCCTACCAGTTCACCATTGGCATAACTCCATTTGAGGCATTGTACGGTAGACCTTGTCGTTCCCCATCATGTTGGTTGGAGGTGGGGGACAACAAACTACTTGGGCCGGAAGTGATTCAGGATACTTCGACAAGAATAGAGCTGATACGGAGTCGCATTCGGGTAGCTCAGGACATGCAGAAGAGCTATGCTGTTGCGAAGAGGTCCTTCAGGGAATTTGAAGTGGGGGACCAGGTTTTGCTCAGAGTATCTCCTATGAAGGGGATTATGCATTTCGGGAAGAAAGGGAAGTTGGCACCGAGATATGTGGGACCATTTCCTATTATTGAGCGGATTGGACCGGTTGCGTATAGGCTTGGGTTACCGGAGCATTTGCATCGGATTCACGATGTGTTTCATATTTCCTCACTAAGGAAATATCTTAGAGACGATTTGGCTCATTCTCACATTGCCTTGGAGGACATCGATCTCCAGCCTGATAGCTCCTACGAGGAGGGGCTGATTGCTATTTTGGACCGAAGTGAGCGGAAACTGCGGTCAAAGATAGTTTCGTTTAGTGTGTGTTTAGTGGCGACATCATAATGTCGAGGAGTCCACATGTGAGCGCGAGGATGAGATGCGTGAACGTTATCCAGAGTTGTTCTTACCAGGTACTTATTAGTTCCAAATTTCGGGACGAAATTCTGTTATTAGGGGGGGAGTATGTAATACCCCGTATTTTTGTGATATTTATTTATGGGATTAATTGAATTAAATGTGTATTAATTGGAAATTAATCCGGATTAAAATACTAGCGATATGCGAGTAGGTATTTAATTATAATGTGTATATATGACTATATATGAATATTGAATTATGAAACTTGTCGTGAGATTAAAATACGGCAATTTGGAAATTTTGTTGAGACGCGTGTGACAGTCGCGTCAGGAATATAATTATTTTAATTATAAAGTGAATTTTATTTCTATTAATCGTATGGTCATTTTGAGTGCGCCAACACGTCCCGAAGGGTCGAAATAGTCAGAAAACACTAGCCGGGGGTTTAGTTTGGGTCCCGGGGCATTTTTAGGCCATACCGTCAACGTATAAGGGTAGCTTGGTAATTTTGGATTTTTGGGAATTAAAACCCACGAAAATTAGGAATTAATATCTGATTTCGCAATTAACCACTAAACCCACTAATAACCTAATGGGCTACGGAGGTTATTGAAATTAGTTCCAAAAGAGTTCCTAAGGCAAAACCCTAGCCACCATTGTCACTTTGGAGAAGAAGGCTTGTAGAGAGAGAAGATATGAGAATTCTGCAGAGAGAGAGAGAACACTTCATCAATTCGACATCAAAATCAGAGATACACATAAGGCAAGTGGTTTAATTTTGTTTATGACAAAGAATGTTTCTTCCATGCGTAGGAGATTGACAAAATTGGTATTTTCTTTGGAGTTTGATAAAAACCCATTAATTGGAATTAAAACTTTATATTTTGACGAAAGGATTGCATGTAGAATTTTGTTAGGAGGTTTATCCTGATGGAAATACACCTTGTTCATAACAAAAACGGATTTAATTATATCCATTGGTGATTTTAAAATTTTAGGGTTCATGTTCATATGATTTGGGGATAAATGAAGGGATTTAATGATTCAGTGATGTTTAGGATGAGTTAGCCCTATATAAATGCTAATATATGACCTAAGTATGTTTAGGAATTATTAGAACCCATGAACAATTGTTGGATTGATGTTTAGATGAGATTAGAGGTGAAGAAAAGTTGGAAAAATGATATAGGGAAAATCTGGGCTCGAATCTGGCCACTCGTTAGAAGACCTGCCCAGGTCGTTCGAACGAGCTTCTAACGAGTTGACAGTTTGACTTCTAACGAGAGGGATGTTCGTTTGATGACTTTCGTTCGAACGAGATCTCGTTAGAAGGCCCAGTTCGTTCGAACGAACTCTCGTTCGAACAGCCTCGTTCGAACGAGACTTCTAACGAGCTGACAGTTTAGGCTTTTTAGCCTATTTTGATCCCGAGTGTTCCGTAACCTTGTTTATATGTAGAGATAACACTTCCTTGTGGATTAATTGATATATTTGGGATATTTGGGATATAATGAGGAGTAAAACCTAGAAGTGTAGTTTGGATGAATTAGGACGTGAGTGTCTATTACGATGCGAGAACTATTGATGGCCTAAATAATTATATTAACCGGGAACATATAAACTGTGTAGCATTATATGTCGGTACGAGAATAAGAAGTGTACCACAAATAAATTATGGTGATTACTAAGATGTGTGCTTACTTAGTACATGTATATGATTTTGTGTATGACATACCTACCATACTTGCTATCACGGGAGGTTTACGTTCGCTTAGGGCCCTCTAATCCTTGTGTTGCCCGGATTTAGACTGGTACCTCGATGAACATAAGTCAGAGAAGGACTTATTGGGATGTTAATAAGTCTGTTGATTGTGGGAGCGTAGGTATGTGCATGACCCATGTGATGTGACTGTGTTCGCCTCCATTGTTTATGATTGTTGTTATCTGAGAACGATTCCTGAGAGATTCGAAATGCGTGATCCTTATGTACGTGATGTACCGGGATAGATAGCAGAGTATGTGTGCACCGCAACTTAGTCTCGGGGTGATTGTATTGTATATTTATGACGTGAATAAAATACACTTAATTAATGGGAACTTTCATGTTGGTATTGTGAATATACTTATGGTAATGTTTTGAGAAAACATAACGGGTTAACCGATAGTGAATTGTATTACTAATTGAGAATCTGAGTTTAAGTAAAGCCCTCTATTTAATTGTTAACGCTAGAAGGTAATATGGGAATCGATTAGTAAGGGGTAGAACTTATTACAGTTTGGTTAGATATGTATGTTATTTAGATGGGTACGGTACGTTAGGAGTGCACATGTAGTCGAGAGGTGAGAATTTCATGTGAGTGTACGTCCTAACATGTATTTTGCATTTAATGTTTTAATGTTATTAAAAAACTTGCTGTTTTTAAAATGATTTCCACTTTCGGGCTCTGACCCATTTGCTTTCAAATCTATTTTTGTAAAAACCATTTTAGGTGCCCAGCCACAAGGACACCATGCTTAGGATTTTCATTCAGGTGACGAGCTGTAGCTGTTTGTGGAAGTTACAGGACTTTGCTTGTAGACGCATCATCTATCTTGACTCCATGTTCACCATTTATCAGTTGTAAAGCATGTCGCCCATTTCTTTTAGAGGCGTTGCATTTATTCCAGTTATTCAGACTTCTGGCATGTAATTATTCAGGATTCAGACTTGTCATATTATTTTCAGCTGTAGGATTGTTGTGAGGAGTTTTCCTCCGGACTTATTATTATTCCGTTGGTTATTTTATTGCTTTGTTATGGTGAATGGTTGTTATTCTTTCATTATTCGTTTACTGTATGTTAACCAGACTAAAATTAAAATTTGGCAACTTACTTTTTAAATACTAGGTGGTTAGTAATCATTAAAATGTTTTCGACAGTGATGCTATTAACTGAACCAGCTTGGCATTTTGTATTGATTTAATAAAGGAGTAGCTACCCGGTATTTAATTAGTCGGGGTGTCACAGTCTGGTAGTAGTTTAGTCTTGTGATCATGTGGCCATTTACTACTTTCCTGATCTACCTTACTAGTTGCTAATTTTGGACGGACATGGGTTGTCCTTGTCCTAGGTTCTATTGACGCTTGTGCTAAATTACTGATCATTGGAATGAATCGTGTCATCCTGACCAAGTGTTAAAATCAATTACTTGAGATGACCAACTGTAATAGGATCTATTCTAGTGTTAATTATGGTCAGATCTTTTCGACCATATAACTCTAACAGATAGATTTCGCAAACTTCTTGTTCGCGATTTGTCCTAAGACAAGATCATACATGAAGTTTAACTTCTTGTTTGTGTTTCATCTAGTGATGAAGTCATACATAAAGACTTTGGTAAAACACATTGATATGCATTGTTCATATGTACATATCTCATAACCACAAAACATAAAAAAATGAAGTAACAACATTCTTGGGGAAATCAGATATTTTTATTCATCACCAAGTGGAATTACAAATAAGGAGGATTTACATTTCACTCGTAACAATACTTCCTCAGGTTCTCGGTATTCCATGATTTTAGGAATTCCTCTCCTTCCACTGTCTTAATCTTGTATGTTCCTGGTCGTACGACAACAAATATGATATATGGACCTTATTAGTTGGGTTCCATCTTGTTTCCTTTCTGGATGACCTTTAGTACATAGTCCCCCTATTTTAAAGTGCTCATTTTTACTCTTCTATTGTAAAATTGATCAATTTGTTACTTGTATACTACCACTCTAAGTGCAACTTATTCTCTGATTTTATCTACTAAATCCAAATCCAATCATGTCACCAAACCACTATGCGGTGAGTCAAAATTAAGGATGTGATGACTGGGGAGACCAATATCTATTGGGACTACTTCCTCTGTTTTAAAATCTAGCATATAAGGGGTATCACTCGCAGCTATTCTTGGCATTATTCTATATTCCCAAAAGGGTACTCTAGGTCTCATTTATCTAATTCCCCTTTGCATCGTCCAACCTTTTCTTCATCCCATCAAGTAAAGTCTTATTAGTCACTTTTATCTGTCCATTGTACTGTGGATGACCTGGTACGGAGTGTGATTTCTAGATTTTGGAAAGCATGCAATAGTCTTCGAACTCTTGGTTATCAAATTGTGTATCATGGTCAGTGATGATGGCTTATGGAATCTCTACTAGGTGTTCGACCTCTACCCATTAACTGAAGTAATCCACTGATACCACTAGATACTTGAATTTTCCTTTAGTTTTTAGTAGCGGGTCAACCAAATCAACTACCCACATTGAAAACTACCAAGCGAATATGATCGGCGTAAGCAATACTCCTGGACTCCTATGAATTGAAGCATATTTTTGGCAGTTGTTTCATTTCCTCACGTAAACTGCGCAATCTACCTTCATGGTGGGCCAATAATAACCTTGTGTGTCCACTCACTTCACCAATGATCTTCATGCTGAATCTTCTCCATACAAGCCTTCATGCACTTCCTTAATCAAGCCATTAACTTCGTCTAGATGGACATATCTGAGCAATAAAATGATGAACCCTCTTTTGAACATGATTCCCCTTCTAGCACATATCTTGATACTTTATCACATGCTTCTTGCTTCTTTAGGGTCTGCTAGGACGACATTAGTTTCAAGGTATGCTCGTATTGGATCCATTAAGGATGGTCTGAGCTCTAGCTCTATCACATTCACAATTTTCTCGTCAGTTCTCTGGTGCATGATAATTTCCACTAGAACTGTTCTTTTCAATTTTGTCCTCGTAATAGATGTTAATCGAAAAGTGAGTCTATTCGGGCATTTTTTGCCTTTTAAATTTTGGCCATCCTGACGGTGGGGAATTTCACTAACCACCATTTGGTTTTGGTCAAATATTTTTCCATAAACACCGTCACCTCATAAATTCCCTATACTTGGTTTACTATAACTTGAGGGTAGCTTTGTGACAATATATATTCGGCGCCAAGAGATGATGTCAGTCCAAACCCTACTATGAGCGCTTCATATTGGAGGCCTTAAATTGGAATCTAAGGGAATATTCCACATATATGTCATTTGGATTCATAATTATTAATCCTGCTCCACTATAGTGGTATAGATTGAGTCATCCACAAACATTTTCCAGATAAGAGGCTCCGCTTCAAAATATCCTTTGATCAAGTTTCCATGTTTGGATAACTTTTTCATTTTCTCTAAGTCATAAGAAATTTCTTCTTTTTTGGCAAATGACTTTGGTACATCAGCATCCTGGTCGACCGAATTAATGACTGACATATCTCCCATAGGAGTCTGCTCGATTGGTTGAAATGGTGAACGCTCTTTTGAAGAAGTTTGTAAAATATAATTTATGGTTGAGCTCTCTTCCGCAAAAGTCTTCTTTTCCACTTCTTCTACTGAACTCTTTTTCGTAGAAGTTTGCTCGATAGTTTTTTCTTTATAAGTCAATTTAGCGATAATATCTTCCATTCCCTGGACCTTGATTTCCTTTCTTAGTGTGTAATGGATGTCATACTTTCCTAATTCCATGGCCTAATCCATCAGTCTTCATGATTTCTCAGGTTTATGAATGGCTTGGTGTAGAGGTAGGTGTGTATAGACGACAATGGTACAATCTTAGAAATGTGACTTCATCCTTCTAGAAGCTTCATTTAGGGTCAATCCTAGTTTCTCTAACCTAGGATACCAAAGTTTTGCTCTACGGTATGCCTTTATGGTGTAATACACATGCCTTTGTACCCTTTCTTCTTATCGAACTAGGGCCGAATTGACTATAAATTTAGATACAACCAAGTAAAAATAAAACTTCTCACCCAAAATTTGTATTGAAAATAATGGTGCAATACTCAAATACTGTTTCAACTCCAGGAATGTAGCTTTGCACTCATCGTTCTATTCAAAAGTTTTTTGCAACACCTTACAAAATGAAAGACATTTCTCAGTGGCTCTACAAACAAACTTGTTCAATGCTAGTTCACATCTAGTTAGCCTTTGAACTTCTTTCTTATTCATTGGGGACTTCATATTGATTGACGTTTGAATCTTTTCAGGGTTGTCCTTAATTCTTCTTTGATTAACTATGAAGCCAAGGAACATACCCTCTTTCACCTCAAAGACACACTTTGTTATGTTAAGCTTCATCTAGTTTTTTTCTAACTAGTCAAAAGTTTGTCGCAAATCTCTAAATTGTTCAATTTCCTTTTTGCTCTTCATGAAAATCTCGTCAACATACACCTCTATATCCTTACCGATATGTTCTTCGAATACTTTGTTCACTAATCTTTAGTACGTTTCTCTATAATTTTTTATCCCAAAAGGCATTACGTTATAGTAGTCGATACCTCTACTACTGATGAATAAGGTATTTTCTTGATCATCTAATTTCATCTTGATCTGGTTATATCCTGAATAAGTGTCCATGAAATCAAGCAACTCGTCCCTGAAGTAGCATTGATTAACTGGTAAATCCTGAGATTATTATTCTTTCTGACCATCACCACATTCGAAATCCATTTTGAATATTTGACATCTTTATGAAATTTTTTTTTGCGATTTCTCCACTTCTTCCTTCACAAACATGTTATTCTCTAGGCTAAAGACACGTCATATCTATTTGACTGACTTAACATCTTTAACTATGCTTAACTCATGAAAAATAAAATTCAGATCGATATTTAGCATGTATGCATGACTCTAGGCAAACACCTTTTTCACTACCTGAAAAGGTTAATCAAATCTCTTTTGAGACCGGGATCCAGTGATGAGATAATATGAGTTGTTTTCTCCGAATGCTCATCATCCAAGATAATTAACTCAATTTCTTCAACAACCTCCCCTTTGCATATTTTGTCCTCATCTCACGGATCTAACTTTTTGACCTCGTATGCCGTTATCAGTTTCTTTTTCTCATCTTAGTTAGCTAAGGTGTAATAACATTCTATAACCTCAACTTGGTTCCCTTTAATGACCCCGACCCCATAATGAGTGGGGAATTTCAAATATTGGGGCATTATAGAGGGTATGGCTTCAAACCACTGTGCCAAATATAATGTTCTATACTGAATGAATGTTCTTGTCTAAGACAAAGAAGCTAATCTTTTATGTTTGGCATGTCATCCACCGTGCCCAGAGGGTAAACTTTATCTTTATAGAAACTAATGAGTGGTCTATGATAGACCTCTAAATTGTTGTCTCTTGGCCTCAGACCCTTGAAGCAGTTGTAAAAATTAAATATCGGTTGAGCTACCATTATCGACCAGGATCCTTGCCACTTTGCTCTCATCTATTATCATTGTGATGAATATAAGATCATTGTTCAGATAGAGTATGCCGAACAAATCATCCTTGGAAAAACCAACAACTAAGTGATATTTGTTTACTTTCCTAGGGAAAGTATCTCCATCGCGTATCAGGTTGATCTATCTGATATGAGCACAAGCCTTTTCTTCATTAAGGTAAACCTCTATCTATGCAGGCTCCTCTCCACCACCAGTATCTCCACCTGTAATAAAATTACACCCGAAAGAGATCATTTTAATCTCAAGCATACGTTCCTTAGATCTCTTGGGAAGGTCTAAATCATCCTTTGAATCGTCATCACTTCCTCTTTTCTTCTCATTTACTTTTTCACAATGCGATTCTGGTCGTCTCCTTGATTTCTGCTCGTTATTATAATATTCAACCTTCTCTATCCATGAACTTTGTTAGCTTTCCCTGCTTGATCAAATTCTCGATCTCATTCTTTAGGGCTATATAGTTATTCATGTTGTGGCCATGATCCTTATGGAACTTATATTACTTTCTTTTATCTCTTCAACTTTTCAGGGCTTTTAGCTTTTCGATCCATCTCAAGTCTTTCCTCCTATAGATTTCCTGAAGGATATGATGGATACCAAATGTCAAGGGAGTATATTTGTCGTATATCTTTAGTTTCTTAGCCTTTTGATCTTTTTTCTCATTCTTCTCTGAGATTTTGCTAGTGTTAGTTACTAACCTCTTTAGCAACCATAGCTTATTCATTGTTCATAATCTTGCCTGCCTTGGTATACAACCTCCCAGGCTTCAACCCCCTCATTAACTCAGTGATTATCATCTTCCCATTATAGTCGATTACCTCTAGCTTCTCACTGTTAAAGAAGGTAATGAATTCATTGGTAATCATATCATCTTTCTAGTGGAAATTTAGTAGATGAGAAGCCCTCTTTCTAGGCTTGTCTCCAAAATAGAAGTTAGTAATGAAGCGAGTAGCCAACTATTGAAAGTTTGAGATCTTTCCTTGTTGTAAACTATTGTACTAGATCCATATCGAGCCAGTTATCGTACTGGAAAATTCTCGCTAACTCATCCCATCTGGAATTAAGTAGATGTGGACGGTAACTTGGTATTTCTCTAATGCAATACTGGGTCAATTTTGCATTATACCTCAGGGTAATTACATGCGTTTTGAACTTTGCAGCCGTAAGATATCCCATAATTGACGGATTAAATCGAGATCCTTTCACAAAACCTTAGTGAAAAGGGTTCTTCAATCTGGAAATTTCTCCTAAACGATCCTCCACTCATTGAATTAATCCCTTCTAGGGCTAGTCCTCCTACTAAGCTTTAACTGCAACGGTCTTGCCTAATTGACCTCGGCTTTCTGATGAGCTCTCTTCCTTGGAAATCTTCTTGGCTCTGGCCGACCCTTGCACACTCATCCTAGACTTTATCGAGCATTCTGTTCTTATAGTAATAGACCTCCTTGGATATTCTCCACATCGTCCCATCTCTCTATGATATTTCCCTTTTTTTACGTGGGCCTAGATGATCAAATGTAGAGATTCTACTCAGCCTTTATAATACACTTAGTATTTCCTCAAAGAGAGACTGATCGTCATCGTAACCGATTTCCTAAGAGACGAAGTCTCTCTCGGATGATATGAACTAGCATCTGGTGATCCAGAGTACTCGAATCTACTTTTGTCATCTTGTGAACCCAAATTTAGCTTCCCTAGGGTCTTTAGATACCGTTAGCAGTAAGTTTATCGCCTGTCTCTGCAGGTGGTAGGAGGTAACATTTCACCTCTCTTGTTAGAGGGTCCTCTCCTAGCTAGGATGATAGGATTTGCTACGGGTATGCTTTTCCCGACTTGGAGCGTATGCGTCGGTTGCTTCACAATCTCCTGCATTACCTCTTGGCCCTTGGCTAGGCTCATCAAAATTCCTTGTATATTTCCCATTCCAACAGGCCTAGAGGGATGGTTTTCATCTTCCACA
This sequence comes from Sambucus nigra, assembly GCA_949130495.1. Classification (NCBI taxonomy): domain Eukaryota; kingdom Viridiplantae; phylum Streptophyta; class Magnoliopsida; order Dipsacales; family Adoxaceae; genus Sambucus; species Sambucus nigra. The sequence goes on from OX422221.1 coordinate 352,978,062, forward strand.
CGACTACTCTCTAGATTTTCTACTATTTCCCAAAAATTATAGACAAAAAAGAGTATCTAAATAGAAATTAGGAGAAATCGGGCTAGGGCTGTTTCACAGAAATTGGACTCGCGAATTTAAAAATGGTAGGAAACAACAAGCGGTTGTAATAACCCGTAATTTTAATAATTTTTAATTCTAGGATTAATTGACTTAAAAAATGGGGAATTTATTTATAATTAATCCGTATTTAATTAAATAATTACAAGGGTGATGAGAGTTAGTATTTATTGATGTGAATTATGCTGAATATTACTTAGCGAGTAAAGTAATATGTAATCATGAATTAATTATCGCGAGCGAATAATACGATAGTTATGGAAATTAAGTCGGGATGTGCGTGTGAGTTGTGTCGGGACGCAATTTAATGAAATATAAAGTAATTTATTTATAAGTCACATGTATGATCATTTCGAGCGCACCAAAGTGTCCGAAAGGGTCGAGATAGTCAGAAAAACCTACCCGAGGGTTCAGTTTGGATCCCGGGGCATTTTTATGCCAAATCGGCACCCCGAGAGGGTATTTTAGTCATTTTTATTTTGGGGGTAATTAAACCAACGAAATTCCTTACTCTATATCATCTACTAGGGTTAGGCTTTGTAGAGATATCAAACACAAAAGCTTGGGAAACCATAGGAGCAGGAGAGTGAAGGGTTTTCTAAGGCTTGAACCACCATTGGAGCACCATTTGCACCACCATAGCCGCCAACATATAGATAGGAGAGAGAGGATCAACCCCATACCTTTCATCACCAACGGACCAGACCAGCTACATAAGTCAAGTATTATCTTGCATAAATTTATGGTAGATATGTGATCCATGTTAGATTAGGATAACATTTTTATGAAAATCTCATGTTTTGGAGGAATTTAGATAGTGTAAATCATAATTCTTGGGGGAATATTTAAATGGAATAGGATCATTTATGCATGTTGAATCAAACCCACATTATTAAAATGAAATTGGTTAAAGAAAACTGGAAATTTCATGTTGAATTGAAGATGAAGTCAAAACTAGGGTTCTTGAGACTAAAGATGGAAATTGGGTGAATTTACGCATGCTGATGTTGTTTAAATGATTGGATACATTAGTAATTGTTCATACATGTTATTATAGGTTATGTATTTCATGTATATCAATTTGGAGAAGTGTAAAGACAATTCGGGTGGTTAAAAATCTTGAACCCCATAACTGTTAAGAAAATTTGGGCAAATAACTAGTCGATCGATCGATCGACTCCCCTAGGAAATTTGCTTCGTTTCCATTTTAATATTTGATTAAATCCCAACTTTTAGAAATCTTTGGTGTAGATTAATTAATCATAATGAAACTTAGGGAAGGGCAGTAGGATATACTAAAGACCTGAAAAATATTGTTTATGCATGGGATTGAATTGGGAAATTACGAGTGTTAATCTAATGAGATACAGGTAGAAATTATGTAAATTAGGGTTTAAATTGGATAAACGATAACTTAAGGTTAATACCAGTAGTGGGGGTATATTTTAGTTACTGAAATAACCCAAGGAATAAAAGGAAACTTTATAACCCTTTAGGATAAGGTATTTGTAGTTATGCGACGTAAGTTACCGCGTTGAATAAAATATTACATAGGATATTCGAGATATAAATATACTACGTATGAGACATGTAAAATGGGATGTGCATATACCTATATGGGTTTTATAGGATGTGTGATTTCCTGTAGTATGGATTATTATTTGTAATGCATCATACCGCGCTACTTGCTATCACGGAGATTTTTGCGCTAGGACAGTCTTATTCTGATGAGCCCATCGAGGGAATATGGACTTGTACCTTAGAACCATAAAACCTTGGTACAACCTATCTGTGAGTGAAAGTGTAGACGGTCGTAGGGGTGAGTGGGTATGTGCGTCTCCCTTATGACTTGGAACTATGATTCGCCTCCATTAGTTGTGATTTGTGTTTTATATGGTTTTCAAGTGATTATGAACCTATAGTCCTTAATATAGTATTTGATATTCTGGGACTTGATAGAAGAGTATGCATGAACCATAGCTATGTCTCGGGGTGCCCTATAAGTATATATATATTATGATAGTGAAGACTATGTATGTAGTGGTGATTATTATACCATGTTTCTTAGTAGAGGAGAAGGAGTATGATATATAAAATATGTTATAATTATGGGAACTATTATGAGTAAAGAAATACTTGAATCGATTAATAATTATTAGAAATGCAATAATGTATTATTCGGGTAATACGAGTGGACACAATGACGTAGACATCATAGTAAGAGACTTAAATCAAACTAGTTAGGTGCGACAGTATAACTAGGATGGGTTAGGAGTATACGTTAGGCGTGCGCAATAGGTGAGGATTTCAAGTGAGAGAACGTGGCAAACATGTATATAATATCTGGTATTTATGTAATTTAAATACTTGTTGTTTTAAAAATATTTTCAATCTGACCCGTTTTCTATCAAATCTAATTTATTTTTGTAAAAACCTTTTAGGTACCCAGTCACTGGGATGCCAAGCATAGGAGTTCAGTTCAGTTGATGTGTTGTAGCTGCCGTGGAAGTTACAGAAACCTAGGTATTCGACGCCTTCACATTCATCCTTGATTCATCCAGAGACATTCATTTCAGTCAGGGCATGTTACCCGTTCTTATTTAGAGATAGTAGTTTACAGACAGTCATTTACTTTTCAGTTGTTAGATTTACTTCATTTCAGATTATTGTATTTGGGATTTTGACTGGATGTGTTTACTTCAGACTCAGTTTATTTGATTATGTCGTTTTAATTCCTATGAGTTGTAATTGGATGGTGAATATTTAATTAATCTTTTAACTGCTTTAATGTCTTAATGAAATAAAACAAATAAAATTTGGCATCTGATTTTTAAAATACTATGTGGTTAGTAATTAATAAAAAAATTCCGACAGTGATGCTAAGACCGATTCAAACTGGATATTTTGTTTTAAATTTAATAAAGGACGGATCCCCCAGTATTTATTTAAGCGGGGTGTCACATGGGCTTGTCGAATTTCTCATAGACGCCACTAATCTATTATCGTCTAAAACTGATATATGGATTTTTGGGCCTTAGCTATGATACTACAATAATAAATAATAACAAATAAAGAAATTATCGCTACAAACATGCCAATTGAGATGAATATGGAGGGATGAGAGATAAAAAAGGAAAATAGTGATTAACGTGGTTAGGCTCAATGAGGTGCCTATGCCCACAGGTGCAGTGTTGGTTCTCTATAATTCAGTAGGCTAAAGCCCTAAAAAAGATGGATATATGCTCTTAAGATTCCCTCTCTAGGGTTTGTGTTTAGCTGTTAGGTGGAATACTCTTAGGATCCCTCGTCACATGGGATTAAGTGCTATTAGTAGGTCACTATTTGAGAGAGAGAGAGAGAGAGAGAGAGAGAGAGAGAGAGTCCAGTTGGACAAGTGGAGTGCCTTTATAGGTCATGCAGTTACACTTTTTACATGCCATGAGGTTGATAATCATGAGTAGGTTACAACCAAACAAAGGTGGAATATTTACTCATGAATGTGATTAGATGACTGAATGTGTTGTCACGTGATATAAGATGGTGCAATATTGGTGTCGACGGAGTCAATTAAAATTATTAACTGATGGCACGTCACTGTCAAGCCGAGCAGGATTATAACTGAGCCAAATCGATTACTATTTTCGACCAGGTTTAATAACCAGGCCAGGCTCTTTCCATCACCTTCGTGTGATATGTGTTACTACATGATTAGTCTATTTAATGTTCCATATTTATTGTACAACAGGAGCCTATATGAAATTTTCTTTGTCAGTACCCGTGACAATGGCACGATGAAACTAATAGCATGTTATACAGTGAAGTTGACAACATGGGCGAGTAATGAAAAATCCTGATAGATAAAAATATTTCGAAATAATTAAAAAAATGACACATAAATTAGCTAAATAATAAGTTATATTTCTCAAATATATTAGTTTGAATTTTTAAAGATTGGATGATAATTTTTTACGCGACACGATAACATAACACGAAAATCATCAAACTAATCTGAAATCGACATGGAATGATGTATTCATGTCAACCTATTAATTCGTGATAGTTGTGTCATCGATAATTTTTTTCAAATAGATTAACATGGTAAATGGAAAAAATTGGAATTTAATTTACATTTAAATAATATTTCAATTAGTGTCGTTAAAGAGTAGTTGATAGTTTTAGACATGGCATGATTTTACAACACCAAAGTCACTAATGAAAGTGGAGTAAAAAATAAAACTAGCAATGCCTTTATAATGTTTGTTATTATGAATATTAAAATTTGGGTAATCAAATGGAAAAAAAAAACTATATCTCCAATTATTAATCTCAAGTTCTCTTCCAACCATCTTCAGATTAGATACAAAATATGCCATATTTTCATGTATTATCCCGAGCACCTTCACATTCAGAGATAAACAGATGCACCAAGCTAACACATGAGAGTAGAGAAAAAATTATAACCATATCTTATAAACTATTAATCAAATGAAGAGAATTTGAGTTAATGAATGATACCTAACTCAAACAGTTATACACGAAAATAAACATGACTTAAAAAGGTTAACGTTGTTGGAAACAAATAATTAACAAGACGAATTCAACATTTTCAACTGCTCAAAAAAATAATATATACACAATAGTTCAAATATTTTAAAGCCATTATTTTGTACATACCTGAAAGCTTTGTTTTTCACTTCAGGCAACTTTTTAATTGTAAGAATGAACAAAACTAAGGAGATGAATGAGTCGAGGAACTATATGAAAATAAAATGAGTTCATAAATTTAAAATATAATTTAAGGAATATAAAAAAAATATACAAATCGAGTACTCTCCTTGATTCTTATTTTAAGAATCCATTACTTTAGTCTTTCCCTGAATATCCAAGTAGAGTCCAATGTTAACTCATCTTCCTTAGCTATGAAATTCATTGTCCGAGGGAAACAATGTTGACCTCATCTTTCTTAGCTATAAAATATAATTGAACAATATGTAATTATGTATTTATCAATACTATAATATAATGTCAATCTCTAGACTCCAAAAAATGTCAACCTTCAATCTCTTATCTAACTACATTGCCCATATATTTGAGTTAATTGTCAAACACAAAAAAAAAATGTGTTATCAAAACTTGTACAATCTATGTAGTATATGCTCTTACTTTGACTATACAAACTACTTCTCTTTAAAATTGATACCAAATATAAAGCGAAACATAAATAATCAAAGTGGTGGTGGTATCAAGTATGTGACCAACCAAAAATGGTGCAAATAATCGAACAATGAAAGATAAAAAGCAACATAAATAGGTTGGTTGGAAGGGGCTTTAATTTTTTAAAGGACTCCTTTCTGTAAACACCAACTTAAGAAAGCCGAAGACTTAAAATCCCACAAAATAGTACAAAAACATTAAAAACCCAAACAAAGAATAATCTTTGAACATGAACCAAATGAGGATGAATACATACAATGACCTGCAATAAAAAGGAGAGATTAACACCTTGACTAAAACTCCAAGAATATTTGAACTCCATTAACCTAAACTTAAAAAAATTATATATTAAAAACCAATTACAAAAAAATTATATTGAAAAAACTATAGAAATGAATCAAATACAGAAAAAATGAAGTAGAGAAATAAGAATTGGGAAAATTATTAATCATAACTTTATAAAAAAACTTGTGAACTGTTGGATTTAATAATGATAATGGAAATAAAACTTGCTATTCTTACCATTCCTAACTCTCCACGTGTATACGTCTTGAAAATCGAAAACCCCAAAACTCATAAAATCCAAAACGAGGGAAATAAATAGTATTATTCTGTAAGTCTTCATCATTTAAGCGTCACTCATTTTGTTCCACTTTGCATAAAGATTTTTAAAATATATATATGGTTAACATAGAATAAGATTAGCTTCCATATCATGAATAGTAAATCAAAATATCTCACACTAACTTTTTAACGTCAAAACAAACATCATAACCCATTTAAATAATCCTCGAGTTGAATAAGAAACAAAGAATACAAAATAACCAAGTGAATAAGAAACATAGTATATTAATTATCAAAATCCGCCCAAAAATAATCAAAACCATACTTTTAACTCTAAATCTAAAATATAACCCATCTCATTGTTATTTTCAAGTCTAAAGAAAGGACTTAAATATAAAATTTATAAAATCTAAGTCATTTTTCTTTTTAGAATAATTATCATTTGTATTATCCAATATCATTGCTAGAAAACCCAAAGTAAAACTCAAATAGTAAAGTTCCACCCATGACCATCAGTTGCAAACAAAATATAAAAACTTACATAAACTTGAGGATCACAAAATCAGTTACTGACTTGGAGATCCGTAAGCATCATAATGACCTACAGATCCCATAAGCATATATTAAACAATAAGGATCATAATGAAATCAATTTACAAATCATGTGGTGAGGGTAGTCTTAGGTTATGTTAGAACCAAGGATCAAAGGTTGAAATTGATATACCTATTTAGGGTTTAATCTGTAAAATAAATAATAAATTATATTTGTAACTCAAACCCTCAAAAGATATAACATATAGAGAGATAAATAGAAATCAAACTAGGTGGCAGTGTGAGTCGTAGGAGTGGATTTTGTGGTTCACGACATTATACGGCCAAGGATGTAGAGATTAAAGAGTGATTGGAGATTTAGATTTTATTTCTGTACTGACTAAGAAAGCACTAAGGCCAACTCCAACAAGCGTTTCCATCAACCCTTTTTTCTATCTTAGAAACAGCAAAACAAAAATTTTTGATCCAATGGAATTTCTTATGTAAGAGTGGATGTGACGTGGGTAATGAATCATATAGAAATTTTCTAAAGGGATTTCCACATGTAAAAATGTTGGAGCAGTTGGACCATATTTCATGGCTGAGACTTAATAAGCTACGTTCCTTTTTGTAAGTTAAAGATTGTATGACTGCTTTAAAAATTTGACACATCATAGAGATGGAAACGATTGTCGGCGAAGGAATTTTATGGGGCTTTTTATGCTATTGAATAAGATGGAAATTTCATAAGGATGATTTCTAAATTGAGTGTGCCAGCTAGGATAGAAACAACTTTGGACAGAAAATGATTGGAGATGGCCTAAGAGGCAAAAGAGGCATTTTACAGGAATAGCCTTGAGAGCGAGAACAATGAAATACCAACCCATTTGTTTGCAATACCCAAGGCCATGCTTCCCATTTATTCAATTGAAGCGCACCCATGCTGTCATTTGTTTAATTGAAGTGTGGGTGCCATGTGGCACCATTTTAAATCATCATATATAAACCCCCAACATTCAACCTCAACCGCTAGATAGTTAAGACCAAAACCCCTACTGATATATTATACTATATAGATATAGATGGGCGTATGAAAATCTATAAATTAAGTCATTTTCGAAGATAAATGAATAAGAACAAGGAGATTAGGGGTGGACAAAAAAAAGACCGACCCGAATGGACCGATTGGACCGAACCGGACCGAACCGAAAATTAAGGCTATTTTGAAACCGGTTCGAAAATCGGTTCACAAAAACTAAAAACCGATTAATCCGGTCCGGTCCGCGGTCCACTATATTTAAAGACCGATTTGGACCGGACCGAACCGATTCCCATATATATATAATAAAAATAATGTTATTGTGTTTCTTATGTATAGGTTTTGAATCAATGTATATAACTTATGAATTTAATTTGGAACATTTTATATATGTATAGACATTTTTTTAATTTGGGTTACAAAAACCTATGTAAATATCACTTGGAGTTTCGAGTATTATTTTTTTGTGTATATATTTGTGAGAAAAATAGATAAAAACATTCATAAAATGTACATATATATAAAATAGGGTCAGGACCGAATTTTACCCCGGACCGGACCGAAAAAAGCCTGGACCGAATTAGTAGGTTAACCGAATTAATCGGTCCGGTCTCGGTCCAAAAAAATTGAGGACCGAATATTCGGTCCGGTCCAAAAAATAGGCAAAACCCGGACCGGACCGGACCGTGCCCACCCCTAAAGGAGATAAAGAATATATGATGTTCTTACATTTGTGTCTTCATTATTCTATATATATGATTCTATTAGTCCTTAATTTTATACCACGTTATCAGCACAAGAGCTCCTATATTTTTCCTTCATAATTTCATTAGCAATCCATTCTCCCACCTAACTAATGAAAGGTAAATTGCAATGCATCTAACAATTCCATTCATATTACTGTACATTGATCTACATAGTAAATGATTTCTCTACTTGTTTTACTATAGCATTAATCTATATTATTAGTAATTACTCTAAAGCCTCATACAAGTTGTTGTTGATTTAATCACTAATTGTTGTGAGGTGTTGCTTTACATATCAATTTGGATAGTTTACCGCCTTCCAACCTATATATTATCAGTAATCACTCTAAAGCCTCATAGAATCTGTTGTCGATTTAATCACCAATTGTTGTGAGGTATTAATTTTCATATCAATAGATATAATTATGTCCGATTTTACCGCCTACTAATAAATATTATTGCGGACGATTTCATATCAATGTGAATATGAGGTACGAAGGATACTACATTTGCAAGAGATTGAAAATAAATTACTCGATGCATTTAATGATGAAATTAGATTCACTAAGTCAAATATTCCATATGTAAATGTGCCAGGAAAAATCAATGTCTGAGTAGGACAAACATTAAATTCAGTAGTAAATGAATCCATTACACGCCATATGCATGGCAGACCTATAGGTTCAAAACATATGGCCCCTCGAAGATGAAGAAGGTAATTTATTCAATTAGTATTTTGCTATGGAGTCTCCTTCGATTTAGGATGGGGAGTTGATCAATGTTATCCCCTCTCTAATCACTGATGAGGAAAATATGATTCTCTTAGGTATTCCTTCAAATGATGAGATTAAATAGGCTATTTCAGACCTCAATGGAGATAGTACTTTGGATATGGATGGTTCCCGAGTAATTTTTTCATTTCATCTTCAGATATTATTGGTTATGATGTGGTTAATGATGTTGACCCAGATTCATATGTTCCACAACTATTGTTCTCATCCCAAAAGTGAAAAATCCTTCACAATTTTCTGAACTAAGACCAATTAGCCCATGAAATTTCTCAAACAAAGTCATATCCAAAATTCTAGCCTCCTGATTCATAAAAATCATCCTAAATCTAATATCTCCTAACCAGAGTGGCTTTGTTTAGGGTAGATGTATCGTGGATAATATTATCTTTGCTCAAGAGTTGTTCACCAATACAAACTCTAAAAATGAAGGAGGCAATGTTTCTTTAAATCTTGAGATGGATAAGGCCTATGATAGAGTGTCTTATATTTTCTTTACTAAAGTATTTACAACCTTTGGCTTCTATGAGATATGGATTAACATGAGTTGGAACCTAATATTTAATGTTTGGTTCTCAGTTATACTGAATGGTGAATTAAATGGTTTCTTCAAGTCCACTAGGGGTCTTAGACAAGGGGATCCCATCTCCCCAAGCATGTTCATTATCTCTATTACGGTGATATCCAGTAATCTAAATCTTCTTGCTACAACAACTTCCCAAGAGCACTTTAAAACCCCTATTTTTTCCCGAATCATCTCCCACCTAGCATATAAGAAAACGATATTATCATATTTTCTTCTAGAGACTTTATATCCTTATAGAAATTGCACAATATCATTGTCAGATATGAAGACTTATTAGGTTAGAAGGTTACCTAAATGCATTATCTTTGAAGAGTTAATCCAAAAAATCAAAACGATGCCGTTAAGTTGGCGAGGAAAATTTCTATCCATGGGGGACAAACTCATCGTCATAAGGCATGTTCTTTAATATATCCCTTCATACTTTGTTGCTGCTAGTGACCCCCCACCCCTAAATAAAAGTAATAGCTTGTATTGACGATATTACTATGGTTGATTTCTTCTGGGGTGATTTTGAGGTCCATTATTGGGCAAAGTGGGATGTTGTATATGCGCCTTTTAATAAGGGGTTTTTTAACATTAGATCCATTGACGACTGGGCTTCTTGCTTCAGTCTAAAACTATAGTGGAACTTCAATAATCAATAATTTATATAGTCCCAATTTATGTAGAAAAATTTTATAGAAAGCAACAGGATTGCCAAATTTCCACTACTTTTGGGTTATATACATGAAAAATAATGGTCAAATCGAAAGGTAAGACTTAAATCAAAGTTAATTAGATAATAATCCTAGGGTGATATCTCTTTTGCTTGGTACAACTAGATGGGAGAAGCCGTTTTGGCTAGATTACCATGTCTAATTCTAAAGTTAAAAGTATGTTTGATAAGACTGGTAATTGGGATATGAATTCTCTATCTGTGTTACTACAAGAAAAATATATTTACAAGTGTGCCTCAGTGAAAATCATGGGAATTGATTCGAAGGACACTATGATATGGGTTGTTGAAGAGTCTAGTCTATTCTCTATCAAATCTATTTGGAACATGGTTAGGAATTATTATTCCAAATCTTGGACCAATTCATTCACTTGGAACACTTATATCGCTCCAAAAATTTCTATTTTTCTATGGAGACTACTGAGATACCTACTTCTAGTTGACTCTATTATTAGAAAGTTGGGGATTCATGGTCCTTCCGAATGTTGTTGTTGCTCCTCCCACGAGGAAGAGAATTTGGACCATTTATTTAGGGATAATGATTTTACGATTGATATCTGGAGTAACTTTAATGGAGAGTATGGGATCCAATGTTAGAATACCTTTATCTGAGATCGACTCATTAACTGGTGGTGCAACGTTGATCAAAAGAAGTATGAAAATTTAATCTTTGCACTCATTTAATGTTCGATATGGATTGATAGGAGAAAAATGCAAATATGAAGGTGCTAAAATGAATAGGGATCAAGTTGTACACCAAATTGATGACCTTATTCGGCTTCACGAAGATAAGGTTAGTTGAAAAAATAAAGTAAAACTCCCTATCTCTATTATTAAATGGATCCATCATATAGCTATGAGTATAAAGCTTAGTTTGAATGGGTATCATGATAAGATCATGGGTATTAATGGTGGAGGTGGAATTTTGAGAAAATTCAAAGGTCAATTATTAAACGGTTTTGCATCCTTTTTTGATGTGGAATCCATCTCTCAAGATGACGGCCACACCATTCTCCAAGGGATTAAGGTATGTTTGGAGCATTTACAGTATGGTCTATTGATTAGGCATAAATTCTTCATATTTATCCCCTTAATTTCGGTATTTCTATGATCCCATGCATTGTAAATAACTTGGATTTGGCTTATTTTTATGCTACTAACCCTTTTTGGCAAGTATTTCATATTTTATGTATCTCTTGTGTATTTTACAGGTATTTCATGCAAATTAGTGCGAAAGAGAATGCAAAACAGCAAAAGAAAGCAAAAAATGGGGAGTTCAAGGGCATTTTCGTAATTTTACATATATATTTCGGTGGTGGAGAAAACTAGAAAGTTGAAGATCCCTAAATTAAAAGAACATTGGAAAAAATGATACCCCAATCCGAGCTACGGTAAAGAAGTTATGCCCATTTAAAGTTAGAGACAGAAAGTCAAAGTTGAAATTAATTCTGGAAGCTGAAGAGTTTCAACTCTTGAAATTTCTTGTATAATTCCTTTTTATTAGTTGTAAAACGTGTATAGGCATTGGAAGAGTCATTTTTTGAGATATATAAAAGGTAAAACCCTAGGAGGACGAGAGAGAGTTCTTTTTTGATAGACAATTTCATATTTTAGAAACCCTAGTTTGTAAGTTTGAAGAAAATGAGTATTCAAGATTCAAGTTCAATTATCTTTCCAAGTTGTGGTTACAAATTTCAATCTTCAATCCAAGTATCAATTTCAATTCTCTTATTTGTTTCTCTATTTTATTTTCAATTCGATTCTCAATTGTTTTGCAATTCTCTTTTGAAGCTATGTTTCTTAGATATATGATTCCATGCATAGTTATAGTTCTGTTTTCATCTAACAAAACCATGCCTAGATAAATTTTCAAGGATTGGGATGCATGAACCCATCCCGAGGTAAATTACCCATGTATAAAATAGAGTTTAAATTAAAAATTGACCGAATCGTGTAGGGAAATTATACAAACATAGTAGATCTTTTAATCTCGCTTGCCCTAGGTACTTGGTATGTTTAAGAATACTATGCAAGTGTAATTGCTCTACACTGCTTTATATTTACCTTTGATTTCATATGATGCGGGTTAGTTCCCTCTTATATGTAGTGCTTAGGATCTATAAAGACTGGATTCAGTAAAGATTTTAATTTACAATTCTAGTATTCTATACGATAAACTACTAAGGATTGAGGGATTATATTCCCAACCTGTTTTCCTTTCATTCTTATTAACTCATTCTTAGTTAGTTAATTTTGCACACATAGTTAATACAGTAGTTTAATTTAGTGTGAATTTAGTTAATTAGTTATTTCCCATCTCAATCATCTTTTTATTTCTTTTTAGAATCATGTTGGGGTTAACAGTCTTACCGTTGTCGTCACGTTCACTCGTCCTAGTTCCCTAAGGATTCGATGCCCACATTAGCCACTATACTCCGTAAGAGTGTAGTTAAAGTTTAGCTTTTTATATTGCGGTTGGAAGGAGATAACAACAACTAACGTATTTACACGGACACTCAATTTTTCCACTCGGTCATTTAAATATTGAGCGTGACTCCCAACTATTAGTTGATGTGCATCAAAATAAAATAAATTACCGGTGATCCATTAGAGTTATCATACACCAAATTAATCTCCTCACTCACGGCTTTCCTGTTACCTTCTCCCATGTATATCGGGAGGGCAACAAAATTGCCGAAGTCTTAGCGAATTGGGGTTGGAAGAAGAAATGGAACTTTGATTCTGATGATCTTAATTCTTTCCCCACATGATTTGATAGGCATGATTACAGTTGACCAAATGGGTATTCCAAAATTAAAATGCTAGATGGATATTTTATAAAGTCATCCCTTTTGCTTGTAAGTCGCGTGGATAAGGATCTTCTATCCTTCTTGTGATTTTTATATATCTATTTTTCCAAAAAACGCAATGTTAATAATGGTGATAATGATTATTTCGGTCCACATTATTTAAATGAATGTCGATAAAGTGTAGATTGTCCAAAGTGGGAAAATGCCATCATGGCGGAATTTAAGTCTCTAAATAAACATGGTGTATTTGGACATATAGTGCAAACCCCTAAAAATGTTAACCATAAGTTGCAAATGGATTTTTATAAGAAAATGAAATTAAAAAATTAAATATCTAGATCTGTAGCACAATTTGTCGTATAAGGTTACCTGTAGAAACTAAGGATTAATTATGAGAATACATACTCCCTCGTTATAGACACTATAGCTTTTAGATATATGATCAGCTTAGTAGTTCGTGAAAACTTATATATGAGACCTATGGATGCTGTGACTACTTATTTGTATGTGGATCAGACAAATATGTATACATGAAAATCCTATAAGGGTTTAATTTATCGGAAGCTAAGTCAAAGTGTGCGTACTCAATCCAATCCAACTAAGACGTTCATTGTACGCTCTGAAACAATTTAGAAGTATATTGTATAATAATATTAGTGAATAATGGTCTAAGGGTATGAAAATAATCCCATGGGCCCCTGTGTCAATCCTCAAAAGGATTTGCAAAAACATCAGTTTATGGAGTTGCCATAACTTTAATCGGGATTCCTAAAAGGCATGAGAAAATTGCCAATTATTTGAAGAAGGAATTTAAAATAAAAGACCTTGGGAAAACAAAATTATGTATCATCCTTCAGATCAAGAGAAATTATACTAGAATACTAGTACACTAGGAAAATTATACCATAATGGTACTAAAACAATTTGACATGGACAAAACTCACTTACTAAGTATTCCCATGGTCATCCCATCTCTAGACATAAAGAAATATCCATACCATCCTAAAGATAATAATGAAAAAGTATTAGGTCCTAAGTACCCTACTTAGGTGCTATTGTCACTCTGTTATACTTAGCATAATGAACTAGACCGAATATTTTGTTATTTGTTAAATTACTTGCTAGATACAGTTCTGAACCAACTCAAAGACATTGGACTAGTATCAAACATATCCTGAGATATTAACGTGGAACTACTGACTTGGGTTTATTTTATTCTAATAGCTATAATGGTTAAAATTTAGTGGGTTATGTATATTCTGGATACCACTATGATGCTCATAAGGGTCAATCTTAAACAGGTTCTGTATTTCTTTGTGTTAATACTGTTATTTCTTGGTGTTTACTAAAACGTCTTTAATACCTTCTTCTAGACATTCTAAAATTCTATCTCTTAATGAATCCAGTCATGATATTTAATTCAACATATTTGTAGTTCTTGTCATTTACCTTCTAGTGAAAATGTCCAAGTATTATCTACGAAGACAATGCAGTGTGCATAACATATATTCAAGAAGGATTCATCAAAGGAGACAAAACAAAAAAAATTTGACCAAAAAAATTCTTCACTCATGAGCTTCAGAAAAATAATGAGATTGAAGTCAAGTAAATCCATTCTAACAACAACCTAGCCGATCTTTTCACCAAGTCACTGCAAAAGTCAACATACAAAAAACTTTTTCATACGATTGGCATGCGTAAAGTTTATCATCAAACTATATAGATGATTTTGTTTATGAGTGGGACTTACAAATCAATGGTGAGTATCCATAAATATACTATATATGACATACACATATTGTAATATTTTTCCTTTACTCTAGTTTTTTTCATTGGGATATCTGAGTAAAGGTTTTAACGGGACAACATAAAACGCGTCCAACACTAGTTCAATGATCTTAATAAAAGTTGTACTATTTTTTCCTTCACTTTGTTTTTTTTTTCCCTCAGTGTTTTCCTTATCAAGGTTTTAATTAGGCAAATATCATTGAACAATGGACATCGAAACAAGATCATCCAAGTAAACCAAGCTATTATACTCTTTTTCCCTTCATATAGTTTTCTCCCACATGGTTTACTACATAAGGTTTTTAATGAGGCAATATACTTAAGATGATGGATACAATAGTGTTCATCCAAGGAAAAGTGATCATTTGGAATATTATAATCCTCTAAGGGGGAGTGTTATAAATTATGTGTGTTTGGATGATATACATATCATTATCTTCCACTATTTGATACAAAATTTAGTGACAGTATTAGTGGGGAAAATATTGAAAATATATCATGATGCGTGGGGAATGTATGAAAGCCTATAAATGAAAGCATTTGGAAGATGAATGAATAAGAACAATGAGAGAAAGAATACATACTCTTCTTCAAATTTTTTTGCATTATTCTTTATATACGATTGTGTTAGTCCTTAATTTTATAACACCCTTCGTTTTGAAAGTGCTTTTGCGGGGCCTATAGTCTTATTCGGATATAATATTAATATGTATTGTATTCTAATATAACATAGATTTTTATATAATGTAAAAATATATATTCCATATAGAATAAATATTTTTAACATGACAATAAAAAAATATAATATAAGAGTGACATAATATAACATATGAACTCCACACACTCTTGGGAACAGAGAGAAGATGATGTAGGAACGAAAAAAGTGTTGAATAGTGAATATGAAGATGGGGATGAAGGTCGAAGGGCAAGAACAAAGAGATAGAAGACTAAAGAGGAAAAGGTGAGAGTGTTGGGACAAACAAATAGATATTTTTTTAGACCTACGTTGGTGGAAAAATTCTACTATTATGAAATCAACACAATTAAGTCTAGAAATGTATAATTGTCACAATCGCACAAGAACACAATATATATTTGTGGTTCGTCGATGTGCCTACTTCCACGGGGTGCTTCTCTCTCTTTGTTGATAGATTGCAGATAATAAATATTACATGCCCCTTTTCCGAGGGGTATGGGTTACATTTATAAAGAGAACAAAGAGGTTGCTCATATGGGACTCTAGGACATTGGATTATTATTTTGATCATCTAAATCTAATTTTAAAATTTCTATAGGTCGTCCCCAATCCATTATTATCTTTTTTATGTTAGTGGTGTCATTTCCTAATGCCTAATTGGATAATTCCCCCACAATTGTCCCCAAAGTTTTGCAGATTGACTAGGGTGCATAGGTTTATTCTTTGCAAAATGTAGCCTTTGATATTGATTGACAGTGATATCCGGTTACCCATAGGAGCCATTGTCAAAAAATGTTGACACTTAGTATTTTTGAGTTATAGAATAGCCATTAATTTATTAGCTAGACTTGAAAGGTATGCTTGTAATTTACCCTGATATTCTAGGGGCACGTCATTAAATCTGTCACGACCCCGTCCCAATTTAGTAGTAGGGAACGAGTGTCTTGACATTCCACCAAGGCAACAAATATTATGACTTAAATTGTTTCCTTAAATAAGTGCAACGTAAATAAAAGCACATGGTTATGAATCGTAAAATACTGAAAGTAAAGGAATTACGTCATCAGAGCTTTCTAAAGGAAACTTCATTGGTATTAAAAGTAACGATTAATTACAACTTTAAGACAAACTTTAAAAACTTATTACAAGGGAGCCAGGCATGCTCTAAATGATAAAAGAAACATAATAACAAAAGGAGCTCCAAAAGATGAATCTTCAACACAATCCGTTTTAGTTCCCTCCGCGAACCTACTTATTTCATGAAAAATGATCATTTATACAACATCAGCTTTTCAGAAAATGGATACCAATTCAATTTACAACAGAAGGCATATACATATATGGACAGGAATTTGCAGTAAAATATTTAAAGTAAACTGGCCGTATATATTTTCAGAATAATCAGTTTAGAACAGAACAGATAAAACAATTTGAGCAATATGTCAATTATTCAATTTTATTTTGATTGCCATGTACGTTCCAATACCTAGATAAACAGATAGTGTTACCAAATGTTTCCACCAGGCAACAACACAGATAGAAAATCATGATATCTGAAACAACGCCTTATTTAGGGCACACCAACGATAAACCAGCTGGGAAGGTACCACCCAAATATTTCCACCCGGTAGTCAAGGCCAACATAGTAAGAGAGTTTCCATAGGCCGAATCAATAATTTAGAATTGAAAACAGATGTATATATCGAGAGATATACACATATAACAAGTGACGGAATCATCGGTATAAGATGTATTTTGAGAATAAAATCATTTCACAAAATATATATAGTTTTCATAATATCATATAATAAAAATACATCAGGAATGTCATAAAGTACTCACCTAGAACAGAAATCCGAAGTTACAGAAACAGAGTCTTAGATCGCTCGTTAATCTTGAGACGAAACTTCTTCTTAAACTTCCTCACACTTTCTCTAACTATTTATCTTTTATATTTGGAATGGATTTCGTGTAAGAACTGATCCTAAGTATTCTATTTATAGTTTCCCAAAGTTATTTGGGTGTTGACACGTGCCCCGATGACTAAGCACTCATTTTGGCGAGTCAGCATGTTGCGTGTCGCGTAACGGGGCTATCTTGCAGTCTTTATTTCACCCGATGCCGACACGTGTTTTAGACTTATTTAATTGAATGACTTGTGTTTTATTCTTGTTTATATGGATGACACGTGTAAGGTGTGGTGGCAAAAGTAAAGCACGAGGTGTCAAGCACGAGGTGTAAAGTTATTAAGGGTATAAGGGTCATTTTACACATGAAGGGTATTTTAGTAATTTTACACCGTACATTTTCAATATTTCTTAGAGGTCCTTGAAAATATTTTATTTACAAAATGGTACTTTTTTATATTTTCATTTGAGTCCTTGAAACTTTCTTTATTTAGAAATTAAGTCCCTAAAGTTTTATAAATTTCATTTTCTACCCCAAAACTTATCATTTAGCTTAGGATATGCTATAAAACTTTGATTTAATCCATTTTGATGAATAAGGGGTGTTGTTTTAAAGTGCTTAAATCGGGATAACTATCCTCCCCTTCCAACCAATCAAAATATTACACATAGTGTGGTAATAAGGCAAAATATAACTTAAAGGATGGACAGATTTGCCCTTATTTCGTAATTTCGGTATAACTTCTTGTTCGAACCTCCGTTTAACACACCGTTTGTTGTGTTACAAACATAATTCATATATCTACAACTTTTTAGGTTTTACCTAAAGTCAATTGTTATATTATAATGGTGAAAACTAGTCTCCAATAGGAATATTCGTACTAAAACTTTAAAATTTTATGTTTGTACTAATATGACATTTCATGATTTCTGAAGGGGGGTTTAGACTTAAATAATAAATTAACGTTATCCATATCACATATGAAATAATACAACTTTTAAAACTATATATGAACATATAAACATGGGGTCATTACACCCTACCCTCCTAATAAAAGTTTGGTCCCCAAACTTTACTTACATTAATTCCCAAAAAGGTATGGATATTTCTCCTTTATTTCATCTTCCCTCTCCCATGTTGCTTCTTCAATGGAATGATTACACCATAACACTTTGACCAGTGGAATTACCTTGGTTCATAATATTTGATCTTTATGGTCCAAAATTTCTATTGGATGCTCATTGTATGACAAATCTTCTCTAACTTGAAGAGGTTCGTGACATAGGATATGCGTTGGATCTGGGACGTATTTCTTCATCATTGACAGATGAAACACATTATGCGCACTAGAGAGTTCAGGAGGTAAGGCTATTCTATTTGCAACAGCTCCTATCCTTTCAAGGATTTCAAAAGGTCGTATGTATCTTGGACTTAACTTCCATTTCTTCCCAAATTGGATTATTCCCTTTGCTGGTGATACTCATACGAACACATAATCTCCTCTTTGAAATTTCAAATCTTGTCGACGATTGTCAACATAACTCTTTTGACGGCTTTGAGCGATTTGAAGTCGGTCTTATATCAATTTCACTTTCTATGTTGTGATCTGGATCAAGTCTGGTCCCAATAATTTTCTTTCTCCAACTTCTACCCAACATGTAGGGGAACGACACCTTCTACCATAGAGTGACTCATATAGAGCCATTTGAATACTTGCTTGATAACTATTATTAAATGCCAACTCCACTAACGGTAAATGATCATCCTAATTACCCTTTAGATCAAGTACACATGCCCTAACCATATCCTCTAGAGTTTGAATGGTTCTCTCAGATTCTCCATCTGTTTGAGGATGAAAAGTGGTGCTGAAATTCAATTGTGTTCCCATGGCTGCTTGCAGGCTTTTCCAAAAGCGAGACACAAATCTAGTGTCACGATCACAAACAATTGAAATTGGGGTTCTATGAATCCTAATAATTTCCCGCACATACAACTTGGCTAACTTTTCTAAAGAATTGGTAATCTTAATGGCAAGAAAATGAGAAGATTTAGTTAACCTATCAATAATTACCCAAATTGAATCATTACCATTTTAACTCCTTGGTAAACCTATCACAAAATCCATAGTAATATGTTCCCATTTCCACCCAGGGATAGGTAGGGGTTGTAGTAAACCTGATGTCTTTTTATGTTCATCCTTTACTTGTTGACAAACCAAACACTGAGATACAAATTCCGCTATCTCCATTTTCATGTTATTCCACCAAAATACTTCTCGAAGATTCTATACATCTTTGTACATCCGGGATGAAATGTGACTCTCGAGTAATGACTTTCCTCCAAAATTTGCCTCTTTAATTGGGCGTTAGATCGCACGCACACACTATTTCCAAATCTCAGTATATCATCTCGGATCACATATTCAATACTCTTCCCTTCAATAACCTCCCCTCTAATCTTCTTCAGTTGTGGGTCATGTACTTGTCCAATTTTGATCCTTTCCATAAACATGGGTTGTACTTGTAAGTTTACAATTATTCCTCCTTTGCTATAGATACGTACATCTCTTTCCATACTTCTCAAATCCCTTAACAAAGGTTCCTTGTTTGTAATGAGACATGCTAAATTTTTTGTAGACTTCCTACTTAAAGCGTCGGTTACTACATTAGCTTTCCTAGGGTGATAGTGAATATTTACATCATAATCCTTCATCAATTCTAACCACCTCCTTTGTCTCATATTCAACTCTTTCTAAGTAAATATATACTTTAAACTCTTATGATCAGTATGAATCTCACAAGTCTGACCATACAAATAGTGTCTCCAAATCTTAAGAGCAAAAATTACAGCTGCTAATTCTAGGTCATGGGTTGGATAATTCTTCTTATGGGTTTTCAACTGTCTTGAGGCATAAGCTACTACTTTTCCATTTTGCATTAGAACACATCCCAAACCATTTTTTGAATCATCACTATAAATCACAAATCCCCCTATCCCGGAAGCAATAGTTAATTTTGGGGCAGTTACTAATCGATTCTTAAGTTCTTGAAAACTATTCTCAACTTCCTCAGACCATTCATATCTCACCTTCTTTTGGGTTAACCTAGATAGAGGTTTGTCAATACTAGAAAATCCTTCAACAAATCTTCGATAGTAACCTGCTAATCCAAGAAAACTACGAATCTCCATCACATTAGTTGGTCTAGGACAATCTAGTATAGCTCTGATCTTTTGAGGGTCAATCGACACTACCTCCTTAGAAATGACATGTCCTAGAAAAGAGATGCTAGGTAACCAAAACGCACACTTCTTTAATTTTGCATATACTTTCTCCTTCCTAAGGATTTGTAATACTGTCTCTAAATGCTTTTCGTGTTCTTCAATACTCTTGGAATAAATAAGGATGTCATCAATGAAAACAACCACACATTGATCCAAATATTTCCTAAACACTCTATTCATCACATCCATAAAAGCGACTGGTGCATTAGTTAGTTCAAATGGCATCACAAGAAACTCATAGTTACCATATCTAGTACGAAAATCTGATTTCGAAATATCCTCCTCCTTAATCTTCAATTGGTGATAGCCTAACCTAAGGTCAATCTTTGAAAATATTTGCACACCTTGAAGTTGGTCAAACAAATCATCAGGTAAGGGGTATTTATTCTTAATGGTCACCTTATTTAGTTCACGATAATTTATACATAACCTCATTGTCCCATCCTTCTTTTTAACAAATAACACTGGAAACAAATCTTGTAATTGAACTTTTAATTCCCTTAGTTCTAAAGGTTCCATACGATAAGGTGGTTTCGATATTGGTATAGTTATGGGAATAAGGTTAATAGTAAACTATATTTCTCTACTAGGAGGAACACTGGGTAAATCATTTGGAAAAACTTATGGAAAATGTTTAGCTATAGGAATATCTTCTAAAATGGGCTCTTTTATTTGAAAATAAATAACACTCACAAGGAATCCTTAACATCCCTTCTTAAGAAAACTACAAGCTTGCATTGCAGAGATAATGCGAATGGGAGACAAGATGCCTATTCCTTCAAAACTGAATTCTGGTTGGTTAGGAATTTGGAAAGTAACTCTCTTCTCAAAATAATCTACCTTATCATGATACGATGCTAACCAATCCATCCCCAAAATTACTTCAAAGTCTTTTATGTCTAAAACTATCAAATCAGTAAATAGTTTATGATTACTAACATCTATAGGGCAACATTTATATACTAAGGTTCCCATCAATAGCTCGCCTGAAGGATTAGAAATGTGCATACTATGACTCAAGGGTTCGGGCTTATTAGGAAAGCGATTAACAAAATGCACAGAAACAAATGAATGGGTAGAACCAGGATCTATTAAAACTTGAAAACGTTGTGCACATATAGAAAGTGTACCTGACACTACTCCATTAGAAGCTTAGGTATTAGAAAGGGAAAAAACTCGACCTTGTCTGCTTTGGTCCTTCTTTTCACCTAAAGGCTGTATCGAAATCCTTTTAGGGGTTGGACAGTCTTTTATCTGATGTCCCTTATGTCCACATCTAAAATATGCTCCCGTATCCTTGTAATAAGTCTGTCCTTCATGCATCTTCCCACATTGCTAACATCTCTTATTATTATACCGTTTGTCATCCCTAGCTCCCCCAACATTAGATGTATTCCTAAAATTATTTCTATTGTTTGTGTTCTTCCCTATTTGTTCCCCAAACTTCCTCTTACCATCTCTTATTCTATTGTACTCCTCGCCATCCCTCTCAGCTATCGTAGCCCTATCCACGATGTCACTATATGATGTCAACTTTAGGATGGAAATTCGACTACGAATACTCAACCTTAACCCGCGTTGAAACTTTTTGGCTTTTAAAACGTCAGTTATCACAACATAAGGTGCAAAATGGGATAACTCGATAAAGTTGGCCTCGTATTGACTAACCGTCATATTCCCTTGTAGTAGACTCATGAACTGAGCTGCCATTTCATCCTTCACCGTTTCAGGGAAATATTTCTCATAAAAGATCACCAAGAAGTCCTTCCAACCTATACAAGTATTCCTCTCCTCGTGTATTCTCTTAGTCATTCTCCACCAATGTTCGTCTTCACCTTCTAACATAAATGGTGCAAATGAAACCCTTTGTTCATCGGTACACCTAAGAACATCGAACATCTTTTCCATCTGCATCAACTAACTTTCTGCTTCAGTGGGATTAGGAGTACCTTTAAAAGAAGGAGGGTTCAACTTCTTGAATTGCTCAATTGTACAGCTAGCTAGTTCAAGATTCCTTGGTGATCCATTATTCACCTGATGCTCCACAATCTTCGCTAGACTCTCAATCGCCTTGTATGCACCTTTTAGTCCTTCTATACATAAACCACTTATTCTTGCAGTTGATCTTGGCTTGCTCATTTTCTACAGTCATGGCCAAACATAAGACGTATTATACTAACTCAATATTGCAAATTAGAAGAACAATTATATATAAATAATTATATGTAAATTGTAAGACATATGGAGGGTTATCACATAAGTAGGATATTTAATCCTATATCCTATGTATGGAGACTTAAAATCGATAACGTTCCAAACTTATATTCAGTAGTCTACGGGTTCATAACCTATGCTCTGATACCAAATCTGTCACGACCCCGTCCCAATTTAGTAGTAGGGAACGAGTATCTTGACATTCCACCAAGGCAACAAATATTATGACTTAAATTGTTTCCTTAAATAAGTGCAACGTAAATAAATCACATGGTTATGAATCGTAAAATACTGAAAGTAAAGGAATTACGTCACAAGAGCTTTCTAAAGGAAACTTCATTGGTATTAAAAGTAACGATTAATTACAACTTTAAGAAACTTTAAAAACTTATTATAAGGGAGCCAAACATGCTCTAAATGATAAAAGAAACATAATAACGAAAGGAGCTCTAAAAGCTGAATCTTCGACACAATCCTTTTTAGTTCCCTCCACGAACCTACTTATTTCCTAAAAAATTATTATTTATACAACATCAGCTAAAAGACGAGTGAGATTAATCTCCAGACATTCCAAGGTTTTTCAGAAAATTGATACCTATTCAATTTACAACGTAAGGCATATACATATATGGACAGGAATTTGCAGTAAAATATTTAAAGTAAACTGACAGTATATATTTTCAGAATAATCAGTTCAGAACTGAACAAATAAAACAATTTGAGCAATATGTCAATTATTCAATTTTATTTTGATGGCCATGTACGCTCTAATACCCAGATAAACATATAGTGTTACCAAATGTTTCCACCCGACCACAACACAAATAGAAAATCATGATATCTGAAACAACGCCTTATTTAGGGCACACCAACGATAAACTAGCTGGGAAGGTACCATCCAAATATTTCCACCCGATAGTCAAGGCCAACATAGTAAGGGAGTTTCCATAGGCTGAATCAATAATTTCAGAATTCAAATCAGAAGTATATATCGAGAGATATACACATATAACACACGATGGAATCATCGGTATCAGATGTATTTTGAGAATAAAATCATTTCACAAAATATATATAGTTTGCATAATATCATATAATCAAAATACACCAGGAATGTCATAGAGTACTCACCTAGAACAGAAATCCGAAGTTACAAAAACAGAGTCTTGGATCGCTCGTTAATCTTGAGATGAAACTTCTTATTAAACTTCCTCACACTTTCTCTCACTATTTATCTCTGATATTTGGAATGTATTTCATGTAATAACTGATCCTAAGGCTTATATTTATAGTTTCCCAAAGTTATTTGGGTGTTAACACGTGCCCCGATGACTAAGCACTCATTTTGGCGAGTCAGCATGTCGCGTGTCGCGTAACAGGGCTATCTTGCAGTCTTTATTTCACCCGATGTCGGCGCATTTTTTAGCCTTATTTAATCGAATGACATGTGTTTTATCCTTGTTTATATGGATGACACGTGTAAGGTGTGGTGGCAAAAGTATAGCACGAGGTGTCAAGCACGAGGTGTAAAGTTATTAAGGGTATAAGGGTCATTTTAAACATGAAGGGTATTTTAGTAATTTTACACCGTACATTTTCATTATTTCTTAGAGGTCCTTAAAAATATTTTATTTACAAAATGATCCTTTTTTATATTTTCATTTGAGTCCTTCAAACTTTCTTTATTTAAAAATTAAGTCCCTAAAGTTTTATAAATTTCATTTTCTACCCTAAAACTTATCATTTAGCTTAGGATATGCTATAAAACTTTGATTTAATCCATTTTGATGAAGAATGGGGGTTATTTTAAAGTTCTTAAGTCGGCCTAACTAGCCCCCCCTTCGAACCCATCAAAATATTACACATGGTGTGGTAATAAGACAAAATATAACTTAAAGGATGGACAAATTTGCCCTTATTTCGTAATTTCGGTATATCTTCTTGTTCGAACCTCCGTTTAACATACCGTTTGTTGTGTTACAAACATAATTCATATATCTACAACTTTTTAGGTTTTACCTCTAGTCAATTGTTATATTATAATGGTGAATACTAGTCTCTGAAGGGGGTTTAGACTAAAATAATAAATTAACATTATCCATATCAAATTTGAAATAATACAACATTTAAAACTATAAATGAACATATAAACATGGGCTCATTACAAAATCCATACTGATTAGACCAAGAGGAGGTTGCGTGTGCCTACCATCATCTAATGATGAGACTGTCTTGGGAGTTGAACCATCTACTTAATGAATCTATTATCATCTCTTCGAATCCATTTTCACTTAAATTATGTTTCAAAAGGGATTCGAGATCCATTTCCCTTTTATTTTCACGAGAAGTTTGTCTTTTCTTCATCTTTCCTTTCTCTGTAATTTTTTTTTAAGTATCGTCTTTCGTTCTTTCGTTCTTCCATTATTATTATTTCTTTATTGCGAAGGATGATTTACTCGGTTGGTGAGGGTTCAATTGTTGAGTTTGGGAGGCATTTATCCATTATGGATTGGGTAGTCATAGAGTTAGGGGATCATCTCAAAGACTATAACAACATTGAGGGAGGACATTAGTTGTTCTCCTAATTCATTTCTGAGGGTTGTGTAACCTTTCCCCCAATCAACTTTTCTTATAATTTTGCCAGTTCTTTAGTGTAGTTCTTGCCTAATATTCTACGAACACTTAGAGAATAGTAAAAGACATTAATAGGATAAATGAGTTATATGGGAATAGGTAAGGGATCCCAAACATCGTTATTACTATATGTGGGTGAGGTCGAATGAAAGTATATACTATCTGAAGGCGAGGAAGGCTAAGAGAGTCCTTATCGTGAACCTACCAGATTCTAACAAGTATTATTAATCGCATGACTTAATTGTGAAGTAGAGGGAGAATTTTCCAATCCAAAAGGTGTTATAATACATATGGTTGATAGTTCGGAATTTATTTTTATAATATTCACATGTAGAGAGGATAAATCTCACACATTTATATAGCACACAAAACTATATATATATAACTAACCCATTATAGCATGCTTTTCGCTTCTCAATCAAGGATGCACTGGGTTAGGTTTAGGAGACGAGTTGAACTTGGTGTTCCAAACTGCCTACGTATCCATTGGTAAAATGGAATTAAACTCCTCAACCATAGTTCCCAAATCCAACTAAAAGAATTCGGAGCAATTCTAGGCTAGAAATTATCTCACAAGTATTTTCACACTTAGTGAATTTTTCCCAACCAAAGTGGTAGAATTCGATATTCTAGTTATTATTCTCTGAAATACAAGACTTCCAAAGCCTTGCAGTTATACCCAAAGTTTTGGGAATTGAGTTTAAATACAAATTCAATTCCAAAAAATGATTAATTAATGGTTAGTGGTTGAATCCCACTACATTAAGCATATGGTATGTGATGAAATTCTACACACTCCATTAATATCTTGATCACCTACCTAACTTTGGCAATGACAAATTTACCAAGGTAAACTAACAAAAGTGTACCCAACTTCGGTAAATGGTAATAAAATAAAACTAAATTTTTTACTTATCCTTGAATTTCATCCTAATCCTTAATGAGAATGAGAATTCTATTTCCTATAAAACTTCTGAAGTAGAATTTATACTTTTAATCAGATATGTTTTTAACCTTAAAGGTTCATACTTATTAGTTTATGGTAACTCATCTATTAATCAGGTAAAGAGTCAAATAAATAATCATTAATAACATGTAGGTGTATATTATGATTAGTGCTAAAATAATATGAATAAATTCTTCATATATTCTGAACCTTATCCGTTATTAGTTTTCATACACTCCAATCCTTCTATCATCCCAATATTAATATTTTTTTATTTCTTAATTGGCAAACTGTCAATCTATAAATCAAATATCCACTTTCTTTTAATTTATAATCTTTTGAAAATATTTGATTAAAAAAAATTATTCTAATCATTTTCAATACCTCGACCAAGGATTTCTCTTTCCTAAGAGAGATAGTTCCATATTGACCATCCATGATCCTTTATTTAATATAAGGATAGACCCAACCCTACACTTGCCATAATCATATAAGAAGATCATCGTTCGTTAATAGAATCAAAAGACTACCTGATACATACAAATTATACATGATATCTAAAGTCTAAGGATTATATATAAAACTTTAACTATAATATATATCCATTGATAGATTGGAAAAAAATCCATTGGATAATTCTATGTGGTTACGTTCAATGCCATGCTATATAATATGCACCCATACGTTTGATCTTATCAGACTCCGATAAATAGTTTAAAATTGTGATACTCCTTTAAACAAATAAATCATAACATATGCTAGGGTTAATCCAAAACACAATGTCCCGTTGTGTTTCTGGCTAGGAACAAATTATTAGAACAAGAAACTGAGGTGAACATCTCCCGACCATAATTCAACTATAATGATTCATCACACTCTATAATGTTCTAATGGACATAATCATAAATATGATATTTATTATTTATCAATTATGATTATATCAAATTTCTTGTATTTCTATTTTAATAACAATTAATCGATCAATAATAACATGTTTATATATATTTCTAAAATAAATAATGCAGGATTGACTTTTGGGCATTTATACAACAATCTTCCACTTGAAATAAAGCCAACCGCCTACACGTCTCATGTCCATATTTGATAGATGTCGAAAAAATGTTTCTTTAGGAAAATCTTTTGTAAGCGGGTTTATTGCATTATCCTGTGATGTAACCTTTTGAATATCGACATCTCCTCTTACAATGATATCCCGTATCAAATGGAATCACTACTCAATGTGATTAGATTTATGATAACACCATGGTTATTTTGACCGAGCTATTGCCTCATTGTTTTCACAATAAAGGGTAATAGTGACACAATGGTAGGAACAACTCAAATTTTATTAATGAACTTTTTAATCCAAACCGCTTCCTTTGTAGCTTCAGATGTAGCGACGCATTTAGCTTCTACTGTAAAATCAACTGTTGTACTCTGCTTGGAACTTTTCCAACCAAATGCTCCATTATAAATGGTAAAAATATAACCAGATGTTGACCATCTGTAACATATACCCTCGCGATTTTGACCATACCCGTGTAACTTGGTATGACCCAGTTGAGCTTTGGACATTGTATGTTAGGTCGTGTGCCAGATTTCTATGTTATTGAGGTTTTGGTTAAATTAAATTGATTTAGAATGGCCTTATTTTTAATTTAGATCATTTAGGGTCGTTCAAACAATATCCCACCTTCGTTAGAATAACACTTCAAACGACCTTCCAATGGCATATATATGTTTAGAAAATACACTCTCATTAGAATCTTGTTCGAAGTCCAATCGAATGAGATGTATTTCTCGTTCGAACAAGACTGCAAATATCAGTTTTTGTATGATGAGAAAATGCTATCAAATTCCTGACCATTGGATTAAAAGAGGTGTCAAGCTCCCATAACAGCAGATCAATTCGAGGTTTGATGTTTGGGGCATTTATGGATTTTCCCCTTAAGGTTTTGGGGAATTTAAAGGTGTTTTAAGCCATATTCTCCCCATTTCCATAGGACATACTCTCATTAGCTCTTAAGAACTCCTCCACCGCCAACCACCATCAACCACCCTGGAACCACCACCCCTCCACCCTAAACCACCATACTTTAACCCTTTTCACCATATTAAGACTAGAAAACCCACTTTCACTACATGTTAGGCAAGATATAAATTTATAGAAATTTTGGGGATTTTTTGGGAAGAAAAGAATAATAATGAAGGAGCTTGATGTGGGGGGGGGGGGGGGGGGGGGGGGGGGTTGCTTGGAGAATTCATGGTGCATGCTTATTGAGCCACACAGCCACCTTAGCAGGTGGGAGGTTTCCATCATCCCTCTTATTCATCCAACTAAGTTTAAGAACATATTTCTCTAGTGTTTGGTCTTGCATGTAGAGTTTTAAGAGAATAATGTATGCATGTTTTAAGATAACTATTTTCTCGTGTTTTTGGTAAAATATTTTACAATTGATCCTCAAAGGTTTTGATAAAATGATATATTTTCAAGAAAACTTAATGTTAAGCATTTTATGAATTAAAATGTTTAGAAATAATATTTATCTTGTTGAGATATTTTTGTGAACAAAGTCTTGATGTTTTCTTGAAAGAATGGGATTTTTTGAAATTAGACATTTATTCAGATTTGAATAACAAAAATGTCTTTTAATCCTGAAAAATATGTTTTTGTATGCATTATATAATTTCTTGAATAAATCATATGTTAAACTCGTTTTCTTAGATTTTTGGACTTAAAATCCCTGTACCTATGTATATAACCTTGTAGTAATTTGGCAATTAGTATATGGACAAGTTTAGTAAAGGTTTTAATGAGCTTTAACATGAAATAATGAAAATAGAAATTTCAGCCCTTAAAGTGTGTTAATGAGTGAGAAAAATGTGATAAGTGTATGTTTTCAAGACTACAAGTGTTAATAAAGGAAAAATGATGTTTTCTGGTAAAGTGGCCTTCAAAATGCCAAATGACTTCTTTGATAAAGAAAGTAATGAAATAAAGAGATTTCCAAGATGAGAAGTGTGTTACTCCAAGGTGTTAAAGAAGTGTTAATGAGTTAAAAATATTTAAGAAGTTAGTGTGTGTAACTTAACAATATTTTTGGAAAAATAACACTTGTGAAAAGGGAGGAAGATGCAGGTTCAAAAAAATGAGTAAAATGATAATTTTACGTAAAGTGAGAAATTTTTATAAAATAAAAATGTTGGAGAAGGTGTTACACAAAATGATCCTAAATGCGAGTGAATTTTGGAATGAAATCAACGCCAATGTGTAAAGGACATGAAATGTTTATTTTCTAAAGTGTAAAAAAAATATGGGGAAGTATTCCCCATGGTTTTGTCTTAGACCGAAAAAAGTTGAGTAAGGTGGATAAGGAATAGTGTTAAGACACGTGATAAAGGAACTCAAAAGAACCGAGAAAAATTAAAAAGGGCCTGGAGCTCTAGGTTAAAAGACCCAAATCACTGGCCAAAGCATATGGTACTGTATCCGACGGTGTGGAGCCCATTTTAAAGTATGCAGTTATGTGGAAAACTCCGAGAAAAAGATAATGAGAAAAGGTTGTGCTAAGAAAATGAGAAAAGACAACCTTTGTGAAATGAAATTGATAAATTTCCTATCTTTTAAAAGGGTAATTTGGACAAGAAATATTAAAATGACTAACTCCAAGTAAAGCGTGAGTTAATGACACCACTGTAGTGGTTAATGGGTAATCAAGCAACCTAAAGTGGTCTTAACCCATAATTAATACATGTGTGTATTGTGAACGATTTCAAAAGGAAAACAAGTACTTTCGATCACCCGAGTGTGCGTGTTGAAAGGTGATTTTTAAGGAAAATACCAAAGTGGATTTGGTGCGAGTACATGGAAAATTTCGGTAAATAAAGTGGTTTTCCTAAACAAATGCTAGTTTGATTAAATATTTAATCGGGTACATTAAATCAGGAAATAAATGTTAAATCAAGTAAAAGGTGTCATTTGTAAGATTAGTGTAATTTAATCAACTCAAGTAATGTTTTGGAATAAATGGATTCATGCATTAGTGTATGTGTGTATAAATATATGATATTTGCATGTTCAGGTAGGTGGTACATTATAGAGTCTCTTTTCTACCATTCGATTCTATGTTGCATTGTTGTATTTATCACTGGGCATTCGACTCGTTCCTTTTCCTTTATTACGGCAGGTTGTACGCGATTACATATTTTAACAGCGTTATATAGGTAAGTATTCTTTTTATTTTATGCTAGTAGATCTGAATGCTTGGCTTTTGGGGACACTTCCCATGGGTCCAGCACTTAGCTTGATATAAATTGGAATCGCATCCTAATGAAGTAAAACATTAATTAAATAAAATAGGACTAGGAATATTATTTTGGTTGTCTCATTGCAATTCACACCAAACATCCGAGATGGACCGGGTTGGCCCACGGGTAACACATGTATTCGGGTCCGGGCATTACAAATGGTATCAGAGCTCTAGGTTCAAGGTTACTTTGGGGAGTGATGTTATGAGTTCAGTAGTGCATCTTTGATGTCGGCCTTGGTTTTGGGACAATCACGCTAGATAGGTGACTGTGTCAATTCATTTTCTCGACGATGCTATCAAGGAGATTAATACGATATAAATTCATTGCCAATTATCAAGTGGCCAAGTTAGTTTACATTAATAGTTCTCGACGCTTCTGATATAGCCATATTAGTAACTTGCATCATTTGCGTAGGGCGTTAGTGGCGACGATGTGTCCTCTAGTATGAGGGGCTTTGGTTTTAACCCTTGATGATGTGAGGAACCTACTAAGATGTTAATAAGGGTGAATAATTCCCTTGATGTAAATGTTTAAGCTATTTAACTCAACTGTGGAGACTATATGCTTAGAGTAACATGACTAAGCGATATTGATTCTATAATAAGGACGCATTAGGTTCCATTGTTAGGAACACGTGGGTGGCTAATAGTATTGATGCAATGAGGCAAACTATATCCCGGGGGTATTGTCATATTATGGGTATTGGACAGTCCGATAGGCATGTAGAATCGTGTTGGTCATTACTTAAGGATGTGTACTCGGGCCTTAGTTGATAGGATATTATCACTATAGGAGTTCCTTGGTAAATATCGATTGAAATATTTATCTCACAAGCTATGATGAGAGTTAGGAACCATTGGTGGTAAGTGAATTATGAGTGTAATAATGATGAGTTGAAGTGACATAAGAGTGAACCATAGATAGTGTTCTATGAAGTGGTTTTGAGAATATGATGAGAAATTTGAGGAATAAAATCCCTTGTGACGTCGGTAGTGTGTACTTAAAGGCTTATAGGTTGTACACGATGCCCTATATCCTTCCAAAATAAATAGTAGTGGAAGACTATGGTTTGATATGTAGTATATGACATCAACCATTTGGAAGGGAGTTTTTAAACTCCTCATTGGGTCTCGAGGAGAGGTTCATAGGTTAAAATTATGCCAAGGTTTCAGACAAAAGGAAAAAAAAAAATTTATCTGAGTACTATAGCCCATTTTCAATTTCCTAACTGATAACTAAATGTGAAGTGGCTTCTGTATGAGTACATGACTTTAATAGAATCTCTAATTCGCCAATGATTTATGCGAAGTAGCCTTTTTCGGCCCTTATCCAGTAGCCATTCTGAGTGGGATCCCTTGGAAAGTGGTTTTTACTTATTTAACAAGGAAATTATCTACTCCATCTGACCTATGAGATCAATTGCATATGGCATCTTTGGGGATAGAAATTAAATTTCTATGATTCCTTGAGGTGTTCAATGATTATATAATTTTCCATGTGTGGATACTTGTAGCCTAGTATCCTTGTGAGTATCTAATAGTTATGGGGTGGATATTAGGAAATCGATAAAGCATACCTGCTATGAGGAAATCATGGGTGATGAAATCTTGTCAGGATTTTGGTGAGTTTTACATTGAGGTATGATGGGTGTCCCTAGGGAACCAATCAAGTTCGGTGTTATGGAGGGTAATGTGTTCCAGTGATAGTTGTATTGAAGGTCATGTAGTGATCTATGGTTATTGGTGTAGAGGAGTCGAATGGTGTAAGTCTTTGGTGATGTCGTTGGAATTGGAACAAAAAGGTGATGTAACCTTTTAAGGGAAATTAGAAATTAGTGTCATGACTAGATGTAATGATTGTTTATCGTATGGTGACCAGTGAGGAAGATGTCATACTTGACTTTGATGAGTAATAGGAAATGCATTAGAGATTTGGATTAATGATGCCATGATTGAGGTCTTGTGAATAGCAATCCGAATGGGATATCGAGGTATGATTAGGGTATCGGCATGTGCCATTAGTATAAGATAGAATAAACCTAGAAGGGAAAGGACTATTTCTTAGCATGTCTTTCCAAACCTGTACAATTTAGCGGTGTATACCTGTATATTACTTACTACCCTTATGTACTATTGACGATGATTGTGCCCGTCACAAAGATTGAATTTGGGTAGAATTTGGAGATAGGCACTGTGATGACCTTATATTAATGGTGACTATTATGAGGTGAGTGTTTTTCCTAATTGGGAATTTCCTAGGGAGATGCTGGGACATAATTACTTCCTGATAAAATAGACATTAACCCAGGTGTGTTAGGTTTGGTCACGATGTCACATTAACTAGAGAGATGGACAAGTCATCATTGACAAAAGTGTTTGGCATTCATCGACCGCAGTGGCTCGTGATTATCATAAATGAAAGGAAAAAGCCTTATTCCAAAGGAGGGAATTCCAGCATTTAACTTCCCAAAAGATAATAGTTCATATTTTACATTTTCTCACAATAATGAATTGTTCGTGGTCCAATTCAATTCGACTGGTCACCCAAGCCAGGGTATATGTCTAGTCTAGGATCTGATGAGAACATCTAGGAGGAGTCGTAAACCTCAAAGCATACAATGTAGTCCCAAACTTCGTGAACTATAGTTCATTGCATACGGATGGGATTCTCTAAGAATAGTTGTTTGTTCATTCTGATTCATTGTGTTCTTTCCATTCTAATAGTCGAGGACTGTGTTCATTCAGTTTCCAAAGTCGATGATTGTATTCCCTTTGTTGTGATAGCCTGATATTTAATCATATTATTGTTTCGGTTACGACGCAGTTTGTCTCAGTGAGATGGTGGTTGGATCTGGCATGGTCAATGCAGCTCGACAACTGGGTGCGCCCTTATTTAAGTATCCTTTTATTTTGCACAAGTTTCATGTACGTGTGGTTGCCCATTCTTTCACATGATTTGCTTGTAGAATACTATTTTCTTAGGATTAACAATCTTAAGAATTGGCCGACATGGAAATTTCATGATCTAGTTATAAAGAGTTGGATTATGGTTTGGGGATATCATAAAATGTTAGAACTTGAGGAAACATATCATGTAGTGTTATTTTGCCAAAGTGGGTTGATTGGTGCCATATTCGGGTGAGTGTGAGTGCTCCATAATTGGATGCCTAGAGTTGTCTTATGTTTGAAGAAGGAATTTATGGAAGTTTCGATTGGATGTACGATTGGTGACTTAGTCAGTATGTCACTTCTCGGAGTAAGTAAGTAGATATGAGGTCTCAATATCAAGTTTAAGTGAATATTTGTGGTCAGCATGACCCGAGAATTTAAGGAGACACAAAATGTGCAGTTTTAAGATTTAAATTATTCTCGATGATGAATTGTATGATAGTTGTGCTTAGATTTTCACTTAGGTGAGTAACGATCACTTGTGAGTGCTACTCCAGTAGATATGTCGTATATGCTTTGGGTTATAGTAATAAAGCCTCAAGACTTAAATAAGGACGACTGTCGGAAAGTGGAGACTTATTCCATGTTGAGTTGCTTAGTCAGAACCCTTTTTGAAGGGACGTATGGTGACTTCCTAGTGATTTGAGGATTCAATGACCTAGCCTTAAAGGACTCCTATGACCTAGAGTAACAATTAATAACCTTTAGGAACTTAAGGAGTTTATGGATTGAGAATTTTAAGGACGCAATTCCCTAATAAGTTAAGAACGTAACACATGCCCTCTCGATTTTGACCGTTCCTATGTAACTTGGTGACTTAGTATAACCCAGTTGAGCTTTGGACTATGTAAGTTAGATCGTTCGCCAAATTTGGATAATTTTTAGGCTTTGGTGTAATTAAATGGATTTAGAATGGCCTTATTTGTAATTTGGATAATTTAGGTTCGTTCGAGTAAGATTATGAGTCATTTGAAAAACACTTCAAATGACATATACATGTTTAGAAAATCCACTATCGTTAGAACCTCATTCGAAATCCATTCGAACGATATATAGTTCTCATTTGAACGAGACTGGAAAAATCAGTTTTTAAAAGATCAGAAAATACTGTCAAAATCATAACCATTGGATTAAATGAGGTGTCAAACTCCCATCAAACCATATCAATTCTAGGTTTGAGGTTTGGGACATTTTTGGGATTTCCCCTTAAGGGTTTGTGGTATTTAAATGAGGTTTAATCCATTTTCACCCTACTTCAATTAAATTATCTCTCTCTCTCTCTCTCTCTCTCTCTCTCTAGTTCTTAAGATCTCCTCCACCACCAACCACCATCCACCACCCTAGAACCACCACCTCTCTACCCTAAACCACCATACTTTAACAATTTTTCATCGTATTTAAGCCTAGAAAACCCACTTTCACCACATGTTAGGCAATGTATAAATTTATGGAGAGGGTGTTGGGAATTTTGTATAAGTAAAGAAGGAGAATGAATGATCTTGAGAGGGGTTTTTGCTTGGAGAATTCATGGAGTATGCTTATGGATCCAGTCAACCTCCTTGAGTCCACCTTAGGAGGACATCGGTTTCCATCATCCTTCTTCTTCATCCAACCATGTTAGAG
Source organism: Sambucus nigra (assembly GCA_949130495.1). Taxonomy (NCBI): domain Eukaryota; kingdom Viridiplantae; phylum Streptophyta; class Magnoliopsida; order Dipsacales; family Adoxaceae; genus Sambucus; species Sambucus nigra. The sequence continues at coordinate 353,013,505 of OX422221.1, forward strand.
CTTTTTTAGGTGGGAAACTCTACTCTTTAAGCTGAAGAACTCTATTTCTCTAGTATTTAGTGTTACACGTAGAGTTTTAAGAGTATAATGTATGTATGTTTCAAAATAGTTATTTTCTCATGTTCTTTGTAAAATTATTTACAAATGATCCTTAAAGGTTTTGAAAAAATGATATATTTTCATGAAAACCTAGTGTTAAACATTTAATGAAATTTAATGTTTTGAAATAATATTTATCTTGTTAAGATATTTTTGTGAACAAAGTCCTGAAGTTTTCTTAGAAAAATGAGATTTTGTAAAATTTGACATTTATTTAAGTTTGAAGAACAAAAATATATTTTAATCTTTAAAAGCATGTTTTTGTAAGCATTATGAAATTTCTTGAATAAACCACACGTTAAACTCATTTTCTTGGATTTTTGAACTTAAAATCCCTCTTCCAATGTATATAAACTTGTAGTAATTTGGCAATTAGCCTATGAACAAGTTTAATAAAGCTTTTAATGAGTTTTAACATGAAATAAATAAAATATAAATATCATCCCTTAAAGTGTGTTAATGAGTGTGAAAATGTGGTATGTGTATGCTTTCAAGACTACATGTGTTAACAAAGGAAAGATGGTGTTTTCTTGTAAAGTGGCCTTCAAAATGCCAAATGTCCTCTTTGATAAAGAAAGTAATTAAATAAAAAGATTTCCAACTTGAGAAGTGTGTTATTCCTAAGTGTTAAATAAGCGTTAATGAGTTCAAAAATATTTAAGAAGTTAGTGTGTGTAACTTAATAACGTCTTTGGATAAATAACACTTGTGAAAAGGGAAAAAGCTGCAATTTGGAAACAAATGTATAAATTTGTAGTTCTACATAAAGTGGAACACTTTTATAAAATAAAAATGCTGGAAAAGGTATAACACAAAATGGTCCTAAATGGGAGTGAATTTTAGAGTGAAATCAATGTAAATGTGTAAAGGATATGAAATGGTGATTTTCTGAAGTAAATAAAACTATGTCAAATCATATTACATCTTAAGTGGGTAAAAGAGATGGGATTTAACGGTATCTCAACCAGGACGCACGTGTGAGGTCGTGTTAGGTTGAGATGCGAAATTTATGACGAGTGACTTGGATGAGGATTTTGAGTGCACAATTGATCCATAATGGATCGAAATAGTCAAAATTAAGTACCCGCGGGTAGTAATTGGGTTCTGGGGGCTTTTTAGACTTGTCGGGATCCACATAGGGGTATATGGGTCATTTTACAATTGTGCTATAACCTAATTTCGGTTTAAGGATTATAAAATGAGATTGTGGGTGATAGTGGACAACCACATTATTATTCCAAAGGTCTAAGATTGAAAGAAGAGAAAATAAACGGAAAATCAAAGGTAAGCTCAAGAGGAGGCTGATTGGGATGATTTTTGGGGACTTTTCAGCGCTTGTGTAACACCCCGCCTAATTAAATACAGGGTGGCCAGCCCCTTACCAAATTAAAACATAATATGTAGTAGGCTCATTCTTAGCGTCACTGTCGAAAACATTTACATCTCACCCAATACCCAATTAAGCTGGTGTTAAAAACTTTCCAAATTTTAATTTCAACAAATCCATTTTCAATTTAAGAATAACACAACACATTTTATTCTACAACACTTATAACTGAACAGATAACACAAAATAATTTAAATGCAATTGGAATAAACATTTCCAAATAATATTAATCCATTACAGTAATCCCAACAATAACAAATGTATTAAAATGACACGAACACAATAGTATATGACTCTGATAGAAAGTAATAACTGAAATCCTTTGGGAGACATGACCTAACTATAAGAATACTATGAATCAAATGAAGATAGGCATCTAAGAAAATCTCCATAGCTCCATAGCTCGTCATAATCCGCTAAGGTTGGCCTCCCTACTGCTGGACACCTGATATAGAATATACAATATAAAAGAAAATATGCAAGGAAACGGATCAGAGCTCGATTGTGAAAATGAGTTTTAAAAACAACAAGTATTTAACAAGTGCAATAAAGAATTTATTATGTACATGTTAGAAGCCAGACTCTCACTTGCTATTCTCACCTCTCAACTAGAGTGCACACTTAACGTTTCCTATTAACCTCCTAGTTAATGGTTCCTCATTACTGATTTCCATAATATGATTCCCATATCATAACCTCGTATGTCCCATACCATACGTTATATAATCATTCTAATACATTTCTCATTTATATGAATCATTTCATCATTAACATGAATTAATCTCTTCAATAAATAGTCATTAACTTACTTCAATTCTTTTCTCAATTCACCGTTATCTGTAATTATCACACAGTAGATATTTTAACCACAATATAACCATTCATTAATTTAATTCATTATATATATATATTCATATATAATAAGGCACCCCGAGTCATAGCTGTGGTGCAATGCATTACTCTACTATCATGTCCCATCATCGCTAGTCGTCGAATAGGGGACTAAAGGTTTCGGTAAGGATTCCTCGAACCACAAACAACAACATACAAATTGGAGGTGAACATAGTTCTCATACCGAAGGGCCATGCACAGACCTACGTTCCCATAGTCAGTGGACTTATCAACTCCCCGATAAGTCTTTCATAGACCTATGTTCTTGAGCGACAAATCAAAGATCTCATGGATTCACCAAGATATGACTGCCCTCATGCACAAACCTCCCGTCGATAGCAAGTAAGCTAGGTATGTCATACACATAATCATCAATTAATAAAATAGGAATTATCATACCTATAATATACTATCAACAAGGTACTCATATTACCCTTAGATGATTCCCATATGTAGCATTATATCTCTTTAAATCCCACGTATTCAAATATCATAACTTTACTTCTTAATTTAATTATCCCCGAGCCTCACTCAATACTCAAGGTTCAAATAGGTTATTCCTCAACATATATTCAGTAAGAAGTCACTAATACCCTACTAGTCCATATCGTCATATCTCCCAAAGTACTACGAATTAAAATCTCCCTTTAATTAGGTTTAAAACCGATAGTTTCAAAACTCTTATAAACCCATCTTCTTTCACTTAGGATTAAACCCTCTTGTAAACTTAAGGATACCCAGGTGTTATATGCAATCACCCTACTGGTCCTATCTTTAATCCTCATTCATGCCAATTATAATCCAACAAATGAATCTAGTAACCGAAATTCCTTTAATTTAATTATCATTATTCTAATAAATTAATTCCCAATCAAATTAATTTAAATCTTATCTAGGGCTTACTGATCTTCTCTAAGTCCCATAATATCCAATTAACAATAAAAAAAGATCTAAAAAAGGTTTGGGATAAGAATCAACATTAAAAAGAAACAATTTTCACAATCCTGGGGAGGTCGATCGATCGAAGGCAGGGGGTCGATCGATCGATCACGCAGGTAACTACCCAGTTTTTTCTGCATTTCTGCAACTACGGATTTAGCCATTTTTTATCATTCAAACCTTCATATTAACATCCCAAACGACTTATAATCCTTACTACATGATATATCAACATATATGAATGATTTCTACTGCTTTAAACATCCTAGAATCATCAAGATATTGAATTAAAATCATGTTTATATCCACTTTTTCATGAAAATTATTAACATATTATCTTCAAGAACACATCAATGTTTTTCTGAATTTCTTCAACAGATTTTTTATCATTTCATGGATTACTAAATACCTACAACATGAGCTTGATTCCTATATATTTTCAATTTCCAGAAATCCATTTAACAACTCCATTATTTCTTCCAAACATGAAAATTATCTCTTTTAATAACTATTCTAAGATATACAATATACAAACTTTGATTTCCATTATCAAACACTTGCCTCTAATGAAGGTCTGATCCTTTGGTGTAGTATATCTCAGGTGGTTCTCCCTTCTTCAGTCAACCTCCGGTGGTGGTTGGTGGTGGTGACCCTTGGTTCTTAGTTCTTCTCCTTCCCAAGTAAACTCTTCTCTTCCCAAGCAACCTTTCACTCTCTTTAGGAAGATGACTTCTCTATTTTGTGTAGATGAGATGAATAACCCACGTACACTTAATATTCAAATACTTATAATAGGAAAAAATCTAAAATCACTATTCACCCCTATAAAAATGACCAAAATGCCCTTTTGGGTTGTCTATTCATTTCCAAATGATTGAGACATAAATTCAACATCCAAATAGACTTTTCTGACTATTACAAACCTTCCGGACGCAACGACGCAGTCAAAATTACTATAAGGTTGATAGAAAATAAATTTCCTTTTTAATTTAACAAATTAGTCCCGACACGTCCCATACCGCATCTGAATAAAAATCCAAATTACCGAACATCAATTATCAATAATCATCACATTCATATATTACCTAAATATCTTTAAGTAATATTCAGAATCATACATTTTAATATCCTCAATTCGTATAAAACCCCAATGAATAATTAATAATAAAATCCAATTAACCCATTAATTTAAAATATAACTCATTTTAAAAGTATTAAAAAATTACGGGGTATTACATACTTCCCCCCTTATAACAGAATTTTGTCCTGAAATTCAGGAATATAAATCATACTGGTAAGGTCAACTCTGAGTATAAATATCACATCGCAAGGAATCTAAGACGTACCGCCCATATAGTACATTATCAAAGATCCCTATTGATGTTATACGTCCAACCTCACCATATAGTTTCAAGTGAATCGAACTTAATCTTTACTCAATCTTCCCTATACCATCGACGTAACCAAGTTCGGAAAAATGATCCTTATATTATCACAATTTTGAAAACTACTACTATTCAACTATCCAGGGTGCCCATACACCCTATCGTACAACTATCATTATAATATTTATCACAAAGGTTATAAACTCATATCCCAAAGACCTAACTTATTTCGACTCCCAACGGTTATTAGTTTCATGCGTGGGGGGTCTCGCAAGCGAAATTCAAATAAGGAACCCCCCCGATACACTACTACCTAAAGTAGTCGGTCATCGAAACTCCTTAGGTCCTTAGTCAATAGTATATAAAAATCAAGTTTATTGATTTAAAAAAAATATCAGGTTTATCGATTTAAAAAAAATTGGTTTTATCGATTTCAAATTGAGTCCACTCATCTACTCTCTTATAGAAGATAAGATGCTGGAAAGTAGTAGTACATATGCTCTCATATACCACAAGTCAATGCACGCCGATAATCACATCATGCTCGGACATCCCCAAAGTAAGTAATCCCATGATAAAAAAATCAGACCCACATGATGACATGAAAAATATAGGTGTCCCCAACCGCTCGGTGAGTCTACATAAATAATAATGCTATAGTCTAAGTTTAGCAACCCTTTTGCCCACACAATATTAATTGCTAGAAAAATCAATATACGCCTCATAATTCCTTAGATAGAAAACATGCCCTTATTCGCGGGTGGTAGTTGTTGATTTGCTTCCTGATGGACATTATATACACGCCCGTACTGACCCTATTGTGCCAGTGCTGCTGGAATGGGAGGTAGAGCTAGCACCGGAGCTGGTGCTGGAAGAGTCGCTAGTGGAAACACTGGTACCTGTGTCTCCTATCGAGCATTTTGTTGCTAAGGGAATTTGTCTTTATCAGGACAATCTTGTCGTTTATGGCCATACATGTCGCACACGCAAAATTTTCCCGCAAACTTTCCACCACTTTGCCCCTGTTGGCCATTACATCCCTTCCCTTGGACTTGATGAGCCTGTCTCTGACCCTGATGGCCCGGCTGTTCTTGCCCAATACCTCTATCCTCAAATCAAGAATCTTCAGATCGCAAACGCTTAGCATAGTCCCCTGTCTGGGAACCCTGTTCACCTTGACGCTGATGACTCTGCCCTGGCTGAGTCCCACTAGAACTACCCCCGGTAGTCTTGCCTTGCAGGTTTGATCCAAACCCCCGCTTAACACCCTGAACATGAAAGCGATTATCCTGGCAGTGAAGCATTGCAACGTTAAGAACATCTGCATACGTACGTAGTGAAAGATTCCCCAATAAATGCTGGCGAATATTATAGTTCAACCCATCAGTGAACATTAGAATTCTCCTCTCTTCAGTGGGTACTTCTGCTGGTACCAAATTAGTTAGTCTCATAAATTCTTCATCGTATTCCGCCACCGTCTTCTCTCCTTGCTTCAAATCAAGTAGTTTTCGCCTCATCTCTGTCTGGATGGCAGAAGGAAAGTACTTCCCATCAAACCATATCCAAAAGTTTTGGATAGTCATTGTGTCCCTCTCCTCCGTAGCTATCATAGCTTCCCACCATTGCAAAGCTGCCCCTACTAGCTTGAATGTGGCTAGTATTTGACATTGAACCTCAATGCATTCAAGCATTCTCAAGTACTGTTGGATATCTTTCTTCCATTGGCTAGCGGTCACAACATTTGATCCTACCTAAAAATCAGGTGGGTGCGCCTTCTGAAAGGCATCCCTCGCTCATTCCCATGCAGTAGGAAACACTTGCCCTTGCGCGGGTGGCACAACTGGTGCCTGTGCTAGAGCCTGCTGAACAGTAGCTAGAGCTGTATTGACTGCTTGAGCGATAATTGCAGCAACTTTGACCGCAGTCATTGTACCCTGAGTTGGGGCGGGCTGAGATGCACGTCAGGGAGGCATTTAAAATGAGAGAACACTATCAGTATTTGATATATCAAAATAGCTGAAGAAAGTAGGTGTAAATAGAAAAGAAATAATCCTACTCATAGGGCTCTACATCAAAGAACGCTAAGCTGAAAACACAATAAGCCGCACAGATCCTAAAGGACACTAGAAACTGATGCTGTGATACCACCTATAACACCCCGCCTAATTAAATACCGGGTGGCCAGCCCCATACCAAATTAAAACATAATATACAGTAGGCTCATTCTTAGCATCACTGTCTAAAACATTTACAACTCACCCAATACCCAATTAAGCTGGTGTTAAAAACTTCCCAAATTTTAATTTCAACAAATCCATTTTTAGTTTAAGAATAACACAACACATTTTATTCTATAACACTTATAACTGAACAGATAACACAAAAGAATTTAAACGTAATTGGAATAAACATTCCCAAATCATTTTAATACATTTGTTATTGTTGGGATTACTGTAATGGATTAGTATTATTTAGGAATGTTTATTCCAAATGCATTTAAATTCTTTTGTGTTATCTGTTCAGTTATAAGTGTTGTAGAATAAAATGTGTTGTGTTATTATTAAACTAAAAATGGATTTGTTGAAATTAAAATTTGAAAAGTTTTTAACACCAGCTTAATTGTGTATTGGCTGAGTTGTAAATATTTTCAACAGTGATGCTAAGAATGAGCCTACTGTATATTCTATTTTAATTTGGTATGGGGCTGGCCAGCCGGTATTTAATTAGGCGGGGTGTTACAGCTTGCTTCATCATACAAGAAGGATTCAGAATCTTCTATCAATTTCAGACAAGTGGTTAACTTTCTTAATACTATATGCAGGATTTTTATTTTTATATTATGGTTGGTGGGATTGAAATTGATTTTTGGGTGGGAAATTCACATGTCAAATGGGTTTTTGAGAAAACAATGTAATTGGTGATAATTCCTTATGAAATTGGTAAAATGAATCCCACATGATCATTAGATTTTTGATAAATAAATCTAAGGTTAATTCAATTATAGTTATGTTCTTGAATTTGAAATCTGGAAATTTGATATCTAAATCATTGAATTTAAAGTGTAGATAAATTTTGGATGGTTGATGATTAAACCCTATGAATTTGAATGAGTTTTGGGTGTAGAGAAACCATACACATGTTCCCTTATGATTTATATTGATAGGGCAATGTAAATGGATGTTGGGATGATGATTGGGGATGAATTGGGTTAATGAATTGGGTACAAGTTCGTAATAATAAAAACAACATCATTTTGACCAAACCAGAGGTGAACCGATTCACTCTCAAGCCAAATCGATTTGACTGTTGTGTCTTGCCTAACTTATTTATTTTGATGGGTTTTGTGATCTGGTTGGTTCCGAGTTACATTGGGGATGTATGTAGATAATATGGGACTTCTGGAAAATGATTAGAAACTTGATGTTACCTTAAGATAATTTTGCTAAATTTAGGGAATGGAATGTAAATGTGTGTAGGATAAATAACACTCAAAAAGTAAAGTAATGAAATTGGATTGAAAATTCAGTTAGATTTGGATACGAGATGGTTGGGAATAGCTTATTGTCAAGAATTATTATTATACATATTAATTAATTAAATAAGTGATTATTTAAATATTCAGGAGCCGAGAGTAGACTCGTGGCTTATAGGCTAGTGCTATGAGTTACATGCATGTTTAGCCACGTTTACAACAGGTGTAGTATTAACTCTAGAGTCAAAAGTCTATGCACGACCACCCTATGTGAGTTTGGAGTCTTATGGAGTAAAGTGGTATTATTATGACCCACAGACTTAAGACTATGAGCACCTCTGAGTTTATGTTTACGGTTTGGGTTCGGTGGTGTGATTACGACCCGGTGGACCAGGTTGAGATGTGTATCCCTGGAGCATGATACCATACTAGAGATACGCATCCAACGAGGTATTGGTCGGAGGGATTGCGGTTATACGTATACAGCGAGTGATATATATATATATACTGGATGTGATATGAAAATATGTATATAAATGTGAAGAAAAGTATATACGGGTATAAGGCACTAAGGTGTGAATATTTAATTAATAACTAAAGAAAGTTATGTGAAGTTTAATGATAAATTATAATTTCGTATTATAATTATAAAGCATATGTGAAAGTTAATTGTGATATAATATACGAGTGACACGGAGTAGAGTATGGAGACTACGAATTACATTGAGACTAGTTAGGGAGGGTAGCATAATTAGGGTGTTAAAATGCTTACATTAGGAGTGCAGTATAGTTGAGGGGTAAGTATTATCTCATGGGAGTGCGACACCAGTTTAAATATGAAAGAGTGCACTACATATTTATTATTGCATTTTATTCAATTGCAAAATATATTTAAAAGGATTTGGACTCTTACCTGTATCAAAATATTTTTAGAAGTTTTAGGTGTCCAACCAAAGAGACGCTAGACATGGGCATTCTTTCTAGATTATCGGAGCTGTAGCAGCTATGAAGTGCCTGCAGGGATTTCTTTAGTCTCTTATGTAACACCCCGTATTTTTTAGAATACTTAAATTACACGTAATTTAATTAATTTGAGAAATAAAGTAAATTAAATAAATATTGATAAGTGAATCTTAGATTAATATTTATGTGTTATTTACTTGTGTGATAATGAAATCAAATTGTATTATTTTATTACGTTGTATGTGAGTAAAAGCGACGGGTTGACATGATCTTATTTGGAACACACATGTGGGTCGTGTTGGGAATAATATTGTAAATTGATGATAGGTGGTTCAGATGGTGATTTTGAGTGCAAGGGTGATCCGGGATGGTTTGAAATAGTCCTAATTAGGTACCCAGGGATTGTAATTGAGTTTTAGAGACTTTTTAAACTATACGAGATATGTACGGGGGTATTCGGGTCATTTTAATCTTATAACTTAACCTGAAAAGGGGATTGGAAGTATATCAAGGGTTTTTAGATGAGTGAGGTACCAATGACTCATTTTAAATCACCTAAACTTGATAGAATAAAGAGGTGAAGGAAAATCAAAGGAAAGATAAATAAAGACAAGAGTTGGGAGGAATTTGAAGGGATTTCTGGACTAGAATCCTCACATAACAAAGGATTCACACTTTTATCAAATTTTAAGGCCAGTGTTTAACATGCTTTGATATTATATGTTTCCTTTTAATTCATATCATGATTGATGACAAACAAATATGAACTTTTGGGTGGGATTCACATGACAAAAATGGGATTTTTAGGGATAAATCTATCGAAATAAAAGTGATTATTTATCTCAAATGAAATCTGAATTTAGTTCATATAAAAGGTCAATTCTTGATGAGAAATACAAAATTTAATTGTGATGAATAGATGTGATCTTAATATTATAAATCTGGAAAAATAGTGAAAAGGGTGTATTAGAATTAAGGTGTATTAATTCTGAATAATTGATGTTTGATCCCATGTTGTAGATGATTTATTGGATCACTTGTTACGTGAAAACATGTATATTGATGATAAGGTATGTTAGAGATGATTTTAAGTGTAAGAAGAGAAAATATAGAGGCCAAAAACAAAACTCGAAAGAGGCAAAAATGAGAGGAATGGGAAGAGTCACTTTGGAGAGTTTTAGATCTTCTTTTTAAGTGCTTTTAGAAGATATTTGAATAAAACTCTAAACACAGACGTGAATCAATTTTTCGTGTAGAATATAAATATTAATTTGTATTGGTGATTTCGATAACTTTTGTATTTAATTTTTTGGCATTTTTAAAACAGGACTACAATTGTGGATTTTGACTTGGTTCGGTTGCCCGTTCAACCTAGGTTAGTTGTTTCGATGTGTTATTGACTCGGTCGGGATCTAATTTATTTTGGAAGGTACCTAAGACTTCTAAGATTTTTGGAATATATTATTACCTTGGGTTATTTGAGCATAAAATCGAGGTATGGATTTAGGAGTGTTTAGGATGAACGACACTCAAAAATATATTTATGGCTTCGAATGGGAATTTTGGATGGAATTGGGGCACAAAATGTATTGAGATTGGCTTAGTGTCCAGAATAAAGTATAATCATGATATAAAAATAAGTAAGTGACTACTTGTGGATTTAGGTGTTGGACTTATACTCGGAGAATATAAGCCAGTGCTACGAGTGACATTTACGATCAACCAGTTTTTAAATTATATATATACCTATATAGAGACAGTATATATACGTATGAATATATCTGTGTGTGACTTATATATGTAAAACATACCTAGTCTAGTGGATGCTATCAGTGGAGGTTGCGCTAAGTGGGTGGTCTATCCTGGCGAATGCCAATAGGTGTAGTATCTGCTCCCGGGTCAAGGATTTGTCACACTACCACCCTATGTAAGTTTTAAGTCCAGTGGGGTAATTTGTTACGGTTATGCCTCACAAATATATGACTATGACCGCCTTAGATTACCTATGATTTAGGTTCGGTGGTGTGAGTCTGACCCGATGGCCCAGGTTGAGGGGTGTGTGTCGGGTGCTTGATAGCCTACAAGAGAATGCATCCGCGAAGCAATGCTCTCGGGATTGAAATTATACATATATAGTGAGCGACATATATGTATGTATAATTGATGTGATTTGTATATATATATGCGCGCGTGTGTGTGTGTGTGTGTAAATATATATACAAGCGAGTTAAAGGATATCATAAATAGTAAATTTATATGAATCCGAGAGGACAACTTGGGGATGCTATTTGTAAATACGTATACAAGTGTGAAGAAATATATACACGTATATGATAATAAGGTGTAAATACTGCATTAATAACTAGAATAAGGTTTTGTGAAGTGAAGTGTTAAATTATAATTGAGGATTATAATTATAAAGAGGATGTGAAAGCTAACTGAGAGTTTAAAGTGAAATATAGGATACACGTTATTGATACCAAATTTAGTCTGTTGATGTGGACCAATCACTTGAAGACACGTGTCAACCTACAAGGCAAATACAAATACTTTAGATGAACAACATGCTGTCACCGAGCAATTCAGGCTTCCCGAGCAACTTAAGCGGTCCGAGCTACTTAGCGTGCAGAGCATCCAAATCAAGAGAATCAAAAGACGGCTATGCATTAAATGCACATTATTATCATATAGATGTATATGTATACTAGATAAAAGCGAATTATCCTTTCATATGTACAGCCTCAAGGCTATAAATACATTGTAACTTCCTCATAAGAGGGGACTTGGGATCTCTTGGTAAACCTATTATCGAGATTCAAGAAAAACAGTCAGCAATAAAAGACATTGGACGTAGGCCATTTACATAAGGCTGAACCACTTTACAATCCTTTGTCTTATTTATCTGTGATTAATGAATTAGAGATAATCTAGTTTTTTACATCAACAGATTGGCGCCGTCTGTTGGAAACGACTGTACTTAGCATTTTTCACCAAAATAACTCATCAACTATGGCTGAGAATCCAGAGTCCAGTAATCGCAATACTGGGGTCCCTCCAAACCCTTCTACGCCCCCAAATTTTCAAGATCTGGCTAGCATAATGGCTAATTTGGCCCAAGGCCAAATGACCATGCAAGAAACCATGCGTCAACTTATACAAACTGTTTAAGGTGGAGTACCGGCTCAATCAGGACAACGAAGTGTTCAGAGAAATACCCATTTTCCATCTTTAATAACTAAAAGAACGTTATTCCCATAGGTCTCTCAATCTAGACGTACTGACTTATATCGTACTGAAAGATCTAGTGATCCTTCGTATCAACCAGGCCGGACTTCATCAGTACGAGCTACTGATTCCCACCAAAATGTCACTCTCACTCCAGAAAGGACTAGTGATCTATAAAGATTGATTATATTATCTCCTTTTGATCATTTGGGCCCTAGGAGGAATAGAAGTCCCCCTAGGATTGCGTCGAGGAACTCTCCACGACCATCTAATCTAAGGGAAGGCTCTGCCCAATCATGCCCAGTAGACCATAATGAAAGATCCCAAGAGGAAAACTCAACGCGATCAGTTGCTCAAACAAATAGGCCTGAGGTGGGAAATGATGCATGGAAAGGATCTATTCAGAGGTTGGAGGATAGATTAGGGGAAATGGATAAGGCCAAGAATCCTCTACAAAGAACTTTTGTTCAAGGGACTCCATTTGTACAGGAAATTATGGATTTTCCCACAACATCAAAATTCAAAGCTCCTATGGTGATGCCTAAATATGATGGAAAAACTAACCCTGTCCTTCATATAGAACAATACCAAGCGGCTGCCGATATCTATGCAGTTGCAGACGAGATGAGATGCAGAGCGTTTTCAAGAACTCTCATCGGGTCATCCCAGATATGGTACAACAATATTCCTCAGGGGAAGATTGCAACTTTCCTTCAGCTGGCAGATCTTTTCATGGGGAATTTCTATTTTGGAGAAAAACCCGTTAAATGAGTAGCACACTTACTGACTGTTAGACAAAAACCTAAAGAAAGTACCAGGGACTACATTACTCATTTCAATAACGAGAAACTTGAGGTAATATATTACGAGAAGAAAACAACAATAACTGCTCTGATGAGTGGATTGTTACCAGATAAGTTTTACTATACTTTGGGTAAAGATCCACCTAGGACTATGGGAGAGCTAATGGCAAAGGCATCCAAGATCATGAACGGTGAGGAAGCTATGGCTGCGAAGAAGAATACTGACTCCAAGGAGACTAAGATTGAAGCTGGTAAAACCGAGAAGAAGGATCCAAAAAATAATGGTGGTAATAAGCACTCGAAAGGCAAACAAGCATTAGAGCATATGAGGAAGTATGGAAATTATACCCCCTTGAAGGTAGATATAAATAAAATTCTGGAGGATATCAAGAACAACGCGGAGTCAGCCTGGCCAGGGAAAATGAAGGTAGATCCTGATAAAAGGGACAAGTCCAAATATTGCGAATTCCATAAAGACCATGGTCACACGACCAAACATTGCATAGCTCTCCAGAATGAAATTGAAGCACTTATCAGGTGAGGAAAACTGACCAAGTATGTTGATCGCCAAAATGATGGAAAGACCAGCGACCGGGGAAGGAAGAGATCTAAATCTCCTCATTGAGCAAGATAAGACAAGAAGAGAGATCACGAAGATGATCCAGAAGATGACCCCGATATCCCCAAAAGACCAAGACAGCCAGAACGCGAGGTATTTTCAATACATTTTGGGTAATTTGAATGTAATGTCATTACAGGTGGAAATGCAGGAGGTGGAGATATAACTGTGTAGAGAAAAGCTTACCTCAATGAGGTCCAAGCTTACTCGTACATACAACGAATAAACTTTGCTGCAGATGATCGCCTGAGGAAGGTGAATAAGGACAAACTGGTCATCAAATTTTCTAAGAGCGACCTGGCGGGTGTACTATGTCCTCATGATGACCCATTGGTAATCAAGATGAGAATGAAGGAATTGGTGATTTCACGGGTATTAGTGGACAATGGTAGCTCTGCAGACATCATGTTCTACCCATGCTTTAACAATTTGAATATGAAGTTAGCCCAGTTGGAGCCCTATCATAAGCCCCTCCTCGATTTTACTGGCGAAAAGGTTTTCCCACTTGGGATGATCAAATTGGATATGCTTATTGGTACATGGCGTGCCTGTCGAACAGAAAGAGTACGCTATTTCGTAATGGATAAGAATGTCCAATCATCTTATAATATCATCATGGGAAGGGTAGGTCTGAAGAAGTTCAAGGAAGTATCATCTACTGTACATCAGTGTCTAAATTTTGGAGTGGGAGTTGTGAAAGGAGACCATAAAGTAGCTCGAGAATGCTATTACTCATCTGCCGAACAGGAAGAACAAGAAGAATCCAGGAAGAAGAGTATTACATATCAAGTGGATGAAATAGAAGATGCAGAGATTGAAACATTAGACCCTAGAGACGAGTCTCAGCTCGTGAAGGTCCAGGTCATGGAAGCTACCAAAAATATCATTTTGGACGATGAACACCTAGAACGAACAACCCAAATTGGTGCGTCATTGGATGAATCGATAAAAAGGAGCTGATAGTATTTCTAAGGCGCAGAAAATAGACTTTTGCATGGATTCATGAAGACATGCCAGCAATAGACCCGAGTTTCCTGTGTCGTGAGCTCAACGTGAACATGGTGGTCAAGCTAGTGAAGCAACAAAGAAGGGTGTTCAGCCCTGAAAAGAACCAAGCTATACAGGAAGAAGTGGAGAAACTACAAAAAGCTTTCTTTATTGAGGACGTTAAATATCCAGATTGGCTAGAAAATGTGGTGATGGTAAAGAAGAAAAACAACAAGTGGAGGATGTGTGTGGACTTCACTAATATTAATAAAGCTTGCCCAAAGGATCATTTTCCTTTTCCTCGAATCGATCAACTGGTTGATGCTACCTCGGGGCATGAATTGTTAAGTTTCATGGATGCTTACTCTAGGTACAACCAGATTAAAATGAAGCCTGAGGACAGGGAAAGTACCTATTTTATCACCCCAAGGGGAACTTATTGCTATAATGTTATGACTTTCGGACTTAAAAATGCAGGTACAACATATCTACGACTGATGAATAAGTTGTTTACAGAGCAAATCAGTCATAACTTGGAGGTTTATGTCGACGATATGCTGACGAAGATCAAGAAAGCAGCTGATCATCTAGTCGACCTAGGTCAGACTTTTGATCAACTAGAAAAATATCAAATGAAGTTGAATCCTACCAAATGCATATTTGGGGTGCGAGAAGGCATGTTTCTTGGATATATTGTTAACCAACGAGGTATTGAGGCAAACCCTGAAAAGATCAAGGCCCTATTGGAGCTACGATATCCAACTAAGAAGAAGGAAGTGCAAAGTCTCACAGGGCGAGTTGCAGCGCTTAACAGGTTTGTGTCATGAGCAACAGACAGATGTCTCCCATTCTTCAAAACACTTCGAAAAACTTTTGAGTGGAATGATGAATGTGAGGAAGCCTTTCAAAAGTTAAAGAAATATTTGGGAACACCTCCATTTTTATCTAGACTAGTGATGGGAGAAAGACTATACTTGTATCTGGAAGTCTCAGAGAATGCAGTTAGCTCGGCGTTTATAAGAGTGGAGGATGGAGTATAAAAACAAGTCTATTACACCAATAAGGCCTTTCGAGGAGCAGAGATCCGATATCCAAGACTGGAAAAGTTAGCATTGGCACTAATCGAAGCGAGCAAAAGGATGATGCCATACTTCCAAGCCCATACTATAGTGGTGTATACTGATATGCCATTAAGACAAGCTCTGCATAAATCGTAGAAATCAGGAAGATTGATGTACTGGGCAATAGAGCTTGGTGAATATGACATAATTTATGAGCCTAGGTTGTCACTTAAGGGGCAGGCAGTAGAGGATTTTATTGCAGAGTTCACTCACTCGGATGCCCCCCAAAGAACAGGAACTTAATACACATGAACTCATGGATGTTACGGGATCATCGAATTTAACACCCGACCAACTTCCATCTATAGACAATTAAGAGAAGACAATCAATGAGAAGAGAGAAGATCCAGGGAAAGACAAAAGGACGCATCAAATATTCCATCGATGAACTTTGTCTGATTAGGAGTTTGATAATGATGTACCTGTGTGGAATCTGGTTGTGGATGGTTCTTCGTGTGCCACTGGCAGTGGAGCAGGAATTGTTTTAAACAGTCCTGATGAAATTGATATGGAGTATGCTCTACATTTTCAGTTTAAAGCCTCCAATAATGAAGCTGAATATGAAGCAATGACCGTGGGGCTATATTTAGCCGAAACCATGAAGGCAGAGCAGGTCATGGTGTTCAGTGATTCACAGTTAATCGTAAATCACATTCTCGGACTGTATGTAGTGAAGGGATAACTAATGGTCAAGTACCATACCAAAGGCTATGGAGGTTATCTCGACTTTTATCGCAGTTCAGTTGATCAAAATACCGTGATTGGAGAATACAAAAGGCGACGCCCTAACTCGGCTAACATCAGCAACACGCGTCGAGCTACGAAGAACAATCCCAATAGAAATCCTGGCTGGTTGAAGCATAGATGAAGATTTGATAATGAATTTCATAACCCTCGATTTTGGACCATCTTGGATGGACCCCATCGGGGCCTATATTGAAGAGGGGGCTTTGTCAACTCATAAACTTGCAGCTAAGAAACTGAAGTTTAAAGCTGCTCATTATGTATTGACCAATGGCATTTTGTATGGACAAGGAATTATAACAGCACTCCAGAGATGTGTTCATCCCTCCGAAGTTAAGGACTTGATTTAAGAGGTTCATGAAGGGTCCTGTGGAGCTCATATAGCAGGTCGGACGCTTTTGCAGAGGATAACAACACAAGGGTATTACTGGCCAACGATGAGGGATGACTGCGTTGTTTATGCTAAGAGCTGCAATAAATGCCAACGTTTTTCTTCCATCCCAATAATCCCTCAGGCATTGTTAACACCTATCATGTCCCCTTGGCCATTCGCCATGTGGGGGATAGACTTGGTCGGGCCACTTCCAATGACCAAAGGAAGATTCAAATACCTTCTGCTTACTGTGGATTATTTTACCAAATGGGTGGAAGCTGAACCTCTCATTGATATGACATATGACAAGGTCTATCAGTTTATTTTGAAGAGTATTATTTGTAGATATGGTCTCCCACATGCATTCATTACTGACCACGGAACCAAGTTTGACAACGAGGAATCCGCTACATATTGTCATCAATCTAATGTACAAAAAATCCACTCCGTGCCAGGCCATCCCCAGAGCAATGGGAAAACTGAAGTGACGAACAAAACCCTAATGAATGGTTTGAAAAAATGGTTGGATGATGCAAAGGGAAATTGGATCAACGAGCTACACTCTGTATTGTGGGCTTATCGCACTACACCACGAACAACAACTGGGGAGTCTCTATATATGTTGACATTTGGGAGTGAGGCTGCTGAATTGGGTTTACCCACACATATGGCACTTAACTTAAATTCGCCAGTAAGCGATTTGATGAGACGATTAGACCTGGATATGCTCGAAGAAGTTGGGGAAGAAGAAGCAATCAGGAATGCTGCATATCAACAACGAACAACCTTATTCTATAACAAAAAGATGAAGCAGTGTGATTTGAAAGAAGGGGATTATGTGATGAAGAAAGTAATACAGAAGCATAACAAATGGGAGGCCAACTGGCACGGACCTTACAGAGTAACTGAAGTTGTTCGTCCGGGGACATACAGAATTAAAACTTTGGAGGGAGAAGAATTAAAAAATGCATGGAATGCGGAGCACCTGCGCAAGTACTATCAATAGTTAAAATTCCTATGTAACACAGTTCTTTCAATATGAATAAAGTGATGTTTCACCCATATTTCTTCCTTTGTTGAAATTTTTTCGGAATATTAGCGCTTCACACTACACAAACCCAAATTCAGAGCAGCAAACCACCAACTTCGATTGGTCGGTAATTCATTACCACCAACTCCGGTTGGTCGACAATTCATTTACCACCAACTCCGGTTGGTTGGTATCACATTACCACCAACTCTGGTTGGTCAGCAACTCATAACCACCAACTCCGGTTGGTCGGTAATTCATAACCATCAACATCATTTGGCCGGTAATTAATTACCACCAACTCCGATTGGTCGGTAACTCATAATCACCAACTCCGGTTGGTCGGTAACTCATAACCACCAACTCCGATTGGTTAGAAATTCATTACCATTAACTCTGATTGGTTGGTACCACCTTACCACCAACTCCGATTGGTCGGTACCACCTTACCACCAACTCCAGTTGGTCGGCAACTCATAACCACCAACTCCGGTTGGTCGGTAACTCATAACCATCAACTCCGGTTGGTCGGAAATTCATTTACCACCAACTCCGGTTGGTCGGTAATTCAATAACCATCAACTCCTATTGGTCGATACCAAACTAGGCAAGAAGATGGACGACCTCCCGGGGTATCCACTGTCTAGGCAACCAGGTAATCCAGACGAGATTACTACAACTAAGCAGAAACATGGGATGAAAATAATTCCATTGCTTAGGCCCAAAGAGTGACAAGTCACTATAATCAAACAACAAATGGGATAAGTATTTTACACACACACACACACACATATATATATATATATATATATATATATATATATATATATATATATTCACCAACTAACAACCAAGGACATTCTACAAATTATTTCGAAGCAAATGAAATTGTCATAGATAAAAAATTTCTTCATTAAAACCAAGTAGATTACAAATGATATGCAGTTTGATTCATTGCATAAAAATGTCCTATTCTATGGGTGTTTTTCCCTCTGCTTTTGAAACAGGTTCCACCCCAGCTGGAGGATCATCTAATGCATAAGGGGAATTTATAAAGTTTAGATCTCATAGCATTATGACATTCATTATGGATGGTCGATTAAGCAAGTGTTCCGGATGAGATATCTCAAAATTTGAATGAAGGTTGTAATCACCGAGATACTTGGAAATCAAAATCTGAGGAATAGCACGGGATGGAATCGAGTTAAGGTCAAGTTTTAAGGGAGGCATAGGCAAGTCAAGAACTCCAGGATTATAATAATCCCATAAGAAATGACATTGATCCAGTTTCAGAACACATAAGGCATTTAACCACCCTTATTTATATCCTTCATTGCTCGACTGCTGCAAATGAGCATCAATGTGATACAGAGCTTCATTATACCCATCCATCCAAAATTCCCTGGGCTGCTTGTGAAATTGATAAGTAAATCTCTCAAGTTTCTCGTGGAGCTTCTTCACCAGAATTTCTTTACTTTTCAGAGCAGAACTCTAGGTGGAGAGTTGGTCAGTGAAATTCAGAATCTTCTTTGACATTTCTGCCGAGTCTTGGTTCTTCACCATCAACTGAACGGCCTAATTCTCTAAAGCTGAATGAGTTCTCGTTTCTTTAATAGTAACCCGACCAGCCCTTGCTCACCCATGAGAAGAAAATCTTGATCTTCCACGAGCAGGTATGGAAGATCCTTCTCGTTTCAAAGTTTCTAACTCATCCTGTAAGTTGGCATTCTCTACTTCCAAAAAGGAAAAGCCATCATTGTTAATTGGGACTAGGGCTCCCGAAGAATAAGAAGTAGCAGATTTGAGTTATTTTATTTCCTCTTGCAAAGCGATGTATTCCTGCTCCAGCAGCTTGGCGATATGTCTATGTTCTTCAATTTCAAGCTTTAACACACTCTCCTTTTTCTCATGAGCAGAAATAAATTTTGATATCCTTTGTCAGCACTCAATTGTTGGTACTTTTTCTCATAGCCTTTATGTAAAAGTGTAGTAGATTCTTTGTACTGCTGTTGAAGCTCCTCGTTCATTCCTTAAAGATATTCAATCATCTCGTAGTAGGCCACATTGTTGGCTACAGTACGATCAAGTAGGCACTTTAGGTACTGATAAGCATCAATGGCTCGCTTAGAAGCATCTGATCTGAAGATATTAATGATTTGAGCCTCAATAAAATCTACATGACCAGCATTGAAATAGTCATTACATTTCTTCATTAACTCTATATCATGAGCTGATAAGAGTTCCATCCTTGCCACAAACTAGCAAAGGAAAAATAAAAAACAAAACCAACAATGATGCGAACAGAGTGAGTAAGAGAGAAATTCCAGACGAACAACAGAAGTTTAAATTTTATTCATCATAATAAAGGAAAACATAGTTCAAGGATACATTAAAGAAAACAGCAAAACAAAAGACCCTAACAACTTTACACCTTCTCCTTATTTCCTACGACTTCTTCAGATGGTTTGGATGAAGGGGTTAGTTGCTCGGAGGGTAGGGGCAGCTGATTGGTTGATGTAATAGCTTGTTGGACTTTCTCTGAGGGTTGGACAACAAAAACAACAGGGACCTACTCTTCTGTCATCAAGGAAGACACATCTAAAGTTGCTTCATCTTCTTCTTCTTCTCTAGGAGAGGGATGAGGGACATGAGTATGCTCTTGGAACAACTCAGAATTTTCAGCAACATTCAATTTTTTCAAGGCTTTTACGCGTCCATCCCTAAAATATTTAACACTGGCATACTCCATTTGCGAA
This sequence comes from Sambucus nigra, assembly GCA_949130495.1. Lineage (NCBI taxonomy): Eukaryota > Viridiplantae > Streptophyta > Magnoliopsida > Dipsacales > Adoxaceae > Sambucus > Sambucus nigra. The sequence goes on from OX422221.1 coordinate 353,034,300, forward strand.
CACATAACAATCAGGACCTTGTTCCAACCTTTGTCCCAACTAGCGCTAAACGATTTTTTAACAGCAACTTTCCTCTTTACTCTCTCCGAGGAAGTCTTTTCCTTAAGGAGATCTTCGGTAGCTTTCATCTTTTCTTCTACCTCGGTCTTATGTCGCTCAACGTCTTGAAGCTTAGCAACATTTTTCTAAGCAGATTTAAGCTTGAGATCAAGCTCCTTTTTACTTTGTTCAGCTTCCTTTAATTTCTTATCCAACTCTTTGGAGGCAGTCACAGCTTAATCTCTATTTAGTTCAATAGATTTGAATTTCTTCTCCCTAGAATCTTTTTCCTCCTCGTGCTTCTGATGAGATTCCCTCAAAGATTGAGTTAGTCCAGCAAAAGCTTCTTCTACTCCACTCAAGGAGCTAGAAGACTTGATGGCTTCATCCTTCTTCAAAATACTATTGAAGAAAGTCATAAGCTAAAAAAAAGGAAGAACTATGAGTTAATATATGAATATAGCACTATGAAATAAAGAATCCAGGCTAACGATACTTACAGAAGTAATGTGTTGATCAGCCAAGGTAGTAAGTCTCTCATGAGAAAGGGTGTCTTCAACACCTTGGGATTCTAGAACAGTCCAATATCTTATCAAGCCCATAGGAGAGCTCGGAGCAACACGAGCTAGAATATTACCTTCAACATATAAAGGTTGAGAGATAGGTTCAACAGGTCTCTCAGAAGAACTTCTTTTTAATCTCCTTAGAGGAGCAGGAATATTTTCGATTAAAGGAGATGTCTCTATTAGTGAAAGGACAACAGTCTCACTCGAAGGTGAGATGACAACAGTCTTAATTGGAGGCATAGGGGGCTTCTTGCCAACTTCCTTGGCAGCAATAGAAGGGGGTACATTTGTATTTTTTATCCCTTCATCTGGGGCATCTTGTTTATTCTTCTTTGCCTCATCGGTTGCAAGGGAAGACTTGACAAAAAAGGAAGGAGATTTCCTTTTCTTCATGAGATCGGTAATAGGAATACTCAAGTCTGAAGAAGAACCTTCCACACTAGTCTCAGAGGTTGGTACCCGATCAAGATCAACTACCAAAGGATGAGGATGAGCAATAAAAGATGAGGTGTAGCTTCTGTATTGCAATAAATAAGAGGAAGATCTAATGTTCTCCCCAGCAACAGATTGATGCAAGCCCCAGATAAGTTTTAAATGCTTTATATTAACCTCAGTTTCTTTTGGAGGTTTTCTTTTACTGTCAACTGTAACAAACAAAATCAAATGTCAGTGGTTCATTTTATCGAATACAAAGAAAACAAGATTTCAAAAATAAAAACAACCTATCTCATTGCCATAAAGAGGACACCTGGGACCTTAGTACACGTCATCTCCACTTAATGGAGGGTGTTGCCAATTTTTCATCACAACCCCATCATCAAAATAATCCCTATTGGCATCGGGAAGATTGACAACTAACGCTCTATTCAAAAACCTAGTTTTTAAATAGAAAGTATTATCTCTAGTGACCCATCTATAGCAATACATAATTTCTTAAATTCCTAAACGAGTTCCATGAAGTTGATTCAACCTATATACTCCATTAACTACCATCCATGTATTTGGAGCTACTCTTGCAGGTACAATATTGAAATATTGGCAAAACTCCAAACAGAGGGGATTTGGCGGGAAAGAAAAACCACACTCAGCTAGAAAAAGACTTGGGAACCAGTGTCCCTCCGCCAAAGAAAGTAAATCACAAGGATAAGAAACTTCTACCAAAATAACCCACGAAGGGATTGAAAACTCAGACCAAAATTTGTCTAACGATTCAACAAGATAAACCATGGCAAATAAAGAAAATAAAGAAGAAGGAAAAAAATCTTACAGGGGAAATAGAGATCAGTTGTCAATGAACGATGGAAAGAACGAAGGCACAAGAGAGAGCGAAGATGAAGAGTTCAGAGATACATATTTGAAAAGTGAAAAATGATAGGATTTCTGTCGCACTTAAATACTTTACCTTGGGAATAGAGAAAAACAATGATTATAAGGAAAGACGTTTGCGTTTGCGACAGCTAAAAGAAGAAAAAGGCACAAATATCGAGGTGATCATGAAAATTTAAAATATTTATGAAGCTTGATATTATGCGCTCAAAAAGGAATTATATATATTGAAAATTTTCCTAAAATCCATGAAGATCAGTAATCCAAGCAGTTTTTAAGAAAAATGTTCCACACTCTCCTTCAAACTCAACTGTGAAACATTGGGGGCTTCTGTTGATACCAAATTTAGTCTGCTGACGTGGACCAATCACTTGAAGACACGTGTCAACCTATGTGGAAAATACAAATACTTTAGACGAACAACATACTGTCACCGAGCAACTCAGGTGCCCCGAGCAACTTAAGCGTACCGAGCAACTTAAGCGGCCCGAGATACTTAGCGTGCAGAGCATCCAAATCAAGAGAATCAAAAAATAGCTATGCATTAAATGCACATTATTATCGTACAAATGTATATGTCTACTAGATAACAAGGCATTATCCTTTCGTATGTACATCCTCAAGGCTATAAATACATTGTAACTTCCTCACAAGAGGGGACTTGGGATCTCTTGGTAAACCTATTATCGAGATTCAAGAAAAACAGTCAGCAATACAAGACAGTGGACGTAGGCCATTTACATAAGGCTGAACCACTTTAAAATCCTTTGTCTTATTTATATGTGATTGATTAATTAGAGGTAATCTAGTTTTTTACATCAACACATGTGATACAGGGTAGCGTATGGGTATAAGAATAGTATTGAGGTACTCGTTAAGGTGGGTAGAGTAACTAGGGTGTTTAAAATACATGTATTAGGTGTGCACTATAAATGTAGGGCGAGGGATATATTATGAGAGTGCGATACCGGTTAAAATATTAATGATCATAAAACATATTTATTAATGTATTTTAAACACTTAAAAAATATTTTTAAAAGGTTTTGGGATATGAGCCGTATGAAAATATTTCTAAAACTTTTAGGTGTTCAGCCAAGGAGAGGCCTAATTTAACCATCGTTCTAGTGAGATGATGTTGCAGTAGTTATGCATGCCTAGAAGGATTGATTAGACTCTTATATCCTTGAGATCTAGATAGGAGGTACTTCAAAGTTATTCTGAGAAAATCGCCCAGTTAATTGGTATTGATGCTTTCCTTTCATTTAGTTAGATTATTGTATTGTGATTTATACTAAGAGTTATCAGTTAATTTATTTATGCTAGTTAGTATGAGTTTTATTATTTGCATGGTCAGTTATGTGGGAATTTTGTGTAAGGAAGTTAATATGTTTTAAAATTGACACCAGACCTAATAGGGTATCAGAAATTAAAATGTTTTCGACAGTGATGCTAAGAATGAACCAGATGGGATTCCTATTTTATTTTAGTAAATGACTAATCAACCATTGTTAAAATGGATGGGGTGTCACAAATAGTATCAGAGAATTAGACTTACTATGCCTTCAAGGTTGTTTTCTCTTTTATATGAGGCCCCATGCTTAGGATTATTTATTCATATTTAGAGTTACGTACTCCTGCTATTGTGTATAATTGAAGTGAATCTTATATGAGTTCGGTTAGGTTTCATATGCCGAATAGTAGAGGATGACCAGTGAGGGCCGTTATAAGGACTGTAGGACGAGAGGCTCAGACGAGGCCATAGATTATTTAGGGAATGATGAGCATAGCATAGGTCACCACTATTATAGCTCTGAAAGTTAATGCTACAATGACTACTAGGTTGTATCAGTTTCCCCAAGCACCGCCACAGTTGACGGTGGTGCTAATTCAGACTCACCCAGTGCAGATAATATGGGAGAGAGTTAGAGGGGCCTTTTTTATAAGGAGGGCCAGCCATAGAAGTGTTAAGGAAATGTGAACGTGGTATTAGATAGCTAATGAAGGAGAACATCCAAAGAAATTTACGTATGGTGGAGTGTAGTGGCATTCAAAAATAAATTTTGGTGACTTTTAAGCTTGCATGAGCGGCATTGCAGTGGTGGGGGTCATTCACCACATCTGAGAAGAGAGATACCATAAAATATCGAGAAATTTTGGGTGAGGTTTGACCGCAAGTTCTTTCCATCTTTTGTTCAAACAGAGAAGCTAAGGAAGTTTTTAGACTTATCACGGAAGGGACAGACACTGGCCGAGGAAGAGGAAGAGTTTACTCATTTAGCGAACTTTGTGTCCAATGTGGCATATACGAAGGAGAACATGGTTCAGTTTAAACATGAGTATTATGTCCAGGAACCAAATAAATTGCCAATGATATTGGCAATTGAAAGTATGAGTTTTACCCATTAGTAAATGGGGTAAGTTTTACGTGACACCGATGCGTCACAGTATTTTGTTAGCACTAAATTTGAGCATGAGATGGGTTTAGTGTATGTATCGTTAGTACTATTACTCCATGTGTATATATTTAACATAGGGTAGAGGGCCTCTTTTTCCATTTCCAGGGAATCACGTGCGGAAATTGGGAGGATATGTTTTCGTAGATCTACTCATTTTAGAGAGATATGATATTTAAGTATGATGTTATCCTGGGTATGGACTAGTTAGTGATGATTTGACCCATAGTGGACGGTTACAGTAAGGCTATCGTATTCACTTTTCTAAGGTAAGATGTGTTATTTTTACGATGACTCACCTGAGAGAGGGTCGAGCCCGCATATATATTATATTATAGAGGAGACTTTCGAGATTATAATTGTCTCCTTTTATTTGGTCCCGGTGCGTAGGGACTTTACTGTTGTAATTCGGGAGATATTGAGCTTACTGTCGAGTAAAGAGATTGATCTTGTTGTTAATTGAGTGCTAGGGACATAGTGATAGTGTGAGCATCGTATTGTGTGACTCCTTTAAAGATGTGGGAGTGGACGATTAGGCTTATAAATATGGGAATAGTATTTGGGGTGCCCCGATTACGTGCGTCGAGAGTTAGGAGACATTATTGGATATTAGGGCATACATTTTGAACGTTAATCATCGTATGTGTGGAGAAAACACTGTGAGTTGGGAGCTATTATATAATATAAGGCTAGTGGAGCGGGGTAGTGCTGTGCAGGAAGCACTGTGAAACTTTTGCACCACTAGTTAATAGGTGAGGTAATCTCAAGAAGAATTGAGTCACGATAAGTAGGGTAATCGAGTGTACCCTTTTTGTATAGCCATGATAAGCATACGGGGCTGAGTTTGATAACATATGTTACCTTTGTGATATTTGTTCAAATACGCATGGGATACAAGGTGTATGGGCGCCCTGGTGAATTTGATTTGAGGTATCATCCGAGATAAGGGGACATGGAAATAAATATGTTGAGCCATATGCTTATGGGGAAGTTAGAATAAAAATTGGAATAGTAAGATGGGTTGAACTTCATTTGAGGAGGAAGATATCGGAATATGTGTACATCAAGGGGAACTATCACACTCGAGAGGAGTTCAAAGACTGTAGAGACACTAGTGAAGGATATATCTTGCCAAGAGAGGATGTAATAGTTTTAGGGAAGTATAACGAAGTCATTCCTAGTCAAATTATGAGGGTTTATTGTGCATTAATAGGATGTTGATTTTTATCAGGCAAAAAGGACCCATGAAGTGCTCAATTTTGGAGTAGCCACATGGGTCACGAGTTTTGGCGTACCCCAAGAAGGGGAGTAAGAGGTACCACATAATGAGGAATATTGAGTGTGTAGATCGGTGTGGAGTGAGACATAGGTAAGTTGCCTCCAGGTGCACCACTCATAAATGGAAAAAGGCTGATCCGAGGTGATTAACTTAAATTTTGTAAAAATTAGTGATTCTAGTGATGGAATGGAAAGGTATACTAATAGAGTTCATTGTTGGGTTACCAACATTGTGAAAAGGTCAAAATTCCCTTTGGGCTTGCGGAATTGGTTGACCACCTATTGCATATTGAGTAAGACGTGTCACTCGTAGATTGAGCACTAGACGGGGGAGGTGACTAAAATGTTTGAGAACACGAGGGATGTGTATTCAGAATGTTGCAGTAATTGGGAGGAGTAATTACTGTTGGTGGAGTTTCATGTAATAACTCGTACTAGTTTATTATTGGCAAGGCCCCTTTTGAGGATTTGTGTAAAAAACCTTGGTGTCCTCTCTATGGTTGGTTAGAGGTCGGGGATAACAAGTTTCGTAGGCCGGACGTGATTTAGAGTACGTCGACATGGATTGAGCTGATAAGAAATTATTTTGCATAGTTCAAAAATATTGTAAGAGTTACGTCATCACAAACTAAAGTTTTTGAAGTATAACATTTGTGGTTAGGTGTTATTATAGATGTCTCACATAGATGAAGCTATATGGTTTCGCAAAGAGGGGAGTTAGCACCTAGGGATGTTAGGGCCTTTCCTCGGTATAAAGTTGATAGAGTCAGTGGTGTATAGGCTCGTATTATTGGCATATTTTAAGCAGGATCACAACATGTTTTGTATATCTTGGTCAAGGTGAGACCTTAATAATGATGTAGTATATGAGTATAAAGTGAATTGAACAAACTGGTTGCTAGTTTTGGGCTGTAGTGAGTAGGCCTTCGGTTACGAGGTATCATCAGTGGGTGTATAGTGGAGGCATCATAATATTATCATTATTTGATTTTGGGTACGTGAGAATGTCATGAATTTAAGGATCCAAAGTTTCTTATACCAGACATATCGGAATTTCAGGGACAAAATTCCTTTGTAAGGGGGAAGTATGTAGCATCCCGTACTTTGAGAATATTTAAATTACACGTAATTTAATTCATTTGAGTTAAATAAATATTAGTAAGTGAATATTGGAATAATGTTTATGTGTTATTATTTTTACTTGTGTGATAAGTAAATGAAATATTTAAATTACACGTAACTCCGTGCCCATGGCCGCCTGAAATCTCTACCAAAAGTGGGCCACAAAGATCTTTTCTCTATCGGACACAATATTAACTGGTACCTCGTGTATCTTAACAATCTCAACTATGAATAGCTGCGCATATCGTATCGTCTCAAAGTCTATGCGAACCGATAAGAAGTGGGCCACTTTGGTCAACTGATCCACAATGACCCATATGGAATCGTGACCCCTCTGCGATGTAGGTAACCCTGTAATGAAGTCCATGGAGATGCTCTCCTACTTCCACACGAGAATATCCAGCGGATGTATAATCCCTTATGGGCTCTGATGGTCAACTTTCACAAGCTGACACGTGGCACATTTCGAAACAAACTTTGCTATGTCTCGTTTCATTCCTGTCCATTAATACTGCCTCCTCATATCCTGGTGCATCTTATCCCCACCGGGACGTACCGCGAATCTCCACCCATGGGACTATGTCATAATAGCGAGCCTCAATTCCTCATCCTCTGGCATAATTAACCTCCCACTAAGGCGTAAGCCTCCTTCCGAGCTAACTGAGTAACCTTCTGCTCCCTCAGCTAGCAACTGGCTCACCCTACCCTGGCAGACCTGATCCTCTGCCTGAGCCCTCATAACCCGCATAATGATCTCAAGTGTGATGGATAATGCTGACATGCAAGCCCTGGCTACATTATCCACATATCTAAGCTCTCTCCATTTCGCTTTCCAGACTTCTGATATTTCCATAGTCGGTCTCCGGATCAATGCATCTGCTACCACATTAGCCTTACGAGGATGATACTGAATATCAAACTGGCAGTCTTTTATGAATTCTAGCCATTGCCTCTGCCTCATATTCAGATCCTTTTGCGTGAAGAGATACTGAAGTGATTTGTGATCCGTGAATAATGTGAACTATTCTCCGAGAAGATAATGTCTCCATATCCTCAAAGCAAAAACGACTGCTGCTAGCTCCAGGTCGTGAGTGGGGTAATTCCTCGCGTGGTGCTTTAGCTTTCTAGACGCATGAGCTATCGCCCTTTCCTCCTGTTGAAGCACACCGCCAAGTCCTTATAAAGATGCGTCAGTGTAAACTCGATACTCTAATCCTCCCTTCGGCAACGTAAGTACGGGTGTAGATGTTAACTTGTCCTTTAGCTCGTCGAAAGCTAATTGACAATGATCACTCCAAGTGAAAGGTACCTCTTTTCGGGTCAGATTCGTTTAAGGGCCCGCAATCTTTGAGAATCCTTTGATGAATCGCCTATAATAACCACCCAATCCTAGAAAACTGTGCACCTCGGTTGGTGTCGTGGGCTGTCCCCACTCCCTCACCGCCGATACCTTACTCGGATCCACCGGAATACCTCGGTTTGACACCACATGGCCAAGAAATTGAACCTCCCGTAGCCAAAATTCACACTTCCTGAATTTGGCATAGAGTTGGTGATCCCGCAGTGTCTGTAAAACTATATGGAGATGATCTGCGTGCTCCTCCTCAGTGCGCGAGTAGATGAGGATGTCATCAATGAACATGATGACAAACTGATGGAGAAACTCCCTGAAAACTCTATTCATAAGGTCCATGAATACTACTGGTGCATTGATGAGCCCGAATGGCATCACCCTGAACTCGTAAGACCCATACCGTGACAGGAAAGAGGTCTTAGGAACATCCTCTTCTCGGATACGCAATTGATGATGCCCTAACCTCAAGTCGACCTTAGAGAAGTAAGACTCCCCTCTCAACTGGTCAAATAGATCATCAATCCTAGGTAACGAATACTTATTATGTATCGTCGCCTTGTTCAACTCTGTATAGTCCACGCATAGCCGTAGTGATCCATCCTTCTTCTTCACAAACAACATCGGTGCACCCCAAGGCGATGTACTCCACCGAATGAAACCTTGACCCAGAAGCTGCTGAATATGCTCTCTTAGCTCACGCATCTCTGAAGGGGCCATACGGTATGGGGCTTGAGAAATCGGCCTCATCCCTAGTGCTAAATCAATTACAAATTCGATTTCCCTGCTTGGTGGAAACCCTGGTATGTCCTGGAACACATCCTCAAAGTCCCTCACTATTGGGCTTGAGTCCAACGGGATTGCCACCTCCTGTGAGGTTTCGTCCTCGATGTAATACAGGTGCGTACGTGACCCTCCCTCAGGTAACGGCATTTCTATCAAGAACATCTCCTGTCCTGAAATAGAGAACACAATTTTCATCTCGTAACAATCCAGAGTTGCCCGATAACCTGCCAACCAATCCATACCCAGGATGACATCGTACCCCTCAGTATCTAACACTAAGAGGTTCGCTGCTAAACTAAGCCTCCCAATCAAAACGTCCACTCCTCGATAAATTGAGTGAATCGAAGCCCCACTACCTACTATCTACTCTACACACATCCGAAAACTACCCGCGATCTCTAGTAATCCGTTCCGTTTAGCAAATTAAATTTAATGAATGAATTTGATGCTCCCGTGTTAAAAAGAATACTACCCTCATAACCTTGAATGAGAAACATACCCTCAACTGCTGGCAGCGCTTGCTGCGCTGGAGGATTGAGAACATCCCGGATGTTATACACACGCTCATAGTGCATCTGCCCCTACTGCGGTGGGGCAGGTGGAGCTGGTGTAGCTGGCAGCATCTGCCCCCGTTGCCTCTATTGGGCCTCCTGCTGATGACCTCTGCCCCTCTATGGGCACTCCCTCTTGAAGTGTCATGGATGGCCACAGAAAAAATAGCATTTCTGACCATCCTCCTGTCGTTGGCCCTGTTGGCCCTGACATAGCTGGCCCGGCTGGCCTCCCCCATTGTTCCCTTTGTCCTGATGGCCTGCTGATTCAGGCCCGGATGCCCTTTCCTGAACCCCTGTCCTCCCGGTCAAAACCCACCAGGCTTAAACTTCTTAGCCTGATTCCCCTGCTCACTACCAGTCTGCTGCTGAGTACTACTCGTGTCACCACTAGTAACTTCCTTGCCCTGTTGGCTAGGCTCCCCTTCTCTCTTGCTCCCCTTCGCATGGAAGCGATGATCCTGGCAATGTACCAGTGCGGCATTAATGACATCCGTATAAGTCAGTAACGCCAAATTCCCATTCAAATGTTTCCTGATCCGCCAGGCTAAGCCATCCATAAACCTCGATTTCTTCCGCTCCTCATCGTTCACCTCATTTGGCACAAAGTTTGCCAAACGGGTGAACTCTTCCTCGTAGTATGCCACTGATCGGTCACCCTGTACTAAATCACTGAACTTCTTCCTCATATGCACCTCTACCACTGGTGGAAAGTATTTGCGGTCGAACCGCATCCAGAATTATGCTATCGACATCAAATCTCGCTCCTCAACGGTGGTAACTGACTCCCACCTCTGTAAAGCTTCCCCCGACAGACGAAAGGTAGCAAGTATCTATTTATGCACCTCGGTACAATCCAGCATGCACAGATGGTGCTGAATGTTCTTCTTATAGTCACAAGCCTCTACTACATCTGTGATACCCCAAAACTCCGATGGGTGCCCCTTCTGAAAGGTCTCCCTAACTCGCTGCCAAGACGGTGGCCCCACTGGAGCCTGAACACCTGGAGCCACTGGAGGCGGTGCCTGGGGATGTGGAAAGTGAGCTGCCATAGCTGGCATTGTTGTCTCAACTGCCTGGGCCACTATCACTACCACCTGAGTAGTGGAAATCCACTCGGGTGGGGGTGGTGGTGGCGGTACCTGTGGCTCCTGATGAGCCTCGCTGACCTCATCCCTAGCCTCAACCCTCTCCGCTCTCTATCTCCTCGGTGGCATCTAAAATAGATTGAATTGTATAAGTACACAATTTATACAAAAATATTCATGGCAGAAATATGATATTTCACAAGCGGAAAAATGGATCAATAGTCCTAATAATAGGGCTCTATAACAACCCAATGCTATGCTGAACGAAATAAGCTGCACAGAACCTAAGGACACTAGAACCTGATGCTCTGATGCCATCTGTGACACCCCTCCTAATTAACCCCGGGTGATCAGTCCTAAATTAAGTTAGAATAAGTTTCTCAGTTGATTCATTCTTAGCATCACTGTCGCCTTTTTAATTACTAACCTCCTAAGTGAGAAAATTATACTGGTGACAAGTTTTATCTTTCATGAACATAAATGAAACTCATACGGAAACAAAACAACATAATGTTCTCAAATTAACTGAAACAACCATTCACAATTAATTAACTGACCGAATAGACAATCGGTCTAAAACCCAACAAATATAAAATGAAGACAAGTAATCAATATCAACATGTCAAACAAAAGCTAAAGGAACTGGGAGCGACATACTAAAATAACTGATAAGAAGCCTCTATACTAAGAATGAAAGAATGAAGTGTCTATCAAACTCCCGCAACATCCACATATGCTGCAGCAACGGATCCCTGAAATTGATTCAAGCCTGGCGTCCCTGTGGCTGGACACCTAAAAGGTTTTAAAATGTTTTTTTATAGCAAGGGTTAGTACCCAAAAACATTTGAAAAACATTTAGCAAATGATTAACTTGCAGTAATAAGTAAATATGCATGCTCTCCATATTTTAGTTAGTGCCTCACTCTTTTGGGAACAATCTCACCCCTCCTCTAATGTGCACTACAAACGCCTTAGTTAAATTTACCTAGATCTTTATCTTATGACTACATAAATAATATAACCCCTTGCAACCACCCTCCTCTATCCGAGTATGCCTTAATTATGATTTTTAAGTTATTAACCACATCAACTTAATTAAATCATTTGCCTTTTTAATTTCATATAACTTCGACATCTATTATACATATAAGACAACTCCTGCTTTGTATTAATTATCCCGTATATAATTATTTACCTAATTATATACTTAGTCATATTATAGCATTCATGAACATACTGTAATAACATTTAATAATAGTATTCACCCGAGTAAAGTCTCCCCAGATATATAAATTCTCTAAAGTACTATTCCACTAGGTGTATTCATATAACCTAGTTACCCCAAGTCAGAATCGTTCACTAACTTGGTTAATACATACGTGTTGGAGGCGGTCATATTCCTTCCCTAAAAGTGAGATGCCCCTCACCCATATAACGGACGCTATGACCTGGGAATATACTCGCCCTACTCCTCAAGCTAGGGGATTCATCCACTACGCGCAACCTCCCCCTATAGCACTAGAGTATATAATAATATATATCCAGTGATATTAATGTACACACCATATATATACTATCATACACCGTATATATATAAATATAAAATATCCCGGCTACACCGTGTACTAAGTCCATGACACAAGCCTATTCCATTTTATTATGAGTTTATGGCCTAACTCAAATCATTAATTAATTTTCACATTAATTTCTTTTGGTATCGCCCCAACCAATATATCCGTACCTACTCTCGTGGCCCGAAATAATATCACCCGAGTCTAAATCCCCAACTCTAAATTATTTAGCCTTCACCTAAATAAAATTTACATCTCGGTATCGCTCAACCAGTAGTCCCGGATTTGTCCACTCAATCCGTATTTAATCATTTTGAATTAAAATTCCCAAAATTTAACTCTAGTGTGTCACACCTAATTTCCTCCAAACCTCAATTAATTTTTAGTCATGAAGTGCCACACAAAGTCTCCCTCAAATCCTAATTAATTTTTATTCACGATTAATTAGATTTAAACTCATGTATAAATTTCTAAATAATTAAAACATGAAAGATTATATAATAAATTTTCCCTTTATATACATAACTGGGCGAAGCTGTCAAAATTTCTGGACAATCGATCGATCGATGGTCCACCTTCGATCGATCAATCGATCAGGTCCTCGTCTTTCCCAAGTTGGTTGTTTCATCCATGGCCGAGTACCTCCAAACCCTAACTTCTTCTATACAGAAAACCAATCTATCCCATCGACAATAGACATCAAAAACCTTATGAGGAATCTCCATAAAGTCCAAAAATATCAATTAATTCACTTCCTCTACTATTTTCACAAATTTGGGGTAAAATCCAATTTAATCTTTTAACCCATTTAAACATCAATTCCGTATCACCTATTTGTTTCTAATTCCTCCGGGTTTACTCATCTTACCAGATACAAATACACAACTCAGATTATACATGAATTTTTACTCAATTTAGAAATCAGATTCATGGTTTGCAAAACCCCATGTTTATACCCTTTAAATCCCAAAACAAATTATTTTGATTACACACATCACATGAATATGAATTGAAATACAATTTAAATGCTACACCAAGTTAACCACTTGCCTTAGGTTTCGTAGAGTCTGATTTTGAAGTTGAATGCCCAAGGTTGAAGATGACTCTTTTTGGCTCTCCTGTGATCCCCAAGTTTGCCTTTAACTGCTACTAGGGTTTCCTAACCCACTAAGTCTTTTTCTCAACTCACATCAGCCATTCCCTTATTTCTTATAATTGCTTAATTAGCCTTAATCCTTTTTTGCCTAATGGGCCCAGCCCAAGTGACTTAAATGCCCCCGTGTGGGCCCAACTATGCCTAAAAACATCCCGTGACCCATTTACTACCCCTGGGTACACTTTTCTGACTATCTCTGCCCATCCGAACTCAACCATACACTCGGAATTGGCATCCGAATTAATTTATAAAAATCCTTATTTCACACCCAATTTAGTCTATACCGACTCTCGGCTGAAATAAGTACATATCCCGTCAGTAATACCTGAAATGACGTAAATACATTATTACTATTCACTTAGTAAATAAATTTCCCTAAATATTAACCCTTCACTCCCCGATTAATATTTAAATATAAATTGCCACAATTAATTTAATTAAAATTACGACACACAAGTAATTTTGAATTCCCGAATTAATTAAATATTAAATGCATGAAAAAAAGGGGCGTTACAGTTCCTTGTTTGGATTTCGCTTCGTGACACACCCCACGCACGAACATGGCATAGTGTTGAGTCTGGGGAAAAGTTTAGCCCTTAGTACTCGGGTTTTCAAGGATTATTAGATGATGGGTTAGATAGATTAGTTAGGCGGGTAACCTAACTAGGATGTCTTTAAAGGATGCGATAGGTGTGCACTATTAGAAGAGGGGTGAGGGGTATCTCATGGGAGTGCGATACCAAATTTAAATATAAGATAAAAGCATATTTTTAAAATATTGCATTTATGCACTTGCAAAATATTTTCACAACTCGGGCTCTGACCCGTTTATCTACTTTTCCCCTCTTTTGCTATATATGTATATATATATATATATATATATATATACACACACACACACACACACACACATATATATATATATATATATATATATATAGAGAGAGAGAGAGAGAGAGAGAGAGACACACACACACACAGACTCCTGGATGACGATTCCTTCGAGTCAGACGTCTGCTGCAGCTGCTATGGATGCATGCAGGTTCTTCTAGATGCTTCCATTCTTGTGATCTAGATAGGAAGCATTGTAGTATCACTCGATCCTCAAGCCCAATTGTATTTACTTATTCTTTTACTGCCTTTTAGTGCGGCTATTCGATTTGGTTGTATGATGTTAAACCGAGTGTTCAATTATTTTATTTCATTTAAGTTCTATCTATATAAACTGCTCTGATTGATTTAATTGAATAAATTGTTTAAAAAGATTAGTTAAATAAAATTTTAACACTAGCCTAATAGGTTATTAGTAATTCAATTGGTTTTTGACAATGATGCTGAGAATGAACCATATGAGACTCCTGTTTTAATTTGGTACATGATTGATCGCCCGATATTTAATTAGGCGGGGTGTCAGAGATGGTATCAGAGTATCAGGTTCTAGTGTCCTTAGGAATCTGTACGGACATACTACTCTTCCAGCTTTGCTCTTGACTTGATATAGAGCCTTAGGATTAGGATCGTTGATTCCTCTTGTGAGATTTCATTCTCCTACTATTACATAAGATTATAGTAAATATTTTGCGTGCTCGTTCGAGACTTGGGTTCTGATCGATGAAGGACGACCATAGAAGGCCATTGCAAGGACAGAAGGAGGCAAGGCTTAGATGGAGCGGTAAGTTAAAGTTGGGGACGAGGGCACTAATCGAGGTCACTCACCTTTCTGACATTGTTCGGGATTACTGCAACGACTACTAAAGTATAGTAGTTATGAGTATCCAAGTACCTATTTAGTCAAGAGTGGTGTTGAAGTTGAATGAATTAATGAAGTAAATTGGGAATAAGGTCTTTCATAAGGACCATACGTTGAAGTTAAGTCATGCGAAGTAAGTGTAGCATTACACAGTGGAAGTAGAGGCCTCAGAAGCTTTGACTTAGAGGAGGGTATGGAAATACCCAGATGTGAAAATTTGAGGAAAATTTTTCACTCGTGGGAGAAATATTAAAATGGTAGGAACAGTGGTCACCATGTTTAAGAGAGCATGATTTTTTTCTCAAGAAGGGATCTTATGGATGGATTTAACCGCGAGTTCCCATAATTTCATAGGAATGAAAATAATGCAGTTTTGAATTATTCACATAAGGATCGGTTAGAGACCGACAGTGAATAAAGAGTGATATGGAGAAGTGAACCTTGTACCGAAGTAAGGTAGGTGCAATAAATAGAGATTCCTTTAGAGGAATGATAGGTTCATTGGTAAGTTTTGTTAACACTTATGGATAATTCGAGTTATGGAAAACCATCGGTGGAAATCCACCCAGGGAGTTCATTAAAGTTAGGCTGTTGGGGCCGATAGTGGAGTTTCTTTTGACAAAGAAGTTAAGGGAAACTATGGAGGTGATTGTCAGGATCGAGGTGATAGAGTCCAAGATACTGATAATTTTATCATGGTCAAGAAGACCAGAGATGGGAAATGTGGTAATGTGGAATGTAGAACCACACGCTTAGTCCTTGCCCAGCAGGAATTAAAGGACAAGAGTAGGGTTCCTAGATGGATCACTGATAAGAGTAGTTTTGGTTCAATTAAGACAAATGTGCTAGGTTAGGGAACCAATCGGAGTAGTCAGGAAGACTGGCGAAGTTGTTATTATGAAATTCTCCTCGGATGGAGAAGGTATATTTAGTGTGACTAGATAAAGTCGTGGTATTTTTGCTAACCCTAGATTCGTGTGTAATTTAAGCTTTGTGACCATATCGATAACATTATATAGTGTATGTCTATATGTTTTTCTGCGATAGTAGGGTTCTATTTGCTTCATTCGTTATGGAAATAAATGTTGATATTTTAGATTTGTATCCAGTTTATACTACTTATTTTATATGTGGTTCACGAGTATGTTATCATTATAAGAGTTATGTTTCTGTATTATCGAAGCGATAGCAAGCTAATGATTCCAAGACTATCATGTCCACGGTTCCAGGGTGGAACAGGTTGTTGTTGCGATATCTCATCTGGATACGGATTGAACTCATTTTTACTTTACGTTTAAATGGAACTTTGGTGAGTAGATGTTTTATTATCACGATGTGAGGTGTGCGGACCTTATAGATATTATTTAAGGTATGTAGGATTTATTTGATAAGCTATGAGTTTAATCTTGTTATTGTTTGTGCAAGGATTTAGTTTTAGTACGAGCGCTTGATGGCGTGGCTCTTGGATAGAGATAGGAGTTCGGACCACATTTTGTTGAAAGAGGGGATAGGGTTATCCCGGTTGCATATTTGAAGCTAACAAACCTCCACAACCGACAAAGTTAAGTAGTAATGTATTGGAGGGGTTCCTTATTTGGACTTCTCTTGCGAGACACTCCACACATGAACCTTAACGACGTCGGGAGTGGAGAGATTTTATGGGCTGCAAGGACGTTGGTTTTGAGGATAAGTTACCTAGTGTAGAGAAAACATTATTGACTGAGAGTCGTGTGATGATTGTATGCATATAGAGATGGAAGTGCTATGGAGAGGCACTGAAATGTTTTTCTCCCCACAAGTATGTGGGTGAGGCCAGGTAAAAAAATTGATTTAAGTGTTTGGTATCCAGGCCTAGCTGGAAAGGAAAATTCTAGAGGAAATATGTTTTGGGTAAAATGTTCGTAACATCTTTGAAGAGAGTAGGCACCTGATTAGTTAGACTTTCCATTTTGTTAATATAGAAGGTTATAGTGTTTGGAGAGTGTATTTAGGTTAGCAAGGTAGTATTTAGGACATCCCAATGGTGTGCCTCAGGCCGTTATATCTTGATGTCCGACAATGCGAGGAAGTAGTGTAACAGGAGGGTTCCTTGTTTGGATTTCGCTTTGCGAGACTTCCCACGCATGAAACCGAGCAAATGTAAGAGGTTGAGAGAGAGGCCTTGGGAACTAGGGATACTTAGGATAGTAATAGTTTTACATGTGTTAGAAACACATCGATCATAGGATTATTAGAATTTTAAGTCAGAAGGATTAGTGGCGCCGATGTAAGGGGTAGTTATGAGTTAACCACAAGAAGATTGGTTGGTTAACCTTGATAAGGATTGGATTTTCTAGTATAGGATGAATTGAATTTTGCGGGTTAGGAAAACCCTGTATGAGTATTATGACAAGTAAATAAGGTCCATTGTCTAGAGAGAGTGTGCGTATCGGATGTTTATAATGGTTGTGTAGATAGGCACGGGTACAAAAAGGTGTATGGGCACCTTGGTAGATTGGTTTTACATACCGCCTAAAATAAAAAGGGAGTAGTATATAAAGCCTAAGATAATGTCGTGAGGTGGTCATAATGAATTTGGAGTGTGTTGGATGGAATGTCGTAAGAGGTACGCGATAATCCAGGTGTATAGGGAAATAAGGGGTAGCATGCCTAAGATAACCGATGTGAATGGTCGAACGCCTATAATAGCGGATTTTCGATGGGATCGATAACTCAGAGAGGTAGTTATAGGCTCATTCTTCTTACAGGCGGTTATATAAGCAATAGGTGTAACGCATCGTTGTTGTTCGATAGCATGTAAAAATTTAGATGAGCTTGTGGTGAAGCTAGTACGTTTGAGCATACACCTTGAGATAAGTGGAGTATAGTGAGGGACCACCATGTTAGCACCTTTCGACTATGGGGGTGCAAGGACGTAGTGGAATTAGAGATCCTAGGATGGTGGTGTAGGTTATATCCAAATTTCGAGGGCAAAATTCCATTGTAAGGGGGGGAGTATGTAACACCCCGTACTTTAGGGGAAAATTAAATTTCGTAAGTAGGCGTAATTTGGAGATTATGTTTAATTCTATAAATAGTAATTTTTGGATGAATGAACATTTGATTATTTTTGGTGTGTGTTTCATTTACTTTTGTAACTAAGTAAATGAGCATTTTTATTATATGTCGCAATGGATAGAGCGACAACAGTTAATATTTTAATGGGAAAACCTTATTTGAGAGGTAGTGGGTTTAATTTGTAATTCGTAGTTAAGTGACTTGGATGGAAATTCCGAGTGCACGATTGTTTTTAGAATGGTCGAGATAGTCAGAATAAAGTATCCGAGGGTAGTGTTTAGGCTCCGGTAACTTTTAGACAAATAGGGTCTCATAATTGAGTAAACGAGTGATTTTGGGTTTATAAGGGATAAACCCTTATTTCCCCCTATATAAGGAGAGAGAGGGGAAGAAAAGAAAAAAAAGAGAGAGAAGAGGAAGAAAAGGGAGATTCTGGCCAAACTCTGCGGGATTCGACTCAGGGTCATCAAATTTTATCCACAAGGCAAGCGTTTACTTGCTTTATTTCTTTTTTAGAATAAATATCTTATCACAATTTGGTAATAACAAATTGAAAGATTTTGGGATTGGATTTTTGAGAATCAAAATGGGTTTTCTGAAATTTCAACGGATTAACCCCGGAAAATATTCAAGTTAGAAATCTCAGGATTTATTCGAAATTTGTTGTTGGTTATGGGTTCTATGATGTTTAGAACCCTTTTCATGTGTGTGTATGTAGTTGATTGTGGTTGGAGGACGTTAGGAGAGGAGATAAAAGCTTGGGGGAAGCTTTAATGGCCAAAATAGCTTCCCGAAGAAGAAGTTGTCCGTGGCGATCGATCTATCGATGGCCCAGGGTCGATCGATCGATGGCTCGGGATTTTTGGCAACTTTCCCTAGGGTTTATTATATGGGATAATTTCCAATTTTAATTTATTCTAGTCTATGTAATTAATGAACTAAGGATTATTTGAGGGAATTAATATATAGCCAATTGAGGAAATTTATAAGGGCTAGGAGGGTGCTAAGATGTGCGGCACGAAAAGTACATTTTTGAGGAAAATAAATAGATTAAGGAATTAAATTCTTAGGGCTCCTAAAATAGAGTAGGGACCGCCAAATCATTATTTGAGTGATATATAAACCTTAGGTTCATGAAAAATGGAACCCATTACTTTATTTAAGGGTGTTTAGGGCGAATAACACTCGAGTTGATATTTTGGTGGGGGAGTGTACGTATAGAATGATGCGCGTAGAGAATGTAATTATGTGTCAATTGGGTGTGAAAAATCCTACGAGGAGGATAGGATGATTTTTGGGATATAGTCTAAAGAGAATTTAGCAACTGCCCGACACGTCTATTGACGACGGTCATTATAGGTGGTGCGATACTTATGGAAATTAAAATAAGTCGAGGGTACACTTATCAAATTTGTACGAATTGGTACATTAAGGTTTATGTATAAGTCCTTAAAAGTGAATAAGGTGTGAGTTATATTTAAGAGACAAAATACGTATGGGATTAGTATTTTAAGTATGACAATATATTATGAAATTGGCAATTATAGCCATGTATACATTTGAGAAGTGACAGATGTATATATATATATATATATATATATATATATATATATATATATATATATATACACACACACGATGGGATTATAGTATATATATGAGATAAAATGAATACATATACATATCTGTTCTTGAATGGCATATATATATTTATGTGAAGCATACCCCCTCTAATGCTATCATGGGAAGTTGTGCGATGTGGGTGAGCCCCCTGACTTGAGGAGCAGGGAGAGTTTAGTCCCCAGGTCATAGCGTCCATTGTTATATTGTGTGATTCTTGTTAGGGGTGAGACGTGGTGGGTATGTTTCATCTCATTTTCGGGGAGAAACTATGACCGCTTCCCATACGTTGTGATTTGGTTTTTACCATGTCGGTGATATTTAGTCTGACCCTGGTACACAGGATGGTATATGAGTAATTCCCTGGAAGATGATAGCATTGAGAGACTTCATCCACGAGTTATAGCTCGTTGGGATGGTTATTATACTTGTGTGTATAGTATATCACTTGTGTATGAGAACCATATATATATATATATATATATATATATATATATATATATATATATATATATATATATATATATATAGGAGAAGGATCACAAGTGGACCAAAAGAATGAACTTTTTAATGGACTTAACAAAAAAGACTAATAACCCACTAATTATAATTCCTTGGTGTAATGGGTCCGTGCCAGCGGCATCCAATAACCAAGACTTATTAGTCTTTTTTGTTAAGTCCATTAAAAAGTTCATTCTTTTGCTCCACTTGTGAACCTCTCCCTATATATATATATATATATATATATATTAATGGGCATGTATATATACGTTATGTAGTGAGGGCCTAATGGATCTCAACGATCGACACTGCCAAGTAGTAGTGTATCGGGGGGTTCCTTGTTTGGATTTCACTTCGTGAGACACCCCACGCATGAACATGGAACGGTGTTGAGTCTGGGGAGAATTTTAGCCCTTAGTACTCGAGTTTTCAAGGATTATTGGATGATGGGTGAGGTACATTAGTTAGGCGGGGTAACTTAACTACGATGTCTTTAAAGGATGCGATAGGTGCGCACTATTAGAAGAGGGGTGAGGGGTATCTCATGGGAGTGCAATACGAAATTCAAATATGAGGTGAAAGCATATTTTTAAAATATTTCATTTATGCACTTGCAAAATATTTTCACAACTCGGGCTCTGACCCGTTTATCTAGTCCCCCCCCCCCTCTCTCTCTCTCTCTCTCTCTCTCTCTATATATATATATATATATATATATATATATATATATATATATATATATATATATATATATATATGTGTGTGTGTGTGTGTGTGTGTGTGTCCAGACTTAGGGATGCCTGGATAATGATTCTTTCGAGTCAAAAGACTACTGCAGCAGTTGTGGACGCATGCAAGTTTCGTCTAGACGCTTCCATTCTTGTGATCTAGATAGGAAGCATTGTAGTATCACTCGGGCCGCAAGGCCAACTGTATTTACTTATTTTTTTTACCGCCTTTTAGTGAGACTATTCGATTTGGTTGTATGATGTTAAACCGAGTGTTCGGTTATTTTATTTCATTTCAGTTCTATATATATAAACTGTTGGGATTTCTTTAATTGAATAAAATATTTAAAAAGATTAGCTAAATAAAATTTTGATGCCATCCTAATAGGTTATTAGTAATTAAATTGGTTTTCGACAGTGATTTTGAGAATGAACTATATGAGACTCCCATTTTAATTTGGTACAGGATTGATAGCCCGGTATTTAAGTAGGCGGGGTGTCACAATAGAGAGGACAAAAATGAAACTCAAAGAGGCAAAAACGAGAGGAATGAGAAGAGTCACTTTAGAGAGTTTTAGATCTTCTTTTTGAGTGCTTTTGGAAGATACTTGAGAAAACCTCATATACTTGACTCAATTTTTCATATAGATTCCAAATCTAAAGTGGGATTGGGGATTTGGATAATATTTAGATATGATTTTTCTATATTTTTAAAACAAGCCTACAATTGTGGATTTTGACTCTGTTCAACTGCCCTGCTCAGCATAGGTTACTTATTTTGATGCATTATTGATTCGATCAGGATACAGTTTATTTTGGAAGGTACGTAGAGGGTGTTTAGGACTTATTAGATTTTTGGAATATATTTTTACCTTGTGGTTAGTTGGAAATAAAATCGAGGTATGGATTTTAGAGTGTTTAGGATGAACAACACTCAAAAATATATTTATGGATTTTATTGGGAATTTCAGTTGGAATTAGGGAACGAGTTGGATTGATATAGGATGTGTCTAGAATGAAATATAATCGTGATATAAAAATAAATAAGTGAGTACTTATGGATATGGGATTCTTACTTAGACTCGGAGAATATAAGTTAATGCTACGAGTGACATGTACGGTCAATTGTTTTTTATTTATGTATAAGCGGAAAATATATATGTATGAATATATATGTGTGTGATTAATATACGTGAAACATACCTACTCTAGTAGTTGCTATCGATGGAGGTTGCGCGAAGTGGGCGGTTTATCCTGGCGAATACCAAGAGGTGTAGTATTGTCTCCCGGGTCATAGGTTTGTCGTACGAACACCCTATGTAAGTTTTGAGTCTAGTGGGGTAATATGGTATGGTTATGACCCACAGATGTATGATTATGATCGCCTCCGATTACGTTATGGTTTGGGTTCGGTGGTGTGGTTCCAACCCGATTGCCCAGGTTGAGGTGTGTATACCTGGTGCCTGATGGCATACTAGAGAATCCATCCATGATGTAATGCTCTGGGGATTGCAATTATACATATATAGTGAACGATATATATATGTATACTTGATGTTATTTGTATATACGTGTATATGTATGTGTGTGTGTGTGTGTGTGTATATATATATATATATATGTGTGTGTGTGTGTGTGTGTGTGTATATATATATATATATATGTGTGTGTGTGTGTGTGTGTGTGTGTGTGTGTGTGTGTGTGAATTAAATGATATTATGAACAGGAAATTTATATGAATCCAAGAGCACAACTAGTGAATGCTATGTGTAAATACGTATATAAGGGAGAAAAAACATATATAGGTATCTGACACTGAGGTGTAAATTTTGGATTAATAATTGGAATAAGTTATGTGAAGTGAAGTGATAAATTATAAATGAGGATTATAATTATAAAGCGGATGCAAAAGGTAATTGAGATTAAAGTGAAATAAAGTATACGCATGATACAGGGTAGCGTATGCAACTAAGAATGGTGTTAAGGTACTATTAGGGTGGGTAGCATAACTAGGGTGTTTAAAATACATGACTTAGGTTTGCACTACAAATGAGAGGAGAGGGGTATCTCATGAGAGTGAGACACCAGTTTAAATATGAAAGATTGCAGAATATATTTATTAATGTATTTTAAACCCTTGCAAAATATTTTCAAAATGTTTTGTATCTAGTCCGTATGAAAATATTTCCAAAACTTTTAGATGTTCATCCACAGGGACGCTTGGCTTAACAATCCTTCTAGTTAGATGATGTTGTAGCAGTTGTGGATGCCTGCACGGATTGATTAGATGCTTATATCCCTAAGATTTAGATAACAGGTACTTTAGAGTTATTCTGAGCATGTCGCCCAGTTAGTGGGTATTTATTTTATTCAGATGCTTTACTTTCAGTTAGTTAGATTATTGTACTGTGATTTTTATCGAGAGTTATCGGTTAACTTATTTATGCTATTGAGTGTGATTTTTATTATTTGCATGGTTAGTTATGTGAATGAGAATTTTTTTTATGCAAGTTAATAAGTTTTAAAAGTGACACTAGGCCTAATAACGTATTAGTAATTAAAATGTTTTCGACAATGATGCTAAGAATGAAACAGATGAGATTCATATTTTATTTTAGTAAAGGACTGCTCAACCGTTATAAAATGGATGGGGTTTCATAGCTTCTATATTTGAGACTCTAGATAGGACTCATTCAGTTATTATTCGGGCATGTAGCCCATGGTCAGACTTTTATTCGGTTTTAGTTAGTTCAATGTGATGAATAAATGTATTGAATTTGTATCAAAGATTTATTCTATTATTTGGATTTTATTTTATTGGGTATGCCCGATAACCTTTGTTTAGTAGGCCTATTCTGGTTTCTTTGGAGGTATGTCCCCGTTCTTTATAATATCTTGTTTCTATATATACATTTTACTTATAAAAAAACATAAGTATAGAAGGAAAATTCTTACTATTGAGGATGACTACAGGAATATATTTGAGGATAGAAGGAATGTAATTAATGTGGATGTGGATTACTGTAATACTTTTTTGGGCAGTACTGATGATTTTTATGACCCTCACCCCATTCTTGAGGAGGTTATCACCAAAAGGATTGATGAGGAACAAGTAAACCAACTTAGAAGTGAGACCATAACATTATGTCCAAACAAATCAAGCCATCAATGTCCAAATACCTAAAATAGTTGTGCACTTATATAGGACCCAACGAATTTCCATCATCCCACATATTATAATACAAGCGACATGAGTGAAGCACAAAAAAGTACCATAATCAGTAACAAACCCAAGATTTAAGCATATATAATGATAAAGTGAGACATAAATATAATACCTAAAGAATTATTAGAGTCGTAGCATCCTTTTCCTTAAGCCAGTCTCCAGGAATCTCAAAGGCGAGAGGATAGCAAGGATAGAATGAGTATTGCATATCCCCATTAACTATAAAATTAATGAGAAGGGGTACAAAAAAGGAACTATGAACTGTCTATGATGATTACATACCTAGGATTGACTTTATCATGTCCTAGTACCAAAGGGACAAATAAAAGAATGTGTGACCTATCCATTTTACCTCTAGAAAACTGAAAGCAATGGCTAGAGGCATTTACAATGCAAACAAAAAGAACATAAGGAGATTCCACCGAATTTTCCAAAATAGGACATGCATAAACATTATGTAAAAATAAGAAGAAAATACCCAATTAAAAACAAATGGTTTAAAGTCTCCACTTTGAAAAACCCCAACTCAAATTCAAAGTCTCCACTGGGACATTTTGTCAATCATGTAACATACAAGCTATAAAACAGTTAATATATACTCATAAAAAATGATAGAGCCAAAGAAAAAAATTCAAACCAGAGCCTGTTCAAAATACACACACATCAATACCACAGTGAAATAGAAACAAATCCATTGATTTAACCTTTAGAATACTCCTTTATTCTACTGAGGTCAAATTATTTTTTATATTTGATTTACAAAAATAAAGAGAGAGATGGGAGTATACCTGATTTACGAAAGCATCATCAAATCAATACCTACAAAAACAAGACACGAAACGATTTAAGCAAAAATAAACCGTAGAGGTTGAAACACAAAATATCCATATTCTAAAACTATAAAGGATTTAATGCACATGGGTTATTATCTGAGTGGTTGCCATTGAAAATTAAAAAATTACCTGCTATGATACTAGAGTTGTAGTTAGGAAAAAGAAAAAGATGATGGTTGAAGCCAATGTTTACGGAACTAGATCGAAGATGAGATAACAGGGGCAGGAGGAGGCAATGGGTTGCATGAGAGAGATAGTGAGAATAGGCGGGAAAATGAGTGGGAGACCTTACAGAGAGAGAAATTGGGACTTTTTAAGGATTTTATATTTTATTCAAGTGTACTCTATTTTGGCACACTTTTAAACAGTGACAAATTTTGGCACGGTTTTAAAGTGTGCCAGATTGTTATTAAATCGTGCCAGAATTTGTCACAGTTTAAAACTGTGCCAGATTTTTAATATCAAGGTGTGCCAAATTGTTGTTTTTGGTGTAGTGTTTCCACTACCTTTATTATTGTTGAGAATTTTGAAGGACGCTGGGCTAGCCCCTTCTTAGCCGGTGGAAAGCTCTTAGAGGTCTCTCTTACTTAAAATCTTGGCCTTTAGAGAATGTAGTGGGGAAACCATGATGCTACTCTAGCTCAATTATTTATGCTCTATAGGATTTAAGAACAAATCAAACATAAGGATAAAAGTCTAAAGTACTTATTCCCTAAGATTGTTATGGTCTTTACTAAGGACAAGCGAAATCCTCCCCAGTATTGGAAGGAGGTAATCTTCTTTGTCAGGGAACCTAGGTTACCCTCGACCCAGAAGAGAATACCGATTGCCCCACTATCTTGTGCACCCATCTGATTATGTGAAAGTTAGATTTTACTTCTTTTTTACATCTTAACTTTTTTACTCTCCTCACATCGTTGCCTTATTAATGTTTTTTCGCTTTCTAGTGTGTGTTGAGCCTAGAAAATAGGAGAAGGACAGGATGATTGAGACCCTAAATTTGGCCTACACTCCTATTGAAGCCTCCATCACCCCAAGGTGCCTTTTCAAGAATGGTTTGATGACTGAGACCAAGGACATATTTCTAAGTAGTGTGCCAAAGGCTCCCAAGATTTTGCTTGGGGAGCCTATGGGAGTTGATCCCTTCACTCTTGTGTCAAGGAAGAGGAAAGTTATTGTTATTGTCCCCTATGACATCCCTAAGGCCTCCAAAGGTGAGGATGGAAATCCTAGGGATAAGGATGAGCTTTCCCCTTAGGATTGAAGAGGTACTCCCCATAGTCAAGGGTAAAATTCTTAGGGGCTCCAACTATACTCCCAGTAAGTAACTTGACCTCTTCTCTATTTTAATTTTTATCCTTAAAATTTAGAAATTTAACTAAGATCTTTGTATGATTCAGTAAATGAATAAGAATAAAAAAGGATAACATAGTTATACTCCAAGAAAAACTCATTTGAGTCTGTGATGAAATAGGGGAAGAGGTCCAAGTCCACCAAGCTCCTAGTGTTTAGAACATTGGTTGACATTCCATTCCCAGATGACAAATTAGAAGGTTGACTTAAAGTCTTGCTCCGGCGAAGGGTTATTGATGGGGTCAGTTACTGAAATATTTCCCTTGTTGTATGCATATTCAAATATAGGTAGGAATTCTAGGTCAACCCATAGTGGTCTTTCTATTCTAAGGGACTTTTATCCCCTAGTATCAAAGGTTAAGGAAGCATCTAGTAGTACCTTCTCAAAGTTGAAGGAATTGATGTTATCACCCAAGAATGGGGGGCATTATATATGCCACTAAGGCCTCTGACTGACACAAGGGGATGGTTTCTAAATAAAAAGAAGGGTTGTTAACTTTTGTAGTGGAGGAATATTCTAGACCTCCATCCACTAAAAATCAGAACTCATATCCATCGTTTGTGGAGGCTCTAGAGTCGATGGATAATATCAATTGATTCAATATGGTGGCCACTCTGAGGGGCAAGGGGGCCTCATCCAGTGTTGGGGAGTTGATATATCTTCTAGTCAAGGAAACTTTACATATATTTCTCTTTTCCTTTATCACGTTTTGTTTTGATGCCTCATTCTCATACTTTTTCCCTTTTATAGACTCAACATTCAACAGAGGCTCTAATGGATGATGCTAGTAAGGGTAGAATAAGGATTTAGTGATGGTGGACTAGTGGTACTTTAATGGGTTGGACCTAAAACAGAAAATCAATAGTCAACGGATAGAGGTGGATGCTTTGGATCTAGAGAAAGTGGGTATGAGGTCGCAAATCAATACTTTTGAGTAGGATCGACTTCTTAATGAGAAGACCCTCGGGGATAATGCTTACCTTTTTTCTATTTCTCTAGATGCCTTAGACAAGATTGAGGAGGTGTGACACCCCGAATAATTAAATACCAGGTAGCTACTCCTTTATTCAAATTAATTCAAAATGTCAAATTTGTTCAGTTCGTAGCATCACTGTCGAAAATATTTTAACAATTACTAGCCACCTAATATTTAAAAAGTGAGTTGTCAATTTTAATTTAATCTGATTATCATGCAATATGTAGATTATGAAATGCTAACATAACCACCACAACATAGTCACACTAGAATAACGATAAAATAATAATGAATCTGGAGGAATACTTCTCACAATAATACCAATACTAAAATAAACAAATACCAAGTCTGCATCACTAAATTAATTACAACCCAATATCTGAAATAACTGAATAGATAGAATGTCTCTAAAAGAAATGGGGGGACATGGCCAACAAAAGAGAAAATCTGATAATATAGAGTCAAGATTGGAAGTGGAGGCGTCTACTGTCAAGATCTTGTAACTTCCACCAGCTATAGTACGTCACCGGAATGGAACTCCTATGCATGGTGTCCTTGTGGCTGGGCACCTAAACGTTTTTACAAAAAAAAGAGATTTGGAAGCAAACGGGTCAGAGCCCGAGTAAACAGTTTAAAAATATAGCAAGTGTTTTAATGATATTAAACAATGAATGCAAAATACATGTTAGTACGTGCTCTCACATGAAATACTCACCTCTCGACTATCTGTGCACTCCTAACGTATCCGTACCCATTTTAGTTATTCCCATATCTAACTAGACCAATACAAAACTCTAACATTACTATATGATTCGTGATTTAATTCCGGCATCTCCATTAAAACAAAGATCTTACATTTATTCTCAGTTTCCCATAATAGTAATACTACTTACTAGAGATCTTCCATCTTATCTTTATATAACGTTGCTATTATTTATACTCACATATATACATGACAATCCATTTCAATTAATAGTATATTATTCTCATCATAAATATACAATACTAGCACCCCGAGACTAAGCTGCGGTGCACACATACTCTGCTATCCAATCCCGGTACATCGCGTACATAAGGACCACGTATTTCGAATCTCTCAGAAATCATTCTCAAATAACAACAATCACAAATAATGGAGGCGAACATAGTTCACATCACATGGGTCACGCACATACCTACGCTCCCATGATCAGCAGACTTATTAACTTCATAATAAGTCCTTCTCTGACCTATGTTCTCGAGGTACCAATCTAAATCCCCCTCGTAGACACACAAAGATTAGATGGTCCTGATCGAACGCCAACCTCCCATGATAGCAAGTATGATAGGTATGTTATACAGAGATAACAACATATACTAAGCATTCGCACATCTTAGCTATCTCAGAATATTAATAGAGGTATACTTCTCATTCTTATACCATCATTTAATGTTATACGCTTATAAATCCCCGATTTATATACATTAAATTTGTCAACTCTTCTCACGTCATAATTAGGTACTCGTTTCCAAATCCACAATTGTCATCTGGTTAACTCCAAGATTCTAAGTTTTACTCCTCAACGTACTCCAATCTCTCCATTTTACTCACTGGTCAATAAGGGAAGGTTATTACTCCATTAAATAAGTCTACGGAACATTTGAAATAAAATCAGGCTTAAAAGGCCATTCTGTCAACTCGTTAGAAGTCTCGTTCGAACAAGGTCGTTCGAATGAGTGTCGTTCGAACGAAAGTCTTCAAACGAACTACCAACTCGTTAGAAGGGACACTGTCATCTCATTTGAAGCTCGTTAGAACGAGGTCGTTCGAACGACCTGCGAAGGTCTTCTAACGAGATGGCAGATTGCGCCCAAAAATCTCCAAATTCATTTTTCTTCATTCTTCTTTTCTCTAAATCCATCCTATGATCATCAAAACTAAGTTCTAATGTGTTTAAACTACACTAAGTCCTCCTAGGTCACTTTTTAACATATATATGGGGACAATACCTCCTAAATCAACATTTAATCATCACAATTCCCAAAATTTAGTCCCAAACCCTATAAACATGAACACAGAATTTAGCGTCTACAACTACTTCTTATAAATCCATTTTTATAATCATTAATAGATATATTTTGGATATGAAATTCGTCCATAACTATTCTACATACCATTCTCATATAAGATTACAATTTCTATCTCTAATTTCATGGGTTTTTATCAAACTTTCAATACAAGACATATATTCAATTCTAAGCATGGAGGAAACATTAACTTGAATTCATGTAATTAAACCACTTACCTTAGATGTTCTTATTTGATGTTGAAGGATGAAGGTTGATTCTCCTCTTTCTCTCTGCAGATTTCTCCCAAAGATGGTGATTGTGGCTAGGGTTTCTTTTGGAACCTCTTAGGACTCTCCCTTTAACTCCCGTAGCCCACTACTTGATAAATACTGATAACGGACATAATGGGTTCATTACTAATATAACATTAACCTCTAAAATTCGTGGGTTTTAATTCCCCTATTTTTAAAATTACCAAACTACCCTTTTGGGTTGCCGGGATGGCCTAAAAATGCCCCGGGACCCAAACTAAACCCCCGGCTAGTGTTTTCTGACTATTTCGACCCTTACGGACACGTTGGCGCAATCAAAATGACCATTCGGTTGATAAAAATATAATTCACTTTTTAATTTAAATAATTACGTTTCTGACGTGACCGACACGCGCGTTCCAACTAAATTTCCCAAATTGTCGTATTTTAATCTCGCGATAATTTTAATATTTTCAATACTCATGTATTACCATACATACTCAAAAATATTAAATTTTAACATCATAATGAAATACCAACTCACATCACACTAGAATTTATACCCGGATTAATTCCCAATTAATTCTCATTTAATTCAATTAATCCCTTAAATAAAAAAATCAATAAATTACGGGGTATTACATACTTCCTCCCTAATAACAGAATTTCGTCCCAAAATTTAGAACTAAAGAGTACGTGGTAAAAATAACTCTGGATAACGTTCGTGCATCTCATCCTCGTGCTCCCATGTGGACTCCTCGTCATTATGATGCCGTCACTGAACACGTACTAACGGTACTACCTTCGACCTCAGTTTCCGCTCGCTTCGGTCCAAAATAGAAATCGTGTTGAAGATCAATGTCCTCCAAGCAATGTAACTATGGGACAAATCATCCCTAAGATATTTCCTTAGCGAGGAAATATGGAACACATCATGAATCCTATGCAAGTGCTCCAGTAACCCAAGTCTGTATGCGACTGGCCCAATCCTCTCGATGATAGGAAATGGCCCCACGTATCTTGTTGCCAGTTTACCCTTCTTCCCAAAATGCATGATCCCCTTCATCGGAGATACTTTTAGTAACACCTAGTCCCCCACCTTGAATTCTCTGAAGAACCTCTTGGCATCAGCATAGGTCTTCTACTGGTCCCAAGCTACCCGAATGCGACTACGTATCATCCCTATCCTTGCCGAAGTATCCTGAATCACTTCCGGCCCAAGGAGTTTGTTATCCCCCACCTCTAACCAACATGTCAGGGAACGGCAAGGTCTACCGTACAATGCCTCAAATGGAACCATGCCAATGGTGAATCGGTAGGAGTTATTATAAGCAAACTCCACCAGTGGAAGATACTGCTCCCAACCACCTCCAAAGTCTAGGATGCACATACACAACATGTCCTCCAACATCTGATTTGTCCGCTCTGTTTGCCCATCAGTCTGCGGGTGATAAGCCGTACTCAACCGCAACTCCGTACCCATGGCCTCCTGGAAACTCTCCCAAAATCGTGAAACAAATATCTTGTCTCGGTCAGACACGGTATTTAGAGGCACCCCGTGAAGTTTCACTATCTCCGCAATGAAAATCTTGGCATATTGTCCCGTAGTGTAGTCTGTACTTACGGGTAGAAAATGAGCAACTTTGGTTAACCTGTCCATAATTACCCATATGGAGTTGTGGCCCCTCTGTGACGTAGGTACCCCTGTGATAAAGTCCATGGATATGCTCTCCCATATCCATGTCGGAACCTCTAATGGCTATAGAAGTCCTGTAGATTTCTGATGGTCCACCTTTACTAGCTGACAGGTGGCACATTTAGAAACAAACACGACAATATCTCTCTTCATCCCGCTCCACCAGTACTATCATCTCATGTCTTGGTACATTTTATCCCCACCAGGGTGTACCGCGAGCCGTGAGCCGTGCGACTCTATCATTACCTCGTGTCGCAAGTCTTCCCCTTTCGGAACGAATAGTCTCCCATTGAAGCGTAATCCCCCGTCTGAGCTAACGGTATAGGACTCGGCTTCCTCTGCTAGTAATCGAACTATATGTTCCTGACAGAATGAGTCATTTGCCTGGGCCTTTACCACTCTCGTAACAATCTGAGGTGTAATAGTCATCACAGACATGAACGATCGGGCCACTGCATCCTGGTGTCCCAACTCCTTCCACTTAGCTTTCCACACCTCGGCCACCTCATCTACTAGCCTACGGCTCAACGCGTCTGCTACCACGTTAGCCTTTCCTGGGTGATACTGGATATCGAACTGATAATCCTTCACAAACTCAAGCCACCGATGTTGGCACATATTCATCTCCTTTTGTGTGAAGAGGTATTGTAGGGACTTGTGGTCTGTGAACAACTGAAATTTCTCCCCCAGGAGATAGTGTCTCCAAATCCGAAGAGCGAATACGACGGCCGCTAACTCCAAGTCGTGGGTGGGGTAATTCCTCTCGTGAGGCTTAAGCTTACGGGAAGCATAAGCAATGTCCTGACTCTCCTGTTGCAGCACACCTCCAAGTCCTTGAAAGGACGCATCAGTGTAGACTAAATACTCAACTCCCGGACTGGGCAATGCTAACACAGGCGCTGAGGTCAACTTTTCCTTCAACTCATCGAATGCCAACTGACAGGCATCGCTCCAGATGAATGGCACACCTTTGCGAGTCAGATGTGTCAAAGGACCCGCTATCTTTGAGAAACCTCAAATAAACCTCATGTAGTATCCTGCTAGACCAAAGAAACTACGGATCTCAGTCGGTGTCGTGGGTTGTCCCCATTCCCTCACCGCGGATACCTTTCCTGGATCAATAGATATCCCCCGGTCTAAAATAATATTCCTCAAAAACTTAACCTCCTTCATCCAAAATCCACATTTCTCATACTTTGCATAAAGTTCATTCTGACGTAGCGTCTGCAAAACCTGCCTCAAATGCTCGGCATGCTCCTCATCTGTCTGGGAGTAAACCAGAATGTCATCAATAAAGACAATGAAGAACTGGTCTAGGAACTCTCTGAACACCCTATTCATCAAGTCCATAAACACGGCTGGAGCGTTGGTCAAGCCAAAAGGCATAACCCAAAATTCATAGGAACCATATCGCGTCAAGAAAGCAGTCTTCGAGATGTCCTGTTCCCTGATACGCAACTGATGGCATCCCGATCGCAAATCAATCTTTGAGAATAAGAAATCTCCCCTCAACTGGTCAAATAAGTCATCGATTCGGGGAATGGATATTTATTCCATATTGTGACTTTATTTAAGTCCCGTTAATCTACACATAACCTCAACGATCCATCACTCTTCTTTACAAATAATACAGGGGCACCCCACGACGAAGTACTCCTCCGGATAAACCCCTGACCCAACAACTGCTCTATCTGATCCCTTAGCTATCTCATCTCTACTGGATCCATACGGTAAGGTACGCGGGCAATTGACCGAGTGCCCGGCGTCAAATCAATCACAAAATATATCTCCCTACTCGAAGGTAGTCCAGGTATATCCTGAAATACATCAGCGAACTACCTCACGACTGGAATCGAATCAAGTGGTATCACCACTTCCTTAGAGGTCTCCTCCTCTATATAGTACAAATGAGTCGAAGATCCTCCCTCAGGGTGAGGCATCGCCACTAAAAACATCTCCTGCTCGGGAATGGAAAATATAATACTCCTACTGAAACAATCAATCATGGCTCGGTACGCAACTAGCCAATCCATACCGACAATCGCATCATACTCATTCATCTCTAATACTAACATATCAGGAGGTAAAGTAAATCTCTCGATCTCTATACCCACACCACTACAAAAAATTGAAATCATGGAACCCCTACTCAATGGTGAATCTACACAAGTAATCATGCTCTCTACAGTGTCTAACAGCCCCAAAGTGCGTGCAAATCTCGTGGCAATCAAACAGTGTGTGGCCCCTGTATCAAATAAAATACGCCCCATAGTCCCTTAAATAGAGAACATACCCTCAATAGCAGGTGGATCCTGTGGGATTGCGGCATGTTGGAGCTGATACACTCTCCCATACTGAAGTTGTCCCTGTTGGACTGGGACCGCTGGAATGGGTGGTAATGCTGCCATCTGTGGTGGTGCTGGGAGGGCAGCGAGAAACATAGGCCTCTTTGGCTTGTGTCGAGCACCCTGCTGCTGCAGCTGTGGGGCCCTGCCCCTATCAGGACAATCCTGGCATTTGTGGCCAATCTTGCCAAAAATGAAGCACTTCCCCGGGAAGTTTCCCCCTCGTTGTCCCTGCTGCCCCCGGCCCTAATGGCTGTAACCATTCCTACCTTGACCATGCTAGCCCTGCTGAAACTACTACTGCTAAACATTATGGCCATGCTAGCCCTGATGATCGTTCTGACCCTGATGGCCATGTCTGAAACCTCCCTGACCATTCCTGAAACCCCCAGATCTGAATCTCTTAGGATCCCCCTGTTGGGAACCCTGATCACCCTGCCTGTGTTGACCTGAGCAGATTGTGCCCCGTTGGCACCATTTCCCCCTTTCTTGCCCTGATGGCTGGACTCTCTTGATGTCTTATTCTTAGACATGTGAAAGCGGTGATCCTGGAAGTGAATCAGTGCGGCATTAACAACGTCAGAGTAAGTGGTCAAAGAAATATTTCCCAACAAGTGCTGTCGGATCCTCCAAGTCAATCCATCCATGAACTTCTGAATCTTCTTCTCCTCAGTCAGAATCTCATTGGGAATAATGTTCAAGAGATTAGTGAATTCGTCCTCATATTCGGCCACGGTCCTCCCCTTCTGCTTGAGGTTCATTAACTTCCTCCACATTTTAGTGTGAACGGCTGACGAAAAATATTTGCGGTCGAACCGTAACTAGAACTCCTGTATGGAAAGGGTATCGCTCTCCTCCGGAGTGGTAATGGACTCCCACCACTGCAGTGCTGATCCTACTAGATTAAAAGTAGCCAGTATCTGCTTCTGAACATCCGTGCACTCGTACATCCTTAAGTGCCTTTGAATGTCCTTCCTCCACTGACTAGACACAACAACATCGGAGCTACCTGCAAACTCCGGAGGGTGTGCTTTCTAAAAAGAATCATGAACACGTTCCCAAGCAGACAGGAATGCATGAGCCTGAACTGGAGCGGCTACCGGTGCCTAAGGTGGTGCCTACTGCACAACTGCGAGGGAGACATTTATCGGTTGGGCTACAATAGCTGCAACCTCGGCGGCATTCATTCAGGCTGTGGCTCGGGCGGAGCATCCCTAGGAACTCGCTGTGCATGTCGTGGAGGCATCTAAAATGAGAGTAAAGTCTTATAAGTTCACAGTTATTATCTCAAAATAGATGAAGAGCGAAATATACATAAAAGACTACAACAATCCTAAAATATAGGGCTCTACATCAAAGAAAGCTCAGCGGAAACATAACAAATCGTACAGATCCTAAGAACACTAGAACCTGATGCTCTGATACCACCTGTGACACCCCGACTAATAAAATACTGGGTAGCTACTCCCTTATTCAAATTAATTCAAAATGACAAGTTGGTTCAGTTCATAGCATCACTGTCGAAAACATTTTAACAATTACTAGCCACCTAATATTTAAAAAGTGAGTTGTCAATTTTAATTTAATCCGATTATCATGCAATACGTAGATTATGAAATGCTAACATAACCACCACAACATAGTCACACTAGAATAACCATAAAATAATAATGACTCTAGAGGAATACTCCTCACAACAATTCGAATACTGAAATAAACAAATACCAAGTCTGAATCACTAAATTAATTACAACCCAATATCTGAAATAACTGAATAGGTAGAATGTCTCTAAAATAAATGGGGCGAAATGCCCAACAAATGAGAAAATCTTATAATATAGAGTCAATAATGGAAGTGGAGGCGTCTACTATCAAGATCCTGTAACTTCCACCAACTACAGTACGTCACCGGAATGGAACTCCTATGCATGGTGTCCTTGTGGCTGGGCACCTAAAAGTTTTTACAAAAAAATAGATTTGGAAGAAAACGGGCCAAAGCCCGAGTGTGAAAACAGTTTAAAAATATAGCAAGTGTTTAATGACATTAAACAATGAATGAAAAATACATGTTAGGACGTGCTCTCACATGAAATACTCACCTCTCGTCTATCTGTGCACTCCTAACATATCCATACCCATTTTTGTTATTCCCATATCTAACTAGACCAATACAAAAATCTAACATTACTATACGATTCACGATTTAATTTCGGCATATTCATTGAAATAGAGAGGTTACATTAATTCTCGGTTTCCCATAATCGTAATACTAGTTACTAGAGATCTTCCATCTTATCTTTACATAACGTTGCTATTATTTATACTCACGTATATACATGGCAGTCCATTTCAATTAACAGTATATTATCCTCATCATAAATATACAATACTAGCACCCCGAGACTAAGCTGCGGTGCACACATACTATGCTATCCAATCTCGATACATCGCGTACATAAGGACCGCGTATTCCGAATCTCTCAGGAATCGTTCTCAAATAACAACAATCACAAATAATGGAGGTAGGCATAGTTCACATCACATGGGTCATGCACATAACTACGCTCCCATGATCAGCAAACGTATTAACTTCTCAATAAGTCCTTCTCTGACCTATGTCCTCGAGGTACCAATCTAAATCTCCCCGTAGGCACACAAAGATTAGATGGTCCGGTTCGAACGCCGACCTCCCATAATAGCAAGTATGGTAGGTATGTTATACACAGATAACCACATATACTAAGCATTCGCACATCTTAGATATCTCAGAATATTAATAGAGGTATACTTCTCATTCTTATACCATCATTTAATGTTATAAGCTTATAAGTCCCCGATTTATATACATTAAACTTGTCAACTCTTCTCACGTCGTAATTAGGTACTCGTTTCCAAATCCACAATTGTCATCCGGTTAACTCCAAGATTCTAAGTTTTACTCCTCAACGTACTCCAATCTCTCGATTATACTCACTGGTCAATAAGGGAAGGTTATTACTCCATTAAATAAGTCTACGGAACATTTGAAATAAAATCAGGCCTAAAAGGTCATTCTGTCAACTCGTTAGAAGTCTCGTTCGAATGAGGTCGTTCGAACGAGTGTCGTTCGAACGAAAGTCTTCGAATGAACTACCAACTCGTTAGAAGGGATACTGTCATCTCATTTGAAGCTCGTTCGAATGAGGTCGTTCGAACGACCTAGGCAGGTCTTCTAACGAGATGGCAGACTGCGCCCAGAAATCTCCAAATTCGTTTTTTCTTCATTCTTCTCTTCTCTAAATCCATCCTATGATCATCCAAACTAAGTTTTAATGTGTTTAAACTACACTAAGTCCTCTTAGGTCACTTTTTAACATATATATGGGGACAATACCTCCTAAATCAACATTTAATCATCATAATTCCCAAATCTTGTCCCAAACCCTATAAACATGAACACAGAATTTAGCGTCGACAAATACTTCTTATAAATCCGTTTTTAAAAACATCAATAGATATATTTTGGATATGAAATTCGTCCATAACTATTCTACATGCGATTCTCATGTAAGATTACAATTTCTATCTCCAATTTCATGGGTTTTCATCAAACTTTCAATACAAGACATATATTCAGTTCTAAGCATGGAGGAAACATTAACTTGAATTCATGTAATTAAACCACTTGCCTTAGATGTTCTGATTTGATGTTGAAGGATGAAGGTTGATTCTCCTCTTTCTCTCTGCAGATTTCTCCCAAAGATGGTGATGGTGGCTAGGGGTTTCTTTTGGAACCTCTTAGGACTCTCCCTTTAACTCCCGTATCCCACTACTTGATAAATGTTGATAATAGACTTAATGGGTTCATTACTAATATAACATTAACCTCTAAAATTCGTGGGTTTTAATTCCCCTATTTTTAAAATTACCAAACTACCCTTTTGGGTTGTCGGGATGGCCTAAAAATGCCCCGGGACCCAAACTAAACCCCCGGCTACTGTTTTCTGACTATTTCGACCCTTACGGACACATTGGTGCACTCAAAATGACCATTTGGTTGATAAAAATATTATTCAATTTTTAATTTAAATAATTACGTTCCTGACGCGATCGACACGCGCGTCCCAACTAAATTTCTCAAATTGTCGTATTTCAGTCTCGCGATAATTTTAATATTTTCAATACTCATGTATTACCATACATACTATGAAATATTAAATTTTAACATCATAATGAAATACCAACTCACATCTCGCTAGTATTTATACCCGGATTAATTCCCAATTAATTCTCCTTTAATTCAATTAATCCCTTAAATAAAAAAGTCAATAAAATTACGGGGTATTACAGGAGGCATATGACATAATTGTGAATAAGCACGGAGTGGTGGTTGATGGACTTCAAGTCGAAGCTCTCAAACTCTAAGGTGCTGAGGATAGACTTTGTTATGATGCTGAGGACATGGAGCCCTTGAAGCAGCATCTCGTGCACATTAATACCATTAAATAATTACCGACGTCTAAGTTCTAGGATCTACATAAGGATTTCTCTGAGCTAGGGTTGAAGAAAAGTGATATTTAGGGGAGGATCCATGCTACTGTGAAGAATAAACTTGATGTGTACCATGCTTCTGGCACTAATCAAAACTTCTTGTTCCAGAAGTATTCCTCGGGGTTTGAGGCTTGCAAAAACAAAGTTCAAATTCTCTTCCTGGAGTTGGACACCTATGGCCTTTTTCCTGAATCCCCCCACCGTGCTAACGAAAGATCTTACAATGAGAGATAAAATGGGGTGAAGTTATTGAAACTTCTACCTTTATTGCTAAAGAAGAAGAAGAGGTCAAGAATAAACCCCTTATTCTCAGCGTATGTCAAGACCCAAAGAGAAAAATCATTTTTAAGGAAACTCCCACTTATCCCAAGCCTCAGAAAGGTCTTTTATGTATTTTTATAGTTTTCTAGTCATGCTCTATCTGATGTAATCCCCCAAACTCTTCTATCTTAATGACAATAGTTTGGTTTTTATAATTTTGACTTCTCCTTCACTGACATTTCTTATTTCTTGCTTTACATTTTCTTTACCAACGAATGTTTTGAATTTGTATCTATATGTGTGATGTCTACCAAATAGGTTGTAATCGTATTCCACTTAGCCCCCAAATATTTCTTGGTAAAGCAAAGAATCTGGGCAGCAGACTATAAAAGTACATTTGAAGGAACGTAGACCTCCGCTACGTATTTGTAGTCTATTTTAAATTTAGGATTGAGGTTCGTAAATGAGTTATAAGACCTTAGAACTATTAGAAATGCTTTGAACTTATACCTTCAAGACTGAATGTCTCAAAAATTTGTACATGAACACTCAGGGCCCCAATTTTTTTGGGAATGAAGGTTAAAAGTAAGCTTGTTAAATGTCTAAAGACCTTGGATTCTCCATTTACCTTGAAGATAAGAGCTATTGGACTTTGAAGTTTTTCCATAAAGGGTATTGATAACTCTGAATCGTGTCTCACCAAGGATGAAAGACTTAAGGCAAAAAAAAAATATAGATCTGCCAAGGGTCTTAAGACCTTTTAACTTAGGAATTTTTTACAATCTGAAGTCCCCCTCCCATGGGCCTCAATACCTATGGACTTAGAAGTTTACAATCAGAAGTTCGATAATGGGTTTAGAAACCTCTAGATTTAGAAGTTTAAATCTGTGAATTTATAATGGGTCCTAAGACCTCTGGACCTTAGCCTACTAGTATGAAATCCATGTGGAAAAAATATGAGGTTTCACAATGGGGCTTTGAGAGCTCTGAACCATTTTTTAACTAAGGTTAAAAGACTTAGAGTGTTTGGACATGGCACCTTTTCTCTTGAATTTGGAATTTTGAATAATTTTTACATATGAACACTTAGTCCCCCAAGAATTTTTGAAAATGTATGGTTTTTATAAGCCTTAGACTTTTCAGTCATGGTTTAAAAGAGACTTTTGATGATTTAAGGTTGGAGTTTATTTTTTTTCAAAAAGGGGGTCAAAAAGGTGGAGAACTAAGGTTTTTGAGTTTTCATTTAATCTCATTCTTTGAGAAACACTTTTAGGTGGTTATAAGGCCTCTTAGGTTAAGTTTTCTAGTTCCTAACACCTTTGTAAATTTAGGCGACCTCAAGTATGAAATCCTTGGTAATTCCTTTAGTCTTTGTTGGGTCTTTCGACATTTAACTATTAATTAGAGTTAAATAATAATGTCTTGCAACCCTTGGTGGGTCATTTAAGGCCTTAGTGACATTTGGAGCCGGGGATGAAAGCCTTATGACTCTATGAATCATTGATATGAGGTCACTTGGAGTCATCCAGTTGTGTAGAGCCAAGGATTGAATCCTTTCGACTCGCGGTGGATCCTTAGATCTTAGATTAAACCTAGAGTCAAGGATTGAAGTCTGGAAACTCACATTGGATCCTTGAACCTTTGGTTTATATATTTAAGGATTGAATCATTGTAACTCATATTGAACAATCTATTGTCACATCATAGGTCAAAATAATAGATCTTTTCATTTCATTTAAATATTAAAATACATCATTGGAGCATTTCTTCAGATGAACTACATTCCAAGGGTGTGGAAGTTTTTATCCAACTGTGTTTTTTAGGTAATAACACCTTGTCTTTGCTATTATAACCATCATATAGTAACCTTCCCAATTAGATTATAGTATCCCCTCATTCGGATTTCTAGTTGTGATAGATATCTATCTCATGACCATGTCCCCCACCTTGAAATTTATGTGGCGAACTTTCTTGTTGAAGTAAGAGGTCATTATTTGCTTGTAAGAATTCATTCTGATCAGTACGAATTTTTTTTTTCTTCTAGTTCATATAAGGACCTTCGAAGACCGTCATCGTTTACTCTAATTCAAACTGAGCCACATTTTTTGTTAGTATCTCGATATCTGTTGGATTATTACTTAAATCTAAAGGACAGGGAGAATGGAGTTTCTCCCATTGAACCTTTGACCATGGTTTTACAGGCCCACAAGATTCTTGGTAGTTCCTATACTCACAAACCCTTGTCCTTATCCCACCTCTTATTCAAGATGTGGAAGATGATTATGTTAGTAACTTTGACTTGGTGGTTAGATTCAGGATGTCTTGGAGATGAGTAGTGGCTGCTTATACCATAGTTTAAGAAGAATTATCTGAAGGTGGGGTTGTCATATTATATTGAATTGTCGAAGATGATGGTTCTAGGAAAGGTAAACCTTCAAATGATATTTTTATAGATAAAATTAATGGTCTTCTTCTCCATGATGGTGGTCTATGGCTCAGTTCCACCTCAATATTTGACATAATTAATTTTCACAATACATAACTTGTTTTGGCCTTTACTGAGGGGCAGGGGCCCTACGAAATCCACTCCCGATTAAGCAGCAGGCCATGGACTTAGCATTAGGGATATTTTCTTCATTAGATACTTGGGTATTTGGTTTCCTTGTGTGCTACAACTTCTATTCCTGAGCTCTTGGGCTTTTGTTCCACTTCCATGAGGTTGTTAAACTCTGTAATGCAATCAGTTAAGTTCTAGACTTTAATAGCACTCCTTGGTTGATACTTGATATCAAATTCCCCCAACTCCACAAATCAATTGACAAGAATTCTTAAGGTATCAAGCTTATGGAGGATCTGTCGGAGGGTTTGATTGGTCACGACCACAATGGTGTGAAATGGGAAATAAGGTCTTAGACGTCTAAATGACGTAATGAGGTATGTAGTGAGTTTTTCCATCCTCATGTACTTTCTTTCATCCCTTGGATAACTCGATTGAAATAATACACAAGGTACTAGACCCTAGCTTCTTCTTGGATCAAGGTTGAGCTAACTGTGGTT
Source organism: Sambucus nigra (assembly GCA_949130495.1). Classification (NCBI taxonomy): domain Eukaryota; kingdom Viridiplantae; phylum Streptophyta; class Magnoliopsida; order Dipsacales; family Adoxaceae; genus Sambucus; species Sambucus nigra. The sequence goes on from OX422221.1 coordinate 353,075,821, forward strand.
GGAGAAGCAATAATGTATAAGTATAAGTCTTCCCCATTGATGGTCTGGGGTAAAAGAGGTGGATAACCCAAGAACTTCTTTAGGGTGTGTAAGGCTTCCTCAACCTCTAGAGTCCACTTGAAAGCCTTCTTCAGTATATAAAAGAAAGACAAGCACTTGACCATGACCTAAAATACAAACCAATTAAGTGAAGCAACTCCACTAGAAAAGCACTAGACTTATTTGATTGTCCTTGGGGACTACATATCCAACAAAGCTTCAATCTTTTTTGTATTGGCCTCTATGCCATGCTTAGTGACCATAAAGCCTAGGAATTTTCCTTTTACAACCCCCAAAGCCTATTTCTCTGGGTTTAGGTTCATCTTATTCCTCCTCAGGATAGCTAAGATATCCCTGAGGTTTCACATGTAGTCTTGGGCATCTAGGCTTTTGACCAGTAGGTCATCAACAGATACCTCTATTGATTAACGAATGAGGTCCTTAAAGATGGATTTCACCACCCTATGATAAGTTGCACCTACATTTTTTAGTCCAAAAGGCATAACTTTGTAGCAGTAGGTACTTTTGTCTGTAATAAATGAGGTCTTCTCTTCATTAACAGGGGCATACCGATCTAGTTTACTCAGAGTATACATTAATGAATAAGAGGAGTCGAGTCTACTCGAGTGTCAATCTGAGGTAGAGGGTAGAAATTTTTAGGGCATGCCTTATTGAGATGAGTGAAATCGATGCACATTCTACACGTTTTGGGGGGTTTAAGCACAAGTACCATGTTGGAGAGACATTCTGGTTATTTCACCTCTCTAATGAAGTTGGTTTCCACGAGTTTATTAATCTCCTCAGTAGCATCGATGTTCCTTTTTTTATCCAAAGAATCTCTTTTTTGTCTGATGGGCATGTGGTTTGGGTCCATGCTGAGGTGATGGACAATGACCTCAGGGTCTACTCCAATTGTGTATGAATGGATCCAGGTGAACACATCCTTGTTTTCTTTTAATAACTAGGTGAGCTCCTCTTAGAGGGGAAAACATAGACTAGCCCCAATCTGGACCACCTTATTTGGATCCTTTACATCAATGCACATAATGAGCAGAGCGTCTACTGGCTCACCTTGTTGTTCTTTCTCCTCATCTCATGGACCTAGGGTATCCACATTCATCAACTCTATTCTCAAACTCTCTAGTGGGAGCTTAGACATCTCTGGTGGAGGAGGAAAGACCTCTGTCAGGGCCCAATACCCCTCTATGAACTTTTTCGATCCCTAGGCAAACTTTAGGAAGTATCAAATGGACTCTTATTCTCTTTTGTGGAAGTGTTATAGCGCACTCTAGCTTTTTTTAATCTCCATATACATATTCCTCACCCACAAGGGTAGGGAACTTCATTACTAGACTTCGTGTTGATATAACAACATCCAAATCATTGAGTGATGATCTCCCAAGATCATATGGTAGGTTGAGGGGAGGTCCACCACTAAAAACTTGTTCCAAATGGTAGAGCAATAATCTTTTGAGCCAATGGTGAGGGAAAGAGTGGCATCCCCCCGAGAGTAGGTGTGGTACCCATGAAACATAATCAAAAGAGTGGTGATTGTCTTCATGTGCCTTGGGCTGATGCCCATGTCCTTGAAAGAATCTAAGAACAATATATCAATTGAACTCCCAGCGTCTATGACACTTCGTAAAATTCAAGCATATATTGATCAGATCTAATACAAAATTACAGGAATAAAAAACATTTCGTAACATTCTCAGCATAATCAAATAATTAGAACTAAATAAGTATAAATGCGAGATAATACAATATTGAATATATAATAACCATCTATGATACCATACAACTAACGATACTAAATAAAACCAACTCTGGAAAATAAATTGTATCTCAAAATACAGTAATCATCTCTGACTACAAGTCCAGATCTACAATCTCTTACTGAAATATAAAAGATATACAAGAATTAGACGAGCTACACTGATCGACTCCTAACATCTTAGGAATGAGAAATAAAACATTGATAGAGATACTCCTCCAATGATTAACCCAAGTCTGTAGCAGCACAACATCCTAAGACATTTAAAATAGGTTCAACAACAATGTAAACAATAAATTTTCAAAGAATAAGAATTTAACAGAAGTTCGGCCACAATAATAATAATAAGAATACTCCTTCCTCCCATTTTAAGTTGATATAAAGTTGTTTAAGCTACCTAACATAATAAACCTAAACAGACATGCAGTTCTTCTTCCAAACCCGTATGTGACCCATGTAATTAAAGTTCATCTCTTATTTCCATATTCTTTATTTTCTCGTTCTTAAATTAATATATTGCCTTCAGAATCATTTATTTTACGGAAGTCTCTTATCTTAAGAGCATCTCTCTATCTAATGATAGTATCATTAACAATCTCTAGATACGATAACAAATATGTGTCTTAAGTCCATAAATCTAGAGTTATCTCATTGTAATGATGTAATGTATACACGTCTCTAGTATATTTGTTACATAAATCCCAATCATAAGTTTTTAGTTATACGTTTCTCATATAAGTCATACATCTCTTCTATAAATCATATACATCTCTAGTACGAATCATGTACATCTCTTGTATAAGATATAAGCCGGTACGACCCCTTAAGTACCACAACACAAAACCACATAAAGTATAGGGAAGACTGTCTCTACGTCTAACATTCACATAAGTACGGTCACTGACACGTACAATTTAAATAGGCTACTCTCGAGTACATACATATAAATAAATGAATGCATATCATTATCGCCTTCAAGGATAACTCATGCATACTAGGTATAGTTATAGGTTATACCAAACCTATAACCTCAAAGCCATAGGCAAGGGATAATCACTAAGAAATATCGCCATAACTCACTGCCTCCATACCCAAGGCTATATTGTAGAACTCCCCCTAGTATGTCCTCTCTCGTGGGGTCATCCATAGGATTGGGGTAAAAGGACCAAGGTAAATCCTATCTTATCACTGGGGTACCAACGGGGTCAATGTCGTATGTGCCCTATCAAAATACCTCCTAGTACGTCACTTATGAGCACCCATACACTACTTAATGGGTTATAAACATGTTCTTACTATGATTAGATTAAGACTATCACTTAGACCTTTCCAATAGTAAAAATTTCAACTTAAATACTTAGTTTTTAAACCTACGAATCAAACTCCAACCCTTCCCACTAGAGTTTCCAATTAAAAGTTTCCATACTGGTCATATAAGGTTTCTCAACTGACTAGTAAATTCCTAAATAAAAATCACCTCAAAAAAACTCAAGCCATCCCTCAAACAAACAAAATTAGGCTAACTTCACTGGATCAGATCGATTAGGACCCAAATCAGATCGATCCGATTGGTCCGGGACTGCTTTCTTTCCTAACACAATTTCAACAACCATAACCACTTCCAACCCAAATCTAAATACTCTACACCATTAAATTATCCCTTCTCCTTTAATTATAATCAACATATAATCAATATAGACATATATCTAAAAGGTTTTGGTTATTAACAACACGAACTTAGGTGTAAACTCAAATTTGAATCATCAAACCCTAGATTTATTCTAGAACTCAATTCCTAAAATTAACATACGAATTCTTTGCAATGAACGCTCAAAATTTAGAGATTTTACAAGTTAATGTCATTAAATCACACATCTAACATTTTTTATTCCAAATATAGGAATTCATAGGTCAAATTAAAGGATTTAATAACCATTTATACTGGTTCATGAACATGAGGTTAAGATTTAAGCTTGTAATTAGTCTAACTATGAAAAATGATGATTATATTATTAAAATTCATAATTCAGTGTTTTAGGTTAATACTAATGATCATCTATCTTAGCTTCCCATGAAATTACGCCTAGGCCCTATATGGTACTCAACCTAATGAGCCCAAATACCACATCAAATACCCCGAAACTCTACCTAAGCCATGTATTAACCCAATATATTTAAAATCCACTATTTTAATTCAAAAAATATTCTAAGCGTCCCAAATGCCAAACTAGAATATGATGCCAAACAAACTAATATTTATTTAGCATGAGTCCAAACATCAATTGTTTAATTATTTATCAATTAAGCGCGCCATGACATTATAAGAAACTAATTCACAATCAGTGGTACCCGACACCAAGGGGATTATCCAAAAAAGGAAACCCTCGATACCAAATCCCTAACCATTCCATAGTCACCCATAATACCATCACTTCTAAATATTTCATTAATTACTTACCGTATATTAAATTTGATTTCAAATATATATAATATAACAAATATAAATATAAAAAGTGACATCAAATGTCACAAAAAGCACACATAATTAAATAATGTAAAGAAAATATGGGGTGTTAAAGTGTTAATCAATACCCTCTTCGTATTAGCATTTCCCATGATCGTTATGATAACAAAAGGGTCATCGTGAGGTAGGAGGACCCTTCTAAGGTTTGTTTTTAGAAAGGCCATTATTGAAACTCCCTTAGGGACTTTATTCTGATGAAAGAAATCGTTGACTTGCACCCTTCCATGATGGATACTAAAATGGATTTCCTGGATGTGGAAGAAATTCCACCACCAGTGAAACCTCTAAAAATGGTATTCACGTCAATCAGAGGGATGACATCCTTGTTGTTGTTGTTTTTGGTCTTACCTTTTCCTGTGTATTTAGGCACAAACTCCTTGAGGTAATACCTCTTAATCACCCCTCCAATTGCCTCTCTATGTCTTAATCAATCATTGGTATTGTGGTTGTGGTCTCTGTGAAACTTGCAATACTTAGATTTTCTCTCTTGTGCTCTGTGTCCCTCATGGGATTTGGTGGAGGTAGGATATCTTAAGCTTCTCCAGCTACAAAGACCTCCTTTTATGGTGGTTATGAGTGGGGTGAAATGTTTGGCTTTTAGAGGCCCACTCTTCTTACCTAAGCTCTACATTTTCTTGACGTCGCTTGCCTCAAGGGACTCTCCAAGAAGGGTGAATACACCCTTCCTCTTTCCTTGTTAGGTAAGGCTATGTAATGCCTTGTTATGACTGCATCCTCAGCATTCATGTACTTTTGAGCTTCTCAAGTTAGCTGAGTCATGGATCTAGGTTTTTTTTACTAAAAGAACTTAACAGATCTTCTGAGGTGAGGCCTGAGATGAAGAACGCCACACAAATGGTCTCACTCATATCATCAACTTGAATAGCCTATTGGTTAAATCTCTTGGCATATTTTCTAAAAGCCTCACCAGTTTCTGTTTGAATTGGATGAGGGAAGTAATAATCTTCATCATCTTTTGAGGCCCTATGAAATGTCTGATATGTGATCTTTCCAACTCAGTAAAACCCCAAATGGTCCATGGTTTGACCTTGTAAACTAGTTCCTAGTTGTTCCCCTTAAAGTAGCTGGAAGGTCTAGCAAGAGACCTCATTTGGGGTGTCTTGAAGGCACTTGAGTAATATATAAGTCTCCAAGTGGTTTATGAGGTCTTTAAACATGTCAAATGTTTCAATAGTATGCATTTTCCATTTTAGGGGAAGATCATAATGTTCAACCTCATTAAAAAAATGGAAATAACATCTTCTGGAGAGACAGCTTTATGGTATTAGGAGTTTATGTCTTGTAATAGATGAGGAAATTCTCCAATCGGTCTTGCATCTTCTTGATCTCGTTGTCCTAGGGCCTAGCCAAAATGGAACCACATTAGGATTGATCTCTTAGGAGTGACAACATATCCCTGATGGGGATACGAGTCATTGATTATTGTAGGGCCACTCTCTGGATGACTTTTTCCACCTAATCGGAGTTCCTAATTCTCTCCAGTTCAGTTATCTTCTGATTCGGTTGGTTAAAGTATTCTAATAATACCATAAATTTTCTCTTACAACTCCTTTTTGTCGAAATTCCATGTATTTCAAAGAGAGGGCCAATTAGGCATTAGTCGGAAATATAAAAAGAGTAAGGTTCGTATTTCAAAAGAAGTGGAACTTGTCGTTTCTACATATGGCACCAAACTAATGGTTGTTGAAATCGTGTGAGACCTCAAACCCAATAGGTGCTCCCATCGGGACCTCAAACAAGTGAAGAGGAGATATGTCAATGTGATAAACAATTATATCAAGTGGTTTGAACCTCATTTGAGGATCCTACATCCATTGTCAAAGGGTGTTTCACTGTATATTAGATCATAAAATGGTAATTACAATCTAAAAGATCTCTTAAGCTTTGACGAAGAGAGTATAAGGTCCACGTGATCTTTATTATTAATCCATAAGACCTTATTAAGTAACTGGTGGAATTATCTAAGGGTTCCCAAGTATTAATGTAGGATTCAATAGGGTGTACAATGAATGAAATGGTTAGAAATAATCCAAGCTATGACTGAACGCTATCAACAGTGGGTTGAGAGTGTCTACAATAATGAAAAAGCATTGCTTCTACTAGTTAACTTGGTTATATCTAATGTGTGATGTTTCTAGCTTGCGTGTGCTGATTTGAGTATGCCTTAAATCATTTCCACATCCTCTCTAATTATGTCTTCTCTTGGAGATAGAATGAATGGATTACATTAGTAGAGTTGGTCTTCCTATGAGGTCCGATGGCTACAGTACCAAGGTAAAGTATTGGATAAAGTCTTGAAGGTTGTGTAAGGTAGCTGATAGGTACATTTACTGCATATGGGAGCCATCAATTCATGTGGATATGAGTGATGATCATAGGTGGAACATTATAGTCCTTTTCACCTACACGACAAAAAAATTATTGGAGTTCAACTAAACATCTAAGAGGTCTAAAATAGTCATTAGCTTGTCATTAGATGATCTTAAGGTATGTTACAATGTTACCCTCTTGGGTTGAGATATGTAGGGCCTCTCGGGACCATTTTTCTTCATATTGAGGTATGTTGTGCATGTTAGAGACAGTATGATGTTGGTGTTGAGGTCTATGATCTTAATTGTAAAGGTTTTTTAGAACGACTGAGTATTCTGGGAGAGTGAGGAGGCAGTTGATGCCTATAACAGTACATGGGTCCTTTCTTAAAGACAATGTAGGTCTTGGGAACTTGGTTATGGTCTGACAAATGTTGGAGGTTGATCGTATGACCTCTCTTCTGGCCTAAGCAAAGTTGAAGTGTTTGAGGAACCTAAGAATACCAACAACTAAATAGTGTATATTCATACTCAATCATAGTTGATGATTCACTTTATGAGTTTTATATTTGATGTGTATTATATTGCATTACTATATTGTTATATGTTTCATTTGTTCCCTTTCATGCAGAGAATGATATTTAAATTGTTTTTGATATTTAACTTGTTTTTAAAAGTTGTATATTTTAATTATAGGAAGTGATCAACCCTAATGTTATAATTTATAGTTTTTTACATTTATGGAGTTATTTCCTTGACCTTATGTATTATGTGCAAAAGAGTGTGCACGAAGGATGTTTGGTTCGTTCGCACGGAAGTGCAAAAAATAGGATTTTACACATTTTTGATAAAATCCGTTCGCACAAATTTTGGGGGGGAAATTTGTCATTTGCAAAAAAGTTATTCTTTGGTTGTTCTTAATTTTTATTTTAACAATTCATATTTTCCTCGTGCACACAGTTGATATAAGTGACTGTTTGTTTCCCTTGTTGAACTTAATAGGGTTTTCAAGCCAATTTAAATAATTTTAAAGCTTTTACTCTCTTTATCTCTAGAACTTAAGTGTGATTTCACTCCTAGTCAGTGATTTTGTTGCTATTGTGAGGATTCAAATAAGATTTGAGTGCCTATTTCAAGATCTAGGGTTTTTCTAATTTAAGTTAAAAAAAAATTAGGTATTTTAAGATTTGACACTAGGTAATCATTATAAATCATTACTTTGAGTTAGTCTTTGTTCATTTTATGATTCTTATAGTTGTTTGATCATTATCTTAGTATTTTTAACACCTTTTGATCCATTCCTAAGACATTTTGATACGTAATTTTTTTGTGTTCATATTTTGACCATTGATTCCATCTAATTTTCACTTATTTAAGTAGGGTTTGATTATTGTGTTCAGGTTATTGTCTACTTTTTTGCCTTTTTACTTGTTCTTCTTCTCAAGTTCCATAATGAGACTCAAAAATTGCCAATCAAATGAGCCCCTAGAAATCCTGATAGAACATCTAGGACTCAGGATGAGAATATAGACCCATCTAACTCCATTAACCGACATACACATTGACATATGGCTGATACTTCTTATCCCACTGCAAAAAAAAAGTACCTTTTAAGACAGGACATTTTTAGACGGCTAAAATTTGAGTCCCTAAAGATTACTTTTTGAGATGGCTAAAATAAATGGTCTTACAAACTGATAATATGTGAGACGACTAATTTTACCTATCTTAAAAGGTGATATTAATAAGACAGCATAATATTAGTTGTCTCAATTGATCGACTTTATGAGACATCTATCTAAAAAAATTATTTTTCCCCTAAGAATTTTAACTCTCGCTCTCTGTTAGCCTAAGGAAAGAAAAGAGAAAGAAAACAAAACCCCCAACCCATTTCATCACCCGTACAAAACCCATCCATCCCAATCAGCCTTATCCCCACCCCCGCCCATGTCCCCACATTAGCCCTACCTAAGAAAGGTACATTTGTTCACATCTCTCTCTCTTTATATATATATTTCATCTTTCCTAATTACTTCTTTGGACGATTTAGGATATCTCATGGATCTTGTGGCAAAGGCACAATGTGTCAAAATACCTATAGTTCTAAGGTTGAACTTGAACATGAAAGTTACAGGTACTATTATCATTCTTGTAACATGTTATGATCCCTAACATTTATTTATTCTTCAAAATTGATGCTTGTACATATAAATAATTACTTACATGTTAATATGTCTCAATTTGTTCTTAAGTATAGTTAAAGAAAAGATTACAACTATGAAAAATTACCTTTTAAAAATTATTAATACATATTTGTTTTTCATATATATATATATATATGCCTAGTTTAACAAAATGAATAGTAATCTGAATTTAAAAAAATCATGTTCAACCATTTGAAAATTTCATGTTTATATATTTGTGTGCATAACAATGTTCCACCGTCGCAGGCACGCTACGGAGCCACCTGAGAAACAATTCACCAAGAGTGTTTTGGGAGGGGTTAGACATTATTTATGAAAATAGGTTGCACTAAAAATTAAATAAAAAATATATTATATTTTTTTTGTTAATGCCTCCCCCTCCCTTTTAGTTGGGTTTTTTTAGATGGAAAAAGTTCAAGTATGTATATTTTGGTAGTTCATGCAAAAACACATTTTTTTTCATATTTGGCTTCATCCTTGATACACATGATTTTCATTTATGTGTATTTGATAGGGAGCTATTACTTGCGTGATATGAAGTATCTAATCCCAGACATTCAAGTTCCAACAATAAATTGACTGGGAAAGAGGTAATTGTAATTCTTAATTACTGATTTATATCATTAATTGAAAACCTGGATTGATTGTAATACCCCGTATTTTTATGACATTTAAATTTGGAGATTTATTAACTTTAAATTGAGATATTAGTTTAATATAATTCAGAAATTATTTTAAATATTTACTAGCGTGATGAGAGTTAGTAATTATTTGGAATTACTTAATGGATAAAGTAATATGTATAATCGAATTTATGAAATTGTCATGAGTGTATAATTTGACAATTGTGGAAATTAAATCGAGTCATGCTTATTACGTGTCGGGATTAAATTATTATTATTTAAAGGGAATAAATTATAAGTCACTCGTATGGTCTTTTCGAGTGCGCCAATGTGTCCGAAAGGGTCGAGATAGTCAAAATAATGTACCCGGGTTTAGTTCAGGTCTCAGAGCGTTATAAGCCTAATTGGCATCCGGGGACGATAATATAAACATTTTGCATTTTTGGGCAATTAAACCCATGAATTTCCTAAGGATACATCAGCCTTTAGGAGTTTTCTTCTAGGGTTATCAAACACAAAATCAAATAACGGACATTAGAGAAGGAGTTGAAGAGCTTTCCAGGCAACTCAAGGCCAAAGACTCACCTGTTTGCACCGCCACCCCCACCAAAGCGTAGATCGCGCGATGAGGAACGTAACCATTCCTCTTTCGTCCACAAATCATAAACTCAAATTCCAGGTAAGTTTCTATCTTGCTTTATTTTAGTTGATGTTTCAATCATGTTAGTCTAGGGTTGTTTAGAACATGCTTCATGGAAGAAATTAATATTTTGGAGACTTAAAATCATATTTGTAGAGGAAGTAGACATATTCTGGACATCTGAATCACATGTAGAGGATAAGCCACGAATTTGTATGGATTTAGAAGCAAGTAATCTGGAAAAGAATTGGAAGAATGGAAATTAAATAAAAATTAGGGTTCTTGAAGTTTATGTAAATTTTACCCCATTAAATCATTATACCTGATGAATTCGGACCTATTTTATGTAGAAAATCATGTAGTTAGAAATATAGTACTAGTAGTAATGTCGTTTAGGAGTTTGGGGATCGTTAATGGAGATTTGGTTGATGTTGGAGAGGCAAACTCGTAACTGCACAATGGAAGGTTTCGTCATAACTTCTTGATCGATTGATCGATCAAGAACATCAATCGATCGATGGTATCGATCGATCAACCCCCTTTCCTCGATCGATCGATCCCTCCGGAAAAACTGCGTATTTTTCTTCTTTAAGTTTAATCCGATTAAAATGTGTAGGAACACTTAATCATCATTGATAGAGCATAATTAATTATAAAGATGACCAGTAGGGCCTAGGTAGACCCCGTTGAGTGAAATTTAAGGTAGGATGAAATTATGGGTTAACGGGGAGTTATTAACACATACGAAATCATGTGTACGTCTAATAAAAGATCGAGACTCGTGAGTAAGTTATACTAGAAGATAAGTGAGAGTGCCTACTGAAATTATACTTATGGAGATAGAATACTTTTAGAGATGAGAAAAAAGTATGGAGTAACTTATATATTAGAATAAAAGTGACGAGTCCGTTATACGAGATAATCGAGTAAAATGTGCTAAGTATGGGTAATCCTAATTATGGGTCGTGGGCGCACCTAATTTAGAAATGTGAATATCTATATGTATACGATTGTGTGATTATGCATATATTATATATCTGTTTAAAAATCATACCCGAGCTACTTCCTATAACGGGAGTTTCGGCGCTGGGACAGTCTTATCTCGATTGGGCCTTTATGGGGGATAACGACTTGTACCCTAGAAGATAGTATCCTTGATACAGGATATTTGAGTTATAGTCAGATGGTCCTAAGAGACGTGAGGGTATGTGCTAACCTATTAGTGACTTGGAACTGTACTTTGCCTCCAATTGTATGTGTTCTACGTTAATACAGTTCGAGAGTGATTGCGAACTAGTATTTCCCTTAGTACGAGTGACACGGGGACTTGATAGTATAGTATGCTAGCACTATAGATTTTATGTGGGGTTCCGATAGTATATATATTGTATGAGGGACTATTATATATATATACTTAAGTATGGGAACTTTCTACTATGCATAAAAGTAGTTAAGTAATGAATAAATACTCCAACTTTATTATAAGTGTTTGGGATTTTTGTGACATCACTGGGTATTTTAAATAACATAAGATATATGAGAGAGCTTAATTTTCAGAAATTAATTATCGTAGCCATATTATTTATCGGAATGAAACCTTACGGGAAAGTCGAGTAAAAATAAACCTTTGAGATTATTAGTACGGTAGGCGTGCACACTGGATGAGAGGCGAGAATTTCTCAAGAGAGTGTCGCATACTAACATGGTTGTTTCATTAGCCGGTAAGCATTTTAAATACTTGCTAAACTATTTTTAAACTATTTTACACTCGGGCTATGACCTGTTTCCTGTTGTTTCTTTTATCTTGTATATATATGTATGTATTATAGGTGCCCAGCCACATGGGCGTCATGCTTAGATTCCTTGGAACGGACGTGCTGCAGCTTATGTGAGAGTTGCAAGTCATTGCTTAGACGACCTCATTGTTGACTCTACTCTTATTTTAGTTCTGATTAGTTAGGGCATGTGTCGCCCGTTTCCCTATTCAGTTAGATTTGTCAGAGATTTATGTTTATTTATATTCAGTATTTGGTACTCTTTGGGATGTAATTTGTGTCAGGATGATTTCATTCATAGTTTTTAAACTTTGTATTGGTTTATCTGAATGGTTAAACTCTTGTGTCTTAATTTCCATCTTTAACGTTTATGTGATTCTAAAATTGTTAATTATTAAAAAAGGTTTTCATAATGGAATTAATAAAATGGAAATAAGGTTTAAAAATTGTTTTGACACTTAGCTTAATTATTTGGGATGTTTAAATTGGAAATTTATTTTGCGACAGTGATGCTAAGAATGAACCAACCATTAATCTTTATTTTTAATTTAATAAAGGACTGTTCACCTGGTATTTAATTAGGCGGGGTGTCACATTGATTTGTAGTGGTGATAAGAGGTTGAGGATGAGCTAATTGAAAACTAAGATTGTCAATTGGTTGTTGTAGTATAGTTTTTAGATTAACGCACCAGAATATTTTTTTACTAGTTTGCGTCAATTTTAGTTAGATTATTGATATGTTTGTTTGTATCGATAATCTAATTCATGCCCTTTGGAAGGAGGTTATGTCATTAATTTAATTTACATTTCAATTATGATTTAATTTGTAGTATATGTGGCGGACTAAATTAATGCCCACATGCATCGCCATGAAAAAATTGCCAATGTTATCCAACGCCATATTAAATGGTAAATCTTAACATTCAAATAACTATTTTTTAGGGACTTATGAAGAATGTACATTTCGTTGAAGGTAATGTACTCGAGTCGGACACTCTTGCGAATACGAAATATGTACATCACTCCTCTAAAATGTCACATGGTTTGTCGAACTGATTTAGCATTTAAAAAAGTCGGACAATAAAGGTCCTATAGAGGGAGATCCTCTGTGGGCACCCTTACGGAGTATGAGGGGAATAAGAATCGTTTCTCTATATTATCCAATCTAAAATATTTCAACATATCAATTGGAATAGCATTATTGGTAAAATTCCTATGATTTTTTTCTCTCCAACCATCATTCAATCCATCTATTAATCTATATGAAATTAAAGATCAAATGCCTACAAATATTACAAATCAAGTAATATGGAGACATATTAATATTACAAATCAGTTTACAACCTCAATACAAAACAGTACGTACTCAATTTATAAACTAAGTACAAAATGTTAATAGGACAGTTGAACTGACCTGGAGCCTGCTTTGTTGATAAATAAACCTACATCATTTTAGTCGATTAGCATTAGGCTAGATGGGGAACTATTATCGCCAATGACAACGGTAAGTCGGTTCTTTCTATTTTGGTTATGTTTGGATTACATATATGTTTTACAAAATGATTGTGTGTTGGAGTGTTGTACTATTGTTATGTCTTGAAATATTTCTTTGGAAACAAATTTTAGAAAATTTATTAGAAAAATAACTCTACTTTTTACTCTGATTTTGGAGAATGATATAGGACTATGGATTTGAGTTTAGTCCCATTTAGAGCACAAATTACTAATTCTTTTGGGGATGGAAATCTCGGGTCTCTCCCAATACTTTGAGTCTTCAAATTTAGGGCCAAGAGGTTGATGAGTCCAAAATATTTTAAGAGTATGGAGTGATAAGATTCAAACTTATTTTACTGATGTAAACATATATAATAATTATTCGTATTTTTTTAGAAAGACATAAGACTATGGATTTGAGCTCAGTCCCATTTAAAGAATAAATTACTGATTCTTTTGGGACATAAAATCTAGGTTCTCTCCCGATACTTCGAATATTGAACATAATTATGGGGACAAGAGGTTGAGTCCAAAATATTTTAATGGTATGGGGTGATAATGACTCAACCTCAGTTTACTATGTATAAATATGTAATATGAACGCTAATATATAATCGCAAATGAAGAAATACCTATATCTACGCATTACAATTTGTTAGCATAATTTTCACATATTTTGAATCAAATTCTACATGTTGGTGTTTATGAGAGTGTGAATCACAGGTTTTCGGAGGAAAAGGATATAGTTACAACCTTTATTGGATAAAGGAAAGGCCATAGCCTTATCCCATATGAAACTTTTGAAGAAATTTTGATTGAGAAGTTGCATAGGCTAATCTTGAGTTAAACACCTCACTTGATGTGCGGTAACTCCAACAAAGTAGTAGTAGTAGTAGTAGTAGTAGTAGTAGTAGTAGTAGTAGTAGTAGTAGTAGTAGTAGTAGTAGAAGTGTGTGTATATATTTATATCGCTTTTCAAGAGACTTCACATTAGAATCAGTTTGTTATTGTTGTGAATTGTATTCACTAAAACTACTTTTTCTAAGTTGTTGAATAGTGGCCCTACTCTTATGTTCCCGTTGATTTGAGTTTCAAACTATTGAAATTAATTTCTTTATGTTCTAAGCATTGAAATCTAATTTGTTTTATGAATGGGTTTATAGTTGAATTCATTGTATTTTACTAATCTGTGTACTTTTTTTAATCTTGAGTCGGCAATATATATTGCTTTCTTTTGGGTGTTGGCCATCTTTTGAGGAACTTATTTCTTTATAATCAATGATATTAGAAAAAAGTAGCAGATGGGGCACATTGCATAATCCCAATAGGTTATAATGTGCACAAAAGTAGAAGGTCCATTTATCTAGTATTTACAGTGTTTCCACTATTTTGTGAGTATTTGATAGCTCTTGTTCGCACCAAGCCAAAGTATGATGGAGATATTAAGCCCTTGTCCACTTTGGTGGTCTATTTTCCATACAAAATATTAGTAAGTCATTTTTTGGAAGATTCCTGTCTAGTTATGATGTTGACATGGTCGTGGATGCGTAAATAACATACAATATATCGGTCAGAGCAATCTTACTTTTGCCAATACTAAAGAGAACTCTAATTCTGCAACTCATAATTCAATACAAAGAAGAATGATAGACTTTATTTGTAGTCTCTACATAGTTAACCCACTAATTTGTTTTTTACTTTCACTCTTTTAAATACTACTATTATTAATAAATTTCACACATACATATTATGGAACTAGCAATGCTTATCAAATTCGCTACTCTTCTAGACTTCTACTTTTCTTCCAAATCCTAGTCTGCATAAAATGATCTAAGTTGTAATGTGGATTGCACATGCATTCTTTGTTTGTAGTTTGATGTGGAAGTAGTGAAAATACAAGAAAATGAAAAACTACAATGGATTGCATGTGTATTCTATGTTTCTAGGCTGATGTGGAAGTAGTGAAAATACAAGAAAATGCAAAACTACAATCTTCTTTACAAGAGATGCAACTTCAGTTCAATAAAGCTAAGTAAATGCTCAAGAAGGAACGTGAAGCTGTCGACAAGGCAACATATCGGGTAAAGTCTTAAACATTTGTATCTAGGGCATTGTTTTGGCCCATTTAAGGCTTGAATAACAGCCTTAAATATTGAACAACGCCTTAATTTCGATGCACTGTCTCCATTTAAAATTGTAGTTATTTTTGAGTTAATTTTTATGTTTAAACAGATTGGTTTTCATGAATAAACAAAGGAGGCTGTTGATTTTTTTTTAAATATTAAGTATTTAAAAGAAAGTAATACGATGATATACAAATTTGATAAAGTTTTTAAATATTTTCATTAATAGGAACTATAAAAAAGATTACTTCTTTGTTTACGGTAACTGAAACTAGATAAATTTTATTGCAGGTCGAAATCTTTTGTGAATAAGGCAAGACACGTTTTGATGGGGGTCATATGCTTCAAGATTGTGAGTTTACTTTTCTTACATGATTTTATGTTAGGAATATATGCGTTTTATGTATTTATTCTAATGAGATAAGTGAAATTTTGTAGAGATATTTAGTT
The DNA here is from genome assembly GCA_949130495.1 of Sambucus nigra. Classification (NCBI taxonomy): domain Eukaryota; kingdom Viridiplantae; phylum Streptophyta; class Magnoliopsida; order Dipsacales; family Adoxaceae; genus Sambucus; species Sambucus nigra. The sequence continues at coordinate 353,091,797 of OX422221.1, forward strand.
TGGTGGGCACAATGTTGAAATTATCGATTTTATCTTTTTATGGACTCTAATTTAAGTTGAATGGAAACTTGTGTGTTATATTTTTTGAAATGGGATGACAAATATGTCACATACTGTTTTTAATAGTTTTTTTTAAAGTATATTGAGCATATTATGGAATGGGTGAAATTTAAATTTTGGCGCAAAAATTATTAAAGATGGCTTCTTTGTCGCCTCAAAAGGATTTCATAAATAAGGACCTTTGAGACGGCATACAACATCACTAAAAATAACTTTAAAAGATGCCTTTTTTTCCATCTCAAAAGGGTCCTATAAGCAATTACCTTTTGAGATGGCGTATTTCCCGTCTCAAAAAAAAGTTTTGAGACGGATGTTTGGCCTCTCAAAAATATTTTTAAAAGGGGGTCTAATATGATGCCCCTTTTCCATCTCAAATGGAATCACAAAAGGATTTTGAGACAACTGAAGGACGTTTTGAGACGAGTGGAGAACCGTCTCAAAAAGAAATTTGTTTGTAGTGTTCGATCATCGATTCAACCATCAATCCATCATCAATGAGACTTACCTATGACGGTACATCGCTACGGATGGGTATCTTGACTCTCCCCATGGATACCGAGCGTGATGTGGATATGTCACTTCTATAGCAAACTTCTGAGGGTGTATACTACGTTACATGCATTCGACGTCTTTCGTATTAACACCTCCTCTCATTGGATCCCTAGACTAACACATGTTATCGCATGATAATACACTATATCGAGATGCAAGTAACTACACATATAAAGAATACAGTCCAACACCAATCCCCACTCATGTCATATGTAAAGAAAGATACAACCGATCTCATAACAACATATTAACGTTCCATAGTCCCTTTTGATTTATATGTCCATCACCGGACTATATTATACATTTTCATAAGTCTCATAATAACATCCGTAGGAGTCCCTTGCCTAACGGATTTAAAAACATGCAAAAACATAATAATGGAGGATAACTACATAGTCACACTAACGTCTAGTCCTATACCAAAACCCGCCCGATGGATCAAGTCACCTACATATCAAACATAACGAGACGGTGATCAAATGAACATATGATCAAAACATATCACCATGCAATCACTTCATCAGTTATACTAAAACTCGTATAATGGATCAAATCATACAAGTCTCACGTCACAAGGCGGTGACTGACTAAACGTGTGATCAAATATATATATATCAACCTCCTTTAAGTTTTGTGTCATCACACAGGATTGAGGTACCCGATCAAAAACCATTTAAATTAAACTCCAATCGATATATTCCCCACGAGTCAAATACAGTATGTTCACATAAAAAAGATATATATATATATATATATATATATATATATATAAGAGAACACATATTCTCAAGCTTACCTAAATCTATCCTTATTCTCATCACTGAATTGTCCAATTTAATTAAAGGTTCATATTCTCAAACTCTAATTAAAACCTAACCATTGTGTATTCTTAGTTTATCATCTTACAAACCATATAAATTTGTATATACATATTATCTATCTCACACACACACACACACACACACACACACACACACATATATATATATATATATATATATATATATATATATATATATATATATATATATATATATATATATATATATATATATACCTAGCTAGATAAATACCCAAAATTCTTTAAACCCACAAAGTCTATAGGGCCGTATCAATTCGAAATCTAGATCAATCCAAATATGGGTTAGATCGATTCATCAAGTCTACTATGTAAAGATCGTCCCCAAGGTCATTAGTGGCGGCTGGAAAACCCATAAAATCATACTAAAGACTTTACACAACAACTGAAACCCAATATCCAACCGTAGAATAAGGGATTAATGTTCTTAACCCATTTTTATAAGGATTAATATCATTCCAACACAATTAAAGATTCAAATCTGTATAATCTGTATAATATCAATTGGGTTAAATTAACATATGACTTTGATTAACACAAGCAAATCAATCCTAAAAATGAGTTCTAACATTAAAATCATAAATCAAAACGAATCAATTCAAGGTTCTCTACAAAATCCCTAATTTTGAAATTAGGTTATTAACCTTATAAGAATCCAACACATTAGCATGTATAAACCCGATATCAACATGATTAAAAAACATATTTAATTCCTAAGCATGTTTTGACACCTCGCCTAATAAAATATCGGGTGATCAGTCCTTTATTAATTAAATCAGAATATTCGTTTGGTTCAGATTATGCATCACTGTCGAAAACTTGTTTTAAAATACTAACCACCTAATATTAAAAAAGGTTAATGTCAAAATTTTATCTTATCAATTAATATAAAGCAATTAAACTAAATAATCAATCATTCACCATTTAATTCAATCCCATACGAACTGAAATAACTAACAAAAAATAAAGAAGGTGGAGTAAACATATCCAATACAAATCCAATACAGGAATCCAACTAAATAAATCCAACAATTGGGAATCGAAATGAATTAAATCTCAAATCTCTAAATGTATAAATAAGAAGGGACAACATGTCCAACTGATGTAAATAACTCAAAAGTGCAGAATGATAGACTCAGAGGCGTCTACAACCAAAGTCCTTTAGCCTCCATAGTAGCTACAGCTCGTCGAATGAATGGAACTCCTAAATCTAGTGGCCCTATGGCTGAGCACCAAAAATAATTTGACAAGAAAAGAGATTTGAATAAAACGAGTTAGAGCCAGAGTTGAAAACAGTTTAAAATTAGCAAGTACTTAAAATGGTTTATTAGCACATATATTTATCATGTTAAGTTATCGAACTCACTTGGGAATGCTCACCTCTCATCTAGTGTACACGCCTAGCGAATATTCACACCCCACTAGTTCTATTCCCATACTAACTAGTTCTTCCTGTGTCAACCCATCATAGTCCAATACCATGCCTGATTATTTCCCTCGCAAGGTATGCTACCTACAATCAATCCCACTTTAGCATAATTAAGCGTTTTCAATTTTAAACCAATTAAGTGGCCGCTACTTAATTCATTTAGGATTTCATTGCAAATTTTACCTACTAAATACACACAGTCGATATCAACACAAGTGTACACATATATTCACTCTAGCTCGTATATATATATATATATATATATATATATATATATATATATATATATATATATATATATATATACACAATACTGCACCTCGAGACACAACTGCGGTGCCTCTACTATCATGTCCTGTTGCATCGCTCATTTGCATAAAGGACTAAAAGTTCAGTCTCTCGCAAACCATCAGAAACATAACACATATATTGGAGGCGAACATAGTCCCAAGATGATGGGCTACACACATACCTACGCACCCCTACGACCGTCATCACTACCGTTCTCATAGATAGTCCATACCTAGGTTCTATGCTCTTAGTGGTACCAATCAATATCCCACTTGAAGGCTCATCAAGGCATGATTGTCCATAAAGCGCAACCTTCGCTCGATAGCAAGCAGCGTAGGTATGTTATACACATAATAGTTCATCAATAAGTATGCACACAACTTATTATATACATTAGGTATTCACGCAACCTAAGTTCCTAATATTATAGATAGTATTAGGATCTCTACTATTCACTTTACAACAACACTTCGACTTATCTCTCTAACATGTACCTTTTCTCTAAGGCTCCATCATCCCGTTATATCCCCTTGAGTAATATCTCTCTCAAATCATTAATAACTGGGAATTTAGGTCATTCGATAATAGCATAGATAAATTTCTCTCACTTGGACCAACCTAAAAGGGTTTCTAACTTATCCAGGCAAAAAATAAGCATTCTGGAATCTTGTTATCTCAATAAAGTAATACTGACATGACTCACACGCGCATCCCAACTAAGTGTATTGTAACTACCATATATTTCATTCTCGGCCAAAATAATATTCTCATATTCATATATTACTTTACTAGCTAATAATATTCCACGTAATTATTTCCAATAAATACTAACTCTCATCACGCTAGTAATTATTAAAATTAAATCCTGATTAATTATAATTTAAATTTTCTCCCTTTAAGTTAATTAGTTTGGATCCCATAATTAAAATAAAATCCCACAAAATTATGGGGTATTACATACTTCCCCTCTAATAACTGAATTTCATCCCAAAATTCGAAAAAGGAGAAATGAAGGTATACCTGGTGGAAACAAATCTGAATATTTTTCTCACATGTCATCCTCTCGCTCCTAGGTAGACTCCTCTATATTATGATGTCGCCACTGTACTCGTACTAATGGCACTATCTTTTACCTCAGATTTCTCTCACTACGGTCCAGAATGGCAACTGGTCCCTCATCGTAGGAACTATATGGCTGAAGATTAATCTCCTCCAATTCAATGTGGGTGTGGGTCAATGTGACACTCCGCCTAATTAACCCTGGGTGATCAGTCCTAAATTAAGCTCGAACAGGTTTCTCAATTGGATCATTCTTAGCATCACTGTCATCTTTTTAATTACTAACCACCTAAGTGAGAAAATTAGACTGGTGCTAAGTTTTATCTTTCATTAACTTAAATGAAACTCATGTGGAAATAAAAATAACACAATAATCACAATTAACTAAAGAAACCATTCACAAGTTATTATCTGACCGAATAAACCATCAGCCTAACCTCTAACAAAGATAAAATAAAGACAAGTAATGAATCTCAACAAGTCTGACAAAAATTAAATGAACTGTGAGCGACATGTTCGAAATAACTGATAGAAGTCTCTATAATAGAATGAAAGAGTGAGGCGTCTATCAAAACTCCCGCAACATCCACATATGCTGCAGCAACGGATTCCTAAAATAGAGTAAAGCCTGGCGTTCCTGTGGCTGGACACCTAAAAGGTTTTTTTTTAAAAAATTATAGCAAGGGTTAGTACTCAAAAACATTTGAAAAACATTTAGCAAATGATTAACTTGCAGTAATAAATAAATATGCATGCTCTCCATATTTTAGTTAGTGTCGCACTCCCTTGAGGACATCCTCACCCCTCCTCTAATGTTCACTACTAACGCCTTAATTAAATTCACCTAGTTCTTCATCTTACGACTAGATAAATTATAAAACCCCTTGCACCCACCCTACTCTAACCGAGTATGCCTTATTTGTGATTTTTAAGTTTTTATCATCATCATCAACTTAATCATATCATTTTCCTTTTTAATTTCATATAACTTGAAGATCTGTTATACATATAATGCAACTCATGCTTTGTATTAATTTGCCTGTATATAATTATTTACCTAATTATATACTCAATCATATTACAGTACTCACAAACATACTGGTATAACATTTAATAATAGTATTTCCCCTGAGTAAAGTCTCACCGGGTATAAATCCTCTAAAGTTCTATCCCACTAGGTATGATCACATAGCCTAGTTACCCCCAAGCCAGAACCGCTCACTAACTTGGTTAATACATAAATGTTGGACGCGGTCATATTCCTTCCCTGAAAGTGAGATGTCCCTCACCCATATATCGGACGCTATGACCTGGGATTATACTCTCCCTACTCCTCAAGCTAGGGGATTCATCCACTAAGCACAACCTCCCCCTATAGCACTAAAACATATAATAATAATAATATCTATCCACTGATATTAATGCACACACCATATATATTATCACACACCGTATATATATCAATATAAAATATCCCGGCTACACCGTGCACTAAGTCCGTGACACAAGCCCATTCCATTTTACTTTTGAGTTTATGGCCCAACTCTAATTATGAATTAATTTGCACATTAGTTTCTTTTGGTATTGCCCCAACCAATATATTCGGACTTACTCTCGTGGCCCGAAATAACCTCACCCGATTCTAAATCCCCGACTCCAAATTATATAGTTTTTACCTAAATAAGATTTCCATTTCGGTATCGCTCAACCGTTATCCCCGAATTTATTTACTACATCCATATTTAATCATTTCGAAAAAAACTTTCCAAAATTTAACCTTAGTGTGTCACACCTAATTTCCTCCAATTCCCAATAAATTTTAATTATGATGTCACACCAAGCCGCCCTCAAATTCTAATTAATCTTGATTCACAATTAATTAGATTTAAACCCATGTATTAATTACTCAACAATTAAGGCATGGAAGGATTTTTATTTATTTTCCCAATACATTAAAAATTGGGCGAACTGTCAAAATTTTTGGACCATCGATCGATCGATCAGGTCCTCATCTTCCCCGAGTTGGTTGTTTCAGCCATGGACCCCCACCTCCAAACCCTAGCTTCTTTTATACTAAAAATTATACCTTCTCATCAGCAATAGACATCAGAAACCTTATAGGAAACCTTCCCAAAGTCCAGAAACATCACTTAATTCCTTTTCTCTACTATTTTCACGAGTTTGGATTTAAATTCAATTCAGTCTTTAACCCATTTAACCATCAATTCCATATCACCAATTCGTTTCTAATTCCTCCAATTTTACACAACTTACCAGATTACAAACACACAACTTAGATTAAATATGCATTCCTACTCAATTTAGAAATCAGATTCATAATCTATAAAAACCCATGTTTATACCCCTATAAATCCCAAAATGAATTTCTTTGATTTTCCACATCACATGAATATGAATTGAAATACACTTTAAATGCTATAGCAAGTTAACCACTTGCCTTAGGGTTCGTAGAGTCTGAATTTGGAATCGTGAGTGCCCAAGGTTGAAGATCACTCTTTTTCGCTCTCCTGTGATCCCCAAATTTGCCTTTGGCTGCTGTTAGGGTTTCCTAACCCTCTAAGTCTCCTCTAAAAACAATTCAGCCATTCCCTTATTACTTTTAATTGTTTAATTAACCTTAATCTCATTTTTTTCCTAATGGGCCATGCCCAAGTGACCTAAATGCCCCCGTGTGGGCTCAGCTATGCCTAAAAATGTTCTCTGACCCGTTTACTACCCTCGGGTACACTTTTCCGACTATCTGGGCCCATACGGACTGAACCATACTCTCAGAATTGGAATCCGAATTAATTTATAAAAATCTTTACTTCACACCCAATTTAGTCTATACCTACTTCTGGCTGAAATAAGTACATATCCCGTCATTAATTCCCGAAATGACGTAAATATATTAATAATATTCACTTAGTAAATAAGTTTTCGTAAATATTAACCATTCACTCCCCGATTAATATTTAAATATAAATTACCATAATTAATTCAATTAAAATTACGACACACAAGTAATTTTTTATTCCCGAATTAATTAAATATTTAATGCATGAAAATACGGGGTGTTACATACTCCCCCAATTATAAAGGAATTTCTTCCCCGAAATTAGGTCGTACCTGTGGTGAAAAGCTCTGGATATTGTTCCCGCATATCCTCCTCCCGCTCCCAGGTAGACTCGTTAACTTTGTGATGACCCCACTGTACTCTAACTAGTGGAACAACCTTGGATCGTAACTTTCGTTCACTATGGTCCAGAATAGCCACCGGTCTCTCCTCATATGAGATGTTTGGCGGTAAATCGATTTCCTCGAGTGGAATGTTCTAGAAAGTCCTCTCGCTCCAGCGATATTTCTTCAGTGATGCTACATGGAACACGTCATGTATCCATTGAAGGTGCTCCGGTAATCCCAGCATGTAGGCTACTGGCCCCACCCTCTCGATAATAGGGAAACATCCCACGTACCTCGGTTCTAACTTACCCTTCTTACCGAACCTCATCGCCCCTTTCATAGGGGACACCCGGACCAATACCTGATCCCTAACCTCTAACTCCACATGTCTCCGTGAAGCATCAGCGTAACTTTTCTGCCTATCCTGAGCTATCTGAATCCTCCCTCGAATCATCTCTATCTTGGCATACGTCTCCAGAACAATCTCGGACCCTAATAGTTTGTTGTCCCCCACCTCTATCCAACAAGTGGGTGAACGACAAGGTCTCCCGTATAGTGCCTCGAATGATGCCATATCGATCGTGAATTGGAAAGAGTTGTTATACGCGAACTCTACCAAAGGAAGATATTTCTCCCAACCTCTCCCAAAGTCTAATACGCACATTCTGAGCATATCTTCCAGCATCAAATTGACTCTCTCAGTCTGCCCGTCAGTCTGTGGGTGATAGGTTATACTCAAATGTAACTCCGTGCCCAAGGCCTCCTAAAATCTCTGCCAAAAGTGGGCCACAAAGATCTTGTCTCTGTCAGACAAAATATTAACCGATACCCTGTACAGCTTAACAATCTCAGCTGTGAATAGCTGCGCATATCGCATCGTCTCAAAGTCTGTACGAACCGGCAGAAAGTGGGCCACTTTAGTCAACTGATCCATAATGACCCATATGGAATCGTGACCCCTTTGCGATACAGGTAACCCTGTAATGAAGTCCATGGATATGCTCTCCCACTTCCACACTGGAATCTCCAGCGGCTGTAGCATCCCTGATGGTCTCTGGTGGTCAACTTTAAGAAGCTGACACGTGGCACATTTCGAATAAATTCTGCTATGTCTCATTTCATTCATGCCCACCAATACTGCCTCCTCATATCCCGGTACATCTTATCCCCACTGGGATGTATTGTGAATCTCGACCCATGGGACTCTGTCATAACAACATGCCTCAACTCCTCATCCTCTGGCACAATTAACCTCCCATTAAGGCGTAAGCCTCCTTCCGAGATGATCGAGTAACCCTCTGCTCCCATAGCTGGTAACTGGCTCACCCTATCTCGGCAAACTGTTCCTCTGCCTGAGCTCTCACAACCCTCATAATGATCTCAGGTGTGATGGATAATGCTGACATGCATGCCCTGACTACATCATCCTCATATCGAAGCTCTTTCCACTTCGCTCTCCAGACTTCTGATATTTCCCCAGTCGGTCTCCGACTCAATGCATTTGCTACCACATTAGCCTTACCAGGATGATACTGAATATCAAACTGGTAGTCCTTCACGAATTCTAGCCATCGCATCTTCCTCATATTCAGATCCTTCTGTGTGAAGAGATACTGAAGTGATTTATGATCCGTGAATAACGTGAACTGTTCCCCCAGAAGATAATGTTTCGATATCCTCAAAGAAAAAAAAACTGTTGCTAGCTCCAGGTCATGAATGGGGTAATTCCTCTCATGGGGCTCTCGCTTTCTAGACACATAAGCTACAGCCCTTTCCTCCTACTGAAGAATAACCCTAAGTCCCTGCAAGGATGCGTCAGTGTAAACCCGATACTATAATCCTCCCTTCGATAACTCAAGTATGGGTGTAGATGTCAATTTATCCTTTAGCTCATCAAAAGCTAACTGACAATGATCATTCCAAGTGAAGGTACCCCCTTCCGGGTCAGATTTGTCAAAGGGCCCGTAATCTTTGAGAATACTTTGATGAACCGCCTGTAATAATCATCCAATCCCAAAAAATTGCGCACCTCACTCGGTGTCGTGGGCTGTCCCCACTCCCTCACCGCCGATACCTTACTCGGATCCACAGCAATACCCCGGTCTGACACCACGTGGCCAAGAAACTGAACCTCCCGTAGCCAAAATCCACACTTCCTGAATTTGGCATAGAGCTGGTGATTCTGCAGTGTCTGTAACACTATACGTAAATGCTTTGTGTGATCCTTCTCAATGCGCGAGTAGATCAAGATGTCATCAATGAATACGATGATAAACTGATCTAGAAACTCCTTAAAAACCCTGTTTGTGAGGTCCATGAACAATGTTGTTGCATTGGTGAGCCGAAATGGCATCACGCTGAACTCATAAGATCCATACCGTGACAGGAAAGTTGTCTTAGGAACATCCTCCTCTCGGATACCTAGTTGATGATACCCTGACCTCAAGTCGACCTTAGAGAAGTAAGACGCCCCTCTCAACTGGTCAAAAAGATCATCAATCCTAAGTAACGGATACTTATTCTGTATCATCGCCTTGTTCAGCTCTCTATAGTCCACGCATAACCGTAGTGATCCATCTCGCTTATTTACAAACAACACCAGTGCACCCCACGGTGATGTACTCTGCCGAATGAAACCTTGACCCAGAAGCTGCTGAATCTGCTCTCTCAACTCACGCATCTCTGAATGGGCCATACGGTATGGGGCCTGAGCAATTGTCCTCGTCCCGGGTACTAAATTAATCACAAATTCAATTTCCCTGCTAGGTGGCAACCGTGGTATCTCCTAGAATACATTCTCAAAGTCCCTCACTATCGGGATTGAGTCCAACGAATCGCCACCTCCTGTGAGGTCTCCTCCTCGATGTAATATAGGTGCGTGCATGACCCTCCCTCAGGTAACGACATCTCTATTAAAAACATCTCATGTCCTGGAATGGGGAACACGATGGTCCTCTCGTAGAAATCCACCGTCGCCTGATAACCTGCCAACCAATCCATACCCAAGATGACATCGTACCCCTCCATATCTAACACTAAGTGGCTCACTACTAAACTAATCCTCCCAATCAAAATGTCCACCCCCCGAAAAATCGAGTGAATCGAATCCCCGCTGCCTACTGGTGACTCAACACACATCCGAAGACTACCCGCGGTGTCCACTAACCCAACCCGTTTAGCCAAATTATATTTAATGAATGAATGTGATGCTCCCGTATAAAAAAGAATACTACCCTCATAACCATGAATGAAAAACATACCCTCAACTAATGGCAGTGCTTGCTGCGCTGGAGGATTAGGAACATCCCGGATGTTATACACACGCCCGTAGTGTATCTGCCCCTGTTGCGGTGGGGCGGGTGGGGCTGGTGCTGCTGGCGGCATTTGCCCCCGTTGCCCCTGTTAGGCCTCCCTTTGTTGACCTCTGCCCCTCTGTGGGCACTCCCTCTTGAAGTTTCCTGGCTGGACGCAGACAAAACAGTGTCTCTGACCATCCCCCTGTCGTTAGCCTTATTGGCCCTGACATGGTTGGCCCTGCTGGCCTCCCCCATTATTCCATTGGCCCTCACGGCCCAAAGGAGCCTGCCTCTATTGATTTGAGCCCAGCTGCCCCTGTCTGAACCCCTGTCCTCCCGATCGAAACCCAACAGGCTTAAACTTCTTAGTCTGATTCCCTTGCTGACTACCAGTCTGCTGCTGAGTATCACTCGTGTCACGATTAGTAGTTGCCTTGCCCTGTTGGCTTGGCTCCCCCGTTCTCTTGCTCCCTTTCGCGTGGAAGCGATGATCCTGGCAATGTACAAGTGCGGCATTAACGACATCTGTATAAGTCACTAATGACGGATTCCCAATCAAATGTTGCCTGATTCGCCAGGCTAAGCCATCCATAAACCTCAATTTCTTCCGCTCCTCATCGCTCACCACATTTGGCACAGAGTTTTCCAAACGGGTGAACTCTTCCTCATAGTCTTCCACTGATCGGTCACCCAGTACTAAATCACTAAATTTCTTTCTCATCTCAGTCTCTATCGCTGGTGGAAAGTATTTGCGGTCGAACCGCACCCATAACTCTTCTATCGTCATCAAATCTCGCTCCTCAGCGGTGGTAACCGACTCCCACCACTGTAAGGCTGCTCCTGATAGATGAAAGGTATCAAGCATCTATTTATGTACCTCGGTACATTCCACCATGCGCAGATGGCACTCAATGTTCTTCTTCCAGTCATAAGCCTCTACTACATCTGTGCTACCCCGAAACTCAGGTGGGTGACCCTTCTGAAAGGTCTCCCTAACTCTTTGCCAAATGGTGGCCCCACTGGAGCCTGAACTGTTGGTGCTACTGGAGGCGGTGTCTAGGGCTATGGAAAGTGAGCTTCCATAGCTCGCATCGCTATCTCAACCGCTTGGGCCACTATCACTGCCTCCTGAGTAGTGGAAAATAACTCGGGTGGTGGTGGTGGTGGTGGTGGTGGTGGTGGTACCTGTGGCTCCTGATGAGCCTCCCTGACCTCATCCCTAGCCTCAGCCCTTTCCTCTCTTAGTCTCCTTGGTGATATCTAAAATAAATAGAATCATATAAGTACACAATTTACACAAAAATATTCACAATAGAAATACGATATCTCACAAGCGGAAAATTATTCAACAGTCCTAATAATAGGGCTCTATATCAACCGAGTACTACGCTGAAATGTAGAAAGCCGCACAGATCCTATGGACAACTAGAACTTGATGCTCTGATACCATCTGTGACACCCCGCCTAATTAACCCCGGGTGATCAGTCCTAAATTAAGTTAGAACAGGTTTCTCAGTTGGATCATTATTAGCATCACTGTCGCCTTTTTAATTACTAACCACCTAAGTGAGAAAATTAGACTGGTGCTAAGTTTTATCTTTCATTAACTTAAATGAAACTCATGCGGAAATAAAAATAACACAATAATCACAATTAACTAAAACAACCATTCGCAAGTTATTATCTGACCGAATAAACCATCGGCCCAACCTCCAACAAAGATAAAATAAAGACAAGTAATGAATCTCAACAAGTCTGACAAAAACTAAATGAATTATGAGAGCCATGCTCGAAATAACTGATAGAAGTCTCTATACTATAATGAAAGAGCGAGGCGTCTATCAAAACTCCTACAACATCCACATATGTTGCAGCAACGGATTCCTGAAATAGAGTAAAGCCTGGCGTCCCTGTGGCTGGACACCTAAAAGGTTTTTTAAAAAAAATTATGGCAAGGGTTAGTACCCAAAAACATTTTACAAATGATTAACTTGCAGCAATAAATAAATATGACTGCTCTCCATATTTTAGTTAGTGCCTCACTCCCTTGAGGACACCCTCATCCCTCCTCTAATGTGCACTACTAACGCCTTAATTAAATTCACCAAGTTTATCATCTTATGAGTAGATAAATTATAAAACCCCTTGCACCCACCCTACTCTAACCAAGTATGCTTTAGATGTGATTTTTAAGTTATAATCATCATCAACTTAATCAAATCATTTCCCTTTTTAAATTCATATAACTTCCACATCTATTATACATATAATACAACTCATGCTTTGTATTAATTTCCCCGTATATAATTATTTACCTAATTATATACTCAATCATATTACAGTATTCACAAACATACTGGTATAACATTTAATAATATTATTTCCCCCGAGTAAAGTCTCAGCGGGTATAAATCCTCTAAAGTTCTATCCCACTAGGTATGATCACATAGCCTAGTTACCCCCAAGCCAGAACCGTTCACTAACTTGATTAATACATAAATGTTGGAGGCGGTCATATTCCTTCCCTGAAAGTGAGATGTCCCTCACCCATATATGAGACGCGATGACCTGGGATTATACTCGCCCTACTCCTCAAGCTAGGGGATTCTTCCACTAAGCGCAACATCCCCCTATAGCACTAGAGCATATAATAATAATAATATATATCCAATGATATTAATGCACACACCATATATATACTATCACACACCATATATATATCAATATAAAATATCCCGACTACATCGTGCACTAAGTCCGTGACACAAGCCCATTCCATTTTATTTTTGAGTTTATGGCCCAACTCTAATTATGAATTAATTTGCACATTAATTTCTTTTGGTATTGCCCCAACCAATATATTCGGACTTACTCTCGTGGCCCGAAATAACATCACCCGATTCTAAATCCCCGACTCCAAATTATTTAGTTTTTACCTAAATAAGATTTCCATTTCGGTATCACTCAACCGTTATCCCCGAATTTGTTTACTACATCCATATTTATGCATTTCGAAATAAACTTTCCAAAATTTAACCTTAGTGTGTCACACCTAATTTCCTCCAATTCCTAATAAATTTTAATTATGATGTCACACCAAGCCGCCCTCAAATTCTAATTAATCTTGATTCACGATTAATTACATTTAAACCCATGTATTAATTACTCAACATTTAAGGCATGGAAGGATTTTTATTTATTTTCCCTATACATTAAAAACTGGGCGAAAATTTCCGGACCATCGATCGATCGATCATGTCCTCGTCTTCCCCGAGTTGGTTGTTTCAGCCATGGATGCCCACCTCCAAACCCTAGCTTCTTTTACACTAAAAATTAAACCTTCTCATCAGCAATAGACATCAGAAACTTTATAGGAAACCTTCCCAAAGTCCAGAAACATCACTTAATTCCTTTTCTCTACTGTTTTCACGAGTTTGGATTTAGATTCAATTCAGTCTTTAACCCATTTAACCATCAATTCCATATCACCAATTCGTTTCTAATTCCTCCGATTTTACACAACTTACCAGATTACAAACACACAACTTAGATTAAATATGCATTCCTACTCAATTTAGAAATCAAATTCATAATCTATAAAAACCCATGTTTATACCCCTATAAATCCCAAAATGAATTTCTTTGATTTTCCACATCACATGAATATGAATTGAAATACACTTAAAATGCTACAGCAAGTTAACCACTTGCCTTAGGGTTCATAGAGTCAGAATTTGGAATCGTGAGTGCCCAAGGTTGAAGATGACTCTTTTTGGCTCTCCTGTGATCCCCAAATTTGCCTTTGGATTTTGTTAGTGTTTCCTAACCCTCTAAGTCTCCTCTAAAAACAATTCAGCCATTCCCTTATTACTTTTAATTATTTAATTAACCTTAATCTCGTTTTTTGCCTAATGGGCCAAGCCCAAGTGACCCAAATGCCCCCGTGTGAGCCCGGTTATGCCTAAAAACGTTCTGTGACCCGTTTAGAACCCTCGGGTGCACTTTTTCGACTATCTGGACCCATCCGGACTCAACCATACCCTCAGAATTGGAATCTGAATTAATTTATAAAAATCCTTATTTCACACCCAATTTAGTCTATACCGACTCCCGGCTGATATAAGTACATATCTCGTCATTAATACCCAAAATGACGTAAATATATTATTACTATTCACTTAGTGAATAAGATTTCATAAATATTAACCATTCACTTCCCGATTAATATTTAAATATAAATTACCATAATTAATTCAATTAAAATTACGATACGCAAGTAATTTTGGATTCCCGAATTAATTAAATATTTAATGCATGAAAATACGGGGTGTTACTAACTCCCCCTTATAAAGTAATTTCGTCCCCAAAATTAGGTCGTACCTGTGGTGAAAATCTCTAGATATTATTCCCGCATATCCTCCTCCCGCTCCCAGGTAGACTCATCAACTTTGTGATGACCCCATTGTACTCTAACTAGTGGAACAACCATGGATCGTAAGTTTCGTTCACTACGGTCCAGAATAGCCACCGGTCTCTCCTCATATGAGATGTCTGGCTGTAAATCAATTTCCTCGAGTGGAATGTTCTAGAAAGTCCTCTTGCTCCAGCAATATTTCTTCAGTGATGCTAAATGGAACACGTCATGTATCCATTGAAGGTGCTCCAATAATCCCAGCCTGTAGGCTACTAGCCCCACCCTCTCGATAATAGGGAAAGTTCCCACGTACCTCGGTTATAACTTACCCTTCTTGCCGAACATCATCACCCCTTTCATAGGAGACACCTGGACCAATACCTGATCCCCAACCTCTAACTCCACATGTCTCCGTGAAGCATCAGCGTAACTTTTCTGTCTATCCTGAGCTATCTGAATCCTCCCTCGAATCATCTCTATCTTGGCATACATCTCCAGAACAATCTCCGACCCTAATAGTTTGTTGTCCCCCACCTCTAACCAACAAGAGGGTGAACGACAAGGTCTCCCATATAGTGCCTCGAATGGTGCCATATCGATCGTGAATTGGAAAGAGTTGTTATACGCGAACTCTACGAAAGGAAGATATTTCTCCCAACCTCTCCCAAAGTCTAATAAGCACATTCTGAGCATATCTTCCAGCATCTGATTGACTCTCTCAGTCTGCCCGTCAGTCTCTGGGTGATAGGCTATACTCAAACGTAACTCTGTGCCCAAGGCCTCCAAAAAGCTCTGCCAAAAATGGGCCACAAAGATCTTGTCTCTGTCAGACAAAATATTAATCGGTACCCTGTATAGCTTAATAATCTCAGCTGTGAATAGCTGCGCATATCGCATCGTCTCAAAGTCTTTACGAACCGACAGAAAGTGGGGCACTTTAGTCAACCGATCCACAATGACCCATATGGAATCGTGACCCCTTTGCGATACAGGTAATCCTTTAATGAAGTCCATGGATATGCTCTCCCACTTCCACACGAGAATCTCCAGCGGCTGTAGCATCCCTGATGGTCTCTGGTGGTCAACTTTAAGAAGCTGACACGTGGCATATTTCGAAACAAATTCTGCTATGTCTCATTTCATTCCTCCCCACCAATACTGCCTCCTCATATCCTGGTACATCTTATCCCCACTGGGATGTACTGTGAATCTCGACCCATGGGACTCTGTCATAACAACGTGCCTCAACTCCTCATCCTCTGGCACAATTAACCTCCCATTAAGGCGTAAGCCTCCTTCCGAGATGACCGAGTTGTGACACCCCGCCTAATTAAATACCGGGCGATCACTCCTTTATTAAATTAAATCAAGGTAAACAGTTGGTTCATTCTGAGCATCACTGTCGATAAAAATAATTTTTCCAATTTAACACCCTAAATAATTAAGCTAAGTGTCAAAAACATTTTTCATACAAACTTCCAAATTTTAATTAAAGAAAAGATTTTTATTAATTCAAAACAACATTTCTACAATAGAGAATCACACCACGAAATTTAAATAAAGCCATACATTCACCAAACGGATGTCAATAATATAAAACTAAAATCATAAACTATCCTGAAACAAATCCCATAAACAATACTGGAATAACTGAAATATAAAAATCCCCAACAATAAATGAAATGATGAAAAGGGCGACACGTGCCCCCATAAATGAGAGTAATAAGAGTGGAGTCAATGTCGGAAGCCGTCTACTCAAGGGACCTGCAACTCCCACCTAAGCTGCAGCTCGTTCTTCTCAAAGAATCCTAAGCAAGACGCCCCTGTGGCTGGGCACCTGAAAATATACATATATATACACAGAAGAGAGAGAGAAGAGGAAACGGGTCAGGGCCCGAAAGTGTGTTTGATTTTAAAATACGTTAAGCAAGTATTTAAATTGATACAGGCCAATGCAACATCATATTAGTTCGTCTCTCTCTTGAGAAATACTCACCTCTCTTCTAATGTGCACTCCTATCGTACTAACCTTCCCAATGGTTCGTTTATCTAAACTTACTCATATGTTTTCAAAACTGAACGATGACAATGTTATAAAAAGGTTACTTTCAATTTGTAGTATTCCTCTCGTTTTAGCTTCATTAAATTATAAGATTTCCCCGTGCCTTTTCATATTTTCACAAAACAAGTATTTAATAATTTGAGTCAACAACCATGTTCTACTTATCAAATCACAGTAGGCAGTTCAAAGTTTATAACCTCATATATATATTAACTACTCGAATAAAATATATATATAATGGCACCCCAACTAAACTATGGTGCGGGCATACTCTGCTATCCAATCCCCGTATCGCTCACATAAAGGGAAATACAAGTTCGGAATCACTCTCGAACTGTATTAACATATACAAAACAACGTTGAGGCGAAGCATAGATTCCAAGTCCAAGAGGTCAGTACATACCCACACGTCTCTTAGGACAGTCCGACTATTAATTTAATAGCCCGTACCTAGGATCTCTATCTTCTAGGGTACGATTCAATATCCCCATAAAGCAACACAGGATACGATCGTCCCAGCGCGGTAACCTCAGGGATAGCAAGTAGCGCGGGTACGTTTTTCACATGTATATAATATATGTACACACATTCATATAAATATACCAATTTCATCATATTAATATAGGTCACTCTCATTACCCATAATTACAACCTTTGTCCTAAATTTCACCTTATTAGTATAACGTATAAGGTTTCGCCTCTAACCTTAATTCGAAGGGGTTTTCTCACTAGTTATGGGACACTCGTGGGTTCTATCCATCCAAGTAATATATTCAGTAGGTAGACGTCTATTCACTAACGTAGGTATTCGTTGAAATCTCTCATTTGAAATACGTAGTTCGTCGTTCCTTAATTAACTATTCCTTAAACCCAATTATCATTTCATAATAAAGTTCTCAACACTTAATCATATGTCCTACTGGTCTCACTTATATCCCAAAACATTTTATTTGAAATGCCCAAGAATTCTTTCATGATAAATTAATTCAACTAATTAAACAAGGGAAATAATAGGCTGCCAGGAAGGGTCGATCGATCGACTACTGGGGTTCGATCGATCGAACCTTCGATCGATCGACGCTATAGGGTCGATCGATCGATCAAACAGGTATTTCGATTTCTGCAGAAGTGCAGTTACGGGTTTAACTAATATTCTTCATTCAAATCCATAATTTCCAACACTAATCGTCCCAAAACTTATACTACAATCATGGTAATATATTTCCAGATGTTTCTAACGTTAAGCATGCATATAACCATCATTAAACATGATTAAACAACCTAAAATCTCATCTAATCATCAAGAACCCTAAGTTTTATTAATCTTTTGTTCTAATCAGTTTTCTCCAGAATTTTCTTCTACAATAACATCAAAAATTCATGGGTTTATCATCTACATTACATAAGACTTCCAGGATATAATTTTAATCTTGTCTACATGCAAATTCCTATCACAAAGTGGGGTTTTCTTCCATAAATTATACTCCTAATCATTCCTACACTAACATGATTATTGCACCAACGAAAATATGCAAGTTAAACACTTGCCTGGAATTTCAGAGGTCTGGTTTCCTGCTGATATTGGTGTGGTTGCGTTCTCCTCCTCGCAATTTACGCGTTGGTGGTGACGGTGGTGCAAAAGGTGGTGTTTTTGGCCTTGAATCACCTAGCAAGGTCTCTCCTCTCTTCTCCACTAGCCGTCTTAGGGTTCTGAATGATCTAACTCTAAAAGGCTGACTTAAATGGCTGCTAAGGATGGCTGAAATTCGTGGGTTTAATTACCCTAGTTTGTAAAATGACCAAAACGCCCTCCCGGGTCACTAATTAAGCCTAAAAACATCCCGAGACCCAAACTAAACCCCCGGGTACACTTTTCTGACTATCTCGACCCTTCCGGACGCGTTGGCGCACTCAAAACGACCATACGGACAACTCATAAAATATTTACTTTTATATCTCAATAATTAGTCCCGACGCGACACGGGCGCGTCCCGACTAAAATTACCAAAATTGTCATTTTCATTCACTCGTGACATTTACCATATATTACTATGCTCCTAAGTAATATTCAACAATTTCATATTATTACTAACTCACGTCACGTTAATAATTATAACATAATTAATTTCCAGATTTTTATTAAATAAATCCCCAAATTAATTATAGCATAAAAATACGGGGTATTACACGAGTAACCTTCTGTTCCCTCAGCTAGTAACTGGCTCACCCTATCTCAGCAGATCTGGTCCTCTGCCTGAGATCTCACAACCTTCATAATGATTTCAGGTGTGATGGATAATGCTGACATGCAAGCCCTGGCTAGATCATCTTCATATCGAAGCTCTTTCCACTTCGCTCTCCAGACTTCCGATATTTCCCCAGTCGGTCTCCGACTCAATGCATCTGCTACCAAATTAGCCTTACCAGGATGATATTGAATTTTAAACTGGTAGTCCTTCACGAATTCTAGCCATCGCCTCTTCCTCATATTCAGATCCTTCTGTGTGAAGAGATACTGAAGTGATTTGTGATCCGTGAATAACGTGAACTATTCCCCCAGAAGATAATGTCTCCATATCCTCAAAGAAAAAACGACTGTTGCTAGCTCCAGGTCGTGAGTGGGGTAATTCCTCTCATGGGGCTTTAATTTTCTAGACACATAAGCTACAGCCCTTTCCTCCTGCTGAAGAACAACCCTAAGTCCCTGCAAGGATGCGTCAGTGTAAACCCGATACTCTAATCCTCCCTTTGATAACGCAAGTACGGGTTTATATGTGAACTTGTATTTAATTCTCGTCAAAAGCTAACTAACAATGATCATTCCAAGTGAAGGTACCCCCTTTCGGGTCAGATTCGTCAAAGGGCCCGCAATCTTTGAGAATCCTTTGATGAACCGCCTGTAATAACCAGCCAATCCCAGAAAACTGCGCACCTCAGTCGGTGTCGTGGTTTGCCCCCACTCCCTCACCGCCAATACCTTACTCACTTTGAACAAACTCAAAAATCTCGATGGAATTCTTGTTTGAACGACCTGGGCTGTTCTTCGAACGAGAATTCCGAAAGCATCCCTTTCTTCCAAACTTCATTTTTCCCAATTCTTTCCTCATCCAAACTCCTCTAAAATTTATCTCAACTCCCAATCAATGATTCTAAACCATTCCTAATCATAATGAGGTACTTTCTAACATAATTTAATGACAAATCTTTACATAATCATAGGATATCTAAATTAATGTCTTAAATCTCTAGAATTCCTTTAATATAAACCCACCATGAACAATCACTCAAACCCCCCCAGTTATTCCGTTGTTACAACATAAAATTTCTAGATTTATCATTCCTACCATAGTGTTATTCATCTACATGCAAACCTATCTTCCAATTTCACAATTTAATGGCGATTCATTGGCAAATTCATAGCATCAATGGTTATCTCATAATCTTGGTTAACATAAATCATTTATGCTCGAAATTTTAGCAAGATAAACAGTTGCGTTTTCATGATCCTATGAATTGTTGAACGAAATTAGTTTCTTGGTGCTCCACTCTTTGCGATCTACGCGTTGTTGTGATTTCTGTTGGGAGAACTTGAATCTTTGGCCCAAATCACCTATGTGTTCTTCTCCCTCTTTGGTTCTCTCCTTCTCTCTCACGTAAGTTGAAATTTGATAACTTCTTATAACCCACGTACAACCCTTATTTAATTCCTAATTTTCGTCCATTTAATTCTCCAAAAATCCAAAAAGACCAAAATACCCCTCTTGGGTGTCGTCTTGGGCTAAAATACCCCAGACTCCCAATAAAACACCCGAGTAGTGTTTTTCGACGATTTCGGACACACCAGTGCTCTCAAAATGGCTATATGAGTAACTTAAAAATAAATTATTCTTTTTATCTCAATAAAGTAATACTGACACGACTCACATGCGCATCCCAACTAAGTGTATTTTAACTACCATATATTTCATTCTCGGCCAAAATAATATTCTCATATTCATATATTACTTTACTAGCTAATAATATTCGACGTAATTATTTCCAATAAATACTAACTCTCGTCACGCTAGTAATTATTACAATTAAATCCTGATTAATTATAATTTAAATTTTCTCCATTTAAGTTAATTAGTTTGGATCCCATAATTAAAATAAAATTCCACAAAATTACGGGGTATTACATACTTCCCCCCTAATAACTGAATTTCGTCCCAAACTTCGGAAAAAGGCGAAATGAAGGTATACCTGATGGAAACAAATCTGAATACTTTTCTCACATGTCATCCTCTCTCTCCTAGGTAGACTCCTCTATAATCTGATATCGCCACTGTACTCGTACTGATGGCACTATCTTTGACCTCAGTTTTCTCTCACTACGGTCCAGAATGGCAACTGGTCCCTCATCGTAGGAACTATATGGCTGAAGATTAATTTCCTCCAATGCAATGTGGGTGTGGGTCAATGTGACACCCCGCCTAATTAACCCTGGGTGATCAGTCCTAAATTAAGTTAGAATAGGTTTCTCAGTTGGATCATTATTAGCATCACTGTCGCCTTTTTAATTACTAACCACCTAAGTGAGAAAATTAGACTGGTGCCAAGTTTTATCTTTCATTAACTTAAATGAAACTCATGGGGAAATAAAAATAACACAATAATCACAATTAACTAAAGCAACCATTCACAAGTTATTATTTGACCGAATAAACCATCAGCCCAACCTCCAACAAAGATAAAATAAAGACAAGTAATCAATCTCAACAAGTCTGATAAAAACTAAATGAACTGTGAGCGACATGTTCGAAATAACTGATAGAAGTCTCTATAATAGAATGAAAGAGTGAGGCGTCTATCAAAACTCCCGCAACATCCACATATGCTGCAGCAACGGATTCCTAAAATAGAGTAAAGCCTGGCGTCCCTGTGGATGGACACCTAAAAGGTTTTTAAAAAAAATTATAGCAACGGTTAGTACCCAAAAACATTTGAAAAACATTTAGCAAATGATTAACTTCCAGTAATAAATAAATATGCATGCTCTCCATATTTTAGTTAGTGTTGCACTCCCTTGAGGACATCCTCACCCCTCCTCTAATGTTCACTACTAACGCCATAATTAAATTCACCTAATTCTTCATCTTACGACTAGATAAATTGTAAAACCCCTTGCACCCACCCTACTCTAACCGAGTATGCCTTACTTGTGATTTTGAAGTTACTATCATCATCAACTTAATCAAATCATTTCCCTTTTTAAATTCATATAACTTGAAGATCTGTTATACATAAATTACAACTCATGCTTTGTATTAATTTGCCCGTATATAATTATTTACCTAACTATATACTCAATCATATTACAGTACTCACAAACATACTGGTATAACATTTAATAATAGTATTTCCCCCGAGTAAAGTCCCACCGGGTATAAATCCTCTAAAGTTCTATCCCACTAGGTATGATCACATAGCCTAGTTACCCCCAAGCCAGAACCGCTCACTAACTTGGTTAATACATAAATGTTAGAGGCAGTCATATTCCTTCCCTGAAAGTGAGATGTCCCTCACCCATATATCGGACGCTATGACCTGGGATTATACTCGCCCTACTCCTCAGGCTAGGGGATTCATCCACTAAGCCCAACCTCCCCCTATAACACTAGAGCATATAATAATAATAATAATAATAATAATAATAATAATAATAATAATAATAATAATAATAATAATAATAATAATAATAATAACAATAATAATAATAATAATAATAATAATAATAATAATTATTATTATTATAATAATATTTATCCACTGATATTAATGCACACACCATATATATACTATCACACACCGTATATATATCAATATAAAATATCCCGGCTACACCGTGCACTAAGGCCGTGACACAAGCCCATTCCACTTTATTTTTGAGTTTATGGCCCAACTCTAATTATGAATTAATTTGCACATTAATTTCTTTTGGTATTTCCCCAACCAATATATTCGGACTTACTCTCGTGGACCGAAATAACACCACCCGAGTCTAAATCACCGACTCTAAATTATTTAGTTTTTACCTAAATAAAATTTCCATTTCGGTATCGCGCAACCGTTATCCCCGGATTTGTTTACTACATCCATATTTAATCATTTTGAAACAAGCTTTCCAAATTTAACCTTAGTGTGTCACACCTAATTTCCTCCAATTCCTAATAAATTTTAATTATGATGTCACACCAAGCCGCCCTCAAATTCTAATTAATCTTGATTCACAATTAATTAGATTTAAACCCATGTATTAATTACTCAACAATTAAGGCATGGAATGATTTTTATTTATTTTCCCTATACATTAAAAACTGGGCGAACTGTCAAAATTTTCGGACCATCGATCGATCGATCATGTCCTTGTCTTCCCCGAGTTGGTTGTTTCAGCCATGGATGCCCACCTCCAAACCCTAGCTTCTTTTACACTAAAAATTAAACCTTCTCATCAGCAATAGACATTAGAAACCTTATAGGAAACCTTCCCAAAGTCCAGAAACATCACCTAATTCCTTTTCTCTACTGTTTTCACGAGTTTGGATTTAAATTCAATTCAGTCTTTAACCCATTTAACCATCAATTCCATATCACCAATTCGTTTCTAATTCCTCCGATTTTACACAACTTACCAGATTACAAACACACAACTTAGATTAAATATGCATTCTTACTCAATTTAGAAATCAGATTCATAATCTATAAAAACCCATGCTTATACCCCTATAAATCCAAAAATGAATTTCTTTGATTTTCCACATCACATGAATATGAATTGAAATACACTTTAAATGCTACAGCAAGCTAACCACTTGCCTTAGCGTTCGTAGAGTCTGAATTTGGAATCGTGAGTGCCCAAGGTTGAAGATGACTCTTTTTGGCTCTCCTATGATCCCCAAATTTGCCTTTGGCGGATGTTAGGGTTTCTAACCCTCTAAGTCTCCTCTAAAAACAATTCAGTCGTTCCCTTATTACTTTTAATTGTTTAATTAACCTTAATCTCGTTTTTTGCCTAATGGGCCAAGCCCAAGTGACCCAAATGCCCCCGTGTGGGCCTGGCTATGCCTAAAAACGTCCCGTGGCTCGTTTACTACCCCCGGGTACACTTTTCTGACTATCTCGGCCCATCCGGACTGAATCATACCCTCAGAATTGGCATCCGAATTAATTTATAAAAATTCTTATTTCACACCCAATTTAGTCTATACGAACTCCCGGCTGAAATAAGTACATATCCCATCATTAATACCTGAAATGACGTAAATACATTATTACTATTCACTTAGTAAATAAGTTTCCCTAAATATTAACGATTCACTCCCCGATTAATATTTAAATATAAATTACCATAATTAATTCAATTAAAATTACAACACACAAGTAATTTTGAATTTTCGAATTAATTAAATATTTAATGCATGAAAATACGGGGTGTTACAGTCAAATCATCCGGAAGATATCTCCTTAGCGAGGAAATATGGAACACATCATGAATCCTATGCAGGAGTTCCGGTAACCCAAGTCTGTAAGCTACTGGCCCAATCCGTTTAATAATAAGGAATGACCTAACATACCTCGGTGCCAACTTCCCTTTCTTCCCAAACCGCATTACCCCTTCATAGGAGATACTTGAAATAACACCTGATCCCCAACATTGAATTCTCTAAAAAATCTTTTGGCATTGGCATAACTCTTTTATCAGTCCTGAGTAACCCGTATGCAACTCCGTATCAACTCAACCTTAGCCGAGGTGTGATGAATCACCTCCGACCCAAGTAATTTGTTATCCCCCACTTCAAGAAAACATGTTGGAGAATGACAGGGTCTGCCATACAATGCCTCAAACGGAGCCATGCCAATCGTAAACTGGTAGGAGTTATTATAGGAAAAATCCACCAGTGGAAGTTACTTCTCCCATCCCCCTCCAAAATCCAGGACACACATCCGCAATATGTCCTCGAACATCTGATTCGTACACTATGTCTACCCGTCTGTTTACGGGTGATAGGTCGAAATCAATCGTAACTCCGTACCCATGGCCTGCTAGAAGCTCTCCCAAAATCTTGATATAAAGATCTTATCCTGGTCGGACACAATATCTAGGGGCACCCCGTGGAGTCTCATTATCTCGACAATGAAGATTTGAGCATACTGCCCTATAGTATAGTCTGTTCGAACTGGTAGAAAATGATCCACCTTGGTCAATCGATCCAAAATCACCCATATGGAACCCTGACCTCTCTGCGATGTAGGTATCCCTGTAATGAAATCCATGGATATGCTCTCCCATTTCTACATAGGGATCTCTATTGCCTGAAGTAGTCCGCCCGATCTCTGATTCTCTGTCTTCACCAACTGACAAGTGGCGCACCTCGAAACAAACTCAGCGATATCCTTCTTTATTCCGCTACACCAATACTATCGCCTCATATCTTGGTACATCTTATCCCCTTTGGGATGTACCATAAATCATTAACCGTGCGACTCTGTCATCACTGCATGCCGCAACTCCTCCTCCTCTGGGACTACTAGTATGCCATTAAAGTGTAAGCCCCCATCTAAGCTCACGAAGAAAGAATCTACTCCCTCAGCTAGAAGCTGTATAATCCGATCCTGACAAAAAGAATTTTCTACCTAAGCCTGTATCACCCTAGTAACTATCTCGGGTGTAACTATCATCACAGACAAGAATGAGCGGGCCACTGCATTCTGGTACCCGAGTTCTTTCTACTTTTCCTTCCACACCTAGGCCACCTCACCTGCTGGCCTACGGCTCAATGCGTCTGCTACAATGTTAGCCTTCACTGGGTGGTAATGGATGTCGAACTGCCAGTCCTTCACAAATTCTAGCCACCTTCGCTGACGCATATTCAGCTCCCGCTACGTGAACAGATACTATAGGGATTTGTGATCCGTGAACAGGCAAAATTTCTCTCCTAAGAGATAATGCCTCCATATTCGCAATTCAAACAGGACTACCGCTAACTCCAAGTCATGGGTGGGGTAATTTTTCTCGTGAGGCTTAAGCTTATGGTAAGCCTAAGCAATTGCCTTATCCTCCTGCTGAGGTACACCCCCAAGTCCTGACAAGGATGCATCAGTGTAGACTAGGTACTCTAACGCGGGCCTGGGTAGTGCTAGAACGGGTGCAGAAGTCCGCTTGTCCTTCAGCTCATCAAAGGCCAACTGACAGGCATCCTCCCATATAAACAGCACCCCTTTGTGAGTAAAGTTTGTCAATGGACCCGCTATCTTCAAGAATCCCTGAATAAACCTCATGTAGTATCCTGCCAGCCCCAAGAAACTAGGAACTTCAGTAGGTGTAGTGGGCTGCCCCCACTCCCTCACCGTTGACACCTTTCCCAGATCTACTGATATCCCCTCCTCAAAGATTATGTGACCCAAGAACTGAACCTCCCTTAGCCAAAATCAACACTTTTCATACTTTTTATACAACTCGGGCTCACACAGTGTCTGTAAAACCATCCTCAGATGTTCATCATGCTCCTCCTCAGTCCGTGAATATATTAGGATGTTATCAATGAATACGATGATAAATTGATATAGGAACTCTCTGAACACCCTCTTCATTAAGTCCATAAAAATGTCTAGAGCATTCGTTAGTCCAAACGACATCACCCGAAATTCACAAGACCCATATGTTATAAAAAATGTGGTCTTTGATACGTCATGTTCTTGTATCCGTAGCTGGTGATAATCCAACCTCAAATCTATCTTTAAAAAAGGCGGTTCCTCTTAATTAGTCCAATAAGTCATCAATTCGAGGAAACGGATACTTATTTCGTATCGTGACTTTGTTTAACTCTCGGTAATCCACACACAACCTCAACGACACATATCTCTTATTTACAAACAACACTTGAGCACCCCAAGGCGAGGTACTTCTGTGAATGAAGCCATGTCCTAACATCTGCTCTGGTCGCGCAGCTCTTTTATCTCAGCTAGAGCCATACGGTAGGGTGGTCGAGCTATCGGCCGAGTGCCCGACATCAAATCTATGACGAAATCAATCTCTCGGCTTGGTGGTAGTCCAGGTATATCCCGGAACACATCGATAAAATTGCGAACTACGTGAATCGAATCAATGGGAATCACTATCTCCCTAGAGGTCTCCTCTTCAATTTTATATAAATGTGTAGACGATCCTACCTCAGGACGAGGCATCGCCACGAGGAACATCTCATGTCCTGGTATAGAAAATATAATTCTCCTATTAAAATAATCTATTATGGCTCTATAGGCGGCAATCCAGTCCATGCCAATAATGGCTTCATGCTCGTGCATATCTAAGACTAGCATATTTGCTGGCAATATTAAACTCCCAATCTCTATACCTACTCCCCGACATATAAAGAAAATCAATGACCCATTCCCTAGCGATGAGTCTACACAAGTCACTGTGCTCTATGCTATTTCTAACAACCATGTGGCATGTGCAAAGCTAGTAGCTATAAAGCAGTGTGATGCCCCTATGTCAAACAAAATGCGCCCCATAGTCCCATTGATAGGAAACGTACCCTTAACAGCGGGTGGCGCCTGATGAATTGGGGCCTAATGGACGTTGTAGACACGCCCTACTGCAACTGACCCTACTGCACCGGAGCTGCTGGAATAGCTGGCAAGGCTGGAACCTGGGGTGGTGTTAGGAGGGAGCTGGAAATAACGATTCCTGGGACTCCTGGCGAGCGCCCTGCTGCTGCTACTGTTGCGAGGCTCTACCCCTCTGGGGACAGTCCTGACGCTCATGGCTAGTATTTCCACAAGTAAAACGCCTCCTAGGAAAGTGTCCTCCCCGCTGTCCATGCTGTCTCCAGCCCTGTTGGTCGTTACCTCCCCTCCCTTGGCCCTGCTGGCCCTACTGAAATCGTTGTTAGCCCTACTGACCTGGCTAGACCTGATGGCCCTTCCTAAAACCTCCATGTCCCTATCTGAAATCTCCATAACAGAATTTCTTAGAAATATCCCCCTATTGAAAACCCTTCTCGCCCTGAAGGACCTGTCCCTGAGCTGCGGGTGTCCCACCGGTACTACTACCTCCTGTCCGACCCTACTGGTTGGACTCCCCAACTCATTTTCTTCCCTTTTGGTGGAAATGGTGGTCCTGACTATGTAGTAGGGAAACATTAACCACATCAGAGTAAGTGGCCAATGAAAGATTCCCTAACAAGTGCTGGCGAATCTTCAAAGTCAACCCATCCATGAATCTATGAATCTTATTCTCCTCTATCGGTATCTTTTCTGGAACTAGATTTAGAAGGTCTGTAAACTCCTCCTCATACTCAGCAAATTTCCTTCCCTCCTGCTTGAGGTTCAAAAGCTTCTGCCTCATCTCGGTCTGCATGATAGAAGGGAAGTACTTGAGATGAAACTGCACCCAAAAATCCCTGATAGTCAAGCTGTCTCTCTCCTCTGCAGTGGTGATGGACTCCCACCACTGTAGCGCTTCTCCTACCAACTTAAATGTAGCCAAAATCTACTTTTTCACTTCGGTGCACTTGTACATCCTCAGGTGCCTCAATATATCTTTCCTCCACTGGCTCGCCTTTACCACATCTGAACTCCCTGTAAACTCTGGAGGGTGTGCCTTTTGAAAGGCTTCTCTGATGCGCCCCCATGCAAAAAGGAGAGCGTGAAATGGTGTTGGAGCCAAGACTGGTGCCGATGGTGGAGATTGTTGTTCCACGTCTAATGCGATGTTAACTTCCTGTGCTATAATAGCAGTAACTTCCACAGTATTCATCATTCCATTGGCCAGAGCTAGCTGGGGCTCGGGCTGGGCATCCCTATTGTCTCTCTATGGACGTCTGAGAGGCATTTAAAATGAGAGAGAAGCTTTATAATTACATAGTAAATATATCAAATAGCTGAAGTCATAAAAAAGAAAATAATGAATACCCTAGTCTTAAATATAGGGTTCTACATCAGAGATAACTACGTGGAAGACATAATAAGTCGAACAGATGCTAAGGACTCTAGAACCTGATGCTCTGATACCACATGTGACACCCCGCCTAATTAAATACCAGGTGATCAATCCTTTATTAATTAAACCAGAATATCCGGTTGGTTCAGAATATTCATCACTGTCGAAAACTTGTTTTAAAATACTAACCACTTAATATTTAAAAAGGTTAATGTCAAAATTTTATCTCATCAATTAATATAAATAAATTAAACTAAATAACCAATCATTCACCATTCAATTCAATCTCATACAAACTAGAATAACTGACAAAAAATAAAGAAGCTGGAGTAAACATATCCAGTCCAAATCCAATACAGTAATCCAACTAAATAAATCTAACAACTGGGAATCGAAATTAATTAAATCTCAAATCTTTGAATGTATAAATAAGAATGGACGACATGTCCAACTGATGTAAATAACTCAAAAGTGCGTAATGATAGACTCATAGGCGTCTACAACCTAAGTCATGTAGCCTCCACAATAGCTACAACTCGTCGAATGAATGGAACTCCAAAGTTCAGTGTCCCTGTGGCTGAGCACCTAAAATAATTTGATAAGAAAAGAGATTTGCAGAAAAATGGGTCAGAGCCCAAGTTGAAAATAGTTTAAAAATTAGCAAGTGCTTAAAATGGTTTATTAGCACATATATGTATCATGTTAAGTTATCTAACTCACTTGGGTATTCTCACCTCTCATCCAGTGAGCACGCCTACCGAATATTCACACCCCACTAGTTATATTCCCATACTAACTAGTTCGTCCTGTCTAAACCCATCATAGACCAATACCGTCCTCGATTATTTCCCTCGTAAGGTACGCTACATATAATCAATCCCACTTTAGCATAATTAAGCGTTTTCAGTTTTAAACCAATTAAGTTTCCGCTACTTAATTCATTTCAGATTTCAATATAAATTTTACCTACTAAATACACACAGCAGATATCAAGACAAGTTATAGATATATTCACTCTAGGTCGTATATATATATACAATACTGCACCCCGAGACACAGCTGCGGCGCATGCATACTCTGCTATCATGTCCTGTTGCATCCCTCATTTTCATAAAGGACTAAAGGTTTAGTCTCTCGCAAACCATCAGAAACATAACACATATATTGGAGACAAACATAGTCCCAAGACGATGGGCTACACACATACCTACGCACCTTTACGATCGTCATCACTATCGTTCTCACAGATAGTCCATACCTAGGTTCTATGCTCTTAGTGGTACCAATCAATATCCCACCCGAAGGCTCCTCAAGGCATGATTGTCCACAACGTGCGACCTCCGCTCGATATCAAGCAGTGTAGGTATGTTATACACATAATAGTTCAATCAATAAGAATGCACACAACTTATTATATTCATTAGGTATTCCCAAACCTAAGTTCCAGATATTATAGATAGTATTATCGTCTCTACTATTCACTTTATAGCAACACTTCGACTTATCTCTATAACATATACCTTTTCTCTAAGGATCCATCACCCCATTATATCCCCTTGAGTAATCTCTCTCTCAAATCATTACTAACTAGGAATTTAAGTCATTCAATAATAGCATAGATAAATTTGTCTCACTTGGACCAACCTAGAAGGGTTTCTAACTTATCCGGGCCAAAAATAAGGATTTTGGAATCTCGTTAGAAGTCCAGGATTCTCATTCAAACGAGGTTATTTGAACAAACTTCTCACTTCGAACGAACTGAAAAATCTCGTTGTAATTCTCATTGGAATTCTCATTCGAACGAGGTCGTTTGAATGACCTGGGTAGGTCTTCGAACGAGAATTTTGAAAGCACCCCTATTCTTCCAAACTTCATTTTTCCCAATTCGTTCCTCATCCAAACTCCTCTAAAATTTATCCCAACTCCCAATCAATGATTCTAAACCATTCCTGATCATAATGAGGTACTTTATAACATAATTTATATGACAAATCTTTACATAATCATAGGATATCTAAATTATTGTCTTCAATCTCTAAAATTCCTTTCATATAAACCCACCATGAACAATCACTCAAAACCCCCCAATTATTTCGTTGTTACAACATAAAATTTCCAGATTTATCGTTCTTACCTTAGTGTTATTCACCTACATGGAAACCTATCTTCCGATTTCACAATTTAATGGCGATTCATTGATAGATTCATAGCATCAATGGTTATCTCGTAATCTAGGTTAACATGAATCATATATGCTCAGGATTTTAGCAAGATAAACACTTTCCTTTTCGTGATCCTCTGAATTGTTGAACGAAATTAGTATGTAGGTGCTCCTATCTTCGCGATCTATGCGTTGGTGTGATTTCCGGTAGGAGAACTTGAATGTTTTGCCCAAATCACGTATGAGTTCTTATCCCTCTTTGGTTCTCTCCTTCTCTCTCACGTAAGTTGAAAACTAATAACTTCTTTTAGCACACGTACAACCCTTATTTAATTCCTAATTTTCGTCAATTCAATTCTTCAAAAATCCCAAAAGACCAAATACCCCTTTGGGTGTCATCTTGGGCTAAAATGCTCCGAACTCTCAATAAAACACCCGAGTAGTGTTTTCCGACAATTTCGACCCTTCCGGACACACTGGGGCGCTCAAAATGGCCATACGAGTCACTTAAAAATAAATTATCCTTTTTAGTGCAATAAAGTAATATTGACACGACTCACACGCGCGTCCCAACTAAGTGTATTGTAACTGCCGTATATTTCATTCCGGGACAAAATAATATTCTCATATTCATATATTACTTTACTCGCTATGTAATATTCCACGTAATTATAAGTAATATTCCACGTAATTATTTCTAATAAATACTAACTCTCATCACGCTAGTAATTATTACAATTAAATCCGGATTAATTATAATTTAATTTTTCTCCCTTTAAGTTAATTAGTTTGGATCCCATAATTAAAATAAAATTCCACAAAATTACGGGGTATTACCCATGCTTATAATCCCAAATCTTCTTAGTAGCATCAACATTATAAACAAGTTACTTATTACATGATGGTAAACAAGAGATTTATAGCCTGAACAATAAGAATGAATGATATCTTCTCTTTGATTCCTTGTTCTTCCTCTCCAAAATTATCCTTAAGCTCTCCTAACTATTTTAAGCTATTAGGGTTTATGTTTTGTGTGTAAAATGTTTAATTAATGAGGGTTAACTCCCCTTAAATAACTTTAAATCTGCAGGTCACTAAAAGGCCTAATTTTGGGCCTCCACATGAGCCCAAAACACTACCCAAACTAGTTATCCTAATCAAAAGCATTAGAAATACATCTTCGGACTCCTTATCACTCTAAAGTTCAATCCAAACGGTAACACCTCGTAACAAACATTAACACCTCCAAATGTAAAATGAAATATAAACTTAATTATTTTATGCGTAATCAAGTATAGTCAAATCTCACATAATTAATTACACTAATTAGTTAATTATAACATGAGACACAACAAATCACATAAGATGCAAAATTTAATCATGATCTAAATCATACAATTTATTATTACCAATTCACATATAATAATTATTCCCATTTATTAATGTATTTCCATAATTAAGAATTAATAAATAAATACCACAAAAATACGGTGTATTACAATCCTGTGGATGATCTACCATGATTCGACGTGATCATTATGTATTAATTTGATAAGTTCCAATGCTTGCACGTCATGATCGGATGGTGAAAACAACTACTACTACATCAACATCAGCTCATGCCGATCATGTTGAGATAGTTGATGTATATAATTCCGACTCCAATGATGCTTTCAAGGACGCTCAGTGGGATAGTTCTTTTCATCATTAAATAGGATTTTTTTTAGTTATACTATTTTTTTGTACGGATGAGACTTCTGGTGTATGGTTCTTGTATGCACGTGTTAATACATTTTTTCGACTCTTCTGATATTGTATTCCTATTACGTTTTGGAGATGACACACTTTGTATATAGAGATCTTATGATCATTTATATATAGTTTGTTTCTCAATTTGTTATGATCTCATTTCAAATAGACTTAATAATATTATCTTTCTTTTAATTTACTTAGATATAGAAAGTTCGATTGATATTAAGAAAATTATGTGCCCTAGGGTTTGTATAGAAAAAAATCACCAAACTTTACCTTCACAATGTTTAATTTACTTACACCAAATCAGAAAACCACAAGTGTTGTAAAAAATTTATCGATTTTAATCTTGGCCTAATCATGCATCTAGGTGAGTATACGTAAGATTAAAATACTTAAATCACAACACAATAATGTATGAGGGAAAACAACAATGCCAAAAACCTCTGATGGCCCAGCCACACAAGTCCACTTACTTATAGACTCGACGCCTTCAAGCCTTTATGCGCTTCCTTGATCCTTATAACTTTATCCACATCCACTATTGGACGCCATCCAATAGCCACACAATGCAGGTGCCTTCCCACATTTCAGTATCCCACCGATCTTACTTGTCTCATGACCAGTCCATCCACAACACAACACCAAACACAATATCCACCGTAGAAAACCTTCCTAGTATGAAGAGCAAACCACTTTGATGAAAAACTAGAAGATATTAAAATGACATATGTATGTCTAGTTCTTCGATCTAAAACATGGTGTAAACAAGTGTTTTGGTTTGGAAGACATTTTTTCAAAACAAACACATAATTTCGGAGAGCTTTTTACAAAAACTTTGTGAACTCAAAAAGATTGGAATAGTCTCTTGGAAATATGTTATTGCGCACAACTTTGTATAGGAGGTTTTCTAAAAATAGATAAGCTTGAAAAATGAAGTTTACATTAGAATATACGTCAGCTCGTATGAATGAAATTGGATCTCGTTCAAACGAGGCTACAAATCTTATTCGAAAAACTTCTAACGAGAATTCCAATGAGATTCAAGATAACGCTGGAAATGGCGCGTACAAAGTTTATTGGATCACTATTCTAAAGAGGTGCATAAACTCGTTCGAACAAGCCTAATATTGTTTTAACGACATGCCGAATTTTTAAAAAACTTATAAAACATTTTTACAAATCACCACCCAAAGACCAATCCAATAAAAAACATAAATATGTATTCATACCTCATTTAAATCCCTGGGATAAGGAAGACGAAACTCGTCTCAAAACAAAATCTATACTCAACTTTGCTTTATATTTGGCCTCTAAAATCTTCAATAACACGTCACGAGATTGAAGGACTGTAACACCCCGCCTAATTAAATAAAGGGTGATCAGTCCTTTATTAAATTAAAAATGAAGGTGAATGGTGTGGTTCATTCTTTGCATCACTGTCGAAAACAATTTTCCATTTTAATCACCCTAAATAATTAAGCTAAGTGTCAAAACATTTAATATTGTTTCGTTTTATAAATCCCATGGTAGAAAACTTTTTTTTTAAGTTTAAATATGTTTAAGAATAACATAAATACTAATGATAACAATCATCCAAAAAAAACATGTCAACTAGATTATCCCAACCAAGTCAATAATCATAAGTGGAATCATAATGACATGAAATAACTCCCAAATGAGTCTGAATGTTTAAAACATAATTAAATACAAAATCTCTAATGAGTCTAAACTATAATAGGAAATCGGGCGACACATGCCCTAGATATGAAGTACTAACTCAAGAGCTGAATCAAGGAAGAGGTCGTCTAGAGCAAGGGCCTGCAACTCCCACATAAGTTGCAGCATGTCCAATCCAAAGAACCTACGCATGACGCCCCTGTGGCTGGGCACCTGTAATATATACATATATATACAAGAGAGAGAAAAATGACAGGAAACGGGTTAGATCCCAAGTGTGAAAATAGTTTTAAAAAGTGTTTTAGCAATAAATTCTCCCTAATTGATAAGACATCCATGTTAGAACACGATACTTGTGACACCCCGACTAATTAAATACCGGGTAGCTACTCATTTATTAAAATTAATACAAAATGCCAAGTTGGTTCAGTTAATAGCATCATTGTCGAAAACATCTTAATGATTACTAACCACCTAGTATTTAAAAAGTGAGTTGCCAATTTTAAATTAAACCTGATTAACATGAAGTAAGTGAAGAATAAGAAATAACATAACCATACACAATAAAGTCCCAAGAGTGTAATCAACAAGTAATAAAGAGTTTGGAGGAAATACTCCTCACAACAATCCCACAACTGAAATAAAACAGTATAACCTGAATTAATTACTTGCCAACAATCTGAATAACTGAAATATGAAATATCTCTAATAGAAATGGGCGACATGCCCTACAAATGATGAAAACTGAATAGAGTCAAGACAAAAGAAGCGTCTACTAGCAAGGCCCTGTAACTTCCCCAAACATCTACAGCTCGTCACCTGAATGGAAATCCTATGCATGGTGTCCCTGTGGCTGGGCACCTAAAAGGTTTTTACAAAAATAGATTTGAAAGCAAACGGGTCAGAGCCCGAAAGTGGAGAGTATTTTAAAAATAGCAAGTGCTTTAATAACATTAAAAAAATGAATGCAAAATACATGTTAGGACGTGTACTCACATAAAATCCTCACCTCTCGACTAAGTGTGCACTCCTAACGTACCGTACCCATCTAAGTGATACTCATATCCAACTAAACCGTCATAAGTTCTAACCTTTCTACTCGATTCACAATTTAAATTCCTAACGTTAACAATTAAATAGATGGCTTTACTCAAACTCGGATTCTCAATTATTATCAAAATAATTCACAGCAGGTTATCCCTTTTTCTTTATCAAGGCGTTACTATAATTATTCTCGCATAACAATTCCTTTCCATTTAACCGTATTTTATTCACATCATAAATATACAATACAAGCACCCTGAGGCTAAGCTGCGGTGCACACATACTCTGCTATCCATCCCGGTACATCACGTAGATAAGGATCACGCATTCCGAATCTCTCAGGAATCGTTCTCAGATAACAACAATCACAAACAATGGAGGCAAACACAGTCACATCACATGGGTCACGCATATACCTACGCTCCCACGGTCAGCAAACTTATTAACTTCCCAATAAGTCCTTCTCTTACCTATGTCCTCGAGGTACCAATCAAAATCCCCCCCGTAGGCACACAAAGATTAGATGGCCCTAAGCGAACGCAAACCTCCCGTGATAGCAAGTATGGTAGGTATGTCATACACATAAAATCATATACATATACTAAGCATGAACACATCTTAGTTATTTCAGTATGTTTGTGAATACTGTAATATGATTAAATATATAATTAGGTAAATAATTATATTGGGGATAATCAATACATAGTGAAAAATGTATTATGTGCATAACAGGTGTGAATGTTATATGAAGTTAAAAGGAGTAATGATTCAACTAAGTTGACTTTTATAATAACTTAAAAATCAGGAATTAAGGCATACTCGGTTAGAGTAGGTAAAAATTCAAGGGTTAAAATAAGCATTGGGTCAAGAGCGTAGTATCTAGTAAATTAAATGGAAGCGTTAGTAGTGCACATTAGAGGAGGGGTGAGGAAGTCCTCAAGAGAGTGCGGCACTAACTAAAATATGAAGAGCATGCATATTTATTTATTACTGCAAGTTAATCATTTGTTAAATGTTTTCAAATGTTTTGGGTACTAACCCTTGCTATAAAATTCTTTTAAAAACCTTTTAGGTGTCCAACCACAAGGGCGCCAAGCTTGACTCTATTCCAGGTATCCTTGCTGCAGCACATGTGGATGTTGCGGGGTTTTTCTAGACGCCTCTTTCTTCCATTCTTGTAAAGACTCTTTAGTAGTTATCTGAGCTTGTCGCTCACAGTTCATTTATCAGTAGTAGACTTGTTGAGATGTTTTCTGATATTTACTTGTATTGGATATTTAGACCGATGGTTTATTCAGTTAAGTGTTTTTAATTGTGGATGGTTATTTAATTACCTGTGATTGTGTATTATTGTATGTTCCGCACGAGTTTTATTTAATTAATTGAAAGATAAAAATTGGCACCAGTCTACTTTTCTCACTTAGGTGGTTAGTAATTAAAGAGACGACAGTGATGCTAAGAATGGACCAACTGAGAAACCTTTTCTAACTTGATTTAGGACTGATCACCCGGGATTAATTAGGCGGGGTGTCACAGATGGTATCAGAGCATCAGGTTCTAGTGTCCTTAGGATCTGTGCGGCTTTCTACGTTTCAGTGTAGCACTCGTTTGTTATAGAGCCCTATTATTAGGACTGTTGATTAATTTTCCGCTTGTGAAATATCGTAATTCTGCTGTGTATATTTTTGTATAAATTGTGTACTTATACAATTCAATCTATTTCAAATGCCACCAAGGAGACTGAGAGTGGAGAGGGCTGAGGCTAGGGATGAAATCGGGGAGGCTCATCAGGAGCCGTAGGTACCGCTACAACCACCCCCACCCGAGTTGATTTCCACTACTCAGGTGGCAGTGATAGTGTCCCAGGCGGTAGAAACAACAATGAGAGCTATGGCAGCTCACTTTCCAGAGCCCCAGGCACCGCCTCCAGTGGCACCAGCAGTTCAGGCTCCAGTGGGGCCACCGTCTTGGCAGAGAGTTAGGGAGACCTTTCAAAAGGGTCACCCACCTGAGTTCCGGGTTAGTACAGATGTGATAGAGGCTTGTGACTGGAAGAAGAACATTCAGCGCCATCTGCGCATGCTAGAGTGTACCGAGGTACAGAAGCAGATGCTTGCTACCTTTCGTCTATTAGGGGCAGCCTTACAGTGGTGGGAGTCAGTTACCACCGCCGGGGAGCGAGACTTGATGCCGATAGCAGAGTTTTGGGTGCGGTTTGACCGTAAATACTTTCCACCAGCAGTAGAGACTGAGATGAGGAAGAAATTCAGTGATTTAGTTCAGGGTGACCGATTAGTGGAAGACTACAAGGAAGAGTTCAGCCGTTTGGCAAACTTTGTGCCAAATGAAGTGAGCGATGAGGAGCGGAAGAAATCGAGGTTTATGGATGGTTTAGCCTGGCGAAGCAGGCAACACTTGATTGGGAATCCGGCGTTAGTAACGTATACAGACGTCGTTAATGCCGCACTTGTACACTGCCAGGACCATCGCTTCCATGCGAAGGGGAGAAAGCGAACAGGGGAGCCGAGCCAACAGGGCAAGGCTGATACTAGTAGTGACACAAGTAGTACTCAACAGCAGGCAGGTAGTCAGCAAGGGAATCAGGCTAAGAAGTTTAAGCCTAGTGGTTTCCAACAAGGAGGACAAGGGTTCAGGAAGGGGCAGTTGGGCCCGAACCAACAACAACAGGTTCCTCAGGGCCTTCAGGGCCAAGGGAACAATGGGGGAGGCCAGCAGGGCCAGGGCCAGCCACGTCAGGGCCAACGACAGGGGGATGGTCAGAGACGCTATTTTGTGTGTGGCTAGCCAGGACATTTCAAGAGGGAATGCCCACAGAGGGGAAAAAGGTCAACAGCAGGAGGCCCAGCAGGGGCAACGGGGGCAATTACCACCAGCAGCACCCGCCCCACCCGCCCCACCTCAGCAGGGGCAGATGCACTACGGACGTGTGTATAACGTCCGGGATGTTCCTAATCCCCCGGCGCAGCAAGCACCGCCAGCAGTTGACGGTATGTTTCTCATTCATGGTTATGAGGGTAGTATTCTCTTTGATACGGGAGCATCACATTCATTCATTAAATTAAATTTTGCTAAACGGTCCGGACTACTAGAGACCGCGGGAGGTCTTAGGATGTGTGTAGAGTCGCCAGTTGGCAGCGGGGCTACGATTCACTCGATTTGTCAGGGTGTAGATGTTTTGATCCGGAGACTTAGTTTAGCAGCAGACCTACTAGTGTTAGATATGGAGGGTTACGATCTCATCTTGAGTATGGATTGGTTGGCAGGTCATCGGGCGACGGTGGATTGCTACGAGAGGACTATCGTGTTCTCCATTACAGGACAGGAGATGTTCTTAATAGCATTACCACTACCCGAGGGAGGGTCACGCACGCATTTGTATTACATTGAGGAGGAAACCTCACAGGAGGTGGCTATTCCATTGGATTCAATCCCAGTGGTGAGAGACTTTGAGGATGTGTTTCAGGAGATACCATGGTTGTCACCTAGTAGGGAAATTGAATTTGTGATCGATTTAGCACCGGGGACGAGGCCAATTGCTCGGGCCCCATATCGTATGGCCCCTTCAGAGATGCGTGAGCTGAGGGAGCAGATTCAGCAGCTTATGGGTCAAGGTTTCACACGACGGAGTACATCGCCGTGGGGTGCACCGGTGTTATTTGTGAAAAAGCGAGATGGCTCACTAAGGTTGTGCGTGGACTATAGAGAGATGAATAAGGCCACGATACGGAATAAGTATACGTTGCCTAGGATTGACGACTTATTTGACCAGTTGAGAGGGGCGTCTTATTTCTCTAAGGTCGACTTAAGGTCAAGATATCATCAACTACGTATCCGAGAGGAAGATGTTCCGAAGACCGCTTTCCTGTCGCGGTATGGATCTTACAAGTTTAGGGTGATGCCATTCGGACTCACCAATGCACCAGCAGTGTTCATGGACCTCATGAACAGAGTATTCAGGGAGTTTGTCGATTAGTTTGTTATCGTGTTCATTGATGGCATCCTAATCTACTCGCGTACCGAGGAGGATCATGCAGAGCACCTACATATAGTGTTACAGACATTACGGGATCACCAACTCTATACCAAATTCGGTAAGTGTGGATTTTGGCTACGGGAGGTTCAGTTCCTTGGCCACGTGGTGTCAGACCAGGGTATTGCGGTGGATCCAAGTAAAGTATCGGCGGTGAGGGAGTGGGGACAGCCCACGACACGGACAGAAGTGCGCAGTTTTCTGGGGTTGGCCGGTTATTACAGACGGTTCATCAAAGGATTCTCGAAGATTGCGGGACCTTTGACGATTCTTACCCGAAAAGGGGTACCTTTCACTTGGAATGATCACTGTCAATTAGCCTTCGACGAGTTAAAGGACAAGTTGACATCTGCACCCGTACTTGCATTGCCAAAAGGAGGATTAGAGTATCGGGTTTACACTGACGCATCCTTACAGGGACTTGGGGGTGTGCTTCAGCAGGAGGAAAGGGCTAATGCTTATGCGTCCAGGAAGCTAAAGCCCCACGAGAGGAATTACCCCACTCACGACCTCGAGTTAGCAACAGTCATTTTTGCTTTGAGGATATGGAGACATTATCTCCTGGGGGAGCAGTTCACGCTATTCACGGATCACAAATCACTTCAGTATCTCTTCACTCAGAAGGATTTGAATATGAGACAGAGGCGATGCCTAGAATTCGTGAAAGACTATCAGTTTGATATTCAATATCATCCTGGTAAGGCTAATGTGGTGGCAGATGCATTGAGTCGGAGACCAACTGGGGAAATTTCAGAAGTCTGGAAAGCGAAGTGGAGAGAACTTCGATACGAGGATGATGTAGCCAGGGCTTGCATGTCAGCATTATCTATCACACCCAAGATCATTATGCGAGTTGTGAGGGCTCAGGCAGAGGATCAGACCTGTCGGGATAGGGTGAGTCAGTTGCTAGCTGAGGGAGCAGAGGGCTACTCGATCAGCTCGGAGGGAGGCTTACGCCATAATGGGAGGTTGATTGTGCCAGAGAATGCGTAATTGAGGCACGCCGTTATGACGGAGTCTCATGGGTTGAGATTCCCGGTACATCCCGGTGAGGATAAGATGTATCAAGATATGAGAAGGCAGTATTGGTGGGAAGGGATGAAACGGGACATAGCAAAATTTGTTTCGAAATGTGTCACATGTCAGCTTGTGAAAGTTGACCATCAGAGACCATCAGGGATGCTACAGCCACTTGAAATTCCTGTGTGGAAGTGGGAGAGCGTCTATATGGACTTCATCACAGGGTTACCGACATCACCACGATTCCATATGGGTTATTGTGGATCGGTTGACCAAAGTGGCCCACTTCCTACCGGTTCGCACAGACTTTGAGACGATGCGTTATGCACAGCTATTCATAGCGGAGATTGTTAAACTGCATGGGGTACCGATTAATATTATGTTGGATAGGGACAAGATCTTTGTGGACCATTTCTGGCAGAGTTTTCAGGAGGCCATGGGCACGGAGTTATGTTTGAGTACATCCTATCACCCACAGACTGACGGGCCGACCGAGAGAGTCCATCAGATGTTGGAAGATATGCTCAGAATGAGTATACTAGACTTTGGGGGAGGTTGGGAGAAATATCTTCCTCTGGTAGAGTTTGCCTATAATAACTCTTACCAATTCACGATCGGCATGGCACCATTCGAGGCATTATACGGGAGACCTTGTCGTTCACCCGCTTGTTGGCTAGAGGTGGGGGACAACAACCTGTTAGGGCTGGAGATTGTTCAGGAGACAACTTCCAAGATAGAGCTGATCCGAGGGAGGATTCGGATAGCTCAGGATAGGCAGAAAACTTATGCTGATGCTTCACGAAGACACGTGGAGTTAGAGGTTGGGGATCAGGTATTGGTCAGGGTGTCCCCCATGAAAGGGGTGATGAGGTTCGGCAAAAAGGGTAAGCTAGCACCGAGGTACGTGGGACCTTTCCCTATTATCGAGAGGGTGGGGCCTGTAGCCTACAAGCTGGGATTACTAGAGCATCTTCAGCGGATACACGACGTGTTCCATGTAGCATCGCTGAAGAAATATCGCAGGAGTGAGAGGGCCTTCTGGCACATTCCACTAGAAGAAATTGAATTACATCCAGACATCTCATATGAGGAGAGGCTGGTGGCTATCCTAGATCGTAGCGAGCGGAAATTACGATCCAAGATTGTTCCACTAGTTAGAGTACAATGGGGTCATCACAACATCGATGAGTCTACCTGAGAGCGGGAGGAGGATATGTGGGAGCAATATCCAGAGCTTTTCATCACAGGTATGACCTAATTTCGGGGACGAAATTCCTTTGTAAGGGGGGGAGTATGTAACACCCAGCATTTTCATGCATTAAATATTTACTTAATTCAGGAATTGAAAATTACTTGTGAGTCATAATTTAATTGAATTAATTAGGGAAATTTTATTTAAATATTAATCGACGAGTAAATGGTTAATACTTACGAAAAGTTATTTACTAAGTGAATAGTAATTATTTATTTAAGTCATTTCGAGTATTAATGACAGGGTATACACTTATCTCAACCGGGAGTCGGTATAGACTAAAGGGGTGAGGGGATAAATATTTTTATAAATTAATTTGGATGCCAATTATGAGTGTACGGTTGAGTCCGGATGGGCCGAGATAGTCAGAAAAGTGTACCCGGGGGTAGTAAACGGGTCACGGGGCATTTTTAGACATAGCCAGGCCCACACGGGGGCATTTGGGTCACTTGGGCTTAGCCCATTAGGCAAAAAACGGGATTAGGTAAATTAAGGAATTGGGAGGAATGATAAAACGGCTGATAGAGTTTTAGAAAAGGCTAAGTGTATTAAGAACCCTAATAGCAGTTAAAGGCAGCTTTGGAATCACTAGAGAGCCAACAAGGATCGTCTTCAACCTTGGAAATTCATCTCCGAATCAGACACTACGAAACCTAAGGCAAGTGGATAACTTGCAATAGTATTGAATCTATTTTTGAAATTCATATTCATGTGATGTGTTTGATAAAAATTCGTTGTGGGTGTTCATGGCATAAACATGAGGTTTTGAAAAAAATAATAATCTGATTTACGAATTTGAATGAGGATTCTTGTAGAAATCTGATATTATAAATTGATACATATCTGGTAGGATGATATCTGGATAATTAGAAACGAATTTGGTGAAGGGATTTGGGATGTAAATATGTAAAGAATTAAAGATGGATATTTCCCCAAATTCAGAAGTTGATGTTAATGGATGAATCAATGATGTTGGTGGATATTCTGGAGGTCCCTAATAAGGTTTCTAACATGTATTAATGCTAAGAGGGCTTGAGGTTACTGGTAGAAGGAATTAGGGTTTGAGAATTTTCGTCCATGGTTGATTCTGTCTTCGCGAAGAAGACGAAGACTTGCTCGATCGATCGATCGAAGGTCTGGGGTCGATCGATCGAAGGTCGGCAGATTTCGGCAATTCTGCCCAGTTATGTATATAAAAGAAAATTTATATAATAAATCTTTATGTAATTAATTATGGGGAAATTAATACATGAGTTTAAAACTAATTAATCATGAGTAAAGTTAATTAGGATTTGAGGAATTTTTGGGTGTCACGTCATGATTAAAAATTTGGGAGTCGG
The DNA here is from genome assembly GCA_949130495.1 of Sambucus nigra. NCBI lineage: Eukaryota > Viridiplantae > Streptophyta > Magnoliopsida > Dipsacales > Adoxaceae > Sambucus > Sambucus nigra. Next base: position 353,135,285 of record OX422221.1, read on the forward strand.
GAATTTAGACTCGTGTGAGGTGATTTCGGACTACGAGAGTAAGTCCAATTTTATGGTGGGGGCGACACCAAAGGTGATTTAATTAATTAATGTGCGAGTTAATTAATAATTAGGGTTGAACCATAACTCTAAATTTTGAATAGGCTTGTGTCACGGATTTAGTACATGGTGTAGCCGGGACATTTTATATATTTTTATACATATATATATACGGAGTGTGATAGTATATATATATATATATATATATAGTGCGGGCATTAATATCAGTGAATGAATATTATTAGTGTATACTCTAGTGCTATAGGGGGAGGTTGCGCGCAGTGGATGAATCCCCTAGCTTGAGGAGTAGGGCGAGTATAATCCCAGGTCATAGCTTCCGTTGTATGGGTGAGGGGCATCTCACTTTGAGGGAAGGAATATGACCGCCTCCAATTCGTATGTTAAACTAAGTTAGTGAGCGAATCTAACTTGGATAACTAGGTTACATGAATACACCTAGTGGGATAGGACTTGGGAAAATTTATATTTTGTGAGTATTCTCACTCGGTCGAAAGTTTGTATTAAATGTTATTTCAGTATGTTTGTGAATACTGTAATATGATTAAATATATAATTAGGTAAATAATTATATAGGGGATAATCAATACATAGTGAAAAATGTATTATGTGCATAACAGGTGTGAATGTTATATGAAGTTAAAAGGAGTAATGATTCAACTAAGTTGACGTTTATAATAACTTAAAAATCACGAATTAAGGCATACTCGGTTAGAGTAGGTAAAAATTCAAGGGTTAAAATAAGCATTGGGTCAGGAGCGTAGGACCTAGTAAATTAAATGGAAGCGTTAGTAGTGCACATTAGAGGAGGGGTGAGGAAGTCCTCAAGAGAGTGCGGCACTAACTAAAATATGAAGAGCATGCATATTTATTTATTACTGCAAGTTAATCATTTGTTTAATGTTTTCAAATGTTTTGGGTACTAACCCTTGCTATAAAATTCTTTTAAAAACCTTTTAGGTGTCCAACCATAAGGGCGCCAAGCTTGACTCTATTCCAGGTATCCTTGCTGCAGCACATGTGGATGTTGCGGGGTTTTGCTAGACGCCTCTTTCTTCCATTCCTGTAGAGACTCTCTAGTAGTTATCTGAGCTTGTCTCTCACAGTTCATTTATCAGTAGTAGACTTGTTGAGATGTTTTTTGATATTTACTTGTATTGGATATTTGGACCGATGGTTTATTCGGTTAAGTGTTTTTAATTGTGGATGGTTATTTAATTAACTCTGATTGTGTATTATTGTATGTTCCGCACGAGTTTTATTTAATTAATTGAAAGATAAAAATTGGCACCAGTCTACTTTTCTCACTTAGGTGGTTAGTAATTAAAAAGACGACGGTGATGCTAAGAATGGACCAACTGAGAAACCTTTTCTAACTTGATTTAGGACTGATCACCCGGGATTAATTAGGCAGGGTGTCACAGGGAGTTACTCCAAACTTTTCTCACACATAATGGTTTTTAATTTTGTCCTTTCGAGTAATTACTATGATCCATCGGAGCATCCTCATCTCACTAATATGGAGACTTTGTTCATATTTTTATTTTCGAGATCAACACTCTGCTCCATAAAGGGCTGCTAGCCTAACAACTGTTCTATAAAAAAATTCTTTTAATTTATTAGTTATCCTCTTATCTCATAATGCCCCACTTGTTTGTCTCTATTTCATCCAACCAGTTAATATTCTACTCATAACATCCTCATCAATATCCCCATTACGTTATAACACCGAACTTAAATAACGAAATTTATTAGTTTGGTTTATCACTTTTTCTTTAATCTCTAACATTATGCTATCCGACCCCTCATTATTAAATTTATACTTCATAAATTCATTTTTATATCTACTTATTTTTAGTCCCTCGAACTTTAAAGCTTTTCTCCAAGTATCTACTCTCATCGTTATGCCCTCCTTTTAACTGTATACTAAAACTACATCATCCTTAAACAGAATACACTATGGTACATCTTATCATATATCCTTGGTAATCTTCATCCAATACTATGGCAAATAAGAAAGGACTTAAGGTTGATCCTTGATGTAGACCCACTTTAATCGTAAAGTCATTAGTTTCTTCGTGTATAGTTCTTACTCTAGTCCTTGTGTTATCATACATATCCTTAATAACTTTGATATAACTCATGGGGATTATTTTCATCCCTAAATCCCACCATATTATATCCCTGCGTAATCTATCACGTGCCTTTTCTAAGTCTATAAAGACCATATATAAACTTTTATTCTTAATTCTACATTTTCCATTAACTATCTTAATAAGTAAATAGCTTCCATGGTGGATCACCCATGGCATAATTCGAAATTGATTGTCCAAAATAGTTGACTCATTTCATGATCTTTGTTCCATAACTTTTTCCCATAATTTCATAGTGTGATTCATCAGTTTGATTCCTCTATAATTATCGCAGTTTTGTATATCCCCTTTATTTTTAATACAAAGGTGTTATGATGTTTTTCCTCCACTCATCTCGCATGTTGCTTCTTTTAAATTTTTATTAAATAAAGCTATTCATAATTTTATCCTTATACTTTCAAGGGTCCTCCATACCTCTATGGGTATTTTATCTGGGCCAACCGCTTTATTCTTTCCCATTTTTCTTATCAATATATTTACTTCTTTTTCAATAGTCAGACATACCATTCCTGTATTTGGTTCTATGTTCTCGACATCTTTTCTAGGATATTCTTCATTTAATAATCCTTAGAAATACTCTTCCCATCTATCTATAATTTTTTAATCGTTAATTAATATATTTTGATTATGTCTTTAATATCCCATCTATCTCTATTCATTGTCAATTTTTATATTTTCTTTTCACCTTCCTTGTTACCTTATTTACTATAAAGATTATCTAGTTCCTTTTGTTACGCATTTATAATAATATCTTTTTACTTCACTTTAAAACTTTACTTTTCTAAATCTTCTTAATTTTGACTCTTTTGCCACTATTTAAAACTTACTCGTTTCTTTTGTATTATCTTTTCACTTCCTCATTCTACCACCAAGTCTCTTTTAATGAATCTTGTTCCTTTAGTCTCAACTAAAATTTATTACCTATTTTCTTGATATCATTCTTTGTTCGTGACCAAATGTTATTAGCATTATCGTCCCAATTCCACTTCATGTTTAATCGGAACTTTTGCCTAAATTCTATCTCTTTGTATCCTTTTAAATCCTTCCATATTATATTTTCATAAGCTATTTTCTCTTTTCGGTACTTAAATCCATTAATGGATAAATCTATTACTAATAGGTGATGTTGATTTGTCAAGCTTTCACCTAGTATAACTTTACAGTCTTTGCATGTGTACAAGTATCTTCTTCTATATAAGAAATAATCTATTTGAGTTTTATTCTCTTCACTTTTAAATGTTATTAAATGTTCTTTCCTTTTTTTAAATGTGTTTGTTAACGCAAGATCGTATACCTTAGAAAATTCTAAGATAGTTTCCCCTCCTTCATTTCTCTTACTAAAACCATAACCCTTGTGTATTCTTTATAACCATACCATTATATTCCTACATGTCCATTCAAGTCACCTCTTAAAAATATGTTTTCATGCATAGGAATTTGTTGTAATACTTCATCCAATAATTTCCAAAATGATTTCTTTATATTTTCATCTAAAGCTCCTTGGGGCACGTAAGCACTCATAATATTCAATATTATTTTCTCTAAGACAATCTTAATATTTATTAATATATCTCCCCATATTTTAACATCCACAAATTTATCTTTCATACAGTTATCAACAAAATTGCCCACCCATTTCTACGATTATCTATCCCTCCCGAGTAATATAATTTATAACATTTTCCTATCTCTCTAGCCTTTTCACCCTTCCACTTAATTTCTTGTAAGCATGCTATGTCGTTTTTTCTCCGTTTTAAGGTATCCATAAGTTCTTTACACTTGTCAGTTAGTGTTCCTAAATTCAACGTACCATATCAAATTTTATGTATGTAATTTTTATTTACATTTCTTCTTTTAACTAGATAATCCATCAACAAGATTTGACATAAATTTTACAGTCGGCTATCAACCTGACACTCACCCACCTCGTTTCACTATCCGAACTTAGGCATCGACAGTGATAGAGCCGAGACAATTTTATTAATCAATAAATTATTACATTTATAAATTAATAGATGAATATAAATGTGTTAACAACTAAGAAAAGAGCAAAAATATACATACCCAAAGTCCTAAACTGCACACCAATTAAATACCAAATAAATACTAAGATGTATTTTATTTAACCTAATGGAAAGGCTCGATTTTCATAATGCAGGTTGTTTAGGAACAAACTATGTCTGTGCCCTAAACCTTTAAGCCTCGTGCACAAGACTATGTTTTATCTATATACGCATGGCCCTGTAGGTTTTAGGTTAAAACCATACGAAACGATGGATTTTTTGTGTAAAGATGCATATTTTGGGTATAACTAGCTCACTGTAAAAAAACGGGCGCACAAAGCTATTTTAAGCCATGCGCACGACACATTCAGATTTATAAAAAAAATCTATAAATAGAGCCATTTTCCTCCTTTCCAAAACATGTATTCCTCCTTACTTTGACTATACTAAGAGTGTTTTCGAGGTTGAGAGAACATCAATTACATCTCTTTAATCAAAATAACTTGTTCCTTTCACATTTGAGAGAAAACCTAGATATGTACTTGATCTAGTTTTTATGAGGATTTGAGAGTGTTTTGAGATCATATACACTTAACCTATATTCAATATAATTGGTCCACATCAAAATTGAAGATCAAAACTCATATCTGAAAGAGGTGTTTGAGATATTGAGAGTTTATGTAAGGTGTGATTCTAAGGAGGAGAATGTGACTTCCTCATTCATCCGATGGAGCTTCATATGGATCGCTCAATATCAATAGGGGGTAGTTTCATCAAATAACTTCTTAGTAGAGAATAAGAGATAGGTATCTTCTTGCATTTTACATAAAGTTTTCAAGTTAAATGAGAGATTAGAATTCATACCCCTAGGTGGGGGTTTTCCGCAGAGATCTATCTTGCGGCTTGATTATGCATTATTTGCTTTTATTATATTTTATCTAACACACACAACTCTTAAATCAATATCAGATATACATAGGTCCATTGAAATTAAACATAGGAATTGCATCTAGTTAATTTTTATCACAATGAACTTAAATTACTTAATTGATTAATTCAAATTATAGATTTACATATCTCCCATCATCTAACCAAGTTATATGATTAAATAGGATTGTTCCAAAATTGAAGAGAAATTTAAAATTGATTAAAATTGGGCTAATTAATTGATGAACCTATTCACCCTATAGGTTTATTTAATTTAACATAATGACGCCAAACCTTCATATACACACACACACACACGCACACACACACACACACACACACACACACACAGAGATATATATATATATATATATATATATATATATATATATTACTAATTATTATAGGGACGCGCATCTATTAATCAACAGAGCAATAACCCAAGTCCCTTACTCACCCTCGTAGTGTAAGTTCACATACAAAAAATACGTAAGTAAATATACACGATCCTTCACATTTGAACCTGTATATTTCCTATCCGATTAAATTAAACCCGATATGTACCTCAATTTAAGAAAATTTTAAATAGTGTTATCTACCCTTATGATTCTAACCTATTGATGTGAAATTATAATTAAAGAGTTCCTAAAACAAACCTATAACCAATCCCAGTAAAATACCGAAACCAAAACTCATTAGACCCCACATATCCAAAGTGTCATTTTTGCATCAATTCGACCTTACCAAAGATCGATCTAGCCACGAATCTGATTTTAGCCCCATTTTTGCTTACAAAATATCAACCATAATTTTCAGATTTCAACCCAAGTGAGATCAGATTAGTTCTTATTATTTATTGTAAGCTTAATGCTTAAAACACCCAATTCGTGACTTTATAAACCCAACACAATTCATATCCTAATTGAAGACTATATTATCTTAAGAACCCTAGTTCTTTAAATCATTATCTTATAAAAACTATCATCCAAGATTTTATGCATGCATTCTAACTTAAATTTATTTCAAATTTCAAAAATTAACAACATATGGTGATACAATACTCTAAATTAACCTAACTAATATATGAGTCCTAGATTAAATTTATTATGTTCTCAGCATTCAAAACACTAATCTAACTTAACTTTACATGAATTATAAAATCTAAGCATGGATTTCAACATAATAAGTTCCCAAAATTACACGAGAAGTGAATATTATGTTCTTTTAATAAGCACCATTATAATGTGACATATAATTTTGATCACTAAAACTTCAAAAGGTTAATTTACCAATTTAACTTATAATATCTGATGATGGGAAATTATCCTTAAGGGTTCAACCTGTTTTGGAGCTTGTTCAGCAATGGAAAAAATAATAAATAGAAGTAAAGTAGAAAAGGGGATGAGAGAAAATAGATAAACTTGAGTATTTTAGTGGTTCGAACTTAGCCTACGTCCAGTGTCCAGGTTTTGGGAGTGATTCCACTATAAAATGTTAAATTGCCATGAATGGGGTGTACAAGTTTTTCTCTCTATATAAATGCACAGAATAATAGATGGGTTTCTGAATTTTTATCCTTGAGGAAGGAGACACAATGTGCCTTTTACAGGTCTGGGGGTGTGGAATGTCACCCACTAAGCATGCACTCCATGTGTGAATGAGTGATAAGCCAATAAGCATGTGACACATGTAGTGAAGGGTGTAGAAGTCATGATGAAGAATATTCTCTCCATGTGTTGGTTGATCTTCCATAACGGTTTTTAGTTAGAGTGGTCTCTGAGGTCAAGCCCTTCATAGACGAGACTATAGGTTAAGGCCTGAAGACTCTTCTATGGTAGGTCCTTGGGACGAGACCAATCTTATGTCTATAAATCACCTCCTAGACCTTAGTCTTCAATGTCAGTGGGAGGCTGAGGTTTAAACACTCCTATTATATCGTCTCATCTTGGCCTTATATTTCTTAGTCCGCATCTGAGAATAACTTATGACTTGTGGAGGTCTAATGGTCGTGTTGGGTTTTTATAGAGACATCACTTCTCATTTATGAGAAGTAATACACATGTCACCCATTGAGAGGTTTAGTGATTGTTGGCATAACTTCCCAAGTCGTGCGCACAATCATATGTCTCGCTTAGGCCTTGGGAGCATGCCCTAATCATGAGCGTTTTGGGAACTGTGCACATGCTTAAGGCAGAAAAATGTTTTATTTGTTTTTATTTTTACTAGAAACCTTTTCTTAACCCAAAACTCTCTATTTCTATCTCTCTCTCTAAATAACCCCCTTTATTCGTTGAGATTTCTTCCTTTTTTCCAGCGTCTTTTCATATTTTTCATCTTCTCCTTCTGCTTTAAGGTATTCCTTTTATCTCCCCTCTTTGTTTCATCTATTTTTTATCATATTTTTTGTCTTTTCTTATTTTTCGTCATTCTTTATGTTTACTTCGATCGCCAATTGTGGTAGTTTGCACATATTTTGCAATGGTTTAGTGGGGGTAGAGTACTAGGACCACGGTTTAGATTGAGTTAGTTAGGTTTTGGGGTTTTAGGTTGGTTGTTTGTATTTTCTAGTGTCTTATCCAGTGAAAGTTCACCAGAGGTGTTTTTAGTGTTCTTAGAAAAATCATGAACTTACCTAGTTTGATCTTTAAAAGTTACCACTTAAATTTTCTGTATTTTCTTCATTTACCGTAGGTTGTACAAGTTAGGTGAAGAGTTTCCTCATCTGTGCGAACATGTAAGATGAGAGATAAGAACGATCGTGGCCAATTCACGATGATGTAGGTCTTAGATACTATTTACCCCAACTCCTTTAGCTGCAGACAAACCCGTTTTACTCCTAACTTATCCCTCTCAAGTCAAGACTATAGTTAGGAATAATCATGTTGTCATATCTATCAGTGATACCATGTTTGCGTCTTCTTCCAAGGGCTGGAGCCATTCTAAGCGGTCAGATCTTCATGATGATCGAGCGAATAATGGGGCTGAATCCTTTGGGGTGGACATATGGGTCCCTGTCGCTCATGCGGGTGAGGGAGAAAGTCAGAGTTAAGTAATACGGGTCATCCCAGTGCTTCCTCTCATCAGACCGGAGACCTTAAACTCCAAAATCTATGATATCTCGGATCATGATTGAAGGTTGAGGTTTTTACCAATGTTCCCCCATCCCATTTTATGGACGTATCTATCTCCGCAATGACCCTAGTCGAGTTCAGGAAACACGACCCTCGTGGTAAGGCCCCTTCGAGTGAGGAGGAAGAGTATCCTTACATCTTGGACATAAGTGCTCCGCCATCCCTAGTGACGTTCGTTTAACTGATTCGGTGGTTCGGAGGCATATAAATGGGATCAAGCCTCCTATCAGCATGAGGCTTTTGATGTGGAGGAAATTTAGCGTCCGCGTAAATACGCCAATAATTGTTATCGTCTTCTGACTGTAATGTGAAAATCTAAACTTTAACTACACTCAAATGGAGTATAGTGGTTATTCCGGGTATCAAAAATACCCAGGGAATGTTTGACAGACTTTAATTGATTTATTATTTCTAAAATAAAAGTGTAGAAGGTGATAATGGTTTAAAAGGGAAACAGATTAATAAAATTAAACATGAACAATAAAACGGGAGTAGGGTCACATCCCCGCCATGGGCTAAACAATGCGTAAAAATGATTTTGGTTCCAAAACATTTAACCGAGCATATTCAATTAATTATAAACATCTAACATGAAGAAAATTAATTCAAACAATGAAATATTAAACATTTAATAAAAAATGATCACACATGGATTAATTTCACAATATCGCTACAAACACTCACGTTGCGTGACAAGGAAAGCTAAATTCCTATTATTCCAGCTTTAATACATGAGGTTTCAATTAAATGCATTTTTACCCAAAATCGAGATTTCAAAGCTCGACACCCATTAATGGCAGAAATATGATCCCAAATCTTTAACTAGCTAAAAGGCATGATTAAAATAAGTAAAAAATATTAATTAACTAAGGAAAACAAGAATTAACAAACAATAACTAATTAATCAAGTAGGAAAAGTAACAACTGAGCAAGAACAAAAGGAAGTAAAGCATGTATACAAGGAAGATGATAATGAATAATAAAATATACTTACATAAATCGGTTCAAACCCAAAGAGGTGAGGAGAGGGAAGCTCCGCAAATGAAAGCCTAGAACTAAACTAAAAATGAAATATGTCCTACAAAATAAACAAAATCCAACTTATATATTAATTTGAAAAAGAATTAAAGGAAAAATAAATGAAAAGGAGCGAACTGCCAAAAATCTAGAACCGTCAATCGATTGAAGGAAAATTATTGATCGATCGATCGAATGAGAAAATGCTTATGTATTCTGTCTGGGCTTATTCTGATATGATGGTCGACCAGGTGTAACACCCCTCTTAATTAAATATCGGGTGATCAGTCCTTTATTAATTAATTCAGAATATCCAGTTGGTTCAGATTGTGCATCTCTGTCGAAAGATTATATTATTAAAACTAACCACATAATATTTAAAAAGGTTGGTGTCAAAATTTTATATTTTCAACTAATTATAAAAAACCATTTAAGAATAATAACTAAACATTCACCATTTAATCAAATCACTTGAGAAATGAAATATTGACATAGAAGAAGGGACTGGAGTAAACACTTCCAGCCTAAAGTCAAATACAATAGTCCAACTAAATAAAACCAACAACTGAGAAGAGTAATGAACTAAATCTCAAATCTCGAAATATGTAAATAGGAAGGGACAATATGTCCAACTGATTTACTCAAAAGTAAGGAATGATAGACTTTGAAGCGTCTACTACCAAAGTCCTATAGCTTCCACAGCGGCTACAGCTCGTCGAATGAGTGAATCTCCTATGCTTGGTGTCCCTGTGGCTGGTTACCTAAAAGGGGCTTGACAAGAAAATATATTTTGCAGAAAATGGGTCAGAGCCCGAGTTGAAAACAGTTTAAAAATCAATAAGTGCTTAAAATGATTTATTAGCACATATATTTATCATGTTAAATTATCGAACTCACTTAAGAATGCTCACCTCTCATCTAGTGTGCACGCCAAACGAATATTCAAACTCCACTAGTTCTATTCCCATACTAACTAATTTTTCCTGTCTAATCTCCCATCATAGTCCGATATCGTTCCCGATTATTTCCCTCGGAATGTATAATGCATATAATCAATCATACTTTAGTTTAAATAGGTATTTTCAGTTTAATAAAATTAAGTGTCCTCTACTTAATTCATTATAAATTTTACCTACTAAATTCACACAGTAGATATCAACACAAGTATATACATATATTCACTATATATATATATATATATATATATATATATTCACCCGAGACACAACTGTGGTGCCTTCATACTCTGATATCATGTCATGTTGCATCGCTCATTTGCATAAAGGGCTAAAGGTTCAGTCTCTCACGAACCATTCAAAACAAAACATATATATTGGAGGAAAACATAGTCCTAAGCCAATGGGATACACACATACCTACGCGCCCATAAGACCATCATCACTATCGTTCTCACAGATAGTCCATACCTAGTTCTATGCTCTAGTGATACCAATCAATATCCCACCGAAGGCTCCTCAAGGCATGATTGTCCACAAAGCGCAAGCTCCGCTCGATAGCAAGTAGCGTAGGTATGTTATACACATAATAGTTTATTCAACAAGCATACACACAACTTAATATATCTACAATAAGTATTCTCGCAACCCAATTTCCTCGAGTTTATAGATAATATCACCATCTCTACTATTCATATTGTTACCACACTTTGACTTACCTCGCTAACACCTACCTTTTATCTAAGGCTCGGTTACCCCTTTATATCCCAATGATTATTCTCTCCCTCAACTCATTACTAACTAGGAGTTTAAGTCATGTAATGACAGTGTGAGTTAAGTTCTCTCACTTGGACTAACTCATAAAGGTTCTAATTTATCCATGCCAAAAATAAGCGTTCTGAAATCTCGTTCGAACAAGATCATTCGAACGAAGTCATTTGAACGAACTTCTCACTTCAAACGAACTCAAAAATATTGTTGGAAATCTCGTTGGAATTCTCGTTCAAATGAGGTTGTTTGAACGACCTGGGCAGGTCTTCGAACGAGAATTCCGAGAGTACCCCCTGTTCTTTCAAACTTCGTTTTCCCCATTCTTTCCTCATACAAACTGCTCTAAACTTTATCCCAACTCCCAATAAATGAGTCTAAACCATTCCTAATTATAATAGGATACTTTTTAACATAATTTTCATGACAAATCTTTACATAATCATAGGGAATCCAAACTAATGTCTTAAATCTCTAAAAGTCCATTAATAATATACCCACCATGAACAATCACTAAAAAAACCCCAATTATTTCATGATTACAACATAAAATTTCCAGAATTATCATTCCACAATAGTGTTATTCATCTACATGCAAACCTATCTTCCAATTTCATAATAAAATGGTGATTCAGTCTCAAATTCATAGCATTAATGGTTATCTCATAATCTAGGTTAACATGAATCATATATGCTCCTAATTTTAGCAAGATAAACACTTGCCTTTTTACGATCCTCTAAATTATTGAATGAAATTGGTATGTAGGTGCTCCTCTCTTCACGATCTACGCATTGGTGTGATTTCCGGTGAGAGAACTTGAATCCTTAGCCCAAATCACCTATGTGTTATTTTCCCTCTTTGGTTCTCTCCTTCTCCCTCACATAAGCTGAAAACTGATAACTTCTTCTAACCCACGTACAACCCTTATTTAATTCATAATTTTCGTCCATTTAATTTTCCAAAAATCCCCAAAGACCAAAACACCCCTTCGGGGTGTCGTTTTGGGCTAAAATTCCCCGGACTCCAAATAAAACACCCGAGTAGTGTTTTAGGACTATTTCGACCCTTTCGGACACACTGGCGTGCTCAAAATGGCCATACGAGTTACTTAGAAATAAATGATCATTTTTAGCTCAGTAAAGTGATGCTGACACTACTCACACGCGCATCCCAACTAAGTATATTGTAACTGCCATATATTTCATTCCCACCCAAAATTATATTCTCGTATTCATATATTACTCTAGGCTCTAGGTAATATTCCACGTTATTATTTTCGATAAATACTAACTCTCGTCACGCTAGGAATTATTATAATTAAATCTGGATTAATTATAAGTTAAATTTTCTCCATTTAAATTAATTAATCCCAATTCCATAATTAAAATAAAATTCCCTAAAAATGCGGGGTATTACACTGGGGTCCCAAGGCGGGTCGACCATCCTCTATTTTCTTGGGAGCTTGGGTCCATCATGAGGGAGAAAAGTTGCTTTACGGAAATGGCTCTAACTTCTTCATCCAAACTCAAAAAGATGTGTCGTTCACAGCTACACGAAGCTAACTCAAAGAACTAAGATTCCATAGAATTCCACTGAGCTTGAGATGAACTATGAAATGATTGAATTGCCCTTGAAGTTAAGTCAGACGATGGAACTTCCTCAAAATGCAACCAATCCACACGCTAAGCATTCCAATACCTACAAAATCTCAATAGTACCTCGCAAAGCATATAAACATATATAATAGAGGTTGTATGGTTAACGAGCATAAATATAGGCATAAGGAACACAAATATGATAGAATGCATAAAGATAATGGGCACAAATACACAATATTCGTGACGTATTAGCTTCCTGCAAAGGATGAATTTGCCTTTTATCTAAGGAATAAAAGGGAAGTGACCGTTTATGAATATATTTTTAGGATCCACTTGCGCCTTCCTTTACACTGGTCTATTAGGTAAATTCTTCATTCAATTGGAGTTTCTCCATCCCAATTGACTTCAAACATTTGGAGGGTCCTTTGTGGAGCGGTTTATCTCTCGAAGGTCATTTATGAAGTATATCTTCCAATCGAGAACTTTCAAGCCTATTTCATGGCTATGAATACGAAAGAATATCCATGTTATTACCATTTTGTGTCTCGTCTGCTTGATCGTAAACTTATTCAAATAAATCAGACTTGATATCATGATTGTAAGTCTCCCTACTTTTTTTATCTCCAGTAACCGGGAGTTCGGTGATGGTGAGTCATCTGTCTCTACTGAGACGAGAGTCCCCCACCAATGGTACTATGTCTCTGTCTCATCCAAAGTCGATCCCGACCTGAGGGTTGACATGAGGAAGGAGATAGACAATCTGAGGGGGGGACGACTTAATTGATTTTGAATATCTAATGACCCCTTAACTCCTCCGATACTCTGGCATGGGAATGGACCCCTTTGGAGACACTTCGTAAGAAGATCTTTTCACTTTTCAAGAATTTTCTTAATTTATTATGATCTTTACAATTATTCTAACTCAACATAGGTTGATACTGATTTTATTTACTTATGATCTTTGTAGCTCGTTCTGCTGGTATTTCTGACAAAGTCTAGGGGATGGAAGCACCCATATCAACAAACCTACTCACTTGTCTTCAATGGATGGCTCGAAACAAATCCATAATCGGTGGACCCACTACTACTGAGGGGTCCAAGAAATGAAAAGTGGTCGTTAGTGGTACATTGGCTCGTCCTCCCCTATAATAACAAAGATAAAGGAGATCCAGTTGAGATATACTATTGATACTCTCCTCCCCGTTAAGGATGATACTTCTATAACTTCACATCTGGCCCAACTTGGGGTAAATGCTGAGTCTCTTCTCGGGAGTCAGTTGAAAGCTAGGGAGGTCATCACATCGGTTGTTCCTAACTATGGCAATCGATACTTCGATGCCCAAGATCCTTCCTGGTTTTTCGACTTCGCTCTTCACAGGGTTACCCAGGTAAAGATCAACTCCATAAATTTTATCTCCTTGAATTTTTAAAGTGGTGTGTCATCTCATACTAACTATTTTCTTATTTGTTATTACAATCAGTCATTTTCCTCCAAAACATCCAGTAATGGGTAGTGGAGTCTGAGGCCAAGGTGAAGGTGGCCGACAAGGCCAAGGATCAAATTGATGATATAAAGAAAAAAGTTGAAAGAGAAGAAGGACGAGTATGACACTAAGGTCTAGGAAATGTTTGATCGACATAAGGAGAACTTAGCAAACCTAAGGCAGCACCACAAGTTGAAGGTTGAGGCTCTTAAGGAAGATATCAAGAAATAAAAGGCGGACGAAGACGAGGTGGTCTAGGTGGCCACCAAAAAAGTTAAGGCTGACTTCAAAGAGTTAAAGATTTTTGTAGCTACACCATCAAATATATGGAAAAGGTAGAAAAAACTATTTTTTAGTGGGTTACCAACCAATGTGGCGACCTTGTCGCCAATGACCCTCTCCTGAATGAGATCGTCTCTTTTTTTAGCTTTGTCGACCCTGTCAATGTCACTGCTCTACAGGAGGTGCAGGTTGAAGCTAATACAGTTATACCTGCAATGACTGAGACCAATACTACGTTAAACATTGATCAGGATGGGACTAAGGTAGCTATGGAAATCAAGAGGGGACCACTGCTACCCCCGATGAGAAATTAACTGACCTGGCTATTATCGAGACTTTGGTAATTGATGTTTAGACCACCAGTTCTGGGTGACCATTTATGGTCCTTCAAGCTAATTTTTGAAACCTATTTATTGTTTTTGAAAACTTTGAAGTCTGTAATCTCTTTATTTGAAATACTCTTTAATGTGAACGAAATTTTCAACTGTCTCTAACTTGAATGAAATTTGCAAGTGTTGTATCTGCTTGTTGCTTTTATAATAATGTTTGCACTGAATGAATGTTAATGAAGTGTGGTGTACAAATGATCATTTTAACAAAAAACCATTCATAATGTGGGCCTTATGTTCGGTAATTTCACTATGTACAAATGATGTTCAAGATTTCCCACCTCTCGGGGTTCATGTAAAGTTGTGCCTTGAAGCGAAGACTCAAAAGGCACCCTCATACTACTGAGAGAGAGAATTAATTATTCACCATAAAATGATGTTTTGCAATTTCACCATAATTAAATGATGTTTAAGGGTCTCACCGTACTAAAATTATTGTAAGGATACCTCTCATCTCAGGTTTTATTCAGAGTAGTGCCTTGGAGCCTAGACTCCTAAGGTAATCTAGTACCGCCGAGAGAGAGTTTATAAAATATTCACTATAAAATGATGCTTCTAAATTTCACCGTACTTAAAATGATGTTTAAGGGTCTCACCATAATAAAACAATGTTAAGAACCTCTCTCCTCTCAGGGTTTATGTAGAGTGGTGCCTTGGAGCCGGGAATCCTAAAGCACTCTCATACCACCGAGAGAGTTCATATAACCTTAAAATGATGTTTCTCAATTTCCGCACACTTAAATGATGTTTAAGGGTCTCACCATACTAAAATGATTTTAAGGACCTCCCTCCTCTCAGGGTTAATGTAGAGTGGTGGTTTGGAGACGAGAATCCTAAAGCACTCTCACACCACCGAGAGATAGTATAAAATATTCACCATAAAATGATGTTTCTAAATTTCTCCATACTTAAATAATCTTTAATGATTGTGTGATTATAAAAAATGTAATTTTTAAAGACACGAGACAATACTTCATTATATTTTCACTTTTATGGTCATATAAGAAATTAACTTTTGTCTACAATAAACAAACTAATACTAGTAATACTTTTTTAAATAATCCACATTCCAATGGTTGGAAAATGATTCTTCTTCAAGATATTATAGCTAGTATGTTCCTTTGAAGATCTCCTCAGTGACTCTGTAGGGTCCATGATAGTTAGGACGGAGCTTGTTGTTTTATGGATGACTTTCTTAAGTACGAGGTCTCTTACTATGGTAGGCCTAGACTTAACCCTCTTGTAATAGAATCTATGGGCTCTCTGTTGATAAGCCGACTGCCTAATGGTTGTATCTTCTCTCCTTTCTTAGATAAGGTCCAAATCTAATCTCTTTTCCTCCATATTTTCCTCACAAGAATAGGTTTTAACCCTATGGCTTATCAACCCAATATGTGTCAAGATTACAGCTTCTGACCTAAAGGCTAGCATGAACGGTATTTCTCCTATTGGGGTTCTTTCGATTGTCCTAATTCCCATAGAACGCTATGTAAATTTTAAGCCCATTTTCCCTTGGAATCTTCTAGTTTTTTCTTGATTCCATCCAATATTGCTCTATTCATCACCTATATTTTCCCATTACCTAATGGTCAGCCCAGCATAGAGAAGAACGGTTTTATTCTTACCATTATACAGTAGGCTTCCCAAGACTTATTCTTGAGTTATTTTCCATTATAGGATATCAAAGTGTCGAGGAGTCCATAATGACAAATATTGTTTTTCTAGATAAATTTAAAGCATTTTTCCTCAAGAATGGTTATCATAGCCTTAGCTTCACCCACTTGGAAAAATAGTCAATCAAGATAATCAGAAAGGGGAAATTCCCCTTTGCTCTAGATAGGTGGTCGACCAGGTCAATCCCACACATTGCAAAAGGTCAATGGGCAAATGTTGAAGAAAAAGGCTGGTGGCGTTGATGAGGTATGTTAGCTAAATGCTGGCATTTATCAGACTTGAGAACATTAATTGTCGAGTCCTTTGCAAGATTCGACCAATAGTAACTTTGGGTGACGATCCTTTAGGCTAAGGGCACACAGAGCCCTCATGTATGTCTCTGAGTACGTAATTTACCTCGGACGGATGCACACATTTCAAGAGGGGAAGAAAAAAACCTCTTTGATGAAGCACATCTCCACTAGTGGTGAACTTAACTGCCCAGCATCATATTTTTCATGCGCTTGGCCTTAGTTTTTGGCATCTTTCTGTCTCTTAGGTAATCTATGATTGGGTCCATCCAAGATGGTCCCAAATTCAAATTCATACAAACTTTAATATCTACTTCATCGATTTTAATGCTCGATCGTCTTCAGAAGAATTTTGACAGGTACCGATCGATGAATTTTTATTCTGGTAGAACGCAAGCCTTGCTAACGCATTTGACCTTCCATTTTTAACTCTGGGGATCCTTTCTATCTTAACCTCTCAAAATTTTTTAGCATCTTATTGACTCTGGTTAAGTACTTAGCCATCTTCTTGTCATTCACTTCATAAATCCCCAATATTTGGTTAACAACCAATTGGGAATCACTATGGGCAACTATTTGGCCAACATTTATTGTTTTTGAAAGCGAGAGTCCTACCATCATGGATTTGTACTCTGACTCGTTATTTGATGCTTCAAAGGTATATTCAATATCGGTTCCATCTGGCGCCAATAATATCAATCCTATCCCACTACTGCTTGCACGTGATGAACCATAAAAAAAAACTCCCTATTAATGACCCCGGGGTAAAAGGACCTTTGGCCAAGATACCATTTTTTAAATAAAAAATCTCTCTTTAACATGTAATTTATTGTGTCAACTGTCATTCCTTTGACTGCAGTTTCCTTTCCTTTTTGGGTGCCCTATGGGACTTCAATTGGTGCTCCCTTTTTCATGGTGTCTATGGATTTCCATGTGAACTCAGTCATAAAATCTGCCAATGTCTTCCCTTTAATCGGATTTCTTGGCTAATAGATGATATCAAACTCACCTAACTCAATCGACCAAGCCATTAACCTACCCGATTTCTTAAGTTTATGAATGACTTGTTAGAGGGTTATATTGGTGAGCACTACCATCATATGATCTTGAAAATTGGGATTCATTTTCCTTAAGACATGAATCATCTCATATGCAAGCTTTTCCATCTTTGAATACCTCAACTCGGCCCTTTGGAGTGCCTTGTTGTTGAAGTAAATAGGTTTTTGGACTCCATTGTCTTCCTGGACAATATCCGCGTTGATAGTCGACTTTAAGATGGCAAGGTACAAGTATAACTTTTCTCCTTGGATTACCTGGGAGAAGATCATATGTGAGCTGGGATAAGCCTTAAACTCGTCAAATTCTTTTTCATACTTCTTATCCCAAATAAACACTATCCTTCAAATTTTAAAAAATGGCAAACACTTGTTTGTTGCCCTTGACACAAACTCGTTCAACACGACGACCCAACCTATAAGTCTCTGAATATGTTTGATTGTCTTCGGCGTCTTCATATCAATCAATGCCTTTATATTGGTAATATTTTATTTAATGTTCTCCTGGTTGACAATGAATCCCATGAATGTTCCAGAATCAACACCGAACACACACTTCATCGGGTTCAATTTCATTTTGTACTAAACCATTGTAGCTAATATTAATTCTAAGTCGGCCACGTAACTCTCAGCCTTTAAACTCTTCATGGACATATCATCTGTAACACCCCATATTTTTTATGATTTAAATAATTATGGAATTTAAATACTATTGTTGGATTAATTGAATTAAAATGTGATATTTAATTGTTAATTCATCCGGATAAAATTATATATTAACTAGAATGCCAGGGTTAATACATATTAATAGAATATTACTGAGTGATATGTAATGTGGAATTATGCATTTTGATAAATTGTCGAGAGTGAGAATTACGACAATTGATAATTTAAGTCAAACACGTGTACGAGTCGTGTCGGGACTAATTGATGGGAATAAAAAGAGAATTGACTTTTATTAACTGGTATGGTCGTTTCGAGTGCGCCGTTGAGTCCGAAAGGGTTGAGATAATCAAAATAGTATACCCGAAGGTTTAGTTTGGGTCCCGAGGAAATCTTAGGCCTAACCAGCGTCCCGGGAGGGCATTTTGGAAAATAAATTTTTGGGGCTAATTAATGGACGAAAATTAGAGTGCTTTAATATCTCTTATGTAGTTACAATTAGGATTTTATCTGTAAAAGAAAAGGGAGAGTCCCAGAGGTTCCTAGGAGTTCCAAGGCCAAAACCAGTCATCTTTCACCAACGTGTAGATCAGAAAAAGTAGAACACATCTATACCAATTTCAAGCGACGAATCAAACCTTCATAATCGGGAAAGTGTTTATTACTTGCTTTCTTTTAGCAATACTCATGTTCATGTTAGTATAGGAATGAAATACCTATGTATTGTTGATAAAAATGATGAAAATTGGAGATTTATTATACATGAATTGAAGCTGGGATTTATTTAGGTAGAACCATTTATGTATGTAGATTAGAAATCACGTATAGATGATTAGAAATCTGGAATGAACAAATCTGGAAATTTTATGTGATGAACAAATCTGGAAATTTTATGTTCTTGGATGATAATTAGAAGAACTAGGGTTTTATTAAATTAATTGGTGATTCAAGATTACATTGATGATTAGAAATGAATTAATGATGTTATATTAGTGGAAATCATACATACTTGTTAGGAAATTGATTTAGTATGACTTATCAGGGTTTGGGAATGATTTGTAGAGGTTATAGTTGTTGAATTGGTGAAGAGAACATTTCTGATTAATCTACGTTGAAAAGGGTAGCGGTCTGGACCGCTTTTCATAAAAGGTCCGGACCATTTTTCAGAAAAAGGTCCGGATCATTTTAATTAAAAAGGTCCGAATCGTTTGTTTTTAAAAAAGGGTTTGGATCGATTTTCAATGGGTCCGAACCGCCCTAAATTTTTTCCAGAATTTATTTATGGACCCTTAAGACATCTTTCGGGACTTTTAATGCGAGAATCCTAATGTAGTACACTGAGGTTTGAAGAGATGTTATATGAAGGCAAGTGTGGCTTAGGACTTGGACATACGTGGGAGGTATTAATCTTAGAAATTCGAGAGAGAATACAAGAATTAATGATATACCGAATAGTAACAAAAGACTTCAAAATGTGGAAATTACATGATTAGGTTAAGTGTAAACCTATGGATTTTAATAGGATGTGTGTATGCCTATCGATTGATATTATTCTTAAGTGCACTAATGGGTGATAACCCGGGGGTGCAGGAATGTTATTGTTAAGTGCACTAATGGGTGATAACCCAGGGGTGCACGGATATTATTGTTAAGTGCACTAATTGGTGATAAGCCGAGGGTGCAAGAATACTATTAATGAGTGCGCTAATGGGTGCTAACCCGAGGTTGCGGGATTAATATGGTTAGGTGCGCTAATGGATCTTAGCCCGGGGGCACATAATTAGTATATATATGTATAGGGATGCTGTGACTATATTTATATATATGCAGGAACTTGTAAATCATTCTACTATGTGTAGTTAGTAGATATGGAAATATTGATATAT
This sequence comes from Sambucus nigra, assembly GCA_949130495.1. Taxonomy (NCBI): domain Eukaryota; kingdom Viridiplantae; phylum Streptophyta; class Magnoliopsida; order Dipsacales; family Adoxaceae; genus Sambucus; species Sambucus nigra. The sequence continues at coordinate 353,155,619 of OX422221.1, forward strand.
AATATAAATCTTAAGAGTGTAATAGATTTCTAATGCAAATGAGAAACATGTTAATTAGCAATTTCGGCATAGGCTAATTTAATAGCGTATTGTATGGGTGGTACTGGAATACTACTGGTCGGTATAATCGGTATTAGTGTGATTTCAAACTATTTAGGCTGGGTGGCATAGCTAGTTGGAATTAGATGTACGTTAGGCGTGCACAATAGATGAGAGGTGATAATCTCATGTCAGGGTTCAATATATAGCATGCACATAATACTTGCTTTAATGCCGTTTTAAATACTTTCTAAATCATTTTTAAAAACATCGGGATCTGACTTGTCTCTTGCATCTCTTCTCTCTTTTGCTATATATGTATTATATCAGGTGCTTAGCCACAGGGACACCGAATTTAAAGACTTGGATTACTTGGCGTGTTGCAACTATTGTGGAAGCTATAGGTCCTTGTATTATACGCCTCTATCATTTCGTTCAATTCTATCTAGACTTTTGTTTAGGGCATTTGTTTCCCATCCTTAGTCATTTTTATCAGAGATTGTATTCATTTTACTTTCCAGTTATTTTAGTTAGATTGGGTTTTACTATGGCTCTTTGGCTTGAGATTTTGAACGGGAGTATTTTATCCAGTCTTATATATTTTAGTATTTGATTCAGACTCGATAATTATTATATCCATGTGTATGGTGAATGGTTTCTATTTTACTACTTGAATTGAAAAATGGAAAATATTTTGTTATATTAAAAAGGAAAATATTTGGCACTAGCTTAATTAGTTACTAGGTGGATTATTTATTAAATGTTTTTCAACAGTGATACTAAGAATGATCCAACCGAAAATTCTGTTTTTAATTTAATAAAGGACTGATCACCCGGTATTTAATTAGGCGAGGTGTCACAGGTGGTATCAGATCATCAGGTTCTAGAGTCCTTTAGGATCTGTACAGCTTGTTATGCTTCAGCTTCGCATCCTTTGATATAGAGCCCTATTTTTAGGATTGTTGTAATCTTGTTTATGCGGTTACGTCTTTAGCTATTTGAGATTTAGTACTAACTATGGACTTATAAAATTATTTCTCATCTCAAATGCCTCCTCGACGTGCACCATGAGACAAGCAGGTTCAGCCAGAGCAGCCAGCAGTTCTGGCTCAGGGAACCATAAACGCAGCAGAGGTTGCCGCCATAGTTGCACAGGCGATAAATATAGCTTTAGCGGTGGTACAACAGGCCCCACCCCAGATTTAGGTTGTGGCGCCAGCTCCAGTTCATGAGTTTCCCACTACTTGGGAGAGGTTTAGGGATTCCTTTCAAAGGGCACATCCCCCAGAGTTCTTGGGCAGCTCTGACGTAGTGATTGGGAGTCAGTGGAAGAAGGACATAAGGCAACACCTTTGTATGTACGAGTGCATTGAAGTTCAGAGGCATGTTTTGGCTACCTTTAAGCTGACAAGGTCAGCCTTGTAGTGGTGGGTGTCCACTACTACTACTACAGAGGAGCGGGAGTTAATGCTGATTTGTGATTTATGGGTGCGGTTCGACAGCAAGTACTTTCCTTCTACCATCAAGACTGAGATGAGGCGGAAACTTTAGACCTCCCCCAGGAAGAGAAGATAGTTGCAGAATATGAGGAGGAGTTCACACGGTTGACTAATATGGTACCAGACGACGTGCCTACCGAGGAGAAGCGAATCCAGATGTTCATGGATAGCTTAACTTGGAGGATACGACAACATCTACATGGTAACCTTTCCCTACAGTACTACACTAATGTACTGAATGCAGCCTTACTACACTGTCAGGACCATCGCTTCCATGCTAAGGGAAGAAAGAGAGATGGAGAGTCCAGCTAGCAGGGCAGAACCGGGGGAAGTAGTGCTGGTGGGTCACCAGTAGAGCAGAGGCAGGGTTTCCAACTGGGGGATTATGCTAAGAGATTTAGATCGGGTGGGTTCAGACATGGTGAGGGAGGATTTAGATAGGTCCACCAAGGGCAGCAAGGCCAGTAAGGCCAGCAGGACCAAGGTAGAGGTGGTAACGATCAGTAGGGCCGAGGCTATTAGGGACAGAGAGGAGGAAATTTTGCCGGCATATGTTATACTTATGGCAAGACTATCCATAAGAAACAAGATTTCCACGGTAAGGGCAGGTTCCCCCAGTAGCAGGGGGCTCACCAGGAACCCCAGAGACCCATATTTCTCGCTACCCTAGCACCATCAACACCAGCCCCAGCTTTGCCCGCACCACCGATTCAGCGGGGACAGTTACATTATGGGCGCGTCTATAACGTTCACCAGGCAACAACAGTCCCACAGGTGCCGCCCGTAATCAGGGGTAAGTTCTCTATTCAGGGTACTATGGGGAGTATTTTATTTAACACTGGGCATCACATTCTTTCATAGCCACTAGCTTTGCACGGGACACAGGGTTATTAGACACGATCGATAGCACAGTGACTTATGTAAACTCACCGTTGAGAAGTGGGTTATTAATTTTCTTTATATGCCGGGGTGTGAGTATTGAGATTGGGAGTTTCATTTTATCGGTAGACATGCTTATTTTAGATATGCATGAGTACGATGCCATTATTGGCACGGATTGGATAGTTGCTTATAGGTCTATGATTGACTTTTTCAGTAGGAGTATAGTGTTTGCTATTTCGGGATAGGAGATGTTCTTAGTGGCAATGCCTCTCCCTGAGGGAGGGTCATCCACCCACCTATTTTACATAGAGGAGGATACCTCTAGGGTAGTAGTGATCCCACTTAATTCAATTTCGGTCGTATGGGAGTTTGTTGATATATTTCAGGAGATACCGGGGTTGCCGCCGAGTAGGGAGATTGAGTTTGTGATAGACTTGACACCAGGAACCCGTCCCATAGCACGTGTGCCTTACCGTATGGCTCCGACAGAGATGAGGGAGTTACGGGATCAGATTGAACAATTATTGGGACAGGCTTTCATACGTACGAGTACCTTGCCTTGGGGTGCTCCAGTTCTGTTTGTGAAGAAGAGGGATGGATCCTTATCACTCAGCATCGATTATCGGGAGATAAATAAAGTCACTATACGGAATAAATATCTGTTTCCTCTCATCAATGACTTATTTGACCAGCTAAGGGGAGCAACCTACTTCTCAAAAATATATTTGATATCCGGGTATCATCAGCTACACATCAGGGAGCAGGATGTGTCGAAGACTTCTTTTCTGACGAGGTATGGTTCGTATGGGTTTTGGGTTATGCCGTTTGGGATAGCCAACCCCCCACCAGTATTTATGGACTTTATGAACAAAGTCTTCAGAGAGTTCCTAGATCAATTTGTCATCGTCTTCATATATGACATTCTGATTTATTCTCATACCAAGGAGGAACACGTCGAGCACTTATTTAGGGTTCTACAAATCTTACGGGAGAATGAGTTGTATGCCAAATTAAAGAAATGTGAATTTTGGCCGCATGAGGTACAATTTTTGGGGCAAATTGTATTGAAAAGGGAGTATCTGTAGAGCCTAGCAAAGTCTCAGTGGTGAGGGAGTGGGGACAACCCGCAACACTGACGGAGGTACGAATTTTTTTGGGTTTAGATAGTTACTACAAACGGTTCATTCAGGGATTCTCTAAGATTGCGAGTCCGATGATGAATCTGACTCGTAAGGGCATTTCGTTTGTTTGGGATGATGCGTGTCAGTTGGCACTTGATGAATTAAAGGATAAGTTAACTTCAGTGCCCGTACTAGCACTTCCCACAGCAGGTGTGTAGTACCTAGTGTATAGTGACGCTTCCTTACACGGGGTTTGGGGGAATATTGCAGCAGGAGGAATAGGCTATAGATTTCACCTCCTGAAATCTTAAGCCTCAAGAGAAAAACTACCCCACCCATGACTTAAAGCTGGTCGCGGTCGTGTTTTCATGCAGAAGGAGCTAAATATGCGTCAGCGCGGGTGGCTTGAGTTTGTAAAAGATTATCAGTTTGAGATACATTATCATCTGAGAAAGGCTAATGTATTTGCTGATGCATTGAGCTGTAGGCCAGTAGATGAGACGGTCGAGGTGTGGAAGGCAAAATGGAAAGAGCTGGGACATCAAGAGGTAGCTGTCGGGTCATTTGTGTTAGCTATAACTGTCACACCATAGATAGTGATGAGGGTGGTTCAGGCCCAGGCAGCGGATTCATTTTGTCAAGAGAAGATTAAATAGCCCTTAGCCGGTGGAGTCGAGTCCTACTCTGTGAGTTTTGAGGGAGGCTTGCACTTCAACGGGAGATTGGTTATTCTAGAGGGAGAGGACCGACGACATGCAGTGATGACAGAGTCGTATAGGTCCCAATTTGTGGTACATCACGATTGGGATAAGATGTACCGGGATATGATGCGGCAGTACTGGCGGAGTTGAATGAAGAGAGACGTAGCAAAGTTCGTCTCCAGGTGTACCACTTGTCAGTTGGTGAAGGTGGACCATTAAAGACCGCTAGTTTTACTTCATCCGTTAGAGATCGCTACGTGGAAATGGGAGGTTATTTCCATGGATTTCATTACTGGGTTGCCTACTTCACAGAGGGGGCATAATTTTATATGGGTTATTGTGGACCGGTTGAAGAAAGTAGCCCATTTCCTTCCAGTCAGAACATACTACACAGCAGGATAGTATGCTTAGTTATTTATCACAGAGATAGTGAGACTGCATGGTGTGCCTTTGGATATCGTGTCGGATAGATACAAGACTTTTGTGTCTCATTTTTTGGATAGGTTCCAGGAGGCTATGGGTACTGAGTTATGGTTGAGTACGGTGCATCACCCGCAGCTCGATGGGCAGACTGAGCGCACTAATTCGATCCTTGAAGACATGTTACACATGTGTATCCTTGGCTTTGGGGGAGGTTGGTAGTAGTACCTTCCACTAATGTGTAACAACCCGCGTAATTTTGGGCTATTTTAATTCATTTTTGAAAAATGGAGGAAAATAAATTTTTTGATAAAATTATTTTTGTTGCTCAAATATGTTGGTTATTATTTTTAAAGGCGAGAATTTCAAACGGTTTTGAAAACGGAGTTAAAACGGATTCTAAAATGATTTTTAAATGTTTTTAACTCTTGGAATTCTAAGTCGACGAACATTAAGTAATTTTCAAGAGTTGTTTTGACTTCTAACTCTTCATTTCTTTGCCTTATTTAAAGGAGTCTTTTGGCTTCCAACTCTTCATTTCTTTGCATTATAAAAGGGAGTCATGGGCAAGCCTTTTAGCATACTTTTGGCACAAATTTTGGCAGCAAATATATTTTATATTCCTCTTCTTTTTATATACACATTGGCCCTTGAGATTTGTGAGTTACAACCTTAGATTAGAGGTGTTCTTGGGGATATTTTGTTGGAGGTTCTTGGAGGAGCTTTTGTAGATCTTTTGAGTTGATCTTGAGGATGTTATCGTTGGTTTCTCATCATATTTTGAGGTATGGGGTTTTACACAATATGCTCCTTAAATCTCGCGAGTGTCATTCTCTTTGAATTCTTGTTTAATTGAACTTATGTTTGAATTGATAAATTCATTGAAATCTGGAAAATAATTGGTGAAATTATTTTGATTCATGTGGTATCATTATATTGTTGTTGAGCACGTTGTCATGAGATTTTAATATAGCACGGATGTTGGGCACCCGCCAAAATTCCTATTTCTCGGGATATGGCTTGATAAAGCATATACGGATGTGGTCAGGCCTGGTGACCCGGTTAAAGTGTTGTTGAGAAATTATATTGATAAATGCTTTGAGATTTGCATTTTGATTTGAATATTCGTACTCGTGTTGTTACGTTTTATTCATCGTTAACATATATTTGTTGAGCATCTTTCTTGTCGTATTGTGTACTTCCCCATATTTTCTTTTAGTGGAAGGTTAGCGCGGATTTTGGGGCGCTATGGAGATTGATTTTAGTAAGGATTGCTTGGGAAAGATTTGTATTATTTTGATGTATAGAGATTTGGAGATTTGTATTTTTATTCGAGTTAGATAGTTGTAATTTTAATTCGAGAGACTTGTTGTAATTGAAGAGATTGAGATTAGTGGGTTTATATTATTGTGGGTTTATTTAGATGCTCTATACCTTGTTATTTGTGGATTTAGTTTAGTTTTATCGCATTAGCGCTCCGTTCTCTCTCTCCGGGAGGGCGGGGTGTTACAAATGGTATCAGAGCTTAGGTATACGGCAACCCTCGGGGTTTGAGTTTTGGGTTCATTGCGTGATTGGCAATTTTTGGAGATAGAAAATTTTAGGTGATATTCGTGTTAGGCATCTAGATTAGATGTGAGGAAATTATTTTTGGAGACGAGATTATTTTTGGAGATTGTTGGCCTGATTTTGAGAGTTAGGCATTCGGCGAATTTCGAGGGCGAAATTCCATTGTTAGTGGGGAAGTGTAACAACCCGCGTAATTTTGGGCTATTTTAATTAATTTTTGGAAAATGGAGGAAAATAAATTTTTTGATAAAATTATTTTTGTTGCTCAAATATGTTGGTTATTATTTTTAAAGGCGAGAATTTCAAACGGTTTCGAAAACGGAGTTAAAACGGATTTTAAAATGATTTTTAAATGTTTTTAACTCTTGGAATTCTAAGTCGGCAAACATTAAGTAATTTTCAAGAGTTGTTTTGACTTCCAACTCTTCATTTCTTTGCCTTATTTAAAGGAGTCTTTTGGCTTCCAACTCTTCATTTCTTTGCATTATAAAAGGGAGTCATGGGCAAGCCTTTTAACATACTTTTGGCACAAATTTTGGCAGCAAATATATTTTATATTCCTCTTCTTTTTATATACACATTGGCCCTTGAGATTTGTGAGTTCCAACCTTAGATTAGAGGTGTTCTTGGGGATATTTTGTTGGAGGTTCTTGGAGGAGCTTTTGTAGATCTTTTGAGTTGATGTTGAGGATGTGATCATTGGTTTCTCATCATATTTTGAGGTATGGGGTTTTGCACAATATGCTCCTCAAATCTCGCGAGTGTCATTCTCTTTGAATTCTTGTTTAATTGAACTTATGTTTGAATTGATGAATTCATTGAAATCTGGAAAATAATTGGTGAAATTATTTTGATTCATGTGGTATCATTATATTGTTGTTGAGCACGTTGTCATGAGATTTTAATATGGCACGAATGTTGGGTACCCGCCAAAATTCCTATTTCCCGGGATATGGCTTGATAAAGCATATACGGATGTGGTGAGGCCTGGTGACCCGGTTAAAGTGTTGTTGAGAAATTATATTGATAAATTCTTTGAGATTTGCATTTTGATTTGAATATTCGTACTCGTGTTGTTACGTTTTATTCATCGTTAACATATATTTGTTGAGCATCTTTCTTGTCGTATTGTGTACTTCCCCATATTTTCTTTTAATGGTAAGTTAGCGCGGATTTGGGGGCGCTATGGAGATTGATTTTAGCAAGGATTGCTTGGGAAAGATTTGTATTATTTTGATGTATAGAGCTTTGGAGATTTGTATTTTTATTCGAGTTAGATAGTTGTAATTTTAATTCGAGAGACTTGTTGTAATTGAAGAGATTGAGATTAGTGGATTTATATTATTGTGGGTTTATTTAGATGCTCTATACCTTGTTATTTGTGGATTTAGTTTAGTTTTATCGCATTAGCGCTCCGTTCGCTCTCTCCGGAAGGGCGGGGTGTTACAAATGGTATCAGAGCTTAGGTATACGGCAACCCTCGGGGCTTGGGTTTTGGGTTCATTGCGTGATTGGCAATTTTTGGAGATAGAAAATTTTAGGTGATATTCGTGTTAGGCATCTAGATTAGCTGTGAGGAAATTATTTTTGGAGATGAGATTATTTTTGGAGATTGTTGGCCTGATTTTGAGAGTTAGGCATTCGGCGAATTTCGAGGGCGAAATTCCATTGTTAGTGGGGAAGTGTAACAACCCGCGTAATTTTGGGCTATTTTAATTAATTTTTGGAAAATGGAGGAAAATAAATTTTTTGATAAAATTATTTTTGTTGCTCAAATATGTTGGTTATTATTTTTAAAGGCGAGAATTTCAAACGGTTTCGAAAACGGAGTTAAAACGGATTTTAAAATTATTTTTAAATGTTTTTAACTCTTGGAATTCTAAGTCGACGAACATTAAGTAATTTTCAAGAGTTGTTTTGACTTCCAACTCTTCATTTCTTTGCCTTATTTAAAGGAGTCTTTTGGCTTCCAACTCTTCATTTCTTTGCATTATAAAAGGGAGTCATGGGCAAGCCTTTTAACATACTTTTGGCACAAATTTTGGCAGCAAATATATTTTATATTCCTTTTCTTTTTATATACACATTGGCCCTTGAGATTTGTGAGTTCCAACCTTAGATTAGAGGTGTTCTTGGGGATATTTTGTTGGAGGTTCTTGGAGGAGCTTTTGTAGATCTTTTAAGTTGATGTTGAGGATGTGATCATTGGTTTCTCATCATATTTTGAGGTATGGGGTTTTGCACAATATGCTCCTCAAATCTCGCGAGTGTCATTCTCTTTGAATTCTTGTTTAATTGAACTTATGTTTGAATTGATGAATTCATTGAAATCTGGAAAATAATTGGTGAAATTATTTTGATTCATGTGGTATCATTATATTGTTGTTGAGCACGTTGTCATGAGATTTTAATATGGCACGAATGTTGAGCACCCGCCAAAATTCCTATTTCCCGGGATATGGCCTTATAAAGCATATACGGATGTGGTGAGGCCTGGTGACCCGGTTAAAGTGTTGCTGAGAAATTATATTAAGAAATGCTTTGAGATTTGCATTTTGATTTGAATATTCGTACTCGTGTTGTTACGTTTTATTCATCGTTAACATATATTTGTTGAGCATCTTTCTTGTCGTATTGTGTACTTCCCCATATTTTCTTTTAGTGGCAGGTTAGCGTGGATTTTGGGGCGCTATGGAGATTGATTTTAGTGAGGATTGCTTGGGAAAGATTTGTATTATTTTGATGTATACAGATTTGGAGATTTGTATTTTTATTCGAGTTAGATAATTGTAATTTTAATTCGAGAGACTTGTTGTAATTGAAGAGATTGAGATTAGTGGATTTATATTATTTTTGATTTTATTTAGATTCTCTATACCTTGTTATTTGTGGATTTAGTTTAGTTTTATCGCATTAGCGCTCCGTTCGCTCTCTCTGGGCGGGCGGGTGTTACATAATGGAGTTTACTTATAATAACACCTATCAGTTCACAATTGGCATGGCCCCGCTCGAGGCGTTATATGGTAGACCTTATCGTTATCCTTCTTGCTGGCTAGAGGTGGGGGGCAATAAACTACTCAGGCCGAATGTAATTCAGGACACATTAAGCAGGATTGAGATGATTTGTAGTCGGATACGGGTTGCCCAAGATAAATAAAAAAGTTGCGTCGATGTTAGGAGGCCCTTCAGGGAGTTCATTGTGGGGGACCAAGTTTTGTTGAGAGTATCTCCTATGAAGGGGGTAATGAGGTTTGGAAAGAAAGGAAAATTGGCTCCGAGATACGTAGGACCATTTCCTATCATCGAGAGGATCGGACTAGTGGCTTACAGACTTGGGTTACCGGAGAACTTGCATCATATTCGTGATGTGTTCCACATTTTATCACTAAGGCGGTATCTTCGGGATGAGTTGTCCCACATCCACATCGCGATAGAGGAGATTGATATGAATCCCGAAAGTCCTTATGAGGAGAGACCAGTGGCTATCCTAGACCACAACGAGAGGAGACTGAGGTAAAAAATAGTTACACTTGTGCGGGTACAGTGGGAGCATCACAATTTGGAGGAGTCTACATGGGAACGAGAGGTGGATATGCGTGAGAAGTATCCAGACTTATTCGTACCAGGTATGCCTTATCTTCCAAATTTTTGGACAAAATTCCGTTATTAGGGGGGAAGTATGTAACACCCCGTATTTTTGATGATTTAAATAATTATGGAATTTAAATACTATTGTTGGATTAATTGAATTAAAATGTAATATTTTATTGTTAATTAATCTGCATTAAATTATATATTAACTAGCGTGTCGGGGTTAATACTTATTAATTGAATACTACTGAGTGATATGTAATATGGAATTATGTTTTTTGATAAATTATCGAGAGTGAGAATTACGATAATTGGTAATTTAAGTCAATCACGCGTGCAAGTCGTGTCGGGACTAATTGATGGGAATAAAAAGAGAATTGATTTTTATTAACTCGTATGATCATTTTGAGTGCGTCGTTGAGTCCTAAAGGTTTGAGATAGTCAAAATCGTATATCTACAGGTTTATTTTGGGTCCCGGAGCAATCTTAGGCCTACCCGACATCCCGTGAGGGAATTTTGGTAAATCACATTTTTGGGGCTAATTAATGGACAAAAATTAGAGTGCTTTAATATCTCTTACATAGTTACAGTTAGGATTTTATCTGTAAAAGAAAAGAGAGAGTCCCAAAGGAAGGAGAAGAAGAGGTTCCTAGGAGTTCCAAGGCCAAAACCAGTCATCTTTCACCAACAACATCACCAACGTATAGATCGAAAAAAGTATAATATGTCTATACCAATTTCAAGTGAAGAATCAAACCTTCATAAACAGGCAAGTGTTTATTACTTGCTTTCTTTTAGCAATACTCATGTTCATGTTAGTATAGGAATGAAATACCTATGTATTGTTAATAAAAGTGATGAAAATTAGAGATTTGTTATACATGAATTGAAGGTGGGATTTATTTAGGTTGAACCATTTATGTATGTAGATTAGAAATGTGATGAAAAAATCTAGAAATTTTATGTTCTTGGATGATAATTCGAAGAACTAGGGTTTTATTCAATTAATTGGCGATTCCAGATTACATTGATGATTATAAATGAATTAATGATGTTATATTAGTGGAAATAATACATACATGTTGGGAAATTGATTTAGTATGATTGATTGGAGTTTGTGAATTATTCATAGAGGTTATAGTTGTTAAATTGGTGAAGAGAACGTTTCGGGGTTAATCTGCATCGAAAAGGGTGGCGGTTCGGACCGCTTTTCATAAAAGGTTCAGACCGTTTTTCAGAAAAAGGTCCGAATCGTTTTAATTAAACATGTCCAGATCATTTGTTTTTAAAGACGGTTTGGATCGTTTTTCAGTGCGTCCGAACCGCCCTATAAATTTTTCCAAAATTGATTTCTGAACCCTTAAGACATCTTTCGGGAATTGTAATGGAGGAATCCCAATGTAGTACACTGAGGTTTGAAGTGATGTTATATGAAGGCAAGTGTGGCTTAGGACTTGGACATACGTGGGAGGTATTAATCTTAGAAATTCGAGAGAGAATACTTGAATTAATGATATCCCGAATAGCAACAAAAGACTTCAAAATGTGGAAATTACATGATTAGGTTAAGTGTAAACCTACGGATTTTAATAGGATGTGAGTATGCCTATCGATTGATATTATTCTTAAGTGCACTAATGGTTGATAACCCCGGGGTGAAGGAATATTATTGTTAAATGCACTAATGGGTGATAACCGGGGGGTGCAAGAATACTATTAATGAGTGCGCTAATGGGTGCTAACCCGCGGGTGCAGGATTAATATGGTTAGTTGCGCCAATGGGTCTTATCCCGGGGGAGCGTAATTAGTATATAAATGTATAGGGATGTTGTGACTATATTTATATACATATAGCAACATGTAAATTATTCTACTGTGTGTAGTTAGTAGATATGTGAATATTGATATATAATATATATCTTAAGCATGTGATAGATTTATTATGAAAATGAGAAACATGTTAATTAGCCATTTCGGCATAGGCTAATTTAATAGCGTATTGTATGGGTGATATGGGAATACTACTGGTGGGTATAATCGGTATTAGTATGATTTCGAACTAGTTAGGATGGGTGGCATAGCTAGTTAGCATTGGATGTACGTTAGGCGTGCACAATAGATGAGAGGTGAGAATCTCATGTGAGGGTTCGATATCTAACATGCATATAATACTTACTTTAATGCTATTTTAAATACTTGCTAAATCATTTTTAAGAAGATCGGTTCTTGCATCTCTTCTCTCTTTTGCTATATATGTATTATATCAGGTGCTCAGCCACAGGGACAACAAATTTGAGACTTGGATTACTTGGTGTGCTGCAGATGTTGTGAAAGCTTTAGGTCCTTGTATTAAACGCCAGTATCATTTCGTTCAGTTATATCTAGACTTTTATTTAGGGCATGTGTCGCCCATCCTTAGTCATTTGTTTTAGAGATTGTATTCAGTTTACTTTCCGGTTATTTAAGTTGGATTGTGTTTTACAATGGCTCATTGGCTTGAGATTTTGAATTGGAGTATTTTATGCAGTCTTATCTATTTTAGTATTTGATTCAGACTCAATATTTATTTTATCCATGTGTATGGTGAATGGTTTCTATTTTACTACTTGAATTGAAAAATGGAAAATATTTTGTTATATTAAAAAGGAAAATATTTGGCACTAGCTTAATTAATTACTAGGTGGTTTATTTATTAAATATTTTTTGACAGTGATGCTAAGAATGAACTAATCGAACATTCTATTTATAATTTAATAAAGGGCTAATCACTCGATTTTTAATTAGGCGGGGTGTCACATCATCCATGTAGACCTCCATTATCTTTTTGATTTGATCCTTGAATATTTTGTTGAATAATATCTCGTAGGTAGCCCCTGCATTTTTTAATTCAAACAACATAACTTTGTAGCAGTATATTCCTTTGTCTGTGATGAAGGAAGTTTTATCGGTGCCCCCTTTATGTATGGATATCTAATTGTACCGAGAGTAAGAATCTATGAAACCCATGAGTTCGTGGTTGGCTACAGAATCCACCATCTAGTCGATTCTTGCCAAAGGAAATCTATCTTTTGGGCAGGCTTTATTGAGGTCAGTGAAGTATACATACGTCCTCCATTTCCTGTTCTTCTTATGCACTATGAAAACATTCAATAGGCATTATGGGTAATGCATTTCTTTGATGAAGTCTGCAGCTTCTTCATTTCATCTTTTATGACTTCATATATATCTCTAGTAAAGGTATATCTTCGTTGTTTTACTGGTTTTACCATCTCGTCTATATTAAGCTAATGGAAAATAACCTCACGGTCAATCCTTACTATATCGCTATGAATCCATGCGAATACACATTACCTTATTCTTAACAACTTTTTCTTTATTTCTGATTTGAGGAACGAACCTATTTGGACAATTTTTTCGATTTGTTCTCATTGAGGATAATGAATTTTACCTCTTTCATAATATCTCCTTTTTGAGCTTCTATTCATCTCTTGGGTCAAGAGTGTCAATGTTGTATGAGGTTGTCTTTTTCTTATGGGATTCCCTTTCTTTCGTCGGGGTGAAGTAACAATCGTGTGCTTCCACCTCATCACCATTAAATTCCCTTATTCCATAAGGAGTCGGTAATTTCATCATTTGGTGTACAGTGGAGGGCATAGCTTCAAACTCCTCGAGTTCTACTCACGCCGATATTATATTATAGGCCGAGAAGCCGTTTTAATCCATCATAAAAAAGTTGATCTTCCTGGTCAAACATCTTGGTCAAGTTCATATGCACACATCCATTTCAAAAACTTCCAATGAGTGAACTTTTAAACCCAATCAATGGGTGATGATAAGGGACTAGTCTCTTTCAGCTTAGTTTTAGCCCTTTGAAACAATCCCAGAACATGACATCGGCTGAGTTTCTACTATCCACCAAAATTTGAGCCATGTTATAGTTATGTACTTGTGTACTGATGACGAGGGGTTCATCATGTGGGGTCCAAATTCCCTTGAAGTTCTTCCTAAAAAATTGTACTATAAGACTCTCCATATCATCTTTTTTTAATTTTTTAGGCTCACTCATGGAATCGGCCAAATTAACAACAATTCTCTTAGGCCTTACTTCTCCTTAATTACATGAGCCTTCCTATTAGTCAGTTCATTCCCTCCACCTTCCATTCCTCCATATATTATTTTCACATCGAAATAAATCATGTTAAGGTTACCTTTAACTGCATGAGGTTTGGCAGGAAGGTCTGGATCGTATTTGTCACAATCATCTGACTCTTGCTTGTTTTTATTTACTTAGATCCTTCTTCTTGGTCTCGATGTCCTTTAGTGAAGAGTATCTCTTTCTTCTATCATGTTGACCTCCCCTCTTGTCAATGCACTTCATTAGCTTCCCCTATTTTGTAACTTTTCAGTCTCGTCTTTCAGAGATAAGCATTGGTCTATCGTGTGGCTGTGATCTTGCTGTACCTCACACTATTTCCTCTTATCCCTCTTCTAATGGGGATCTCTCAACTTCTCTAGCCACCTCAGATTTTTATTGTCCTTTATTTCATTTGGAATCATATCAGGACTAACTATTAGAGGAGAGTATTTAGAAAACTTGTCATCATTTGACCTTTTCTTCCCTTCTTTTTCTTGATCTCGATTTTGGTCGGACTTATTACTGTCGACCTCTTTTAGGTCACCTCTCTTGGCTGCCATGGCCTCCTCCATATTCATGATCCTCCCAGCCATGGCTAGAAGTTCTGTCATGGAACTTAGAGTAACTTTAGATAGATTCCAATAGAGTTTTCCCGATCGAAGTCCACGGATGAGAGTCGTTATCACAATGTTATCTTCATAATACTCGACCTCTATCTTTTCCTTATTGAACTGAGATATATAATATCTCAAAAACTCACTCTTTCATTATTTGACATTCAGCGGATGAGTAATAGAGACAAAAGTTATGGATAAAATTCTCTACTAGTTATTTAAAACATTAAATAGATCCTCTTGGTAGGCCAATGTACCATACATGAGTAGCACCAGTAAGCGTAGCATAGAAAGCTTGACATCTCATCTCGTTCGGGTGGTGGAATAAGTGTCGATAACCAATACATCTTTATGTGCTGGATGAGATTAGTACTCCAAGCATGCCTTGGCATCACGGTTGGAGGTTTGAACTTCCTTGGATTGGTAGCTGCATATTCTAGGCATAAAAAGAGTTCATTCCATGTATCCCATATGGCTAGGATCTTAGCTTTTAATGAGACAACCAATCTTATCCTCTAACATTTTAATTGAATTATTCCAAAGTTTTTCCTCCTGAACTGCGTTGTCAACCGCTCCTTCCACTTCGATAGCAATTTTGACTAGCCTATGCCTTAATTTATCTATTTCGTATTGAATTCTCTATACTCCCACCTTTCTTAGTCTCTTATCGATTGATCACTGCAGAAACAACCAGTAGCACATGTACCACTTACATTGTAGGGAATATTATCTCAACTGCAATCACCTCTCGGGACGATATGATCGAAGGTTAACCCCTATTTGTCTTGTCAAATGATGACCATTTGTTGTGACTCTCAGGGCTGTTCTGAACACTCCTCCCTTGATAATTCAAAGCTGGGGTGGTCCCCGATCGATAGGAGGTAACCGAAGTTTCAAACCTCTCCCGACAGTTCTCCACTTCATATTCTAAGTATCTCTAATACTCTTGAACTACTTTACCAAGGTGGAAATACCGTGGGTCAGTGATTTATCTACACCTGAGGTAGTGCTAGACTTATTTGGTAAGAGATGGTGTGTCCCCCCCGACTTTCGAATGCGCGACCTCTCTTGTGGACAAAGTAATGAGGTCTGTGACACCCCGCCTAATTAAATATCGGGCGATCACTCCTTTATTAAATTAAATCAAGGTTAACAGTTGGTTCATTCTCAGCATCACTGTCGATAAAAATAAATTTTCCAATTTAACACCCTAAATAATTAAGCTAAGTGTCAAAAACATTTTTCATACAAGTTTTCGAATTTTTAATTAAAGAAAAAGGATTTATTTATTTAAAACAACATTTCTACAATTAAGAATCACACCACAAAAAGCCAAATAACATAATACATTCGTCAATCGAATGTCAACATAAGAAACTAAAATCGCAAATCCATCCTGAATAAATCCCATAGAACAATACCGGAAATAACTGAAATATAAATGCCCCAACAACAAATGAAATGATAAAAAGGGGCGACACGTGCCCAATAAATGAGAATACTAGGAGTGGAGTCAATAACAGAATCCGTCTACTCAAGTGACCTGCAACTCCCACCTAAGTTGCAGCTCGTTCTTCTCAAGGGATCCTAAGCAAGACGCCCCTGTGGAAGGGCACCTGAAAATATACATATATATACAAGAGAGAGAGAGAGAAAGAAACGGGTCAGAGCCCGAAAGTGTGTTTGATTTAAAATACGTTTAGCAAGTATTTAAATTGATACAGGCCAATGCAACAACATATTAGTACGTCCCTCTCTTGAGAAAATACTCACCTCTCTTCTAATCTGCACACCTATCGCACTAACCTTCCCAACGGTTTGTTTTAACATTTATCATACTAGTCTTTCTAAAAGATTTAACTTAACTTAGATTACTCGAAAGATTTACAATACACGATTTCAATTTAAAAAGATGTTCCAATTTGTAGCCAAAGTTCTCTATTTTTAACTTCGTAAAAATTTATAAAGTACCCGTGACATTTTATACTTTCTCAAAACAAGTATTTATAATATGAGTCAGCAACCATGACCTACTTATCAAATCACAGTAGGCAGTTTCCAATATCATAATCTCATATATATATATTAACAACTCATGTAATATATATATATATATAACGGCACCCCGAATAAAACTATGGTGCGTGCATACTTCCACTATCCAAACCATATACCACTCAATTCAAGGGGAATACAAATTCGGAATCACTCTCGAATTGTATTAACACATACACAAACAATATCGAGGCGAAGCATAGATTCCAAGTCTCTAAGAGGATGGCACATACTCGCGTATCTTAGGACCGTCTGAACTATCGATTCGATAGCCTGTACCAAGGATATCTATCTTCTAGGGTACAAGTCAATATCCCCCATAAAGGTCCCATCGAGATAAGACTGTCCCAGCGCGGTAACCTCAAGGATAGCAAGTAGCGCGGTATGTTTTTCACATGCATATAATATATGTACACACAATCATATAAATATACCCCTTTATCATATTGAAATAGGTTCTTCTCATCACCCGTAATTATACCATTTATCCTTAATTTCACAGTTATAGAATTATGTATAAGGTTTTATTCCTAACCTTAACTCGAAGGGTTTTCTCACTTATTACCTAACACTCGTGGATTATATCCCCATAAATCTGAAATTCAGTAAGTGACTTTATTAGATTCCAACGTAACTCTCTTACGCACCTCACTCTTTAAATTCATAAATCTAACAACCTAAGGTAAATATCTCATAAATATCATTCTCGTTGAATATTAAAGGTTCCAACATTTATTCATATACCCTACTGGTCCTCAATGTCTCCCAAATCAATTTATCAAGAGTGCCCAAGAATTATATCACGACAATTTGAATTTAACGCATTTAAAGAGGGAATTAGGAGTCTTCCAGGAGGGGTCGATCGATCGAAGCTTGGGGCTCGATCGATCGAACCTTCGATCGATCGAAGCTCTAGGCTCGATCGATCAATCAAGCAGGTCTTGGCAAAATTCTGCAGAATGCAGTTACGAGTTTCATCCAACTTCTTCATCTAAAATGATGTTTTTGCATTCTAATCGCCCCAAAAATCCTACTATCATCATTATAACATTATACCAGGTGTTTATAACGTAAAGCATGCGTGTAACTATCATTAAACATGGATTTTCAACCTAAAATCATGTCCAATTATCAAGAACCCTAAAATTTTCTTAAACAGATTTCTAATGAATCTTTCTCCAATATTTCTTTATTAAGATCACCAAATTTCGTGGTTTATTACCTCTACATGGCAAGGGTTTCCAGAATCAACATGTACATCAATACTACATGGGTTTTTCCTATCAAAGATTGGGTTTTCTTCCATAATTTTCATCACAATTCAATCCTAAACTAATATGAAGATTGCATTAACGAAAATACGCAAGTTAAACACTTGCCTGGGATTTTGGTATGCAGATTCACGGCTGATTTTGGTATGGCTGCGTTCCTCGACTCGTGATCTACGCGGTGGTGGTGGTGGCGGTGCAAACCGGTGGATTTTTCGTCTTGGATTGCCTTGGAGCTCTCTCCTCTCTTCTCCAATGGCCGTCACTTGATTTGTGAACGTTCTAACCCTAAGAGGCTGACCTAATGGCTGATATAGGTTGGCTGAAATTCGTGGGTTTAATTACCCACTTATGTAAAATGACTAAAATGCCCTCCCGGGGCACCAATTAGGCCTAAAAACGCCCCGAGACCCAAACTAAACCCCCGGGTATACTTTTCTGACTATCTCAACCCTTCCGGACGCGTTGGCGCACTCAAAACGACCATAGGAACAACATATAAAATATTTACTTTTTAATTAACAAAATTAGTCCTGACGTGACACGGGCACGTCCCGACTTAAATTTCCGAAATAGTCATTTAATTCACTTATGACATTCAATATAACCAATATAATATATTAATATGCTCATTAGTAATATTCAACAAGTTTCCCATAATTACCAACTCTCGTCACGTTAATAATTCTTACATAATTAATTTCCGGATTTTTATTAAATAAATCGTCACATTAAATTTAATAAATCCCCAAATAAATATAGCATAAAAATACGGGGTATTACATACTTCCCCCCTAATAACGGAATTTCATCCCGAAATTCAGAAAATAAGGCATACCTGGTAAAAACAACTCTGGATATCTCTCGCGCATATCTGCCTCACGCTCCCAAGTGGATTCCTCCACATTATGATGCTCCCACTGGACTCGCGCAAGTGGAACTATTTTCGACCTCAATCTCCTCTCACTATAGTTTAGAATAGCCACTGGTCTCTCTTCGTAAGAGCTATCAGTCTGTAAGTCAATCTCATCTATCGCAATGTGAGTATGGGCCATATCATCCCGAAGATATCGTCTCAACGACGAGATGTGGAATACATCGTGGATGCGATGTAAATGTTCTGGCAATCCCAACATGTATGCTACCGGCCCAATCCTCTCGATGATGGGAAATGGTCCTACGTACCTCAGAGCCAACTTGCCCTTCTTCCCGAACCTCATCACTCCCTTCATAGGAGATACTCGCAATAACACTTGATCTCCCACATTAAACTTCTGGAAGAACCGTTTCGCATCGGCGTAGCTCTTCTGCCTGTCTTGGGCTACCCGAATACGACTCCTGATTATCTCAATCCTCGCGGAGGTCTCTTGAATCACATCTGGTCCAAGAAACTTGTTGTCCCCCACCTCGAGCCAACAGGTTGGAGAACGACAAGGCCTGCCATACAAAGCCTCAAATGGAGCCATGCCAATCGTAAACTGATTAGAGTTATTATAAGCAAACTCTACCAGTGGAAGATGTGGTTCCCAACCTCCTCCAAAATCGAGAACACACATGCGTAGCATATCGTCTAACGTCTGATTAGTACGCTCTGTCTGTCCATCTGTCTGTGGGTGATAAGCTGAACTCAACCTCAACTCAGTACCCATAGCCTCCTGAAAACTTTCCCAGAAACGTGACACAAAAATCTTGTCCCTATCTGACACAATATTCAGGGGCACCCCATGTAATCTGACAATCTCAGGGATGAACAACTGAGCATACTGACCCGTGGCATAATCTGTCCTCACTGGCAGAAAATCAGCCACCTTGGTCAAACGGTCTACAATCACCCAGATAGAATCGTGGCCCCGCTGTGATGTAGGCAACCCTATAATGAAATCCATGGAAATACTCTCCAACTTCCACGCGATTACTTCCAACGGCTGAAGCAATCCTGACGGTTTCTGGTGGTCCACCTTCACCAGCTGGCAGGTAGAACACTTGGACACAAACTCGGCGACGTCCTTCTTCATCCCACTCCACCAGTATTGACGCCTCATGTCCTGGTACATTTTATCACCTCCCGGATGTACTGCAAATCGGGACCCATGAGAATGAGTCATCACTCCATGACGTGACTCCGCACCTTCTGGAACCACCAATCTCCCATTAAACCGCAAACCTCCATCAGAACCAACAGAATATGACTCAGTACCCTCGGCTAGAAGTCGTACAATCTGCTCCTGGCAAAACGGGTCTGTAGTCTGTGCCTGTATCACCCTCGTAACAATCTCGGGCGTGACCGACATTACGGATATGAGAGATCGTGCCACTGCGTCTTGGTGACCCAATTCCTTCCACTTCGCTTTCCAGACGTCCGCTACATCGTCTACCGGTCTACGGCTCAACGCATCAGCAACTACGTTGGCCTTCCCCGGATGATACTTTATATCGAACTGGTAGTCCTTCACAAACTCTAGCCATCTGCGCTGACGCATATTCAGCTCTCGCTGAGTGAATAGGTACTGCAGTGACTTATGGTCTGTGAACAAACGGAATTTCTCACCCAATAAGTAGTGCCTCCAAATCCTCAATGCAAAGACGACCGCTGCTAACTCCAGGTCGTGGGTGGGGTAATTCTTCTCATGCAGCTTAAGTTTTCGAGAAGCAAAAGCTATAGCCTTCTCCTCCTGCTGGAGTACACCTCCAAGTCCCCATAAAGACGCATCAGTATAAACCAGGTACTCCACACCCGGTTTCGGTAAGGCAAGGACTGGTGCTGAAGTAAGCTTGCCCTTCAGCTCGTCGAAATCCAACTGACAAGCGTCATCCCAAACATATGGTACCCCTTTGCGAGTCAGATTCGTCAATGGACCCGCTATTTTAGAGAATCCCCGAATGAATCTCCTGTAGTATCCGGCTAATCCCAAGAAACTACGCACTTCTGTCGGTGTCGTGGGCTGTCCCCACTTCCTCAGCGCTGACACTTTGCTCGGGTCAACTGCTATCCCTTGCTCAGAAACAACATGGCCCAAGAACTGTACCTCTCGCAACCAGAATCCACACTTCTCGTACTTAGCATACAACTGATGCTCTCGTAGAGTCTGAAGAACTTGCCTCAAATGCTCGGCATGCTCCTCCTCGGAGTGTGAATATATCAAGATATCATCTATGAAGACGATGACAAACTGATCCGAGAATTCTCTGAATACTCGATTCATTAAGTCCATGAAAATGGCTTGAGCGTTTGTAAGTCCGAACGGCATTACCCTAAACTCGTAGGACCCATATCTCGACAAGAAGGCAGTCTTTGAAACATCCTCCTCTCTAATACGTAACTGATGGTACCCTGACCTCAGATCTATCTTCGAAAAGAAAGTTGCTCCCCTCAACTGGTCGAACAGATCATCGATTCGAGGCAACGGATAATTATTCCGTATTGTGACCTTGTTCAATTCCCGGTAGTCCACACACAATCTCAGTGAACCATCTCTCTTCTTCATAAACAAGACTGGAGCGCCCCAAGGTGAGGTACTCCTACGAATGAAGCCTTTACCTAATAGCTGCTCTATCTGATCTCGTAGCTCTTGCATCTCTGCTGGAGCCATACGGTACGGTGCGCGTGCTATAGGTCTCGTATCAGGTAATAGGTCTATAACAAAGTCTATCTCATGATTGGGCTGTAGGCCAGGTATCTCCTGAAACACATCGGAATACTCCCTGACAACAGGGATCGAATCTAAGGGAATCACAACCTCCTTAGAGGTATCCTCCTCTATGTAATACAAATGAGCGGTCGAACCTCCCTCTGGGCGAGGCATCGCCACTACAAACATCTCTTTCCCCGAAATGGCAAAAATAATGCTCCACCGAAGTAGATAATCATGGCTCTATAAGCGGCGAGCCAATCCATACTGAATATAACATCATGCTAATGCATATCTAAGACTAACATATATACAGGTAATACCAAGCCACCAATCTCTACCCCCACTCCCGGGCATATAAAGAAAAATAAGAGACCCACTCCCAAGATGGTGAGTCTACACACGTCACTGAGCTCTCTGCTGTGGCTAACAACCCTAAGGCTTTCGCAAAAAAAAAAATAGCTTATAAAATAGTGCGTTGCACTCGTAACAAACAAATCTCGACTCATAGTAACATGGATAGAAAAACATACCCTCAACCGCGGGTGGTGCCTGCGGGGTTGTTGTCTGTGGGAAATTATAGACACATCCGTCCTGTAGCTTTCTATGCTGAACTGAGGCTGTTGGAAAGGGTGGCGGAGTTGGCTTCTGGGGTACATTGTCAGCGCATTCCTGCCTTGGGGCCCTATTCTTCTCTGGACAATTTTGACGCCTATGGCCATTCCTGCCACATTGGAAACACCTCCCCCGAAACTGCTTCCCTTCCTTACGGTATTGACTAGTCTCTCTTTTTCCCTGGTCTTGCTGGCCTTGAGGGGAAATCTGCGGAAAAACTATGTCAGGGCGAGGACAATCCATCCACTTGTGACCCGATTGTACACATTTATAGCAGAGTTTCGAAATTCTTTGTCGGTCAGGTTGTAGTTTATCCCCAGTCCGATTCAGACAAGATTTACGTTTGTGGTCCTCCATTCCACAACCGAAACACCTCTTGGTGATTTCATTCTGAACCTGGCTTCGTTGTCCCTGACACTTTTGTCTCTGTACATAAATCTCGTTACTACTGGAACTGACTCTATCTTGATTGTTTTGTTGTCGCAGATTCGGTGCCTTTGCACAATTCTCAACGTCAGTCACATGCACTAGGTTAACCTCTCTAGGTCTTTTGCCTCCTTTAAGTTGTAGGCTACGTTCTTGGTATTGTAGAACTGCAGTGGTAACTGCTTGTGCCACGATACCTGCTAACTCGGCGGTTGATACTCTCCATGGGGATACCTGAGGTGTGAGTCGATCTTGCTCGATGACTCCCTTAACCGTCTTATATAGTTCATCTTGACGATCCATCTGAAAATTTGAGTAAATTTGGATGAGTTCATCATTCAAATAAACAAATAGCAGAGTACGAATTTCCAATGTATAGAGATAAACACAACGTTCCTAGTATTAGGGCTCTATATCAAAGAAAGCAACGCTGAAAGCATAATAAGCCGCACAGATCCTAAAGGACACTAGAACCTGATGCTCTGATACCACCTGTGACACCCCGCCTAATTAAATACCGGGCGATCACTCCTTTATTAAATTAAATCAAGGTTAACAGTTGGTTCATTCTCAGCATCACTGTCGATAAAAATAAATTTTCCAATTTAACACCCTAAATAATTAAGCTAAGTGTCAAAAACATTGTTCATACAAGTTTTCCAATTTTTAATTTAAGAAAAAGGATTTATTTATTTAAAACAACATTTCTACTATTAAGAATCATACCACAAAAAGCCAAATAACATAATACATTCGTCAATCGAATGTCAACATAAGAAACTAAAATCGCAAATCCATCCTGAATAAATCCCATAGAACAATACCGGAAATAACTGAAATATAAATGTCCCAACATCAAATGAAATGATAAAAATGGGCGACACGTGCCCAATAAATGAGAGTACTAGGAGTGGAGTCAATAACAGAAGCCGTCTACTCAAGTGACCTGCAACTCCCACCTAAGCTGCAGCTCGTTCTTCTCAAGGGATCCTAAGCAAGACGCCCCTGTGGCAGGGAACCTGAAAATATACATATATATACAAGAGAGAGAGAGAATAAGAAACGGGTCAGAGCCCGAAAGTGTGTTTGATTTAAAATACGTTTAGCAAGTATTTAACTTGATACAGGCCAATGCAACAACATATTAGTACGTCCCTCTCTTGAGAAAATACTCACCTCTCTTCTAATGTGCACACCTATCGCACTAACCTTCCCAACGGTTTGTTTTAACATTTATCATACTAGTCTTTCTAAAAGATTTAACTTAACTTAGATTACTCGAAAGATTTACAATACACGATTTCAATTTGAAAAGATGTTCCAATTTGTAACCAAAGTTCTCTATTTTTAACTTCGTAAAAATTTATAAAGTACCCGTGACATTTTATACTTTCTCAAAACAAGTATTTATAATATGAGTCAGCAACCATGTCCTACTTATCAAATCACAGTAGGCAGTTTCCAATATCATAATCTCATATATATATATTAACTACTCGTATAATATATATATATATAACGGCACCCCGAATAAAACTATGGTGCGTGCATACTTCCACTATCCAAACCCCATACCACTCAAATCAAGGGGAATACAAATTCGGAATCACTCTTGAATTGTATTAACACATACACAAACAATATCGAGGCGAAGCATAGATTCCAAGTCTCTAAGAGGATGGCACATACTCGCGTCTCTTAGGAACGTCTGAACTATCGATTCGATAGCCTGTACCAAGGATATCTATCTTCTAGGGTACAAGTCAATATCCCCCATAAAGGTCCCATAGAGATAAGACTGTCCCAGCGCGGTAACCTCAAGGATAGCAAGTAGCGCGGTATGTTTTTCACATGCATATAATATATGTACACATAATCATATAAATATACCCCTTTATCATATTGAAATAGGTTCTTCTCATCACCCGTAATTATACCATTTATCCTTAATTTCACAGTTATAGAATTATGTATAAGGTTTTATTCCTAACCTTAATTCGAAGGGTTTTCTCACTTATTACCTAACACTCGTGGATTATATCCCCACAAATCTGAAATTCAGTAAGTGACTTTATTAGATTCCAACGTAACTCTCTTACGCACCTCACCCTTTAAATTCATAAATCTAACAACCTAAGGTAAATATCCCATAAATATCATTCTCGTTGAATATTAAAGGTTACAACATTTATTCATATATCCTACTGGTCCTCAATGTCTCCCAAATCAATTTATCAAGAGTGCCCAAGAATTATATCACGACAATTTGAATTTAACGCATTTAAAGAGGGAATTAGGAGTCTTCCAGGAGGGGTCGATCGATCGAAGCTTGGGGCTCGATCGATCGAACCTTCGATCAATCGAAGCTCTAGGCTCGATCAATCGATCAAGCAGGTCTGGGCAAAATTCTGCAGAATGGAGTTACGGGTTTCATCCAACTTCTTCATCTAAAACGATGTTTTTCCATTCTAATCGCCCCAAAAATCCTACTATCATCATTATAACATTATACCAGGTGTTTATAACGTAAATCATGCGTGTAACTATCATTAAACATGGATTTTCAACCTAAAATCATGTCCAATTATCAAGAACCCTAAAATTTTCTTAAACAGATTTCTAATGAATCTTTCTCCAATATTTCTTTATTATGATCACCAAATTTTGTGGTTTATTACCTCTACATGTCAAGGGTTTCCAGAATCAACATGTACATCAATACTACATGGGTTTTTCCTATCAAAGATTGGGTTTTCTTCGATAATTTTCATCACAATTCAATCCTAAACTAATATGAAGATTGCATTAACGAAAATACGCAAGTTAAACACTTGCCTGGGATTTTGGTATGCAGATTCACGGCTGGTTTTGGTATGGTTGCGTTCCTCGACTCGTGATCTACGTGGTGGTGGTGGTGGCGGTGCAAACCGGTGGCTTTTTTACCTTGGATTGCCTTGGAGCTCTCTCCTCTCTTCTCCAATGGCCATCACTTGATTTGTGAATGTTCTAACCCTAAGAGGCTGACCTAATGGCTGATATAGGTTGGCTGAAATTCGTGGGTTTAATTACCCACTTATGTAAAATGACTAAAATGCCCTCCCGGGGCACCAATTAGGCCTAAAAACGTCCCGAGACCTAAACTAAACCCCCGACTATACTTTTCTGACTATCTCGACCCTTCCGGACGCGTTGGCGCTCTCAAAACGACCATACGAACAACTTATAAAATATTTACTTTTTATTTAACAAAATTAGTCCTGACGTGACACGGGCACGTCCCGACTTAAATTTCTGAAATAGTCATTTAATTCACTTATGACATTCAATATAACCAATATAATATATTACTATGCTCATTAGTAATATTCAACAAGTTTCCCATAATTACTAACTCTCGTCACGTTAATAATTATTACATAATTAATTTCCGGATTTTTATTAAATAAACCGTCACATTAAATTTAATAAATCCCCAAATTAATATAGCATAAAAATACGGGGTATTACAGTTGATGGTGGTATCCTTAGGGATTGTATTCATGATATCTTGGTTGAAGGCAGAGAGATGATGTCGCATCTATTGGTGGCTAGCCACAAGGTACCTGAGAACCACTACCACATCAACCATTACAAACTGTAGAGGCAGTTGGCTAGCATTAACCCTAGTGTTTAATGGAGGGTCAGTGGCCATCTCTAGCCAAACGTAACCAATCAGGAAAAAGGGTTAAGAATGAAGCAAAAAACCCTGAAACGGGATGAACTGGTGAAGCTGATGAACGTCTAACTCAAGATCCTTCAATGGTGATTCCGTCCTAACAATGGTGGGGTTGGATCACCACCAGGGGTGAGAAATTGAGAGTTCAAGCTGACAAAAGGAAGAAAATATTGTCTCTTCCCAAATACGAGGCCAAAATGATGATGATGATGATGATGGAAATTATCCTTAAGGGTTCATTGTGTTTTGGAGCTTTCTCAACAACGAATAAAATAATAAATATAAGTAAACTAGCAAAATAGATGAGGGAAAATTTATAAAAATGAGTATTTAAGTGGTTCGGCCTTAGCCTATGTCCATTGTGCAAAGTATGGGAGTGATTCCACTATAAAAAGGGCAAATTGCCATGAATGGGGTGTACATGTTTCTTTCTCTCTACAAATGCACATAATAATTGTAAGGTTTATGAATTTCAATCCTTGAGGAAGGAGACACCATATGCCTTTTATAGGTCTGAGGGTGCACAATGCACCCCGCAAGCATGCACTTCATATGTGAATGAGTAATGAGCCAAAAGCATGTGACACATGTAGTGAAGGGTGTAGAATCCATGATAAATAATATTTCCCCATGTGTTGGTTGATCTTCCATAATGGTTTTTAGTTGTATATGTCAGCAATACCCCTGTCATGATTTCCATGCATGCATGAGATGCTTGAGGTAGACGGTCTCGGTTAGCCAAGTCTACTGGGACTTTACTCTACTCGAACTAAGTAGAAACGAGATGAGTTAACTATCTTAGACTGATACGGATGGTACTACTGAGTCGGCCTTCTAACATTCTTTGAGGCTGACACTGAAAATGATCAAGACTAGTTGGTCAATGAGATGACTCCCCTGGCTGTCCATCTCAAGTGGTCTCTGACACCGAGACTTCATAGATGAGATTGTAGGTGAGGGCTTCATAAAGATGATGATTTTGTTTAAAGTTAGGTCTGTAGGAAGATTCTTCCATGGTGGGTCCTTGGGATGAGACCAAACTTATATATATAAATATCTACAATTTCTTTCAAATAATAATTAAATTCATCAATCAAATCTAGAGTTCCAAATTCCTTAATTTCAATTAGAAATAAATTAACATAATAATCTTTAAATTACTAAAACATGATGTGTATTATAATACAATGGGAAAGAGTGGGACTTAGTTTATTGCCATTATTTTTTTAAGAATTAATCTTCCAAGTTCAAGTCGATAATGATAATTTAATGTTAATTCCCCATTTGTTGCCATAGATTTTAAATTTTCCCTCTCAAATTTATCTTGCAAATGGTCCTCGCAAGTTACTTGTTTCTCTAGCCTCATAGTTTATGGTTAAGTTTTGTTTTAGCATATGACAAGAGGATTAACCCTACATTATATCCACTTTATGGGATGCAAAGCAATATCTAAACACTTCCAAACTTGACCTAATTAGTTATCTAACCCATGGGTCTAATTCCCCACAATTTCAAAACTATTTGGGCATTATAATGACCTCATAAGTCCAATCCAGCCACAACAAATTAACAAGACTAACAAAAATAAATTTAGTATATAATACACATAATAAAGTTCTTCTATTTTTATTTTAAATTAGTGATCACATAATTAATTTATTTAGCACACAATTTAATTTTTTTAGCACATAATATTTTATAATTTAATTATTAACATCATAAATAATTCAGCACATAAATTTAATTTATAAATATAATTTACACCCTTGAAATCACTGGGTAATGCATTCTCCCACCTAACGAAGGAAATCAATCCTCGAAATTCACCACTTACCTATTTTCCTTACTTTTATGAGTAAATTAGTATAGTCACCCAATCCCAAGGCAAATCAATCATGATCCTACCTCTTCTACCTTTGACAATTTTTCCACGGTGTGACAATTCAACCATGTCATTCTTAATCATCGTAATTTTGAAAATTCATCCACATTGTGGGAAATCAACAATGTCGATCCTACCCATTTAACCTTTGACAATTTATCCATGATGTGGAAAAGTCAACTATGACTTACCCTACATACCTTCGGAAATTTATCCATTTAATGGAAACTTAATTACGCTAATCTTAACCATCTTACCTTTGGAAAATCATCAATCTCGTGGAAAATAAACCATGCTAGTTGATAGACTGGGTTTCGTCGTGATGCGAGCATTACCTGCGCGCCGATCATTTGTTATATTCGGCTCACTAACTCTATAAAAAAAATCTAAACTTATGACTACACACTTTTAAGGGAGTATAGCGGCCAGTCCGGGTATCGAATCCACAAAGACAAGTTGCTAGAATTTAATTGGTTTAATATTCCTAAAATAAAAATGTAAAAGATATTTACTAACAAAATAAAAGATAAATGAAGGAAAAGATTATACTAGGCGAGTGTATTTAAACTAAATTAACAAAATGAATAAAAACTATAGGTTGCATCGAATATCCCTCACCCCGAGTTAATTAGTATAAAATGTTACATGGGTTCACAAGTTATTAAGATTGTGTCTCGTTTCGTCAATTAATTAAATCAAGAGTTGTCACACCCCTAAATTCTCATAAAAGACTAATATGATTTTTGCGTCAACAAATACCCCAAAAATTACGCACGAAAGGTCATAAATACGGAGCATACATGATATACCCTGTTAAATCTCCTAGGCATAATAACTAGGGCAACACACTCGAAATAAATACATAAACTCCATCACCAAAGCAAAGCAACACATCAACCCTAGGTGAGTTCAATCCGACACGACCTAGAATAAATTAGCCACTACACATATTAAATGACATGAATAAATTAACTATTTAATTAAAAAAAGAACTAATTAAATTAACTACACAATTAATCTAGGCAAGAAAATAAATGGAAAGCATGTAAATCTAGTTCAGAAAGCAAGAAATAAGGGAAAAAAGACAATGAATAGTAATAGGAGCTTACATTAAACGGATACACACTAACAATAAAAATGGTGGAGAGGGGCACTCCACAAATATCCCAAAAATCTCACAAAACCTAGGTTAGAAAACCAAAAAAGAGATAAAACTAATATATATTTTAAAAATAAAACCAAACCTCTAATTTTAGTAAGTTAAAAAAAAGAATAAAAAAAGGAAAAAGAAAATAGAAAAGGAAATATCAGCAAAAGAGGGCGGTGGAAAAAGACCACCGGTCGACCGCGGACAACCCGGTCGACCGCGTAAAACGGGAGGGTAGCACTGTCTCGCAACAAAGGCAAAAATGGATTTACCGATTGACCGTGGCGGCTGCGCCGATCGATCGCGGATGCTAGGACATCCCACGATTCGGTAGCAGCCAAACACTCCCATAGACAAATTCGTACAGCTCAACCTCCAAACATGGTTGTGAAAACCCAAGACTGCAAATGCTATGTAGTAAGACCCAAGCTCCAAAATCGAAGCCACCAAACCCGAGACATACCCGAACCA
The DNA here is from genome assembly GCA_949130495.1 of Sambucus nigra. NCBI lineage: Eukaryota > Viridiplantae > Streptophyta > Magnoliopsida > Dipsacales > Adoxaceae > Sambucus > Sambucus nigra. The sequence continues at coordinate 353,185,399 of OX422221.1, forward strand.
AATGTACGTGGCCAAAATCCATGCTTTAATTTGGTCAAAACTGAGACCCGTCAATGGAAAACCCTCCATACCCAAGTCTTCATCAAAAATGGTCAAAGGCATGAAAATGTCAAAGTGGGTATTCCAAAAACTCGAGCCAAATGACCCACAACCATAGCCACACGCGTTTCAAGCTTCAAAATCGGACGAAAGGCACCAAAATTGGACGAACCCAAAAGCTGAGCCAAACCCGGGCTAGGCACAAAAATGGCCCATAGAAGCTGCAAAAATGTTTTAGGACATAAAGGGAATTATAGGATTTGTTATTAAAAGAGAAAAGGGACATGGAGGTCATTATGAAATTGTTAATGAATCTCTTATAATTCTTTTCCGATTAAAGGTTCGTGTTTTCTTCGTTTAGACTCCGATTCGAGCACCGTTCACGGCCACGCGAATCTTAGCCCGAGGGCTAAAACTTCCGTGAATACTTCAGGCAAAAATCCTGAAGTGTGAAATTACGAAAATGCCCCTGAATGTGTCAATCACTACAAAACTTTACCAGAGCACGCCTAAACTTCACACTAAGCACTTTAATACTTATAATGTCTCAATTATACCTCAAATAACATGTTAGAATATAAAACGGAGGTTGTCTGGTTAACGAGAATAATTATAGACATTAAAGTACCCGAGGGGGCTAAAATGCCTAAGTACGAGAGTAATTAAATGCATAATTCGATACGAATCACTAGTCCTACCACATATACCTTGGAAAATCAATTATGTCATGATTAATCAACTTCACAATTCTTACCCCACCTTCCATCGAAAACTCATCGATTCCAGGACAAATAACCCATGACAAACCCTGGAGGATATATATATCATATTTATTTTTAGTGTACATATGTATCCAAACCTACCCTCACCTCACTAATGAGAGATACAAAAATATTTAGAGAAATAAGAGAATACCATATTTCACCCGAGTCTTTATGCTACCACTCTGACCATTCCTCCCTAACGTATTAGTTGATGTATCCCTATATCTACTGGTGCCGGAGGAGCTAGAGTAACATGAATTAATGCTGGCAGAAACTATGGTGTAAGAACTTGAATTTTAGGAGGTTTCACTGTATTACCCTATTGATAAAAGTTTCTTGGGTTTGGCTCCGAACACATCTTATCACAATGTCCTACCTCTCCACATCTAATTCAAATTTCCCAAAAAGTCTCCATTATGATCCCCTTGTTTATGTCCCACTAGTTCTCCCTTATGATTTCTTCGATGACTCATATTCCAGACATGAATCCTTATTTATTGGTTGTCCATCCTCTCTTATGTGAATGTTATTTCCCCCATCCGCTACAGCCTTTTTATATTGGGAAGAGCTATCATTTTTTGATGTCTTTCATTTCCTATATTTTTAAAAGTTATGCATTGACATTGCACTCAAGACTTGGGTATACATGTTATAACTATTTTTTAAGAACAGTCTTTATCCTTGAAGTCAACCTATTGATGAAAGATTCCATCTTATTTAAATAGGTTTCCACCTACTCATTAGAGAATGAGAACAATCTAGTGAAATCCTTGTACTCAACCATTGTCTTTTTCCTTAAACCAGCTCAAAAAATAGTTTTTTTCTTTTTTACACGAAGTGCTTACGAAACATACTTCTCCTAAAAATATGATATAGTAAATGTATTGTCTCTCTGAATAATATTGGTAATCGACTTTCACCACTATGGGGCATCTTTTTCCATCCTAAAAGTATCTAGCATCTTCTTATGCACCTGTGTAAAGTCATACAATCTCAAATGGTGATCGGTATTGCATCTCTACTGATAGGACACCATCAAGTCTATGGACCCTACAAACTCTAGATGATTTCCTTTAGCAAAGTAACCCCAGACCTTCTCTTATGTATACATTGGAGCCATTGGCTATTGTACACCTATACGACCATTGCCACTATTATCGCAACTCTTTGTGATATGATCGTGAAAATGTCCTAGTTCCCCTATGAAACTTCCCTTGCCCTCACTAAGCCTTGGGTTCTGTGAGCTCCTGATTCATATTCACATCTAGTTCACTCCATCTGAAAATATGAAAGAGGCGTATTCCAACACCGATATTATAAAGTATGGATACAATACGTACAAAAAAATTATACACAAAAGGCGAAGTAAACTTATAAAACCTACAGTCCTAAGACCATGATTTAATACCACATGTCACAAGTTTTATTTTCCACACATAAGATAGAGAGCCTAGTATATAATAATAAGGGATATAAAAAAAATAATACCATTTTAAGAATGTAAGAAGAAATAAAAATATACATGAAAAAATCAAATTGATATTAAAATGAAATAGATAATAAAATCTCAATTATAAGAAGTCATCTCCACATATAAAAGCTATATAAACATGACTCAAATACAACTTTGAAACCTTCACCGGCCCATAAGTAAAAGTCTCAAAATAAATTATGCTTTAGAAAGTGTAATACCAAGTATTGTTAAAAAATTAATAAATGGTTTAAAAGAGTTAATTGGTTTAAAATAATAGCTAAAAAGGAAAATTGATTCCTATAGATAATAAGATGGAAATTTGGTTGGTTAATAATTGAATGTGAATTAAAATTTTAAATTGAATAATTTGGCATTATGAAATTTAATTGGTAACCTCTTAAATTATTATGTGCTTTGGATTAATAATAAAATAATTGGTCTAGGGTTTGACTTCATTTATGTTGGAACATGCTAGAATGGGTATATAGAAAATTTGGGCGAAAACCCAGGATTTTTAGGTTATTTGGCCTTTTCCTCTAAGGCAAGATTTGTCTTTTAGGAATAAATCACTTAGGAAGAATTCATTTAAAATTTTAATCCTCTAAAGAGTTTCCAAAATGCGACTTGGGCTATGATTACGGCTGGAACAACCACTATAGTTGGGTTGACCATCGCAAAAGCAGCTAAACAACCCACGACCACCAGAGGATCGCGAGTAGTCCACAACAAAGTCTCTGAGTTTTTTTTAAATCTTCTTATGCATTTTTTCTATAATTTTCCTTCACATACTCACTCTCAACCTTCTACAATTCTTTAACCAATTCAAGTAAGAACTCCATTAACAAATCATTAAAGATTAAACACATGATTTTGACGATAACTCAAGTTTAAAACCTATTTAAATTAAATGGATTAAAGTTTTTTAAGAACTCGAGTTTGTTTTTAAACGACTGTTCATCAATTAATCAACACACTAGGTTTTTCAATTAAAAGGCAAGTTATCATTATACTCTTTTCCTTTCACACACACACACACACACACACACACACACACACACACACATATATATATATATATATATATATATATATATATATATATATATATATATGTATATACACACACACACTAGATTTGCCTAAACTAAAGTAATGGGCTTAAAGTGAGTGGAAGCAATTATGCCTTTCATGGTGCTTCATCTAGTTCCCTCATATGTTGAAATTGAAAAGGGATTTTCATGTTTTGAAAGGGATTTGCATATTTAAACCTATTATAGGTGTTTAATTGATAAAATTACTAGTTGAAGGTTGATTCATTGTTAGTAATTTGCATATTAGGTTTTTGGTAAAAGCAAATTAATTTAATAATGAATTAAATAATAAATTAGTTTAACATGTTATGATTAGTGGTTTATCAAAGACTTTATTAAGCTTGTACATCTAACATCGTATATGGTAAGTATAAGTAAGAACGCCTAAATAAGGGAGACTAATGCATACTGACATGTAATTAACCTTAAGTTCCATATGTAATGTATAAATGATGATTACCTCTTGATGTGTAGACTTGATATTCAAATTGAAAACTCTCTCACGTGTTAATTAATTGGCATTTTCAACTTATAAATACCCTTCCTAATTTTATTGAAATTCTAATATAATATAATTAGATTAAGCCCTTACATTTCCCTCATATTTTTGGAAATGTAATTAGTGAGTAGTTGGTTTAGATTGATATTGAAAGTGCAGCAATAGTTCACATAGTGGTTTATTGTTGTTGGTTTGAGTTTGATAATTTGTAATTGTTAAAGTCTAATTGTACACCTTGTAAAACTACATCTAATTAGTTTTAAAGTCTTAAGGACTACCTAATCTAGAAAATAAGTGTATCGGGGTGTCTTTGTTTGGATTTCACTTATGAGACATCCCACGCGTGGAATCTAGAGAATGTTAGGAGTTTGGGAATTAGAAACTTGCAAATATAATTTCCCTTTTTATTAAAAGATTTAATTGGTAAGAAATCCATGCTAGTTAGGTCTTCATATGGAAAAGATATAGTTCCCGTTATAAGATAATTGGCTAATATGAGTGATAAACATTAATCAATAATTAATTTGGGTATTATTTGATTGGGTGGGCAAATGATTTAATTGAGATTATTAACTTGAGTAATAAGTAATTATGGAACGTATTGGTATATTGGAAAATATGATAATATTTAATTATGAATAACATTTTGGGATGATGATTATATGAGTGTGTGCCGAGAGATGACACTTTATATATTGTGTGCATGGTATAATTAGATAGGATGGAGCACTAATTTATGAGTTGCGCCCTAGGTGAGCGATGGGCCCATGCTAGTGCATGGTGGTGCTTAGATCTAGATCCAATTTATTTTATGCATCACTCATGCTTAGTGGGATCATGCTAGTGAAAGGTGGTCCCAGGATGATGTGATAGGATTATGTGTTGCGTACCGCATGATCGGTGGTTGGAGAGAGGTGGCTTGATATGGTTACCATTGAATTAAGAAGAGAAAATTAATTAATTATTATAACTAGTTATTTATTTATAATGGATTGTGAGGTTCCGTTATAGACACGTGTATATTATTATAGGTTAGATAACCTATGGATACCTCATTTATATATAATTTCTTTTGAGTTTAGTAGCCTTGGTAACTTGTTCGGATTTTACCCATTTATATTGTTGATTAGATGCTAGGGCTAGTTCAAAAAAATTGATCATACTCCAGCACAAATTCTCTCCCCTTTCAATCTCGAATTCATCACCTAGGAGCGATGATGTGGGTTTTCTTATTAACTGTGCATTTACTTTATCATTGGTGTATGGTAATTTGTACTTTAACTTCAATTGGTTTGTATCGGGTGAGACAATATTTACATGTACCTTTTATTCTATTTGTGTTGGTGCTTTGAGACATAAATATTGTTATTGAGGTTCATGAGAGGATTTTAGTATTTTGGGTGATGAGACACTTTTACAATTCTTTAGTATCGTATAGTTGTGATTCAATTTATATTTAAATCTTATCGTATCGCATATTTATATCTTGTCACATCCAATATTGATGTTTTTACGTGCTGAGAAAGATATTTAGGTTTTAAAAATTATTATATGTCAATATTGAGACGTCATCAACCCTAATATCATAATATATGAGTTGTTATATTTAGTATCAGAGAAGGAACCTAGGCTTTGAGAGTTATAAGTTGTTCTAGTTTTTCGCATTGTTCTATAATCCACGACCTTATTTTGTACTATTACTTATGAATCATTACTAATATAAATTTATCTTGAAATTTTCAGATGTCTCATAGGAAGAGAGCATGTGTTAATCGAGTAGATGCATCGGGAGCCGAAAGAACTTTCATCATGGAAAGAGTGTAAAGCAGATCTCACCCAGGGAGGAATTGTGAAATATATCCTGTAGAAACCCATATATTTTAACGTTGGGGTTGATCACATACTAATATCAAAATATACAACTTGTCAAAATAATTAAAAATATAATTCTTAGCACGTACATAATCAAATGAAATAATGAAACAAGACGTAGATACGATGCAATAAACCTCAAATCTGAAATCATAATATCACCATCAACTATATTTAAGAATGTATCAAATAAAGTGATATGAAACTCATCCAACAAACCTAAATAATTAAGTTTGAGTCTAAACTTGACAACTGAAAGTTAATACAACATGACATAATTGTCCTAGTAATACATGTCGACTAAATCCCAATGTACTAAACTCAAAAAATTAAATATAACGGTAGTCAACTAAGCAGATAACCGACATCAAAACTACTACAAAATAGACTTGGAGATAGATAAGGAATGGTTTGTGCTAGTTGGAGGGAAAGCTATTTACAAGGTTCAGCCCTATCCCCTTGAAATTTCTCTCTGTAAAATCCCTAGTCGAGACCACAATCTTGATCATTATTAGTTCCCCATAGTGAAGATATTTGCCTCGACAATGGAGATCTTTGATGGATACCCATAGTCTCTTAAGAGAAGGATTTAAAAACCCCTTGGGTAGTTACATGACTAGCCTTACCACAAGCTCACAGCATCGGCGATTATATTCGCTGTAGTGAACTTATAGCGAAAGCACTGTTGAGAATATACTTTGGTGTATCATTAAAGAATTTTCATTTTTCGTGCAAAAGTCAATTTTTGTGTTTTGTTGGTTGATGATTAGACACTATCACCTCCAACAACCCTCTCACACATGCCTTGTGTAAGATAAGTGACGTGATAATTGACCTTAGTAATTAGTAAACCCATGTGTTTGGTTTTTACTTATAAAAACCATTTTTGTTGATCATTTTTACATATGTCTCATATTAGTTTTCAAGAGAGCTTTATGTGTGTTCTTTAACTTCTTCCTTTCTAAGAAGATAAGAACACAATTTAAAAAAAAGAGGTAATCTAATATCTAATTCAGCTCATTGTTTCCTTCTTATTTTCATTGCATTTAATCGCCTCTTTTACTTGAGGTAGATTAATATCAAAGAAGATGAAGATCTTTATCAAGGGCCTTCTTCCTTTACAAAATCATTTATTTTCATACTATTTAGAGCTTTTCTCCCTCACAAGAGTACTATGATCTTTGTCTCCCTTTTATGGGTTCCAATTGAACTCCAAAGCTTAAGAAGGAAGGCTTGTGAAATATAATTGACATGTGTAAAGACATAAGAGATGTTGAGTATTTCTATCGGCGTGTAGAGATCTCCGGCTTGCTACAAATTGGTGGAAAAAGTGTGAGGTGAAAGTTAGCACGAAAGGAGTGATAGTTGTTTGTCCCATCTATAAGTCTTTACAAAGTTTTAGTCAAACTGTTGCTTTGGCCCGAGGTTTTTTCCATTAAGGGTTTTTTTGTAATGCCCCGCTAAATTTGAGGAATTTTATTTAACTAACTAAGTGAGAAATTTAATTTGAACATTTAATTGACTTATGTATTAATATGGATTCTAGTGAATTAGAAATGTGAAACTAAAAATGTAAAATTTGTTATTGCTTGATTGATGTAGCAGAATTTATTTATAATGTTAATTATTCAACGAACTTAAATATTTAAATTGGGTGAAATTAATAGACAAAATGTCCAAAGGATATCTTTTGTTTAATGAGTTTATGCAATATGTGGAAGTAACATTATAATTTAATTGATATTTGGTTTAATACATTAATGAAAGTAACGGAAATTTTAATATTAATTTTAATTATTATTTACACTAATGAGCCTATTTGGTATAAGTTTAAAGGACTTATTTATTTTGATATGGGTTTCATTAGGCTGATGGACTTTTGTCCTAATAAAGTTTAATGGGCCGGGTATGTTTGTCCAAATATAAAGAACTTTTGCTTTAACAGTGTATTAGGCCGAATGTGTTTAGGACAAATAAAGAAGGCTGTAGATTTTCCTTCTTTGGGACGAATCACTGTTTTTATGTGAGAGAGAGAAACATTATGTTAACGATTGGAAAGGAAGATTGGTAATATCATTGTTGTAATCAGGCATTGGGATCAGTGAGAGAGAAGGGAGGCATTATTTTTAATAAGCATTGATATATTTTTTTTTTGTTGGTTTTTGGTCTCAATAGGATTGATAATTTTTGACACGATAATTCGTTTATCGTTATAACTCGAAATGATTTGAAATTGACACGATTAATTTATATAAATTTAAGGATACTCAAAACTTATACTCAAATAAAATTCAACTCCACCCGAATATAACACGATTAATTTGAATTGCCACCCCTTTCAACGCGAACTTCGAGCAAAAATGAAACAAAATGTGGAGATGAAAATGGGCAACTGGGTGAGAGGAGTCCCATTAGTCAATACTAACGGAGGCTTGCAAAGAGGGTGAGAGAGAGAAAGAGCTGTCAGCTCGATTTGTTCTTTTAGCCGAGGGCCAACGGGGGTAGGGTAAAAAGGAACAGGGGATATCTCTTATGGCAGCCTACCCCACTCAAATGTTGAAATAAGGAAATGTATTTCCTTAAAATATTGGTTGGTCAAATAGGCGACTCACTTTTGAGTAGAGGATATTTCGGTTGGGAAAATTTCAGGAGGGAGCATCTCCTTTTGAGCCAATGGCTGAAATTAAGAGTAAGGTAATACCATTAATCCTTTTCGTGATTTCCAGCTTTCCACCCCAAATATTAACCCTAGTTTATTAACTTGTTTACAAAGGAGCACTTTCAAAGATTATTTTCAATTCCATTTGAGGATTTCTTCACTAAAGGGTAATGAAAATTTGAAACGCACCTATGAGGCAAGTATCTTTCTACTCCTCTTCTTTTATGTGTGTATTTTCTAAATTCACCTAAACAAAATTTTAGTGTTAAAATTTATTAGTGACCCTTAGAAAAGTGTGCAATCCTAATTTATGTTATATTAGGTGATTTTAAGTAGTGTTATACTTACAAATTCATATCGAGCCTATTAGTTTGTGAAAATGAATTATTGACCCCAACGCATGAAAATAATAATTTTGGATTTGACCCCGTTTGTAAAAAATGATAATTTGAGATACGAGAATGGACGAGGCAAAATTAATTTAGAATTAAAATGTTTTGAAAGTTCAATTGCTCAGTAGGGTTGTACCTTATGCTTTAGGAGTATTACTTTTGATATTTATGTTCCAAATTGATGAGATTTGTCACGAGACTCTTGTTCATGTTATAATAATCAATATGAAAATATTATAAATGCCTTACACATTAATGGGCCCCTTATGATGTAATATACCCTTGTAAAATAATTACGTGTCCCTTTTAAGTAAGAACTCAATATGAACCCATGTTTGAAACCATGTTATTGTTGATGTGCATTCTATTATGTAGACGTTAGAAGGATTACTGAAAATTATTGTGATTGGTTTGGTTGTTGAATAGTAGTGTGGGTTAATTCAAAGATTTCACGCATTGACATTTAAATTATTGCCCTACTTTCGCATAATAAACCTTAAATAAATTATCTTAGCAACTACTCTATCAACATGTAAGTGTATTGAGAGCGTTTCTTGTTTGGATTTCACTTCAATGAGACGTCCCACGCATGGAGTTTAGACGCGGGTTGTCATGACGACTTAAATCATTAATAAAATTATAAACTTTCAACTTTACGGTTTGCGTTACGAAGAATCACTTGCATGATGTATGTCCCTTTAGATCTCTATAAAATCGTTTCAAATATAGATAATGAATCCTAAATAGGACGGCCGAGTCGGGGTAATTGGGATAATTGAGGTTTTAGTAGCTTTCTCGGAGAAAATAATTAAATGTTAAAATGCCAATATTAATTGAACTTGCTAGATGAAAATGAATGGGTGGATACCATGGAGGGACACCCCGATATTATAATATGTAAATTCCTAGCCATGGGAATACCAAGTGGCTTCAGGGCTTAAAACGTGATATTTATGGTTTATTATGATATGGGAATTCCGTCCATGCGAATAACGGGTGGCGTCATGGCATCAGATGTGATGATTATAAATTATTATGTTATGTGTATTTTCGGCAATGTGAATACCAGGTGCGTATAGGCGTGAAATGTAATTATTTAAATTTGGCGTACCACATGTTTATGATATGTCCGAGATGAAGGGGCGCATGTTAGTTACGTGATAATTAAATAATGAACATAATTAATTAATGAAAGTAATTTAGATTAATACATATTATTACTTAAACTTAGCGTGCCGCATGTATTTGAGATGGCCGAAAGGAAGGGGCGCATCTTGGTTACGTGTTAATGAATTATTGAGCATGTCAGTTACTTGCTGATTAGTTATGAGAATGACAAAATAATGGTACAAAATGAGATAATTCTAATATTTTGTGAGACTACGTTTATGGGTTGGGTCGTTCATTAAATTATTACTATGGTTTTATCATCTATGCATATAACTGCTTTGAGTTACGTAGCTATGTTGCTTGTTAGGGTTTTAACCCCATTTTTATTCAAATCATGTGCTCGGTCTGGACCTCACACTTAGTTTGCCCTTCAATCCAGTTAGTGCGTGATATACATCTCTCAGGGTATCAGCTCCAGAGACATTATAGTTCTCTACCTCCTCATGTTATCATTTATCTTTTTAGTCTAGATTATATTGAGATGTTTAGTTGTATGTTGAGACTTGGATGGCTTGTAATATTCATAAAATCTTTGGGGGGTGTAGTTATGTATTATTATTGAGATAACATTGTGTATAGATTTGGTTAATAGACATTATGAGCTCATTGTTTCCAAATTATTGTCTATTGTTTCATTTGATCTCCTCATGCTGAGAATGATATTATTTTGTTTTTATTGTCCCATATGATTTTATATTTAAACTTGATCAACCTAAGTGTTAAATTACAACTGGTATTACAGTTGGTATCAGAGCATGGTCTTGGGCCTCGAGGGTTATAGGTTCTTTTAAACTTCTGTGTAGCGCTCTTGGATGCGTACTTTTCTTTGTACTCTTATTCACGCTTCGTTACGGATATGATGTCCATCTAAAATTATAGATGCTACTTAGGTGTAAATTATCAAATTGCCAAAACCAATAAAGTAGGGTAATTTCGTAACCCTGCACTATAGGCGCTCATGATATTGGGTATTCCAACCCTGTTGCCAAAGGGTAGTATTACCTTAAGGAGAGACGATTTGTCAAAGTTGACAGCTAGGCAGTTTAAGCACGCTTAGTTACACCTAGGCATGAGATACCACCCGTAGTTACTCTACTTGTAGCCTGAATTATTACGCGGGGGACAAATAGTAGAGATAATATGCATATAACCCCATTGGAGGCAGTATGTTTTATATATTGAGAAAAAGGAAAGAAATTTAGGGTTTGTCCCAAATGTTAAAATTCAAGGACAACAGTATTATGGTCACTTTTTTGGGGAAAGGAGCATGTTCATTATGGGTAGCTTCAAGGGAAATCCCGACATGTCCTCAATCCACAATAATATCAGTATTTAGCAATATAGGCACATACGTTAACTGCTCTGCCAACATCACCGGTTGTATATTAGAAGCCCAACTTTAGTATAGGAGAAATTATTAGATGGTATAGCCCCAACAGGAGGACTTGAGGCAGGTCCAAATAGTGGTTTCACTTGTATTTCCCTCTCTTAATAGTTTTAGAAGTCCTATTTTTTATGGCACAAATTATCCTTATTGGATGCTTTAAAATCAATTGATGAACATGTTTGGTTAACAATTGAAAAAGGTTGGTCACAACCGGTCACAAGAGAGGGAGGTGCCACTAGTTTAAAACATGTTGATTCATGGACCGAAGACGAACATAGACTTGCACTTTATAATTCTAAAGGTCTACATGTTATTTCCTCGCATATCAAACCGAAAGAGTATAGTCTAATTATGACATGTGTGAAACCTCAAAAGAGTCTTGAGATATTCTTGCACTTACTCACAAGGGCACTACCATGGTCAGGGCGTATAAACTTCAAAACCTCACTACCCAATTTGATACAATTAGGATGTTAGAGAGTGAGTCATTTGATGAGTTTTATGCTAGATTTTTCAACATTGTCAACTCGTCATTTAACTTGGGAGAGAAAATATCCGACAACCGAGTCATAAAGAAAATCTTAAGGTCGCTTCCTAGTAGATTTGATCCCAAAGTGACCAATTTAAACTCCTTGGGTATGCTTGAATCAAAGAAACTAGAAGAGATTTTAGGTGGTGACTTACAAACTTATGAGCTTGGCATGTTTACCTCCAAGAACGTGCCAAAGAAATAAAAGGGCATTGCTTGAAAACATGGAAGGAGGAGACTAATGTTTTGGATGATGATTTTAACTCCGATTTTGAGGATGTATCCTTGTTGACAAAGAAGTTCAAAAAGTTTCTTAAGTTCCAAAAGCAATCAAAAGACTTAAGAAATCCAAGAACAATAACACCGATCACTCCCCTAAGAATAAAAGTGAGAATGTCAAGAGGGATGAGTCGGATAGTTGTTTTGGTTGTGATGGTTATGGTCATAGTGTAGCGGAGTGCCCCACTAGACTTTATAAGGAGGGGAAAAACCAATAGCATACAATGCCACTATACGTGATAATGAACCGAAAGAGGGAGAGAGTTCCCTCATTGAGCACAACTTTGTAGCGTTCGTGGCATATCATGTGAGCGACAATGGTAAATATTCTCTTGAAGATACTTATGTGAATAATACTTCCGAATCCATTGAATGTGAATCCCAAGTGAGTGAGGGTGAAACTAATGACAAAGAGGATATAGATTTGGGAGAGTTGTAAGTTGCCTTTAATGATTTGTATAAAGAATCGGTAAAGGTGAAAAAGGCAAACTTGAAGTTGCAAGCTAGGTTGAATGAGCGTGCCATAAAAAATAATGATGCTTTAATTAAGGATCATAGGTCACGGGAGAATACTCTTCGGGAGAAACTAGAATACGTTGAGGGGGAGAGAGATAGTCTTCATGGTTTAATGGAGGATTTAAAGAAAAATATTCTAGAGTTTGAGGAGTCTAGGCATATGCTTGAGTCTAAGATTAGTGAGCTTGATGAGATATCGAGGGACTCGAGTGAGGTGAAGTTTGATTTGGAATCTAGGTCGGAAAAGTTGGATAGGATTTTAGGCACTGTCCAAATCAAGGATGATAGGTGTGGTATATGCTTTAATGATCATATTTCTCCCATTACCAAAGCGAATACCAATCATGTGAGAGATCCAACTAGGAACATTAGGAGAGGTCCACATTTAGGTCACATTCCTCGTCGTGTTTACACTTGCACTCATTACAGTAGGTAGGGTCACCTCAGGCATTATTGTTATGACCTTAAGAATGCTCCTAGGAAGTTTAAGAATAAAGTCTTTTAGGTTCCCAAAACCCCCATGCGTCTTTACACACCTACTTGGGTTAGGATATCAGATTTAGAGATTTTAGGAATTGAATTTCATGGTTCTTGTTTGGTTTCACTTGATTACTCCCATACTAAATCTAAAGGATGATTGTGTTGCTATGTTTGTCATACGCTAGTCTTTGCTTCACGATATATATCTTGCTAGTGTTATGACATGTGTATAACTTTGTATTATATTTTTCATTTATTTAAGTCCTTTTTGTAAAATATAAAAAGATTTATTTTTTTGTCAAACATATTTTGAAAAATACAAAAAGATTTATGTTTTGGTCTTACATATTTTTGAGAAAATAAAAAAAATAATTTTTTTTTTAGTCAAAAAGATTTTGAAAAACACAAAAAGATTTTCGATTTATTTTTGTGTCATGAGTTTACATGTTTGATGTGGCATATTTGTGTGTTTGGACCCCTATCACTTCATTATCCATATGGCTAGGACATTTGTTCATAATTGTTAATGTGTTGAATGATCTTAACCATTGTTTAATGGGGTTGTTTTGAAGTTGATTTGTATTTGGATTCGACTCGGCTTTGTATATATGTCATTGCACACATGCATGAGTCTAAAGTAATGTTTGACTTCTCATGCATATTTGAGTTTGGTGAGACGTTCTCCTCTCAATTTGTTCATCTATGCATAACTAGACTTAGGAGGAGGTGTGCATGTAAGAACTATTTGCCGTGAAGATTTATATTGCTTATATTGAAAAAATGATGAGTGTTCACGGGAAAGGGCTACGAGAGTATAAAATCATCGTGGAAGCCACCATTTAAAAGAGTCCGAGAAAATATTAAGGCAATAAAAAGAAACATATGCCAAAAAAGGGCCAATAGGATTTCTCTAAGTTGAGAAAAATAGAAACCTCAAAAGAGCTTGAAAAAAAATCTAAATATATTAGGGTGTGTGGATGGAAAAACAACGTGTTTGCACCATGAATCCTAATGTTGAAAAATCATGTCATGACACTATTACTAGTTGAATCGTCAAAATTCCAGATTTGTGTGCATGTTGTTTGTTTAGTTCATTTAGCTCAATATATTAATTGTCACATGTGGCTAAAACTAAGTTTGATGACATTTAGCTATCAATTAGAGCTTCATGATCGTTTCGATGTATCTAAGTTGTGATTGATTTGTTGTAGTTCACGTCCATTCATTCCATATCCATGTTTAGGCACATTGATACTATGTGGCATGTAACTCATACTTGTGTTATTTTTTCTATTTTTAGTATGTTTTGCTACTGTGTCGTATTTCCAGTTGCAGTTTTCATAAGATTTCTTCACTGCGCAAATTTTAACATTTTTAGAACTGGAATACAAAATTTTTGAAGCCGTTCAAATGACTTCTGGACGTCATTCGAATGATATGTCCAAGTCATTCGAAGATTGGATCGGGCGACATGAGTTTCGAGGCGTTAATTGTAACAGGTATGGTCGCGAGAAGGGTCATTTTTAGGGTCGTTAAATAGATGCTTTGAATGACGCCTGACTATTTTAGGCAATTTTGAACCTCGTTCAAACGACATGCCTATGTCGTTCAAACGACATGGAATAGTCATTTAAATGACCCAAATAGGATTTTTGAGCCTTTTCTCTGTTTTAGTACCTTCTTCGTATATGTGATGATTTCATTATGTTTTGGCACTTCTGGGTTATTTGGACAGTTTATATGCAGTTAGTATTGCTTATTCATTCTTTGATTCTTATACTGAATATGTCTCGTTTAATCACATCTTTGCTTATATTGATGATTCATTCTTTGTGACTATTTTCTAGCTACGAGTTATCTTCTGATTATTTTTAGTTGTATATATACTCCTGTTTATCTTGGTATACTTCATTGATTATTCTCATTCTAGATATTTGATTGTTTATCTTTTTGACTTATTGTTTACTCGAGACAACAAAAAGGGAGAGATGCAATGTGATGTAGAGGGAATTGTTGTTTGTTGAGCACATATGTTTTAGATTCGTATCATGTTGTTTACATATTGGTATTATTGATTTGACCTACATTGTTTATGTATACAATTTTATATTATATGTTCTGCTCACATGTTTAACAAATGATTTTTTTTACATATTGGTATTTTTTTATATCATTTGTTCCTCCATACTTCACTGGGTAATTTTCTATCTTATGTGTGTAGGTATGCTTCAGAGATTCGATAGATTTTGCGACTACATCACATTTAAATAGCCCATGCTTGTTGGACCTACATATACTAGTCCTTGTCCTGTATTTTTTGTTTTGGGGTTTTATGGGATGGGATTTAGGTGTCATACAGCTTGACGGACTTAGGCATTTCACTATTTTGGATTTTGTCCCAGAATAGTCTAAGAGGGAGATTTATAAGGACAAAATTTCCAATTGAGTTAATTTGTATGTAATTAACTTAATTCTGGAAAAAACTTATTTGAATAATAGATAGACTTTATCTTGTCATGATTCACAAATAGTTTACAATGTGTTATTTTGAAGACATGGCAGCCAAGCTTTAAATATATATCATGTAATGTTTATTAATGCATGTTTCACGTATTCATATCACATTGCATTCCAAGATACTCTCAAGTATGAACCCATAATGTTTATAGGACTCGAAAAATGGTTTGAGGATGTTATTTTGTTTATAAATGATTTTAAAATGTCAAAAAAGATTTTAAAATGTTTTTACTTCGATTTATCTGAGATAAACACTGTTTAAGGTCATATGGATCTTTTCTTCTTGTTTTGAAAGACCAAAAGACATCATCAGTCCTTCAATGACATGGACAAGTCATTCTAACGAAATGTCCAAGTCGTTAAAACGACTAGGGATCTCGTTCTAACAACCTGTTTACTTAAAGATTTTTATTTAAGGCATTCTTTCTCAGAAAATTTGAAATGTGCAGAACCAAAATACAGAACACAATAGTTACATTTTTCTACACTTGTTGTCTAAGGATTTCAAGGCTAAAACTATCCTTATATTTTTCAAGATATGTTCTTTCATACACATATGCTATAGATATCTTGTTTGCACTATTAGTTTGTTCATCCATATTGAACAAGTAGTTTGGTTAGAGTTTTATGGTGAAGAAATGGTGAAGGTCGTGTTCCTAATCATAGGCGGTTGCCAAAGCTACATCGGTGACTACGAAGGCATACGTGGATGCGTGTGATGTGGAAAAGTATCGTGGAAGGATATCTACGTGGGCACTGTGGAGGAGAGGTTGAAGATAATAAGATCATCAAGGCTTATGGGGTATCGAGTCGTTGTGTAAGTCTGTCTGTCTTCCTTGGTAAATTTTGTATCATAGTCATTGTTTGGCTTGGGTCGTCCGAGGTTTTTTCCCTTAGTGGTTTCCTCATACATCCGGTGTTGCTTTTGTGAACTTGATTTATTTTACTTGCTCTAATCACCTAAATGAAGGTTTAGGATTAAACAAGATAAAATTGGGCTTAAGTAAAATTACTTCACAAACTTGGTGCATATTAAAACTGGAAAAAGGTTTTTGAAAGAAAAAATATTTTTCACCTTAAGCACACATAAGAAAAAGGGGACTACAAATGACGATACATGAAATACATCATGAGTCATCTGTAGATGCTATCGTAAAGCTGGTCCATAAGCCACCAGCCTTACCCTTTCAATTATCAAAGAAGGTCCCATATATCATGGTGCGAGCTTCCCTTTATTTTCGAATCTCATAACCCCTTTCATAGAAGACACCCGTGGCAATACCTGGTCATCCACCTCCAAATATATATGCCTTTTATTTGAATCTATATAACTTTTCTCTCTATCTGGAGCTATCCGTATATGACCCTGAATCAGCTTGATCTTAGCTGAAGTGTCTTAGATCATTTCAAGTCCAAGGATCTTGTTATTCCCCACCTCTAACCAATAAGCAGTTGAATGACAAGGTCCCCCATATAACGCCTCATAGGGAAGCATCCCAATAGTAAACTGGTAGGAATTATTATATGCAAATTATGCCAATGGAAAGTACCGCTCCCCACTTCCTTTAAAATCAAGTGTACGCATTCTGACATGTCTTCCAACATTTGATTCACACACTCAATGATCCCATCCATCTGCGGATGATAGGCTGTACTCAACCACAACTTAGTTCCCAAAGTCTTCTGGAAACTTTACCGAAAATGCGACACAAACATTTTGTCCCTGTCGAACACAATATTAATTGGTACCCCATGTAACCTTATAATCTTAACTATGAAAAGCTAGGCATACTGTACTGTCGTATAATTTGTCCGAATCGACAAAAAGTGAACCACTTTGGTCAACCGATCTAATATCACCCATATACAATAGTGAACCCTCTAGTGTAGTTGGTAGTGTTGTAATAAAATCCATCGATATGATTTCCCATTTCCACACCGAAATTTTTAATGGCTATAACATTTCAGATGGCCTCTAGTGGTCTATCTTTACAAGATGGCATGTGGCACACTACGAGACAAACTTAGCTATATCTCGCTTCGTACCTGCCCACTAATATTGTCGACGCATATCCTAATACATATTATCTCTACCCGGATGTATCACAAATCTCAACCCATGGGACTCCGTCATAACGACACATTTTAAGTCCCTGTCATCTGGGACCACGAGTCTCCCATTGAAGCGTAAACCTCCCTCATAAGTAATTGAGTAGGCTTCCTCCCCCTTTGCTAAAAACTATTTCACCTTATCCTGGAAACAATGCTCTCCTGCCTACGCTTTCACAACCCATAACACAATCTCGAGTGTGACTGTCAACACTGGAATACAAGCCCTAGCAACTAAATTAACTTGACAAAGCTCACCCCACGTAGCCTTCCACACTTTCGCTAACTCTAATGTAGGTCTTTGGTTCAATGCATATGCTATAATGTTAGCCTTACCTGGGTGATATTGAATGTCAAACTAGTAGTCTTTAAAGACTTCAAACCACCTACGCTATCGCGTATTAAGATCCTTTTGTGTAAACAAATATTATAGTGATTTATGATTCGTGAATAGACTGAATTTCTCCCCCAGCAAGTAATGTAATGCCTCCAAATCCTCAACGCCAAAACAACTGCAACCAACTCCATGTTATGAGTGGGATAGCTCTTCTCATTGGGATTAAGCTTGCGAAAAGCATAAGTTATATCCCAATCCTATTGCTGCAAAATACACCCAAGTCCTTGTAAGGATACGTCCGTATATACAAGATACTCTAATCCTCCTCTAGGTAGTGTAGGTACAAGTGTTGAAGTCAGCTTATCTTTTAACTCATCAAAATCCAACTAATAATGGTCATCCCACATAAATGGAACCCCTTTACAAGTCAAATTTGTCAATGGATCCGCAATCCTTAAAAATTCCTTGATGAACCAGTGATAATATCTCGCCAATCCTAAGAAACTGTGAACTTCTATCGGTGTCGGGGGTTATCCCCACTCTCTCACCACGGTTACCTTACGTGGTACCATCACAATTCCTTTATCTGTCACCACGTGACCTAAAAACTGCACTTTATGCCACCATAAACCATACTTCTTGAACTTGGCATACAACTGATGGTCTCTCAATGTCTACAAATCAAATGTAAGCGTTTAACATGGTCTCCCTCACTCTGAAAATATACCAAAATGTCGTCAATGAACACGATCACAAACTGGTCAAGGAATTTTCAGAACACCCTATTCATGAGATCCATAAATACTACTGAAGCATTAGCCAACCCAAAAGGCATAACCCTAAACTCATACGACCCGTAATGTGTCAGGAATTCAATCTTAGGGACGTCCTCCTTCGTAATATGCAACTGGTGGTATCCAAACCTCAAATCAATATATGATAAGTACGTTGCTCCTCGAAGCTGATCAAATAAGCAATCAATCCGAGGAGTGGATATTTATTTCGATTCGTCACCTTATTCAGTTCCCTATAATCGATACAAAGACGAAGAGATCCATCCTTCTTCTTTATAAAAAGCAATGGAGCACCCCACGATGATGTACTATGTCTAATAAAACCCTTCCCCAAGAGCTGATGAATCTGTTCTCACAACTCTTTCCTCTCCAATGGAGCCACACGGTATGGTGCTCGCATAATAGGTCTCATCCTCGGTGCTAAGTCTATAACAAACTCAATATCCTGACTCAACGGTAAACCTAGTATCTCCTAAAATACATCCGTAAATTCCCTAACTACTAGAATCAATTATAATGAAATAACTATCTCCTGTGTGGTATCCTCCTCAATATAAAAAAGATATGTGGTTGATCCTCCCCCAGGAAGGGGCATCGCAGCCAAAAACATGTCATGCCCTGGGATAACAAATACAATTGTCCTCCCAAATCAATCCACCATTGCTCGATACTCTACTAACCAATCCATTCCCAAGATAACATCATACCTAATCATATCTAACACAATTAAGTTGGATACTAAAATCAGTCTCCTGATAACAATCCCCACCCCTCTACATACGGAGTGAATCAGTTCCCCATTACCTAAGGGTGAGTCTACACACATAATAATACTATGGGTTGTCTCCGGCAAACCGACCATACATGAAAATTTAGTAGAAATAAATGAATGCGATTCTCCTTTATCAAACAATACCCAACCATATGCCCATAGATAGGAAATATACCCTCTACTGTAGGTACGAACAGTATAAACACACTCATATTACATCTTCCCTTGCTGCTGCTGGTGATGCAAGTGCTACCTGTGGCTGCTGCCCCTGCTGGGCTCCCTGTTGTTGTGCATGGCCAAGCTATGAGAACTCTCTCTCCATGTGGCCTATTGCCCACACTGATAACAATGTCCTGCTATATTCCTTTGGCGCTGATCGAGAAGAGGTTGTCCTGCTCATTAGCCCTGATGGCCTCAGTCCTGATATCCCCCTCCCCCCCACACACTATATGTCCATTGGCCTAAAGCCTCGAGAATGGAATCTATTTATTGGATTCCTTTGTTGAAAATTCCTCTCTTACTTTCTTTCGAACCGTTAAGACTGTTGTGTCCCGCTGAAACCATTTCCCCCCATCTTACCAGGATGGCTAGAATCCCCTAATTTCTTGCTACCCTTCAAGTGGAAGCGATGATCCTGACCGTGAAAAAATGCGACATTAATGACATCAAGGTGTGTCTGCAATGCCGGATTCCCCAATAAATGCTACTTGATCCTCCAATTTAGTCCATCCATAAACCTCCTGATTCTATTCTATTCACTATTTACCTCGTCAGGCATAAAATTTTCTAGTTGAGTGGATTCTTCCTCGTATTCTATGATGGAACAACCCTCCTATTCCAAATCTTGTCATTTCTTCCTCATCTCTGTCCGAATAGTTGACAAAAAATATTTACGGGCATATCGCACCCATAATTCAGTAATAGGCATCATATCCCACTTCTCTACTGTGGTGACTTACTCCCACCACAGCAATGCTGTACCTATGAGCTTAAACATCGTAAGCATTTCTGTACTTCACTACACTCCACCATACAAAGATGTTATTACATGTCTTTCTTCCACTGGATGGAACCTATAATATCCGAATTACCCTTATATTCTATCGGATGCCCCTTTTGGAAGGTCTCCCTGACTCGTTCCCAAACTGAAGGTTCAAGGTGGGCTGGTAGGACTAGAACTATCGACTACTGTGGCTATACATGAGGAAACTACTAAGCCATCATTGTCATTGTGTCATTAACCCATTGAGCAACAATATTAGCCACCTCTACGGCTGTGACAGTCCCCTATGGTCCCTGTGGCTCTAGCCAAGCCTATCCAGCATTGGCCCCACCGGCGGCCCTAGTCTGACGTGCTCTCCAAGGCGACAACTGAAACTGGACTGAATTTATATAACTCCACAGTTAATACCATAATTTCAATAGAAGAACGAAAACATATAATGAATGCAAAAATCCTATTGATAGGGCTCTATATCAAAGAACTCTACGGAATAAATGCAATAAGTTCGCACAGATCATAAAGACTTTATAACCTGATGCTCTGATACCATATATGACACCTCGCTTATTAAAATAACGGGTGGCCATCCTTTACTAAAATAAAATAGGAATCTCATTGGCTCATTCTCAGTATCACTGTCAAATTCAATAAATGCCTAACCACCTATTATTAAATTAAGCCATATGTCAATTTTAATCTTGTTTAATGTGACAGAATAATATAATAATTAACCACAATTATCTAAAGAACTTGAATTACAATCCACAATCACAAATATATCAAAATTGTAAATTTATTACATGCCAAACTATCCGAATAAATCATCAGAACAATCTATATACAACAATAACCAAAACGAAATAAAATTAACTGAAATAAAATGACTATCTTAGGCAACATGCCCGAATAGGAAAAGAGATTCCTGAAGTAGAATATAGAAATATAAGCGACTAAACAAAACTATGCAACATCCACAACTGTCATAACTCCGATACCTGGGAATGATCACGCCTGGTGTCCCTGTGGATGGACACCTAAAAGGTTTTGAAAATATATTTTGACATGGATCAGAGACCAAAACGATTTGAAAATATTTTACAAGTAATTAAAATGTATAAATCATTGTATATCAATTTACTCATATTTAAATTGGTAATGCAATTTCTCGTGAGAAATTACTCACCTCTCATTTAAATTGTGACCCTAACATATGCATTTTAGTTACCTAGTTATGCTACTTGCCTAACTAGTTCTCAAGTGTCCTAAAATTCCATATGTTAACCTATCCTAGATAATTTATTTATTTAGCTTTCACATTTGCTAATCATTAAAATTCTCAATTATAATTTATTCAACCATTTCCAATAACTTTCACTAGTTATTAATTTTCACATTTTAATTCAATATGCTCGTATTTATTTTTCTGCACATATATATGTAGAGGCAAAAAACGCGAGATAAAATCTTTGATACCACTTTGTAAATGCAAATAATCCCAGGGTGGTTCCAAACACTGACAAGTTCATTTTTTATGTTTTTCCAATTTTAATGATTGAACTAAATTTACTGGATTAAACTTTGCACCTATCAAAATTTTCTTGTCAAACTCGATTTACCAAATTTTATCTTTTAACCCTAAACATGCATCTAGGTGATAGAAGATAAATTAAATAAAACAAACACACAAGAACACACTAATGTAAGAGGAAATCATAAAGGGAAAAAATCTCAGATGGCCTAGCCAGACAATCACTGTGATATGGTTTTACAAAGAATAGATAGTAGCACACAAGGACTCAATCCCCCACAAGCCTTGACTCTCTTCTATCTTCAACCACTCCTCCACAGTGCAATATAGGAGTCCACCATGTAAGGTCCACAACACATGAGTCCAAATGTGATGAATCTCGACAACCGTCTATGGATACTGAGTCCACCGATGGAGGAGGAAATCATAAAGGGAAAAAATCTTGGACGACCCATCCAGACAATCATTATGATATGATTTTCAAAGAATAGATAATAGCACATAATGACTTGATCCCCCATAAGTCTGGATGCTCTTCTATCTTGAACCACTCCTCCACAGTGCAACGCAAAAATCCACCCATGTAAGGTCCACAACACACAAGTCCACGTGTGCCTCAGTATCCACCGGTGAAGCTCGATAACCATCTATGGATAGGAACACGGAGTCCACCGCTTCCTCACCAAAATCGCACGTACAGAGTCCACCGCACGAAAATAGGTTCTTCTTGTGATGGGAGAAATAAACAAGGTGCCCCAACAAGATTTCAAAGTATATGAGTTATGAATCTTGGATCTTGTAAACAAAAGGGTGAAGCTTTTAGAGTTGGAACTTTTGATTGATTTTCCCTTTGCTTTCATCAAAAGTTTATCTCTCTTAGTAAAAACAGTGTCTAAAAATCCTTTTATAGAAAAACTAAGGCGGCACGTCGTTCGAACGATTTACTAAAGTCATTCAAATGAGATAGAGATCTTGTTTGAACGAGATTCAATCTCGCTACTAATGACCTTAGCGAAACTAAAACAATAAGCTTCGTTTGTAGCCTCCTTTGAAACTAAGGATCGAAAGTCCTCAAGATGTCGTTTGAACTTCATGGACATGTCGTTTGAACGACTGAAACAAAAAATTAATGTTTCAAAAAATTCCGCCTAGAGTAAACTCAGAAAACATATTTTTGAAAAAAATAAGTTCCAATCAGTTTCAAAAATAGAACACCCTTTTAAAACAATTCCAAGGACTCATAAAACAATGTACATTCAGACCTGCGAGATCCTCGACATAATTGAAGACAAACGTGGCACTGTAAACACGGTTTAGAATATGCACTCTTCGAAGCTTTACCACTACGTATTCATCAAATAATGTCATAGGCTCATAGGATCACACACTCAAAGTCTATCCTATGACTCAAACGTTTTTACCAAAACTATGCCAATTACATACAAATTTGCTCGATTGAAAATTTGTCCTTACAAATATCCCCCTTTGGCTATTCCGGGACAAACCCAAAATAAAAATTCTATGGGCCGTCAATATATCTAAAAAGAATCATTCCCCAAAGAAAAAATTACAGACACTTGACATACACACAAACATGAGTAGCTTTGCTTTTCTTGAAAACTTTGTTGCTTTAAACTCAACATGTAATCCTGCACACTTAAACACACCTTAAAATGCAAAGATAATATAACGAGCATAAATCCACAAATGAACAAACATATAACAATGTCTAAATAATCTTAACCTAGGTAAGACATCCCCCTTAAGATAAAGATATCATAATCATGCAAAGAAAAGATATCGTTTCTCCCCCTTTTTGTTCATGAATAGACAAAGCAAGATTGCATAAATAAATACTCGCCAAAATTGAATCTCCCCCTAAATATGTGATCATAAGATAAAATTACAAAGCAAAGGGTTATGGGAATAAATCATGCAACAGTGTAAAGTGTAGCAAGCACGCAACATGGAAAATCAAACACAAATAATCCAAAGGAATCAATCATGTAATAAACATGGACGAAATGTAAACTGTAAAGACTCAAAACCTAATACCATATATAATATATGCAAAATATATCTAATAAAACCTTGCAGACATATATAGGTATGAACGACCACAAAACGTGCTACAAAATACATAATCTTTACACACTAGCATATTATCAATGTGTCTAAACATGTGGGATGGAATGAATGGGTGTGAACTAGTAACAAAAGAATTATAACCCAAACACTCAAATATGTTCAAGAATTTCTAATTGATCGCAACACTTTATCAAACTAAGCTTTAGCCTCAAGTTACAAATAAAGTTGAACTTAATGAACAAAACAAGCACAATGCACACAATACTAGAATATTAATGATTATACAAATGTATAATGTCATGACAAAATAAGCATAACCAACTATCATTGTGAAAAATCATCGATCTTCAACTAAACTCCCTCAAAAGATAAACATGATCATATATTCTATTCTTTTCTTTTAAAGTGATTTCTTTTGAATCATCAATCAAACTAAACTATTTGGCCATTTTTTTCATTATTATTCTTTTTATTGCCTCAATTTTTTTCTCAGTCTCTTTTCAAATGGGGTCTTTCATGAAGAGTTCATTTGCCTCTCGCAGCTCTTTCCCATGTTCACTCATCATTTTTTTCAATTATAATCAAATCCTTACAAGCAACGATTCTTACATGCACAAATCCTCCATAGTCAAATAAACATGTATATGACAAAATTGATAGGAGAACATCTCACCAACATTAAATATACATCATGAAGTCAAAATCCAATAATCTCGTGCATGTGTGTGTGGAGGCATATACAAAGTCGATTCCATAAAGCAAGTCAAGTTCGAAACAACTCCATAAACATGATTGAAATCAATGCAAGTACCTAAAGTCGTAACCAAATGTCCTAGCCATATGGAAAGTGCATAATGCATTGGATACAAACATACCAATATTCCATACTAAATGTGTAAAAGTAAAATACACAGAACCGAAAATATTTTTGTATTTTTCAAAAATATATCAAACGAAAAATCTTTTTGTATTTTTCTAATAAGACTCAAATAAAAGAAAAATATAATACAAAGAGATAAACATGTCAAAATACTAGCAAAGATATATCATGAAGAAAAAATAGAGTATGACAAACAAAATTATGCAAGCAATCATTCATATGGTATGGCAAGAGAAGAATCATGTGCAAGCATGTGAGAATTAACCAACCTAAAATTTAGGGTCTCCAAAACTGATTTCCTAGCCTAAATAGGTGTGTATCTAACTCGAAAGGTTATGGAAACCGATGAGACACTATCCTTGAACTTCCTAAGACCTCTTCCAAGATCATAACAAAAATTCCTAAGGTGACCTTTCCTACCGCAATGTGAACATGTGTAAACAGGAGGAATGTTATCTATGGATTGACCTTTTCTAATGTCCTTAGTTTTGATCGACCCTTTAAAACAAACTATGGTTTTTCTTTAACACATGAAGCATAAGAACAATATGATCCAATACCATCACTACTCAAACTACTCGAGTCTTTTAAATCATCTTTTAACTTCAAAATTTTAAACTCGAGCAAAGTATTCGACTCTTCCAATTTTAGGGACTCTTTCTTTATATTTTCAATCATTCTTAGAAGTTTATCTCGTTACCCCTCAATAAAAGCATACTTGTCCCTAAGAGTCTTCTCACATGCCTTATAATCATCTATTAAATTATTTTTATCCTCATTGGCACAAATCCTAGAACTTTTAAAGTCCTATAACTCTTTCTACAAAACTAGGACTCTATTATCACTCTCTTCCTTGGACACTTTTAAAGATTTACACTCATCATATAAAACACCAAACTTCTCACGAATTATGTCTCTTTGAGTTTGAAATGTTTGCAAATATCCAATGATATTTTTAGAATGAGAATTTTCTTCTTCAAGAATTTCAATTCTTTTTGCAAACTTCAAATTCAAAAGATTTAATTCATCAAAGCTAGGAGAATCTATCGAGAGAAAAAACAAACCAAGAGAGTGAAGCAAGTAACCACCAATAATGTCACAAACAAGGATCTACATAATAACTAAGTGCAACCCTATCTGATACCACTCTGTAGAGGATAAAAAAGTGAGCTATAAGCTCTAATACCATTTTGTAAACGCAAATAATCCCATGGTGGTTCCGAACACAAACGAGTTAAATTTTATGTTTTTCCAATTTTAATTATTGAACTAAATTTACCCAATTAAACTTTGCACGTATCAAACTTTTCTTGTGAAAATTGATTTACCAAATTTTGTCTTTTAACCCTAAACATGCATCTAGGTGATAGAAGATAAATGAAATAAATTAAACACACAAGAACACGTCGATGTACGAGGACACCACAAAGGGAAAAAAATCCTCGGATGACCCAGCCAGACAATCACTATGATATGGTTTTACAAATAATAGACAATAGACTTAAACAATGACTACATCCCCTACAAGTATTGACGCTCTTCTATCCTTAACCACTCATTCACAGTGCAACGCAAGAGTACACCCACGCAAGGTCCACAATAGACGAGTCCAAGTGTGCCTCGATATCCACCGATGCAGCTCGATAACCTTTTACGGATAGGAACACGGAGTCCACTACTTCTTCACCGTAATTAGCACGTACAGAGTCCACCGCACAAAAATAAATTATTTTTGTGATGGAAGAAACAAATAAGGTTCCCAAACAAGACCTCAAAGTATATGAGTTATGAATATTGGATCTTGTAAACAAAAGGGTCAAACTTTTGGAGTTAAACTTTTAAAACGGGTCTGTTTTTCGCTTTCATCAAAACTTCATCTCTCTCAATAAAACAGATTCTGAAAATCCTTTTGTAGAAAAACTATGGCGGCATGTCGTTCGAACAATTTACTGATGTCATTTGAATAATATAGATATCTCATTTGAACGAGATTCAATCTCGCTACTAACGACCTCAGTGAAACTAAAATAGTAAGCTTCGTTTGAAGCCTCATTTGAAACCAGGGATCGAACGACATAAAAATGTAGTTTTAACGCCATGGACATGTCATTTGAATGACTAAAATGAAAAATTAGAGTTTTGAAAAAATCCTCCTACAGTAAAGTCGGAAAACATATTTTTAAAAAAAAGTTCCAATCAGTTTTAAAAACAGAAGACCCTTATAATATTCCAAGGACTCATAAAATAATATACATTCATACCCGGGAGATCCTTGGCATAAGTGAAGAAATACATGGCACGATAAACACGCCTTAAAATATGCACTCTTTGAAACTTTGCCACTACATCGTCATCAAACAACGTCATAAGGTCATGGGACCACAAACTCAGAGTCTATCCTATGACTCAAACATTTTGTCCGGAATTATGCGAATTACATATAAATTGACTCGATTGGAAATTTGTCCTAACAATATATACATATTTTATTATCACATCATTCATGTATATATATCACTCACTATATATGTATAACCTCTATCCCTAACAATAATCAATTTATCGGATGCGGTTCTCTAATGCTATCATAATCTTAGAAATACTCACATCATCTTGGCTACCGCATCGGGATCTCACACTGAACTATGGTAGAAAACAAAAACGACGTTACAGGGAGTCATAAGTTCCCCGATTAGTGAGCAAACCCATACACATAATTACCCACTATAAGAAAAACACCATTTTATGACACTTTTAAAATTGACTTTAAGACAGTTTAAAAAAAGTGTCATTAAAAGTATAATACTACTACTTACATGACACATTTTTTATAAACTGTCATTATATATATAATAGTATTAATTTACATGACAATTTAAGTATATCCATCATATATTAATTATATGTACTATGATAATTTTTAATAATAATCTAAATGCATATGTACTAAGTATTACAAACACATGACGATATTTTTCCAAAACTTTTAGAGGCGAGTAAAATTGGCGCCCCCCAACTGTAATAATTTTTTTTCTCCTGATCTAGCCTCCCAAAATCCAAAATCGACATCAGGTAGCCTCATACTTTTCACCACAAATGAAACATTACACAAAAATGCCCTCCGATTCTCAGCGTCCTCCAATTTTTATCATCATCGGGTACTCTCTCTCTCACACACAAAAAAACTTGATAGGTCTCTCACAAAAAAAAAGTTAGAAATGATTTAGGGTAATTGATTTTGCTTCTTATAGATTTGAAAATGAATATTGAGTCATTCAATTTGAAAATGAAGATTTGGTCTATATAGGTAATTAATGCATGGATTTTTATTGGTTTCTAGTTACTTTATTTAATTATGACTATCGCAAATGGCACAAAAAGGCATTATCACCTAATGCTCCATTTTATACTCAATTAATTAATTATTTACTTAATTAATTGATTAATTTATTTTTCTAATCTAATTCTAGACACGTGTCTACATCACTCAACCCGTATTCCAATTCTCATATTTTCAATCACAATTATTCATATTCAACTATTTTCCTCAAATATTTTAATTTCACATCCCAATTAAAAGTCCCATTTTAACTCAAGGTCCACATACCAACTTAATTGAATTTTTAGAAATATAAAATATCAACTTTGGGTGTTTTCATCTCCTTAATTATTTAATTTGTTCCTAATAAAATAAAATAGCCCCAAACCGATCTTTCATTCCAGAAATCGAACCGGTTCTGTTTAAAAGCGAATCGGTTCGGTCTAAAGGCGAATCGGTTCGCTTTTCCAATTAGCGAATCTCATCCCTAGTTTCTTCCCCATTTCAGTCCCGGTGATCATCAACCCAATATCACATGCTACCCAATTCGTATAAAGTATAAGCGATATAACTAAGATGTTTCTATCATCTAGTAATCACATTAGTTCAAAAGATTAATCATCATTTCATGGGATTCATAACCAGAGTCATGAATTTCATAATTCTAATAATTACACCACATATTCATCTGCATATCCCATTATCCATATAATCCTCAAATATCAAAATTTTTAATCCATCTTAATTCTTTAAAAATTTATAATTTATATCATTTCCCAAATATAAATCATTTCCCAAAATATAAATCATCTCCCAACTATGATATGACTAAAATTATATATACAAATTAAATAGTAAGTTAATTACTTGCCTTATTATTCGTGTAGTCTGAATCTTGTGATGATTTTGATACTCCTCCAAGAATTTCCTTCCCAAATCTTCACTCCTAGAATGTTCTTGAAAAATCTTCAATTCCTTCTTTAGACTCTTGAAAATTCTTCTCAAATCTCTACACAATTTCTCTAACTTTTGTATAACTCTCCTAACCTTTGGATTTGTGAAATGACTCTTCCCTAGGCCCCAAACCTTGCATTTTATGATTGAATTCCCGATTTTTTCATTTCTTATGCCCTTAAGGAGCCCAAAAAGCACCTAAATGTAATACCCCTTATTTATTAGTAATTATTTTTTTATTAATTTGCCTTGTGGGTTAATTATATAAAATGAAGGAAGTTGAAGTAAAAATTACTTTAAGTGATTTAAGAGATAATATTTGCTGAGTTTTGCATATTTACTGTTAAGTGAATGTAAATTGTGTAACATTATGTTTGGTTTCATCGTTGTGCTTTAAGGGACGGTCATGACTTATATTCCAATCGGGTTATTA
The DNA here is from genome assembly GCA_949130495.1 of Sambucus nigra. Taxonomy (NCBI): domain Eukaryota; kingdom Viridiplantae; phylum Streptophyta; class Magnoliopsida; order Dipsacales; family Adoxaceae; genus Sambucus; species Sambucus nigra. The sequence goes on from OX422221.1 coordinate 353,215,284, forward strand.
TTAAAGAGTTAATATGACGTTGGATCTTGAAATAATGAACAATATCCCGAACGGTAGTTTAGAGGACACGATTAGTCTGGAAATGGTTGAGATAGTCAAAATAAGTACCAAGTTGTGTTTTTGGGTTCCAAGATACTTTTGACTAGTTATAACTTAATTATGATATTACAAGTCATTTTAAGTATGTAGTAGCACTTAATGTGGGACTTAATATATTTGAGGCATTTAAGTATTGCAAGAGAAATTATATCTCATTTGTGTATTTCTAAACCTAGAGAATTAGAGAGAAGAGAGAGCTTGAGAAAGAAGAGAAAACAGAGAGTTTGGTGATTTGGGCTTAGAATCTTTGCAACGAGAAGATAATCCGAGGCTACAATTTTGAGGTAAGTTTCTAACTTGCATAATTGTATGATTGAGTGTGAATAATTTGTATTTATAGTTATTGTTCTTGAGTTTGAACCATTAATGGAACTTGATGATTTTGTTGTTTAAATCCTAGGTTGTATGATATAGATTTGTTTTAAATGGTCTTTGCTAGTAGGTTAACTTCGATAAATGATTTGGAGATGTTAATGGTTGGTGATAGTTGGTTTAGTGGGAAGAAAAGAGATTTGGGGATTTAGGGTTCATATCAACCCGTAGCCCCAACTGGGCATCTCGACCAGGGCGAATCGATTTGCCCTCCCTAGCGAATCGATTCGCTAAAATGGTGGCTACAGGTTTGAGGAACCAAATATATTCCATTTAATTGGAATATGTTGTGATTATGGCATGCATATACATACCTCTCTAAATATATTCTCCCTGCATCACTAGCCAGGGGATTTACTATCATAGGACTGGTTGTTACATTCTGTGATTGTTTTATTCGAAGTGAGGTAATTCCAGGTATGGTTATGACTCTCTGTCAAAGGTATATGGCCGTTTCCCACGCGACACAATTTAGGTTACCCAGATGGTCTAAATTATAGGCCCTAGAAGATGATAGCATTTAGGGGCGCATCCAGTGGGCTGATTTTCAAAAGGATGGTCTTAGAACCGTTATATTATGATTGTAATTATTCTCACGGTTATGGCATTTCATCCGAATGAGTTAATGAATCTATAAATCAACTGTATGGCACATGTTTCCCCAATGATAAATTGACTTGTGAAGATATATTTTATGAATTTGTAAATTAAGCATGTTGAATAGAATTAGGTTATTCCTCTTAATTAGATGGGTAATTTAATTTATAATGAAATGGTATGGCACTAGGACGTTCACTTAGAAGAGAGGTGAGGATGATTCTTATATAAAGAGGGAACTTAACCTGTTTATGATGTTAGTATTCATAACTGTTATTCATTTTATTCACACGTATATCATATTGAACCGGGCCCTGACTCGTTTATATTTCTCTTTCCTGTGTGGTTCTTAATTATGTCCAGGTGCTCCGTCGCATGGGCACCTGCTTTGATCTTTCTTTTCCCGTATCAGGGAGACACAACATTTTGTGGATGTTGTAGGATTTTTTTCATAGTATACGCATCAATATTTTGGACAATCTAGTTATGATCCATCTGTATATTCGCGCATGTTGCCCCAGTTATTATTCATGCTTTCTATAATACTCGATGTGACCCTTTTTGTATTAACCGACAATGTATTCGGTCATGTTTTGTAAAATGGTTATTAAACTATTACTTGTCTTTGTATATATCCACCTTCTATTATGAATTCAATTGTCGAAATTGTTCTATTAAACTTGCAGTTATATGACATCCATTTTCAAAAATATTTGGTGGTTGTCTCATTCTGTTATTATATGACAGTGATGCTAAGAATGGACCATTTATGATTCCTATTTTTATTGGAGTAGTGGGTTGGCCACCTCTTATTTTAATAAGAGGGGTGTCACAGATGGTATCAGAGAATCAGGTTCTAAAGTCCTTAGGATCTATGCGGACTTATCATGTTCTACCGTAGCGTTCTTTGATATATAGCCCTATTACTAGGACTGTTTTGTTTGTGCATGTTTGCGATATTTTGCAAGGATAAATTATTTTAGTTGTATCCTGATTCAGTTACTTTTTATCTTAGATGCCTGGTAGGCGAGGTCATCCGACAAGGGTAAATCGGGTTGCAGAGGACGTAGATCCCCCACCACCATAGGGAACGATGAATGCGGCGGAGGTGGCTAATATTATTGCCCAACCAGTCAATGGTGCAATGACCAATATGTCCCAATAGCTTCCACAAGCCCAAAAATCGGCCACTCCGGTGGTTCAAGCCCATATGGGACCCTCCGTGTGGGAAAGAGTTAGAAAATCCCTCTTAAAAGGTCACCCTCCAGAATTTCAGGGCGACGCTGATGTTATTGTGGCAAATCAATAGAAGAAAGATATTCAACGCCAAATTCTAATAGTGGAATGCAACGGGGAGCAGAAATAGATTTTCACCACTTTTAAACTCGTAGGAGCAGCCTTACAATGGTGGGAGTCGGTGACGACTCCAAAATACGGGGATATTATGACTATCTCAAAATTCTGGGTTCTGTTTGATCGAAAGTATTTTCCTCCAGCAATCTAGAAGGAGAGGAGGAGGAAGCTTCAGGATGTTGTCTAAGGGGAGCGATTAGTGGCAGAATATGAAGAGGAATTTACTCCTTTAGCAAACTTTGGGCCAGATGAAGTAATTCCAGAAAAAAGGAGGATTTTAAAATTCATTGGGGGTTTGAATTGGAGGATAAGGCATCACTTGTTGGGGAACCCAGCTTTGCAAGTATTTAGCGATGTAATGAATGCAACTTTACTCCATTGCCAGGATCATCATATTCATTTGAAGGGGTGTAAGAAGATTGGAGACTCTAGTCAATCTAGTAAACAAGGAGGAAATGGTGCCGGTGGAGCCCTACCAACACTACAACAATTTGGGAATAAGCAGAAAGAGCGGGACCTCCAGTAAGGGGACTCAGATTAAAAATAACCCTTTGGGGGTTACAACTTTGACAAAGGTGGCTTTAGGCACAGTTAGGGGGCTCAGAAGCAGCAGCAGTTAGGCCAATAGAGCTAAGCAGGTAAAAGGAATAATGGAGGTAGCGGCCATCAGGGCCAAGGGGCGAGGCAGTTTCCGAACAACAATTGGGGCTGACATCGAGAAAATTTCACGGGCCGTTATTTTCAGTGTGGAGAATAGGGTCGCATGAGGAGAGCTTGTCCACAGTTGAATGGGGGATAATTTCCTAGAGGTCCTTAGAATTCGTAGGCATATCCACAACCTCTAGCACCTATTCCAGTTGTCCCTCTACGACATAGATAACTTCAGTATGGGCCTGTGTATAATATTCAGGATGCTTTATTTCCTCCAGCACCAACTGCACCCCTAGATATTGAGGGTAAGTTTCCCATTCATGCGTATGTGGGTCGAGTATTATTTGATACGGGCACAATGCACTCCTTTATCTCTAGGCACTTTGCTCATTCAGCGGGGTTTATTAAGTTTTCCGAGAGTACTTTTACTAGTGTGGAGTCTTCCATGGGGGATGGTTCACTCATACTTTTTATTTATAAAGGGGTAGGAATAGACATTGGTAAATTGCGCTTTGAGGCCGACTTACTCATCCTGGATATGTTCGGGAATGATGTTATTTTGGGTATGGACTGGTTAGTAAAATATCAAGTCATGGTAAATTATTACAGGAGCAGTATAGTCTTCTCCATTCTAGAGAAAGAAATGTTCTTGGTAGCTATGCCTCTTCCGGAGGGAGGTTCGAACACGCACTTGTATTGCATTGAGGATGAGACTTCACGAGAAATAGTTGTATCCCTAAATTTGTTTCCTATTGTTAGAGAATTTAAAGATGTCTTTCAGGAAATACTAGGCTTACATCCAAGTCATGAGATTGAGTTTGTAATTGATCTAGCTCCGGGAACTCAGACGATTGCGAGAAATGAGGGTTCATTAAGGGATCACATTCAACAAATGTTGCGACAAGGGTTCATTAAGCGTAGCATGTCACCATGGGGTTCTTCTGTGTTATTTGTGAGGAAGAGAGATGGTTACCTTCGATTGTGCATCGATTACCGTGAATTGAATAAGGTAACCATCAGGAATAAATACCCATTACCTCGAATTGACTATTTGTTTGATCAATTAAGGGGAGAATCATACTTCTCTAAAATAGATTTGAGAACTAGGTATCATTAACTACGAATATGAGAGTAGGACGTGTAGAAAACTGCATTCTTGACCAGTTATGGGTCTTATGAGTTTTTGGTCATGCCTTTTGGGCTAACCAACACTCCTGCCATATTTATGGACCTTATGAATCGATTATTTCGAGACTTCCTAGACAAATTTATCATAGTGTTTATTGATGACATTCTAGTCTATTCTCGGACTAAATTTGATCATGCCTAACACTTGTCATTGCTCCTGCAGACACTATAGGATCATCCACTTTTTGCCAAGTTCGAGAAATGTGGCTTTTGGTTGCAGGAAGTGAAATTTTTGGGGCACATTGTGACGACTGAGGTTATTTTCATAGATCCAAGTAAAGTTTATGTGGTGAGGGAATGGGATCAGCCCACGAAGCCAACTGAGATCCGTAGCTTTTTGGGTTTGGCAGGATATTATCGCCGTTTCATTAAAGGATTTTCCAAAATCTCTGGCCCTTTAACGAATTTAACTAGAAAAGGGGTATGATTTGTTTTGGATGATTCCTCTCAGCTAGCTTTCGATGAGCTAAACGACAAGTTGACTTCTGCTCTTGTACTCGCGATGCCAAGACCGAGAGTGGACTATTTAGTCTTCACAGACGCATCTCTACAAGGGTTGGGGAGTGTGTTACAACAAGAACATAGGGCCATTGCATATGCATCTCGCAAACTTAAGTACAATGAAAAGAATTATCCCGTGCATGATCTGGAGCTTTCCGCGGTAGTGTTCGCCTTAAAGATATGGAGGCATTACCTCCTGGGTGAGAAGTTTAGTCTTTTTACGGACCATAAATTGTTACAGTATTTGTTCTCGCAGAAAGTTCTAAATATGCGATAACATCGATGGTTAGAATTCATAAAGGACTATAAATTTAATATTCATTATCACCCAAGCAAGGCAAATGTAGTAGCGGACGTGCTGAGTTGAAGACCAGTGGGGAAACTAGCAAAAGTGTGGAAATCCAAGTGGAAAGAACTTATCTAGGATGATGTTGTAGTAAGGGCGTGCATGTTGGTGTTAACCATTACCCCAGCCATTATGATGCGAGTCGTAAATGCGTAAGGAGGAGATAAATATTATCAAGATCGGGTACATCAATTGTTGACCAAAGGAGCAAAGTCCTACTCTATTAGTTCTGATCGTGGGCTACTTTTCCATAGAAGACTCATAGTCCCGGACAAGGGAGACCTGAGATGTGCTCTCATGATGGAATCCCATGGTTCAAGATTTGCGATACATCCAGGGGAGACAAAATGTACCAAGATATGCATTGTCAGTATTGGTGGGTGGGTATGAAAAGGGACATTTCTAAATTTATTTCCCAATGCGCCACTTGTCAACTAGTGAAGGTGGACCACCAACGACCGACTGGGTTGTTGCAACTGTTAGAAATATCGGTATGGAAATGGGAGAGTATCGCAATGGATTTTATCATTGGATTGCCGACGTCGTAAAGTAGTCATGATTCTATTTGGGTTATTGTCGATCGTTTGACCAAATCGGCACACTTCCTACCAGTACGGACGGATTATAATACAAAACGTTATGCCCGGCTCTTTATTGAGGAAATTGTGAAACTCCATGGGGTGCCTATCAATATAGTCTCAGATTGAGAAAAAAATTTTGTATCCCACATTTGGCGAAGTTTCCAAGAGGCGATGGGGACTGAATTGCGGTTGAGTACCTCTTACCATCCATAAACTTATGGAAAAACGGAGAGAGTCAACCAAATGTTGGAGGATATGCTTCGAATGTGCGTACTTGACTTTAAAGGAGGATGGGAATGGTACCTTCCATTGGTCGAATTTGCATACAATAATTCGTACCAATTGAAAATAGGTATGGCACCATATGAGGCATTATATGGCCGACCATGTCGATCACGTTCTTGTTGGTTGGAAGTAGGAGACAAGAAGCTCCTTGGACCTGAAATGATCCAAGATACCTCCTCGAAGATTGAACTTATTCTAAACTGCATATGAATTGCACAAGATCGCCAGAAGATCTGTGCTGATGCGAATCAGATGCATGTGGAATTGGAAGTGGGGGATCAAGTTATAGTGCGGGTATCCCCGATGAAGGGTATAATGAGATTCGAGAAGAAAGGCAAACTTTCGTCCCGCTATGTAGGCCATTTTCCCGTTATTGCAAAGATAGGCTTCGTAGCATATCAACTTGCTTTTCTGGAACGCCTACAATAAATTCATGAAGTGTTACACGTTTCATCTTTAAAGAAGTATAAAATATGTGAAAGAGCTCTTTGGCACATTCCATTGGATGATATCGAGTTACAACCCGATATTTCATATAAGGAACAACCAGTTGTTATTTTAGACCACGGAGAGAGTAGACTAAGGTCGAAAGTGGTGACCTTTGTCCGAGTCTAGTGGGGACACCACAATATCGAGGAATTAACTTGGGAACGAGAGGACGATATTCGAGAGAAGTACCCACACCTATTTTTACCAGGTATGCCTAAATTTTGAGGGTAAAATTCCCTTGTAAGGGGGTGGGGGGGGAGGGGGGTATGTAATACCCCTTATTTATGAGTAATTATTTTTATGTTAATTTGCCTTGTGGGTTAATTATATAAAATGAAGGAAGTTGAAGTAAAAATTACTTTAAGTGATTTAACAGATATTATTTACTGAGTTTTGCATATTTACTGTTAAGCGAATGTAAATAGTGTAACATTATGTTTGGTTGCGTCGCTGTGCTTTAAGCGACGGTAATGACTTATATTCCAATCGGGTTATTATTAAAGAGTTAATATGACGTTGGAACATAAAATAATTAACGATATCCTGGATGCTAGTTTAGAGGGCATGGTTAGTCTAGAAATGGTTGAGATAGTCAAAATAAGTACCAAGTTGCGTTTTTGGGTTCCAGGGTACTTTTGACTAGTTATAACTTAATTATTGTATTACGAGTCATTTTAAGTATGTAGTAGTATTTAATGTGGGATATAATATTTTTGAGGAATTTAAGTCTTGCAAGAGCAATTATATCTCATTTGTGTATTTCTAAACCTAGAGAGTTAGAGAGAAGAGAGAGCTTGAGAAAGAAGAGAAAAGAGAGATTTTGGTGATTTGGGCTTGGAATCGTTGCAACAAGAAGATAATCTGAGGCTACAATCTTGAGGAAAGTTTCTAACTTTCATAAACTTATAATTGAGTGTGAATAATTTGTATTTATAGTTATTGTTCTTGAGTTTGAACCATTAATGTAATTTGATGATTTTGTTGTTTAAATCCTAGGTTGTATGATCTAGATTTGTTTTAAATGGTCTTTGCTAGTAGGTTAACTAGGATAAATGATTTGGAGATGTTAATGGTTGGTGATAGTTGGTTTAGTGGGAAGAAAAGAGATTTGGGGATTTATGGTTCATATCAACCCGCAGCCCCAACTGGGCACCTTGACCAGGGCGAATCGAACGGCCCTCCCTAGCGAACTGATTCGCTAAAATGGTGTCTATGGGTCTGAGGAACCAAATAGATTCGGGATAAGTTCGAATCAATTCGGGCCGAGACAGAAGGTTGTTTTCTCTGTCGAATCGATTAGCTTTTTGAGCGAATTGATTGTCTTTCATGGGCAAATCGATTCGAAATCCAGCGGTTTTATGGAATTTTTCCAACTTGGTTTCTAGTACTTTTCTTTTAGATTTGAGGCTTAGGGACCTTCTTATATGAAGTAATAAATAACATTAGGGTCTAACATAGGGGAATAAATACCCTAGGTTAGTAAGGGGGTCTTCAAGCTTATTTTTGGGGATTATTTAGTAGGACTTAATGTCTCGTCTCATTTAGTAAACAAGTCTAGGACCAGGGTAGAGTTGGGTAGTATCATTTTGGACTTTCGGGAACTAGTATGAGATTAATTATACTTTTAGCTTATACCGTTATGCACATATGGTTTCATGAATAAGAAATGTACCTTTTAATTGTCATATCTTGTGATTATAGCATGCATATACATACCTTTATAAAGGTTATCATAAGGGACGTTACGCGAATGAGGTAAATCCCCTGGCTAGTGATGCAGGGAGAATATAGTCCTCAGCCATAGGACTGGTTGTTACATTGTGTGATTGTTTTATTCGAAGTGAGGTAATTCCAGGTATGGTTATGACTCACTGTCAAAGGTATATGGCCGTTTCCCACGTGACACGATTTAGGTTACCCAGGTGGTCTAAATTATAGGCCCTAGAAGATGATAACATTTAGGGGCGCATCCAGTGAGCTGATTTCCAAAAGGATGGTCTTAAAACCGTTATATTATGATTGTAATTGTTCTCAAGGTTATGGCATTTCATCTGAATGTGTTAATGAATCTATAAATCAACTGTATGACACATGTTTCCCCAATGATAAATTGACTTGTGAAGATATATTTTATGAATTTGTAAATTAATCATGTTGAATAGAATTAGGCTATTCCTCTTGATTAGATAGGTAGTTTAATTTATAATGAAATGGTATGGCCCTAGGATGTGCACTTAGAAGAGAGGTGAGGATGATTCTTATATGAAGAGAGAACTTAACCTGTTTATGATGTTAGTATTCATAACTGTTATTCATTTTATTCACACGTATATCATATCGAATCGGGCCCTGACCCTTTTATATTTGTCTTTCTAGTGTGGTTATTAATTATGTTCAGGTGCTCCGCCGCATGGGCGCCCGCTTTGATCTTTCCTTTCCCGTGTCGAGGAGCTACAACATTTTGCGGATGTTGTAGGATTTTTTGTAGTAGACGCATCAATCTTTTATCTGTATATTCTGGCGTGTTGCCCTAGTTATTATTCATACTTACTGTAATACTTGATGTGACCCTTTTTGTATTAGTCTGTTAATTGAAAGCGTATTCGGTTATGTTTTGTAAAATGGTTATTAAACTATTACTTGTCTTTATATATATCCACCTTCTGTTATGAATTGGATTGTCGAAATTGTTTTATTAAACTTGCAATTATATGACATCCGTTTTCTAAAATATTTAGTGGTTGTCTCGTACTATTATTATGCAACAGTGATGCTAAGAGCGGACCATTTATGATTCCTGTTTTTATCGGAGTAGCGGGCTGGCCACCTCTTATTTTAATAAGTGAGGTGTCACACTAAATAATTCCCGATTAATCTAAAAAGTTCCTGAGACCCAAATACAACCCCCATGTACTCAATTTTGACTGTTTCGATCCATTCTGGATCTACTGTGCACTCGAAATCATCACCCGAGCCACCTAACAATAATTTCTCATCTCAATATATTTTAATTAATTAACCTATGTCCCGATTGAGGTATTATTAAAGTCATTCGCGTTTACTCACTTACGACTTAATCCATTTTTATTTACTGTATCACACTAGTAAATAAATAGCCACATAATATTAATTCGTTTCACTCTAAATTAGTATTTATTTAGTTCTCATTATTTCCTAAATTAAATTATTTGTCTTCCACATAATTTAAATATTCAATAAAATATATCTATCTAAAACTACTGGTTATTATAGGTTAGTGATTAAGACATTAATGGGGTGTGTAGGATTTCACCACTTACCATTTGTCTAATGGAGTGGGATTCCACCATTAACCATTAATTAATCATTTTTTGATATTGAATTTAATTTGGAATTAAATTAAATTTCCAAAAATTTGATAAAGGCAAGGATTTGTAAGTCGTGAATTTAAGATAAATACAACTAGAATAACAAATTATATTAGTCTTTAGTTGAGAGAAATTCACTAAGTGTGAAAATACTTGTGAGATAATTCCTAGTCTAGAATTGCTCTGAATTATTTTTAGTAGAATTTGGGAACTATGCTTGGGGAGTTCGATTCAATTTTACCAAGGGATACATAATAACTTGGGTCACCAAGTTCAACTTCTCACTCAAACCCAACCCGGTGCATCCTTGATTGAGAATTGGAAAGCATGCTACAACGGGTTGGTTTTATATTTACAGTTTTATATCCTATATAAATACTTGAATTTTTCCTGCTACATGCGAATATGGTTAATAAAAAAAAATCTGCACTATTAACCGGATGTATTCTAAAAGTTGTATAAGATCCATGCTCACGAATTATATACTCACAAGTTACAATAAAAAATATAGCCAAGATAATGAAATGGTAATTAACTTTGTTTAACAAATTAATCGAAACTTTTGGATTCGTGTTTGAACATCCCTGAATATTGAGAATTTAATTCTCCATGTAATGATAACATCATATTTGAACGAATCACAAAATTAGAGTGTTTATATACATGTATATGGAACATATGTAATATTGGTTATTTATAAAAGCCTATTGGTCTCATTTTTTATTGACCAAATGGAAAATCTAAACCGTTAAATGGATAGATCTCGTTGAAACGATCGACTCTATATGTGGTTTACCCCATTCGGACATCGGATGAGCCTTAATGAAAGCCCTAAAATTGACAGAAACTTGTGGCTGCGATGCAGAGTTGTAGTGAATCCACTGCAGTTATGCATGCGCTGGATCAACTCTCTGGTGACATAAGCATGATGTAGTAAATGTTATTTTCATCACTGGAACTTAATTTACTGCTTTAAGACTCCTAATAAAATTATAGAAACAAATTTAAAATTATTTTTAAATATTCTAAATTTTATGATGCAATCAAAATGTACTTTTGGAATTCCAAAATATATGTTTCTTTGTAATTGCCCTTAATGGAATAATGTATTTCACTATTTAAAAATATGTTTAGTATCAAAAGAATTCCAGAAAATTGTAGTAAGAATTATTTATGTTTATACATGCAATAATGTAAAAAAAAAATGTAAATTGGAATTTTATGATTATTTATTCTTGCGTAATGTCGCATTAAGAAATATAATTTTAATTATTTAATTTTAGAAAATTCTAAAAAATTTACTAGATTTAAATTTTTACCAAACTAATTGTATGGTTGAATAAAATTTGGATTTTGATTATCAGATACATATTTTAACTTTTGACTAGTTTTTAAAACAAACCTTGGGCATTTAACTTGTATGCACATGTCACCAGTTTTTGCAAAGTTATTCTTGTAATTCTATTACGAGTTGGACTATTATTATCGAGTATATTAATATGGTATTTTTCAATTGGATATAATTTAATATCGTAATGATTTAATATAACTTTTAACAATTTCATATAATATTATTATTAAATTTATGAACTATGCACCAATTTATTTGACCTTTAAAATTAAGCTATTCATTTGGAATGGATGCTAATGTTTTAAGACCGTGGATGATTAGATTTTATTTTTTTAATGATATAAAGTTAGCACCATATAAAACATTTTCTAGATAAATTTGGTGGCTCGAATTTATCTAACTAAAATTCATAATTATCCTAATATCTATCAAGATATGTTGTGCATGTGATTGTACTAGATACATATAGTTGCACTATGATGAGATCAAACTATTAAGTTAATATTACTTATTATGATCAAATTAGTAATATTTAGATTCCACGTCAAATATTTAAGTCACTTATTGGCATACCTCTTAGGTGGTTTCCATAGCCTTCCACTGTAGACCGTGTATACCGTCCCTGGGCATATAACTTCTTAAGATATTGGTCATGGTCACGTGTTGCTTCTAAAATTGTTATATTCTTTCGAGGGTTAGTTCTAAACTTTCAGTTTGTCGCGATGCAACAAACTAGTTGGGGAGGTCACGGTCACATGTTGTCTATAGAGTTCAATTGGTTGTTATCACAACGCAATTATATTAACTTAACTTAGGAAATAGTGGACTTACATGAATGTACGTGTGTGGTTTCTATGAGGCCAAAGTATTTTTGGGAATTACAAATAGTGTATGTTCATTAGTACGATAAATTTATTCAAAATCAATGATAAAAGTGGACCACTCGCTCTCGATTTCTTAAAAGAAGTATCATTTTAAGAGTGATGAGCTTTGGTATCTCTTCTAGCCAGAGTACATGTCTAAGGGCTGGATTGGTTGTTTGCATTAACGAAACTTTATCCATGATTTTGCCTAAACTTGATCTGAAAAATTTATTCACATTTGGAGTTTATGAAGGGTAACTACTACCTGCCAATTTAAGTTTAACTAATCAAAGATTTCTATTACGTGAGGATTATGTAAATAAGTAATTGGATCTTAATACCCACTAAAAATATCAAATGGTTTCCTTAATCTATGAAGATTCATAGATTTATAATAAATAGTGGGATCCCCTTTAAGATTTAAGTCCCTAATATTGAATGATTTATAATTTTTATCAATCTGAATTTGAAGAAAATGTGACGAACCCTTTGGCAAAGATTATAAATACAAACAAATTGATCGGTACCAAATTCCTAGATTGGGAATGAAGTTGAGGATCATACTTCTTTCAGATAAGATCAACCATGTTTTTCTTGGAATACCTGCGTTGATAACTGAGGATTCATCTGAAGAGATGATTGCCATTTTTTTAAAATGGCAAGACAAGGATATTAGGGATATAAGATACGTGTTAACATATATGACTAATGACCGCCTGCATCAGCATGACCTAATGGAAAGTGCTCAAGTCATCATATTGCACCTTTGTCACTTTTGTGGTTATAAAAGAAGAACTTCTTGGTATAATGTCGCCAAAGATCTCTTCAGGACCATGATGTCCTAAACATGATCAATTATATCGAACATCTTTCTTAGATGGATGTTAAAATGGACGTGAAGTGAAGTGTTGACTTGGTACTATAATCCCTACCATAATCATTTTCACAATTTGTTATGAATTTAAATATGAATAAACGGGAATCTTCTCTTTTAAAATTCCTTAATATGTTATAGACAACTGAACAGTTCATTCAAAAAGCTAAGCCATTTGCTCTGGCATTTGATAAAGCTTTTACCTATGGACCTAAGAGGCAACGCAAGGGGAAGGGAAAAGGAAAGGGAAAGGCAAGGAAATAATATGTGAACCTCAAACCCAAGGGAGGTGTTAATAAGAATAAGGACATAGGTGAAAAATATTTCCATTATAATGACCTAGGGAACAAGAAGAAAGAGTGTAAAAAGATCCTTTAATCCAAGAAAGACTTCAGATATGCCTAATTTTTTTCGATATTGAGACTAATTTTATGATTAGCCCAACTATATCTTGGTGCTTAAATTCAGGTGCAAGCTCCCATATGTGTGGAAACTTATATGATTTAAATATAAGAAGGAAACTGAGTATATAGGAGGTCTCCTTCACAGTAGCAAATGGAGAACGAGTTAGTTCATCGGTTATGGGGACCGTCTATCTGAATTTGCCTTAAAATAAGTGTATTGTCTTAGAGAAATACTATTATGTACCAGTGTCACCGAAGAACATTATATCACTATATAGTCTTTCTCGAAGTTGATATACATATTAAAAAATTGATCAACTTTATTTTGTTAGACAAAATGATTTTTTTGTGTGTACGGTATGTGTTTTCAATGGACTCTATTATTTGAATTTAAATAGTGAAATCAATAATATAGAAGTAACAAATAATGTCAGTAAATTCACATGAATTAGATATGAGATCAATCCAATGTACAAATGGCATATTAAACTTGGATGTAACACCCCGTATTTTTAATGACTTTTAAAATGGGATTAATTTGAATTAATTATTGGATAATTGAAAATTAATCCGAATTTAAATATTACTCAAGAATAATGTAATATTTGATTTAGTTTGAATATTACTTGTGATTAAAAGTAATATATGGTTATGACTTTACATATGAGTATGATTTTATAAATTTTCGCGAGTGATGAATACGGTAATTATGGTAATTAAGTTAGGGCGCGCGTGAGTCGTGTCGGAACTATAATTAAATGGAATGAAACTAAATTATTTTTATGCCATCTAAATGGTCATTTTGGCTGTACCAAAGTGTCCGAAAATGTTTAAATAGTCGAAAAAGTCTACCTGGGGGATTACTTTGGGCTTTGGGGCAATTTGAAACCAAACAGACACCCCAGAGGGGTATTTTGGTCATTTTCCAAAATGGGTGAATAGTATACACGAATTTGTAGTAATATTATATAAGTGTAGAGGTGGTGGGATTAAGGTTCATTCACCAAAATTCAAAAGAAAAGACTTAGGGGAGATTGAGTGACTTCTTTGAGAAAGGAAGAGGCATTTCTAGGACCTAAAGTTGTGAGTCATTTTACATCACCACCGTCGGAAGTTGGCCGGAAAATGGAGGAATACCTGTAGAGTTATCTTTGCCAACGGTTCAGACCTACGAATTATAGGCAAGTGATTTAACCTTTGCAAACTTATCATGTATATTATCCATGTTAGGCGAGTTATAAAATTCTGAAAAGTTGCATGATTCAAAGAAAAAATATAGTGACTTTAATTGATTCCTTGAAATGAGAATTATATAGGATTAATCTCTTTTTCAATATATAGTTTAATCCACAAAATTTGGGAATCATTTGGTGAAGAAATAATAAAATAAGAAGTTTTTAATTTTAAGTGAAATAACATGATTTAATTGAAACTTCTTGATGAATTTATGTTGTTAAATGTTAGAAATCATTTATACACCTTGATATATCATTTGGGATGAATTATGAGGAGTTTGGGATTAATTGATAATTGTTTTGATGATGAAAAAGTGTAAAACCCGTAGGTAAACTTATGCAAAAATATGGGCAAAAATCTGATCAATCGATCGATTGACCAAGAATGTCGATCGATCGACTGATCGATCAATCGACCAAAATCATCCATCGATTGACTCCACCTAGAAATGTGATTTATTTCCTTTTTAATTTTTGAGAAAATCCCAACTTTGAGAATACTTTAGTGTTGATTAATTGAACATATTGGGACTTGGAGAAGTGCAGTAGGATGTACTTAAAACCCAAAAAATATTATTATGTGTTGGATTGAATGGGGGAAATTAACGAGTGTTAATTGACTGAATTACGGTGGAGAATTATATAAATTGAGGTTTATATCGGATAAAGGGTGACTTAAGTTTAGTACAAGTAGTAAGAGAGTCGTTAATTACCAGAATAATTTTTGGTTTATATGGGATTAAACCTAAGAGATGGAATAAAGGGTTAAGATTGAATTAGGGATTATCGAGAAATAAACATAATTGACGATAATTTTAATTCATAGAAATTCGAGAGTTGTGATGATATGGACTAGTAGGGCATGGGTATTTACCTACTGAATTTATATCAGAAATAAATGATTACCCTTCGAGTGATGAGAGAAGCTCAGGAATAATATTAGAGAAGTAAAGTCATAATCTGTAAATACGTAGAATATGTGAGATGAATATACTACGTATGAAAAATATTTATATGGGTTGTGCATGTGCCTATTGTTATTATATATAGGTGGGGTGAATACCTATATTATTATTTATTATGTGTATGCCATATCTACGCTGCTTGCTATCGGGGTGGAGGTCTCGCGTTGTGAACGATCTTACCCTGATGAGCCCATTTGAGGGGATTTTAGATTCGTACCCTCAGCATAGGACCTTGGATATGTGCTATCAGTGGGAATTATAGTTTCGACGGTTGAATGGGAACGTAGGATTGTGTGTGACCCATTTAGCTGGGGAGTATGCTTGCCTCCAATAATGTGTGTTATGTCAATTATGGTCCGTGAGAGACGCCGAACCAATAGTCCTTTATATAGCGAGAGATGTATTAGGACATGATAGCAAAGTATGCATGCATCGCAGCCGTGTCTGGGAGGTGTCGTATTAGTATATGTAATAATGTGATAAAATATATATACTGTGATGTAATCTACTGTGTGAGAATTATAGATTAAAATTTATACTATGATGTAATCTACGTTGTGAAATTATAGATAAAAAGGAATAATAAAATCTGATTGAATTAAGTGAGTACTTGATCCTAAAGTTGTGAAATCCTAGTTCGTATTAAAGAGAACATGTTTAATTATCATATGTAATGCGTGGGAGATACAAGTAAATGATATGGGATAGAATCATAATTGAAAACATTAATTTGGGATATGATAAGGTACGTTAGGCATGCACACTAGATGAGATGTGAGAATTCTCAAGTGAGAGACCGAGAAGATAACATGTATATAATAACTGCTTAATTTCACTTGTTAAGCACTTGATATTTTAAAAATCTTTTACAATCGGGGTCTGACCAGTTTCCTTGCATATTCTCTTCTCTATTATATCTTATACATCAAGTGTCCAGTATCAGGGATGCCAGCATAGAATATGGATGTCTCGACGGGTTATAACTGCTAATGGAGATGCAGACTTTGGTATACACTTCCATTATGTTGATTCACACATATGCATTATCTATTTTCATTTAGGGCATGTCTCCCCGGATTCTATTTATGTCATTTCTATTCCAGAGATTGTAATTACTTATGTTGGTATTGTCGATATCAGTTTTGGTTTGTTGGTAATGAGATATCTTAACTGGAGAGTTATTCCAGACACATTTATTCTTGTTATGTTTAGTTATGTTGTGATGTGATGTTGATTATTATCCCGTATTGTGGAATGGTTTTAATTAAATTAAAAATGGAAAAGTTCTGACACTAGCTTAATTATTTATCAGGTGAATTAATAAAGAAATTGTTTTCCGACAGTGATGCTGAGAATGAAATAATTGGATATTCTGATTTAATTCAATAAAGGACTGATCACCCGAGATTTAATTAGGCGGGGTGTCACATTGTACATATTAGTGTAAAAATAATTAGCGAGTTGAAAAAATATGGGCCTTTAGGTTTTCTCTCACCTGAACCCATACTAACTTGTGAATCCTGTTTACATAGTGAGATCACCAAATTACCCTTTGTTGGATAAGGGTAAAGATCCAGAGATTTTTTAGGCTGATACATATTGATGTCCGTGGACCATTAAATGTTAGCACTAAGGGTTATTTTACTCACTTCATCACTTTTATCGATGATCATTCAAGGTTTGCTTATACCTACCTAATGAGTCATTAATATGAAGCTTTTAAAAAGTTTTAAGATTTAAAAAATGAAATACAAAAATAAACTAGTAAAAGTATTAAGACACTTTGATCTGATCGACGTGGTGAATACTTAAGCAATGAATTTTTGGACTATCTCAAAGAGAGTGGCATTATTTCACAGTGGATTCCTTCTAGAACTCTTCAACACAATGATGTTTTGGAATGGACAAATCGTATTTTGTTGGACATGGTTAGATTGATAATGATTTTCACTGATTTACCCGTATACCTATGGGGTTATGCAGTCAAAACTGTATTATACCTTTTAAATATAGTTCCTTCCAAATCTTTACCTAAGACACCATATGAACTATGGAATGGGAAGGATCCAAGTATTAGTCACCTTAAGATATGGGGTTATCCGTCACATGTGAAGAAAAGCATGGTGGATAATAAGTTAGAAGTGAGGACTATGAGATATAGGTTCGTAATAAGAAACTATTTGTTATTACTTCTGCCATACCAATGATCCAAAAGTTTTTGTTAATAAGAATGCCAAATTCTTTAATGATGAATTTATTACTGATGGAGGTAAAACTAACATTATTCTTGATGAAAAAATAGGAGATTCACAGACCATTACATCTCAGTAAGAAAACTCTGCACCATTTGAAACTTCTAACACATGAAGTCTTTGTAAAAGTAATAGGACCCTTATGCTTAAAAAAATATGGTTATTACTTGAGGAATTAAACCTCATAGGTGATGACAATCTAACTAATTATAAATAGGCAGTATCAGATATCGACGCGAGACGATGGCGTGAAGCCATGAAAGTTGGAATGGATTCTATGTGTTTGAACCAAGTCTGGAGTTTTGTTCATCTACCAATAAATGTTATTCCTATTGGTTACAAATGGAAATTCAAAAGATATATTGGATCAAATGGAAATGTAAAAACATATATAGCAAGGTTGGTTGCAATAGGTTACCAACAACGTCAAGGAATTGATTATGAGGAAATGTTTTCACCAGTAGCCATACTTAAATCCACTAGGTTCTTGCTAGCTGTTGCTGCACACTATGACTAAGAAACCTGGAAGATGGTTATGAAAACTACATTCTTGAATGGAAACATTCAGGAAACCATTTAAATGGAAAAACCAGAGGGTTTTATATCTAGTGGAGATATATATAAAGTGTGTAAATTGAACAACTCGATTTACGATCTTAAGCTAGCGTCTCATAGTTGGAACATTAGATTCGATGAGGTTGTCGTATTATTTGACTTCTAAAAAAATGTAGATAAATCATGTGTATACAAGAAGGTTTTTAGGAAGGCCATTACCTTTCTCATTGTGTATGTAGATAAAATTCTACTCATTGGGAATGATGTAGTGATGTTATCACCTGTTAAATTTTAGTTATCACAAAAGTTCTCTGTGAAGGACTTGGCAGAAGTATCCTATATTCTTGGGGTTAAGCTATTTAGAAATAGGCATAAAAGGATGCTTGGTTTATTCCAGTCAAAATATATTGATAAAATATTGTCAAGGTTTAACATGATTGATTTGAAGAAAGATTTCATACCTTTCAGACAAGGAGTCAAACTCTCTGTAGTAATGGGTGACAATAATCCAGAAGAGAGGGAGCATATGAGAAAGATTCCCGATACTTCAGTAGTTGGAAGTCTTATATATGTTATGTTATGTATTAGACCAAATATTTGTCATGCTATAAGTGTGGTGAGCAAATATCAAGCATATCCAGTCCCGAATCACTAGACGACCAAAAAACATATTTTTAAATAGTTAAAAAATACCAAAGATATTGTAACACCCTGCCTAATTAAATATCGGGTGGCCAGTCCCATACCAAATTAAAACAGAATATACAGTTGGCTCACTCTTAGCATCACTGTCGAAAATATTTACAACTCACCCAATACCCAATTAAGCTGGTGTTACAAACTTTCCAAATTTTAATTTCAACAAAAACCATTTTTAGTTTACAAATAACACTACACATATTATTCTACAACACTAATAACCGAACAAATAACACAAAAGAATTTAAATGAAATTGGAATGAACATTCCCAAATAATAATCCAATACAGTAATCCCAACGATAAGTAAATAAATTAAAATGACACGAGTATAAGAGTATTTCGACTCAGATAGAAAAGAGATAATTGAGTTCCTTTGGGCGACATACCCTAACTAAAAGAACAATGTGAATAACATGAAGATAGGCGTCTAAGAAATACTCCATAGCTCGTCACAATCCACTAAGGTTGGCGTCCATGCTGCTGGACACCTAATATAGAAGGTACAATAGAAAAGAAAATATGCAAGGAAACGGGTCAGAGCCGGATTGTGAAAATGATTTTGAAAACAACAAGTATTTAACAAGTGCAATAAAGCATTTATTATGTAAATGTTAGTATCCAACTCTCACTTGCTATTCTCACCTCTCATCTAGAGTGCACACTTAACGTTTCCTATAACTTCCTAGTCAATGGTTCCTCTTCACTAATTTCCATAATATGATTCCATCCCATATCATAACCCCGTATGTCCCATACCATACATCATATAATTATTCATATATGTTTCCCATTAATATGATTCGATTATCATTAATATGAATTAAGCTCTTCAATAAATATTCATTCACTTATTTTAATTCTTTTCTCAATTCACCGTTATCTACAATTATCACACAGTAGATAATTTAACCACTATATACACGTTCTAACAATTCATTATATATATACATATATAATACGGCACTCTGAGTCAAAGCTGTGGTGCATGCATTACTCTGCTATCATTTCCCAGTATCGCAGGTCGCCGAATAGGGGACTAAAGGTTAGATAAGGATTCCTCAAACCACAAACAACAACACATAAATTGGAGGCGAACATAGTCCTCATACACACGGTCCACGAACATAGCTACGTTCCCATAGTCAGCGAACTTATCAACTCCTCGATAAGTCTTTCATAGACCTATGTTCTCAAGCGACAAATCAAAGATCCCATGGATTCGTCAGGATATGATTGCACTCACACGCAAACCTCCCACCAATAGCAAGTAACCTAGATATGTCTGTGACACCCCGACTAATTAAACACCGGGTAGCTACTCCTTTATAAAATTAATTCAAAATGCCAAGTTGGCTCAGTTAATAGCATCACTGTCGAAAACGTTTTATTATTACTAACCACCTAGTATTTAAAAAGTAAGTGCCAAATTTTTAATTAAATCTGATTAACATGCAACAGAAGTAATGAATAACTAAATAACACCATTCACCATACTGAAGTAAAACGAATAACCATCACAAAATGTAAATAAACTCTGGAGGAAAAACTCCTCAATACAAATCCCACAACTGATAAGTAAACTGAAATAAATAACTAAAACTGAATGCTGAGCAATACATGCTAGAGTCTGAAAACTGAAATGTAAAAATGTCTAATAGAATTGGGCAACATGCCCTACAACTGATAGATTCTGAGACTGGAATCCAAATGAGAGAAGCGTCTACATGCAAATCCCTGTAGCTTCCACAAACAGCTACAGCTCGTCACCTGAATGAGAATCCTATGCTTGGTGTCCTTGTGGCTGGGCACCTAAAATGGTTTTACAAGAAAATATATTTGAAAGCAAATGGGTCAGAGCCCGAAAGTGGAAATCATTTTAAAAACCTGCAAGTGCTTTAAAAACATTTAAAACATTAAATGCAAAGTACATGTTAGGACGTGCACTCACATTAAATTCTCACCTCTCGACTAACTGTGCACTCCTAACGTAAGTACCCATCTATAACGACCCATATTACTAGCTAACTGACAACATAACTAGCTAAACTGCCAAAGGTTCTACCCATATTACTCGGTTCCAATTAACATAACAACGCTCGTAATTAAATAGAGGTTTAACGTAAACTCAGTTACTAACTATGCCATTGATATAAGTATCAGCTAACTCATTATATATCTCGAAACAATATCGTAATAATTTTACAACATTAACATGAGGATTTCCGTTAATTTAATGTATATTATTCACATCATAAATATACGATACAAGCACCCCGCAATCTAAGCTATGGTGCACACATACTCTGCTATCCATCCCGGTACATCACGTACATAAGGATCACATATTCCGAATCTCTCAGGAATAGTTCAGATAACACAACTCACAAATAGTGGAGGCGAACACAGTCACCATCACATGGGTCACGCACATACCTACGCTCCCATGGTCAGCGGACTTATTAATATCACAATAAGTCTTTCTATGACCTATGTTCATCAAGGTACCAGTCTATATCCC
The DNA here is from genome assembly GCA_949130495.1 of Sambucus nigra. NCBI lineage: Eukaryota > Viridiplantae > Streptophyta > Magnoliopsida > Dipsacales > Adoxaceae > Sambucus > Sambucus nigra. The sequence continues at coordinate 353,236,811 of OX422221.1, forward strand.
CCTCGTAGGCACACAAGGATTAGAGGGTCCTAAGCGAACGCAAACCTCCCCCGTGATAGCAAGTATGGTAGGTATGTTATACACATAAACTATATACTAAGCATTCACACATCTTAGATATTACCATATTAATAAGGTATTTTCTACATCATTATACCATTATTCCAAACTTATATATTTCAAGTCTCCCGTTAATATAAGGTTAAATTGCCGACACGTCTCACGCCGTAGTCCCTTATCCTTAAAACCTATATTGAATAGACTATTAAGTTCCCATAATTCCCACATATGACATCTATATACCTAAGGTCTTTACTTCTGCCCTAAACCTTATTTCATCGAATTACATAATTTTACACTATTAACCTAAACGTTATCTCGCTTCACGAATTTCAATAATCTAGAATAATTCCTCGAATTGTATTCTAATTAAAGTCCACTATAATAATCACTCCTACTGGTCTCCTTAAGGTTGAGGGTATTCATAAGTTCTCCAAACATATTCTCCGAGGGTTTCCACCATTAAAATCAAATTAAGGAAAATTTTACTCATTCTGGGAATGTCGATTGATCGACCTATGAATATCGATCGATCGATCTAGTCGATCGATCAACTGATGAATGTCGATCGATCGATCGAACAGGTATGGCTACGGACTGCTTCGTTCTGCAGATTTGAAAACGTCCCAAAACTTATTTCTAACGTGTGATTCTCAAATATAACGTTATAGTAATGTCATATAACAATCCTACAATATTACTAACGTCCACAAATCAATATTTCAACAACTATAGGCTACATATGGATCAATCCTCATCAAAAACCTAGTTTTTCTGATTTTTCTCAAGAACAGTCATGAACCTCATCTTAAATCCATTTTTGGTATTACAAAAGGCAGTAATTCACATAATATGATCGTCCAGTAACATTCTACATGCAACCTATATCCCAAAATTCAAACTAATAACTCCAATCTTATGGGTTTTTCATTATCTTCCAAGAACATACAAAGTTTTTGAATAATCTAACATGGAAGAATCATTCTCTGAAATTTAAATGGAATAAATCACTTGCCTTGGTTTGATTTCGGATTTGGTGTTGATTTGGTGAAGAATCTCTGCAGAATTCCTCTCTCTCTCTCCTTCTCCAAGCTTTCTTCTCCAAAAGGCTATGGTGGCTAGGGTTTGCTTTGGGAGAGTTGGAAGACTAAATGATAACCTACGTAGCTTATGGGGTTTATAAAGGGTTGGTTGGGTCAATCCCTTATAAGATTACAACTCTCAATTTTCGTCACTTTTAATTACCCAAAAATACCAAATTACTAAAATACCCTTTAAGTTACCGGTATGGCCTAAAAATACCCCGGGACCCAAACTATACCCCCGGCTAGTGTTTTCTGACTATCTCGACCCTTCCGGACGCGTTGACGCACTCAAAACGACCATACGGATTATAGATTTTAAATTCACTTTAATTAACAAAATAATATACCGTGACGCGGCGGTCCCACGCGTCTCAACAAAATTTCTAAAATGCCGTATATAAATCCCACGACAAATTTTATAATACCAAGTTCATATATAATCATATATGCACATAATCAAATACCAACTCGCATCACATTAGTATTTTTTTAACCCGGATTAATTTCCAATTAATACGCTAATTAATTAATTAATCCCAAAAATAAATATAGTCAAAAATACGGGGTATTACATACTTCCCCCCTAATAACTGAATTTCGTCCCGAAATTCAAAACTAGAAAGTACCTGCTAAAAACAGCTCTGGATAACGTTCGCGCATCTCATCCTCGCGCTCCCATGTGGACTCCTCGACATTGTGATGTCGCCACTGAACACGCACTAACGGGACTATCTTTGACCGCAGTTTCCTCTTGCTTCGGTCCAAAATAGCAATTGGCCCCTCCTCGTAAGAGCTATCCGGCTGGAGATCGATGTCCTCCACAGCAATGTGAGAATGATCCAAATTGTCCCTAAGGTATTTCCTCAGCGAGGAAATATGGAACACGTCGTGAATCCGATGCAAGTGCTCCGGTAGTCCAAGTCTATATGCAACCGGTCCTATCCGCTCAATAATAGGAAACAGCCCCACATACCTCGGTGCCAACTTCCCCTTCTTCCCAAATCGCATAATCCCCTTCATCGGAGATATCCTGAGCAAAACCTGGTCCCCTACTTGGAACTCCCTGAAAAATCTCTTCGCATCAGCATAACTCTTCTGCCTGTCTTGAGCTACCCGAATGCGACTCCGAATCAACTCAATCCTTGCCGAAGTATCCTGGATCACTTCTGGCCCAAGTAATTTGTTGTCCCCCACCTCCAACCAACATGCTGGGGAACGACAAGGCCTGCCGTACAATGCCTCAAACGGAGCCATGCCAAACGTGAACTGATAGGAGTTGTTGTAAGCAAACTCCACCAGTGGAAGGTACTGCTCCCATCCACCCCTAAAGTCAATAATACACATGCGTAGCATGTCCTCCAACATCTGGTTGGTGCGCTCTGTCTGCCCATCGGTCTGCGGGTGATAAGCCGTACTCAACCGCAATTCCGTGCCCATGGCCTCCTGGAAACTCTCCCAAAACCTCGAAACAAATATCTTGTCTCTGTCAGACACGATAGTCAGGGGCACACCGTGAAGTCTCACAATCTCTGAAATGAAAAGCTGGGCATACTGTCCCGTAGTGTAGTCAGTCCTTACGGGTAAGAAGTGAGCGACCTTGGACAACCTGTCCACAATTACCCAAACGGAGTCGTGACCCCTCTGCGACGTAGGCAACCCCGTGACAAAATCCATGGATATGCTCTCCCACATCCACATCGGAACCTCCAACGGCTGTAGCAATCCTGCTGGTCCCTGATGATCCACTTTTACAAGCTGACAAGTGGCGCATTTCGAGACAAACTCAGCGATATCTCTCTTCATACCGCTCCACCAATATTGTCGTCTCATGTCTTGGTACATTTTGTCCCCTTCGGGATGTACCGCGAACCGTGAGCCGTGCGACTCAGCCATAACATCGTGCCGCAATTCTTCCCCTTCCGGAACTACCAACCTCCCATTGAAGCGCAAACCCCCGTCTGAGCTAACGGTATAGGACTCGGCTCCCTCTGCAAGTAATCGAACTATCTACTCCTGACAGAACGAGTCATTAGCCTGTGCCCGTACTACCTTCGTGACAATCTGCGGTGTAACGGTCATCACAGTCATGAAAGATCGGGCCACTGCATCCTGGTGTCCCAATTCCTTCCACTTAGCCTTCCACACCTCTGCCACCTCATCTGCTGGCCTGCGGCTCAACGCGTCTGCTACCATGTTAGCCTTACCCGGGTGGTACTGGATGTCGAACTGGTAGTCCTTCACAAACTCAAGCCACCTACGCTGCCGCATGTTCAACTCTTTCTGCGTGAACAGATACTGTAGGGACTTGTGTTCCGTGAACAGCTGAAACTTCTCCCCCAAAAGATAGTGCCTCCAAATCCGTAAGGCAAATACCACTGCTGCCAACTCCAAATCATGCGTGGGGTAATTCTTCTCATGAGGCTTAAGCTTACGGGAATCATAAGCTATGGCCTATCTCTCCTGCTGCAAAACACCTCTAAGCCCTTGCAAGGACGCATCGGTGTAAACCAAATACTCAACTCCCGGTCTCGGCAATGCTAACACAGGTGCTGAGGTCAATTTGTCCTTCAATTCATCGAATGCCAACTGACAGGCATCACTCCAGATAGATGGCACACCCTTACGAGTAAGATGTGTCAAAGGACCTGCTATCTCCAAGAAACCCCGAATAATCCTCCTGTAGTATCCTGCTAAGCCCAAGAAACTACGAATCTCTGTTGGTGTCGTGGGCTGTCCCCACTCCCTCACCGCTGACACCTTCCCCGGATCGACAGATATTCCCTGGTCGGAAATAATGTGACCCAAGAACAGGACCTCCTTCAACCAAAACCCGCACTTCTCATATTTTGCATACAACTTGTTCTGACGAAGTGTCTGCAAAACCTGCCTCAAATGCTCGGCGTGCTCCTCCTCTGTCTGAGAGTAAACCAGAATGTCATCAATGAAGACAATGACAAACTGATCTAGGAAATCTCTGAACACCCTGTTCATCAAGTCCATAAACACTGCTGGAGCATTGGTCAAGCCGAAAGGCATAACCCGAAACTCGTAAGAACCATATCTCGACAAGAACGCAGTCTTCGAGACATCCTCCTCCCTGATACGCAACTGATGGTATCCCGATCTCAAATCAATCTTCGAGAAGAAAGAAGCTCCTCTCAATTGGTCGAATAAGTCATCGATTCGAGGCAACGGATACTTATTCCGTATCGTGACCTTATTTAACTCTCGGTAGTCCACGCACAATCTAAGTGAACCATCCCTCTTCTTCACAAACAAAACTGGAGCGCCCCAAGGTGAGGTACTCCTACGAATAAAGCCCTGCCCTAACAGCTGCTCTATCTGATCCCGTAACTCTCGCATTTCAGCCGGAGCCATACGGTACGGTGCACGTGCTATAGGTCTCGTACCCAGTAGCAAATCTATAACGAAGTCTATCTCCCGACTGGGTGGTAAGCCTGGTATCTCCTGAAACACATCTGAATACTCCCTGACAACCGGGATCGAATCCACAGGAATCACAACCTCCTTAGAGGTATCCTCCTCTATGTAATACAGATGAGTGGTCGATCCTCCCTCTGGGCGAGGCATCGCCACTATAAACATCTCCTGCCCCGGAATGGCAAAAACAATGCTCCCGCTGAAGCAATCAATCATGGCCCTATATGCTACGAGCCAATCCATACCGATGATCACATCGTGAACATGCATGTCTAACACTAACATGTCCGCAGGCAATACCAAACCACCAACCTCTACCCCCACTCCCCGGCATATAAAGAAAATAAGTGACCCACTCCCTAATGGTGAGTCGACACACGTCACTGTGCTCTCTGCCGTAGCTAACAATCCTAAAGCTTTCGCGAAGTGTGTAGCAATAAAACAGTGAGTAGCACCCATATCAAATAACACCCGACCCATAGTGCCATGGATAGGAAAGGTACCCTCGATCGCGGGCGGTGCCTGTGGAACTGCAGCCTGGTGAACGTTGTAGACACGTCCATACTGTAGCTGCCCCTGCTGAGCTGGGACTGCTGGAATGGGTGGCAATGCTGCCATCTGTGGCGGTGCAGGAAGAGCGGCGGGAAACATAGGTCTCTGTGGCTCCTAGCGAGCACCCTGCTGCTGCTGTGGGACCCTGCCCCTATCAGGACAATCCTGCTTCTTATGACCAGTCTTGCCACAAGTAAAGCACTTCCCTGGGAAGTTCCCTCCTCTCTGCCCTTGCTGACCCCGGCCATGATGGCCGTTACCGTTCCTCCCTTGGCCCTAGTGGCCCTGGTGAAACTGCTGCCCATTCTGCCCCTATTGACCCTGCTGGCCGTTTGGGCCCTGATGGCCCTGACGGAAACCTCCCTGTCCCTGCCTGTAGTTCCCTGACCGGAACCTCTTATTGTCCCCCTGCTGGGTACCCTGCTCAATCTGTCTCTGCCCCTGACCGGTCTGTGCCCCGCTGGCACCATGTCCTCCAGTCCTGCCCTGATGGCTAGACTCCCCTGACCGCTTGCCCTCGGCCATATGAAAACGGTGGTCCTGGCAGTGCAATAGTGCAGCGTTAACCACATCAAAATATGTGGCCAACGATAGGTTCCCTAGCAGATGCTGACGGATCCTCCAATTCAACCCATCAGTGAACTTCTCTATCTTCTTCTTCTCTGTTGGAATCTCGTCTGGAACGATATTCAACAGGTTAGTAAACTCGGCCTCATACTCGGCCACTGTCTTGCTCTCCTGCCTCAGACTCATAAGCTTCCTCCTCATCTCTGTATGAACTGCTGATGGAAAGTACTTGCGGTCAAACCGCACCCAGAACTCCTGAATGATGAGGGTATCCCTCTCCTCCGCGGTGGTAATGGACTCCCACCACTGCAGCGCAGATCCAACTAGCTTGAAAGTAGCTAGCACCTGCTTCTGAACATCAGAGCACTCATGCATCCTCAAGTGCCTCTGCATATCCTTCCTCCATTGGCTCGAGACTACCACATCTGAGCTTCCTGCAAACTCTGGCGGATGCGCTTTCTGAAAAGCGTCGCGTACACGATCCCAAGCAGACGGGAATGCATTAACCTGGACGGGCGCGGCAACCGGCGCCTGAGGCAGTGCCTGCTGAATCACGGCAATCGCGGCATTCACCGCTTGAGCTACTATAGCTGCAACCTCAGTGGTGTTCAACATGCCCTGAACTGGAGCGGGCTGGGGTTCGGGCGTTGCATTCCTGGGAACTCGTCATGCACGTCGTGGAGGCATCTGAAATAAGAACAAAGTTTATAAGTCTACAGATAAACTTTAAAATAGCTGAAGAACGAAACGTACACAATAAGAGTACAACAGTCCTAAAATATAGGGCTCTATATCAAAGAAAACTTAGCGAAAACATAATAGCCGTACAGATCCTAAAGGACACTAGAACCTGATGCTCTGATACCACCTGTGACACCCCGACTAATTAAACACCGGGTAGCTACTCCTTTATAAAATTAATTCAAAATGCCAAGTTGGCTCAGTTAATAGCATCACTGTCGAAAACGTTTTATTATTACTAACCACCTAGTATTTAAAAAGTAAGTGCCAAATTTTTATTAAATCTGATTAACATGCAACAGAAGTAATGAATAACTAAATAACACCATTCACCATACTGAAGTAAAACGAATAACCATCACAAAATGTAAATAAACTCTGGAGGAAAAACTCCTCAATACAAATCCCACAACTGATAAGTAAACTGAAATAAATAACTAAAACTGAATGCTGAGCAATACATGCTAGAGTCTGAAAACTGAAATGTAAAAATGTCTAATAGAATTGGGCAACATGCCCTACAACTGATAGATGCTGAGACTGGAATCCAAATGAGAGAAGCGTCTACATGCAAATCCCTGTAGCTTCCACAAACAGCTACAGCTCGTCACCTGAATGAGAATCCTATGCTTGGTGTCCTTGTGGCTGGGCACCTAAAATGGTTTTACAAGAAAATATATTTGAAAGCAAATGGGTCAGAGCCCGAAAGTGGAAATCATTTTAAAAACCTGCAAGTGCTTTAAAAACATTTAAAACATTAAATGCAAAGTACATGTTAGGACGTGCACTCACATTAAATTCTCACCTCTCGGCTAACTGTGCACTCCTAACGTAAGTACCCATCTATAACGACCCATATTACTAGCTAACTGACAACATAACTAGCTAAACTGCCAAAGGTTCTACCCATATTACTCGGTTCCAATTAACATAACAACGCTCGTAATTAAATAGAGGTTTAACGTAAACTCAGTTACTAACTATGCCATTGATATAAGTATCAGCTAACTCATTATATATCTCGAAACAATATCGTAATATTTTTACAACATTAACATGAGGATTTCTGTTAATTTAATGTATATTATTCACATCATAAATATACGATACAAGCACCCCGCAATCTAAGCTATGGTGCACACATACTCTGCTATCCATCCCGGTACATCACGTACATAAGGATCACATATTCCGAATCTCTCAGGAATAGTTCAGATAACACAACTCATAAATAGTGGAGGCAAACACAGTCACCATCACATGGGTCACGCACATACCTACGCTCCCATGATCAGCGGACTTATTAATATCACAATAAGTCTTTCTATGACCTATGTTCATCAAGGTACCAGTCTATATCCCCCCCGTAGGCACACAAGGATTAGAGGGTCCTAAGGGAACGCAAACCTCCCCCGTGATAGCAAGTATGGTAGGTATGTTATACACATAAACTATATACTAAGCATTCACACATCTTAGATATTACCATATTAATAAGGTATTTTCTACATCATTATACCATTATTCCAAACTTATATATTTCAAGTCTCCCGTTAATATAAGGTTAAATTGCCGACACGTCTCACGCCGTAGTCCCTTATCCTTAAAACCTATCTTGAATAGACTATTAAGTTCCCATAATTCCCACATATGACATCTATATACCTAAGGTCTTTACTTCTGCCCTAAACCTTATTTCATCGAATTACACAATTTTACACTATTAACCTAAACGTTATCTCGCTTCACGAATTTCAATAATCTAGAATAATTCCTTGAATTGTATTCTAATTAAAGTCCACTATAATAATCACTCCTACTGGTCTCCTTAAGGTTGAGATTATTCATAAGTTCTCCAAACATATTCTCCGAGGGTTTCCACCATTAAAATCAAATTCAGGAAAATTTTACTCATTCTGGGAATGTCGATCGATCGACCTATGAATATCGATCGATCGATCTAGTCGATCGATCGACTGATGAATGTCGATCGATCGATCGAACAGGTATGGCTACGGACTGCTTCGTTCTGCAGATTTGAAAACGTCCCAAAACTTATTTCTAACGTGTGATTCTCAAATATAACGTTATAGTAATGTCATATAACAATCCTACAATATTACTAACGTCCACAAATCAATATTTCAACAACTATAGGCTACATATGGATCAATCCTCATCAAAAACCTAGTTTTTCTGATTTTTCTCAAGAACAGTCATGAACCTCATCTTAAATCCGTTTTTGGTATTACAAAAGGCAGTAATTCACATAATATGATCGTCCAGTAACATTCTACATGCAACCTATATCCCAAAATTCAAACTAATAACTCCAATCTTATGGGTTTTTCATTATCTTCCAAGAACATACAAAGTTTTTGAATAATCTAACATGGAAGAATCATTCTCTGAAATTTAAATGGAATAAATCACTTGCCTTGGTTTGATTTCGGATTTGGTGTTGATTTGGTGAAGAATCTCTGCAGAATTCCTCTCTCTCTCTCCTTCTCCAAGCTTTCTTCTCCAAAAGGCTATGGTGGCTAGGGTTTGCTTTGGGAGAGTTGGAAGACTAAATGATAACCTACGTAGCTTATGGGGTTTATAAAGGGTTGGTTGGGTCAATCCCTTATCAGATTACAACTCTCAATTTTCGTCACTTTTAATTACCCAAAAATACCAAATTACTAAAATACCCTTTAAGTTACCGGTATGGCCTAAAAATACCCCGGGACCCAAACTATACCCCCGGCTAGTATTTTCTGACTATCTCGACCCTTCCGGACGCGTTGACGCACTCAAAACGACCATACGGATTATAGATTTTAAATTCACTTTAATTAACAAAATAATATACCGTGACGCGGCGGTCCCACGCGTCTCAACAAAATTTTTAAAATGCCGTATATAAATCCCACGACAAATTTTATAATACCAAGTTCATATATAATCATATATGCACATAATCAAATACCAACTCGCATCACATTAGTATTTTTTTAACCCGGATTAATTTCCAATTAATACGCTAATTAATTAATTAATCCCAAAAATAAATATAGTCAAAAATACGGGGTATTACAATGTCATACACATAACTTATTAATTAATCAAATAGGCATTATCATCTACCTATAATATAATATCAACAAGGTACTCACATTACCCTAAGATAATTCCCACACGCAGCATTATATCTGTAATACCCCGTATTTTGGCGTTATTTATTTTTGGGATTAATTAATTAAATGAGAAGTAATTGGGAATTAATCCGGATAAAATACTAGCGAGTTGTGAGTTGGTATTTGACTATATTGAGAATATATGATGTTATATGAATATTGAATTATGAAATTTGTCGTGAGATTGATATACGACAATTTGGACATTTTATTGGGACGCGTGAGACAGTCGCGTCAGGATATACTTATTTTAATTGTAAAAGTGAATTTAAATTATATTAACCGTATGGTCGTTTTGAGTGCGCCAACGCATCCGGAAGGGTTGAGATAGTCAGAAAACACTAGCCGGGGGTTTAGTTTGGGTCCCGGGGTATTTTTAGGCCATACCGGCAACATAAAGGGTATTTTGGTAATTTCGTATTTTTGGGAATTAAAAGTGACGAAAATTAAGAGTTTTTATCTGATTGGGAATTGACCCACTAAATCCACTAACCAACCCTTAATGATCCAATAAGCTACGGGGGTTATTAGATTAGGTTTCCAAAACTTTCCCAAAGCAAACCCTAGCCACCATAGCCACCTTTGGAGAAGAAAGCTTGGAGAGAGAGAGAACTGCAGCAAATCATCATCAAAATCAGAGATTGAATCAAGGCAAGTGGTTTAATTTCAATTATTATAGAGAATGCTTCTTCCATGTGTAGGAATTTACATAAATCAAATTGTTCTTGAGAGTTTAATAAAAACCCATTTTAATTGGACTTAGAACTTGAATGTTGAGGAGTAATTGCATGTAGAATCGTAGAGAAATGATTACCCTGATGTAAATATGTGTTGGATGTAACAAAAACGGATCTAATTTGAGTAAATTGATGATCATAAATTCTAGGGTTTATGTTCTTGAAAATTGGGGAAAAGTGTAGAAATTTGATGAATTGATGATGATTAGGATGAATTGGTTCTTTAAAATACGTTAGTATATAACCTTGATATGTTTAGGATTGATTAGAGACCTTTAAACATTGTTGGGACGAATTTTGGTTGAGATTTGAGGTGTAGAAATTGGTGAAAAACGAGATAGGATTTCTGGGCTTGAATCTGGTCACTCGTTAGAAGACCTACCCAGGTCGTTCGAACGAGCTTCTAACGAGTTGACAGTTTGGGGTTCTAACGAGAGGGATGTTCGTTCGATAATCTCATTCGAACGAGATCTCGTTAGATAGCCCAGTTCGTTCGAACGAACTCTCGTTCGAACAGCCTCGTTCGAACGAGATTTCTAACGAGCTGGCAGTTTAGGCGTTTTTGGCCTGTTTTGATTTTGGGAATCCCGTAAACTTGCTCGAGGATAGAGATAACACTCCTTTGGGGATTTATGGGTAGATTTGGAACATTTGGGTTATTATGAGGAGAAAATCTTATATAAGTGTGGATCGAATCAAATAGACATTATGAGCTGAGACGTGAGTGCCTACTACGACGTGAGAATAAATTATGGCGCGTATAAATACGGACCGGGATTATATAAGTTGTATATGTATTAAGTTGGTACGATAATGCGATATGTACTACAATTAAACTACGTTGACTACTAAGATGCGCGTTTACTTAGTATTGATATATGATTTGTGTGTATGACATACCTACCATACTTGCTATCACGGGAGGTTTGCGTTCGCTTAGGGCCCTCTAATCCTTGTGTTGCCCGGATTTAGACTGGTTACCTCGATGAACATAGGTCAGAGAAGGACTTATTGGGATGTTAATAAGTCTGCTGATCGTGGGAGCGCAGGTATGTGCGTGACCCATGTGATGTGACTGTGTTCGCCTCCATTATTTGTGATTTGTGTTATCTGAACGATTCCTGAGAGATTCGGAATGCGTGATCCTTATGTACGTGATGTACCGAGATGGATAGAAGAGTATGTGTGCACCGCAGCTTAGTCTCGGGGTGCTTATATTGTATATTTATGTTGTGGAAAATATACACTTAATAAACTGGGAACTTTCATATGGTATTGTGTGTATAACTATGGGATAACAAAAGGGATGATCTATAATGAGTTGTATTACTTTTACGTGAGAACCTGAATTTACGTTACGCCCCTATTTAATTGCGAACGTTATAATGTTATGGGAACCGAGTAATAAGGGTAGAACCTATGACAGTCTAGCTAGATATGATGTCACTTAGCTAGTGGTTAGTGTCATTTTAGATGGGTACTTACGTTAGGAGTTCACAGTTAGACGAGAGGTGAGAATTTCATGTGAGTGCACGTCCTAACATGTACTTTGCATTTAATGTTTTAAATGTTTTTAAAGCACTTGCAGGTTTTTAAAATATCTCCACATTCGGGCTCTGACCCGTTTGCTTTCAAATCTATATTTCTTGTAAAACCATTTTAGGTGCCCAGCCACAAGGACACCATGCATAGGATACTCATTCAGGTGACGAGCTGTAGCTGCTTTTGGAAGCTATAGGTATTTTCTTTTAAACGCTTCTACCATTTGGATTCCATATTCAGTATTCTTCAGTTGTAGGGCATGTTGCCCAAATTCTATTAGAGACTTTTCCATTTCAGTTTTTCAGACTTGGCATGTATTTTTTTCACTATTCAGTATTTAGTTATTCATTTCAGTTGTGGAGTTTGTTGTGAGGAGTTTTCCTCCGGATTTATTTATATCATGTGATGGTTATTCTATTATTTCGTTATGGTGAATGGTGATATTATTCTTTCTTTAAATCTTGTACTGCATGTTAATCAGACTTTAATTAAAATTTGGCAACTTACTTTTTAAATACTAGGTGGTTAGTAATAATAAAATGTTTCCGACAGTGATGCTATTAACTGAGCCAACTTGGCATTTTGATTTAATTTAATAAAGGAGTAGCTACCCGGTATTTAATTAGTTGGGGTGTCACAGGTGGTATCAGAGCATCAGGTTCTAGTGTCCTTAGGATCTGTACGGCTATTATGTTTCCGCTAAGTTTCTTTGATATAGAGCCCTATATTTTAGGACTGTTGTACTCTTTTTGTGTATGCTTCGTTCTTCATCTATTTTAAGTTTATAAACAGCGAACTCATAAACTTTATTCTTATTTCAGATGCCTCCACGACGTGCACGACGAGTTCCCAGGGATGCAACGCCCGAACCCCAGCCCGCTCCAGTTCAGGGCATGATGAACGCCGCTGAGGTTGCAGCCATTGTAGCCCAAGCGGTAAATTCAGCAATTGCCGTAGTTCAGCAGGCACCACCTCAGGCGCCGGTTGCCGCTCCAGTACAGGAAAATGCATTCCCGTCTGCTTGGGAACGTGTACGTGACGCTTTTCAGAAAGCGCATCCACCAGAGTTTGCAGGTAGCTCAGATGTAGTAGTCTCGAGCCAGTGGAGGAAGGATATGCAGAGGCACTTGAGGATGTATGAGTGCACGGACGTTCAGAAGCAGGTGCTAGCTACTTTCAAGCTAGTTGGATCTTCACTGCATTGGTGGGAGTCTATTACCACCGTGGAAGAGAGGGATACTCTCACTATTCAGGACTTTTGGGTGCGGTTCGACCGCAAGTACTTTCCGTCAGCTGTTCACACGGAAATGAGGAGGAAACTGATGAATCTGAAGCAAGAGGGTAAGACCGTGGCCGAGTATGAGGTCGAGTTCACGAATCTGTTGAATATCGTTCCGGATGAGATACCGACAGAAAATAAGAGGATTGAGAAATTCACCGACGGGTTGACATGGAGGATCCGTCAGCATCTGTTAGGGAACCTTTCGTTGGCCACTTATTCTGATGTGGTTTAACGCTGCTTTGTTACACTGCCAGGATCACCGCTTTCATATGGCTGAGGGCAAGAGATCGGGAGAGTCTAGCCATCAGGGCAGGACTAGAGGACATGGTGCCGGTGGGGCACAATCTGTTTAGGGGCAAAGACAGGGTGAACAGGGTTCCCAGTAGGGGGATCAGAAGAGGTTCAGATCAGGGAATTACAGGCACGGACAGGGAGGTTTCCGTCAGGGCCATTAGGGTCCAAACGGCCATCAGGGCCAACAGGGGCAGAATGGGCAGCAGTTTCAGCAGGGCCAGCAGGGCCAAGGGAGGAACGGTAACGGCCACCAGGGCCGGGGACCGCAGGGGCAGAGAGGAGGGAACTTCCCAGGGAAGTGTTTTGTTTGTGGCAAGACAGGCCATAAACGACAGGATTGTCCTGATAGGGGCAGGGCCCCATAACAGCAGCAGCAGGGTGCTCACCAGGAGCCGCAGAGGCCTATGTTTCCCGCCGCTCTCCCCGCACCGCCACAGATGGCATCATTGCCACCCATTCCAGCAGTCCCAGCTCAGCAGGGGCAGCTACAATATGGACGTGTCTATAACATCCACCAGGCAGCAGTTCCACAGGCACTGCCCGCGATTGAGGGTACGTTTCCTATCCATGGCACTATGGGTCGGGTATTATTTGATACGGGGGCTACACATTGTTTTATAGCTACACATTTTGCGAAAGCCTTAGGATTGTTAGCTACGGCAGAGAGCACAGTGACGTGTGTAGACTCACCATTGGGGAGTGGGTCACTTATTTTCTTTATATGCCGGGGAGTGGGGGTAGAGATTGGTAGTCTGGTATTACCTGCAGATATGTTGGTATTAGATATGCATGTTCACGATGTGATTATCGATATCGATTGGCTCGCTGATTATAGAGCCATGATTGATTGCTTCGGTGGGAGCATTATTTTTTCCATTCCGGCGCAAGAGATGTTTGAAGTGGCGATGCCTCGCCCAGAGGGAGGCTCGACCGCTCATTTGTATTACCTAGAGGAGGATACCTCTAAGGAGGTTGTGATTCCTTTAGACTCGATCCCAGTTGTCAGGGAGTATTCTGATGTGTTTCAGGAGATACCAGGCCTACCCCCCAGTAGAGAGATAGACTTTGTTATAGACCTATTACCAGATATGAGACCTATAGCACGAGCATCGTACCGTATGGCTCCTGCAGAGATGCGAGAGCTACGAGATCAGATAGAGTAGCTATTAGGTCAGGGCTTTATTTGCAGGAGTACCTCACCTTGGGGCGCTCCAGTTTTGTTTGTGAAGAAGAGGGACGGTTCACTGAGATTGTGTGTGGACTACCGAGAGTTGAATAAGGTCACGATACGGAATAAGTATCCGTTGCCTCGAATCGATGACTTATTCGACTAGTTGAGAGGAGCTTCTTTCTTCTCGAAGATTGATTTGAGATCGGGATACCATCAGTTGCATATCAGGGAGGAGGATGTCTCGAAGACTGCGTTCTTGTCGAGATATGGTTCTTACGAGTTTCGGGTTATGCCTTTTTGTTTGACCAACGCTCCAGCAGTGTTTATGGACTTGATGAACAGAGTGTTCATGGATTTCCTAGATCAGTTTGTCATTGTCTTCATCGATGATATTCTGGTTTACTCCCAGACAGAGGAGGAGCACGCCGAGCATTTGAGGCAAGTTTTGCAGACACTACGTCAGAACGAGTTGTATGCAAAATATGAGAAATGCGGGTTTTGGATGAAGGAGGTCCAGTTTTTGGGACACATTATTTCCGACCGGGGGATATCTGTTGATCCGGGGAAGGTATCCGCGGTGAGGGAGTGGGGACAGTGATCGAGTGCGAAAAGTAGCGCGTGTAAAGACGCTAATCGTTGTTTTCGTTTCGCCAACTCAATACAAAAACCTAAGTTACAACTACACTTGCGGGGCAAGTAGAGCGGTAAGTCGGGTATCGAGAATCCACAGGGACAAGTTGTTAGAGTTTATAAGGTTTAATATTCCAAAATAAAAGTGTAAAAGATGATTACAAACTAAAAGGAAAAGTTAATCTAGGCAATATGTTGAAACTAGATTATGAAAGCGAGTAAAACTATAGGTTGCGTCGAATATCCCTCACCCGAGTTAATTTGTATAAAATGGTTACATGGGTTGACGAGTTATTACAAGTGCGTCTCATTTCGACAGTTAATTAAATCAAGGGTTGTTACGCCCTAAATCATCATAAAAGCCTAATAAGATTTTGGCGTCAACAAATATCCCGGAAATTACGCGCGAAAGGTCGTAAGCACGGGACATACATGATATGCCCCGTCAAATCTCCTAGGCGTAATAACTAGGACAACGCACTCGAAATAGACCCGTAAACTCCATCACCAAAGCAAAGCAACGCGTCAACCCGAGTGAGTTCAATTCAAACACAACCTAATTTAAATTACCTAGAAAGCATGTTAAAAACGCGATAAATGGAAAGCGGTAAATAAACGCAGTAAATCTATACTAGAAAGCGTGTAAATCAAAGCATGTAAATAAAGCAAGAAAACCTAAATTAGAAAGCTTGTAAATTAACTAGAAATCAAGAAATGAAGAAATATAAACTATATTAAAATGGTAGGGGAGATGAATAGTCAACTTACAATCCAAATGGGGTGTCAAACCAAAGAGAAATGAAGAAGAACCAAGCAAAAACCCCAAACCCTAAGCTAAACTAACCTAAAATCGTGTATATCCCATATTAAAACCAAAAATGGGTTTATATAGTAAGTGGGAAAAGATAAGGGAAAAAGGAAAGAAAGAGGAAAGAGCCCAAAATATCTGGCACTACCGGTCGACCGGTCGCAGGGACGCGGTCAACCGGTCCCTTAAGCCAAAGCATACTGTCTCCTTCCCACGGCAAAAGTTGAAACCGCGGTCGACCGGTCCCAGGTACGCGGTCGACCGGTACTCTGTTTTCAGGCAACATTTGGTCCATGATGAGGGGGAAAAGGTCCATTACGGAAACGAGCCTATCTTCTTCGTCCGAACTCCAAACAACACACCGTTTGCGGCCACACGATGCTAACTCAATGAACTACGCATCCGTGGAATTTCCAAGAGCCGAATAAGAAATGTGAATTGACTAAAAAGCCCTTGAAGTAGCATCCAGCGACGAAACTTCTCCGAAATGCAACGGATCCTCACTTTTAGCGTTCCAATACCTACAAAAGCACAAATAACCCCTGCAAAACATGTATCTATCCAACTCCAAGGTTGTCTGGTTAATGAGCCTAATTATAGGCATTTAGGACCGTAAAAGCGCTAGAATGCATAAGGATAACGGGCGGAAATATACAATATTCGATACGAATCACACCCCCTAACTTACACATTGCTAGTCCCTAGTAATGAAACAAAGAAAACCAGACCACAGAGGGCGGTACAAAATGTATATATGCATCGAAATATAATTGCCACTTTCGTAGGGAACACGATTGCATTTAGCATATGCAATAAGCCGTTAAACCCCTAGGTTACCCTAGTGGACGAGTGTCGTCTCGTGAGGGTTTTCAGGGATGATACCCACAAACATCATATGGTTTCCTCAAAATATGCCCAAACCAACGTGCGACAAGCCCAACAATGGAGAAAAGGATTTCATATGCATTATTAGAAAAGTGAATGAATTCACACAAAAGTTCGAATCATTAACATTATAGAATGCACTTCATAGAATTGAAACTTTAAAAGTGGGAGGGGGGAGAGCACATGCAAAGTATGATTTGGTAAAAAACTTATATAAATCGGATACTAATCAAAGCAAGCATACATTCAATCCTCACGGGCATTACACTCAACAAATGAATTCACTATGAAAAGGGAGGTAACACACGGGACATGCGGGCATAAAGAGTAAATGTAAATGGAAACTAGGCCGCACACATGTCACAAATGAAGAACGCTATATATAAATTAAAAAACGGTAATCTCAATGAAAGGATACCACTCACTAAAAGAGGCGAAATGCATTTTCACAGATTATCACAACTATTATGACTTTTAAATTACATCAACCTAAGATCACATAGGACTTGAATAGGGTTATAATGTAGGTATGGCTAAGGTACGAAACGAAGGAATATATATACGAATTCAAAGTGTTCGGAATGAAAACTCGGGATAATGGGATAATGCGGGCAATATCAAAATCGGAAAACAAGTTCCAAAACGGCATTAAATATATCATCGGGGAGAGTAATCAAAGCTTATTGAACTATATACAACATATACAAACTTCTCTTTCTTTTTCTTTTCTTCTTTTTCTCATTTTCTCTTTTGTTTTCTTTTGCTTTTTGGTTTCTCTTTTTCTTCACTTTTTTCACTACTTTCTTTTCTTTACTTATCAAACTCTCATATGCCTAAATTGCAACCGACATCATAACAACATCATTCAATCCCAAGTAACATTCCAAACAAAGGTATGGAAAGTGTATGTATGGTTAAAACTCCAATTTAGAGTTGGTTACGGGAATGGGGTATGAAATGAAAGGCTATATTTAGGCTCAAAAGGGTTAGCGAGGGTAAACATATAAGGGTGAGGTCACGGCTCATATAGGTGATATAACAAAGAGGGCCTATGATCATTTCACAAAGTTTACGCAATTCTCGAATCAAAACAGTATATGAAAATCATGATCAAGTAACACATTTCAAGTATGAACTCAATTAATGAACGGTGAAATGAAAGAATAGAGAGATTACCAACGAATTCAACGTTTTCAATGTGAAATGAATAGTGTATACACTCACAAACGACGAAAGGTACAAAGCTTACTCGGTGTAAGTATATACAATGCAACAAAAGATTACCGAGTTATAAAAATCTTAAACCAAATCAATATAACCATAAAAGTGCATGTGCTCATGGGATTAAAGTTTAATTCATGAAGTTATTCATATTATCAATAAGTGAGACTAAAGTCTAATAACTTCTAAAATCGAGAACATGCATCATTGGGTTGTCTATTGGATCGGGCAATTATTGAAATTTATCATCGAAAACAAAGGCCAAATGCCCAAAAAAGGAGAAAAAAAGAAAGAAAATCTTTTTGAAATTTTTGAATTTTTCTAAGAAAAGCATACTAAGTAACTAACATGTGAGCAAAAACATGGACTAAAATAAGAAATGGATAGAATATCCCACACCCCCTAACTTAAAACTTGACATTGTCCTCAATGTAAATTAAGAACCAAGTTAAAGAGAGGAAAAGAGCGATATTACCCAAAATTGGAGCGATTCCCATAAGAACAAGTCCAAAGAATCTACAAAACAAGTTAGTACCGAGCATAGCAAAAACAAATAATAAAAAGTTAACTAATTACATTAGACTAAATTAAAAAGGAAGGAAAAAAAAAATAAAAAGAAAGAATAAAAAGCTAACTATATACAACCTACTATTTAGACTTCACACTAACTGTACACTAGAAGTCTAAATAGCTGAGGGTCCACCGTGAAAATGATTTGACTTTGGAGGATAACCGGTGTACCCTCACATACAAGCATGCCCTCCGAAAAATATGAATTCCGTTTTAATAACGGAAGGCATGTGTAAGGCGGAAGAAATAAACCATCGCCAATTAAAAGTTTTGGTGGGACGATGGGGGGTTTGGATTGCACGGGTGACAAAAACAAGTGGGGACCGAGAAAAGCCGAATATCCTCCCAATGATTTTGAAGTTGGAATGGGAGGCGGCGCACACAAAGGCAAAGATGTGATCGTGGAGGGCGACTCGAGCAAGTACTCCTCATCGGCGATAGGGTTTAAAACATTAAAGTTCGAAACCGAATCATCGGGTACTTGTTCCGGTGGGGTAATAGAGAATGAAAATGGGGATGAAAGAAATTCAAACTCATGAGATGAATCATCATCGCATGAAGTTGGAATTTCAAAGGAAATAATATCATTTTCAATGAAATGTTCTTCTTTGGGAGCCAAAGAAGAAATCATTTCATTGCAAATAGATATTACATCATTTTCATCCTCACTTTCAATATCTATTACGCAATGGGCAAAGTCTAGAATGGCTTGTTCCAAAGTAGGCACAAGTACCTCATTTGGTTCAAAACATTCCTCGACTTCGAAAGTCTCGGAAGCAAAATCGTCGTCGGACTCAAATAATAAATCCAACTCATGTTCCCACGAACGATTTTCTTCCCGATAGCGATTTTCAATTTTCTCATTTTCATACATACGCAAGCCCTCACCGAATGTCATGGGTCGAGGTGCGGATGCATGAAAATGGGAACTTTGAAAATTACCATCGGACTTAAACGAAAACTCATTATTATAGGAATTTTGAAAACTATTGCAATTCGTTTCAAAATTCCTATTATAAGGAGGTAAAGGCCCAAAATCATTGTCATCATCATCAAAATTCCAATAACCTAAGTTTTGACTTTCGTTATACTCGCCCAAAGTCATATTTGAATTTGTTATACTTTGGGATTCTAAGTATTCACCGAAAGTCATAGGTTTGCGAGAATTTTGAGAATTATAACAAGGATTACCAAAAGAATTGGAATAAGACATGCTTACCCCAAAAATGGCTCAAGTGGCGAATTCCACAAAGTAGGTGCGCGCGGGAAATTCGAGCGTTTCCAAGTGCTCAAATGTGGAAGTCCTGCTAAAAGTTAGCAAATAATACAAATAGAAAGAAAATACTATGAAATACTAAATCAAATAAATGCTCAAACAAACTCGTCCCCGGCAACGGCGCCATTTTGATCGAGTGCGAAAAGTAGCGCGTGAAAAGACGCTAATCGTTGTTTTCGTTTCGCCAACTCAATACAAAAACCTAAGTTACAACTACACTTGCGGGGCAAGTAGAGCGGTAAGTCGGGTATCGAGAATCCACAGGGACAAGTTGTTAGAGTTTATAAGGTTTAATATTCCAAAATAAAAGTGTAAAAGATGATTACAAACTAAAAGGAAAAGTTAATCTAGGCAATATGTTGAAACTAGATTATGAAAGCGAGTAAAACTATAGGTTGCGTCGAATATCCCTCACCCGAGTTAATTTGTATAAAATGGTTACATGGGTCGATGAGTTATTACAAGTGCGTCTCATTTCGACAGTTAATTAAATCAAGGGTTGTTACGCCCTAAATCATCATAAAAGCCTAATAAGATTTTGGCGTCAACAAATATCCCGAAAATTACGCGCGAAAGGTCGTAAGCACGGGACATACATGATATGCCCCGTCAAATCTCCTAGGCGTAATAACTAGGACAACGCACTCGAAATAGACCCGTAAACTCCATCACCAAAGCAAAGCAACGCGTCAACCCGAGTGAGTTCAATTCAATCACAACCTAATTTAAATTACCTAGAAAGCATGTTAAAAACGCGATAAATGGAAAGCGATAAATAAACGCAGTAAATCTATACTAGAAAGCGTGTAAATCAAAGCATGTAAATAAAGCAAGAAAACCTAAATTAGAAAGCTTGTAAATTAACTAGAAAGCAAGAAATGAAGAAATACAAACTATATTAAAATGGTAGGGGAGATGAATAGTCAACTTACAATCCAAATGGGGTGTCAAACCAAAGAGAAATGAAAAAGACCCAAGCAAAAACCCCAAACCCTAAGCTAAACTAACCTAAAATCGTGTATATCCCATATTAAAACCAAAAATGGGTTTATATAGTAAGTGGGAAAAGATAAGGGAAAAAGGAAAGAAAGAGGAAAGAGCCCAAAATATCTGGCACTACCGGTCGACCGGTCGCAGGGGCGCGGTCGACCGGTTCCTTAAGCCAAAGCATACTGTCTCCTTCCCACGGCAAAAGTTGAAACCGCGGTCGACCGGTCCCAGGTACGCGGTCGACCGGTACTCTGTTTTCAGGCAGCATTTGGTCCATGATGAGAGGGAAAAGGTCCATTACGAAAACGAGCCTATCTTCTTCGTCCGAACTCCAAACAACGCACCGTTTGCGGCCACACGATGCTAACTCAATGAACTACGCATCCGTGGAATTTCCAAGAGCCGAATAAGAAATGTGAATTGACTAAAAAGCCCTTGAAGTAGCGTCCAGCGACGAAACTTCTCCGAAATGCAACGAATCCTCACTTTTAGCGTTCCAATACCTACAAAAGCACAAATAACCCCTGAAAAACATGTATCTATCCATCTCCAAGGTTGTCTGGTTAATGAGCATAATTATAGGCATTTAGGACTGTAAAAGCGCTAGAATGCATAAGGATAACGGGCGGAAATATGCAATATTCGATACGAATCAGACAGCCCACAACACCGATTGAGATTCGTAGTTTCTTGGGCCTAGCAGGATACTACAGGTGGTTCATTCGGGAATTTTCGAAGATAGCGGGTCCTTTGACACATCTGACTCGTAAGGGTGTGCCATTCATCTGGAGTGATGCCTGTCAGTTGGCATTTGATGAGTTAAAGGACAAATTGACCTCAGCACCGGTGTTAGCATTGCCGAGACCGGGAGTTGAGTATTTGGTTTACACCGATGCGTCTTTGCAAGGACTTGGATGTGTATTGCAGCAGGAGAGACAGGCCATAACTTATGCTTCCCGTAAGCTTAAGCCTCATGAAAAGAATTACCCCACTCATGATTTGGAGTTGGCGGCAGTAGTATTTGCCCTACGGATTTGGAGGCGCTATCTTTTGGGGGAGAATTTCCAACTGTTCACGGACCACAAGTCCCTACAGTACATGTTCACGCAGAAGGAGTTGAATATGCAGCAGCGTAGGTGGCTTGAGTTTGTGAAAGACTACCAGTTCGATATCCAGTATCACCCGGGTAAGGCTAACGTGGTAGCAGACGCATTGAGCCGTAGGCCAGCAGATGAGGTGGCAGGGGTGTGGAAGGCTAAGTGGAAGGAGTTGGGACACCAGGACGCAGTGGCCCGATCTTTCATGTCTGTGATGACCGTTACACCGTAGATTGTCACGAAGGTAGTACGGGCACAGGCTAATGACTCATTATGTCAGGAGAAGATAGTTTGATTACTAGCAGAGGGAGCCGAGTCATATACCGTCAGCTCAGACGGGGGATTACGCTTCAATGGGAGATTGGTGGTTACGGAAGGGGAGAAATTGCGACACGAGGTAATGGCAGAGTCGCACGGCTCACGGTTCACGGTACATCCCGGAGGGGACAAAATGTACCAAGACATGAGACGCCAGTATTGGTGGAGCGATATGAAGAGAGATATTGCTGAGTTTGATTCGAAATGCGCCACTTGCCAGCTAGTAAAAGTGGATCATCAGAGACCGACAGGACTTCTACAGCCGTTGGAGGTCCCGGTGTGGATGTGAAAGAGCATATCCATGGATTTTATCACGGGGTTGCCTACGTCGCAGAGGGGTCATGACTCCGTTTTGGTAATTGTGGACAGATTTTCCAAAGTCGCTCACTTTTTACCCGTAAGGACTGACTACACTACGGGACAGTATGCCCAGCTCTTCATTTCAGAGATTGTGAGACTGCACGGTGTGCCCCTAAATATCGTGTCTGACAGAGACAAGATATTTGTATCGCGGTTTTGGGAGAGTTTCCAGGAGGCCATGGGCACGGAATTGCGGTTGAGTATGGATTATCATCCGCAGACCAATGGGCAGACTGAGCGCACAAATCAGATGTTGGAGGACATGCTACGCATGTGCATTATTGACTTTGGAGGTGGATGCGAGCAATACCTTCCACTGGTAGGGTTTGCTTATAATAACTCCTACCAGTTCACTATTGGCATGGCTCCGTTTGAGGCGTTGTACGGTAGGCCTTGTCGTTCCCCAGCATGTTGGTTAGAGGTGGGGGACAACAAACTACTTGGGCCGGAAGTGATTCAGGATACTTCGGCAAGGATTGAGTTGATTCGGAGTCGCATTCGGGTAGCTCAGGACCGGCAGAAGAGTTATGCTGATGCGAAGAGATCTTTCAGGGAGTTCCAAGTGGGGGACCAAGTTTTGCTCAGAGTATCTCCTATGAAGGGGATTATGCGTTTCGGGAAGAAGGGGAAGTTGGCACCGAGGTATGTGGGGCCGTGTCCTATTATTGAGCGGATAGGACCAGTTGCGTATAGACTCGGGTTATTGGAGCATTTACACCGGATTCACGATGTGTTTCATATTCCTCGCTAAGGAAATATCTCAGGGACGATTTGGCTCATTCTCACATCGCTTTGGAGGAGATTGATTTACAACCTGATAGCTCCTACGAGGAGGGGCCGATTGCTATTTTGGACCGAAGTGAGAGGAAGCTGCGGTCAAAGATAGTTTCGTTAGTGCGTGTTCAGTGGCGACATCATAATGTCGAGGAGTCCACATGGGAACGCGAGGATGAGATGCGCGAACGTTATCTAGAGTTGTTTTTATCAGGTACTTTCTAGTTCCGAATTTCGGGACGAAATTCTGTTATTAGGGGGGAAGTATGTAATACCCCGTATTTTGGCGTTATTTATTTTTGGGATTAATTAATTAAATGAGAAGTAATTGGGAATTAATCTGGATAAAATACTAGCGAGTTGTGAGTTGGTATTTGACTATATTGAGAATATACGATGTTATATGAATATTGAATTATGAAATTTGTCGTGAGATTGATATACGGCAATTTGGACATTTTATTGGGACGCGTGAGACAGTCGCGTCAGGATATAATTATTTTAATTGTAAAAGTGAATTTAAATTCTATTAACCATATGGTCGTTTTGAGTGCGCCAACGCGTCCGGAAGGGTCGAGATAGTCAGAAAACACTAGCCGGGGGTTTAGTTTGGGTCCCGTGGTATTTTTAGGCCATACCGGCAACATAAAGGGTATTTTGGTAATTTCGTATTTTTGGGAATTAAAAGTGACGAAAATTAAGAGTTTTTATCTGATTGGGAATTGACCCACTAAACCCACTAACCAACCCTTAATGACCCAATAAGCTACGGGGGTTATTAGATTAGGTTTCCAAAACTTTCCCAAAGCAAACCCTAGCCACCATAGCCACCTTTGGATAAGAAAGCTTGGAGAGAGAGAGAACTACCGCAAATCGTCATCAAAATCAGAGATTGAATCAAGGCAAGTGGTTTAATTTCAATTATTATAGAGAATGCTTCTTCCATGTGTAGGAATTTACATAAATCAAATTGTTCTTGAGAGTTTAATAAAAACCCATTTTAATTGGACTTAGAACTTGAATGTTGAGGAGTAATTGCATGTAGAATCGTAGAGAAATGATTACCCTGATGTAAATATGTGTTGGATGTAACAAAAACGGATCTAATTTGAGTAAATTGATGATCATAAATTCTAGGGTTTATGTTCTTGAAAATTGGGGAAAAGTGTAGAAATTTGATGAATTGATGATGATTAGGATGAATTGGCTCTTTAAAATACGTTAGTATATAACATTGATATGTTTAGGATTGATTAGAGACCTTTAAACATTGTTGGGACGAATTTTGGTTGAGATTTGAGGTGTAGAAATTGGTGAAAAACGAGATAGGATTTCTGGGCTTGAATCTGGTCACTCGTTAGAAGACCTACCCAGGTCGTTCGAACGAGCTCGTTCGAACGAGCTTCTAACGAGTTGACAGTTTGGGGTTCTAACGAGAGGGATGTTCGTTCGATAATCTCGTTCGAACGAGATCTCGTTAGATAGCCCAGTTCGTTCGAACGAACTCCCGTTCGAACAGCCTCGTTCGAACGAGACTTCTAACGAGCTGGCAGTTTAGGCCTTTTTGGCCCATTTTGATTTTGGGAATCCCGTAAACTTGCTCGAGGATAGAGATAACACTCCTTTGGGGATTTATGGGTAGATTTGGAACATTTGGGTTATTATGAGGAGAAAATCTTATATAAGTGTGGATCGAATCAAATAGACATTATGAGCTGAGACGTGAGTGCCTACTACAACGTGAGAATAAATTATGGCGCGTATAAATATGGACCAGGATTATATAAGTTGTATATGTATTAAGTTGGTACGAGAATGCGATATGTACTACAATTAAACTACAATGACTACTAAGATGCGCGTTTACTTAGTATTGATATATGATTTGTGTGTATGACATACCTACCATACTTGATATCACGGGAGGTTTGCATTAGCTTTGGGCCCTCTAATCCTTGTGTTGCCCGGATTTAGACTGGTTACCTCGATGAACATAGGTCAGAGAAGGACTTATTAGGATGTTAATAAGTCTGCTGATCGTGGGAGCGCAGGTATGTGCGTGACCCATGTGATGTGACTGTGTTCGCCTCCATTATTTGTGATTTGTGTTATCTGAACGATTCCTGAGAGATTCGGAATGGGTGATCCTTATGTACGTGATGTACTGGGATGGATAGAAGAGTATGTGTGCACCGCAGCTTAGTCTCGGGGTGCTTATATTGTATATTTATGTTGTGGAAAATATACACTTAATAAACTGGGAACTTTCATATGGTATTGTGTGTATAACTATGGGATAACAAAAGGGATGATCTATAATGAGTTGTATTATTTTTACGTGAGAACCTGAATTTACGTTAAGCCCCTATTTAATTGCGAATGTTATAATGTTATGGGAACCGAGTAATAAGGGTAGAACCTATGACAGTCTAGCTAGATATGATGTCACTTAGCTAGTGGTTAGTGTCATTTTAGATGGGTACTTACGTTAGGAGTTCACAGTTAGACAATAGGTGAGAATTTCATGTGAGTTCACGTCCTAACATGTACTTTGCATTTAATGTTTTAAATGTTTTTAAAGCACTTGCAGGTTTTTAAAATATCTCCACATTCGGGCTCTGACCCGTTTGTTTTCAAATCTATTTTTCTTGTAAAACCATTTTAGGTGCCCAGCCACAAGGACACCATGCATAGGATACTCATTCAGGTGACGAGCTGTAGCTGCTTTTGGAAGCTACAGGTATTTGCTTTTAGACGCTTCTACCATTTGGATTCCATATTCAGTATTCTTCAGTTGTAGGGCATGTGGCCCAAATTCTAGTAGAGACTTTTCCATTTCAATTTTTCAGACTTGGCATGTATTTTTTTCAGTATTCAGTATTTAGTTATTCATTTCAGTTGTGGAGTTTGTTGTGAGGAGTTTTCCTCCGGATTTATTTATATCATGTGATGGTTATTCTATTATTTCGTTATGGTGAATGGTGATATTATTCTTGCTTTAAATCTTGTACTGCATGTTAATCAGACTTTAATTAAAATTTGGCAACTTACTTTTTAAATACTAGGTGGTTAGTAATAATAAAATGTTTCCAACAGTGATGCTATTAACTGAGCCAACTTGGCATTTTGATTTAATTTAATAAAGGAGTAGCTACCCGGTATTTAATTAGTCGGGGTGTCACAATATCTCTCAAATCCTACGTATTAAAATATTATGACTTTACTTCTTTAGTTCAATTATCCCCGAGCCTCACTTATTACTCAATATTCAAATAGGTTTTTCCTCAACATTATATTCAGTAAGAAATCACTAATATCCTATTGGTCCATATCATCATATCTCCCGAATCACTACGAATTAATCTCCCTTTTAAGTAGGTTTAAAACCGATAGTTTCAAATCTCTTATAAACACATCTTCTTTCACTTAGGATTGAATACCATCATCACATGGCTCATAGTCTATAGTGTTTCATTCAAACTATATAACTTATCAATAAAATCAACATTCTCGCATCCTATAACATCTCTCCACTCCCGACGTCGTTAAGGTTCATGCGCGGAGCGTCTCGCAAACCGAAATCCAAACAAGGAACCCCTCCAATACACTACTACATAACTTTGTCAGTCGTGGAGGTCTGTGAACTTCAAATATGCAACCGGGATAACCTCATCCCCTCTTTCAACCAAATGTGGTCTGAACTCCCATCTCTATCCAGGAGTCATACCACTAACCGCTTGTACTACACTCAGTCCTTGCGAAATCAATAATGAACTTAAACTCAATCCTTGATGTTCAAATTGTAACCCTAAGGCTACCCAGGTGTTATATTAAATCTCCCCTACTGGACCTATCCTTAATCCTCATGCATACCAATTAGAATCCAACACATGAATCTACTAACCGAAATTTCTTTCAATTTAATTATCATAATTCTAATCAATTAAATCCCAATCATATTAAGTCGATTCTCATCTAGGGCTCACTGGTCTTCCATAAGTCCCATAATATCCAATTAATTATCACCAAAGACTTACAAAAGGTTCGGGATAAGAACAAGCATTAAAAAGAAATAACTTCAAAGATTCATGGGAGGTCGATCGATCGAAGGCAGGGGGTCGATCGATCGATCGCCCAGCCCAGTTTTTTGCGTTTCTTCTACTACGGGTTTAACCACTTTTTATCAATCAAACCTATAAATGATTTCTACTGCTCTAAACATCCTAGAATCATCAAGAGATTGAATTAAAAGCATGCTTATATCCTCTTTTTCCAGAAAATTATCAACATAATATCTCCAAGAACACTTCAATGGTTTTCAGAATTTCTTCAACAAATTGATGAATATTCATGGATTACTAACTACCTACAACATGAGTTTGATTCCTATATATTTTTAGATTCTAGAAATCCATTAACAACTCTATCTTTTCATCTTCCAAACATGTAAAATATCATTTTTATAACTATCCTAACATGGACAATATACAAACTTAGATTGCAATTATCAAACACTTGCCTCTAATAGAGATCTGATCCTTTGGGGTTGTATATCACAGGTGGTTCTCCCCTTCTCCGGCCACTTCCGGTGGTGGTTGGTGGTGGTGACCTTTGGTCATTAGTTCTCCTCCTTTCCAAGCAAGCTTTTCTCTTCCCAAGCAACCTTTCACTCGCTCTAAGAAGATGACCTTTAAATTTTGTGTAGAAGAGATGAATGAACACACGTTCAACTAATCTCCAAATACTTATAATAAGACAAAATCTGAAATCACTATTCATCCCCCTTGTCAAAATAACCAAAACGCCCTTTTGGGTTGTCTTTTCATTTCCAAATGGCCCGAGACCCAAAACCAACATCCAAATAGACTTTTCTGACTATTTCAAACCTTTCGGACGCAACGATGCAGTCGAAATGACTATAAGGTCGATATAAAAAT
The DNA here is from genome assembly GCA_949130495.1 of Sambucus nigra. NCBI lineage: Eukaryota > Viridiplantae > Streptophyta > Magnoliopsida > Dipsacales > Adoxaceae > Sambucus > Sambucus nigra. The sequence goes on from OX422221.1 coordinate 353,265,328, forward strand.
AAGTTCCCTTTTTAATTTAACAAATTAGTCCCGACACGTCCCATACCGCGTCCGACTAAAAATTCAAATTAATAACTCACAGCAATATCAATAACATCACATTCATGTATTATCTGAATATCTTTAAGTAATATCCAGAATCATTCATTTTAATATCCACAATTCGGATAAAACCCAAATGAATTAATTTATAGTAAAATCCAATTAATCCATTAATTTAAAATATAATCCATTTTAAAAGTCATTAAAATCACGGGGTATTACATACTTCCCCCCTTATAACACAATTTTGTCCCGAAATTCGAAAAGAGAAATCATACTGGTAAGGTCAACTCTGAGTATAAATCTCGCATTGCAAGTAATCAATGTCGTACCACCCATGTAATACATTATCAAAAATCCCCATTGATGTCAGACCAAGCCTCACCATATAGTTCCAATTGAATCAAATTTAAACTTTATCCAACCTTCCCTATACCATCCTCGTGACAAAGTTTGGGAAAAATGGTCCTCACGTATTAAACAAATAAATCCTGATGTCGTAACTACTTACTATTTCACAATTATGAAAAATACTACAATCCAACAATCCAGGGCGTCCATACACCCTATCGTACAACTTTCATTATAAAATGGATATGATTACCCACATAATACTCAGATTTATCGCAAAGGTTATAAACTCATATCCTAAAGACCTAACTCATTTTGACTCCCAACGATTATTAGTTTCATGCGTGGGGTGTCTCGCAAGAGAAATCCAAACAAGTAACCCCCCCGATACACTACTACCTAAAGTAGTCGGTCATCGAAACTCCTCAGGTACTTAGTCAACAGTTTATAACCTCTCTACAGGTTTTATCGATTACAAATAAAAGTCTACTCATCTACTCTCTTATTAAAGACAAGATGCTGTCTATACGCTCTCATATACGATAAATCAATCCCCGTCGATAGTCACATCATGATCAGACATGCCTAAAGTAAGTAATTCCGTGATAAAAATGAGACCCACGTGATGGCATGAAAAATATAGGTGTCCCACAACCCCTCGGTGAGTCTACGTAAATAACAGTACTATAGGCTAAGTTTAGCAACCCTTTTGCCCACACAATATTAATCACTACAAAAATCAGTATGCGCCTCATAACTCCTTAGATAGAAAACATACCCTCATTCGCGAGTGGTGGTTGTTAACTCCCACTATTATAACTTTGCTCCGATGAGTCAAGAAAAATTTTACCCCAAATTTTCAGTTCTAGTTCACCACACTCCATTATATGCCCAAGCCTTTGAATATATTGCCTTCGTTAGGTAACACACACAATTCCCGCATTTCAAGAACTTCTACTGATGACTCTCCTCAATTTTTCCATAATAGGGGTGACCTCGACTACGGTCAACATCCTCGAACATACTTCATAACCTCCTAAGTACGATCTCCGCTATCCGTCCAATGGCCCTCATCCGCCATACTTCTTGTAGGAACCCATCCGAACGCAAATAAGATTCATTAATATATACGAAATCTTACAAAAAAAATAAACAATCCTAAATTTAGGGCTCTACATCAAAGAACGCTAAACTGAAAACACAGTAAGCCGTACAAACCTTAAAGGACACTAGAACCTGATGCTCTGATACAACCTATAACACCCCGCCTAATTAAATACCAAGTGGCCAGTCCCATACCATATTAAAACAAAATATACAGTTGGCTCATTCTTAGCATCACCGTTGAAAACATTTACAACTCACCCAATACCCAATTAAGCTGGTGTTAAAAACTTTCCAAATTTTAATTTCAACCAAAACCATTTTTAGTTTACAAATAACACTACACATATTATTCTACAACACTAATAACCGAACAGATAACACAAAAGAATTTAAATGCAATTGGAATAAACATTCCCAAATAATAATCCAATACAGTAATCCCAACGATAATTAAATATATTAAAATGACACGAGTACAAGAGTATTTTGACTCAGATAGAAAAGAGATAATTGAGTTCCTTTAGGCGACATGCCCTAACTAAAAGAACACTGTGAATCAAATGAAGATAGGCATCTAAGCAATACTTCATAGCTCATCATAATCCGCTAAGGTTGGCATCCATGCTGCTGGACACCTGATATAGAAGGTACAATAGAAAAGAAAATATGCAAGGAAATGGGTCAGAGCCCGATTGTGAAAATGATTTTGAAAACAATAAGTATTTAACAAGTGCAATAAATCGTTTATTATTTAAATGTTATTATCCAACTCTCACTTTCTATTCTCACTTCCCATCTAGAGTGCACACTTAACGTTTCCTATAACGTCCTAGTCAATGGTTCCTCTTCACTAATTTCCATAATATGATTCCATCCCATATCATAACCCCGTATGTCCCATACCATACGTCATATAATTATACATATACGTTTTCCATTAACATGATTCGATTATCATTAATATGAATTAAGCTCTTCAATAAATATTCATTAACTTATTTCAATTCTTTTCTCAATTCACCGTTATCTACAATTATCACACAGTAGATAAATTAACCACTATATACTCGTTCATACAATTCATTATATATATACATATATAATACGGCACCCCTAGTTAAAGATGCGATGCATGCATTACTCTGTTATCATGTCCCAGTATCGTAGGTCGTCGAATAGGGGACTAAAGGTTCGGTAAGGATTCCTCAAACCACAAACAACAACACATAAATTGGAGGCGAACATAGTTCTCATACCCATGGGCCACGCACATACCTACGTTCCCATAGTCAGCGGACTTATCAACTCCTCGATAAGACTTTCATAGACCTATGTTCTTAAGAGACAAATCAAAGATCCCATGGATTCATCAGGATATGATTGCCCTCACGTGCAAACCTCCCACCGATATCAAGTAAGCTAGGTATGTCATACACATAATTTATTAATCAATCAAATAGGCATTATCATCTACCTATAATATAATATCAACAAGGTACTCACATTACCCTAAGATAATTCCCATACGCATCATTATATCTCTCAAATCCTACGTATTAAAATATTATGACTTTACTTCTTTAGTTCAATTATCCCCGAGCCTCACTCATTACTCAAGGTTCAAATAAGTTTTTCCTCAACATTATATTCAGTAAGAAATCACTAATATCCTACTGTTCCATATCATCACATCTCCCGAATCACTACGAATTAATCTCCCCTTTAAGTAGGTTTAAAATCGATAGTTTCAAATCTCTAATAAACACATCTTCGTTCACTTAGGATTGAATACCATCATCACATGGATCATAGTCTATAGTGTTTCATTCACACTATATAACTTATCAACAAAATCAACATTCTCTCATCCTATACAATCTCTCAACTACCGACGTCGTTAAGGTTCATGCTCGGAGCGTCTCGCTGTGACACCCCTTCTAATTAAATACCGGGTGGCTACTCCTTTATTCAAATTAATACAAAATGTCAAGTTGGTTCAGTTCGTAGCATCACTGTCGAAAAATATTTTAACAATTACTAGCCACCTAATATTTAGAAAATGAGTTGTCAATTTTAACTGAATTAAATTAACATACAACCAAATTAAATTACGAAATATTAGTACCACAACTACAATATAGCCGTAATATAAAACAATATAATAAACTGAATCTGGAGGAATACTCCTCACAACAAACCAAATACTGACATAAACAAAATACAAAGTCTGAATCATTAATTAGTTACATCCAAAACTGCAATAAAACTGCATAAGTAAATTGTCTCTAAGAAAAGGGGCGACATACCCTACAGATAAACAAGTCTGAACTGGAATAAAGATAGAATGTGGAGGCATCTATAATCGAGGTCCTGTAACTTCCACAACAGCTACAACACGTCACTGGAATGGAACTCCTAAGCCTGGTGTCCTTGTGGCTGGTCACCTAAAAGGTTTTTACAATAAAATAGATTTGAAAGCAAACGGGTCAGAGCCCGAGTGTGAAAACAGTTTAAAATATAGCAAGTGTTTAATATCATTAAATAGTGAATATGAAATACATGATAGTGCGTGCACTCATATGAGTTCCTCACCTCTCAACTAATAGTGCACGCCTAACGTACCCGTACCCGTTCTAGTCATTTCACTATCTAACTAGTCCAATTCACCACCCAATTTCGGTAAACTATTGAGGTTCAATTCTCGACATCTTAATATAAATAGAAAGTTTTACTGTTTATTTCTCATAATTTATCATAATACTTACTAAAATGTCCCATCTTTAACTCTACTAAAAATGTTACGATCATTCACACTTACATTTATAACAACATTTCATTACAATTATCTGTATATTAATCCCATCATAAATATACAATACTGGCACCCCGAGACTAAGCTACGGTGAACACATACTCTGCTATCAAATCCCGGTACATCATGTACATTAAGATCATGTATTCCAAATCACTCAGGAACCGTCTCACTAAGTAACAATCACACACAATGGAGGCGAACATAGCTCACATCACATGGGTCGCGCACATACCTACGCTCCCATGATCAGCTGACTTATTAACTCTCCAATAAGACATTCTCTGACCTATGTTCTCACGGTACCAATCTTAATCCCCTGTAGGCACACAAAGATTAGATGGTCCTGATCGAACGCCGACCTCCCATGATAGCAAGTATGGTAGGTATGTTATACACAGATAACCACATATACTAAGCATTCACACATCTTAGATATCTTATAATATCAATAGAGGTATATTTTACATTCCTATACCGTCATTAAATGTTACACGATTACAAATCCCCGAATAATATACATTAAAAGTTGTCAACCCTTCTCACGTCATAATTTTAGGTACTTATTTCCTAACCCATAAATGTCATCCAGTTTACTATAAAATTCTAAGTTTTAATCCTCAACGTACTCCAATCTCACAACTATACCCACTAGTCAACAAGGGAGGTTAACACTCAATTAAATAAGTCTACTGGAAGTTCGAAATAAAATCAGGCCTAAAAAGGCCATTTTGTCAACTCGTTAGAAATCTCGTTCGAATGAGGTTGTTCGAACAAGTGTCGTTCAAAAGAAGTCTTCGAACGAACTCGTTAGAAAGGATACTATCATCTCGTTAGAAGCTGAACGACCTGGGTAGGTCTTCTAACGAGATGGCAAAATACGCCCAGAAAATTTTCAACTCGTTTTTCTTCATTTTTATCTTCTCTAATTCCATTCTAAAATCATCCCAATAACGTTTTAATGTTTTTAAACTACTCTAAGTACTCCTAGGTCGGTTCTTAACATATTTTTGGGGTGAAATCCTCCTAATCAACATGCCATTATCATAAATCCCCAAATTTTACCCCAAACCCTATGAACATGAACACAAAATATTATTGTACAAAATACTCATCATAAATATATTTTTAAATCATCCAAGTTAAGTTTTAGGGAACCAATTTCATCCAACATCATTCTACATGCAATTCCTATCCAAAATTAAGAGTTTCTACAACAATCCCATTGGGTTTTCACCAAAACTTTCAAAGCATAAGGTTTCTACACTAAACATGGAGGAAATATTCATTGAAATTAATGACATCAAATCACTTACCTTAAATTGATGTTCTGATTCATTGTTGATGATCAAGGTTGGCTCTCTCTCTTCTTTCCGGTCATAATTTTCTTTCAAAATGCTGGTAAAGGAAGATGGTTTGGTGGAACCTCTTTTAACTTCTCTCTAACTCCTCTCAAAACTCCCGTAGCCCACTCTTTTGTCTTTTGCTGGTAATGGCCTTAGTAGACTCTTTAAAAATATGAAAATAAACTCTAAAATTCGTGGGTTTTAATTCCTCAATTTTTAAAATTACCAAAATATCCTTCTAGGTTGCCGATTTGGCCTAAAAATGCCCCGGGACCCAAAGTAAACCCCCGGCTAGTGTTTTCTGACTATTTTGATCCTTTCGGACACATTGGCGCACTCAAAATGACCATTTGGTTGGTAAAAATATAATTTAATTTTTAATTTAAATAAATTCAATCCTGACGCGACCGACACGTGCGTCCCAACAAAATTTCCCAAATTGTCGTATTTCTGCCTCGCGACAATTTTAATATTTTCAATACTCATATATTACTATATATTCTCAGTAATATTCAATTTTAACATCATAATCAAATATCAACACACGTCTCGCTAGTATTTACATCCGAATTAATTTCCAATAAATTCTCATTTAATTCAATTAATCCCTTAAATAAAAACCAATAAAATTATGGGGTATTACATACTTCCCCCTAATAACAGAATTTCATCCTGAAATTCAGAACTAAAGAATACCTGGTAAAAATAGCTCTAGATAACGTTCGCACATATCATCCTCGCGCTCCCATGTGGACTCCTCGGCATTATGATGTCGCCATTGCACGCGTACTAATGGTAGTATCTTCGACCTCAGTTTCCTCTCGTTGTGGTCCAGAATAGAATTCGGCCCCTCTTCGTAGGAACTATCGGGCTGAAGATCGATGTCCTCTAAAGCAATGTGAGTATGGGACAAATCGTCCCTAAGATATTTCCTTAGCGAGGAAATATGGAGCACATCATGAATCCTATCCAAGTGCTCCGGTAACCCAAGTCTATATGCAACTGGCCCAATCCTCTTGATGATAGGAAATGGCCCCACATATCTTGGTGCCAGTTTTCCCTTCTTCCCAAAATGCGTAATCCCCTTCATCGGAGATACTCTAAGTAGTACTTGGTCCCCTACTTTAACAACCCGAGGTTTTGGAGACAATGATTTATTTATTTTGGGAGAAATAAATAATATTTTATTGGAGAAATAATTAAATTGGCAATTGAGATCAAAATTTAAAGTTGGTAGGAAGGGTGTCGAATGTCGATTTTGAGGGTACCATAGTGTCCGGAAGGGTCGAGAAAGTCAAAATGACAGTACTCGGAGTCTATTTAGGTTTCGAAATAAATTAGGACCGTTTGACTCGAATTAAAGTTACCGAGTCATTTAAAGTGTGTATTATCATTTAAAGATGTGTATCTTGGGAGATTAGGCATATTAAGCCTACGGGAGATATTTCTCCGAAGAGAGAAAGAGAAATAGAAAGAAAGAAAGAGAGAAGAACAAAAGGAAGGAGAGAAGAGAGATAAAGTGGAGATTTTCGGCAAATACGCGATCTCAAGGCAGATTCAGACCCTACGAACCTGAGACAAGTGATTAAAATTGCTAAATAATTGTTGTGTACCAATTATTGCATGATTTGTGGATTGAATTTTGGGTTTTAGGTTTAGTTTGATAAAACCTAACTTTTGGGTATAATCTTAGATTTAATATGTAGATCTTTGATTTGAGGATAGAAATTGGTTTTAATGTATTCTTGGATGAATATTTATGATATATATGTGATTGGGTTGAATAGAAATGGAGAGAAAAGGATTAAAATGGATTTTGGGTATTTTAGGCTTACAAAAAGTAGCCATTTTCGAGGTTTCTAAAGGGCCGAATCGATTCGGCCTCCATCCAAATCGATTCGGAAATATGCAGGTGCCCGGGTCTGAGTGACCGAATCGATTCAGACCCCAGACGAATCGATTCGGCCATAAACAGAGTCCTAGGTCTGATGACCCAAATCGATTTGCCTTCCTAGCCGGATCGATTCGCTGGGCCGAATCGATTCGGAATTGGCCCGAATCGATTCAGAAACAGGGATTTTGGGGGGATTGTTTTTCTAAAAAGAATTTCATCCTGTTTTGTTTGAGGTTATCGATTGGGGATCTCTATAGGAGATATTTTGAGTATGTTTTGGAGACTTTTAGAGAGTTTCCCTTAAAAGAAATTATTGGAGTCTTATTAACTAAATTGGAGGAATACCGATTAAAGATTTTGGTATATTCTAAGTGGGGAAGTCCACCTTGATTGGAGATTCGATTTGGAGATGATAATTATAATCATATGAAAGAATGAAATAAGTTTAGAGATATCGGATGTTATGACCCAATACAAAATGGGATAATTTTAAAGGTTCCTAAAATAAATTGAACCCTATTATGTATGGAGAATTATAAATGCTAATTAATGAGCATACGAATATAGAAATATCCTTATCGATGATTGAATTGGGAGATATATCACAAAATGAGAAATGCTAATTGAGGTGCATTAGGATAAAGAATACCCTTAACTAAATTAGAATTGAGAGACAATTCATAAATAGCAGCGACACGCGAGCTTCAAGCGAGAAATAATATAGAATATACTAAATGGGGAAGATGTGTGAGCTTTATGGTTAGCTTATAACAAGAGAGTAATAAACTAAACAATGATGTTAATCATATTGCGCCAATGGGCGTATACTAAATATGAAAATGATGTTGCAGGTATACTTTATATGATGGTATATCTTTATTATGTGGGATGTATGTAGACCTTATATGATGGTGTACATACACGTTAGGCATACCCTCTCCTTGCTATCATTGGGAATTTTCGTGCGTAGAGGGTGAGCATCCTGACTCAAAAAGCAGGATGTGGATATTCCCCAGGTCATACTCGTCCATGGTGGTCAGCAATTGACACACACACATATATATATATATATATATATATATATATATATATATTTATTTTTGGGGTGAAAGGTCGTGGGTATATGTCGCTCTCACTTGCCGGTTAGGAGCTATGACCGCTTCCCGGACGTTGTGTGCGTGAGTTGATCACGAGGTGGGTGTCGTTGAACCCCACCAGGTGACCCCTGTTTCCTACATATATGGGCTGCTGGAAGATGATAGCATGTGAGCCTATGTCCTTCGAGTTATAGCCCGGTTGGATGGTTATTATTGCTTGTGCTTGTACTTGGGTATCGAGGGCATAATGGACCTCAACGACCTACATTCCCAGAATTAGTGTATCGGGGGGGTTCCTTGTTTGGATTTCGCCTCAGTGAGGCGTCCCACGCACGAACCGCAGTGTAATGTTAGAAATTGGTGGTAAGTTAGTCCTTAATTCTCATACTTATATATATATCACCTATCCCGACAATCGACAGTGCCATGAGTAGTGTAACGGGGCGGTTCCTTGTTTGGATTTCGCTTCGGCGAGACGTCCCACGCATGAAATGCCGTGTATTGTTGAGAATTGGGAATATTAATTAATTAAAATTTGGATAATAAATTGGGTTACATGCAACTTGACTTGAGGGCATAATGAACCTTGAGGATCGATACAGTTAGGAGTAGTGTAACGGGGGGTTACTTGTTTGGATTTTGCCTCGGCGAGATGTCCCACGCACGAAACGCAGTTCCGTGTTTAGAATCGGGAGGAGTTTAGTCCTTAACTCTTAATGCTAATGACTCATATATAATAATTATATATAAATATTGTTTACATGCCAATTAAGGGCATAACTAGAATATATGAAATTCTAGTAAACGAGAATGTTGATGTATTGTGATGAAGTGGTTATGAGTTGGATTATGTAACTCTATATGTTCAACAAATGAACATTATAAAGATAACTATAACAATTACATTAAAGTTAATGTATATAATTTATAGATTATAGAAATAAAAGGTAGATTGGGAGATAGGTTAGATGGCTTCACTTAAATACTTCAATTGGGTTTAAGTTAGAATCCTTTTACCTAAATTAGAATCGGGCATCCATTTGGAGATCACGTGCATACGCTTAGTGCACGCTTTAGATGAGAGGTGAGTTGAATTATTATGGAGAGTTCGATTCCACCTTAATCATGTAATAATGCATTTATAATTATCATGCATTTTAATACACTTGCTATAAGATGTTTTTCAACTCGGGCTCTGACTCGTTTATATTTTATCCTCCATGTATATATATTGTATTACTTTAGGTGTTCCCCCGCAAGGACGACATTGATGTTCATCCCTCTAGTATTCGTGGAGCTGTGGCATTGCAGACTGTCTCAACACTTTGTTTTAGTCGATTCCTATCTTTGTATATCTAGATTAGGATTTAGTTTGTATATTGAGTTTGTATTCCAGTGTTGTAGAGTAACACTTTCATATTTCATTTCTCAGATTGTTGTATTGTCTGTTACCCGACATCATATTCGGGTATTTTATTGTACCGTGTATGGCACTCTTGTATATATTGGAGTTTTCACATTTCACTCATCATAGTTTGATGTATATTGTTGGTTGAGTGACATTATTGGTTTTGTTGTTGTTGTTAAATAAAAAGTTTAAATTTTTTGACAATTCGCTTTTAATGATTTCGGGTAGTTAGCCTTCTATTATTTGTATTGTCTGTTGATGTTGAGACTGTGCCATCTGGGATACCTGATTTAATGTAGTATAGGGATGGCCACCCATTATTATTTAGAGAGGGTTGTCACAGATGGTATCAGAGCATCAGGTTCTAGTGTCTTTAGGATCTCTGCGCGTTACTACGATCTTCCGTAAGCGTTCTTGATGTAGAGCCTTATTATTAGGACGATTGCATTCATACGTTCGTATTTCTTCTGTGATTTGAAAACTTTTGTAAGGCGTTCTGATACAATTGTTCTTGTTTCAGATGCCACCGAAAGGAGGTCGTTCAGTCAAGGCAAATAAAGGGAATGTACAACCCGAAATGCCTCAAAGGTACGTGACTACCCATGATGTTGCCAATATTGTTGCACAAGCAGTAACTGCTGCCATTTCTATGATGGCGCAACAATATGCCATTCAAGCAGCCCAACCCCATGTAGGATTGTCTTTATTGGAGAGAGTGAAGGAAGATTTTAGTAAGGGGCATCCTCCCGAGTTTGCAGGTGGAGTTGATGCAATGGCTGCAAGTCAATTGAAGAATTGTATACAGAGGCACCTTCGTATGGTTGAATGTAGTGAGGTGCAAAAACAATTTTTAACCACCTTTAAGTTATCGGGTGCATCTCTTCAATGGTGGGAATCTGTCACCACATCTGAACAGAGATATACTTTACCTATAATAGGGTATTGGGAACTTTTTGATCGAAGGTATTTTCCTTCCTCTTCTCGAGATATAAAGATCTTTCAAGGAAATAGAACAGTGGCAGAATATGAGGAAGATTTTTCTAGATGGGTAAAATTAGTACCTGATGAAGTAAATACTGAAGATAAGCGTATATCGAAGTTTGTTCGAGGACTATATTGGAAAATCCGACGACATTTGTTAGAGAGTCCTAAGTTAGTGACTTTCGATGAGGTAGTGAATGTGGCACTATTAAAGTGTCATGAATATCGTTTTCATTCGCAAGAGGGTAAGAACTTTGGAGATTCAAGTTAATCAAGTAAGTTTGGCGATGAGAGTGCCAGTAATGCAGGTGGGCAGAAAGGATTTGTGGGTAAGTGTTTCTTTTGTAAAGAAGTAGGTCATAAAAAGAGCTATAAACCTTGTGGTAAATGTAAGAATGGTAATGGTGATGAGTAGTAATGATAAAGATACTTCTTTTATATAGTCATGTTAGACTTATATAATTGTTTCATTCCAGATATGGATGAGCCTTGTAAATTGCAATATATTGAAATGATGCAAGATGTTGTTTATGTTTGAAAATTGAGATTGTGGATTGATGGACGCAGGATATTTTTAGCTCATGATTATGATAATTTTTGTGAGCAACATGTTGTTATATGTATGATGATTTAAAAGACCTTGTGTTGGACATAAGGCATTTTATATTATATTATATTATATAAACCGTTTTTTTAAAATAAACTGTTTTTAAAATAAAACTTTTTATCGGCCCTCGGCCCCTTTCAAAATGATTTTTCGCTAAAATATTTTCAAACTCTAGTCCGGATTTAACAAACTCTCAACCCCCGACGTCGCCACATAGTAGTGTATTGGAAGAGTTCCTTGTTTGGATTTCGCTTTTGCTAGACGTCCCCCGCACGAAAGTGGCTAATGTCGGCAATCGAGAGGAGTTATTTCTTTGGAGCATTTAAAATTTTTACACTATTAAAATGTTAGTATTATAATTATGGAATTGGGGAACTTTGGAGGAAAATAAAGCCTCATTATGATTGCTATGAGCATAAAGGTTAAATATTAAGGGTGTATGGGCACCCTTGTTGTGGAAATTGGTTTTATTTAATTCATAATCAACTTAAAATAAAATAAATTAAATAAACTCGTCATGGAAAGTTAGAAGTTTGGAGATAGGATTAACGAGTACGGGTGTATTAGACTTAGTTGAGCTTTGGAAAATTAGGCTTAGCTAAAATTTCGAGGACGAAATTTTTGTAAGTGGGGAAGTTTGTAACAACCCGAGGTTTTGGAGACAATGATTTATTTATTTTGGGAGAAATAAATAATATTTTATTGAAGAAATAATGAAATTTGCAATTGAGATCAAAATTTGAAGTTGTTAGAATGGGTGTCGAATGTCGATTCTGAGGGTACCATAGTGTCCGGAAGGGTCGAGAAAGTCGAAATGACTGTACTTGGAGTCTATTTAGGTTCCGAAATAAATTAGGACCATTTGACTCGAATTAAAGTTACCGAGTCATTTAAAGTGTGTATAATCATTTAAAGATGTGTATCTTGGGAGATTAGGCTTATTAAGCCTACATGAGATATTTCTACAAAGAGAGAAAGAGAAATAGAAAGAAAGAAAGAGAGAAGAAGAAAAGGAAGGAGAGAATAGAGAGAAAGTGGAGATTTTCGGCAAATACGCGATCTCAAGGCGGATTCAGACCCTACGAACCCGAGGCAAGTGATTAAACTTGCTAAATAATTGTTGTGTACCAATTATTGCATGATTTGTGGATTGAATTTTGGGTTTTAGGTTTAGTTTGATAAAACCTAACTTTTGGGCATAATCTTAGATTTAATATGTAGATATTTGATTTGAGGATAAAAATTGGTTTTTATGTATTCTTGGATGAATATTTATGACATATATGTGATTGGGTTGAAGAGAAATGGAGAGAAAAGGATTAAAATGGATTTTGGGTATTTTAGGCTTACAAAAGTAGCCATTTTTGAGGTTTCTAAAGGGCCAAATCTATTCGGCCTCCAACCAAATCGATTCGGAAATATGCAAGTTCCCAGGCCTGAGTGACCAAATACATTCGGCCTGAGACAGTGTCCCAGTTCTGATGACCCGAATCGATTCGCCTTCCTGGACGGATCGATTCACTGGGCCGAATCGATTCGGAATTGGCCCGAATCGATTCTGAAACAGGGCTTTTGGGGGGATTGTTTTTCTAAAAAGAATTTCAACCTATTTTATTCGAGGTTATCGATTGGGGATCTCTATAGGAGATATTTTGAGTATGTTTTGGAGACTTTTAGAGAGTTTCCCTTAAAAGAAATTATTGGAGTCTTATTAACTAAATTGGAGGAATACCGATTAAAGATTTTGGTATATTCTAAGTGGGGAAGTCCACCTTGATTGGAGATTCGATTTGGAGATGATAATTATAATCATATGAAAGAATGAGATAAGTTTAGAGATATCGGATCTTATGATTTAATACCAAATGGGATAATTTTAAAGGTTCCTAAAATAAATTGAACCCTATTATGTATGGAGAATTATAAATGCTAATTAATGAGCATACGGATATAGAAATATCCTTATCGATGATTGAATTGGGAGATATCTCACACAATGAGAAATGCTAATTGAGGTGCATTAGGATAAAGAATACCCTTAACTAAATTAGAATTGAGAGACAATTCATAAATAGAAGAGACACGCGAGCTTCAAGTGAGAAATAGTATAGAATATACTAAGTAGGGAAGATGTGTGAGCTTTACGGTTAGCTTATAACAAGAGAGTAATATACTAAACAATGATGTTAATCATATTGCGCCAATGGGCGTATACTCAATATGAAAATGATGTTGAAGGTATACCTTACATGATGGTATATCTTTATTATGTGGGATGTATGTATATCTTATATGATGGTATATATACATGTTAGGCATACCCTCTCCTTGCTATCATTGGGAATTTTTGTGCGTAGAGGGTGAGCATCCTGACTCAAAAAGCAGGATGTGGATATTCCCCAGGTCATACTCGTCAATGGTGGTCAGCAAATGACATATATATATACATTTATTTATTTTGGGGGTGAAAGGTCGTGGGTATGTGTCGCTCTCACTTGTCGGTTAGGAGCTATGACCGCTTCCCGGGCGTTGTGTGCGTGAGTTGATCACGAGGTGGGTGTCATTGAACCCCACCAGGTGACCCCAGTTTGCTACATATATGGCCTGCTGGAAGATGATAGCATGTGAGCCTGCGTCCTTCGAGTTATAGCCCGGTTGGATGGTTATTATTGCTTGTGCTAGTACTTGGGTATCGAGGGCATAATGGACCTCAATGACCTACATTGCCAGTATTAGTGTATCGGGGGGGTTCTTTGTTTGGATTTCGCCTCAGCGAGACGTCCCACGCACGAACCGCACTGCAATGTTGGAACTTGGGGGTATGTTAGTCCTTAGTTCCCATACTTATATATATATCACCTATCCCGACAATCGACAATGCCAGGAGTAGTGTAACGTGGGGCTTCCTTGTTTGAATTTCGCTTCGACGAGACGTCACACGCATGAAACGCCGTGTACTGTTGAGAATTGGGAATATTAATTAATTAAAATTTGGATAATAAATTGGGTTACACTCTACTTGCCTTGAGGGTATAATGAACCTTGAGGATCTATACAGTTAGGAGTAGAGTAATGGGGGGTTACTTGTTTGGATTTCACCTCGGCGAGACGTGCCACGCACGAAACGCAGTGCCGTGTTGAGAATCGGGTGGAGTTTAGTCCTTAACTCTTGATGCTAATGACTCATATATAATAATTATATATAAATATTGTTTACATTCCAATTAAGGAAATAACTAGAATATATGAAATTCTAGTAAACGAGAATGTTGATGTATTGTGATGAAGTGGTTATGAGTTGGATTACGTAACTTTATATGTTCAACAAATGAACATTATAAAGATAACTATAACTATTACATTAAAGTTAATGTATATAATTTATAGATTATAGAAATAAAAGGTAGATTGGGAGATAGGTTAGATGGCTTCACTTAAATAATTCAATTGGGTTTAAGTTAGAATCCTCTTACCTAAATTAGAATCGGGCATCCATTTGGAGATCACGTGCGTACGCTTAGTGCGCACTTTAGATGAGAGGTGAGTTGAATTATTATGGAGAGTTCGATTCCACTTTAATCATCTAATAATGCATTTATAATTATTATGCATTTTAAAACACTTGCTATAAAATATTTTTCAACTCGGGCTCTGACTCGTTGATATTTTCTCCTCCATGTATATATATATTGTATAACTTTAGGTGTTCCCCCGCAAGGACGCCATTGATATTCATCCCTCTAGTATTCGTGGAGCTGTGGCATTGCGGACTGTCTCAGCACTTTGTTTTAGTCGATTCCTATCTTTGTATATCTAGATTAGGATTTAGTTTGTATATTGAGTTCGTATTCAAGTGTTGTAGAGTAACACTTTCATATTTCATTTCTCATATTGTTGTATTGTCTGTTACCCGACAGCATATTCGGGTATTTTATTGTTGAGATTTTGTTGTACCGTGTATTGCACTCTTGTATATATTGGAGTTTGCACATTTCACTCATCATAGTTAGATGTATATTATTGGTTGAGTTGACTTATCGGTTTTGTTGTTGTTGTTAAATAAAAAGTTTTAAATTTTTGACAATTCGCTTTTAATGATTTCATGTAGTTAGCCTTATATTATTTGTATTGTCTGTTGATGTTGATACTGTGCCATCTGGGATACGTGATTTAATGTAGTATAGGGATGGCCACCCATTATTATTTAGAGAGGGTTGTCACAGATGGTATCAGAGCATCAGGTTCTAGTGTCTTTAGGATCTGTGCGTGTTACTACGATATTCCGTAAGCGTTCTTGATGTAGAGCCTTTTTATTTGGACGATTTCATTCATACGTTCGTATTTCTTTTGTGATTTGAAAACTTTTGTAAGGCGTTCTGATACAATTGTTCTTGTTTCAGATGCCACCGAAGGGAGGTCGTTCAGTCAAGGCAAATAAAGGGAATGTACGACCCCAAATGCCTCAAAGGAACGTGACTACCGATGATGTTGCCAATATTATGGCACAAGAAATAATTGCTACCACTTATATGATGGAGCAACAATATGCCGTTCAACCAGCCCGACCCCATGTAGATTTGTCTTTATGGGAGTGAGTGAAGTAAGATTTTAGTCAAGGGCATCCTCCCGAGTTTACAGGGGAGTTGATGCAATGGCTGCAAGTCAATGGAAGAATAGTATACAGAGACACCTTCGTATGGTTGAATGTAGTGAGGTGCAGAAACAATTTTTAACCACCTTTAAGTTATTGGGTGCATCTCTTAAAAGGTGGGAGTCTGTCACCACATCTGAACAGAGAGATACATTACATATAATAGAGTTTTGGGAACTTTTTGATTGAAGTTATTTTCCTTCCTCTTCTCTAGATATAAAGATCTTTCAAGGAAAGAGAACAGTGGCAGAATATGAGGAAGATTTTTCTAGATGGGTAAAATTAGTAGCTGATGAAGTAAATACTGAAGAGAAGCGTATATCGAAGTTTGTTCGAGGACTATATTGGAAAATCCGACGACATTTGTTAGAGAGTCCTAAGTTAGTGACTTTCGATGAGGTTGTGAATGTGTCACTATTAAAGTGTCATTAATATCGTTTTCGTTCCCAAGAGGGTAAGAACTTTGGATATTAAAGTTCATCAAGTAAGTTTGGTGACGAGAGTGCCAGTAATGCGAGTGGGCAGAAAGGATTTGTGGGTAAGTGTTTCTTTTGTAAAGAAGTAGGTCATAAAAAGAGCTATAAACCTTGTGGTAAATGTAAGAATGGTAATGGTGATGAGTAGTAATGATAAAGATACTCCTTTTATATAGTCATGTTAGACTTATATAATTGTTGCATTCCAGATATGGATGAGCCTTATAAATGGAAATATATTGAAATGATGCAAGATGTTGTTTATGTTTGAAAGTTAAGATTGTGGATTAATGGACGCAGGAAAATTTTAGCTCATGGTTATGATAATTTTTGTGAGCTACATATTGTTATATGTATGATGATTTAAAAGACCTTGTGTTGGACATAAGGCATTTTATATTATATTATATTATATTATATAAACCGTTTTTTAAAAATAAAACTTTTTATCGGCCCTCAGGCCCTTTCAAAATGATTTTTCACTAAAATATTTTCAAACTGTAGTCCGGATTTAACAAACTCTCAATCCCCGACGTCGCCACATACTAGTGTATTGGAAGAGTTCCTTGTTTGGATTTTGCTTTTACGAGACGTCCCCCACACGAAAGTGGCGAATGTCAGCAATTGAGAGGAGTTATTTCTTTGGACCATTCAAAATTTTTACACTATTAAAATGTTAGTATTATAATTATGGAATTGGGGAACTTTGGAGGCAAATAAAATCTCTTTATGATTGTTGTGAGCATAAAGCTCAAATATAAAGGGTGTATGGGCGCCCTTGTTGTGGAAATTGGTTTTATTTAATTCATAATCAACTTAAAATAAAATAAATTAAATAAACTCGTCGTGGAAAGTTAGAAGTTTGGAGATAGGATAAACGAGTATGGGTGTATTAGAATTAGTTGAGCTTTCGAGAATTAGGATTAGCTAAAATTTTATGGACGAAATTTTGGTAAGTGGGGAAGTTTGTAACAACCCAAGGTTTTGGAGACAACGATTTATATATTTTGGGAGAAATAAATAATATTTTATTAGAGAAATAATTAAATTGGCAATTGAGATCAAAATTTGACGTTGTTAGAAAGGGTGTCGAATGTCAATTCTGAGGGTACCATAGTGTCCGGAATGGTCAAGAAAGTCGAAATGATTGTACTTGGAGTCTATTTAGGTTCCGAAATAAATTAGGACCATTTGACTCGAATTAAAGTTACCGAGTCATTTAAAGTGTGTATTATCATTTAAAGATGTGTATCTTGGGAGATTAGGCTTATTAAGCCTACGGGAGATATTTCTCCAAAGAGAGAAAGAGAAATAGAAAGAAAGAAAGAGAGAAGAAGAAAAGGAAGGAGAGAAGAGAGAGAAAGTGGAGATTTCCGACAAATACGCGATCTCAAGGCGGATTCAGACCCTACGAACCCGAGGCAAGTGATTAAACTTGCTAAATAATTGTTGTGTACCAATTATTGCATGATTTGTGGATTGAATTTTGGGTTTTAGGTTTAGTTTGATAAAATCTAACTTTTGGGCATAATCTTATATTAAATATGTAGATCTTTGATTTGAGGATAAAAATTGGTTTTTATGTATTCTTGGATGAATATTTATGATATATATGTGATTGGGTTGAAGAAAAATGGAGAGAAAAGGATTAAAATGGATTTTGGGTATTTTAGGGTTACAAAAAGTAGCCATTTTCGAGGTTTCTAAAGGGCCGAACCGATTCGGCCTCCAACCGAATCGATTCGGAAATATGCAAGTGCCCGGGTCCGAGTGACCGAATCGATTCAGACCCCAGCCGAATCGATTCGGGCTGAGACAGAGTCCCAGGTCTGATGACCCGAATCGATTCACCTTCCTGGCCGGATCGATTCGCTGGGCCGAATCGATTCAGAATTGGCCAGAATCGATTCGAAAACAGGGCTTTTGTTGGGATTGTTTATCTAAAAAGAATTTCATCCCTTTTTATTCGAGGTTATCGATTGGGGATCTCTATAGGAGATATTTGGAGTATGTTTTGGAGACTTTTAGAGAGTTTCCCTTAAAAGAAATTATTGGAGTCTTATTGACTAAATTTGTGGAATACCGATTAAAGATTTTGGTATATTCTAAGTGGGGAAGCCCACCATGATTGGAGATTCGATTTGGAGATGATAATTATAATCATATGAAAGAATGAGATAAGTTTAGAGATATCGGATCTTATGATCCAATCCCAAATGGGATAATTTTAAAGGTTCCTAAAATAAATTGAACCCTATTATGTATGGAGAATTATAAATGCTAATTAATGAGCATACGAATATAGAAATATCCTTATTGATGATTGAATTGGGAGATATCTCACACAATGAGAAATGCTAATTGAGGTACATTTGGATAAAGAATACCCTTAACTAAATTAGAATTGAGAGACAATTCATAAATAGAAGCGACACGCGAGCTTCAAGTGAGAAATAGTATATAATATACTAAGTGGGGAAGATGTGTGAACTTTACGATTAGCTTATAACAAGAGAGTAGTATACTAAACAATGATGTTAATCATATTACGCCAATGGACGTATACTCAATATGAAAATGATGTTGAAGGTATACCATATATAATGGTATATATTTATTATGTGGGATGTATGTATACCTTATATGATGGTGCATATACATGTTAGGCATACCCTCTCCTTGCTATCATTGGTAATTTTCATGCGTAGAGGGTGAGCATCCTGACTCAAAAAGAAAGATGTGGATATTTCCCAGGTCATACTCGTCCATGGTGGTCAGCAAATGACATATATATTTATATACATTTATTTATTTTGGGGGTAAAAGGTCGTGGGTATGTGTCGCTCTCACTTGCCGGTTAGGAGCTATGACCGCTTCCCGGACGTTGTGTGCTTGAGTTGATCACGAGGTGGGTGTCGTTGAACCCCACCAGGTGACCCCAGTTTGCTACATATATGGGCTGCTGGAAGATGATAGCATGTGAGCCAGTGTCCTTCGAGTTATAGCCCGGTTGGATGGTTATTATTGCTTGTGCTTGTAATTGGGTATCGAGGGCATAATGGAGCTCAACGACCTACATTGCCAGTATTAGTGTATCGGGGGGTTCCTTGTTTGGATTTCGCCTCAACGAGACATCCCACACACAACCGCAGTGTAATGTTGGAACTTGGGGGTAAGTTAGTCCTTAATGCCCATACTTATATATATATCACCTATCCCGACAATCGACAGTGCCAGGAGTAGTGTAACGGGGGGGTTCCTTGTTTCGATTTCGCTTCGGCGAGACGTCCCACGCAAGAAACGCCGTGTACTGTTGAGAATTGGGAATATTAATTAATTAAAATTTGTATAATAAATTGGGTTACATGCTACTTGCCTTGAGGGCATAATGAACCTTGAGGATCGATACAGTTAGGAGTAGTGTAACGGGGGGTTACTTATTTGGATTTTGCATCGACGAGACGTCCCACGCACGAAACGCAGTGCCGTGTTGAGAATCGGGAGGAGTTTAGTTCTTAACTCTTGATGCTAATGACTCATATATAATAATCATATATAAATATTGTTTACATGCCAATTTAGGGCAAAACTAGAATATACGAAATTCTAGTAAACGAGAATGTTGATGTATTGTGATGAAGTGGTTATGAGTTGGATTACGTAACTTTATATGTTCAAAAAATGAACATTATAAAGATAACTATAACTATTACATTAAAGTTAATGTATATAATTTATAGATTATGTAAATAAAAGGTAGATTGGGAGATAGGTTAGATGGCTTCACTTAAATACTTCAATTGGGTTTAAGTTAGAATCCTCTTACCTAAATTAGAATCGGGCATCCATTTAAAGATCAGGTGCATACGCTTAGTGAGCACTTTAGATGAGAGGTCAGTTGAATTATTATGTAGAGTTTGATTCCGCCTTAATCATGTAATAATGCATTTATAATTATTATGCATTTTAATACACTTTCTATAAAATGTTTTTCAACTCGGGCTCTGACTCGTTTATATTTTCCCCTCCATGTATATATATGGTATTAGTTTAGGTGTTCCCCCGCAAGGACTCCATTGATGTTCATCCCTCCAGTATTCGTGGAGCTATGGCATTGCGGACTGTCTCAGCACTTTGTTTTAGTCGATTCCTATCTTTGTATATCTAGATTAAGATTTAGTTTCTATATTGAGTTAGTAGTCAAGTGTTGTAGAGTAACACTTTCATATTTCATTTACAGATTGTTGTATTGTCTGTTACCCGACAGCATATTCGGGTATTTTATTGTTGAGATTTTGTTGTACCGTGTATTGCACTCTTGTATATATTGGAGTTTGCACATTTCACTCATCATAGTTAGATGTATATTGTTGGTTGAGTTGAATTATTGGTTTTATTGTTGTTGTTAAATAAAAAGTTTTAAATTTTTGATAATTCGCTTTTAATGATTTCGGGTAGTTAGCCTTATATTATTAGTATTGTCTGTTGATGTTGAGACTGTGCCATCTCGGATACCTGATTTAATGTAGTATAGGGATGGCCACCCATTATTATTTAGAGAGGGTTGTCACAGATGGTATCAGAGCATCAGGTTCTAGTGTCTTTAGGATCTGTGCGCGTTACTACGATCTTCCGTGAGAGTTCTTGATGTAGAGCCTTATTATTAGGACGATTGCATTCATAAGTTCGTATTTCTTCTGTGATTTGAAAAATTTTGTAAGGCGTTCTGATACAATTGTTCCTGTTTCAGATGCCATCGAAGGGAGGTCGTTCAGTCAAGGCAAATAAAGGGAATGTACGACCCCAAAGCCTCAAAGGAACATGACTACCGATGATTTTGCCAATATTATGGCACAAGAAGTAATTGCTGCCATTTCTACGATGGCGCAACAATATGCCGTTCAAGCAGCCCGACCCCATCTAGGTTTGTCTTTACGGGAGAGAGTGAAGGAAGATTTTAGTAAGGGGCATCCTCCCGAGTTTGCAGGGTGAGTTGATGCAGTGGCTGCAAGTCAATGGAAGAATAGTATACAGAGGCACCTTCGTATGGTTGAATGTAGTGAGGTGCAGAAACAATTTTTAACCACCTTTAAGTTATCGGGTGCATCTCTTCAAAGGTGGGAGTCTGTCACCACATCTGAACAGAGAGATACTTTACCTATAATAGAGTTTTGGGAACTTTTTGATTGAAGGTATTTTCCTTCCTCTTCTCTAGATATAAAGATCTTTCAAGGAAAGAGAACATTGGCAGAATATGAGGAAGATTTTTCTAGATGGGTAAAATTTGTACCTGATGAAGTAAATACTGAAGAGAAGCGTATATCGAAGTTTTTTCGAGGACTATATTGGAAAATACGACTTCATTTGTTAGAGAGTCCTAAGTTAGTGACTTTCGATGAGGTAGTGAATGTGGCACTATTAAAGTGTCATGAATATCGTTTTCGTTCCCAAGAGGGTAAGAACTTTGGAGATTCAAGTTCATCAAGTAAGTTTGGCGATGAGAGTGCCACTAATGCGAGTGGGCAGAAAGGATTTGTGGGTAAGTGTTTCTTTTGTAAAGAAGTAGGTCATAAAAAGAGCTATAAACCTTGTGGTAAATGTAAGAATGGTAATGGTGATGAGTAGTACTGGTAAAGATACTTCTTTTATATAGTCATGTTAGACTTATATAATTGTTGCATTCCAGATATGGATGAGCCTTATAAATGGCAATATATTGAAATGATGCAAGATGTTGTTTATGTTTGAAAGTTGAGATTGTGGATTGATGGACGCGGGAAAATTTTAGCTCATGATTATGATAATTTTTGTGAGCTACATATTGTTATATGTATGATGATTTAAAAGACCTTGTGTTGGACATAAGGCATTTTATATTATATTATATTGTATTATATAAACCGTTTTTTTAAAATAAAACTTTTTATCGGCCCTCGGGCCCTTTCAAAATGATTTTTCAATAAAATATTTTCAAACTGTAGTCCAGATTTAACAAACTCTCAATCCCCGAAGTCGCCACATAGTAGTGTATTGGAAGAGTTCCTTGTTTGGATTTTGCTTTTACGAGACGTCCCCCACACGAAAGTGGCGAATGTCAGCAATTGAGAGGAGTTATTTCTTTGGACCATTCAAAATTTTTACACTATTAAAATGTTAGTATTATAATTATGGAATTGGGGAACTTTGGAGGCAAATAAAATCTCTTTATGATTGTTGTGAGCATAAAGCTCAAATATAAAGGGTGTATGGGCGCCCTTGTTGTGAAAATTGGTTTTATTTAATTCATAATCAACTTAAAATAAAATAAATTAAATAAACTCGTCGTGGAAAGTTAGAAGTTTGGAGATAGGATAAACGAGTATGGGTGTATTAGAATTAGTTGAGCTTTCGAGAATTAGGCTTAGCTAAAATTTTATGGACGAAATTTTGGTAAGTGGGGAAGTTTGTAACAACCCAAGGTTTTGGAGACAACGATTTATTTATTTTGGGAGAAATAAATAATATTTTATTAGAGAAATAATTAAATTGGCAATTGAGATCAAAATTTGACGTTGTTAGAAAGGGTGTCGAATGTCGATTCTGAGGGTACCATAGTGTCCGGAAGGGTCGAGAAAGTCGAAATGATTGTACTTGGAGTCTATTTAGGTTCCGAAATAAATTAGGACCATTTGACTCGAATTAAAGTTACCGAGTCATTTAAAGTGTGTATTATCATTTAAAGATGTGTATCTTGGGAGATTAGGTTTATTAAGCCTACGGGAGATATTTCTCCAAAGAGAGAAAGAGAAATAGAAAGAAAGAAAGAGAGAAGAAGAAAAGGAAGGAGAGAAGAGAGAGAAAGTGGAGATTTCCGACAAATACGCGATCTCAAGGCGGATTCAGACCCTACGAACCCGAGGCAAGTGATTAAACTTGCTAAATAATTGTTGTGTACCAATTATTGCATGATTTGTGGATTGAATTTTGGGTTTTAGGTTTAGTTTGATAAAATCTAACTTTTGGTCATAATCTTATATTAAATATGTAGATCTTTGATTTGAGGATAAAAATTGGTTTTTATGTATTCTTGGATGAATATTTATGATATATATGTGATTGGGTTGAAGAAAAATGGAGAGAAAAGGATTAAAATGGATTTTGGGTATTTTAGGCTTACAAAAAGTAGCCATTTTCGAGGTTTCTAAAGGGCCGAACCGATTCGGCCTCCAACCGAATCGATTCTGAAATATGCAAGTGCCCAGGTCTGAGTGACCGAATCGATTCAGACCCCAGCCGAATCGATTCGGCCTGAGACAGAGTCCCAGGTCTGATGACCCGAATCGATTCACCTTCCTGGCCGGATCGATTCGCTGGGCCGAATTGATTCAGAATTGGCCAGAATCGATTCGAAAACAGGGCTTTTGGTGGGATTGTTTATCTAAAAAGAATTTCATCCCTTTTTATTCGAGGTTATCGATTGGGGATCTCTATAGGAGATATTTGGAGTATGTTTTGGAGACTTTTAGAGAGTTTCCCTTAAAAGAAATTATTGGAGTCTTATTGACTAAATTTGAGGAATACCGATTAAAGATTTTGGTATATTCTAAGTGGGGAAGCCCACCTTGATTGGAGATTCGATTTGGAGATGATAATTATAATCATATGAAAGAATGAGATAAGTTTAGAGATATCGGATCTTATGATCCAATTCCAAATGGGATAATTTTAAAGGTTCCTAAAATAAATTGAACCCTATTATGTATGGAGAATTATAAATGCTAATTAATGAGCATACGAATATAGAAATATCCTTATCGATGATTGAATTGGGAGATATCTTACACAATGAGAAATGCTAATTGAGGTACATTAGGATAAAGAATACCCTTAACTAAATTAGAATTGAGAGACAATTCATAAATAGAAGCGACACGCGAGCTTCAAGTGAGAAATAGTATAGAATATACTAAGTGGGGAAGATGTGTGAGCTTTACGGTTAGCTTATAACAAGAGAGTAGTATACTAAACAATGATGTTAATCATATTGCGCCAATGGACGTATACTCAATATGAAAATGATGTTGAAGGTATACCATATTTGATGGTATATATTTATTATGTGGGATGTATGTATACCTTATATGATGGTGCATATACATGTTAGGCATACCCTCTCCTTGCTATCATTGGGAAATTTCATGCGTAGAGGGTGAGCATCCTGACTCAAAAAGCAAGATGTGGATATTTCCCAGGTCATACTCGTCCATGGTGGTCAGCAAATGACATATATATTTATATATATTTATTTATTTTGGGGTTAAAAGGTCGTGGGTATGTGTCGCTCTCACTTGCCGGTTAGGAGCTATGACCGCTTCCCAGACGTTGTGTGCTTGAGTTGATCACGAGGTGGATGTCGTTGAACCCCACCAGGTGACCCCAGTTTGCTACATATATGGGCTGCTGGAAGATGATAGCATGTGAGCCTGTGTCCTTCGAGTTATAGCCCGGTTGGATGGTTATTATTGCTTGTGCTTGTAATTGGGTATCGAGGGCATAATGAACCTCAACGACCTACATTGCCAGTATTAGTGTATCGGGGGGTTCCTTGTTTGGATTTCGCCTCAACGAGACATCCCACGCACGAACCGCAGTGTAATGTTGGAACTTGGGGGTAAGTTAGTCCTTAATGCCCATACTTATATATATATCACCTATCCCGACAATGGACAGTGCCAGGAGTAGTGTAACGGGGGGGTTCCTTGTTTGGATTTCGCTTCGACGAGACGTCCCACGCAAGAAACGCCGTGTACTGTTGAGAATTGGGAATATTAATTAATTAAAATTTGTATAATAAATTGGGTTACATGCTACTTGCCTTGAGGGCATAATGAACCTTGAGGATCGATACAGTTAGGAGTAGTGTAACAGAGGGTTACTTATTTGGATTTTGCATCGGTGAGACGTCCCACGCACGAAACGCAGTGCCGTGTTGAGAATCGGGAGGAGTTTAGTTCTTAGCTCTTGATGCTAATGACTCATATATAATAATCATATATAAATATTGTTTACATGCCAATTTAGGGCAAAACTAGAATATACGAAATTCTAGTAAACGAGAATGTTGATGTATTGTGATGAAGTGGTTATGAGTTGGATTACGTAACTTTATATGTTCAAAAAATGAACATTATAAAGATAACTATAACTATTACATTAAAGTTAATGTATATAATTTATAGATTATGTAAATAAAAGGTAGATTGGGAGATAGGTTAGATGGCTTCACTTAAATACTTCAATTGGGTTTAAGTTAGAATCCTCTTACCTAAATTAGAATCGGGCATCCATTTAAAGATCAGGTGCATACGCTTAGTGCACACTTTAGATGAGAGGTCAGTTGAATTATTATGTAGAGTTCGATTCCGCCTTAATCATGTAATAATGCATTTATAATTATTATGCATTTTAATACACTTGCTATAAAATGTTTTTCAACTCGGGCTCTGACTCGTTTATATTTTCTCCTCCATGTATATATATGGTATTAGTTTAGGTGTTCCCCCGCAAGGACTCCATTGATGTTCATCCCACCAGTATTCGTGGAGATGTGGCATTGCGGACTGTCTCAGCACTTTGTTTTAGTCGATTCCTATCTTTGTATATCTAGATTAAGATTTAGTTTCTATATTGAGTTAGTAGTCAAGTGTTGTAGAGTAACACTTTCATATTTCATTTACAGATTGTTGTATTGTCTGTTACCCGACAGCGTATTCGGGTATTTTATTGTTGAGATTTTGTTGTACCGTGTATTGCACTCTTGTATATATTGGAGTTTGCACATTTCACTCATCATAGTTAGATGTATATTGTTGGTTGAGTTGAATTATTGGTTTTGTTGTTGTTGTTAAATAAAAAGTTTTATATTTTTGACAATTCGCTTTTAATGATTTCGGGTAGTTAGCCTTATATTATTAGTATTGTCTGTTGATGTTGAGACTGTGCCATCTCGGATACCTGATTTAATGTAGTATAGGGATGGCCACCCATTATTATTTAGAGAGGGTTGTCACAGATGGTATCAGAGCATCAGGTTCTAGTGTCTTTAGGATCTGTGCGCGTTACTACGATCTTCCGCGAGCGTTTTTGATGTAGAGCCTTATTATTAGGACGATTGCATTCATAAGTTCGTATTTCTTCTGTGATTTGAAAATATTGTAAGGCGTTCTGATACAATTGTTCTTGTTTCAGATGCCATCGAAGGGAGGTCGTTCAGTCAAGGCAAATAAAGGGAATGTACGACCCCAATGCCTCAAAGGAACGTGACTACCGATGATGTTGCCAATATTATGGCACAAGAAGTAATTGCTGCCATTTCTACGATGGCGCAACAATATGCCGTTCAAGCAGCCCGACCCCATCTAGGTTTGTCTTTACGGGAGAGAGTGAAGGAAGATTTTAGTAAGAGGCATCCTCCCGAGTTTGCAGGGTGAGTTGATGCAATGGCTGCAAGTCAATGGAAGAATAGTATACAGAGGCACCTTCGTATGGTTGAATGTAGTGAGGTGCAAAAACAATTTTTAACCACCTTTAAGTTATCGGGTGCATCTCTTCAAAGGTGGGAGTCTGTCACCACATCTGAACAGAGAGATACTTTACCTATAATAGAGTTTTGGGAACTTTTTGATTGAAGGTATTTTCCTTCCTCTTCTCTAGATATAAAGATCTTTCAAGGAAAGAGAACAGTGGCAGAATATGAGGAAGATTTTTCTAGATGGGTAAAATTTGTACCTGATGAAGTAAATACTGAAGAGAAGCGTATATCGAAGTTTCTTCGAGGACTATATTGGAAAATCCGACTTCATTTGTTAGAGAGTCCTAAGTTAGTGACTTTCGATGAGGTAGTGAATGTGGCACTATTAAAGTGTCATGAATATCGTTTTCGTTCCCAAGAGGGTAAGAACTTTGGAGATTCAAGTTCATCAAGTAAGTTTGGCGATGAGAGTGCCAGTAATGCAAGTGGGCAGAAAGGATTTGTGGGTAAGTGTTTCTTTTGTAAAGAAGTAGGTCATAAAAAGAGCTATAAACCTTGTGGTAAATGTAAGAATGGTAATGGTGATGAGTAGTACTGGTAAAGATACTTCTTTTATATAATCATGTTAGACTTATATAATTGTTGCATTCCAGATATGGATGAGCCTTATAAATGGCAATATATTGAAATGATGCAAGATGTTGTTTATGTTTGAAAGTTGAGATTGTGGATTGATGGACGCAGGAAAATTTTAGCTCATGATTATGATAATTTTTGTGAGCTACATATTGTTATATGTATGATGATTTAAAAGACCTTGTGTTGGACATAAGGCATTTTATATTATATTATATTATATTATATTATATTATATTATATAAACCGTTTTTTAAAAATAAACTGTTATTAAAATAAACTTTTTATCGGCCCTCGGGCCCTTTCAAAATGATTTTTCACTAAAATATTTTCAAACTCTAGTCCGGATTTAACAAACTCTCAATCCCCGACGTCGCCACATAGTAGTGTATTGGAAGAGTTCCTTGTTTGGATTTCGCATTTGCGATACGTCCCGCGCACGAAAGTGGCGAATGCCAGCAATTGAGAGGAGTTATTTCTTTGGACCATTCAAAATTTTTACACTATTAAAATGTTAGTATTATAATTATGGAATTGGGGAACTTTGTGTGACACCCCGCCTAATTAAATACCGGGCGATCACTCCTTTATTAAATTAAATCAAGGTTAACAGTTGGTTCATTCTCAGCATCACTGTCGATAAAAATAAATTTTCCAATTTAACACCCTAAATAATTAAGCTAAGTGTCAAAAACATTTTTCATACAAACTTTCCAAATTTTAATTAAAGAAAAGATTTATTTATTTAAAACAACATTTCTACAATTAAGAATCACACCACGATGAACTAAAAATAACATACATTCGTCAATCGAATGTCAACATAATAAAACTAAAATCACAAGTCCATACTGAAATAAATCCCAAAGAACAATACTGGAAATGGCTGAAATATAAATGTCCCAACAACAAATGAGATGATAAAAAGGGCGACACGTGCCCAATAAATGAGAGTACTAAGAGTGGAGTCAATAACAGATTCCGTCTACTCAAGTGACCTGCTGTGACACCCCGACGAATTAAATACCGGGTAGCTACTCATTTATTAAATTAATTCAAAATGCCAAGTTGGTCCAGTTAATAGCATCACTGTCGAAAACATTTTTATGATTACTAACCACCTAGTATTTAAAAAGTAAGTTGCCAAATTTTAATTAAAGTCTGATTAACATGCAACAAGTGTAATGAAGAATAATAACACCATTCACCATAACGAAGTAAATAGAATAACCATCACATAATGTAAATAAATTCTAGAGGAAAACTCCTCACTGCAAATCCCACAACTGAAATAAGTAACGAAATACTAAATCAATACATGCCAAAGTCTGAAAACTGTAATGGAAAAGTAACTCTAATGGAACTGGGCAACATGCCCTAAGACCGAAGAATACTGAATACGGAATCCAAAAGATAGAAGCGTCTAAGCAAATCCCTGTAGCTTCCACAAACAACTACAGCTCGTCACCTGAATGAGTATCCTATGCATGGTGTCTTTGTGGCTGGGCACCTAAAATGGTTTTACAAAAAAATGGATTTGAAAGCAAACGGGTCAGAGCCCGAATGTGGAGATATTTTAAAAACCTGCAAGTGCTTTAAAAACATTTAAAACATTAAATGTAAAGTACATGTTAGGACGTGCACTCACATGATATTCTCACCTCTCGTCTAACTGTGCACTCCTAACGTAAGTACCCATCTAACCGCTAGCTACGTGACATCATATCTAGCTAGACTGTCATAGGTCCTACCCTTATTACATGGTTCCATTAACATTATAACGATCTCAGTTACATAGGTGCTTAACGTAAATTCAGGTTCTCAAACAAAAGTAATACAGCTCGTTCTAGATTAACCCTCTATGTTATTCAATAATTACACACAATACCATATGAAAGTTCCCAGTTTATTAAGCATATATTTTCCACAACATAAATATACAATGTAAGCACCCCGAGACTAAGCTGCGGGGCACACATACTCTGCTATCCATCCCGGTACATCACGTACATAAGGATCACATATTACGAATCTCTCAGGAATAGTTCACAGATAATAACATCACAAATAATGGAGGCGAACACAGTCACATCACATGGGTCACGCACATACCTACGCTCCCACGATCAGCGGAATTATTAACATCCCAATAAGTCTTTCTCTTACCTATGTTCATCGAGGTAACCAGTCTAAATCCGGGCAACACAAGGATTAGAGGGCCCTAAGCGAACGCAAACCTCCCGTGATAGCAAGTATGGTAGGTATGTCATACACACAATTCATATACCAATACTAAGTAAGCACACATCTTAGTAATCCCGTAGTTTAATTGTAGTACTTATCGCATTCTCGTACCAATCTAATATATATACAACTTATATAATCCCTGTCCATATTTACACGCGCCATAATTTTCTCACGTCGTGGTAAACACTCACGTCTCAATCCCATATTAACCATTATTTAAATCACTCGCATATAATTTACTCCTCAAAATAACACAAATGTACCAAATTTATCAATATATCCTCAAAGGAATGTTATCTTTATCCTCGAATAAGTTTACGGGACTCCCAAAATCAAAACAGGCCAAAAAGGCCTAAACTGCCAGCTCGTTAGAAGTCTCGTTCGAACGAGGCTGTTCGAAGGAGAGTTCAGTTCGTTCGAACGAACTGTACCTTCTAACGAGATCTCGTTCGAATGAAGTTCCCTTTCTTTAGAAGCGACTGGTCAACTCGTTAGAAGCTCGTTCGAACGAGCTCATTCGAACGACCTGGAGAGGTCTTCTAACGAGGGACCAGTTTCGGCCCAGATTTTCTCCAACTTCGTTTTTCATCCATTTTAACACCTCAAACCTCTTCCAAAGTTCATCCCAACAACGTTTTAGGGCCTCTAATTCATCCTAAACATATTAAAGTCACCTCCTAACATGTTTTAAGGAATTAATTCGTCCTAAACATCATTAAATTACAAGTCTCTACACTTTTCCCCAATTTTTCAAGAACATGAACCCTAAAAGTTTTAGATCCTTAATTTCTCCAATCAAATCCGTTTTTGTGTCTTACAAGATATATCAACATCAGATTAGTCCTCTAAATATGATTCTACATGCAATCCTTTCATCAAAGTTTAGTATTCTACTTCCAAACTCATGGGTTTTTTTTTTCATTATCTTCCAAGAACAAACATAAATTTGAATTATCTAACATGGAAGGAACATTTTCTGAAATTAAATGGAATTAAGTCACTTGCCTCGAGTGTCTCTGGATATTGATGACGATTTCCTCTCTCTTTCTGCAGAATTCCCTCTCTCTCTCTTTCTCCAAGCTTCTTCTCCAATGGCTATGGTGGCTAGGGTTTTTCTTTTGGAAAGTAATTAGAAACCTAATTCTAATAACCTACGTAACCTAGTGGGTTAACATGGGTTGGTTAGTGGCTTAGTGGGTCAAACCCACATCAGATTTACTTTACTAATTTTCGTCATTTTTAATTCCTAAAAATACGAAATTACCAAAATACTCTTTATATTGCCGGTATGACCTAAAAATACCCCGGGACCCAAACTACACCCCCGACTAGTGTTTTCTGACTATCTCGACCCTTCTGGACGCGTTGGCGCACTCAAAACGACCATACGGTTAATAGAATTTAAATTCACTTTTATAATTAAAATAATTATATCCTGACGCGACTGTCACACGCGTCCCAATAAAATGACCAAATTGTCATATATCAATCTCACGACAAATTTCATAATTCAATATTCATATAACATCATATGTACTCAATATAGTCAAATACCAACTCACATCACGCTAGTATTTTATCCGAATTAATTTCCAATTAATTCTCATTTAATTAATTAATCCCAAAAATAAATATAGCCAAAAATACGGGGTATTACATACTTCCCCCCTAATAACTGAATTTCGTCTCGAAATTCGGAACTAGAAAGTACCTGCTAAAAACAACTCTGGATAACGTTCGCGCATCTCATCCTCGCGCTCCCATGTGGACTCCTCGACATTGTGATGTCGCCACTGAACACGCACTAACGGAACTATCTTTGACCGCAGCTTCCTCTCACTTCGGTCCAAAATAGCAATCGGCCCCTCCTCGTAGGAGCTATCCGGCTGGAGATCGATGTCCTCCACAGCAATGTGAGAATGAGCCAAATTATCTCTAAGGTATTTCCTTAGCGAGGAAATATGGAACACACCGTGAATTCGATGTAAATGTTCCGGTAACCCGAGTCTATATGCAATCGGTCCGATCCGCTCAATAATAGGAAACGGCCCCACATACCTTGGTGCCAACTTCCCCTTCATAGGAGATACTCTGAGCAAAACTTGGTCCCCCACTTGGAACTCCCTGAAAAATCTCTTCGCATCAGCATAACTCTTCTGTCGGTCTTGAGCTACCCGAATGCGACTCCGAATTAACTCAATCCTTGCCGAAGTATCCTGAATCACTTCCGGCCCAAGTAGTTTGTTGTCCCCCACCTCTAACCAACATGCTGGGGAACGACAAGGCCTACCGTACAATGCTTCAAACGGAGCCATGCCAATAGTGAGCTGATAGGAGTTGTTGTAAGCAAACTCCACCAGTGGAAGGTACTGCTCCCATAGACCCCCAAAGTCAATAATGCACATGCGCAGCATGTCCTCCAATATCTGATTTGTGCGCTCTGTCTGCCCATCGGTCTGCGGATGATAAGCCGTACTCAACCGTAATTCCGTGCCCATGGCCTCCTGGAAACTCTCCCAAAACATCGAAACAAATATCTTGTCTCTGTCAGATACGATATTTAGGGGCACACCGTGAAGTCTCACAACCTCTGAAATGAAGAGCTGGGCATACTGCCCCGTAGTGTAGTCAGTCCTTACGGGTAAAAAGTGAGCGACTTTGGACAACCTGTCCATAATTACCCAAACGGAGTCGTGACCCCTCTGTGACGTAGGCAACCCCGTGATAAAATCCATGGATATGCTCTCCCACATCTACACCGGGACCTCCAACGGCTGTAGAAGTCCTGCCGGTCTCTGATGATCCACTTTTACAAGATGACAAGTGGCGCATTTCGAAACAAACTCAACGATATCTCTCTTCATACCGCTCCACCAATACTGGTGTCTCATGTCTTGGTACATTTTGTCCCCTCCGGGATGTACCGCTAACCGTGAGTCGTGCGACTCTTCCATCACCTCGTGTCGCAATTCCTCCCCTTCCGGAACCACTAATCTCCCATTGAAGCATAATCCCCCGTCTGAGCTAACGGTATAGGACTCGGCTCCCTCTGCTAGTAATCGAACTATCTGCTCCTGACAGAACGAGTCATTAGCCTGTGCCCGTACTACCTTCGTGACAATCTGCGGTGTAACGGTCATCACAGACATGAAAGATCGGGCCACTGCATCCTGGTGTCCCAACTCCTTCCACTTTGCCTTCCACACCTCTTCTACCTCATCTGCTGGCCTACGGCTCAACGTGTCTGCTACCACGTTAGCCTTACCTGGGTGATACTGGATATCGAACTGGTAGTCTTTCACAAACTCAATCCACCTACGCTGCCGCATATTTAACTCCTTCTGCGTGAACATGTATTGTAGGGACTTGTGGTCCGTGAATAATTGGAATTTCTCCCCCAAAAGATAGTGCCTCCAAATCCGTAGGGAAAATACCTCTGCCGCCAACTCCAAATCATGCGTGGTGTAATTCTTCTCGTGAGGCTTAAGCTTACGAGAGGCATAAGCTATGGCCTGTCTTTCCTGCTATAATACACCTCCAAGCCCTTGCAGAGATGCATCGGTGTAAACCAAATACTCAACTCCCGATCTCGGCAATGCTAACACAGGTGCTGAGGTCAATTTGTCCTTTAACTCATCAAATGCCAACTGACAGGCATCACTCCAGATGAATGGCACACCCTTACGAGTCAGATGTGTCAAAGGACCCGCTATCTTCGAAAATCCCCGAATGAACCTCCTGTAGTATCCTGCTAGGCCCAAGAAACTACAAATTTCAGTCGGTGTCGTGGGCTGTCCCCATTCCCTCACCGCGGATACCTTCCCCGGATCAACGGATATCCCCCGGTCGGAAATAATGTGTCCCAAAAACTGGACCTCCTTCAGGCAAAACCCGCATTTCTCGTATTTTGCATACAACTCGTTCTGACGCAGCGTCAGCAAAACCCGCCTCAAATGCTCGGCGTGCTCCTCCTCTGTCTGGGAGTAAACCAGAATATCATCAATGAAGACAATGACAAACTGATCTAGGAAATCCCTGAACACTCTGTTCATCAAGTCCATAAACACTGCTGGAGCGTTGGTCAAACCAAAAGGCATAACCCGAAACTCGTAAGAACTATATCTCGATAAGAACGCAGTCTTCGAGACATCCTCCTCCCTGATACGCAACTGATGGTATCCCGATCTCAAATCAATCTTCGAGAAGAAATAAGCTCCTCTCAACTGATCGAATAGGTCATCGATTCGAGGCAACGGATACTTATTCTGTATCTTGACCTTGTTCAACTCCCGATAGTCCACACACAGTCTCAGTGAACCGTCCCTCTTTTTCACAAACAAAACTGGAGCTCCCCAAGGTGAGGTAATCCTACGCATAAATCCCTGACCTAACAGCTGCTCTATCTGATCTCGTAGCTCTCGCATCTCTGCCGGAGCCATACGGTACGGTGCGCGTGCTATAGGCCTCGTATCTGGCACTAGGTCTATAACAAAGTCTATCTCTCGACTGGGGGGTAAGCCTGGTATCTCCTGAAACACATCTGAATACTCCCTGACGACTGGCATCGAATCTAAAGGAATCACAACCTCCTTAGAGGTATCCTCCTCTAGGTAATACAAATGAGCGGTCGAGCCTCCCTCTGGGCGAGGCATCGCCACTACAAACATCTCTTGCCCCGGAATGGCAAAAATAATGCTCCCACCGAAGCAATCAATCATGGCTCTATAATCAGCGAGCCAATCCATACCGATAATCATATCGTGAGCATGCATATCTAATACTAACATATCTGCAGGTAATACCAGACTACCAATCTCTACTCCCATTCCTCGTCATATAAAGAATATAAGTGACCCACTCCCCAATGGTGAGTCGACACACGTCACTGTGCTCTCTGCCGTAGCTAACAATCCTAAGGCTTTCGCGAAATGTGTAGCTATAAAACAATGTGTAGCCCCCGTATCAAATAATACCCGACCCATAGTGCCATGGATAGGAAACGTACCCTCAATCGCGGGCGGTGCCTGTGGAACTGCTGCCTGGTGGACGTTGTAGACACGTCCATACTGTAGCTGCCCCTGCTGAACTGGGACTGCTGGAATGGGAGGCAATGCTGCCATCTGTGGCGGTGCGGGGAGAGCAGTGGGAAATATAGGCCTTTGCGGCTCCTGGCGAGCACCCTGCTGCTGCTGCTGTGGGGCCCTGCCCCTATCAGGACAATCCTGTCGTTTATGGCCAGTCTTGCCACAAACAAAACACTTCCCTGGGAAGTTCCCTCCTCTCTGCCCCTGCCGTCCCCGGCCCTGGTGGCCGTTACCGTTCCTCCCTTAGCCCTGCTGAAACTGCTGCCCATTCTGCCCCTGTTGGCCCTGATGGCCGTTTGGACCCAGATGGCCCTGACGAAAACCTCCCTGTCCCTCTCTATAGTTCCCTGATCGGAACCTCTTCTGATCCCCCTGCTGGGAACCCTGCTCACCCTGTCTCTGCCCCTGAATAGATTGTGCCCCACCGGAACCATGTCCTCCTGTCCTGCCCTGATGGCTAGACTCTCCCGACCTCTTGCCCTCAGCCATATGAAAGCGGTGGTCCTGGCAGTGTAATAAATCAGTGTTAACCACATCAGAATACGTGGTCAACGAAAGGTTCAATAACAGATGCTGACGGATCCTCCATGTCAATCCGTCGGTGAATTTCTCAATCTTCTTCTTCTCTGTTGGTATCTCATCCGGAACGATATTCAACAGATTTGTGAACTCGGCCTCATATTCGGCCACGGTCTTACCCTCTTACCTTAGATTCATCAGTTTCCTCCTCATTTCCGTATGAACAGCGGATGGAAAGTACTTGCGGTCAAACCGCACCCAGAAGTCCTGAATAGTGAGAGCATCTCTCTCCTCCACGGTGGTAATAGACTCCCACCACTGTAGTGCAGATCCAACTAGCTTGAAAGTATCTAGAACCTTCTTCTGAACGTCCGTGCACTCATACATCCTCAAGTGCCTTTGTATATCCTTCCTCCACTGGCTCGAGACTACCACATCTGAGCTACCTGCAAACTCTGGCGGATGCGCTTTCTGAAAAGCGTCACGTACACGCTCCCAAGTAGACGGGAATGCATTTGCCTGTACTGGCGCGGCAACCGGCGCCTGAGGTGGTGCCTGCTGGACTACGACAATTGAGGCATTTACCGCTTGGGCTACAATAGCTGCAACCTCAGCGGCGTTCATCATGCCCTGAACTGGAGCGGGCTGGGGTTCGGGTGTTGCATCCCTGGGAACTCGTCGTGCACGTCGTGGAGGCATCTGAAATAAGAATAAAGTTTATAAGTTCACAGTTTATAAACTTAAAATAGCTGAAGAACGAAGCATACACAAAAAGAGTACAACAGTCCTAAAATATAGGGCTCTATATCGAAGGAACTTAGCGGAAACATAATAGCCGTACAGATCCTAAAGGACACTAGAACCTGATGCTCTGATACCATCTGTGACACCCCGACTAATTAAATACCGGGTAGCTACTCCTTTATTAAATTAATTCAAAATGCCAAGTTGGTCCAGTTAATAGCATCACTGTCGAAAACATTTTTATGATTACTAACCACCTAGTATTTAAAAAGTAAGTTGCCAAATTTTAATTAAAGTTTGATTGATGTAAGAGGGTACTTTAGATTACATATATGGAGGCGTAACCCCTATTGAGTATGGTAATCACAAGTTAAATTAGCCAAAACCCTAGACTAATTATAGGAAATGCACACACAAACTCAATGAAGATGAACTCAGTTTAAACTCTCAAATCTCTCGTGTATAACTCAGGTCATGCTAATGGACTTTTTTTTTAATTCTCCAAAAAAACAGGATCCTCTCCTCAAAGGTGGTTGGGGTCCTTAAATAGCCCCCCACACCACCCCCGAGGCAACTCAGTCATTTAAGACTATGAAAGACATCCCTCATACTTTATGTCACAACATTAAATGCCTGATGCACTAGTTGTCTCCACGTCATAAACATTAAATGCCAAGACATGCCTTTTGCCTGTCCACTGTGTGTCAGGGGGTTGTTGTCGCAGAGGTGGCTCACCAACTGCCTGACAGCCCCAAATACCACAGTGGTTTACTCAAGTGCATGTCTGACAACGTTTAGATAGCTAGTGACATCACCCACAGTAGATGTGACATTAAGTAGAGGGTCGTTTGGTCCATAACTCAATGCCCGATGGAACTCCAAGCTGCTCCACTTGAGGTTCCACGGTCAGGGTCCTTCGGTGTTTTACCAGGTGTATCTAGGATGGTCAGGACAAGCCCCAACGGTGCCTTACTTCTCAATCCTCCAAACCAGGTCCCTCTAAAGTTCCCACAGTGAGGTCATTCGATAGAGCATGAAAGCTCTCCCAGGCCCTGCCAAGCCTGGTCTCTCGCAAGTACCGTTTGACCTCATACAAACACTTTAGTTATTATCGTTACTTCATTACGATCGTTAAAGCTTACAGAAATCGATAATGAAAGTACAATGTGATTAAAACAACAAGCTAAAATATGAGTTGCCACGCTGAGCTGCCTCCCCAAGCTGCCACGCTGAGCTGCCTCACCAAGATGTCACGCTTGAGTTGCCACGCTGAGCTGCCTCACCAAGATGTCACGCTTGAGCTGCCTCACCAAGATGTCACGCTTGAGCTGCTGCGCTGAGCTGCCTCACCAAGATGTCACGCTTGAGTTGCCACGCTGAGCTGCCTTACCCAGATGTCACGCTTGAGCTGCCACGCTGAGCTGCCTCCCCAAGCTGCCACGCTGAGCTGCCTCACCAAGATGTCACGCTTGAGTTGCCACGCTGAGCTGCCTCACCAAGATGTCACGCTTGAGCTGCCACGCTGAGCTGCCTTACCCAGATGTCACGCTTGAGCTGCCACGCCCCCTCTACATTTGCCCCCTCGTGGAGAGATTTGTTGGTACAAGAAATGTCTGCACGAAATGACTCAACTTGATGGATTTTTCTTTGTGTAACTGTTGGAACATCTTCTTCGTTGGGGCCTTGTTAGATAAGTCTGACAAAAAGATTGGCGCCAAAAACTCAAGCTTGCTGAAGAAGGCAACGCTTCCTGTTCTCTATGCGTCATTTCATTAATGACGTGCGCTGTCTTTTCAACTGTCGCAGCACTTCCCGAAGTGCCACGTGTTCTTGTAAATGATTATAGGCGGCCGTGCACGTGCGAGGGTGGGAAAATCTAAACGCCAAACTCGAAAGTCTCAACAACCATTTTTCAAAATACTTTGAACCTTAACCACGTGGGCCTAAAGGGTCTGTTTCTATTTCTTCTTTCTTCTTCACTTATTTCCTTACTTCATTGTTATCTTCTTTCCTCAGACTATCGCTTCTGTTCTTATAAAGAGAGAGAGAGAGAGATACGCCATTGTTGCAGAGAGCTATAACACTACTTGTGATCGTCCGTCTCCATTGTTGCCTTCAATCCCTTTTCTCTCGAAGCTTTCTTTGTTACGGCTTCAAGCACCATTTCTGCCATGGCGTCTTCAAGCAACCCCACCATTTCTGCCACCAGTGCTCCGTCTTCCACCACCACTGCTGCCTCCGCCCAGGGTGCTGCTCACCAAGAACAGCTGAGATTTTACCGTCGCTCTCCCATTTTTGGAGAGGGTGATGGCTTTTCTGTTGCCTGTAAGGCTGTTTGCTTTTCCTCCAAGTTTGACGCCCTCTTGCTGGGTGATGAAGACGAAGAGGTGTCTAAGTGGGGATTTTTGCCCCCAGAAGGAACTCTGAGATTTTGCTTAGAGCGAGGGGACTTTCCATGGTCCCACATTGATTTTGAAGCACCCGGGGGATCCCCCGCCCACTTTGCTGCCTGGAACTCTCACATGCAAAGTTCCTATGCTGATATCCTTACCAAGATTGGGCTGCAACGGGCTAAATGGTTTGGTGAGTTCACCATCTCAAAGAACAATGCTGCCCTTCCTGTCTTGATCTCTCGATGGAACGTGGATACTCATACGTTCATTACTGCCTGGGGTGAGTTTACCATAACTCTGGAGGATGTGTGTGAGCTGCTGGGCCTCGATGCAACAGGCCATGAGCCTTACACCGATGAAGCTCTTGATGCTTAAGAGACTGCGGATCGTTCGGAGTTGGATCGCATATGCCGAAGCTGCATCGGTTCTTCCAACAAAGCTACTTTTTCTCCCCTGATCAACTATTTCTTCCAGAGTTCTAGCGAAGGCAGCTCTTCATCAACTGCCCTTGGTCAAGGTACATCGTTGGAGCTTCCTGCTTACATTCTTGTGATTTTGTCCCGTTTCTTTTTGACGGGCAAGCCTAACGATCAGCCCCGAAGAGACCTCATCAACCTGTCCCTTCGCCTAGCTCGAGGCATAAAGCTTCCCCTGGCTGCAATTGCCTTGGGATCCTTGTACACCTGGTTGGACAGGACTTTATTCGACATGGAACGCTCCATTGGTCGTTATAACTTGGCCAATTTTGCCAATAGTGTGCTTCTGACTAGCTTTCTTTACTTCCGCTTTCCTGCCGTAGCGGCCAAGTCCAACAGACCTCCTTCGGCTGAATCGATTCTGCATCCTCGGTCCTTTATTTACCATAAGAGTCAAAGCCGAAAGGAGTTGATTTTAGTGATTGACCGTTTTGAGAGCTTCGTTATGAGGCCTTATCAATAAGAGGCCTTTTTCCACACTTGTAAGTTTTTTCATCTTGATGCCAGAATGATACGGGATCCCTCTCCTGACATCGAGGACCCCTCGCTAGCCGTAGTTCTTCTTCTTTCTCCTGGATATCTGCCCTCCTACACCGAGTGGGGATACTCGAGCGAGCATTACAACCCCAACCGATGCAGCCGTCAGTTTGGGTTTGACCAGGGGGTGCCACGTCCAGTTTTCCAATCATCAAACCCCAAAGTCTCCTTTGGTGAGGCATGTTCGTTGTTTTCTTCAACTGCTGCGTGGGGGATATCCTCAGCAATGGCTGGGCGTGTCACCGTTCCTA
This sequence comes from Sambucus nigra, assembly GCA_949130495.1. Taxonomy (NCBI): domain Eukaryota; kingdom Viridiplantae; phylum Streptophyta; class Magnoliopsida; order Dipsacales; family Adoxaceae; genus Sambucus; species Sambucus nigra. The sequence goes on from OX422221.1 coordinate 353,305,497, forward strand.
GTATTACTAGGCGTGGGGATGTGACCCCTCTTTTTGCCACCAAATATTGGCCAAGACAACTAGCTGAAATTGCTAAGTTCATCGAGCAAGAGCCGGTGTACCCTCCTGTTTGCTCATTTTCTGCCCTAGAGTTGGGGCTAAAGGGCAACTCTGTGCTTGGGATAGAGTTCCCTCTAAGTTCAACCCATAAAGCACCTCCCAACGAGCTTCCCCCACATTGTGCCATGGTCCCAGTTGCCACGCCTAAGTCAAGAACTGCTGCTGCAAAGAAGGCTGCCCCCTCTGCCGCAGCTACTACCGATGAGGGGGCTTCTCAACCTCTTGCTAAAAAAGCAAGGACGGCCAAGAGTGGGACATCGAAATCGAAGTCGAAGCCCCAAACTCCCGTGGCAGCTCTTCCCATAGCCTCCGTTCCTCCTCCCATGCCCGTTGAGATGGCTGAGCGTGTGAGGAGGGAGGCCCAGGCAGAACTGGACCGAATAAATGCTGAGTATCAATGGCATGCAGTCGTTGTCCCTTCCTCCGTTGCTTTCCCCACGGTGGTGGTGGGTCCTTCAGAGCCAACGGCCAAAAAGAGGAAAAGTTCCAGGGTTCCTCAAGGGGTCAGCATTGGTGCAGCTAGCTCGAGGAAGAAGACTCTGGGCACCAAGTCCCAGAAGAAACGGACTCCTGAAGTACACCTGACCCCTGAGGTGCAATCCACCCCTGCCCCCTCAATTGCAGACACTCCTCCCACTTCGCCCGTGGTTGTGCCATCTCGTTCTCCTACTGAATCAGAGGTATGTATGGCTGACTTAATTATTATCTCCTTTTTGCTTGAGGATGACTGTCTTTGCTTGTGTATATACTTATCCCTCCCCCCTTTCTTTGACAACTGTTTTGCTGGGGGTTGAAATAGAAAACCCAGAACCTTCCAGTCCTCCCGTGAGCCGTTTTGTGGGGGGACGCTTCAGTGCACCTCATACCGATGTAACTCCTCCCCGTTCCCCCATGACGGGGCTCACGTATTCTCGCCGTGGAGCCAGCCAACGTGCGAGGGAAGTTTTTGTGGGATGTGATGACGTTGATCGTGCGAGTGATTCCTCGCCTGAAGTGGTAATCTTTCCCGAAGTGGCACATCCCGAGATAACCTCCTTTGTCCCTTCTGAGTCACGGGCCTCACCTGAGGTTCCTCTGCCCATTGTACTTGTGGTAGAGAATGAGCCCGAGGTATGATGTGATCTATAATTTGTTTGTTGTAGTCCTTTCGGTCATACTCTTTTCGTATTTGGCTTACTGAATTGTGATATGTATTGGGTACCCCAGGTGGAAGTGTCCTCGTTGTTGGCGAGCATTCTTCTTCCAACGATGCTGATAAGGCCCCCGCCTGTCATTCCTTTGTTTAGCACCCGAACCGAGGTAAGTAACACATCAAGATATTTCTTCATAATTTCTGTGCCCATTCTTCTTCTCTAACACTTGTCTTTGTGCACAATTGTCTCCTGATCTTGCACCAACTCCCATAGTGAGGGCCCAGGTTGGTGTGTTTACACCTCCTCCTGACGTGGCTTTGTTTGAGGGCCCAGTGTCTTCTCTTGATGATCCCAATATGCTGGCCCTTGTGCCCTATACGGGTGATCAGGTTTGGACAAGCGTGGAGGCTTCTGCGCCAAGGGGCCCCGTTATGCCATCTGAGGCAATGACCGCTCCCCCAACGGTTCCTGTCCCTGTGGCTGCCTCAACTGCTCCCGTTGTGACTGAGGTATATTTTTCTTGCTATCTTTAATTAAGTTTTTCCATTATCTCCATCTTATGATTTTATGTAAGATTGTTCTTAAGCTCCTCCTTGTAACGGTGACTTAACAACGAAAACACTTGTTAAGTTTTTTTCACAAACTCCACCTTATAACGGTGGCTTAACAACGAAAACACTTGTTAAGTTTTTTTTCACAAACTCCACCTTATAACGTTGACTTAACAATGAAAACACTTGTTAAGTTTTTTTCACAAACTCCACCTTATAACGGTGACTTAACAACGAAAACACTTGTTAAGTTTTTTCCACAAACTCCACCTTATAATGGTGACTTAACAACGAAACACTTGTTAAGATTATTTTTACAAACTCCAGCTTATAACGGTGACTTAACAACGAAAACACTTGTTAAGTTTTTTTCACAAACTCCACCTTATAACGGTGACTTAACAGCGAAAACACTTGTTAAGTTTTTTTTTCCACAAACTCCACCTTATAACGGTGACTTAACAACGAAAACACTTGTTAAGTTTTTTTTATTCATAATTCCATCATTTGGCCTTTTCTTTTCAGGTTGCTCGGGAAGATTCGCCCCCAGTCCTCTCACCTGTAGGCTCGCCCTTCCGAGAACCTGATGCTTCGGAAAATTCTATTCATGATGATCAAGGTTCTACGACTGGTGCTGCAGCCGAGAGCGAATCTGGGTGCGAATTGCCTCTTCCTGACCTAGCTCCTCACTCGTTCTGCCTCATGGTGCTTCGGCAGTCTCCTCAAATGCCCGTCAACCATCGCCTGTTGATTGAACAATTGGTGGATCGGCATCCTGAGACCTTCACACCGGATTGCCTGCGCTCAAATATTCATGTGATGAGTCTCAGACTGCAAGGCATGGCGATCGTTGTTGCTGAAATTGCCAGTACCCCACTGCCAGCGTTACCAGATCCCTTCTCAACCAATTTCTAGGTTTTCTGAAGGAGTTGGGACGTGATGGTTTCCGTTTTGACTGGCTTGCTATGTATCTGAAGACCTTGAAAAACCAGCAACTGATTGGCCAGAGGGAGCTATTGCGTAAGCACCAGAAGGACCAGCAAGCTGAGGAGGCCAGGTTGGTTGTATTGGCCCCTCTTTTGGAAGGAGTGGAACAAGAGGTGAAGGATGCCGAAGAAGCTTTGTACCTGGCCAAACTGAAGCGTGAGAGACTCCTGATCGAACGTACGCAAGTGCAAATGAGGCTGGAGGTTTCCATTAACGCCCAACGTTATTTCACAGCAGCTTCTTCGGGCCTGCCTGGAGATTTTTTCTCTTCCTCGGATTTATCTTTTCTTTTAGGGTAGTTACTTCTTGTATACAGATCTTTTACTTCTTTTTCTCTATGTAATTCTTGGGCAATAGCTTCCAAAGGAAATTTTGTAATACACTATTGTTTATGAATGAAGAACGCATACTTTTCAATCCCTTCATGTGTTGTGACTGCTGTTGTGTGCTATAGAGTTTTGTGTTTCTACAATTCTTAAAAAAAATGTCACTCAAAACTTGTATATTTATAACGATATAACATCCCTCAAACTTGGTTATTTTACACATGATAAACCTTCAGCCACTTATTGTTAATCTTAAATGGCTTGTCTTCTTCTATCTTCGATATTAAGCAATAACCTGAGTCATGCGCTTCCTTCACAACGTAAGGTCCCTCCCAGTTGGCTGCGAACTTTGGTAGAGGAAGTCCCCTGATGTGCTTTACTGCCGCTTTCAATACGAGGTCTCCTTCCACGAACTTTCTTGGTCTCACCAAGTTGTCATATGCCCTGAAGAGTTGTTTCGTATATATTTGAAAATGTTGCATCGAGTTATCTCTGTGCTCATCCAACGCTTCCAGCTGTATATGCCTACTATGAGGGAGCATGCTACTTCTCAAGGCATAACGGGCAGAGGTAACCTCCAATTCTACTGGGAGGATTGCCTCAGCCCCATAGACAAGAGAGAACGGCGTGTATCCTATGGGTTTTCGCTTGGTTGTTCGATAGGCCCACAAGACAGCTGGTATCTTGTCATCCCACGCCCCTGGAAAGTCTTCATTCATTTTGGCCAAAATATTAATCAGGGTTTTTTTAGTTGCTTCGGCCTGACCATTTCCCTTTGGGTATGCCACCGTTGAAGTGTGATGAATAATGGAGTATTTGTCCGTGAGCATTGTTACCTCAGAATTGACGAAGGGGGTCCCATTATCTGAGAGAATTACTTTTGGGATCCCAAAACGGCAAATGATGTATTCTCTGATGAAGTTGCTCACCACCCCAGTCATTGCCCGTTTGAGTGGTATTGCCTCGACCCATTTTGTAAAACACTCTGTTGCTACCAGTATCCATATATTGCCTCTCGAAGAAGGGTGTATTGCCCCCACTAGGTCAAACGCCCAAGTATGAAATGGATAGGGTGTTGACAGAGAGTGTAAGTCCATCGATGGGTCATGGATCATATTTCCATGAAGTTGGCAAGCTTAGCATTTTCGAACGAACTCAGCAGAGTCTTTCTCCATCGTTGGCCAATAATACCCCAACGTCATCAACTGATCATACAACTTAGACCCTCCTATGTGTGCTGGATCGTGCGCTTATTTGAGGACCTCCGCTGCTTCTTCCCTTGTGATACATCGCAAGGGCCTATTAAAGTACCCCTTTTGATAAAGCTGCCCCTTCTGGACGTAGAACCTTGGAGCCCTTCGCCTTAGACCCATTGCATCTATTTTCTCCGTTGGGACAACCCCCTCCAGAATGAAGTCGATGTAGGGCTGCCTCCAGTCCGTTTGAGCTTCAATAAAATGGCACTCAGCTGCTTCAAAGAATAGCTGACACTTGTTGCATTTCCGTTGTAGCTCTGCCGCATCCTGCTTCATTCTAGGCCAGAAATACCCCTCCCTTTGAATTCTCCTATATAGAGGTATCTCAGTCGTCTCGCAATGCTCCTTATGCGTTTTCCTCAACCTCCGCTCTGCTTCCTCTGGCCCAATGCATCTCGATAGCCATCCCCCTGCATTTCTAAAGTAAAGATTTCCCTGGTTTGTAAAGTATTGGGCTAACTCTCTTAGTCCCATAGCTCCTTCGCCAGACTCCAGTTGCTTCCTGGCCTCTCCTCTCCAATCCGCATCTCCCTCCATCGGTAGTATTGACTGTACCACCGAAGGAGCTGTTCTTCGTTGGATCGTAACAATAGTCGTATCGTTCCTCATGACCATCTTTTGAGCAATAGTGGCATAAGCGTCTGGATGACGGTTCATCGTTCGGGGATATCTTCTAATTTTGGTCCGATGGAACTGGTTGAGGAGCCATTGAATGATTGTTCTGTACGGTGCCAAACTCATGTGCTTCAACGCATATTCTCCGTTAACTTGCTGAATTACTAAGTTCGAGTCACCCTTGATGCAGAGTGAACGGATTCCCCTTCGAAGAGCCTCCAGCAACCCTAGTACCAACGCTTCGTATTCTGCTTCGTTATTGGAGCAAGGGAAATCCAGTTTGTAGGAAAGACAAATCTCTTCCGTTCCTTTTGAGAGGATGACCCCTGCCCCTCCTTTTTTCTCTGCTGAAGACCCATCAAACTACATCGTCCATTCTTCACCAGTTGCATCCAGATAGTTGGCCTGCAAGTCGTCTCCTGAAACATCTTCTTTAGGTGGTTCAAACGTTCCCGATGGAAAGATTGCCAACAGATCAGCATACGCCTGGCTCTTGATAGCACGAGGGACGACACACTTAAAATCATATTCGGAGAGAATAAGGAACCAGCTAGCTGCCCTGCCAATCAAGATAGTTCTAGCCAACAAATACTTAATAGGATCACACCTAGTTACAATATGAATTGTAAAAGACAGCATATAATGTCTAAGTTTTTGTGCTACAAAGACTAAGGCCAAACAATGCCTTTCTAGGCTGCTATATCTAATCTCTGGCCCATGTATGATCCTGCTGAGGTAATACACTGGCCGTTCTTGCCCGTCAACCTCTTGTGCCAGCAAAGCTCCAACGGACCTTGTAGTGGAGGTGAGGTACAGCTGCAACGGTAATCCTGCCTGTGGAGGAACCATGATTTGTGGTGAAACGAGCAGCTTCTTCAACTCATTGAGAGACTCCTGGTGATCCTTTTCCCACCTGAACTTCATGTTCTTTCGCAGCAGCTGCATCAACGGGTGTGTTACCTCGGCCAATCCTGGTACAAATCTCCTAAGGTAGGAGACTTTACCGAGGAAACTTTTCAGCTCCTTCGCCGTTCTTGGGTACGGCATTTCTAAGATCGCACGCTGTTTATCCTGGTCCATCTGCACCCCTTGTCGATCAACCACAAAGCCTAGAAACTTCCCACATGTTACTCCGAAAACGCACTTCAATGGGTTCATCCTTAATTTATACTTCCTACATCGAGTTAACACCTTCTTTAAGTCGTTTAGGTGGGACTCCTCCTTCTTCGATTTGATGACCAAATCATCCACATAGAATTCTACAAATTTGTGGAAGAAATCGTGAAAAATGGCCATCATTGTTCTTTGATAAGTAGCTCCCGCGTTCTTAAGTCCAAACGGCATTACTTTGTACATGAAATTGCCCAACGGGGTCCTGAATGCCGTTTTCTCTACGTCCGCGGGATCCATCTTGATCTGGTTGTACCCTACATACCCATCCATGAAGCTATACATCTCATGCCCAGCCGTGGCATCTATCAAGCTTATCAATGGAGGGTAGAGGGAACTCATCTTTGGGGCAAGCCCTGTTCAGATCTCTAAAATCCACACAGATCCTTATTTGACTCTTGTCCTTTTTTCCTACTGGCACAATGCTAGATAGCCAAAGGGGATGATGTATTGGTTTGATGAATCCTGCTGCCAACAAACGCTGAACCTCTTCTTTAATCTTCAAGTCCAACTCAGGTTTATAAGTCCTTGTTGCCTGCTTCACCGGGATGGCTGAAGGCATCACGTTTAGCTTGTGGCAGCTCACTTCCTCATCTAGCCCTTCCATTTCGGTATACTTCCATGCAAAGACATCTATGAACTCCCGGATTAGCCCAACCAAGGCTTCTCGTTTCTCCTTACCGAGATCCTTCACGATGAAGATGGGCCTTGGGTCTTCCCCTTCTCCTGCCAGGTTCAACTGCTCCAACTCTTGTGCCTGGGGCTTTGGTTGATTTGCCATGTAGTCTGGTTCTTCGGCGGCCTCCTCCACGAACTCCTGTATGTTGGAGTTGTCTATCACCATACACTGTCCTTGTTGATCCACCAAGAAACACTCATATAACGGGTCAGCCCCATCCTCAGTCTCTTCGGCCTCCCGCTCACATCGTTATAAACGGTATAGCACCTTTCCCTCTTCAGTGACCACCTTCTTGCATTGCCTGTTGGTAACTGTTGCCACGGCCTTCCTCTTCCTCTCTCTCGAAGCCTCAGCAATTCTTCCCCCTGAAAAGTGACTCAGCACGCTTTGCCGTTGGGCCTCATGCTCCATAGAATCCACTCTAAGCTTTACTTTGTTTTTGAGCTGCTTCGTGGTACCTTGGGGTTGATGGATCACCTGACGGGTTTCTTCGGCCCTCACCCCTTCGTTACTCGCAGCTTCTTTGCTTTGCCCGTTCAGAGGCCCCATTCTATCTCTGATCGAGGGAACCCATGCCCCCTCCATTCTTCTCGTTAGGACTCGAGCATCCTCCTCCAACTCCGTATAAAAGGCCGCATCTACAAAGTGAGCTTCCTCGATAGCAAAAGGCCTTTTTGTAGCCCTAATGGTCACTTCTGTTCCCTTGACATTTGCCTTGGCGCATTGATGATATGTTGAAGGAACTAAACCTTGATTGTGCATCCATACTCTTCCTATTAGTAAATGATAGGAAGTTGCACTTTCTATTACATGGAACTTGATGTGGGAACTCATATTTCCCATTATAATTCCCACATTCACATACCCAATGGATTTGGAAGATTGGTTGTCATACCCTGAGATTACCAGAGGCATGGGGACCAACCTTTCTTCTGGGATATTAGCTGCGTGGAAGGAGTTGATCGGCATAATGTTGATGGAAGCACCCCCATCCATAAGCGTTCTTGCAAAACTAACCCCGTTGATACTGGCCGTCACATACAAGGGCCTGTTATGAGGGAACCTTACAGCTCTATCTGCATCACCGAAGGTCACCTCTGATAGGAACTTTCTCACCAGCCTCGCCTTGGGTCCCCTCCATTTCAACTAGGGAACCGCGTCCTTCTTCGCGATGTCAAGGATCGCCCGAGTTATTTCCAGTCTGCTCTCCTTTGGTATCCCCACTTGATCGAAGAACCAGGCGAACTTTGGGGATTTTGAAACTGCGCTATATTCTATGACTGGGTCCGTTTCCTCACCCTCAACGCTATAGGCGTCTTCTACGTCCCTAGCACTTGCTTCATCATACGCCAGAACTACGTTAGCCATTCCCCTAGTGCAATACTCCAGTGCTTTATCGAACTCCATTGTTGCCCCTCCCCCTTCTCGCTCTACCTCCTTATCATAGGCCGTTACAACATTGGCCCCATGCGCCGGGAGCGGGTTATTGTTAACATTCCGCGGGGGGATTTGTAATGTTCCCGCCCTCATGTGCTTGTCAATGATTCTTCGCAGCGTGAAACAGCTTTCCGTTGGATGTTGGACCTTCCGATGAACCTGACAATATTTGGGATTGGCCCTGGTTGCCGCGTCGGGTTCTTCCTCCAGGACGCCTTTCGGTTCATAAACCGTTCCGCCTTGTACCATTGCGTTATAGCAACTCACAGCCTCCTCCACCGTACAAGGCAACGGTGGAGTGTCTTCTCTATCCCTTCCAAACTTTCTTTTGTTGTCCTTCCTCTGGGCCTTTCCCCCATCCTCTCTCTCGACATATCCCACCCATGGGGCCTGAGACCTTGCCCCGATGGGTTGTATCGGCTGTCTGAACATCAGGGGAGCTACTACCGGGCTAGGTCGCACCACCAAAGATATATTTCTTGCGGATTTTAAGAATGCTGAAAATGTTCCCTCGCGTGTCTCATTGATCAGGTGACAGATATACTCAGGAAGTAATCCCTCAGCACAAATTTGTAGTAACCTAGCCTCCTTAGCTTCTTCCCTCACGTCGAGGGACCTTTCCCTAAACCTTCGGATGTAGGCCATTACCTCCTCTCCTGGCCTTTCCCTTTCCCGGCCCAGTTGGGTTAAGGTGAACTCATCTTCTGCCAAGAAGAACTTTCGGACGAACAATACATGCATCTCCTCCCATGTGGAGACACTATTGGGCGGCAGGTGAGAGTACCAACAGTATCCTTTATCTGTTAGAGATTTGGAAAACTCCCTCAGCCTGAGCTTTTTGTCATTGCAATGCGCCCCCAAATGTTCAACGAAACGCTTAATGTGTTCCTTCGGGTTCCCGCCCTTCCCTGAGTATTTTTCAAAGGTAGGGCGAATATAGTCCTTAGGGTAGGGTTCGTCATTGTACTCCTGGGGGTAGGGTGTCCGGAAGTCGTCGTAGACCGCTGCCACCTCGCCCACAGCCTGCGAGGAAGACTTCATGAACTTCAGCATCTCTTTTCTCATCTCTTCCAAGGGTAAGGCCACCGGGGCCACCTGCAACGGGGCAGGCGGTTGAGCGCTCGTTGCAACCAGAGCGGACGTTATCGGTTGCGCCGTTGAAACTCCTGAGCCACCCACAGTGGGATTCACAACAGAGGGTACACTTGCTGGGACCGCTTCTGTAATACCTGCCCCCGGTGGGGCCCCTGGGGCCACTCCTGGTGTTACGAAGGCATTAGTCTCCAATCCTCCCAGCATAGTTGAAGCTACTGGGGTTTGCAAAAACTCGTAAAATTTGCTCATGAGGAGCGCCATCTGGGCAGGTCCCAGCCCTGTGCTCGTGGAAGGTTGTGCCGCCCCCGGGATGCCTATCGTTGTTGGAGCCAGCGGTACCTCTACTCGAGGAGCCCCATCTCTTAGGGCCTCCTGCTCCCTCGCAACCTGTTCTTCATTATGTTGTATGTCATCGAAATTGAGTCTTCTAGTAGCGTTATCCTGCGCCATACTCCTTCTCTAGAAGGATGCCTCCCCAGCAGAGTCGCCAAATGTAAGAGGGTACTTTAGATTATATATATGGAGGCGTAACCCCTATTGAGTATGGTAATCACAAGTTAAATTAGCCAAAACCCTAGACTAATTATAGGAAATGCACACACAAACTCAATGAAGATGAACTCAGTTTAAACTCTCAAATCTCTCGTGTATAACTCAGGTCATGCTAATGGACTTTTTTTTTAATTCTCCAAAAAAATAGGATCCTCTCCTCAAAGGTGGTTGGGGTCCTTAAATAGCCCCCCACACCACCCCCGATGCAACTCAGTCATTTAAGACTATGAAAGACATCCCTCATACTTTATGTCACAACATTAAATGCCCGATGCACTAGTTGTCTCCACGTCATAAACATTAAATGCCAAGACATGCCTTTTGCCTGTCCACTGTGTGTCAGGGGGTTGTTGTCGCAGAGGTGGCTCACCAACTGCCTGACAGCCCCAAATACCACAGTGGTTTACTCAAGTGCATGTCTGACAACGTTTAGATAGCTAGTGACATCACCCACAGTAGATGTGACATTAAGTAGAGGGTCGTTTGGTCCATAATTCAATGCCCGATGGAACTCCAAGCTGCTCCACTTGAGGTTCCACGGTCAGGGTCCTTCGGTGTTTTACCAGGTGTATCTAGGATGGTCAGGACAAGCCCCAACGGTGCCTTACTTCTCAATCCTCCAAACCAGGTCCCTCTAAAGTTCCCACAGTGAGGTCATTCGATAGAGCATGAAAGCTCTCCCAGGCCCTGCCAAGCCTGGTCTCTCGCAAGTACCGTTTGACCTCATACAAACCCTTTAGTTATTATCGTTACGTCATTACGATCGTTAAAGCTTACAGAAATCGATAATGAAAGTACAATGTGATTAAAACAACAAGCTAAAATATGAGTTGCCACGCTGAGCTGCCTCCCCAAGCTGCCACGCTGAGCTGCCTCACCAAGATGTCACGCTTGAGTTGCCATGCTGAGCTGCCTCACCAAGATGTCACGCTTGAGCTGCCACGCTGAGTTGCCTCACTAAGATGTCACGCTTGAGCTGCCGCGCTGAGCTGCCTCACCAAGATGTCACGCTTGAGTTGCCACGCTGAGCTGCCTTACCCAGATGTCACGCTTGAGCTGCCACGCTGAGCTGCCTCCCCAAGCTGCCACGCTGAGCTGCCTCACCAAGATGTCACGCTTGAGTTGCCACGCTGAGCTGCCTCACCAAGATGTCACGCTTGAGCTGCCACGCTGAGCTGCCTTACCCAGATGTCACGCTTGAGCTGCCACGCCCCCTCTACAATTAACATGCAACAAGTGTAATGAAGAATAATAACACCATTCACCATAACGAAGTAAATAGAATAACCATCACATAATGTAAATAAATTCTAGAGGAAAACTCCTCACTGCAAATCCCACAACTGAAATAAGTAACGAAATACTAAATCAATACATGCCAAAGTCTGAAAACTGTAATGGAAAAGTAACTCTAATGGAACTGGGCAACATGCCCTAAGACCGAAGAATACTGAATACGGAATCCAAAAGATAGAAGCGTCTAAGCAAATCCCTGTAGCTTCCACAAACAGCTACAGCTCGTCACCTGAATGAGTATCCTATGCATGGTGTCCTTGTGGCTGGGCACCTAAAATGGTTTTACAAAAAAATGGATTTGAAAGCAAACGGGTTAGAGCCCGAATGTGGAGATATTTTAAAAACCTGCAAGTGCTTTAAAAACATTTAAAACATTAAATGTAAAGTACATGTTAGGACGTGCACTCACATGATATTCTCACCTCTCGTCTAACTGTGCACTCCTAACGTAAGTACCCATCTAACCGCTAGCTACGTGACATCATATCTAGATAGACTGTCATAGGTCCTACCCTTATTACTTGGTTCCATTAACATTATAACGATCTGAGTTACATAGGTGCTTAACGTAAATTCAGGTTCTCAAACAAAAGTAATACAGCTCGTTCTAGATTAGCCCTCTATGTTATTCAATAATTACACACAATACCATATGAAAGTTTCCAGTTTATTAAGCGTATATTTTCCACAACATAAATATACAATGTAAGCACCCCGAGACTAAGCTGCGGTGCACACATACTCTGCTATCCATCCCGGTACATCACGTACATAAGGATCACATATTCCGAATCTCTCAGGAATAGTTCACAGATAATAACATCATAAATAATGGAGGCAAACACAGTCACATCACATGGGTCACGCACATACCTACGCTCCCACGATCAGCGGACTTATTAACATCCCAACAAGTCTTTCTTTGACCTATGTTCATCGAGGTAACCAGTCTAAATCCGGGCAACACAAGGATTAGAGGGCCCTAAGCGAACGCAAACCTCCCGTGATAGCAAGTATGGTAGGTATGTCATACACACAATTCGTATACCAATACTAAGTAAGCACACATCTTAGTAATCCCGTAGTTTAATTGTAGTACTTATCGCATTCTCATACCAATCTAATATATATACAACTTATATAATCCCTGTCCATATTTACACGCGCCATAATTTTCTCACGTCCTGGTAAACACTCACGTCTCAATCCCATATTAACCATTATTTAAATCACACGCATATAATTTACTCCTCAAAATAACACAAATGTCCCAAATTTATCAATATATCCTCAAAGGAATGTTATCTTTATCCTCGAATAAGTTTACGGGACTCCCAAAATCAAAACAGGCCAAAAAGGCCTAAACTGCCAGCTCGTTAGAAGTCTCGTTCGAACGAGGCTGTTCGAACGAGAGTTCAGTTCGTTCGAACGAACTGTACCTTCTAACGAGATCTCGTTCGAACGAAGTTATCGAACGAAGTTCCCTTTCGTTAGAAGCGACTGTTCAACTCGTTAGAAGCTCGTTCGAACGAGCTCGTTCGAACGACCTGGAGAGGTCTTCTAACGAGGGACCAGTTTCGGCCCAGATTTTCTCCAACTTCGTTTTTCATCCATTTTAACACCTCAAACCTCTTCCAAAGTTCATCCCAACAATGTTTTAGGGTCTCTAATTCATCCTAAACATATTAAAGTCACCTCCTAACATGTTTTAAGGAATTAATTCGTCCTAAACATCATTAAATTACAAGTCTCCACACTTTTCCCCAATTTTTCAAGAACATGAACCCTAAAAGTTTTAGATCCTTAATTTCTCCAATCAAATCCGTTTTTGTGTCTTACAAGATATATCAACATCAGATTAGTCCTCTAAATATGATTCTACATGCAATCCTTTCATCAAAGTTTAGTATTCTACTTCCAAACTCATGGGTTTTTTTTTCATTATCTTCCAAGAACAAACATAAATTTGAATTATCTAACATGGAAGGAACATTTTTTGAAATTAAATGGAATTAAGTCACTTGCCTCAAGTGTCTCTGGATATTGATGACGATTTCCTCTCTCTTTCTGCAGAATTCCCTCTCTCTCTCTTTCTCCAAGCTTCTTCTCCAATGGCTATGGTGGCTAGGGTTTTTCTTTTGGAAAGTAATTAGAAACCTAATTCTAATAACCTACGTAACCTATTGGGTTAACATGGGTTGGTTAGTGGCTTAGTGGGTCAAACCCACATCAGATTTACTTTACTAATTTTCGTCATTTTTAATTCCTAAAAATACGAAATTACCAAAATACCCTTTATATTGCCGGTATGGCCTAAAAATACCCCGGGACCCAAACTACACCCCCGGCTAGTGTTTTCTGAATATCTCGACCCTTCCCGACGCGTTGGCGCACTCAAAATGACCATACGGTTAATAGAATTTAAATTCACTTTTATAATTAAAATAATTATATCCTGACGCGACTGTCACACGCGTCCCAATAAAATGACCAAATTGCCGTATATCAATCTCACGACAAATTTCATAATTCAATATTCATATAACATCATATGTACTCAATATAGTCAAATACCAACTCACATCACGCTAGTATTTTATCCGGATTAATTTCCAATTAATTATCATTTAATTAATTAATCCCAAAAATAAATATAGCCAAAAATACGGGGTATTACACCTGCAACTCCCACCTAAGCTGCAGCTCGTTCTTCTCAAGAGATCCTAAGCAAGACGCCCCTGTGGCTGGGCACCTGAAAATATATATATATACAAGAGAGAGAGAGAAAAAGAAACGGGTCAGAGCCCGAAAGTGTGTTTGATTTTAAAATACGTCAAGAGAGTATTTAAATTGATACAGGCCAATGCAACAACATATTAGTGCGTCTCTCTCTTGAGAAATACTCACCTCTCTTATAATATGCACACTTATCGCACTAACCTTCCCAACGGTTTGTTTTAGCATCTAACATACTAGTTTTTCTAACAGCTTTAACTTAACTTAAATTACTCGTAAGATTTATAATACACGATATCCACTTTAAAAGATGTTCCAACAAGTAGCCCAAAATTCTCTATTTTTAACTTCATAAAAATAATAAAGTTCCCGTGACATTTTATACTTTCTCAAAACAAGTATTTAATAATTTGAGTCAACAACCATGTTCTACTTATCAAATCTTAGTAGACAGTTTCAAATATCATAATCTCAACCCTTCCGGACGCGTCGGCGCACTCAAAACGACCATACGGACAACTTATAAAATATTGACTTTTTATTTAACACAATTAGTCCCGACGTGACACGGGCACGTCCCGACTTAAATTTCCGAAATATTCATTTAATTCACTTATGACATTCAATATAACTAATATAATATATTACTATGCTCATTAGTAATATTCAACAAGTTTCCCATAATTACTAACTCTAGTCACGTGAATAATTATAACATAATTAATTTCAGGATATTTATTAAATAACAGTCACATTAAATTTAATAAATCCCCAAATTAAATATAGCATAAAAATACGGGTTATTACATACTTCCCCCCTAATAACGGAATTTCGTCCCGAAATTCGGAAAATAAGGCATACCTGGAAAAAACAACTCTGGGTATCTCTCGCGCATATCTGCCTCATGCTCCCAAGTAGATTCCTTCACATTATGATTCTCCCACTGGACTCGCACAAGTGGAACTACTTTCGACCTCAATCTCCTCTCACTATAGTCTAGAATAGCCACTGGTCTCTCCTCATAAGAGCTATCAGACTGTAAGTCTATCTCATCTATCGCAATGTGAGTATGGGCCATATCATCCCGAAGATATCGTCTCCATGACGAGATGTGTAATACATCGTGGATGCGATGTAAATGATCTGGCAATCCCAACCTGTATGCTACTGGCCCAATCCTCTCGATGATGGGAAATGGTCCTACGTACCTCGGAGCCAACTTCCCCTTCTTCCCGAACCTCATCACTCCCTTCATAGGAGATACACGCAACAACACTTGATGTCCCACATTAAACTCCCGTAAGAACCGTTTCGCATTGGCGTAGCTCTTCTGCCTGTCTTGGGCTACCCGAATACGAATCCTTATTATCTCAATCCTCGCGGAGGTCTCCTGAATCACTTCTGGTCCTAGAAACTTGTTGTCCCCCACCTCGAGCCAACAAGTTGGAGAACGACAAGACCTACCATACAAAGCCTCAAATGGAGCCATGCCAATCGTAAACTGATAGGAGTTATTATAAGCAAACTCTACCAGTGGAAGGTGTGGCTCCCAACCTCCTCCGAAATCAAGAACACACATGCGTAGCATATCTTCCAACATCTGATTAGTACGCTCTGTCTGTCCATTTGTCTGTGGGTGCTAAGCTGAACTCAGTCTCAACTCTGTACCCATAGCCTCCTGAAAGCTTTCTCAGAAACGTGACACAAAAATCTTGTCTCTATCTGACACAATATTCAGGGGCACCCCATGTAATCTGACAATCTCAACGATGAACAACTGGGCATACTACCCGTGGTATAATCTGTCCTCACTGGCAGAAAATGAGCCACCTTAGTCAAACGGTCTACAATCACCCAGATGGAATCGTGGCCCCGCTGTGATGTAGGCAACCCTGTAATGAAATCCATGGAAATACTTTCCCACTTCCACGCGGGTACTTCCAACGGCTGAAGTAATCCTGACGGTTTCTGGTGGTCCACCTTCACCAGCTGGCAGGTAGAACACTTGGACACAAACTCAGCAATGTCCTTCTTCATCCAACTCCACCAGTACTGTCGTCTCATGTCCTGGTACATCTTATCACCTCCCGGATGTACTGCAAATCGGGACCCGTGAGAATGAGTCATCACTTCATGACGTAACTCCGCTCCTTCTGGAACCACTAATCTCCCATTAAACCGCAAACCTCCATCAGAACTAACAAAATAGGACTCGGCACCCTCGGCTAGAAATCTCACAATCTGCTCCTGATAAAACGGATCAGTGGTCTGTGCCTGTATCACCCTCGTAACAATCTCGGGTGTGACTGTCATCACGGATATGAAAGAACATGCTACTGCGTCCTGGTGACCCAACTCCTTCCACTTTGCTTTCCAGATGTCCGCTACATCGTCTACCGGTTTACGGCTCAATGCATCAGCAACTACGTTGGCCTTCCCCGGATGATACTGTATATCGAACTCGTAATCTTTCACAAACTCTAACCACCTGCGCTGACGCATATTCAGCTCTCGCTGAGTGAACAGGTACTGCAGTGACTTATGGTCTGTGAACAAACGAAATTTCTCGCCCAATAAGTAGTGCCTCCAAATTCTCAATGTAAAGACGACCGCTGCTAACTCCAGGTCGTGGGTGGGGTAATTCTTCTCATGTGGCTTAAGCTTGCGGGAAGCAAAAGCTATAGCCTTCTCTTCCTGCTGAAGTACTCCCCCAAGTCCCCGTAAGGACGCATCGGTGTAAACCAGGTACTCTACATCTGGCTTCGGTAAAGCAAGGACTGGTGCTGAAGTAAGCTTGTCCTTCAGCTCGTCGAAAGCCAACTAACAAGCGTCATTCCAAACATATGGTACCCCCTTGTGAGTCAGATTCGTCAATGGACCCGCTATTTTGGAGAATCCCCGAATGAATCTCTTGTAGTATCCGGCTAACCCCAAGAAACTACGCACTTCTGTCGGTGTCGTGGGCTGTCCCCACTCCCTCACCGCTGACACTTTGCTCGGGTCAACTGCTATCCCCTGCTCAGAAACAACATGGCCCAAGAATTGTACCTCTCGCAACCAGAATCCACACTTCTCGTACTTAGCATACAACTGATGCTCTCGTAGAGTCTGAAGAACCTGCCTCAAGTGCTCGGCATGCTCCTCCTCAGAGTGTGAATATATCAAGATATCATCTATGAAGACGATGATGAACTGATCCAAGAACTCTCTGAATACTCGGTTCATCAAGTCCATGAAAACGGCTGGGGCATTTGTGAGCCCGAACGGCATCACCCTGAACTCATAGGACTCATATCTCGACAAGAAGGCAGTCTTTGAAACATCCTGCTCTCTAATCCGTAACTGATGGTACCCCGACCTCAGATCTATCTTCGAAAAGAAAGTTGCTCCCCTCAACTGGTCGAATAGATCATCGATTCGAGGTAACGGATACTTATTCCGTATCGTGACCTTGTTCAATTCTCGGTAGTACACACACAATCTTAGTGAACCATCTCTCTTCCTTACAAACAAGACTGGAGCGCCCCAAGGTGAGGTACTCCTACGAATGAATCCCTGACCTAATAGCTGCTCTATCTGATCTCGTAGCTCTCGCATCTCTGCCGGAGCCATACGGTACGGTGCGCGTGCTATAGGTCTCGTATCCGGCAATAAATCTATAACGAAGTCTATCTCACGACTGGGCGGTAGGCCTGGTATCTCCTGAAACACATCGGAATGCTCCCTAACAACTGGGATCGAATCCAAAGGAATCACAACCTCCTTAGAGGTATCCTCCTCTATGTAATATAAATGAGCGGTCGAACCTCCCTCTGGGCGAGGCATCGCCACTATAAACATCTCTTGCCCCGGAATGGCAAAAATAATGCTTCCACCGAAGCAATCAATCATGGCTCTATAAGCTGCGAGCCAATCAATACCAATAATCACATCATGCTCATGCATGTCTAAGACTAGCATGTCTGCAGGCAATACCAAGCTACCAATCTCTACCCCTACTCCCCGTCATATAAAGAATATAAGTGACCCACTCCCCAGTGGTGAGTCGACACACGTCACGGTGCTCTATGCTGTGGCTAACAACCCTAAGGACTTCGCAAAATGCATAGCTATAAAACAATGCGTTGCCCCCGTATCAAATAATACCCGACCCATAGTGCCATGGATAGGAAACGTACCCTCAATCGCGGGTGGTGCCTGTGGAGCTGCTGCCTAGTGGACGTTATAGACACGTCCATACTGTAATTGCCCCTGCTGCACTGGAGCTGCTGGAATGGCTGGTAGGGATGGCACCTGGGCTGGAGCTAGGAGGGCAGGTGGGGAAAGTGGTCTCTGCGGCTCATTACGGGCTCCCTGCTGCTGTGGGGCCCTATCGCCCTCTGGGCAATCCTGGCGCCTATAGCCATGTTTGCCTTTGAAGTTACCGCCCCTCTGACCCTGCTGTCCACGGCCCTGCTGGCCGTTACCTCCATGCCACTGACCCTGTTGGCCTTGATGTGCACGCTGTTGGCCTTGCTGGCCCTGTTGCTGTCCCTGTGGTCGGTGTTGGCCCTGCTGGCCCTGCTGATTAGGCTGGCCCTGATGGCCCTGCCTGAAACCCCCGAATCCCTGCCTAGAATCACCTGAACGGAATCACTTAGTAGGGTCCCCCTGATGGGAACTCTGCTCGTGCTGACGAGTCTGTCCATGAGTTGGTGCCCCACCGGCACTATTACCCCCGGTCCTACCCTGCTGGCTGGACTCTCCTGCTCTCTTGCTTCCCTGAAGATGGAAGCGGTGATCCTAGCAATGTAGTAATGCTGCATTGAGTACGTCAGTGAAAGTACTCAGGGATAGATTTCCAATGAGGTGCTGACGGATCCTCCAAGGTAACCCGTCGACAAACAGCAAAATCTTCTTGCCCTTAGTGGGTGCCTCATCCGGCACAATAGTGAGAAGTCTCGTGAACTCCTCCTCATACTCAGCTACAGTAAGGTTCTCCTGCTTCAGATTTAGTAATTTCCGCCTCATCTCAGTCTGCAGTGCGGGTGGAAAATACTTGCGGTCAAACCGCTCCCAGAACAACTGAATAGGGATAGTGTCCCTCTCCTCCAAAGTAGTAGTGGACTCCCACCACTGTAATGCGGCTCCCACCAATTTAAAGGAAGCCAATAACTGCTTTTGCACGTCAGTGCACTCATACATACGGAGGTGCCGCTGGATGTCTTTCTTCCATTGGCTGACTATAACAATATCGGAGCTACCAGAAAACTCAGGGGGATGCGCTTTCTGAAAAGCATCCCGAACCCTCTTCCATGCGGATTAAAGCTGTGCTGGTGCTGGCGCCACTGCCTGAACCTGGGGTGGAGCCTGCTGAACCACCGCTATTGCAGCATTCACCGCCTGAGCAACTGCTAGCTGCTCGGCTTGGGCACGCCTATCTTTCGGAGCACGTCTCGGAGGCATCTGAAACGTGAAAAAGTTTATTAGTCTACAGTTATCAACAAATCTCGAATAGCTGAAGACTTAAACGTAAAAGTAAGACTACAAATGTCCTAAAAATAGGGCTCTATAGCAATAACGTTAAGCTGAAAGCGAAATAATCCGTACAGATCCTATGGACACTAGAACCTGATGCTCTGATACCACCTGAGACACCCCGCCTAATTAAATACCGGGCGATCACTCCTTTATTAAATTAAATCAAGGTTAACAGTTGGTTCATTCTCAGCATCACTGTCGATAAAAATAAATTTTCCAATTTAACACCGTAAATAATTAAGCTAAGTGTCAAAAACATTTTTCATACAAACTTTCCAAATTTTAATTAAAGAAAAGATTTATTTATTTAAAACAACATTTCTACAATTAAGAATCACACCACGATGAACTAAAAATAACATACATTCGTCAATTGAATGTCAACATAATAAAACTAAAATCACAAGTCCATACTGAAATAAATCCCAAAGAACAATACTGGAAATGGTTGAAATATAAATGTCCCAACAACAAATGAGATGATAAAAAGGGCGACACATACCCAATAAATGAGAGTACTAAGAGTGGAGTCAATAACAGAAGCCGTCTACTCAAGTGACCTGCAACTCCCACCTAAGCTGCAGCTCGTTATTCTCAAGAGATCCTAAGCAAGACGCCCCTGTGGCTGGGCACCTGAAAATATATATATATACAAGAGAGAGAGAGAAAAAGAAACGGGTCAGAGCCCGAAAGTGTGTTTGATTTTAAAATACGTTAAGCAAGTATTTAAATTGATACAGGCCAATGCAACAACATATTAGTGCGTCTCTCTCTTGACAAATACTCACCTCTCTTCTAATGTGCACACCTATCGCACTAACCTTCCCAACGGTTTGTTTTAGCATCTAACATACTAGTATTTCTAACAGCTTTAACTTAACTTAAATTACTCGTAAGATTTATAATACACGATACCCACTTTAAAAGATGTTCCAACAAGTAGCCCAAAATTCTCTATTTTTAACTTCATAAAAATAATAAAGTTCCGGTGACATTTTATACTTTCTCAAAACAAGTATTTAATAATTTGAGTCAACAACCATGTTCTACTTATCAAATCTCAGTAGACAGTTTCAGATATCATAATCTCAACCCTTCCGGACGCGTCGGCGCACTCAAAATGACCATACGGACAACTTATAAAATATTCACTTTTTATTTAACACAATTAGTCCCGACGTGACAGGGGCACGTCCCGACTTAAATTTCCGAAATAGTCATTTAATTCACTTATGACATTCAATATAACCAATATAATATATTACTATGCTCATTAGTAATATTCAACAAGTTTCCCATAATTACTAACTCTAGTCACGTTAATAATTATAACATAATTAATTTCCGGATATTTATTAAATAACAGTCACATTAAATTTAATAAATCCCCAAATTAAATATAGCATAAAAATACGGGGTATTACACTTTGGAGGCAAATAAAGCCTCATTATGATTGCTGTGAGCATAAAGCTCAAATATAAAAGGTGTATGGGCGCCCTTGTTGTGGAAATTGGTTTTATTTAATTCATAATCAACTTAAAATAAAATAAATAAAATAAACTCATCGTGGAAAGTTAGAAGTTTGGAGATAGGATTAACGAGTATGGGTGTATTAGACTTAGTTTAGCTTTGGAGAATTAGGCTTAGCTAAAATTTCGAGGACGAAATTTTGGTAAGTGGGGAAGTTTGTAACAACCCGAGATTTTGGAGAAAACGATTTATTTATTTTGGGAGAAATAAATAATATTTTATTGGAGAAATAATTAAATTGGCAATTGAGATCAAAATTTGAAGTTGTTAGAAATGGTGTCGAATGTCGATTCTGAGGGTACCATAGTGTCCGAAAGGGTCGAGAAAGTCGAAATGACTGTACTTGGAGTCTATTTAGGTTCCGAAATAAATTAGGACCATTTGACTCGAATTAAAGTTATCGAGTCATTTAAAGTGTGTATTATCATTTAAAGATGTGTATCTTGGGAGATTAGGATTATTAAGCCTACGGGAGATATTTCTCCAAAGAGAGAAAGAGAAATAGAAAGAAAGAAAGAGAGAAGAAGAAAAGGAAGGAGAGAAGAGAGAGAAAGTGGAGATTTCGGGCAAATACGCGATCTCAAGGCGGATTCAGACCCTACGAACCCGAGGCAAGTGATTAAACTTGCTAAATAATTGTTGTGTACCAATTATTGAATGATTTGTGGATTGAATTTTGGGTTTTAGGTTTAGTTTGATAAAAACTAACTTTTGGCCATAATCTTAGATTTAATATGTAGATCTTTGATTTGAGGATAAAAATTGGTTTTTATGTATTATTGGATGTATATTTATGATATATATGTGATTGGGTTGAATAGAAATGGAGAGAAAAGGATTAAAATGGATTTTGGGTATTTTAGGCTTACAAAAAGTAGCCATTTTTGAGGTTTCTAAAGGGCCAAATCGATTTGGCCTCCAACCGAATCGATTCGGAAATATTCAAGTGCCCAGGTCTGAGTGACCGAATCGATTCAGACCCCAGCCGATTCGATTCGGCCTAAGACAGAGTCCCCGGTCTGATGACCCGAATCGATTCGCCTTCCTGGCCGGATCGATTCGCTGGGCCGAATCGATTCGGAATTGGCCCGAGTCGATTCGAAAACAGGGCTTTTGGT
Organism: Sambucus nigra; assembly: GCA_949130495.1. Lineage (NCBI taxonomy): Eukaryota > Viridiplantae > Streptophyta > Magnoliopsida > Dipsacales > Adoxaceae > Sambucus > Sambucus nigra. Next base: position 353,327,599 of record OX422221.1, read on the forward strand.
GGGATTGTTTATCTAAAAATAATTTCATCCCGTTTTATTCGAGGGTATAGATTGGGGATCTCTATAGGAGATATTTGGAGTATGTTTTGGAGACTTTTAGAGAGTTTCCCTTAAAAGAAATTATTGGAGTCTTATTGACTAAATTTAAGGAATATTGATTAAAGATTTTGGTATATTCTAAGTGGGGAAGCCCACCTTGATTGGAGATTCGATTTGGAGATGATAATTATAATCATATGAAAGAATGAGATAAGTTTAGAGATATCGGATCTTATGATCCAATCCCAAATGGGATAATTTTAAAGGTTCCTAAAATAAATTGAACCCAATTATGTATGGAGAATTCTAAATGCTAATTAATGAGCATACGAATATAGAAATATCCTTATCGATGATTGAATTGGGAGATATCTCACACAATGAGAAATGCTAATTGAGATGCATTAGGATAAAGAATACCCTTAACTAAATTAGAATTGAGTTACAATTCATAAATAGAAGCGACATGTGAGCTTCACGCGAGAAATAGTATAGAATATACTTAGTGGGGAAGATGTGTGAGCTTTACGGTTAGCTTATAACAAGAGAGTAATATACTAAACAATGATGTTAATCATATTGCGCCAATGGACATATACTCAATATGAAAATGATGTTGAAGGTATACCTTATATGATGGTATATCTTTATCATGTGGGATGTATGTATACCTTATATGATGGTGTATATACATGTTAGGCATACCCTCTCCTTGCTATCATTGGGAATTTTCGTGCGTAGAGGGTGAGCATCCAGACTTAAAAAGCAGGATGTGGATATTTCCCAGGTCATACTCGTCCATGGTGGTCAGCAAATGACATATATATATATATATATATTTATTTATTTTGGGGGTGAAAGGTCATGGGTATGTGTCGCTCTTACTTGCCAGTTAGGAGCTATGACCGCTTCCCGAACGTTGTGTGCATGAGTTGATCACGAGGTGGGTGTCGTTGAACCCCACCAGGTGACCCCAGTTTGCTACAAATATGGGCTGCTAGAAAATGATAGCATGTGAGCCTGCGTCCTTCGAGTTATAGCCCGATTGGATGGTTAATATTGCTTGTGCTTGTACTTGGGTATCGAGGGCATAATGGACCTTAACGACCTACATTGCCAGTATTAGTGTATCGGGGGGGTTCCTTGTTTGAATTTCGCCTCAGCGAGACGTCCCACGCACGAACCGCAGTGTAATGTTGGAACTTAGGGGTAAGTTAGTCCTTAATTCCCATACTTATATATATATCACCTATCCCGACAATCGACAGTGCCAGGAGTAGTGTAACGGGGGGTTACTTATCTGGATTTCGCCTCGGCGAGACGTCCCAGGCACGAAACGCAGTGCCGTGTTGAAAATCGGGAGGATTTTAGTTCTCAACTCTTGATGCTAATGACTCATATATAATTATCATATATAAATATTGTTTACATGCCAATTTAGGGGATAACTAGAATATATGAAATTCTAGTAAACGAGAATGTTGATGTATTGTGATGAAGTGGTTATGAGTTGGATTATGTAACTTTATATGTTCAAAAAATGAACATTATACAGATAACTATAACTATTACATTAAAGTTAATGTATATAATTTATAGATTATAGAAATAAAAGGTAGATTGGGAGATAGGTTAGATGGCTTCACTTAAATACTTCAATTGGGTTTAAGTTAGAATCCTCTTACCTAAATTAGAATCGGGCATCCATTTGGAGATCACGTGCATACGCTTAGTGCTCTTTAAATGAGAGGTGAGTTGAATTATTATGGAGAGTTCGATTCCACCTTAATCATGTAATAATGCATTTATAATTATTATGCATTTTAATACACTTGCTATAAAATGTTTTTCAACTCGGGCTCTGACTCGTTTATATTTTCTCCTCCATGTATATATATTGTATTACTTTAGGTGTTCCCCCGCAAGGACGCCATTGATGTTCATCCCTCCAGTATTCGTGGAGCTGTGGCATTGCGGACTGTCTGAGCAGTTTATTTTAGTCGATTCCTATCTTTGTATATCTAGATTAGGATTCAGTTTGTATATTGAGTTAGTATTCAAGTGTTGTAGAGTAACAATTTCATATTTCATTTCTCAGATTGTTGTATTGTTTGTTACCCGACAACATATTCGGGTATTTTATTATTGAAATTTTGTTGTACCGTGTATTGCACTCTTGTATATGTTGGAGTTTGCACATTTCACTCATCATAGTTAGATGTATATTGTTGGTTGAGTTGCATTATTGGTTTTGTTGTTGTTGTTAAATAAAAAGTTTTAAATTTTTGACAATTCTCTTTAAATGATTTCGGGTAGTTAGACTTATATTATTAGTATTGTCTGTTGATGTTGAGACTGTGCCATCTGGGATACCTGATTTAATGTAGTATAGGGATGGCCACCCATTATTATTTAGAAAGGGTTGTCACAGATGGTATCAGAGCATCAGGTTCTAGTGTCTTTAGAATCTGTGCGCGTTACTACGATCTTCCGTGAGTGTTCTTGATGTAGAGCCTTATTATTAGGACGATTGCATTCATACGTTCGTATTTCTTCTGTGATTTGAAAAATTTTGTAAGGAGTTCTGATACAATTTTTCTTGTTTCAGATGCCATTGAAGGGAGGTCGTTCAGTCAAGGCAAATAAAGGGAATGTATGACCCCAAATGCCTAAAAGGAACGTGACTACCAATGATGTTGCCAATATTATGGCACAAGAAAAAATTGCTGCCATTTCTACGATGGCACAACAATATGCCGTTCAAGCAGCCCGAACCCATGTAGGTTTGTCTTTACGGGAGAGAGTGAAGGAAGATTTTAGTAAGGGGCATCCTCCCGAGTTTGTAGGGTGAGTTGATGCAATGGCTGCAAGTCAATGGAAGAATAGTATACATAGGCACCTTCGTATGGTTGAATGTAGTGAGGTGAAGAAACAATTTTTAACCACCTTTAAGTTATCGGGTGCATCTCTTCAAAGGAGGGAGTCTGTCACCACATCTGAACAGAGAGATACTTTACCTATAATAGAGTTTTGGGAACTTTTTGATTGAACATTATAAAAATATAAAGATCTTTCAAGGAAAGAGAACAGTGGCAGAATATGAGGAAGATTTTTCTAGATGGGTAAAATTAGTACCTGATGAAGTAAATACTGAAGAGAAGCGTATATCGAAGTTTGTTCGAGGACTATATTGGAAAATCCGACTTCATTTGTTAGAGAGTCCTAAGTTAGTGACTTTCGATGAGGTAGTGAATGTGGCACTATTAAAGTGTCATGAATATCGTTTTCATTCCCAAGAGGGTAAGAACTTTGGAGATTCAAGTTCATCAAGTAAGTTTGGCGATGAGAGTGCCAGTAATGCGAGTGGGCAGAAAGGATTTGTGGGTAAGTGTTTATTTTGTAAAGAAGTAGGTCATAAAAAGAGTTATAAACCTTGTGGTAAATGTAAGAATGGTAATGGTGATGAGTAGTAGTGGTAAAGATACTTCTTTTATATAGTCATGTTAGACTTATATAATTGTTGCATTCCAGATATGGATGAGCCTTATAAATGGCAATATATTGAAATGATGCAAGATGTTGTTTATGTTTGAAAGTTGAGATTGTGGATTGATGGACGCAGGAAAATTTTAGCTCATGATTATGATAATTTTTGTGAGCTACATATTGTTATATGTATGATGATTTAAAAGACCTTGTGTTTGACATAAGGCATTTTATTTTATATTATATTATATAAACCGTTTTTTTAAAATAAACTGTTTTTAAAATAAAACTTTTTATTGGCCCTCGGGCCCTTTCAAAATGATTTTTCACTAAAATATTTTCAAACTCTAGTCCGGATTTAACAAACTGTCAATCCCCAACGTCGCCACATAGTAGTGTATTGTAAGAGTTCCTTGTTTGGATTTCTCTTTTGTGAGACGTCCCCCGCACGAAAGTGGCGAATGCCAGTAATTGAGAGGAGTTATTTCTTTGGACCATTCAAAATTTTTACACTATTAAAATGTTAGTATTATAATTATGGAATTGGGGAACTTTGGAGGCAAATAAAATCTCATTATGATTGCTGTGAGCATAAAGCTCAAATATAAAAGGTGTATGGGCGCCCTTGTTGTGGAAATTGGTTTTATTTAATTCATAATCAACTTAAACTAAAATAAATAAAATAAACTCATCGTGGAAAGTTAGAAGTTTGGAGATAGGATTAACGAGTATGGGTGTATTAGACTTAGTTTAGCTTTGGAGAATTAGGCTTAGCTAAAATTTCGAGGACGAAATTTTGGTAAGTGGGGAAGTTTGTAACAACCCGAGATTTTGGAGCAAACGATTTATTTATTTTGGGAGAAATAAATAATATTTTATTGGAGAAATAATTAAATTGGCAATTGAGATCAAAATTTGAAGTTGTTAGAAAGGGTGTCGAATGTCGATTCTGAGGGTACCATAGTGTCCGAAAGGGTCGAGAAAGTCGAAATGACTGTACTTGGAGTCTATTTAGGTTTCGAAATAAATTAGGACCATTTGACTCGAATTAAAGTTACCGAGTCATTTAAAGTGTGTATTATCATTTAAAGATGTGTATCTTGGGAGATTAGGATTATTAAGTCTACGGGAGATATTTCTCCAAAGAGAGAAAGAGAAATAGAAAGAAAGAAAGAGAGAAGAAGAAAAGGAAGGAGAGAAGAGAGAGAAAGTGGAGATTTCGGGCAAATACGCGATCTCAAGGCGGATTCAGACCCTAAGAACCCGAGGCAAGTGATTAAACTTGCTAAATAATTGTTGTGTACCAATTATTGCATGATTTGTGGATTAAATTTTAGGTTTTAGGTTTAGTTTGATAAAATCTAACTTTTGGCCATAATCTTAGATTTAATATGTAGATCTTTGATTTGAGGATAAAAATTGGTTTTTATGTATTATTGGATGTATATTTATGATATATATGTGATTGGGTTGAAGAGAAATGGAGAGAAAAGGATTAAAATGGATTTTGGGTATTTTAGGCTTACAAAAAGTAGCCATTTTTGAGGTTTCTAAAGGGCCGAATCGATTCGGCCTCCAACCGAATCGATTCGGAAATGTGCAAGTGCCCAGGTCTGAGTGACCGAATCGATTCAGACCCCAGCCAAATCGATTAAACCTGAGACAGAGTCCCAGGTCTGATGACCCGAATCGATCCGCCTTCCTGGCCGGATCGATTCGCTCGGCCGAATCGATTCGGAATTGGCCCGAATCGATTCGAAAACAAGGCTTTTGGTGGGATTGTTTATCTAAAAAGAATTTCATCCCGTTTTATTCGAGGTTATCGATTGGGGATCTCTATAGGAGGTATTTGGAGTATGTTTTGGAAACTTTTAGAGAGTTTCCCTTAAAAGAAATTATTGGAGTCTTATTGACTAAATTTGAGGAATATTGATTAAAGATTTTGGTATATTCTAAGTGGGTAAGCCCACCTTGATTGGAGATTCGATTTGGAGATGATAATTATAATCGTATGAAAGAATGAGATAAGTTTAGAGATATCGGATCTTATGATCCAATCCCAAATGGGATAATTTTAAAGGTTCCTAAACTAAATTGAACCCTATTATCTATGGAGAATTATAAATGCTAATTAATGAGCATACGAATATAGAAATATCCTTATCGATGATTGAATTGGGAGATATCTCAGACAATGAGAAATGCTAATTGAGATGCATTAGGATAAAGAATACCCTTAACTAAATTAGAATTGAGAGACAATTCATAAATAGAAGCGACATGCGATCTTCACGCAAGAAATAGTATAGAATATACTTAGTGGGGAAGATGTGTGAGCTTTACGGTTAGCTTATAACAAGAGAGTAATATACTAAACAATGATGTTAATCATATTGCGCCAATGGACGTAAACTCAATATGAAAATGATGTTGAAGGTATACCTTATATGATGGTATATCTTTATTATGTGGGATGTATGTATACCTTATATGATGGTGTATATACATGTTAGGCATCCCATCTCCTTGCTATCATTGGGAATTTTCGTTCGTAGAGGGTGAGCATCCTGAATTAAAAAGCAGTATGTGGATATTTCCCAGGTCATAATCCTCCATGGTGGTCAGCAAATGACATATATATATATATATATATATATATATATATATATACATTTATTTATTTTGGGGGTGAAAGGTCATGGGTATGTGTCACTCTCACTTGCCGGTTAGGAGCTATGACCGCTTCCGGGACGTTGTGTGCGTGAGTTGATCACGAGGTGGGTGTCGTTGAACCCCACCAGGTGACCCCAGTTTGCTACATATATGGGCTGCTGGAAGATGATAGCATCTGAGCCTGCGTCCTTCGAGTTATAGCCCGATTGGATGGTTATTATTGTTTGTGCTTGTACTTGGGTATCGAGGGCATAATGGACCTCAACGACCTACATTGCCAGTATTAGTGTATCGGGGGGGTTCCTTGTTTGAATTTCGCCTCAGCGAGACGTCCCACGCACGAACCACAGTGTAATGTTGGAACTTGGGGGTAAGTTACTCCTTAATGCCCATACTTATATATATATATCACCTATCCCGACAATCGACAGTGCCAGGAGTAGTGTAACGGGGGGTTACTTATTTGGATTTCGCCTCAGCGAGACGTCCCACGCACGAAACGCAATGCCGTGTTGAGAATCGGGAGGAGTTTAGTTCTCAACTCTTGATGCTAATGACTCATATATAATAATCATATATAAATATTGTTTACATGCCAATTTAGGGCATAACTAGAATATACGAAATTCTAGTAAACGAGAATGTTGATGTATTGTGATGAAGTGGTTATGAGTTGGATTATGTAACTTTATATGTTCAAAAAATGAACATTATAAAGATAACTATAACTATTACATTAAAGTTAATGTATATAATTTATAGATTATAGAAATAAAAGGTAGATTGGGAGATAGGTTAGATGGCTTAACTTAAATACTTCAATTGGGTTTAAGTTAGAATCCTCTTACCTAAATTAGAATCGGGCATCCATTTGGATATCACATGGATACGCTTAGTGCGCGCTTTAGATGAGAGGTGAGTTGAATTATTATGGAGAGTTCGATTCCACGTTAATCATGTAATAATTCATTTATAATTATTATGCATTTTAATACACTTGCTATAAAATGTTTTTCAACTCGGGCTCTGACCCGTTTATATTTTATCCTCCATGTATATATATTGTATTACTTTAGGTGTTCCCCGCAAGGACGCCATTGATGTTCATCCCTCCAGTATTCGTGGAGCTGTGGCATTGCGGACTGTCTGAGCAGTTTGTTTTAGTCGATTCCTATCTTTGTATATCTAGATTAGGATTCAGTTTGTATATTGAGTTAGTATTCAAGTGTTGTAGAGTAACACTTTCATATTTCATTTCTCAGATTGTTGTATTGTTTGTTACCCGACAACATATTCGGGTATTTTATTGTTGAGATTTTGTTGTACCGTGTATTGCACTCTTGTATATGTTGGAGTTTGCACATTTCACTCATCATAGTTAGATGTATATTGTTGGTTGAGTTGCATTATTGGTTTTGTTGTTGTTGTTGTTAAATAAAAAGTTTTAAATTTTTGACAATTCGCTTTTAATGATTTCGGGTAGTTAGCCTTATATTATTAGTATTGTGTGTTGATGTTGAGACCGTGTCATCTGGGATACCTGATTTAATGTAGTATAGGGCTGGAGCGGGTTGTTACACCTACTTTGAACTCTCTGAAGAACCGCTTAGCAGCGGCATAACTCTTTTGTCGATCTTGAGCTACCCGAATACGGCTCCATATCATCTCTATCCTTGTCGAAGTATCCTGAATCACTTTCGGCCCAAGGAGTTTGTTATCCCCCACCTCTAACCAACATACCGGGGAACGATAAGGTCTCCCATACAACGCCTCGAGTGGAGCCATGACAATGGTGAACTAGTAGGAGTTATTATAAGCAAACTCCACCAGTGGAAGGTATTGCTCCCAACCACCTCCAAAGTCTAGGATGCACTTACGCAACATGTCCTCCAACATCTGATTCATTCGCTCAGTTTGCCCATCTATCTGCGAGTGATATGTCGTACTCAGCCTCAATTCCGTAAATAATGCCTCTCGGAATCTCTCCCAAAATCATGAAACAAATTTGTTATCTCGGTCAGACACGATATTGAGAGGCACCCCGTGAAGTCTCACTATCTTTGCTATGAAAATTTGGGCATACTGTCCCGTAGTGAAATCTGTCCGTGCTGGCAGAAAATGAGCAACTTTGGTCTGCACGATTACCCATATGGAGTCGTGACCCCTCTGCGAAGTAGGTAAACCCATGATAAAGTCCATGGATATGCTCTCACATTTCCACATCGGAACCTCTAACGGTTGTAGAAGTCCTGCTGGTCTCTGATATCCACCTTTACCAGCTGACAAGTGGCACATTTTGAAACAAACTCTGCAATATCTCTCTTCATCCTGCTCCACCAGTATTTTTGTCTCATGTCTTGGTACATCTTATCCCCACCAGGGTGTACCATGAACCGTGAACCATGCCACTCTGTCATTACCTCGTGCCGCATATCGTCCCCTTCTGGAACAACCAGTCTCCCATTGAAGCATAATCCCCCGTCTGAACTAACGGTATAGGACTCGGCTCCCTCTGCTAATAATTGAACTATCTACTCCTGACAGAACGAGTCTTTTGCCTATGCCTGTATCACTTTCGTAACAATCTGAGGTGTAACAGTCATCACATACATGAATGATCGGGCCACTGCATCTTGGTGTCCCAACTTCTTCCACTTTGCTCTCCACACCTCAGCCACCTCACCTACCGGTCTACGGATCAACGCATCTGCTACCACGTTAGCCTTTTATGGGTGATATTGGATGTCGAACTGATAATCCTTCACAAACTCAAGCCACCGACGTTGATGCATATTCAGTTCCTTCTGCGTGAAGAGGTATTATAGAGACTTGTGGTCTGTGAATAATCAAAATTTCTCCCCCAGGAGATAGTGTCTCCAAATCAAAAGAGAAAATACGATTGCCACTAACTCGAAGTCGTGGGTGGGGTAATGCTTCTCGTGAGGCTTAAGCTTACGGGAAGCATAAGTTATGGCCTGACTCTCCTGTTGTAGTGCACCTCCAAATCCTTGTAAGGGCACATCGGTGTAGACTAGATACTCAACTCCCATTCTGGGAAATGCTAACACAGGCACTGAGGTCAAATTGTCCTTCAACTCATCGAATGCCAACTGACAGGCATCGCTCCAGATGAATAGCACACCTTTGCGAATCAGATGTGTCAAAGGACCTGCTATCTTTGAGAAATCCCTAATAAACCTCATGTAGTATCCTTCTAAGCCCAAGAAACTATGGATCTCAGTCGGTGTCGTGGGCTGTCCCCACTCCATCACCGCGGATACCTTCCCCGGATCAACATATATCCCTCGATCTGAAATGATATCCCCCAAAAATTGTACCTCCTTCAGCCAAAACCCACACTTCTCGTGCTTCGCATATAGATCATTCTGATGCAGCGTCTGCAAAACTTATCTCAAATGCTCGGCATGCTCCTCCTCTATCTGGGAGTAAACCAAAATGTCATCAATAAAGACAATGACGAATTTGTCTAGGAACTCTCTAAATACCCTATTCATTAAGTCCATAAACATGGCTAGGGCATTGGTTAAGCTAAAAGGCATAACCCGAAACTCATAGGAACCATATCTCGTCAAGAAGGCAGTCTTCGAGACGTCCTGTTCCCTGATACGCAACTGATGGTATCCCGATCGCAACTCAATCTTTGAGAAGAAGGCCGCTCCTTTTAACTGGTCGAATAAGCCATCGATTTGGGGCAACGGATACTTATTCCGTATCGTTACTTTATTCAAATCTCGGTAATTTACACACAATCTCGACGACCCATCTTTCTTTTTCACGAATAGCACAGGGGCACCCCACGGTGAAGTACTCCTACGAATAAACCACTAACCCAATAATTCTTCTATCTGATCCCTTAACTCCCTCATCTCTACTAAAGCCATACGGTAAGGCATGCGAGCTATTTGCCGAGTGCCCGACGTCAAATCAATAACTAAATCTATCTCTCTACTAGGTTGTAATCCAGGTATATCCTAGAATACATCAGCAAATTCTCTAACAAATGGAATCGAATCGAGTGGTAACACCACTTCCTTAGAGGTCTCCTCCTCTATGCAATACAAGTGAGTGGACAATCCTCCCTCAGAACGAGGCATCGCCACTGTTGATGTAAAAAATTAGATCACTCTAATTATTCAATCACAGATAAATAAATAAGACAAAGAGTTTTTAAAGTGGTTCAGCCTTATAAGAATGGCCTACGTCCACTGTTTTGGTATTGCTGTTTGTATGGAAATTCTAGATTACAAGTTATCTCAAGAAATTCCGGTCCCGGGGTCCCCTTACAATGAGGATTGTACAATGTATTTATAGCCCTGAGGCTGTAAAGTGAAAGGTTACTACATTAAATGATATACATATGAAAGGGTAATACATTCAATGCCCTTTAAGCATATGCGTCTGAATGATAAGCATTTAATGAACAGTCAAACTGTTGGTTATCCCGCTATTAATGCTTTGTTCGAGGTGCAGCTCGGACCGCCTAGGCTTCTCGGTGCACAAGAGTTACTCGGAGAGTTCTCGTTCCTCGGAGCCTATGAGTTCCTCGGGGAAATAGTGTTCCTCGTTGTAGTATGTTTCCTCGGAGCGTGTGAGTTCCTCGGAAGTGCCTGTTGTTGCCACGTAGACTGCCACATGTCTTCGTTTTATTGATCCATGTCAGCAGACTAAATTTGGTATCAACAGAAGCCCCCAATGTTTCATAGTTCGAATTTTGAGGAGTATGGAACATTCTTTCTCGGAATATGATAGCTTTAAATAGTCCTCCTGATTTTTAGTAGTGTTTTCCCTTGCATTTATTTCTCTTTCCAAATTCGTAGAATCAGGTTTTTGAACTTTTACAACTGCCTCGATCTCTGCATACTTTTTGTCCTTTTTGCCACCGGCAGCGTAATCGTTTCTTCTCGCTTCGATTTTCGCGCCCTTTTTGTTCCTCTAGCTGCTGGTAGCGTAATTATTTCTTTTTATAATCATTACTTCACCATTTCCCAAGGCAAGGTATTTAAACTTCACAGACGCTCCCATCGTCTTCTACCTTTTCAAATTTGTATTCTCGAGTTTTCCATCGTCTCTTTCTCTCCTGTGTATTCATCTCTTCCATCGTCCGTTGTCATCAAATCCACTCTTTTTTCTGTAAGATTTTCTTCCTTCTTCTTCATTTCTTTTATTCATCATGGTTTACCCTATTGAATCTCTTGATAAATTTTGCTATGATTTTTCCATCCCCTCCTGGGTTGTTTTGGAAGAGCTTTCTGAGCCTTCTGATTACTTTCGTTTGGCTGAGGGACATTGGTTCCCCAGTCTCTTTATTGCTGAGTGTGGATTTTCTTTTCCACCAAATCCCTTATGTCTGGAATTCTGTCATTACTTTGACGTTGTTCCTGCAAGAATAGCCCCTAACACATGGAGAATAGTTAATGGGGTGCATAGATTAAATCAGATCCATGGAACTCGCATAGGAATTCCTGAGATTATGTTTTGTTATAGATGGGCAGTTAATGATAACATTTTTTATTTAAAAACTAGAATTTTGAATAGAGCCTTAGTAGTCAATCTCCCTGATGCCAATAGGGATTATTTTGAACAAGGGGTTGTCATAAAAAATTGGCAACACCCTCCATTAACTAGAGATGAGGTTTACCAGGGTCCCAGATGCCCTCCTTATGGCAATGGGATAGGTTATTTTTATTTCATTTTATTTATTTTAAAATTATGCTTCCTTTATGTTTGATAAAATGTGTCACTGATGGTAATGTTTATTTATTTGCAGTTGATAACAAAAGAAAGTGTCCAAAGGAAGCAGATGTGAATATAAGACATCTGAAACTTATCTGGAGTCTGCATCAGAGTGTTGCTGACGAGCACATTAGATCAGCCTCATATATGCTGCAATACAAGAGATACACCACTTTTTTCACTTCTCGTCCAGTGATAAGTGAATCATAACCAGTACCAGCTTCCACCAGCTCTTCACATGAATCTCACGTCCCTTTAAGCGAAAGGGATGAAGAGAAGAAGACCTCCCACTTTGTTCGAGAAACCTGCCTCTGGTTCTGGAGAGGTAAAAAGAAATAAAGTTGATGTCCCAGGGGAGGGGACAAAGAAGAATTATGTGCCTTCCTCGGTTGCTGTCGTGAAGGTTGTAGAGAAGCCCGCAATGGCTCCGACCAGGTCTGATGCTCCTGGAGAGGTGATTGTAATATCACCGACCAAGGGTTATTCCTTGGTTGAATCTGTTCCTATTCCCCTAAGGAGGCTGAAGAAGAGCTCCTCGGTCAATTTGACTGACACTATCACTCAGCCCACAACTGCTGGGACAGGGGTTCCCACTTTTGTTCCTCCGAGCTCTGCCATGATCTCGATAAAGTCTTGGATCATTCCCGAGGTCCAAGGTACTGAAGAAAACCTTACTCGGGACATGGTCACCTCGTTAGCTGCTTGTCGCCTTGCTTCTGTAAGTCTTCTAACTTTGAATTTTTCATATTTCCTTTGTTATTTCTGTTTCTGACTTGCTTTCTTTTTACTTTCATAGTTGACGAGCTGCTTTAATATAATCCTGAAGAAGGATGAAACGATTAAAGCTTCATGCTCCTCGTCCAGTGTGGAGGGAGCTCTGGCAGAAGCTATCAAGTCTTTGGACGATTCTCGCCAGACATACGCTACTGACAAGGCTGTCTGGGAGAAAAAGCTTGCCTCCACCGAGCAAGAGAAAGCTCGAGCTATTGATGCCTCCAAGGAGTTGGAGAAGATAATAAATGCCCTGGAGAAGGTATATAAGGAGCTCGAAGAGAAGCTCAAAACTGCTGGGGAGCTTGAAGATAAGCTCAAGGCTGCTGAGGAGGAGCTGGCTCAACTTAGGGAAGTAGGTCGACAGAAAGAGGAGATTGAAAACAAATTGAAAGCTGTTGATAACCTGTTGTCCGAGAAGCTTTCCTCGGAGAAATTGAATAGGAAGATGGCTGTGAAGAAGTCCTTCAGCGCTGGCTGGGACAAGGGGTGGAACAAGGGGTTGGATGCTATGGTGTCGCAAGTGGACTATAGCAGTCTTAAATACTTTAGGGATAGATGGGTTGCTGCTCTCCAGGAAATGAAAGTTGATGAATCTTCTGAGCTTTTCCAGCAACACATTCCTGGTCCCCCTCCAACCCCAGAAGATCTTGAAGAGGATGAAGCTGCCTCAGAAGAGTCTTCTATGGTGATGGGAGATAATCCCCCAGCCATTCAGCCTGCTGCCGAGGAACTTCAGCAGATTGTTACTTCCTCCGAGAAGCTGCCCGTGCTCTCCCCGAGCAACTATCCATTCCCTCCGAGCAACCTACTTCCTCGTCCCAGCCTCTCGAGAAGGTTTTGGGAGATAAGGAAAAGGTGTAGAGTTGTTCGGGTTTCTCTTTATCTTTTTTCTTTTTCAAATGTAACCCACATATGTAACTCTGAACTTTATGATCTAATAAAACTTGGACTTTTTTGCATACTATTGTTATTCTTCTATTTATACTCTGCTTATATTTCTTATTGATGATTGCTATTTCTTTCTCTGTTAGTTTCTGGCCAGGATGGAGTTGTTATCTGCCCATGATACAAGGCTGCTGCGATAATGTAATGAATACTTTAAAGCTGGTCACACAGACCTGAGTGAAGCACAAGTTGCAGACATCCTCGGCCAAGATGCTTCAGAACAGGCAGTGGAATCATATCAATATCTGAAGTGTCTTCTTGATCGAGCGGTGGCCAATAATGTGGCCTATTATGATATGATCGAGGATCTCCAAGGCACCCTCGAAGATCTTCGGCTTCAATACAAATAATCCACTACCCTGTTGCATGAGGGGTACGAGAAGAAGTATAAGATGATCATTGCCGACAAGGGCTACGAGAAGCTTTTTGCTGGGTACGATGTGAGGGAGAGAACCTTAAAAGATGAGGTCGAGGAATGCAGATAAATTGTCGAGTTGCTGGAGCAAGAGAACAACAACTTGCAGAAAGAGATATCACAGTTGAAGTCTGCAGCCTCTTCTTCAAAAGCCTTAATCCCAGTGACCGATGAGGGATTTTCATTCGTGGAAGTTGAGAACGCCAACTTCAGGGACGAGTTGGAAACTATGAAGAGGTCTGGCCCTTCCACATCTTCTCAGGGACGAGGAAGAGCACCTTGGGGACGAGCTAGAGCAACTCGGATTCCTGTCGAGGAACTGAGGACTCAGTCTGCCCTAGAGAACCAAGCCTTCCAGTTAATGGCGAAGAACCAGGCGTTGGCTAAAATGTCAAAGAAGATCAGGGACTTGGAAGAGCAGCTCTCTGAGCAGAAATCTACCTTGGAAAACAAAGAGCTCTTCGTTAAAAATCTCCATGAGCAGCTGGACAGATTAACATATCAGTTCCACAAACAGCCCAGGGAGTTCTGGATGGCTGTATACAACGAAGCTCTCTTTCACTTGGACGATCGTATCCAGATTGCCAATAATGAGGGCTACAAGAAAGGCTGGTTGAATGCCTTAGGTGTGCTGCAGCTCGAACAGGGTCATTACCTGTGGGACTACCATGATCTCGGGCTTCTTGACTTACCCGTGCCACCATTCAAACTGGATATGAGTTGGATCCCTGCTTGGGCCATTCCTCGGAGCTTGATTTCAAAGTATCTCGGCGACTACAATCTTCATTCAATTGTTGAAGTATCTCGTCCCGAGCATCTTCTAGATCAACCATCCGTGATGAATGTCAGGATGTTAAAGGATCTCAACTTCATAAATTCTCCTCTGGCTTTAAATGATCCGCCTGCTGGCGAGGAACCTGTGTTAAAAGCAGAGGGGAAAAGACCAGTAGAATAGAATTTTTTTATGTAATAGTTAGTATATATTTCAATATCAATGTAACTTTTATTTCATTATCAATGTAATTTATTTTGAATTCAATGAAAGACTTTCATTTTTATTCGCTATTGTCTTATAACACTTTATATTTGTGCATGCATTTCTGATAAAAAGATAACAATATTGTGTAGTTTGGACTTGTGATAGTCATTTGGCAAAAACAACATTTTGTTTCTCGACCAATAAAGTAATAAGTATAAAAATGTTTCCAACCAACCAAGGTTGTTAAATTCTTCATGTCGACCAACTACAGTTAGTGGGTTTTTATCCCCGACCAGCCATAGTTAGTAGACTTTGGCGCTTTCTGGAATAATTTTACCTCCCGACCAACATAAGTTGGCATTTTCGAGAATATATTTACCTCCCGACCAACATAAGTTGGCATTTTTAGGAATATTTTGTTTCCTAGCCAAACAGGTTGGCAGTTTTAGGAATATTTTTGTTTCCTAGCCAAACAGGTTGGCATTTTTTGGAATATTTTGTTTCCTAACCAACCGAGGTTGGTATTTTTAGGAATATTTTGTTTCCTAACCAACCGAGGTTGGCATTTTTAGGAATATTTTGTTTCCCAGCCAAACAGGTTGGCATTTTTAGGAATATTTTGTTTCCTAGCCAAACAGGTTGGAATTTTTAGGAATATTTTTGTTTCCTAGCCAAACAGGTTGGCATTTTTAGGAATATTTTTGCTGAGTAGTCTGATCTTTGCCGAGTTTTGCCGAGTAGGGTGTAGCACTAGTATTCCCCGAAAAATTCTCAATAAAAGGAAAAACTTTGGCTGAATATCTTCATTTTATTCATTTTGCTGGAACTGCATTATATGGGAATATACATCACTAATAATACTTGCGCAGGCGCTCTGCGTTCCATGCATTCTTAAACTCCTCCCCCTCTAGAGTTGCTATTCGGTAAGTTCCTGGTCGAACAACTTCTGTAACTCGGTATGGTCCATGCCAATTTGCCTCCAGTTTATTGTGCTTTTGAATTACTTTCTTCATCACGTAGTCTCCTTCTTTCAGGTCGCATTTCTTCACCTTCTTGTTGTAAAACAAATCTGTTCGCTGCTGGTAAGCAGCATTTCTAATGGCTGCTTCTTCTCTAACTTCCTCAAGCATGTCTAAATCGAGTCTTCTCATTAAGTCGCTGACAGGGGAATTGAAATTCAGTACCCTGTGTGTTGGGAGGCCCAACTCGGCAGGTATAACAGCTTCACTTCCAAATGCCAGCATATATGGTGATTCTCCAGTTGCTACTCGGGGAGTATTTCGGTAAGCCCAGAGTACTGATTGTAGCTCGTTGATCCAATTTGATTTTGCATCATTCAGTCTTTTCTTCAAGCCATTGAGCAGCGTTTTGTTTGTCACTTCAGTTTGTCCATTGGTTTGAGGATGGCCTGGTGCTGAGTGGACCTTCAGAATGTTTGACTGATGGCAATAGGCAGCGAACTCCTCGTTATCAAATTGTGTTCCATGGTCTGTGATGAAAGCATGAGGAAGACCATATCGAAAAATGATGTTCTTCCAAACAAATTGGTACACCTTCTCATATGTCATATCAATGAGTGGCTCAGCTTCTACCCACTTAGTAAAATAATCTACTGCGACGACGAGGTATTTGAACCTTCCTCGGGTCGTTGGCAGTGGCCCAACCAAATCAATTCCCCACATGGAAAATGGCCAAGGGGAAGTTATGGGTGTCAACAATGCTTGTGGAGTTCTTCGGATGGAGGAAAAGCGCTGGCACTTGTCACATTTCTTAGCATAGGCTATACAATCAGCCCTCATTGTCGGCCAGTAGTATCCCTGCATCATCACCCTTTGTAAAAGCGTCCGACCTGCTACATGTGCTCCACAGGACCCTTCATGGATCTCTTCAATCAATTCGTTCACCTTGGAGGGATGTACACATCTCTGCAAACCTACCATAATTCCTCGTCTATATAAAACACCATTAGTTAATACATATCGAGCAGCTTTAAACTTCAATTTCTTGGATGCGAGCTTGTCAATTGGTAATTCTCCCTCTTCAATATATGCCCTGATGGGATCTATCCAAGATGGTTCTAAATCAAGGGTAATAAAGTTCATTGTCTATACTCCGACCAGATAGCACTTCAATTGGGATTGTTCGTCGTAGTTCGGTGCGATTAGCTGATGCTAGTCGAGATAGGGCGTCTGCTCTCGCATTCTCCATTCTTGGTATTCTGACCAGCTGAATAGCAGAAAATTCTGTCACCAGATCCTTTGCCTTTGCATGATATCTGATCATTAATTCTCCTCTAACTGCATATACTCCCAACATTTGATTTACGATCAATTGAGAATCACTGAAGATAATAACCTGCTGCGCCTCCATAATTTTTGCCAAACTAAGTCCTGCAATCATGGCCTCATACTCAGCCTCGTTGTTGGAATCTTTGAATTGGAAACGCAGGGCGTATTCTATGTCGACCTCGTCCGGAGTGCTCAAAACTATCCCCGCGCCACATCCTGTAGTGCAAGATGAGCCATCTACATATAGCCTCCATATAGGTAACTTGTCTTCAAATTTCTAATCAGTTAGAGTTCCTCGGTGAAATATTTGTTGCTTCCTTTCATCCTCACCAGATATTTCTCTCTCTTCGTCGATCATTTTTTCTTGCCCTTTTACCAACCGGAGTTGGTCTGAGCTCGAATTTACTGATCCTGTAGCATCCACTTGCCCTTTTACCAACCGGAGTTGGTCTGAGCTAGTATTTGTTGATCCTGTAACATCCATAGGTTGATCAGCGAGCAACTTTTGCTCCTCGTCCGGAGTGCTCACAACTATCCCTGCGCCACATCCTGTAAAATCCACACGCCCTTTTACAAACCGGAATTGGTATGAGCTTGTGTTTGTTGATATTGTAACATCCACAGGTTGATCAGCGAGCAACTTTTGCTCCTCGAGGATATCAGGATAGGTGAACTCTGCTATAAAATCTTCCACAGGTTTCCCTTTTAGCGATGATCTGGGTTCATAGACTATATCATATTCACCGAGCTCTATTGCCCAATACATCAATCTCCCTGATTTTTCTGGCTTGTGAAGGGCTTGCCTCAATGGCATATCGGTATATACTACTATGGTATGATCCTGGAAGTATGGCCTCATTCTCCTACTTGCCTCACTAAGTGACAGTGCTAACTTTTCCAGCCTTGGATATCTGATCTCTGCTCCCCGGAAGTCCTTACTTGTGTAGTAAATTGGTTTTTGCACTCCATTCTCCACTCTGATCAACGCCGAGCTAACTGCATTCTCGAACACTGCAAGATACAAGTAAAATTTTTCTCCCATCACTGGCCTGGACAATAGTGGAGGTGCTCCCAAATATTTCTTCAAGTCTTGAAAAGCCTTCTCACATTCATCATTCCACTCAAAAGTCTTTCTGAGTGTCTTGAAGAATGGGAGAAATCTGTCAGTTGCTCGTGATACAAATCTGTTGAGTGCTTCTACTCGTCCTGTAAGACTTTGCACCTCTTTCTTCGTCGTTGGAGATCGCAGCCCTAATAGAGCTTTGATCTTTTCAGGATTTGCCTCAATTCCTCATTGATTGACAATGTACCCGAGGAACATGCCTTCTCGTACTCCAAATATGCACTTCATCGGGTTCAGCTTCATTTGATATTTATCCAGTTGATCAAAAGTCTGAATTAAGTCAACTAGATGATCGGCAGCTTTCTTGTTTTTCGTCAGCATATCGTCAACATAGACTTCCATATTTCAACTGATTTGTTCAGCAAAGACTTTGTTCATCAGCCGCTGATATGTCGCACCTGCATTTTTCAAACCAAAAGGCATAACATTATAACAATAAGTTCCCCGAGGGGTAATGAAAGAAGTACTCTCTCTGTCTTCAGGTTTCATTTTGATCTGATTGTAACCAGAATAAGCATCCATGAAGCTCAATAACTCATGTCCCGAGGTAGCATCCACCAGTTGATCAATTCGGGGAAGTGGAAAGTGATCATTTGGGCATGCTTTGTTGAGGTCGGTGAAGTCTACACACATCCTCCACTTGTTGTTTTTCTTCTTTACCATCACCACATTGGCTAACCAGTCTGGATATTTAACATCTTCAATGAAACAAGCCTTCTGGAGCTTCTCGACTTCCTTCTGTATAGTTGATTCTTCTCGGGACTAAATACTCTTCTTCTCTGCTTCACAGGCTTGATCTCCTTATTCACATTGAGTTCGTGACATAAGAAGTTTGGATTTATCCCAGGCATATCTTCATGACTCCATGCAAAAGTTTGTTTTCTGCTTCTAAGGAAAGTTATCAATTCCTGTTTTAATGAGGCTTCCAACGACGAACCTACTTGAGTAGTTCGCTCAGGGTGTTCGTCATCCAGAATGATGTTTTCAGTAGCTTCCACCACTTGACCCTTCATGAGTTGTGACTCGTCTCGAGGATCCAATGTTTCAATCTCTGCACCATCACCAACTTGATAGGTAGTAGTCTTTTTCTTTGATTCCTCCAATTCTTCTTGCTCGGCGGATGAATAATAGCATTCCCGAGCTACTTTCTGATCACCTTTTACAACTCCTACTCCAAAGTTTGTTGGAAATTTTAGGCACTGATGCACTGTAGATGGTACAGCCTCGAACTTCTTCAATCCTACTCTAACCATGATGATATTGTACGATGATTGGACATTCTTATCCATCACGAAGAAACGTATTCTTTATATCCGACAAGCAGGCCATGTACCAATGAATATATCCAACTTGATCGTCCCAAGTGGAAGTACTTTCTCGCCAGCAAAACCGATGAGGGGTCTGTGGTAAGTCTCCAGTTGAGATAGATTTAGATTTAAACTATCGAAGCACGAGTAGAACATGATGTCTTCCGAGATACCATTGTCGACCAGTACTCTTGAAATCATAACCTCCTTCATCCTCATTTTGATCACCAGTGGATCATCGTGAGGATATAAAACACCTGCGAGGTCATTTTTTGAGAACCCAATGACCAACTTCTCTTTGTTCACCTTTCTCAGGCGATCCTCCTCAGCTAGATTTATTCGCTAAATGTATGAGCAAGATTGAGCCTCACCGAGGTAAGCTTTTCTCTCCGCAGTAAGGTCTCCTCCTCCTGCATCTCCACCTGTTATAACATTACAGTCAAACGACCCAAAGCGTATTGAAAATACCTCTTGTTCTGGATGCCTTGGTCTCTTGGGAAGATCGGGGTCGTCTTCTGGATCAACTTCATGGTTTATTTTCTTGTTCTCCTCTACTCGACGAGGAGATCTAGACCTCTCTCTTGCTCGGTCGTTGTTTCTTCTTTCGTTGCCACGATCAACATACTTTGATAGCTTTCCTCGTCGGATGAGTGTTTTGATCTCATTCTGAAGAGCTATGCAATTTTTGGTCATATGGCCATGATCTTTGTGAAAATCGCAATATTTTTCCCTATTCCTCGTGTCAGGGTCTGCCTTCATTTTCTTTGGCCAGTTTTACTCCTCGCTGTTCTTAATTTCTTCCAGGAAGTGGTTGATATCTACATTCAAAGGAGTGTAATTATCAAATTTCTTCAATACCTCCCATGATGACCTATTTTTTGGATTGTTTGTCACCACTATTGTTCTTATGTTCTTTATTCTTGGTTTTGTCGACTTCCACCTTGGTTTCTTTATCCATATTCTTCTTCGCAGCCATAGCCTCCTCGACATTCATGATTTTGGCTACTTTTGCCATCAATTCTGACATAGTTGTGGGTGGATCTTTGGCCAAAGTGTAATTCAACTTTTTAAGCAACAACCCACTCATCAAGGCAGTGATCGCTGTCTTTTCCTCATAATTAATGACTTCAAGTTTCTCGTTATTAAAACGAGTTATATAATCTCTGGTACTTTCACCAGCTTTTTATCTAACACTTAACAGATGTGCTACTCGTTTAACAGGCTTTGCCCCAAAGAAGAAATTTCCAATGAATAACTCGGCCAGTTGAAAGAAAGTTGAAATCTTACCCCGAGTAAGATTATTATACCATATTTGAGCATATCCAGTAAGAGTTCCCTAGAATGCCCTGCATCTCATCTCATCTGGAACATCATAGATGTCGGCTGCAGCCTGGTATTGTTCTATATGAAGAACAAGATCAGTCTTTCCATCATATTTGAGGGTCACAACAAGTGCTTTGAACTTTGATGGTGTTGGAAAATCTACAATGGCTTGGACAAAAGGTGTTCCTCAAACAAAGGTTCATTGTAGAGGGTTCTTGGTTTTAACCATTTCCCCTAATCTATCCTCTAGCCTTTGAATAGAGCCTTTGAATAGAGCCTTTCCATGCATCATTTCCTTCTTCGAGCCTGTTGGTTCGAGCAGCTGATCGCGTTGAAGTGGCTTCCTGGGATCTATCCTGACGAGTAGCTGGTCGCGACTGGGCAGATCCTTCCCTTAAGGATTTTGATCGTCGAAAGCCCCTCGACGCTGCATTAAGTGGACTTTTGTTCCTCCTAGGGCCTAGTCGGTCGAAAGGAGAAACCCTACATAATCTTTCCAATGCGCTGGTCCTTTCTTGGGAGAGAGTGACACTTCGATCAGTATCTGTGGCTCGCACCGACTAAGTTTCCCTAGGTTGATAAGAGAAATCATCAGATTCCTCATTGCGATATGAATTGGTACGCCTAGTACATGAGGATGGTGCATGGGTGTTTCTTTGAATACTTCGTGGTCCTGAATGGGCTGACGCACCGCCATGGAGAGTTTGGATGAGTTGTCGCATTGTTTCTTGCATGACGGTATGGTCCTGAGCCATATTTATCATTATTCCAGCCAGATCTGGAATATTCGGCGGAGCAGATGGGTTTGGAGGGGTTCCAACGTTGCGATTGCTGGATTCAGGAATATCAGCCATTTGTGATGGATTATTTTTGGTGAGAAAATGATATTATCAGTCGTTTCCCACAGACGGCGCCAATCTGTTGATGTAAAAAATTAGATCACTCTAATTATTCAATCACAGATAAATAAATAAGACAAAGAGTTTTTAAAGTGGTTCAGCCTTATAAGAATGGCCTACGTCCACTGTTTTGGTATTGTTGTTTGTATGGGAATTCTCGATTACAAGTTATCTCAAGAAATTTCGGTCCCGGGGTCCCCTTACAATGAGGATTGTACAATTTATTTATAGCCCTGAGGCTGTAAAGTGAAAGGGTACTACATTAAATGATATACATATGAAAGGGTAATACATTCAATGCCCTTTAGGAGTATGCGTCTGAATGATAAGCATTTAATGAACAGTCAAACTGTTGGTTATCCCGTTATTAATGCTTTGCTCGAGGTGCAGCTCGGACCGCCTGAGTTGCTCGGATCGCCTAGGCTTCTCGGTGCACAAGAGTTCCTCGGAGAGTTCTCGTTCCTTGGAGCGTATGAGTTCCTCGGGGAAATAGTGTTCCTTGTTCTAGTATGTTTCCTCGGAGCGTGTGAGTTCCTCGGAAGTGCCTGTTGTTGCCACGTAGACTGCCATGTGTCTTCATTTTATTGATCCATGTCAGCAGACTAAATTTGGTATCAACAGCCACTAAGAACATCTGTTGCTCGGGAATGGCAAAAATAATACTCTTGCTGAAACAATCAATCATGGCTTGGTACGCGACTAGCTAATCCATACCAATATTCGCATCGTACTCAGTCATCTCTAATACTAGCATATCAGCAGGTAAAGTAAACCTCCCGATCTCTATACCCACACCTCTATAAATAAGAGAAATCACAGAACCCCTACTCAACGGTGAATCTACGCAAGTAATCGTTCTCCTGGCAGTGTCTAACAATCCTATAATGCGTGCAAATCTAATGGAAATAAAGAAGTGTGTGGCTCCCATATCAAATAAAATACGCCCCATAGTCCCCTGAATAGAGAATATACCCTCAATGGAAGGTGGATCCTGTGGGACTGCGGCCTGTTGGAGCTGATAAACTCTCCCGTACTGAAGTTGTCCCTGCTGGACTGGGACTGCTGTAATGGGAAGCAAAGCTGGCATCTGCGGCGGTGCTGGGAGGGCGACGGGAAACATAGGTCTCTGGAGCTCATGTTGAGCACCCTGCTGCTCTTGCTGTGGGGCCCTTCCCCTTTCAGAACACTCCTGGAGTTTGTGGCCAATCTTGCCACAAGTAAAACATTTCCCTGGAAAGTTTCCTCTTCTCTGACCTTGCTGCCCATGGCCCTGGTGGCCGTTGCCATTCCTTCCCTAGCCGTGCTGGCCCTGATGAAACTGTTGGCCATGCTGGCCCTGCTGAACCTGATGGCCGTGCTGACCCTGCTGGCCCTAACGAAAACCTCCCTGACCATTTCTGAAACCCCTAGATCTAAACTTATTAAAATCCCTTTGCTGGGAACCCTGATCACCCTACCTGTGCTGATCCTGAGCAGATTGTGCCCCGCTAGCACCATTTCCCCCTGTCCTGCCCTAATGGTTGAACTCTCCTGATTGCTTACTCTCTGACAAGTGAAAGCGGTGTCCCTGGCAGTGAAGCAGTGCAGCATTAACCACATCAGAATAAGTGGCCAACGAGAGATTTCCCAATAGATGCTGACTGATCCACCAAGTCAACCCATCCATGAACTTCTGAATCTTTTTCTCCTCGGTCGGAATCTCATCTGGAATGATGTTCAAGAGATTAGTGAACTTGGCCTCATACTCTGCCACGGTCTTCCCCTCCTGCTTGAGGTTCATTAACTTCCTCCTTATCTCAGTGTGAATGGCTGATGGAAAATACTTGTGATCGAACCGCACCCAAAACTCCTGAATAGAAAGAACATCTCTCTCCTCCACGGTTGTAATGGACTCCCACCACTGCAATGCTGACCCTACTAGCTTAAAAGTAGCCAGAATCTGTCTCTGTACATCCGTACACTCGTAGATCCTCAATTGCCTTTTGATGTCCTTCTTCCACTGACTGGACACAAAATTGTCGGAGCTACCTACAAACTTCGGAGGGCGTGCTTTCTGAAAAGTAGCACAAACGTGTTCCCAACGAGACGGGAATGCATGAGCCTGTAC
Organism: Sambucus nigra; assembly: GCA_949130495.1. Classification (NCBI taxonomy): domain Eukaryota; kingdom Viridiplantae; phylum Streptophyta; class Magnoliopsida; order Dipsacales; family Adoxaceae; genus Sambucus; species Sambucus nigra. The sequence continues at coordinate 353,351,711 of OX422221.1, forward strand.
TGGCGCTACTACTAGCACCTGGGGTGGTGCCTGCTGCACAACTTCTAGGGCGGCATTTTTCGCTTGGGCTACAATAGCGGCAACCTCTGTGGCATTCATGGCGCCCTAAACTGGTGCAGGTTGTGGCTCGGGCAGATCATCCCTAGGAACTCGTTGTGCACGTTGTGGAGGCATCTGAAATGATAGAAAAGTCTTATAAGTTTGCAATTATTATCTCAAAATAGTTGAAGAGACTATGATACACAAAAGAGTACAACAATCCTAAAATATAGGGCTCTACATCAAAGATCGCTCAGCGGAAACATAACAAGCCGTACAGATCCTAAGGACACTAGAACCTGATGCTCTGATACCACCTGTGACACCCCGACTAATGAAATACCGGGTAGCTACTCCTTTATTCAAATTAATACAAAATATCAAGTTGGTTCAGTTCGTAGCATCACTGTCGAAAAATATTTTAACAATTACTAGACACCTAATATTTAAAAAGTGAGTTGTCAATTTTAACTGAATTAAATTAACATACAACCAAATAAAATTATGAAATATTAGTACCACAACTACAATACAGTCACAATATAAAACAATATAATAAACTAAATCTGGAGGAATACTCCTCACAACAAACCGAATACTGACATAAACCAAATACAGAGTTTGAATCATTAATTAGTTAGATCCAAAACTGAAATAAAACTGCATAAGTAAATTATCTATAAGAAAAGGGGCGACATGCCCTACAGATAAACAAGTCTGAACTGGAATCAAGATCAAAGGTGGAGGCGTCTTTAATCGGTGTCCTGTAACTTCCACAGCAGCTACAGCACGTCACTGGAATGGAACTCCTAAGCCTGGTGTCCTTGTGGCTGGGCACCTAAAAGTTTTTTACAAGAAAATAGATTTGAAAGCAAACGGGTCAGATCCCGAGTGTGAAAACAGTTTATAATATAGCAAGTGTTTAATATCATTAAACAGTTAATATAAAATACATGATAGTGCGTGCGCTCACATGAGTTACTCACCTCTCAACTAATAGTGCACGCCTAACGTACCCATACCCGTTCTAGTCATTTCACTATCTACTAGTCCAATTCACCACCCAATTTCGGTAAACTATTGAGGTTCAATTCTAGACATCTTAATATAAATAGAAAGTTTTACTTTTTATTTCTTAGAATTTATCATAATAGTTACTAAAATGTCCCATCTTTAACTCTACTAAAAATGTTACGATCATTCACACTTACATTTATAACAACATTTCATTACAATTATCTGTATATTAATCCCATCATAAATATACAATAGTGGCACTCCGAGACTAAGCTACGGTGCACACATACTCTGCTATCAAATTTCGGAACATCACGTACATTAGGATCACGTATTCCAAATCACTCAGGAACCGTCTCAATAAGTAACAATCACACACAATGGAGGCGAACATAACTCACATCACATGGGTCACGCACATACCTACGCTCCCATGATCAGTTGACTTATTAACTCTCCAATAATCCATTCTCTGACCTATGTTCTCGAGGTACCAATCTAAATCCCCCCGTAGGCACACAAAGATTAGATGGTCCTGATCGAACGCCGACCCCCGTGATAGCAAGTATGGTAGGTATGTTATACACAGATAACCACATATACTAAGCATTCACACATCTTAGATATCTTATAATATCAATAGAGGTATATTTTACATTCCTATACCGTCATTAAATGTTACACGATTACAAATCCCCGAATAATATATATTAAAAGTTGTCAACCCTTCTCACGTCATAATTTTAGGTAATTATTTCCTAACCCATAAATGTCATCCGGTTTACTACAAAATTCTAAGTTTTAATCCTCAACGTACTCCAATCTCACCACTATACCAACTAGTCAACAAGGGAGGTTAACACTCAATTAAATAAGTCTACTGGAAGTTCGAAATAAAATCAGGCCTAAAAAGGCCATTATGTCAACTCGTTAGAAATCCTGTTCGAATGAGGTTGTTCGAACGAGTGTCGTTCGAATGAAGTCCTTGAACGAACTTGTTATAAAGGGTACTGTCATCTCGTTAGAAGCTCATTCGAACGAGGTCATTCGAACGACCTGGGCAGGTCTTCTAACGAGATGGCAGAATACGCCCAAAAATTTTCCAACTCATTTTTCTTCATTTTTCTCTTCTCTAATTCCATTCTAAAATCATCCCAATAACATTTTAATCTTCTTAAACTACTCTAAGTCCTCTTAGGTGTTTCTTATCATATTCTTGGGGTCTAATCCTCCTAATCCACATGCAATTAATAGTAATCCCCAAATTTTACCCCAAACCCTATGAACATGAACACAAAATTTTATTGTACCTAAATACTCATCATAAATCCATTTTTAAATCATCCAAGTAAAGTTTTAGGGTGCAAATTTCGTCCAACATCATTGTACATGCAATCCCTAACCAAAATTAAGAGTTTCTACAACAATCCCATTGGGTTTTCACCAAAACTTTCAAAGCATAAGGTTTCTACACTAAACATGGAGGAACTATTCATTACAATTAATGACATCAAATCACTTTCCTTAAATCCGATGTTTTGATTCATTGTTGATGATTAAGGTTGGCTCTCTCTCTTCTTTTCGGTCACAATTTCCTTTCAAAATGCTGGTGAAGGAAGATGGTTTAGTGGAACCTCTTTTAACTTCTCTCTAACTCCTCTCAAAACTCCCGTAACCCACTCTTTTGCCTTTTGCTGGTAATGGCCTTAGTGACCTCTTTAAAAATATAAAAATAAACTCTCAAATTCGTGGGTTTTAATTCCCCAATTTTTAAAATTACCAAAATACCTTTCTAGGTTGTCGGTTTGGCCTAAAAATGCCCCGGGACCCAAACTAAACTCCCGGCTAGTGTTTTCTGACTATTTCAATCCTTCCGGACACATTGGCGCACTCAAAACGACCATTCGGTTGATAAAAATATAATTTACTTTTTAATTTAAATAAATTCAATCCTGACGCGACCGACACCCACGTCCCAACTAAATTTCCCAAATTGTCGTATTTCTGCCTCGCGACAATTTCAATATTTTCAATGCTCATATATTACTATATATTATCAGTAGTATTCAATTTTAACATCATAATCAAATACCAACACACGTCTCGCTAGTATTTACATCCATATTAATTTCCAATAAATTCTCATTTAATTCAATTAATCCCTTAAATAAAAATCAATAAAATTATGGGGTATTACACTCGCAAAGCGAAATCCAAACAAAGAACCCCTCCAATACACTACTACTTAACTTTGTCAGTCGTGGAGTTCAGTGAACTTCAAATATGCAACCGGGATAACCTCATCCCCTCTTTCAACCAAATGTGGTATGAACTCCCATCTCTATCCAGGAGTCATACCACTAAGCGCTTGTACTACACTCAGTCCTTGCGAAATCAATAATGAGCTTAAACTCAATCCTTGATGTTCAAATTGTAACCATAAAGCTACCTAGGTGTTATATTAAATCTCCCCTACTGGACCTATCATTAATCCTCATGCATACCAATTAGAATCCAACACATGAATCTAGAAACCTAAATTTCTTTCAATTTAATTATCATAATTCTAATCAATTAAATCCCAATCACATTAATTCGATTCTCATCTAGGGCTCACTGATCTTCCATAAGTCCCATAATATCCAATTAATAATCACCAAAGACTTACAAAAGGTTCGGGATAAGAATAAGCATTAAAAAGAAACAACTTCAAAGATTCAGGGGAGGTCGATTGATCGAAGGCAGGGGGTCGATCGATCGATCACCCAGATAACAACCCAATTTTTTGCATTTCTTCTACTACGGGTTTAACCATTTTTTATCAATCAAACCTTCATATTAAAAACCCAAATAACCTATAATCCTTACTACATGATATATCAACATATATAAATGATTTCTACTGCTCTAAACATCCTAGAATCATCAAGAGATTGAATTAAAAGCATGTTTATATCCTCTTTTTCCAGAAAATTATCAACATAATATCTTCAAGAACACATCAATGGTTTTCAGAATTTCTTCAACAGATTGATGAATATTTCGTGGATTACTAACTACCTACAACATGAGTTTGATTCCTATATATTTTAAGATTCCCGAAATCCATTAACAACTTTATCTTTTCATCTTCCAAACATGTAAAATCTCATTTTTATAACTATCCTAACATGGACAATAGACCAACTTAGATTGCAATTATCAAACACTTGCCTCTAATGAAGATCTGATCCTTTGGGGTTTTATATCACAGGTGGTTCTCCCCTTCTCCGGCCACTTCCGATTGTGGTTGGTGGTGGTGACCTTTGGTCATTAGTTCTCCTCCTTTCCAAGCAAGCTTTTCTCTTACCAAGCAACCTTTCACTCTCTCTAAAAAGATGACCTTTCAATTTTGTGTAGAAGAGATGAATGAACCCACGTTCAACTAATCTCCAAATACTTATAATAAGACAAATCCGAAATCACTATTCATCCCCCTTGTAAAAATAACCAAAATGCCCTTTTGGGTTGTCTTTTCATTTCCAAATGACCCGAGACCCAAAACCAACATCCAAATAGACTTTTCTGGCTATTTCAAACCTTCTGGACGCAATGACGCAGTCGAAATGACTAGAAGGTCGATATAAAAATAAGTTCCCTTTTTAATTTAACAAATTAATCCCGACACGTCCCATACCGCGTCCGACTAAAAATTCAAATTACTGAATTAATAACTCACAGCGATATCAATAACATCTCATTCATATATTACCTAAATATCTTTACGTAATATCCAGAATCATTCATTTTAATATCCACAATTCGGATAAAACCCAAATGAATTAATTTATAGTAAAATCGAATTAATCCATTAATTTAAAATATAATCCATTTTAAAAGTCATTAAAATCACAGAGTATTACAGATATGTTCCTACTTTATGATAACGATAACTTAAAAGTTGAGGGATTCACTGACTCAAATTTTCAATCTAATATTGATGATAGATGGTGTAACACCTCAACCTGGATACATGGGTTACCCGTGGGCCAACCCGGTTCATCACAAACATTAGGTGTGAAGTGTAATGAGATAACCTAAATAATGCCGCTAGTCCTATTTTATTTAATAAATGTTTCACATGAATAGCATGCGATTCCAATTTATATCAAGCAACATATGAGATCCGTGAGAAGCATCCTCGGAATCCAAGCATACATATCTATTAACGTAAAACAAAAGGAATACTTACCAGTATAACACTCTCAAAATACAAAATCATACACAACCTGCCATAATAAAGGAAAGGTAATGAGATGAATGGCCGGTGAAAATACAACAAGGCAACATAGAATCGAATGACAGAAAAGAGACTCTATAACGTTCCACCTATGTGTACATGAAAATATCGTATATTTATACATATACATATACTAATGCGTACTTAATAGGTTCCACCTTTTCTCATTATCTTTTTCTCGGAGTTTACCACATAACTGCATACTTTAATGGGCTCCACACTGTCGGCTACGGTACCATATGCTCTGGCTAGTGATTTGGGTCTTTAACCAAAGGGCTTCGGGCCCTTCTGGATTTGTCTTGATTCTTTTGAGTCCTTTATCACATGTTTTAACACTTTTTTTGTGTCCACCTTATTCGTCTTTTGCTGGCCAAAGCCAAAACTTGAGGGACTACTTTCCCATATTTGTGTTACACTTTAGAAAATCACCATTTCACGTCCTTTACACATTTACGTTGATTTCATTCCAAAATTCATCTGACACCCCGCTTATTAAAATAATGGCTAACCAGCCCTCTATTAAAATAAAACAGGAATCTCGTTTGGCTCATTCTTAGCATCACTGTCAAAAATTCAATTAAGTACTAATAACCCATTACTCAAGCCCGCGGTCAATTTTAAACCCTTTTCAAATGCTATAAATAAATTTATTTAGGACAAACCATTTTAAATAATTAAATAAATACACAATTAAAATAATTAAATATATGTTTTACGATATTTTTTTATTGTTTTTTGCCTCTTGGAAATTTAATAATTTCTTATTCGATTGCTTATCGATTGAAGTGATTCTAATTTAGTTAAGGACTACAATTTAAGGTCAAATATGGATGATCGGGGATGGGTATCAATCACATTAATAGCTAGCTTTTGTCGAGTAAGTAATATGAAATCTATATATATCAACATTCACTGGTGTTCTTGGCAATTCAGTGTATACTTTTTACTTGTTTTCTGTATTCTCTAGTATTCCAATGTGTTGGGGGCTATATTTTTTCACCTGTTGCATCTAACTATGGACTTTGTTCTAATAAATTTCTAAAAATTTAATAATGATTGGGTGTTGTTTTTGGAAAATTGTAAGTGGATGTAGTATGGAGTCCATGCAAAAGGCTAGAATTTACTATACCAATGATCGTGTGTTGGCTTGTATGCAGATTACTCAGTTTAGTTTTTGAAGCTGATTTATGAGATTTTAGAAACTGTTAGGTGACTTTTCAACTCATAACATGTAAGGAGTAATTTAATGTAATGTCAATACATTGTTTATTACAATTTCCTTTAATTAAAAGAGCATCGAGTCATTTAAGGTCTCTAATAATTCATACGACTCAATGTTTACTATAAGTTCATACGACTTTGGTACAAAGTATTTGATTAGTGAGGGTTATTTTTAGCACATGTATGGCTCATAACAAAGTTAATATAATTGTATCATAATTCGATTCATCATTCGAACTCCAATATGCCTATATTAGCTTTAGATCTCAATACGACCGAAATAAGAGTTATTACAGTTATCACACATGACAATAATATTATCTACTTATGTTAATTTTGCATTTTTACAATAAATAACCGATTGTATCATAACTGTAGTTTTACGAGGCAACTGATTGTTTCATAACTTAGCCACATTTTGAAACTATATGCAAGGCTGGAATATCAGAACTGATTGTATCATTACTGCGGTTCTACAAGGCAGTGGTTTCGTTGGTTTAGCTATATGCAAGGCTGAAATGTATAATAGGATGGGTCTCCCGTAAGAGGCAAAAAAATCTAGCATGGGACCAATGTAACTCGTAGAAACTGACCGCGTAATCATGGGTCTCCCATTTTGAGAATATGAAAATAATTTGAAAATATCTAGATTATGCTTAAAAACAAGTCGTTAAAGGATGAAAACCCAAAATAATCCCCAAACGGCCCCGTAAGAAGCATGGACACCTCGTGCGGGACCAATGTAACTTGTATGAACTGATCGCATAGTCACGGGCCTCCCGATTTGAGAATATTGCAATAATTTGAAAATATTTGGATTATTCTTAAAAACATGACATTTGAGGGTGAAAATTCAAATCAATCCTCAAATGTCCCCATAAGATGCATTAACACCTCGCATGGGACTAATGTAACTCGTAGGAGCTGATCGCGTAGGCACGGGTCTCCCGATTTGAGAATATAACGATAATTTGAAAATATCTAGATTATGCTTAAAAACAATCCGTTAAAGGGTGAAAACTCAAACTAGTGCCCAAATGGACCTATAAGGAGCATGAACACCTCTCATGGGACCCATATAACTTGTAGGAACTGACCGTGTAGTCACGGGTCTCCCAATTTGAGAATATGGTGATATTTTGCAAATATTTAGATTATGCTTAAAAACATGCCATTTGGGAGTGAAAACTCAAATAATTCCTCAAACGGCCCCGTAAGATGAACTAACACCTCGAATGGGACTAATGTAACTCGTAGGAGCTGATCGCATAGTCACGGGTCTCCCAGTTTGATAATATGATGATAATTTGAAAATATCTAGATTATGCCTAAAAATAAGCCGTTAAAGTGTGAAAAATCAAACTAGTGCCCAAACGGCCCGATAAGCAGCATGAACACATCGTACGGGACCAATATAACTTGTAGGAACTGATCGTATAGTCATCGGTCTCCCAGTTTGAGAATATTATGATATTTTGAAAATATTTAGATTATGCTTAAAAACATGCCATTTGGGAGCAAAAACTCAAACCAATCCTCAAACGGCCCCGTAAGAGGCACTAACACCTCGAATGGGACTAATGTAACTAGTAGGAACTGAGCACATAGTTACGGGTCTCCCAGTTTGAGATTATGATGATAATTTTAAAATATTCAGATTATGCTTAAAAACAAGTCGTTTGAGGGTGAAACCCCAAACAAGCTCCCAAATGGCCCTATAAGGGGCATGAACACCTCGCACGGGACCAATATATCTTGTAGGAACTGACTGCATAGTCACGGGTCTACCGAGTTGAGAATATGATGATAATTTAAAAATATTTAGATTATGCTTAAAAACATATCGTTTGAGGTTGAAAACTCAAACCAGTCCTCAAACGGCCCCTTAAGAGGCACTAACACCCCGAGTGAGACTAATGTTACTCGTAGGAGCTGACCACGTAGTCATAAGACTTTTGGTTTGAGAATATAGTAACAATTGTAAATCGTATATGAAATTTTCAATTTGAATAAGAGTTTTTTTTAAATTATTTGGTTACTAATATCATCTATTTTTTATATCCTATTTTTTTGCAAGATAACATTTTATTTCTTAGCATTTATCCACGTGGAACACACAAAGAAATCAATGGTTTACAACAAGGGGATTATTTATTTAATGTCATTAATATTCAGGATTCTATTTTTTGTGTTGTAGCCGTGCAAGGTTTTGTAGTTTAATTGTTAACTTTTATGGCCATGCAGGCTTTTGTAATTTTATTAATATAATTTATGGCCGTGCGGGCTTTACATTACGCAGGTTTCATATTAGCATGTTTTAGAATGTCCAGAAAGTAGAGGAAGTTATGTCCAATTTTTTTTTTTGTCTGTGCACTATTAAGACTTAATATTTAGAAGTTTGTATGTAAATTAGTTTATCAATGTGCAAGATTTGTAATTTGTGAATTTTTTTGTTTTCAAATTATTAATTTTTTCTTTGATCTAAAATTTTGGCACAGTTCAAAACCGTGTCAAAAGTGTATCAAAATTTGGCACAGTTTTGAACTATGTAAAAAGTCTACCAAAATGTATTCAATCTCGCACATTTATAAACTGTGCCAAAAGTGTACCCGAAATATAAAATTCTGGCACGATTTAAAAGTGTGCCATAAGTGTCCTATATAGCCAAATCTGGCACACTTTTAAACTATGCCAGAAAAAAATGACGAGTTTGGAACACCTAATTCTGGCATAGTTCAAAACCATGCCATATTTGATCTGGCATAGTTTTAAACCATGCCAAATTACTGTTTATGGTGTAGTGAGACTTGGCTTCATATTGTAAGAAGATCTCATTAAATCATACTTACTTGGACACTGAGGAACATGCTCTATCCTCAGGCCTTACAATCCTCAAAGTGAGAGAATGAGGGATTTGGTACATTTTCCTTATCTCCACCAAGTCTTATTTAGTGATTCGAAAAGCATAATGGCTTCCACAATAGAAGTTAGGATCATGGGGCCCCAAGTAATTGATTACCAAATATCCATAGGGAATTGTCCAATTGGGCAGATGGGTCGATGACCCAATATCTTGTTCATTTTCAAAGGAAGGGAAATGTGAGGCCTAACGGCAGAAAGGGATGTGGGGTTTAGAATAATAAAAGGAGAAATGTTTTATGCAAACATTTTTATTAAAGAAAGTGAGAAGAAATAATTGTTGGCTTAGACAATTTCAAGGGAAAGATATGATTACTAGAGTTAATGACGAAGAATTCAAACCATCCTAAAGGGATCCTTTATATCCCCTAAGACTTGACATTTCAGTCCTTTCAGTCCCAAGACACATCACATCACTACTCTTGGACCCCTTGCATAGTTCAATGAAAGATCCTTACCAATAAAATCTTATTATGACAAGAATTTTGTTAGTTAGTCAAACTATTATCACTAACTTATGCAGTGGATAAGTGTTGCCCCTTGAAATTCTTGAAAAGATCAATAATGAGCTAATGATGATGCTATGTCTCTAACGTGCACCACCAGCCTCGGTCTAAAGAGAAATGGTCTCGAGAGGTCCTATAGCCCTCAACCCGAGAAGCTATTATTGATACATACCTAAAGTTCATCTAATGACAATCCAATGACTATTCTAGACCTCCTAGATGTCTGACTGAACTCTTCCAGTTTATTTAAAGGGCAAGTGAAAATGACAACATTATTCCACCTGCCACCACCACTCATGTCCACTTTCATTGATGATTCCCATTTGCACATAAAATAAACCCATCAATTACCTTAAAATAGCTGCAAGATTTTCTCCAACACTCCACCTTTGTACTGTACCCATCAGACTTCAAGGGAAGACCAACCATACTACTGCAGTCCACTAATTCTCTCTCTAAGAGAGATATAAATAGAGAAGTCTTGGGAATGATTGAAGGCATGATTAAATCATCACAAACATGCTTGAATCATCACACACATGTTAAAACCAAGTTAACCAGCAAAACAAGTGCTTTTTCCTTATTGTATACACTCCCAACCCACTATTGAGTATATTAGATCATTTCCAACCATTTCACTCATTATAAACCCTATCGAGTCCTACATTAATATTTAGAAACCCTTAGAGAAGTACATTAGTTACTTCTTAAGGTCCTTTGGATTAATAACAAAAATCGTAGGGACCTCAGACTCTCTTGGCCAAAGCTCAAGTGGTCTCCTAAATTGTAATAACCATTTTCTGATCTAATATACGGTGAAAATCCATTTGATAGTGGAGGTGGGAGCCTCAGCTGAGGTCCAAACCACTTTATATACTTGTCTATCACGTTGACATCTCTCACTTTAACTTATCTGGTGTCTTAAGAGGAGCACTTATTGGGTTTGAGGTTTCTCACAATTTTAACACCCACCAGAGTATGAGATATCTCTACAACTATATAAATTGTCTTAATACATGCTAATACAAAGTCAATATCAAATAATATAAATATAAAATGCATGTCAAGGTTCTATGCCAATAATATCCCAATAGTACCTGCCAACTAAACACAAAGTATACAATTTACACAATTGAAATGTAAACTATATGACATCACGGAGATAAAACTATGTATGTGCTCCTGATGATGATGTCTGGAGAGGAGAGAGTGACGGATACATGCTAGATGGAAAGATTGAGAGTATACATGGGCGGACCAACTCTAGCATGTGGAAAGTTACCACATATAAAATGGGTAAAATCCCAACAAGTTTCCAAAGCTATGTGATTAAAAATGATATATATATATATATATATATATATATATATATATATAAGTGATAAATCCACAATTTATATCCTACTACGATAACCCAACATATATCACGAAACCTCATGGTCCATTTTAATTAACTCACTAATTTCAATAATTAATTAATCTACTAATTAATTATAGTGTAATCGAAATGCGCCCCTTATCCGATCCATATCAAGAAACAAACATTCCCCACACATAAAACTATCACACATCCAAAATCCACTCGTCATTTGCATGGATGAAAGATCTACAAAACCGTGTGACACATAAAAGCCATGTGCCATCCAATCCACATAACATCCATCCCACACACAATCATGTCGACCGTACACCACCGTGTCATAACATGGTTAGGACAAGGAACATCTGGCGTTACATCAACATGAAATTCTGATCCTCATTCACACCCACATAAGAGTGTTGTCTCTTGGCACACATCAATATTCTTATGTATTATATAACTTTTTTAAAGTCCTTAATTTTATTTACATTCCATTTATCGCACCACCCATGCCATTTTAATCTAATCCATAAAACAAACGTTATGTCATTTCGTTAAAGACTAAAGGGATGCTTGGTTCGTTCTTGATGATATATTTAACATGGGACTATTCATAAATCTACATATTATAAATAAAGAAAGATTTTAATTAAGGATTTAAAGTCATAACTCCTACCCATCTCTAAACTCCATGCATGGGACACCTTTAAATGAAATCCAAATTAGGAACCCCTCCATACACTTTCATTTAGATAAGGTAGTCATTAGACATCATAATTAGTTAAGGATTTATTATCGTGAATTAAGTTAAGATTTTAAGCGAGTTAAATAACCAATTTCCATATCCAACTGCATCCATCCAATACAAGCCAATAACAACCATAAAACAGTAAGGGTTTATACTTTACTCCTTCTAAGTCATTTACTGAAACAACGCGGGGAATGTGATAAAAGGCTTACATTGATTTGTTATATATATATATATATATATATATATATATATATTTGCATTTCAAGAGTATAAATTTATTTATATAGGTTCAATTCTCAATATCAAGAACATAATTTAATAAAATGGAATTTATTTGCGTTTCAAGAGTATAAATATGGGATAATCAATAATCACGGATTCTCATTAGTAATTATCATACTTAAAATTTCATCAATAAGATATTCATTATCAATGATACTACTTATAAAGAGAAATGTAAAACCCTACTTAGCACATTCATTGTCAATACTAATTAAGTCTCAATTATTCAAAATCTTATCATTTTAACATGGTTCCAAGATTAAATATCAAACTCCTAATATGGAAGGCTACAAATAAATGTTTCAATTTCAAATTTCATTCATTCACTAGAGTCAAATCCTACTACATAACATGATATGATAACCTATTTCACCTAACCAAGATAATAGAATTAGGGATCTCAAAACTCTAAGGGCTCTATCACATTGTATTTATATGGTTAAAGCTTAGGTGAAATATGAAAGTATATACACATATATAAGGAGAGGACTAGTTTAGAAGCTTTCCCCAAAGATGAACTAGAAAATTGATTTGAATTGAAGAGATGAAGTCTTGAAAAGTTACGCTTGGATACTCTTGAAGACTTCTTAAAAACTTAATTTAATTTCTTACACAACCTCCTTTGAATCCTTACTCGAAAGTCTTCAAAATCTCTTTGATTTGATTAAGGGAGAGAGGTTTCTTGAAAAAAGGGGTTAGACTTAGAATTTAATAGTGAAGGAGATAATTAAAAATCTGGGCTGGTAGCTTTAAAATGAGGCAAAAATGTATAAGAGTAAAAACATAAAATCACAAGGCAGACTCACCGCAACTTCATCGTGGTCGTGGACCCTGCGATCATGGTGGTCATGCTTGCGGTCGTGGGTAGGGCATGGTTTAGAGACAGGCTTTGGTGGCAACAAGTCTTTCTAGAATTTCATAACATGAAAACCTACTTTTTTCCCATGAAATTTAGAAGAACTATTCCACACTCAAACCTTTCCCCAAATCCCCATGTGACATCCCATATACATTAATACTTAGGTTGATCAAGTCTAATTATTAAACTATATAGGTTTTTAAAACAATTAAATACCACTTTTAGCATGAAATGGAAATAATAGATAAAGATAGACTCAATAGTGTGCGGCATGAATATCGTCAATCTAAATAAAGATGAAATGCAAATCAATCACCACCACTAACTATGAAATATAAATTATAAGGTTCGTAATAATCCAAAAAATAATACATGCTAAATTGATGTCTCCAAGACCTCCAACATAAATAAACCAAGTACATGTCTAATGAGGTAAAATATAAACCTCACTCCACTCAGATCAATAAAATAAAAGATAATTTCCAACACCTACATCTCTGATAGGTAGTGAATCGAATGATGACTCGGTGCTCGTGAGAGAGGAATCTAAAACTAACATACTACTAATGCACCTAGAACAACATGATGGGTCAGTCCCATCGCAAGATAAAAAAGATATGCAACCCAAGTAATATGACAATCATGCATATAAATAATAAATCCACACTTTTATATTAACTGTATAATAACTTGCCAAACCATTACCATTGTTATCCTCCATAATGCAATTTATGAATTCTTTTAAAAACCTAGTAGTTCCCATTAATTAAGAGAACACAAATATACCTAGTACCCATGATAATATCATCATCAGTAAAATCATTATTGACCCTAAACTAACTACGGGGTCACTAATATGACAAATCATAAAATTGGTACTAACCCCTAAATAGTTATGGGGTCGCTAGTAAACCAAATAACTCGTGACTAGTCCATAACTAACTACGCTGGCACTAGCACGTAAGTCTGTGTTTTTTATGTGGCGGGGACTAAATCAACCACAAATAGCCTTCAACTAACTACCAAGGTCACTAGTACACATGTTCGTTGCTTTTTAGCTGGCGCAGGGTATAACAACCAATCCACAACTCCACCCCATCCAGAATTATAGCTAAATAATAGTACAACCATGACTCTCTACTGAGACATGCCTACAACCATAATGAGGCATAGCCGAACATCTTTATTGTATTATCCTAATGGGATAATTAATATTTTTATGATTTATTTATTATTTCGATTCATGAATTAATAACTTTCTCTTACGTCTTTTTAACATTTCTAAGGGGTAGTAAAACATAGATTATGTTTGGGAGACATATTCTTACATTCAACATCTATTGTTTCATGTAAGAGATGAACAAGATGAGTAAAGTAACATGATAATTTATCTCGAATATCATATGTGATTCAATGTCCCTTTTTAATTTAGTAGCATAAGAACTATCAAACATGCCATTCTAATCAAATTCTAACACACATAAACCTTGACTAGAAATTATGAACTTCATAAGAGAGATTAAACCTTTAAGATGTCTAAATTTTGAGTAAGAGGCGAATTATAATTTTCACATCACATTCGATTTTCTTCTAAACCAAGTTCAACTATATGACAATATTACAATTTACATGAATTTCTAACATGAATGTAGAATTATAAACCAAATCATAATTTCCAATGTGGGACTAGTTTGAATTTATATACTAAAGGCATGCTTAATTTAAATTCCCAAGTTACATTAACAAAATATATAATCCACATGATTTCAGTGCATAATTATTTCATATAAATTCTTATCTTCATAGAATTATGTGGTATAAATTTTACCCTAATTATCTCTAATGGATTTACTATTTAGATTAATATTTAGGTGGCAATTACTATTTACAAACATGAAAGGGAAGAGTTAATTTTATCTTTCCTTAATGAAGAACTTCGTTTACGTTTAGAATTGATGATGAAGATCCTCCCCTTGAATTATGTTTATAACCTTCCTTTTTTTCTACTTGAAATCTTTAACCTTTCCTCTTCATTTATTCCTTTTCTTATTTTCTTGAACTTAAATCTTGGTTGTAAATAAATGTTTAACATCAAATGTTGTTTAGGGTCTGTGTGTAAAGAGTTTGGGGCTATTAGGACTGAGTAGTGGAGAATCTCCGAAGTAAAACAATTCTAAAGCAAGACTAAGGGCTTCTTTTAAACTAAACCACCCATTGCTCACCGCGAGTGACCTGCCACCTTGCTGCAGTAGTGGCTTGAGGACCAGTGGTCATAGGCCTTGTGGACACGATCACAGATGGTTAGTCACATAAATTGTATATATTTCTCCATCTGCTACACATTAGCATGTACAAAGCCATAAAAACCCATACTCAAGCTCTTATATGAAATAACCCCCCTTTTCATCATTAACCGCTTGCATAAGGTATTTTGGTGTAAATACAGGCTTTGTGAAGAAAAATGTAAAGTTTAGAAGCAACCTAAGCAAGAATCATCCATAAACGCACTTTGAAGGGTAAAAAGGGATATTTATAAAGATGGTGTCAAATGTAAACTCTTCACGAAGAATGTCGATCTCAAACAGTGGAAACTTTCGGTTCAATGGCGCACCGATCCGGGGTCAAATAAAGAATATAGAAATATTCAAATACTAAAGTCAAAGAGGTCAAAAGTTGAAAAGTCAACTTCGAGTCAAAGTCAAAGTTTTACCGGATTGATCTGACCATATTTCGGATCAATCCGTCGTCTCAACATCACCCAATTTCTTCACAATTTCCTATAAATAGCAACCCCCCCCCCCCCCCCCCCCCCCCATTTTTCTTCAGCAATTGACCAGCTCTCTCTAGGAGTTAATTATATTCTTATTTTAAATAAAGCTTTAGTTTTTGTATAATTTCTTCTTAATTAGTTTATTTTCTTTATTTTGCCAAATGTTTTATTCCTATAATAATTAGTTTAATTTATCTCATTGGTCTTAATTAGTTAACTGCTTTCTTAATTAATTTAAATCTTGTCAAGTATGTTGGGAATTGGAGAGTTAATTGTCACATTTATAACTATGTTTCACGAGTTAAATAGGTTGTGGATTATCTCATCCCTCCGAATGGAAAATTTTGTTTTCCTTTGAGATTTTTTAAGTATAAAAGTATATTCATACCTTAATATATGTTGGCTTTAATACTATGGAGGCTTCACATATATTGCCATTATATATTTTTTCTAACTCTTAGTATGAGATTAAATTATGTTATAAGTTACAGTCTCGTGATTAAAGATTTCAGCTTTCACGTTAGGTTTATACCCTATATGTTTGATTGCTTACGTAAATGAGTGTGTAACTGTTGAAACAACTTTAACTTTTGTAGCTCGGATTCACATATTTTTACAGGTAAAAAAAGTAATCCATAACCTCCCTCACATCTAATTTACAAGTAAAACTTAAAAAATAGCTTAAGTCACTAAAACCAAGCAAAACCCATTATTTTTTTTTATTTTTTCAATATTTTAAATGGCAAATCAGAGTAGTTTTAAAGTCTTTGTTGTTATTTTAATTTTTTGTGGATTCGATACCCTACTTACCACTATACTCGTATAGTGTAATAAGATGTGATTTTTGTATTTGTGCATGAAACCATATACACGACAATGCCTTTACGCGTTACTCAGTTTTGCATTGAATCAAAATGGTGTTGTTACAGGGGAATTAAAATAACAATGTTTTAAAAATAATTAATTTATTGTTTAAAACAAGTTTCTTTCTCTCTTTATTTTTTTCTTACGTTAGCAAACTCCAGAAAACTGACATATATGTTCTTATTTAGAATTTGATGCCATTAATTTCATTACATGATCGATCAACATCAATTTTGACCCAAATATCAATGGTCAATTTGAGAACCTAAACTTGGCCTCTCCTACTCGTTGTTCAAACTTTTAAATCACCGCCTTTGTCAAATCAAGAATTCACCCTCAACACTACATATACCATATTGAAATTTCCTACGCAATCACCTTTTTCTTCCACTCCCCTGTCCATATAAGAATCCTAATCTCAAAAAAATTCAACCCTACGACACTTCCCTATGGACGGACTAACACAAACCTTCGATGAATATATCAGTCCATAGATAATTTTGGCCCCTCAGTGCATCACATACCCATGCAATGCTATGAATTTTCATTTCTGGATTGACATGATTAGCCTTGTACCATCCTTTCATGGCACGAAAATTTAAATTCCATATAGATATATAATTGACTTTGAGGAAGTAAGCAATCGTTTCTCGGATAAAAACTATTCCCAAGATATTGTACAACTCAAATTGCCCTCCTTTTTGTGAAAGATAAGGCTAAGGAGGGGTTAAAGACCTTACCACTCAACTCTATAGGTAACCGGCACCAATTGCATGCTGTTTTCTTGAAGGAATTTTTTTCGGTTCATAAGACAAATTCTCTTATGAAACAAATTCAAAACTTCTCACATATCAATAATGAGCGATTGAGTAAGTGATGGGAAAGATTCAAGGCTTTTGTCAATGCCCACACCATAGTTACAACAAAATGAGATAAATATCAATTTTCCATATTGTGTTAGGACTAATGACAAAACAATTGGTAAAAATTATGTGCCACGATAGATTTATTACCTTGAGTGGGGATCAGGTCAATTTTATGGCCAAAACATTATATAGATAAGATAATTGAGAATGATCGTTCCTATAAGAGGAATACTGCCCCCATAGGACAACAACGTAGTATGTACCATCTCAATGTGGATGAGGAGGACATACATGATAAACACCCATAGTTGTGTCGTAGGTTCAAGGTGATGCAAATTAGTGAAGACCAAATGCACAAGGCACCTCTTATGGATGAATCATGTAAAATTTATGACAGGGACGTACTTTGAACAAAGTAATGCTATGTTTCAGGAATGGACAGGGATGTTTCAAGCATGGCCACCAGGTCCATCAGGGGTAGCAGGGATAACAGGGCCAACAGGGCCATCAGGGGTGGCATCGTCCAGCAGGTCCGAGGCCAATAGGGGCAAAGATGAGGTAACTATGTAGGTAGATGTTTCACTTGTGGCAAGACTGGCCACAAATGATTTGATTGCCCCGACAAGGGGAAGTATCCTCAACAGTAGGGTGCTCACCAGAAGCCCCAGAGACATATATTCCTAGCCAATCTCCCAGTACCAGCACCATTTCCATCTTTGTCTGCCATCCCAGCAGCCCCGATTCAGTAAGGACAACTATAGTATGGGCATGTCTACAATGTCCACCAGGCTGCAGCTCCACTAGCTCCACCCGTAGTAGAGGGTATATTTTCTATCCACGGGTCTATAGGGCATATTTTGTTTGACACAGGGTCCTCACACTCTTTTATGGTCACTAGATTTGCAAGGTCCATAGGATTGTTAAACACGATCGATAGTACACTGACTTGTGTAGACTCTCCGTTGGGTAATGGGTTGATAATTTTCTTTACATGTCGGTGTGTGGGTATAGAGATTGGGAATATTATTTTTCCAACCGTTATGCATGGTTTAGACATGTCTAAGTACGATGCTATTATTGGAATGGATTGGCTAGTCGCGTATAGGGACATGATCGAATGATTTAGTAGGAGTATTGTTTTCGCCATCCCAAGTCAGGAGATGTTTATAGTGGCGATGCCTCGCCCCGGGGGAGGATCATCCACTCACTTGTTTTATAAAGAGGAGGAGACTTCTATGGGAGTTATGATTCCCCTTGATTTTATTCTTGTTGTTCTTGAGTACACCGGTGTATTTCAGGATATACCGAGAATACTGTCGAGTATAGAGATATATTTTGTGATAGATTTAATGCTAGGCACTTGGCCAGTAGCCCGTGCGCCTTACCATATGTCTCTGATGGAAACAAGGGAGTTACGGGATCATATTGAGCAGCTGTTGGGATAGGGATTCATTCATAGGAGTACCTCTCCTTAGGGTGCTCCCATACTATTTATAAAGAAGAGATATGGCTCGTTACGGTTGTGTGTTGATTAGAGAGAGTTGAATAAAGTCACGATACAGAATAAGTATATGTTTCCTCTCATCGATGACTTATTTGACCAGTTGAGAGGAGCCACCTACTTCTCGAAGATAGACTTGAGATCGAGATAGCATCAGTTATGGATCAGGTAGCAGGACGTGTCTAAGACTGCCTTTCTGACGAGATATGGGTCCTACGAGTTTTGAGTTATGCCTTTTGGGCTAACCAATGCACCAACAGTATTTATGGACTTAATGAACAGGGTGTTTAGAGAGTTCCTAAATCAATTTTTCATTCTCTTCATAGATGACATCCTGATTTATTCACATACCGAGGAGCAGCATGCCAAGAATTTGTGCCTAGTACTATAGACACTACGTGAGCATCAGCTGTATTCTAAGTATGAGAAATGTGGATTTTGGCTAAAGGAGGTTCAGTTTTGGGGCATATCATTTCTGAGTTGGGGATATTAGTGGAACTGAGCAAAGTGTCAGCGGTTAGGGAGTGGGGACAACCCACGACACCGACAGAGGTGCGTAGCTTCTTGGGGTTATCTGGGTATTACAAAAAGTTCATCTGAGGGTGTTCAAATATTATGTTCCCGATGATTAATTTGACCCGTAAGGGTGTACCATTTGTGGAATGATACGTGTCAGTTGGCATTTGATAAGCTGAAGGAGAAGATGACTTCAGCACTAGTTCTAGCACTACCCAGGTAGGGAGTGGATTACTTAGTCTATATTCATGCATCTTTACAAGGTCTTGGTGGAAAGTTACATCAGTAGGATCGGCCTATAGCTTATGCCTCCCGTAAGCTTAAGCCTCATGAGAGGAATTACCCCACTCACGACTTGGAGTTAGCAGCAGTCGTGTTTGCACTTCGGATTTGGAGAAATTATCTCTTGGGGGAGAAATTTTTCCTGTTCACACATCACAAGTCACTGTAGTACTTGTTCACTCACAGAGATTTGAATATGCATCAGCGGAGATAGATTGAATTTATGAAGGACTACCAATTAAATATCCAGTACCACCTGGGGAAGGCTAACGTAGTAGATGGTGCATTAAGCCGGAGGCCAGTAGGTGAGGTGGTTGAAGTGTGGGAGGCGAAATGGAAGGAGTTGGGACACTAGGAGGCAGTTTCCTGATTATTTATGTCAGTTATGATAGTTACACCCCAGATAGTCATGAGGGTTGTACAGGCTCAAGCAGTAGATCCATTCTGCCAGAATTGGATTGTACAGATTCTAGCCAAGGGATATGAGTCTTATTATGTGGGTTCAGATGGGTGTTTGCGCATCAATGGACATCTAGTTGTTCCAAAGGGGGAGGATCTACGACATGCGATGATGATAGAGTCGCATGGATCTCTATTTGTGGTATATCTTGGAGGGGATAAGATGTACCAGGATATGAGGCAGAAGTATTGGTAGAGTGGTATGAAAAGAGACATTACTGAGTTCATCTCAAAGTTTGCCACCTATCAGCTAGTCAAGGTGGACCATCAGAAACTGATAAGGTTACTTCAGCCTCTAGATATTCCTATGTGGAAATGGGACAACATTTCCATGGATTTCATCACAGGGTTGCCTACTTCTCAAAGGGGTCATGATTCAATATGGGTGATTATGGATCGCTTGACTAAGGTAGATTATTTTCTGCCAGTCTGGACTGACTATACTATGTTACAGTATGCCCAAATTTTTATTGCAAAGATAGTGAGATTATACTGGGTTCCCCAAAATATTGTATCCAATCGGGACAAGATTTGTGTCTCGTTTTGAGGAGAGCTTCCAGGAGGCCATGGGTAATGAGTTATGTTTGAGTACATCCTATCACCCACAGAAGGACGGGAAGACCGAGTGGACTAATCAGATGCTAGAGGATATGTTACATATGTGTATTCAAGATTTTGGGGAGGTTGGGAGTAATACCTTCCGCTGGTGGAGTTTGCGTACAATAAGTCCTATCAGTTTACTATTAGCATGGCCCCATTTGAGGTGTTGTACGGTAGACCTTGTTATTCTCCTAGTTGTTCGTTAGAGGTGGGGGGCAACAATCTACTTGGGCCATATGTGATTCAGGATACGTCAGCCAAGATTGAAATGATTAATGGTCGCATACGGGTTGCTCAGGATAGACAGAAGAGCTACGCTGATGCCAAGAGGTTCTTCAGGGAGTTCAGTGTGGGGGACTAGGTATTTCTACAACTATCTCCTTTGAAGGGGATAATGCGATTAGGGATAAAAGGGAAGTTGGCACCGAGGTATGTAGGGCCATTCTCTATTATCGAGCGGATTGGGTCAGTGGCTTATAGACTTGGGTTACCCAATCACTTGTATAGGATTCATGATGTGTTCCACATTTCTTTGCTAAGGAGATATCTTTGGGATGAGTTGGCACACGCTCATATTTCTTTAGAGGAGATTGATCTATAACCCGATAGTTCCTACGAGGAGGGGCCAATTGCTATCCTAGACCATATCGAGAGGAAATCGAGGCCGAAGTTAGTACCATTAGTACGTGTTTAGGGGTGGCATCATAATGTCGAGGAGTTTACCTAGGAGCGCAAGGATGACATGAGCGAGAAATATACAGAGTTTTTTTTACCAGGTATACCTTTATTTTTTGAATTTAGAGACAAAATTCCGTTGTAAGGGGGGAAGTATGTAACACCACGTATTCTTTACGCTTTGTAAATATTGGATTAATTAAATTAAATATGGGAAAAGTTAATTAAAAATTAATCCAAATTAAATATATATTAACTAGTGAGATAAGGGTTAGTATATATTGACGATAATTATATTGAATATTACTGAGAGAATAAAGTAATATATGATTGTGAAATTAGGAGAATTATCGCGAGTGAGAAATACGACAATTACAATAATTAAGTCAGGATGCGCGTGCCAGTCGTGTCGGGACTAAATTAATGGAATAAAAAGTAAATTATTTATAAATCACCCATATGGTCATTTCGAGTGTACCAATGTGTCCGTAAGGGTCAAAAGTCTACTCGAGGGTTTAATTTGGATTCCGGGGCAATTTTAGGCCAAATCGGCATCCCGGGAAGGCATTTTTGTAATTTGAATTTTTGGGTGAATAGTACCTACAAAATTCCATAGGGTTATATATGATTGGGAAAAGGGGGGTTAAGTTAAACTAGGTGAGAATTAGAAGAAAGCCACAGAGGGGCCATAGGAGGAAGAGGAAGGAGAGTCTAAGGCTAGAACCACCGCTTAGCACCACCACCACCACTGGATTATAGATCGGAGGAGGAGCACTAATCCAACGTCTTCTTCAATGGATCAGAAATACTTACAAAGGGAAAGTGTTTAAATCTCACTTAATTAGAGCAATAATATAACCAATGTTAGTATAGGTTGAAATTGATTATGAATCAAATGTGAAATTAATGAAATTGGAGAAATTAAATCATAATTGAAGATTGAAAAATATGTAGAATTGATTCCCCATGATATGTAGATGATTACTCGCGAAATTTGATTTAAATTGATGATAAATCTTACTTTCTATGGAAGTTATTAAAGATGATGACCACCTAGGGTTCATAATGATTATTCTTGAATTAACCCCAAATAAATTGATGTCTTTGATGAAATTGTGATCTGTAATTATTAGAATTTGTTTATATATGTTAGTATAACATTTGGTAACATTGAATTGATGATTAGGATGATTAGAATCAAGATTTGGAGATGGAAATTGATGAAACCCATAAGAATATACGTGCAGATTATCCAGACCTGTAGGGGCGAATCGATTCGGTCCACGCCGAATCGATTCGGCTGTCCAGTTTTGCCCAGTTCTCTCCTTTTGTTAATTATGGTTAGGAATTCATTTAGAATTTATTCTTGGGAATTATTTTGAATTACTTGGGCATATGTTAGGCGAGTAGTAGCCCTAGGTTGGGTATTCGGCTTGATCTCATAATGGTGTATTTACGATGAACGTAATTGGGTTAACGCGATAGGATTACCTACTTTGGAAATTAATTCAAGTGACGGAAATCTGAGGACAATGATGAATTAGACCAGTGGGACATATGAGTTACCTACTGAGATTTTGGGTAGAATAAAGGGTACACTTTGAGTGGTGAGGAATACTCAAGAGCGTACGGTAAAGAGTGAAATTGTCATCCAATTAAACGTAGGATATTCAGGATAATAATATACTACATATGAGAATTATGGTATGGGATGTGAGTATACCTATATATGTGTTATGAATATATATACACATATAGGTGAGACGAATATGTATTATATGACTAATCTATTATGTGTATGACATACCTACACTACTTGCTATCGCGGGAGGTTGTGAAGGTGACAGTCTTATCTTGAGGAGCCTTTGGGGGGGGGGGGTAGACTTGTGCCTCAGAATATCGAACTTAAATTGGATTGCCATTTGTGTGAACAATGGTATTGAACGGTCGTTTGGGTGCCTAGGTATGTGCGTAAGCCAAAGTCTTAGGACATTGTTCGTCTCCAAATGTGTGTGATTTGTATTTATGGTTCGAGAGAGATACTAAGCCTATTATCCTTAATTGAATACGAGATGTACCAAGACTCGATAGCAGAGTATGCATGCACCGCAGCTGAGTTTGGGAGTGTCGTATTAGTATATATATTATATAGTGATGAATATGTATATATTCTTGTGATATTATCTACTGCGTGAAACTGTAGATAAGAAAAATCATGAATTCTTAACTAAAGTAAGAATGTGAACACTTAACTTTATTGTGAAACTCTTACTCGGGAGAATAAATACAAGAATGTTAAATAATAATAGTATGTGGGATCACGGGTTATTATTACGGTTGGTAAGTTATAAGGATTATGTTTATAACCTAGTTAGGTGATAACTATGCTTAGAAAGGTTTAGAGGTACGTTAGGCGTGCACAATAGTTGAGAGGTGAGAATCTCAAGAGAGTGTTTGAAAAGATGACAGGTGTATTATATTTTCTTTACTGCATATTTAAATACTTGCTAAACTGTTTTAAAATATTTCACATTCGGGATCTAACCCAGCTCTTGCAAAATCTCTTTTCTTATGAAATTATTTTAGGTGTTCAGCCACATGGGCTCCAAGCTTAGATAGTTGGATCTTTTGACGTATTGCAGCTACTGTGGGAGTTGCAGGTCCTCATATTTAGACGCCTACATATTTATGATTTCAGTTCCTTGATTTTGGCTCCTCAGTTAGGGCATGTGTCTCCCATTCACTTTATATTTATGTCAGAGAGACCTGTACTCATTTTATTTCATTATTTTAGTTTCCGTTGGATTTATTGTTATTATGATTCATGGTTTGGACTTTATTTAACTGGGACAATTATTCCAGTTTTATTATATTCAGTTAGATGGTGTTTTATTCATTATTGTTTTGTTCATGAGAACGGTGAATGTGTTAAATGGTTAAAATTAAGTAACGTTTTTAAATGGTTAAAATGTTTTGACACTAGCTTAATTAATTGTTAGGGGCTTAATAAAGAAAAATGATTTTCGATAGTGATACTAAGAAAGAACCAACCAAACATTCTATTTTAAATTTTATCAAGGCCTGATCACCGCATATTTAATTGGGCGGGGTGTCACATGATTAAGATGTTGAAAAGGGGGAGATTTCCTTCTTACTCATTCAAAAAATTAGATGTTAGTGGGGATTTGGTCCTTGAAAATGAAATGAAGTTTGATGGGGTGGTTATAATGTCACCGTCTTTACATGACAGTCAATGTGATAAAAGTTAGATAATAATACATTAGTTCCTATCATCATATCGAATTCTGTTAAATCAAGGACTATAATATCTATGGTCATGGTCCTGGTTCTAAAATGTAAAGGATGAAGTTTACAAATCCTATCGATAATGGACATCATTCTGGTTGGCATTCCTTAGTAAAAGGCTGAGGTAATGGACTGAAGGATGGTTGTAGATGAGTCATACATAATTGACTAATGAAAGAATGGGTAGATCTAGAATCAAATAATATATGTGCGAAAATATTATAAAAAGAAAGATTACCTTCGACCACAGAATGGTAATCTGGATTTTTCACTGGGAGAAAGAGGATGTGGTGACAATTATATTCAACACAAATAAATAAGAAAAGCACAATCACCAGAGGAATTAAATAACATAAAATATCAATCACACAACGCAGTATGTACATGGTTCAGCAAGAATGCCTACGTCCATGGTGGTGCAGTCAGTATTATTTCTATATACTCCGGGGAGCATTTTACAGAGAAAACCGTGCGTGTCCTTTACCTTTGGTTTAGGGTTTATTATATATATGTTTATCTTCGAGGAGTGGGTATGTTGAACTCCCCCACGTCCTTCTTTCTCTCCTGGAATATCTCCCTACGAGATTTCAGGAGAAGACTAAGTCATAACTGAATTTAGTTGATGTGCGAGGGGCCCGGACTTTGGGCCGTTTTTATTAAGCTACTCATCTGGGCCCGTGATGGCAAATTCGGGTACCCACAATTGCCTCTAAAGTTGTTGGGCCACAATTTGGGCTCAATAAATTTAAATGATTTGTCATAATGGCTCTTTTGTAAATTATGTAACTGTTTCTAATGTTGGATCTCTTTACTTTGATTTTGGCGGCAACCTGCTTCGTGTTCTATGCATCATGATTGAGAACGTTTAAGGAGTTATTTGGAGTGGTATTTCTGCATTGTCATTTTAAGCTTCTTAGCATTTCCTCATCTTCTGCGAGTTTTAGCTGTTGTGCCTTCTTCTCCAGGTCTTCATTTTCTTTGCTTTCAATCTCCCTCATCGTCTAGGCTTGTTATCTCGCGTTGTCCAAGCCAACTTTCAGCTCATAAGTCCCCTTTGCTCTCTCTTTGTGCTTTCTCTATTGAGTTTTATTCGAATTTTTAATTTAGGGTTTACAAATGACGAAGATAGGTAATAGATCAGTTCCTGAGTTTAGGAAGTTTTACAATATCCCTGAATGGGTAGATATTGAATGTGTCTCTGTCCCTAAGAATGTTAGAGAGATAGAGGGCTCTCATTGGATTCATGTCCTATTGCTTTCCCAAGGGGGTCTTACTTTTCCTCCAAACAATTTGTTTCTACATTTCTTTGGTTATTTCAACACCGTCCCTGCATAGTGCTCGCCCAATGTCTGGAAGATAGTCAATGGTGTTCATAGGATAAATCAACTTTATGGCACTAAATTAGGGCTTGCTAAAATTTGGTTTTGTTATTCCTTCTCTCGAACTAGCTCTGATCTTCTCTAACTTAAGGCTAGGAATCCTGACAGGGTATTGGTAGTAAATTTACCTGATTCCCACAAGGACTACTGGCAAGAGGGCTTTCTTGCTAGGAATTGGCAGCTCTCCCCCCAGACTGAGGGGGTGAGGTCTGATAGATTCACTGTTCCCTTTTATGGGGAAGAGTACATAGGTTATCTTCTCTCTGCTCTTTCGATCTTCTTGTTAATGTATGCTTTCTCTAATATTATTCTCTCTTCTTTTTAGCGAGGACAAAGAATTTTGAACCTGCTCTTAGTGAGGTTCGAGCTGCTGAGCTGATCAAGGCTTGGAACATTAGTGAGCCTTTAACTGAAGGTGAACATCCTCGGTCAGCCACTTTTCTCCTTGAGTACAAGAACATCGGGTATAGTTTCATTGTGCGACTTGTAGACAGCATTCATGTCCTAGATATTACTAAAGAAGTTGCTGTTGACCCCATCCAGTTGAATGAGGAAGAAAGAAGTTATGAAAGTGATATTAGAGGAGGTGTTGAAGGTGGTTCTGGTGAGGCGAGCTCCAGTAGTGAAAGTTCTTCTAGCTCAGAAGAGGTTTTCTAGGCTCAAGAGTCTTGCCTTTACCATAAGGGGACCAGTAAGTAAACTATGTTTGATTTCAGGAGTATCAATTTACCAATCACGATCAATGCTCCTTATGTGCCGACTTATTTATTTTCTCTCTCAACCCTTTTGTGAATCAAATCACTAATGTAAAGGTTGATATCATCCCAAATATTCATTACTGCAAAAAAGTACGAGTACCAATGTGATAAAGGAAATATTCGTAGGAATAATCGTGTAAATGGTAGGCGAAAGATTCTTGTATTTAGTCCCACGTAGGCATAAAACCCGGTGATGCTCTGATACCATGTTATCGCATCTGCGAATTCTATGTAATAGTGAGTAAAGAATAAATAAAATAATTAAATTAAAAGTAACACTACAAGAAAAAGCATTTTTATGACATTTTTTAAGTGTCATAAAACTCATTTTATGATGCTTTATTCTTCAATAAAAAACGTCATAAATTTGGGTGTCATAATAGATACCCATAAAAAGTGTCATATTAGGTAACAAATATATATGAGTTTTTTTTGCAAAATTGTCAAATATATTACAAAAAATGATCATAATATACTCTACAAGATGTCATATTTGATTTAAAAAGCGTCATGATAAACAATTTTCAAAATTTTAAAAAGGCCATATAAAAAATCCCATCACATGAGGAGTTAATATAAAAGGTCATAAATTAAACATATAATAAAAAAAACTAATAACCAATATTAATGTCATAGTTGACAAATAAGACTAAACACAAACCAAAATTTACAAAATCATTCCACATTCAATGTTACAATTGATACATTATAGATTATAACATTTAGCCAAGAAATACAATAACACTCCAATATTTTTTTGTCTTACATCAAACAAAATTATATGAAATCAAATTGAGCTAACACATCAAGCAAATTAAATTTGTCTATCAAAATTAAGTGTTCCTACATAGTAATAATTGCTTCATAGTTTTAGACAATAATGCGTCAAAGTCCTCACGCCGCTTACGTTAACTATCATGTTGTCTGACAGCGCTACACTTTTCACATGCCTCTAAGTAGATTCCTCTGCATAAGTTTAAAACATCATATATAAGTCTCTAGTGCAATGTAAAACACAACATATGAATTCCAATTTTTCCAAAGTATTAAGTCATGTATAATTTAAATCAAAAATATTTTTTATATAACACAAATAATTATAAACACTTTTCAAAAAATCGACTAGAAAATGCATGTATGTTCGTTTCCTAGTATGTTTACTTTTTCATCCACCAATACCCAATTTTCAAATGTGTGTCTATTCGACTTATGATCAATTTAGAACACTTACTAATTTCCTAAAATTTCGGCAAAGTTTTCCTGGTTTATTCGTGAAATCCAACCTGTTTTAACATTAAAATAAACTCAACAACAACAAAATCCACAACTAAACCAACAATAAGTCCCTTCCACCGATTCAACATATATAACATAAAAAAATTAAGTCCATCAACATAAAGGTTCAACGGACTCATGTCCGAATTTTAAAAAAATATAATAATAATCTCACAGGGCCCACACAACCTAACAATAATCTTACATTAGTCCCTTGAGAGGTGTGTGTCCCTCTTTTCGGATCCTTATGTTCTTATCTTGCGTTGCCACGCTTCAACCCCAACTCTAAAGTTTTATACTTAGAAATTTGAAATTTAAAACTACATTTGAATCCACGAGTCTCATAACTACACGGGTTGTTTGTACAAGTTACTCTAATCATGTATGAGGTGTGTTTGCTTCTTTTCGTAATGTTTGATTGTTATTTTGTATTTTTGTTCACAAAGCCAATTTTCAAGTTTTAACACTTAAAATTTCAAAATTTTGATCAAATCCCAAACCCGTGAGTCACATAACTAATCGGGTTGTTTCCAAGATTTTCTTTGATCAGGTGTGAGGTGTTTATGCCCCTTTTCATATCGTTTTGCTCTTATCTTAAATTTCCATACTCAAATAATGTTTTTACTTTAACCACAATCACGGATCTAAGTGTGATTACCACACTATAAGACGCATACATGACTACTAATGAACTCGACGATTTGCTTATTAGGTCTTGATTGATACTTCTCAAAACCAAAGACGCAAACATTAGTGTTGATGCAAAAAACTGGACCGAATTCCATTTTTTTTATCACAGATAAATAGATAAAAGCAATCCAATCAAGCACATGAGAGACAAAGATTTTTAAAGTGGTTCGGCTATAAGAAAGAAGCCTACGTCCACTGTTATTTTATTCCTAGGGATTTACAATAGCACAATGTGGTAGAGAGAGGGAGAAAAAGGGTGTATCTTGTGTATGGTCTCTCATCTTTGTCGGATCTCTTCCTTTTGGCTAAGGGAATATATGTATTTATAGTGATGG
The DNA here is from genome assembly GCA_949130495.1 of Sambucus nigra. Classification (NCBI taxonomy): domain Eukaryota; kingdom Viridiplantae; phylum Streptophyta; class Magnoliopsida; order Dipsacales; family Adoxaceae; genus Sambucus; species Sambucus nigra. Next base: position 353,381,220 of record OX422221.1, read on the forward strand.
GAGATAAAGAGATTCATTGTATGTAGACATTTATATCTACATTCAACGAATCTGATTGTTGAATTGCTTGGTATGCTATGTATTGTCATCTATTAATACAGTATAAATGTACATTAAGGCTCATTAAATGCATTGTCATCTTCATTAATGCACATTAAATGCATAGTTATTCCTTGATCTTCCTGGTTGGTATGCCGACCAACTCTCCTCGGGGGCCGACCAACTTTCCTCGGGTGCCGACTAATTCTCCTCTGGTACTGGCCAACTCTCCTCGGGTGCCGACTAACACTCCTCGGGTTCCGACCAACTCTCCTCGGATGTCGACCAACTCTCCAAGGTGTCGAATATTGTCACGTAGGATGACATGTGTCCTTTTCTTATTGGTCCTCGTAGATGGAGAATTTTTGCGTTAACAGAAGCCCCCAATGCTCCATGCTTGATGGTTTACTTGAAAGGATGGAGTATTTATTCTGCAGTGTTGCTCGGTGCTCGTGAAATTCTTGATCTACCTTCTTGATTTGTTCAACATAAAGTGCATTATCTCCTGGACGACATATGATGCAGACTGATCGATGGTTGCTAATCTTTCTTTTGAGGAACTCCGTGTGATATGTATCACCCCTGGAAATTTGGATGCAGCCATGCCATAGTATGCAGCTTGTAGCTTGTCATAATCTTCAAGTATGTTGATTAGTTTGCTAGCCGACCAACTGCCTCCTGTGCTGAGCAACTGTGTGCTAACTTCACGTGCTTGATTTTTCTAATTTATGATCCTCTATATACTTTGTCGAGTAACATACTATCTTTTGAACCCAACTCTTCAATCTGATTAGTACCAAGCTAGTGGTTGACTTCTTGGTGGACTACGAAACATTTTCATACAACTTCTTCTTCAATGTTGGTCGGGACAGTAGTAGTAAAGATCTCAGTGCTGTAGATACTGAATTTGACTTTTGAACTTCAATAGTATGTGCATAATAACTCCTGAATATGCCTCCTGAACTTCAATATACCTCCTGAACTTCAATATTCCTCCTAAACTTCAATATACCTCCTGAACTTCTGAATACGCCTCCTGAACTTCAATATACCTCCCGAACTTCAATAACCAAAATAATTCCTGAGCAAGAAAAACAACTTCTGAATGATGATTGGTCGGGGCCCCGACAGTGTGAGTTTGTGGAGTTGAATTTTATGCTCGACTGCATGATATTATAAGAATGTGCCACCAAATGAACAAATATATCTGTAATAGAAGCCCCCAAGTGTGGAATGTGAACTTTGAATGCTTTTTGCTTGATCGCTTTCACATACTCATACTTTGTTTAAATAAAATGTTTCCGACCAACTGTAGTTGACAGCTTCTTATTTCCGACCAACCTAAGTTGACATTTTTGGGAATAGATTTACTTTTCAACCAACCTTAGTTGGAATTTTTGGGAATAGATTTACTTCCTAATCAACCTTAGTTGGCATTTTTAGGAATAGATTTACTTCCTAACCAACCTTAGTTGGCACTTTTAGGAATAGTTTTACTTCCCAACCAACCTTAGTTGGCATTTTTGAGAAATATTTTTGATAATAAATAATGGAGACTTCCTGGGAGCTGACCAACAGATTGTTGGGAATAAGATATAATAAATGCTGGAGACCTCCTCAGAGCTGACCAACAGATTGTTGGGAATAAGATATAATAAATGATGGAGACCTCCTCGGAGATGAATATATATAGAGAGAAGAAATTTTCCGAGCTCCATGTTGAATATAAATAAGAATTACCCCGACCAATATAAATAAGAATTACCCCGACCAACTATCCGTTGGGGGTAAAATATAATAACGGTTATAGTTCTTCCTCGGAGATGAATATATATAGAGAGAAGAAATTTTTCGAGCTCCATGCTGAATATAAATAAGAATTACCCCGACCAACCATCCGTTGGGGGTGAAATATAATAACTGTTATAGTTCTTCCTCGGAGCTGACCAACAGATTGTTGGGAATATAATATAATAAATGCTGGAGACATCCTTGGAGCTTACCAACAGATTGTTGGGAATAAGATAATATAAATGTTGGAGACCTCCTCGGAGCTGACCAACGGATTGTTGGGAATAAGATATAATAACTGTTGGAGACCTCCTCTGAGCTGACCAACAGATTGTTGGGAATAAGATATAATAAATACTGGAGACCTCCTCTAAGCTGACCAACAGATTGTTGGGAATAAGATATAATAAATACTGGAGACTTCCTCGGAGCTGAATATATATAGAGAGAAGAAATTTTCCGAGCTCCATACTGACACAAATATAAAATATGCATAGACATAAATAATGATAATAAACTGTCTTGCTGATTTGTCGAGGCAAAATTGCATAATGCCGAATAAGGATAATATTTTCCAGAATATAAGAAAATGGCCGAGTACTTTGCCGGGCCTGAATATAAATAAGAATTACCCCGACCAACCATCCGTTGGGGGTGAAATGTAATAAATGTTATAGTTCTTCCTCGGAGCTGAATATGAATATCTCGCCGAGTTCCGTGTTGAGATGAATATACAATATGAATCCCAAGGGATACAGAATAATTTGTGCTTGAGCCGATATCTCCGAGTAATAATAAAATATATAATGCCTCGCTGAGGTGAAATTTCATAATGCCGAACAATGATAATATTTTCCAGAAGTTTAAGATTATTTTCGAATATTCGTTGGCACTGAATCTTGTACCTATAAAAATTAATAACTTGCCATACCATATGTGTAGGCTGAATTAATTAGTCATGAGAATAATTTACTCATCCAATCATATATGATATGTATATGCTTGAGAAATAAAAATATTATTTTCAAAAAATGAAATAATATATGTTGGCTGATATGTCGAGGTAAAATTACCTGATGACGAGCAATAATAGTTTCCAGAGGTTTAAGATTGTGGCTGAGCTTTCGTCGGGATTTAATATCGTCCCTATGAAATCTTAATAAGCTTCCCGAGCAACTGTCGAGACTAGATCAAATAATTATTGTCATGAGAATAATTATGCAGCCAAACAATATGTGATGTGTATCAGCATAAGGCAATAAAAATTTCAAAATATGAAATAATATATTTTATGCCAAATGTGTGTGAGATGGACAAATTATTATTAGATATGCGCCATAAATAAGACATAGAGTTTTTTGTAAAGTTATTTAATCTCCAACAACTAATCAGGTATAAGTTGATGTTTGAAAATTATTTATCACTTGGCTTTAAAAATATATTTTTTTATGAATCAAATTGATGAGAACTTTTAAAGCAGATCTGGGTCAGAATTGTGATTATCGAGAGAGAAATTATTCTTGATTTTAACTTTTCCCATTCTCTGATTAAAAATATGATGGGAATTTGAATAGACATCAAAGATCTTACAAAATTTATAATGAAAATTATCAAATCTTACCACCGTCATATATATTGGTATATGTAATCATTTAAAATATTTATTCCATGATATTAAATTGAAACTTGTGAATCAAGCAAAAAGTTATGATTTATGAAATCCATTATTTTTCAAATTTCTAAATAAGAATTAATCTAACAGTTATGATTTTAAAATCATGATATGCAATATTTTGCAGATAAAAATTAGACAATTAATTTATGTATATAAACATAAAAATCATGATTGAATCAACAGATGTATGTATAATTGATTATACGTAGAGAAAATAAAAACTTAGCTTTTGATGGAGAACAATGCTTGTAACACGATTCCCATAGACGGCGCCAATCTGTTGAAGACACAAAATGACCACTGCCATTTTAGTGGCGTCAACAACAGATAAGTGATGAGGATGAGATTGAAGATGAAGATAAACATTCACATCAAACATATAAGAGACAAAGGTTTTTAAAGTGGTTCGGCTATGAATAAAGCCTACGTCCACTGTTATTTTATTCCCAGGGGTTTACAATAGCACCATATGGTGTAGAGAGAGAAAGGATGTGTATCTTGGGTATGGTGTTTCTTGGGTTCTTGGTTCTCCTCCCTTTTAGCTAAGGGGATACATGTATTTATAGTGATGGGAGATAAAGAGATTCATTGTATGTAGACATTTATGTCTACATTCAACGAATCTAATTGTTGAATTGCTTGGTATGCTATGTGTTGTCATCTATTAATGCACATTAAATGCATAGTTATCCCTTGATCTTCCTAGTTGGTATGCCGACCAACTCTCCTCGGGTGCAGACTAACTCTCCTCGGGTACCGACCAACCCTCCTCAGGTGCCTACTAACTCTCCTCGGGTACCAACCAACTCTCCTCGGGTGCCGACCAAATCTCCTTGGGTGTCGATCAACTCTCATCGGGTGCCGAATATTGCCACGTAGGATGCCACATGTCCTTTTTCTGATTGGTCCTCGTAGATGGAGAATTTTTTGCGTCAACATTTAGTGTCACCGCCTCCATTTTATAGATTGGTTTATAAGTATCAACAACAAATTTGTTCACTTCATTTTATAGATTAGTTTATCTTCTTACTACTTCAAGTTGAAATAAGCGATCATATTTCTATTGTTTGTTAAATCATATGAAATAAACTAGCGGTAGAGGTTTGAGTTATTTTTCATCAATTTGTTTTTTTGATTTGTTTGTCATTGATTCAATCTTGTGATTGATGAGTTTATGGTATCTTCGTTAGCTTAAGATGAGTTTGAGAGCCAATTCCAGTAGTTCGACATTATACTATGTAAATGAGAAAACATAATGTTGTGATATTGCTTAATGCTAATATGTGCATATACACCGTACCTGTAGGGTTTTTGGAATGTGCAGTTGTTTTATGTTGTTTGTTAAACCATTTGATGTAAACTAGTGGTAGAGGCATTTTTGCATTCAAATATATATTATTTGTCATTGATTTGGTATTTTTTGTGACTGGTGAATTTAAAATATCTACTTTGTCTTATTATGAGATTGAGAGTCGATGCAAAGTGAAGATATAAACACTGTTCTCTATAAATCTGGAATCTTAATGTTGTGATATACATGTTCGTACATATACATGTGTCTATAGACTCACTGAATGTCACACACATAAATAAAGTTGGATTTGTTCACAACAAACCGATATGTGTAATGATTCAGTTAAAGACCATAAGGGGTCTGGGAACTTTTTATAGTTGATAAAATAAAGGTGATGAAAATATTATAATTGTATGTTGCTATTAATACATTGACAATTTAATGTGAGAATTACCAATTGAGTGCCCAAGTGGCACAATGATTCTTATGGTCAAGAAATAATTTCATAGTTTTTTGCTCTGATATAATTTTTTGTTCGTTTTTAGTCATGGTACTCGGTGAGTTGGGTGATTGGTATAGCAGTTACAAGAATGTGTAAGACTGCTATAGCAAGCCAAACTTGCAGTGTGTGAGAACGATAGATTCTAAAATATATAACATACAACTATTAACGTGTGTTTAGTGGGTGGTGTTGAAATTGTTAATCTTATCACATACATTTTATGCCATTTACTCCAAAGGCTTTAGTTCGGAGATTGTTGTGGCGATTTGTTGGTTTGTCCTCTATTGTATATGATGTACTAGAGAGTGCATTTTTCTTGAGTTGTTTTAGGACTTTCTGTTATAATAGGTAAGGATGAAAGGTAAATTTGACTTAGAGGCTTAGTCTTCCTATTTGTTTAAGCAATGGTAAAAATGAAAAGACTATAAATGAAAACCTTATCAAAACCTTTTTGTGGGGAAACTATGACTTTATAATATATGCAATATATATTCTGATTACATTACATTTTACCTGTGAACTAGTTCTCGCCTTGCTCATTGGATCACTAGCACCTAGTTCGCTGATGTACTGTAGGATTTTGTGGAATGTTCAATGATCTTTTGCACCCTGCTCCAATTCGTACATTCATGAACACATGGGCATGAGAGGTAGTAAAGTCAATAAAAAGGTCATAATGCCAACCTTGATGGGCCAAACAGTCTTAGCATAAATGTTAACCAAAACTCATCCCTTCAAATCAAATTCAATCAGACTCTATCACATATAATCATAAAAGAACTACAAAGGGATTATACTCACCCCACATGTATAATAAGAACCAATGCCCTCATTTGTGAGGGAGTAGTTCAATTTTTCTCATTAGAGTTCAAATAGAAAAATCAAATGATGACAAGACAATGTAACAAATGGATGATGGTGTCTTAAATAAATCAAGATACTGTAGGAAAACAGACAATGTTATAAATAATGGCTTGAATGGAATATAAAATTGATTGGTTGTCTAAAAACTTTGAAAAAAAATGAACAAGATCAAGTGAGATCTCACAATATAGTCTTATTATCCAATTAACACAATAAACTATAAATAACAATAATACCTAATAGGATAAGCCCTTCCGGTGAAGACGTTAAGGGCTCGTTTGGTTCGAGGTTTGGCAAGGGAATGGGAATTCATAATTCCAGGAATTCTAAGTTCCTGGAATCTTCAATTCCTTTCCATTGTTTGGTTCAAGCATGAATTCCTTTTTCCCGCCATCTAAAATCCCTTCTATGTAAATTGTTAAAAAGATATTAAATATATACTATTTTTTGAAAAAGTTTAAAAAAATGTGTTTTGTTACACTTTTATTTAAATATAAGCAGTTTTCAGTAATTTTTTTTAATTCTTTACAAAAAAATAAAGTTGTAAAAAAACAGTTTTTAAATAAAAACAAAAAAAAGTTTTTGAATAACTTTTTTTTATTAATCTTTCCTGAAAAATAAAGTTGTAAAAAATGGTTTTTTTTTCGTTTTTTTCCTTAAGCAAAAAAACAATTTTTTTTGTTGTAAAAATACAGTTTTTTGAATGTTTTTATATTTCTAATAAATAAAAAACAGTTTTTTTTAATGTTTTTATTAGAAATATAAAAACATTCAGAAAACTAAATTTGTACAACAAAAAAAAATGCAAAAATAAAACTGTTTATATATAAAAACTGTTTAACAAAACACATTTTTTAATGTTTTAAACAAATAGCACATATTTAAAACATTAAAAAATGTGTTTATTAAACATTAAAAAATGTGTCTATATAAATAAAAATGTGTTTATATATTAACATATTAAACAGTTTTATTTTGCATTTTTTTGTTGTTGTACAAAAACAGTTTTTTGAATGGCGAAAAACAATAAAAAAACTGTTTTTCATATATTAGAAATATATATTAACATTTTATTTTAAAAAAAATCAGTTTAAACAAACATTTAAAATATATTTTTATAGTTTTAATCTATAAAACACTGTTAATATATTAAAAAAATGTTTATATATGAAAAACAGTTTTAAAAAACACGTTTTTTAACTTTTTAAAAAAATAGTACATATTTAAAACATTTTTAATAGTTTATATAGAAAATTATTTTTTAACTTTTTTATTTAAAAAAAAAGAGTTTTAAAAACATTTAAACATTTTTGTAATATTTTTATATATAAAAACTGTTATTAAAGAAAAAATGTTATAGTATAAAAATGTCATTCTTTTTTTTATATATAAATGGTGTAAACTATTTTATTTCCTATTAAATGAAGTGAGAGAACGTCACTTGAATATGAGATAATGAATCATTAAATGAAGTGAGAGAACACTTCTTAAAAAACCATGTGATTGGACGACATCAAAACTTGATGTCGTTGAACACATCAAAAAAAAATCGAGAAAGAGAGAGTGTGTATGTGTATGTGTGTGAGAGAGAGTGTTTATGTGTCTGTGAGAGATAGAGAGAGCATGTGTGTGAGTGAGAGAGAAAGAGAGTGTGTATATGTATGCGTGTGCGAGAGAGAGTGAGTATGTGTGTGAGAGTGTGTGTGTGTGTGTGTATGTGTGTGTGTGTGTGTGTGTGTGAGAGAGAGAGAGAGACAGAGAGAGAGAGAATGTGTGTGCGTGTATGAGAGAGAGAAAGTGTACTTATGAATTTATGTGAAATGGTATTTTTGTCACACCACAAAAGTAAGATAATATGTACGGAAATATAGGATTACCCCCATTTTAGAGGGGAAAGAAGAATCCAATTTCGTGGGAATTCTAAATTCCAGGAATTCTAAGTTCCCCCTTAAATTTCCAACCAAACATTATAATTCTAAATGAGGAGAATTCTAAATTGCAGGAATCTTAAATTCCCTTTCCAAACCTCGAACCAAACGAGTCCTAAATGGAAAACTTTATGGCAGGATAGCACCAAAGGCGTAAAAAAAACTTGGAAATGCACCAAATGAAGATAAGGTCAGCGGTGACAATGACGATGATGGCACAGATAAAAGTGTGGTGAAGTAAACTAAAGAAGAAAAGTTACTTAAGCTTAAAAAACAAGAAAATAGTCAAAGAGACAGACGAAGGAGGTGGCTGAAGTAGAGGAAGCGCCCCAAACCCCTTAAGTTGAAGCACTGAATGAAGTGGAAAAGGATCTCACAGCTGAGGAAGCCATTGAAAAAAAGAAGTTTAGACTTGCAGAGTTGGGAACAGAACTGCTTATGGTTCCCGAATCCAATATTAGATCTCTTAAAGAGATGCTGCGAATTTCCAAAGATGGAGATTGTTCTATAGTCATACTTGGTCTCAAGTCTTTGCTGGATATTTTCAAAGATATCATTCATGGGTATCATATCAGGCTGCCCACTAAAAAGGAGCAGGAAATAGTTGTCTCGAAGACTGTTAAAAAATGTGCTCCTATGAGTCTACCCTCTTATCAGTGTACAAGGCATACCTACAGAAGCTGATAGTGCTAGAAAAGTAGGATGCATTTCAGCGTGTGGCATTCACTGCATTTCAACTTTACTAGACGCAGCTCCCCACTTCAACTATCGCGAGAGCTTGTTAGCAGTTGTTATCAAGAACATAGGCTTCCCTGATGATGTCGTGTTATGTCAGCATGAAGTCATGTTCTACTAATGAGGGAAAATATGGTGAGGAAGCTACTGTGGAGGCCATTCAATTGATTGCAGACCTTGTGAAAGTTAATGATTACCGACTGCACCCTGATTCCATTGAGGTTTTCATTTCTCTTTCATTTGACGAGGATCTTGGAAGGCCTAAAAAGTTCCATACAGATAACAAAGTCAAAACCAAAAAATTTAAGAGGGGGAAGAATTTTGTGGATCATGATAAAGCCCCAAAAAATGAAAAGAATAAAAGTTAGCAAGAATTGATCTCAAAGACACGAGAGGAGGTCAATGTTGACTTTAAGGCTGCATCATTTACCCAAGATATTACGGAAAGAAGAAAAATACAGTCCAAGGCCCTTTCTGTTATATTTCAAACGTACTTGTGTGTCTTGAAGAATATTTAATATATATATATATATATATATAGAGAGAGAGAGAGAGAGAGAGAGAGAGAGAGAATGAAGTCCAGATTATTTTAATTTGTAGAATGGAAGTAACTCCACTCGATTTCAATAAATAGTTTGTTTAACAGAAAGAATTCACATCATACTAAATTTAGATATCAAACAACCTGTTACATGATATAAAAAAACATCAACCAATACAATCAATAAACATATAACTTGAGTAGATAGAAATTCACACAATGAATACAATTGATAAAAATGAAAACATCAATAATGTCAAAACATACATGTATTTTCGTGAATAAGCACAGGCAACCATTTTAATAAAATATAGCAATTGATATATGATGGTGAAAGAGTTAAGGTAGTAGATATCTGATGGAAACAATTTTAATAATCACATACTGGACCAATCACTTCAATAAGCAAATACAACACATAACACATACAATGTTAAGGTAGTAAATAATGGCAACTATTTTAGCACATATCTAATGGAAAATTTAATATTTAATTAACCAAACAAATCATATCATTAAGCAAACAATAATGAACCAATAGAAACATAGAAAATAAAATGTATAAATTAAACAAAAGAAAAAAGGTGTAGTGTGATGTTGTGGTTATACCTCTTGTGTGTCGTGGTGAATTCATATTAGTAAACTGAAAATACTAAAGGAAAACTTATATCTGGAACATATCCAGGTCAAGGCCCAACGTGTCGAATGCATTATATAGTACAAAATTAAACCACATGTCACCTGTCTTGGCAATCACAGTTGTATCACTCGACGGCATACTCTGTATATGGATCGAACAAAACAACCTATTTGCGCACTCAAGAAGTCCTTTATCAGAATAAAGCCAAAATCAGATCCATTTGTGATCACCACATAATCTGAAGAGGTTGTTTTAGTTGTACTCACTACAATATACAACAGTACAATATGAAATATACACTACAATTCAAGGAGAGTAGTATAATAATAGATCTTGTCCACATTTCTACCTCAAATAGCATGTCTAGTCGTTTGAAGTTGTGAATGCTCATTTCTAGTCGATTCCTATAAAACAAACATGATTGACATTATTGCTAATATGATTTGAACAATAAAAATAAACATAATGCCCAAAAGTGACATTATTCACCTGAAACCCTTAACACCATCACTTTGATCTCTATATATCTGAATATCACAAAGAACTAATGTTTGGTCATTTGTACCTATGTAAACAGTGATGAGTAAAAACAAACGATTCTCCCAAACCACATACCAACATCCCAAAGATCCAAACCCAATAAATAACCAATAAGAATAGAAGCAAACAAATGTTTGGTTAGGTTGGTATTTCTTACTCTGATTTGTTTCTTTATTGGTTGGGACGCTTCATCTCTCTTCTGAGTTTTTTTATTTGGTTTTATCTGTTTGAGTGATTTAGTTCGAATACAGTTATCCCCCCAAACAAACCCACAAAAATTGACGTGTGATTTGGTTTGAATACAATTTGACGCGTGATTTGGTTGTATCTATTCGAACACAACTACAACAAACTCACAAAAATTGAAAGATATAAAGAAATATACATCTCACCATGTTTGGGTTCGAATACAGTTAAAACAAACTCACAAGAATTGAAAGATATAAATAAATACACATCTCATCGTTGCTGCTACTGGAATTGGTTGCAACATCTTTCTATCCCTTAAAACCCGCTGCCACATGCGAATCTGCATGAAAATATCAGATTCAATAAAAAAAGAGTAATGCATTTTATATTTATATTGAAATCAGCAGAAGAATTAATAGGGGATTCATGTTTATCCTCTGTAATACCCCGTACTTTTATTGATATTTATTTATGGGATTAATTTAATTATATGTGAATTAATTGAGAATTAATCCGGATAAAATACTAGCGAGATGTGAGTTGGTATTTGATTATAATGTGTATATATGGCGATATATGAATATTGAAAATATTGAAATTGTCGCGAGGCTGAAATACGGTAATTTGGAAAATTTTGTCGGGACGCGCGTGACAGTCGCGTCAGGAATGTAATTATTTGAATTAAAAAGTGAATTTTATTTTTATCAACCGTATGGTCATTTTGAGTGCGCCAACGAGTCCGGAAGGGTCGAAATAGTCAGAAAATACTAGCCGGGGGTTAAGTTTGGGTCCCGGGGCATTCTTGGGCCATACCGGTAACTTAAAAAGGCATTTTGATAATTTCGGAAATTTAGAAATTAAAACCCACGAAAATCAGACTTTAATTGCAACTTATCATTAAACCCACTAACCCATTTCCATCCCCAATCTAAGTAGTGGGCTACAGGAGAAGTTAAGAAACTATTTCTAACTTGCCAAAAACCAACCCCCACCTCCATTGTCATCTTGTGAGAAGAGCTTGTAGAGAGAGAGAGAGAGAGGAGAATTCTGCAGAGAGAGAAAGGAATTGAACCATATTCAACCAACAACAAATCTGGCACATAAGGCAAGTGATTTAGTTACAATTAATTCCATGAATGTGTTCTTCCATGTTTAGGTAATTATCGAATTTTATCTTGGAAGATTGCTATAGACCCATGAATTTGAGGATTAAAACTATGAACTATGTTAGGAATTGCATGTAGACATATTCTGGACGAATTATGAATTCAAAATATAACCCTTGATGATCTAAAAACGGATTTTAGAAGATATTTATTAATGTTCTTGAAAGAAATAGAAAACTAGGGTTCTTGATGAAGTTTTGATCCAAATAAAGCCCTTGATTGATGAATTATTGGTTTTAGAACGTTAACGATGTTGTAGGATGGTTGAATGATGATATTATAACGTTAAATTAGAGTTTCATGCATTATAATGGAGTTTTGGGACGAGTTGAGGACTGCAAAACGAAGAAGTCCGTAGCCTACCTGGTGCGATCGATCGATCGACATTCATCAGTCGATCGATCGATCGAGGTTCAAGGTCGGTCGATCGATCGACCTTCCCAGAATGAGTAAAACTTCCCTAGTTAAATTTTAATGATGTTAACCCTTAGAAAATATTATTGGAGACTTTACGAATATCCTTAGACTTAAGGAAGGGTAGTAGGTATGGTTATAAAGTTTGGACCTTAATTAGAATTCAATTTGAGGAATTATTCTAAAAGCTAATGAAACTCGATGAGTGAGATAATATTAGGGTTAAAAGAGTAAATTTGAATAAATTGATGAAATGAGGTTTGGGGCAGAAGTAAGGACCTTAAGAATAATGATGTTATATGTGGGAATAATAGGAAATTTAATAGTCCCTTTGAGATAGGTTTTAAGTACAAAAAACTATGACGTGAGATGTGTCGACAGTCTACATTTTATATTATCGGAAGACTTAAAATGTATAAAAGTGGAATAATGGTATAAGGATGTAGAATGTACCTTTATTAACATTGAGACATCTAAGATGTGTGAATGCTTAGTATATGATTTTTGTGTATGACATACCTACCATACTTGCTATCACGGGAGGTTTACGTTCGCTTAGTGCCATCTAATCCTTGTGTACCCGGATTTAGTTTGGTACCTAGAGGACATAGTTCAAGGGAATGACTTAATTGTGAGTTATTAAGCCAGCTGACTATGGAGCGTAGGTATGTACGTGACCATGGATATGTTGAATTATGTTCGCCTCCATTTTTGTGTGTGGTGTTTATTCTAACAATTCCTGAGAGATTCGGAATTTGTAATCCTTATGTACGTGATGTACCGGGATGGATAGCAGAGTATGTGTGCACCGCAGCTTAGCCTCGGGTGCTTATATTATATATTTATGATGTGAATAATATACGGTTAAATGAAAAGGAATTGTTATGTCTAATTATGAGAATAATTTATAGTAACTCCTTGAGGAGATAAATAAAGGGATAACCTCCAGTAAACGGTAATGCTAATAATTGAGAATCCGAGTTCAAGTAAAGCTATCTAATTAAGTGATAACATCAAGAATTCATATTTTGAATCGTGTAGTTGGGTTAGAACTTATGACGGTGTAGTTAAAGATAAATAACACATGAATGGGTACAGGAATGTTAGGAGTGCACAATTAGACGAGAGGTGAGTATTTCATGTGAGAGCACGTCCTAACATGTATTTTGCATTCATTCTTTTAAATGTTATTAAAGCACTTGTTGTTTTTAAAATACTCTCCAATTTCGGGCTCTGACCCGTTTGCTTTCAAATCTATTTTGTAAAAACCTTTTTAGGTGCCCAGCCATAAGGACACCATGCCTAGGATCTCTAATCAGGTGACGAGCTGTAGCTGTTGTGGAAGTTACAGGGCTTTGCTAGTAGACGCCTCTTTTCTAGTCTTCACTCCATATTCAGTTTCATCATTGTAGGGCATGTCGCCCATTTCTTTAGAGACATTTTATATTTCAGTTATTCAGACTTTGGTTTGTAATTAATTCAGGATGCAGACTTGTTTCATCTATTTCCATATTGCGATTGTTGTGAGGAGTATTTCCTCCAGACTTATTATTATTTGTTGGTTATTTTATTGAGACCTTATGGTGTTTGGTGATGTCATTCTTTTACATTTCATTTATCGCATGTTAATCAGATTTAATTTAAAATTTGACAACTTACTTTTTAAATACTAGGTGGTTAGAAATCATTAAAATGTTTTCGACAGTGATGCTATTAACTGAACCAACTTGGCATTTTGTATTAATTTAATAAAGGAGTAACTACCCGGTATTTAATTAGTCGGGGTGTCACAGGTGGTATCAGAGCATCAGGTTCTAGTGTCCTTTAGGATCTGTACGGCTTATTATGTTTCCGCTGAGCTTTCTTTGATGTAGAGCCCTATATGTTAGGACTGTTGTATTCCTTTATGTATGCTTCTCTCTTCAGCTATTTTAAGTTTATAACTGCAAACTTATAAACTTTAATCTTATTTCAGATGCCTCCATGACATGCGCAGCGAGTTCCTAGGGATGCACAGCCCGAGCCACAGCCAGCTCCAGTACAGGGCACCATGAATGCCGCCGAGGTTGCAGCCATTGTAGCCCAAGCGGTAAATGCCGCTCTTGCCGTTGTATAGCAGGCACCACCCCATGCGCCAGTAGCCGCGCCAGTTCAGGCACATGTATTCCCGTCTGCTTGGGAACGTGTTCGAGATGCTTTTCAGAAAGCACACCCTCCGGAGTTCGCAGGTAGCTCCGATGTTGTGGTATCTAGTCAGTGGAGGAAAGATATTCAGAAGCACTTGAGGATGTATGAGTGCACCGATGTTCATAGGCAGTTACTAGATACTTTCAAGCTAGTGGGATCTGCATTGCAGTGGTGGGAGTCTATTACCACCGCAGAGGAGAGAGATACTCTCACGATACAGGAGTTCTGGGTGCAGTTCGACCGCAAATATTTTCCGTCAGCTGTTCATACGGAAATGAGGAGGAAGTTGATGAATCTTAGACATGAGGGAAGGACTATGGCCGAGTATGAGGCCGAATTCACTAACTTACTGAACATTGTACCAGATGAGATACCGACGGAAGAGAAGAAGATTCAGAAATTCACAGATGGATTGACTTGGAGGATCCGTCAGCATTTGTTAGGGAATATCTCTTTAGCCACTTACTCTGATGTGGTTAACGTTGCACTGCTACACTGTCAGGATCATCTCTTTCACATGTCTGAGAGCAAGAGATCAGGGGAGTCCAGCCATCAGGGCGGACCGGGGGAAATGGTGCCAGCGGGGCACATTCTACTCAGGGACAGTGCAGGCAGGGTGACCAGGGTTCCCAGCAGGGGGATTCTAAGAGATTCCGATCAGGGGGTTTTAGGAACGGTCAGGGAGGATTCCGGAATGGCCAGCAGGGTCAGAACGACCATTAGGGCGAGCAGGGTCAAAATGGTCAACAACAGCAGTTTCACCAGGGCCAGCAAGGCCAGGGCAGAAATGGTAACGGTCACCAGGGTCGTGGTCAGCAGGGACAGCGAGGGGGAAACTTCCAGGGTAAGTGTTTCATTTGTGGTAAGATTGGCCACAAACGTCAGGATTGTCCTGATAGGGGCAGGGCTCCACAGTAGTAGCAGCAGGGTGCTCGACACGAGCCACAGAGGCTTATGTTTCCCGCCCCCCTCCCAGCACCACAGATGGCAGCATTACCGCCCATTCCAGCAGTCCCAGTTCAGCAGGGACAGCTTCAGTATGGGAGAGTGTATCAGCTTCAACATGCCGCAGCCCCACAGGATCCACCAGCCATTGAGGGTATTCTCTATTCAGGGGACTATGGGGCGTATTTTGTTTGACACGGGGGCCACACATTGTTTCATTGCCATGAGATTTGCACGCACTATTGGGTTATTAGACACCGCAGAGAACACCGCTACTTGTGTAGACTCACTGTTGAGTAGGGGTTCCATGATTTCTCTTATGTGTAGAGGTGTGGGTATAGAGATCGGTAGGTTTACTTTACCCGCTGATATGTTAGTGTTAGAGATGACCGAATGTGATGCCATTATTGGTATGGATTGGCTAGTTTCGTATCGAGCCATGATTGACTGTTTTAGTAGGAGTATTATCTTTGCCATTCCCGGGCAGGAGATGTTTTTGGTGGTGATTCCTCGCCCTGAGGGAGGATCGTTCACTCATTTGTACTACATAGAGGAGGAGACCTCTAAGGAAGTGGTGATACAACTTGATTCGATTCCGGTTGTTCGATATTTTTCCGATGTATTTCAGGATATACCTGGATTACCTCCAAGTAGAGAGATAGATTTTGTGATCGACTTGACGCCGGGCACTCGGCCTATTGCCCGCGCACCTTATCGTATGGCTCCAGCTGAGATGAGAGAGTTACGGGATCAGATTGAACAGTTGTTGGGTCAAGGGTTTATACGGAGGAGTACTTCGCCGTGGGGTGCCCCTGTGTTGTTCGTTAAGAAGAGGGGTGGATCGTTGAGGTTGTGTGTGGATTACCGGGAGTTGAATAAGGTCACGATACGGAATAAGTATCCGTTGCCCCGAATCGATGACTTATTCGACCAGCTGAGAGGAGCTTCTTTCTTCTCGAAGATTGATTTGTGATCTGGTTACCATCAGTTGCGTATCAGGGAGGAGGACGTCTCGAAGACTGCTTTCTTAACGAGATATGGTTCCTACGAGTTTCGGGTTATGCCTTTTGGTTTGACCAATGCTCCAGCCGTGTTTATGGACTTGATGAATAGGGTGTTCAGAGAGTTCCTAGATCAGTTCGTTATTGTCTTCATTGATGATATTCTGGTTTACTCCCAGAAAGAGAAGGAGCACGCCAAGCATTTGAGGCAGGTTTTTCAGACGCTATGTCAGAACGAGCTGTATGGAAAGTATGAGAAGTGCGGGTTTTGGCTGAAGGAGGTTCAGTTTTTGGGGCATATTATTTCCGATCGGGGGATATCTGTTCATCCGGGGAAGGTATCCACGGTGAGGGAGTGGGGATAGCCCACGACACCGACTGAGATCCGTAGTTTCTTGGGCTTAGCAGGATACTACAGGAGGTTTATTCGGGGATTCTCAAAGATAGCGGGTCCTTTGACACATCTGACTCGTAAAGGTGTGTCATTCATTTGGAATGATGCCTGTCAGTTGGCATTCGATGAGTTGAAGGAAAAGTTGACCTCAGCACCTGTGTTAGCATTACCGAGACCGGGAGTTGAGTATCTAGTTTACACCGATGCGTCCTTACAAGGACTTGGAGGTGTATTGCAGCAGGAGAGTCAGGCCATAGCTTATGCTTCCCGTAAGCTTAAGCCTCACGAGAAGAATTACCCCACTCATGATTTGGAGTTAGCGGCAGTTGTATTTGCCCTTCGGATTTGGAGACATTACCTTTTGGGGGAGAAGTTTTGATTGTTCACAGACCACAAGTCCCTACAGTACCTATTCACGCAGAAGGAGTTGAATATGCGGCAATGGAGGTGGCTTGAGTTTGTGAAGGACTATCAGTTTGATATCCAATATCACCCAGGGAAGGCTAACGTGGTAGCAGACGCGTTGAGTCGTAGGCCAGTAGATGAAGTGGCAGGGGTGTGGAGGGCAAAGTGGAAGGAGTTGGGACACCAGGATGCAGTGGCCCGATCATTCATGTCGGTGATGACTGTTACACCGCAGATTATCACGAGAGTGGTAAAGGCACAAGCAGGTGACTCGTTCTGTCAGGAGCAGATAGTTCAATTATTAACAGAGGGAGCCGAGTCCTATACCGTTAGCTCAGACGGGGGATTACGCTTCAATGGGAGACTAGTAGTTCCGGAAGGGGAGGAATTGCGACACGAGGTGATGGCAGAGTCGCACGGCTCACGGTTCGCGGTACATCCCAGTGGGGATAAAATGTACCAAGATATGAGACGTCAGTATTGGTGGAGCGGGATGAAGAGAGATATTGTCGTGTTTGTTTCTAAATGCACCACTTGTCAGCTGGTAAAAGTGGACCATCAGAGACCGGCAGGACTTATACAGCCATTAGAGGTCCCGATGTGGATGTGGGAGAGCATCTCCATGGACTTTATCACGGGGTTGCCTACGTCACGGAGAGGTCACGACTCCATTTGGGTAATTGTGGACAGGTTGACCAAAGTCGCTCATTTTCTACCCGTAAGGACCGACTACACTACGGGACAGTATGCCCATCTTTTTATTGCAGAAATAGTGAGACTTCACTGTGTGCCCCTAAATATCGTGTCTGACCGAGACAAGATATTTGTTTCACGGTTTTGGGAGAGTTTTCAGGAGGCCATGGGCACGGATTTGCGGTTGAGTACGGCTTATCATCCGCAGACCGATGGGCAAACTGAGCGTACAAATCAGATGTTGGAAGACATGTTACGGATGTGCATCATTGACTTCGGGGGTGGATGGGAGCAGTATCTTCCATTGGTGGAGTTTGCTTACAATAACTCCTACCAGTTCACCATTGGCATGACTCCATTTGAGGCGTTGTACGGTAGACCGTGTCGTTCCCCAACATGTTGGTTGAAGGTGGGGGACAGCAAACTACTTGGGCCAGAAGTGATTCAGTATACTTCGGAAAGGATAGAATTGATACGGAGTCGCATTCGGGTAGCTCAGGATCGGCAGAAGAGCTATGCTGATGAGAATAGGGTCTTCAGGGAGTTCCAAGTGGGAGACCAGGTTTTACTCAGAGTATCTCCTATGAAGGGGATTATGCGATTTGGGAAGAAGGGGAAGTTGGCACCGAGATACGTGGGACCATTTCCTATCATCGAGCGGATTGGGTTTGTTGCGTATAGACTTGGGTTACCGGAGCATTTACACAGGATTCATGATGTGTTTCATATTTCCTCGCTAAGGAAATATCTTAGATATGATTTGGCTCATTCTCACATTGCTTTGGAGGACATCGATCTCCAGCCCGATAGCTCCTACAAGGAGGGGCCGATTGCTATTTTGGACCGAAGTGAGCGGAAACTGCGGTCAAAGATAGTTCCGTTAGTACGTGTTCAGTGGCCACATCACAATGTCGAGGAGTCCAAATGGGAGCGCGAGGATGAGATGCGCGAACGTTATCCAGAGTTACTTTTACTAGGTACTTTTTAGTTTCGAATTTCGGGACGGAATTCTGTTATTAGGGGGGAAGTATGTAATACCCCGTACTTTTATTGATATTTATTTATGGGATTAATTTAATTATATGTGAATTAATTGAGAATTAATCCGGATAAAATACTTGCGAGATGTGAGTTGGTATTTGATTATAATGTGTATATATGGCGATATATGAATATTGAAAATATTGAAATTGTCGCGAGGCTGAAATACGGCAATTTGGAAAATTTTGTCGGGACGCGCGTGACAGTCGCGTCAGGAATGTAATTATTTGAATTAAAAAGTGAATTTTATTTTTATCAATCGTATGGTCATTTTGAGTGCGCCAACGAGTCCGGAAGGGTCGAAATAGTCAGAAAACACTAGCCGGGGGTTAAGTGTGGATCCCGGGGCATTATTAGGCCATACCAGTAACTTAAAAGGGCATTTTGGTAATTTCGGAAATTTGGAAATTAAAACCCACGAAAATCAGACATTAATTGCAATTAATTATTAAACCCACTAACCCATTTCCAACCCCAATCTAAGTAGTGGGCTACGGGATAAGTTAAGAAACTATTTCTAACTTGCCAAAAACCAACCCCCACCTCCATTGTCATCTTGTGAGAAGAGCTTGTAAAGAGAGAGAGAGAGAGAGAGAGAGAGAGAGAGAGGAGAATTCTGCAGAGAGAGAGAGGAATTCAACCATCTTCAACCAATAACAAATCTGGAACATAAGGCAAGTGATTTAGTTACAATTAATTCCATGAATGTGTTCTTCCATGTTTAGGTAATTATCGAATTTTACCTTGGAAGATTGCTATAGACCCATGAATTTGAGGATTAAAACTATTAACTATGTTAGGAATTGCATGTAGACATATTCTGGACGAATTATGAATTCAAAATATAACCCTTGATGATCTAAAAACGGATTTAAGAAGAGATTTATTAATGTTCTTGAAAGAAATAGAAAACTAGAGTTCTTGATGAAGTTTTGATCCAAATAAAGCCCTTGGTTGATGAATTATTGGTTTTAGAACGTTTACAATGTTGTAGGATGGTTGTATGATGATATTATAACATTAAATTAGAGTTTCATGCATTATAATGGAGTTTTGGGACGAGTTGAGGACTGCAAAACAAAGTAGTTCGTAGCCTAACTGGTGCGATCGATCGATCGACATTCATCAGTCGATCGATCGACCACCATCGATCGATCGAGGTTCAAGGTCGATCGATCAACCTTCCCAGAATGAGTAAAATTTCCCTAGTTAAATTTTACTGATGTTAACCCTTAAAAAATATTATTGGAGACTTTATGAATATCCTTAGACTTAAGGAAGGCCAGTAGGTATGGTTATAAAGTTTGGACCTTAATTATAATTCAATTTGAGTAATTATTCTAAAAGCTAATGAAACTCGATGAGTGAGATAATATTAGGGTTAAAAGAGTAAATTTGAATAAATTGATGAAATGAGGTTTGGGGCAGAAGTAAGGACCTTAAGAATAATGATGTTATATGTGGGAATAATAGGAAATTTAATAGTCCCTTTGAGATAGGTTTTAAGTACAAGAAACTATGACGTGAGATGTGTCGACAGTCTACATTTTATATTATCGGAAGACTTAAAATGTATAAAATTGGAATAATGGTATAAGGATGTAGAATGTACCTTTATTAACAGTGAGACATCTAAGATGTGTGAATGCTTAGTATATGATTTTTGTGTATGACATACCTACCCTACTTGCTATCATGGGAGGTTTACGTTCGCTTAGGGACATATAATCCTTGTGTGCTCGGATTTAGTTTGGTACCTAGAGGACATAGTTCAAGGGAATGACTTAATTGTGAGTTATTAAGCCAGCTGATTATGGAGCGTAGGTATGTACGTGACCATGGATATGTTGAATTATGTTCGCCTCCATTTTTGTGTGTGGTGTTTATTCTAACAATTACTGAGAGATTCGGAATTTGTAATCCTTATGTATGTGATGTACCGGGATGGATATCAGAGTATGTGTGCACCGCAGCTTAGCCTCGGGGTGCTTATATTATATATTTATGATGTGAATAATATACGGTTAAATGAAAAGGAATTGTTATGTCTAATTATGAGAATAATGTATAGTAACTCCTTGAGGAGATAAATAAAGGGATAACCTCCAGTAAACGGTAATGCTCATAATTGAGAATCCGAGTTCAAGTAAAGCTATATAATTAAGTTATAACGTCGAGAATTCATATTGTGAATCGAGTAGTTGGGTTAGAACTTATGACGGTCTAGTTAAAGATAAATAACACATGAATGGGTACAGAAACGTTAGGAGTGCACAGTTAGACGAGAGGTGAGTATTTCATGTGAGAGCACATCCTAACATGTATTTTGCATTCATTGTTTTAAATGTTATTAAAGCACTTGCTGTTTTTAAAATACTCTCCACTTTCGGGCTTTGACCCGTTTGCTTTCAAATCTATTTTTGTAAAAACCTTTTTAGGTGCCCAGCCACAAGGACACCATGCATATGATCTCTAATCAGGTGACGAGCTCTAGCTGTTGTGGAAGTTACAGGGCTTTTCTAGTAGACGCCTCTTTTCTAGTCTTGACTCCATATTCAGTTTCATCATTGTAGGGCATGTCGCCCATTTCTTTAGAGACATTTTATATTTCAGTTATTCAGACTTTGGTTTGTAATTAATTCAGGATGCAGACTTGTTTCATCTATTTCCATATTGAGATTGTTGTGAGGAGTATTTCCTCCAGACTTATTATTATTTGTTGGTTACTTTATTGAGACCTTATGGTGTTTGGTGATGTCATTCTTTTACATTTTATTTATCGCATGTTAATCAGATTTAATTTAAAATTTGACAACTTACTTTTTAAATACTAGGTGGTTAGAAATCATTAAAATATTTTCGACAGTGATGCTATTAACTGAACCAACTTGGCATTTTGTATTAATTTAATAAAGGAGTAGCTACCCGGAATTTAATTAGTCAGGGTGTCACATCCTCGACGACAGAAAAACAAACAGTAGGTAACTGCAAATTTGCTGAACAAAGAAAGTATAGGATTGACAAGGAAAATGATTCGATGCCACCTTCTAATCTCTCTAGTCCAATAATTTAGTGCCACCTTTTACAAGCACATAATAGCATTACTTTTCACTCGAAGGTGTCAAAAGTTGGAAGGCAAATGATGGGAAATGGTGCAGTTCAGCTTGTTTTTCTGCCTCTCCTTGTAAATATTTCCTCATCAATATCCGAGGTTGCTCTTTCTAGATTCATGCATCAAACCAATTATTCGCATGGATTGAAGTAGGATTCAAATGGAGTTAACAAATATATAAGCTATCCTCCTCGTTTATTGACTTGTTAAATTATTGATCTTCAGATCTTCTTAAACTACTTTCAAAAATTAATCCGCCAAAATGCCAAGATAATTTATATATTTGAGAAAAAAGGCATAAAGTGGTTCATCTTCACCCAAAGGTTGTGCCATCTCGATTAATAAGTTGCAAACTGATAATCAAGATGCAAATAGAGTTGGCAAATAAGTAAAATTTCCACTATGTTTTTCAATCTTCGCCTTCGGTTTAGTTACAACATCAACAGGAGGAAGATCATTGGTAATGAATTTCCACAGGAATAAGAAAACATATGATATAAGATAAGAAAAAAAAGGTAAACATGACAATTTTATAAATAGTTTCTCAAGTATATATTCGTATACAAATAGGGTTAGAAGACAATCTTAATTTTATCTTCTTATAAATATTAACTTACTATATTTTTTCCTTTAATTTGTCCCTTGTAAAAATATATGACAAGATGATTAAAAAGGAAAAGTAGTATTACTCAATTTCCAAGGAAGTTCAAAGGTCAAATTTGAAAAAATGTGTTTTATCATTGCAATGACCAAAACATCAACATGCATTTGGCTTAGTAACTTTAGTCGTGTTATTCAAATCGCGAGAGGGGGAGTCTGTGCCTAATAAATGAACATTATTATCTAGGAATGAAGAAGGGTGAGTAAAGAAAAAGTCTATGTATTATAAAATATCAAACACCCTTGTATGCTTTGGCAATGGCACAATTGAATGCTATGCAATAAGAAATTGAAACTACCTTTATCACTGTCCAGGGCAACGACTTGACTAAACCCTTCTACTTCATGTGCATATCTTAGAGCTCTTAAACCTGTAGCTGGAAGAGCCTATTAAACCGCAAGAAAAGCACGTGCATAAACTCATAAGGTCAAGGAGACAAAGATAATTAATAATATCCATAGAAATACAGTTAACATGACTAATAAGCCAAGAAGTGGCAAAAATAATAAGAGAAGACCGATGTAGAACCTAGCGCACTCTTGGTGGCTTAAGTTCCCGTTATTTTTTCCCTTCGATAATTTTGAAAGTTCTTCTGAGACGCTACATAATTCATTCCAAGAAACCTCTTCTAACATTTCAAATTCACCATTATATTTCCCTTCATGCTCCGATATAATATACTCAACGGATGCTTTGGATTCAAGAGTGGTCCCATCTGACACCATTGCTGCATTTTTTTTGTTCTTCTTAGTAACATTGTTTCATGATCTTATTTGCGTTTTGTTGTAGATGTCTTCGTGCCAGCAATAGACATATCATTGTTGTGAATCTGGTGTTTTTTTAAAAAAACAAGATGTAAACGATCATTGACATTTCCCATCATGAAAACCTTTATAACGTTCTTCTTCTTTAACTTGATTTCCTTTCCATTTTCAAGTCAAGTATTGCCATTTGAAACTACGGAGAACAAAAGTTGCTAAGGATGACAGAAGGGGAAAATAAACTTTAAACTTACAAACGACCCTTACAAAACAGTTGCGAAAGTAGTTTCTTTTAACAAGGGATATACATTGAACAACAGCCATGCCCAACATGAGTGAGGTTAATTGGATTATTGTACTTCTCAATGTTGAGCTTCCATTGTTCATTTCTTTTAGCACCCCTGCAACTACGATGCATATAAACCCACCCGCTGTATATCGCTCAATCAAAGAAGACTACCCTGGATCTTTTCCCCACAGCAAAGCCAATGCAGTTCCTGCTAATGCCACCAAAGCTGAGAGAAATTTGAAGAAAAGGGCTTTCAAGACACTGAAAACAGACCGTACCAAGATCCCAAATCACCTATCTCGCGAGGAAGCTCGTGTGCAAGAAAAAATAGTCCTCGACCACCCACCGACAGAACCATAAAGGAGAAAAGCACTTCCCAAAGCCATTCCATCAGTATAATTATGTACACCATCAAATAATAGATTAAGATAGCCAAACAATGGATTCGATGGTGGTTGAGTGAGATCTTTATCACCCATGGATTCAATACTACTGGTGGAACCATTTGCAACATATGAATGGGATTTAACTTCTCCAGCATCGGAGGTAGTACTTCTCTTCCGAAGAGGAGTTTGTTAATTTTGTTTTTCCCCATTTAGATCGCCATCAGACACTCCATTTAACAGTTCTCCTTTAGATGACATTTTCGATATATTTTCATCCTCTTCAATGAGAGCCTCCCCCCCTGATGACTGTCATGAACATCACCGTCATCCTTTAACTTTTTACTGTTATTATGATAATGGGGGTGATGACCATGACTCCGTGCATTAACTTCTCATGAGATCTCTTCAACATAGCTCACAACCTTCTCTACAAGAAGAAAAAGTACAATCCCAGCCAAAATGGACAATCCTACTGATAGATCTTCTAATGAATGCGAGTGTGAATGATCATGCTCCGAATGAATGTGATGGTGAGCAGAGTCCACATTGTGATCATGTGAATGGGAGTGTTCTCCACTGAAAGCATGTGGTAGTTGGTGAAGAAAATCATCTCCTAACATAGCTCCTGCCCCAAATACGGCCAATGAATCAACTACTGTCTTTGATGGTTTTCCTTGTATAAAGATTATAGGAAAAATAATCAGGCAGATAAGGTTAGCCAAGCTCACCCAACAGTGAGCAACCATTGCACTAACCCAAAGGCGAAGACCAGAGAGGTAGGAAACACTATCATGATCGTGAACATGGTGGGACCCAAACCCAAACCCAAACAGTTTGAGATCCTCCTCCTCAACCAGTTCCTCTGGAAGAAGCTTATTATCTCCAACAATGTCATGGTCATGGTCATGGTTATGATAACAATGGTGATCAGCATGAGCATCATGGACCCCTGACGAATAGGTTCCAGGGTGGTGACCCTGATGCCCGAAGCTCAAATTCAACTTGAAAGCAAACACCAAAACTGCTATAAACAATAAGGAGTAGTAGATATGCTTCTTTTTAGTGGAGACCACCGCCAGTTTGAATTAGAGGAAGGGGGACGGGGGATTTGTTAAATTAGAAAGAGCGGCGTTTGCAGGTGCCTTTGATGGTGATGATGCAAACGAGTCCGAAGAAGAGGATGATTATGCCTATTGTAACGACCAACTTGGTGTTCATATATCTCCAAGGTCATAATTTATAATCCTATATTTATAAGAAAATCAAAAAGTAAACTGGTTACAGAAGATAATTAATACAACTAACAGCTATTATGATGCAAACTCAATAATACTTTTTTCTCTAAATCATCCCACACATCATATGATTTATCAACCATGGAAATGAATATAGTGTAAAACAAAATAAAAAGGTTTAATTTCATCAAGCTAAGAAACAAAAAGGCATTATGCAAAAATTAGATGCTAATTGTTAAATAAGTTGCCTAAAGTCCAAAGTATCAACAAGTTGGTTGAATTCCAAAGTACTAACTTACTTCATAAGAGAAGTAAATGCATCCTTTGGGACTATTTTCATCCAGGGTACCTCATTAAAAGTTCTATGATTGTATTTGAACATGAAATTTAGTTCAAATGCTCTATGTTCTCTAAAATTAATGTGAGATACCCTTGTTAGATACTGGTTACGACTGTGTGTCTCATATAACTATATATCACCACTTCTTACATGACCATCATTCAAAACAAGACCACTAGTGCACATTGCTCGGTGCTCTCAACATCCTAATAATAAATAATATTTATCCATATGATGATTCAGATTTACTTTACCTAAAGCTTGAAGTTAATATTTCCACTTACTATGAACAACAATTGAAGTACAAATGTGTATATCAGTTAACACGCAAACATGCTTATGCTGAGCATTTTAAAACTCATCATGTCACGACACCGACCCAAAATAGTATTAGGGAACGAGTGTCTTGACATGCCACCAAGGCAACAAATATTCCGATTTAATTGTTTCCTTAAATAAATGCAACGGAAATATTATCACATGGTTATGAATCGTAAAATACTGAAAGTAAAGGAATTGCGTCACCAGAGCTTTCTAAAGGAAACTTCATATATATTAAAAGTGACAACGAGTTACAACTTAAGAGAAAATTTAAACCTTATTACAAGAGAGCCGGACATGCTCTAAATAAACATTTTATAAATAGAGCTCTAAAAGCTAAATCTTCAAAATAGTCCATTTTCGTTCCGTCCATGAGCCTAAATGTTTCTTGAAAAATGTTTATTTATACAACATCAGCTAAAAGCCTAATGAGGTTCAACCTCCAGACATTCCAGGGTTTTCAGAAAATAGATACCTATTCAAGCCAAAAGAGAAGGCATATACATATATGGATAGGAACTTGCAGTAAATAGATATATATTTTGAAATGAAAGTATATATATCACAATTGGATAGCTCAGAATAAGACTAATGCAACAAATCAAATGTGATATCGTTTTATTTCAATCATATCCTTTTGATGGCCAAGTACACTCTAACACCGTATTCTTCTACCGTATTATACCCCGGTAGTTGAGGGTCAATCGAACTAGTTTGTCACAATGCCTTATTTAGGGCACACCAGCGATAACCCAGCTGGGAAGGTCAGACAGTAAAGAGGTCCCTTAGGCCGAATCATATTTTCAATATTCAATATCCTTTTCAATAATCATTTTACTAGGTATGTCTATATGGACAAATATAAACATATCACAATGGATCAATCATCGGTATCAGATGCATTTTGAGAATAAAAGCAGTTCACAAAATATATACAGTTTTCATACTATCATATAATTAAAATGCGCAAGGAATGTCATAGATTACTCACCCAAAATGGAGGTCAAATTTACTGGTATTGAGTCTTCGATCACACGTTAATCTGATAAAGATTTAAGTATACGTTCTAAGGTCCAGTTTATACTATACTTTAATAATAACTTCCTCTTTTAAAGGATTACTGAATCCCCATTTTTCTACTTTTAAAACTCATTGATCGTAATTGAAGAATCCAATTCATTGTCTTTCCTCATCAGTCGGTTCCCAGTAGAGATGGAGGGTCACAGGGGCACCACTTAAATACCATCTCATCTAGACAGAACATTTTCGGATTCATTACCAGTAGAGATGGAGGGTCACAGGGGCACCACTAAAATACCATCTCATCTAGACAGAACTTCACCGGGCCTGACTTTCGAATTACTTAAATCGGATTCCATAATAACGAGCAATTTCTTTAAAAAGAATCATTTTTAAAAGCGTATAATTTCAAACAAGTTTATAAAATCAACTTGGATTTGTTCTAAATTTTTATGTTTTGATTAGTGAATTCTTTATTGTATTTTACCAGCATAACTAATAAGTAAAGCTATAAAACAATAAATTAAAACTATAAAGATGCATTATAACATTAAGATTACCTTAAGATGAATATCCCTAAGAACTTCTTCTTAAACTTTCTCATACTTTCTCTCACTATTTCTTTCTATAATTCTCAAGGAATTTGTGTGAGTTCAAAATGATCCCCAAAGGCCCTATTTATAGTTTTCCAAAGATATTTAGGTGTTGACACGTGTCTAGGTGATAAGGTTTCACTTTGGTGAGTCGTCGTTCACGTGTCGTGCAACGGATCAGTCTTGCAGTCTTGGTTTACCAAACGGCGACACGTGTTTTTCCTTTTTCTAGAGGATTTACATGAGTATTATCCTTTCCTATAGATGTGACACGTGTGCAGTGGATATGTTCAAAAGAAACCACGAGGTGGAAAGCACGAGGTGGAAAGTTATTAGGGGTATAAGGGTCATTTTACACCTGAAGGGTATTTTAGTAATTTTACACCATATATTTTCAATATTTCTTTTAGGTCCCTAAAAATATTTTATTTACAAAAAGGCCCCTTTTTATTTTTCATTTTGGTCCCTAAAACTTTCTTTATTAAAACCAAGTCCCTAAAGTTTCATAAAATTACATTTTCTACCCCAAAACTTATCACTTAGCTTAGGATGTGCCATAAAATCTCAATTTGACCCATTTTACCATTGATTCTTCAAATTTAAAAACGGGATCTGTCATATTAAGAACTCAAAATATCATATATGTAATAATATATCATTATTAGATAGTAAGTGTGACGAAATTGAAAGAAGACAATTATATATTGGCATAAGAAAATGGGGTCATTACATCCTACCCTCCTTATAAAAAGTTTGGTCCCCAAACTTTACTTACATTAATTTCTAAAAAGGTGTGGATATCGCTCTTTTCTTTCATCTTCCCACTCCCATGTTGCTTCTTCAACAGAGTGATTCCGCCATAATACTTTGACTAGTGGAATAACCTTGGTTTGTAATATTTGATCTTTATGGTCCAAGATTTCACTGGATGCTCAATATATGTCAAATCTTCTCTAACTTGAAGAGGCTCGTGACTTAAGATATGTGCTGGATCAGGGATGTATTTCTCCATCATTGAAACATGAAACACATTATGCACACTAGAGAGTTCAGGGGGTAAGGCTATTCGATGCGCAACAACACCTATCATTTCAAGGATTTCAAAAGGTCCTATGTATCTTGGACTCAACTTTCCTTTCTTCCCAAACCGAATTACTCTCTTTGTCGGTGATACTCGTAAGAACACATAATCTCCTTTTGGGAATTCTAACGGTCGGTGCCGATTGCCTGCATAACTCTTTTGACGACTTTGAGCGATTTGAAGTCGGTCTTGTATCAATTTCACTTTCTCTGTTGTGACCTCAATCAATTCTGGTCCCAGTAATTTTCTTTCTCCAACTTCTACCCAACATGCAGGAGAACGACACCTTCTACCATAGAGTGCCTCATACGGATCCATTTGAATACTTGCTTGATAGCTATTATTATATGCAAATTGCACTAACGGTAAATGATCATCCCAATTCCCCTTCAAATCAAGTACACATGCCCTAAGCATATCCTCTAAGGTTTGGATAGTTCTCTCAGATTGTCCGTCTGTTTGAGGATGAAAAGCAGTGCTGAAATTCAATTTTGTTCCCATGGATACTTGTAGGCTTTTCCAAAAGCGAGACACGAATCTAGGGTCACGATTAGAAACAATTGAAACTGGGGTTCCATGAAGCTTAATAATTTCCCGTATATACAATTTAGTTAACTTTTCTAAGGAATGGGTAATCTTAATGGCAAGAAAATGAGAAGATTTAGTTAACCTATCAATAATTAGCCAAATGGAATCATTACCATTGGAACTCCTTAGTAGCCCTGTCACAAAATCCATGGTGATATGTTCCCATTTCCACTCAGGGACTGGTAAAGGTTGTAATAATCCTGATGGTTTCTGATGTTCAGCTTTTACTTGTTGACAGATCAAACACTGAGATACAAACTCTGCTATCTCCCTTTTCATGTTATTCCACCAAAACACTTCTCGGAGATCTCTGTACATCTTGGTATTTCCGGGATGAACTGTGAATCTCGAGTAATGACCTTCCTCCAAAATCTGCCTCTTTAGTTGGGCATCACCAGGTATACAGACTCTATTTCCAAACCTTAATATATCATCTCGTATCGCAAATTCAACTCTCTTCCCTTCAATAACCTCTTCTTTAATCTTCCTCAGTTGTGGGTCATTTACTTGTGCAACTTTAATTCTTTCCATCAACATGGGTTGTATTTGTAAGTTTGCGATTATTCCTCCTTCGCCATAAATACGTACATATATTTCCATACTTCTCAAATCTTTTAATAGAGCTTCCTGGCTGGTAATAAGACATGCTAAATTTGGTGTAGACTTTCTACTCAAAGCGTCGACAACTACATTAGCTTTCCCCGGGTGATAGTGAATATTTACATCATAATCCTTCATCAATTCTAACCACCTCCTTTGTCTCATATTTAATTCATTCTGAGTAAAGATATATTTCAAACTCTTATGATCGGTATAAATTTCATAAGTCTCACCATACAAATAATGTCTCCAAATCTTAAGAGCAAAAATTACCGCTGCTAATTCTAAGTCATGGGTTGGATAATTTTGCTCATGGGGTTTTAATTGTGTCGAGGCATAAGCTACTACTTTTCCATTTTGCATTAGCACACATCCCAAACCACTTTTAGAAGCATCACTATAAATCATAAATCCTCCTGTACTAGAAGGAATAGTCAAAATTGGGGAAGTTACTAATCGATTCTTAAGTTCTTGAAATCTATTCTCAACTTCCTCAAACCATTCATATTTCACCATCGTTTGTGTTAACCTAGACAGATGTTTGGCAATACTAGAAAATCCTTCAACAAATCTTCGATAATAACCTACTAATCCTAGGAAACTACGAATCTCCGTCACATTAGTTGGTCTTGGACAATCTAGTATAGCCTCGATCTTTTGAGGATCAACCGAAACTCCCTCCTTGGATATGACATGTCCTAGAAAAGAAACACTAGGCAACCAAAATTCACACTTCTTTAATTTTGCATATAATTTCTCTTTCCTAAGGATTTGTAATACTATCTCCAAATGCTTCTCGTGTTCTTCAATACCTTTGGAATAAATAAGGATGTCATCAATGAAAACAACCACACACTGATCCAGATATTTCCTAAACACTCTATTCATCATATCCATAAAAGCGGCTGGTGCATTAGTTAATCCAAATGGCATCATAAGAAATTCATAGTGACCATATCTAGTACGAAAAGTTGATTATGAAATATCCTCTTCCTTAATCTTCAACTGGTGATAGCCTGACCTAAGGTCAATCTTCGAAAATACTTGCGCACCTTGCAGTTGGTCAAAAAAATCATATATACGAGGTAAGGGGTATTTATTCTTAATGGTCACCTTATTTAGTTCACAATAATCTATACATAACCTCATCGTTCCATCCTTCTTTTTAACAAATAACACTGGAGCACCCCAAGGGGATATACTAGGTCTAATAAAACCCTTGTCTAACAGATCTTGTAATTGAATGTTTAATTCTCTTAATTCTAAAGGTGCCATGCGATAAGGTGGTTTTGATATTGGTGTGGTTCCAGGAATAAGGTCAATGGTAAATTCTACTTCTCTACTAGGAGGTAGACTGGGAAAATCATCTGGAAAAACATCTGGAAAAAGCCTAGCTATAGGAATATCTTCTAAACTAGGCTCTTTTGTTTGCAAATCAATAACACTGGCAAGGAATCCTTGATATCCCTTCTTAAGAAAACTACAAGCTTGCATTGCAGAGATAATATGCATGGGAGATAAGATGCTAGTTCCTTCAAAACTGAATTCTGGTTGGTTAGGAATTTGGAAAATAACTCTCTTCTCAAAACAATCCACCCTAGCATGGTATGATGCTAACCAATCCATCCCCAAAATAAATTTAAAATCTCTTATGTCTAAAACTATCAAATCAATGAATAGTTTATGACTACTGACATTTATAGGGCAAGACTTATATACTAATGTTCCCGTCAATAACTCACCCGAAGGAGTAGAAACATGTATGGTATGATTCAAGGATTCGGGAATATTAGGAAAGCAATTAACAAAATGAACAGACACAAATGAATGGGTAGAACTAGGATCAATTAAAACTTGAAAAGGGTGTGCACATATAGAAAGTGTACCTGATACTACTGCATTAGAAGCCTTTGCATCAGAATGATTAAAGACTCTACCTTGTCTGCCCTGATCCTTATTGTCATTAGAATTCTTTGTTGCCGCCTTCCCTTTGTTAGGACAATCTCGCATTTTATGTCCCTTTTGGCCACACCCAAAGCAACTCCCGTCTCCAGGTAACACGGTCGCCCTCTATGAATATTACCACAACATTGGCATTTATCAACATTAAAGGGTTTGTTTACTAAAGGTTGTCCTACATTAGGTATAGTCCTAAAGGGTTTGTTATTGGGGTTCCTTCCTCCTTGTTCTCCAAACTTCATCTTCCCCTCTCTAACCAGATTATATTCTTCACTATCCTTCTCAGCTATTGTTGCCCTAGCCACCACGTCATTATATGATGTCAACTTTAGGATGGAAATTCGGCTATGAATATTCAACCTTAACCCACGTTCAAACTTCTTGGTTCTTAAAACATCGGTTATCACAACATGAGGTGCAAAACGGGATAACTCAGTAAACTTTGCCTCATATTGACTAACCGTCATATTTCCTTGAACCAGACCCATGAAGTCAGCTGCTTTTTGGTCTTGCAGCGTTTCGGGAAAGTATTTCTTATAGAAGATCACTAAGAAGTCATTCCAACCTATGGGATTATTCCTTTCCCCATGCATTCTCTTAGTCATTCTCCACCAATGTTCGGCTTCACCTTCTAACATGAATGTTCCAAATAAAACCCGTTGTTCATCTGTACACTTAAGAACATCGAACATCTTTTCCATTTGCATCACCTAGTTTATGCTTCAGTGGGGTTAGGAGTCCCTTTAAAAGACGACGGATTCAACTTCTTGAACTGTTCAATAGTACAACTACTTTGTTCAAGATTCCTTGGTGCTTTATTATTCACTTGATGCTCCACAATCCTTGCTAGACTTTCAATTGCCTTGTATGCACCTTCCAGTCCTTCCATACTCGAACCACTAGTTCCTGGAGTTGATATTGCCTTGGTCATTTTCTACAATCATGGTCAAACGTAAGATGTATTATACTAGCCCAATATTGCAATTTAGAAGAACAATGATATATAAATAATTATATATATTTTAATACATGTGGAGGGTTATCACATAAGTCGGATATTTAATCCCGTATCCTATGTATGGAAACTTAAAATCTATAACGTTCGAAAATTATGTTCAGTAGTCTACGGGTTCATAACCTATGCTCTGATACCACCTCTGTCACGACCCCGAGCCAAAATAGTATTAGGTAACGAGTGTCTTGGCATGCCACCAAGGCAACAAATATTTCGATTTAATTGTTACCTTAAATAAATGCAACAGAAATATTATCACATGGTTATGAATCGTAAAATACTGAAAGTAAAGTAATTACGTCATCAGAGCTTTCTAAAGGAAACTTCATATATATTAAAAGTGACAACGAGTTACAACTTAAGAGAAATTTAAACCTTATTACAAGAGATCCAGACATGCTCTAAATAAACGTTTTACAAAAAGAGCTCTAAAAGCTAAATCTTCAAAATAGTCCATTTTCGTTCTGTTCGTGAGCCTAAATGTTTCCTGAAAATTGTTTATCTATACAACATCAGCTAAAAGCCGAATGAGGTTCAATTTCTAGACATTCCAGGGTTTTCAGAAAATATATACCTATTCAAGTCAAAAGAGAAGGCATATACATATATGGATAGGAACTTGCAGTAAATAGATATATATTTTGAAATGAAAGTATATATATCACAATTGGATAGCTCAGAATAAGACTAATGCAACAAATCAAATGTGATATCTTTTTATTTCAATCATATCCTTTTGATGGACAAGTACACTCTAACACCGTATTCTTCTACCGTATTATACCCCGGTAGTTGAGGGTCAATCGAACTAGTTCGTCACAATGCCTTATATAGGGCACACCAGCGATAACCCAGCTAGGAAGGTCAGTCAGTAAAGAGGTCCCTTAGGCCGAATCATATTTTCAATATTCAATATCCTTTTCAATAATCATTTTACTAGGTATGTCTATATGGACAAATATAAACATATCACAATGGATCAATCATCGGTATCAGATACATTTTGAGAATAAAAGCAGTTCACAAAATATATACAGTTTGCATACTATCATATAATTAAAATGCGCAAGGAATGTCATAGAGTACTCACCCAAAATGGAGGTCAAATTTACTGGTATTGAGTCTTCGATCACACTTTAATCGGATAAAGATTTAAGTACACGTTCTAAGGTCCAGTTTATACTATAATTTAATAATAACTTCCTCTTTTAAAGGATTACTGAATCCCCATTTTTCTACTTTTAAAACTCATTGATCGTAATTGAAGAATTCAATTCATTGTCTTTCCTCATCAGTCGGTTCCCAGTAGAGATGGAGGGTCACAGGGGCACCACTTAAATACCATCTCATCTAGACAGAACATTTTCGGATTCATTACCAGTAGAGATGGAGGGTCACAGGAGCACCACTTAAATACCCTCTCATCTAGACAGAACTTCACCGGGCCCGACTTTGGAATTACTTAAATCAGATTCCATAATAACGAGCAATTTCTTTAAAAAGAATCATTTTTAAAAGCGTATAATTTCAAACAAGTTTATAAAACAAACTTGGATTTGTTCTAAATTTTAAGTTTTGATTAGTGAATTCTTTATTGCATTTTACCAGCATAACTACTAAGTAAAGCTATAAAACAATAAATTAAAACTATAAAGATGCATTATAACATTGAGATTACCTTAAGATGAATATCCTTAAGAACTTCTTCTTAAACTTTCTCACACTTTTTCTCACTATTTCTTTCTATAATTCTCAAGGAATTGGTGTGAGTTTAAAATTATCCCCAAAGTCCCTATTTATAGTTTTCCAAAGATATTTAGGTGTTGACACGTGTCTGGGTGATAAGGTTTCACTTTGGTGAGTCGTCGTTCACGTGTCGTGAAACGGATCAGCCTTGCAGTCTTGGTTTACCAAACGGCGACACGTGTTTTTCCTTTTTCTAGAGGATTTACATGAGTATTATCCTTTCCTATAGAGGTGACACGTGTGCAGTGGATATGTTCAAAAGAAAGCACGAGGTGGAAAGCACAAGGTGGAAAGTTATTAGGGGTATAAGGGTCATTTTACACCTGAAGGGTATTTTAGTAATTTTACACCATATATTTTCAATATTTCTTTTAGGTACCTAAAAATATTTTATTTACAAAAAGGCCCCTTTTTATTTTTCATTTTGGTACCTAAAACTTTCTTTATTAAAACCAAGTCCCTAAAGTTTCACAAAATTACATTTTCTACCCCAAAACTTATCACTTAGCTTAGGATGTGCCATAAAATTTCAATCTGACCCATTTTACCATTGATTCTTCAAATTTAAAAACGGGATCTGTCATATTAAGAACTCGAAATATCATATATGTAATAATATATCATTATTAGATAGTAAGTGTGACGAAATTGAAAGAAGACAATTATATATTGGCATAAGAAAATGGGGTCATTACACATCAAATCTTCAACAATCGTAAAAACCAAAGCTTTAACATTTTCACATACTATAAACAAGAATTGGAACATATCTAACTCTCTAAACAAACAAACATGCTTATGTTAAAATTTTCACATGGACCCCATGTACAACAAGCCTAAAATCAGAGTTAAAGATTTTTACATACTATGTAAAAACAATTGAAGCAGAAGTTTGTAAATTATTATACAAATAAACATGCTTATGTTGAGAATTTTTACATACACATCATGTGAAACAAGCCTAAAAAGAAACGTATATCAATCGTTTGGCCAACCGAGTGTCCGATGAGGGCGCGATTAGTTTAGACAGGTTACTTGTGTATCACTTGATATGTTTGTACCTATTTTTAGGCCGTTAGGTTGTTGTTTTCACTTTTCACCGCTCAACACCTTTTTTAAACCCAAAAGAAGCCTGCACTAGTCAATTTGGGCAACCGAGAGTCCGATGAGGATGCGATTAGTTTAGACAAGTCAATTTAGTATCTCTTGATGTGTCTATACCTACTTTTTGGCCATTAGGTGATTGTTTTCAGTTTTCACCCTCCAACACCTATTTTTAACCCTGAAAAAGAAGTGTATACTAGTCAATTTGGCCTACCAAGAGTCTAATGAGGATGTGATTAGACAAGTAACTTTCATATCTCTTTATGTGTTTGTATCTATTTTTTAGGTAGCTAGGTTGTTGTTTTCAGTTTTTGCCGTCCAACGAGTATTTTTAACCCAAAAAGAAGCGTATGCTAGTCAATTTGGCCAATAGAGAGCCCAATGAAGAGAGGATTAATTTAGACAAGTTACCATGATTTCTCTTTATATGTTTAAATCTATTTTTAAGCTGCCAGGTTGTTTTCAGTCTTTGCCTCCCAAAAGCCCATTTTTAACCACAAAAAGAAGCATATACTAATCAATTTGATCAATCCAGAGTCCCATGAGGAACAGATAAGCAAAACTTAGCAAAACTACTGGATGTCAACTTATTTTCGATTTACCACTATAAGCAAAAAAGTTTTGTATGCATTTTTTTCTTTCTTTCACAAGCTGGCTACTCATTTTTAATTTTAATTTTTTAGGCTACCTTTTTTTTCAAACAACCAGTAGTAATTTTCACACGAAGTAGAATGAACACCAAATAAAAAGTACAATAGCTAATTCGTATATCCCCTTTACCATTCTAGGCCCTAAAGACTGGTTATTCACAAATACCTCCCATGTAAATAATTTTGTATCATAGCACTACTGAGAGGGGGAGTATTACTACATAAACAATATTCCTAATTAAATAATTGCTTTGCCTAAATAATAGTGATCCAAATGAGGGTCGTAACGAAAAATGGATTTTAGGTCCATCACTAAAGTATCTCAGGGACCAGAGTTCTTTGGATTGACCTGAACAAACGAACAACATAAAATTTTAAATTGATCTGACTAGGTAATTTATAGATTCTCAAAATTTATGAGATAAATTTTTCACACAAGCAATAAGGGTTATCTTAAAAGTGACCACAATACCTTCTGACACTTTATCATTCCAGATGAATATTAGGCAAGAAGAAAAAAAAAGTAAACAAATAGGTAAACTAAGAAGAAATAGCCAGCTACAAGACAATACAAGAAGAGAAAAAAAATTGTAAATCCGACAAAGAAACACTAAATCAAACTCAAAACAAAATAGAACATAGCATTTTGTCAAACACAAAACATATACAATTTCATATGTTCTTATAGTGACTTGAATGAATACATAATCCACATAAAAAATGTAAACTCATCATCCAGACAAATAGATTAACAGATTAATTCAATGTTGCATGTTAGAACAACTTTCAAAACACACACACACACGCACAAAGAGAGAAATCGATCAAACTTTTGCCACACGAATTGGTTGGGGGGCAGACGCTTTAACCTCTACAACACGAATTGGTCTGCAACGCGATGGGATTCGATGCTGCAAAAGTCAGCGGGAGGAAGAGTCCAGTAGAGCCATTGGTTGGGGGAAGGGCAAAGGTAGGAGGGGGGAGGAAGAGAGGTTAATGACCTTTGCAACACAAATTAGGAAGCGGGTTAATAATTTTCTCGACTTAGGGTATTTCTTTCTTTTTTTCCTTTTTTTTCTTTTAATGATTTTTGCAATGATTACCGATGTATTGTAACGGTTATATTTTATTTGTAATGGTTTTTAACCATTACAAATTTCTAACTCCCAAAATCCGTTACAAATAGAAAAATAAATTCGTTACAAAATAAACCTTTTGGTTTCCTGAAATATTTGTTCACTAAAATGTTAGCAACCTGAAATATTTGTTCACTGTCATAATTTATGGATGGAATTGGTCACCAAATACGTGTATATCGCCATGGACAATAGCCTTTAGATAGACATACGGAGAAGCCAGACATCCGGAGATGATTTAAAAGACAAACCCCAACTAGATCAAATTATGTTGGTTTTCTATGAAACCTCTACTTTTCTAACAACACCCACACACTTTTTTATCTCTCAAATGACTGCTCAGGTTCCTCTTGTTCAATTCTTAACTCATTCTCTCCTATCCAAAATTGAAGAAAAAAATTTCAAAATCTCAACTACGCCTATCCTCAAACTAAACGGAAGGAATGACATTAGAATTAGATGCTCAAAGTAGAATGGGAGAGAGCCTGATTCTAGTGATGACGGCGTGAAGCGCATAGAGAGAATGTTAGAAAATAAACGTTGGGCCGAGTTGTCCGCTCGAATTGCTATAAGTGAGTTCACCGTTGAAAAAATCTGGATCACGATTGAGGAATGGTTTGACAAAACTGGGGGACCTAGTGAAGTTCTTGACTTGTTATAAAAGTGGAATTATTTAGGTGATGATTATCCAAAGATTCCAAAGGCGAAAGGAGCAATTAGTGACATTCGGAGTGAGGCATTTTTCATCCCTCTATATGAGCTTTACGTCACTTATGGTGGAAGTTTTAGGTTGACATTTGTTACTAAGTCTTTTTTGATAGTTTTGGATCTTTCCATTGCCAAACGCATATTGAGAGACAACTCAAAGGCTTATTCAAAAGGTATCCTTTTGGAAATTTAAGAATTTGTCATGGGGACAGGGCTTATCTCAACTGATAGGGAAGTTTGGCATGTCATAAGGTGTGCTATTGTCCCCGCATTACATTTGGAGTATGTAATAGCGATGATTAGCTTGTTTGGACAAGCTACATATAGGCTATGCAACAAGCTTGATGTTGCTTCATATGATGGCGAAGATGTGGAAATGGAATCCCCTTTCTCCCGTTTGACGTTGGATATCAACGGGAAAGAAATATTTAACTATAATTTCTATTATTTAACAAATGATATTGGGATAGCTGAGGTTGTACACACTGTCTTGCGAGAAGAATAAGATCGATGTATTTCACCAATTCCATTTTGGGATATCTACATATGGAAAGACATCTCACCAAATCAATATACCTTCTCTTGCCAAAAATTAGACCCGTGAACTCTTATGACTCGACAAGAACATTATTCCATCAAAAAATAATACTCACTTAATATACCGAATACAACTGAGGATGGAATGGTGTCTATTGTTCTAGCTTTTAATTTTTGTACCTAACATATACTCTGCTTCCCATATTCATTTTATAAAGTATAGGTTTCAAAATCACAGATTCACTAAAATCATACACCACATCAAACCAACTAAATCAATCTAATATTTATAACACTCAAATTACCAAAACACACTATTAAAACTCTAGTGCCTAGCGTCACTATTTACACATTGCCACTAAGATTGAGCACAAACACATGTCATGGAATATACTAGAGTGACTACAATGTTTGTCACCACTTACCACCATTGTGGTGGATTAATCACCCACCCACATCTCCACAAACAGTTTCTCCACATCTCAATAAATCTAAACAATAAAAATCTAAAACTGAACCCAACCTAGACCCACACATACCAAAACAACTCCTATAAACATCCTAAACTCATGAGCAACACAAGATTACAACAAATTGTTGATCAAGAACATAAACCAAATTTTTTTGTAAAATCCCAAACCAACAAAGAAATTGAAACTAAAACAAAACCAATTAAGAAACAAAAGATTAAAAATGAATTAGAAGAGAACCTACCCAAGAAAGCCAAAGTTGACTATTAGTGTCCATTAACTCAAGTATTTTTAACTTTCAAGTATAAAGTAAAAAAGAAAAATAAGTGGGGTTAAACAATTTTGATATCAATTAATTACATAACAGGTACCTGATGCTCTTAAGGAAACATATTTTTTCCAACATTTGGACTTTTATCATGCTAGTGTCATACATTAAAAACTTGGAGAAAAATTACATACCCCGTGCACATACTCATGTGATAATCTATGCATAAACATCCAGGACTTGTCTGCTCCCATTTTATGAAGTGTACCTATTAAGACTAGAATTAGTACAATCCTCAAATCACGCGATTCATAATAATTAGTGCTATAAAATAAATGCAATGAACTTGATTGATGAAGGATGTTTTAAAAAACATCATTAAATTTAACATTGACTATTCAACTGCATAAATTTTCCCAATAATAATGTTCAACAAAGCCAGATGGCATAAAATAGCAATTCATTACAACTATTTGAAACAATAATTTATATTATTCATTTACTGTATGAATTTTTAAAATCAATTAATTAAGCATTTTCATTTTAAAAGGATACACCTATATTTATATTAAGAATATTAAAAAATTAACAGGCACAACACGACTGTTAATATTCTAACATATTCACATGGAACTTCACATCAACCCGTGACATACCTAAATTAACTCCAACTGTCTAAACAAAATTAGTCCAAACAGCAACTAAAAATTGAAGACCAACATTTTGCTCACAGATAAAATGCTTTTAAAAGACCAAATTTTAACATTACTCCAAACAAGCACTGCAGTCAAAAATAAAAAAGATGCCATGTTTCGATTAAACAAGATACCTTGTTTCGATTAAACAGAAAAATTAATACCTTGTTTCGATTGATATTCGTGTTAAAAAAAACAATATTTCAAGACATCAACACTAGCTGGAAACCAATATAATATTTATGTACAATTACAAATGTTGCATCAACTACACAACAAATTTAGTGGGTAAAATAATTAAGATCAAGGAGTTAGGGCACCATATTGACTTTCAACCTAGTGGTGTTTTCTTTGAACTATTACTCAACATTATAAATCCCAGGACAAGAAAAGGAGGGTTCTTTAATTCATGGATTATATTGAAAAAAAATTATAAAAGATTGCGATTAAAGAACGCACTGACCGAATCCTGATATATACAAGAGCCTTCAGCATTATCGTCCTCCGTGAACTTGGCGTCACACTCGATTCTTTGGCATTGAACCAGACTTGCATTAATACCTTGTTTCGATTTGTTTTGTGAGGATAAGGAATGACTGAGAGAGAAAACCTACCAGATAATGGAGCGGAGAGCATAACAGAGAGGGAGACAGGCTTGGGAGAGAATTGAGAGGACAATCGTGAAGAGAATGGAGAGGAAATTCGTGAGAAGAATGGAGATGAGTGCCATGAGCGGGTAAAACCAAATGTTTGGAAGGAGCGGGTAAAAGGAAAAAACATTAGAGGGAAAACACGGCTATAAAAAAAAAGGTCATAATATATTTATTTAGGTTAGAAACTTAAAAAAAAATGTCATAATATCTTTAATCAAATATAATTTTTATATTTAAAGTGTCATAAAAAATAATACTAATATGTATAAAATGACATTTTATAATAGAAATGTCACATTAATAATAACATTAACCTTTAAATGACATTTCTATAATAAATGTCTTTAAATTATTTTTTTGAGCATCATGAAAAGGTATTTTTCTTATAGTGTAACAGAAATTTGAACAATATTTATTAGGGAGATGCCTAGTATCTTACTCCATAACGAGTCTGAAATAAACATAATTACGGAATTTATTCATACATGCCATATATAAGGAAAAACTGGTAAAAAAATATTAGAGAATCATAAGAGCTGAGAAGTCACGGCATAGATATTCCAACGGGGACTACCATCTTTGTCTAATGCCACCCATACGTACATAATCGAAAAGATTTTTCAAGGTAAAATAGAATAAAAGTTCAGACGTGCAGGATGTATCTCATCTTCTTCAGGCTCACCGTCCATCTGGAAGGAAAATAATTCAGTAGACGTGCCAAGTAGAAACTTTTTATTTCTATACAAGGTGTGGGAGAAGAATGTATTTTGAGAGAGTAATTATATTTAATATTCAAGTCATAAAATCTGGATGCAACTAAAATATCATAGAACTGTCAGTGTTATTTTGGCATTTAATGATATGATAGAGTGTAAAAATTAAGGGTCAGTCTATAACAAAATAACTCATACATTATCAGTTATAGGGGCTTCAATTGCGTTAGCATACAATTACAATATCGTCCAAAGATTAATATATACTTGGACAGGTAATCCCAAAATATCGGGGATAATAAACATAATAAGGCTAGGCACACTTAATTAGAGTGTCATTCATACGTATGTAGCAAATAAAAACTAGGCACTCAACATCTGAATCCTGCAGGCCAATTAGAATTACCGTGTATATTGGGGTCTAATCCCTGAATCGTAAGATATGCTGCTAGGGGTTTCACTGATAATGGTTTATAAATTGTAGGGTAATATGCAATTATATTATGTTGCAGGGCTATACCACAATTAAGGGTGAACAAAAGAGTTTAGTGTCTTTTTTGAGACATAAGCTGCAACGATTTATCGATTTTAGGAATAACTAAAATATTGAGAGAATTAATCTATGGAATAAATACGAACCACACAAATGACTTCGTATGTGAAATGAGTTCAACATTATCCCAGAATGATATAGCAATCAGTAATTATGAAAGACATAAGCTTAATATTAATATTAAATTAAAATAACCTACTTTGAAAATTTTATGGATTCCGGGTGTATATGTCCAATTCACGTGGTTGATTGGAAAGTCTGAAATCATGGAGAGTGTAAGTAGGTCATAAAGGCCTAATATAATTCTTATGTGATGTAGTAAGATTACCAACTGAAATTAATTGTAGTGTAGAATAACTAGGAGGGTTATGACTATAATTTTAAAAAGTTTTTACAATTAATGTTTCCTAAATTTCTAATTGGATTTACACTTAGTGATAGAAGACAATTTGGGTTTATTTAAGTTAAAAAAAGTATGTAAAAATTTTAGGGTCATTCTAAAATACTTGTAAAATAGCCAAGGGTTTATGTGTAACTAAAACTTATTTTTTTTTTACTTAAAACTATTTTCTCGAGAAAATGCTTTTCAGGGATTCGAATAGGGTGATGTAATATACCAATTTGTTCAGAATTAAAAAATATTTTTTTGGAAAAAAATCAGAATTTTCAGATTAAAGACGCGTCCTCACGTGCTGAGTCAAATTAATCACGAGCCTGGTTTGCCTCCCATTTGCACGCATGGAACCCAATCGTCTTCAACCTTCGATAATATGAATTTAGGATTTTAAGACTTTGACCTCAAATTTGAAACGTTCTAGAAATCCTCTTAAGTTGATTCCTGAATAAAAGTTGCCTAACTTTTTAAGAGGAATCCAACCATATTGGTT
Organism: Sambucus nigra; assembly: GCA_949130495.1. NCBI lineage: Eukaryota > Viridiplantae > Streptophyta > Magnoliopsida > Dipsacales > Adoxaceae > Sambucus > Sambucus nigra. The sequence continues at coordinate 353,424,285 of OX422221.1, forward strand.
TTAGAATTCTAGTGGGATACATCGAGTTGTTGGTTTCTATAAAAATGGTGAAATTTATACCACATATAAGTAACTGAAAGCTATGATTCCTGTTTGGACATCATAAGCGTTTTTCTTAATATAAAAATGTGAAAGAATAAGCCTAATTTAAGATATTTTGGTGGAGTAAAACTCTCGAATTAATTTTATGAAATTTTTAGGGCTGGAAACTTCAAGCTTCGATTTGGGGTATTAAAACCAGGTTTTGGTCCAATTAAACTTTGCACATAAGTTATTGAGAACCTAAGCTCAACTTACCTCGCTTTGAAACTAGTTTAAAGACAAGGAAGCAAAATCAGCCATTGAATCTCAAGCTTTAATGGAGTTTTTTTTTTTTAGCCTTTTCAGTGCTTACATACATTTACATTCAGATGAATGCTCATCATTCTACTCTATATATATGCAGAAACATAAGAAAATTGAAGAAACAAGAATTCATGCATAAAATAATAAAAAATCACGAACTCACAAATTTTTACTTTGAAACAGTTCTCATTTGGGATGGTTTTCTACTGAGGTAAAAGAGGGTATTTATAGGGTTGTGTAGAGGAGTTGATTGGTAGGTTTGGAGGTTGAGATGAGGTTGAATTGCATAATTATTTACTAAGATTTTATTGGATGTAAAATGGGTATCACATTTAACCCACATAGTACAAACCATGCTGATTGTTCAGGTGGTGCCCTGTCACAGGGGAAAATGGTAATTTTATGTTTTAGTTTTGGTCCTTGGATAGTTTTTGAATAAGTTTTAAGGGTTTTAAGTTAATTTATAAAAGTTTAGGGGATTATGTGCAATTTATTCAATTATAATGGGTTGGTTCTTGATATTCCTACAAAATATAAGTCATTTGAATAAACTTTGAGTAAAAGTTGGGGTTCAATTGATATAGAAAAGTCTAAGTTGTCTTAAATTATTCTTTAAGGGCATTTTGGTAATTTGGCAAAAGTCGCGTGTTATTTGGAATGTCCATCTATTCAAGGGACGAAAGGAATGATTAAGGTATGTTTAGAGTGGGTTGTTACAATTTGATAAATTGAAATACTTATTGACCACAACCCCTCTCATGTAAGTGACGGACTGGAATCTTCCATTTGAGCTTATGTGTGACGCGAGTGATTACGTCGTAGGGGAAATACATGGTCAATACAAGGATAAAAACCCCCATGCCATTTCCTATGACAGTCGGACTCTCGACAATGCCCAAATAGGTTATTCCATCACGAAAAAGAACTTATAGCTATAGTATTGTCCTTGGAGAAATTTTAGCCATACACGGTCAGATCTCCCATTCTATGTTTCACCGATCACTCAGTTCTTAATAACTTTCTAATGAAGAAAGATGATAAGAGTTGATTAATTTATTTTTATGTAATAATTTAACATCTAAATAAAAGACAAAAAGGGAGTCGATAATATCGTTGTTGATAAATTGTCTTAACTTACATTTGACCACGACCACGACCACATCAACCCAATTCCAATTTGATAGTTTTTTTTGGACGAGCAACTTATGTTTGTTTCTATGTTGCCATGGTTTACTAACATCACAAACTTCATAGTCAGAGGTGAATTTACATATGTCTTTTTTGCCCAAGAATAAAGATAAGTTTTTGATCATGTCCCTAACATTTTATTATGATGTGCCACATACGTTCAAACATTATCTGGATTAAATAATTCAAAAATGTTTCCCAAATGATGAAATCCCAAGTCTCTTGTTATTCTTCCATAAAAAATCTTGTAGTGGAACATTTGTTCTGAGAAGACTTCATTTAGAGTCTTACACTGTTGTGTCTATTAGCCAACCTTATTCAAAAATGTGCAAATAATCTGCAGAACGTGCCATCAGTGCCAGTACTTGCGAAAAGTCATGAGAAGGAACATGATGACACTATCCTCGATCCTTGTAATAGAGGCTTTCAATTGTTGGGGGAGATAAAGTTCATGGGATTTTTCCCGGAATCCAATCAATTTGAGTACATCCTAGTCATTGTTGACTATGTCTCGAAGTGGGTCAAAGTTGCACCAACCCTCAATAACCCCGCGAAAGTAGTGAAGAAAATATTGAAAGGTGATATACTTTCTCGGATTGGAACACCTTAAGATATCATAACTGATCTGGGTATACAATTTTGTAATGAACTTTTTTACTTATTTGATGATGCAATATGGAGTCATTCACAAAGTCTCCACAACGTACCACGCTCAAAACAACAGACAAGTCGAATTGGAAAATAGGGAGATCAAGGGAATTCTTGATCCCTTGACAACATATTGGTTCTATATACTGATCGACGCTCTTTGGGAATATCATATGGACCTATACAACCAACCTTGGAATGTAACAACCCATATTTTTTGGACGACTATTTTATAATACTTTGCCCGATAGGCTAAGTTTATAAAATAGGGGAAGTGGGCGTAAATATTGTTTCCCACGATATTAAGGGATAATATTTACTATGTTTTATCTATTTACCGTAAGAGAAGGTGAATAGCATTATATTGTGATATATTGCGTCGTTATATGTAAAACGACGGTTATGACTTATAAATAAATCTGAGTATAATTAATGAAATAAAATGAATTTAAACATAAAATTTGTTCGCGTTATCTCAAATGCCAAAATAGGGGGTGCGGATGTTTTAGAATAGTCGAGATAGTTGAAATAAGTGCCTTGTTGTATTTTGGGTGTCGGGCACTTTTAACGCATTTTGACTCAATTAAGTGGTTACGAGTCATTTTAATGGCGTATTAGCAAATAAAGGAGGGAATTTATGTTTTAAGACCCGTTTAAGTCCCCCACCCCTTTTTCTTTCTTCATTTGTGTTAGAAGCCAAAGGAGAGAGAGAGAGAGAAGAGAGAGCTTGGGAGAAATGGGAAAAAGGAAAGAAAATGGAGATTTGAAGCCGAAAATCGTTGCCACCGGAAGAGAATCTGAGACAACAAACTCGAGGCAAGTTTCTTACTTGTAGATGTTGATTTAATGTGATAAATTGCATGTATAGTTAGGTTTTGGAGATTTAATCCATAAATGGGTATTTGTTGATTTTGATGATTAAGCCCTTAAATCCTAGTTTTAAATTTGATTTGAGGATAAATTATTACTTATATAAGGTGTAGAAACAATTTGGGAGAATTAATTGTTGTTGATGTTGGCTAAAATGGAAGATTTGAGATTTTGGGATTTTAGGGTTCAAACAACCCGTAGCCCAACTTGGGATTTTTTTGTAGGACCGAATCGATTCGGCCCTAGGGGCGAATCGATTCGTATAAGGGGTAGGCTACAGGTCTGGCCGACCGAATCGATTCGGGTTAAGACCGAATCGATTCGAACAATTACAAAAAGTCAGTTTTGCTCACCGAATCGATTTGGCTATTCAGTGAATCGATTCGCAAGGGCGAATCGATTCGGCCCAAGGGGCGAATCGATTCGGTTCCCCTATTTTTGTGAGATTTTTCCTAGTTTGATTTTTAGCCCTTTTTTCTTTTAGGTCCGAGGTTTAGGGACCTTACTTTAAGGATTAATGGGGAGTACTAGAGGGTAGTTTTGGGTAGTCTAATGCCCTAGGATTTAATGGGATGTTTGGGCTTACCCCGAGGGCTAGTTGCGTAGGTTAATATCCGAATGAAATAAGAGATTAACCGAAAGATAAATTGAAGATAAAATATTAATGTTGCAACATTTGGGAGACAATCTTTGAGGGAGATTCATTTTAAATGGTTTATGATATTATATTGAAGTCTTGGGGACTAGTTAAGGTTAATGGCACTTCGGCTCTGAAGTCATTAATAAAATATGACTTAATAGATAGGAAATGCATATTATAAAACGTGGTATTAAATGAATAAGTACAAATGATTTGAGAATGTAAAATTGGATGATTTCAAAGGAAAAAGTTATGATTTTCATAAGTGTTAACTTATGGTTACACACCTCCCTAAATCGCTATCATAAGGGAAGTTGCGTGCGTGTGGTGAAGCCCCCTAACTAATGAACACAGGGTGGATATAGTCCCTAGGTCATATGGGCATTTATTATACTGCGCTGGTTAGGATATTTTGGGTGTGGTCTTGACTTTCCCGCAGGCAATATGGCCGCTTCCCGACATTGGTAGGTTCCCAGGTTGTCTTGTATAGATAGGCCCTGGAAGATGATAGCCATTTAGGGGCGCGTTTAGTGGGGAAACCCGGAGGGACGGTCTTAGATTATTAAAGCAATTCATGATAATGAATTGGCTTTAATTACATTTCCTGGATAGAAGAAGGGAAATGGGATATATGGTACAAAAGTATTTTATGCTAATAAAAATGACTTTTGATTTACACTTCCTGGATGGAAGAAAGGAAGTGGGATTTTATGAACAAGGCTAAAGCATTTTTATGTTAATAAAACTTTCTTTAAAAATGTATTCTTCCTGGATGGAAGAAAGGAAATAAAATTGGTAAAGAAATTGTATAAATGAGAAAAATTGGTAAACATTTGATAAAATGTTGTACCATTTATGTGTATTCCTAAGAAAGAAATAGGAACGGTACATAAAGAGTTATGAGATTGAAATGGTAAACATTTGATAAAATGTTGTACCATTTATATATATATTCCTAAAGAAAGAATTAGGAATTCTGCTTTTAGATGGTGAATGGAATAAATTAAGTTTTCTTGAGTAGCTGTAGATCATATGCACACACATACATTATTATATATTGATTTCGGACTGAGGGTCTAATGGAACTCAACGATCAACCTTGACTAAGTAGTAGTGTATCGGGGGGGTTCCTTGTTTGGATTTTGCTTTGCGAGACACCCCACGCACTAATAGGGCATAGTGTTGATAATGGGGATAAGTTAGCCCTTAGTACTTTGGGTTAACTAGATCATCATCGATATTGCTCTAGGTTGCTTTTAGACTGAGAGGTGAGAAATATTATTGTTAATTGAGAGAGAATACGCACTTAACTGTCATGCATTTTAGTCACATGGGAATCATATCAAACCGGGCCCTGACCCGTATCTATATTTCTTGTTTCCGCACATATTATTGCCGTTACAGGTGCTCTACTGCATGGACACCCGTGTTTACATTTCCATTCTGGTTATCATGGAGCTACAGCATATTGCGGATGTTGTAGGTTATTGGTATTAGACGCTTCTTTCCATTGTACTTTAGTTAGGTTCAGTTTATTTATTCGGGAGTGTTCGCCCAAGCGTTGCACTCATTTATTATATTGTAAATATTGAAATGTGATACTCGGTGTAATTATTTGTATTGGTCTGTTCACCGACAGCTTATTCGGTGATTATTTATGATATTTGTCATTCTTCATTATCGGTTTTTGATATCCACCATTTTTACAAATGTGATTGTCCAAGTTTTTTTCTTTTACTTACTAAATTTTTAAATTGACAGTCCGTTTTCTAAAATGATTGGTGGTTATCTCGTACTATTATTTTAATCGACAGTGATGCTGAGAATGGACCATCTATGATTCCTATGATTATTAGAGTATTGGGCTGGCCACCTATTATTTTAGTTGGCGGGTTGTCACATGGAACTTCTCCCTACGGTGGTGACTTGATAATATTCCAACTCAATGAACTCGGAGAGTTGAGAAATGAGTTATACGAGAACTCTCGTATTTACAAAGCCAAGACGAAAGGTTTCTACGATAAGAGAATAGCACGTAAGTACTTTGAGGTCGGGAAAAAATATTACTATATGATTCTCACCTAATTCTTTTTCTTAAAAATCTATAGTCACGTTGGTAAGGCCCGTACATAGTCAAGCACGCCTATGATCATGGTGATGTCAAAATAAAAAATCTAAGGACCGAGGTTGTTTTAAAAGTCAATGGTCAACGCCTCCAAAATTTCTCATGGGTATAGATCCTAGGTTATAGGAAATCCAAGACTTCCACAAATAACATTTTAGGATTTGCATAAATCCATCAGCTAGTCAACCAACGAGAGGATTGTTGCATGTTACATCTCCGATAATCGATAATTTCACTGTGCACCCCATAGTGTACATATTATTTTTTTATAAATAAATCTTAGTATTTTATTATTGAACATATATTTATAAAATAAATAAAGTTTCGGGATTAGATCGATCTGACCCTAAATTTGGATAAGTCCGACGAGTTCAGCAAGCCTATATTCGAGGCATATTAGACTTGTGTTTATTAAAATCATAGCAAACTTAAAACCTACACTCAACACATTGCATTCTTGAACCCATCTCTTCCAAAATCCATTATAACCTTCAAAATATCACACAAATCTCATTCTAATCGAATAAACATAATCTTAAGGTATGGATTTTCCATTCTAAAGTCTCAATTTGGGTTATATTAAGATTTTTAGTCAGAACCTAGGTTTTTAAATTGTGTTTTTCTTACTGAAATGCAATGTTTTTACATTAATGTTGTTGTATACACACATACATTCTTGATCTTTGTGTGCCATTGAGAAAAAAATGGGAAAAATTAACAATTAAACATCACACCATAGCCAATTCATAATCTTACACACTAGGTGTCGATAAAATGGCCCAACCAAAATTTTCACCCATTTTGTTCATTTTTCTGTGAAACTTCATTTGATTATTGCTTCTGTGTATGCATTTATCTTGACAAAATACAAATTAATTGAGTTGGAAAATTAGGGGGGTAAAGGGATTTCGATGACGAGCCAAATAGATTTGGTTCCTAACATACTTCGGTGAGGACCTCCCTCTCAACATCGAGAGAGAAATAATATTAAATGATTTCACAAGGATTGTGCTCCTACAAAAGAACAGTTGGGAACAACACCTAGTAGCGCAAGGTATTTCTGAATTTTTTTGTCATTTTTAGGCCCGTACATATTATTGGACAACCATCCATTTTATATTTTCTTCACTTTGAAAATATTTATAGTTATTTGTAATGTATGCATGTATACTTGATTGTGCAAGTTTCAATACGATGAACGTATTTATTTATGCATGTATTTCTGAAACTTTTTGTCATTTTTAGGCCCTTACATATTATTGGACAGCCATCCATATTATATTTTCTTCATATTGAAAATATTTATAGTTATTTGTAATGTATTCATGTATACTTGATTGTGCAAGTTTCAACATGATGAACATATTTATTTATGCATGTATTTATGAAATTTTTTGTCATTTTAGTCCCTTACATATTTTTGTTTCTTCGTTGGTATGAACTTATTAATTTGATGTTCATTTACTAATATATTTTTGTTTCAATTTCTTATGTAGGTCATATAAATGGGAAGAAGCAAAACTCCTTCTACAACATCCGAGAAAAAGATGCGGTTGGAGGCGGCAAAGGAAGTACGACCACCCCTATCTTTCTCTAGTAGTAGTAGTGCCAGTGAGGCCACTATTTTGAGTAGAGGATATTCTCCTACAAGGTCATTGGATAAACTAGTCGACCAAGTGGTAAGAGGTTTACTTACCGTTGGTAAGGGTTCTATGTCACAGTCACTTGAGCAAATGGTTAAGGTAGTGGTGTGTGATTTTCTTGGGGTTAGTAAAGGGGGTGAGGTAAGAGCGGGAGATAAAGAGGAAGAGAAAGAAGATGAAAAATCAAGGGAGGAGGAAAGAGAGCAGGAGAGAGAGGAGGAAAGAGAGGAAGATAGAGAGGAGGAAAGATAGGAAGAGAGAAATGAGGAAATAGATGAAAAAGGAGGGGAAGAGAGAAAGGAGTAAAGAGATGAAGAAGGAGAGGGTGAATGGGAGAAAGTAGGAGGGGGAAGAGGTAGAAGGAGAGAAAGGAGTAGAGTGATGAACGGACGAGTTTTCTTTATCGAAAGATGAAATTCAATCGTCCAAAAATAAAGCGCCCGAGAAGAAAGAACGTAATAAAATAAGCCACTCGAATTCATAACTGCTTGAGGGGTGCACGCCAAATAACCGTGAACTGATCAAAAAATTTCATAACCATATTGGTGATTCTATATGGAATCGAGATGAGGAGAGGGGTATAATGAAGTGCGTGCACCACTATAAAAAATTTACTAAATGGGACATAGAGACTAAGGATAAGACGGTTATCTCTTTGGTGAAGAACTCGGGTCTGTGGGGTCTGATAAAACACTCCTACCAGTACATAGACTATGTATCGGAGTTAACATTCATTGAATGGTGGCATCCGGAGATGAATTCATTTTATATGCCATTCGGTAAGATAACCATCACCCTTTAAGATGTGTATCTTCTCCTCTAAATATCGGTAGTTGGTAAATCGGTGTACGGTACTATTTTTAGGAAAGCCGAGGAGAAGGCAGACCAAATCGAATGGCTTATGAAATATCAGGGTTGTACCAAGGAGGAGGCTCATCAGGAGTGCAAGTTTGTCTATGCCGTTCCTTTTGACTGGAGAATGAATTTATGCAGGGGGTGGTTAATAAGCTGGTGAAGGGTATCACGAAGAGACAGACTGAGCAGGCTGCTAGGTGGTACTTGCTTTTCATGATTGGTTGCTTGTTGTCCCCATAAAAGTCGGTGAATCGAGTCTAAGTGTACTACTTGTAGTCTTTATGAAAAGTTAGCAAATGCAAAGGCTATGATTGGGGGATGGGTGTATTGGCCCATTTATATCGGCAGTTGGAGATTGCATTACGGGTAGACGTTCGACAAGTGGCTAGCTATCTCCCCCTTCTTATGGTACATATTTTATATTTAACACGTGCTTTTAATTTTGTCTTATAATATATGAATTTCCTTATTAATATGTCTATATGACTACTAGCGTGGATATACGACCACTTCAATTTGGCCAGGGGATAAATCTCGAGTTTCAGCACAGAGAGCCGCGTCTATGTAAATTGAGGGCGCAAACGGTGTCAGGGGATGCCTCTGCATAAATACTAGAGCTAAGGGAAACCTTTGATGATTTAAAAGTTAGTATTTATTCTCTTTTTTATGTTCTAACATTTGGAAATACGTTTAGGTAGTATGGGATCCCTACTCTGAAAATAGTGAGGTCTACCCATTTCAGGAGGTCTCATGGTACCACGACCTCCTCATTTACTATGATGTCGGGGAACCCTATTACCTAGAGAGGGTCCTATTTCAGGCTGTCCGAGTTCAAACAATCCCTATATCACCAATGCACCCTTTCTCATAGGAGAGGTGAAAGACCTATGCTCGATACAAATTAAACTTTGATATAAAGAAATGGTATCAAATTAACTGGGTCGATCATGTTCTTTTCGATGATAAATGCTTGACCGTGGTGAGTACTATGCCTTGGGAATGTGTGTATGGGTATATTTCTTGGTACCTATAAAGATCCCATCCATACATTCAAAATCCTGAGCATAGACTAGGCAAGTTGGAGTTAAAGCACTCAGATAAAATGGTAAATGTTTCGAAATTTAATTGTGAATTCATTTATTTACTTTTTGAGTATTGTCTAACATATTTGATGGTAATTTTTATATTGTCCTAAGGGATAGACATAGCAATTAGCCTTCTCCATGAGGCTATTGAAGTTGGCTTGGACCAAGAGGTTTTGGATGTCCTTGAACTATCACGTGCAGCGCTTGATGCCCTGCTTGAAGCTAAGGGATTCACTCGTATAAAGAAAAGAGGAAGGTATCAGTACATCAAGAAACTCGAACCAAGGCACGACATGATCCATCCCCCAAGCAGAAGGCTCCCCAATAAAAGAGCCCCCCGAAGAAGCGCTTAAGGAGAAAGTACACAAATTTTTATGGAAGAATTTATTTGTAACTCAAATGTGTTGTAAAACAATTTTGAAGTATGCATTGTTGTAACAAATTTGAAATATGACATGTATGAACAATATTTTGTTGTGTTTGAATTATGACATGTTTGTATTATTCTTGTATGAACGATTTTAATTTTTTTTATTTGTGTTTGTTTGAAATAATGTTGTCTTCATATAAAATAATATTTTATTTGAACAATTGATGGTAAATGTAATACCCCGTATTTTTATGCTATATTAATTTGGGGATTTATTAAATTTAATGTGAATTAATTATTTAATAAAATCCGAAAATTAATTATGTTATAATTATTAACGTGACGAGAGTTAGTAATTATGGGGAAATTTGTCGAATGTTACTAATGAGCAAAGTAATATATAATATTGGTTATATTGAATGTCACGAGTGAATAAAATGACAATTTTGGAAATTTGAGTCGGGACGCGCCCGTGTCGCGTCGGGACTAAATATTGATAAATAAAAGTGAATATTTTATAAGTTATTTGTATGGTCATTTTGAGTGCGCCAAAACGTCCGGAAGGGTCGAGATAGTCAGAAAAGTGTTCCCCGGGGTTTAGTTTGGGTCTCGGGGCATTTTTAGGCCTAATTAGTACCCCGGGAGGGCATTTTGGACATTTCACATTTTTGGGTAATTAAAACCACGAAAATTAAAAGGGTTATATTAGATATCTGGGTTATCATCTAGGTTTAGAAATCTCAAAACACTAGAACGGCTATTGGAGAAGAGAGGAGAGAGCTCTCAAAGCATTCCAAGGCTCAAAACTCAACCGTTTGCACCGCCGCCACCGCCAACACGTAGATCGCGAGACGGGGAACGCAACCACACCAATTTCGGCACCAAACCAGACTTATGAAAATCCTAGGCAAGTGTTTATCTTTCTTATTTCGTTGATGCATCTTTCATATTAGTTTAGGAGTAATTAGAATGAGTTTTTATAGAAGAAACCTAAAAGATGAGATAGGAAATTGCATGTAGGGATGGATTAATTGTTATTCTGGAAACCCCTTAACATGTATAGGATTGAACCACGAATTTATGAGGTTGTAGATGAAGAAAATTCTGGAAAAGATGGAATGGAACATGTTAATGAAATTCTAGGGTTCTTGAGGTTTTATATGAATTTGGGGCTTGTTGATCTAGGTTTAATAATAGAAATCTACATGCTTTACGTTGAAATTTCATAGTATGATGATATAATGTCAGTAGTATAAATTTTGGGTCGATTGGGTATGAAAAATATGGATTGGGTGAAGGTTAGAAAATGAAACCCGTAACTGCAAATCTGCAGATTTCGCAGACCTGCTTGATCGATCGATCGAGCCCAGAGCTTCGATCGATCGAGCCCTAGACCTCGATCGATTGACCCCTCCTGGCAGACTCATATCTTCCCTTCTTAATTAGTTGAAATTCACTTTAATGAGGAAAAATTCATGGTCACCCTTATAAATATGTTTTGGGAGATAAAGAGGACCAGTAGGGTATATGAATAAATTTTGGGACCTCTAATATATGACGAGAATTGTATTTTTGGGATAATTATATAAGGAATGATGAAACTACGTATTTAAAGTGAGAGATTACATCAAATAGTTATGATAGAGAATAGATGAATACCTACTGAATTTTATAATTGGGAGGATAAAGCCATGAGAGTTATATGGTAAGTTGGAATAATACCGAATCAAGGTTAGAAACGAACCGTTATATGTGTTTACTAAAAAACGGTGAAAATAAGGATAAAAGTCGTAACTATGGTATTTGAAATATACCCAATATTGATATGGTAATATTACTATAGTTATATGTCTGTGTTTACATATACTATATATGTGTGAAAAACATACCCACGCTACTTGCTATCCCTGAGGTTACCGCGTTGGGACAATCTTATCCTCTGTTGCCTTATGGGGGATATTGACTCGTACCCTAGAAGATAGATATCCTTGGTACAGGCTATCGATTTGATAGTTCAGACGGTCCTAAGAGACGCGGGTATGTGCCATCCTCTTAGAGACTTGGAATCTATGCTTCGCCTCAATATTGTTGTGTATGTGTTAATACGATTCTAAAGTGATTCCGAATTTGTATTCCCCTTAATACGAGTGATACGGGGTTTGGATAGTAGAGTATGCCCATACCATAGTTTTTATGTGGGGTGCTGTTACAATATATATATATATATATATATATATATATATATATATATATATATATATATATATATATATATATATATATTCTACGAGTAGTTAATATATATATGAAATTCTGAAATCTGGAACTGCCTACTGTGATTTGATGTGTAGGACATGGTTGATGACTCAAATTGTAATACTTGTTTTGAGAAAGTATAATATGACACTGGAAAACTTTAGAAATTATTAAAGTTAAAACGAGAATTTTGGATACTAATTGAAATATTTTTTTCAAACAATTGTATCGTTCAATTTTAAATCCTGCGAATAACCTAAGATAAGTTAAATCATTGGGGAAAGATAGTGTGATATATGACGAGATAGACCATTGGGAAGGTTAGTACGATAGGTGTGAACATTAGAAGAGAGGTGAGAATTTCTCAAGAGAGTGTCGCACCAATATGTTGTTGCATTAGCCTGTAATCAATTTAAATACTTGCTAAACGTATTTTTAAATCATATACACTATCGGGCTTTGACCCGTTTCCATTTCTCTTTCTCTTTTGTGTATATATATGTATATATTATAGGTGCCCAGCCACAGGGGCGTCTTGTATAGGGTCCTTTGGCAGGAACGCGCTGCAGCTTAGGTGGGAGTTGCAGGCCTGTTGTTTAGACGACTTCATCCATTTGATTCTACTCCTCGCATGTTCATTATAGGGGCATGTGTCGCCCTTTCCATTATTCAGTTGTCATTTGGATATTGTACTTCATCTATTTCTAGGATTGTCACTTTGGGATTTATTATATTCTGGATGGTTTACTTTAAGTTTTATTGTTAGTAGCCAGTTGTAAAATGTTAAATTATTGGATTGATTGGTTCCGATATACTTATGGTGTGATTCGTTATATATTAAATTGTTGTAATTAATTTAAAAATAAAATTTGAAAGGAATGTTAAAAAAAAAATGGTTTTGACACTTAGCTTAATTAATTAGGGTGTTTAAATTGGAAATTTATTTTCACAACAGTGATGCTAAGAATGATCCAACTGTTCACCTTGATTTTAATTTAATAAAGGAGTGATCGCCCGGTATTTAATTAGGCGGGGTGTCATAGTAAATTATTCTTTATTCATTGTACATTAAGCTGTAAATTACTTTTTTCTATTTTTGAAACAAATATTAGGGCATGCATATAATGTACGGTGGGATCCACCCGTTTGTGTCATGTTCACAGTGTGGTGTGATTGTGATACCATCTATCATGGTGTGGCGTTATCGGACTATATAACATACGGTTTCAATTTACCGTGATAGTTCAGTAGGGTAAAAATCCCTTGTCTTTGCGTAACTAGGATGGTGAGATACAAGCGGGATGTATGAATATATGTCCACAGCACACCATGATTAAGTAACACACAGTTTTAACTAACCGTGATATTTGTGTTGGAAAAATTCCATGTCTCTGACTCATTGGGATGGTGAGGTCCAATCGTGATGGTACGGCAACAAGGCACCGTGACAATAGACTAAACGATTTCATTTTACCGTGAATGTTGCATCAAAAAATAGCCCAAGTTTCCGCCTTAATGGGACGATGAGGTTACATCGTGATGTCAAATCAAACGACAACATGTCACCATGTCCGTATAGTAAACGGTTTCATTGAACCGTGATATTTAGGTTGAAAAATAGCCAAGTCTCGGCCTCAATGGGACGGTGAACATAAATCGTGATAAACCCACATACGGCTATAAGCCATCATGAATATAGATTATACTGTTTCATTTAACAGTGATTGTTGGGTTAAAAAACATCCAAGTCTATCCCAATGGGACAGTGAGGCTAAATCATGGTTAATGACACAACGAGGACACAACACCATGATTGTGTTACACATGATTTCATTTAACCGTGATATTTTAGATTGAAAATAGCCAAGTCTCTACCTCAATTTGACGGTGAGGTACAACCGTGATGTGAAATCTTACGGCCAAACTAGACCATAAAACTATAGTAAACGGTTTTAGTTGACCGTGATTGTTGGGTTAAAAAATAGTCAAAGTCTCTGCCTCAATGCGACAGTGAGGTCCAACTGTTCTACAAAAACCTACGGCCATCAAGGACCATCAAACTACAGTAAACTGTTTCATTTAACCGTGATTTTTGGGTTTAAAAATAGCCAAGTCTTTGCCTCATCGGGATGATGAGATCCAACCGTGTCTTATATTGTCAAGGTATTATCACCGTGGTACTGTATTAAACGATTTTAGTTGACCATATTAGGTGTGTTAAAAAATAGCCCTCGACTCTGCATAACTTGGACAGTGACTTATAACCGTGCGTACGTATCGACCGGTGTCGTGTTATCGGTTATTTTTCTTTCACGGTTTGGTGCCATCGTGAGTTTATATATATGATTTCAAGGGACCATATGTTACTTACAATACCCCAAGATTTCAAATCTCTTACCTATCACGTCTAACCAATATTTGAACGAAAATATAAAACAGTTACAATTAATTATAACAAATTTATATTATACTAATAATCACATCTAACCAATATTTGAACAAATACTTACTTATAATAATTGATTCCAAAAAGTTACAATCAATAATTGGTAAGACTTTCACCAATAAACAATTTACATATAATCAATGATTGAAAATAGTTACAAAGTTACAATCATCCCCAAGACATTCTCCAATAACAAATTTACATATAACCAAAATTTGTAATAAAAAGCTACTAAAATTTACAATCATCCTTAAGACATTCACCAATTTAAGCCGCCATCAAGTCCTTGTCTTCATCTGATGATATTAAGCATGGTTCATCTTTCATCGCAATGTGTTTGGGACATATATTCTGAAATGTTTGTAAGCAGGACTTAAACAAAGTAAGCCACTCTAGGGCATCTTGACTGGCCATTGATCTCTAGCGAGAGGCAATTGGTGGTAGGGGATAAAATCTTGTTCATTTCAAACTCACCCAATGAATATTTGACACGTTGAGGATATACATGATGCTATTCTCTTCCGTCGTAGATTTTGGCCTAACGTCGAATGGAAAAAAAGTTAGCATTGAAATTTGGATATTAACACAACCATTATCTTAAGTGCATTTTCCATACGGTAGACAAACTCTGGAATTATAAACCAACGCTCGCTTGTGCATGAGTGTCTAAAATTGTCCAATATCCTCTCATACTCATCAATAACGTAGGAGATTGTAATGGTAGCCCAAAACGTCTTGTCCCTACGTTGTTTGGACAATAAAGCACTACGAATCGCATGAGAGTGTTCCAGTCCATCCCCAACACCCACACCTTTGGAAATATCCATATATCCATAGTTCCTATCCGATTTTACATCATATATATCGTCCATAAATGAATTAATGAACTCGGGAATGTCCTTCATATACATCTTCTTGTCCCGAGACCATGTATCTGATTTCGTGCCTGTCAATGGGGTCTTATTTTTAAAGACTTTTTAAAGTTTTGTTGTGGGCAGTAAATCTTTCTCCTAAGCACAAGGGGTTCTTTTCATAGATATATTAGCAAACTTTTTCCCTTTAGATGGCCTACCCTTTTTACGAATTTGTACGAGCTCCATCAAGGGTGTGCTAGAGGGTTGAGCAATTTCCATTAACTTTATTAGCATCATCTTTCTAATGGCTTCACCTACCTCAGTCCACCGTTTCTTAAACAATATCATTTTGGTTCTATATTCAAGGTCACGATACTGAGGGATGTCTGGGATAATGGCAAGTTTCTTCCAATGATCGTCTAGTGCCCACAGTGGAATTATTTGGCCTAGCTTCTCCGACTGGGCCAACTCGTGGACACATGGTAATCCGTGGATGGTACGAAGTATGTGGGAGTATCGTATCTCTGCATATTCGGTGTTAGAAGCAGATATGCTTAACACTGATCACATGCAATCGATCTTAATAACAATTAGGTTCAAGGCATAGTGTGGTGCCCTACCACGAATTTCACACAACAGCGCGTCATTATGTCCATGCTTGGTGGATTGCAGTGATTTCTGAAACTCCATTTGTATTTGAGTGACTTAGTGGTCAAGCAATGCGTCCATACCCTTCCACACCGTCGCAAAAAAATCGGTTCTATTTGTTAAGTGTTTTTTTCAGTTGGGCTTGGTTCCCTCCACTCTATTAGTTGATCGGTTGCCATGGTAGGGTACGCGATTAGTCCATGCATACGCGAACTAAAAATGCAAAGGCATCCAGTTCTTTTGTATGTACCTAACCATGTTCGAGTAGTTTTTCTAGTTTTGGCGAATATACGGCCATGCATTCTCAAAAGTCAATAGGATTCTCCGACTCCAACACCCCAATCCAACCCTACATAAATACCTTCTTATCCTGGTCTTTGATGTTATGTTTCAGACATGCACATTCAATGTTTCTTTGAACATAGAATAAGCATAATGGAATGATGGCAAGTTGAAACACGTTTGGTAAAGTGTTTAGACAAGATTGTTGTTTGTGAAAGATAATAAATTTCGGCAAAGCTTCTGGCTCGTATAATGATCGCAAATGTTACAGAGCCCAGCTCAAATTCTCCTCTTTCTCACTCTTCAGAAAATCAAATGCAATGCAAAATAATTAACCGATCGAAGTGATGCCAATCATCTCAGATAATGGCATATTGTACTGATTGGTCTTGTTAGAGCAATTGATCACCAGTACACTCAGGAACCATTTCACTAACAAGCAAGAGGTGGGATGTGAGAAAAATAAATCCTCCACCACATCTGCTTGCCTATTCCTTCTATGCCAGTGGACATAACTCTTCTCCGTGAGCAAATGCATCAATTGTTGCATGGCGGTGCACCCTTGCATCTTGATGTTCTTCATTTTTATTTTAGCATTATATATTGTTTGTATGGATGAACAATTTTATTCTGATCTCTTTTTCAATGTCTGCAGTAATTCCTTCAGGCCCACCCCATTATTTATCATCTAAGAAGTAATGTTCCACTCTTCGTGAGAGAGTCGACCGAAATATGGGTCTCCAACAAGTATTTTGACACCTCATGGTTGTGTATCCCAAAGACAACTTCCACCCCGCAATGGCCATTATTGTGGTGAATGCCTTTCAATCGAAAGGGACAATCAAACTTTCGCGTTCTAGATCACCACTTCCTCCTCTTACCCATCCACTTGTCTTTTTTGGGTCTATGATGCTCGCTTCTCTCCAAACCAAGTAGGACCTTCCCCTTTCGGACTAAACTGGCCTTGTCGGATTTTAGAATGATCACGATCGTGTGACAACCCGCCAAATAAAATACCGGGTAATCAGTCCTATACCAAATTAAAACAGGAATCCCAGTTGGATCATCCTTAGCATCACTGTCGAAAAACTTTTTAAAACTTACTAACCACCTAGTATTCCAAAAGCTGGTGCCAATTTTAACTTTTTGATTAAACAAAACAGTACATGAGGAATTAAAACAAAAAACAATTCACACAAATGAATGAAAATAAACTGGATCATAATTACACAACTTGCCGAATAAATCACCGGCCACGAAAGAAATAATCCAATACCTGAATAAATTACACCTGAAACTGTACTGAAAAGTCTGGGCGACAAGCCCTAAATAAAACTGAAACTGATACAAGATTCCTACTCTAGGAATGAATGAATGATTCGTCTAATCCAAACTCCTGCTAGTATCCAGATATACCGCAGCTCCGTGTCCCTGGAATAGAATATCAATCCTGGCGTCCCTGCGGTTGGACACCTAAAAGGTTTTGAAAATGGTTTTATAGCAAGGGTTAGAACCCAAAACATTTTGAAAATATTTAGCAAGTGAATTAACTGCAGTAATTTAAAATTCATGAATGCGCTTCATATTTAAGTTAGTGTCGCACTCCCTTGTGGATATTCTCACCCCACCATTATTGTGCACACCTACCGGTTACCTTAACCCCAACTAGTTGTGCTACCCCATCCAACTAGTCCTAGTATAACCTTCCCTTGCCATACTACTCTAACCCGAGTATAATGATTTCCTGAATTATAAGTTATTTCACGATTAACTTAATTAATTCCTTCTTAATGAATAGCATATAACCGTCACACAAGTTATATAAATTTAATACGTCACACTCTGTATTATTCCCACAAATGATTAACTTAATTAATTTCTCATTAATTAATAGCATATAACTGTAACCGAGTTATATAAAGTAAATACATCACACACTGTATTATCACCTACATATAATATTTGATACCATATTATACGTACCTTTACTAACATCCACACATATATCATACGTGTATCCATCCTTCCGAGTATACCCTCACCGGATAATTACCTATAAAATGCTATCTCACTAGGTATGCTCACAAGACCTAGTTCCCCAAGTTGGAATCGCTCACCAACTTGGTCCAAAATACAAACATAGTGGAGGCGGTCATATTCCTTCCCTGAAAGTGAGATACATCCCTCACCCATATATACCGGACGCTATGACCTGGAGATATACTCGCCCTACTCCTCAAGCTAGGGGATGCACCCACATCGCGTAACCTCCCTTGATAGCATTAGAGTATTTAAATTGAATAAATATCTAGTCACTGATATTTAATATCACACACAATATAAACACGTATATATATACTATCACTGTACCGTATATATATAATATAAACCCCAGCTTTATCGTGTACTCAAAATCCCGTACACTGCCTGTAATTTAATATCACACACAATATATACACGAATATATATATATATATATATATATATATATATATATATACTAGCGGAATGCCCGTGCCTGAAGGCACAGCATAAAATTCCACAATACGTAATCACAAAGCTACAAAAAAATTCCAAAGTATACTACTACAAAACGACAAAATTTCATTCCTCGACAAAAAGTGTAATTTAAAAAAAATGGCCATAATAGTCCAACTTATACGCAAAGTTGAATCAACTATCACATGACGCAATCAGAATAGGTAAAATAATCGAATGTAATAAAACATTCCATGTGAAACTAAATAATAAAGATCCCATAAACCAATAATGTCTTCAGTACAAAATTAAACCATAGTTTTTTGAAGTACACATAAAAAAACAAATAATACTATATGTATAGTTGCGAAAAAAATCGGCATTTGTCTTCTTGCCACACCACATACAACGCACATGTTCAGTTCCAATTCAATCCCTGTAGGCACGCATACAATTTTGAGACGTAAAAATGGGTGTATAACAATTATCAAGATTTTTCCTTGATCATTTGCTTTCAGTTCCAGTTCCAATAAAAGTTGATTGCATCCTTGTTGATCACTTGGTACAAAATAAAGTATTCGGTTGTGATGCTCTGATATGTGATCTGGTCAGGGTACACTGATGTCGACTTATGGCAGAGCCGGGCAAAAAGGCAAACGGTAGGCTTGGTACCAACGATGGTCTTTCTAGACACTGGGAGAGAAGAGAATAAGGTGTTGTCGCCCAAGTTCTGCTACATGTTGGACCTCCAATCTAGCAAGCAGGTATCTGTTGTGCTAAGGGCTCCATCAGGTGAAAGATTCAGTCCTAAGTTGTAACTGATGTCGAGCAAAATCAGCATCATGGCGGATCTCACTCACCACGATGCTGCCTCTGATATCTGATCCACGCAGCATTGGAGAGTCGGCTCCAACCATCACAACATGTCGAATTATGTTAGATGCTAAAGTCCTTTACATGCTGAAGTGGCTCCACATATTTGAACCACCAACACTGCTTAATAAGATGAAGAATTTCAAGTAGCAAATGTATTTAGAGAAATATAAAATTATACACTTATCATAAGAATAGTCAGACCAAATGGTACATGTAAGAATAGTCGTTGTGAATCTAGTGTCAATGGTATCTCAAAGACAAATCTGAACTTAAGATTCAATTTCCTACATCCCCAGGTCATGGACAAAAAACTTAATATTCAAATAGTAAAATTTACACAAAAATTAAAATAATAGAGTATTTGCAAAATGTATAAATTTAAAGAACTTGGGATTCCATTTTATGAAGCTTTTAAACCCCTCCGTATGGTAAATTAACTGCAATAGATGACTAACATTGACCCCAACCAACAACTATCTGAAACACTGTAGGAAATGGGCATAAGTCGTATTAGACAATATGTACATGTACTAAAAATGAACCCACCAATACTGGGTTTCCACAAAACAACAAAGTATAAAAATTAAATAGGGAATAACAACATTAGTACCCCAGATAAAAATAAAATAGGGAATAACAACAATAGTACCAGTCATATGAAATCAAATAAAAATGTTCCCGACTCCCATGACACTGATGACCAAAGCGATGCTCAGGAACTGAAACTTATTTACTACAATTAATAACCCAGATCACCACCAATTCAATAATAAGAGGCTACAAATGGATGAACAATCTGGTTACAAAAATAACATTAAGAAATTTAAGGCATCATTGGTTACAAAAACTCTTAAAAATCGAAGTACCTTATCAAAAAGAGGTTCGAGAGCGACTTCCGAGAGACTTTGTTTATCAAAGCATGTATGAAAATAAAAGAAACTTAAAATTATACCTTTTATTAGCCCAGTTGAGGAAGTTTGTGAGTATGGACGTAACGACGGTGGGAACTTTATATCCATTGAGAAAAAGTGTGGAGATATTAGAGAACTGAAAGTTTAGATCTAGAAAAAATAGTGTGCAAGTGAAATATTCAGGTAAAGACTTTTTATACTTCTTAGAACAGGGTCTGGTTTCAGGTTCCCATGTTGTAATCTCCCATGTAAAAAACTATGGCAGTCATCGTAATCAAATTCATAGTTGATGGCCCTAAGGCCAGCCATTGTTGTCCTATAATCCTTGTAACGTTGAACACACATTTCAGTAACTTTACTCTCCTCTATGACAATATTTTATATCATGTATTCTTTGATGTTTTTGGACCATTCCGCGGACAAACCAGAATTCAGGGGATAAAGGGTATCATCCACTTTCATCATGATAATTAAGGTTCAGTCGATCTGCAGCTTCTTTCATATGATGTCAAGTTTCTTTCAGTTCCTTTTAGTGTATCATGTTATAACTGCTACAACAACTGTGTTAACTCCTCTGGTATAACGGCTATAACTGCTTTAATGACCTTGTTTAAAGTATTGACCTTGAATAACCTTGGATAACTGATGCATTGACCTTGGATAATTGTTGCAATGACCTTGAATAACAACTTCTATAAATGCTTCTATAAATGCTATAACTGCTATAACAGAGTTCATTACTAATTAAAACACACCTGTAATAAATCAAATTATTAGATTAGCCACCTGATCTTCATAACTCTTTAGAGTGAGTATATACAAAAGGAAAAAACGAAGACAAAATACCTTAAAATGTTAAATTTAAAAAAAAATACCGTTTAGATACATTCTCCATTCAAAAAATAAGGGAACTTTAACTCAATCTCATGCACAATGAGAGGGAGAGTGGCAGCTCTCATAACAGAACTCTTCCCATATCTACTCGGTAGTGGCAGCTCTCATACCAGAACTCCTCCAGGGTAAATGCTCGGTAGTGGTAGAGATGAGTTACCAGATCTCGTTCATCGTATTTTCTCATCCCAGATCTGCTCGATGGTAGCGGAGATGAGTTCTCATCCATGCTATTTGCTGATGCAGTGTAGAGGACACCCTAAAAAATATAAAAAATCAGTAAAAGAAATATTAAAAAGTCAAATAGTGTAAGTGAAGACCAACAAATTTGAGGCCCTGGGACTCCAATTTTACCATCATCGCCGATAACGCAACTTGCCTCACCTGTCTCACCTCCACAGTTACGATGCCTTTACAGTCACAATGGAGAGAATATAACCTAAAGAGAAAAAATATCAACAATCATCAACTCTTAACCTCCAAGTTTAACATTATGCTTGATATGAAATAGAAAAGAAAAAATCCCTCAAAACAGAACAAAAACACTACTCACCTCTATAAAACTCCCCAAAAATCCAAGTCTTGCAACAAATCTTATTCATATATCTGTATTCATAGTTACTCAACAAAGAATCTTATTCATAAATCTTATTCAAATTCAGAATTTTATTCATAAATCTTATTCAAAGTAGGACCAGATATGCAATGTAGGTTTGGAAAAAAAAGGGAGGGGGGAAATTGACCCAACCCATTCTACTCTTCCTCCTCCCTCACCACCAACGTCACCCACTTGTTGGAGTTCCCTGAATTCAGTAGCCCAAACATTCATAATAAAAAAGGGAAATTTTCAATACAATGAAGAAACATTAAAAAAAATTATAATACAAAGAAGATAACTGACATTTCTTTAGTTATGCCGTGTTGTAAAGCCAAAACTAATGCAATAGATCTTCCCCTGTTGTAAAACCAAAACTAAAAATGCAAAATGAGAATCATATCAGAGCATGGAGATAGAGAAATATCATTCAAATAATTTCAGAGCATGAAGATAGAGGAATATCATTCAACGCAAAAATTGAAAGAAAAACAACACAACATTAGATCGTGTACATTCAATGCAAAAATTAAAAGAAAATCATCTTCAAAAATTTTATTTATATATTGGCCAGCTAGACCTGTTGTGATGTCGGCTCCACTGCGCTAGAACAAAATTTATATAAGGATATCGTATTTGCAATTGCATTTTTGTGACTTGAACTTTAGAACACAGAGTAGTTCAACATTTAAACAAATAGTTAAAATAGTGACCATAAACCCAAAGTAAAAGCAAGACAACCAACAAAATCCTTTTAAAACCTACTACTATCAATTCAATTTCCGACACACTGAAGAAAGAAAGGTCTTGTTCAGATCCTTATCTGGTCAAATCTACACTCACGTTGAGAGAAACACTTCATACAAAGGAGTATGCAATTTGAAAAAATTACCAAGGTAATTTTGCATTACCAAACCTCTTTCCATGAATAAAATGTTATAACTAAAGTAATGCTACCATACAACAATAAATCTGAGATGTTTGGAGATAAAAATAAAACATACACAAATGAGATAGAGAAGTTCTTTACATGGAAGGCTCAATGAAAGAAAAAGAGGTCACACGATATGTCACCGGAGATTCAGAGTCCTCAGGACCCTATATTCTATTTAACAATGCTTAGGCATACAGACCCACCCAATAACACCCATACACACAACCATTATAATACATTTAAAACACACATCCAATAGATACCTTTGCATTTTTGGACATGAGTAGCAACTTTGTATATTTTCTTACTCCAACAGAGTAACAAAAGCCCAATGAAGTCAAACATAACCTTCAAAAAACCTATACATACATCAAAAAGTGAGAGTGAACTAATTAAGAAATTACATGAATCAATTGAAACACCCAAATAATAGTTGCATGAATCAATTGAACTAATTATAAATAAACCTATACATGAATCAATTGGAACCCCCAAATAGAAGAGAAGCCTTTAATGTCATGTTGATCATACAAAATATAGTTGAAAAAATCCAAAAATCTAAGAAAACCCAAAAATATAATTTCAAAACCCCATCTATATGGTCAAAGCCGCAACTAAAGATTAGGATTTATAAAACTTTAATTTGAAAAAAAAATCACACAATCTCAATCTCAATCAGGTTTATCAAACTTTACCTGATGTGGATCTGTAAAAAAAATGGATATAATTTGATCTGCAAAAAATGTAAAAATAAAGTTGTCAAAAAACATGATTCCCAACAAAATATGCATCTATAATGTGTAATGTAAGCCACATTCCATTGGCATATTTTGATAATCATTTTCAGAAAACTTATGCACAAAATGATAATCATTTTGAGAAAACCCCATTAAAAGGTAACTACGCAATAGAAAAGTACCTTAAAATGATATGAGTAAATAATGAAAAATGAGTAAACAAAAAATACAACAATGGATGCTATGATATTTCATCAAACACATGGTGCTTTCTATGTGAAAACATTTAAAATAAATAAATAAATACTAACAATATAGAATTTGACACTACAGTTAACTTGCTTCCAATATATCAATTTTAAAACACATCCAAGTATATCTATTTAAAACCCAAAAGTATTATTTTTGAGTTCAATACTATGAAGTGCATGGGGATATATATAAATCCAACCAAAAATGACCTAATCTAGCACAAAAATTACAAACCCTAAGAGATAGTTATAAAAAAACAATTATTTGGAAGAAAAAATTAAAATACCTTACCTTAGGGTTATGTATGAAATACACATAAAACCATCATCCAAAACCTTTGAATCGACCCTGAAAGAAAATAAATACACAGATATTAGCTTGAGAGAGAACCAAATGCCCTAAAAGATAAAATCTACAACATAAATAAATCGAAACCACCATCGATGTGTGATCTTTGAAACCCTAGCAACGCCCTCAGGCAATTCCTCGTATTAGTCTTCGATCATCGATGTATGAGTTTTGAAACCTTAGCATTATTGTGGGGAGAGGGGAGAGGGGAGAGTGCATAATGCGAAGTGGTGTTAGTCAGAAGATGAGAGAGAGTTGAGGGGGAGTGAAATGTGAAGACAAATCGGGTTTAGAGAAATGAGTGTAAGGGAAAGAATTATGGGAAGACCATTCTACCCTGGTTTTTGAATTTTGAACAAAGGGGGAAATAAAGTAGAGTGTATTAAAAGAGGGGGAAATCAAATATTTAATGGGTAAAAATGGTAAAAAAGGTATTTTAATTTTAACCATTGGATTCTTGCATTGTTGGTTTAATCCTGGCCTCTGATTAAGTTATCAACTTATAGAATAGTAACCAAATTTTTACTCCTTATTAAATAGATATATACTATCACTACACCGTATATATATATTATAAACCTTGGCTTTACCGTGTCCCAAAAATCCCGTACACTGCCTAAAATTTCCTGAGTCTGTGGCCCGACTCAACTTAATTAATTTTCTCACTTAATAATTTATCGTCGTCCCGAGCCTATGGTCCGACTCTAATATATTTAGTTCACACCTCAATTTATAAAATACTTTCCCCGAGTCTATAGTCCGACTCTAATTAAATTAATTAACACACTTATTAATTTAATACTTCTCCGAGTATATCGTCCGACTCTACTTAAATTAATTATTACACCGATTAATTTAATACTTACCCGAGTCTACAATCCGACTCTTATTTAATTCATTTACACATTAATTAATCAACACAAATCCGAGTCTGCAATCTGACTCTAATTAAATTAATTATCACATTTATTAATTTAATCCTACCCGAGTCTACAATCCGACTCTAATTAAATTAATTATCACATTTATCAATTTAATCCTACCCGAGTCTATTATCCGACTCTAATTAAATTAATTATCACATTTATTAATTTAATCCTACCCGAGTCTATAATTTGACTCCAATTAAATTAATTATCACATTTATTAATTTAATCCTACCTGAGTCTATAATTCGACTCTAATTAAATTAATTATCACACCCATTAATTTAATAACTTGGTGTCACCCAACCATTATCCCCGGACTCGCTCACTTGACCCGTACCTCAATATTTTTCGAGTCAATGTTCCGACTCCAAATTAATTACTTTCTCCCCATAATAAATTTACTACTTTGATGCCACTTAACCAATATATCCGGACTCGCTCACTCGGTCCATTTTACATCTCTTAATTTCATTCTCACATTTTCACCCACAAAGTGTCACACATTTATTTCCATAATTTCCCCAATTATTAATACCTATAATTGTTAGCACCCCCGGACTCACCCACTTGGTCCATAATTAAATATTTCACCTAAATTCCTTTAATAATGTAGTGTCACCCAACTACAATTCCCGAATATAATTTTTCGGCCCAATATCAATAATTGAATTATTTCTCCAAATTCGCTCATCTCATGACATACCGTTCACACCCTCCTAAACCCAATTATATCACCCTATAATTGTTAAGGAAACTTATGTCCCATATGAATTTATCACCAAATAAAAGTAAGGGAATTAAAACTTAAATAAACCCTCATTATAAACCACATGGCCGAACTGCCCAAAATTTCCCATCGTCGATCGATCGATGGCTCCCGATCAATCGATAGATCCCTTCATGACAGCTCTTCTTCCCCACGAAAATTTCCACCATTAACGAGCTTTAAGGTTTCTTTTCCTCAAAAACCAACTTCAAATCAGCATGTTAATCATCTTATATCATTTCTCATGAACTAAGAATATCATCTGAACCTTTTAACATCATTAACACAATGAATCTTGACCCACTCAAGAACACAAAATTTCTAGGGTACAATCAGAATTTCAAATTCAATTTCCATCCTTTTATAATCCGATTTTTCTCATTCAAACCAGATAATCATACTCAGAATTATATTGCACAATTAATTCTTTCATTAAATTCCATTCAATGGTTCTATTAACAAAACCCTCTTTTTGGTACCCATTTATCCCCAAAACGAATTTTAGTATACACATAACTAAAATATGAATTGGATATCACACTTTAGGAGTAAAATCAGTTAACCACTTGCCTGTAAGTGTTCGTAGTTTCTGATCCGTAGACGCAGTCCCTCAATTTGGCTCCAAAATCCCCAATTTGGCTTTTGCTAAGTTTTCCCCCAATTTCCCTCTCAAGCCCTAGGCTTAGAATTACGTTGGCTGCCATTCCTTCATCTCCCCCTTAGGTTAAAAACCCTTAATCCCGTTTTTAGCCTAATGGGCTTAATTAAAATAGCCCAAATCACCCCGTGTGAGCGCGGCTATGTAAAAAAATTCCCCGAGACCTAATTACTACCCCCGGGTACTCTTTTCTGACTATCTCGACCCATCCGGACACAACCACGCACTCAGAATTGGCATCCGAATTAATTTATAAAAATCCTTATCTCACACCCAATTTAGTCTATACTGACTCCCGGCTGGGATAAGTGCACACTCCATCATTAATACCTGAAATGACGCAATTAAATTACTATTATTCACTCAGTAAATAAATTTCCCTAAACATTAACCATTCACTCCCCGATTAAAATATATATATATATATATATATATATTGCCAAAATTAATTCAATTAAAATTACAACACACAAGTAATTTTAAATTCCCGAATTAATTAAATATTAAATGCACAAAAATACGGGGTGTTACATACTCCCCCCCCCCCCCTACAGAGGAATTTCGTCCTCGAAATTAAGATGAGTGTAATGTTCCAAGCTTCGAATATTACTCTCTAGTCATGTGCCTCCAAGCCCACTATATCTATCCCATCCGCTTCTAACCATACGTTTCACAAGTATGCATTTAGATTACCCAGGGCGCCCATGCACCCTATACCCGTGCTTAATCGCACAAAATTTGCCTTAATTAACCCGGGTGCCCATACACCCTATCCCCGCGCTCTACCGCACGAAAGTTACCCGACTATGTTAGTCGTAACCCGTAATATAACTTCGAACCCGTAGTCATATCTATCTATATATATATATATATATATATACACATATATATATACATATATATCTACTGCCCGGGTACTCAACCCATGTGCTACGTCCAAACATCTCCCCATAAATACTTGTCTCTCAACACAAAAGTATATACGCTTACCCTTATGCTACCAAAGACAACATAATACCGCGCCCTTACTACCACTAGTGCTTGCGCAAAATAAACCCTGAGCTATCTCTCTTTGCTCGAAAATAAATCTAACCACCCTGATTCACTTCAGTAAGCATTCCCACTTACCGGGATAAAATGTGAGAACACAAAACCTCACTATGTGCTATCGCACTACGCAGTGAATATATATATCCCCATATATACAGGCTATACGCCCTCTCCGTTGATACCTAGTACCAACCCTACCCTGGTGTCGCGGACACCAAAATTTTATTCCACTATCCACAATAGTTAAATTCCATCGCTATCCATCCGATGTTTAAAAAGTATTCTCAACCCTACTCCCATAATTCTCGAAAGTAGTAACTCTTCGCATAATTCAAACAATCACTCAGTGTACGCCTCCACTCTCCCGTGATGAATACCAAGGAACTCCGCAACCCTACGGAAAGTTTATCCACATGTTATGGCTGCTACCGCCAACGCACCCACTAAGTTTGACTCACCTACGAACTCTAGTGAAAAATAAGTTTTATACTGTGACATCCTCTTTGTCACTCAAAAAATATACCCCATGCCCCTAGGGTAAAAATAATTACTTCTATACTCCAGCTGCAACGGCTGGTTCTCGGTTTCCGGAGCAGTGTCTCCCTGCCCGAATGAACCCATGACTTGCTTTAGTGGCTGTACATCCAGGGCCTCATCCTGTAGTTGGCCCCTGCCTCACTTAAGGCAATATCTCTTCATGTGTCTCGCTTTCCCCACATACGAAACACCTTCTAATACATTCACCCTGCCACTGGTCCCTCCCATGCCGACCTTGTTGGAATTCCTTGCCATCCTGCCGATAGCCTCCAGTTCTAAATCATTTGGCATGATTTCCCTACCGAAAATCCTGCCCCTGATCTCCCCCAGTCTGCTGTTAGGATACCCCACTGGTATTGTTCCCTTCTGCCTCAACCGACTGACTAATCCCCACTCCCCTCCCGCTTCCTTTTGCGTGGAAGCAATATTCCCGACAGTGCCGGAGTGTTGTGTTAATGACATTAGTATAATCTACTAATGAGGAATTATCAATTAAATGTTGTCTGGTTCTCCTAACTAACCCATCCATAAACTTTGCTTTCTTTATCTTTTCCTTGCTTACCTCATCCGGTACAAAATTTTGCCAACGAGTGAATTCTTCCCCGTAATCGGCCACTTAACAGTCCTCTTTGAGTCACCTCACAAAATTTTCTCCTCATTTCGGTCTCAATCGCTGGAAGAAAAATACTTGCGGTCGAACCGCACCCAAAATTCTGCAATAGCTAGTGTGTCCCTTTCCTCAACTGTGGTGATTGACTCCCACCACTGTAGTGCCTCTCCCACTAACTAAAAGTGGTTAGAATTTAATTTCTCACCCCATCGCAATCACCCATGCGTAGGTGATGCTGGATACCTCTCTTCCTTGACACGCTAGTACTACACCTGAACCCCCTCGCAACTTGGTGGGTTCCCACTAAAAATAACCTCTCATTCTTATTCCCACCCCGACGGCCCCGCGTGAGTCTGAACATCCGACGCCACTAACACTTGTGGCTGATACCGTGGAAAGTACCCTGTCGTTGTGACCACCGTTGCTCCAACTGTCTGTGCTACTAATTCAGTTACTTGTGCTGTCAAAATCATCTCTGGTCGTTGTTGTGGTAACTCTTTCTCCTAATGATCCTCCCTCGTCTCATCTCCCCCTGCTGCCCTAGTTGCTCTCTCTTTCCTAGGCGTTATCTGGAATGAGAATTGAATTTGTATGAGTTCACTCTCAAATATAAATTTCGCAGAAGAATGTATATGCACATACGTATGAAAATACAACAATCCTATAATAGGACTCTATTTCCAAGATTGCTAGGCTGAAATGTGAAAAGCCGCACAGATCCTAAGGACACAAGAATCTGATGGTCTGATACCATCTGTGACACCCCGCCAAATAAAATACCGGGTGATCAGTTCTATACTAAATTAAAATAGGAATCCCAGTTGGATCATCCTTAGCATCACTGTCGAAAAACTTTTTAAAACTTACTAACCACCTAGTATTCCAAAAGTTGGTGCCAATTTTTTAACTTTTTGATTAAACAAAGAAGTACATGCGGAATTAAAATATAAACCATTCATACAAATGAATGAAAATAAACTGAATCATAATTACACAACTTGCCGAATAAATCACCGGCCACCAAAGAAATAATCCAATACCTGAATAAATTACACCTGAAACTGTACCGAAAAGTCTGGGCGACAAGCCCTAAATAAAACTGAAACTCATACAAGATTCCTACTCTAGGAATGAATGAATGATACGTCTAATCCAAACTCCTGCTAGCTTCCACATATGTCGCAGCTCCGTGTCCCTGTAATAGAATATCAATCCTGGCGTCCCTGTTGCTAGACACCTAAAAGGTTTTGAAAATAGTTTTATAGCAAGGGTTAGAACCCAAAACATTTTGAAAATATTTAGCAAGTGAGTTAACTACAGTAATTTAAAATGCATGAATGCGCTTCATATTTAAGTTAGTGTCGCACTCCCTTGTGGACATTCTCACCCCTCCACTATTGTGCACACCTATCGGTTACCTTAACCCCACCTAGTTGTGCTACCCCATCCAACTAGTCCAGGTATAACCTCCCTTGCCATACTACTCTAACCCGAGTATAATGATTTCCTGAATTATAAGTTATTTCACGATTAACTTAATTAATTCCTTCTTAATGAATAGCATATAACCGTAACACAAGTTATATAAATTTAATATGTCACACTCTGTATTATTCCCACAAATGATTAACTTAATTAATATCTCATTAATTAACAGCATACAACTGTAACCCGAGTTATATAAAGTAAATACATCACACACTTTATTATCACCTACATATAATATTTGCTACCATATCATACGTACCTTTACTAATATCCACACATATATCATACGTCTATCCATCCTTCCAAGTATACCCTCACCGGATGATTCCCTTTATAATGCTATCTCACTAGGTATGCTCACAAGACCTAGTTCCCCAAGTTCGAATCGCATACCAACTTGGTCCAAAATATAAACGTAATGGAGGAGGTCATATTCATTCCTTGAAAGTGAGATAAATACCTCACCCATATATACCGGACGCTATGACCTGGGGATATACTCGTCCTACTCCTCAAGCTAGGGGATTCACCCACATCGTGCAACCTCCCTTGATAGCATTAGAGTATTTAAATTGAATAAATATCTAGTCATTGACATTTAATATCACACACAATATAAACACGTATATATATACTATCACATTACCGTATATATATAATATAAACCCCAGCTTTACCGTGTACTCAAAATCCCGTAAACTGCCTGTAATTTAATATCACACACAATATATACACGAATATATATATATATATATATATATATATATTATAAACCTTAGCATTACCGTGTACCAAAAATCCCGTACACTGCCTAAAATTTCCTGAGTCTGTGGCCCGACTCAACGTAATTAATTTTCTCACTTAATAATTTATCGTCATCTCGAGTCTATGGTCCGACTCTAATATATTTAATTCACACCTCAATTTATAAAATACTTTCTCGGAGTCTATAGTCCGGCTCTAATTAAATAAATTAACACACTTATTAATTTAATACTTCCCCGAGTCTATCGTCCGACTCTACTTAAATTAATTATTACACCCATTAATTTAATTCTTACTCGAGTCTACAATCCGAATCTTATTTAATTAATTTACACATTAATTAATCAACACAAATTTGAGTCTGCAATGCGACTCTAATTAAATTAATTATCACATTTATTAATTTAATCCTACCCGAGTCTACAATCCAACTCTAATTAAATTAATTATCACATTTATTAATTTAATCCTACCCGAGTGTACAATCCGACTCCAATTAAATTAATTATCACATTTATTAATTTAATCCTACCCGAGTCTATAATCCGACTCTAACTAAATTAATTATCACACCCATTAATTTAATAACTTGGTGTCACCCAACCATTATCCCCGGACTCGCTCACATGGCCCGTACCTCAATATTTCCCGAGTCAATGTTCCGACTCCAAATTAATTACTTTCTCCCAATAATAAATTTACTACTTTGATGCCACTTAACCAATATATCCGGACTCGCTCACTCCGTCCATTTTACGTCTCATAATTTCATTCTCACATTTTCACCCACAATGTGTCACACATTTATTTCCATAATTTCCCCAATCATATTTACCTATAATTGTTAGCACCCCCGGACTCACCCACTTGGTCCATAATTAAATATTTCACCTAAATTCATTTAATAATGTAGTGTCACCCAACTACAATTCCCGAATATCATTTTTCGGTCCAATATCAATAATTGAATTATTTCTCCAAATTCGTTCATCTCATGACATACCGTTCACACCCTCCTAAACCCAATTATATCACCCTATAATTGTTAAGGAAACATATGTCCCATACGAATTTATCACCAAATAAAAGTAAGGGAATTAAAACTTAAATAAACCCTCATTATAAACCACCTGGCCGAACTGCCCAAAATTTCCCATCGGCGATCGATCGATGGCCCCCGATCGATCGATCGATCCCTTCGTGACAGCTCTTCTTCCCCACGAAAATTTCCACCATTAACGAGCTTTAAGGTTTCTTTTCCTCAAAAACCAACTTCAAATCAGCATGTTAATCATCTTATATCATTTCTCATGACCTAAGAATATCATCTGAACCTTTTAACATCATTAACACAATGAATCTTGACCCACTCAAGAACACAAAATTTCTAGGGTACAATCCCAATTTCAAATTCAATTTCCATCCTTTTATAATCCAATTTTTCAAATTCAAACCAGATAATCATACTCAGAATTATATTGCACAATTAATTCTTTCATTAAATTCCATTCAATGGTTCTATTAACAAAACCCCCATTTTGGTATCCATTTATCCCCAAAACGAATTTTAGTATACACATCACTAAAATATGAATTGGATATCACGCTTTAGGAGTAAAATCAGTTAACCACTTGCCTGTAAGTGTTCATAGTGTCTGATCCGTTGATGTAGTCCCTCAATTTGGCTCCAAAATCCCCAATTTCGCTTTTGCTAAGCTTTCCCCCAATTTTCTTCTCAAGCCCTAGGGTTAGAATTATGTTGGCTGCCATTCCTTCATCTCCCCCTTAGATTAAAAATCCTTAATACCGTTTTTATCCTAATGGGCTTAATTAAAATAGCCCAAATCACCCCGTGTGAGCCCGGCTATGCTAAAAAATGCCCCAAGACCCAATTACTACCCCCGGGTACTCTTTTCTGACTATCTCGACCCATGCGGACACAACCGCGCACTCAGAATTGGCATTCCAATTAATTTATAAAAATTCTTATCTCACACCCAATTTAGTCTATACTGACTCCCGGCTGGGATAAGTGCACACCCCGTCATTAATACCCGAAATGATGCAATTAAATTACTACTATTCACTCAGTAAATAAATTTCCCTAAACATTAACCATTCACTCCCCGATTAATATTTAAATATATATATATTGCCATAATTAATTCAATTAAAATTACAACACACAAGTAATTTAAAATTCTCGAATTAATTAAATATTAAGTGTACAAAAATACGGGGTGTTACATACTCCCCCCTCCCCCCCTACAGAGGAATTTCGTCCTCGAAATTAAGATGAGTGTAATATTCCAAACTTCGCGTATTACTCTCTAGTCATGTGCCTCCAAGCCCACTATATCTATCCCATCCGCTTCTAACCATACGTTTCACAAGTATGCAATTAGATTACCCAGGGCACCCATACACCCTATACCCGTGCTTAATCGCACAAAATTTTCCTTAATTAACCCGGGTGCCCATACACCCTATCCCCGCGCTCTACCGCACGAAAGTTACCCGACTATGTTAGTCGTAACCCGTAATATAACTTCGAACCCGTAGTCATATCACATATATATATATATATATACATATATATCTACTGCCCGGGTACTCAACCCATGTGCTACGTCCAAACATCTCCCCATAAATACTTGTCTCTCAACACAAAAGTATATACGCTTACCCTTATGCTACCAAAGACAACATAATACCGCGCCCTTACTACCACTAGTCCTTGCGCAAAATAAACCCTGAGCTATCTCTCTTTGCTCAAAAATAAATCTAACCACCCTGATTCACTTCAGTAAGCATTCCCACTTACCGGGATAAAATGTGAGAACACAAAACCTCACTATGTGCTATCGCACTACGCAGTACAACATATATATCCCCATATATACAGGCTATACGCCCTATCCACTGATACCTAGTACCAACCCTACCCTGGTGTCGCGGACACCAAAATTTTATTCCACTATCCACAATAGTTAAATTCCATCGCTATCCAGCCGATGTTTAAAAAGTATTCTCAACCCTACTCCCATAATTCTCGAAAGTAGTTACTCTTCACATAATTCAAACAATCACTCAGTGTACGCCTCCACTATCCCGTGACGAATACCAAGGAACTCCGCAACCCTACGAAAACTTTATCCACATGTTTTGACTGCTACCGCCAACGCGCCCATTAAGTTTGACTCACCTACGAACTCTAGTGAAAAATAAGTCTTATAATGTGACACCTCTTTGTCACTCAAAAAATATACCCCGTGACCCTAGGGTAAAAATAATTAATTCTATACTCCAGCTGCAACGACTGGTTCTCAGTTTTCGGAGCAGCGTCTCCCTGCCCGAATGCACCCATGACTTGCTTTAGTGGTTGTACATCCAGGACCTCATCCTGTAGTTGGCACCTGCCTCGCTTAAGGCAATATCTCTTCATGTTTCTCTCTTTCCCCACAGATGAAACACCTTCTAATACATTCACCCTGCCACTGGTCCCTCCCATGCCGACTTTGTTGGAATTCCTGGCCATCCTGCCGATAGACTCCAGTTCTAAATCGTTTGGCATGATTTCCCTGCCGAAAATCCTGCCCCTGATCTCCCCCAGTCTTCTGTTGGGATACCTCACTGGTATTGTTCCCTTCTTCCTCATCCGACTGACTGATCCCCACTCCCCTCCCGCTTCCTTTCGCATGGAAGCGGTATTCCCGGCATTGCCGGAGTGTTGCGTTAATGACATCAGTATAATCTACTAATGCGGAATTATCAATTAAATGTTGTCTGGTTCTCCAGACTAACCCATCCATAAACTTTTCTTTCTCTTTTCCTTGCTTACCTCATCCGGTACAAAATTTTACCAACGAGTGAATTCTTCCTCGTAATCGGCCACTTAACGGTCCCCTTTGAGTCACATCACAAAATTTTCTCCTTGTTTCGATCTCAACCGCCGGACGAAAAATACTTGCGATTGAATCGCACCCAAAACTCTGCAATAGCTAGTGTGTCCCTTTCCTCAACTGTGGTGATTGACTCCCACCACTATAGTGCCGCTCCCACTAACTAAAAGTGGTTAGAATATAATTTCTCACCCCATCGCAATCTCCCATGCATAGGTGACGCTGGATACCTCTCTTCCTTGACACGCTAGTACTACACCTGAACCCCCTCGCAACTTGGTGGGTTCCCACTAAAAATAACCTCTCATTCTTATTCCCACCCCGACGGCCCCGCGTGAGTCTGAACATCCGACGCCACTAACACTTGTGGCTGATCCCGTGGAAAGTACCCTGTCGTTGTGACCACCATTGCTCCAACTGTCTGTGCTACTAATTCAGTTACCTGTGCTGTCAAAATCATCTTTGGCCGTTGTTGTGGTAACTCTTGCTCCTAATGAGCCTCCCTCGTCTCATCTCCCCCTGCTGCCCTAGTTGCTCTCTCTTTCCTGAGCGTTATCTGGAATGAGAATTGAATTTGTATGAGTTCACTCTCAAATATAAATTTCACAGAAGAATGTATATGCGCATACGTATGAAAATACAACAATCCTATAATAGGACTCTATTTCCAAGATTGCTAGGCTGAAACGTGAAAAGCCGCACAGATCCTAAGGACACAAGAATCTGATGGTCTGATACCATCTGTGACACCCCGCCAAATAAAATACCGGGTGATCAGTCCTATACCAAATTAAAATAGGAATCCCAGTTGGATCATCCTTAGCATCACTTCCGAAAAACTTTTTAAAACTTACTAACCACCTTGTATTCCAAAAGCTGGTGCCAATTTTAACTTTTTTATTAAACAAAACAGTACATGCGGAATTAAAATATAAACCATTCACACACCTAAATGAAAATAAATTGAATCATAATTACACAACTTGCCGAATAAATCACCGGCCACCGAAGAAATAATTCAATACCTGAATAAATTACACCTGAAACTATACCGAAAAGTCTGGGCGACAAGACCTAAATAAAACTGAAACTGATACAAGATTCCTACTCTAGGAATGAATGAATGAATGAATGAATGAATGATGAGTCGAATCCAAACTCCTGCTAGCATCCACATATGCCGTAGCTCTATGTCCCTGGAATAGAATATCAATCCTGGCGTCCCTGTGGCTGGACACCTAAAAGGATTTGAAAATAGTTTTATAGCATGGGTTAGAACCCAAAACATTTTGAAAATATTTAGCAAGTGAATTAACTGCAGTAATTTAAAATGCATGAATGCGCTTCATATTCAAGTTAGTGTCGCACTCCCTTGTGGATATTCTCACCCCTCCATTATTGTGCACACCTACCGGTTACCTTAACCCCAACTAGTTGTGCTACCCCATCCAACTAGTCCTGGTATAACCTTCCCTTGACATACTACTCTAACCCGAGTATAATGATTTCCTGAATTATAAGTTATTTCACGATTAACTTAATTAATTCCTTCTTAATTAATAGCATATAACCGTCACACAAGTTATATAAATTTAATACGTCACACTCTGTATTATTCCCACAAATGATTAACTTAATTAATTTCTCATTAATTAATAGCATATAACTGTAACCGAGTTATATAAAGTAAATACATCACACACTGTATTATCACCTACGTATAATATTTGCTACCATATTATACGTACCTTTACAAACATCCACACATATATCATACTTGTATCCATCCTTCCGAGTATACCCTCACCGGATGATTCCCTTTAAAATGCTATCTCACTAGGTATGCTCACAAGACCTAGTTCCCCAAGTTGGAATCGCTCACCAACTTGGTCCAAAATACAAACGTAGTGGAGGTGGTCATATTCCTTCCCGGAAAGTGAGATAAATTCCTCACCCGTATATACCGGACGCTATGACCTGGGGATATACTCGTCCTACTCCTCAAGCTAGGGGATTCACCCACATCGCGCAACCTCCCTTGATAGAATTAGAGTATTTAAATTGAATAACTATCTAGTCACTGATATTTAATATCACACACAATATAAACACGTATATATATATATATATATATATATATATATATATATATATATATATATATATATATATATATATACTATCACTGTACCGTATATATACAATATAAACCCCAGCTTTACCGTGTACTTAAAATCCCGTAAACTGCCTGTAATTTAATATCACACACAATATATACATGAATATATATATATATATACTATCACTACACCGTATATGTATATATATGTATATATTATAAACCTTGGCATTACCGTTTACCAAAAATCCCGTACACTGCCTAAAATTTCCTGAGTCTGTGGCCGGACTCAACGTAATTAATTTTCGCACTTAATAATTTATCGTCATCCCGAGTCTATGGTCCGACTCTAATATATTTAATTCACACATCAATTTATAAAATACTTTCCCCGAGTTTATAGCCCGACTCTAATTAAATTAATTAACACACATATTAATTTAATACTTCCCCGAGTCTGTCGTCCGACTCTACTTAAATTAATTATTACACCCATTAATTTAATACTTGCCCGAGTCTACAATCCGACTCTTATTTAATTAATTTACACATTAATTAATCAACACAAATCCGAGTCTGCAATCCGACTCTAATTAAATTAATAATCACATTTATTAATTTAATCATACCCGAGTCTATAATCCGACTCTAATTAAATTAAGTATCACATTTATTAATTTAATCCTACCCGAGTCTACAATCCGACTCCAATTAAATTAATTATCACATTTATTAATTTAATCCTACCCGAGTCTATAATCCGACTCTAATTAAATTAATTATCACACCCATTAATTTAATAACTTGGTATCACCCAACCATTATCCCCGGACTCGCTCACTTGGCCCGTACCTCAATATTTCCCGAGTCAATGTTCCGACTCCAAATTAATTACTTTCTCCCAATAATAAATTTACTACTTTGATTCCACTTAACCAATATCTCCAGACTCGCTCACTCGGTCCATTTTACATCTCATAATTTCATTCTCACATTTTCACCCACAATGTGTCACACATTTATTTCCATAATTTTCCCAATTATAGTTACCTATAATTGTTAGCACCCCCGGACTCACCCACTTGGTCCATAATTAAATATTTCACCTAAATTCCTATAATAATGTAGTGTCACCCAACTACAATTCCCGAATATCATTTTTCGGCCCAATATCAATAATTGAATTATTTCTCCAAATTCGGTCATCTCATGACATACCGTTCACACCCTCCTAAACCCAATTATATCACCCTATAATTGTTAAGGAACATATGTCCCATATGAATTTATCACCAAATAAAAGTAAGGGAATTAAAACTTAAATAAACCCTCATTATAAACCACCTGGCCGAACTGCCCAAAATTTTCCATCGTCGATCGATCGATGGCCCCCGATCGATCGATCGATCCCTTCGTGATAGCTCTTCTTCCCCACGAAAATTTCCACCATTAACGAGCTTTAAGGTTTCTTTTCCTCAAAAATCAACTTCAAATCAGCATGTTAATCATCTTATATCATTTCTCATGAACTAAGAATATCATCTGAACCTTTTAACATCATTAACACAATGAATCTTGACCCACTCAAGAACACAAAATTTTTAGGGTACAATCCCAATTTCAAATTCAATTTCCATCCTTTTATAATCCAATTTTTCTCATTCAAACCAGATAATCATACTCAAAATTATATTGCACAATTAATTCTTTCATTAAATTCCATTCAATGGTTCTATTAACAAAACCCCCTTTTTGGTACCCATTTATCCCCAAAACGAATTTTAGTATACACATCACTAAAATATGAATTGGATATCACACTTTAGGAGTAAAATCCGTTAACCACTTGCCTGTAAGTGTTCGTAGTGTCTGATCCGTTGACGTAGTCCCTCAATTTGGCTCCAAAATCCCCAATTTGGCTTTTGCTAAGCTTTCCCCCAATTTCCCTCTCAAGCCCTAGGCTTAGAATTATGTTGGCTGCCATTCCTTCATCTCCCCCTTAGGTTAAAAACCCTTAATCCCGTTTTTAGTCTAATGGGCTTAATTAAAATAGCCCAAATCACCCCGTGTGAGCCCGGCTATGCTAAAAAATGCCCAAGACCCAATTACTACCCCCGGGTACACTTTTCTGACTATCTCGACCCATCCGGACACAACCGTACTCTCAGAATTGGCATCCGAATTAATTTTTAAAAATCCTTATCTCACATCCAATTTAGTCTATACTGACTCCCGGCTGGGATAAGTGCACACCCCGTCATTAATACCCGAAATGACACAATTAAATTACTAATATTCACTCAGTAAATAAATTTCCCTAAACATTAACCATTCACTCCGCGATTAATATTTAAATATATATATATATATATATATATATATATATATATATATATATATATATATATATATATATATATATTGCCATAATTAATTCAATTAAAATTATAACACACAAGTAATTTAAAATTCCCGAATTAATTAAATATTAAATGCACAAAAATACGGGGTGTTACAGATCGTATAAATCTTGCGACCAACTTGTTGACACCAATCAATCCTTTTGTTGTAGTCATCAAAAATTTGAACAAGATGAACATTGTTAAATGAAAGCACGGTTTAAATGGAAATTTGAAGTATAAACGAAAAATCATGTTGACTACAATATAAATAAACTAAACATGCCTCCACAGTGGTGAATTCAACTGTATGGTCTTGATTAATTGCATTAATATCCGATCCTTCTTCTATTTATGCATCCTAACAATGCATACAATCAAATTATGTCATATATTAAAAATCTCAAAGTATTGAAATTTAACTAGATGATATAGTTTTTTTCCATATATGGTGTGAAATCGGGAAACAAATTGGGTGGTTATATTGAACATAATCTAAAACACCACAATAAAAAAAAATCTAAAGAAAATTAAAGGTGCAACACTTTTGGGTGTGGTTAGTAAAGCTTTTGTTTAAATTTTATGTGGTGTTTTTGAGAGTTTTTTTGGGTGTAAATATCAGGACCCCATGTTTTTGATGAATTCTAGGGGATTTGGGGGTTAAATCTATCTCTTGTAATATTCAATTGATTTAAATAATGAATTAATGAATTTAGATGACTTATAATTGTTGGGTAAGTTAACTTTGATGAGATGTATAGAGTTATTGGATATAAATTTAGAATTATGGAATTACCTTAGGGTTTTGGTTCAGAGATTTGAAAAATAAACCAATTAATTGATTGAATCACTAATATTAGTCCATTATCTGATGTTAGGATGATTTAAAAGTTTTAGAATCATCATATTTGTGCCCCATTATGTTCTATGTGTTCTAATGGAGGTTAGGTAAGGTTTAGAAGAGTTTTGGATCGTTTTTGGGGATGAACGTAGGTTGGAGTTCGCTGAAATCAGAGCTACGTCGTTTTGACTGTCAAGGAAAACTGGTTCAACCCCTTTCCAAACCGGTTCAGTTTACCTGCTTCTCCAAATATGTAATTGTAGATCTTTTTGTTATGATCGTGTGGGCACTGACCTCGTATTTTTCTTATTTTTTTAATTAGTTGTGAATTTTCTACGGAAGGGTGTCCAAGATCAAAATCTTTAGTCAAAAATTAAATCAGGGTTTAAAATTGTTTATGGACTATATGAGGACTTTGGTAATTTCAACAAACCTATAATTGAGGCTTAGGCTTATTCATAATGATGGTAAAATTAGACTAGGGCCTACAAGATTTAACGATTGTGTTAAGAATCGAGAATTTAAAACCGGTTACGAGAACGTAGATGATAACCAAGAATTTATACAAGTAGGTTAGTGATGTATTAACCACTGAAAAAAATTAAGGGATAACTAGGGCCCTTCG
Organism: Sambucus nigra; assembly: GCA_949130495.1. Taxonomy (NCBI): domain Eukaryota; kingdom Viridiplantae; phylum Streptophyta; class Magnoliopsida; order Dipsacales; family Adoxaceae; genus Sambucus; species Sambucus nigra. Next base: position 353,465,251 of record OX422221.1, read on the forward strand.
GATAGTGAGTGATACTCGAAAAATACGAGAATAATAATAAAATGTGTAAATTATTAGTGCAGCGAGTATTCGAAAGATATAAATACTACGTACGGGATATATTATAGGTTATGTGAACATACCTAGGCTACCTGTTGTCACGACAGGTTTCGCGCAGAGGACGATCCCACCTTGGTGATTTCAGGCGACGTCTTGATTTGTGCCCCAAAACATAGAACTTAAGGTGGCTCACTATGTGCTTTGTATTGATGGGACTAGCGTGTCATTTGGGTACGTTAGGTATATGCGTAGAACAAAGGTATAGAACTATATTCTCCTTCATTGTGTGTTATTTGATTGAGGGTTCGAGAAGACATTCTGAATCGGTAGTCCTTGATTGGTACGGGACGTACATAGACCTGATAGCAGAGTACGCATGCATTGCAGTGGTCATTCTGGAGGATGTAATACTTATATATAATATAATGTGATAAATATATGTAGGTGTGATTATTCTACTTATGTGTGATAGTAGAAAAGATAGATAGTGTATATCTTAAAGCAACTAAAGTGTGATGAAACTTAATTAATGGTGCAATAATAAAGTGTGATTAACCTACTTATGTGTGATGGTAGAAAAGATGGATAATGTATATCAAAAAGTGACTTAAGTATGACAAACTAAATTAAAATGATTCAATAATAATATCCAGGTGATATTAGTTTTTGGAAGTAGCGGCAGCGTGTTGTATGGGAAGTACGGGGGAGCTGAACCTTTTGTCGTTAGTTAGATACGGATGTCTAGTTAGGTTGGGTAGCATATCTAGGTAGGAGACGTTAGGTGTGCACTATAGTTGAGAGGTGAGGAAACTCAAGGGAATGTATGTGGGACTAATGTGTGTATCTAATAACTATTTTTAAATTGTGATTTAAATACTTGCTAAATATTTTCAAAAGGTTTTCTTGAGCTCTGACCCATGTCAAATCTATTTTTCCAAAATATTTTAGGTGTCCAGTCACAGGGATGCAAATCTTTATGACTCATTCCATTGAAGCATAGGATTATTGTGGAGGCTTGCAGGACTTTGTGTAGATTCTTCAGTTATTCATTCCTAGATTAAGATTTCTGATTCAGTATTTCATTTGGGCATGTTGCCCCTTCAGTTGATACATTATTTCAGTTTTATTTATCGGATGATGTAGTTGCACTCAGTTTTATTTCTTTAAACTTATGGTTTAAATTTAGTTTTGGAACCGATGGTATATTCGATACTCATTTTTTATCTATTTATCGTGTGGTTGATTTAGACTATTTTAATTGTGTGAATAGTCTGGTTATTAGATTTATATTCCGCATGCTGTTATATTAATGAGATATAAAATTTGACACCAGCTTAATTTAACATAGGTGGATAGTAATTTAAAAAGTTTTCGACAGTGATGATAAGAAAGAACCAAATGAGATTCCTGGTTATTTTCATAAAGGACTGATCACCTGTGATTAAAATAGTCCCGGTGTCATAAGTATCTGTTGGCCGCCACAGATTACTTCACCAAATGGGTAGAGCCAGAACCACTGGCGAACATTCATGACTCAGCTATGACCAGGTTTATCTGGAGGAGTATTATAATGCGCTTTGGGATACCAAGGGCTATCATCATCGATAACGATACACAATTTGAAAGTATCTTCTTTTAGGGTTTCTTTGATGAACATCGTATCAAGAACCATCATAGTTCTATTGCGTATCCCCAAAGTAATGGTCAGGGAAAAGCTCTAACAAAACCACACTCGATGGACTGAAAAAGAGGCTAGAAAGAGCCAAGGGTGCATGGGTGAATGAGCTCCCTCGTGTTCTATAGGCTTACTGTACCACTCCTAGGAGGCCAACTGGGGAAACACCATTTGTGGTCACTTATGGAATGAAACCTATCATTATGCTGGAAGCAGGACACCCTACTATGAGAACCACCTTGGTCCACTACGGATTTAATTATTACGCATTGCGCACTGAACTTGACTTAGCAGATGAGCGAAAAGAGCAGACATGATCAAGGTGGATTCCTATCAACAACAACTAGCTAGGAAGTATAAATAGAAAGTCAATCTAAGGAAGTTTTTGGTAGGTGATTATATCCTCAGGAAATTCATCGGCAGTGCCGTAAAATCATCAGATGGCAAGATGGGACAAAACTAGGAAGGACCTTATATGGTGATAAGAAACCACCTTCAAGGATCATATCACTTGGAAACGTTGGAGGTTGGGAGATACCAAGAGTTTGGAATGTAGACAATCTCAATAAGTTCTACTTTTAGTATTCTTTATCTTTTGTTAGCACACTTAGTTTAAGAAAATTTTCATTTTCAAACTTATGTCGCTTGCAAGTTATTATTCAAGGAATAATGGCCAGTTGGCCCCCAAACTTTGATAATATATATTGGTTGCTTTGTATTTCTTGATCGTATCTTAGTATTACGCACCTTTTTCTAAATGATAACTCCCTCATGCATAATAGAACTCATGGGGATTATAACAAGTTGTTCAACTTGTTTCAATCAAGGAATATCACGTGTCGAGCAGGGTTAGCAATAATTATGACAAGTAAGTAAAAGTGTTTCAATTACTACAACCTTTAGGCCTTTGTTTCAAACACAGTAGACCTCACGAGTTGCCCCGATAATAGTAAAATCCTTATAGGGGATCCTTAGGCAATAAATCCAACTCAAGTTAGTCGTTAAATTTGTTGGTCACAAAAAGCCTACTCAGGCGGATGGCCCATCAACTGGGTACATTCTTCCCATCATCTTACTTAGGCGTAAGGAAGTGTGACGACACAACTTAAAAGGTAAAGTATATGGAACGATATTGCTAAGACATATTGGACTGGGAGAATCTTTAAACCTATAAAAAAAATGGCGAACACTGGTTTCTGATATCGTTTGGTAGGTTAAAAAGCCACAAATTATTAAACCTAAGTACTAACCCATTTAAATAGTAAAAGGGCCTAAGACGGTCAATCAGTATTGTTTGGTCGACAAAGATATTGAGTAACTGATGAGAAATAGCTCTTTCCAGTTCAAACATAAGCAATAGTTATTAATACATGTTTAGTCAGCACATGCTTAAAATATGGAAAAAGTTAATAAATGAAGCTTTCTATTAACAAAAATGTGAAATTATAATTATACTAAGACCAGAAATACATAAGGATCTAAGATAGCCCAGGATGGAGAGCAAGATATTCCGCAATGAGCGCCCTTTAACCATCATCTGGTTTAAGGGCGAGCTCTTCCACATCGTCATCAAGATTTATCTTTAAAATCTCGGAAGGGAAGGCATCAACCGATATCAAGTTGTCATCCTTCGATAAAGGATTATGGCGGTAAGTCGCACACTCGACCTAGTATTTGTACCAAAGTTTAGACTCCCTAGGTGGCTTAAATTCCCAAGGGCACTTAGCCACCCGTGAGTAAAGGCGACTTCCTCTGCCTTTTTAAGATTTACTGGGGCATCTACCCAGATAGCATTTTAACCCTATACCCAGGCTTCTCAAGGTCCTATTTTAAATGAATGACTTAGCCTCTTGACATCCTTCGAAATCCCAACTACAACTATTTTTAGCCCGACGACCTCCTCCCTTAGAGTCTCATTCTCGACTTGGATCATTTCACCCACTTAGCATACTTCAATAATCTCCATGAGCCTGACCCTCAAAGAATTCAACTCATCCTGAACCGAAGCTTTGATCTCTTCTATGGCTTGAAGATCATCATTTATCTTGGCAACCAGTTCAAACTGATTCTTATACTGCTGTATCATCGCCCATAAAGACTTGCTGATCTGCACAAATTCCCTGAGAGCTTTCACACTAATGTTGGCTCCAAGGATCATCCCCAACCACGAACTAGGGGGGATGTATACCTCATCAGACTATAAGTAACAGAGGCAAAACCACAAGAAAAAATTAGTATACATGGAGAGAACAAATGGGCACAAATAAAGAAATTTTTCTTCTATTTCATTCATAGGGGGGGCATGGGCCAGTAGAGTCAAAGCAGTAAAAATTATAAGGCTTCAAAAAGTTGTACAAAAAGAAAACTCCTAATCTAGAATCATTATTCTTTCACCCGCTCAATTTCAATGACTTCTTTCCCCTTATCAACGAACCCCTGCTCCTGGCCAGCATTCACTCTAACCTCAGCAGGAACATCCTCAGTCTTGCTGGTAGGCTGACCAACTGCTCCTTCTTCCTCTTCAAATGGATCAGGCCCATAATGAAGGCCGAAAATATTAGATTCAGTTGGAGTCCCCCAACTTTTAAAGCCTGGTCCCAGACTTTTTTGAAGGCCACCTTTCTAGCATAGGTTTACTGTAGCTCAGCATCATCATATTCATTGTTAAAGATCTCCAAGTAGTTGTCATGTTTCTCTCAGGGGAGATCCTCCTCTAGTTTTAGAACTTTACTGGACAGACCCTGATTCTTCTCGACCACACTACACCAAAAACAACAATTTAACACACTATGATATTAAAAATCTGGAACAACTTAAAACTATAGCAAATTCTAGCACGGCTTAATGACAATCTGGCACACTTTAAAATAGTGCCAAAATATAGCACAGTTTAAAAGTGTGCCAAAATAGAGTACACTTTACTAAAATATAAAATAGTCCTAAAAAACTTCGTCCTCACATTTTTTTTGTCTCCCTCCCTCTCTCACCCCTTACTCTCATGTCTCCTTCTCTCTTTCTCGCATGCTCTTTCTCACACATCTACCCCCTCTTTACAAACCCTAACTCCAGCCTTCCATATTCATCGTCCCCTTTGTCGCCTTCTAGATCCTAGTGGTTGATGTGTTCGATAATGGGGTGCGCTTATGGTTGCCACAACAATCAGATGGGGTTCCCATGAGGTTGAATGATATCAATAGGTTGATTAATCACCTCCATTAGAGAATTCCTTTGTAAGTCTTTATATTGCTTATATTACAACATATGTGTTATCTTTCTTATTATATTTTACTTATTGCTTCTATATATCGTGATTTTGTTTTAGGCCTGCGGTTATTCGAGAATGAAGTTTCTAGGGTGCTTGGTGGTGGTATTATACCAGGTGCTTTTGATTCTTATATTCTAATGTTTGTGATGTGGACAAAATTATTATGAGACCCTCTTTTAGGAGGGTTAATTAGAGATGAAGATAAATAGAGAGAGGTTGAAAGTTATTATGAGTAATCAAACGAGTGTAATTATCCTTTCGTAATTATTAACCATATTTATTGAAAAGTTTATTATCTATTTTATCAAATTAACTCCTTTAATTTCAAATTCGGCCAATTTCAACAATTTTTTATTCGATTGAATTTTTTGGTAGTAATCTAAGTTTAGTATTTAGCCAATTCCATTAATTGAATTCATTTTCACAGTGATTGAAAAGTGATAAATGCAAGAAATAAATGCAATTACAGAGATATAAATTTAATGTTGAAACCCTTGCAGGAAAAGTCCACTAATACAAGAAAGAAAGTAATCCACAAACTCATACACGATATACAAATACGGTAACCCACGAATCTCCACTGCCTTATGATTTGAAACTTCTTATGAGAATTAGTGAATCCTTGGGTTTCTCAATTTGGTTTGTTTCTTTCTTTATTTAGATATCTATTAAAGAATGAGCATCGGTTAATGTGTACTGGATAGACATGCACTACTTCTAAGAGAACTGAGTAAAGTTGAGTGGTGATTTTCTTGAATAAAACTTTTACAACGCCAAACTCAACTTAATAAATATCGAACCCGGTTAAGAAAAAAATAAAATCAAAATTAAAATAGATGTATACATGTTGCACATTCCAAAAAAATAAAGATCAAGCCTTTTCTACATACTCGGACAACTAGCTAGGTGTGCTCATTCAGGTATAGAGGGTGAAATTTGAGGTCATTCAGGACTGAGGATAACAACTTGCTTCAACATTGATGCGACAAGTGGAGACTTTTTATTTAACTGATTTGAAGGAAATTTTTCCACTGACTTTTTTTTTTGCTTTTGCATTCTCAAATTAGTATAGGAATTAGAATAGATCATCATAGACTAAAATTTTTTTTTTCCTGGCATTTTTTTTAGGTTTGATGGAGGCTACTTCCATATTGTTTACAATGAGATAAGTTTCTATGAGGAAATTTTAGGATTCTTCATCAAAAATTAGAATTATAATGGTGAGCTTCATTTATCTCTATTATTATTAGTATTTTTATTTTGTTGGCTTTCGGTTCATTTTTTCAAATTTTCTTAATTTGAGGTCTTGATAACACATGAGTATATGTTAGTTTTTGATTCTTTATGGTTCATAACTTCCTCTCTATCTACAAGCCCATATTTGAATGTGTGAAATTGAAGTATTCCCGAGGCCTCGGGGGTGAACTTGATAAACAGTTGGTAATTTTTCATGTTAGGTTCCATTGCTTATGATGAAAACCACATTTTCAATTTTGTTCATTGTATCTGTGTAAGTATATTTGGTTTAGGTGGGTTTATAGTTTTTTTGTTTGGTGTTTGAACTATAATTTTTGTATTCATATATGACTAAATATTTAGATTTATTCCTATTTCATGACACGGGGCATGTTATAGACAAGTATATCCATAATAAAATTTATGTCATAGACACGAAGTGTAAGCGTAGTTACTTTCTTTGTCGTGATTTATTCTAAAATTTCGATGGCCCCCAACTTCATGGAGTAACATGTTGATCAAAGATAATGTCCATATTATGTACTTTGATGATGTTGATGTTGTCTGGCTAATCCATCTGAAGGTGAATGGAGTTAATTCTACCTTAAATCTCGAGAAATCCTACATCAGCCACATGATTAGCTTATTAAGAGTTTTTAGTATTTATTCTTATATTGTTACTAAATAGTACCCAACATCAACAACAAGAAATTGTTTGCTCTCCAATTGCCATTATTTATTACAGAAACAATAGTGACATGAATCAATTTATATTTCCTTCTGGCTCGAGAGGAGAAATTGATATTGTTATGAATTGAACAGGTCTAGATCGACTAGGTCTAGTTTACATTTCCTTTTTTTTTCTTTGGACTAAAACATATTTGATCTTTTTTTCTGGATGGAGCATGTCTGATAATGTTAATTATAATATCATACGAATTACTGAGCCTTGAATAACAACATTAACATAGGTGAAATTTCATTGTTTTGTAGCGTGCCACCATGAGGGATTGAGAGACTCCTTTGAAAAATAGGAAGTGTTGGTGATCAGGTATCACATTTGATAATCTCTAATGCCTTTCTCACTTTGTCACGAGAAGTAGTTCAATATATATTTGTTATAGTATTTTTTGTCTCTAGAGTTCCTATATAGGGTTTTTTGCAATAGTTCATTATATTTGTTACAATGATTCATTCCTACCATAGATTGTTTAATATATTAGGATGATTTGAACTTCTTTTAAGTTTTAGAAACAAATATTGGTTTTAGTTTTCATCTATATTTTTTATAGAAGGCTTTAGTTTATATTTTGTCATGTCAAATTCTTTGTGTAGCGTTCAGTTTATATTTTGGGACATAAAAATTGTTTTTAAATTTGGTTGAGTTTACAAATTTTGCTTTATGCTTGATTGTTCAGGTTCACGTATTTGGTTTAGAGGGAAAACACTTAGGGTGGTTGGTCTATGGTGGACATATTTAATATTCCCCAAGAGGTATCGACATTTAATATGCCCACAGTTCTCTTAACAGTTAATAGTTATAACATAACATACGAATATCACTAAGTTCAAATAGCTAATTTGCTAAAATTGTAGGAAAATCAAAATAGATTTAGAGTGAAGAACAGACATAGAATAAAACAACACGAAATTGAATGTTCTATATATACAAAGCGGTAAGAATTTTGTATTCACAATATTATATCACACTCATTATCATGCCTAGTCCATTTTGAATGACTTTTTTCCTTGAAAAACTGTTTGGACTTAAAGATTGGGCAGGTTAATTTAAAATGGGAAGGAGGGGGGTCGTTGAATTTTCTTTACGACATCATAAGTAGTCTTTCATGATGAAATATGGTATGTTCAAATCAGATTTTATCACAATTAACAAAGAGTCGTAGAAAAAATTGTTTGAATTATGTTTTTCACGACTCTTACATATATGTCGCTCTTAAATTATCCAATTTCCTTCACTTCACTAAAGGATTTTTCTCAATATATTTCTGGATTCTTTCCAGTCACTAGCATAATTGCTCTAGTGTTTAGTGCAATTTCATAAAAATAGTTTTATCATCCAACAAATGTTACATATGTCACTCCAAAAAAGGCCATACAAATACCAATGAACTCTACCTCACATGGTTTTAGTATCCACCTTTAATAGGGGTGAATGGCGAGAGATACCCCAATTATGTATCCAATCCTCTTTCTATAATAAAATATTTCTCTATTGAGAATTTATCCCACGTAGAGTTTTCTCCTAAAAAATAAAAGTAATATGCATTAGTAAGAATTGAAACCAACAACCAAACTAATCCATCTCTTTGGTATCACATTAGTGTTGTCCCATAACTTAAAATATAAAGTGGGTGTCAGACTCTAATTGGTTGTCAATTGGAGAAGATAGAGAAATATTATATTATTAATATTGTACATGTTTAAATGTCTCATAGACATGTCTAAATGTCTTAAGGACATGTCTTTGGTAAACTTAAGAGACTACAAATGGGATTTGAAACAAAATGATCCTTTTATCAGAATAAAGCCTGCGGTTATTAATATAGACAAAACACTTATCCTACTAATTTCATATTGAATTACACTCGGGATAAGTTATTCTTGCCGGTCCACTGCATACAACTATATTTTCTAAGTTGGGATGTATGGTCGCATCTACATATCACTCTCCTTCTTCTAAGTGAGACATAATTTCATTCAAATGCGAATTTCTCTGTATATTTGGTGAATCACTGAAACGTGATGAAGAACCAATGCTCTAAATCTCTGAAAATTGATCTTGGGTGCCCCTATTTCCGCTGAAAGGATAAGAAGAAAGGTATCTCTCATCAAAATGTCTGGATGTTGCACTTATTCTTCACCAATTTTTTGTGCTTGAGTTTGAGATTATATGAAGAAGATATTTGTTCTTATAAAGAAAAAATAGTTTATTTCATATGTTAGAGCAACGTATACTAATATCTACATATATGTTAGAGCAACGATGATCCTAAAAATATAAGCGAACCACAACCTGGAATAACATTTCAACTTGGGTACCCCATCATACTTGTTGTATGAAATTCTTGGAGAAAATTACTTTATATATTAATGAGGATCATCTATTATAATGATGTTACTGTATTTTCCTTTTCTTAAGTTGATTTCACCTACTTTGTAATGTTTATTGGTACCTCATTCAATTTATTCACATGTTTATTAATATAAAGAACAAAAAAGTTTCACGGAGATTTCATTTAAAATATAGCTTCAGAATTTAGTGTTGAAAGGTTTAATAGAACAAACACAATTAAATAACTCTAGGGAACTATGTCTAAACAACAGAGGAAGTAATCTAATCATTATCATACTGATCAAATCATTCTCTCATTTTTGGTGTAGGCAAAGATCGGAGAAAGTAGCATAAGTACAATTAAGCTTCAGTAACTTATTGTGAAAAGGCTATCTCATTTTTCAAGTGTACGATGCAACGGCTTATGAATGAAGTGAATAGTTCATCACTATTGGAAAATATACTCCTCCTGAATCAGACCTGACTGTCCAACACTCTTCTAGTTTGATTCAATCTGCTGATTATGTCCAAAACAGAGAAATTGAGATTAAAACACTCACTGGCCTCTCTGGTGAGCTAGAAAATAAGCTTGACGATCTTCAACAACTTTTTTTGAACCAAACATTTATACTCTCAGATATCCTAGGCATGAGGAAATGATAAGATTTCATTATTTTCGATGTTAATGATCTCTTCACGGATTGGTACCTGTTATCGATGTCCATAGGTCTGTAAATTGTTCTTGTTGTGGACATAGATTTCTCGTAAGACTTTCATGTATACGTTTTTATGATTAGAAAACGAGTCAGATTTCTCGTAAAAAATAGCATTCATTATTTGCAATGGGGTTAGGGGTGGAAATTTCACATATTTCATATATCTTTATTGGTAAACATAATCTAGACCTAAACACTATACATATGTTCAATTGGTTTTCTTGAAGCAAACATAGAAGTCATGTTTCGTTAAGTTTCATTCTAATTTTATTCCTTCTTGCTTGTGAATAGGTTTTCTTAGTAGGAGACATTGCAAAACTTGTAGCCATTCTCACAACATACCTCTTGTTGGTTGTCAAGGTAAAATACGTCTATCTCTCTCTATAGATAAAAATTATGACAATCTTGTTGCAAAAGATTATTTCAATCAATACATTTGTGTTTGATGTCAATAGCAACTTCCTTTCTAATATGTAATATTTGTTTAAATTGATATCATACTAGGGACCTAATTTCTGAGATTTTGAGAAAAACACATCATTATATTTCATCGCATTTTCACGGTTGTAATTGTTTATTACAATAGAGACTGTAGTATTGGGATAAGGTATTATTATTCTCGCACGGGACCAATGTAACTCGTAGGAACTTATCGTGTAGTCACGAAATTCCCGATTTGAGAATATGACGAAAATTTCAAAATATTTAGAGTTTGTCTTGAAAACATGTCATTATAGGGTGAAAATCCAAAACCACCCCCAAAAAGCCCTGTGAGAGGTAGAGACACCTCGTACGGGATCAGTGTAACTCGTAGGAACTGATCGTGTACTCACGGGACTCTCGATTTGAGAATATGACTATAATTTGAAAATATTTAGACTAGTCTAAAAAATAAGCCACTAAAGGGTGAAAACACAAACCAACTCCCAAACGGCTCCATAAGAGGCATGAACACCTCACACGGGACCAATGTAACTCGTAGGAACTGATAGTGTAGTCATGGGGTTTCGAGTTTGAGAATATGACGATAATTTAAAAATAATTAGGCTTTGGCTAAAAAATGTCGTTAGAGGGTGAAAATCCAATATCACTCCAAACACCCCCGTAAAAGGCACGAACACCTCGCATGGGACTAGTGTAACTCATAGGAATTGACCTCATAGTTACGGGACTCCCAATTTGAGAATATGATGATAATTTGAAAATATCTAGATTAGTCTTAAAAATATGTCGTTAAAGGGTAAAAACCCTATAGAGGGGGCTTGAAGGTAATCCTGAGATTAGGGATAATCCCCCCATTAACAGTAGTGTTTGGGATTAAGGCAGCTCAAGTGTGGCTGCTCAAACGAGGTAGCTCAAGCATGGCAGCTCAAGTGAGGCAGTTCAGCGTGGCAGCTCAAGCAAGGCAGCTTGGCGTGGCAACTCATAATTTAGTCCTATTGGTTAATTTAGTCTTGTTGTATCTTTTGTTTATATTGATTATGAGCTATAACAATTGTAAAGATGTAATGAGTATAATGTGTTTGTGTGAGGTAGAACGGTACTCGTGAGAGACCAGGCTTGGCAGGGCCTGGTAGAGCTTTCATGCTCTATCAAACGACCTCACCGTGGGAACTTTAGAGGGACTTGGTTTGGAGGATTGAGAAGTAAGGCACCGTTGGGGCTTGTCCTGACCATATTAGATACACCTGGTAAAATACCGAAGGACCCTTACCGTGGAACCTCAGGCGGAGCAGCTTGGAGTTCCATCAGGCGTTGAGTTATGAACCAAGCAACCCTCTACTTAATGTCACATCTATTATAGGTGATGTCACTAGACAGCTAAACAATATCAAATTTGCACTTGAGGAAACCACCGTGGTATTTGGGGCTAACAGATAATTGGTGAGCCACCTTTGTGACAACAGCCCCAAACACACGGTGGTTAGGCAAAAGGCACGTCTTGGCATTTAATGTCTATGACGTGGAGATAGCTAGTGCATCATGTATTTAATGTTGGCGACATAAAGTATGAGGGATATCTTTCACAGGCATTGATGACTGAGTTGCCTCAGGAGTGGTGTGGGGGCTATTTAAAGACCTCAACCACCTCTGGGGAGAGGGCATGTTCTCTTGGAGAGCTTAGAAGTTATTTCCAGAGAAAAAGATATACGAGAGAGAGAGTTATTACAAACAAGAGAATTTTACTCACCCACCATTGTCATTTATTACGAAGCTTTTAATACTTGACAGGGATTCGTGAGGGTGGTTGGTGTATTTGGTTGGCTGCCAAGGCGTATCTAGGGTGCTTACTTGTCTCTCACTCTAAATGAGTTACTTCCAAGTTCATTGTTGTCTGATTGGGTTATAAACGAGAGATTTGTGAGTTTACGTTGAGTTTATCTTCATTAAGTTGTGTTTGCGTGTCCTGTAGTTAATCAATAGTTTTCCTAGTTAACTTATCACCGCGGTGTGACACCCCGACTAATTAAATACCGGGTAGCTACTCCTTTATTAAATTAATACAAAATTCCATGTTGGTTCAGTTAACAGCATCACTGTCGAAAACATTTTACTGATTACTAACCACCTAGTATTTAAAAAGTGAGTTGCCAAATTTTAAATTAACTCCGATTAACGTGCAATAAGAGGCGAATAATAGAATAACAACATTCACCGTAACGAAACAATAGAATAACCAACAACATAATAATAAGTCCGGAGGAAAAACTCCTCACAACAATCCCACAACTGAACTAAATAAAACAAAGTATCCTGAATTAATTACATGTCAAAAGCCTGAAAATCTGAAATAGGAAATAACACTAATGGAAATGGGCGACATGCCTTGCAACTGATGAATACTGAATATGGAGTCAAGATGAAAGAAGAGTCTACTAGAAAGGCCCTGTAGCTTCCACAAACAGCTACAGCTCGTCACCTTAATGAAAATTCTATACATGGTGTCCTTGTGGCTGGGCACCTAAAATGGTTTTTACAAAAAGTAGATTTGAAAGCAAACGGGTCAGAGCCCGAAAGTGGAGATTATTTTAAAAACAGCAAGTGATTTAATGACATTAAAACAATGAATGCAAAATACATGTTAGGACGTGCACTCACATGAAATACTCACCTCTCGACTAATTGTGCACCCCTAACGTATCATACCCATCTAAGTGATATACGTAACTAACCAAATCGTAATAAGTTCTACCCCTTACTACTCGATTCTCATTATGCATTCTAGCGTTATCAACTAAATAGAGGGAGTTACTTAAACTCGGATTCTCAATTATTAGCAATACAATTCTCTACCGGTTATCCCGTTATAAATTCTCAAAACATTACCATAATTACACTCATAATACTTAACATGAAAGTACTCATTATTTAAGTGTATATTATTCACGCCATAAATATACAATACAAGCACCCGAGACTAAGCTGTGGTCCACACATACTCTGCTATCCATCCCGGTACATCACGTACATAAGGATTACGCATTCCGAATCTCTCAGGAATCGTTCTCAGATAATAGCAATTCACAAACAATGGAGGCGAACACAGTCACATCACATGTGTCACGCACATACCTACGCTCCCACGATTAGAAGACTTATTAACATCCCAATAAGTCCTTCTCTGACCTATGTTCTCGAGGTACCAATCTAAATCCGGGCAACACAAGGATTAGAAGGCCCTAAGCGAACGTAAACCTCCCGTGATAGCAAGTATGGTAGGTATGTCATACACATAAAGTCATATACATATACTAAGTATACACACTTCTTAGTAATCACCGTAATTTATTTATGGTGCACTCCTCATTCTCGTACCAACTTATAATGTTGCACAATTCATAAGTTCTCGATTAATTAAATTATTTAAGCCGTTAATAATTCTCGCATCGTAATAGTCACTTACGTCCTATTCCACAATTTCCATTCAATTCGAATTGCACTTCTAGGTTTTACTCCCCAAAATATCCCAAATGTACCAACTATATCAATTTATCAACAAGGGAATGGTATCTCTACAATTAAACAAGGTTACGGGACATGCGAAATCAAAACAGGCCAAAAAGCCTAAACTGTCAGCTCGTTAGAAGTCTCGTTCGAACAAGGCTGTTCGAACGAGAGTTCGTTCGAACGAAGTGGGCCTTCTAACGAGATATCGTTCGAACGAAAGTCATCGAACGAACATCCCTCTCGTTAGAAGTCAAACTGTCAACTCGTTAGAAGCTCGTTCGAACGAGCTCGTTCGAACCAACTGGGCAGGTCTTCTAACGAGAGGCCAGTTTCGAGCCCAGATTTTCCCAAATTCGTTTTTCCAACTTTTCTTCACCTCTAAACACATTCAAAAATCAATCCAACAATTGTTCAAGGTTTATAATCATTCCTAAGCATACTTAGGTCATATAATAACATGTTTATGGGGTTAATTCATCCTAATCATCACCCAATTATCAAGTCTCTACATTTTTCCCCAATCTCAAGAACATGAACCCTAGAAATTTGTAAGATCCTCAATGGTCATAATTAAATCCGTTTTTGTTTCATATAAGATATATTATCATCAGAATAATCACCTAAATACAATTCTACATGCGATTCCTCATCAAAATGTAACTATCTAATTCCAATTTAATGGGTTTTCATCAATCTCCCAAAAACAATGAAATTTTCAGAAATGTCTAAGCATGGAAGAAACATTCAATGCAATTAACGTAATTAAACCACTTGCCTCTGATATATCTCTGAATTTGATGTTGAAGATTGAATTGTTCTCTCTCTCTCTGCAGAATTTCTCCTCTCTCTCTCTCTCTCTCTACAACTTCTTCTCTAGATGACAATGGTGGCTAGAGGTTGTCTTAGGAAACCCTTTCAAAACTCATTCCAATAACCCCCGTAGCCCATTAAGTCATAAGGTGTGGTTAGTGGGTTTAGTGGGTAAAGTCCAAATCATATATTAATTCCTAATTTTCGTGGGTTTTAATTCCCATAATTCCAAAATTACCAAACTACCCTTATACGTTGTCGGTATGACCTAAAAATGCCCCGGGACCCAAACTAAACCCCCGGCTAGTGTTTTCTGACTATTTCGACCCTTCCGGACGCGTTGGCGCACTCAAAATGACCATATGGTTAATAGAAATAAAATTCACTTTTTAATTAAATAATAATATTCTTGACGCGACTGTCACACGCGTCTCAACAAAATTCCAAATTGTTGTATTTCAATCTCACGACAAATTTCATAATTTCCATATTCATATATAGTCGTATATACTCATTAAAATCAAATACCATCTCGCATCTCGCTAGTATTTTTATCCGGATTAATTCACAATTAATACACATTTAATTACATTAATCCCATAAATAAATATGATAAAAATACGGGGTATTACATACTTCCCCCCTAATAACAGAATTTCGTCCCGAAATTCGAAACTAGAAAGTACCTGGTAAGAACAACTCTAGATAACGTTCGCGCATCTCATCCTCGCGCTCCCATGTGGACTCCTCGACATTATGATGTCGCCACTGAACACGCACTAACAGAACTATCTTTGACCGCAGTTTCCGCTCACTTCGGTTCAAAATAGCAATCGGCCCCTCCTCGTAGGAGCTATCGGGCTGGAGATCGATGTCCTCCAAAGCAATGTGAGAATGAGACAAATCGTCTCTAAGTTATTTCCTTAGCGAGGAAATATGAAACACATCGTGAATCCGATGCAAATGCTCGGTAACCAAAGTCTATACGCAACCGGCCCAATCCGCTCAATAATAGGAAATGGTCCCACATATCTCGGTGCCAACTTCCCTTTCTTCCCGAAACGCATAATCCCCTTCATAGGAGATACTCTGAGCAAAACCTGGTCCCCCACTTCAAATTCCCTGAAGGACCTCTTCGCATCAGCATAGCTCTTCTGCCTGTCCTGAGCTACCCGAATGCGACTCCGTATCAGTTCTATCCTTGCCGAAGTATACTGAATCACTTCCGGCCCAAGTAGTTTGTTGTCCCCCACCTCCAACCAACATGTTGGGGAACGACAAGGTCTACCGTACAGCGCCTCAAATGGAGCCATGCCAATGGTGAACTGGTAGGAGTTGTTGTAAGCAAACTCCACCAGTGGAAGATACTGTTCCCATCCACCTCCAAAATCAATGATGCACATACGCAACATGTCCTCCAACATCTGGTTTGTACGATCGGTTTGCCCATCGGTCTGCGGGTGATACGCCGTACTCAACCGCAATTCCGTGCCCATGGCCTCCTGAAAACTTTCCCAAAACTGTGAAACAAATATCTTGTCTCTGTCAGACACGATATTTAGGGGCACACCGTGAAGTCTCACTATCTCCGAAATAAAGAGCTAGGCATACCGTCCCGTAGTGTAGTCTGTCCTTATGGGTAGAAAATGAGCGACTTTGGTCAACCTGTCCAAAATCACCCAAACGGAGTCATGGCCCCTCTGTGACGTAGGCAACCCGGTGATAAAATCCATGGATATGCTCTCCCACATCCACATTGGGACCTCTAATGGTTGTAGAAGTCCTGCCGGTCTCTGATGATCCACTTTTACTAGCTGATAAGTGGCGCATTTAGAAACAAACACGACAACATCTCTCTTCATCCCGCTCCACCAATACTGACGTCTCATATCTTGGTACATTTTATCCCCACCGGGATGTATCGCGAACCGTGAGCCGTGCGACTCTGCCATCACCTCGTGTCGTAGTTCCTCCCCTTCCGGGACTACCAGTCTGCCATTGAAGCGTAATTGTCCGTCTAAGCTAATGGTATAGGACTCGGTTCCCTCTGTTAATAATCGAACTATCTGCTCCTGACAGAACGAGTCATCTTCTTGTGCCTTTACCACTCTCGTGACAATTTGTGGTGTAACAGTCATCACCGACATGAATGATCGGGCCACTGCATCCTGGTGTCCCAACTCCTTCCATTTGGTCTTCCACACCCCTGCCACCTCATCTACTGGCCTACGGCTCAATGCGTCTACTACCACGTTAGCCTTTCCCGGGTGGTATTGGATATCAAACTGATAATCCTTCACGAACTCAAGCCACCTCCGTTGTCGCATATTCAACTCCTTCTGCGTGAATAGGTACTGTAGGGACTTGTGGTCCGTGAACAATCGAAACTTCTCCCCCAAAAGATAATGTCTCCAAATCCGAAGGGCAAATACCACTGCCGCTAACTCCAAGTCATGAGTGGGGTAATTCTTCTCGTGAGGCTTTAGCTTACGGGAAGCATAAGCTATGGCCTGACTCTCCTGCTATAATACACCTCCAAGTCCTTGAAAGGATGCATCGGTGTAGACTAGATACTCAACTCCCGATCTCGGCAATGCTAACACAGGTGCTGAGGTCAACTTCTCCTTCAACTCATCAAATACCAACTGACAGGCATCACTCCAAATGAATGGCACACCCTTACGAGTCAGATGTGTCAAAGGACCCGCTATCTTCGAAAATCCCCGAATGAACCTCATGTAGTATCCTGCTAGGCCCAAGAAACTACAGATCTCAGTAGGTGTCGTGGGCTGTCCCCACTCCCTCACTGCGGATACTTTCCCCGGATCAACAGATATTCCCCGGTCGGAAATAATGTGTCCCAAAAACTGGACCTCCTTCAGCCAAAACCCGCACTTCTCATACTTTGCATACAGCTTGTTCCGACGTAGCGTCTGAAAAACCTGCCTCAAATGTTCGACGTGCTCCTCCTCTGTCTGGGAGTAAACCAGAATATCATCAATGAAGACAATGACGAACTGATCAAGGAAATTTCTGAACACCCTATTCATCAAGTCCATAAACACTGCTCGAGCGCTGGTCAAGCCAAAAGGCATAACCCGAAACTTGTAAGAACCATATCTCGTTAAGAACGCAGTCTTCGAGACATCCTCTTCCCTGATACGCAACTTATGGTATCCCTATCGCAAATCAATCTTCGAGAAGAAAGAAGCTCCTCTCAACTGGTCGAATAAGTCATCGATTCGGGGCAACGGATATTTATTCTGTATCGTGACCTTATTCAACTCTCGGTAATCCACACAAACCTCAACGATCCATCCCTCTTCTTTACGAACAACACAGGGGCACTCCACGACGAAGTACTCCTCTGTATAAACCCCTGACCCAACAACTGCTCAATCTGATCCCATAGCTCTCGCATCTCTGCCAGAGCCATACGGTATGGTGCGCGTGTTATAGGTCTCGTATCTGGTAATAAGTCTATGACAAAGTCTATCTCTCGACGGGGGGGTAGGCCTGGTATATCCTGAAACACATCGGAATACTCCCTGACAACTGGGATTGAATCTAAAGGAATCACAACCTCCTTAGAGGTATCCTCCTCTATGTAATACAAATGAGCGGTCGAGCCTCCCTCTGGGCGACGCATCGCCACTACAAACATCTCTTGCCCCGAAATGGCAAAAACAATGCTCCCACCGAAGCAATCAATCATGGCTCTATAAGCTGCGAGCCAATCCATATCGATAATCACATCGTGCTCATGCATATCTAATACCAACATGTTTGCAGGTAATACCAAACTACCAATCTCTACCCCCACTCCCCGGCATATAAAGAAAATAAGTGACCCACTCCCCAATGGTGAGTCTACACACGTCACTGTGCTCTCTGCTATGGCTAATAACCCTAAGGCTTTCGCAAAATGTGTAGCTATAAAACAATGCATTGCCCCCGTATCAAACAAAAACCTGACCCATAGTGCCATGGATAGGAAACATACCCTCAATCGCGGGTGGTGCCTATGGAGCTGCTGCCTGCTGAAGCTGGTATACTCTCCCATAATGCAGTTGCCCCTGCTGAACTGGGACCGCTGGAATGGGTGGTAATGCTGCCATTTGTGGTGGCGCCGGGAGGGCGGCGGGAAACACGGGTCTCTGCGGCTCCTTTCGAGCACCCTGCTGCTGCTGCGGGGCCCTGCCCCTATCAGGACAGTCCTGGCGTTTATGGCCAGTCTTGCCACAAACGTAACACTTCCCCGGGAAGTTCCCCCCTCTCTGTCCCTGCTGCCCCCGGCCCTGGTGGCCGTTACCGTTCCTCCCCTGGCCCTGCTGGCCCTGCTGAAAATGTTGTTGACCATTCTGACCCTGCTGGTTCTGATGGCCGTTCGGACCCTGATGGCCCTATCGGAAACCTCCTTGTTCGTTCCTGAAGTTCCCCGATCTGAACCTCTTATGATCCCCCTGTTGGGAACCCTGATCACCCTCCCTCTGTCCCTGAACAGAATGTGCCCCACTGGCACCATTTCCCCCAGTCCTGCCCTAATGGCTGGACTCTCCTGACCTCTTGCCTTCAGCCATGTGAAAGCGATGATCCTGGCAGTGTAACAGTGCAGCGTTAACCACATCAGAGTAAGTGGCCAACGATAGATTCCCCAACAAATGCTGACGGATCCACCAAGTCAACCCGTCTGTAAATTTCTGTATCTTCTTCTCTTCTATCGGTATCTCATCCGGAATAATATTCAACAGATTGGTGAATTCAGCCTCATACTCGGCCACAGTCTTACCTTCCTGCCTAAGGTTCATCAACGTCCTCCTCATTTCTGTGTGAACAGCTGACGGAAAGTACTTGCGGTCAAACCGCACCCAAAACTCCTGGATAGTGAGAGTATCTCTCTCCTCAATGGTGGTAATAGACTCCCACCACTGCAGTGCAGACCCCACTAGCTTAAAGGTAGCTAGTATCTGCTTCTGTACATCGGTGCACTCATACATCCTCAGGTGCCGCTGAATGTCCTTCCTCCACTGACTCGAAACCACAACATCGGAGCTACCCGCGAACTCCGGTGGGTGTGCTTTCTGAAAAGCATCACTTACACGTTCCTAAGCAGACGGGAATGCATGTGCCTAAACTTGCGCGGCTACTGGCGCCTGAGGTGGTGCCTGCTGAACTATGGCTAGTGCGGCATTTACCGCCTGGGCCACAATGGCTGCAACCTCGGCGGCATTCATCGTGCCCTGAACTGGTGTGGGTTGTGGTTCTAGCGTAGCATCCCTGGGAACCCGTTGTGCACGTCGTGGAGGCATCTGAAATAAGAATAAAGTTTATAAGTTTGCAGTTATAAACTTGAAATAGCTGAAGAATGTAGCATATACAAAAGAATACAACAGTCCTAAGATATAGGGCTCTACATTAAAGAAAGCTCAGCGGAAACATAATAAGCCGTACAGATCCTAAAGGACACTAGAACCTGGCTCTGATACCACCTGTGACACCCCGACTAATTAAATACCGAGTAGCTACTCCTTTATTAAATTAATACAAAATGCCAAGTTGGTTCAGTTAACAGCATCACTGTCGAAAACATTTTACTGATTACTAACCACCTAGTATTTAAAAAGTGAGTTGCCAAATTTTAAATTTACTCCGATTAACGTGCAATAAGAGGCGAATAATAGAATAACAACATTCACCATAACAAAACAATAGAATAACCAACAACATAATAATAAGTCCGGAGGAAAAACCCCTCACAACAATCCCACAACTGAACTAAATAAAACAAAGTATCCTGAATTAATTACATGTCAAAAGCCTGAAAATCTGAAATAGGAAATAACACTAATGGAAATGGGCGACATGCCCTGCAACTGATGAATACTGAATATGGAGTCAAGATGAAAGAAGAGTCTACTAGCAAGGCCCTGTAGCTTCCATAAACAGCTACAGCTCGTCACCTGAATGAAAATCCTATGCATGGTGTCCTTGTGGCTGGGCACCTAAAATGGTTTTTACAAAAAGTAGATTTGAAAGCAAACGGGTAAGAGCCCGAAAGTGGAGATTATTTTAAAAACAGCAAGTGATTTAATGACATTAAAACAATGAATGCAAAATATATGTTAGGACGTGCACTCACATGAAATACTCACCTCTCGACTAATTGTGCACCCCTAACGTATCATACCCATCTAAGTGATATACGTAACTAACCAAACCGTAATAAGTTCTACCCCTTACTACTCGATTCTCATTATGCATTCTAGCGTTATCAATTAAATAGAGGGAGTTACGTAAACTTGGATTCTCAATTATTAGCAATACAATTCTCTACCGGTTATCCCGTTATAACTTCTCAAAACATTACCATAATTACACTCATAATACTTAACATGAAAGTTCTCATTATTTAATTGTATATTATTCACACCATAAATATACAATACAAGCACCCGAGACTAAGCTGCCGTGCACACATACTCTGCTATCCATCCCGGTACATCACGTACATAAGGATTACGCATTCCAAATCTCTCAGGAATCGTTCTCAGATAATAGCAATTCACAAACAATGGAGGCGAAGACAGTCAAATCACATGGGTCACGCACATACCTATGCTCCCACGATCAGCAGACTTATTAACATCCCAATAAGTCCTTCTCTGACCTATGTTCTCGAGGTACCAATCTAAATCCGGGCAACACAAGGATTAGAAGGCCCTAAGCGAACGTAAACCTCCCGTGATAGCAAGTATGGTAGGTATGTCATACACATAAAGTCATATACATATACTAAGTATACACACTTCTTAGTAATCACCGTAATTTATTTACGGTGCACTTCTCATTCTCGTACCAACTTATAATGTTGCACAATTCATAAGTTCCCGATTAATTCAATTATTTAAGCCGTTAATAATTCTCGCATCGTAATAGTCACTCACGTCCTATTCCACAATTTCCATTCAATTCGAATTGCACTTCTAGGTTTTACTCCCCAAAATATCCCAAATGTCCCAACTATATCAATTTATCATCAAGGGCATGGTATCTCTACAATTAAACAAGGTTACGGGACATGCGAAATCAAAACAGGCCAAAAAGCCTAAACTGTCAGCTCGTTAAAAGTCTCGTTCGAACGAGGTTGTTCGAACGAGAGTTCGTTCGAACAAAGTGGGCCTTCTAACGAGATCTCGTTCGAACGAAAGTCATCGAACGAACATCCCTCTCGTTAGAAGTCAAACTGTCAACTCGTTAGAAGCTCGTTCGAACGAGCTCGTTCGAACGACCTGGGCAGGTCTTCTAACGAGAGGCCAGTTTCGAGCCCAGATTTTCCCAAATTCGTTTTTCCAACTTTTCTTCACCTCTAATGACATTCAAACATCAATCCAACAATTGTTCAAGGTTTCTAATGATTCCTAAACATACTTAGGTCATATAATAACATGCTTATGGGGTTAATTCATCCTAATCATCACCCAATTATCAAGTCTCTACATTTTTCCCCAATCTCAATAACATGAACCCTAGAAATTTGTAAGATCCTCAATGGTCATAATTAAATCCGTTTTTGTTTCATATAAGATATATTATCATCAGAATAATCACCTAAATACAATTCTACATGCGATTCCTCATCAAAATGTAAGTATCTAATTCCAATTTAATGGGTTTTCATCAATCTCCCAAAAACAATGAAATTTTCGGAAATGTCTAAGCATGGAAGAAACATTCAATGCAATTAACGTAAATAAACCACTTGCCTCTGATATATCTCTGAATTTGATGTTGAAGATTGAATTGGTCTCTCTCTCTCTGCAGAATTTCTCCTCTCTCTCTCTCTCTCTACAACTTCTTCTCTAGATGACAATGGTGGCTAGAGGTTGTCTTAGGAAACCCTTTCAAAACTCATTCCAATAACCCCCGTAGCCCATTAAGTCATAAGGTGTGGTTAGTGGGTTTAGTGGGTAAAGTCCAAATCAGATATTAATTCCTAATTTTCGTGGGTTTTAATTCCCAAAAATCCAAAATTACCAAACTACCCTTATACGTTGCCGGCATGACCTAAAAATGCCCCAAAACCCAAACTAAACCCCGACTAGTATTTTCTGACTATTTCGACCCTTTTACAAACCCAAACCATCCCTCAAACCGCCCCGAAAAGTGGCATGAACACCTCGTACAGGACCAATGTAACTCGTAGGAACTGAACGTGTAGTCACGAGATTCCTGATTTGAGAATATGACGATAATTTCAAAATATATAGACTTTGTATAAAAAATATGTCGTTAGAGGGTGAAAACCCAAAACCACCCCAAACGGTCCTGTAAGAGGCATGAACACCTCGCACGGGACCAATGTAACTCATACTAACTGATCGCATTGTGACAGGACTCTCAGTTTGAGAATATGATGATAATTTAAAAATATCTAGATTAGTCTTAAAAACATGCCGTTAAAGGGTGAAAACCCAGCCAGCCCCCAAATGCCCATAAGAGACATGAACACCTTGCACCAAACCAATGTAACTCGTAGGAAATGATCGTGTAGTCACATGATTTTCGATTTGAGAATATGACAATAATTTGAAAATAAATAGAATTTGGTTTAAAAACATGATGTTAGAGGGTAAAAACTAAACCAACCCACAAACGGCCCTTTAAGAGTCACTAACACCCACACGGGACCAATGTAAATCATAGAAACTGACCGCATAGTCAGGAGTCTCACAGTTTAAGAATATGACGATAATTTTAAAATATGTAGATTAGGCTTAAAAACAAGCCGTTAAAGGGTGAAAACCCAAATCATCTCCCAAACGGCCTTGTAAGAATCACGAACACCTCTCACGGGATCAATGTAACTTCTAGGAACTGACCGCGTAGTCCCGAGTCACCCGATATGAGAATATGGCGATAATTTTAAATCATTTAGATTATGCTTAAAAACATATCATTTAAGGGTGAAAACTCAAACTAGTCCTCAAACGACCCCGTAAGAGGCACTAAAACCTCGTATGGGACTAATGTAACTCGTAGAAACTAATCACGTAGTCACAAGACTTTCGGTTTGAGAATATAATAATAATTGTAACTCGTATATGCAATTTTTCAACTTGAATAAAGTTTTTTCAAATTACTTGGTTACTAATATCATCTCTTTTTTATATCCTATTGCTTTACAGGATAACATTTTATCGTTAGCTTTTATCCACGTGGAACACACGAAGAAGTCAATGGTTTGTAATAGGGGGATTATTTATTTAATGTCATTAATATTCAGGATTCTATTTTGGGGGGGTTATGGTCGTGCGGGTTTTTGTAATTTTATTATTAACTTGTATGTCCGTGCAGGCTTTTGTAATTTTATTGTTATACTTTATGGCCGTGTGGGCTTTACATTACAATGGTATTATATTAGTAGGTTTTACAATGTCCAAAAAATAGACGAAACTCTGCCCGATTTTTTATTTGGGTGTATGAACTAATAAGACTTGTAATATTTTGACGTTTGTACGTACATTAGTTTATAATCAACGTGCTAGATTCGCAATTTGTGAATATTTTTATTTTCAAATAATTAATTTTTTTTCTTTAATAAAAAAATTTGGCACGGTTCAAACCCGTGCCAAAAGTGTATCAAATTTTGGCACGGTTTTGAATTGTGCCAAAACTTACCAAAATGTACTCAATCTGCCACAGTTATAAACTGTGCCAAAAGGGTGCCAGAAATATCAAATTTTGGCTCGTCTTAAAAGTGTGCCAGAAGTGTTCCCATTCGATC
Source organism: Sambucus nigra (assembly GCA_949130495.1). Taxonomy (NCBI): domain Eukaryota; kingdom Viridiplantae; phylum Streptophyta; class Magnoliopsida; order Dipsacales; family Adoxaceae; genus Sambucus; species Sambucus nigra. The sequence continues at coordinate 353,489,797 of OX422221.1, forward strand.
AAATCTGATACACTTTTAAATCGTGCCAAAAAAATGGCCATTATGGAACACCTGATTCTTGTACAATTCAAAACCGTGCCAAATTTGATTAGGCACAGTTTTATACTGTGCCATATTATTTTTTTTGGTGTAACTAATGAGAAATATCTCTTTCCAGTATTATTTGGTCGACAAGATATTGAGTAACTGATGAGAAATATCTCTTTCAGGTTCAAATATAAATAATTATTATTAGCACATGTTTAAGTCAACACATGCTCAAAATATGGAAAAAGTTAATAAATGAAGCTCTTTATTAACAAAAATGTGAAATTAAAATTATGTCAAGACCAGAAATACACAAGGATCTAAGATAGCCCAGGATGGAGAGTAAGATATTCCGCAACGAGCGTCCTTTGACCATCATCTGGTTTAAGGGCGAGCTCTTCCACGTCATCATCAAGATCTTTCTCCAAGACATAGGAAGGGATTGCATCGGTCGAGATCCACTTGTCATCTTTAGAGAAAGGATTATGTCAGTAAGACACACACTCAACCTGGTATTTGTACCAAAGTCTAAGCTCCCTGGGTGGCTTAAATTCCCAAGGGCACTTAGCCATCCACAAGTAAAGGTGACTTCCTCTGCCTTCTTGAGCTTTGCTGGGGCATTTGCCCATCCACCATTATAACCCTCTACCAGGATTCTTGAGGTCCTATTTTGAATGAATGCCTCAGCCTCTTGACATCCTCCTGAAGCCCAGATATAACTAGTTTAAGCCCAATGACCTCCTCCTTTAGAGTGTCATTCTTGGCTTGGAGAATTTCACCCACTTGGCTTACTTCAGTTGTCTCCATGAGCCCGACCCTCGGAGTATTCACCTTATGTTGGATCGAAGCTATGATCTCTTTTATGGCTTAAAAGTCGTCCTTTAGCTTGGAGACCAAGTCAAACTGATTCTTATAATGCTCTACCCTCGCCCACAAAGACTTGTAGATCTTCACACCCTGCGAGCTTTCACACTAATGTTGGGTCCAAGGATCATCCCAAACCATGAACTAGGGGGGTGTAGTCCTCACCAAACTACAAGTAACACATGCAAAACAACAAGCAGAAATTAGTATACATGGAGAGAGAAAATGGGCACAAATAAAGAAATTTTTCTTCCATTTCATTGATAAGGGGGGGCATAGGCCAGTAGAGTCAGAGCAGCAAAAAATACAAGTTTTCAAAAAGTTGTACAAAAAATAAAACTCCTAATATAGAAGCCTTATTCTTTCACCCACTCAATTTCAATGATTACTTTACCCTTATCACTGACTCCCTGCTCCTGGCCAGTATTCACTTTGAACTCAGCAGGAACATCCTCAGTCTGGCTGGTAAGGTGACTATTTGCTCCTTCTTCCTCTTAAAATGGATCAGGCCCGGGAGAATGAAGGCTACAGAGATCAGAGTCAGTAGGAGTCCCCATAACTTTTAAAGCCTGGTCCCAGCCTTTTTTGAAGGCCACCTTTCTAGCATAGGTTTGCTGGACCTCAGCATCATCATATGCCTTGTTAAAGCCCTCCAAGTAGCTGTCATGTTTTCTCATGGGAGCTCCTCCTCCAATTTTAGAACATTAATGGACAGACCCTAATTCTTCTCTGCCAATTTCTCTTTCTTCGTCCACTGTCTTTTGGGCCTCCTCCAAGTCAACTAAGGCTGTGGCGGACTTCTATCTATTTCTACCATGCCAGGTGAGCATTAACAAATGCATTCTTTTCACACTCCAGAGCATTTTTTATCTTTTGGTTACTTCTAGACTGATCGGCATGATCATTCAGAAGGTTGTAAAATCAGACAAAAACTGCACAAAAATGGAAAACAACAAGTCAGTACGAAGAGGAAAAATATAGAAAGAGAAAAAATTAATAAGAAACTAAGAGAGACTCACCAAAGCAATTGTCTGGGTAGATTTTAGGTTGGGGTGGGATGATCCCAACCTCACAGAAGGCTAACGAATGGCAGGGAGCACTGTTCCCTTTAGAAAATTAAGGGCAAGGTAAGGAATATCACCCACCTAGCCCCGTTGGACTCAGCAGCATGAGAGGGGATCGTAGAATCGCTCAAGAATAATTTCCTTTTGTCCACTTCCATCTTATTTTCTTTCTTTGTATCTTCCTCTTTCTCTTTCTCTCTCTTTTTTCTCCTCTCTTCTTCTCTTTCTCCTTTTGTTCCCCTTACTCACTCGACTAAAACTTCGAGTCCTGGGGGAGCCAATCTCAGACATCTTTAAATACTTGAGTCGATCAGACAAGGTTGTCTAATCATCATCATCATCAAGCCTCAACTTTCTCCTCTTAATTAGGGGAGCCATATCTTCCTCTTCCTCTTCTTCTTCTTCTTCTTCTTCTTCTTCTTCTTCTTCTTCTTCTTCTTCTTCTTCTTTTTCTTCTTCTTCTTCTTCTTCTTCTTCTTCGTCGTCTTCTTCTCCTGATTCTTCTCCTTCCCCCTCTAGCACAATTAGGTCATAAGGATTAACTTCAGGAGGTTTCAAGTTTGGAACCTTATCTATCGGGCGTGTAATGATGCCAGTGGTTATATTTTTTACTCGAACAAATAGGTTATCGACCTTAGATGCTCATTGTCATATAGCCTTTCCTTGATATTCCATGCCTTCAGAAGCTCAGGAACATTGTTCTCATCTATAAAATAAAGGGCGGAGAACATTAGCAAGAAGACATGAATCAACTAAAGAAAATAATAAGCGACCTCTATGGTCCTCTCCAAAGTTTGAAATTATAGGGCCCCGGTGCCTTTCTCCCTCTCTAGCAGGAGGGATCTTGCCAAATTATGGCAATGAAATCATGCTTCTAGTAATCTTAATGGGAGTCTGGGAGGTTCACCACTAGGAATCTATCAGCCTTTCTAGTCTTCAGATACATAAGGCCATTATTGGTTCACAACCACATATAGTAGTAACAGATCTTAGCAAGACCTAATTTTGTCCCATATAGGGTATTTATACTATGTACCCCATTAATTATATTCCAGGCGTTAGGGGAACATTGGGCAAGCATAATTTCAAAATATTTGAAGAATCTAAGGAAGAGATGGTTTGGGGGGAAACGTCAACTGCCGCTGTGTTATCAGAAGGGTGTGAATCCAATACCCTCCTTCGATGTCACAGATATTTCTAGGAAATGGTCACATTTGTCTCTACCCAATCAAGAATGTTATATGCCTTCCTAATTTCATCTAATTATTTTTTATCAAGCTATTCCTTGAACACATCAACAGAAAAAGAACCATAGATATTGTAACAGGACAATTTAAAGAAGAGGAAAAACTAAGAAAATGTGAGCTAAACTTACAAGAATTGATGAAACTCTGAGGAAAAAGAGAGAGCTAAAGAATAGGAGCTCTTGAATGCTTAGTGACGAAGAAAGAAGTATGAACTGAGGTAACAAAGGATGAGTCTTTGGTTTGAAACTCAAGACTAATGATGAACACGACATCCTAGGATGATTTTTGGCGCTTTATCTTGCTGATGAGAGAGTGGTACCCTCACTAATTTACAAAAACTACAAGAATGCCACAGTGTTTGGCTCAAGACGAGTGTACCCTGTGAGTTCAGCAAATTTACAAACATGCCACTCCGGTTGCAAAAATAAAAGTTTCAGTTTATAGGCCTTTAATCCGTTAAAAATTATTGGCCTAAAGCTCACAAGGCATAATTTTTTTAAGGGAAATTATCAGGACCCATTCAATATGACCCATGAGAGTAGCCGACCAACCTGGATTGTCTAAAGCGTTGACCATACCAAATCCAAATTTAATTTACTCATGTATATTTGAAACACACTAGAACACTCACGGATATATTCAAACTGGTTACCAACAATCCCGAAGGAGATATTCAGGGACACCACAAATTATCCACGTGTTAATTGAGTTCCTTGTACAACTCAACCTCTTACTTTTATGCATCTATAAATTATAAACCCTGACTCGGGAAAAAGAGATGTAATCTCGAAAATTGAGAGACACTATAATAAAATAGTAACCTCTTCGTGGATGTAGGCAAGTTACCAAACCACGTATATCATGCTTGCTTGTGTGATTTTGCATTATGTTCTTTGTAATTGTTTTGTATATCCTTATAATTATGATTCTTGTATTCAGAGTAGGCAATTATAAAACTTTCTCTTACAAGGTATTATGGATAAAAATTGTAATGATTTACGTAACTGGCATTCAAAAGAATACATTATTGGGATTGGAAGATTTCTTAACTATGCATATGAAAACAAGAACATTGAGACAACATTTTCTTAGGGTTTAAAATTAAATTTAAGGGGGGAAAGCCTAAAACAACAATTGAGTGATCCAGGGAGATCCACAAACACCATAAGAGGTTCAAAAGTAACTTATAGTTAGTGTCAGTATCCTCATCGGACTCCTGGTTCTTAAAATTTACAAGGAGACATTTGTTTTGGCATTAAAAGTGGGTTTTGGGGTGTACACAGTGAAAATAACACTGAAGTGCCCCAAAAAGAGGCATGAATAACCCAAAAGATACGAAAGTAATTTAAGGGAAGTGAGTGTATCCAAATCAGACTCCTAAATTTGAAATTGATTAGTATACTATAATTTTGGTCGTAAAATTAGGAGAAAGCAATTCAAATTAAAAACCTGATAGCATATCATTTGCCACATGTTGTATCTCTAGTACTGGATTGCTAGTGTTTGCATTCTTAGTGTTATCGTCGTCACCCAAGATGGTGATGACCCTCCCATTGGTGAAGAAGTTCAATTCCTAATATAGGGAAGAAGACACACCCTTGATACTATGGAACCATGTCATCTAAGGAACAGATTGAAACAAGTCGGGATATCGATGACTTGGAATTAAATAATGGGATTTATAGGGACATCCCCTATTGTAAGATTTATGGATCCCATCACTTCTCGACGAGTGTTATCATAAGCGCGCATTGCGATAGAGGTTGGAGAAATGTCTCACACATCTAGTCCCAATCAATTAAAGGTTCTCAATGGCCAAATATTAAGAGCTAGTCCATTATCGACAAGCGAAAGTCAGATGGTCTTTCCTAAGACTTCGACATAGATATTTAGAGCATAGTTGTGATTTGGTCCGATCTTAGGTATTTCTTCTTCGGAGAAGGAGAGCATTATAGTAGAGGTTAGAGACCCGACCAGATTCACTTCTTCTTTTGGAGTTGTGGAAGGAGGGACGGTGGACCTGGTGAGTAATTTGATCAAGGCATTTTGATGCAGCTGGAAAGACATAAAGAGTCCCCATAGAGTGATGTTTGCTTCGGTTTTCTTCAACTGATCGAGGATCTTGCTTTCCTCGGGGGTCATTTTTGGCATAGGAAGATTCCCAATACCTTTTCCTTTATTGATCACTGATGGTTGCGGGTTCGGAACCTGGTAATGCCTCCTTAATCTAGTGATATGGTTCACAGAAGAGGAGAAAATAGAAACCATTTCCTCGTATATCTGGGGTTGTTTATCCACCTTGTCAATCTCTCCTAACATCTCCTCAAACGATATCATTACACATAAAGTATGAGGGATGTCTTAATTTTAAACTATCGAATTCATCACCCCATCTGGTGGCAACAACATCATCTTTCCATGAAAAGTCAATGCACTCCACAACCTCAATAATTTCTTTATATTGATCCTCCTATTCAACAGGGAGATGTCTAAGTGAAGGGACCAGGCGCCCTTATAAAGTATCAGGTAGCTCAGATATACTACAAATTTTACCTAATTATTGGAATAAGTTGGCCATAATCTGGACAACATCATCTAAACTTAATTTATTGGTAGATACCACCCAACTATCTGACTCCCGAGCCCATTTTCGAGCTTCTAAGAACAGTGTACTGAATCTCTTGCGGTCAATGCTCATTTTTTAGGGCAATTTTAGCTCGAACTCTAGACGATGGTTTAATATTGCTGATAATTCCATATTTTTTCCTCGAGAGTGGGTACGAATAGCAATGCATGCTCTAATAAAGAGTAATAGAGTCTGATCGGTGAAACATGTAGGGTATAGGAGACATGTAGGGTATAGGATACAGTATGGACAAACTTGGAGGGGTTTAGGGGAATATGGGTATGATGGGTGAATTTTTAGGTATAATCTGGGTAGGGGCAACTTCTGAGTCTTCTTCTAAGAATATGGCATTTTCATGATTTTGTAATGGATTGATAGTAGTGTTTGGTTTAGGATTGGCTAGTGGCGTGATGATACCCCGGTCAATCAGACCTTGAATTACATTTCGTAGGTGGAAACATTAATCTGTGGTGTGGTCGATATTTTGGTGAAAATCGTAATGGGCGTCTGGTTTGAAATTTTTGGGAAGTGGGTTTGGTAATGGACGAGGGTCCAATGGCTTGATAAGATTTCAGGTTAAAAGGGCTTGGTAAACTTTGGAAAGGGGAGTGTGAAGCTCAGTATATTTCTTTTTGACTCGATTAGGGTGGCTTTCTGGTTCCCATGAAGTGGTAGGCTGAGAGATGTTATTCATGGTTGAAACTGTGGTATTGGCAGGCTTCTCATACTTTCTAGGAGTGAACTATTCGAATACTTTTTTAGCTCAAATTCTGTCTTGGTAAGACCTTCTTCGATCTATACTCCTACTTCTTAAAGGGATCAGAAATGAGGGTAGTAATTTCCTCCCATCGTTGCTCGAATATGGGGTAATAAATTCTTCTTCACAATACTGACTTGCTCCTATTCAGAAGGAGGGTTGGTCATGGTACCTGCTTTATCTCTCCATCTTTCTATGAAGTTACTGATTGATTCCCTAGGGTTATGTTTCAGAAGTTCTAAATCACGATGGGTAACCTCCAACTCTTCATTATACTTGTACTATGACATGAATTCACTGGCAACATCCTCCCAACTGCAAATCCTGGACTCCTCGAGATTTAAGAACCAGTGAAGAGTGTTGTCCTTTCAAATCTATTGGAACATTTAGGTCATTATTTTCTCAGAGGCACCTAGGAGATTCATGGCTCGGTGGTAACTTTGGAGATGAACAATTGGGGGTCCATTACCTCATAATTTCTCAATGTTAGGAATGTAAACTTTTTTGGCAACCTTGCTTTAGGATAGGGAGACATATGGGTGTAATCCATGTAGTTCCCGGAGATTCGGACTTGGTCAAACTTCTTGGTCAACAACTTTAGGTCCTCCTTGACCTTTTTGAACACTACATCCTTTGAATCAATGATAGCGGGTAGTTTAGCCCCTAGTTGGGTAAGATTCGGCATAGGCAGCTGAGATGGCGGTGACCTGTTAGTAGGAGGGGCACATGGAGCGTGCTAATATTCCTCGGGGACCCAAATAGGCTCAGGTACGGGTAGACCCATAGGGCAAAGGAAGATGACCTCGGGCACTTTGAGAATAAGGACCCAATTTTATTATATCTCATGAACCTCGATTTGAAGGTTTTCAATATTAGCAGAGAGTTGGTCTAGGACTGTCATCAATTCTGTCTGCACATTTGGTACTTGGTCTATATACTCCATGAAAAGCGGGTGAAAGTGAATTCTGAACTTGGAGGAAGTAGCGAGGGAACCGATGAAACCTTGGGGAGGTTCGACGGAAGACCGAAGCCAATAGGTAGCCAGGCTAAGGGTCAGATATGCGATCGACCTGAGAAGGAGAAAAATTCAAAATTATTTTTGAAAGAGAATGGGGAAGCTGTTATTTTTTAAAAGGAAGGAAAATATTTTTGACATTTTTGGAAAGGATGAGGAAAAAATATTTTCGGGTAAAAAGGAGGAAAAATATTTATGGTAAGAGGAAGGAAAACAACTTTTGGTATTTTTGATAAAAGAGGGGAAAAATGTTTTTGACACTTTTGGTAAAGAAATAGGAAAAACGGGAAAAAGGGTCTCAGCATGATTATTATTAGTATTATTTTGTTTTCACTTGTATTAGGTTTAGCTAAATGCAAAAAAGAATTTCTAGACGGGACCAGAGCCTGGGAAAATTTGGTTTGAAAAGTATGTTAAACATGGTTGGACTGGTTGCCAAGCTCGTGTAGAGGGTCCCGTTTTAAAAAACGAAATCGAACGAAATTTAGGCGGCGTGCCGACTCGACATTTCGGTAGAGTTTCGGGTAGTAACCATCAAACTCAATATGAGTGCACTAGGTTTGACACCTATATAAGGGTATGCCATTTTTGGGTTAATTGGAAGGGTTGCCCCCTTTGGCATGACTTCCACGATATACGTCTTGCTTTTGAGGGCAATCAGTACATGTGGACATGCCATTTGATATACCTGAGTGTACGTGAATTGCCTCACTATAAACCTTGTGGGGACAATATGTGTGAGAGAGAATTCGATATACTTGATGTACGTGAAAGAGTTCCATACGATATACCTGCCGTCATGACTTCGGCCAGGAATCACGATGCGGGGGGGGGGGGGGGGGACCATTCGATATGCGTCAAATGTACTTGGAAAATGGAAGGTGAGAGTCATATCTATTATGCTAACTGCGACCTTCCGGACTAGCGCCTATCACGAAGTGACCCCCCAGTTACTGGACAAAATTTGGTTAATAGCCATGCCCTTTGGTGATGTAGTGTGCAAAATTCATGATTCATGATTAGTATTTTATGGAGAGAGTATCTTTATTTAGCATGATGAGCATCATACTAATATGGAAGAACGTACGAGTATAAAAAGTAAATCAAACATGGAGCATGAAGATTATACTAAGCATGGATATGTGAGGGCGAGTGACGTATGAATATCTACAAACAAGTGTGTGGAAGTGAACCTAAGCATGGATCAACTACAAGTGGTGTGTGGCAAGTGTGAGTGAGTATGGATATATACAAGCTTAATAAGTGGAGGTATGTGTTAATGACACCTAAGCAGGGATATTCTATGTGGCAAGTGTGAGTGAGCATGGGTATATACAAGTTTAATAAGTGGAGGTGTGTGTTATTGAAACCTAAGCATGGATATTCTGAGTGGTATTGGCAACAGGTGGATATAAGTGATCATACGTGTAAGTAGTGTGAAGTATATATGGAGAGTATCTACAAGTGTGTGAGTGAGTATTAATATAAGCATGAAGTATATATATGTAAGAAATATAAGTGTAAAAGGGAATATACAGCTAGGTGCATACGTACACAAGAAGAAAATAATGGCACCCAAGAAAATAGAGTCTAGCCCTCTTGTGAACATTGTCCCCAGCAGAGTCGCCACTGTGGGGAGATGAAAGGTATCGCGCCCCTCTTCCTTTGGGAGCCCTTCGACCGTCGTCGGTGTGGGGTGAATGAAAAGAGATGGAGTCTACATCCTATTTTGCACAAAACAGGCAAAAGAACATGTCGTCGCTTCCAGATAATGACATCAAAGACAAACTGATGCTTATAAAACCAATAGTTCCAGGGTTTGAGGGCTAAGTTGTGGAATGGAAAGGTGTTAGGCACCTATCCCACCCTTTTGGTCTCTTATGGGCTTGTGCTACTGTTTTTCTTTATTTCTCCGTAAAGTGTGTGTGCGTGTATATATAATGGAGATCAAAATATCCCAACTCATACCATGGAAAGGGTAGAGAGAGGTCTGTAATACCCCGTATTTTCATGATATTTATTTTTGGGGATTAATTGAATTAAATGTGTATTAATTGGAAATTAATCCGGATAAAAATATTAACGAGATGTGAGTTAGTATTTGATTATAATGTGTATACTTGGCAATTTGGAAATATTGAAATTGTCGCAAGATTGAAATACGGCAATTTGGGAAACTTTGTTGGGATGCGCGTGACTGTCGCGTCAGGAATATAATTATTTGAATTAAAAAGTGAATTTTATTTTTATCACCCGTATGGTCATTTTGAGTGCGCCAACGCGTCCGGAAGGATCGAAATAGTCAAAATACACTAGCCGGGGGTTAAGTTTGGGTTCCGGAGCATTATTGGGCCATACCGGTAACTTATAGGGGCATTTTGGTAATTTCAAAATTCTGGGAATTAAAACCCACGAAAATAAGAGATAAAAATCTGACTCTTTCTTTATCCACTAAACCCACTACTTACACTAAGGGACTTAATGAGCTACGGGAGAAGTTAAGATATAATCCCAACTTACCAAAAACCAACCACACCTCCATTGTCATCTTCCTTAGAGAAACTTGTAGAGAGAGAGAGAGAGAGAGAAGAGAATTCTGCAGAAAGAGAGAGGGAGAACAACTTAGCCTTCAAGACTCAACATCAAATTCAGAGAAAGATTAAGGCAAGTGGTTTAATTACAATTGATTCAAAGCTATGCTTTTCCATGTTTAGGAATTATCGAATTTATCTTGGAAGATGATATAGACCCATGAATTGGAAGTTTAAAACTATGAATTATGTTAGGGACTGCATGTAGTAACAATCTGGACGAATTATGAACTCATAATTATGACCCTTGATGATTTAAAAACGGATTTTTGAAGAAGTTTATTAATGTTCTTGAAAGAAATAGTAATCTGTAATTCTTGATGATGATTTGATCCATACAAAGCCCTTGAATGATAAATTATTGGTTTTAGAACGTTATTAATGTTGTAGGATGGTTATATGATGATGCTATAACGTTATATTAGAGATTCATGCATTAAAATTATGTTTTGGGTTGATTTGAAAACTGCAAAACGAAGCAGTCCGTAACCATACCTGGTGCAATCGATCGATCGACATTCATCAGTCGATCGATCGACCACCATAGATCGATCGAAGGAAAAGGTCGATTGATCGACCTTCCCAGAATGAGTAAAGTTTTTCCCTATTTAAATTTTAATGATGTTAACCCTTGATTAATATTGTTGGAGTCCATATGAATACCCTTAACCTTAATGAAGACCAGTAGGCTTGGTTATGAGATTTGGACCTTAATTAGAATTCAATTTGAGGAATTATTCTAAAACTAATGAAATTCGATAAGTGAGTAAATATTTGGGTTAATAGTGTAAATTTGAATACTTGGATGAAATGAGGTTTGGGGCAGAAGTAAGGACCTTAGAATTAAAGATGATATACATGGGAATAATAAGAACTTAATAATCTATTTTAGATAGGTTTTAAGTATAAGAAACTACGACGTGAGACGTGTCGACAGTTTAACTTTTATATTTTCGGGAGACGTAAAATATACAAATTTGGAATAACGGTATAAGGATGTAGAGTATACCTTTATTAATATTGAATTATCTAAGATGTGTGATGCTTAGTATATGATTTCTATATGTATGACATACCAACCATACTTGCTATCACGGGAGGTTACGTTCGCTTAGGGCCTTCTTATCCTTGTGTTGCCCGGATTTAGATTGGTACCTCGAGGACATAGTTCAAGAGAACGACGTATTTGTGAGTTAATAAGCCAGCTGACTATGGAGCGTAGGTATGTACGTGACCATGGATATGTTGAATTATGTTCGCCTCCATTTTTGTGTGTGGTGTTTATTCCAACAATTCCTGAAAGATTCGGAATTTGTAATCCTTATGTACGTGATGTACCGGGATGGATAGCAGAGTATGTGTGCACCGCAGCTTAGCCTTTGGGTGCTTGTATAGTATATTTATGATGTGAATAATATACGGTTAAATGAAAAGGAAATTGCTATGTTAATTGTGGGTATAGTAATTGTAATATTAGGAAATGATAAAAGGGGACATGTATCAATAAATGGTTTTGTTAATAATTGGGAATCCGAGAATTAAAGTAGAACTCTTTATTTAATTGTTCAGGTTGGAAATTAAACGTGAACCGAGTAGGAGTGTTAGAAACTCTTTGGAATTAAATAGTTATGAGAAAACACATGAATGGGTAAAGGAACGTTAGGAGTGCACAGTTATACGAGAGGTGAGTATTTCATGTGAGAGCACGTCCTAACATGTATCTTGCATTCATTGTTTTAATTATTATTAAAGCACTTGCTGTTTTTAAAATACTCTCCACATTCGGGCTCTGACCCGTTTGCTTTCAAATCTATCTTTTTATAAAAACCATTTTAGGTGCCCAGCCACAAGGACACCATGCTTAGGATCCTCATTCAGGTGACGAGCTGTAGCGGTTTGTGGGAGTTACAGGACATTGATTATAGACGCTTCATCTATCTTGACTCTATACTCATAAATTTTTAAGTTGTAGGGCATGTCGCCCATTTCTTTTAGAGGCATTTCATTTATTTCAGTTATTCAGAATTCGGGCATGTACTTAATTCAGAATTCAGACTTGTCTTATTATTTTTAGTTGTGGGATTGTTGTGAGGAGTTTTTCCTCCGGACTTATTACTATTGTTGGTTATTTCATTACTTCGTTATGGTGAATGGCTTTATGTTGTACTTCCATTATTCTTTTTGCATGTTAATCAGATAACTTAAAATTTGGCAACTTACTTTTTAAATACTAGGTGGTTAGTAATCTTTAAAATATTTTCGACAGTGATGCTATTAACTGAATCAACTTGACATTTTGTATTGATTTAATAAAGGAGTAGCTACCCGGTATTTAATTAGTCGGGGTGTCACAGGTGGTATCAGAGCATCAGGTTCTAGTGTCCTTTGGGATCTGAACGGCTTATTATGTTTTCGCTGAGCTTTCTTTGATGTAGAGCCCTATATTTTAGGACTGTTGTATTCTTTTATATATGCTACGTTCTTCAGCTATTTTAAGTTTATAACTGCGAGCTTATAGACTTTATTCTTATTTCAGAATGCCTCCACGACGTGCACCACGGATTCCCAGGAATGCAACGCCTGAACCACAGCCCGCACCAGTTCAGGGCACGATGAACGCCGCTGAGGTTGCAGCCATAGTAGCCCAAGCGGTAAATGCTGCATTAGCCGTAGTTCAGCAAGCACCACCTCAGGCGCCAGTTGTTGCGCCAGTTCAGCCTTATGCATTCCCGTCTGCATGGGAACGTGTACGTGATGCTTTTCAGAAAGCACATCCACCGGAGTTTGCTGGCAGCTCCGATGTTGTTGTTTCGAGTCAGTGGAGAAAGGATATACAGAGGCACTTGAGGATGTATGAGTGCACTGACGTTCAGAGGCAGGTACTGACTACTTTTAAGCTAGTGGGGTCTGCACTACAGTGGTGGGAGTCTATTACCACCGCAGAGGAGAGAGATACTCTCAGGATTCAGGAGTTCTGGATGCGGTTCGACCGCAAGTACTTTTCGTCTGCTGTTCACACGGAAATGAGGAGGAAGTTGATGAACCTTCGACAAGAGGGTAAGACCGTGGTCGAGTATGAGGCCGAGTTCACGAATCTATTGAATATCGTTCCGGATGAGATACCGACAGAAAAGAAAAAGATTGAGAAATTTATAGATGGATTGACTTGGAGGATCCGTCAGCATTTATTGGGGAACCTCTCGTTGGCCACTTATTCTAACGTGGTTAACGCTGCATTGCTCCATTTCCAGGACCACCGCTTTCACTTGACAGAGGGGAAGCGATCAGGAGAGTCCAGCCATCAGGGCAAGACAGGGGGAAATGGTGCCAGCGGGGCACAGTCAGCTCAGGGTCAGTATAGGCAGAGCGATCAGGGTTCCCAGTAGGGGGATCATAAGAGGTTCCGATCAGGGGGTTTCAGGAACGGACAGGGAGGATTCGGGAATGGCCAGCAGGGTCATAACGGCCATCAGGGCCAGCAGGGTCAAAATGGTCAACATCAGCAGTTTCACCAGGGCCAGCAAGGCCAGGGCAGAAATGGTAACGGCCACCAGGGCCGAAGGCAGCAGGGACAGCGAGGGGGAAACTTCTCGGGGAAGTGTTTGATTTGTGGTAAGATTGGCCATAAACGTTAGGATTGTCCTGATAAGGGCAGGGCCCCGTAGCAGCATCAGGGTGCTCGACATGAGCCACAGAGGCCACTTTTTCCACCTGCTCTTCCAGCTCCAGCCCAGGTGCCAGCACTACCAGCCATTCCAGCAATTCCTGTGCAGCAGGGGAAGTTACAGTATGGACGTGTCTATAACGTCCACCAGGTAGCAGCTCCACAGGCACCACCCGCGATTGAGGGTATGTTTCCTATCCATGGTACTATGGGTCGGGTTTTGTTTGATACAGGGGCAACGCATGGTTTTATAGCTACACATTTTGCGAAAGCCTTAGGGTTGTTAGCTACGGCAGAGAGCACAGTAACGTGTGTAGACTCACCATTGGGGAGTGGGTCACTTATTTTCTTTATATGCCGGGGAGTGGGGGTAGAGATTGGTAGTCTGGTATTACCTGCAGATATGTTGGTATTAGATATGCATGTTCACGATGTGATTATCGGTAGGGATTGGCTCGCTAATTATAGAGCCATGATTGATTGTTTCGGTGGGAGCATTATTTTTGCCATTCCGGGGCAAGAGATGTTTGTAGTGGCGATGCCTCGCCCAGAGGGAGGTTCGACCGCTCATTTGTACTACTTAGAGGAGGATACTTCTAAGGAGGTTGTGATTCCTTTAGATTCGATCCCAGTTGTCAGTGAGTATTCCGATGTGTTTCAGGAGATACCAGGCCTACCACCCAGTCGAGAGATAGACTTTGCTATAGACTTATTGCCAGATACGAGACCTATAGCACGCGCACCGTACCGTATGGCTCCAGCTGAGATGAGGGAGTTACGGGATCAGATTGAGCAGTTGTTGGGTCAGGGGTTTATTCGGAGGAGTACTTCACCGTGGGGTGCCCCTGTGTTGTTCGTGAAGAAGAGAGATGGTTCACTAAGATTGTGTGCGGACTACCGGGAGTTAAACAATGTCACGATACGGAATAAGTATCCGTTGCCTCGAATCGATGACCTATTCGACCAGTTGAGAGGAGCTTCTTGCTTCTCAAAGATTGATTTGTGATCTGGATACCATCAGTTGCGTATCAGGGAGGAGGACGTCTCGAAGACTGTGTTTTTATCGAGATATGGTTCTTACGAGTTTTGGGTTATGCCATTTGGTTTTACCAACGCTCCAGCAGCGTTTATGGACTTGATGAATAGGGTGTTCAGGGATTTCCTAGATCAGTTTGTCATTGTCTTCATCGATGATATTCTGGTCTACTCCCAGACAGAGGAGGAGCACGCCGAGCATTTGAGATAAGTTTTGCAGACGCTACGTCAGAACGAGCTGTATGCAAAATATGAGAAGTGCGGGTTTTGGCTGAAGGAGGTCCAGTTTTTGGGACATATTATTTCTGACAAGGGAATATCTGTTGATCCGGGGAAGGTATCCGCGGTGAGGGAGTGGGGACAGCCCACGACACCGACTGAGATCCGTAGTTTCTTGGGCTTAGCAGGATACTACAGGAGGTTTATTCGGGGTTTCTCCACGATAGCGGGTCCCATGACACATCTAACTCATAATGGTGTGCCGTTCATTTGGAGTGATGCCTGTCAGTTGGCATTCGATGAGTTGAAGGACAAGTTAAGCTCAGCACCTGTGTTAGCATTGCCGAGACCGGGAGTTGAGTATCTTGTTTACAACGATGCGTCCTTACAAGGACTTGGAGGTGTACTGCAGCAGGAGAGTCAGGCCATAGCTTATGCTTCCCGTAAGCTTAAGCCTCATGAGAAGAATTACCCTGCCCATGACTTGGAGTTAGCGGCAGTGGTATTTGCCCTTCATATTTGGAGACATTACATTTTGGGGGAGAAGTTTCGATTGTTCACGGATCACAAGTCCCTACAGTACCTATTCACGCAGAAGGAGTTGAATATGCGGCAACGAAGGTGGCCTGAATTCGTGAAAGATTATCAGTTCGATATCCTGTATCACCCGGGGAAGGCTAACGTGGTGGCAGACGCGTTGAGCCGTAGGCCAGTAGATGAGGTGGCAGGGGTGTGGAAGGCCAAGTGGAAGGAGTTGGGACACCAGGATGCAGTGGCCCGATCATTCATGTCTGTGATGACCGTTACACCGCAAATTGTCACGAAGGTGGTAAAGGCACAGGCAAAAGATTCGTTCTGTCAGGAAAAGATAGTTCGATTACTAGCAGAGGGAGCCGAGTCCTATACCGTTAGCTCAGACGGGGGATTATGCTTCAATGGGAGATTGGTAGTTCCGGAAGGGGAAGAATTGCGGCACGAGGTAATGGCAGAGTCGCACGGCTCACGGTTCGCGGTACATCCCGGAGGGGACAAAATGTACCAAGACATGAGGCGACAGTATTGGTGGAGCGGGATGAAGAGAGATATTGCCGTGTTTGTTTCAAAATGCGCCACTTGTCATCTAGTTAAAGTGGATCATCAGAGACCGGCAGGACTTCTACAGCCATTGGAGGTCCCGATGTGGATGTGGGAGAGCATCTCCATGGACTTTATAACGGGGTTGCCTACGTCACAGAGAGGCCATGACTCCATTTGGGTAATCGTGGACAGGTTGACCAAAGTCGCTCATTTCCTACCGGTAAGGACAAAATACACTGCAGGACAGTATGCCCAGCTCTTCATTTCAGAGATAGTGAGACTTCACGGTGTGCCCATAAATATCGTGGCTGACCGAGACAAGATATTTGTTTCACAGTTTTGGGAGAGTTTTCAGGAGGCCATGGGCACAGAACTGCGGTTGAGTACGGCGTATCACCCGCAGACCGATGGGCAAACTGAGCGTACAAACCAGATGTTGGAGGACATGCTACGTATGAGTATCATTGACTTTGGGGCTGGATGGGAGCAGTATCTTCCACTGGTGGAGTTTTCTTACAACAACTCCTACCAGTTCACCATTGGCATGGCTCCATTTGAGACATTTTACGGTAGACCTTGTCGTTCCACAGCATGTTGGTTGGAGTTGGGGGACAACAAACTACTTGGGCCGGAAGTGATTCAGGAGACTTCGGCAAGGATAGAATTAATACGGAATCGCATTCGAGTAGCTCAGGATCGGCAGAAGAGCTATGCTGATGCGAAGAGATTCTTCAGGGAGTTCCAAGTTGGGGACCAAGTTTTGCCCAGAGTATCTCCTATGAAGGGGATCATGCGTTTCGGGAAGAAAGGGAAGTTGGCACCGAGATATGTGGGACCATTTCCTATTATTGAGCGGGTTGGACCGGTTGCGTATAGGCTTGGATTACCGGAGCATTTACATCGGATTCACGATGTATTTCATATTTCCTCGCTAAGGAAATATCTTAGAGACGATTTGGCTCATTCTCACATTGCTTTGGAGGACATCGATCTCCAGCCGGATAGCTCCTACGAGGAGGGGCCGATTGCTATTTTGGACCGAAGTGAGCGGAAACTGCGGTCAAAGATAGTTCCGTTAGTGTGTGTTCAGTGGCGACATCATAATGTCGAGGAGTCCACATGGGAGCGCGAGGATGAGATGCGCGAACGTTATCCGGAGTTGTTCTTACCAGGTACTTTCTAGTTCCGAATTTCGGGACGAAATTCAGTTATTAGGGGGGGAGTATGTAATACCCCGTATTTTCATGATATTTATTTTTGGGTTTTAATTGAATTAAATGTGTATTAATTGGAAATTAATCCGGATAAAAATATTAACGAGATGTGAGTTAGTATTTGATTATAATGTGTATACTTGGCAATTTGGAAATATTAAAATTGTCGCAACATTGAAATACGGCAATTTGGGAAACTTTGTTGGGACGCGCGTGACTGTCGCGTCAGGAATATAATTATTTGAATTAAAAAGTGAATTTTATTTTTATCACCCGTATGGTCATTTTGAGTGCGCCAACGCGTCCGGAAGGGTCGAAATAGTCAAAAAACACTAGCCGGGGGTTAAGTTTGGGTTCCGGGGCATTATTGGGCCATACCGGTAACTTATAGGGCCATTTTGGTAATTTCAAAAATTTGGGAATTAAAACCCACGAAAATAAGAGATAAAAATCTGACTCTTTCTTTATCCACTAAACCCACTACTTACACTAAGGGACTTAATGGGTTACGGGAGAAGTTAAGATATAATCCCAACTTACCAAAAACCAACCACACCTCCGTTGCCATCTTCCTTAGAGAAACTTGTAGAGAGAGAGAGAGAAGAGAATTCTGCAGAAAGAGAGAGGGAGAACAACTTAGCCTTCAAGACTCAACATCAAATTCAGAGAAAGATTAAGGCAAGTGGTTTAATTACAATTGATTCAAAGCTATGCTTTTCCATGTTTAGGAATTATCGAATTTATCTTGGAAGATGATATAGACCCATGAATTGGAAGTTTAAAACTATGAATTATGTTAGGGACTGCATGTAGTAACAATCTGGACAAATTATGAACTCAGAATTATGACCCTTGATGATTTAAAAACGGATTTTTGAAGAAGTTTATTAATGTTCTTGAAAGAAATAGTAATCTGTAATTCTTGATGAAGATTTGATCCATACAAAGCCCTTGAATGATAAATTATTGGTTTTAGAACGTTATTAATGTTGTAGGATGGTTATATGATGATGCTATAACGTTATATTAGAGATTCATGCATTAAAAGTATGTTTTGGGTTGATTTGAAAACTGCAAAACGAAGCAGTCCGTAACCATACCTGGTGCAATCGATCGATCGACATTCATTAGTCGATCGATCGACCACCATAGATCGATCGAAGGAAAAGGTCGATCGATCGACCTTCCCAAAATGAGTAAATTTTTTCCCTATTTAAATTTTAATGATGTTAACCCTTGATTAATATTGTTGGAGGCCATATGAATACCCTTAACCTTAAGGAAGACCAGTAGGCTTGGTTATGAGATTTGGACCTTAATTAGAATTCAATTTGAGGAATTATTCTAAAACTAATGAAATTCGATAAGTGAGTAAATATTTGGGTTAATAGTGTAAATTTGAATACTTTGATGAAATGAGGTTTGGGGCAGAAGTAAGGACCTTAGAATTAAAGATGATATACATGGGAATAATAGGAACTTAATAATCTATTTTAGATAGGTTTTAACTATAAGAAACTACGACGTGAGACGTGTCGACAGTTTAACTTTTATATTATCGGGAGACGTAAAATATACAAATTTGGAATAATGGTATAAGGATGTAGAGTATACCTTTATTAATATTGAATTATCTAAGATGTGTGATGCTTAGTATATGATTTCTATATGTATGACGTACCTACCATACTTGCTATCACGGGAGGTTACGTTCGCTTAGGGCCTTCTTATCCTTGTGTTGCCCGAATTTAGATTGGTACCTCGAGGACATAGTTCAAGAGAACGACTTATTTGTGAGTTAATAAGCCAGCTGACTATGGAGCGTAGGTATGTACGTGACCATGGATATGTTGAATTATGTTCGCCTCCATTTTTGTGTGTGGTGTTTATTCCAACAATTCCTGAGAGATTCGGAATTTGTAATCCTTATGTACGTGATGTACCGGGATGGATAGCAGAGTATGTGTGCACCGCAGCTTAGCCTTTGGGTGCTTGTATAGTATATTTATGATTTGAATAATATACGGTTAAATGAAAAGGAAATTGCTATGTTAATTGTGGGTATAGTAATTGTAATATTAGGAAAAGATAAAAGGGGACATGTATCAATAAATGGTTTTGTTAATAATTGGGAATCCGAGAATTAAAGTAGAACTCTCTATTTAATTGTTAAGGTTGGAAATTAAACGTGAACCGAGTAGGAGTGTTAGAAACTCTTTGGAATTAGATAGTTATGAGAAAACACATGAATGGGTAAAGGAACGTTAGGAGTGCACAGTTATACGAGAGGTGAGTATTTCATGTGAGAGCACGTCCTAACATGTATCTTGCATTCATTGTTTTAATTATTATTAAAGCACTTGCTGTTTTTAAAATACTCTTCACATTCGGGCTCTGACCCGTTTGCTTTCAAATCTATCTTTTTATAAGAACCATTTTAGGTTCCCAGCCACAAGGACACCATGATTAGGATCCTCATTCAGGTGACGAGTTGTAGCGGTTTGTGGGAGTTACAGGACATTGATTATAGACGCTTCATCTATCTTGACTCTATACTCAGTATTTATCAATTGTAGGGCATGTCGCCTATTTCTTTTAGAGGCATTTCATTTATTTCAGTTATTCAGAATTCGGGCATGTACTTAATTCAGAATTCAGACTTGTCTTATTATTTTTAGTTGTGGGATTGTTGTGAGGAGTTTTTCCTCCGGACTTATTACTATTGTTGGTTATTTCATTACTTCGTTATGGTGAATGGCTTTATGTTGTACTTCCATTATTCTTTTTGCATGTTAATCAGATAACTTAAAATTTGGCAACTTACTTTTTAAATACTAGGTGGTTAGTAATCTTTAAAATGTTTTCGACAGTGATACTATTAACTGAATCAACTTGACATTTTGTATTGATTTAATAAAGGAGTAGCTACCCGGTATTTAATTAGTCGGGGTATCATAAGGTCATCTATAGGAATGTTCTCAAAATAATATTTAGAAAATAAGGTGTGTACGTTTATCGAGATATTGATCGTTATGATGAAAAGATAATATATATTAGATAAAATGCCAATAAGGATCCCAAATATAATATATCTTAAAATAATGTATAGATAAAAAGGAGACAAGTGAGAAAATAAGAAAATTGGAAAAATTGGATAATTGGACTCGAGTCTCTTATTTTAATCCAAAACATGTACGTAGCCTATAAAGGCATCAAAGTCCACATAGTTCGCATGCGGCATAAGGGTGCGGTTTATCCAATATATTCTAACGGGAATTTATTATATGTGTGTGGGTAGAAAATGTATTTTAGTTTTGAGAAATTATGATAGATAATCTCGTTGGAATTTATAGGTGTAACCCTCTTTTTGTTTGTTTTGGTTTTTTTTATAGAAAATAAAGTATGTGCAATATAAATAATAAAAAGGTTAGATATTAATGTGTGTGAACTAAGCAAAAGAGAGATTAAGAATTTATGTAACTAATGCAAAAGTAAAGAAATTAAAGAGAGGGAGAAGGATTTTGGACCTTCTTTCGAGGATTGAATCTTGATCTTGATCCTTGATGAATGCCCTTGTGTGTTGAGATGAATTTTCTATGAGAGAGAATGAGATTTTACTAAATTGGGTATTAAAAGGATGGTAATGAAATATGGAAAGGAATTTCAATCAAGAAAACTTCGTTGATTGCAAGATAATGTTGCTAAGATCACTGATATTGATGGATCTGAGGTGTCTTGGGAGTGAGGTCATGCCTTCTATTTATAGGGCATGGGGGTGCCGATTGGCATGCCCTAAGATATAGTATTTATTAAGAGAGATCTTAAGGAATTAAACTTGAATGATAATATTGCATATAATAAATTAGAATGGAAAAGGATAATCCATGTGGCCGACCCCATATGATTGGATTAAGGCAAGGATGATGATGATGATGATGATGATGATGATGATGATGATGATGATGATGATGATGACGACGACGATGAATGAATTCCAGAAAGCAAGTAATGAAAGAATATAAAATGCCCACATAACACAAGGAAATATATGGTTCAGTAATTGCCTACGTCCACAGAGTGGTTTCTGAATTCTTATTAATGTCTCTCAAAATTGGAGAATTATATCCCCATTGATGGTAGGGTGAGGGTTATATTAATAGTGTTGTAAAGTGGTTGAGTTATTTAAGGAACTCTCCCATCCTGTTATTGGATCGTGTGGTGATTCCTGAATATCTACTCCGAGATTGTTAGTAACCAACTAAGACTATCAGTATTTAAATGATAAGTTTTTGTATTTATCCACGTGATAAATGCTTGTGCTAATCTATTTACTATTGGACCGAACTAAGTTAGCATGGTGATCCTATTAAGATTGCTTGGTCTAGTCAAAATTGGGCCTTTATGGTTTGGTCCCGTCACCACAATTGCCATTAAAATTCTTGGCTAAAATTGGGCCGGAGTAGGACCATTTTTAAATCCTTTGTAATCCCAATAAATTAATCCAGATGTTGTTAAAGGTTACTGGTCAGGCATTTTCATAAATAGTTAAAATCGGTGGGGGTTAGCTGGTTATTGTGAGAAATGTGAACCACAAAAAAACACTCTCGAGCCTTATTCCATATGATTGTTTCGCACGAATTTCAAGCGTTACTTGTTTCAAAATTTGTATCACTTTGCTTCTCCTTCCTTGATAAAAAAAGTCTTCGAAGTTTCCTGCTTGCCTTCATTTTCCTTGTAAGTTTTTCCTTGCATCTTGTTCTTCATAATTTTCTTCTGCTATCTTCTTTCTCATTCTGATTTTGTTGTTATTCTATTCTCTGATAAAAATGGCTAACATCCTCCATCGAAAAAACTTAGAAGATTTTAGGAAAACCTACTCCATTCCTTCGTGGGTCACGATTCAATGTGCCCCCATGCCTAGAAATGTTATTGTAGTAGATGGGGGAAACTAGATTCATACCCTAGCTATATTTCAGGTGGGACTGACCTTTCCCCTAAACCCACTTTTCTTAGAATTTTAGGAATATTTTAGGGTAATCTCAGCTCAGTGTTTCCCCAATACTTGGTACATTATTAATGGAGTGTACAGAATCCATGAGCTGTATGGGACCAACCTTGGTATCCAAGACATCAAGTATTATTACTCTTGGTATCACACCACAAATGGCCTCACATACCTGAACTCAATAAAAGCCAATAGGGTCCTGGTAGGGAATCTCCTGAATTCCAATAAAGGATATTGGGATCGGGGTTTTATTTCCTGAAATTGGCAACATTCACCTCTCCCCGAGGGCAAAGAATGTGCTGGGTACCTGTGACTAGCATGGGGTGATATAGGTTGAATCCTGCTATTTATACACTTGCCTTTTTTATTTTTATGTTCTGAATTATCTTTTACTGATAAAATTTCTCTTTCTTGGCTCTGTGAAGATCGCTTAAAGAAGAAGGTCCCTCTCTTCCCCATATCAATAGGGCTGAATGACTGAAATCCTAGAAAGTGATAAAGTTTCTTATTGGTGGTGATCACCCTCGCTCAGCTTCATTTTTTCTGGAATACAAGAACACTACTAGTAGCTTTACTGCTCACCCAGTAGATGACATTCCTTATCCCTTTCTACCAGATGAGGAGGCATCTATCTCCTCTTTTTTTAGATCCCTTGACATAGACTCCATACTCCCTAATGAGGAAGACTCAATGGCTCCCAAAAAGAGGGTGTTACTGATCAAGGATGATGATATGGAGGGTAGCCCCTCCTTCCCAAAGATGCAATCCTTAAAGAGGATTGAGACTAAAGTACCTAAGGACAATGACAAGGATTTGGTCATTAGGGAGAAGAAGAAGGAAAAAGTTTCCATGGTCCCACAGATCTCTAAAAGGGGTGATCTCCCCCTTTTTTCAGGTTTTCCCAGTCTATGTCTGTGGCAAAGGATCCATCCTTCATTCATGGCCTTTTGAGGGGGGTTATGCTCATAGCTGGTCATGAGCAGCTCAATCCGCTTGCCCTTGAGTAGCTTACAACCCGTGATTATCAAACTTGGTTAATGGTAAGTAACTTTCCTTTCCTTATCTTATTTACTTATTATTTTTATAAACTCATGTACTACTTGCTTTGTTTCTCTATTTGCAAATTCTAGCAGAGTTTCTCCAACTCTTAGATGGTCACTACGATTAGTCCAAAGTCAATGATGAGCTTAGTGCATCTCTGAAAAAATTGCAGGAGGCCATATCCAACGCCCAAAAGGTCTATAAGAGTGAGAAGAAGTCCACCATGAGCATGCTAGGATTTATTCTCTATCTTTCTATTTCTTTATAATTAGTGTAGTTTTTACTTTGATTTTGATTTTTATTAGTTTTCAATTTTTAATCTTCATTTTATTTCATTTTGTTAGGATTGGTTTTTAGGAGTTTATTTTTAGTTTTATTTGATTTTGTTTTAGTCTTTATTTTTATTTCTTTTATTTTAGGTTTATTTTATAGATTAGGGATTTTGTTTTAATAGATTTTATTTTATTTTTTGTTTTAGTAGATTTTATATTGTTTTAGGATTTTAATTAATTTTATTTTCATTTTTTTATTGGTACAAACACACACACACTCACATACACCTAAACTAATCCCCCACCCAACTTACCATACACTAACCCACACCTAACTACCCCCAACCTCATCTTCAACCTCCCATACTTTCACTTTCCACAACCTTCATTACCACACACCCGCAAACACACCATATCCCAAATAAAACCAAGACCAATTTTATCTCCCATAAACCACTACACGATTTCTTCATCTTAAACCCCTAACTCCGACCATAACCACCAACCTACAGCAAACCAAACATCCACAAACAGACCCGGTGACGCTATAGCCAACCCAGAGTAAACCCGACCTTTCCTAGCCCAAACTCGATGACCTGCTCTATCCGGGCACCTGCTACCAACCGCACGCGACCCGAACCCCAAACTTGCGTCCTCATAACTCAAAACCAAACAAACCCGGACTCGAGCCTCCCACCTTCAATGCTGAACCTAAAAACGCATTTCTAAGCCTTCACAGTCCAAATCGTGTTTTTTACCACTTGCTGTTAAACCAAAAAAATAAATTCCACATGTCCCCTTGACTTGGACAAAGAAAATCCCAACAAAATTGTGACACCCCTTAATAAAATACTGGGTGATCAGTCCTATACCAAATTAAACAGGAATCACATGTGGTTCGTTCTTAGCATCACAGTCGTAATTTTTTTAAATCTTACTAACCACCTAGTATTCAAAAGACATGGTGCCAAATTTTATCCTTTTATTTAACATCCCAACAACAACATACGCAAGAATATATCATGCAACCACTGAATCAAGCAATACTAAAATGGAATAGTTATAAACCTTACCGAAATAACCACCGGCTACAAATCAAATAAAGAAATGAATCACAAGATTAATAACCAAATACATTAACTAACTGAAAATAAAATGGAACAACAAGGGTGACATGCCCAAATGGAACAATGACTGCATCCTACTCTAGAAATGAAATGACTGAAGCGGCTAAGTCAAAGTCCTGCAACATCCACATGTGTCGCAGCTATGAAAACCTGGAATAGGAAAATTTTGGCGTCCCTTTGGCTGGACACCTAATAGGTTTTGAAAATATTTTATAGCAAGGTTTAGAACCCAAAACATTTGAAAATATTTATCAAGTGAATTTAAATACAGTAAATTAAAATGCAAGTATGCTCTCCATATTTAAGTTAGTGTTGTACACTTTCTTGAGGACACCTCACCTCTCCACTAATATGCATGTCTAACGTACTATATCTAACCCACCTAGTTAACCACCCCGTAACTAGTCCTATCACATACATCCAACGTTTTCCCACTACTCTATCCCCAGTGGGTTTAGTATACCTTATAAGTTATTAATCATTAACTTATTTAAGTCATTTCTTACTTAATTGCCATGTAACATTCTCACGAGTTATACCACTTATACGATTTACATCACGTATTATAAGTTATTATTCACACAAACTTATTTAAATCAATTCCAATTCAATACTATATAATCGTTTCACAAGTTATATTAATTATACAATTC
The DNA here is from genome assembly GCA_949130495.1 of Sambucus nigra. NCBI lineage: Eukaryota > Viridiplantae > Streptophyta > Magnoliopsida > Dipsacales > Adoxaceae > Sambucus > Sambucus nigra. Next base: position 353,515,295 of record OX422221.1, read on the forward strand.
TCATCATGTATTATCTCGTATATAATTATACCATATATACATATTAATCCTACAACATTCACATATACATGTCGTAGATATATACTATCCCCCGAGTAGGCACTCATAAGGTATCCTCAAGATGCTATCATAATCGGGAATACTCATCCACCCAAAAGCCTGATACGGTTAGCTCCCTGTTTCAAAAAAAATGTACAAACGTTATGGGGGCGGCCATAGTTTCCCACGGTAATGACACCAAATCATGCCCAAAGCGTCTCATTCCTGAACTCGAACGCTATGACCTGGGGAATATACTCGCCCTGCTCCTCAAGTCAAGGGATTCACCCACATCGCGCAACCTCCTCTGATAGCACTAGGGTGGGTATGCTTTCCTATAAATATTATTCACACCAATATTTATAAATCAAATATATATACTACACATCACCGCATATATATATATATATATATATATATATATATATATGTATATCCAGGCTACTGGTATACTATGCCCATACACAAGCCTAAAAGATATAAGTTTATGATCCGACTCTATTCTAATTAATTATACGTTAATTAATTTATCGTTATCTTGGTGTCACCCTACCAATTATGCCCGGACTCTCTCTCGGACCGAAATTCAATATTCCCAATTCAATGTTCAATTTCATCCAATTAAGTTTCCCCCACTTAACTAATAAGGTTTTAATCACTCAATCAAAAACCTTAATCTCTCCAATTTAATTAATCCTCTAGTTAATCCAAGGATAATTAGTCACACCTATCAATCTAGGCAATCGCCAACGGAATAACAACTAAAAAATATTTCTTAAAATTTTCCTTATGAATGTGCCCAGATTTTTAAAATGCAATTTTGGAGAATTTTGGAGCCCTTTTTGGAGAAAATATATCAGAGAATAAAAGTTAGAAAACGCGATTTTCTACAGGGATCCGCGGACTGAATCACCATTAAAATAGTAAATACCTAAATTCAATACAGATTTCTTCATCAAAACTTTCCAAGATTCATCATAAATCCATCATTTTATCATATACACTCTAACCCTAACAATTTCATCAATTCGGATGTCAAATTCATCAAAACTTATCACCTCTATAGATGTATAGCTTCAATTCAAAGAAATTCCTAATTTCTAATGAACACAAACCCTAAAATATTAATTGGTTCTCACCTCCTTTAATATGAATAGATAAATACAAATTAACAACTGCAAATTAAACCACTTGCTTTAATTTGTAGTTCAAAGCCTTTGGATGAGAATGTTGGATTGAATGCAAGGATCTCCCCTTGTTCTTGAAGCTATCTCCCAAAATCCCCAACTTGTCTTTTAATGGCTCTCCTCTTATTCTCATCCTAATTTAGTCTTCTAAAACGACTTTAAGTTGCCTCACCCTTACACACTTAGGGTTAAAAACTCAATTCCCGTTTTTTGGTCTATGGGCCTCCTAAAAAGGGCCCAAACTCTTTATTTGGAGCTCAATTATGTTTAATTAAGTCTCGACACCCAATATATACATATGTCCACTCATTTTCAACTATTTTGACCCATTCGGATTCAACCGTGCACTCCAAATTGCTATACGAGTTAATTTATAACATCTTCCAACTTTAAGGTCTCAAAAAGGGAGTATAAAATAGTCCAAAATACTTAACCCTCAATTCGCCAAATTAATAAATTCCTCAAATTTACAAATTCAATAATCATTGATTTTATTCGTCCAAATAAAATAAATAATTTTTCTCCAAATATTTTATTTAATTAAAGGTCCTTGAATTTATGGGGTGTTACATACTTCCCCCTTACAACGAAATTTCGTCCTCGAATTCGGATGAGCCTAGTACTCCCAGTCTCAACTAGCCCCTCAATCACTTCCACTTTCCCTTAGCATTGCTACACAAAGTTATTGAGTGAATGTAATTAACCAGAGCGCACATGCACCTTGTACCCATGCTTAACCGTACTAAATGAAACACGGCATTTACTCGCCCTTAATCCATAATATAACTTCAATCTCACAGTTATAACATTCCAAATACTCTCCTCTCGGCATGAAAGTATGCATACCCTCTCTTATGTAAAAAGACAACACATACTACTGCGCCCTTACTATCACTAGTTTCCTTGCACAAAAAATAAAACCCGAACTATATCTTCCCGCTCGACGATAAGTCTAACCACTCTGAATCACATCAGAAATGTCCCTACTCCCCGGTATTTCAATTAACAATATTAGTACATTAACGTGCAACACATTTTAACATACATTACCGTATATATACGCTAGACCCTATCTCAGGTGAAACCTAGCAACGATAATTCATACCCAGGTACCACGACCACCCAGTCTTACTATAGATATCCACTATATCCCCAACTCTAGCTACACAGTTGAAACTTGGAAACATCCACTCTACTCCCTTAATTCTCGAAAGTAGAAATGTTTCATATAATGCAACCATCCTCTTAGTGTACCCCCCACCCACTCTCACGTGGTTAATACCAAATAACCCCGCTATCCCACGGTACTTAAATCTATATATATTATGGCTATTATGGCCAACACATCTATTAATATCCATCTCACTCACGAATCATAGTGATTTCAAATCGTAGGTTGTGAGACGTACTCACTGTCACTTCTAAACACACCCATGCTTAATCATTACATAATTCGGAGGACAACTTATTCGCATTCCTCCTAAATATACCTAAAATCATTGCCTTTGCGCCTTCTTCCTGAATATGCTAAGTATTTTCATAGTAGAGACTTTGGTTCATCCTAGGGTGCCCATACACCCTATATCTCATGCATAATTGCACAAACCTCCGATCATTAATTACGTAACCATATTTGTTTCAATTTCATCCCCTGTATTATCGGTGTGGCTATATCCTCTAAATATTTTTGAGGACTTACTCATTACCATTTGATTCTCCTCAATATTACCCCACCTTTATTATCGATGTGAGATCCTCAAAATACTCCCTCAGTCCCATACCTAAGGGTCCCTGCGATGAGAAAAGTGGTTAAAATAAATCACAGAAAACATATAACAATAAGCACAACCTAGCAACTAGTGGTTCCAAAGCTTCACAATGTTTCTTTCGCACCACTTTCTGGCTCCATTAGCCCCATCTCTTATTGGATTTATTTTCAACATATTTTCTTCACACGTTCACCAATTGTCCTTAAATCCAATGACCTGGAATCGAATGCAATATTCACACATTTAATGTTTTATTAAGGCTTATGCGTATAACACTTCTCAGCAAAGCCCAAAAGAACTTTGCCTAATGCATTATTCCTCAGCATCGTTGGTCCTTGATTTCCGTAGAACCCAAAGCATACCCACAGGATTCCCAAACCTTGCCCTACACTCACAAGTCTATCATGGACTCCCGTGTCTCTAAAGGAGTCATATAATACTACGGTCATACTATCACTAAGCCCTTAGCGCTAAATATTAGTAACGAGCTAAATCTCTTCGCTCCACTTCAACCCAATCATACCCTGAATTTCACCAGTAAAAATCCTTACGCACCGGTATCCAGTATAACTAGAAAACTATACTCTATGAAGTCTACTTCACAAGATATTTCCACGGCTTAACCCTCTTCCAGGTGAGACATCTCAAAACGAATATATATATTCGGCACAGAAATAACAAGTATGATAGCCTTGCTATGATTGTCCACTATTACAATCTCATCCGTACCTGAGATAAAACCATACCTCAATTATCACCTCTCAAAGGAGCTAGTCCTCAGGGAATACATCATCTCAATGTACCAACCCATTCCTTTCATATGTAACCGAAGAGTACCCTGCTACTCCATGGTAAAAATACACATACTAGTGATGTTAACGATACTTCCACTAAATCCATTTCTCATGTGAATCTAGTAAAAATACATTATTGTGACCCGCTTGCATCATATAAAACATACCCCAATCATCTCGGAATAAGACTTGTAGTTTCAGTTACTCACAACACTACCGGCTCAACGGTTAATAGAAATAACACTCGTGTCCTAACCAAACCAAAAACTTCTCCAATAGATGGCCCTATTAGGCATCTAGATCCTATCCCCTAACTTTGCACGGACCAGATCCATCCATGTGTTTCTACTCTTTTACACATAAGACACCTTTCTGTGTCTTTCCCCTTTATCCTTCCTCTGGCCCCACCAGCCATTACGGGGTTGTCCTTCTCACGGACCTGGTAGTCTTGACCCTATTTGCTAATCCAAATGTCCCTTTGAATCCGTTGATCCAATAGACTTGTTGATGGCATTGATGGCCTTAAGTAAACCCACCATCACTCGATAGAGATTTCATTCATCTCGATCATTAATTATAGGTTCTCTATTGGGTATTCCTTTAATTGGTGCCTCACTAGCACTAAAATCCAGCCTCCCACTTCGATAGATTCTCCAACTCTCTTAGCTCCCCTCTATCGGGGGCATTGGTACAAATGTAAAGGTATAACCTTGATGAAAACGACACCAATCATCCTAGCCAGATCTCCTATCCATGCTTGTACATTCCACCTATAAGTCTAATATCAACTTACAACCCTATTTGATTCTTCGTATCCTTTTCATTGGATACTAAGTTTGGGAATTCCGATAACTGTCCTTCCTATTAGATCACTATCCGACCCTTTTGGAAGGATTGCTAAAATTTCCCTTGCCTCTCTATTTAACCACTAGTGAGATATTTCATAATAATCCGCACACCTAATTTCTTGTTATTCACGGTATCTCCCCATGAATGTGGTGACTGGCTCCCATCACCCCATACTGCTTCTAAGAGAAAACTTTCTTGCCCTAAATTTTGACTTGAGTGACACTACACTCCCCCATATGTGATCCTAATTGGATGTTCTCTACCCGCTAGTAAATCATCTTCTACACCTCCCTCGAATCCTAGCGAATTGTTCTTCTGAAATAAAATCTTCTTCGACCCTCACCCCTTTTCGTATACACTTGGGCTTTTAACTTAGCACCATCGTCTTTCCTGACGGTTCTTGGGGCAATTACTGCACCCCAACGGTTTCTCCAACTTTAATTGTTCAAACAATTATCATGGTGACTCCTATCGCGTCACTGTTTCCAGAATACCCCATGATTTCTGTTGAGTCCTCCCTCCTGAAATCCTTCTAACATCCCACATTGGTTGTTCTATAATGTTCGATCTACCACGCTCGACCGAAACTGTATATAAATCATAAGAATTATACCTATGGTAGGATAATGTAAATCGCATAAGTGATTGAATACAACCCTACAATAAGGCTCTATATCAAAGAACGCTACGTTGAAATATGAAAAGTCGCACAGATCCTGAGGACACTAAAACTGATGCTCTGATACTATCTGTGACACACCGCCTAATAAAATACTGGGTAATCAGTCCTATACCAAATTAAACAGGAATCTCATCTGGTTCAATCTTAGCATCACTGTCGAAAATGTTTTAAAACTTACTAACAACCTAGTATTCAAAAGACATGGTGCCAAATTTTAACTTTTTATTTAACATCCCAACAACAACATACGCAAGAATATATCATGCAACCACTTAATCAAGCAATACTAAAATGGAATAGTTATAAACCTTGCCGAAACAACCACCGGCTACACATCAAATAACGAAATGAATCACAAGATTAATAACCGAATACAACAACTAACTGGAAAAAAAAGAACAACGAGGAAGACATGCCCAAAATGGAAAATTGACTGCATCCTACTCTAGAAATAAAATTACTGAAGTGACTAAGTCAAAGTCCTGTAACATTCACATGTGTCGCAACTGCGAAAACCTGGAATAGGACAATTCTCGCGTCCCTATGGCTGGGCACCTAAAAGGTTTTGAAAATATTTTATAGCGAAGGTTAGAACCCAAAACATTTGAAAATATTTAGCAAGTAAATTTAAAGGTTGTAAATTAAAATGCAAATATGATCTCCATATTTAAGTTAGTGTCGTACACTCTCTTGAGGACACCTCACCCCTCCACTAATGTGAACGTCTAACGTACTATATCTGACCCACCTAGTTAACCACCCAGTAACTAGTCTTGTCACATATATCCCACAATTTCCCACTACTCTATCCCTAGTGGGTTTAGTATACCTTATAAGTTATTAATATCATTAACTTATTTAAGTCATTTCTTATTTAATTTCCATATAAAATTCTCACGGGTTATACCACTTATACAATTTACATCACGTATTATAAGTTATTATTCACATGAACTTATTTAAATCAATTCTAATTAAATACTATATAACCGTTTCACAAGTTATATTAATTATACAATCCTCATCATGTATTATCCCGTATGTAATTATACCATATATACGTACTAATCCTACAACATTCACATATACATGTCGTAGACATATACTATCCCCTGAGTAGGCACTCATCGGGTATCCTCTAGATGCTATCATAATCAGGAATACTCATCCAATCAAAACCCTGATACGGTTAGCTCCCCGTTTCAGAAAAATATATAAACGATTTGGAGGCGACCATAGTTTTCCACGGTAATGAGACCGAATCATACCCAAAGCGTCTCATTTCCGAACCCGAACGCTATAACCTGGGGACTATACTCTTCCTCCTCCTCAAGTAAGGGGATTCACCCACATCGCGGACAAAATCACCATTAGAATAGTAAATACCTCAATTATGTATAGATTTGTTCAACAAAACTTTCCAGGATTCATCATAAATCCATCATTTTATCATATTCAATCTAACCCTAATAATTTCATCAATTAGGGCTTCAAATTCATCAAAACTTATCACCTCTATAGATTTATAACTTCAATTCAAAGAAATCTCCAATTTCTAATGAACACAAACCCTAACATTTTAATCAGTTCCCACCTCCTTTAATATGAATAGATAAATACAAATTAACAACTGCAAATTAAATCACTTGCCTCAATTTGTAGATCAAAGCCTTTGGATGAGAATGTTGGATTGAATGAAAGGATCTCCTCTTGTTCTTGAAGCTATCTCCCAAAATCCCCAACTTGTCTTCTAATGGCTCTCCTCTTATTCTCATCCTAATTATAGTCTTCTTAAATGACTATAAGTTGCCTCACCCTTACACACTTAGGGCTAAAAACTCAATTTTCGGTTTTGGGTCTATGGACCTCCTAAAAAGGGCTCAAAATCTTTATTTGTAGCTCAATTATGTCTAATTAAGTCCTAAGACCCAATATATATATGGCCACTAATTTCTAACTATTTTGATCCATCTGGATTCAACCGTGCCATTCCAAATTGCCATACGAATTAATTTATAACATCTTCTAACTTTAAGGCCTCAAAAAAGCGACATAAAATAGTCCAAATATGTAATCCTCAATTCTCCATATTAATAAATTCCTCAAATTTAAAAATTCAATAATCATAGATTTAATTCCTCCAAATAAAATAAATTATTTTTCTCCAAATATTTTATTTAATTAAAGGTCCTTGAATTTACGGGGTGTTACAAAAATCTCCAAACTCAAACACCAATTTCGTGGCTTTAAAAAGAAGTAAGTGGCAGCTAAAGAGAGGAGACTCACATACCTAGGACACTGCAGAGAGAGATATACTGTATATTATGTATAGTTTAGGTTAGAAAAAAATTCAGAAAAATAAAAAAAAAATAGTTTAGCATTAGAATAGATTTTTAGGTTCAATTTTTCTTTTTATTTGTCCAATCAAGTGTTGGATTTGTGAAGACATTGGGACACGCATTCATGAATGCGATCCAAGAAATCAATTCGAAATGAGACTTTGTGTATTTTGTTTCTTGATCTTCTTTTTTAATTATTGTTCCATGTTTATGACTGTTATTAATTGTTTAATTTTATTTGGCCAGTCACCCTATTCAAGGGGTGGAATGCAATGTGCAATATATTATATTAATTTTATTAATTTCTATATTTCTAGATTCATCAATTTATGTAACGAGAGTCAATAAATTAATTTTTAAAATTAATTTTTTATTTTGGGAATCGAACTAGAGATAGATGTTTCCTAAAATTAAATATTAATTTGGTGTTGAAATTAGAGAATTGATACAGTTTTTATTAAATTGATCATAGCGGGTAATTTTCTTGAAAATAGTATAATTCTTAATTTTTCATCGTGTGACATTTTTGAATTAATTTTTTGAAAAATATTTTATTAAATTTATAATTGTAACGAGAGTTAGATTATCGTTATAATACTATCTCGAAATATTTCAATTAATAAATTGAGAAATTAAAATGATTGATGATGCGGTGTAATCCCATCTCTCGACTTTCTCATATTTATCACACTCGGTTGCACATTATTTTTCCTTATTTAGTCGTTTCTTATTTTTCGCATTTATTAGTTAATTCACCCTTGAATTTTTTTTTAAATTAAAAAAAAAGAGTTTTAATAAAAATTAAAATTGCAAGTTTTCACAATAACTGTTTCAACGCTTGAAATTGGATTGAAACTCAAATTTACCACGATACTAATATTTTTAATAAGTTTGTAGTTAATTCAAGGGATTTTTGAGATTGGCTTTTGAAGACAACGATCACACGCAAAAAGCCAGTTATCAACGTGTCGACTTCTCAATGGCCCAGATCAGGTGTGGGGTTAATGACTAGATTATCCTTGGCTTAAATTGTTGGATGTGGGGGTATTTTGGGAATTAAACCCCTTAGGGTTTTAAGGAGTGTATAAATGTAAGTTAGCCCATTTCGGCATTATGGATCAGATTCCCCCCCCCCCCCCCCCCCCCCTCTAGCCTTGAGAGCTCTCCCACTATTCAACAACCATAAACCACTCTATACCACCATTACACCACCTTGTGACACTATATTTTACTTGGGTTCCACCATATATAAGCCTTGTACACCCATTTTCACCATTAATAAGGAAGAGCTACGAATTTTGGAGTTATATTTGGGGGTTTCCTTAGAGAAGATGAAGTGGGTTTTATTGGAGTTGAAGGGAGTTCTTCGCTTAGAGCTTTCGAGGATGCAGTGGTAACCCCTTAATGCCACATTTGAAGGTGGGGGTTGCTCCTCCTACACCAAAACCACCATTGAATCCATTAGAGGTGGGTAAACCTTACTCTTAGTGTAGAATGCTATTTTTGCATTTATAGTTTTGTAGTTAGACTATTCGAGTAGGGTGTATATAGTTAAATAATATAATTATGGTGTAGAAGATAATAAATATTTTTATAACTTAAAAATGTTAGAAATTATTGTTTTTGTTAAAAATAAGGAATATATAATTATTTCAAGGATTTCAAATAGTAAAAGTGGGTGTTTATGAAATCAGTGTATTTTCTAGTAATTTTTGATGAAAAATATTTTATGAAACAAATGTTTGCAAATGATGTTTTGTTGAAATTAAAGAATAAGTAAATATTTTAAGATTTTGGAATATTGAAAGATGTTATTTTATGAAAATGGGCATTCTAGAAATATTGGTGTTAAACATTTTATGAAATAAAATGTTTGAAAATAATGATTTACTTGGTAAATATTTGGTAAAAAACATGTTTAAACCATGTAGTAGGATTTTTGGGTTTTAAATCCATCTTCTCATGCATATAAACTTGTAGTATTTTGATATAAGAATGTATGAACAAGTTTAAAGAAGATTTTGTTAGGTTTAAACATGAAATAATAAAAGTTGGAATTTTAGTCTTCAAAGTGTGGACTAAAAGATATGATGTGTATGACGTTAAAAGACTACAAGTTAAATAAAAAGAAATGGTACTTAATTTTTTTATAAAAGTGGTCTTAAGTGTGAATGTGTTTCTTGAATGAAGAAGTAAAGAAATGTGTGTTTGGAAAATATTGATAAAAAGTATTCATTAAGTGTTAATGGGTAAACATGGAATGGTTAGTGAGCGTAACTTATAAATGTTATGAAATATTAACACGTATGGAACTAAAAAGGGATTAATGGTGTAAAAGTGTTTCTAATCGAGTAAAAGATTATTCCAAGTGTCAAAAGGTGTTAAAGGGTTAAAAACACTTAATAAGTTAGTGTGGATGACTAAATTGTGTTTTGATAAATTAACACTATGTGACACCCTGCCTAATTAAATACCGGGTGATCAGTCCTGTATTAAATTTAAAACAGAATATCCAGTTTGATCGGTCTTACCATCACTGTTGAAAACTTTTATTAATTACTAACCACCTAGTATTTAAAAGTCATATGTCAAATTTTATCTTTTAATATAATATGCAAGCAATTTAAATGATTAACTAAATATTCACCATCCAAGAACAATCTCATAGGAATTAAAACGACATAATAAAATAAACTGAGTCTGGAGTGAACACTTCCAATATAAATCCCAAATACAATAATCTGAAATGAAATAAAACCTAACAACTGAAATATAAATGAATGTCTGAAACCACTATCTCTAAATAATAATGGGCAACATGCCCTAACTGAAAGAAATAACTCTGAATGAATCAAGGATAAATGTGGAGGCATATAATACCGAGGTCCTATAACTTCCACAGCAGCTACAGCACGTCAACTGAATGGAACTCCTATGCTTTGGGCACTTAAAAATTGTTTGACAAAAATAGATTTGGAAGAAAATGGATCAGAGCCCGAGTTGAAAATATTTTTAAAACAACAAGTACTTAAATTGCATAAATACCAGATATTGTATACATGTTAGTCAGGTGCTCTCGCTTAAATTTCTCACCTCTCAACTATTGTTCACTCCTAACCCATACTAGTTATACTATCTCACCTAGATACTTTGAATCAAGTCTCTCACTATGATGCCTAAGTCATTGTGGCCACCCGTATTACCCGAATAATACATTCTTGCATTTCCAATATTTATTAATCAATTTAAGTATATCTTTATTCATATAAGTTCCCACAATTATAACATATTTTATGACACAGTATAATAATCACTATATATATATATATATATATATATATATATATGTCACTATCATAATATATATATACTCATAAGGCACCCCGAGAATAAGCTATGGTGCATGCATACTCTGCTATCAAGTCCCAGTATATCACATACTACATGAAGGACTATAGTTCATAATCACTCTAGAACCATATAAAACACAGGACACACATAATGGAGGCGAAAGTTCAAAGTCACAAGGGAGATGCACATACCCACTCACCCCTATGACCATCTGCACAATCATTCATAGATAGGATGTACTAAGGTTTTATGATTCTGAGGTACAAGTCCATATTCCCCTGATGGTCTCATCAGAATAAGACCGTCCTAGCGCGAAAACCTCCCTGATAGCAAGTAGCGCGGTATGATGCATTACACATAATAACCCATACGATAGGTAATCACATAACCTAAGTATATATAAATTCCATATAGGTGTAAACACATCCCAATTTTCTAGTCTCCTACATAGTATATTTATATCTCGAATATCTTACGTAATATTTTATTTAATGCGGAAACTCTCGTCGCATAACTTCAAGTACCTTTACTATCCCAAAAAGGTTACTAAGTTTTCATTTATTCCTTAGGTTATTTCAGTATCAATAATGTACCCCCACTCCCGGTACTAAGCTTGAATATTCATTTATTTGATTTAAACCCCAATTTATATACTTTCAAACCGTAACTCATTCGATTAACACTCGTAATTTCCCCATTCAATTCCATACAAAATAACAATTTACGGGTCTTAAGTATATCCTACTACCCTTACATAAGTCTCATTATGTTCAATTAATCAACACCAAAGATTTTTAAAAGTTGGGATTTAATCAAATAGTAAAAAGGAAACAAATCACATTTTCCAGGGGAGTCGATCAATCGAAGAATTGGGTCGATCGATCGACATTCTTCAGTCGATCGATAGATCGATGAGTTATTTGCGCAGATTTTCCTTAACAATTATGGGGTTCTTAATTTTTAACCACCAATATAGTATTTAAACATCTCCAAATTCATATTCATGTAACCCAGGTCCTATACTAACATATATGGGCAAATCCTAACATATCCAAATCATTTAAACATCGTCAACATGCAGAAATTCACCCAAATTTCATATTTAGTCTCAAGAACATTAGTTTTGACTTTATCATCAATTAAACATGTAAATAACAAATTTCTCCAACCAATTTGATTATAATAACGTGGGTTTGATTCGACATGCATAAACGAACCTATTCCATTTCAATTTTAACCTAAGAATCATGATTTACACTATCTAAAATCTTCCAAAAATGGGATTTTCATATAGATGTTACCCTATTCTAACATGGATAATATATATATTGTAAATTTATGCAAGATAATTACTTGCCTTATGTATAAGGTCTGGTCCATTTGTGATGAAAGGTATGGGATTGATTCTCTCTCTCCGATCTATACGTTGGCAGCTATGGTGGTGCAAACGGTGTTCCAACAATAGTTCAAGCCTTAGAAAACTCTTCACTCGTCTCCTCCAACGGTCTCACAAGCTTTTTTCGTTTGATATCTCTATGAAGCCAAACCCTATAAACTGATATAAGCTTAGGAATTTCGTGAGTTTAATTACCCCAAAGTAAAAATGTCTAAAATACCCTCTCGGGGTGTCGGTTTGGCTTAAAATGTCCCGGGACCCAAACTAAACCCCTGAGTAGACTTTTCTACCTATCTCGACCCTTCCGGACACTTTGGAGCACTCGAAATGATCATATGGGTGACTTATAAATAAAATACTTTTATTCCATTAAATTTGGTCCCGACATGGCTGACACGTGCGTCCCGACTTAATTACCATAAATTTCGTATTATTCGCTTGTGACAATTTCTTCATAATTACATATTAATAGACTCATTAAATAATATTCAACATAATTCATATCAATAAATAATAACTCTCTTTGCGCTAGTAATTACTTAATTAAATCTGAATTAATTATAAAGAAATTTCCCATTTTTAGGTCAATTAATCCCATAATTAAAATCATTAAAAATACGGGATATTACACACTGGTGAAAATGGAGTAAAAGTTGATTTTGGAAACAAATGGGTAAAATGGTAATCTTACTTAAAGTGGAACATTTTTATGAAATAAAAATGTAAAGGGTTCTACACAAAGTGGTCCTAAACGAATATGATTTTTGGAATAAAAATCAAAGTTAAAGTATAAAGGACATGAAATGGTAAATTTTCAATGTGTAACACAAGTTGGGGCGGTAAAGTTACAGGTTTTGGCTTCGGCTGGGTAAAAAGGAAAGTGAAATAATTTGGACATTTTTAAAATGTCATAACACATAAAAGGAACTCAGGTGACATCGGGATAAAGAAAGAAGGGCCCAGAGCCCTTGGGTGAAAATCCCTAAACCACCGACTAGAGCATATGGTGTGCAAATCCGGCGGTGTGGAGCCTGTGGAATTAAGCAATATGGGAAGATTTTGAGAAAAGATAATGGAAATTTGGAACATGTCAAGAAATGGGTTATGAGGTAAAATGTGTTAATACAATCTAACTTCAATGATTGTAAAAGATGTTCCGGTAAAGGTGAAATGGACAAGTTAATGTGTAAAACTACTAATGTCCATAAGATAAGGAAAAAAAGGCAAAGAAAGTGGGTAGTTGGGTGGTTATGCAGCCTAAAAGGTTAAACCCATATTTAACACCAGAATGTGTTGTAAAGAATTTTTGAAGATTAAATGAGAATTTTCTAACATATAGAATGCATGTGTTGAAATGGTTCTTTTCAATGAAAATACAAAAATATAATTTCATGAATAAAAAGGGTGATTTCGATAAAGGAAATGGTTTGAATAAATTAAGTGTAGGGGTTTCAATTGTTGAATCGAGTGTGTTAAATAATGTGAGAAATACTAATTATGAATAAAGGAAGTCTTTACAATATTTAGGTAAATTAATCTGGATAAGTAAGGTTTTCGAAAGTAAAACGGTTAATGCTTTGGAATGTGTATTTTTTAAAGGTATACATATGTAGATATATACATTTTCGCATGCATGTGGTTGTAGCGTGTGAGTATTCATTTCTTCCATTCATTTATATCCTGCTTGTATAAATCCCACTGGGCATAGGTTCACACCCTCAATTTTTTACTGAAGGTTGGGAGCGATTTCGTATTTTGAGGGTGTTATACAGGTAAGTGTATTTTATTTATGTTTATGTTAGTACCACTATTTAGTTAGACTTCGGGGTCCTCCCCATGGGACCCTCACGTAGTTTATCTTGAAACGGGAATCGCTTGCCAACAATTGAAATGGTAACTAAAATCAAACTAGAATAGCAACATCATATAGGTTGTTCCATTGCACTTCACACCTAAAGCTCGGGTCGGACCTAGTTGACCCATGGGTAACCCATAAATCCGGGTCGGGGCGTTACAAATGGCATCAGATCTCTAGGTTCAAGATTCCTTTCGGGAGTGACATGATGAGGTCGGTATTGGATCTTTCGACATCGCTATGGTTTGGGTCGATCATGCTAGTTTGATGACGGTTAGTTTGTGTCCTCAACGGTATAGTCTAAGAGGTTAGCACAACAAGTAAGTTAGTGCCAAGTGGAACACAACTAAGTTGATAGTTATTAATCACTTCTACATTTATTATTAGAATTCTAGTAATTTATGGGTTTCCATGCAAGCCTTTAATGAAGACACCTGGAATGTGAGTGTGAGGTGATAATATTGAATTTTAATGGAATAGAATCATGTGAGATGTCGAGAGAATGGAATGACGCCCAATGGCCAAGTGGCACGAGTTGCCTATAGTTAACGGTAGAGGTTGATGGTTATGGTGTCTTGATTAGGCACTAATGATTGGTGGTTAAAGGGTCATGTATAACCCTTAGGTACGATGCTTATGGGTTGTTAATGCCCGTGATGTAATTAGGAAAATTCTATCCTTAGGGTGATATCACAATTGGTAGAATTTCGGTGAAGACATGAAGCTAGGTAGACTGATACTTGTGTGAGGTGTGGTGTGAGATGAATTTGGTGATGAGAGTAGCCTTGTTAGTGGCAATAGTGAGTAGTGTTCACCGCGACCTAGTAGTAAAGGTTGTGTGTCTCATATATGGGGATTAGATAACTGAATAACATTCATAAGTATGGATTTTGTTGTGAAAACGTGTTAGTTACTAAATTGAGGACTTAGGTTAGGTGTACCTTGGTTATGATATGATTTTGAGAAATGGGATCTCGTGCCGCATCCATGGTGTGGGCCTTGATAATTGTAGGCAATACCCGATGTCTCATATCCTACCTAGATCATTATAGTCACGATAACTTGTGGGTTAACCCACGGTACGATGTTTGCCTAAAAAAGCAATTTAGTTGACATGATTAAACATTCATTTGGGGAGTCGATGAAGCAGACCTTGAGGTTTGTAGGTCAGAGGTAATGTATTATTACATGCCAACACTTTTAGTAACATTGATTATGGTTTGTACATGGCTCTAGCCACAGTCGTTCGAAAGAAAAGTAAGATTAGCATTTAAGTGTCAAAACTCGTTTTAGTTGTTGAGGTAATAACTAGGTGCAAGGTAATCCTAGTGTGTGAGTAGTTCATAGGCACGTTGAACTGCCCATAGGATAAATTGTGTATGGAATCATTGAGGAATAATGCCGAACGTTGTGATGTCTTTAGGTGTTTGGAGATTAAGTTTCACTATGGCTAGAAGCTCGTAGATTTGTGCCCTTGCGAACACCAAGTAATATCGATATGGGTATTGAAAGGTTTGTAGAGTGAACCTATGACAATATAAGTATATACAATGAAACCTTATCAAGTTTGGGACTTCTACATGAAATGTGTTTGGTGTTATTAGGAGGCCAGTTAAGTCTGGCAAGGGAAATACTAGCAGCCTAGTAAAGATAGTGTTGTGGGTCAGGTGATAATACCAGATTAACAGTTGTATACTGTACGTGTCGGGTATGGCTTTCCAATTGGCACCAATGAATGGTGTAAACCCTAAGGTAGTGTGATGGTTGTATCCTTTTATGAGTTATGATCAGATGTCATGGAATTACTAGTATGGCTGTGGTAATACTCGGTTTCGGGACGTACTAGGAAATGTATTCGAGACTTAGGGTGATGACGCTATGTGGAAATTTACAAATGACAATTAAGGTGGGATAACATCAAAACATGATTATTATGTCAATGTGTTAGCTATTGGCACGTCTTTCCAAGTTAGTACGAGTTAGAAAATGTAGCCTCATGCTATAATAATCACCCTTAAGGTTGTAATGACGCTGCATGTGATCGTCACAAAGATCCTGTATAGGTAGGAAAGGTGAGGTGAGTTGATGACAACCTTGGGGTAAAAAAAGTACATGGTTGGGTGAGTCCCTTGCTTGACTAAGTAATGAATATGAGAGTTTTGGATCTTGATCACGATATGTTAAGTAGGCAATAACCTAGACGTCGTCACTAGTTAATGGATAAGGTCGATGTAGACGAAGCGTAAGGTATTCGCCAATCGAAATGATTCATTTACAATAAGGAGGTGAAAGGTAGGGCCTTGATCCCAAGGAGGGAAGTCGCTCTTATACGAGGATGAATGGTTTGGATTCAATTCATCACAAATAGTGACCTAGGACAGGATGTACAACCAGAAGTAGTACTCGATGAGAGTTTTGTGAATGAGTGGTATGACTTCAAGTATATGGTGTAGGTTTTCTTTCATACGTTAGAATCAGTTACCTATGGGCAAAATTCCTCAGGACGATTGCATGTCCCTCTGCCTCAAGTGTTTTCCTTTCAATTTTGATAATCAAAATTCAGTGATCTCACCTATGTGGTGACTCAGATCGGTGTCATGTCATGGTATGATGCGGTTGGACTCAGGAGAGTGCGGTGGATCTAATTTGGCCAATGCAGCTCGATAACTGGGTGCGCTCATTTGAGGTATTCTTGTTATTGCATAAAAATTTACGTGCTAGTGGCTATGCTTTTAGCCACTTAGTTTGTTCGTCGTATCAATTTCCCTTTAGACTAGTGCACTCTCAACTGGCCATCTAGGCAGGATAATGGTTTGAGGATATTTTATAGTGTTGGAAATCGAGGAAAACCTTAGCACACAATGTTTCTTTGCCACGGTGAGTGGACTAGAGTTAATACTTTAGTGAGTACTAGAGGGTAAGACACCTAAGGTAGTGTTAGGTTCATCAGAGTGACATAGTGAAAGGTGTAAATCGGGAATATAATAATGATTTGATGGATTTATTCCTCCTTGGAGCGAGAGAATGACATGGTATGGTTATCGGTGAATTCATGTGAGTTATATAGTTAGGATAACCTTGGAATTTATGAGACACATGATATGTGGTCCTAAGCTAGAAATTGATTTTTGATGGTATATATGACGGATGGTTGTATTATAATTTTCTTTGGGTGAGCTTGGATCGCTAAAAACGGTTTACCCGTAAAAGGCATTGGTATGCCTTCAAAATTAGCACAGGTAGTGCTAGGAGTAGTTTGGACTTGATCAGAAGGCGAGTGGAGACTCTGAGTAAACTATGTAGTGGCATGGTTGATGAAATGGTGAGCATTAGAGAATGTTTCATGTCAAACATTTGGGCGACTTTAGCGCTAAGAAACTCGATGAATTATGTTATAGGATCTCTAGTAATTAGGATGGAAGTTGGTGGACCCCATGAGTTTGAGGATTAATGGAATGAGAAATTTTGGGGATGAAATTCCCCAAGGAGGGAAGTTTGTAATACCCCGCCCCACAATTTTAACCTTATTCATGGAATTTGGTAATCTATTATGACTTAGACCTATTTAGAGGGATCTCGTGTCAAATATGATAGATTGTTAACCTTCGTACTTGTCAAATCAAAGTTTTCATAATCGAAAATTTATTTTAAAATATTTGGATGTCGTTCGAATGAAGGGCATTCTCGTTCGAACGAGGCATGCAATGACATGGGCTTTGAATTATGCTAAAATCTCATTGGAAGTGTTATTCGAACGAGGCCAGGGTCGTTTAAATGAGATACCTGGCTACTTGGGTGCTGAAATCTCATTAGTAGACTCATTCGAATGAGGTCATTCGAATGAGACCAAGGGTCATTCGAATGACCGACGGAAGATTTGAAAATCTTATCCTTTTAATGTGTTGTCAAGGCGTGGTTCGTCGAATTTGATGGCGTGTAGACTTCACAATGGACCAGATCGGGTGTAGGGTTGATGACAAAATTATATTTGTCTTAAAGAGTTGGATGTGGAGGTATTTTGAGAATTTAACCCCCTAGGGTTTTAAGGAGTATATAAGTGTAAGTTAGCCCATTTGGGAATTATGGATCGGATTCTCCCTTTCTCTCTAGCCTTGAAATCTCGCCCACTATCACCACCATTCCACCACGTTTTGCCACTATAGTGTTCCACTATATATAAGCCTTGTACACCCATTTCCACCATTGATAAGGAGGAGATATAAATTTTGGAGTTATATTTGGGGGTTTCCTTGGAGATGATGGTGTGGGTTTTAATGGAGTTAAAGGGAGTTCTTCGCTTAGAGCTTTGGGGAATGCATTAGTAACCCCCTAAGTTCACCTTTTAAGGAGGGGGTTGCTCCTCTTACACCAAAACCACCATTGAAGCCATTAGAGGTATGTAAACCTTACTCTTAGTGTAGAATGTTATTTTTATTTATAGTCTTGTAGTTAGACTATTTGAGTAGGGTGTATTTAGGTAAATAATATAATTGTTGTGTAGAAGACAATAAACATTTTTATGAATTAAAAATGTTGTAAATTGTTACTTTTGTTTAAAATAAGGAATAGATAATTATTTCAAGGATTTCAAATAGTAAAAGTTGGTGTTTATGAAAATAGTGTATTTTCTAGTAATTTTTAATGAAAAACATTTTGACATAGAATGTATGAACAAGTTTAAAGTAGATTTTGTTAGGTTTAAATATGAAATAATAAAAGTTAAAATTTTAGTCTTCAAAGTGTGGGAAATTGGGACAAAAAGATATGATGTGTATGAGATTAAAAGACTACAAGTTAAATAAAAAGGAATGGGACTTTCTTATAAAAATGGTCTTAAGTGTGAATGTGTTTCTGTAAATGAAAAAGTAAAGAAATGTGTGTTTGGAAAATATTGATAAAAAGTATTCATTAAGTGTTAATGGGTAAACATGGAATGGTTAGTGAGTGTAACTTACTAATGTTGTGAAATATTAACACTTATGGAATTAAAGAAGGATTAAAAGTGTAAAAGTGTTTTCGATTAAGTAAAATATTACTCCAAGTGTAAAAAGGTGTTAAAAGGGTAAAAAACACTTAAGAAGTTAGTGTGGATGACTGAATTGTGTTTTGGAATAATAACGCTGGTGTAAATGGAGTAAAAGGTGATTTTGGAAATAAATGGGTAAAATGATAATCTTACTTAAAGTGAAACATTTTGATGAAATAAAGATGTTGGAAAGGGTGCTACACAAAGTGGTCGTAAACGGATATGATTTTTGGAATAAAAATCAAGGTTAAAGTATAAAGGACATGAAATGGTAAATTTTCAAAGTGTAACATAAGTTGGGGCAATAAAGTCTCGGGTTTTGGCTTCAATCGGGTAAAAAGGAAAGTGGAATAAGGTTGACATTGGTAAATTATTAAAACATATAAAAGGAACTCGAATGACACCTAGATAAATAAAGAAGGGCCCAAATCCCTTAGATGAAAAACCTTAAATCACTACCAGATCATATGGTGCACATAGCCGGCGGTGTGGAGCCCGTGAAAGTATGTGGTATAGGCAGATTTCGAGAAAAGATAAAGAAAATCTGGAACATGTCAAGAAATGGGTTGTGTGTAAAATGTGTTAATACAACCTAACATTAATGGGTGTAATAAATGTTTCGGTAAAGGTGAAATGGACAAGTTAATGCGTAAAACTACTAATCACCATAAGATAAGGAAAAATGGCAAAAAAAATGGGTTGTTGGGTGGTTATGCAACCTAAAGGGTTAAACTCATATTTAACACAGGAATGTGTTGTAAAGGATTTTCAAAGATTAGATGATTATTTTCTAATATGGGGAATGCGTGTGTTGAAATAGTGCTTTTCAATGAAAATACTGAAATATAATTGCATGAATAAAAAGGGTGATTCTGGTAAAGGAAATGGTTTGGATAAATTAAGTGTAGGGGTTTCAAGTGTTTGAATCAGGTGTGTTAAATAAAGTGGGAAATACTAAGTACAAATATAGTCAGTCTTTACAATATTTAGGTAAATTAATCTAAATAAGTAAGGTTTTCGAAAGTAAAATGGTTAATACTTTGGAATGTATATTTTTCAAAGGTATACGGATGTAGATATATACAAATTTTTTCATGCATGTGGTTGTAGCGTGTGAGTATTCCTTTCTTCCTTTCGTTTCTATCCTTCTTATAAATCCCACGGGGCATAGGCTCACACCCTCGCTTTGTTACGATATTTTGGGAGCGGTTTCATATTTTGAGGGTATTATATAGGTAAGTATATTTAATTTATATTTGCGTTAGTAGCTCTACTTACTTGAACTTCGGGGTGCTCCCCATGGGTCCCTCACGTAGTTTATCTAGAAACTATAATCGCATGCTAACAAGTGAAATGGTAACTAAAATAAAACTGGAATAATAACATTATATTGGTTGTTCCATTGCACTTCATACCTAATGCTCGGGTCGGACTGGATTGACCCACGAGTAACCCATAAATCTGGGTCGGGGCGTTACGCTTATTTTTTGCCACTCAGTCGACCACACCCAAGAAGGTGAACCATCAATAATGTGAACAGATGCATGCGAGATATTCAAGAGTCACCATGCACATGCAGGGGAATCAATTTCCAGTTGCATATTATTGTAAAGATGTAAATACCTAGTGTATAAAGGTATTCCATATCCTTAACTTCCAACTACTATAATTAAAGTACCACTTCTCCTAGCTTGGGGACAAAACTACCTCGATTTAACCCTAGAGAGTGTTACTAAGAGATTTGTACCAAACCCTAAAAAGATAGTGACATTACCCCCGTGGATGTAGGTTCCATTTCTGGGTTAAACCACGTAAAACCTTTCGAGTTACACTTCTCTCATTTATTTAGTTTAACATATTTATCTATGATTATAAATATTGGGTAACTTGAGCTAAGATCCCAAATTTAAGCATTAACAATATGGACTATGAAAATTTAGAAAAAGTAAATTAAAATGCGATTTAAAATTAGTGTCGAAACCATGTTTTGTAGTTAATTAATATTTCTTCAAAGTTTAATGAGGGAAAGATACACTCAATTAATTTCTTTTATTATTAAATCTCTTATTATATAAATTTCGGACCCAATACATCCACTTGAAACGCCGTTAATATTTTTTTCTCCTAAAATAACCCTAAATTCAAATTGCGTATAGAAAAAAGATACCATTTACCCAAGGTTAGATATGGAATAAGAGTATTCATCCACTTTTCGGAGTTTTCTGGTGTCGACTAAAAGATAACTAGTTATGATTTTTACATACCTACAATTTGACTATCTCCTTTCATATTTCCTCAAAAGTCTCTACCAATTCAGTTTCTCTTCCATAAGTAATTTATATCCATCATGACTATTGAAACCTTCAATTCAAGTGTGCTTTTAACTATTTAATTACTGACAGTATACCATACAAGTACAATTCTACAAGAAAATTTCTCTTTCATTTTTGGAAAATGCTCGGGAGACATAATTTTGGGACTTAATTTGACGATTCGGACACATGTCAGTGCATTATTGGTGTATTTTGAGTGGAACATATCAACTCAAAGTGTCCCCGGTCAAAATCCACCAATGCCACGCAAACACGTGTCTAAATCACAAAATTAAGTCCCAAAATCAAGTCGTTGTAGCAATACTCTTCATTTTTTTTTATGTTTTTTTATTAACAGTTTGCGCTTAACCACAATCACCAATCATTATTCATCAAAAGTACTGAATAGAATATAGATGACTATGCTTTGGACCTGGCAAATAGACAAGACATTCAGGTGCAATCGTCCATGAACTTTTTCTTTTAATATTTTCATTTTAACCGGTACAAGCAAAATTTATGAAAAAATGAAATACATAAGAATTACAAAATTGATGGAAGAGATTTATATTTCAATTTTTTCCATCAACAATGCCACTAATGGAAGAAAAAATTAAAAAAAATGAAAATAGAAAGAGAGAGTAAAAAAGAAATAAATGAAAATGTGTGTGTCTTTAATAAGAGAGAAGGTGTGTTTGATGGGTTTAAGAAACACAGATAATACGACCGTGGGCGTTATGACCTTCCCATTCAAATAACAAGTCACAACCATCGGTGCCATGAAACTCCATTTTCAAACCGACCGTGACAACAAAACACCACTAGATACAATTCAGCACCACCGCAACCAACCACACTATTATCCCCATTTTTGAAAGGGTGATCTTGGATCCATCCACAAATTTTTTAAGTACATCAACTGAAAGTATTATTAAGGCAAACCCCTAAAATGGAACGTATATTTATAGGCATCAACTTTATGAATATCTTATTTTTTGAATTAACTTATTAATTATTTTTTATCGAATGAGCATATAAAATTTGTAAATAGATCCAAGATTACCCTTTTTGAAATTACACAAAAAATAGTAACCCATTAAAATTCTACCCCACCGCCAACATCTACCTCAAACATGACCACAACAAACAGTTAAACCCCTGTTGGAAAATATTGTGTTTTTACACAAATTATTTTATGACCAAATTAATATATTGGTCAAAGTTGGACCAAGTACGTGCGCGTTCCTTGTAACATGACGAGTCACGTGATATATTTATTTGCTTAAAATGGATAAATGATGAATAAGAAATTTGGTATCAAAGTGCCCCATTTATGTATGAAGTTTATTGGGAAATTTTATTTACTTTCTGGGACGGATTTTCGTAACTGTCGCTAAAGGTTGTGATTGTTCGCTATATAGTGTCTATTTTTCAGAACCGTCCCTAAAAGTCGTGACTGTTCACTATATATTGTGACAGTTCATGAAAAATGTCCCTAAAGTGTCTGTTTCCTAAAGACACGTCTTTTCATGAAAAAACACATTATTTTCTATAAATATAAGACTTGTCTTCATTTTTTAAAGAGAGAAAAAAGGTGAGTAAATTTATTTTCAATACTTTCCATTCTCGGTCGAGTCGGATAGAGTATCAAACATAACTGGTTCGTGGGATACGCACATTGAAGTACTTCTTGCGCGTGTCAAGACCGTTTTATCCTGGGAGGAAAACACTCATTGTTCGTTGTCGTAAGCACTGTAGCGGGAGCGCATTTTGTCTTAAGGAGAGAGTGTCAAACACTTGACTCGATCATCTTCTTCGTTTGTAAGTTTTCTAGTGGTAGTAATTTTTATTTCATAAATATGATTTATTTCATATTTTAAATTTGGTAAAAAAAATTATGCTTACTTTTACACATAAATGTGTAAATGACAAAACCAAATTGGTATTATCTGAACCATGAATGAGTGAAACCTTATAAAGTGTTTGTGGCTTTTAATATCTTCATACCCTCGGTGAAGCCTAAAGTTCATGTTTTTAATATTGAACATTGAAAAGTTATGCTGCAAAGACAATTCATTGAAGAAGCATGACGAAGGGACATATCTCTTAAAATATATAAGCGGTTAATGGACAAAATTCGAAATAATATATTTTGAACCGAAAATTTGAGTGGGCATAAAAAGTAATTATATTGTGAATAATGCTTTCTTAAATTTTTTTTACAAAGTGTATGGCTCGTGGTAATATTTTTTGTATCGAAATAATATTATAAATATTAGAAATTTGTTTAAATAACATTGGCTATTTGTTCTTGACATAATTTTGATTTTAATATCCAAAACTGAAAAGGTGCATCCCATATAAAGTGATTTTGAATACATTTCTACATGCAATTAAAATTATATTTGTCCAATTGATCAAAGGGACAATAAAAGTGTGTTTGATCCATAGTATAATTAAATACATTATATATTGACAGTAAAGCATATTTTTTTTGCGTATTTTCACATATAAGATCATATGCATAGTTTATGGAGTGTGATACAATATCTGAGCCATAATTTTTTTTTATCTCATTCGAATTAATAGTGATAATTTCACTTGAAAAGAGTCAAAATTAAATACCTATTTTGGTGCGCTCTTACAACGAAAATAAATAAGTAAAGAATGATGTGTTGCTACATGTGTAATGACATGTATGTATGTTATCACATGATAATCGAGTGTCTGATTATGTGTTGGGATTTAGTCACATCTTTGATGATGTATTCATATGTTTTAAGTGCACTTTATGCGAAGTAATGTGAAAATAATATATGCGATGATATTATGGTATCTTGTATAGTTAAATGTATATGTGTGATAGTCCTATTTTAGTGTCACCTAATTCAATGAGAGTAAATGAAAATATGATATATTTGGAAACATGATTTGAGTTGCATTCCATGTAGAATTATAATATTTAATTATTGTGATAATTCATGTAATCTTGATATTACATTTAAATTGGTTTTAATCTCCCGCGTCACGAAAAAGAGAAAAGAAAAATATAATTCATTGTCCATTATTGTTGGTATGCATGTTAAACATTGCAATGCATGCATTATCGACTCTTAGAGATATGAATATGCACTATTGTTTAAAATGATGTGAACCAACATGATGAAAATTTGAGAATATTAAATTCACGCATAATGAATTAAAAATTCCTATAGGTGAGGAATTTAATATGTTTGTATAATTTTATATCGTTGATACCATGTTGTGGCATCTGATGACCTAATGTCCTGTAATGAAAATTGAGGTGTGTAATGATTTACTATTCTCACGTGTAGAAGTCTATAGGATATTTGTGGCATGATCGTATATTATTAACCATATATTTAAATAGCATATTTATAATGCTCCTTTTAATTTTAAGGGTGACCCTTTCACTCTCAATTTTATGAGACACTTTCATCAAAATATCATTGGAACATGCTGTTTAAACATGATGTTTCATAAAGAATTACATTTTTATGTAACATTCAATTGATGTTAACATTGATGAAAAATAAATACAATTTGTATTGATATCGTGGTGCTCATTTTTCTATGACGAAAGATTTGAAAGAGTGGATATGATTGATTTCAATATATTACTCCACTTCATGTCTATATGGAAAAATATGCGATAAATAAGAAACACCGTGAATGGGTAGGTCCTACATTCTCAATTAGTTGGACAATATATTGAATAATGCAAAGTCCAGTGAATATTGCAAAAGATATGAGAGTCTTTAGTTGATATAAAGTGATAGATTCCTTTTCATAATGTATAAATTCATTTTGGAAGAATTTTATACTTTCAATTAATGTGTTTATATATGTGACTGTCAAACTTGTTCTTCAATGGAGAAAATTTAGTGTGGCATGATTACAGATCTATGTATTGGATTTATGATTCAAAATTTAGAACCGAGCGGTTTAACGACTGATTTAAAGACGGTATATAATTAAATCATAAATCAATATAAATGATCAAGGTATTCAGAACCGAGCGGTTTCAAAACTGCTTTAAAGAAGGTAGAATCAAATTATGGTATCATTGGAGACTTAGGCGTAGTAAACTCAAAGAAGAGCAAGTAACCAAATTGCATATTTTATATTATGATATTTTTAAATTCCATAATCATAGAATATGTTCAAATAGTTTGGAGGCATATAAATTATGTGTGACACAACTTTAGTTTAATACTAAGAATTGTCACAAGCGCATTTATATGCCTATGGAACAATAAGGAGTATACCATTAAATGTCGAAATGACTAAAGTATAGAAACTTATCTCAACTATAATTTATTTAGAATGAAATGAATGTATACCTTCTAAATGGACATATGTGTTGGTCCAAATAAACATTAATATCATTTCATTTTAAATAAAAATAAAGCGTTTGGAGGTTGAGAATAAATGTATCAATTTTGTATAATTTGAAATTTATGTTTGAAATTGTGGGGGAAGTATTGTGTTTTCTATGAGTTATATTATCAACACATTAACCCATGATAAAAAATTTATGGGAAAGGTTGAGAACCTTTGTATGAATTATGATAAATGTGAGGGTATTTATCTAAGGAGATAATTTCTATCCAAAAATAGAAACAAAGATGATTCCTATTGAATAGGATAAACACTACTGAAAGTGTATTATTTGATTGTATAAGTGCATTTAATGTATTATAGTATTTCCAAAGTGCATTTGTCTAGAGAAGTGTATACTTCATTGATTGAACGATAATTAATACTTAAGTACTTTGATTATATTCCAAGGCTGGAAATGATTAAGCGTATACACAAATCTTTAGAATAAAGATAATGGATCAAAGAGTCTCAAGTACAAATGAGTCGTTAGGTATCGATACTAAGATATAAGTGACAAATGACATAAACATTAGGAAATTATGAAAATATTTTTGAACAATATATGACTTTCGAGACTCGTATTCTAAGTGATATATTAGCACAATTATAGGTGTTAATGTTTGAAAATCCTCTTATGATGGAATATGAATATTATTTCCTAGAAAGCAAGCTACCTTGACAATTTTAAAGAGGATGATTTGAGATAACAATTCTAATGCATGTTCTTGTAATTGAAAATCATTACTTGAAAAGGCATAAAGTAATTTGGCAAGTCACGACTTATTAGTCATGACATAAGACCATAAAGAAATCTTTCTTTGTTAGTGATAACATTATGCCTAATAAAATCATTGTGGATCCGCTAACGAGAGAGTAAGAGAAGTTCATCAAGGGGAATGGGCTTACAGCCATTTAAAACCTAAAAGAATTGCCACAATGGAAACCCAACCTAAATGATTGAAGATCCCAAGAATTAGGTTCAACGGGAAAACCTAATTATGTGCGATTCAGTTAGCACTGAAAAGAAAATAAATTCTTCCTCCCATTCCTAGGATGAGTCAGTACACTATCTGTCGCGTGTAACAGGATAAATTTTATTTTAATGATTTCTATATCTTGAACATATGGGTCAAGTGGGCTATTAGCATGATACTCTTTATAGAAATCACCTATGTGAGTGAGAAGGGGCCACTTCTATGAGAATAACCAACGGCTACATTATTAAATTCTCTAACATGCTCATGAAACCAGGAGGTGTCCAAGGCCAAAACGGACACAATAATGAGAACCAAGAATGTTTGGAGAAGGGCTGTGTGAATTCTGTTGTCTCGGTTTACACAAAAAGGTTGATCAATTCAAGACATCGTGTTCATTGATTGGCAAGTAAACCTGATAGTCTCTCACTAGGAAAGATTCAAGGCCAAAAGCTATCTTTACCGATGCAGCTCTTTTCCACCGATACTCTGTCTAATTTGTCTTCATGTTCATTTGATTCTTCACCCAAATTTCATTCATGTGGGCGATTGTTGGAAAATATTGTGTTTTTACACAAATTATTTTATGACCAAATTAATATATTGGTCAAAGTAGGACCAAGTACGTGCGCGTTCCTTGTAGCATGATGAGTCATGCGATATATTTATTTGTTTAAAACGGATAAATGATGAATAAGAAATTTGGTATCAAAGTGCCCCATTTATGTATGAAGTTTATTGGGAAATTTTATTTATTTTCTGGGATGGATTTTCGTAACTGTCGCTAAAGGTTGTGACTGTTCGCTATATAGTGACTGTTTTTCAGAAACGTCCCTAAAGGTCGTAACTATTCGCCATATGTTGTGACAGTTCATGAAAAACGTCCCTAAAGTGGTTGTTTCCTAAAGACATGTCTTTTCATGAAAAAACACCTTGTTTTCTATAAATACAAGACTTGTCTTCATTTTTTAAATAGAGAAACTATATTTTCAATACTTTCCATTCCCGGTCGAGTCGGATAGAGTATCAAACATAATTGGTTCGTGGGACACGCACATTGAAGTGCTTCTTGCGCGTGTCGAGACCGTTTTATCCTGGGAGGCAAATGCTCATTGTTCATTGTCGTAAGCACCGTAGCGGGAGCGCATTTTATCTTAAGGAGAGTGTCAAACACTTGACTCGGTCATGTTTTTGGTTTGTAAGTTTTCTAGTGGTATTAATTTTTATTGCATAAATATGATTTATTTCATATTTTAAATTTGATCAAACACAAAAGTATATATTTGAAATAACAACCCCATCAACAACCACCACAACCATCATTTCAACACCATTCAATACTTGAACATCCACAAATACTTATGAAGGGGAGAAACCTATTAGGGAGAACTTCATAGAAAAATAGAGAGAGACGGGTCAGAGGGTTTCAAACCCGATGTCCATTTAGCCATTGTCACCACGATCTTCGTCCACCAGGTCTGAGTATCTTTGCATGTGGTAGAGAGAGGGGTTTGAAGCATTTGGAGAGGGTTTAGGTTTTAGAGTCTCTGTGCGTGTAGTAGAGAGGGAGAAAAAATATCCTCAAACCCCACTCTTTCATTAATTACAAATAAGCTGCACTATGCTTTAATTATATTGTATCATGTGGAATCCACACTATATTACAATACTTTTAAAGCATATTCGGTAAATTCGGTATATCATCATTTTTCATTACAGATATACAATATGGTTAGTGGGATGCTAAAAAAAACATGATCGGTGGCTTTAATTGGGTTTGGAGTCATGTACATGAAAATTAATTTGAAATTACAGTGAGTGAATACCCGACAAAGACAATAATATAAAATCCTTTGAAAGTGAGAACTTTTATAGGAGGTCCTAAAAAATAGCTTCAAAAAATTCAATAATAATAACTTTTAATAATTCTTTTCATGATAAAAAATATTTATTTACATAATTTTTATTATAAGAAAAAAATAATGGATAAAGCATATGGATTGAGCAATAAAGGTTACACGCATCCACCTAATGATTCTTTTGCACAATCGGCATTGAACATGGTCATAATCGCTCAAGATAGAGATCTCAAAGTGGGTCTGCATAAGGGTTGTCAGGCTGTTCCCAAACTAATGTTACCCACACTGATGCGAACATTAGAGACAACATCCACATTAATGCAATATGTATGCGTTATATAATTCTCTTTGAATAATATGTACGACCCTCAATTTATGTTCATAGTTTTATGTAATTTCAAACACTTATCAATTCATCTACCATATGTTTACCAATGCGGTAGCACAAGCACAAGATGAGATGCATGTGGAGTACCAATAGAAGGCACTACCTTGATCATGGTTTTTTTTAAGAAAAAAAATTATTTATTAATAAGATAAGAGAATTTTCCAAGGTTCTAAAAAACGCGGGGCGTGATTGAGGCGTGGAGGCCAAGCCTTAAGCCTTAGAAGCCTAGGCGGGCCTAGGCGTGAAAAAGCGTGAAAAGACGTTTAGGCCTTCTTAATATATTTTAATATTTTTTAACCATAACAAGGCTATTAAAAATACAAAAGTTGCACATATCATAAAATTATGTCTGAATATATGCAAATTAAAATACCAATTGATTATTTTGGATGAGATAATGGTCTGATTTATAAACAAATTCTTTAAAAGGCGACATCGTTTCACTAAAGCATTGTTATTTTTAGAAAAAAATGCGTCTTAAGGATTTTACCAAGAATAAGGCGTGAAAAGCGTAAGGCGAGGCGTTTCTCCCGAGCCTTAACCTAGGCGTGCCTAGGCGGAGCCTAGGCGGGATTTTTAGAACAGTGGAATTTTCTAATGACTCTTACATGCTTTAATGAAAAAATCATAAACAACTGAAGAAAATTTGCAAAATCTATAACGAGAGGAAGAGCCAATTTTCGTCTTTAGTTAAGGCTGGAAAAGTATCCAATGGCGATTTTTTGTTCCTCCTTTAATTTAATTGCCTACAACCATATCTTGAATGATAATTGTCGAATCCTGAAAGCAGCCTAAAAAAGGAATTTCTGACTTGAGAGTTGAACATTTGATATTTGCATTTTCCACCATTTTTCTCAATCAGATCTTCAATAAAAACACGAGCTTGGACAGATTTAGCACTCATTCCTAAATCAAATTCTGGGATCTTAACATATAAATTAAAGCCAAAACAGCTATTGTCCTATTCATCACTCAATGAATCCTCAATTAAATTTGGAATGTCCTCAAGTGGGGGGCATTTTATCTTCAGATTGAGACCCATCAATATCATTAATGTTTATATTCATGAGGAAAAAAATATATTTTATGGATCCGATACCATAATTTTTGGGGTATGCTCACTCAAATTAATGTCCATTGTATGGTTCGGTACCTTTTTTATATTTGGTGAAGCAGTTTTTTCCAAATCATCAATCTGAACAAGGTTATCGACGTGGGCTCTTTAATAAGTTTGTTCCAAATCTTTAGGGGATGCCTAGATCTCACCGTCATTTTCCCATATTTCAGTAGATTTTATGCTTTTGACTTGCCTTGACTTTACCTGATCATATCTAGTCCCTAATATTGTGGGTCCACAAATGGCGACAACAATATTCTCCACTTGCTCCGATACTAAAGAGGCTGCCATATTTCTGTTAGCAGTGTTCCCATGTTCTTGACCATTCATGGCTTTTAAAAAGTGGCTATGGGTTTTAACCCTTTTTTTAACATTCATCATTTCCACGTGTAGTTGAATTGGGAGAATGGTTCTCATACTCACCTGAAACTTATTCAAACAAATTTGAGCTGGATCCAGTAAATCTGCATGGGAGTTTGTTTTTTCCACAATTCTTGGAAATCAACTGGCATCATTTTTATTTCCATCTGACCCAGTTTTTTCCATTTGAAAACTATTCCTCGTTTTTTATTTTGAACCTACATACTTCTGAAATTTTGTCCTTTTTTAACAAA
The DNA here is from genome assembly GCA_949130495.1 of Sambucus nigra. NCBI lineage: Eukaryota > Viridiplantae > Streptophyta > Magnoliopsida > Dipsacales > Adoxaceae > Sambucus > Sambucus nigra. The sequence continues at coordinate 353,546,250 of OX422221.1, forward strand.
ATTACAATCAGAAAGATTGTGACCAATAATTCAACAAAAATCATAAAAAGCTACAGGGTTTTCAATAAATATTTTAATCAGAATTTTAAACTCGCCATTCTCAATCATAACAGTAGGCAAATAATATGAAAATTTAATATCCACCAGCATTCTCGCGTACGTACCGAATATTTCCTCCAATGTAGAATTATCAATTCTAATAGGAACACCCACTCCTTTTAAAATTTTGAGCAGTAACTTGGATGCCAGAATTCATCCGTAAGATCCAAAAACGCACCCAAGCATGGGCATTAGTTGAAAGTGGATTCAAAAAATAAGCTATAATAACACTTACCTTTAGGAGTAAGTCGCCAGGTCTCTTTTGGATCCCAAACTGATGATAGAGCAATCTTCAAGCTCTTAGTAGTAACTGTTTGTGATTCTTTTCCAAAAACAAGCATCCCAAAAGTCTGGTCATACAGCTTTGTATTGAATCTTGGTATACCTACATTGTTATTTTGATGATAAGTTTGTCATCCTAATACTATGGTTCCGGAAGGTTAGTAAAATGTTGAGAGACATTTGTAAGTTTAGTAACATGATGGGATTTTAAATAGGAAGAAGTCTATCCATGCATAAGAAAGTTCGCATAGGATTGTTTTGGTGTTAAGGAATTCATGTTGGGAGGAGAAAAAGGAAGATGAGAATTTTAGAGAGAAGCTAGATCTTCTCTCTATAGGTTTTTTTTTTTTTTTAAATTTACTAATTGAACAACTCGATACATTGATCATGGTTGTGAATTCTAAATTACTTATTACCAAATAGAATTATGTATGCATTCCAATATAAGATGTCTTACCCATTAATCTTTCATCTCGTCTAGATACTGTTGCTTACATATATGAAGAAGGTACTTTAAGTGTTATGGAAGAAAACATAAATTTAGGTACAAGACAATATCATTTTTCCTAACTGTTGATACCAAAATTAATATGCTGATGTGGACGAATAATACGAAAACACGTGTCAATCTACATGGCACAATAGCAGCGAGGAAGTTCATTTCTCGACCAACCATGATTCTTTCCGAGCAACGAGGATACACCGAGGAACTCTAGCGCACCGAGGAACTCTAACGCTCCGAGGTACTCTAGTGCTCCGAGGAACTCCTGATCAACGAGCAACTATGGCGGTCCGAGCTGCACCTCGGTCGTATCATTAATTGCCAGATAATCAACAGTTCAAATATTCATTGAATGCTTATATTCTTGACGCGCACGCTGCATTAAATGTATTACCCTTTCACATGTATATCATTTAATGTATCGAACCTTTCATGTACAGCCTCAAGGCTATAAATACCTTGTATCAACCCCATTCAAAGGGACCGGAATTTCTTGAGAGAACTTGTAATCAAGAATTTCACAAACACTCAGCAATAACATAACAGTGGACGTAGGCTTTATTCCTAGCCGAACCACTTTAAAAATCTTTGTCTTATTTATTTATCTGTGATTGAATAATTAGAGCAATCTAGTTTTTTACATCAACAGATTGGCGCCGTCTGTGGGAAACGACTGTTACTATCGTTTTTCGCAAAAATCAGTTATTATCAATGGCATATAATCCAAAATCCAGTAATCGAAATGCTGGAAATACTGGAAATCTTCCAAATCCATCTGCACCCCCAAATCTGACTGGAATTATGACAAATCTGGCTCAAGGACAAACCGCCATGCAAGAATCTATGAGGCAACTCATTCAAACTCTTCAAGGCGGTGCACCTACTTATTCAGGACAACGGAGTGATCGTGGGCAATCACGATCCAGACGTACTGCGTCATATCGCAATGGGGAGTCTAATGATTCTTCTTATCTACCTGGGCGAACTTCATCAATACAGGCTACGGATACAGATCAACGTATCACTCTCTCTCCGGAGAGAACTAGCGCTTTAGAAAGGTTAAGCAGGGTGTCTCCTTTCAGTCGATTAGGACCAAGGAGGAATATGAGTCCACCTAGAGCTCCATCGAGAAGTTTTCGGCCACCATCAGGTTTGAGAGAAGGATCAGCACAATCACGACCAGTTACTCGTCGAGATAAATCTCAGGAAGCTACGTCAGAACAATCAATTGCTCGGACTAAGCGACCTGAGGAAGGAAATGAAGCATGGAAAGGTTCCATTCAGCGATTGGAGGATAGACTGGGCGAAATGGCTAAGGCAAGAAACCCCCTACAGAGAACTTTCGTTCAAGGGACACCTTTTGTGCAAGCCATTGTGGATTTTCCTACACCATCGAAATTCAAAGCACCTGTGGTGACCCCCAAGTACGATGGAAAGACAGATCCTGTACTTCATATAGAACAATACCAAGCTGCTGCCGATATTTATGCCGTCCCCGACGAGATGAGGTGTAGAGCATTCTCGGAAACTCTTACCGGATCTGCACAGATATGGTATAATAATCTTCCTCGGGGTAAGATTTCAACTTTTATTCAATTAGCCGAGTTGTTCATTGGCAATTTTTGTTTTGGGGCAAAGCCAGTAAAGCGAGTAGCGCACTTGCTAAGTGTTAGACAAAAATCAGGTGAAAGTACTAGAGATTACATAACTCGTTTTAATAACGAGAAGTTGGAAGTCATAGATTACGAAGAAAAGATAGCGATCACTGCTTTGATCAGTGGATTGTTGCCTAACAAGTTATACTACACTTTGGCTAAAGACCCACCTAAAACTATGTCGGAGTTGATGGCAAAAGCGGCCAAAATCATGAATGTCGAGGAGGCTATGGCTGCAAAGAAGAATATGGATAAAGAAACCAAGGTAGAGGTCGACAAGTCTAAGAAGAAAGACCAGAAAGGTAATGGTGGTGACAAGCATTCCAGAAATAATAGGACGACGTGGGAAGTCCTAAAGAAGTACGATAATTATACTCCATTGAAAATGGGTATTAATCATGTTTTGGAAGAAATCAAGAATAGCGAGGAAATCAAGTGGCCAGAGAAATTGAGGACAAATCCCGATCTGAGGAATAAGGCCAAATATTGCGAATTTCACAAAGATCATGGCCATATGACCAAAAATTGCATAGCCCTTCAGAACGAGATTGAAACGCTCATCCGAAGAGGAAAATTGTCAAAATATGGAGACCGCAGGGGTGAGAGGAAGAATGATGATAGAACTAGAGAAAGATCTAGATCTCCTCGTCGTGCCGAGGAGAAAAAGAAAAGGGACCATGAAGATGATCCAGATGATGACCCCGATCTTCCCAAGAAGCCAAGACAGCCTGAACGAGAGGTATTTTTCATACGTTTTGGGTCATTTGATTGTAATGTTATTACAGGAGGAGATGCAGGAGGAGGAGACCTTACTGCAGAAAGAAAAGATTACCTCGGAGAGGCTCAAGCTTGTTCATATATTCAGCGAATAAATCTGGCCGAGGATGATCGTCTGAGGAAGGTAAACAAAGAGAAGTTAGTGATTGGTTTTTCAAAAAACGACCTGGCAGGTGTTCTTTACCCTCATGATGATCCTTTGGTGATCAAAATGAGGATGAAGGACGTGGTCATTTCAAGGGTGTTAGTAGACAACGGTAGTTCGGCAGACATCATGTATTACTCATGCTTTGATAGCTTGAATTTGAAATTATCTCAATTGGAACCTTATCATAGACCCCTTCTGGGTTTTGCTGGCGAGAAAGTTTTTCCACTTGGGACGATCAAGTTGGATATACTCATTGGAACTTGGCCTGCTTGTCGAACAGAAAGAATACGCTTCTTTGTGATGGATAAGAATGTGCAGTCAGCCTACAACATCATCATGGGAAGAGTTGGATTGAAGAAGTTCGAAGTAGTTCCATCTACAGTACATCAGTGTTTGAAATTCCCAACGAATTTTGGAGTCGGAATTATGAAAGGTGATCAAAAAGTAGCTCGGGAATGCTATTATTCGTCTGCCGAGCAAGAGGAACTTGAAGAGTCAAGGAAAAAGACTACTACTTACCAAGTGGAGGAAGGTACAGAAATTGAAACTCTTGACCCTAGGGATGAATCTCAACTCGTAAAAGGGCAGGTGGTGGAATCTACAGAAAATGTCATTCTGGACGACGAGCATCCTGAACGAGTAACCCAGATAGGATCGTCGTTGGATGTTTCAATAAAACAGGAGTTGATAACTTTCTTGAGAAACAGGAAGAATACTTTTGCTTGGAGTCATGAAGACATGTCGGGAATAGATCCAAACTTCTTATGTCATGAACTCAATGTGAATAAGGAGATCAAGCCTGTGAAGCAGAGAAGAAGAGTGTTTAGTTCCGAGAAGAACCAGGCCATACAAGAGGAGGTCGAGAAACTCCAGAAAGCCCAATTCATTGAAGATGTGAAATATCCAGATTGGTTGGCAAATGTGGTGATGGTAAAGAAGAAGAACAACAAATGGAGAATGTGTGTTGATTTTACCGATCTTAACAAGGCATGCCCAAAAGATCATTTTCCATTACCCAGAATTGATCAGCTAGTGGATGCTACCTCGGGACATGAGCTACTCAGCTTCATGGATGCATATTCTGGCTACAATCAGATCAAAATGAAGCCTGAAGATAGGGAAAGTACTTCTTTTATTACCCCAAGGGGAACTTATTGTTATAATGTTATGCCTTTTGGTTTAAAAAATGCAGGTGCAACATATCAGCGGCTGATGAACAAGGTTTTTGCCGAACAAATCAGCTGCAATATGGAAGTCTATGTCGACGACATGCTCACCAAAAGCAAGAGAGCTACTGATCATCTAGTTGACTTAGGCCAGACCTTTGATCAACTGGATAAATACCAAATGAAGCTCAACACGACGAAGTGTACCTTTGGAGTACGAGAAGGAATGTTCCTCGGATACATCGTCAATCAACGAGGTATTAAGGCAAATCCAGAAAAGATTAAAGCTCTTTTAGGGCTGCGATCTCCAACGACGAGGAAAGAAGTACAGAGTCTTACCGGACGAGTTCCAGCGCTCAACAGATTTGTATCCCGAGCAACTGATAAATGCCTCCCATTCTTCAAAACACTGCGAAAAAGTTTTGAGTGGACTGATGAATGTGAGAAGGCCTTTCAAGATTTGAAGAAGTATTTGGGAGCCCCACCATTGTTGTCTAGGCCAATAACAGGAGAAAAGTTGTACTTGTATCTGGCAGTATCAAAGAATGCAGTCAGCTCGGCGTTGATCAGAATGGAGAATGGAGTCCAGAAGCCAATTTATTACACAAGTAAGGCTTTTCGAGGTGCAGAAATTAGGTACCCAAAGCTAGAAAAATTGGCACTGGCATTAATTGAAGCAAGTAGAAGAATGAGGCCATACTTCCAGGCCCATACTATCATTGTATATACTGACATGCCATTAAGACAAGTCCTTCACAAGCCAGAAAAATCAGGAAGATTGATGTATTGGGCAATAGAACTCGGTGAATATGATATTGTGTACGAACCCAGATCATCATTAAAGGGGCAAGCTGTAGCAGATTTTATAGCAGAATTCACATACCCTGATACCCCCGAGGAACAAAAGGTACTTGCTGACCTACCTGTGGACGATACAGGATCAACAGACACAGATCCAGACCAACCAAGGTTGGTAAAAGGACTTGTGGATGTAGAAAAATCATCATATTCAAACCCAGACCAACTCCGGTTGGTAAAAGGGCGCGAACAGATGACCGACGAGGAACGAAGGATACCCGGGGATGATGAAAGAAAACAGATGATATTTTACCGAGGAACTCTAATAGATAAGAAATTTGAAGACGAGTTACCTACATGGAGATTATATGTAGATGGATCATCCTGCACAGCTGGTTGTGGAGCAGGGATCGTTTTAAACACTCCAGATGATATTGACATGGAGTATGCCTTGCGATTCCAATTCAAGGCTTCCAATAATGAGGCTGAGTATGAGGCCATAATAGCAGGTTTTCATTTGGCGAAAGTTATGGAAGCACGGCAAATAATTGTTTTCAGTGATTCTCAATTAATTGTGAATCAAATGATGGGAATATATGCAGTTAAGGGAGAATCAATGGTGAAGTACCATGCAAAGGTGATGGAGTTATTAACAGAATTTGATGCTATTCAATTGGTGAGAATACCGAGGATGGAGAATGCCAGAGCAGATGCACTGGCCCGATTAGCGTCAGCTACGCGCACCGAGCTGCGAAGAACGATACCAATTGAAGTATTAGAAAGTCGGAGCATAGAAGAAGATCTGACGGTGAAGATTATTACTCTTGATTTAGGACCATCTTGGATGGATCCTATCAGGGCATACATTGAAGAAGGAGAACTACCGGAGGACAAGATAGCTGCCAAGAAATTGAAGTATAAAGTTGCTCGGTATGTGTTAACTAATGGTGTTTTGTATAGACGAGGAATTATGGCAGGTTTGCAGAGATGTGTGCATCCATCAGAAGTCAAAGAATTGGTTGAAGAAATCCATGAAGGATCTTGTGGAGCTCATGTAGTAGGTCGGACACTTTTGCAAAGGGTAATGACACAGGGATATTACTGGTCGACGATGAGGGCTGATTGTATAGCCTATGCCAAGAAATGTGACAAGTGCCAACATTTTTCTTCCATCCGAAGAACTCCACAAGCATTGTTGACACCCATAACTTCACCTTGGCCATTTGCCATGTGGGGTGTTGATTTGGTTGGACCATTGCCGACAACCCGAGGAAGGTTCAAGTACCTCGTCGTGGCAGTGGATTACTTTACTAAGTGGGTGGAAGTTGAACCACTAATTGATATGACGTACGAGAAGGTATATCAATTCATTTGGAAGAACATCATTTGTCGATATGGTCTCCCCCATGCTTTCATCACAGATCATGGAACACAATTCGATAATGAAGAATTTGCTGCCTATTGTCATCAGTCGAACATTTTGAAGTATCATTCAGCACCAGGCCATCCCCAAAGCAATGGACAGACTGAGGTGACAAACAGAACATTACTAAATGGTTTGAATAAGAGGTTAAGTGAAGCTAAAGCAAATTGGATCAATGAGCTCCAATCAGTACTATGGGCTTACCGAATAACTCCCCGAGCAGCAACTGGAGAATCACCATATATGCTAGCATTTGGAAGTGAGGCTGTGATACCTGCTGAGTTGGGTCTCCCAACGCATAGAGTACTGAATTTCAATTCCCCAGTCAGCGATTTGATGAGAAGACTGGATTTAGATATGCTCGAGGAGGTTAGAGAAGAGGCAGCCATTAGGAATGCTGCTTACCAACAACGTACAGCTCTGTTCTACAACAAAAGGGTGAAGAAATGTGATTTAAAAGAAGGGGATTATGTGCTAAAGAGAGTCATTCAGAAGAAAAATAAGTTGGAAGCAAACTGGCATGGACCTTACCGAGTTACAGAGGTTGTTTGTCCAGGAACTTACAGAATAGCAACTCTAGAGGGAGAAGAATTTAAGAATGCATGGAATGCTGAACACCTGCGCAAGTATTATCAGTAATGTAAAATGTAAAGCATTTCCTTCATTATGAATAAAACGAGGATGTTTCACCATTTTCTTTCTGTTGAAAGTTTTTCGGGGAATACTAGTGTTGTACACTACGCTGCTTGATAATAAGAAGAAGACTATAGTTCAGACCCAAGATCAATTCCAGTTGATAAAAGGGCGAGAATAATTTAAATACTCCTTTGGTTAGGAGGCGACACTAGTGTAACCAACTACGGTTGGTAAGATATCTAGTGGACAGCTCGTATGAGCCAAAAAATACTCCTTTGGTTAGGAGGCGACACTAGTGTGACCAACTACGGTTGGTAAGATATCTAGTGGACAGCTCGTATGAGCCAAAAAATACTCCTTTGGTTAGGAGGCGACACTAGTGTGACCAACTACGGTTGGTAAGATATCTAGTGGACAACTCGAAAGAGCCAAAAAGCTCGTATGAGCCAAAAAACTACTCCTTTGGTTAGGAGGCGACACTAGTGTGACCAACTACGGTTGGTAAGATATCTAGTGGACAGCTCAACGAGCCAAAAAGTTCGAAAGAACCACTACTACTCCTTTGGTTAGGAGGTGTACACCAGCATGATCAATTACGGTGTTGGTAAGATACAAATATACTCTCAAATTACAACTTATGTTGGTTGGGAGGTAAGATTATTACAAAAAGTTCTTTGAAGAACAAAATATTCCAAAATATACCAAGTATAGCTGGTCGGGAATAAAAACCCACTAACTGTAGTTGGTCGACGAGGATAAATTATTGGCCTTGGTTGGTCGGACACATTTTATGAAAATATTTGAAATTGAACCAAGCATGGCTGGTCGGGGATAAAAACCCATCAACTGTAGTTGGTCGACAAGCATTATTTGCCCACCTTGGTTGGTTGGAAACAATTTGAACATTTTATACTCATTACTTTATTATTAAGTGATTGAACAACCTTGATACTTGTAACTTTTTATTAAGTTGCTCAATAAACAATATTGTTGTTATCTTTTTAACAGATACATATGCACAAATACAAAGGTATTTAACAAACACAACAAAATAGCAGTAGAGATTTGCAAACAGAAAATGAAAATCTTTTCATTAAAATTCAGAATAAATTACAAGTTACATGAATGTACTAACTGTTACATTGAAAACCTATTCTATTGGTTTCTTTCCTTTATTCTTTGAAACAGGCTCCTCGCCAGCAGGAGGATCCTCTAGGCAAAGAGGAGAATTAATGAAATTAACATCTTTGAGCATTCTGACGTTCATCACAGAAGGTGTATCCAAAAGATGCTCAGGACGAGATAATTCAACTTGGGAATGAAGGCTATAATCACCGAGGTATTTTGAAATTAAGCTGCGAGGAATGGAACGAGCTAGGATCCAGGCCATGTCCAATTTGAAAGGTGGCACAGGCAAGTCAAGTAGCCCAGGAGCATGATAATCCCATAAGAAGTGCCCTCGCTCTAATTTTAACACACCTAGTGCATTCAACCATCCCTGTTTATAACCTTCATTATTGGAATGTTCAATACGAGCATCCAAGTGAACAAGGGCTTCATTGTATCCTGCCATCCAGAATTCCCTTGGCTGTTTATGGAATTGGAAGATTAATCTATCCAATTGTTCATGAAGGCTTTTGGCAAAAAGATCCTTATTATGCAGAGCAGATTTCGTCGCTGTAAGTTGATCTTCCAAGGATAGATTTTTCTTGGACATTTTGATAGATTCCGATCTTTGACGTTTAATTGGAATGCTTGAGTTTCCAAAGTAGATTGGGTACGAGCCTCTTCAACATTGCGACTAAGAACTCTTGATCGGCTCCGAGAAGCGACTGGAGAACTTTGCTCCTCGGCAACATTTTGAGCAGCTCTTCCTCGCCCCCGAGAACCTCTTCCTCGTCCACGAGCAGTCCCAGAAACAGCAGATCTTCTTAAATCATCCAGTTCTTGCCTTAATTTGGCATTTTCGACCTCTAAGAAAGAGAAACCTTCATCAGTAACGGGCACTAGAGCAGTGGAAGATGACGCTGCAGATTCATATTGAGCCAACTTTTTCTGTAAATTATTATTTTCTTGTTCCAGGATCTCGGCAATCTGCCTGCAAGCTTCAACTTCACCTTTTAAGGTCCTTTCCCTAATATCATATCCAGCAATGATCTTCTTATGGCCTGTTTCAGAAGAGAGCTGCTGATATCTATTTTCATAATCCTTGTGCAACGAAGCCATTGTTGCATTGTGTTGATTTTGAAGATCCTCTATGGAACCATGAAGTTCCTCGATCAGTTCGTAGTATGCCACATTATTAGCCACAGATCTATCAAGTAAATCCTTCAAGTACCGGTAAGCCTCAACTGCTTGTTCTGAGGCATCGTGACCAAGGATGTCGACAATCTCTGATACACTTAGGTCTGTATGACCAGCTTTATAATATCCATTGCATTGTCGCATCAACTCAGTATCAGGAGCAAATATCAATTCCATTCTGGCCAAAAACTAATAAAGAAGAGGAAGCAAGAGTTAATAAATAAAAGCAGACAGAGTATCAATAAAGAAGAGGAACGAAGATGTATTTTATTAGATCATCAAAAGGTTACATTGTTCGATTACAAGAATTGAAATATAGAAATGATACCGAACAACTTCACGCCTTTTCCTTGTCCCCCAAGACTTTCTCGGGAGGCTGGGACGAGGAGCTCGGTTGCTCGGTGGTAACAACGGTTTGATCAGCAGGAATCTTCTCGGCAGGAGGAGGCATAGAAGAAATGTCCTCGACGATAGAGGGTTGAGAAGCAGAGACTGGGTCACCCATAGCCATAGAAGATTCATCTGAGACAGGCTCATCTTCTTCTTCTTCCACAATTGCTGGAGGAGGACCAGGGAGGTGTTGTTGGAATAACTCAGAATCGTCTTTGACCTTCAACTCTTGCAGTGCAGCTACCCAACCATCGTGGAAGTATATGCACTTCCCATATTGGACTTGGGATGTCATAGCAGCAATTCCCTTATCCCATCCTTTCTCCCAGCCAGCGCTGAAGGATTTTTTGACCGCGGCTTTTCTTCTTAATTTCTCCGAGGAGAGTTTTACATCCAATTTTTCTTTTTGGACCTTGATATCTCACAGGGTAGATAACCCTTCCTCTGCCTTTTTCAGCTTGTCATCACATTTTTGATGTTCGACTTCTAAGCCTGTCATTTTATCCTCCAAATTCTTGGAGGTTTCAGCCATCTTCGCCTTCTCAGCTTCAGCCACAGCCAACTTTTTCTCCCAAACAGCTTTTTCGTCAACATACTATTGACGAGATTCCTTTAAAGATTGGGTCAAATCCAACAGAGCATCCTCTACACCTGACGAGGAGCTTGAAGCTTTAATAACTTCATCCTTCTTCACAATATTATTGAAACAGTTCACCAGCTGAAAGATGAGAAAAATAGCAAAGTCAATACAAAATGCAAGCTTTCAGAGAAAGAAAGAAAAACCAGAAGTATGAGAAATTTACTGAAGCAAGGTGACGAGCAGCTAAGGATGTCAGCATATCCCTAGGAATTCTTTCATCAATACCATGGACCTCGGGTACGACCGAGCTCATTGCAGAACTTGGAAGAATGATGTTTGGAACATCAGTACCACCAGCAGGTAGAGAGGGGGCAGTTTCAGCCGGAGTAACCAAGGATGATTTCCTCAATCTCCTCAACGGGAGTCCAGAACCTTCAACCAAGGAAGTCTTGGTCGGAGAGATTGTAATTACATCTACAGGAGCACTTTTCTTGCTCGGAACCACTGGGGGCTTCTCGGTAGCTTTAGAAGACCCAGCATCCACCTTTTCAGTCCCCTCTGGGACATCAGCTTTGCTTTTCTTGGCCCCAGCAACAGAAGTAACATCATCAAAGAGAGCGGGAGGAGCTCTTTTCTTACCCATCCTTTGACTTAAAGGAAGATGAGAATCTGAAGATGAACCTTCTGGAGTTGAAGCTGGTTCAACAGGGCGAGCAGTATAGGAGGTTGTGTAACTCTTATACTGTAGCAGATATGAGGCAGACCTGATATGTTCGTCTGCAATGTTCTTGTGCAAACCCCAGATAAGTTTCAGATGCTTGATATTAACCTCTGATTCTTTTGGAGTTCTTCTTTTGCTATCAACTGCAAATAAATACATAACGAGATATCAATCATACATTTTGTCAAACATGATGAAAGCATAATTTCATAAGTAAAATAAAATGAAAAATAAACCTATCCCATTGCCATAGGGGGGGCATCTGGGACCGTTGTATACTTCATCTCCAGTTAAAGGGGCATATTGCCAATTTTTTATAACCAACCCATGTTCAAAATAATCTCTATTTGAGTCAGGGAGGTTAACTACAAGGGCTCTATTCAAAAACCTAGTTTTTAAGTAATAAATATTATCTAGAGTGGCCCACTTATAGCAGTACATAATCTCAGGGATCCCAATACGAGTCCCATGAGTTAGATTTAATTTGTACACCCCATTAATTATTCTCCATGAATTGGGAGCTATTCTTGCAGGGACAAGATCAAAATATTGACAAAATTCGAGACTCAATGGGTTTGGTGGAAAGGAAAAACCACATTCAGCAATAAAAAGACTGGGAAACCAATGTCCCTCAGCCAAATGAAAGTAATCTTGAGTTCCAGAAAACTCTTCCAAAATTACCCAAGATGGGATGGAAAAATCAGAACGGAATTTTTCAACAGATTCAATAACATAAACCATGGTGAGTAAAAGAAGAAGGAAGAAAAAGCTTACAGGAAGAAAGGAGAGCTGTCAACAACGAACGAAAACATGGACGAACGCACAAGACTGAAAGAGAGAATAGAAAGCTTGAAAGCAGAAGATTGGGAAAAGTAGAAGACGGTATGGTTACCTAAGAAGTTTAAATACTTTGCATTGGGAAACGGCGAAAGAAATGATGACCAAAAAGAAACTACCGAACTTCCGGCGGCTAAAAGGACAAAAACTGCACGGAGATCGAAGCGCTTATAAAAAATTCGAAAAAAAAAGGCGAAAGCTGCGAAATGAGAAGGAAATTTGAACACAATGTTCCTGAAACCCAGGAAAGTCATTTAATATTGCCATATACCGAGAAAGAATGTTCCATACTCCTCAAAGTTCGAAATATGAAACATTGGGGGCTTCTGTTGATACCAAAATTAATATGCTGATGTGGACGAATAATACGAAGACACGTGTCAATCTACGTGGCACAATAGCAGCGAGGAAGTTCATTTCTCGACCAACCATGATTCTTTCCGAGCAACGAGGATACACCGAGGAACTCTAGCGCACCAAGGAACTCTAACGCTCCGAGGTACTCTAGTGCTCCGAGGAACTCCTGATCAACGAGCAACTATGGCGGTCCGAGCTGCACCTCGGTCGTATCATTAATTGCCAGATAATCAACAGTTCAAATATTCATTGAATGCTTATATTCTTGACGCGCACGCTGCATTAAATGTATTACCCTTTCACATGTATATCATTTAATGTATCGAACCTTTCATGTACAGCCTCAAGGCTATAAATACCTTGTATCAACCCCATTCAAAGGGACCGAAATTTCTTGAGAGAACTTGTAATCAAGAATTCCACAAACACTCAGCAATAACATAACAGTGGACGTAGGCTTTATTCCTAGCCGAACCACTTTAAAAATCTTTGTCTTATTTATTTATCTGTGATTGAATAATTAGAGCAATCTAGTTTTTTACATCAACACTAACCTATAACTACATTTGTTTCATATTATTTTAATTTTCACTTATTTTATCATTGTTTCAAAATGGATAAAAATCTAAATCACACCTTAAATTTACATTCACGCGGCTATATGTGCTACTCGAATATATGCTGAACGGGTATATTGAAATTGTGCCATAGATTTCCATGAAAGTTACTGCGTCGTTTTCAATTACCATCCCCCAATACATGCCCTCATTGCAGCGCACGAATATTTTTATCCTGAATCATATTATATGTGTTGCTTAAATGGAAAACAATGTTTCCTCCTGTACCATTTTAGTTGGAGATGCTAGCTATTTTCAATAACCAAAGCACTGGAGGACGACATTTTAGGCAAAATATTTTAGCATACAATCATGTGTCATCTTTTACATCAATAAGAGTCCATGTAGATGAAAATTTAATTCAGGATCAAGGGGTATATATACGTTTCACTCACAAGGGGAAATATATCACAAGATTGGGAGTTTTCTACCAACTACAACTATCAGACCTCGATACCTACAATTGTACATATATGATACTGACCATAAAGTAGATAACCGTGTTAGTTTTAGGAGTAGTTTGGAATGTAATTAAATGTTTAGTTTAGGAAATTGGAATTGCTAGGATTAAGATTGATATGGGCAACTAAATATTTGGAGGGAGATAATTAGTTGGTAACTTATTTGAGGACTTGAGGGAATCTGGGAACTTCGAATATAGAAAAAAAAGAAGTTTTTATATTAAACTTGATACGACAATGCTTGGCTTGGATGGTTTGTCCAAATGACCTCCCCACCTATTTTTATGTGTCCCACCTCTTCAATATATAGTGGAGATTAAAATACATGAATGGTCTAAATTAATTATCCTCACCTCCTTATGGGAACATTCCAAAAGCCTACATACTTCCTTACTATTCTAGAATATTCTATACATTATAAGTATGCTCTAGATTATCTAATATGGATTAACTTATATTTAATAGTTGACATTTTATCAATTTTTAGACTATTCAAAGAATTAGTATCACATTTCAACACTCCTCCTTGATACTAATTCCCGAAATCCCAAGCATGGTTCATAGTTATTTCAACTTGGCCGTTGGTAGTGCTTTTGTGAAAATATCTGCAACTTGCTCTTCGGTCTTGCAATAATTCAACTCGATCTCTTTATGGGATGTTACCTCTTAGAGGAAATCGTATTTTATTGCAATATTCTTCGTTTGGATATGACAAACGCAACTGCTAATTTGTTGTCGCAGTAGATCTCTGTAGGTTTATTCTGCATTACTCCCATATCCCCAAGTATTCTTCTTAGCCAAATTTCTTGACATGGTGAGCTTGACATTACTATATATTGGGCTTCTACTGAGGATTGAGCAACTATCTCTTGTTTCTTTGATGCCCATGAGAAGAATCCAAAACCAAGGGTGAATGCATGGCCTGAAGTTCTTCTCAAGTCGTCCACCGATTTGGCCCAATCACTGTCCGTGTACCCGATCAGTCATGAGTAGGTAGTAAACTTGTAACTTATACCGTATTCTTTCATACCTTGTAAGTACCTCAGTATTGTTTTAGCCGCTCCATAGTGAATCTTAATTGGACTCTTCATGAATTTTGATAGCAAACTTGTAGCGTACAGTATGTCCTGCCGAGTAACGGTGAGATATATTAAGCTCCCAATAAGGCTCTTGTAGAGAGAGGCGTTTTCTTTTGACGAATCGTCATCCTTCCTATGTTTTTCATTTCTCACAAGCGGTGTAGCGATAGATTTGCGGTCGTACATGTAACACCCCGCCTAATTTAATACCGGGTGATCAATCCCATACCCAAATAAATCAGAATATATAGTTGGTTCATTCTTAGCATCACTGTCGAAAATATTTTCCTATCACCTAATACTCAATTAAGCGAGTGTTAAAAACTTTCCAATTTTAATTTAATAAAATTTCATCTTACCATTTCGAACAATTCCACACATTCCATTCCACAACAACATAACTGAATAAATATCACAATAGAATTTAAATGTAAATGGAATAAAACTTTTCCAGTAAATATATCTCAATACATAAATTCCAATAATAGTAAATGTAACACAACGACACGAGTATATAATCCTGACTCAGATAGAAGAGAAATATCTAAAATCCTCTTCGGCGACATGCCCTAAATGAAAGATCACTACAGAGTATGAATCAAATAAATGAAAGTGTCTAAACAATACTCCATATCTCCATAGCTCGTCAACCATCATAATCCTCTATGGCTGGTGTCCCTACGGCTAGACCCTGATATAGACGATATTAGAAAGAAAAGAGAATATGCAAGGAAATGGGTCAGAGCCCGATGGTAAAATAGTTTTGAAAACAGCAAGTGAATAATTGCAATATTTATCACTTATATAATACATGTTAGATTATCAGACTCTCTCTTGAGATTCTCACCTCTCATCTAGAGTGCACACCTAACATACCTCTAAGCCATCCTAGTTATAGTTCCCACGCTAACTAGATTAACCACATGTATCCATTCTTTATAGACCAAATTATTCTCACGTATTAACCCTATCATACGTATAATGATGTTATAAACATATATATCCATTTAAATTCAACATGGATAAGTCCCTTATTAATTCAATTCAATTAAGTGTTCTCATACGTAACTATCTTACATTTATACTTTAGCCACATAGTAGATATCATCTCATGTATATATATATATGCATTCACTATATTATATATGTACTGTAATGCACCCCGAGGCACAAGTGCGGTGCTGCATTACTCTACTATCTTGTTCCAATATATCTCGTCCCTGTATAGGGGACTATAGGTTCGGTAAAGATTCCTCGAACCACAAATATCAAATCAAAAATAATGGAGGCAAACATAGTCCTAAGCCTTTGGGCTACACACATTCCTACGCACCCAAATGACTGTTTTATACCATTCTTCTCACTAATGGTAATCGACCTAAGTCCTATGTTCTCGAGCGACAAGTCGAAGGTCCCATGTATTCATCAGGATAAGACTGCCCTCACGCGTATACCTCCCGTCGATAGTAAGTAAGCTAGGTATGTTATACACATAAATTATCAATCAATCAAATAGGCATTATCATCTACCTATATAAAATTAGGTACTTACACTACCTATATTATATTAAGAATTCATCATATCATAAGTACCCGTCGTATTTATTAAATATTACCCACACTTCTAATCATGATTATCATCATATATTTTTTTTATAGTTATCATTCAAATAATATTTTATCTGACCCAAGTACCCCTAAATATATCATCAATATACCCTTACTTGATATAACGATTATTCATCTCTAAATCGTAATATAATTATGTAGATATCTCACAAAAATTTAATCCTCAAATTCAAATAATTTTTCAACATTAACCCAAGTCCCTCTCTCCTTGTTAATGTACAAAAATTAATAAAATCTCACCATCGGTTAAATTACCATTTTCTAATTATTATTTTTTTCGATAAAGGTACATTCTGCCAGAAATATAAAATTACAATTTTGAGGCTTTTCTACTCCGATTTTAAAAAAACTTAAAACTGCAAAGTTGTGCAGAACGTGATTTTATACAAAAAGAGCACACTATCAATTTCCTCTTAAAACAGACCTACAATTATCATACAATGTTCGTCCTTTTTAACAAAAAATTTCATGCTTTTTATCCATTTTCTTTCTCATCAAAACTAACACGAATCAATCCAAAATTTTTCTTAATTAATCTCAATTGATATAGCAAGATATATGATCAGTTTCTAGTAATCAAACAACCTAAAATCATCAAATAGTTTGGATTAAATCCTATTATTTCCAGAATTCTCATATGTTCTTATTTGTCCAAAAATCATAATAACTCAGACTTCTTCTATCATTTGAAACCCAAAATTCATGGATTAAATCATTTAAACAGAAAGATTTATTCTATCTAATTTTCATATCAAGAACAAATTCCAAAAACTCTATAGTTCATCCTTAAATCATGAAAGTTCATACTTCTTACTTAACCTATCTAGCATGGATATTTTAAGCAATAAAATAAAGCAAGAATTACACTCGCCTTAATTATGTAGGTCTGATCCGTTGGTGATGATGGTATAAAATTCCTTCTTTTTTTTCCGATGACTTTCTGGTGGTGGTGCTGGTGGTAGAAGGTGGTTAATCCCCCTTTAGCTTGCCCCAAAAGTATTTCCTCCTTCCTAAGCAACCTCTTCTCCTCCTAAGAAACTCTTCACTTTATCTCGCACTAAGACCTCTCAATCGTTTTGTGATAAAATGAAATAAACCTACGTTCCTCTAATCCACCACCTTTATAATAAGACAAATCACGAAATTACTATTCACCTTTCAAATAAAATGACTAAAATGCTCCTTCGGAGTGTCCTTTCATCTCCAAAGAGACCCGAGACCCAAATCCAACGCCCAAATAGACTTTTCTGACTATTTTGACCCTTTCGGATGCAACGGCGCACTCGAAACGACCATAAGGTTGATATAAAATAATTTTTCCTTTTTGATTTATTTAAATTAGTCCCGACACGTCCCACACCGCGTCTTGACTTAGTTTT
This sequence comes from Sambucus nigra, assembly GCA_949130495.1. Lineage (NCBI taxonomy): Eukaryota > Viridiplantae > Streptophyta > Magnoliopsida > Dipsacales > Adoxaceae > Sambucus > Sambucus nigra. The sequence continues at coordinate 353,564,090 of OX422221.1, forward strand.
ATAATTATCGTATTAGCAACTCACGACAATATAACTAACATCATATTCATATATTACTTAAATATCACTAAGCAATATTCAGAATCATATGTTTCATTATCCACAAGTAATATAAAATCCGGATTAATCCCAATTAATTTGTTTAAAATTAATTCCAATTAATCCCATTAACTTTTAATTTAACTTATTTTAAAAGTCAATAAAATTGCGGGGTATTACACACTTCCCCCGTTATAATATAATTTCGTCCCGAAATTCAAAAAATAAAGCATAAATGGTAAGGACAACTCCGGGTATTAATCTCACATCTCATGCAATCTCTGTCGTACCACCCAAACAGTACATTATCGAATACCCCCACTGATGTTATACACCAAGCCTTACTATTTAGTTTCAACTGTCTCGAGTTAAACTTTAACCAATCCTTCCTATACCATCCTCGTTGTAAATTTTGGGTAGTAGCGGTCCTAAATCATCAAACAACTAAATCGTGAAGTCACAACTTCTACTTTCATTAACCTCAAGAATACTTAATGTATCACAATTATGGAAAATACTACAATCCAACCATCCAGGGCGCCCATGAACCCAATGTGTGTACATTCCGTCATAAGATCTAAATGAATGTGATTCCTCTATAAGGTTACCCTTAATTAACTGACTACTTATGATATAATCCATATCACCATGATTTCCACATTCACATTTGGTGACTCCATTAGCCTCAAATCATGCTACAACTCATAACTCTTTGATTAATACATATACAATAGTAAAGGTTATAAACTCATATCCTAAAGACCCAACTTACTTCTACGCTCAACGTTCGTTAGTTTCATGCGTGGGGTGTCTCGCAGAGCGAAATCCAAACAAGGAACCCCCCGATACATTACTACCTAAAATAGTCGTTCATCGTAACTTCTCAGGTCCTTAGTCTATAGTATATAACTTCCCAATAGGTTTCTATCTATTTATATAAAAGTCTACTTATTCACTCTTTTGTTAAAGACAATACGCTGGCTATAACGGTTAAACTTGGCCTCTTATCAATCCATGTCGATAATGACTTTGAAATGAAACAATCCTAATGATAGGGATCTACATCAAAGAACGCTAAGCTGAAGCATAGTAGGCCGTACATACCCTAAAGAACAGTAGAACATGATGCTCTGATGCCACCTGTAACGTCCCGCCTAATTAAATATCGTGTGATCAGTCCCATACCCAATTAAATCATAATATACAGTTGGTTCATTCCTAACATCACTGTCGAAAACATTTTCCTATCACCTAATACTCAATTCAGCTGGTGTTGAAATCATTCCAATTTTAATTTAATAAAATTTCATTTTACCATTTCAAACAATTCCACACATTCCATTCCACAAAAATATAACTGAATAAATATCACAATAGAATTTAAATACAACTGGAATAAAACTTTTCTAGTAAATATATCTTAATACATAAATCCCAACAATAGTAAATGTAACACAAAGACAGGAGTATAAAATCCTGACTCAGATAGTAGAGAAATATCTAAAATCCTCTTCGGCGACATGCCTTAAATGAAAGATCACTACAGAGTATGAATCAAATAAATGAAGGCGTCTAAATAATACTCTATAGCTCCATAGCTCGTCAACCATCATAATCCTCTATCGATGGTGTCCCTGTGGCTGGACCCTGAAATAGAAGATACCAGAGAGAAAAGATAATATGCAAGGAAATGGGTCAGAGCCCGATGGTTAAATAGTTTTGAAAACAACAAGTGAATAATTGTAATATTTATCACTTATAATATACATGTTAGATTATCAGACTCTCTCTTGAGATTCTCACCTCTCATCTAGAGTGCACACCTAACGTACCTCTAAGCCATCCTAGTTATAGTTCCCATGCTAACTAGACTAACCACATATATCCATTCTTTATAGCCTAAATTATTCTCACGTATTAACCCTATAATACATATAATGATGTTATAAACATATATATCCATTTAGATTCAACATGGATAAGTCCCTTATTAATTCAATTCAATTAAGTGTTCTCATACGTAACTATCTTACATTTCTACTTTAGCCATATAGTAGATATCATCACATGTATATATATACATTCACTATATTATATATATATAAATTGTACTGAACCCCGAGGCACAGCTGCGGTGCTGCATTACTCTGATATCTTATCCCATTACATATCGTCACTGTATAGGGGACTATAGGTTCGGTAAAGATTCCTCAAACCACAAATATCAAATCACAAATATTGGAGGTGAACATAGTCCTAAGCCTTTGGGCTATGCACATACCTACGCACCCAAATGACCGTTCTATACTATTCTTCTCACTAATGGTAATAGACTTAAGTCCTATGTTCTCGATCGACAAGTCGAATGTCCCATACATTCATCAGGATAAGACTGCCCTCACGCGTATACCTCCCGTCGATAGCAAGTAAGATAGATAAGTCATACACATAAATTATCAATCAATCAAATAGGCATTATCATCCACATATATAAAATTAGGTACTTACACTACCTAATCATATTAGGAATTCATCCTATCATAAGTACTCGGTGTATTTACTAAATATTACCCACACTTGTAATCATGATTATCCTCATATATATTATTTTTTTATATTTATCACTCACATAATATTTTATCCGACCCAAGTACCTGTAAATACATCATCAATATTACCCTTACTTGATATAGCGATTATTCTCCTCTAAATCGTAATATAATTATGTAGATATCTCTCACAAAAATTTAATCCTCAAATCCAAATAATTTTCCAACATTAACCCAAGTCCCTCTCTCCTTGTTAATGTACCAAAATTAATAAAATCTCTCCATGGGCCAAATTACCATTTTCCAATTATTATTTTTTTTCGATAAAGGTACATTCTTCCAGAAATATAAAATTATAATTTTGAGGCTTTTCTTCTCCGATTTTAAAAAAACTTAAAACTGCAAAGTTGTGCAGAACGAGATTTTATACAAAAACACGCTTGCACACTGTCAATTTCCTTTTAAAACAGACCTACAATTATCATACAATGTTTGTCTTTTTTAACAAAAAATTTCATTCATTTTATCCATTTTCTTTCTCATCAAAACCAACACGAATCAATCCAAAACATGTCCTAATTAATCTCAATTGATATTGCAAGATATATGATCAGTTTCTAGTGATCAAACAACCTGAAATCATCAAATAATTTGGATTAAATCCTATTATTCCCAGAATTCTCATAGGTTCTTATTTCTACAAAAATCATAATAACTTAGACTTCTTCTATCACTTGAAACCCAAAATTCGTGGATTAAATTATTTAAACAGAAATAGATTTATTCTATCTAATTTTCATATCAAGAACAATTTCCAAAAACTCTATAGTTCATCCTTAAATCATGCAAGTTCATACTTCTTACTTAACCTATCTAGCATGGATATTGTAAGCAATAAAATTAAGCAAGAATTACACTTGCCTTAATTATGTGAACCCCACCAACAATTGTGATGAAACCCAATAACAATGATGGTTAAAGAACCCAAGATCGTATAAACAAATTTTGTTGAGCCTTGGCCCGTTACCTAGTAAGATAAGAACAATAACTACAAAAGATTAAAACTCCACACCAAGAAACCTAAGAATATCTCACGAATCAAGGTGATAAGTTTAGTTGTTTGAACGCCACAAGATTAACTTGATAAGTTCAGAAAGTTTCCTTAAGAACCAAGAGGAACAAAAATACCTCACAATAATATTAGTTTATCAAAAAGTGCTTACAAAATTCATAGCTCCCCTCATTTATACTTGGAACAACCCTCCAAGAATAGGAAATGAAATAAATACAACATTAAAACAACACAATTGCCAAAGTAAACAAGTTCCCACGTTTTTTAGGCCATTTGGACTTGGAAAACAATAAAATATGACTAAATGACTAAGTTCAATGTATTTAAAGATAACCAGCCAAGACTAGATTAATCCCCCATTTATAATCCTTGAAAATAGATAAATTCATGCCCCTTTATGGTGTGAACATGATGGTCACATTTTTGCATGATAATTAGCTCCCCAAATTGCTTTAATGACATGGACTAAGCCTTGATTATCATTTGGACCCATCTTGGTATTTATCTTTTCAGAATTAGCCCACTTCTCTTAGATCAACCCAATAATTGTTTCCTTAAAATGTTTAGCTCTAAGTCTTGTAATTGGACCACTAGAAAGTGACAAAGGGTCTTGTGAAAATTTATCTCCACTCTCATGTGTATGATTAGACCCGCGTTCATCTTCAGCATATTCAGCTCCTTGAATTGCATCAATATCCCCCTCTTGAGAAGGATTTGTCCTCAAATCATTACCTGCGTCAAAAGGAGATAAATCATCAACATTAAATCTTGTACTAACACTGTACTAACCTGGTAAGTCAAGCCTATATGCGTTGTCATTGATGAGTTCAAAAACTTAAAATAGTCCATCACCTCGAGGTAGGAGTTTTGAACGTCGTTTACTTGGAAAATGAACCAAACCTAATCTCCTGGTTTAAACACTACCTTCTTGCGTCCCTTGTTGGATTGATGGACATATTGTTCAGTCCTCATTTCAATGTTTATTCAAGCTTTTTCATGGATCTTCTTTACAAACTCAGCCTTCTTTTTTCCATCTAAGTTTACCTATTTACTCGAAGGTAAAAGAATTAAATCCAAAGGTGATAATGGATTAAACCCATACACAATTTCAAATGGTTAAAACTTAGTTGCAGAATGTATACTCTATTGCAAGAAAATTCAATATGTGGCAAACAATCCTCCAATGTTTTCAATTTTTTCTTAATGATAGCACGCAAGAAAGAAGAGAAAGTTATGTTCACTACTTCAGTTTGGCCATCAGTTTGTGGATGACAAGTAGTAGAAAACAATAACTTAGTTCCCAACTTTCCCCATAAAGTCTTCCAAAATTAACTCAAAAACTTTGCATCCCTATCAGAAACAATGGTCCTAGGCATGTCATGTAACTTAACAATTTTTTTGAAAAACAAATCAGCTATATGCGATGCATCATCACTTTTATGACATGAAATAAAGTGTTCCGTCTTAGAGAACCTATCTACCACCACAAAAACTTAATCTCTCCCCCTCTTAGTCCTAGGTAAACCTAAAATAAAATCCATAGAAAGATCAGTCTAAGGTTCATTAGGTATAGGCAAAAGGGTGTACAAACCATGGGGTTTTAACTTTGACTTGTCCTATTTACAAGTGATACATTTCTCATAAATTCTTTCCACATCACGTTTCATATGAGGCCAAAAAAAATGATCATGTAAAATTCCTAAAGTCTTAGCTACACCAAAATGACCCATTAAACCACCACCATGAGCCTCTCTCATAAGAAATTCACGCAAAGAACTCATAGTTACACATAATTTATTTTCTCGAAACAAAAATCCATCATGCCTATAAAACTTTTTAAATGCCACTTTTTCACATGCATTGAACACATCACTAAATTCAGAATCTTTCTCGTACAAATCCTTAATGTATTCAAAACCAAGAAAATTTTGTGTCTAAGATGGAAAGTAAAGCATACCTTCTGGATAATGCATCAACCACCACAATTTCCTTACCTTGCTTCCATTTAATCACATAAGGAAACGTTTCAATGAATTCCACCCACTTGGCATGACGTTTGCTCAACTCTTGTTGTCCCTTCAAATGCTTCAAAGATTCATGATCTGTGTGAATCACAAATTCCTTTAGCCATAGATAGTGCTGCCAATTTTCCAAAGCCCTCACCAGAGCATACATCTCCTTATCATAAGTGGGGTAGTTTAGGGCTGTGCCGCTCAACTTTTCACTAAAATAGGCGACTGGACGACCTTCTTGCATCAAAATATCTCCAATATTTATTCCTAAAGCATCACCCTTAATTTCAAATGTTTTAGTAAAGTTAGGTAAAACAAGCAAAGGTGCATTAGTTAACTTTTCTTTGATCAAACTAAATGCCTTTTCTTGTTCTTTCCCCCACTTAAACGACACATTTTTCTTGATGACTTCGGTGAGAGGGGCAGTCAAGCTACTAAAATCACATACAAACCGTCTATAAAAGCTAGTTAAGCCATGGAAACTCCTCACTTGGTTGACTGTTGTAGGCGTTGGCCACTCTTGGATTGTTTTCACCTTTTCCTCATCCACTTCAATTCCTTTAGCACTAACAACAAAGCCAAGAAACACAAGCTTATACTTGCAAAAGGTGCACTTTTTGAGGTTAGCAAACAACTTTTCTTTCCTTAGAACATCTAAAATAGATTTCAAATTTCTACATGTTCTTACAAGCTTTTGCTATAAATTAGGATATCATCAAAATATACAACTAGAAATCTGCCAATAAATGCACGCAAAACATAGTTCATTAAATGAATAAAAGTGATGGGAGCATTATTTAAACCAAAAGGCATTACTAACCACTCATACAAACCATATTTAGTTTTAAAGGCAGTTTTCCATTCATCACCTTTTTTCATCCTAATCTGATGATATTGTGACACCCCGACTAATTAAATACCGGGTAGCTACTCCTTTATTAAATCAATACAACATGCCAAGTTGGTTCAGTTAATAGCATCACTGTCGAAAACATTTTAATAATTACTAACCACCTAGTATTTAAAAAGTAAGTTGCCAAATTTTAACTTTAAGTCTGAATAACATGCAATAAAAGAATAATGGAAGAATAACATAATTCGTTCACCATAACGAAGTAATGAAATAACCAACAAATAAATATAAGCCCGGAGGAAAACTCCTCACAACAATCCCACGAATGAAAATAATAACATAAGTCTTAATCCTGAATTAATTACATGCCCGAAGTATGAATAACTGAAATAAATGAAAAGTCTCTAAAGGAATGGGCGACATGCCCTACAACTGATAAATACTGAATATAGAGTCAATATAGCTGAAGCGTCTACAAGCAAGGTCCTGTAACTTCCACAAACAGCTACAGCTCGTCACCTGAATGAGGCTCCTAAGCATGGTGTCCTTGTGGCTGGGCACCTAAAATGGTTTTTACAAAAATAGATTTAAAAGCAAATGGGTCAGAGCCCGAAAGTAGAAATCATTTTAAAACAGCAAGTGTTTTAATAACATTAAAACATTAAATGCAAAATACATGTTAGGACGTGCACTCACATGAAATCCTCACCTCTCGACTACATGTGCACTCCTAACGTACCGTACCCATCTAAATGACATACATATCTAACCAAACCGTAATAAGTTCTACCCCTTACTACTCGATTCCCATATTACATTCTAGCGTTATCAAATAAATAGAGGGCTTTACTTAAACTCAGATTCTCAATTTGTAGTACAATTCACTATCGGTTAACCCGTTATGTTTTCTCAAAACATTACCATAATTATATACACAATACCAATATGAAAGTTCCCATTAATTAAGTGTATATTATTCACGTCATAAATATACAATACAAGCACCCTGAGACTAAGCTGCGGTGCACACATACTCTGCTATCCATCCCGGTACATCACGTACATAAGGATCACGTATTCCGAATCTCTCAGGAATCGTTCTTAAATAACAACATCACAAATAATGGAGGCGAACACAGTCACATCACATGGGTCACGCACATACCTGCGCTCCCACGATCAGCAGGCTTATTAACATCCCAATAAGTCCTTCTCTGACCTATGTTCATCGAGGTAACCAGTCTAAATCCGGGCAACACAAGGATTAGAGGGCCCTAAGCGAAGGCAAACCTCCCGTGATAGCAAGTATGGTAGGTATGTCATACACATAAAATCAATACATATACTAAGTATGCACACATCTTAGTAATCACCATAATATATTGGTGGTACACTTCTCATTCTCGTACCGACATATAATGCTACACAATTTATATGTTCCCGATTAATATAATAGTTTAGGCCGTCAATAGTTCTCGCATCGTAATAGACACTCACGTCCTACTTCATAATTTCCCTTAGGTTCAACTACACTTCTAGGTTGTGCTCCTCATCATATCCCAAATATATCAATTTATCATCAAGGGAAGGTTATCTATACCATTAAATAAGGTTACGGGACACGCGAAATCAAAACAGGCTAAAAAAGCCCAAACTGTCAACTCGTTAGAAGTCTCGTTCGAACGAGGCTGTTCGAACGAGAGTTCGTTCGAACGAACTGGGCCTTCTAACGATATCTCGTTCGAACGAAAGTCTTCGAACGAACATCCCTCTCGTTAGAACCCAAACTGTCAACTCGTTAGAAGCTCGTTCGAACGAGCTCGTTCGAACGAGCTCGTTCGAACGACCTGGGTAGGTCTTCTAACGAGTGGCCAGATTCGAGCCCAGAAATTCCTTAACTCGTTTTTCCCATTTTTCTACACCTCTAATCTCTTCTAAACATCAAACCAACAATGTTTCAAGGTATCTAATCCTTCCTAAACATATTTTAACCGTATAACAACATTTATATGGGTTCAAATCACCCTAAACTACATCAAATTATCAAATCTCCAACATTTATCCCAAATCACATGAACATGAACCCTAAAACTTATAAATCATCAATGGGTCTAATTAAATCCGTTTTTGTTTCATCCAAGATATTATTATCATAAGAATAACCACCTACATACAATTCTACATGCAATTCCTCATCAATATACAAGATTCAAATTCCAAGTTTAATGGGTTTTCATCCATCTCCCAAACAAATACCATTATAACAAATTCCTACGCATGGAAGAAGCATTCTCTGCAATTAATTGAAATTAAACCACTTGCCTTAAGGGTAACTCTGGATTTGATGACGAATCTGATGAATGGTTCTCTCTCTCTTCTGCAGAATTCCTCCTCTCTCTCTCTCCAAGCTTTCTTCTCTAATGGTGGCAATGGAGGCTAGGGTTTGTCTTAGGAACTTTTGGGGCTAATTCTAATAACCCCCGTAGCCTTCTAATCAGATAATGGCTGGTAATGGGTTAGTGGGTATTTTAATTTTTCCATTTAAAACTCCTAAAATTCGTTAATCAAAAATCCCAAAATTCTAAAATTACCAAACTACCCTTATACGTTGCCGGTATGGCCTAAAAATGCCCCGGGACCAAAACTAAACCCCCGGCTAGTGTTTTCTGACTATTTCGACCCTTCCGGACGCGTTGGCGCACTCAAAATGACCATACGGTTTATAGAAATGAAATTCACTTTTTGATTATCATAATTATATTCCATGACACGGCTGTCACACGCGTCTCAATAAGATTTCCAAATTGCCGTATTTCTAACTCATGACAAATCAATAATTCCATATTCATATATAACCATATATACTCATTAATATCAAATACTAACTCGCATCTCGCTAGTATTTTTATCCGGATTAATTTCCAATTAATACGCATTTAATTCAATTAATCCCATAAATAAATATCACAAAAATACGGGGTATTACATACTTCCCCCCTAATAACTGAATTTCGTCCCGAAATTCGGAACTAGAAAGTACCTGGTAAGAACAACTCTGGATAACGTTCGCGCATCTCATCCTCGCGCTCCCATGTGGACTCCTCGACATTATGATGTCGCCACTGAACACGCACTAACGGAACTATCTTTGACCGCAGTTTCCGCTCACTTCGATCCAAAATAGCAATCGGTCCCTCCTCGTAGGAGCTATCCGGCTGGAGATCGATGTCCTCTAAAGCAATGTGAGAATGAGCCAAATCGTCTCTAAGATATTTCCTTAGCGAGGAAATATGAAACACAACGTGAATCTGATGTAAATGCTCCGGTAACCCAAGCCTATACGCAACCGGTCCAATCCGCTCAATAATAGGAAATGGTCCCACGTATCTCGGTGCCAACTTCCCTTTCTTCCCGAAATGCATAATCCCCTTCATAGGAGATACTCTGAGCAAAACCTGGTCCCCCACTTGGAACTCCCTGAAGAACCTCTTCGCATCAGCATAGCTCTTCTGCCGATCCCGAGCTACCCGAATGCGACTTCGAATCAATTATATCCTCGCCGAAGTATCCTGAATTACTTCCGGCCCAAGTAGTTTGTTGTCCCCCACCTCCAACCAACATGCTGGGGAACGACAAGGTCTACCGTACAACGCCTCAAATGGAGCCATGCCAATGGTGAATTGGTAGGAGTTGCTGTAAGCAAACTCCACCAGTGGAAGATACTGCTCCCATCCACCCCCAAAATCAATGATACTCTACGTAGCATGTCTTCCAACATCTGGTTTGCACACTCAGTTTGCCCATCGGTCTGCGGGTGATACGCCGTACTCAACCGCAATTCCGTGCCCATGGCCTCCTGAAAACTCTCCCAAAACCGTGAAACAAATATCTTGTCTCGGTCAGACACGATATTTAGGGGCACACCGTGAAGTCTCACTATCGCTAAAATAAAGGGCTGGGCATACTGTCCCGTAGTGTAGTTTGTCCTTACGGGTAGGAAATGAGCGACTTTGGTCAACCTGTCCACAATTACCCAAATGGAGTCGTGACCTCTCTGTGACATAGGCAACCCCGTGATAAAGTCCATGGAGATGCTCTCCCACATCCACATCGGGACCTCCAATGGTTGTAGAAGTCCTGCCGGTCTCTGATGATCCACTTTTACTAGCTGACAAGTGGCGCATTTAGAAACAAACTCGGCAATATCTCTCTTCATCCCGCTCCACCAATACTGTCGTCTCATATCTTGGTACATTTTGTCCCCTCTGGCATGTACTGCGAACCGTGAGCCATGCGACTCTGCCATCACCTCGTGCCGCAATTCCTCCCCTTCCGAAACTACCAATCTCCCATTGAAGCGCAATCCCCCGTCTGAGCTAACGGTATAGGATTCGGCTCCCTCTGCTAGTAATCGAACTATCAGCTCCTGACAGAACGAGTCATCTGCTTGTGCCTTTACCACTCTCGTGACAATCTGCGGCGTAACAGTCATTACCGACATGAATGATCGGGCCACTGCATCCTGGTGTCCCAATTCTTTCCACTTTGCCTTCCACACCCCTGCCACCTCATCTACTGGCCTACGGCTCAACACGTCTGATACCACGTTAGCCTTCCCCAGGTGATACTGGATATCGAACTGATAATCCTTCACAAACTCAAGCCACCTTCGCTGCCGCATATTCAACTCCTTTTGCGTGAATAGGTACTGTAGGGACTTGTGGTCCGTGAACAATCGAAACTTTTCCCCCAAAAGGTAATGTCTCCAAATACGAAGGGCAAATACCACTGCCGCTAACTCCAAGTCGTGAGTGGGGTAATTCTTCTCGTGAGGCTTTAGCTTACGGGATGCATAAGCAATGGCCAGACTCTCCTGCTGTAATACACCTCTATGTCCTTGCAAGGACGCAACGGTGTAGACTAGATACTCAACTCCCAGTCTCGGCAATGCTAACATAAGTGATGAGGTCAACTTATCCTTTAACTCATCGAATGCCAACTGACAGGCATCACTCCAGATGAACGGCACACCCTTACGAGTCAGATGTGTCAAAGGACCTGATATCCTTGAAAATCCCCGAATAAACCTCCTGTAGTATCCTGCTAATCCCAAGAAACTACGGATCTCCGTCGGTGTCGTGGGTTGTCCCCACTCCCTCACCGCGGATACTTTCCCCGGATCAACAGATATCCCCCGGTCGGAAATAATATGTCCCAAAAACTGGACCTCCTTCAGCCAAAACCCGCATTTCTCATATTTTGCATACAGCTCGTTCTGATGTAGTGTCTGCAAAACTTGCCACAAATGCTCGGCGTGCTCCTCCTCTGTCTGAGAGTAAACCAGAATATCATCGATGAAGACAATGACAAACTGATCTAGGAAATCTTTGAACACTCTAGTCATCAAGTCCATAAACACGGCTGGAGCATTGGTCAAACCAAAAGGCATAACCCGAAACTCGTAAGATCCATATCTCGATAAGAATGCAGTCTTCGAGACATCCTCTTCCCTGATACGCAACTGATGGTATCCCGATCTCAAATCAATCTTTGAGAAGAAAGAAGCTCCTCTCAGCTGGTCGAATAAGTCATCAATTCGAGTCAACGGATACTTATTCCGTATCGTGACCTTATTCAACTCTCGGTAATCCACACACAATCTCAGTGAACCATCTCTCTTCTTCACGAATAACACAGGGGCAGCCCACGGCGAAGTACTCCTCCGTATAAACCCCTGACCCAACAACTGCTCAATCTGATCCCGTAACTCCCTCATCTCAGCTGGAGCCATACGGTACGGTGCGCGTGCTATAGGTCTCGTAGCTGGTAATAAGTCTATGACAAAGTCTATCTCTCAACTGGGGGGTAGGCCTGGTATCTCCTGAAACACATCTGAATACTCCCTGACAACTGGGATCGAATCTAAAGGAATCACAACCTCCTTAGAGGTATCCTCCTCTATATAATACAAATGAGCGGTCAAACCTCCCTCTGGGCGAGGCATCGCCACTACAAACATCTCTTGCCCCGGAATGGCAAAAACAATGCTCCCACCGAAGCAATCAATCATGGCTCTATAATCAGCGAGCCAGTCCATACCGATAATCACATCGTGCACATGCATATCTAATACCAACATGTCTGCACGTAATACCAGACTACCAATCTCTACTCCCACTCCCCGGCATATAAAGAAAATAAGCGACCCACTCCCCAATGGTGAGTCTACACACATCACTGTGCTCTCTGCTGTGGCTAACAACCCTAAGGCTTTCGCAAAATGTGTAGCTATAAAACAGTGCATTGTCCCCGTATCAAACAAAACTCGACCCATAGTACCATGGATAGGAAACATACCCTCAATCGCGGGTGGTGCCTGTGGAGTTGCTTCCTGGTGGACGTTATAGACACGTTCATACTGTAACTGCCCCTGCTGCACAGGAACTGCTGGAATGGCTGGAAGTGCTGGCACCTGGCCTGGAGCTGAAAGAATAGGTGGAAAAAGTGGCCTCTGTGGCTCATGTCGAGAACCCTGCTGCTGCTGCGGGGCCCTTCCCCTATCAGGATAGTCCTGGAGTTTATGGCCAGTCTTGCCACAAACGAAACACTTCCCCGGGAAGTTCCCCCTTCTCTGTCCCTGCTGCCCCCGGCCCTGGTGGCCGTTACCGTTCCTCCACTGGCCCTGCTGAAACTGTTGTTGACCATTCTGACCCTACTTGTTCTGATGGCCGTTCGGACCCTGATGGCCCTGCCGAAAACCTCCTTGTCCGTGCCTAAAATTTCCCGACCTGAACCTCTTGTTATCCCCCTGCTGGGAACCCTGGTCGTCCTGTCTCTGCCCCTTAACAGATTGTTCCCCACTGGCACCATTCCCTCCAGTCTTGTCCTGATGGCTGGACTCTCCAGATATCTTGCCCTCAGCCATGTGAAAGCGGTGATCCTGAGAATGGAGCAATGCAGCGTTAACCACGTCAGAATAAGTGACCAACGATAGGTTCCCCAATAAGTGCTGACGAATCCTCCATGTCAACCCGTCCGTAAATTTCTGTATCTTCTTCTCCTCTGTCGGTATCTCATCCGGAACAATGTTCAGAAGATTAGTGAATTCGGGCTTATACTCGGCCACAGTCTTACCCTCCTGTCGAAGGCTCATCAACTTCCTCCTCATTTCCGTATGAACAGCTGACGGAAAGTACTTGCGGTCGAACCGCACCCAGAACTCCTGAATAGTGAGAGTGTCCCTCTCCTCCACGGTGGTAATAGACTCCCACCACTGCAGTGCAAATCTCACTAGCTTAAAGGTAGCTAGTATCTGCTTCTGAACCTCAGTGCACTCGTACATCCTCAAGCGCCGCTGAATATCCTTCCTCCACTGACTCGAAACTACCACATCGGAGCTACCTGCGAACTCCGGAGGGTGTGCTTTCTGAAAAGCATCACGTACACGTTCCCAAGCAGACGGGAATGCATGTGCCTGAACTGGCGCGGCTATCGGCGCCTGAGCTGGTGCCTGCTGAACTACGGCTAGTGCGGCATTTACCGCCTGGGCCACAATGGCTGCAACCTCGACGGCATTCATCGTGCCCTGAACTGGTGCGGGCTGTGGTTCTGGCGTTGCACTCCTAGGGATCCGTTGTGCACGTCGTGGAGGCATCTGAAATAAGAATGAAGTTTACAAGTTCGCAGTTATAAACTCAAAATAGTTGAAGAACGTAGCATATACAAAAGAATACAACAGTCCTAAAATATAGGGCTCTACATCAAAGAAAGCTCAGCGGAAACATAATAAGCCGTACAGATCCTAAAAGACACTAGAACCTGATGCTCTGATACCACCTGTGACACCCGACTAATTAAATACCGGGTAGCTACTCCTTTATTAAATCAATACGACATGCCAAGTTGGTTCAGTTAATAGCATCACTGTCGAAAACATTTTAATAATTACTAACCACCTAGTATTTAAAAAGTAAGTTGCCAAATTTTAATTTAAGTCTGAATAACATGCAATAAAAGAATAATGGAAGAATAACATAATCCATTCACCATAACAAAGTAATGAAATAACCAACAAATAAATATAAGCCCGGAGGAAAACTCCTCACAACAATCCCACGAATGAAAATAATAACATAAGTCTTAATCCTGAATTAATTACATGCTCGAAGTCTGAATAACTGAAATAAATGAAAAGTCTCTAAAGGAATGGGCGACATGCCCTACAACTGATAAATACTGAATATAGAGTCAATATAGCTGAAGCGTCTACAAGCAAGGTCCTGTAACTTCCACAAACAGCTACAGCTCGTCACCTGAATGAGGATCCTAAGCATGGTGTCCTTGTGGCTGGGCACCTAAAATGGTTTTTACAAAAATAGATTTGAAAGAAAATGGGTCAGAGCCCGAAAGTAGAAATCATTTTAAAACAGCAAGTGTTTTAATAACATTAAAACATTAAATGCAAAATACATGTTAGGACGTGCACTCACATGAAATCCTCACCTCTCGACTACATGTGCACTCCTAACGTACCGTACCCATCTAAATGACATACATATCTAACCAAACTGTAATAAGTTCTACCCCTTACTAATCGATTACCATATTACATTCTAGCGTTATCAAATAAATAGAGGGCTTTACTTAAACTCAGATTCTCAATTTGTAGTACAATTCACTATCGGTTAACCCGTTATGTTTTCTCAAAACATTACCATAATTATATACACAATACCAATATGAAAGTTCCCATTAATTAAGTGTATATTATTCACGTCATAAATATACAATACAAGCACCCTGAGACTAAGCTGCGGTGCACACATACTCTGCTATCCATCCCGGTACATCACGTACATAAGGATCACGTATTCCGAATCTCTCAGGAATCGTTCTTAAATAACAACATCACAAATAATGGAGGCGAACACAGTCACATCACATGGGTCACGCACATACCTGCGCTCCCACGATCAGCAGGCTTATTAACATCCCAATAAGTCCTTCTCTGACCTATGTTCATCGAGGTAACCAGTCTAAATCCGGGCAACACAAGGATTAGAGGGCCCTAAGCGAACGCAAACCTCCCGTGATAGCAAGTATGGTAGGTATGTCATACACATAAAATCAATACATATACTAAGTATGCACACATCTTAGTAATAACCATAATATATTGGTGGTACACTTCTCATTCTCGTACCGACATATAATGCTACACAATTTATATGTTCCCGATTAATATAATAGTTTAGGCCGTCAATAGTTCTCGCATCGTAATAGACACTTACGTCCTACTTCATAATTTCCCTTAGGTTCAACTACACTTCTAGGTTGTGCTCCTCATCATATCCCAAATATCCCAAATATATCAATTTATCATCAAGGGAAGGTTATCTCTACAATTAAATAAGGTTACGGGACACGCGAAATCAAAACAGGCTAAAGAAGCCCAAGCTGTCAACTCGTTAGAAGTCTCGTTCGAACGAGGCTGTTCGAACGAGAGTTCGTTCGAACGCACTAGGCCTTCTAACGAGATCTCGTTCAAACGAAAGTCTTCAAACGAACATCCCTCTCGTTAGAACCCAAACTGTCAACTCGTTAGAAGCTCGTTCGAACGAGCTCGTTTGAACGACCTGGGTAGGTCTTCTAACGAGTGGCCAGATTCGAGCCCAGAAATTCCTTAACTCGTTTTTCCCATTTTTCTACACCTCTAATATCTTCTAAACATCAAACCAACAATGTTTCAAGGTATCTAATCCTTCCTAAACATGTTTTAACCGTATAACAACATTTATATGGGTTCAAATCACCCTAAACTACATCAAATTATCAAATCTCCAACATTTATCCCAAATCACATGAACATGAACCCTAAAACTTATAAATCATCAATGGGTCTAATTAAATCCGTTTTTGTTTCATCCAAGATATTATTATCATAAGAATAATCACCTACATGCAATTCCTCATCAATATACAAGATTCAAATTCCAAGTTTAATGGGTTTTCATCCATCTCCCAAACAAATACCATTATAACAAATTCCTACGCATGGAAGAAGCATTCTCTGCAATTAATTGAAATTAAACCACTTGCCTTAAGGGTAACTCTGGATTTGATGACGAATCTGATGAATGGTTCTCTCTCTCTTCTGCAGAATTCCTCCTCTCTCTCTCTCCAAGCTTTCTTCTCTAATGGTGGCAATGGAGGCTAGGGTTTGTCTTAGGAACTTTTGGGGCTAATTCTAATAACCCCCGTAGCCTTCTAATCAGATAATGGCTGGTAATGGGTTAGTGGGTATTTTAATTTTTCCATTTAAAACTCCTAAAATTCGTTAATCAAAAATCCCAAAATTCTAAAATTACCAAACTACCCTTATACGTTGCCGGTATGGCCTAAAAATGCCCGGGACCCAAACTAAACCCCCGGCTAGTGATTTCTGACTATTTCGACCCTTCCGGACGCGTTGGCGCACTCAAAATGACCATACGATTTATAGAAATGAAATTCACTTTTTAATTATCATAATTATATTCCATGACCCGACTGTCACACGCGTCTCGACAAGATTTCCAAATTGCCGTATTTCTAACTCACGACAAATCAATAATTCCATATTCATATATAGCCATATATACTCATTAATATCAAATACTAACTCGCATCTCGCTAGTATTTTTATCCGTATTAATTTCCAATTAATACGCATTTAATTCAATTAATTCCATAAATAAATATCACAAAAATACAGGGTATTACAGATATCCACTCTTAAGATTAATTTTTATAAAAACAAAAGAACCGTGCAATTCATCCAGCATATCATCTAATCTAGGAATGGGATGACGATACTTTATGGTTATGTTATTGATAGCTCGATAATCAACACACATCCTCCATGTCCCATCCTTCTTCGGAACGAGCAGCACCGGAACCGCACAAGGACTCATGCTTTTCCGCACATACCATTTTTCCATTAATTCACTTACTTTCCTCTGAAGCTCCTTTGTTTCTTTTGGATAGGTCCTATAGGAAGGTCGGTTTGGAAGTGATGCACCAGGTATGAAATAAATTTAATGTTCAATTCCTCTAATTGGAGGCAAGTCATGAGGTACCCCTTTGGGAAAGATATCTTCAAACTCCTGCAAAACAAAAATAATATTGCTCGGTAATGAACCGGCCAAATCATTAGTACATAAAAAATCCTCCTTGTACATGAGTACGATAAGAGGTTGATGTGAAAATAATGCTCTCTTGATCTCACTTTTTTTTGCAATGTAATTAAATTTCTTCCCTCTTTCTTTATGTTCAAGTTTTTTTTCTCAATTTCTTTTTTTCTATCAATTTCTTTTTTATCAACTTCTTTTTCTCATTTTGTTTTGTCTCAACTTAGGCCTTCCTATCTTTTTCTCTCTTCTTTTCATTTGACCTTTGCAACTTCAGTTGTTCCTCTATAACCTCTTTTGGTGTTAATGGCACAAGAGTGATATGTTGATTTTTAAGAGTAAAAGAATACGTATTTGTGAACCCATTATGCGTTACCTTTCGATCAAACTGGCATGTCCTTCCTAGCAATAAAAGGCATGCATGCATAGGAACCACATCACAAAGCAGCTCATCCTCATATTTACGAATGGATAATGCCACCAACACTTGCCTCATCACCTTGATTTCACCAAATTCATTCACCAACTGAAGTCGGTAAGGGCGGGGATGTTTCAAGGTTGTTAATGCTAATCTCTCCACCAAACCAGTGCTGACCACATTTGTGCAACTCCCCCCATCAATATTAATGCTACAAACTTTGTTATTTACAAAGCACCTAGTATGGAAAAAGTTCTCCCTTTGGTTACATTCTTCTTACTTAAATTGCACATTGAGAGCTCGCCTTTCTACTAATAAATCTCTAACAACAGCATTTTGCCCATCATTAAGGTCTTCCAAAGGTGGCATGTCATCATCTACTTCTTCTTCATACTCACACACAAGCTCTCCTTGCGCATTGATCACCATCGTCCTTTTGTTTACACATTGGCTGGCTATGTGACCTCGTCGCTGACATTTAAAACACTTAATATCACGTGTTTTAGAAGTAGAAGTATCGGTGTTACCTGAAGTTATGGTTGTTGCTGACTTGGCATTCTTAAAGGGTTCAAATTTGGGCTTATTTTGTACACTCTCATCCCTTTTAGGGGTTATCTTCCATGTGTTGTTGGTAGACACAAATTGTCCCTTCCTTGTTAACCCCTTTAGCTTAAGTTATTCCTCCACTTTTATGGCTTGATGCACCATATTCGATAACTCAACATAGTGCTGCAACTCGACTATATTAGCAATCTCACAATTCAAACCGTGAAAAAACCTAGCCATGGTGACTTCCCGGTCCTCTTCCACATTAGCTCGGATTATTGCTACCTCTATCTCCTTGTAATACTCATCCACACACTTGGAACCTTGAGTTAATCTCTGCAATTTTTGAAGCAAATCCCTATAGTAGTGGTTGGGTACAAATCGCCTCCTCATAAGCATTTTCATCTCCTCCCAAGTGTCAATGGTTGGCTCTCTATTCCTCCCCCTATTAATCAGTAATTGATCCCACCAAATAATGGCATAATCGGTGAATTTAATTGCAGCCAACTTAACTTTCTTCATGTCTGAATAGTTGTGATAATCAAACACCATCTCCATTTCAGTTTCCCACTCCAAATAAGCTTCAGGATCTTTTTTACCTTGGAAAGATGGGATTTTAATCTTTATGTTTCCAAAATCATTATCCCTCCTAGGTCTAACCATCCTAACATCTCTATTCTCATAACCACGCCCAAACCTTCCCCGATTCACATTTGGCACATCAAACTCCTTCAACTCTACTTCTTCCTCAACATTTCCCCATGGAACACGCCCGCCTTGCTGCCTATTGGAATGTCTTGTTGTTGTTCCCTAGGTGTCCTTCTTCTACCCAATCCAATATCTCTTAAATAGGTTTTAATTCATCCCTCAACATACACCGCATCTCCCCTATCAATGCTTGCATTTGAAGGTTCTGAACAGATGGTTGTTGAACTTCTTTGGTTGTGTTTTCTTCTTGAATATTGGACATATTTAGAATCTGCAAAAATATTAGAAACCTCACAAGCACTACCTCGCGTGTTTCACTCACACTTGTGTTTCACTCAAAATGGCTTTTACCCTCTTATGATATCACACTCTCTTGCCTTTTCCCACTCTTTTGTGTCCTCTTTAGTTCTTAATCGAACTCAATAAACAAATTCAAATTAACCACCAGCAATTCAAATTGAGGAGCAACCAAAACTCATCACAATATAAGGAATTTGATTGCGGGAGGAAAAAAAATGCATACAATTTTTTTGTGTTTCAATCTTATTTCTCACCTCTAAAAACCCCCCCTTTTTTCTTTTCTTTCTTCTTTTTTGTTTTCTTTTTTTTCTAAAGGAGGAAACAAGAAAAAAAAAGGATAGTCAAACTTGCCTTAGAAATAGGCTTTGATACCAAATGATATGAACCCCACCAACAATTGTGATGAAACCCAATAACAATGATGGTTAAAGAACCTAAGATCGTATAAAGAAAGTTTCTTGAGCCTTGACCCGTTACCTAGTAAGATAAGAACCGAGACTACAAAGGATTAAAACTTCACACCAAGAAACCCAAGAATCTCTCACGAATCAAGGTGATAAGTTTGGTTGTTTGAACGCCACGATATTAACTTGATAAGTTCATAAAGTTTTCTTAAGAACCAAGAGGAACAAAAATACCTCACAATAATATTAGTTTATCAAAAAGTGCTAACAAAATTTGTAGCTCCCCTCTTTTATACTTGGAACAACCCGCCAAGAATAGAAAATGAAATAAATACAGCATTAAAATAACACAATTGTCAAAGCAAACAAGTTCCCATGTTTTTTAGGCTATTTGGACTTGGAAAACAACAAAATATGACTAAATGACTAAGTTCAATGTATTTAAAGATAACCAGCCAAGACTAGATTCATCACCCATTTATTAACCTTGAAAATAGATAAATTCATGCCCCTTTATGGTGTGAATATGATGGTCATATTTTTGCATGATAATTAACTCCCCAAATTGCTTCAATGACATGGACTAAGCTTTGATTATCATTTGGGCCCATCTTGATCTCCATCTTTTCAGAATTAGCCCACTTCTCTTGGATCAACCCAATAAGTGCTTCCTTAAAATGTTTGGCTCTAAGTCTTGTAATTGGACAACTAAAAAGTGACAAAGGGTCTTGTGCAAATTTATCTCCACTCCCATGTGTATGATCAGGCCCGCCTTCATCTTCAGCATATTGAGCTCCTTAAATTGCATCAGGTCTGATCCTTTGGTGATGATGGTGTAAAATTCCTTCTTTGTTTTTCGACGACTTTTCGGTGGTGGTTCTTGTGGTAGAAGGTGGTTAATCCCCCTTTAGCTTGCCCCAAAAGTATCTCCTCCTTCCTAAGCAACCTCTTTTCCTCCCAGGAAACTCTTCACTTTCTCTCACACTAAGACCTCTCAAGTGTTTTTTGATAAAATGAAATGAACCTACGCTCCTCTAATCCATCACCTTTATAATAAGACAAATCACGAAATTACTATTCACCTGCCAAATAAAATGACTGAAATGCCCATTCGGGGTGTCCTTTCATCTCCAAAGTGACCCGAGACCCAAATCCAACACCCGAATAGACTTTTTTGACTATTTCATCCCTTTCGGATGCAACGGCGCACTCGAAATGACCATAAGGTTAAAATAAAATATTTTTTCCTTTTTTATTTATTTAAATTAGTCCTGACACGTCCCATTCAATGTCCCGACTTAGTTTCATAATTACCATATTAGTAACTCACGGCGATATAAATAACATCATATTCATATATTACTTAAATATCACTAACTAATATTCAGAATCATATATTTCAATATCCACAAGTAATATAAATCTGGATTATTCCCAATTAATTAATTTAAAATTAATTTCAATTAATCCCATTAACTTTTAATTTAACTCATTTTAAAATTCATTAAAATTGCGGGGTATTATAGTACATCCAAAAATTCTTTAGGAGGTTCTCAGTGTATTTATTTTTTGACAAGAAGATTCCATCATTTTCTTGGCTTATTTTAATGCCAAGAAAGTAGTGCACCAAGCCCAAGTCACTCATCTCGAACGTCTTCATCATGTCCTATTTAAACTCTTTGATCATCTTCTCGTTATTACCTATATAAATTAGATCATCAACATAAAGGGAAATGATAAGAGTATGATTCTGACCATGGGTCTTGATGTAGAGAGTTGGATCTCTTTGGCTCCTGCTACATCCCACATTGGTGAAGTATTTGTCAATACTATACCAGGCTCTCAAAGCTTGCTTTAGACCGTATAAGGCTTTCTTCAGTCGAAGGACTTTATCTTCTTTTCCTTGCACCTCAAAACCTTGTGGTTATTCAACGTAGATTTCTTCCTTGAGGTTTCCGTTGAGGAATGACGATTTACCTCTAGTTGATGAATCTTCCTGCGATTTTGAGATGCCATCACTACTAGTGCTCTAACGATGTCTAATCGTACCATTGGTGCAAAGGTCTCATTATAGTCAACTCAGAATTACTGTGAGTAGTCTTTCACCACTAACCTTTCTTTGTGTTTCTAGATTGAGCCATCAGGTTGTAGTTTAATTTGGTAGACTTACTTTACTCTAATGACGTCTTTGTCCTTTAGTCGATCCACCAACTCCCAAGTCTTTTTCTTCTCAATCATCTTCATATCCTCTTCAATATCTATGACCCCGACTTCTTGTTTTGTGGCAGCTTCATAACTCTATGGTTTCAGAATCGCAAAGTTGTAGCTTTCGTAGATCTTTGTTAGTTGTATGGAATGTCTAGGAGTTGATTATAGAGATGAGTCTTCTTGCCTTGGTGATGTTGGAGGTGTTGATTCTGGTGTCAGGGAAACTACAGTCTCATAGATTCACTTTGTTGTGGCGGTGTAGATGTGGTGATGCTTCTTCTTTCAATACTCTCTTCTTCCTAGTTCCAGGTAGCGCTCTCATCAAACTCTATGTCGCGACTGATCATCAACTTCATAGTTCTTATATTATAGACTCGATAGTCTATTGAATGAGTACTATAGCCTATGAAAATTTCTTTCACTAACTTGTCGTCGAAATTTTTTCTCTCTTGGATGGAACATGAGAGTAGCATATGCACCCGAACACTCTGAGATGTTTTGCTATTGGTTTTTTACCACTCCATGCTTCGATCGACGTCTTATTTTGACCATCCTTATTGGGAAGCCTATTTAGGAGGAATATTATAATGTAGACTACTTTCTCCCAGAAAATCTTAGGAAGACCTTTCTCCTTCAGCATCGTTCTGGCCATCTCCATGACTGTCCTATTTTTTTTTTTAGAAACTTTTCTTCTGCTCTAGAGCATACCCAACAGTTTGTTGGTGTTCTACTCCTTCATCTTCAAAAAACTTATCAAATTCATTGGAGTTGTACTCCTTTCCTCTATCACTTCTCAAAACTTTGATGAAGAGACCACTTTATTTCTCAACGATGTTTTTAAATTTTTTGAAAATTCTAAAAACTTCTAATTTTTCACGGAGAAAGTAGACCCATGTCATTCTTATATAGTCATTAATGAATAAGATGAAGTACTTGTTATTCTCGTAAGAGGGGGTCCTTATAGGACCACACACGTCGGTGTGCACCATCTCCACTAACGAGTTTGCTCTCCATGCTTTGCATGATGGAAAGGTTATCTTTCTTGCTTCCTGCGCATACAACCTCCGCAGACATGATCCAACTCTTTTATCAGCGGCATGTCTCTTATCATGTTCTTCTAATGAAGTGACTTCAATGCGTAGAAGTTTAAGTGAACGAATCTTTGGTTCCATAGACACGAGTCATCTACTTATGCCTTTATAGATGTGTCTTTTGCATATCTCCACTCGATAGGGAAATTTCTATTGTTCTTTATTTTTCCCATAGCTAGTTCTAAATTTTTATTCTTCTTGTCATAAATGGTACATGAGTCTCAGAAAAAGTATAAGGAGTTCCTGTTTTCCATCATTTTACCGACACTAAGTAGACTTTGGTGTAAAATAGGCACAAGTAAGACATCTTTGATCAGGCACATACCTTTATTTGTCTGCACAGCTATTGTGCCTTTGCCTTTTGCTTCTACAACTGTACCCTTTCCCAATTGGACTTGTAACTTGACTGAGGTGTCGATATCTTGGAAAATGTCCTCTTTTGCAGTCAGGTGATTACTGCAGTAGTTGTCGATGTACCAAGTATCATCATTATCCTTTTTTGTTGCTTGGCAAACGTAAAAAATAACTCTTTCTTCATCTTTTTCTTTAGAGAAGTTGCCTGAGTGTTTTTCCTGTAGACGACAGTATTTTTCTTCATGGCCGAACTTCTTACAGTTTTGGCATTTTGCTTTATCACGAAACCAACAATCTTTTTCCAAATGGTTTGTCTTTTTACAAATAAGACAAGGTGGAAATTTTTCTTTTTCTCACCTTGATTTTTTAAATTTCTATTATTTCTAGATATTTCCCCCCTTTTAGAATTTTCTTTGAATTTTCTCCAATCACCTTGTCTAGAATGCATAGACTTTGAACGAAATTAGACTGGAAGGCAATTTCTGTCAAATCTTCACTATGCATACTTAGTCTTTACTCATATGATTCCAGAGAGCCCATTAATTCGGTCACTGAAAGTGTTTTTAGATCCTTTGTATTTTCAACTGTGGTTACAATAGGATCAAACTTTACAGTGACACTAATAAGAATTTTTTCGACAATTATTTTACCATGTATATCTTCCTCATAGCTCTCATTTGATTTATTAATTCCATTATTTTAGAATAGTATTCTTTGGAGGTCTTAGATTCCTTCATTTTTAAATGCTTATATTACCTTCTCAAAGCTTGTAGTTTAATTGTTCGTACCTTTTCATTGCCCTTGAACTCTTATTGTAAGATCACTCATGCTTCATTGGAATTTGTGGCTCCGGTGAGTCTTGGAAGTATTGAGTCATTGACCGCTCGTTGAAGGAAAATGAAGGCCTTTGCATCCTTCACTATATTGTCCTTTAGTTCATTCTTTTGTGCGTTTCTGAGGGTAGAGGTGTCTTCACAATGGACAAAACCTTCATTAACAACATCCCATGTATCATGGGCTTCGAGAAATATCTTTATTTTGAAACTCCAAAAGTCATAGTTTGTAGGTAGGAAAAATTGGTTCCACCCAGTTAGGGATGAAACTTGGCTCTAATACCCATGTTAGTTTTAGGAGTAGTTTGGAATGTAGTTAAATGTTTAGTTTAAGAAATTTGAATTATTAGGATTAAGATTGATATGGGCAACCAAAGATTTGGAGGGAGAGAATTAGTTGGTAACTTATTTGGGGACTTAAGGGAATCTTGGAACTTAGAATATAGAAAAAGAAGAGAAGTTTTTGTATTAGACTTGAAAAGAGATTACAATACTTGGCTTGGATAGTTTGTCTAAATGACCTCCCCAATTTATAGGAATCCCACATCCTCAATGGATAGTGGAGATTAAAATACATCAATGGTGTAGATTAATTCTCCAGAAGGTTCCCACCTCCTTATGGGAACATTCTAGAAGCCTACATACTTCTTTACTATTCTAGAATATTATATACATTACAAGTATGCTCTAGATTATCTAATATGGATTAACTTATATTTAATAATGGACATTATCACACTACACCAAATCTGCCTAATTCTCACGGTCATTGACCTTGACAAGTTCAACTTGTCAAGGTCAATGACCATGACGATTCGGGGCGAGACAACTTTTTTTTTCACGGACGTGTCACGGTCATTGATTGTGACAAGTTCATTAGAATTGTCACGGTCGTATCACGGGCTATGACCGTGACACGTTTAGTCACGGTTAATAACCGTGACAAATCCTTGACCCTTTTTTAAAAAATTATCACGGTTAATGACCGTGATAATTCTGGGCAGAATTTAAAAAAAATTTGCTGGGCAGTATAGCCTCTGCCACTGCCCAGCAGTATATTTGTACCTGTTATAGCAACATCATATATCCAAATAAACTAAATATAATGCAAATATATATTCAAAATAGAAACAATATGCATGACGATATAATCCATAATATAATTCAAATGTACCAACTTAAAAATAATGTCACTACATGTCTGGGGTAAATGTGAGGAGGTGAGTAGGCCACACGATATACGAATTGACACACCCACTAATATACATCATGCCGCATTGTTCGTGCAACCACAATAGGGATTTCTCCTTCCCGAGTATCACATGCTTGACGAGCACTTTGGACTCGATCTCTTGAAGCTCACGTCCATGAACTATTCCACCCTGGACGATATTCGGGTCCCTCAACCCCCGCCCTATCCGCTGGCCATAAAATACATCCAATATGAACACGCTCGGCCAACCAAGTATCAACATAGGTCTGTTGAAGGGCGCCAAATAGTGAAGTGGATCATCGAAGTACGCACGTGTCGGTGATGAAGCAGCGAGGTCCACATCCTTGTCATCCTGCGCCTCGTCCTCCCACACCTCCTCCTCCACCGCCTTCTACTTCCCTTTCCCCTTAAGGTCTCCGCCCAACGTATGCTTCATTAATGAGTACATATCTTGGACCGTCGCCTCCAAATGGGACAGCTTCGCGTCATGTGAATCCACCGTTCGAGCCAACCCGATGTCGCTCGTCTCCAATTCGATGATCCTAGATTTGGCCACCCGCGAGCTCACCCCCCTTGTCCTCCCTTTGCGATCAGAGACAAGCACTTGGCTGAGTGCGTTTGTGGACAAAGATGCCTTATCGGCATCAGACTGCAACTCATGCATTTCCTTAAGCTTTGCCTGAAACGACAAAAAGCATATGATTAGTAAAATAAGTAAACTAAAAAATTATAACGTAATAAACAAAAAGTAAACTGTCGGATTACTTACAATCGTGGCAGCGACGCTCGGGGACACCTCCTTGTCCTTCCCCTTCTTCGTCCGAAGAGCCACATAAGTATCGAGCCTATGTGGCTTACCCCCAGGGCCACTCCCTACCCCCTGAAATAAAATAAATTAAAATTAATATCGGCCCCGCAAAGTAAAATAATGCAGAATAATATATTTCTATAGTTATAAAAAAATTAAATCTTACCTTCATCCTATGCTCCACCTCAGTGTAAGATGTCCGACTGGAGTAGTGCACGTCCGTCTTTTTTGCCCGATTTTCCCTCGCCGATTGGCGAGATGCCAATTGTCGCTCCCCGATCTCATTGTCAATGAACTTTTGCCATTGTGCCAATGAGATCGGCTCCTTCGGCGGGACGGATTCACGCCATTGGATAATGGAATCTCGTGTTTTCCCAAAGTACTGTGTTCGCATATTTTTCTTCCACGTCTTGTGTTGCTCCCTCAACTGCTCCAAGACGGAATCACGTAGCTTTGGATCCAAGTTGAATTGTTCCTGTCCAACAAATACAATGTTAGTTACGAATAAATATAAAATGAAATTGAAATCGAAATTGAAATTGAAATATTCATATAAATATAAATATATTACCTGTAGTGCCGCCCAAACAGCTAACTTGAGCTCATATGGCACCTCCTTCCAACTCATAAACCTCGGGCTGATGACCGTCTTTAGCAGCTCGAGGGATCTCGCTAATAGCTCCAACTTGTTCTCGATGGTAATCCCAAATTTGCCATATTTGGGGAGCCTAGGGGTCGAGGATCCCTCGTCGCCTTCGTTACCACCGAGCCCAGACGACATCATCATAACCAGCATCATCATCCTCGCCTTAATACCTGAAGGAGACATTTGTTGTAAAAAATGTCATTTGTACAGATAAAAAAATTAGAAGAAGACATGCAAATATGTACAATTACTACAAATAAAAATTACAATTAAAGCTATACAATTTATTAATTAAATCTATACAATTGTTTAGATTTCCCCACCACACACACACACACACACACCACACACCCATCACCACTACCCCACCCTCTGCCCCCTCTCCACGCCACACACACATGCACATACTATATATATATTGTTCGATATACAAAGTAATTTTTAAAAAAAGTTGAAAAATCCCACCCCCATATGGACAATAATCTAGTAGTCAAGCCACTTTTAAAACTAACCAACCCAACATTTACTAAACAAAATAATCCAATAGCAATGTCAACAACAAATGTGTATCCCGTACTCCTTCTAATTCATCTACTCAATTAATTCATTTCATCAATTAAACTAATAATTAAAGTATACAATTATTAATTTACTAATTTACAATGAGGGGCAATCCTACTTTCATATGAAATGGGCACTAATTATTAATTTACTTTCATCTAAAACTATACAATTAAAATTACAATTAAAGCTATACAATTTATTAATTAAAGCTATACAATTATTTAGATTGCCCCACCACACACACACACACCCCACCCCCACCACCACCACCCCTCCCCTGCCCCCTGCCCCCTCCCCCCGCCACACACACATGCACATACTATATATATACTGTTCGATATACAATGTAATTTTAAAAAAAAAATTTGAAAAATCTCACCCCCATATGGACAATAATCCAGTGGTCATGACACTTTTAAAACTAACCAACCCAACATTTACTAAACATAATAATCCAACAGAAATGTCAACAACAAATGTGGATCCCGTACTCCTTCTAATTCATCTACTCAATTAATTCATTTCATTAATTAAACTAACAATTAAAGTATACAATTATTAATTTACTAATTTACAATGAGGGGCAATCCTACTTTCATATGAAATGGGCACTAATTATTAATTTACTTTCATCTAAAACTACACAATTAAAATTACAATTAAAGCTATACAATTTATTAATTAAAGCTATGCAATTGTTTAGATTGCCCCACCACACACACACACACACACCACACCACACCCCAATCACCACCACCCCACCTCCCCCCGCCACACACACACACACATACTATATATATATTGTTCGATATACAAAGTAATTTTTAAAAAAAGTTGAAAAATCCCACCCCCATATGGACAATAATCCAGTGGTCATGCCACTTTTAAAACTAACGAACCCAACATTTACTAAACAAAATAATCCAACAGCAATGTCAACAACAAATGTGTATCCCGTACTCCTTCTAATTCATCTACTCAATTAATTCATTTCATCAATTAAATGTAATACCCCGTACTTTTGGCTATATTTATTTTTGGGATTAAATTAATTAAATGCGTATTAATTGGAAATTAATCCGGGTTATAATACTAATGTGATGCGAATTGGTATTTGATTATGTGCATATATGATTATATATGTATTTGGTATTATAAAATTTGTCGTGGGATTTATATACGGCATTTTAGAAATTTTGTTGAGACGCGTGGGACCGCCGCGTCACGGTATAATATTTTGTTATTAAAAGTAAATTTAAAATCGATAATCCGTATGGTCGTTTTGAGTGCGCCAACGCGCCCGGAAGGGTCGAGATAGTCAGAAAACACTAGCCGGGGGTATAGTTTGGGTCCCGGGGTAATTTTAGACCATACCGGTAACTTAAAGGGTATTTTAGTAATTTGGTATTTTTGGGTAATTAAAAGTGACGAAAATTGAGAGTTGTAATCTGATAAGGATTGACCCCAACCAACCCTTATTAACCCAACAAGCTACGGAGGTTTATTAAAATTAGGTTTTCATAAGTTCCCCAAAGCAAACCCTAGCCACCATAGCCTTTTGGAGAAGAAAGCTTGGAGAAGGAGAGAGAGAGAGGAATTCTGCAGAAATTCTACACCGAATCCACACCAAATTCAGAAATCAAACCAAGGCAAGTGACTTTATTTCCATTTAATTACTGAGAATGTCTTTTCCATGTTAGAAATTGAAGAATCTTAATTGTTCTTGAAAGATTAAAAGAAAACCCATGAAATTTGAAGTTATTATTGAATGTTGGGATAGGTTTGCATGTAGAAACATTGTTGGGAGATTTAATTTCGGATATTTCATATCTAGGTGATGTATAAACGAATTAAAATCTGGGAATTTATGATGAGAAGAAGTTAGGGTTTATGTTCTTGAAGAAAATTGGGAATTAAAGTAGAAATTGTGATTTAATGATGTTTAGATAATATCAAACCCTTTAATGATGTTAGTATAGCCCCTTAACATGTTTGAGGATGATTAGAGAACTCAATATATTGTGGGAACGAATTTTAGAAGAGGTTTGAGGAGTAAAAATGGTGAAAAACGATTTTTGGGAAAATTCTGGGCCGAAACTGGCATCTCGTTAGAAGCAGCCCCCAGGTCGTTCGAACGAGCTCGTTCGAACGAGCTTCTAACGAGTTGACCAGTCGTTATTAACGAGTAGGATTTTCGTTCGATATCTCGTTCGAACGAGATATCGTTAGAAGAGTCAGTTCGTTCGAACGAACTGGGACCTCGTTCGAACAGCCTCGTTCGAACGAGACTTCTAACGACCTGACAGTCCAAACTCGTTCGAAGCCTCGTTCGAACGAGACTTCTAACGAGTTGACAGTTTGACCCTTTTTGGACTGTTTTGACTTTTGGAGTCCCGGGAGATGGTTCAAGGGTAGAGTTAGCATCCCTTTGATGATATAGTGATTGATTTGGGACTTTTGGGTTGCTGGGATGAGTAAATCATATACGAGAGTTATATTCAATGAATCATTTGGGTTGAGACGTGAGTGACTACTACGATGTGAGGATGAATTATAGCGCGTATAATTATGAACCGGAATAAAATAAGTTGTGATAATTAGTTAGTACGAGAATGCGATATGTACTACGATTATAATACGGTATTACTAAGATGTGTGATTACTTAGTATTAGTATATGGATTATGTGTATGACATACCTATCATACTTGCTATCACGGGAGGTTTACGTTCGCTTAGGACCCTCTAATCCTTGTGTGCCTACGGGGGGGATATAGACTGGTACCTTGATGAACATAGGTCATAGAAAGACTTATTGTGATATTAATAAGTCCGCTGACCATGGGAGCGTAGGTATGTGCGTGACCCATGTGATGGTGACTATGTTCGCCTCCACTATTTGTGATTTGTGTTATCTGAACTATTCCTGAGAGATTCGGAATATGTGATCCTTATGTACGTGATGTACCGGGATGGATAGCAGAGTATGTATGCACTACAGCTTAGATTGCGGGGTGCTTGTATCGTATATTTATGATGTGAATAATATACATTTAATTAATGGGAATCCTCATGTTAATGTTGTAAAAATATTACGGTATTGTTTCGAGATATATAATGAGTTAGCTGATAGTTATATCAATGGCATATTTAGTAACTGAGTTTACGTTAAAACCCCTATTTAATTACGAGCGTTGTTATGATGATTGGAACCAAGTAAAAGGGTAGAACTTTTGGTAGTCTAGCTAGTTACGCTGTCATTTAGCTAGTGGAAAGGTTAATTATAGATGGGTACTTACGTTAGGAGTGCACAGTTAGACGAGAGGTGAGAATATCATGCGAGTGTACGTCCTAACATGTACTTTGCATTTAATGTTTTAAATGTTTTAAAGCACTTGCAGGTTTTTAAAATGATTTCCACTTTCGGGCTCTGACCCATTTGCTTTCAAATATATTTTCTTGTAAAACCATTTTAGGTGCCCAGCCACAAGGACACCAAGCATAGGATTCTCATTCAGGTGACGTGCTGTAGCTGGTTGTGGAAGCTACAGGGATTTGCTCATAGACGCTTCTATCTTTTGGATTCCAGAGTCACTATCTATCAGTTGTAGGGCATGTTGCCCATTCCTATTTAGAGCATTTTTACATTTCAGTTTTCAGACTCTAGCATGTATTGCTCAGTATTCAGTTTTAGTTATTTATTTCAGTTTACATATCAGTTGTGGGATTTGTATTGAGGAGTTTTTCCTCCAGGTTTTATTTACATATTGTGATGGTTATTCTTGTTACTTCAGTATGGTGAATGGTGTTATTTAGTTATTCATTACTCTTGTTGCATGTTAATCAGATTTAATAAAATTTGGCACTTACTTTTTAAATACTAGGTGGTTAGAAATAATAAAAAAAAAAAAATGTTTTCGACAGTGATGCTATTAACTGAGCCAACTTGGCATTTTGAATTAATTTTATAAAGGAGTAGCTACCCGGTGTTTAATTAGTCGGGGTGTCACATTAAACTAACAATTAAAGTATACCATTATTAATTTACTAATTTACAATGAGGGGCAATCCTACTTTCATATGAAATGGGTACTAATTATTAATTTACTTTCATCTAAAACTATACAATTAAAATTATAATTAAAGTTATACAATTGTTTAGATTGCCCCACCACACACACACCCACCACCACCACCACCCCCTGTCCCCTCCCCCCACCACACACACGCACACACACACACACACACCACACCACCCCCACCACCCCTTCCCCCCTCACCTCACCCCCACCACACTTGCACACACACACACACACACACGTACACACACAACCCATCCCACCCCCACCACCCCTGCCCCCTCCCCCTCCACACACCACCACACACATATATACACACACATACACACACATATACACATATATATACAAAGATGCACACATATAGAAATGAAAGAGAAAGAGAGGAAAAAAACATACCTGAGAGAGAGAGGGAGAGAGAGAGAGAGAGGGGGAAAACCAAAAATCGGTGGAAAAAAAAAGCCTAGGGCTTATTTTACTAACGACATTATCACGGTCGTGTCAAGGTCTTTGACCGTGACAATTATTCAAAGAATTGTCACGGTCGTGTCAAGGTCCTTGACCGTGACAATTATTCAAAGAATTGTCACGGTGATTGACCGTGACAAGTCCGTGACAAGGGTGACCGGCTGAAAGGTAACCATTTTGGTGTAGTGTCAGCCAATTTCTAGAATATTCTAAGAATTAGTATCACATTTCAACAAATCGAATCGTTGAAAGTAGTGAGTTGCATAGAGGATTAGTCGAGAGTATAAAAGACATTTTAGACTCTTATAATCCTTTTGTTCATGTTTTTCATCATGTGTCACAATTTCGGTATGTTCAAAATTATAGGCTCTTTATTAAAGGGCAATCACCTGATCAACACCAGTATATACTTCCCACTATTTCTCAAGTTGCTATAGTAATAATTGGTGGATAAGAAGCTGGGAGAATATACACGCAAGAGATGTCATTGTAGAATATGTTATTGGGTGCCTTATTAGTGTCCAAGATGTTGCGGGTTTTACGATCCATTACAATATGCCTTATTGTTTCCTCATGGGACATATGGTTGTGATGTAAACAATCGCAATGATAACGGCGGAAAAGTCGCATGTCGTGATTTTTATGTTTATATGCTACATGTTGGTGTAATAATCTAATGTTTAGCTTTATGGTTTGATAATTAATGTCTTAAATAATAACTAATAATCTCATTATATATATATATATATATATATATATATATATATATATATATATATAGATAGATAGATAGATAGATAGATAGATAGATAGATAGATAGATAGATAGAGTCAGGCTCATGTGCACATTAAGTTTGCACATCATTTTTTAAAAATAGTAAAAAAATATTTTTGGGTTGATTTTTTTTTTTTTATATTTAAACATTTCAACGGACCCATGTAAACAAAATCAGCTCAAAAAAACTTTTTTTACTATTTTTAAAAAATCGGTCAAACTTTTGCTACTTTTAAGCACTTTAAAAGCTCGGAAAGTTTGATCGATTTCTTAAAAATAGTAAAAAAAGTTTTTTTGAGTTGATTTTTTTTATGGGTCCGTTGAAATGTTTAAATATCACATAAAAAAATTAACTCAAAAATATTTTTTAATGCTTTAAAAAAATTGGTGTGCGCCATCAACACTGTGCAAACTTAGTGTGCACAAGAGCCTGCCTCTCTCTCTCTCTCTCTCTCTCTCTCTCTCTCTCTCTCTATATATATATATATATATATATATATATATAGTGTATGACCGTGCCTAAAGGCATGGCAAAGTTTTTCAAAGTATGTAATCACAAAACCGTGAAAATTTTATGCCCCAACAAAACAGATTGTAATTTAAAAAAAATAGGGCACGAAAATGGATTTACCCCCAATATTAGTACCAAGCCATATGACACTATGCCATCAGCAATTACCATAAACACCCCCAAATACTTTTAAGTCGGACATTATTTTTTACAACATCAATGTGTAAATAATTTTTGAAATTTTTTTATAGGACTATCCACTACCATGTTTAATAAGTAAAAAATATTACAACAATATAAATAGTGTCATAGACCTTACATAAATAACATGAATTAAATGTTATATACAATTCAATCAAGTGTAAACAATTTTAAAATTTTGGGCAAAATTTCCTTCAACAATACAAATATCAATTAAGTAGTTTAAAAGTAAAATTATCGAACAAAGATCATCAACAAATAATAAGTAAAAGTGGAGAAATTGTTTTCTTGTACAATGGCTAGGTATTTCACCATAGACTCCTCCCTAGATTCGTAACCCCTCAATATCTGGTTGACAACTAGCTAGGAGTCTCTATGTGCAAAAATCTAGTCGATTCCTATGGATGAAGTTAAACTTAGTTCGACAATTAGGGCCTCATACTCTGCTTCGTTATTGGAGGCTTCAAATTGAAAACGCAACGCATATTCTACGTCTATCTCATCAGGCATGGCGATGATAATTCATGTGCCACTTCCTGCCAAACAAGATGACCCATCAACATACAGCTTCCATATAGCGCTATCTTGGTTGAAGTCCGCTTCTTCTATTTTTTCGAACCTGAAGAGTTTGCGATGGAACTCATCACACTATCCCTTTGCTTCTTTGAGGGAACTCTCTCCCTTGGGAGTCTGCTCGGTGCTTCTAGGATCTATGGTTTCATCTGGGTGTAACTATTCATTGCTAGGAACTGATCTCTCTCCCATGGAAGTCTTCTCGGATGGTTTCACCTCGTAGGTGAACTCGGCAAGCCAACATCTCCCCTTTTATAGCGATTCTTAGTTCATATTGTATATCATACGCGCTCAGTTCAACCGCTCAGGCCATGAGCCGACTAGATTTTTCTGGTTTATGTAGGACTTACCAAAGAGGTAGATCCGTGTAGATTATAATAGTATAGGCCTGTAAGTACGACTTCATCCGTCGTGACGCTTATCTTAACGTCAATGCCAATTTATCCATTTAGGGGTATCGAACCTCAGACCCTTAGTACGCACTAATGGTATAATAAACTAGTTTTTTAACCCCTTCCTCTTGCCTCACCAGCACTGAGATAATAGTTAATTTGGACACAGCGAGATATAGGTAGAGTTTTTCGCCAAAAACCGGTCGTGATAAAAGAGGTGGGGCACCCATATAACGTTTCATTTCTACGAACTCTCTTTCACATTTTTCATTCCTTTCGAATGACTGTCGCAACACCTTAAAGAAAGGCAAGCACTTATCAGTGGCTCTAAAGATGAACCTATTCAGTGCAGCCACTCACCCTGTTAGCCTTTGCACGTCCTTCTTTGTCGTGGGAGACCTCATGTTGAGAAGAGCCTGGATCTTGTCCAAGTTATCTTCAATACCCCGTTGGTTGATGATAAAGCCTATGAACATGCCTTCCTTTACCCCGAACACGCATTTAGCGGGATTTAACTCCATCTGGTAGTTCTCCAATTTGTAAAAGGTTTGCCCGAGGTCTTACATGTAGTCGGTGGCCACCTTGATCTTAGTAAGCATGTCGTCCACGTAAACCTCCATGTTAACCCTAATTTGGTCTTCGAAGACTTTGTTTACCAGCCTCTGGTAGGTTACTCCTGCATTTTTATGACCAAACGACATAACATTATAACAGTAGGTACCTCTGTGGGTTATAAAGGATGCCTTTTTTCTGTCAGAGGGCTTCATCCTTATTTGGTTGTAACTAGAGTAAGTGTCCATAAAATTGAGGAGTTCATGGCCCGTAGTGGAGTCGACTAACTAGTCAATTCGTCGTAACGGGAAATAATCTTTTAGGCAAGCCTTGTTCAGGTCGGTAAAATCGACGCACATCCTCCATTTGTCATTTTTTTTGCATACTATGACCACGTTAGCCAACTACTCTGGGTACCTAACTTTGTCAATGAAGTTGTCCTTCTACAGTTTGAGGACTTCTTCCTGAATGATAAGGTTCTTATCGGCATCAAAAACCCTCCATTTCTACTTGATTGTCTTGACCCCTTTTATCACATTCAATTATTGTCACATGAAGTTAGGATCTATTCCAGGTATATCTTCGTGGCTCCACGCGAACACATTCTCACGTTGTTGCAGGAAGTTTATGAGTTCTTGCTTCAAAAGCGGATCTAGAGATGACCCGGTTTGAATTGTTCGTTATGGATGATCAGCGTCAAGTAGAACTATTTCAATCTCTTGAATAGGCTTCCCATTGAACAATTTCACTTTATCTCGGGGATCGATAGTTTCGATGTGATAGGTGGTCGTCATCTTCTTTTGTTCTTCCTGGTTGGTTGAATTTAAATAGCATTCACGCGCTACCTTTTGATTACCTTTGACAATACCTACTCCAAAGTGGGTTAGAAATTTCAAGCACTGATGTACAGTTGATGGGATAGCTTCAAACTTTTTCGGGACGATCTTCCTAAAGATCACATTATAGGTTGAGAGTACATTCTTATCGAGGACAAAGAAGCGTATTTTCTTCGTTCGGCTGATCGGCTAAGTACCGACCACGACTTTCAGCTCCATCGTCCCTAGAGGGTACACCCTTTCTTCTGAAAATCTTATCAGAGGCTAATAATAAGGTGTTAGCTCTATGTCCTGGAGATTCAACTTCTTGTAATAATTGTTGAACATCTCATCCATAGATCTTTCATTATCTACCAGGATCCTAGACACCCTACCTTCTTGGATGACCATTTTAATGACCAGAGGATCATAATAAGACTACAATACCCTAAACAGGTCGACTTTTGAGAAGCCGACTATTAGTTTGTCCTTGTTCACCTTGCGAAGTAATTTATCTGAACCTGTTGTCAGGTTTACCTGTGTATGCTCACAAGCTTAGTCCTCATTCAGATAGGCCTGCCTTTTTGCGGAGTCTTTTCCCCCATTGGCTCCACTTCCGGCGAAGAAGTGACAGTCAAAGGATATCATGTTGACGTCGTGTATAGGTTCTTTGGGTTTTTTAGGGATATCTTGGTCGTCATACGAGTCGTTGTCCTTCGCCCTTTTCTTGTCGGACATTCTTTGATAGGGCGACTCTGATCGTCTCCTGATATTGCCTTCTTCAGGATTTGATCGACCTCTTCCATCCACGTACTTGGACAGATTACCCCTCCTGATTAATCCTTCAATCTCATTCTTCAGAGCTATATAATGGTTTGTAATAAGACCGTGGTCCTTGTCGAATTTCTAATATTTGCTTATATCCCTCTTATTTGCTAGCATTTTCAATTTTCCCGATAATCGGAGGTCTTTGCTCTCCCGAATTTCCTCCAAGATGTGGTGGACGCCAACTGTGAGGAGCATGTACTCATCATATTTCCTTAGTCTGTCAGCTTTTTTATCCTTTTGCTCCCGTTTTCCATTGTTCTTCTCTGTTGATGGCTTCAAACCTTCAGATTCTTTGGCCGCCATCGCCTCTTGTGTATTCATAATTTTCCCTCGTTTGGCTAGTAGTTCAGCCATGGTTTTGGATGGCTCCTTGGATAATTCCCAATCCACTCATCAGAGCTGTTATAGCGGTTTTATTATAATGCACCAATTTCAGGTTTTTAATATTGCATCGGGTAATATAATCGCGGGTGCTATCAACTACCCTCTGGCAAATGTCGAGGAGATGTGCAAGTTATTTCCCTAGTTTTGCACCAAATAAGAAATTACTAACAAACAGGTTGGCTAACTGTTGAAATTTTTTATCTCCCCCCTAAGCATACTGTTGTACTAGATTTGGGTAGAGCTAGTTATGGTGATGGAGAATGATCGGCACCTCATTTCATCTATGATGGAATAAATGTTCGCAGCTGCTGCGTATTATTCGATATGCAAAATAGGATATGTGTTCCCATCGTATTTTGGTGTGATAATCGGCGGCTCGAATTTTACTAGAGTGGGCTACCCCACAATAAAGGAGACAAATGGGGATCCTTTTATGAAATCCCTCTGAAGGGGGTTCTTCGACTTGACCATCTCTCCCGGACGGTCTTCTAGGCACTGGATGGAGCCTTTCCATGGCTGATTATTGCCTTGGGTATCGCCTTTAACTGGCCTTTCTGCTCATCCTCGTCCTTTGGTCGAGTTCTCTTCCTGGTAAGTCTGTTCGACTTCAACGATGCTTGAATAGAGTGAAGGGATCCTCTAGTGGAGGATTTGTATAATGCACTCCTCCTGGAGTAGTCGCGTGAAGCCGCTGCTACTTGCTAGCGATTACAACGCGAGCCTAGCTGAGCAAATGTTGAGCCCCTACTCAATCTTTGAAGCAAACTGGGACGCTCCTATGAATATGACTGGTCATCAAAGTGGCTAGGTGACTGAATGGAAGAGGTAGCACCGGGTGATGCGTATGGTCCCATTATGACCCGGTCCATCGATAGGAATTGGTGTTTCCATAGGATCCCAGGTACAATACCCTAGGATTCTCCATCGCCTGCCTACGTTACTCTTGATGTCTCTCCTTATGAGGTGCTGGGGGAATTTGTCTTTAGCCACTCCTTGATATCTCGGGTCCTGGGGTCACGTTATTCGGATTAGGTGGCACTAGTATCATCTGGAGGGTGTGTGTCAACTGCCTGACACTTTCCTTCACCACTTCTTGCCCTTTAGAGAGGCTCATCAGTATGCTGTGTAGGTCGCCCACCTCTGTAGGGGTAGGAAGTGTTTAAACTACTGCCACACGGCTTCTCTCAGGATTGTCTGCCATTCTAGATTGTCTCAGCTTAATATTTGAATAAATGGATTTAGGTAGGAATAGCAATGGCTTATTACAAAGTTCCCACAGACGATGCCAATTTGTTAACGTCCAAAACTGGATGTAACAATTAATTAATAAAACAATCTATAGAGAAATAATGACTATAGAGAATGGGGATGAGAGATAAAGAAAACCCAACGATTTTACATGGTTCGTCCCTTAAAGGAAACCTACGTCCACGGTGTTGATGGTTTATTATTGCACTTATTGAAAAGGTTATAATTAGGGTTCTTGATACAACTCGTGGATTGAGAAGATATTAGTGGAAGTCCTCTACTATTATGGGTTATTGCCCTATTTATAGATAATTACGGATATGTACAGGAGGATAGATGGATTGTCCTTATAAGTCGGGCAATTACACCTAGAGATACATGCTTATCATAATAATAATTAAGGAGCCTTGGATTATGGGTTGGACTCATTGATAAGTGCGTGGATAATCAGACTTGCAACAGACACATTATAATCTTAAGTGATTAATAGGGGAAGTCTTGTGTGTAAGCGCTCATTGGAAAGTATGGCATGTCCAATCATATTTAAATAGTCCGGCCGAGCAGATTGATGCGGAGACGACCTCACTTTGGAGTAGAGCCGAGAACATTTATTAATTCTTTTGCCACTTGTATCTCATTCACCTTTGGGATTATATAGTTATAAAACTCGACCAACAATACTAATATCAATTAAGTAGTTTAAAGTAAAATTATCTCATAGAGATCATTAACAACAAAGGTTAATCTCTTTGTACACGTCAGTAAAAAGGCATCATAATTATGTTGGAAGAAAAAATAAAAACATGAACATTTTTTGGGAATAAACCACCATATACCAACAACATTAAGGACTCTCATCCTAAATATGTGACATAATGCCCAAAATAGTTATCCATAGTTTAGTACAGAAAAACTAAAAAGAGACTTAACAAACGTTTTGGATTTAGTCAACTTCCTCCATC
This sequence comes from Sambucus nigra, assembly GCA_949130495.1. Taxonomy (NCBI): domain Eukaryota; kingdom Viridiplantae; phylum Streptophyta; class Magnoliopsida; order Dipsacales; family Adoxaceae; genus Sambucus; species Sambucus nigra. The sequence goes on from OX422221.1 coordinate 353,603,663, forward strand.
TTACTACCCTCATTATCTACATATTCTTCCTCCAATGGAGGTATTTCCTCATTAGCCTCAGTTATGTCTTAATCAGTGCTAAGACCAAGCTTTAGCATCCTATGGATCCAGTTCCCAAAAGTGTGGGGCTCGTCGAGGCTGAAACCAAATGTGAGCATTGATTGGGTTTGAACCTGTGAATGAAGACCCGTATATAAGAATGCAAACAACCAAAAATGAAAATAACAATATATACTTACTTGGCTCTAATCAACTTAATAATTTTTTCCCCAAATTCACCTAATTGGGGGTGGGACACCTAAACATAATAAATTACTACATACATGTTCCTCGGCACACTGGCTATTAGACATTAGTTAATACAATTGTTAACGATGTAAACACCTAAATTTTAATGGGCATGTATGTCACACTAATAAACTAAAATGAAATAAATCCTTATATCAAACATGTAATAGTAATGTCAAATGCTTTTATATCCTTAAACATTAAAAGTAATTACACCAATCAACTTCTCATTTGAAATAGCAACACTCTTAAGGGAAAAGTCTTATGCATGTAGATGGTGGGTGGAATTAAACAGGTTGTTAGATGGATCAAGATCAATGATAAGAGAGCATTCATGCTAGTAGGATCAAAGTTACTAGGGCTACTGCCTACTTCAAAAGTACCTATAGCTTGTATTTTATTCTGTACTAGACTAATGCCTACTTCAAACAAGTTATTCTAGACTTAGACGTGCCTCTAGTCTTAGGTTGGATATTAAGGTCATCATTACCACCATTTTTGTACACATAATATAGGTAATTTTTATAATATGTACACATAATCATCATAACATAAGTAACTGTTAAACTAATATAACATTTCATGAACACCTAACGCTTAACATAATTGTTGAACTTACATAACATTTCTAAAAAAATATACATTGAATTGAAAATGGAAGTTACCTGGTGGTTATGGAGAGAGGGAGGGGGCGACGCTAGTAGAGTGGCGTGTGGGTGGTGGCAGATGGATGATAGTGGTCCAGCATTCAATATCCCAAAGAAATCAGCCACAGGATGGTGGACAACCTAATGAAAAGAGGAACATAATTAATGTGAGACTCCCACAACTCATCAAGTGCATTGTACAATGAACATTTAGACTACAAAATTTAATTCACTTAATTTAGTCAAACACCTAACATGCAAGTTACAAAAAACATAGAATTTAACTTTGGAGTACAATTTTTGTATCTTTTGAGAGGAATGTAGTTGGAACCCCAAATATATGACACTTATTAAAAGTTGGTGCCAATGGTTAGAGAGTTCAAAGATCAAACATCAAACACATGAACTTTGCTCTTGTTGCTTTTGAGATGAATGAATACAGATACATGTTATTTCATCCATAACTTATACAATTGTTCCCAAAACCATTTTTATGAGAATCTCAGATACATGTTACCATGAACACCTGACCTGCAAAGTAAAATCAAAATTAAGATTGCATTTCAATCTCCAAATAAAGAAAATTCACCTCTACAAATCGGATAATTATAAGTTAAGATTAAGGCAAGTACGTTATGAATGATTATAACCATAACCTTTTTAATTATCTACCGAATTTCCAATTCTCCGGTTCATGGTATTTTCTCCTTTTTCAAAGGGTTCCGGATCAGACGTCATGTGCCCAAAATAATAGCATAATTAATAAAGTAGATATTATCCTCACTATTAACCAAACAAACACCACTACCTACTTCTCCAATAATCACGGACAACGAGATTCGGTCAACTACCTCATCCCCTAACAGCTCAAGCACCTTTGTAGCTGCTGATAACTACCACACGCATCTATAAAAAACGTGTGGTAGTTATGGGTAAACAAAACCCAAAAATAAAGAAAATAACTAACTGACCATCATTTCAAGAATTGTTTTCGGAGTTCCAAGTCAACAAAATCTTTATCAATGTCATTTTCATTTCTACGCAGGTCTTCTGTAACATTATCTGTTTTAAACCTGCCACATTCAAAAACTCATAAATGATTTATTTTTTAAAATTTATTATTAATGAAGGTCAGACTTAATAATTTCAAGTCAAATACCAATAAATACGTTATGCAATTATGTTTATACAAATTGCAATACTGTATATTTATACAAACATAATCACATAACTGTATACTTACCCCATGCTTATCAGTTGATCCAAATTTTGGTGTTCCAATTTCTCCCTACAATTTAAATTGAAAGGAAATAATTACATCAAATACAGAGCAGTAATTATTATTCTTAGTATAATGTTGAGAATTAAAATTTCAAGAACTATAGTATGGTTGATAATAATGACCCCCACCCAAAGAAATATGCCCAAATAATCAAAAAGTACATATCAATTCTTTGCACCCAAAAAGTGAATTTGAACTTATAAAACACCCAAATAAATCTACTTGTTAAGAAACATGAAAAATACAAATACAAATTCAAGAAATAGTAAAAACACTTAATATGTAGAAGATATTCAAGAAATAGTATACCTTAGATATCTTGAACCTAAGAAACAAAATATGTACTCAAACTAGTACCTGAAATAATAAAATAAACACAATATAAATAAAAATAAGCATTAAAATTCATATACATTTCCCCGACATTCCCCAACATTCATACACGTATATACCCACCCTGCAAAAACACAGAGCAAGCTTTGTAAACCTTTAGAGAGATAGATTAGAAAGGAAAAAACAAAGAAAAAGAAAAATAGATCTGAAAAATTTAAACAATCTTAGATATAAAAAAAAGAACAAAATCTGTGAAGTTTGATTCTTACATCAAAACACTAAATATCATAGAAATATATTGCATATGTTGGATCTGCAAAAACACTGAATATGCAGGAGATATTTAGGGTCGGATCTACAAAAAAATTGAATATGTATCAAGTTAGAAATGTAAAACAAAAATAACGTTGATTTCAAGATCCACCCATACAATCTGAACCAAGCACACAAAATCTAAATCAAATTTCCTATACCTAGCACCACAAAAAATTAAGAGCTACAAAAAAAACATTAGATATGAAAATAAGAGAGAGGGAGCAAGGTCATGTGCGTAAGAGAGCGAAAAAGAGGCGATGGTGAGGCCTAGGCAAGGCCGTGTGTGTGTGTCAAGATGGAACTAGTTGAGATGAAGGCGACACCATTGAGGTGAGGGTGGCAGCGTTAAGATGAGAGAGAGGGAGAAGAAGAGTGATAAGGAGAGTGTGAGGGAGACGAGTGATGGAACCATTACATGCGTGTTAAGAGGGGAGAGAGAGTCTACCTGAGCCGAGGGCGGCGTTTGGTGGGGGTGTGTTGTGATGGATGGCTAGGTTTTTGTTAAATGATAGAGAGGGAGAAATGAGAAGGACAACTAGAGTGAGAAGGAGGAATGAGAAGGACATATAGGGTTTTGTGAAATGAGATAGAGGCGGGAATGAGAAGGATGGATGAGTGCAAGGAAAACTTATCTTAACCCTTTATTTGTGAGTGATGGGGAAAATTGTAGACCCTTTGATTACTTTGATAAGTAAAGATAAGAGGATGAATAATAAAACACCACTGTCTTTTATATATATATATATATATATATATATATATATATATATGCTCTTGTGCGGACTGTTCGGCATTTTAACAGTGCGGACCGAACATATGTCCCCTGGCGATGAGATTAGAAATTATCGGCTAAATTATAGGCGCTCTCTCTCTCTCTCTTTTGGGCTCACCGCCAGGTGATACATGTCTGTTCCTCACAAGAACAATTATGTGTGTGCGCATGTGCGTGTGTGCGTGTGTGTGTGTATATATGTATGTATATATATATAAATATATATACAGTGGTGGATCTAGGATTTTTGGTCAAGGGGGACGAAAGTTTTGACTGGTGCCGGGGGTGGGATCCCCCAAGGTGATTTTTTGGGGTTATTTCGAGTTTATATTTAATTGATTTCAAGAAATAAACAACACTTAATAAATATTCACAATACCCAAATTTTAGTAGTGATAACAATCGATTTTTTCTTAATATGAAGTACAAAAATGAGTTAACTCACATGGCACCATTAAGGCTCAACCCAAGCACACTTAATGAAACATAAACAACTTGATCAAGCCCCCATTGAATCTCTACAAAACCTGACTAACATTCAAATAAAACACACACTCAATCTCATTTTGATAAAGAGCAAAACAAAGAGATGAGAGAGAATATCCATGGAAATCCACTAAGAAAACCATCGAGAGCTAAATAAAAGCAGATCTCTACAAAAAAACTCAATCTCAGATCACTTATCAGCTAACAACTCCAACGATTTGAGAGAAGACCTACCTCAAACAACACCTCTAACTTTCAAATTTGATCAACTAGACTATACCCATTTCCAAGACCTACCCTGAACTTTGGAGATGATCGACTCGACTAACCCTAAAAAAATTATTTTTTTTTCAAATTTTAAGTGGGGTGGTAGCCAAAGTTCGTCCTATTGTGCATCTGCACACACACACACACACACACACACACACACACACACACACACATATATATATATATATATATATATATATATATAATATAGGAGCTTGGTTTTTGAAATATACACATTTTTGACGGTCTAGATCGATGCCACCTCCTTACACATTTTTCCAAAATAGATGGTTGAGATCATCTCCCTCCATTTTCATTTCAAAATTTGAAATTTTAATTCGCTTTTTACATTTCCCGCCCACAAATGACTACAATCTTGATATCTTTTATTGTGCCAAGATTTATATTAATAAAAAAGGACACGCCTCAATAAAAAAAAATCTCATCTTATCACCCGCTTCTCTCCCGAATCCACATCCACTCTCTTACTGGTAATCTCTCTCTCCTGTTTCAAGTATATTTATCTCCCATTTCCATTTTATGTTTTTTTTAGTTTTTAGGTTTATTATCTAATCAGATACAGCAATATCTAGCAAGAAGTTCCGCCATTAACATTCATGATTTGTACTTTTGAGTTTTTTTTTAGTTTTGAGGTTTATTTTTTTATTTTGTTTTGCAGATATCAACAGGTTTCTATGCTTACTCAATATTTAATTTTAATTTTTTTATCAAAAAAGAACTGAATCTGTCTCTTGGTTCCAAAACAGGGTAAGGATGTCCCCGTATGTAAAGATGAAAAAGCTCACTATCTCTCCAAACCACCTGCCGTAAATCTCACAAAACACCAAGAGATGTTGAAATGCATTGAGGAAATAATATCTACTTCAACATATCTACTGCGATATGTTGAAGTGCTTTGAGGAAGATCTACTGTGCTCCGAAGATGGGTTTCTAGAAAGTTCTAATTCTGAGCAGTAAATATGATTTTGTGTTCTCTTTTTGTTTTATAATCCATGTATGGTACTTATTTTGCTTCGTTAGTTATCTCTCTCAACTATTTTTTTTATTCTTTTTCTGGGTTCGCCAGTTTATTCGCAATTACTCTCTCATCTAAAGCACACACGAGTTCAATCTCTTCCTCAACCACCACTCAGATGACAATAAAGGTATGTTCTTCCTCTTCTACGATTTCTCTGTTGACTCTATTTATAGATTTGTTAGGTTAAGGGGCTTTTTTTTTCACTCTTTCTCTTTCTCCTCCCCCTTGGGCTTCTAACTCTTGATTTATAATTCATTTTTTATTTTCATTTTGTATTTGCAGGAGAAAACAACAGCTGAAAGAAGAAAAACATCATACTCACCGATGTCCAGCCCTAGAATCCCCATTGAGGTATGAAAATAAATATTTTTTTCAATTTTGGTGATTTATATGTAGACATGGGAAGATGTCATAAAGAAACCATCTCTGACCCAAAGTATGCTTGACAAAAATTTGTCACTTTTACTTGAGCTGTCAAATTTGTAAATCATCTCTCTCACATCTCTTCACTGTCCTCATCGGCTGCCTCTCTTTCTCCGCATCCATTGTAATGGTAGCAAATTTACAAGGTTGGTAAGAATAAAACTTACATGTTTTTTTTTATGTGTATTTTAGGTACCTCAAAAAGAACACAAACATCTCCACATCGGAAGAAGGGGACCACCGCAAAAATCGTGCCACGAAAACCGTCGGACCAAACCGGAACCGAAAAACCTCCACACCGGAACTAAAAAAATTCCATCGTAACTAAAAGGTATCCACCGGAAACAGGTATCCACCGCAAAAAATAAACGGCGGCCGCAAAAATTTTTTTACGCAAAAATTGGTTTAGTATAGATTAGTTTAGCAGAGATCTCAAATGGTATTAAAAAGTAAACCCTACCCGATGCCATCTCGCGGAGGGGGAAAACGGAAAGTGTTTTGTAGTTGGGAGTATTTTTTATGTTTGGGTAAAGCTTAAAACAGAGCAACGGATTAAAAAGCATGGTTTGAACTCCGATGCGTCGAAAATTTCCTTTTTTTTCTCTCTCAATTGTTGTCGTATATCTGTGTATGGGTTGTGGGTTCTGTTTGAAATGTTTTTGTTAGTATAGTTTATTGGGGTGCTTCGTTTTCATAGTTTAAAAATCAGCGTGTATTGGCAGGGGTAATCAATACTAATTAGAATTTTAGAATAATTAATGGCTAACGCTACTAGCACTCCATACCAAAGCAATTTTATATAAATTGACAAATATACCCTTTTTCCCATATTTAAAGACACATGTCACCTTTATATATTCTACTGCATTTAACTTGATAACAATTGTCCAAGTATATAATTAACAATAAAAATTATGTTATGATAAAAATATAATAGTAGAAAGTTAATTACAAGAAAAGGTAATGTACTTTTTCTAATTTTAAACTTATGAGGGTAATGCATTTTTTTCTGACAAATTTAATAGCGTACTTTTCAAATTTTTTACTTAATGAATAATATTTAGGATGTGTTTGATATACCATGTGTTGTCATGACAAATGTGACAAATAATACCAATTGAAGGATTCGTCACTTATTTTGTTTGTTTGATTGCTTTTATTTGTTATTGAAATTTTTCCATGTATACCTCTGCCCACATGCAGATTTACTATCAAATCTTCACTTTTGTTGGAAAAATTAGCTTTGTTATATAGCAAAGAATTTTTTTCCAAAAAAATTTTCCATTCATTTTAAAACTGTTTTTTTTAAACTTTTTTTCTTCATAAAAACAATTTTTTTCTGTTAAAATTGTTTTTATTTTGCTAAAAACTATTTTTAATTTAAATACAGTTTTTATTAAAAATATATATTTTTTTTAAAAAAACTTTTTATTTCGTTATAAACTGTTTTTATTTTGGTAAAAATTGTTTTGTTTTGTTGAAATCTATTTTTTTTGTTAAAACTGTATTTTTGTTACATTTTTTTTTATTTTGTTAAAAATTATTTTGTCTAACATGAACGCAACTCAAATAAAAAATGATACAACATAAAATCATATTATTTCATCTAACATGATATGCACGAAACAACCTATTTAAAAAAATTGATTTTATATCTGTGTGAGGTCGTGTTTCGTGTGAAGTTAAAAAAATATGATTTTATATCATATCGCATTTTATTTTGCACGTTTGTGTTAGGTGATTTTTTTTATACCTAATACATCATTCAAATAAAAGACACATGACATGACAGGATTCGATATATATTCTTTTTACTTAATACGAGCACATCATTATTAACACACACACAATTTAATTTTTTTACCTAACACGTACGAACTAACCGAATAAAGGCGACATGACACGAAATCAATTTTTTTTAACCAAAGACAACACGACTCAATTAAAAAGAGGCATGTCACATAACATGAAATCATTTTTTTCACCTAAAATGAACACGTTCCAAATAAAAGCAATACGATACAAAATCTTAATTTTACCGAGCACGAAAACATTACAATTAAAATGCGTCTCGACAAGAAATCTTACATTTATGTAGTTAACACTAATAAAATTCAAATGAAAGCAACACGACACAAAATATTTTTTAATAAATAAAATTCGAACAAAACCTAATTAAAATGCGTCATGTTATGAAATTTTATTTTTTCACCTAACACGAATACGACCCATGTACATTGTGATACGACACGACCCAATTAAATCACGACATGTCACACCAATGAATCTTATGAAAAATATGTAAAACACCCATATAAAATAACACAAATGATTTTAAATCATAAAATAATATGAAAAATATTCACGGGACAATTAATATTGAGTTATATGTCGCGTCTCTTTTTAATTGAGTTGTATTCGTTTTTGATATAAAAATAAAATCTTGTGTCCTGTTGCTTTTATCAAGATTGTTCGTGTTAGGTAAAAAATAAGATTTTGTGTTGTGTCTTAATATGGACGCCTTCGTGTTATATAAATTTCGTATCTTAACGCTTTTATATATTTATGTTACTAAAATGTGAAGTTTATTAGCAACGAATGGATTCTAAAAGTTTTAATTTTGTTAGGCTCGATAAAATTGAAGGATATTGATATATAAAAAATAAATATTTTTTTCAAATAAATATATAAGGATAAAGCATTTTAGATTTGTTTTTGGTATAAAATAGGTAATAGTGAAGTATGAGTTGTACTTGCAAATTTAGAATATATACAAAGTGACTTAAAAAATAATAATTTTCATTTCTGGTATTGGAGAGCATAAGACGATTTTTATATATTGGTCTGCTTTAATGGGTTTCATGACGGCTTAGTGTGATTCAAGGGTAATTATGTACAATGTTTCATTATGCAAAAAAACTTAAGCGTGAGAGTAGTTTTTGGGAGTGCCAATAGCACTACCCTAATTAATTTGACGCCACTTGATTACACCCTTTTGCGTATTTGGCAGCTTTTTCTATTGACTTTATTGCCCCTGTGTCTTCACTCACATTTCTTTTGTTTTTCATCGTCAACGAAATTGGGTATGTGTTTTGATAAAATCAGTATTTGAGAATACATTTCAAAAGTTTATTTTGTATTTCGTTATACGTTGGCAATAAATATACTTTGAATAAAGACTATTATATTTCTCATCACATTGTATTATATGCTTTAAAAAATTTTGAATGATAATTTTTTTTATTTCACTTTGTTGTCCGGTAATAATTTTTTTTATTTTGCAATTAGGTACTTTTTGTTTTGCAATTACGGACAAAATAAACACGACATGACACGAAATATTATTGTTTACCTATCTCAAACACGATCAAGTGTTTTTTTTTAACTAAAAACGAACGTTACCAAAATAAACATGACATGGGATTTTATTATCAATTCTGAACACTATCGTTTGTAGGATAGTCCTATAAATAAAGGATATTATGGCCAATTTTTTTAAAATTACACTTTGTTTTGTCGAGGAACGAATTTTTTGTGGTTTTGTAACTACGCACTTCAAAATTTTTTGCGTTTCGCTATTACGTACTTTGAAAAATTGTCGTCGTTTGACGATTACGTACTTTGGAATAGTGTTGACAAGTTATAGACAATATAAAAAATATTTTTTACAAACTAAAAATGACCTCGGCCAAAATATATACGACACGGCATGAAATATTAATGTTTACCTATCTCGAACATGACCTAATATTTTTTTAACCAAAAACGAGTTTGACCAAAATAAACACGACACGATATGAGATTTTATTACCAATCACGAGCACTATTATTTTGCAAGATAGTTCTATAAATAATGGATATTATGGCCATTTTTTTTTAAATTACATTTTGTTTTGTCAGGGAACGAAATTTTTGCCGTTTTGTAACTATGCACTTTGAAAATTTTGTCATTTCGCGATTACGTGCTTTGGAAATTTTCTAAAACGTGCCTTCAGGCACGGGCATATGCTAGTATATATATATAGGGAGAGGTTCATAAGTGAACATAAAAAATGAATATTTTAATGAACCTTAACAAAAAAAAACACCTAACACCCAATCAATTTTAGTTCCTATATTATAATTGGTCCACGCCAGAGGCAACGGACACGCGTGTAATACATGTATTTTTTAATACACCCATGTGACACGCATGTTCGTTGCCGCTGGCGCGTGTCATACACGTGTCTATTGCCACTGCCGCGAACCAATTACAATATAGGAATTAAAATTGATTGGGTGTTAGGTGTTTTTGTTAAGGGTCATTAAAATGTTCATCTTTTATGTTCACATCTGAACCTCTCAATATATATATATATAACACTAGTGTTGTGCGGACTGTCCTATATTTTAATAGTGCGGGCCGGATATGTGTCGCTTGGCGGTGAGCCAAGAAATTATCGGCTAAATTATATGCGCTCTCACTCTCTTTTCTGGGCTCCCCACCAGGTGACACATGTTCAGTCCGCACTCTTAAAATGAAGAATAGTCCGTACAAGAGTAGTAATATATATATACATACAGTACTGCGCTTATGCATACCAGTCCGCATTTTAAGAATGCGGACCGGAAATGTGTCACCTGGCAGTGGGCTCATAAAAGAGAGAGAGTGTGCCTATAATTTAGCCGATAATTTCTAGGCTCACCGCCAGGTGACATGTGTTCGGTCCGTAGAAGAGCAGTACTATATATATATATACACTTTAGAATGGGGTAACAATTTTTGACATGATAACTCGTTTACGGTAATAACCCGAAATGACCCGAACATGACACGATTAGCTTGTATATATTTAAGATTACCCAAAACTTATACTCAAATTAAAATCAACGCGATCCAAAAATGACACGACTAACCCAAATTGCCACCCTTACTTTAGATTCACCTTAATAATGAATCACTCATTCTAAGAGGAGGTTGACTTTTGCAACAATATGTCGTGGACAACTTTGTGAAGATTGAGTTGAACAAATTGGGACGGTTGCGCAATCAAGGCTTACTTGAATGTTTACATGTTGGTCAAAACTATGCAGGCATACACAATTCATTTGTTTTATTATTTTTGTCGAGACTAATTTATTTAGCCATTAACCTAAAATATTATGCACATAGGTGATATAAGGCGTAGAACAATCCTTCCATCATCATTTGTTGGAAGTCTAAGAGGCATTTTCAATGGTATTAGGATGTTATAGCACTGGTTCAAATGTATGGGAAACCCAAATTCCATACTCGATCTTTTTCTAACTATGAAATGTAATTCAAATTTACCAGAAGTTAAGGTAGAGTTGCTACTCGGACAATCGACAAATGATCATCATGATTTCCTTAGAAGGGTTTTTCGTTCAAAATTTGAGGAGTTTAAGAAAGATAATCTCACAAAAAAATGTGCTTGATAAAGTTATTGATTCGGTTTTGCATCATATGATACATGGCCCATGTGGAATGCATAAAGAACAATCGCTATGCATGAAAGATGGAAAATGTAAAAGGGATTATACTAAAAATCCATTTGGCAACCCAATTCCAAGCCATGGAAATGAAATTGGAAGGCCAATTTTAATTCTACAGAATTCAAATTGGCCTTTCAATTTCAATTCCAAGCCTTAGAATTGGGTTACCAAACGGGCCCTAAGGATCCATTTAGCAACTCAATTCCAAGTCATGGAAATGGAATTGGAAGGCCAATTTTAATTCCACGAAATTGAAATTAACCTTCCAACTCCAATTCCAAGCCTTGAAATTGAGTTGTCAAATGGCACTAAGGGTCCGTTTGGATGCGCGGAATTGGAATTGAATTGGAATTCTAATTCTATGGAATTGGAATTCAAGGAATTCCAATTCCATTTCAATTGTTTGGTTCAAGTGTAGATTTCTTTTGGAATTCTAGTAGAATTCTAAATCCCTTATGTGGATGAATTACAGAATTCTTTTGGGATTTTAGTAGTTTGTGAACTTTTAAAAAATTATACTTTTAATAAAAAAAAAAGCAGAATTAAATCACATCAGACTTTAACAAGAATTAATAATTGAAGTAGCATTAAAATAAGATAGATAGAAGTTCATTTAAATTTAAGAGTTATAAAACTAGAACTAGTTTGTAAGCAACATTACCATAATAAAAAAGTCCACCTAATAAGATAAGTCAATGCATATTAGGATAATAAATTGTTCTAATAATCATGCGCCAAGATGCATCAAAATCCATCGTCCCTTCAGCTCATTCGAAAGACCAGAAAAAGTATCAAATTTCCTTTGGTCATTCATCAAAAGATCAAGTGCTTTCAAGACTTGTATTTCATCCAAATCTTGCACCTTCAAAACTTCATCGAATACCATTTGAGTTTTTGCCTTGGAAGGATTGGAATTTAAGAAGCAATCAAGTGAGTCTGCCATTCGCCCTAAGACATTCGAAAGTGAATCAGAACCAGAACACTTTCTCATCTTTGTGCGAGATGTAGATGAAGATGATGCATTAGTCTTCCCTTGTTCATTTCGGACTCGAGATGTTTGTGTGGCGTCGTCCTCAAGGGTCCTCTCATTAATCTCCAATGTATCTTCTAAGTTGTTAGACTCTTCATTATTTGCCATTTCCATCTCATCTTCTAATGTCGTTCGGGCACCATCCCCATTAGCACGATCTTGAGCAAAAATAGTACATAAACTATCCCAATTATTAATTGTAATTCTCCTTCGATATGGGACAGCTTTAGGATGAGCCTGAAAAAAAATCAATTTAAAATGTTAATATTAAAGAAAAATTCATTAAAAGAACCACAACATATACCACAAAAGTAATGAGTATGTTAAAATAAGACTTACTAGCACATATGCATTTCACACACTTTCTTCAACATCAACTCTACCCCTATCATAGTTCCAAGAGAACCCTGATGTTGAAAACATTTGACTTATAACATCATAATGCTTCTCCCAAGTCTTGAGGTGTGATTGGACATTTTTCTTTGTCATGGAAATGTGATGTTCATCCATCATAATATTTATGGCACTAGTCTATGCTGCCGGTTTCCATGCAAATTTTCATCCAACCTGTTACCTTGATTAATATGATCTACAAAGCAAGCGCATAATGTTTTATCTATCTCTGGGGTCCATGAGAAATAGCCTTTCCCCTTCTTAGTCCCTTCTCTAACTTGAGAATCAAAATCCATTCCTTTACAACAATCAAATTTAAAATAAATAAACCATACACATTAATCAAGTAAGCTAAAACCATACACATTAATCAAGTATGCTAAAACATACACATTAATCAAGTAAGCTAAAACCATACACAATAATCAAGCAAGCTAGAATCATACACATTAATCAAGAAACTAAAACCATACACATTAAACAAGTAAGCTAAAACCAAACTCATTAATCAAGTACGCTAAAACCAAATGTATAGCTAGAAAAGTAAGCCAACTAGAAACTTTATCCTCGACGTAGCCTTATTCGGTACTCAAGAAACATTTCTTGTGCTAATGCATCCAGTTTTTGCGTCCACTCCCTAGTCGTTTGCACATGTCTAATATGATCTACATTGGTTGCACCATGGTTATCCATTACATCATCCTCATCTATGCAATCTTCATCATTTTCTTCTGGAACTTCATTACGTAAATCCTCGTCTACCAAATCCAATAACGGATCAATTGGCTGCTTCATTCGTATGAGATTGTGGAGGATGGCACATGCATTTATAATTATCACATGAGTTTCTTAAGAAGTCCAAAGTCTCTTTCGATTACATTTCTAGCAGTTGAATGGCGAAGGTTAAATAACTCCTTGTATGCTTAAGGATTATTTCCCATTCTTGACCACTCATTAAGATGATAACGTGTGCCTCTATAAGATGCCAAAAAATCAGGTTCATTTGTATATCCAGCATCAACGAGGTAATATTTACCTACATTAGAAGAAAATTTATTTATAACCATTGAAGAAAATAGAAAAAAATATATTACGAATTGTTTCAAAATAGAATAGGATGTGCACCGTTTGGAATAATTAATGGATTTGGTCTTGCGAGTGCATCTCGTAAAACTCTACCATCAGCAGTCGACCCTTCCCACCCAGCTAAAACATAAGTGAATTTCAAATCATGGGAACAAATTCCTAATACATTTGTCGCATTAAAACTCTTCCTATTTCGATTATCTCGCTTCATCCTGAGAAGGAATTGTTACAGGAACGTATGTCCCATCCAAAGCTCCAAGGCAATTCTCAAACCATTCCCACTTTTCATCTTCATAACCTTCAATTTCTTTCTCAGGTTGGACCAAATACTCACCTCCTAATTTAATAATAGCAAGTAAAATCGCATTAAAATGTCGACTAACTGTCTCCCCTGAACGGATGAATTGAAACTTAACAACCCGATTCTTTAGGTTATGTCCAAGAATATATAAAAACATAGCCACAGTTTTCTCTATCCGAACGTGTGCCGTTTCATGTAATAATTTTTTATCACGTAATTTGTTACATAAACTATTAAACGCAGTAATGCCAAGGCGCAATTGATCTCTACAAGTTCTATCACTTCCATAATAAAGTCTTCTCAAATATCTTTCTCTTGCATTTCTCAAATCTTCGGAAGGCTCCTTCAATAAATGTATTTTATGCCACCACACCGTAACTGCCGCCGAAATAACTTTATGATATCCTACAATTATTTTTCTTTTCTTTTTTTCTCTATCGTCATTTTCATTCCTAACCAATTCATGAATCCCCAACACACAATGATCCATTTTCTAAAATTGTTTCACATTTAATCTTGTTAGCAATGTATTAACATATCCAACACAATAACATATCCAATACATTAACAAATTATAATTTAATTAAAAAAAATAGTTCCTTATTATTTAATTAAAGAATTAAAAAAACAGTTCATTATTATTTAATTAAAAAGTTAAAAAAAAACAGTTCATTACTATTTAATTAAAAAATTAAAAAGAAACAGTTCATTATTATTTAATTAAAAAATTAAAAAAAACAGTTCATTATTTTTTAATTAAAAATTAAAAAAACAGTTCATTATTATTTAATTAAAAAATTAAAAGAAACAGTTCATTATTATTTAATTAAAAAATTAGAAAAAACTGTTCATTATTATTTAATTAAAAAATTAAAAATAATAGTTCATTATTATTTAATTAAAAAATAAAAAGCTCATTATTATTTAATTAAAAAAATATATAATTATTAGTAAATTATAAAAAAAAACAGTTCGTTATAACCGAAACTCGACCGGAGATAAGAAACGAGATTTGATATCTGAGATCTGACCGGAAATCAACCGGAGATCTCATATCTGATATCTGAGAATTGAACTGAGATAACAAACGATCGGAAATCAACCGGAGATTCGAATAAGCGGTAGGAAAGGGAGATTCGAATAAGCTGGTACCTGAAAATCGACCGGAGTGAGGGAGAGAGAGCTGTCGGCGTTACTATCGACGTCAATAAGCTTCCGGCGAGCTGTTACCGGAGAGAGGGTTGGTGGCCGACGAGGTGTTACCGAGGAGAGAGAGTTGGTTTAATTCATTTAGCGAAGAAGTGAAAAAGGGTTTGGTTTTGTGTGTGTACTTAGATATTAGTGTGTGTCCCGATCTGAATTACAAGTGGATTTGAATTTCAAAATCTCTACAAAATAAAATGGAATTGAGTTCCAAGTGAATGAAAATTTTTAATGTACCAAACAAAAAAATTGGAATCGAGCCTCCCAAATCTAATTCCCTTAGAATTGGACCCCAAACATACCCCAAAATATTTTCAAAATATAGGTAGTGGCATTTGTTCGTGGTTTGTTCCAGGTAACGCGTGGCTCCTGTTAAAATACGCTCGTTAAAATATGAAAAGTGTGAAGTATTTGTACAAATATGTTTACAAGGGCCGTGATCGTGTAGCGCTTATCATGATGAAATGCAACAATTCGTGTACGGAAGATGGGGTTGTGCACCAGAGGCCCATTTTGGAATTTTTTTTAAATGTCCAATAAATCGAATGTATCCATCCGTGGAACAACTATAGATTCATATACTAAACAGGCATCAAGTCAGGTTTGATCAACAACCATATATTTCAGACATATTAGCTGATGATAATAATTTGACGATAATGCTTACTGAATTTTTAGAAAAAAATCGCACTGATAGTAGGGCCAACTGTTACTCATATCGAGAGTTCCCTGAACATTACAAATGGGATAGTTCAAATGAAATTTGGTTAGAATGGAGAAGTGATCAAAAGGTGATTGCTAGGATTTATGCCGTTTCACCATCTGAAGGTGAGAAGTTTTATTTACGAGGGACAAACCTCTTTCCAACATCTTTTCACTGTTGATGGAATTATCTATTAAATTTTTAAAATTTGTCAAAATTTCTTTAGTGTTTAAAATTTATTTGTGAATGACCTAAGAGTACTTTTTTCAAAATTATTATAGATTATAGGTTTCTCTCCCCTAGCCTTTGTATAATTTGTTGCTTATTTCTTGTGCCTAAATGATGGAGTTTAAGATACTATTTACAGGCAGGGAGAAGTCCTAAATTCATAAAGTCATGCGATCGTAACCGTCCATCACAGTTAACTCAAGAGTTTACTTTAATTTATTTTTAATCAATACTTGGTTAATATAATTAACCAAAAACGAAATTGACCATTCGCTAGACTTTGGTGACATTTTATTGACCTAATATGACTTATTACTTAATTTAATAATAAATCACTAAAATGGATATTTGATAATTCCAACATTCTCCCACTTGGGTCATAATAAACATAAGGGGCGCTTTCAAACTTTCAGTCATCTTTAATGGTTTTTCATGAACACCTTTATTAAACAAAACATCGATGTGAGTCATAACGGTTCCACACTAAACCATGAGTAAGGTTCCTTCTATATACTACGCTTTCATGAACACCTTTATTAAACAAAACATCAATGTGAGTCATAGCGGTTCCACACTAATCCATGAGTAAGGTTCTTTCTATATACTACGCCATTAACGATTTATTTAACAAGGCCTATAATAAGATCTATCATAATGGACCAATAATTGTCTTATAAAGACTATTCCTATCACTTTAATCAATCAACATGCATGTAAACTTATATTGCATGACAGAAGTTGAAATGTTCAGAATACAGTTTAATTGATATCAAATATAGTGTAAAAAATTAAGCACCAAATAATATACAACACTTATTCTTAATTGACTACATGCAAGACTCATATCTTAAGCATGTTTCATGAATATCCTTTGGTGATAGCCCATTTATTAGTGAATATATTGCGTGAACACTTAAACTAATGTGTTCGACTGACACTTGTTGTTTCTGAACTTCTTCATTCACATATAGGTATTGTATTCTAATGTACCTAGGTTCTTTAAAATACCTATCAGTTCTTCACAACGAAGAGTATAGTGGAATTATCATAATATTTCAGCAACTTGATGATAGTGTCGACAACTTCAAGCCCCAAGATAAATTTTTCGCAACCTTAGTCCATAAGTTGTAGCCCCAAAGCATGCTACATACAGTATTTAATTGTTTGTCACTCTTTCATAATATTGGTCACTAGGCCAAAACAAATCTACTTAATCAAGAGAGAACAATTACCATAAGTGTGAGCATTTAATATTTTAAGCATCTCATTACTTCATACTCTTAAATTATTTTATTTCTCTAATCTATCATTCATTATTGAGAGAAATTCAAGAAATAAATAAATTTACTCCCACCGACTTCAATGTATATATATACTTAATCAAAATACATAAAGTATTATTAAAATACCATTAATGGGAAACTGACATAAGTTTATATAGTGATTTCTCAACTTCTACAGTTATTTTCTTAAACTCTCGTAAGTTTTCACACTAAATGTAACTCTTACTCAAAAGGAGCTACTAACGCTATAAAATTTTAATATTCAAAGATATAGGTGAAAATATTTATTTACGCCCCTTTGTATGTTCGTAATAAAAACTGTGATCAAAAGTCTAGCTTTATATCGTTGATTATCAAAATTGAATATTTTCTTACTCCTCTGTCAAATTCGCATTCTTGTGATAAATCTCACAATCAGTCAAAATAACAAACTCATTTAAGAGTTTCTTAAAACTATTCATATCAATTAACCAAAAGAAGAATTACTTTAGAAGTTAAAGGAATGGCATGAGTATCTTAACTTCTTTTATAACCACATTAGGTGATTTGATACTCCCACTAATTTCATCATTCTTTAAAGAATTTGACATTTGATGTTTTCGATTTTGAAAGTAATTATTATAAATTCTAATTCTTTTAGTGGATTATAAATCCATGCATGTATTAGACACTCCCAATCATACGGGCGTGACAAAAAGGGTAAGTAAAGTAGAATTTATATAATATACTTTTACCATATATATTCATTTGTGTGTGACTAAATATTGTGGCGATATCCACTTGTTGCATTTAACTTGTTGTTTTGTTGCGTTCAACTTGTTTTTTTTTATAACGACATGTTCTATGTAGGTCCACTATCCAAGGACTATTATAATTCTCCCACTTGGGACACATAGAGCATTCTAAAATTATAAAACCTTAAATCTCAAACATGAGTGTCAAGATTCATAAGTGGTAACCCAAAGACAACCTAAACTTAAAAGAATGTGATATTCAATCCACAAGTTCGAAAAGCTACTTTGAAGTTCAGACTTATGATATAGGATCACAATCATTTTTTTTGTAAAAGTTTTATCAAAAAACATAATTATACAAACTACCAATGAGAACACTATAATGAAGAAAATATATTCTCATATAAACAAAAAATATTTTGTACACTTAAGAGAAATATTTGGAAAGGCCATTGAGGGGGGCTTTTTTAAGTGATTCCAAAATAACATAAGAAAAGGAATCCAAGAGTTTATGAGTTGTATGACGGTTTGTCTTGTAACGATCCTCATATCGAATTAAACTATGTTACGTTGAACTTTAGTTTTTTTTTTAAATGAAACATTCATTATTTCATTCATATCGAACGATACATCATAGTTCAAACAATGTATGTCACATAATGGGTACTCATATATTTTAATCTCCAACATTACGAGATTTTACATAAATTTTATGCTCAATCCATTTAATAATTCTTCAAAATTATAAAAGAGTTTCACACTCTGATCTATTAAGATGGGCTCCTCAAGTAAAACTGAATTATAACGATTTAGCATTTTTAAGTGAAATTTAACTTCTTTATTTCATTCTAAGAAGTCAATCTCAAGAACATTAAAACGGATAAAACATGCAATTTTAGAGAAATAAAGTAATATATAATTAATGAAGTAAATAACTCACTATTGTGACCCCCGCCTAATTAAATACCAGGTGGTCAGTCCTTTATTAAATTAAATCAGAATATCAAGTTGGTTCATTCATAGCATCAATGTCGAAAATAATTTTTTTTATTAATTCACCTAATAAATAATTTAGTCAGTGTAAATACTTTTCCATTTTTAATTTCATTAAAACCATTCCACAAAGCGTAGTAATAATAGACAATATCACATCACAACTGAACAAGACAAAATGTGACTGGAATAACTATCCAGTTAAAATGTTTCATTACCATAAATTCAAATTGATATCAACAGTACTGACATAAATGATTACAATCTCTGGAATAGAAATGATTTAACTAGAATCCTTGGCGACACGCCCTAAATGAAAGTAAACACTACAAATGTATGATTCAATAGAATGGAAGCGTCTATGCCTCTCTAGTAACAACTATAACCCGTCGAGATATTCATATTCTATGCCAGCATCCCTGATACTGGATACCTGATGTATAAGATACAATAGAGAAGAAAATATGGAAGAAAACGGGTAAGAGCCCGATTGTAAAAGTTTTTAAAAATATCAAGTGCTTAACAAGTACAATTAAGCGATTATTATGTACATGTTAGATTCTCGGGTTCTCGCTTGGAAATTCTCACCTCTCATCTAGTGTGCACGCCTAACATACCTTATTTTCTCACGAATTAAGGTTCTCAATTAGGATTCTATCCCATATCATTTTCCCGTATTTCCCTCATAATACGTATGATAATTAAATATGTTCATTTCTCTTTAATATGAACTTTCATAGCTTTAGGATTAAGTACGCACTTACTTAATTCTCTCAGATTTCATAATTCATTTTCATCTACAATTGCACACAATAGATTACATCACAATATATATATTTTTAATCTACAATTTTCACACAGCAGACTACATCACAGTATATGTATTCATCACACTATTACATATACTAATATAGCACCTCCCAGACACAGCTGCGGTGCATGCATACTCTGGTATCATGTCCTGATACATCTCTCGCTCTATAAAGGACTATTGGTTCGGCGTCACTCACGAACCATAAATAACATAACGCATATATTGGAGGCAAACATACTCCCCATCCAAATGGGTCATGCACATACCTACGTTCCCATTCAACCGTCGAAACTATCATTCACACCGATAACACGTGTCCAAGGTCCTATGCTCAGGGTACGAATCTAAAATCCCCCCAAATGGGCTCATCAGGATAAGATCGTCCACAATGCGAAACCTCTACCCTGATAGAAAGCATCATAGGTTTTTCATACACAAAATAAATATTAAAATAAGTATTCACCCCACCTATATATATAATAACAATAGGGCATACGGACGACCCATATAATAATATCCATACGTAGTATATATATCTATCATATCCTATGTATTTATAGATTATGACTATACTTATCCATTTATATTCTCGTGTTTCTCTCATCACTCGAAGGATAATCATTTATTCCTCATATAAATTCAGTAGGTAGCCACTCACATCCTATTAGTCCATGTCATCACAAACTCCAGAATTTCTACGAATCAAAATATCGTCAATTAGGTTTATTTCTCGATAATCCCTAATTTAATATTAACCCTTTTCTTTTATCTCCCAGGGTTAATCCCATATATGACCCTTTTACTACTGGTATTAATCTTAAATCATCATTCACTCGATTTAAACCCCCAATTTATAAAATTCTCCACCGTAACGAATTCAATTCACACTCGTTAATTCCCTCCATTCGATCCCATACAAAATAATATTTTGTGGGTCTTAAGTATACCCTATTGCCCTCCTCTAAGTCCCAATTTGTTCAATTAATCATCACAAAATATTTCTCAAAGTTGGAATTTAAACAAATTTTTAAATAGGAATTAAATCACATTCCCAGAGGGAGTCGATCGATCGATTGCTCCTGGTCGATCGATCGACATTCTTGAGTCGGTAGATCGATCGACCAGATATTTACCCAGATTTTGCATATGCTTACCTACGGGTTTTAACATTTTTCATCCTTAAAATCATATTTAGACATCTCCAAATTTATAGTCATTTAACCCAGATCATATACTAACATATATGGGCAAGTTCTAACTTATCCAAATTAAATAAACACATCAACATGTATAAATCTACCCAGATTCCTTAGCCAATCTCAAGAATTATAGTTTTGACTTTATCATCAATTAAACATGTAAATCCCAAATTTCTTCACCAAGTAATTCATATATTTTATGGAGTTGATCCTAAACTCACAAAGAGATCAATCCTACACAATTCTCATTTCAAAGATTCATAAAAAATTATCTTAATTCATATCACTTTTTAGAATTTTCTAAACAACCTAAAAGGGACAATATTGTAATACCCCGAGATTTTTGGGACAATAAATTAACTCTTTTTGAGAGAAATAATATTATTAAAATTTGGAGAGTAATTAAATTGGCATTTGAGGTCAAAATTTAAAGATGTTAGAAAGTATTTCGAATGAAGATTCTGAGTGTGCGGTTGATTTTGGAAGGGTCGAAATGACTGTACTTGGTCTTATTTGGGTTCCGAAATATTTTAAGTTCGTTTGACTCGAATTGGAGTAACCGAGTCATTTAAAGTCTATATTATCATTTAAAGTTGGGTATTTTGGATATAAGGCTTAAAAGCCTACTTGAGATGAAAATCTCATTAGAGAGAAAGAGAAATCCCTAGAGAGAGAGAGAGAGGGGAAGGAAGAAGAAGAGAAAGAGAAGAAAAGCTTGGGTATTCCGGCAAATCTGTAATTTCTAGGGCGAATTAGACTCTACAACTTTGAGGTAAGTGATTAAACTTGCTAAATAATTCTTGTGCATCTTTTATTTCATGATTTGTGGATAAATTTACGGATTTAGGGTTAATAATGTTAAAACCTAGATTTTGGGTTAAATCTTACACTTGATGTGTTTATGATGAAATTGAGGTTGTAAATTAGTTGGGTTGAGTTATTTGGTACGTATTAATGTTAGTAATATGATTGGGTTGAAGAATTTTGGTTGGAAGTAAGTATTTTGAGGTTTATGAAAGGTTGGAGTTTCTTAAAAATGGAGTTTAACCGAGGTTACTAGTAAGGTCGGTCGACCGCTCCTTAAGGGAAAAGCATAATGTCTTCATTTTTAGGTATTATTGAAAACCTCGGTTGACCGCAGTTAGGGGACCGGTCGACTGGGCCTCTATTTTGGGTTCAAGTATGGAATTTCAAGTTTATCCCCTTTACTTTGAGTTTATATTAATAGACCTTCTCAATTGTAGTATCTTAGAGGGTTAAGTGATTATATAAGGGGATTAAGGATCTTAGAAAAGTGAAGAGATGTTTGGGGTTTATATTATAATGAAATTAAGTGAGTATTGCCTCTCTCATTAAGAAATTTAAGAGCCGGATTAATAGAGGATTGAATGTAAATGTTGGGGTCTTATTTATTGATTTCGAGAGAGTACGAATTTAAGTTATCATATCGATTTAGGGGGAAATCCTCTTAGTGTCGAGGTTAATATTTCAGGAATAATGAATGTCGATCAATGTGCATATGGATATAGAGAATATCCTCAACGTTAATTGAATTGGAAGATTATTCATACAAATAGAGGTGTTGGATGAGTAAATTTCAAGTGAGGGATCGTATCGTGTATATAAAGTGGGAAAGTGTGAGAGTTAGAAACGGGTTGTATATCGAGAGTAAAATATACTTATATAAATGAAATTATTTCGTTCAATTATACGAACGTAATAGAGTATGTATATCTATATGGGTGATATAAATACCTTGTGTGATCGTATTCATTTATATGATGTGATTGTATAGGTATATCTAGTGTGAATGATTATTTATGTGAAGCATACCCCCTCTATGCTATCATGGGAAGTTGCGCGATGTGGGTGAGGCCCCTAGCTTGAGGAGCAGGGAGCGTGTAGTCCCCAGGTCATAGCATCCATTGTTATTGTGCGACTTTTATTAGGGGTGAGACGTGGTGGGTATGTTTCATCTCACTTTCGGGGAGGAACTATGACCGCTTCCCATATGTTGTGATTTTGTTTTTACCAAGACGTTGTGAGATTCAGAACATTGGTACCCAGGATGATATGTGAGAGATTCCTTGGTAGATGATAGCATTGAGAACCTGCGTCCTCGAGTTATAGCTCACTGGGATGGTTATTATTATACTTGTGTGTATAGTATAATATTTGTATATGATTATGAGATATCATATATCCGTCTCTAGTGTAAAGAGATATAAGAATAATGATTGAATTTCTTTCTAGGAGATTTTATCCGGACTTAAATTGTGATGAATATATTATAGTGAATATGAATATATATATATATATATATATATATATATATATATATATATATATTACATTGGGTACCGAGGGCATAATGGACCCCAATGACCAACATTGTCAAGGAGTAGTGTATCGGGGGGGTTCCTTGTTTGGATTTCGCTTGCGAGACATCTCACACATGAAACACAGTGCAATGTTGGGAGTGGGTAGAAGTTTAGTCCTTAGTACTCATATTTATATATTAGTATATCTCTACAATCAACAGTGTCAAGGAGTAGTGTATCGGGGGGGGGGGGGGGGGGTTCCTTGTTTCGATTTCGCTTGCGAGACGTCCCATGCACGAAACGCAGTGTACTATTGAGAGTTAGGAATAGTTAAATTATATATATTAATTAAGTAATTGGGGTTATATGCATCATGCATTGAGGGTATAATGAATCTCAATAATCAATATTGTTAAGGAGTAGTGTATCAGGGGGGTTCCTTGTTTGGATTTCTCTTGCAAGACGTCCCATGCACGAAACGCAGTGCAATATTGAGAGTTGGGAGAAGTTTAATCCTTGGCATTTAGATGCTTATAACTCATTTATGTCAATAACTAGAATCTGAGAAATTCTAGTAAGAGAAAGTGTATATGTATAATTATATGTTAAATAAGTAACGCACATTTGGGGATTGTGGTAGAATTTGATGTTGATGGTTATATTTTAGATGGTAGTTTAAATGAGTATAAATTTTGGGTGTAGGCGAGATTGTTTCGCCCCTAGATAGTGTTGGGCAGACATTTGAGGATCATGTGCATACGTTTAGGTGCGCTCTTTAGTTGAGAGGTGAGTTGGATTTTCTGTAGAGTGCGACTCCACTTTAATCATGTCTTATTGCATTTATAATTATTATGCATTTTAATGCACTTGCTAAAAAATGTTTTTACACCTCGGGCTCTGACCCGTTTATATTTTCTCCTTACGATATATATATAGTATTATTTTAGGTGTTCCTTCGCAAGGACGCCATTGATGTTGTCTGTCCAATGCATTTGAGGAAGGATTGGCAGTTGCAAACTGTTGCGGGATTTTAATATAGCCAATTCCTATCTTTTGTATATCTAGATTAGGATTCAATTTGTATATCGGGTTTACACCCAAGAGTTGTAGTTGTAGCATTTTGTTTATATTTATCTTTCTTTAGACTGTTGTATTGTCTGTGACCCGACAGCATATTCGGGTATTTTCTTTTTGTATATTTTGGTTGTACTCTAATACACTTCTCTTTTGTATAGTATGTGTGTGTTCTTTATCAGATTCAGTAGTTGATATGTGGTTAGTTGGGTATTGCTTTGTATGTTTTAAATTTTTGGCACCTTCTTTTTGTAGTATTGGGTAGTTAGCTGTGTTTGTTCTAGTATCGTCAGTAGATGCTGAGAATGATCCACTTGAGATTCCTGATTATTTTAGTATAGGGTTGGCCACCCGTTATTATTTTAAGCAGGGTGTCACAGGTGGTATCAGAGCATCAGGTTCTAGTGTCTTTAGGATCTGTGTGGGTTTTCTGCGATCTTCCATAAGCGTTCTTGATGTAGAGCCGTATTATTAGGACTATTATGTTCACACGTCTATATTTCATTCTGCGATGAGAAAATAATTGAAAGACGTTCTGATACACTTGTTCTTGTTTCAGATGCCACTGAAGAGAAGTCATCCAGGCAGGGCAAATAGAGGAGCCGATAATATGGAACCCCAAATGCCTCAAGGGACTATGATCACAGTTGAAGCTGCCAATATTATGGCACAAGCAGTAACTGTAATACCCCGCATTTTTTTTTATTGAATTAAAATTGAACTAATTGAAGAAAAATAATAATTATGGCAGTAAATATATTCGAAATGTTTGGAAATAAAAATTTAAAATGAATTAATTAAGATACGAATGTGCGACTTAAATATTAGAAGCGAATTAACGCGTAAAAAGAATCTGGAGGGTTAAATTTGGCGCAATGGCATTTTTGTAAATAAACTAACCCTAGGTATAAATAGAAAGGAAGAGAAGAAGTCTTCATTCTTTCATTTAAAATGGAGGCTAGGGTTTGGTAGAGAGAGAGAGTAAGAAGAGAAGAAGCTAAGAGGATTTCAATTTCTCCATACAATCCAAGGCAAATTAATAACCTATATGTGTATATTATGTATCTATAATGAAATTTCACATGAACATGTATTTGGATCCCTAAATTAATATGAAATTAATGTTAAAAATGATATGCAATATATTAGGATCATCCTCCATATAGATTCAAATGCGATAACATCATTATAGGGATTGAATTGTTGAACAAACTCTTGAATTTGAGAAATCTATTAAATTGAGTAAATTGTCATATTAAAAATTGTTTTGAGCTGTTTTAATTCCGAGATTGTATATTTCGTCCGCGCTGCCCGGTAGAAAATCATATTCTGGACAACTTTGTAGTTTCAAGTTTTTTCAAAAACGGATCGGAAAATCCTCGAATATGCGTTTTAAAATTCTGCGCAGAAAGTTATCGTGAACAGGTCCGAACTGTATATGTTAATTTCGGGTCTGTTTTAAGCTGGCTATGGTAGCGTGCTCGCGTGTCCTTGTAGAAAATCACGTTCCGAACAACTTTGTAGTTTTAAGTTTTCCCAAAAACGGATCAGAAAAGCCTCAAATCGGCGTTTTAAAATTCTGGGCAGAATGTTGTCGAAAACAGGGGCGAATATTATATGTTAGTTTCGGGTCTATTTTAGGCCGGCTAAGGTAGCGTGCTCGCGTGTCCTTGTAGAAAATCACGTTCCGAACAACTTTTTAGTTTTAAGTTTTTCCAAAAACGGATTGGAAGAGCCTTGAATCTGCATTTTAAATTCTGGGCAGCATGTTGTTGAAATAAGAGTGATAATATTTTTCATGTTGTTAGTAAGATAATTATGGTGTGGTGCCTAATATCCTAACTTGATCACACACTTAAGGTTATTAGGGATATATAACCTTGAAATGATTTGGTGTTGAATTAGTAAATTAATGATGTAAATTATGTTATATTATAAATAATGACTATTGTATAACTCGAGTAAGAGACTTGACACGATTGTATAAATACATAAGTGTGAAATTGCTTTACATGTATATTGTCGAGTATACAGTAGACTAGTCCTCCGGTCGATGTAGGCACATGTTGAATGCAATTTTTTGTGATTGATCCGGTTAGGTTCCGCTCGAGTGCCGTGTCGGAGGTAAACCACCGGAACCGGACACATGGTTGTAATGCGGGTCAGATAGAAAGACCTTGAAACGCCATGTGATTCAGGACTTAGTATGATTGCCCTTGCCACGTAATATTGGGAAATATTCGTGTGTAGGCCTAGTGTTACGACTTGTTTCCCCGGGTAACGATAGTGACCCGATATGACTTGTGTGAGATATTATGCTTGTGTCTTAAAATAATATCCCGAATCGATGCATTTGATATTATACTTGAAGGAAATATTTTGATACGTTAAATACTGGAATGAGACTAATAATGATTAATCAAGATACGATATGAGACTACACGTTACTCTAGTTTGGGTTGGGTAGTCCCGACATAGGAACATTGGTTGGGTAATTGAACAATTTAATTACTGGAGACGAGTAATGACTAGTGTGCTTTCATTATAAGTACATCTTATAATCTTATAGCTTGTTTTCTTGCTTTGACGTTCGTCTATCTTGCTTCTTGCTCCTCTCCTATGTATGTATTATACAGGTCCTCGCCTCGTTGGACAGTAGATCGTGGAGCTGAATGACCTCGCATCTATTCTTAGGATCTTGTAGTGGTGGACGCTGGTCCTTATCCTATTTTGTCACTCTTCCTTAGAGTGTGGTATCAGAGATTTCCCATTGTTAGGGATTTGATATTGTTGAGAGGTTTACATTATACTCTTTACCTAATTTATCTTTGGGCCCGTATGTTCGGGCATTTTATATTCAGTACTGATATTACTTGTAGATCCTATACTTGCTATGATGTGATTTGGTTACACGTATGGGAGTGTACACATTTACTTTACTGCGTTTATTTAAATTATGTTTCTAATGCCAACATATTGACGCT
This sequence comes from Sambucus nigra, assembly GCA_949130495.1. Taxonomy (NCBI): domain Eukaryota; kingdom Viridiplantae; phylum Streptophyta; class Magnoliopsida; order Dipsacales; family Adoxaceae; genus Sambucus; species Sambucus nigra. Next base: position 353,631,357 of record OX422221.1, read on the forward strand.
CCGCTTTAATTTAATTGGGCGTAGCTAACCGAATTAGATATAAAAAGCAGGGTTGTCACATTTGGTATCAGAGCACGGTTTTAGAGCCTTTAGGGATCTGAGGGCGTCCGTTACGTTTTCCGCGCATCGTTTCTTTGATACTTTGAGCCTTACAACTAGGTTTTGTATTCTATGACTTCGGAAAAAAAAAAAGTCGAGCCACTGATCCGACACGACCGACTATGAGTGCCCGAGTGTATAGGAGGGGTTCCTTGTTTGGATTTCGCTTGCGAGACGCTCCACGCACGAAGGTTTACTTTGATCGGGAGTTAGGACTTTTCGCATGATATATTCATCACTTTAAACTGTTGCACCCAATTATATATGTGATATATGTTTCGAACTTTTCCTTCTAGTTCTCATACTCTGTGTTTACTCTCTTCAAATGAGGAGACGCAGCGGTAAACTAGCAGGAGCGACAGAACGGGCGGGGGCTCAGGAGCAGCCGTCCCCACCCGCACAGGGGACTGTAGGAGGTTTGTCCCAGGCCGATTTAACGGCTATAGCACAGGTTGTAGCTACAGCAGTAGCAGCAGCACTTTCGGCGCATCCCGCGCCCGTACCAGTGCCAGCACCAGCACCAGTACCACATATTGTCATCGCACCACCTGCAGTGGCTGAGCCGGAGCCACAGGTGCCAGTAGTTGTGCAACCCACTTGGGCATCTGTTGTGAGTGGGTTTGAGAAGAGACGTCCGCCTTCGTTCGCCGGTGACGTGGGTCCGTTAGAGGCGCTTCAGTGGAAGCGAGATATATGCAGACATTTGAGACTAGTTGACTCCACAGAGGTGCAAAAACAGATTTTAGCTACCTTTCGTCTGACTGGGGAGGCGTTGTGCTGGTGGGAGTCCATTACTTCTACAGCTCAACGGGATGTTATGCCTATTGCTGATTTTTGGGCTCGTTTCGAGGCGAAGTTTGTACCTCCCGCACAACGTGTGGCTTTGAGGAGAAGGTTTGATACCCTGAAGCAGACTACTTCAGTTTTTGAGTATGAGCGAGAGTTTACCTCATTGGTAGAGTTTGCTCCCGAGGTGCAGGCAAATGATGCTTTGAAGACTCAGAGGTTTGTTGAGGGGCTATCTTGGCCAATTCGGGGGTTCCTACTGGCGAATCCGTCGTTTGACTGTTATGAGGTAGCGGTGAATGCAGCATTGCATCACTGCAATGATCGTTCTGAGCATGTGGTGGGCAAACGAGGGGTGGTAGGCCAACAGGGTAGGCCCCATGAGGTTGCAGTTGCAGGCCAACAGGGCCCACAGGGGGGCCAACAGTCAGGAGGCCATCAGGCCAAGCGGTACAGAGGCCGTCACCAGGGGCAGCAGGCCCAGGGCCAGCAGGGTCAGGCCATTCAGGCCAATCCGGTTCAGACCATTCCAGGTCAGGGTCACCCGCAGCAGGGCCAGCTGGGCCAACGGGGTCAGGGTGCGAGAGATCAACACCGGGCTAATAGGCCCAAGATCGGAGCTTTGGTGCAGCAGGCACGAGATGGGGGTCCTATTGTATGCTTCCAGTGCGGAGAGACTGGACATATGAGGAGGGCTTGTCCCCGAGGACAGGCGCAGGGAGATAGAGCACAGCAGCAGGTACTCCCACCACCACCACCATTTCCGGCATTGCCAATGGCAGCAGCAGCACCAATTCAGCCACAGTTGTACCATGGGTGTGTATATGACGTTCAGCCTTTTCAGCCGCAGGTGAGACGATCGGCGATTCAGGGTACGTTTTATATTTATAGTTCGCATGCGAGAGTACTTTTTGACACTGGTGCATCACACTCGTTCTCCAGTTATGAGTTTGCTAGGACATCGGGGATGATAGACGTTGCAGAGGCGATAGTTGCCCATGCGAGTACACCTTTGAGTGGTACGGACCTTCGCCACGTTTGTAGAGGGGTCGCGATTGAGATCGGGAGGCTTCACTTCTCTGTCGACCTTATTTTGATTGAGATGTGTACTTACGACGTGATTATAGGGTTTGATTGGTTGTATGCATATCATGCCCAGATTGACTGTCGTGGGAGTGCGATCACATTTGCCATTCCTGGTCAGGAGATGTACCTAATAGCATTACCTGGTCTAGAGGGTGGAGCCAGCACACATCTGTTTTACATCGAGGATGATTCTCTTGATGGGGTGTCCGTTTCTTTGGATACGATCCCTATAGTGAGGGAGTTCGCGGACATCTTTGCTGAGGTTCCTAGTTTACCTCCAGCTCGTGAGATAGAGTTTTGCATAGAGTTATCGCCGGGCACGAGACCGATTGCCAAGGCCCCGTACCGTATGGCACCCTTAGAGATGAGGGAGCTTAGGGAGCAGATTCAGCAGCTGTTGGGCTAAGGTTTTATCCGTAGGAGTACCTCGCCTTGGGGAGCTCCAGTGCTCTTTGTGAAGAAAAGGGATGGCTCACTTCGATTATGCGTCGATTATCGAGAGTTGAACAAGGTAACAATTGGGAACAAGTATCCGTTACCTCGTATTGATGATATGTTCGATCAGTTGAGGGATGCTTCATTCTTTTCGAAGATTGATTTGCGTTCCGGTTATCACCAGTTGAGGATTCGAGAGGAGGATGTGACGAAGACAGCGTTCCTGACACATATGGTTCGTACGAGTTTCGGGTCTTGCCGTTTGGCTTAACCAATGCGCCTGCAGTATTCATGGATTTGATGAATCGTGTATTCAGGCCATACTTGGATCAGTTTATTATCGTGTTCATTGACGATATCCTAATCTATTCATGGTCCGAGGAGGACCATGCCGGACATTTACGATTGGCTCTTGAGACCTTGAGAGAGCATCAACTTTATGCTAAGCTCTCCAAGTGCGGGTTTTGGCTGCGAGAGGTGCATTTTTTGGACCACATTGTGACGGAGGCTGGGATTGCTGTCGATCGTAGCAAGGTTACTGCTGTTGTCGAGTGGGGGCAACCCACTACGCCGACTGAGATTCGGAGTTTTCTGGGACTAGCGGGTTACAATAGAAGGTTTATTCAGGGCTTGTCGAAGATTGCGAGTCCTCTTACCCATTTGACAAAGAAGGGTGTTACCTTCGTCTGGAGTTCAGAGTGTCAGGAGGCTTTTAAAACTTTGAAGGAGAAGCTTACGTCAGCGCCAGTCCTTGCGTTGCCGAAAGCTGGGGTTGAGTACCGCGTGTACACTGATGCGTCATTACAGGGGTTAGGAGCTGTTCTGATGCAGGAGGAGAGACCGATTTCCTATATTTCGAGGAAATTGAGGCCCCATGAGGATCGTTACCTGACTCATGACTTAGAGTTGGCGGCGGTTTTTTTTGCGTTGTATTCATGGAGACACTACTTAGTTGGGGAGAAGTTTATGTTGTTCACAGACCATAAGAGTCTTCAGTACTTGTTCTCTCAGAAGAACTTGAACATGAGACAGAGTAGATGGGTGGAATATGTGAAGGACTACCAGTTTTCCATACTGTACCACCCGGGTAAGGCAAACGTGGTTGCTGATGCTTTGAGCCGAAGACCCATAACGTCATTGTCTGCCTTGGATGTGGAGGAGAGTGTTGAATTGTCAGGTGTTTGGAAAGCTCAGTGGAAGGAGCTGGGTAGCCTTGATGTTGGCAGAGCATTTATGGGGACTGTATCTATATCAGTTTATATGGTTGAACGGGTTGTGAAGGCCCAGTCTTCTGATGACTTTTGTCAGGAGAAAGTGAAGGCATTGATGTCTGGGGGCATTCAGGGTTTCTCGATCGGTTCTGACGGGGGACTTCGTTATCAGGGACGGATTGTTGTGCCGAATGATACCGAGTTGCGGAAGGCCTTATTATCTGAGGCGTATGGATCTAGATTCACTGTTCACCCCGGAGGTGATAAGATGTATCAGGATATGCACCGTATGTATTGGTGGGTTGGGTTAAAGCGTGATGTAGCCGAGTTTGTCTCAAAGTGTGCCACTTGTCAGCTTGTAAAGGTGGAACATCAGACACCTGGAGGGGAGTTGCAGCCATTGTCCATTCTCGAGTGGAAATGGGAAAGTATCTCCATGGATTTTATTATTGGGTTGCCAAGATCGCAGCGCGGTCATGATTCGATTTGGGTCATCGTCGACAGACTAACAAAGGTGGCTCATTTCCTTCCAGTGAGGACGGATTATACGGCAGCACAGTATGCCACGATGTTTATTAACGAGATTGTGAAGTTGCATGGGGTACCGCGTGATATCGTGTCCGACCGTGGCAGTGTCTTCATCTCGCATTTTTGGGGCAGACTTCAGGAGGCAATGGGAGTTCAGTTGAGTTTGAGTACCGCATTCCACCCTCAGTCTGATGGTCAGACGGAGCGGGTGAACCAGATTTTAGAGGACATGTTGCGAGTTTGTGTGTTGGACTTCAAAGGTGGTTGGGATATGCATTTGCCACTGGTGGAGTTCGCATACAATAATAGTTATCAACAGACTATTGGCATGGCACCATACGAGGCTTTATACGGTAGGCCTTGTCGATCCCCTACATGTTGGTTGGAGTTCGGAGAGCACCGGATGCTGGGTCCAGATATTGTTAGGGAGACCTCAGAGAAGGTTGACTTGATTCGTGCACGGATGAAGACCGCGCAAGATCGTCAGAAGATTTATGCTGACACACGGCGGAGGAAGTTAGAGTTCGTCGTTGGGGACCAAGTGCTGTTAAGGGTCTAACCCATGAGAGGCGTTGTTCGCTTTGGTGCCAAAGGGAAGCTTTCACCGCGATACGTAGGTCCGTTTATAGTGTTGGACAGGGTGGGACCGGTTGCTTACCGTTTAGCCCTACCTGACCATCTCCAGTGGGTACATGATGTTTTTCATGTATCCATGTTGAGGAAGTTCTTACGTCCCGAGGACTCACACCTACACATAGATTTAGACGGGGTTGAGTTGCAGCCCGATGGGAGCTACGAGGAGAGGCCGGTCAGGATCCTAGATCGTCGTGAGTAGCAGTTGAGGTCAAAAGTCATTCCTCTTGTTCGTGTTATGTGGAGTAATCATGATGAGTCTGAGGCCACTTGGGAGAGAGAGGATGACTTGCGAATTAGTCACCCATATCTCTTCAAGGAAGGTATGTGCGAAACTATCTTACTTGACTTGAATTGATTTATTTTATTTCGAATTTCGAGGACGAAATCCTGTTCGTAGAGGGGGAAAATGTAATACCCCGCATTTTTTTTTATTGAATTAAAATTGAACTAATTGAAGAAAAATAATAATTATGGCAGTATATATATTCGAAATGTTTGGAAATAAAAATTTAAAATGAATTAATTAAGATACGAATGTGCGACTTAAATATTAGAAGCGAATTAACGCGTAAAAAGGATCTGGAGGGTTAAATTTGGCGCAATGGCATTTTTGTAAATAAACTAACCCTAGGTATAAATAGAAAGGAAGAGAAGAAGTCTTCATTCTTTCATTTAAAATGGAGGCTAGGGTTTGGTAGAGAGAGAGAGTAAGAAGAGAAGAATCTAAGAGGATTTCAAGAGGATTTCAATTTCTCCATACAATCCAAGGCAAGTTAATAACCTATATGTGTATATTATGTATCTATAATGAAATTTCACATGAACATGTATTTGGATCCCTAAATTAATATGAAATTAATGTTAAAAATGATATGCAATATATTAGTATCATCCTCCATATAGATTCAAATGCGATAACATCATTATAGGGATTGAATTGTTGAACAAACTCTTGAATTTGAGAAATCTATTAAATTGAGTAAATTGTCATATTAAAAATTGTTTTGAGCTGTTTTAATTCCGAGATTGTATATTTCGTCCACGCTGCCCGGTAGAAAATCATATTCTGGACAACTTTGTAGTTTCAAGTTTTTTCAAAAACGGATCGGAAAATCCTCGAATATGCGTTTTAAAATTCTGCGCAGAAAGTTATCGTGAACAGGTCCGAACTGTATATGTTAATTTCGGGTCTGTTTTAAGCTGGCTATGGTAGCGTGCTCGCGTGTCCTTGTAGAAAATCACGTTCCGAACAACTTTGTAGTTTTAAGTTTTCCCAAAAACGGATCAGAAAAGCCTCAAATCGGCGTTTTAAAATTCTGGGCAGAATGTTGTCGAAAACAGGGGCGAATATTATATGTTAGTTTCGGGTCTATTTTAGGCCGGCTAAGGTAGCGTGCTCGCGTGTCCTTGTAGAAAATCACGTTCCGAACAACTTTTTAGTTTTAAGTTTTTCCAAAAACGGATTGGAAGAGCCTTGAATCTGCATTTTAAATTCTGGGCAGCATGTTGTTGAAATAAGAGTGATAATATTTTTCATGTTGTTAGTAAGATAATTATGGTGTGGTGCCTAATATCCTAACTTGATCACACACTTAAGGTTATTAGGGATATATAACCTTGAAATGATTTGGTGTTGAATTAGTAAATTAATGATGTAAATTATGTTATATTATAAATAATGACTATTGTATAACTCGAGTAAGAGACTTGACACGATTGTATAAATACATAAGTGTGAAATTGCTTTACATGTATATTGTCGAGTATACACTAGACTAGTCCTCCGGTCGATGTAGGCACATGTTGAATGCAATTTTTTGTGATTGATCCGGTTAGGTTCCGCTCGAGTGCCGTGTCGGAGGTAAACCACCGGAACCGGACACATGGTTGTAATGCGGGTCAGATAGAAAGACCTTGAAACGCCATGTGATTCAGGACTTAGTATGATTGCCCTTGCCACGTAATATTGGGAAATATTCGTGTGTAGGCCTAGTGTTACGACTTGTTTCCCCGGGTAACGATAGTGACCCGATATGACTTGTGTGAGATATTATGCTTGTGTCTTAAAATAATATCCCGAATCGATGCATTTGATATTATACTTGAAGGAAATATTTTGATACGTTAAATACTGAAATGAGACTAATAATGATTAATCAAGATACGATATGAGACTACACGTTACTCTAGTTTGGGTTGGGTAGTCCCGACATAGGAACATTGGTTGGGTAATTGAACAATTTAATTACTAGAGACGAGTAATGACTAGTGTGCTTTCATTATAAGTACATCTTATAATCTTATAGCTTGTTTTCTTGCTTTGACGTTCGTCTATCTTGCTTCTTGCTCCTCTCCTATGTATGTATTATACAGGTCCTCGCCTCGTTGGACAGTAGATCGTGGAGCTGAATGACCTCGCATCTATTCTTAGGATCTTGTAGTGGTGGACGCTGGTCCTTATCCTATTTTGTCACTCTTCCTTAGAGTGTGGTATCAGAGATTTCCCATTGTTAGGGATTTGATAGTGTTGAGAGGTTTACATTATACTCTTTACCTAATTTATCTTTGGGCTCGTATGTTTGGGCATTTTATATTCAGTACTGATATTACTTGTGGATCCTATACTTGCTATGATGTGATTTGGTTACACGTATGGGAGTGTACACATTTACTTTACTGCGTTTATTTAAATTATGTTTCTAATGCCAACATATTGACGCTCCGCTTTAATTTAATTGGGCGTAGCTAACCGAATTAGATATAAAAAGCAGGGTTGTCACAGTAACTACTGCCATTTCTGCGATGGCACATCAACTTGCAGTTCAAGCAGCCCAAGCCCACCCATACGGGAAGATTTTAGGAAGGGGCATCCTCCAGAGTTTTTAGGGGGAGCTGAAGCGATGGCTGCAAATAGTTGGAAGAATAGTATTCAGAGGCACCTTCGCATGGTTGAATGTAGCGAGGTGCAGAAGCAATTTCTCACTCCCTTTAAGTTAACGGGAGCAGCTCTCTATTAGTGGAAGCCAATCACCACATCGGAACAGAGAGATACATTACCCATATCAGACTTTTGGGAACTCTTTGATTGAAAGTATTTTCCTTCCGCGGTCCAAAAGGAAATGAGGAGGAAATTGTTGGATGTGTTTCAAGGTGATCGAACGGTGGCCGAGTACGAAGATGAATTTACTCGATTGGCGAATTTAGTGCCCGATGAGGTAAATACAGAGGATAACTGTATAGCGAAGTTTATGGCAGGTTTAGATTGGTGAATTCGATAGCATTTGTTAGGGAACCCAACGTTAGTGACTTTTGCTGAGGTAGTGAATGCGGCATTATTACAGTGTCATGAATATCGTCTTCGTCAGCAAGGGGGTAAGATCTTTGGAGATTCGGGTTCATCTAGTAAGTCTGGAGAGAAGAATGCTTGTAAAGAAAAAGGGTATGAACAGGATTATCGAGGGTCGCAACAGCATTTTGTTCCTCAGGATGAGCAGAGAGGATTTGCGGGTAGATGTTTCTTTTGTAAAGAATTAGGACATAGGAAGAGAGATTGTCCTGAAAGATGTAGAGGACCACGTTTTGAGGAAGTTTTGGATGTGAAACCCTTACAGCAGGTTCGAAGCCAACGTAGGCCGGGGGACTTTGAGTGGGAACCCATTGATGAAGAGATACAATCGGACTAGAGAGGTATGATGTAAATTATTTTCCTTGGTGATTAGGATTATGCTTTATGAGGCTTTGGGAGTATCGTATGTAAGATTGAAATGAGTGGTTAGTGTTATGACCCTATTATGTATGAAATGACCCGGAAGGGAGTAATGAGCAAGTAAGGCTCTTATATGATTATCTTTTGGGATAATAGATTATCTCGTGTTATTCTAGTAGAGAGCTATGATTTTATTTTGAACGTAGTAGTTGTTGAAATATGTTGAGTAGTAACAGTAACGCTATTGATTTATAGTTGTGCTAAACTTATATATTTTTTTATATTCCAGTTATGGAAGATCCTAGTGTATGGAAATATTTAGTCATGATATAAGAGATTATTATTACTCAAAAGATTCAGAGTTTAGTGGATTATTGTTGAGCGAGGGATTTAGCTCATAGTTATGCTAGTTTTGAGAACTATATGTTAGTAAGAGTATGATAATTGTTAGCACCTTGTGTCTTGGGCATAAGGTATTTAATTTGAGTTCGAAAGACATAAACTATTTTCAAAATAAAATTTTATATAGGCCTTCAGGCAATATCAAAAATAATTTACAATTCTTTTTATAAACTCTAGTCCCGATCTAACTAACTCTCAATCCCCGACAGAGCTACATAGTAGTGTATTGGGAGGGTTCCTTGTTTAGATTTAGCTTGCGAGACCTCCCCCACATGAAAGTAACGAATGTCAGGAATTGAGAGGAGTTAAATCTCTGGACATTTCAAAAATTTTCTTATATAATTAGTATGTTAGTATGATTTAATTTATTTCGAGTTATTGTACAATTTTGAATGCTAAGTGATGTCAATTTATGTTTTTACGAGTAAAGCTCGAATACAGGGTGTATGGGCGCCCTAGCTGACAGATTTGGTTTTATAAATTAAAATGATTTACGGTGAGAAGTACGAGGAATAGGTATGGTGATAGTGAGGATAAGTGTCGTAGAAATCGGTTAAGATTTGGAGTATTAGGCTAAGCTTAATTTCGAGGGCGAAATTCTTGTAAGTGGGAAGTCTGTAATACCCCGAGATTTTTGGGACAATAAATTAACTATTTTTGGGAGAAATAATATTATTAAAATTTGGAGAATAATTAAATTGGCATTTGAGGTCAAAATTTGAAGATGTTAGAAAGTATTTCGAATTACGATTCTGAGTGTTCGGTTGATTTCGGAAGGGTCGAGATAGTCGAAATGACTGTACTTGGGTCTTATTTGGGTTCCGAAATATTTTAAGTTCGTTTGACTCGAATTGGAGTAACCGAGTCATTTAAAGTGTGTATTATCATTTAAAGTTGGGTATTTTGGAGATAAGGCTTAAAAGCCTACGTGAGATGAAAATCTCATTAGAGAGAAAGAGAAAACCCTAGAGAGAGAGAGAGAGAGAGAAAGAGAGAGAGAGAGAGAGAGAGAGGGAAATGAATAAGAAAAGAAGAAGAAGAGAAAGAGAAGAAAAGCTTGGGTATTCCGGAAAATTCGTAACTTCGGGGGCGAATCAGACTCTACAACTTTGAGGCAAGTGATTAAACTTGCTAAATAATTCTTGTGCATCTTTTTATTTCATAATTTGTGGATAAATTAATGGATTTCGGGTTAATAATGTCAAAACCTAGATTTTGGGTTAAATGTTACACTTGATGTGTTTATGATGAAATTGAGGTTGTAAATTAGTTGGGTTGAGTTATTTGGTGTGTATTAATGTTTGTAATATGATTGGGTTGAAGAATTTTTTGTGGAAGTAAGTATTTTGAGGTTGATGAAAGGTTGGAGTTTCTTAAAAATGGAGTTTGGCTAAGGTTATTGGTAAGGCTGATCGTCCGCGCCTTAAGGGAAAAGCATATTGTCTTCGTTTTTAGGTATAATTGAAAATCGTGATCGATCGCGGTTAGGGAACCGGTTGACCAGGCCTCTGTTTTGGGTTCAAGTATGGGATTTCAAGTTTATCCCCTTTCCTTTGAGTTTATATTAATGGACCTTCTCAATTGTAGTATCTTAGAGGGTTAAGTGATTATATAAGGGGATTAAGGATCTTAGAAAAGTGAAGAGATGTTTGGGGTTTATTTTATAATGAAATTAAGTGCGTATTACCTCTCTCATTAAGAAATTTAAGAGCCGAATTAGTAGAGGATTGGATGTAAATGTTGGGGTCTTATTGATTTATTTCGAGAGAGTACGAATTTAAGTTATCATATCGATTTAGGGGGAAATCCTCTTAGTGTCGAGGTTAATATTTGAGGAATAATGAATGTCGATCGATGTGTATACGGATATAGAGAATATACTCAACGTTAATTGAATTGGGAGATTATTCATACAAATAGAGGTGTTGGATGAGTAAATTTCAAGTGAGGGATCGTATCGTGTATATAAAGTGGTAAAGTGTGAGAGTTAGAAATGGGTTGTATATCGAGAGTAAAATACACTTATATAAATGAAATTATTTCGTTCAAATATGCTAATGTAATAGAGTATGTATATCTATATGGGTGATATAAATACCTTGTGTGATCGTATTCATTTATATGATGTGATTGTATATGTATATCTAGTGTGAATGATATATGTATATTTATGTGAAGCATACCCCCCATGCTATCATGGGAAGTTGTGCGTTGTGGGTGAGGCCCTTGGCTTGAGGTGTAGGGGGCGTATAGTCCTCAGGTCATAGCGTCCATTGTTATTGTGCGACTTTTATTAGGGGTGATACGTGGTGGGTATGTTTTGTCTCACTTTCGGGGAGGAACTATGACCGCTTCCCATATGCTGTGATTTTGTTTTTACTAAGGCGGTGTGAGATTTCGACCGTTGGTACCCAGGATGATATATGAGCGATTCCCTAGTAGATGATAGCATTGAGAACCTGCGTCCTTGAGTTATAGCTTGCTGGGATCGTTATTATTATACTTGTGTGTATAGTATAATATTTGTATATGATTATGAAATATCATATATTTGTCTCTAGTGTAAAGAGATATAAGAATAATGATTGAATCTCTTTTCGGGAGATTTTATCCGGACATAAATTGTGATGAATATATTATATTGAATATGAACGAATATATATCTATATGATTATATATATTACGTTGGGTACTGAGGGCATAATGGACCCCAATGACTAACACTGTCAAGGAGTAGTGTATCTGGGGGGTTCCTTGTTTAGATTTCGCTTGCGAGTCGTCCCATGCATGAAACACAGTGAAATATCGGGAGTGGGGAGAATTTTAGTCCTTCGTACTCTGATTTATATATTAGTATATCTCGACAATCGACAGTGTCAAGGAGTAGTGTATCGAGGGGGTTCCATGTTTGATTTCGCTTGCGAGGCGTCCCACGCACGAAACGCAGTGCACTGTAGAGAGTTAGGAATAGTTAAATTGTATATATTAATTAAATAATTGGCGTTATATGCGTCATTCATTGAGGTTATAATGAATCTCGATAATCAATACTATTAAGGAGTAGTTTATCGGGGGGTTCCTTGTTTGGATTTCGCTTGCGAGACGTCCCACGCACGAAACGCGGTGCTGTATTGAGAATTGGGAAAAGTTTAATCCTTAGCATTTATATGATAATAACTCATTTATGTTAATATCTAACATCTGATAAATTCTAGTAAGAGAAAGTGTATATGTATAATTATATGTTAAATAAGTGACCCGCATTTGGGGATTATGGTAGAATTGGATGTTGATGGTTATATTTTAGATGGTAGTTTAAATGAGTACAAATTTTGGGTGTAGGCAAGATTGTTTCTCCCCTAGATAATGTTGGGCAGACGTTTGAGGATCATGTGCATACGTATAGGTGCGCGCTATAAATGAGAGGTGAGTTGGATTTTCTAGAGAGTGCGACTCCATTTTAATCATGTCTTAATGCATTTACAATTATTATGCATTTTAATTCACTTGCTAAATTTTTTTTTTCCGCCTCGGGCTCTGACCCATTTATATTTTGTCCTTGCTATATATATTGTATTATTTTAGGTGTTCCTACGCAAGGACGCCATTGATGTTGTCTATCCAGTGCATTCGAGGAAGCTGTGGCGGTTGCGGACTGTTGCGGGATTTTAATATAGCCGATTACTATCTTTTGTATATCTAGATTAGGATTCAGTGTGTATACCGGGTTTACACCCATGAGTTGTGGTTTTAGCATTTTATTTATATTTATCTTTCTTTAGACTGTTGTATTGTCTTTGACTCAACATCATATTCAGGTATTTCCTTTTTGTATATTTTGGTTGTACTCTAATACTCTTCTCTTTTATATAGCATGTGTGTGTTCTTTATCATATTCAGTAGTTGTTATGTGGTTAGTTGGGTATTGCTTTGTATGTTTTAAATTTTTGGCACCCTCTTTTTGTAGTATTGGGTAGTTAGTTGTGTTTGTTTTAGTATCGTCAGTAGATGCTGGGAATGATCCACTTGAGATTCCTGATTATTTTAGTATAGGGCTGGCCACCTGTTATTATTTTAAGCGGGGTGTCACAAATATACATGCTAGAATTTACAATAGTTAATCACTTGCCTTTAGATTGTAGGTCTGAACCGTTGAAGGAGAATTGTAGCATCCACGAAGTTTCTTCCTAAATCTTCACTCCAATTTTGTTCTTGCACAAATTTTCAAATCGTCCCCTTAGACTCTTGAAATTCTTTCTCCATTCTCTCCATTTTCTCTCTAATTCTCTGTATAATTTTCTTAACTTTTGGGTTTATGGAAGTGACTATTCCTTAAGCCCAACCTTTGATTTTAAAGGTGAAATCCCGTTTTTACCTTTCCACCTACCATTAAGAAGGCCAAAAGTCACCTCAATAAGTCCTAACTAATCTCAAAAACTCCCAAGGCCCGAACATAATGCCCGAGTACTCAGTTTTGACTATTCAAACCCTTTCGGGCCCTTTAGCGCAGTCAAAATGGCCATTCGAATGACGTAAAAATAATTTACTTTTCATTCCATTTAATTATAGTCCCGACACGACTCAAACGCGCGTCCCAACTTAATTACCAAAATTTTTTTGTTCATCACTCGTAATAATTTTATAAAAACCACTATCATTTGTAAAGTCATAATCAAATATATTACTTTTAATCACAAGTAATATTCAACACAATTCACATATGATTTTATTCCCGAGTAATATTTAAATTCGGATTAATTTTCAATTATCCAATAATGAATTCTAATTAATCCCATTTTAAAAGTCATTAAAAATACGGGATGTTACATACTTTCCCCCTTACAACCGAATTTCGTCCCAAAATTTGAAAAAAGTGTACTGGATAAGAAAAACTCTGGCTATATGTTGCGCATCGCATCCTCGCGCTCACAATTATACTACTCCATACCGCCCATACAGTACACTATCAAATTCCCTTAATAGTGAACACCTCACAAATGTTTTTTTTAAACCCCATGTTACCATGTCACATATGTTCTTGCCCAAGCCTTATCGTTTATGTTTCACTACTTAAAATTATTTTAGATATTCACTATCTAGCCTTCTACTATTCACACCTTAGTAGATTAGTCGTACTTTAGATACATACGATCTCATCTTGAGATGATCGCACACAAGTAGGTTATATGCGCAGTATATATTTTACACACATTATATACTATAAGTGTCAACTCATCTGTGATATTCACAATAGTATCTGGTTCTCCACCTTTAACTAATAGGCAGGAGAACAACAAGGCTTACCATGCCATACTTCAATTGGCACCATGCCCAAAAGTGAACTTATATGAGTTATTGTACTCAAACTCCACTAGTGGAAGGGATTGCTCTCGTCCTCCCCTAAGATCTAGGGCTACACATATAATTATTTTCCAACATCTAATTAGTTCGCTTGTTCTGCTCACTAGTCTGCGTATGATAGGTCGTACTCAATCACATCTCGATACATATGGCCTCATTAAAAACTCTCTCAAAATTGAAAAACAAAGATCTCATCCCAATCGGAAACAACATTAATCAGTACCCTATGTAACCTCACTATCTTGGTTATAAAGATCTCACATACTGTCCTGTAGTATAATCAGTCCTAACTGCCATAACGTGAGCTACTTTGGTCAACCGATCCACTATCACCATATAGGATCATGACCCCCTCCATAATAAAATCCTTGGGAATACTCTCCCATTACTACTTAGAAATCCCTAATGATTGAAGAAACCCCAACTGGTTTCAGATGGTCCCCCCTTTACCAACAAACATGTGACCCGTTGCAAAATAATTTAGTAATATTTCTCTTCATTAAATCCCATTTCCACTGTCATTTATACTATGGTACATCTTATATTCTCTCAAATATACCTCTAACCGTGATCCATGTGATTTTGCCTCACCGCGTGTCACAAGTCCTTCCCCTTTCTCTAAAATCAATTTCTCGTGAAACTTAACCCTCTGGCAAAATGTTGTTGAATTCACACGACAATCATGATCTACTGCCTGATACAATACTTTCAATTACCTAGGGTGCCCATAAACCCTATATCTTGTGCATTATTGCACAATCAATTCTTGAGCATTCGACTTTCTTTTCTATACATGATATGACCATTTTGTACTAGTTTTCTCATCAGAACTAGGCGATTCTTCTGGCCTTAATTCATAGTGGAATTATTAACCCTCAATTATATTCTTGTAAATGTACAATGATCAAAGTACGAAACATATGTACTATCAACCAAACTTCTCTCCAACTCCCGACGTTTGCCAGTTTCATGTGTGGGATGTCTCGCAAAGCGAAATCCAAACAAGGAACCCCCCCGATACACTACTACCAAACATAGTCGGTTGTCGAGATCTATAAGGCCCTCAGTCCATAATATATACCTTCCCACAATCTTCGTATGTTGACATAGAAATCTACTTATGTCCCTTAGAAATAACATGAAACATGGCACTCTCATTATCCCAAGTTCGCGGCGCTATATATATATATATAACAAGTTATATATCGCTGATCGATAAAGAACACAATGTATCTCGAGTCACATCAGTAAGTAAATCCCTACACAACGGGATCACATATAACTAGACAACATGCTCAATGAGGTCTATGATACCATTATATTTTCATATATACATATCTATATAGGCCCAACCCTATTTTAGGTGGCACCTCACAAAATTAATATCTCTCCCCCCGGAGTATCCAGCTCGATAGTTTTAGCTCCCAATATTCTATCGTTTAAACATTTGGTAATTAATCATTACACATTACCATAATAAGCGCTACATGTTAACTCAAAGCATTAGTAAATTATAACGATAAAATTTTCTCGTAGTGCTCACTCGACTCACTCACGGGAGACATAAAAAAATCCCAATACTCATAATAAATACGTTTGTAACCAGGATGTTAAAACTAACGTACACACTATATTCGACTCGCATGCGAATTTTGGTGTTAACAATTCATGTATATATATTGTGTCACACCCATGTCACTTGAATTAATTCTTTACTCACAAGGATGAAACAAAACTTCACCAGTCTCGCCTAATCGTAGGGTCCCAGCACTTAGCTGCCAACACGACCCATGAGCATCTGCAATCGTTATACATCTAGGATTTCATCCAATAGTTGCCCCCTCCTTTTGGTGGGAAAATTACTCTGCTCTGCGGCTTACATGCCCATCACTGAAATGTGGGCCCAAAAATTGCTAGGCCTCAATTATGGCCTTATTGGCCTTCCTATTACTTCCCGGGCCTCATTGACCCTAAACGATGGTATGTTATTGTTATCGAGGATTCCACTGGTCCTGTTGAAACCCATCACTCTCGAGTTGTAAATTCCTAGGTCCAATTCACCTGACCCAAATTCTCCACTGAAAATCTCACTCCTCTAGTTGTTATGCCTAACTGGCATGGTTTACCAATCCCAATATTATCGGTTTCACTTCTCAACGTGGACACATTGAACACTGGTAGTCCCACTCTCTACACATAGGGAAATTTCCCGTGCCATTGCCCGCCACTAGTCCCACTGACCATTTTGGAATTTCCTTCCTTCGTATTTTGAAGTCTTAGCTCCCAATTGCTATTTTCGTTGTTCTATTAGATCCACTGGTCCCATAGAACATGTTGTTGGTCTTGGCTGAACTTATCGATGCTTCGTAAGGACTTAAATAGGTTCCCCTACTAGTTATAACTTTTGATAATGTTTCACTATCACCCTTTAATTCAATCTTGTCCTTCAGCTAGGTTTTCCCATCCCTCCGGGCTCCCCTTCTTCTAGAAGCGGTCACAAATTCTTTGACGACATTGACCCTAGTCGTCTTCTTCATATTTCTCACCCACACTTGAGAATTTATCTCATGAGTCCTTTCACAACAAGGAACTCTTCTTATCTTATATATACCCCTTAGTCGCTGGGTAAAGAGTTCATTAAGCAAGCCAACTGCTCTCTCGCATTGGGCTTTCTTTCTTGCCTATAAGAAATAAGTTTCGAAATTCTTTCACATCCCAATAAAAATTGCAGACAAACGATTTCATGGTCGAACCATACACAAATTTCATGTTTAGCTTCATACATACTTCTTTATTTGCGATGTCTAACTCTCATCAATTTAGATTGAATCTATGAGCAAAAATTTCGTTCGAAATTTTCAAGTCCTGGGTGTTACTACACTTCACCCTACATAATTGCCTTTTGATTTCTTCCTTCATAGAAGTTCATTCGACTCCCTCACCCTTTAATGACAGTTCTGGGTGGGTTTGTAACGGCACAAACTTTATCCATGATGGTGCTTGGGAAACTACAGCTCCCGAACACCTTCTTTATTGTCCTCAACCTGAACAACAATTTTGGTGAGTTCTATCTCATACACCATTTTTCAAAACACTCTATATTTTTGGCTCCTGGTGTTCTTCTAATGACCCTCGCTAGTCATCAATGCCCGACCGAGATCGTATAAGAATTACATCACTTATATTTCCTGACAGGAGCACGTAAGTCGTAATACATAGATGAATACAACATCCAAATAATAAGGCTCTATAACAAGGAATGCTATGCAAAAACGTAGAAAGTCATACAGATCCTAAGGACACTAGAACCTGATGCTCTTATACCACCTGTGATACCCCGCCTAATTAAGTACCGGGTGACCAGTCCTTTATTAAATTAAATCAGAATATCTAGTTGGTTCATTCTTAGCATCATTGTCGAAAATAATTTCTTTATTAATTCACCAAATAAATAATTAAGCTAGTGTCAAAACTTTTCCATTTTTAATTTCATTAAAACCATTCCACAAAGTGTAGTAATAATAAACAACATCACATCATAACTGAACAAGACTAAATGTGACTGGAATAACTCTCCCGTCAAAATATTTCATTACCATAAATTAAAACTGATATCAACGGTACTGACATAAATGATTACAATCTATGGAATAGAAATGAAATAACTAGAATTCGGGGCAACATGCCCTAAATGAAAGTAAACACTACAGATGTGTGATTCAACATAATGGAAGCGTCTAAACAAATCTGCCTCTCCAGTAGCAGCTATAACCCATCGAGATATGCATATTCCATGTCGGCATCCCAGATACTGGATACCTGATGTACAAGATACAATAGAGAAGAGAGTATGCAAGGAAACGGGTCAGAGCCCGACTGTAAAAGGTTTTAAAAATAACAAGTGCCTAACAAGTACAATTAAGCAATTATTATGTACATGTTAGATTCTCGGGTTCTCGCTTGAGAATTCTCACCTCTCATCTAGTGTGCACGCTTAACGTACCTTATTATCTCCCTAATTAAGGTTCTTAGGATTCTATCCCATATCATTTACTCGTATTTCTCACATAATACGTATGATAATTAAATATGTTCATTTATCTTTAATATGAACTTTCATAGCTTAAGGATTAAGTACACACTTCCTTAATTCTCTCAGATATCATTATTTATTTTCATCCACAATGGCAAATAGTAGATTACATCACAGTATATAATTTTTTAATCTATAATTTTCATACAATAGATTACATCACAGTATATATATTCATCACACAATTATATATACTAATATAGCACCTCCCAGACACAACTACGGTGCATGTATACTCTACTATCTTGTTCTGATACATCTCTCGCTGTATAAAGGACTATTGGTTCGGCATCTCTCATAAACCATAAATAACATAACACATATATTGGAGGAGAGCACACTCCCCAACCTAATGGGTCACGCACATACCTACGTTCCCATTCAGCCGTTGAAACTATCATTCACACTGATAGCATGTGTCCAATGTCCTATGCTCAGGGTACGAATCTAAAGTCCCCCCAAATGGGCACATCGGGATAAGATCGTCCACAACGCCAACCTACACCCTGATAGCAAGCAGCGTAGGTATGTCTTACACACAATAAATAATAATATAGGTCTTCACCCCACCAATATATATAACAACAATAGGGCACACGCACAACCCATATAATAATTTCCATACATAGTATATTTATCTCTTATATCCTATGTATTTACAGATTATGAATTTACTTCTGAATTTATATTCCCAAGTTTCTCTCATCACTCGAAGGGTAATCATTTATTCCTCATGTAAATTCAATAGGTAGCCACTCACATCCTACTAGTCCATGCCATCACAACTCCCGAATTTCTACGAATCAAAATATCGTCAATTATGTTTATTTCTCGATAATCCCTAATTTAATATTAACCCTTTCTTTTATCTCCCAGGGTTAATCCCATATATGACCCTTTTACTACTGGTATTAATCTTAAGTCATCATTCACCCGATTTAAGACCCAAATTTATATAATTCTCCATCGTAACGAATTCAATTCACACTCGTTAATTCCCCCCATTCCATCCCATAGAAAATAATATTTTTCGGGTCTTACATATACCCTACTGCCCTCCTCTAAGTCCTAATTTGTTCAATTAATCATCACCAAATATTTTTCAAACTTGAAATTTAAACAAAATTTTAAATATGAATTAAATCACATTTACAGGGGGAGTCGATCGATCGACTGTTCCTGGTCGATCGATCGACATTCTTGAGTCGATCGATTGATCGACCAAATGTTTACCCAGATTCTGCATATGTTTACCTACGGAATTTAACATTTTTCATCCTTAAAATCATATTTAGACATCTCCAAATTCATATTCATTTTAGCCAAGATTATATACTAACATATATGGGCAAGTTATAACTTATCCAAATTAATTAAACATCATCAACAAGTATAAATCTACCCAAATTCCATATTCAATCTCAAGAATTCTAGTTTTGACTTTATCATCAATTAAACATGTAAATCCCAGATTTCTTCACCAAGTAGTTCATATATTTCATGGAGTTGATTTTAAACTCAGAAAAAGATCAATCCTACATAATTATCATTTCAAAGATTCATAAAAAAATATCTTAATTCATATCACTTTTTAGAATTTTCTAAACAACCTAACATGAACAATATACATGCTAGAATTTGTACTAGTTGATCAATTGCCTTTACATTGTAGGACTGAACCATTGAAGGAGAATTATATCCTCCATGAATTTTCTTCCTAAATCTTCACTCCAGGTTTGTTCTTGCACAAAATTTTCAAATCCTCTCCTTAGACTCTTGAAATTCTTTCTCCATTTTCTCTCTAATTCTATGTATAATTTTCTTAACCTTTGGGTCTATGAAAGTGACTATTCCCTAAGACCAACCTTTGATTTTAATGGTGAAATCCCGTTTTGCCTTTTCACCTACCATTAAGAAGGCCAAAAGTCACCAAAATAAGTCCTGACTAATCTCAAAAACTCCCAAGACCCGAACATAACCCCCGGGTACTCAATTATGATTATTTAAACCCTTTCGGATCCTTTGGCGCGGTCAAAATGGCCATTCAAATGAAATAAAAATAATTTACTTTTTATTCCATTTAATTATAGACCCGACACGACTCACACCACAACCCAACTTAATTACTAAAATTATCGTATTCATCACTCGTAACAATTTTATAAAAATCACTATCATTTGTAATGTCATAATCATATATATTACTTTTAATCACAAGTAATATTCAACACAATTCACATATTACTTTATTCCCGAGTAATATTTAAATCCGGATTAATTTTCAATTATTCCATAATTAATTCTAATTCATCCTATTTTAAAAATCGTTAAAGATACGGGGTGTTACAACTACATTAAAGCTATGAGTTGACAACTCGTACATTAATAACATTTATAAATGTGGACTTTATGTTGTAATAATTTAGAATATTTATATATATGGCTGTAGTGGGTGCCATGTTATGTAATTTAGATGGGCATGTTATTTAGAATAACCTTTCATAACCTAATTACATAATTCCTTAATATTTATTTCAGTTACTCAAAATAAATTTCCTTTAAGAAGTTATCTCGCTTGATGAAATAAATCAAATGTTCCCCATTAATGATTTTTGCTATGATAAGTTATTACTACCACTTTTAGCTCTAAATTTATTATTCATGAGTATTCCAACTGGCTCACTTTGTGACTACCAAATTATCTATTATATGAATATTACATTATTTTATGGATTGTATAATAATTTCAACAAGCATTAATTTTTCAAAAGGCATAAATGGACATTATACTAATAAATTAAGGAAGGTTATGGACTCTTTGGAGCAACCGATACCAACCTTAATAAACAAACTAGCATGTAACCTGCGCAATGTGCGGGTGTTTGATAAAATAAATACTTATAATTGAATTGAAATAATCATACCGATAAAAATAAACACTTATGTACAACATTATGCTTAATATTTATGGTGAATCACTTAAAAATAGTGTACCCAAAAAAGTAGAGTCGCAATTTTAAGCAGGATACAACAAAATGATCCAAAATTGACTTCAAGCAAAAACGATGTCTTGTTCATGTGAAAATTATGAATGTTAGTCATAAAATAATGTCATCTCATTCATGTTTTTACTCTTATTTTTTGTATTTTCATATTTAATTTCATGGTAAAAATATTAATCGTATTATTCGTGTCGTCTTTTAATCGTTCGTTTTCATTTGAGGTAAAAAAGAAAAAAACACTTTTATTTTGTATCATGCATGTACCTTAATAGTACTTGTCACATGGTGTCAAGCACAAACACAACTCTTAGCTCAAATTTACTTTTGATTCGAGAGATGCACGTTTAGATAGAAATAAAAATTCAAAATTAGTTGCTTAGACAAATATTTATCAAACTCAACGTGAACAAATTTATTTTTATCTTTGAGCTCATAGTGGCGGTCCCAAATGACCTAAACACTTCAAAATCAACATACACTCGACATTCTTTCACCCACATTGACACAAACGAAGCACTAAATATCCATTAAGAACTATAAATCTTTTATATGCAATTAAAAAAAATTCATGAATAAAAAATCAATTAAAACTATTTAGAGAAATGTAGTACAAAATCTGGGGACTTATACAATAACAAAAAAAATGCAAGAAATTAAAATTTATTCAATAGTTTCAAGAGTTGTATTTTTAACCCATACATGGCCCAAGGACAAATCCAAATATTCACCGAGTTATTTACAATACATATTCATTATCTAAATTTAATATTTATCCTTATTGAATTTAAAAATACTTTCTAAAAAAATTTCACATATGCTTAATACAACCTTTCACACAACCACACTCTAATTATTTTACATCATATGATAATATAAGCAATGAAGGTTACATAATTAACATACACTTCAAAAACAAAAGAAAAAAAATATAATGAAGTGGGCTATTGCATAAAGGGGACCATAGAAGTAATTTAGCCAAAAAAAGTCTTAATAATGAAAAATCACCTAATAGCAGGACTTCAATTCATTTCTGGGAAAATCTTTCAAAAAACACGCCCAACAACGAATCATTGAGTCGTGAGAAAGGCATATTGGGAAATATATAAAAATGTCAATTTTCCATCCCCAACTGGAAGAGCTAATTGTGATTGATTGATGAAAGTCTTCTGTTTTTCTTCTTCTTGGATAGATGTTCCTCGTTGATGTTTTGAGATTCTGGGTTTGTGTATTGATGGTTGTTTATAGAGCAATGTTCTTCTGGTCCGTTTCTTACTATACGAGAAGATGATAGGGGCTGATGTCTTTCTAAAGCTTTTGGCTTTGTGGTATTTTTTTTAGAGGAGGTAGAGTGAGAATGTAATTTTAATGTTTAAATACTGTTAGGTTACCAAAAAAGTTGGTGCAACTTATATTAAATCTGGGTGTCTTTTGATTTCATAGAGGAATGGGAAAAGTTTTAACTGAGAAGTTTTAAGAGGGATCAAACAGGAGAGAGAAGTCTTCGATTTTATAATAATTATATAGAATAGATAATAGAGGGACGGGAATATGGAGAGTATGTGGAAAGGAGAATAGGAATTGTTGCACTTTATTCGGATGAAAAATGAAAGTGATAAATAGATGAATACTTTAAATGTTGTTTATACCCCTAATACTATCGTATTAGAGGTATATATTGATATATTTTCCCTTAATATTAACTTCACCATTGCAACCAGACTCTTTAGAGCAACTAAATCACAATGGCTTAATCATAATGAAATCATTAATCATCTGAACACTCAAAATCATATCCGGACTCTTTGGAGCAACCAAGACATATTATTTGAATGCTATCATAAAATTCAGCATTTACAATTTATTAGATTAGACCACTTTGGTGGAATCGTAACCTAATAAACAATGAGATGAAAACCTTAAGGTAGGCTTTTAATATTCCATTACTCATATTGGATATAATAAGCATATACATATTTAATCTAATATTTACTATTTTGAGTACCGAATAAACTTCACGTAAATATTAGTCTCAAAGAAAATTTGAATCATTCAAGGTTAAGTTGATGCATAAAAAAATATTACTAATTAATGTTCATTTTATAATCGAAATTATCCTTTTATAGAATGAATAAGCTACATCATCATTGCATTAACAATATAACATTCATCATTATATTTGGACTCACTGGCAGTAAAATTTATATACCGTAATTTAATATTTATAATTATAGATTAGAACACTTTAATGGACACCTAATTTAATATAAAATAAATATTAATATCAAAACCTTAACCATAACTATAATAGTCATAACAATATTTGGTATATACTGAAAATATTATATCAGCCAAATAAGATAAGACAACAGATATTTATTAAAATACATAAAATAGAAAAATCCATAATTTTCAATAATGGAAAGTTTGAGCAATCACTATAAGAAAACTCTTAAAAAAATAATCT
Source organism: Sambucus nigra (assembly GCA_949130495.1). Lineage (NCBI taxonomy): Eukaryota > Viridiplantae > Streptophyta > Magnoliopsida > Dipsacales > Adoxaceae > Sambucus > Sambucus nigra. Next base: position 353,655,166 of record OX422221.1, read on the forward strand.
TCCCAAAAAGTGAAATTTTAAAAACAATTGAGAAAGAAATAGCTGTCAACTTTATTACCAAATATGACAAATTTAAGGTTTTGAGAGCTCAAACGTGCTCAAATAGTCATAACAACGTTTATCACCCAAAAAAATTGTGATTTTTCATCACTAAATCCTCTCTGATTATCATAATTTTTTTTATCAATCCCGGGTAAGTCGACAATTTTAATCTCAATTACTGCTTATTAGAGGTATAAGAAAACTGTTACTGAAAATGTCTCAAAATATTCAGATCTACACTTTTATAAAATAAGCAACTTTAAACACATGATTAAAATTATCACAAAAGAAAATCATAATTAGGGAACCAAAACAAATTTTAATTTGGTCATAAAAATTTTGGTAAACAAAATCTCATTTTATGAAATTTTCTTTTATGTGATTATATGGATACACCAATTAATTTATTTGGTTGCATTCACACATATCCTAAATTGATTTATCCTTAATTCGGCTTAAATCTTTAATTCATAAAGTGTGCAAAATAAATTTACTTTCATGGAACATACATGCACACACATATTACGTAATGGATATAAAATTAATATCTCAGAAAAATATTATACGCAATTCTTGATGGATAATCAGAGGTCCAAATATTAATGCGTACACAATAATTTAATATTTATGACTATAGATTATAAGACACTTTCCTCCGAATCTAACATAATATAAATATTATGTCACAATTATATTAGGAATTTTTGTAACCAAATAGAATATACTCTTTAATCTAATATGCTCTAACATAGGGTAAGGCACTTTGGTAGACACCTATCCTATCTTTATGAGAATATTAACACATGAGATTGTTAAAATGAGAAATATCCATACAATGATTTGCAATGATGTAAAGTACATAAGAACATCTAAACAATATAAACATTACATATGTAGTGAAAAAAAATCTCGTAAAATATAGAATACTACAAAATGTCCAAAAATGGAAAAATTGGTTATCACCACAAATATGTTTAGAAATGCGAAAGAATAACTCTCCAATTCGCGGAATCGAAAGTATAATTTTCGTGAGAGAGATATAAAAGTAAACGTTATTTCCAAATCATTTTTCTTTCCTATTGCTATTATTGGTGACACACACAAAAAAATTGTCGCTTGAAATACAAAGTCCATAATAGGCAATAAGAGTTTCACGGATGAAAATATTCAAAACGTCACAGAAATGAATGTTGACAGATTTAGTGACAGAAAACAAAAATGTCACATAAGATTTTCATACATAAATATTAACAGATTCAGCGACAGAAAACTAAAACGTCGCAGTAAGTTTCACACAATATAAGCATATTCAGCGACAGAATATCAGAACGTCACAGAAAGTTTTACATATAACTCTTAACAGATTTAGCGACGGAAAATCAGAATGTCATATAACTCTTAACAGATTTAGCGACGGAAAATCAGAATGTCGCAGAAAGTTTTATTCATAAACATAAGTAGATTTTAAACTAAGTCCAAATTAGAGTCATAAAAAAATATAATAAAAATATCACATAAGTCTCATAATTTAGAATATAAAATCTGCTATAAAATATGATTTTCATGTTTAGACATAAATGATAATTATGTGATCTAAACCATATGCTCTAATACAACATGTTAGATTTATAATTAATAAATCACCTAACAGTTTTTATAGACCAATAATACAATATATGAACATATAAACTGTTATATAAATATAGGGCCTTAATCTACATAATTATCACATGTGTTCAAAATATGATTGAAAAAATACACCTAGGTCATCATTAGATTTGACGAGTGAAGAAGTTGCCATTGGTGCTTCCAACTTGAGAAAAAAATTATTATGGATTATAGGTTTCTCTCCCCTAACCTTTCTATAATTTGTTGCTTATTTCTAGTGCCTAAATGTGGAGTTTAGGCCACAAATTATAGGTAGGGAGAGGTCCTATATCCCAAAAGTCATGTGATCTTGACCGTCCATCACGGTTAGATAAAGAGTTTTGCTTAATTTATTTTTTAATCAATAATGGGTTAATTTATTAACCAAAAATATTTTTGACTCTTGGGAATATTAAAGTGACCTTTTATTTACCCAATATGACTTATTTTGTAATTTAATAATGAACCATTTAATAGACTTATGAATTATTTGTAATTCTACCAGTACTCGCATGCCATCAGTTTTACGAAGATTATTTGTTACGATTTTGGCGTGTTTTGAACCACCTGGTGTGAGGATTTTGTGGGATGAAATATATCCATATGTCGTTGAAGATTATCAACACAGTAAAACTTTATCGGACAATGATCTCCCCATAATTAATGAGAAATTTGTTGATTCTAATGATCTTCAAAGAAAAATTATAGTATATAATTAAAGTTGACAGCAGAACACGATGACGACATTTATCGCGTTTTTAGAGCGCCATGTGAGCAATTTTAATTAATGTTAGGAGGGAATTTAAAAAGTGGGAAACGAATGGGACAAAAAATGAAGAAAGAGATAAATGTGCATAAGATGAAATTTAAAAGGTCATAATTGAATGGTCCAAGTAATGAAGAAAATGGGAATTTAATTTAAGAAGAGAGAAAGTCCATTAGAGGGAATTTAAAAGGTGGGAAACTAATGGGACAAGAAATGAAGGAAGGGAATTGAAAAGGTAGGAAACTAATGGGCAAAGTAATGAAGAAGGTGGATCGTTTGTTTTGTAAACAAAATGGACCAGTTGTGTAACTTAATGAAAATGAGAGAAAAGACTACCTCGAATCTGTGATCCCCAAACGCATTGTCCTTTTCGAATCCATCAAAGCCCAGCAACTCTCCTATCTCCAATCCCTCTCCGGCGACCCCATCAAGAAAATAACCCACACATCATCTCTATTTCTTTTCCTATTTTCACTTTACCTTTTTTTTAATTGTTGTTGTTGCTTAGGATAAGTTTGAGTTGGGAGGTATACCTATACCTCTTTGTAAAAACAGAACCTTCAAAATATTCTAAATGCCACGTGTCAAGTTTGGAAAGACGCCAATATTGTATTCTCATTGTTAAAACTAAATTGAATGTATGTTTTCTTTCTATTACTTTTTGTTTATTGTTAAAACTAAACTGAATGTATATTTTCTTTCTATTTAATTTCCTATTCTTTGTAAATGGTGATTGCATTTTCTCCACAACAATGGTGGTTGCATTTTTTTTTTCCAACAATGGTGTTTTTCTTTGTAAAAAATTTTAGAGTTTCTTTTTGAGATGATGACGGGGATTTACAAATTTATGTTTTTTAAATTTCCTATGATTTTTAAATGGTTTTAGTATTTATTTTTTGAGTTTTCCTCAGATTTTCTTCAGATTTTTTTAATTATTTAAACCTGTTTTTTTGTGTGTAATTTCCAGAGATGTTCAGATTTTTATGGATTTTTCAGTTGGAAATCCTTTTTTGCTAAAAAATTAGTTTTTATTTGCTAGAAAACATTTTTTTTCCAAAAATCATTTTTTTTCTCAAAATAACATTATTTTCTTGCTGGAAAACATTTTTTGTTGGTGGAAAATAGTTTTATTTTCCTACCGAGATTTTTTTACTACAAATCTATATATTGAAATTTGTCAATGTTTTTAATTTTTGTAAAAATAGTTTATGTCAAACTTATTTATTTATTTTTTTTGCTTACACATTTAAAAAAAATCTAATTTTCATATTTTTTCATAATGTTTTTTTAGTTTTCACTAAATTTTTCATAATTTTTTAAAATTTTCTAGATTATTTGAAAATTTTTAAAATAATTTTTCAAAATTTTCCATATATTTTCTATTTGTATTAGTATAGATATGATGGTACACAAGTTCGAATTTCGATTGATGCTGTGATATTTTAATTTTAGGCTGTGAAATTTTGTTAATGTAGTTGATAATTCTGATATGATCTGTAATTAATTGTGTTGTATTGATTGTTGTGAGTTAGGGATTTGATTAGTTTATGGAGTAGGAAATGGAAAATCGAATCAAGGAAGATGAGAGAAATGAAAGAATTATACGGAATCTTCTCAAACTGTCTAATAATCGGAGGTGTATCAATTGTAATAGCTTGGTATGTTTATATTGTCTTTTCAATCTTCTTTTCTTTCAATGCTAAATTTGATAGGGTTTGCTCATATCTCATTTTTATTCGTTGAGGATCAAAAACATAGTAATATGTTTAATATCTTTAATTTTATGTGATTTTTTTTTGCATATTACTCTATTAGTTATTGATATTGACCTATTTTCCAGATTTTGTTTGCGATTGCACTTTTTTTCTTGTAATTTCTATAAGATTGATGGATCCATTCACGTGATAATTTTTTTGTGAAAAATTACTCCACACTTCGATTTTTGAAGTTTAAGAACACTTTTTTACATATGTTTTACATTTACAATCTAATCAATTTATTTATAACCCGTCCACGCATCGCGTGGGTTGTATAATAGTAGAGGATGAATTATCAATCACGATGCCTACAGAAGACTTCAACTCTATTACAACATTAAATGATGATCAAACTCTTGTTTTCAATAGAATCCTTGAAGCAAACGAGGGTAACAAAAGTAAATATTTTTTTCGTAGATGGACCTGGACACACTGGTAAGACATATCTATATCATGAACTACCAGCATCCGTACGAAGTGCCGGTGGTATAGCACTAGCAGCAACAACATTTGTAACAGTAGCAACAAACATGCCTAGTGGTAGGATTGCATATACAACATTTAAGATTCCATTGAATCCGGATTCATCGTCTGTGTGTTCAATCAACAAAGCAATCTGATTTGGCAGAATTAATAAGGCATGCAGTAGTTATTATTGTGTTTGGGTATATATAATGGTGTCAATGAAATACACTCAACAAGTCCCTTTAGTATATGAATAAATTTTGAGGTTACTTTAATTGAGATCATGAGTTCCAGTTCTATTAAGATCATTTAGGAGGATTTCGGGATATTTTGTACCTAAATAGATATATACCACAAGAAAATGGGAAAGGGTTCTGTATACAACTATGAATATCAAGGGTTCAACGTCTATATTTATATAACTTTTATAAAATGAAAGCCCCCAATTAATTCTTCAAATCCATCCAGCTATCCATGCGCCATATCCTAAATTTTTTATCTGCTGCCTTTTTTCTCTCAATATGATATATCCTAAATTTCTTCAGCTTCCCTTTACTCTTCAGTTTCCATCGATTCCTTTCTTATTTTTGTTAAAGCTTTGAAGCTCATTTTTTTAAAGCTCTCCCTTCATCTTTCCTTTTCTCATGGAAGTCTCTTTGAATAAAGTTGCTTATATTATTAAATGATCCATCACATGTATTTGGGGTTATAATTAAAGGTATATGTTGAAATTAAAGAGAAGAGAGAGAGAGCACCGCCGCTTAGAGAGAAGAGAGATAAATTGGGGGGAAATAAAAACGGTGGGAAAAAAAATTAGGCCCTAGGGTATTTTGTTAAAAGAATTATCACAGACTTATCACAATCAATGACCGTGACAAGGCTGGTCGGCTCAAATGTGATAATTTCGTCTTTTTGGTGTAGTGAATGTCATTGTGTGTTCATAGGACAAATATGGAGTTTTTCACATTGATTCTGGTATGTAAGTTTCAAATGTCATGTAATTTTCTTTTGCCGTATTGATTTAGCTATGGACTCTATATCAACTTTATCCTAGGGTTCTTTTATTTTCCTTTATGTCTATCATTGTATGTGATTTAACTCTCTTATTTAGTTAATGAATTATTCCTTTAATGTTTAGGTTATTTAAATTATATTAATTTTTAACTGTTTCTATTTTGGGGATTTTATTATAAATTTCTTACTCATCACAAATCTTTCTTTAGTATAAATATAAGAAATATGTATTTGCAAACTTGGTATTGACTTATACTCCTTCCGTCCCAAACTAAGACTCCACCATTCGTTTTTTGAGTCGGGCACAACAAAAACAAATTCTTAAATTTTAAGCCAAATTAAATAAAAACAAGAACAATACACCAAAAAAGCATGATGGACACGAAAAACACGATAACATGATTAACACAACCCATAATTTTGATACGAAAATACACAAATTTGTGTAAAAAACACCCGACACAAACGTATGTTTCAAAAAAATATCCTGAAATAGAAAATACCATATTTATAATATTTTCCCCAAAAGATTTTATGTTTATTATATATTATCACTGAAAATATTTAAAATGCACAACTATGTAAAAATATTTTTATATATGTCCGCGCATCGTGCGCACCGTTGACACATAGTTAGAATTAAAATTAAAATTAATTTAAAATGCACACCTTGCATTTATTTTTGGTTGTGTTGGACGTTTTTTTAGGGTGCCAATAAATGAGCCTTTGAAAGTTAATATGTATGTACAACTTTTCTAAGAATTTTGTCGTATTGAAAAAAATAAAAAATTTGTGTCGTGCTGATTTAACTCGAGTCGTGTTTATGATTGGTATAAAAATAAAAGTTCATGTCGTGTCGTGCCACATTTATAATTCGTGTTTGTTTATTATTTGTGTATTTTTTGAAAGGTTCATTTTGGATTTTGAGTTTCATTAATTCTTATTATTTGGATTTTAAATTTTGTATCATTTTATTTGAGTTTTTCGTGTGAGGTAGCACCTTAGTTTTACTTTTGAGTCTCAAGCACAATATGAGGAAAGAAACTCAAACAAAAGAACATCATCTCAACTATACAAAAAAATACGTATAGTTTTTTAACCACGCATCATTTCAGAGACATTTTACTCCACATTTTACCACGAAATATATATGTTTTTTGGCCTACATGGGTGAATAGAAGGTGTGGGATGGGAACCCAAGTTTTCAATATATTTCACTGTCTGATCTTCATGACGTTTAGAAAATCATTCTCCAGCTTACTCCAATAAGAAAAAACATTGGCCCATTAATTTAAGGGACTTTGTAAATTTAGTAATTATAGTAATATAGATATGGAAAAAGGACAACAAACATTTCATTTACACTTTTAGTCCCTATTTTTGGTGACAACATACATTAATACTGCTGCGCGAACTCACTATCATAATGTATTAACCAGTCAAAATATGAATTATTTAAAAAAAGAGACTAAATGTATAAATGAATTGATGTTGTCCTATTTTCATAATCCATATTATTTCAAGCCCTAAAAATGTAAAATCAGTTGATTTAACTACGTAATCAATAGTGGGAAAAAATATACCCATTTTGAGGTTTGGGTTCAATTATTCTTATTTTTGTCTTAGGGATATTGATGTAAATTTAACTGAATTTGAAGTGTTATTGATAATGGTTGACTCCTATGTGCAATTTTTTATAAACACAAATCATGTTGTTAACTTTTATATTTTTGGGTTTGTGTGCTCAGACTTCAAGAGTTTTGGATATTTTGACAAGTAATTTATCCGTTATCCAATGTTCCAGGTATATATTTATAATTATGATACACATTTTCAGATACTTTTTGAGATGTATAGGTTTAATAATATGATGAGCTGCTCTCTTTTGTTTATATTTAAGTTTGTAGGTTAGTTTTTCTTCCAATTTTTAAAACTTCAACACAAATTATTTCAAAGGAGCATTAAATTCTCGCCTGTTCATCGCACGGGTTGCCTGCTAGTATTATATTATATATCAAGTATTGGCAAGTTGGTCTTGGGTCCAAAAATTAGTTAATTTTTAAATTCATTTTTATTATTAATTTTTTTATTTTAATGTAATTCATTTTTATTATTAATTTTTTTAATTTACATTAAAATCTGTTGCTTTATTAGAGCCATTGGAGAGTGGTTTGGTGGAGAGGTGGTTACCCCCTTTTGTGGAGAATGGGTGGTTATGTATCCCTTTATTAAGGGGCTCTACTTATCGTATTGCAATTAAATTTTTTTCCTCTCTCTCTCCCTCCCTCTCCCTCTCTCTCTCTCCCCCCTTCTTCTTTTTCTTCTTCTCTCAAAAACGTTTTCTTTCATATTTCAATTTTTGGACTACATAATTGTGATTATAGAGTTCTTCATTGAGTGCTTCAATTGGATGAACTATGATGTTCAATCTTGGGGACAGATATTTGAGGCTCGAGACACCACTCAACAAAGTGCGAAAGATATTTTTGTCTTAGTACTGTATATCTAACACGCACCTCAGCATCCAAATAAATTATTCCAATTTTATTATTTTAATGCTTTTTCCATATACGCATATAACATTTATAATATGGTATGAAGCTCAAACGACTAATAGTTATGCATTTAAAGCTTTGGATGGGACGTTAAAGACATTATTGGTGTTGACTTGCCATTGGGTGGGAAAGTTATGAATTTTAGGAGTGACTTTCGTCAGGTTCTTTCGGTTATACCCGAATGTACTAAGGACAAAACAATCGCATTGTGCATTGTTAAATCACATTTTTGGAGAGATATTCACATTCTTCAACTTAAACAAACATGCGGTCCCTTAATGATCATTATTTCTATAAATTCCAACTTCAAGTCCATTTCCTGTGAGGATGAGGGTTCTATAAATAAATTAACTGTGGCAGTATACACAAATAAAAAAGCATACTTTTGATAGCAGATATATGGTTTTTGAAATAAAGATGTTCAAAAGATCAAGAGTCATTCAAAATTTCATAAGTCAAGAATGGGTTTACTATTTCGTTGATAAAGTTAAAAATGACTCCCACAATTTATATCAGCAAGAGTTTTTGAATTTAATCTCCCCTTGAGAATTTCCACCACATGTGCTAACCTTTAAAGTGGGTACACCTATAATGCTTTTGAGGAATCTTGACCCAAGCTTTGGTTTATGGAAGAGTGGTACTATTCGTACAAAGAAACTCCACAAAGTCTCTTCCTAAAGTAATAAATTTTGGTGCCCTGGAGGGACCCATACCACAAGGCAATATTTATTAGGTAGGTAAGAAAATATGTGGAATCAACTTCAAATTTGGGGGAGGTTTCTGAGGAGATTTTTGTACTCATATAATTATTCTTTATGTAATGGTGCAAGGCTAATATGCAAGGCTAATACATCATGCTCTGATTCATTGATTCTGAAACTCTAACTAGTACACAATTTCCTATACGATTGAGTTTCGCTCTAACAATAAATAAGTCACAAGGACAAACTATACCTAATGTTGTAATTTATCTCCCCGATCATGTTTTTATTAATTATAACTTTCATAATTTACGTTTTAGATCTACAAGCAACATCGCCTGAACAAAATTAAGTTATATAAGGAAATGTACAAGGATGTCACTAGGTAGTACAAATATATAATAATAGATGTCTTTTAATATAAAAATTTATCAATCTTTTTCCATATTTATAGCAGATGTCGTTGGCAAACATTTAGAGGGAACTTCTAGCTAGATTTAGATAAAATTTCATTCTAAGATCTTTTGAAGTAACAAAACAAAATTTGTACATATTTTGACTTTTCACATTAATATGTGAATTATATTTTTTTTTTGTTTTATAATATATCTAGTTCAAATTTAAATAAGTGTCGTACACGCATCATGTGTGCATGGTTAGCTAGTGTGATATAAATTGGTGTAACTCTTATATCATGGTGTGATTTCCTAGAATTGAATTTATGTGTGTAAAAATATGAAATGGTTGATAAATTGTGAATCTAATATGATAATTGATTAAAGAATGTTTAAAATGCTACATGGACTATGAAAATCTAGAAAATATTGTAGAATATGTTAATTAAATGAGTAGTAGTTGATATATGGTAATGAATGGACAACTGTTTGTATTCATGTTATTATTAAATTATATTTATTCCTTTTGATATTCAAGTAGTTGTTTATTTATGTTATTGTGTGGATAATTGTAAAAAATTCTACGATTAAATGCTTATTGTTAACTAAAAGACTCAACTGTGGTATTTACATCATTTTGTACTTCCGGTTGGGTTATGTTACCCTATTTCGGATCATATAACTATTATTCTTATGGTGGTCATGACCCATCGTACTGGTGGATTATCATATTAGGTTAAGATTGTGTTTCTAGGAGTTGTTGAATCTTGGAGTGTAGGCTTTGGCATTTGGATATTTATATAATGTATTATATAGTTTCCTTTCCACCCTTTGCTTTATATGAGATAACCACTGGACTGTCAGGTCAGTTATGACTCCATAATTGTACTTGGAACATTACTGTATATATATTGTTGGTGATGTTGGAGGTTGGTGGTTGTTCATACTCTTCTTTCCTCGTATCTTATATTGTTTGAATTTTTTAAATTATCTCATAAAATTGTCACTTGCTAAGAATGGTATTTTAATTATAGCATTGTTTTATATTATATTTAGACTTAAATAACATTGTAATTGAATATGTTGAATGTTACATTAAGTGTCAAATCAATCAGCCTAATGCGGGTTATTACACTACATGTAAAATCAGTCAGCCCAATTTCACCACCACTGAACATAGTCTCATATATAGTGGACACTAAGCCTGACTCGAGAGAGTTTGGACGTAGCCTAGCTGATGTCACTACCTATGCTAAGGATCCTTCCATATATGCTAAACCCCGTTATGTGACATTATTAGTTCAATCAGAAATGCCACATGAATAGGTGACGATAACATGAAGAACATTCAACATAAGAGAAGTTATGAAGGTGTTCCCAAACATGTACCATGACTAACTTGTAATCATTACATACCTTTGATGTATAACATGACCTCAACTAACTTTATAAAGGTGCGGCACGTGTCTTACGCACCAGATTCTCTTAACTCACTCAACTATAAATATCATTCCTTTAGCCCCTAAAAGGTAATAAGATATTCTGAGTTAAAATTTTTATGATGCTAGTTGAGAGAGAGATAGAGATGGGTGGGTGGGTGGGGGGAGCTTATAAGATCAATTTATCACTACATGTGGACATGAGAACCAATTTAGGTTAAACCACACAAATCTAGTGCTCACTATCTCTCATTCTCTTTCTCTTCATTATGACTAAATTATAGATTTTTTTATATCTTAATTTCTTGATAATTACTAAATTGGTCTTATATACTTAAAATCAACATAATACCAATTTTTAGCATTAATATATTGGTGTCGTCCATGGAAATGTCTTAGACATGTTTGGTTTCCTCCATTGAAGCTTCAAAATACCTTAGTTCTAAGTAACAACGAACCAGGTGACCCTTGAATGTCATGAAGGGTTAGAGCATAAGTAGTTAATTTACTTCGAGAATTCACTAAGAAATTCATTGGTTCAACTCATCATTACTTCATTTTTGCTAAATCCTGATTTCATTGATTCTGCCATTTCGGTTGTGAACCCAATTTAGCTCATTCCTACCATCATATGTGAAAATTTCTAATTATCCTGAATCTAATAACACAATATAAATGAATGATGTTCACTGGTTAGAATTGTTGATTTTGGGGAGGTACTATAAAGTTTGGTTAAAAGTGAGACTACAGTGCAAGAAATAATAAAGAACCTGATGTAGAGCCTCATCGCTAGGCAGACTCCACTGACGCCATTCGACTCAGATGTATATCGATCACACCAAAAGTTTAGTTAAAAATTGATAGACATTGGGAAACTCCACCACTAGCTCCCCACAAATGTGGCAATTCAGGTTAGTCATGTCATTTTTAAGTTGTCTAGCTCTACTATGAAGACATGAGGTATTCATTCATAGATCGGGCTGTGGAGAGCCCACGTTGATTATAAATGGTTCTAGAGAAAGAAGGTATAGATCAAAACATGGGGATGGATTATACAAGTTGGGAAAAATATCCGCCATCAAAACAACAAAAGTTGATAGATACACCATCAAACTACCCCATCTTAGTGCTTTTCAAAGGTTTAATAAGGTAAATGAATTTGTTTGCCTAGGTCCTAATTGTTGGGTCTCAAGAGGCTAGCAAGGGAAGGGGCATCGAGAAGAGTCCCTATGGGCTATGACCAAGGGGGAGTCCGACTCGATAAAATTGAGGAAAATCTTCAGAGGGTTGGTTAGAGACTAACCAATATAGACAGAAGGCTCGGGACATAGCTAAGAATAAATTAAACAACTCAGGAAGGCTCCATACAAAGGCTAGAAAACAAGATAAATATTGATGGAAAAAATCCTCTGCAAAAGCGAAATGAATATGGATCTCCCTTTTCTCAAGCTATTCTAAACTGTGCTACTCTATCTAAGTTCAAGCCACTTGTCAATTATTTGAAATACAAGAGGAAGATGGATCCCATGCATTATGTTTAATAATACTTGATTGCATCAGATATTTAGTCCATCGTTGATGAAATACACTGTAAGGCATTCTCCAACACCCTAGAGTGATATACTCACGTGTGGTATATGGGTCTCCCTATGGGCTAAATAAAGACATTCGAATAATTCGCGGACCCATTCATAAGCAACTTTTGTTTTGGCATGAATTCAATAAAAAAAAGTGGCCCACTAATTGACTGTTAAGTAAAGGGATGACGATATAATCAGAGAATATATCATATGATATAACAATGAGAAGTTGGCAGTTGTAGATTACGATGAGAACATAACAATAACCGCCATTATGAGTGTTTTGTAACCAGGGAAATTGTACTGGCCATTGGCGAAAGAGCCGCCGACCATAATGGCCAAACTCTTAGCTAGATCCGTGAAGATTATGAATGCTAAAGAAGCCATGGAGGCCAAACAAACATGCCAAGATAAGGATGTGGCCGGATCCATCTTGAAAAATAAGAGAAACCTAAGAAGCGAACCAAACATAAGTATGAAAAGAAGTTAGACGAATATATCCCACTCACAATAGGAGTGCATGACATTTAAAATGAGATCTGTGATATGGAGGATTTGAGGTAGTCCACTAAACTTAAAACACCTTATGGTAGAAGAAATAAGAATAAACGGTGTGAGTTTCATAAAGATCATAGCCATACTAAATACGAATGTATGACTTTGAAAGATAAAATAGAGTCCCTAATACAAAACGATCGATTGCGGAAGAATATTGACAAATTCGTTCGATATCCAAGCCGAGAAGAAAAGGAAAAGAGAGTGAGATCTTCGAAAGATATGGGTGGACAAAAATATGGGTGGGATGGAGATGGATCAGATGATTTGTAAGGACATATTTCTCATGTCCGTTATCTTACATTTGTATATGTCGTACGCCGTTATATTTGGCATGTCTCTACACGATCTCACACGACGATCTCAATCCGAATTTCTGGAATTTAGCATTCATCGTCTCCATCAAGTATCCCACATCTGCCTCAACGACTTCACGTTCCATGATTTTAGGCTCGTAATGCAAGTGGTACGCATGAGAAGTCAAAACAGTGAAACAAGGCATGATATGGAAGTTCAAGGTCATTTTGGTAATTTTACAACCACCGTCCGGAGGACTGGTCAACTGGAAAGTTGAAGAGCTTGCCGCAACGAAGATACTGGAAGAAACGGTACCTCAATCCGAACTACGATGAACAAGTTATGGCCTTTTGACAATGGAGAAATTTCCAAGAAAAAGACTTGGGAAAAATGCTAAGTGTTTAAGTTCCTCAGGCCAGCGATTTTTTCCGAACCGAGGGCCGAACCGGTTCGAAGGGCGAACCGGTTCACAGTAGACCCTAACCGGTTCGGGGTACCTGTACGCTGGATAGAATTTCAGAGTTTTTAAAACGTGAAACTCTTCATGTGTTTCCCTATAAATATCAACTTCGGGGGAGTTGTTTTGCAAGACTTTCAGAGACGAATTTAAGAGTTCTAATTACTCAAGTCTTCACCTTTCTTAGTCCTAAGACTCATGTTTTGATTCACACAACTTTGCCAATCCTTTGTGAATCAGTTTGCAACCCAAGAACACAATCTTGTGTTTGTTCATACTATTGTGGAGAAGACTGACCTTCGTCTTCATTGCTGTCCTCCTGAAAAGGAAAAGTTCCAGCCGCCGACTACAGAACCGATACCTGCGGGTATTTCTATGTCACTATATTTTTACTGTAATCCGTGTAACCGTTCCTTACAATATTATAGTAAAAATAAAAGGTTTTGCCCCTTTGGGGGATATTTCCTCACATGTGTGTGTTTGAATGTTCTTGCATGTTTCATCATCTTATTCAATCACACCGAAATGCATGTTTAGGACTTAATTGATAAAAACTGAGTTTAATTAAATAATATCTCTATTTGAACGCACGCACACTCCGTTTCAAATTGGTATCAGAGCAGGTTACGCCAATCTATCGCGTATTCCTAATTTTCCGCAAAATTTTTCTAAGATATCAATTTTCTGAAAAATTGATTTTTGAAAATGAGTGTGTTCATAATGGAGAAGTTATATAATAAAATGCCAATTTTTGACGGGACAAACTATGCATATTGGAAAGCCCGCATGAGATCTGAATTAAAAGCCATTGATGAACGTGTATGGATTTTGGTTGAAAGAGGGTGGATACCTCCCTCCGTCACTGTTGAAAATGTGACCAATTTAAAACCGGTCACCTCTTGGACTGAAGAAGAATTTAAATGGTCATCTTTTAATTCTAAGGGTCTAAGTGCTATTTCTGGGTCTATCACACCTGATGAGTTCAAACGCATAATGACATGCACCACGTCAAAAGAAGCATGGGATGTTTTACAACTCACCCATGAAGGAACTAATGCTGTGAAAGAGTCTAAATTGTAAAATTTAACAACTCAATTTGAAACTATCACCATGCATGAAACTGAATGTTTTGATGATTTTTATGCTAGGTTATCTGACATTGTTAATACTAGCTTTAATCTTGGTGAACATATTCCTAATGCTAGAGTTGTTAAAAAGATTCTTCGTTCTCTCCTTAAGCGTTTTATCCCTAAAGTCACTGTGCTAAATTCTATGGGTAATTTAAATACGCTAAAATTGGAGGAACTTGTAGGAGATTTGCAAACTTATGAGATTGATATGTTTCCTAAATCTGTCAAGTCTAAAGATAAAGGAATTACACTTAATGCCTAGGAAAGAAAAGGTGAGGGATTGACAAGAAAGAGGGGAGAGTCATCTAGAAAAATAGAGATTGATACGTCAGATTCTGAGTGTGATTTTGATCTAGATGATTTAGCCCTGTTTGCTAAAAATTTCAAAAGAATTCTCAAATTCAAGAAAAATGGTAGTTTTAAAGATAAAAAGAAATTTGAGAAAAATAAGTTTGAAAAGAAAAATGAAAAAGTTTTTAAAGATCCTCCTAAGAAGGAAAGTGAGAGATGCTTTGAGTATGACGGTAGGGGTCATAGAGCTTTTGAGTGTGCGACTAGGCTGAACAGAGAAAAGGGAAAAGCTGTCCTTAATGCTACCCTTAGTGACGACAGTGAGGTCGAGTCGGTGGATTCTGGAGATGAGTCACCGCATGAGTGTAACTTCACCGCATTCATGGCTAGTTATGTGAGTACTTATAGTGCTCCTCACGACAATGAGGATGCTGCTTCATAGGGACACCTTGACAGTGAGGGCGATGCGAGTGAGGGGGAGGATGACACAAGTGAGAGCGAGAGTGATCTTCAACGCGCCTACGTCAAACTTTATTCTGAGTCATTTAAAACTAAAAAGCTTAACAAAGCGTTAGTTCTTAGGATCACTGCCTTAGAGGAAGACTTAAGAAAAGCGAGAGAGAGAGAGAGAGTCATCCACCTGCACTACCTTAAGAGAGAGAGAGTTTACCTGTGTTGAGAAAGAGAGTCTGTTTAGAGAGAGAGAGAGTTGCTTTGAGAAAGAGAGAGGGGACTTGACTTAACAAGTGGCTAGTCTTACGAGTGATCTCCATTCCTCCATGGAGACTCGGAAGAAACTTGAAGCCCTTGTTGACCAGCTTACTCATGATCTTGAGAGAGCACGGGAAGTCAAGGTTCAAATCGAGGACAGATCTGGGAAGATGGGAAAGATGCTCCTTGACCCCACTTTAGGTTTTGGTGATAGGTAGGGAATAGGTTATGATGGTGCCTCCACGTCCCAAATTTCACCTGGACCAGTTCCTGAGTTTACTACGACTCCTTATGACCATCGTCAGAAACCACGAAGGATAGTTCGACTAAGAAAAGCAAACCAAGGTCCGCCTAAGAATGTGTTCTTTTGTACGTATTACAAAAGGAAAGGCCACCTGAGGGAGTTTTGCTATAGTATGGGTCGGACATGACGTACTACTGCTCCACCGCAGCATACTGATAATTTTACCAGTCTGAGAGAGCGAGTTGAGTTTTTAGCTACCACATCACAGAGTTTGATGGAGGAATTCCGACAGATGTCTTTACCGTCAGTGAATGCTTCTCACATTCCGGCTAAAACCAACAACAATAAAGGTAAACAAAAGGTCACCACTTCTTAGGTACCTAAGAAAGATAAAAAGGCCTTTGTTGTTCATGTCGCTCTCAAAGCACATAATACCTCACAGTGGTATTTTGATAGTGGTTGCTCCAGACATATGACAGGCGATGCCTATTTTTTTACGTCTCTTGACGATTATCAGGATGGCAGAGTCACCTTTGGAGATGGGAGAAAGTCTAGCATTGTAGGACGTGGTATTGTAGAGCTACCGAGATTTCCTAAGCTAGAGAATGTTTTGTACGTCAAAGGTTTGAAAGCAAGCCTTCTCAGCATTAGCCAGCTGTGCGACGCTGACTTTGCAGTAAAGTCTTACCGGGACACATGTAATGTCTATAATCAATCCGGTAAACTTTTAGTGCGAGGGGTGAGGACAAAGGATAATTGCTATGGGATTGATCCCACATCCTCACTTGTCTGTAACAACGCCACGATCACTCCTATGGATCTGTGGCACCAACGTCTAGGTCACGTGAGGTACTGTACAAATATTTGCGCCACTCACCCAATTGCATTTATTTATTCTTTTTCGCCTTTTAGTGCGTCATTCGATTTGGTTGTATCATATTTGAACCGAGTGTTCGATTATTTTATTTCATTTCGGTTTCATTTATATAAACTGTGTGAATGTTTTAAATTATTGTGGTTTAAAAAGAGTAGTTAAGTAAAATTTTGACCCCAGCCTAATAGGTTATTAGTAATTAAATTGGTTTTCGACAGTGATGCTAAGAATGATCCATATGCGACCCCTGTTTTAATTTGATATAGGATTGATCGCCCTATATTTTATTAGGCGGGGTGTCACATCATAGAGTTTCAAGGCTTTTCTCCTTGACCCCCAATGTTCCTAATGTCTTAAACGACCCAACAAGAGTCACAAGGCATTTATCATAGTATTAAATTAGTAGTAAAAGATCTAAAGACACAAAACACACTAAAGGAATTTCCAAGGCTTTTATCCTTGATTATGATTAAATTAACTATGGTTCGATGACCCACGATAGTCAACTTAAAGGACCTTTTTTTATAACGCCTCGACCCGAATTTATGGGTTTCCCGTAGTCAACCCGGTTCGGCCCGAGCGTTAGGTGTGAAGTGCAATAAAACAATCTATATAATGTTGGTAGTACAGTTTTATTTTAATTAACATTTAACTTATTTAGCATGCGATTTCGATTTCAAGATACACTACATGTGGGACCCATGGGAAACACATGAGGTCCAAGCATGCAGAGCTAATAACGTAAAATAGAAAAAATGTACTTACTAGTATAACGCTCTCAAAATACGAAATTGTTCCCAACCTGCCGTAACAAAGTGAGGGTGTGAGACGATGCCCAGTGGGAATATACAACAAATCAATATAGAATCAAACAACAGAAAGAGACTCAACATGTCATACTACGCATACATGAAACTTTGCTTAAACATATATACATTAATACGTGAGACCACTTTTATACAAAACATTACTTATTTGGATTAATGCATCTTAATATCATAAAAGAACTTCCCTTTAATACTTTCATTTCTTATTTAACTCACGTAGTTGAAAAGATTTAAACAATTGTACTTTGTTTAACTAAAAAACATGTTTTTACCAAAATTGCCCTTTTTACACAACCAACACCTTTTAGTATTTCCATTGAAAAGTACCAGTTCAACACACGCACTCACCGTGTTAAAAGTACTTATTGGTTATTTGAAAACCTTTTCAATACATACTTAAGCAAGTTATGGGTTTAACAACTTGGTTGCTTCATCACCTATTTACCCACTTTACTTTACCACTTTTACCTCGTTTTATGGACATTAATAAATTTACGCATTTACTTATCCATTTCACCTTTACCGAAACATTTATTTCATCCATTCAAGTTAGGTTGCATTAACACGTTTTACCACACAACCCATTTCTTGAGATGTTCCATATTTCTTTAATTTTTTTCTCAAAATCTTTTAATACCACATACTTCCATGGGCTCCACACCGACTGCTATCCGCACCATATACTCTAGCCAGTGATTTAGGGCTTTTCATCGAAGGGCTCCGAGCCCTTCTTGCTTATTTCCCGACTGCATCCAAGTCCTTATTGATGTGTTTAACATTTTAAGCATGTCCACATTATTCCACTTCTTTACTTTTACTAGGCCGAAGCCAAAACCCGGACTTAACCGTCCGTTTTTCCATTAACACTTGGAAAATTGTTTCTTTCTCCTTTAAGTCCTTTATTCACACACATACTTGATTTTTACTAAAATCATTTACTCTTTAGGATTTAATTCATTTCAACCATACTATTTTAAAGATGTTCCTTGACATTTTTATTCCATAAAAATGTTCCACTTTAAGTAAATTACCAATTTATCCTTTATTTTCCAAACTTGCAATTTAGCCCCCTTACAAGTGTTATTTCTCAAAGTGGTTATTAAGTTTACAACTTAACAATTTAAACACTTTTTCCATTTTTACACTGGTTTAATATCCGACTTTTGCCAACTTTCACACTTGTCACTTTAACGCATAAAATAACACCATTTACACAATACTACTTTTTGTTTCTTAGAAATTGACATTTCTTTCATTTAACACGTATAGTATTATTATACTCCACAATTTTGCATTCTCAATATCCTTTCTCCCACATAATTTGAAGGCTAAAATTTCCATTTGTCTCATTTTATGTTAAAACCCAACAAGACTTTCTTTAAACTTGCTCACATATTTATTATCAAAATACTGCAAGTTTATATGCGTGAAAAGTGGACTTTAAATACTAAAATCCTACCAAGTGGATTAAACATATATTTCATTCTAGAAATTTACACCATTTACAACAAACATACTTCTTAAGTAATAAAAATATTTTATCAATTTCTTTGAACTCAACAAATGCACATTCATTCATAAAGTCGCCATTTTACAATAAACTTAGAAATATTTATTTCACATATATTTCAACAACATTTACATGATCCAATATTTTATTCCACGAAATTCCCGTTATTTCCTCTTTACTCGAAATATACAAAAACTATCATTTCCTCACATTTTTATTCCATAAATATGTCCATTATTTCTTTTAATAGAAAATACACAAAACTGATATTTTCTTACATTTTATTCCATAAAAATGTCCATTAATTATTTTACTAGAAAGTACACAAAATCGACATTTTCATTCCATAAAAATGTCCATTAATTGTTTTACTAGAAAATACACAAAACTGATATTTTCTTACATTTTTATTTCATAGAAATGTGCATTAATTTTTTTAATAGAAAATACACAAAACTAATATTTTCTTACATTTTTACTCCATAAAAATGTCCATTATTTATTTTACTGGAAAGCTTATCATTATTTCATATTAATTATACTCTTAACATTCAACCATAACAAGACTACAAATATATACCAAATGAAGTCTTAAATATAAAGAGTAGATTATCCCACCTCAAATGAAGTCCCAATCAGTGGAAGGCATGAAAGATCAAGGAAGATGACAACCCCCACCTCCTAAGGTGGCCTTTAAAGGGGTTGTCTAGCACCACCATGTTTGCCTCCAAGAAAGCTCCATTATAACCCTCTTCAGATACATCCAATACTCATATATCTCCTTTTAAGAATACCTCCTCAAATACCCAACAACAACTCCTAAACTTCGTAACTTATGCCTTAATAGTGGTGGAACAGGGTGTCTAAAGGTGTGAGTATACTCACTATATGAAGGGAATCGAATATCCACTGTCTTAGAGGGACAAAAATGTAGAGAGAGTTGAGAGAGATGGAGAAAATGCCAAAGGCAGTGGACGTATTTTTCTCCCCACTCCTCTCTCTATAGACCAAATGCAAAACCCTCACATATATAATATACACTAGATGATTATCTCAATGGCCAGGCTGCAAGAGGTGGCAAGGATTTTATCCTATGATTCACAGTTAGACAACAAAAATGCCAGGATTATCAAATGTACGACATTGTTCGAACGACCGAAGACATCGCTCGAACGACTTCCATTGCGCGAGATAGCTTGTATCTTCTAGAGACATCCCGTGTTGCTCGAAGCTTCTCTTTTTCTTTCCTCTTTTATTATTCTCCAAATATTATCCTCAATTCTCCTATATAATTCAATTTGTTACCCACAAATCCCTATAATTATTATTAGTTCTTCCTCATATAAAATCCACATATAATTTAGTTAATTCACCGAGGGGGGGTATTACATTTTTGCACCTGAAATATGTTTTCAAAAGGGAAAAATTATACAAAAATGCAAAAAACTTAGCTAGCCATCTTTTCCAACCCCATTTTTTGAAGAAGCCCAACTTTAAAATATTAAAAGTCTCTTTTAAAACCACGACAAAAAATACGATACTTAGGAAAAACACCCATTTACAAAATTTCTTGGGGCCAAGTGTTTTAATGCAAAAAAATGTTCAAAATTCTTGTTTTATAAGCCAATGTGAAAAGTCTCAACTCTATAAGGTTTTTTTATCCATAGTTAAATTGGTTCATAGGTCTAAGGACCCATTATTGAACATGAAATTAATGCCATAAGGCTTTCATCCTAGTGGTCCAAGGTCCATAGGTCTTAGGATCCATTAAGGATTACCAATTTTGAATGTCCTAAGTCGAAAGGTTTTCTAAACCCATGGTGGGACTTCAAACTTCAAAAAATCCTAAGTTTAGAGGTCTTAAGACACATTGGGGGAATTTAGGTTTTAAAAATTCCTAAGTTCTAAGGTCTTAAGACCCTCGACAAAACTATATTTTTATCCTCAGGCTTCCATCCTTAGTGAAACATGTTTCATATGTCTTATAAAAAACTTTATGGAATAATTGATAAATACGTAAACTCTCATGATCAAGGTCAATTGTGAATCTAAGGTCTTATGACCCTTAACAAATTTAATTTTTTACTTTCACTTCCAAAATATTTTAGGGGCTAAGTGTTTATGTACAAATTTTTTTGGGGCTTTTAGTCTTAAAAAATATAAGTTCAATAGATTTTATATTTCTAGGGTCTTATAACCCATTTAAGAGCCTCAATATTGACTTCAAAAGCTGCCGTAATTATATAACAGAGGTTCATGGACCCTCAGATATACTTAATAATGTTGTTTCTCAGATTTCTTACTTTACTAAGAAATCTTGGGGAACTAAGGGGGAATTATATATACTTGGTAGGCCTCAGACAAATAAACGCAAGTGCAAAATTCCTTGGCAAATAAAAAGTAAAGCAAGAAAGAAGAAAGAGTAATCACATAATTAAGAAATTCAATAAAACCTATTGATTTTTCCATTCACTATATAGGCGAATTTAGAGGATTATGTTAAAAGGCCCTTGAACTGAAATAGTTCAAATAAAAAATACCGACAAAGCCTTCCATGGGCTTGGCATGAATGGGGTATCCTTCATAAGGGATTCAATTTCCTTTTCCAAGGTTCTTGACATAGTCGGAGGACCAGGGGTTTCTTTTCAGACCTCTTATTTTTTTTCTTTGGCAATAGAGGCATAGGATTCAACAACGTCACCCTCACTACTACTCCCACTCTATTAGAGATTTCATCAATAGAGTGGGTGGTTTCAGGGAACAAGCTAGAGACTTTTACCTCATGGAAGAGCTCCTGAACATTGGCTTTACGAGATTCAAAACTTGAGGCATACTTTTGAAAGAAATTTTGTAATAATACTCAAAAGCAAGGTACGTATCTAGTTTCCCCTTCATAGTGGCATGGATCCTCTCTTGGAGCTTAGTATACTTCACCTCAAGATCATAATACTCCATATAAACCTCTGTGCCTTAGGACATTAGGAATTCCTTCATTGTTGTGAGATTCGCAACTTTCTATTTCAGAAGCTCCATATTGTCAAAAACATGAAGAAGTTTATCCTAGACACTTTGGAAATTGATAGCTTGGCCTCAAAGTGCCTTCATAACCATATTGTTCTCGATCACCACTGTGACATAGGCTTCATCAACCTTGGGCAAAGAATCCTTAACAAAAACAAGAAGGGCGGGACTATCCCTGAGAGTTTTTTCATTGAGAAGTTAATCTTGTTCAAAATTAGTGATATGTGTCCTTAGACCTATCCTCTTTCTCCAAAGCATCCACCTCTAACTGTTGATTGTTGATTGTTTTGTTCATCTCCGATTAGGTTGGGTCCCATTGGTCATGAATCTCCAGAGCTTTGTTTCACCCTCTTTGACCCTCAATGGTGCCAGCCATAAGGTCCTTTATCAAGTGCTGAGCATGTAAAAGGGAAGAAAGTACGAGAACGAGGCATGTTAGAATAAAATTTTCCAAGGAAATAAAAAACAAATGTGAATGTCACTTGCCTAGAAAGTGAATCATCTTCCCAATGTTGTCCAAGGTCCCTGAACCCTTCAACGTGCCCCCTGCCCCCTAATGTTCTTGTAGCAATGATAGGATTTTAGTAACATACCTCAATAATGGGTCTTCACCAGAGCTAGACTTTAGCTTAACCTTTAATGGGTCTTCACCAGAGCCAAACTTCAGCTCAACCTTACCCACCAACTTAATATTGAGAATTAAAATGTCCACCATCGTGTTGACATGCAAGCGTTTGGTAGAGTTATGACTCTTCCCCTTATTTACCACAGGCTTGGAAGAGGATTAGTTAAAGTACATCCATGTCTACCTATGTTCCTCCCATTCATCTACTAAATCGTCAAGAAGATCAAAGTCAATTACCGAGATCCAAATAAAAGTGTTGCCAAATTAAAAATTACGACAAGTGCAAAGGCCGATATAGTATAACTTACACAAGTACGGGTCAAACTCACACAAATTTAATCAATTTTCTAAATTAAAGACTTTCCAACTAGATGATACGGTGTAAAGATGAGAATTATAATCTAAAACTAAAATAAAAGAAATTAATGAGGGCAACAAAGAATATGTATATTACTATAAGAGAAACTAGTATTTTGGATCCATTTATCAATTTTGATTAATATTATGATTTAATCTAATTTCGTCATTCCTAATTTTATAACTCAAATTAAACCGACTCGTATCGCGTTCAATTTAAAAAAATATTTAAGCTCACACAAAATTGTAACAACCCTCGCTTTTAGGAGGCTCATTTTATATTAATTCACCGCATGAAGTAATTATATAAAATGTTGGGACTGGAGTAAATATTAATGGAATGAGTTGAAAGTTAATATTTACTGGATTGTTGCATATATACTGTATGTGTAAGTATATATCATCATGTTGCATGTTTTATAGTGTCATGTGTTTTAAATGACATTGTTTTTTAAATGAAACCGAAACTCGAAATGAATTATAAAATTACCGGATGCCAGTTTAGAGGGCATAGTTAGTCCCGGAATGTGCGAGACAGTCAAAATAAGTGCCATATTGTATTTTTTTTAGGTTTCGGGGACTTTTGACTGGTTTTAACTTATATGCATATTTGGGAGTCATTTTAATGTGGTATAAACCATTTAAGTTTGGAATTTTAGACTTAAGTCACGATTTTAAGTCTTGCACCTTATTCATTTCTCATTTGTGTGTTACCAAACCTAGAGAGAGAGAGAGAGAGAGAGAGAGAGAATGAGAAGAGAATTGAAGAGAATTGAGGAGAAAAGAGGAGAAAGAAGAGAGATTTGGAGATTGAAGATTAGAATTGCATCTACCACAATGAAATCTGAAATTTAAACTTTAAGGCAAGTTTTCTACTTGCTAATATATGATTTAAGATGAGTAAATTGTGTGATAGTTGTGTATTAGCATTTATGAATCAAAAATGAAATTTATGGTGTTTTAACCCTAATCTTAGTTTATGATTATGAAATTGTGTGTTATAGTAGTTAATATTCATGTAGGATGATTGGGGTAGATTAATGGTGATGGATGTAGGTAAAAATGGAAGAGATTGAGTTTTGGGGAAAAACTAGGGTTTATAACCCGTAAGCCATTCTTGGCAAATTCGCAGGGGAGAATCGATTCGACGCTAGTGCGAATCGATTCGCTAAGGGGTCAGCTTGCAGGTCTGCAAAACCCGAATCGATTCAGGTTAGGGCCGAATCGATTCGACCAATTGCATAATGTTGGTTTTTTTATCCGAATCGATTCACTATCAGGGGCGAATCGATACGGCCCTTGGGCGAATCGATTCGGAATCAGGCTATTTTTGAGCCCTTTTTGTAACTCAATTTTTATTTTTTTTCTTTAGGCTTAGGACCTAGGAACCTTCTTGTATGAAGTAAACTTCGAGTCCTAGAGTCCTAGATGAGTTAGTTAACTACCCTACATTAGAAATGCGTTATGTGGGGGCTTTTTCAGGGATATGCCAATTGATGTTAGGGCATTCTTTTCTTCTAGTTGGTTATTGTGAAACTAGGACTTGTAGTGTTATGTTTGGGAGACTTTAGAAGCTCAATTGAGCTATGTTAGTCTTGATGGTTAATAGTATAACACCTCAAAAAGGATGTTGGGATAATTAAATTGGGAGTTCACATATTCTTTGAGGTTGTAATGACGATGGGAATTACGTATGGCTCCGGATAAAATGTGAATTATTTACATAATGTAAATGATTATGGTTTCGGATAAAATGAAACATACATATGAAAAAGGGTAAATATAAATGAAATGGAAATGGTAACGATTACAGTAAATGATAATTTACTTAATCATGAATATGGTAAATGATAATTTACTTAAACACACCTCTCTAAATGCTATCATAAGCGAAGTTCACGCGTGAGGTGATGCCCCCTGTCTAATGAATGCAGGGTTAATATAGTCCTATGCCATATGAGCGATTATTGTATGTTTCTGCACTGGTGAGGTGATTTTGGGTGTGGTCATGACTCTCCCACAGGAATATGGCCGATTCCCAACGTCTTGCATTATTGGTGCCCAGGTTGTCTTGTTTGATAGGCCCTGGAAGATGATAGTCATTCAGGGGCACGCCCAGTGGGAAAACTCGGAGGGGCAGTCTTAGAATCGTTATATGTATATGAATATAACAATTCTTAATCAAGTGGGACTTGATGTATGATAAATTCCATAAAGATCATATGATAATGATGATATTCCTGATAAGGAATGGAATGCCATAAAGAGCATATGATTGAGATAAAAGACATAAAGATCTTAAAATTTTAATTACGTTTCCTGATAAGGAATGAAACTATGAAATGGATTAGTGTTCATGATGAAGGCTTTTAAATGAATATAAATTATTCTCTTTCCTGCATAATTAAATTTTATTCATGATTATTTAAAATGTCTTAGCTTATGCTTTAAATTGTGTAGGTAGATTCTTATTTCTATTAGTCATGGTTTACTGTTCATAACTGTCATACTTTTTATTAATCTGGTGATCATATAAAATCGGGCCCTGACCCGTTCATATTTCTTGTTGTATATGCATCTTGTATCCGCTCAGGTGCTCCGCTGCAAGGATGCCTGTTCTGACTTTCCTACTCCGGTGTTTCTGGGAGCCGTGATGCTTTGTGGGTATTACGAGACATATTGCAATAGACGCCGTCATCCCTGTACTCTAGTTATGATCAGGTCTTTTACTCGGGCGTGAGGCCCAAGCTTTTGTAATTGTTTAATGTAATGTATTATGTAATTTACTGAACTTGTTTAGTATTATTGTATGAGTCTGTTGACCGACAGCATATTTGGTCCCTTATTGTATACTTAATGTGTATGTATTATAATTTCTTCTGGGTTTCCACTTTCTTTTTAAATTGGGTTGTTTAAATTCTTTCCTTAATTTTACAAACCAAAATTTTTGGCAACCCGTTTTTCTGAATATGGAGTGGTTATCTTGTATACTTTGTTTATTGTTGTGATGCTGAGAATAATTCCATCCATGATTTCTGTTATATTGGAGTATCGGGATGGCCACCCCTTATTTTGGATCACGAGTTGTCACAGATGGTATCAGAGCATCAGGTTCTAGAGTCCTTAGGAATCTGTGTGAACGCTTTATGCTTTCAGCATTGCTTTTGATTGGACATAGAGCCTTAGGATTAAGATCGTTGATTTCTCTTGTGAGATTTTGTTCTCCTGTGATGAGGTAGAACCTTTAGAATCTGTTGCGCGTTCATGTGAGATTAGTAGGTCGATTGAAGAAAGGCTCCAGGGAAGGTTGTTGTGAAGGCGTCGCATGATGGAATTACTAGGAACTGTAAGTTGTGGTCGGGGATGGGGACTGCTTTGGAGGTCTCTCCCTTTTTATAGTATTTTCTTATCTTTCTACTGCGACTACTAAGTACAGTAGATATAGTTTTCCAAGTACCGATAGAAATAGAGATTGGTACTAAGCTTGGGATTCCAAGCGACGTTAAATCGAAGTTAAGAAGAGCCCATGATAAGGGCCACAGGTCGAAGTAAGATGGAGGAAATGCATCTTCATTTGGTAAAAGTGTAAGGTCCTGGAGTATTGGCCTAGAGAAGGGTATAGTAGTTGCCCAGATGAAAAGGATGGAGGAAAATCCTTCACTCGTAGGAGTAGTGTTGAAATGGTGGGAACGTAGTCACCATATTGGTGGGTGCAGGAAGTTTTGCCCATGGAGAAACCCGGTGGACATTTTCAACAGCGAGTTTCTCTGGGATAACTGGAGTGAGTAGAAGATGAATTCTCAAATGTTCACACGAGGTTCGGTCGGAGGCCGAAAGTGAATAAAGAGCTTTACGGTTAGGGAGTTCGTGCACCAATATAAGGTTGGTATAAGGAAGAAAGATCCCTTCAGTGGAATGATAGGCTCCAAAATAAGTGTCGTTAAAACTTCTGAAGGAACAGTGTTCATGAAACCCCATTGGTGGATATCCTCCCGCGGAGGTTTCATTGAACCAAGGAAGGGGAGGCCGGTAGCGTGTTCTCTTTAATTAAGAAAGTAAAAGGGACTGAGTGGGAAATTGGTTGACAGCTAGGGACAAAACAATGGCTATGATGTGTAGTGTAGAACCACTCGTTTTGATTACGTTGATTGGAGAATAAGGGAAAAGATAAGATGCCTAGCTGGGGCGCTGATGGAAGTAATTTTGGTTTGAATAAGACTCGAGTATAGTGTCTGAGAACCATTAGTATTAACCCGGGGTGATTGGCAAGAGTGTTGGCGAGAATTGCACCTTAGTAGTGGGTGGTGCATTTCTCATGATAAGATAGGGTAGTATTGTGTTTACTCTAGAATCGGGTGTGTACATAGAGCTTGAGATAGTATTGACGCTACTATAAATAGGGTAATTATATGACTTCCGTGGTAGGGAAGTTTTATATTTTCCTTCACTCGTTATAAAGAGAGTGATGATATTTTTTAAAAGTATTACGTGTGTTATGTGTTACTTGCATGATGGGTATTATATGAGTAAAGATATTTTGGTTTGTTTGGGTGATAGCAAGCGAAAATTGTGAGGCTGTCTTTTTTGTAGTTTCAGGATGAAACTAGTTGTCCTATAATATCTCTCCTGGATGCAAGTTGAGACTTTATAGGGGTGGTTTGAGGTAGGTAGGAGATTTTCATTACTTGTTGTGTTATCTTGTTTGAGTGTTTGATTGTTTGTTTGCTATGTTTGTGGTTGTTGTGCCTTATCTCCACGACCAACAAGGTTAAGTAGTAATGCATAGGAGGGGTTCCTTGTTTGAATTTCTATTTAGCGAGACGCTCCACGCGTGAACCTTAAAGACGTTGGAAGTGGAGAGATACTGTTCTTTATTATTTTATCTTAATTTATTTTGTTGATTGAGAGTTGGGTTGAAAGGTTTAGCCGAGAATCACGTAGTTGAGTGATTAAGGGCTATTGAAGTGCGAGATAAAAGCACTGTATATAGTTCTCTCCTCTGATCGATGTGAGGGAGACTGAGATATGAAGTCGAATTGAGAATTCGGGTTATGCCTTGATAAGAAGGCTATTTAGAAAGATGTATATATGTTGTGCGATAAATATTTGTAAGACTTTACAGAAAGTAAATGTCTGATTAGTTGAAATCCTCAGTTATTTGTAATGGTAAGACATAGAAGTAAAATCTTATTAGTAGGGTTGAGAATTAGAATTTTACCGGTCCTGAGCATGTGTCTTAGACCGTTATATCTTGATGACCGACAATGCGAGGTAGTAGTTTAACGGGAGGGTTCCTTGTCTGGATTTCGCTTTGGCGAGACGTCCCACGCATGAAACTGAGTGAATGTCGGAAATTAAGAAAGGTCTTGGGCACTAGGGATATACTTAGCATGATGCATCTACGACTTAGATAGGATATATATATATATATATATATATATATATATATATATATATATATATATATATATATATATATATATATATATATATATCGACCTTAGGATTATTAGGACGTGAGGCCTTAAGGGCACGTGACGTTGTTTTAGGAAGGCTGTAGAGAGTTGACCATGAATAGGTTGAGGGTTAACTCTAAGATGGATTAGGTCCCTAGGAACGAGAAGTATGGATTCTCGAGAGGTTTGGAAGGTTAGGCCGAAGTAGATGAGGCCTCTCTTAGATAGAATGTTATGTTAGTAACTTAACTTTCGGGGAGTTAAAAGGATGAGTTGACTTTTACCTCTGCGCCCATGTTGTTAAGCTTGAAGGTTGATTTAGTGAACAAGTTTCTGCCAAGAACGGGAAGTAATAATACTGGAGCACGGACCCATTGTTTATGCATCTCACAAACTTAAACTTTGTGGGAAGTATTATCCCATGCTTGATTTATAATTCATTACGGTAGCAATCGCCTCAAAGTAATGGAGGCACTACTTCATAGGCAGCAAATTTGATCTTTCTTACGAGTGACAAGTTGTTGCAATTTTTTGTGGGAAACATAGAGTTGGTGTTTGAGGTTCATAAAAGGACTATCAATTTGGACAGTCCCATTCGCTAAGGGAATGCAATTGGGGTAGTAAATGCATCAAGTAGAAAACCCATCGAAAAATTTATGATGGCATGGAAAGCCAAATAGAACGAGCATAACTAGGAAGACTTTGGAGCAAGAGTATTCATGTCTGTGACTGAACATTTCACCCACTCGTGTGAAGTAGAGTAGTGGTGGAACGAAGAAAGGTATATTCATAGACGTCCTTATTGAATTGCCGACACTGAAATATTCATGATCTTATTAAAGGAAATTATTGATCGGTCGACCAAGTCATTTCTTTTCCGGCCATTATGGGCGGACTATATGTAGAAGAGTACGCCCCGCTCTTTGTGGAGGAGTGGTAGAACCGTATGAAGTTCCTAACAATAGTGGTGGACTGAAACTAGATATTCGTGTCCAAGGTTTGGTAAAGTTTCCAGGAAGTAATGGGAACCGTATGGAAATAGTGTATATTTTACCACCCTAAAATGGATGAACGAATAGAGGAAGTTAACTTGATGTCAAAGGGCATATCTTGAATGTGCACCTTAAGCTAAAGGGACGGATGAGAGTAGTAGAATAGTATGGATGAAATTTCCCATACGATAATTCGGATCATTTTCTAAGGTATGGCACCGTGAGTGGCCTTGTATAGCCGGTTGAGTAATTCGCAGACTCGTTGGATGGAACTAGCGGGCAATATGCTCCTTGGACTTGGAGCAGTTCCGAAACCTTTCTTTAATGATTGGGCTTATCGAGCTGTGTACTTTAAAAGGGATCCGCTTATACGAAGAGTAATTTTGTAGTGTTGGGGTCAAGCCATTTAGCATTGGTGTAAGTGCCCCCGAGGAGGGATGTAACGTGATTCAGGAAATAAGGCTGTTTACGCCAAGTCGCATGGTTATCATCTTCCGCCGTAGGAAGTTAGAATTGATAGTGTAAGGAATGCTTTGTGCTATGTTAGAGAACGAAGAATGTAGACTGAGATCGTTAGTGACGACCTTAGTCCGAATCCATTTAGGACGCCATAATCACGAGGGGATTGTTAAGGGTTATAGCACGATGGTTTAGGATGGTATACATTTTATGTGATTAGGGTACACCCGAATTTTGAGGGGAAAATTCCCTCATAAGGGGGGGAGTATGTAACAACCCTCGCTTTTAGAAGGCTCATTTTATATTAATTCACCGCATGAAGTAATTATATAAAATATTGGGACTGGAGTAAATATTAATGGAATGAGTTAAAAGTTAATATTTACTGGATTGTTGCATATTTACTGTATGTGTAAGTAAATATCATCATGTTGCATGTTTTATAGTGTCATGTGTTTTAAATGACATTGTGTTTTAAATGAAACCGAAACTCGAAATGAATTATAAAATTATCGGATGCCAGTTTAGAGGGCGTAGTTAGTCCCGGAATGTGAGAGACAGTCAAAATAAGTGCCATGTTGTATTTTTTAGGTTTCAGGCACTTTTGACCGGTTTTAACTTATATGCGTATTTGGGAGTGATTTTAATGTGGTATAAACCATTTAAGTTGGGAATTTTAGACTTAAGTCACGATTTTAAGTCTTGCACCTTATTTCATTTCTCATTTGTGTGTTACCAAATTTAGAGAGAGAGAGTGTGAGAAGAGAATTGAGGAGAAAAGAGGAGAAAGAAGAGAAATTTGGAGATTGAAGATTGGAATTGCATCTACCACAATGAAATCTGAGATTTCAACTTTAAGGCAAGTTTTTTACTTGCTAATATATGATTTAAGATGAGTAAATTGTGTGATAGTTGTGAATTAACATTTATGAATCAAAAATGAAATTTATGGTGTTTTAACCCTAATCTTAGTTTATGATGATGAGATTGTGGGTTATAGTAGTTAATAATCATGTAGGATGATTTGGGGTAGATTAATGATGATGGATGTAGGTAAAAATGAAAGAGATTGAGTTTTAGGGAAAAACTAGGGTTTATAACCCGTAAACCATTCTTGGCAAATTCGCAAGGGAGAAGCGATTCGACCCTAGGGCGAATCGATTCGCTAAGAGGTCAACTTACAGGTCTGCAAAACCCGAATCGATTAGGGTTATGGCCAAATAGATTCGGCCAATTGTAGAATGCTGGTTTTGTCATTCGAATCGATTCGCTGCCTGGGGCGAATCGATTCGGCCCTTGGGCGAATCGATTCGGAATCAGGCTGTTTTTTAGTCATTTTTCTAACTCAATTTTTATTCTTTTTCTTTAGGCTTAGGACCTAGGAACCTTCTTGTATGAAGTAAACTTAGATTCCTAGAGTCCTATATGAGTTAGTTAACTACCTTACATTAGAAATACGTTATGTGGGGGCTTTTTCGGGGATATGCCAATTGATGTTAGGGCATTCTTTTCTTCTAGTTGATTATTTTGAAACTAGGAGTTGTAGTGTTACGTTTGGGAGACCTTAGAAGCTTAATTGATCTATGTTAGTCTTGATGGTTAATAGTATAACACCGCGAAAAGGATGTTGGGAGAATTAAATTGGGAGTTCACGTATTCTTTGAGGTTGTAATGACGATGGGAATTACGTATGGCTCCGGATAAAATGTTAATTATTTACATCATGTAAATGATTATGGTTTCGGATAAAATGAAACATACATATGAAAAAGGGTAAATATAAATGAAGTGGAAATGGTAACAATTATAGTAAATGATAATTTACTTAATCATGAATATGGTAAATGATAATTTACTTAAACACACCTCTCTAAATGCTATCATAAGAGAAGTTCGGGCTTGAGGTGATGCCCCCTGGCTAATGAATGCAGGGTGGATATAGTCCTAGGCCATATGAGCGATTATTGTATGTTTCTGCGCGGCTGAGGTGATTCTGGGTGTGGCCATGACTCTCCCGCAGGCATATGGCCACTTCCCAACGTCTTGCGTTATTGGTGCCCAGGTTGTCTTGTTTGATAGGCCCTGGAAGATGATAGTCATTTAGGGGGATCGCCCAGTGGGGGAACTCGGAGGGGAGGTCTTAAAATCGTTATATGTATATGAATATAACAATTCTTAATCAAGTGGGACTTGATGTATGATAAATGCCATAAAGAGCATATTATAATGATGATATTCCTGATAAGGAATGGAATGGCATAAAGAGCATATGATTGAGATAAAAGCCATAAAGAGATTAAAATTTTGATTACGTTTCCTGATAAGGAACGGAACTATGAAATGGATTAGTGTTCATGATGAAGGCTTTTAAATTAATATATATTATTCTCTTTCCAGCATAATTAAATTTGATTCATGATTATTTAAAATGTCTTAGCTTATGCTTTAAATTGTGTAGGTAGATTCTTATTTCTATTAGTCATGGTTTACTGTTCATAACTGTCATACTTTTTATTCATCTGGTGATCATATAAAATCGGTCCCTGACTCGTTCATATTTCTTGTTGTATATGCATCTTGTATCCGCTCAGGTGCTCCGCCGCAAGGACGCATGTTCTGACTTTCCTATTCCGGTGTTTCTGGGAGCCGTGATGCTTTGCGGGTATTACGGGACAAATTGCAATAGACGCCGTCATCCTTGTACTCTAGTTATGATCGGGTCTTTTACTCGGGCGTGAGGCCCAAGCTTTTGTAATTGTTTAATGTAATTTATTATGTAATTTACTGAACTTGTTTAGTATTATTGTATGAGTCTGTTGATCGACAACATATTCGGTCCCTTATTGTATAGTTAATGTGTATGTATTATAATTTCTTCTGGGTTTCCACTTTCTTTTTAAATTGGCTTGTTTAAATTCTTCCCTTAATTTTAAAAACCAAAATTTTTGGCAACCCGTTTTTTCTGAATATGGAGTGGTTATCCTGTATACTTTGTATATTGTTATGATACTGAGAATGATTCCATCCACGATTCCTGTTATATTAGAGTATCAGGCTGACCACCCCTTATTTTGGATCATGGGTTGTCACAAAAATTTAACGTCTTTAATTTAGACGGCTAAAATTCATGTTATCTTAAAAATATCAATTTTAAGTTTTAAATGTAGCCTTTAAGCATGTATTATCCGAAAAAATGAGTGCAAGAATAACCCATGAAAACGTACTCACACAAAAAATTAAAAATAAATTATCAATTTTAACTCTTAACGTTGTATTTAAGCATGAGTTCCAAACAACTTAATGTAAGCATGACCCATAAAAAATTTCACACTTTAGTTCTTAAAATATGAATTAGCAATCACTTTCGAAGGTTTAAAATACACTCTCTTTCATTTTAAGTGAATACTGAATTTTTAAAGTATTTAAAACATGTTCGGAATGAACATAAAATTTAGCTAACTACATAATACTAATCAAGCATGATAAATTTTTCCTTGTCCTTATATAGAATTTACTTTAACATAATGATAGACATAATAAGATTGGAAGAATGAAAAAGAATTTTCAATAATGATTCAAACTTACAAATAATTGTGTCTTGTGTACAATGAATCTTGACAAAATCCTACACACAAAAGTGCAATTCTTGCCCCTAAAATAATAATAAAAACTCTCAAAATTTTCTCTCTAAAAGTCTTTCTAAAATTGTGATCCCAGTGGACCTTTTTATAAGTTAAGAAGTGAGGTATTTTGTCTGGGGTTTTAAGAGGCCCCCTTCTCTTTGTCCTTTAAGTCAAAACAATTTTTTAAAAATTTCTTCCAATTTTAATATGCCCTAATTTTGTGAACCACTTTTAATTAAACCAATTTTATGTTCTTAATCCTAAACATGCATCTAGGTGCGATTAACCAAGATAAAGTAAATCAAGTCCACAAAAATGCCGATGTACGAGGAAACCACTAAGGGAAAAAACCTCGGAGAGCTTAAGCCAGATAATCACTATGATATGGTTTTAAAAAGTATAGACAATAGACTTACTCAACGACTCGATCCCCACGAGCCTTGACACTCTTCTATGCTTAAACCTCCCCTCCACAGTTCAATTCAAGAGTCCACCTATGCCAGGTCCACAATAGACAAGTCCATGCGTGCCTCAGTATCCACCGATACAGCTACGACAATCACCTACGATTCTGAACACGGAGACCACTTCTTCTTCATTGCAAAACTCAACGAAACCATTTTGTTCAACAAAAAGGAACAAACTCTAATGGTGCAAACCAATATCTCTATATCATTTTTGTGTGAAAGTTAGGATATTGGAACAATGAGGATGGCTTTAGATTTGAAATCCTATGTAAACAAATGCAAAAAAATGAAAGGGTTATGTTATGAAATTTTAATTCTGCACACCCCGAAATTCTGAGTAAAAAATGTATTAAATGAAAAACTTGAGTCGGCGTGTCGTTAGAATGAAATGGACATGTCGTTTAAATGATATAGCCATGTCATTTCAACTACTTGACCATGTCGTTTGAGCTACCTACACATGTCATTTGAATGACCCTAAATATCATTTGAACCATCTAAACTAGAGGTGATGTTTCATACGACACTTAAACATAAGATAAACTCAGAAATTTTTTTAAAAACGTTTTAAAAATCATTTTAAACAGAATATCATCCTTAGAATGAACTATAGAAAATATTTTCAGATTCCATAAACATAATTCATTCATACCCGAGAGTATCTCGGAATGTAATATGATATGAAGACGTGAAACGTGCACCAATAAACACGTCATGATTTATCATTGAAGCTTAGTCGCTACGTATTCAAAACAACGCCATAGACTAAGTGGGAATCGTGACAAGTAAAAATTTATCTATGACTCAAATTGGAATTTTTTCGGAATAATGCCAATAAACACAAATTG
Source organism: Sambucus nigra (assembly GCA_949130495.1). Classification (NCBI taxonomy): domain Eukaryota; kingdom Viridiplantae; phylum Streptophyta; class Magnoliopsida; order Dipsacales; family Adoxaceae; genus Sambucus; species Sambucus nigra. The sequence continues at coordinate 353,690,271 of OX422221.1, forward strand.
ATATTATTTGGAAATTTGTCCTTATAAATCTCTCCCTTTGGCTATTCTGTGAGAAAAAAAATAGTGAAATGCATAAGTCTACCCGTCAAGACATATGACCTAAATTCCATCCCATAAACCCAAAAAGAAATTATAGGACATGATTTAGTAAACCAATGTCAGACCGGCAGCATGAACGTCTCCATGTGATGTAGTCGCAAAATTTTGAATATTTGAATAATCACTACACACACAAAACAAATAAATACTAAGTGAAATATGGAGGTAAAAATGATATATAATCAAAATGATACCAAATTGTAAACCAAACCATTTGTTAAACATGTGAGCAAAATATATGGCTCAAATCAATGATACTAATATGTAAACATATGATTCCAATTTGTCTACACAGTTTTCAATATGGCTCAAATCAATGATACCAATATGTAAGCATCACGATCAAAACATGATATCAATATATAAGCATTTAAAAACATATGTGCTTATCAATCAAACCTCCCCCTACATCACATACTATCTCTCCCCCTTTTTGTCTCGAATAGACAACTAGTGAGAAAGATAAGTAAAAATCATCGTATCTAGCATGAGAATAATCATATGGAGCATATCTAGATAAACATGGGTAGCTAGCTAATAATAATTAGATTGTAACAAATCATAAATAGCAAACAATTACAAATGTGAATAATTAATATTAGGAATGATGTGACTAAACAATATCAATGCAGTGTATGGATCAAACATGAATTATCACAATCGACTGCAAAGGAACTGTCTAAAGCAACCGAGATGTACGAAAATAGTGTAACATCAACATATATACGTAGCGTTACAAAAATAGAATGAAGAGTAAAAAAGTCAACTCAAGTCATTCGAACGATATAAATATATTGTTCGACCCATCTAAGAAACGACCCAAAATAGAATGACGTCGCCCACAACATCTATCCAAAGACCATAAAAATGACCTATCTCGTGACCATATTTGAAACTTTTAATACCTCGTCACTAAGATCGCTTGATCCAGTCTTCAAATGACATGGATATGTCGTTTGGAAGACATCCAAAAATCATTTGAACGACTTCAAAAAACTTGTATTCCAGCTCTAAAAATGTTCATCTTTTGCCCAGTGAAAAAATTTCCACAAAACATCAACTAAAAATATGAAATAGTTGCAAAAAAAAAAAGGCTCAAAACAGAAAATAAAAAATATGAGTTACTAGCTAAGATAGTATCAATGTGCCTAATCATGGATACATAATGAATGGGCGTGAACTACAGCAAATGAATCACAACTTAGACACGCAGAAATGATTAAGAAGCTCTAATTGATAGCTAAATTTCATCAAACTAAGTTTTAGCCATATGTGTCTTTAAATATATTGAGCTAAATGAACTAAACAAACATCATGCACACAAATCAAGAATTTTGACGATGCTTCAAACAATAGCTTCATGACATGATTTTTCTACATGAGGATTCGTGGTGCGAACCCGTTGAACTTTTCCATCCAAACACCCTCAAATATTCATATTTCTTTTTCCAGTTCTTTTGAGGTTTCTACTTTCTCTCCTTAGAGAAAATACATTGGCCCATTTTTGGCATATGTTTATTTTTATTGCCTTAATTTTTCGGGCTCTTTTCAAATGGTGGCTTTAACGACGAGTTTTTTATGCGCTCGTAACCCTTACTCATGCACACTAATATTTTTTTTTAATTTAACCAATATCTATCCTCACTAGCAAACGATTCTTGAATGCACACCTCCTCCTAAGTCTAATTTTGCATAGATGACAAAATTGAGAGGAGACCGTCTGACCAAACTCAAATATGTCAAACATTCATAAAAGCTCGTGCATGTGTGTGCGATGACATATATATATAAAGTCGAATCCAAATGCAAATCAACTTCAAAACAACCCCATTAATCAATGGTTAAGATCACTTCAAGCATCTACAATTATGACCAAATGTCCTAGCCACATGGACAATGAAACGATGAGGGTTCAAGCACATTAATATGCCACATAAAACATGTAAACTCATTAAAAAAAATAAACCAAAATTCTTTTTGTATTTTTCAAAAAATATATGAAACCAAAGATATTTTTGTATTTTAAAAAAAAATTTAGCAAAATAAAATCTTTTTGTATTTTTCCAAATAAGACTCAATAAAAGAAAAATATAATACAAAGAGATACACATGTCATAACACTAGCAAGATACATATCATGAAGAAAAGACTAACGCATGAAAAACATGGCTAACACAATCATTCATAAGAAATATCATGAGAAGTATCATGTGAAAGCAAATGAGAGTTATGAAGTTTAATTCCAAAGCCATTAAACCAGATTTCCTAACCCAAGTGGTAATGGCGCAAGGAGGTTTTGGGAGCCAAAATGACTTTATTCCTAAACTTTCTAGAAACATTTTAAGGTCATAACAATAACGCCTAAGGTGACCCTTCCTACCGTAATGAGTGCAAGTGAAAACACGACGAGGAATGTGACCTAAATATGGACCTCTACTAACATTCCTAGTTGGCTCTCTCACACGATTGGTATTGGATTTGGGAATGATTGTAATATGATCATCGAAGCCTATACCACACCTATCATCCTTGATTTTGATGGTGCATAACATCCTATCCAACTTTTCTAACCTAGCCTCCAAATGAAACATCACATTACTCGAGTCTCTCAATCTCTCCTCAAGCTCACTAATCCTAGACTCAAGTAAACACCCAAACTCCTCAAACTCTAGAATATCCTTATTCAAAGCCTCTATCAAACCACAAAAACTACCTCTCTCACCCTCGATGTAGTCTAGTTTCTCCTGAAGAGTCTTCTCCCGTGCCCTATGATCATCAATTAATGCATCATTATTTTCTATGGCATGATATTTCAACCAAACCTGCAACTTCAAGTTTTTCTTATTCATCTTCACCGTTTCATCATACAAATCATTGAGGGAAACTTGCAACTCTTTCACATCTATCTCCTCCTCCTCCTCCTCACTAGCTTCACCCTCACTCACTTGGGATTCACACTCAATGGACTCAGAAGTGTCATTCACATGAGTATCTTTATGAGAAGACTTATCGTCTTCGCTCATATCACATGCCATGAACGTTATAAAGTTACAGTCAATGGGGGAACTCTCTCCCTCTTCTGGTTCACTATCACGTTAGGTGGCATTCTATGCTATCGGTTTCTTTCCCTCCTTCTTAAGTCTAGTGGGTCACTCCGCTACCTTATGGCCATAACCTTCACAGCCAAAATACCTATCCAAATCATCCTTCTTATTATTCTCACATCGATTCTTAGGGACATGATCGACCTTGTTGTTCTTGAATTTCTCAAGTCTTTTGGTATCTTTCGATTGCTTTTGGAACTTAAACAAATTTTTTAACTTCTTTGCCAGTAAGGCTACATCCTCGAAATCAGTGTCAAAATCATCATCCGAAACTTTGGTCTCCTCCTTTCGAGCTTTCAAAGCATTTTCCTTTTCTTTCTCTGGCACTTTCTTGGAGGTAAACATATTAAGCTCATAAGTTTTTAAGTCACTTATAAGCTCTTCGAGTTTTGTTGATTCAATCATACCCAAAGAGTTTAAAACGGTCATTTTAGGATCAAACCTACTAGGCAACGACCTTAAAATTTTCTTTATGACTCGATTGATGGGTATTTTCTCTCCCAAGTTAAATAATGAGTTGACAATGTTAAACAACCTAGCGTAAAACTCATCAAACGACTCACTCTGTAACATCTTAATCATCTTAAATTAGTAAGTGAGGTTTTTAAGTTTAGATGACCTAACCGTGCTAGTTTCCTCGTGAGTAAGTGCAAGAACATCCCAAGCCTACTTTGAGGTTTCATACATCATGATTCGATTATACTCATCTGGCATGACTGACGAGGAAATAGCATGTAGACCTTTAGAGTTATAAAGTTCAAGTCTATGTTTGGCTTCGTTACATTGCTCAATAGGTTTTAAATTAGTGGACTCACCATCTCTCATGACTAGAGGTGACCAACTGTTTTAAACCGCTAACCAAACACGATTATCAATTGATTTTAAAGCACTTTTGATTTGCATTTTCCAATAATCATAATTTGTTCCATAAAAAACATGAGTTCTGAAACAATCAAAATTTCCTAATTTCCTTCCTAAAGAAACAAGGAGTCACTCACATAATAAAATAGCATTTCTAGCTCTGATACCAATTTGTAGAGTCCCTTTTCTATGTGCCCTTTAGGTGAAAACAAATTTTCAAAAAATTCTTCCAATTTTAATATGCACCAATTTTGTGAACCACTTTTAATTAAACCAATTTTATCTTCTTAATCCTTAACTTTCATCTATGTGAGATTAAGCAAGATAAAGTAAATCAAGTCCACTAAAATTCCGATGTACGAGAAAACCACTACGAGAAAAAACCTCGGATGACCCAATCTAGACAATCACTATGATACGGTTTTTGAAGTACAGACAATAGACTTACTTAATGACTCGATCCCCATAAACCTTAACTCTCTTCTATGCTTCAACCGAGCCTCCACAGTGCAACATAGGATTTCACTTATGATAGGTCCATAAAATATGAGTCCACGGGTCCTTTGGTATCTTTCTATACAGCTACAATAACCATCTGCAATTCATAACACAGAGTCCACAACTTCTTCACCACAAAACTCGACCAAACAATTTTGTTCAACAAAGATTAATAAACTCCAATGGTGCAAACCAATATCTCTATATCATATGTATATAAAAGTTCAGATCATGAATCAATAAGGATGGTTTTAGCTTTGAAATCCTTTGTAAACAAGTGCATAAAAATAAAAGCGTTATGTTCAGAAATTTTGGTTTTGCACACCCCAAAATTCTGAGTCAAATATGGCTTAAATAAAAAACTTGAGTTAGTGTGTCGTTAGAATGAAATGGGCATGTTGTTTGAACGATATATCCATGTCATTTAAACAACTTGGCCATATCGTTTGAGCGAACTCCACATGTCATTTGAACGACTATGAATGTCGTTTGAACCATCTAAACTATAGATGATGTTTCACACGACACTTAAACATAAGGGAAATTCAAAAAACATTTTAAAAACATTTTAAACAAAATATCATCCTTAGAATCAACCTTAGAAAATATTTCCGAATTCCATAAACATTATGCATTCATACCCGAGAGTATGTCGGAATGTAATATAATATGAAGATGTGAAATGTGCACCAATAAACACGACATGGTATATCTTTGAAGCTTGACTTCTAATTCTTCAGAACAATGTCATAGACTAAGTGGGAATCGTGACAAGTAAAAATATATCTATGACTCAAATTGGTTTTTGTCCTGAATAATGCCAATACATAAAAATTGACACTATTTGGAAATTTGTCCTTATAGGGTTAAACTCTCTTTAATTGACCAAAAACTATTTTGCAGTCACTTAAATAATAGTGTTAGAAACGAACACTCCACCTCCTTTGCTCTTTGTATCGGAATAAGGTACTCAATTTCTCCCCACCCAGGGACTCTTATTTTTACTTGTCGAACATGCTTGTTGAATTTTGTCCAACTTGGAAAATAAAAAATTTCGACTTTTTTTTTCGATTTCACAAGTGTACAAATAACTTTTTGTAATGATCGTTAAAATAATCCTTTTCATGCTATTCTCCAGTTGATCATCAATTTTCCCCAAATTCCATCATTACCTGTAAAATTTTTACTAGGCAAATTTATTCACAAATCAACTCAAGAAATATATAAAATTATTGAAATGACCTTTTTTGCTTTTAAAATTATCATTTTGACTCTAAATTAAATCATTCTTGCATTTTTTCTTTATTTAACAAAGTGGCCCTAAGAGCTTATTAAATAAAATAAAATAAGTATAACAAAGTATAAAGTTGAATATAAAATATACAAAATAATTCATTAATTAAATACCCCCAAACGTAAAATTTGCTAGTCCTCAAGAAAAACTAAAATAAAATCTAACCCACTCTTGTAGAAATTATTATTGTACTTAGCATGTGCAATAAGCCGTTAAACCACTAGGTCGCCTTAGTGGACTAGTTTTTATCTCGTGAGGGTTTGTAGTGAATATACCCACAGAATTCAAAATTTCAACTAATTAGAAAAGATAGAAAAGTAATATAATCAAGTTTGAATAGAAATCTCATAAATATAGGGGAACTTCGCTCCTCAATCTCAACTTATTGTGTGTGTGTATGTATAGCCAATATAACCGTCCATTTCAAAATATTTGATCGTTACGTTTCTTATTCGAAATTTTTTTGATTCAAAATATCATGGGATGCACTCTCAACCGAATAGTCTAAAATTAGTTATTTTCTCTTGATATATGTAAATAAAAGAAGATTAGATGAAAAACTTTCACATATACAAAATGAAAAATGGACTTTTATTATATGGATGAATATGATCTCAAAACGGAAAATCGATTACTTTTTGAAAATATTGAATCACACCATAGATCATATTCCTATTTTCTCCACACTATAACTAACTTCACTTGAGAACGATTAGGAATTTCCTTGGTTATGTTGTAGGCTCGGGTTTTGGCTATAAAGAACGATTTTTGAAGTTCAAAATTTTTAAAAATATAGAGATTTTTTGGCCTTTTGACTTTTAGGAACTCTTTCTAACCTCCATTATCCGTTATTTTTATTTTTCAAACTCACATGCTCTTTTTTATTTATTTTAATTTTTTAATTCTTTTCTTTTCACACATTATTCTTGTAACATCCTTTTCTTTTGTCTTTTTTCTAATCGTAATTTTACCCTAGTATTCTTAGAAAATGGTTATGTCTCATTTTCGTTAGCTTTTAAATCCCAGTTGGAGTTAGGTATGAATTTGGATTTTCAATAAAAAGGTTATCTTTCTTTTTGGCTCAAATGGGTTTACAACATGATAATGTACAATTGTTGGAGTTGGGCTTTCAAAACGATGGCTTAGTCTCATTTCTCAAGTTTCATTAAGTTTTTTAATGTCTCAAGACGACTCACTAAGACTTCTAGTTCTTAAGATTCACAATTTGAAATTTTTGTTAGTAATAGAAAAAAACAAAGAATTTGATATCATCAATGAATTTATCACTGAAGAAAAGTTTGAGTTATTTTAACTCGGATTGATTTAAATCTCTCAAAAATGATGAATGTCACAAAATCTCACCATATTAAAATCTTCACATTTATTCGTTAAGTATATTAAATTTCACCTCAATATCTATTTTAGATCATACTATTTGACTAATGTGTAAAAATTTCATAAGTTGAGAGATTCATGAATTAATTCTATATTAAGACTTCAATTCAAAACTCAATTTTATTGGAAATAATTTCGAATTTTTGTATTTTTTTGTATTTTTAATTATTTTTTCATTTAAAAAATATCATCCTTACCCCTAGACCTAAATTTTACATTGTCCTCAATGTCTGCTCAAATTAAAATGTGGACAACAAAAATAAGATAAATAAGTGAAAAGAAGATATTATTCGTGAACTTACACTATTTCTACCACTATCCAAATTAAAAAAATGCATGTTAACTATAAAGAAAATTTCTAAAAACTAAAAATAAAATAACCTAAAAAAAAGAAAGAAAAAAAACTAATAATATACAAAGTCATGGAAGTTACCATCATCACCATAAATTAATAATTGAAATAGTTGTGGGACATTCTAAATAATAAACCTTGTAGCACTAAGTACAAGAGTATTGATATGCCCCGAGTGTGACCTCGGCCTAGAGACACCAACCTCGACCGAGGTGATGGCCGAGATATTGACCGACCCTGGATAAGCCATGGCCCCACGATATCAGCCCTCGGCCTTAGTAAGGTCGGCCCAGGCCGACACTACCACCTACCACCTACGCGCATCACAGGCATCAATAACATTCTCATATACCTGGGTATGGCAACCTCGGCCGAGTGTAGGCCGAGGTAACAAGAAGCCTTGGTAATCTTCAACATGGAATCAGTCCAACCTCGACTGGGGCCGACCCCAGCATAATGTCTCGACCGAGATCAGTCCGAGACTCCCTATGGCACATCTCAAATTGAACGAATATCAAGCCTTTACAGCTCGGCCTCTTCCAGGCCGAGGTCATGCACCAATATGGCGGCCGAGCATCTGTTGACATTTGGATAAGGACACATAGGCACAAATCAGTTGTAACAAGATTATTCTCCACACATGGGGAGAATATTTCATAATCATTCCTTACATGTGACAATGACTGATGGCACTCCCACACTGGTGAGGTAACCACACACATGCTCATTGCATGCATAGGGGGTACATTACACCCCCTAGGTACTATATATAGAGGCCATCCTCTACCTTCCAAAGGATCCAGATATTCAACCCTAGATGAAACTCTAACTAGGTATACAGTAGAGAGAAAGCTTGAGAGATTGTATCCATGGCCGTTAGTGCCTTGTTACAGTGAGGTTATTCACACACAGACACTGTGGACGTAGGCTAATTTAGGCTAAACCACTTATATCCTGGTGCATTCTCCTCTTCTCCTCATCTCATTCTCTTACTTTTTACATAACTATGCTGCCAATATTGTTCTTAGATTGGGCTTGAAAACACCTTATCTGGTGGTGCTAATTCCAGCATCATCATTTTGGCGTCGTCCATGGGAACGAGAAACTATCTCTTCCCCTTTTTCTGCATAACCTCACCGGAGACTCTGGTGGTGAACCAGGCCTCCCCCTAGCGTGGAGCTGTTTCACCATTGAAAGAGGTCCAGTGAGGTGCTAAGCTCATTTGCTACTCAATCTCTATAGTGTTAACATATGGCACCATACTTACCACCGCCTCTTTCGCCGCCCGGGGGTGGACGGCATAGCTCCAGTCAGGCACCCCCCAGTCCGAAATGGCGGAGGTAGCAGCGGCCTTGAAATCTTTAGCTGCAACACAACAAGCCATGAAGGAGCAATTTTCTCAGCTCAGTCAAACTATGATGAGGCCACCTGGAGTCTCACCGGACATGATCACTCCGGCGACAGTTCAGCCTCATCCTGACGCCAGGGGACCACCCTAGGCGCCAATGAAGGACCAGCCTGCACCACAACGGAGAAGGGACGTTGCTGACCCTAGGCTCTTGCACCTGGGGATGCAGGGAAACCCTTGCCCAGAGGACAGGTATGATGACCTAGAAGCTGAAGAAGCCCCAGAAGACTGCTGAGAGCCGTATGAAGTGTCAAATAACACTATACGACCTCTTAGGCAGAGTTAAGGATGTGTCGGCCGAAGAGGAAAAGAGGCCCAACAAAGAGGGTCGGCTTTTGATAGATTGAGCAGAGGGTCAGCCTTCGAGAGACTGGGCCCGGTGAATGACTTAAGACAGAGGCTGTCGAGGTCAAGGAGCGCAGCAGACTCTCAGAGAAGGAATAGGCAGGGTCGGCCAGACCAAGGCCGACCCTGTGAAAGAAGAGGTAGGGAACAGGAAGAGGTCAACAGCCAACGTGTCGCGGCTGGGAAACCCTCTGTCCATCGTAGGGAGGTGGCAGGGGATAACCTCGGCCAAGTTGATGACAGAAGACCCTGGAATGATTCTATCCAACGCCTTGAGGAGAAGATATGAGATCTCATTAAAAGCAAGGACCCATTACAAAGGGGTTACTCCGAGGGCTCCCCATTTGTGGCTAGGATAGTGGGGTTCCCATCCCCAGCCAAGTTCAAGCCTCCTACAGTGACTCCCAAGTATGATGGCAGCACTAACCCTGTACACCATATCGAGATGTACCAGTCGGTAGCAGACATTTACTTGATACCCGATGAGATGAAGTGTAGGGCCTTCTCAGGGACCTTGACAGAGGCATCGCACAGTTGGTTCACCTCTCTTCCGAAGAACTCAATTGAGAACTTCGAAGGCTTGGCTGAGCGGTTCATCCACAACTTCTGCTTTGGGGTAAGACCTCAAAAGAAGACTACCCACTTGCTGTATGTCAAACAGGCCAAAGATGAGAGCCTAAGAGACTACATAGAAAGATTCAACAAAGAGAAATTGGAGGTGGAAGATTATGAAGAGATCATAGCCATGACCGCCCTTATAGGAGGCCTCCAAAAGGGGAAGCTATTGTGGAAACTGGCGGAAGACCCCCTAGGTCTATGGCGGAGCTGCTGGCAACCGCAGGGAAAGTGATGAATGCGGAAGAGGCAATGGCCGCCAAGTGTGAGGAGGAGAACCACGGTGGCACGGGAAAGTCCCAAGGTAAGAAAGAGGGGAAGAAGAGGTCAGGAGATGACAAGTTCGCACATTACACTCCTCTGACTGTGAGCTGTGAGCACATCCTCAATGAGATTAAGACTGACCGGACTCTGAGGTGGCCAGAGAAACTGAAGGCCCCGCCACATAAGAGGAACAAAAACCTATGGTGCGAGTTCCATTAGGATCATGGCCATGTCATAGATATATGCTTCTCTTTAAAGGATGAGATTGAGAAGATGCTGAAGTCTGGAAAGCTGAGGAAGTATGTGGATGGTAAGGCTCCAAAGGGTGGAAGAGATGACCCTAAGAAAAGAAGAAATGACAGATGCCGTGGCAATGTCCCGGCCAGAAGGGACGATGATTCAGAAGGAGATGATGAAGACGACCCGGATCTTCTACCAAAGGATGACAACACCCCGGTGAAGAGGGTCGGTATGATCTCCTTTGGTGTTGGCACCATATGTGGGGGATTTGTAGGAGGTGGCTCTGAGGTAGCCGATAGGAAGGCTCATGTAGGAGAGGCCAGGTCATTGGCCAAGCTCGAAGTTATGAATCTAACGTCTTCTGGTGCAGTGCAGAAGAGGAAGAAGGTAGACATGGACACCCTCGTAGTAGGATTCTCCAGACTCGACTTCAAGGGTATCTTAGCCCCCCAAAATGACCCTTTGGTCATAACAACAAGGGTGCATGGGTGCGAGGTACGGAGGATCCTCATAGACGGGGGAAGCTCAACAGACGTGATGTTCTGGCCTTGCTTCAAGAGCCTGGGTCTTAGCAGGGCAAGGCTGGTGCCCTATCATCACCCATTGATAGGCTTTAGTGGAGAAAAGATCCACCCATTGGGCATGTATGAGATGGATGTATGGATGGGGGATGAGTGGCCTAGGAGGCTGACCAAGAAGATAAACTTTTTCGTTATGGACGAAAACGTCTTCTCGGCCTACAACCTCATCATAGGATGGGTGGCCCTTAAAGAGTTTGAAGCTGTGCCGTCAACGGTCCATCAGATGCTAAAATTCCTGACTCCTTATGGAGTAGGGGAAGTGCAAGGGGACCAGACCACGGCGCGAGAGTGTTACTTCAACTCGGCCGAAGAGAGAGAAGCCCATAAGAGAGCAACCCCCACTTACAGCATTGACACTGTTGACCCAAGAGACGAAACAAAATTGAAGAAGGGTGAGGTCGCGGAAGAGGTAGAATCCATCGTACTCAATGAGGACGCGCCGAAAAAATCCGTCCAGGTCGGTAAGGCTCTAGAGCTAGGAATCAAGGAAGAGCTGATAAACTTCCTCAGGAGGAGACAGAGTGTCTTCGCATGGAGTCACGCAGATATGCCTGGCATCGACCCTGAGGTCATGAGCCACAAGCTCAATGTGGACAGAGATGCCAAGACAATGAAGTAGAGACGAAGAGTCTACTCCAGGGAGAAGTACGACATCATCCGGGAAGAGGTAAAAAAGTTGGAAGAGGCCGAGTTCATAAGAGAGGTTACCTATCCGGAGTGGCTCTCAAATGCAGTCATCGTGCCTAAGGCCAATGGTAAGTGACGAATGTTTGTAGATTTCACTGACCTGAACAAGTCTTGCCCGAAAGACAGCTATCCCTTACCTATTATAGACCAGATGGTGGACGCAACGGCAGGGCACGAGCTCATGAGCTTCATGGACGCTTATTCAGGCTATAACCAAATCTTCATGGATGCTGAAGACTCTGAGAAGACAACCTTCATTACTGACAAAGGGACGTACTGCTACAAGGTGACGCCCTTCGGTCTGAAAAATGCGGGAGCAACGTATCAACGTCTTGTCAATAAGATGTTCGAAGAGAAAATAGGTAAGACCATGGAGGTATATATAGACTATATGCTAACGAAGAGCCTGAAAGCATGTACTCACGTAGCGGACCTTGAGAAGACCTTCGATGTCATGGACTCGTACAGAATGAAACTCAACCCAGCAAAGTGTGTCTTCGGAGTAGGAGCTGGGAAGTTCCTGGGATTCATCGTTAATTAGAGGGGGATTGAAGAGAACCCTGAGAAAATCAAGGCATTACTCGACATGAAGACTCCTAGGAGTATCAAGGATGTCCAGAGACTCACGGGAAGAGTGGCTGCCCTTAACAGGTTTGTTTCTAGGGCAACGGACAAGTGTCTTCCATTATTTAAAGTTCTAAGAAAAGCCTTCCAATGGGACAAAGAGTGTGAAAAAGCCTTCAACCAACTCAAGTCCTACTTAGGGTCTCCCTTGTTGCTGTCTTGGCCCGTCACGGGTGAAAGGTTGTTTGTGTATCTGGCAGTCTCTGAATCGGCCATCAGCGTGGCCATCATACGGGAAGAGGATGGGGTCCAGAGGCCTGTGTACTTCAACAGTAAGGCCCTTTAAGGGTCTGAACAAAATTATCCCCGAATGGAGAAATTGGCTTATGCCCTAATACATGCCTCAAGGAAAATGAAGCCTTACTTCCAAGATCACTCTATGGTAGTCCTCACTGACTCCCCACTAAGGCAGGTTCTGCACAAACCTGAGAAGTCCGGAAGATTGATGACCTGGGCCATCGAACTAGGAGAATATGATCTTACCTACCAGCCTAGGACAGCCATTAAGGGGCAGGCCCTCGCAGACTTTGTCGCAGAATTCACATGGGAAGAGGCCGGTAGAAGTTTGGAAGAGGCCGAGATAGAGAAATGATTAGATGATGGCGAAGAGATGGACCGTAGTGTCTTCCAAGATTCGGAAGAGATGGCACCAAACATCTTCCGAGATCGGGAAGGGTTCATCCCAGGCAAAACTCGGAGCGAAATAAAAGAGAACGAAGAGGATCGATACCTCTTCAAGAAGGGGGTTATGAGAGAAGGGGTCTTCTCATCAGATACAGACGTCTGGAGCCTCTTCGTTGATGGATCTTCCTGTGACAATGGAAGAGGGGAGGGACTAATACTCTCAGCTCTAGATGGCGCCAACATTAAATACGCCTTGAGATTCAACTTCCAGGCCTCAAACAACGAGTCCGAGTATGAGGCCATGATAGTAGGTCTCTTATTGGCAACAACTCTTCGAGTAAAGCGACTCCTACTCCATAGCGACTCAAGGTTGGTTGTCAATCAAGTATTGGGGGTATACGAAGCCAAAGACGAAAGGATGGCCAAGTACTTAAAGAAGGTAAGAAGGTTGTTAGAATATTTTGAAGAAGCAAAACTGAAGAGAGTGACTCGACTGAGCAACAATCACGCTGATGCATTGGCAAGGCTGGCCTCAGCAGTAAAAACAGATATGGGAAGGACCATTCCAATCGAGGTCTTAGGAAAGGCAACCATCGAGGAGGACTAGGTATGTAGCCCTTGCCATAATGTGAACCTAGGAGACTCATGGATCGACCCGCTCGTCAGATACCTAAGAGAGGGAGAGCTGCCTGAGTCCAAGCTAGAAAAGAGAAAGTTGAGATACATGGCTCTCAAGTTCTCAATGATAGGAGACGTCTTGTAAAAAAAAGGGTTTCTATTGCCTCTCCTCAGATGTGTGCATCCCATGGAAGTACCCCGGGTCTTACAGGAGGTTCATGAGGGTTCTTGCTCTAGCCACATAGGGGGAAGGTCCTTAGCCAAGTGGATCATCACTCAGGAATACTGGTGGCCTACCTTGTCTAAGGACGCTGCAGACTATGTGAAGAGGTGCGACAAATGTCAAAGGTTCTCCACTATCCCTCATCAACCCCATCAGCCTATGACGTCAATCTCTTCTCCATGGCCATTTGCGGTATGGGGAATTGACTTGGTAGGACCTTTACCAAGAGCTGTCAACAACTATAGATTCTTAATAGTTGCCATTGACTACTTTTCAAAGTGGGTGGAGGCAGAACCGGTGATAGCAATTACAGAGCAGAAGACCTTCCAATTCATTTGGAGGAACATCATATGCAGATATGTCCTCCCAAACACTCTCATCTCGAATAATGGGACCCAGTTCAAGAACTCCTCCTTAGAAAAGTATTACCTAAGAGTGGGGATTAAACAGTTCTTCTCATCTCCTGGTCGACCTCAGGCAAATGGCCAGACCGAGGTTACGAATAGAACCATCTTAGACGGAATCAATAAGAGGTTAGAAGATGCGAAGGGGAGATGGACATAAGAGGTCTACGCTGTGTTATGGGCCTACAGAACCACAGCAAGGACACCAACAGGAGAAACCCCATTCATGTTGGCACATAGCTCAGAGGCCGTCATACCAACGGAAGTAGGACTACCAACTCATCGGATTCAGACCTACGACCCAGACAGCAATGGGGAAGAGAGGAGGCTAGACCTGGATCTTATCGAAGAAAGAAGAGAAGATATAGAGGTCAGAAAAGCAGCCTACCAGCAGCGGGCAGCGAAATTTTACAACCTAAGGGTGAAGTCAAGACCCATTGCAGTGGGAGACCTAGTGCTAAAGAAGACCCTACAAAAGGCAAATAAGCTACACCCAAACTGGCATGGCCCCTACAAAGTAACAGAAGAGGTTGTGCCTGGAACTTACAGGCTAGAAAACCTAGAAGGAGAACCTTTCACTAACCCATGGAATGCTGACCACCTAAAGAGATATTACATATGATGTTTCGTAGAATTTTATGTAAATGTACAATCTTATTGAGAAGAGGTTATTAATAAAAAGATCAGTTCCTACGATAGCTCTTATTCCATTTTTACATCAGAAATTATGAGGATAACGTCTTAGGTGACGACCTCAGACCTTCATAACATCACTCCGTGATGACGAGGTCTGAGCTCAGACACCTTAGTTAGATGACCTCAGACCCTTAACATCATTAATTTGGTGAAATTAATAATGAGGATAACGTCTTAGGTGACGACCTCGGACCTTCATAACATCACTCGGTGGTGACGAAGTCTGAGCTCAGACACCTTAGTTAGATGACCTCGGACCCTTAACATCATTAATTTGGTGAAATTAATTATGAGGATAACGTCTTAGGTGACGACCTCAGACCTTCATAACATCACTCGCTGGTGACGAGGTCTGAGCTCATACACCTTAGTAGATGACCTCAGACCCTTAACATCATTAATTTGGTGAAATTAATTATGAGGATAACGTCTTAGGTGACGACCTCAGACCTTCATAACATCACTCGGTGGTGAAGAGGTCTGAGCTCATACACCTTAATAGATGACCTCAGAACCTTAACATCATTAATTTGGTGAAATTAATTATGAGGATAACATCTTAGGTGACGACCTCAGACCTTCATAACATCACTTGGTGGTGACGAGGTCTGAGATCTTACACCTTAGTAGATGACCTCAGACCCTTAACATCATTAATTTGGTGAAATTAATTATGAGGATAACGTCTTAGGTGACGACCTTAGACCTTCATAACATCACTCGGTGGTGATGAGGTCTGAGGTCAGACACCTTAGTAGATGACCTCAGAGCCTAATAACAATTCAGTGGTGAAGAGGTCTGAGGTCAGAATTATTGACTGAATATAAACAAGACATCACTACAACAAAATAATAGAAGAGATCACATGGCATTCAATAAAGGGAAGAGATCATATAGCATTCAGAGGTTAAAATACAAAGAAGTAACAAATATTCCTTGAATATAAAGTACCATGGTGTTACAAGTTACGAGTTACAAGTTACAAATCCTAAAGGTTTGGGGGGGAATATTAACAGCCTCGGCCTGATTGTCTTGATCAACATTAGTCACCTCGGCCACGTCATCAGTATGGTCTGCCCCTCCGACCTCGGTCCCTCCCAGAGTTACAGTCTCAGCAGGAGCAGCAGCCTCGTCCTCGACCTCTTGAAGCGCCTGAGAAAACTGAGGGTCAGCAAAGCCGAGACCCACAAAGTCAGAGGCCTTGAGAGTACCGACCTCCCTCTCTCTGACTTCAGCCCATTTGGTAGTGGCCTTGATACCTCTTTCCAGATATTCAAATCCAAAACCCATGAATTCGTCCGAGGATTTGTAGTCAGAAATTATTTTGTTCGAGGCATCTTCGAGGGCAGCCTTGACAACCGAGCTAACCTTCTAATGCAGAACGTCATCTTTGGCCTTCAGGGCTTTGGCATGATCTTTGACGAGCAGAGAAATGTCTTTCTCCAACCCCTTAACCTTACTTTCAAAGTTTTACAGCTCTGATTTCAGACAATCGACCTCAGTATTTAGGGCGCTCTGAACCTTCTCGGCCTCTTGCCCCTTCTGGATGAGGGGCAATTTCCTCAGAGTCCAGTTCGATAATTGGTGCATAGCATCCACTCCCTGCACATTTAAGGAAGAGGTCAAGCTGGAGAAAAGTCATATGTTGCACTTATAAAATTTTGACGAAGAGATCAAGACGTACCTGAACGGCTCTGTGAAGGCCGAACTCAACCAGTAATTGTGTATCCAGAGAGCTGAAAAAGAGCTTGTCAGCCTCAGTCATTGAAGAGCCGATGGCGTCAAGGGCCTGCAGACTATAGCCGACAATGCTGTCAGATAGCTTCAGCTGGTCCAAGCGGGCCGACAGGGCATCGGCCGAGGAGATTGGAATTGCAGCATCAGAGGCCTTCTTCTATCTCAAGGTCGGCCTCTGATCCTGAGAGGCATGGACTTCTGGGGCCCTCTTCTTTGAGGCCTGAGACTTGGATGTAGAGGGAGCTGGGGGAGGAGCGTTCAGACCGTCTTTCTTGGCAAGTCTCGCTAAGCTCGGTGCAGCCATCTCCCACAGTTCGTCTGGAATGCCTTGTGGTCGCTCTGCAAAAGTTAAAAGATATGGGTTAGAGATCAGATATGAATGAGTTCAGAGGTTAAACTTAAAAGAAAAATCCTTACCAAAGTCAACAAGGGGACTTCCACCTAGGCCCGTCCCCGAGAGATAATGGGGGGTCAGCAAATGTTCGAACTTAATAAAAAGACCATGTGCCCCTTGGTCTTGCAGGGCTTTCACCTTCTGGATATTCTGAAGACTTAGACCAGGGTCGGCCCTGGCAGACATGGTGACCTTACCCCATTTGAGGGGTATCCTCGGCTCAAGTGTGGAAGAGGGAACGCATGGGCTAAATTCCCATGGTCCAGAGGTGAAAAAATAGTGGGGCTTCCAATTATGGTTTGAGGTCTGAGTCACCTGGAGCATTTTCTTCTCAAGCCTCCGAGCCACAAAATGATAGTAACTCGGATGGTTTTTGGCCAAGGTTGGGACATAACAACCAACGAAGACCTGAACTGGGAGGTCAGAGTGGTGGACTGCCCTCCATAAGATAATTGCCCTTATGATGACTCTCCAGGCGTTGGGGGACAGTTGTGGGGGGGCCAAGTTGATATAAGAGAGAATGGATTTGATGATGGGATAAATGGGTAGGCGAAACCCTAACTTAAACATCTACTCGTACAGGAAGATTTCTCCATCTCGGCCGTGATAGGCCCTCTCTTCCCTCAGAGGTCTCCTTAATTTTATGGAGGGACTAATGTAGTATAAATATCTGAAGCACAGAAGATCCACCTCAGTTACCATGCTCTCAATCTTGGCCGCCTCAGAGACGTCGATAACTCTTTCAGCATCTTCATCATCATCAAGCTCAACGTCGGCCGGAGCAGATGTAGATGGGTTACTAGAGAATCTCTGAGCGAACTCTGCCTTTGTGACGGCCGATAGGGGGATGGCATCAAGAATGGGTGGCACAGCCACACTCGGCTCAACAATTTCAATGTCTGAAGAAGAGGCTGAGGTGCTTGAGCCATTATGGGATGAGGCTCGGATGGAGACCTCGGCCAGGTGTGAAATCCATGGCTTCCTGAAATGAGTCCACAGACATAGGGTCTGAGGTGGAAGACTCAGACTTAGACATCGGTGTGGGGTCGGCAGGGACTTCTGTCTGATAGAAGAACTCAGGGGGATCAGGATATACCACCTTGAGAGGTGGGGGAAAGATAGGTCTAATAGGAAATTCATGCAACCTACGAGCCTCCTCTTTGGCCCTTTCTATTTGCCTAATCTTTTCTAGGGTCTTCTCTCTAAGAGAGGGGAAATCCTCAAGAAGCTGGTATAAAGGTCTGAGCATCAGAGGACGACCCTAAACTTGGGA
Organism: Sambucus nigra; assembly: GCA_949130495.1. Taxonomy (NCBI): domain Eukaryota; kingdom Viridiplantae; phylum Streptophyta; class Magnoliopsida; order Dipsacales; family Adoxaceae; genus Sambucus; species Sambucus nigra. Next base: position 353,708,607 of record OX422221.1, read on the forward strand.
ATAACTCCTAAAACTACAAACATGATTGACTTGTAAAATAAAGGAGTCTAAAGATCAAACCAAGAAATTCAAAGCAAACAAAGTTCGCCTGAAATAATGGTGCTCGCCGAAAAACTTAGAAATTCGCCGGAAAATGCAAATCGAAAGCGAAAAACAAAGGAAATGGAAGGTAGAAAGTACCTGGAAATGAAACGATGAGGGCAAATGAAGAAAACTCGCAAAAAAACCAACAAATGCCTCTATAGTAGAGCCTTGATTAGAAGTGCTTTAGAGAGAGAAATTGCAGGAAAAAATCGCGCACAGGAGAGAAAAAATGAAGAAGAAGGAGGGAAAAAGGGTTTTGAAACCCTTAAATACATGGGCGCGTTTCCTAAGGCCCATCATTGCCTTGGGAGCCCCAAAGGGCGGCTGACAGCACACGCCTACCAAGTGAGCATGCTCCAACATTGGACAAGTGTTAGGCAAGTACTGGTTCGTAAGAAGACAGGCCTCAGATGCGTTCTAATACCCTAGTCACCTTCCCTCACATGTAACTAGGGGCTAGGGGGTGATTGATATGTCCCGAGTGTGACCTCGGCCTAGTGACACCAACCTCGACCGAGGTGATGGCCGAGATATTGACCGACCCTGGATAAGCCATGGCCCCACGATATCAGCCCTCGGCCTTAGTAAGGTCGGCCCAGGCCGACACTACCACCTACATTTCCAATGGACACTACGCGCATCACAGGCATCAACAACATTCTCATATACCCGGGTATGGAAACCTCGGCCGAGTGTAGGTCGAGGTAACAAGTAGCCTTGGTAATCTTCAACATGGAATCAATCCAACCTCGGCTGGGGCCGACCCTAGCATAATGTCTCGGCCGAGATCTGGCCGAGACTCCTTATGGCACATCTCGGATTGAACGAATATCAAGCCTTTACAGCTCGGCCTCTTCCAGGCCGAGGTCATCCACCAATATGGCGGCCGAGCATCTATTGACATTTGGATAAGGACACATGGGCACAAATCAGTTGCAACAATATTATTCTCCACATGTGGGGAGAATATTTCATCATCATTCCTTACATGTGACAGTGACAGATGGCACTCCCACACTGGTGAGGTAACCACACACATGCTCATTGCATGCATAGGGGGTACATTACACCCCCTAGGTATTATATATAGAGGTCATCCTCTACCTTGCAAAGGATCCAGATATTCAACCATAGCTGAAACTCTAACTAGGTATACAGTAGAGAGAAAGCTTGAGAGATTGTATCCATGGCCGTTAGTGCCTTGTTACAGTGAGGTTATTCACACACACACACTGTGGACGTAGGCCAATTTAGGCTGAACCACTTATATCTTGGTGCTCTCTCCTCTTCTCCTCATCTCGTTCTCTTACCTTTTACATAACTATGCTGCCATTATTGTTCTTAGATTGGGCTTGAAAACACCTTATCTGCCATTATGCTGCCAGAATCATCAAGTATCATAAATTTGAGAGTATGACTGCACAACACAAATCATATATTTAAATTCATGGTAATAATGGTGATTACAAATATCATCAATAATAAAGATTCAAAATCACACGAATCATATGTCAATGCACATAAGGATAACAAATCACAATAAGGATCCAAATATTTACAATCCCTTTTCCTAAAATAGTCACGTAAAATGGTGGATACATTCTCCAATACTAAATGTGAGACTTTGGTAAAAGTATGAGAAGATGTATCGAGTGGAGATACAATTTCTTCCTCGAATTGGGAGGATGGTGATAATTACTAGAAGTATCACTAAAATTGACTGATAAATTCTCAAATAAATTTTTCCACAAATAAGACGAAGTGGCATTTTTATCAATTAAATTATAGATAAATCTTGATAAAATCAACATCTAAATCATCACAAGTATTACTTATGTCAATATTGTCAATTTTATCCTCAACAAATTGATTATCCCCATTTAATTCATGACTACTTTCAAATTTTTTACTATTATAAAGTTTGTTTATCTCTTTCCAATTGATACACTTTGAGGTGCAAATAGTGATTAAGGGGTTGGAATCTCATCCACACCTTTAATTTCTTCAAAAATGATTACCAACCCATCTGACTCAAATTGAATTTTGTAGTCATCTGAATTTTTAGTTTTTTATAGCCACACACCCAAAGGATCAATAGAGGAATATGAAAAAGATAACGGGATAACAATATAAGGATCACCAATTGTAATTTACAACGTATGAATATTTATACATTTTCTTAAATTATTACTTTTTATATAGCAAAAGAAATTAAAATTGGCTTAAAGTCATGTAAACTAACACAAAGCAATTTGATTTATATAATTATGGTGAAGTACACTTCAATTTTAAAATCTAGTTTTCCCGAGATTATTCTACAACAAGGATCTTCGAATTAATCTCCCTCATTATATATCTCCTATTCTTTGACAATGGATAATTTAAAAGATGACCAACTATGATTATCGCCTCAAATCACGATTTTACCTCCAGGTTGGTGGTCAGTACAAAGATACATTAATATCGACTAATCCTAGACAATGTAAAATAGTACTGATTTGACAAGTTCGCGTAGGAGTAGCTTTTAGATGTAGCCTCGTTAAGAGGTTTTCTAAGAGTTTTGTGGTACCCTAGGGCCAATTTCTAATTAATTTAAAATTAAAAGTGGCGCCTTAGGTTATGCAAGTGCTCGATTAATTTATTGATTTTAGGGAAAAGGAAGGATGATGAATTTTTTTTTTTATCTTGCACATGAGTTTTATCGCTAAAGTTAAATTATGCAATGTGCTAATTTAAATGCAAAATTAAACCATGTAAGAGCACTATAATACCCAGTGTTTTTGGAATAAAATATTATGATGGAAATTAATTTAATAATTTTGGATTAAATTTCGGAATAAATTAAATTACATGGATTTAAATTTATATGGGCAAAATTTAAATTGAGAATAAATGTTTATCCATGATTTAACAATTATAGGATTTAAATGGGGCATGATGGGTTCACCCGCTGAAAATAATTCGAATAGTAATTTACCTATGGTCACGTGTCTCTTAAACATAATAAAAATGTCCATGTTGAATAAAAATATTTAGGACAAATTTTGGGAGGATTTATGAGCTTGTTTAGGTGTTCTAAACCTTTAGAAATTATGCCGAGGTATATATATATATATATATATATATATGAGTTAGGAGGTTATTGGTCTAGTTGAGTTATGTATATGGGCCCATTTGGGGGTCTAAAATTTAGGATTAAGGTCCAACTCAAGATTTGTGTTTAAGTTATATTAATTAGGAGATTAACGAACTCCCTGTCATCTATTGAAGAACCCTAATTATAACTTTAGGAAGAGAGAGAGGGGCAAGAACCCTAGCTGTGAATTGGGAGAGGAAAGATTTAAGAAGAAATTCAAGGAAACCGTCAAGAAATCATTCAATAACTCAGGCAAGAATTCTTTTGCCAATTTTATTTAGTCCAAAATACTTTCTTAATTCATCGTGTCTTGTATATCCCATGTAGAAATTCTGGGAATTTAGGAATTTATGATGATTGAATGATGACATTAAACTATATTCACAAAGCGGTTTGATTATGATAATAAAATAGAAATCTAAAATTTAAAATGGTAGATTATAAGGGTCTAAAGTGATAGAAAATCATGTTCTAGGACCCTTCTTATAATTATTATGACGACTCACATTTAGAGATTACATCCATGATTAAAGTTATGAGATTCCTATAATTGATAGCCCTTGAAAGTGGTAGAAGTTAAAGGGTTTATCGACACAAATATGAAATGGCGTGAACACACATATATCTTGAATTTTTGTGATTTGGGACATGAACCGGGTTTTACAGTACTTAATAAATTATCCTAAGAGGATAAACAAAGTCATGGGGACTGGTATTTGTAATTATATTAAGAAAAGCCATTGGAATCGTGTCTGATTGGAAGAATTGGATTCCAGTCCTTAAGAAAAATTATGTGGAAAGGGGACTGCTGAATAGGGGCGAACCGGTTCACTCTCTGGGCTGAATCGATTCTACCTTTGGGAAAATTGGATGCGAGGACCATGGTTGTATCCTAAGTAATTTTATATAACCATGCGAGTTGGTGGGACCGTCGGATGACTATAGGATTTATTAAAATGGATTAGTGACGTTACTAATAATTGTGAGAAGTAAATTATCTGGATGGTTAATTTTATTTTATAAAGAAAGAATTTAGAAACTTATGTGAGGGTAAATCATTAACGTAAGATGTTTACGGGAAATCCTTATGGGGCAACTAGAGGGAAATTTGTGGGGTAATTACCAAAAGGAATTAACTAGATGGTTTAAAGTATTATCGAAAGGAAGAGGACTTAAATAACAAACTAGATGGTTACGTGTATTTTATAAGGAAAAGGAATTTTAAAATTTATGAGATTGTTAGTTATTGACTAAGGATTTTATGGATAAATCATTAGAGGCAGCTAGGTGATATTTATAGAGTAATTAACTTTACATGTTGTAATATGTTTATATTTGTATGGACATACCTATGTTCATGGACGGTCCAATAGGTTGGGATTATGTGCATTCGGGACCGTAGCACACATCGACACATGTGGGCTAAGCATAGTGTAGGTGATACTTTAGGTACTACGTAGCAGCGCCACTTATGAGAGATAAGTGATGATGATGGGATCCATGTGTCACCACTAGTTATGGGCCGTGCAATGACACTACACCAAAACTGCCAACTTATCACGGTAAAAAACCTTAACAAGTCAAGCTTCTCATGATCTTTGATTGTGACAAGTTTGGGGGTGACAAAGGTAATTATCACGGGCTTCTCACCGACAAAGACCGTGACAAGTTCATCAGATTTGTCATGGACTTTGACCTTGACAAGTTTGTCATGAACTTTGACCATAACAAGTCCGTGATAAAGGAAAACTTATCATGTATAAAATTCGTGACAAATCTCGAAAGATTTAAAAAACATTGCTGGGTAGTATGGCCACTATTACTTCCCAGTAGTATATTTGTACCTGTTATAGCAAATCTTAACTTTTCCAAACAAAATATATATCAAGCAATATTCAATATTCAATAACCAACACAAATAAATACAAATATCCATAACCAAAACCAAAGAAACATGTAAATATACATAACAAAAACCAAACGAACATTTGAATATCCAAAACCCAATAAAAAAATACAAATAATATCTAAATAAAATAAATACAAATAATGTCATAGAGTAGGGTCTACAATAGACTGGAGGAGGAAGGAAGGCCATACGATATATGCATTGAGACACCCATCAATTCGTCGAACACCGCATTGTTCTTGCAACCATAAAGGTGAATTCTCCTTTTAGGCCAAAATATGTGTGATGAGCACCTTTGCCTTAATGTCTTGTAGGGGACGTCCATGAACAAAATACTTGGGAGGGTGCCCAGGTCCCCCAACCGCCTCAGTATCGGATCCCCACCAAATACGTCTAATAAAAATATGCTCGACCAACCGATTATTGACATAGATCGTTCAATGGGAAATAAATCATATAAGGGTGGAGAGTCCGTGCGTATCGACAATGAAGTAGTGACATCCTCATCTACCTCCTTCCCCTTCTCCTTTCCCTTACCCTCGCCCTCATCAGAGGTGGACCCCCCCACTGACGCTTCATGAAGGCATACATATATAGGACCATCACCTCCAACCTTGATAGCATATCATCATGGATGTCCACCTTATGAACCAACCCAGTGTTGCTCGTCTCCATCCCGATGATCCTAGACTTCCCCACCCGAGAGCTCACCCCTAGTCCTCCCCTTACGATCCGCCCCGAACACTTGGATGAGTGCGTCTGTAGTCAAAGATTCATTGTCGACATCAGACTGCTTTTCATGCACTTCCTTAAGCTTTACCTGAAACGACAAAAAGTACATAATTAGTTAATAAAGTTAATAAAAAATTATAACGTAATTAAAAAATTAAACAACTATAACTTACAATCGTGGTTGCGACTCTCGGGGACACCTCCTTATCCTTTCCCTTCTTCGTCCAAATTTCCACATAGGCATCAGGCCTATGAGGTCTACCCCCAGGGCCACTCCCCGTCTCCTGAAATAAAATGATGCAGAATTAGTAAGTAATGCAAAATTAGAATAACATAAAACTAAACTTAAAGAAAAATAAAAACTTACCATCCCGTGCTCCATCTTGGCATAAGACGTCCACCTGGAGCAGTGCACATCCACCTTTTTCACTCATTTTCTTCTCCCTGATTGATGAGATGCCAATTGCCACTCATCGATCTCATTGTTTACAAACCGCTACCACTGTGCCAATGAGATCGGCTCCTTCGACGGGACGGTATCACGCACTCTCATAATGGACTCCCAGGTCTTCCTAAAGTACCATGTCCGCATGTTTTTCTTCCACATCTTATACCGATCCCTGAACTATTTTAATGTAGACTCGCAGACATGTGAGGGGAGGCCAAATTGATCCAGTAAAACAAATATAAACCAGAAATAAAGTAAATGTTAGTTGTATTTAAATATAAATATAAATATAAGTAGTGCCCCCAGATGCCCATCTTGAGGTCATTTGGCACGAACCTCCAATCAGTGTACCCTAGGCCGATGATCGCCTTCAGGAACTCCAGAGATCTATCCAATAATGTCATCTTGATGTCGACGACGGACCCCAATTGGCCTCATTTTGGGGCCTAATGGCCGAGGATCCCTCGTCGCGTCTGCTACCGTGCTGCCCTAATGAAGACATTTTCTACAAAAATTGTTATTATTAGTACAAACATGTATATGAGAAAATGATCAAATCCAAATGAATTGGAATATTGTATGCGTTTGTGACATTATAAATCTAAAAATATTATTTCAAAATAGGGTCATGTCATGAACTTTGAATTAATTCTTAAATTGATTAAACTCCAAATTAACATATTCACTAACCATAAAACCAATTTTGATTCAAATCCAATAATAACAAAGCACTAGAAGAATACAAGTTAACGACATTATAAATCTAAATATTGTTTCAATATCAGGTCATGTCATCGACTTTGAATTAATGCTTAAATTGATTAAAATCCAAATTAACATATTCACTAACTATAAAATTAATTTTGATTCAAATTAGATAATTATAAAGCATTAGAAGAATACAAGTTAGTGAAATTATACTGTAATAACCCTTACTTTTGAGTAATTATTTTATATTAAATTACCTGATGGATTAAATAGATAAAATGGAGAAAGTTATAATAAATATTATTTTAAGTGATTTAAGAGATAATATTTACCAAGTTTTGCATATTTACTGGTATGTGAATGTAAATAGCATTATGTTGTGTTTTATTGCGTCGTTGTGCTTTAAGCGACAGTTATGACTTATATTCAAATTTGAGCATTATTAATGAAATAAAATGACGTTAGAATATAAAATATTATATGATACTCCGGATGCCCATTTAGAGGGTGCGATTAGTTATGGAATAGTCAAGATAGTCAAAATAAGTACCAGGTTGTATTTTAGAGTTTCGAGCATTTTTGGCAGGTTATGACTCAATTATGTAGTTACGAGTCATTTTAATGGTGTGTCAACAATTAAAGATGGGAACAAATGTTAATTGCCTGTTTAAATCTTCCAACCCCTTTTATTTTCCCATTCTTATGTTTTACACTTAGAGAGAGAGAGAGAGAGAGAAGAGAGAACTTGAAAGAAAATGGAAGAAAAGAGAGAGAAATTGAAGATTGGAACTGGAAATCGTTGCTACAGGAAGAAAATACGAGACTATAAACTTGAGGCAAGTTTCTTACTTGCTAGAGTATGATTTAATGTGGATAAATTGCATTTATAGTTGTATTTTTGGAGTTTTTGCCATTTATGGGTTTTGGGAGGTTTTTGGTGTTTAATCCCTTAATCTTTGATTTAAATTTGATTTGAGGAAAATATATTAGTTAGTAGTTGTGTAGAAATGATTTGGTAGAATTAGTTGTTGTCGATGTTGGAGAAAATTGAAGATTTGGGTTTTGGGGATTTTAGGGTTCATATAACCCGTAGCCCAAATTGGGCATTTCTGCCAGGCCGAATCGATTCGCCCCCTAAGCTAATCGATTCGCCTATAAGGGAGGATACAGGTCTGGGAAACCGAATCGATTCGGTTCGGGCTGAGATAGTAGGTCTATTTTCTTAGTCAAATCAATTCATTTTTGGGCGAATCGATTCGCAGTTATGGGCGAATCGATTCGGCATTAGGCGGATCGATTCAAAAACTCTGTTTTCGTGGGATTTTTCTTTCTAGTTTTGTTTTAGTCATTTTCGTTTAGGTTCAAGGCTTAGGAACCTTCTCTTGGGAAGTAATAAAGAGTTTTAGAGGTTTGTATTAAGTAGATAAATATCATATGTTAGCATGGGGGTAATTGGGTTTATCTCAAGGGTTAGTTCATAGAGATTAATGTTTCGTTCGATATAGGAAATTAGCCTAGAACTAACGAAAAGTAGAATGGTAATGGTTGGGACTTTTGGGATACTAGTATTAAGGGAAATTACTTTTGATGAAGTATGGTATTACTTTGGACTCTTGGAGACTAGTGTGAGGAAAATTGCACTTCGAGTCCTAGGTCATTAATAAAATATGACTTCGAGAATAAGAGATGCATATTCTAAAATTGGTAATTAATGGTTAAGTATAAATGGTTTTGGGAATGTAAAAAGTGAATTTTTTCAAATGGGAAAATAATTTTGTAAATGATAATTTACGTATACTCACCTCTCTAAATCGCTATCATAGGGGAAGTTACGCGCATGAGGTGAAGTCCCCTGGCTAGAGAATGCAGGGCGAATATAGTCCTCGGCCATATGACCGGTTATTATTGTGTGATTATTGTTTAAAGTTGGGTAATTTTGGGCATGGTTATGACTCACTATCGAAGGTATATGGACGCTTCCCGACGTTGCGTTATAGGATGCCCAGGTTGTCTTGTACGATAGGCCCTGGAAGATAATAGCCATTTAGGGGGCCCGTCCAATGGGGAAACTCGAAAGGACGTTCTTAGAATCGTTATATATATGTGTGTGAAACCCCGACTAATTAAATACCGGGTAGCTACTCCTTTATTCCAATTAATACAGAATGTCAAGTTGGTCCAGTTCATAGCATCACTGTCGAAAACATTTATTTAAACAATTATTAGCCACCTAATATTCAAAAAGTGAGTGGTCAAATTTTACTATTTTAACTTAACATGCAACCAATTAAAATAATACCTAAATGATACCACCATCACATCACAATCACATCAAAATAATAATGGAATAATAAATAAGTCTGGAGTAACACTCCTCTGAATAATCCCAAATATTGAATAAAACCAAATACAACGTCTGAATAATAAACGAATTAACTCCAAAACTGCAACGAAACTGAGTATGATAAAACTTTCTCTAAAAGAAATGGGGCGAGATGCCCAAACAACCGAGTAAGTCTGAAATGGAATCAATATAGAATGTGGAGCCGTCTATCATCAAGATCCTGCCCGATGTAAAAATAGTTTAAAATATAGCAAGTTTTTAATTGCATTAAACAATGAATATTAATTACATGTTGGTTCCGTGATCTCACATGAGTTTCTCACCTCTCAACTAACGTGCACGCTTAACGGATATCCATAACCCCTCCTAGTTATGCCGCTAACTAACTAGTCTATACTGCAACCTGTCCTCATATGATAATATAGGGGTTTGTTCAAGACATTCCAATCTAACTTATGTCAATCTACCTTTTCACTTATCAGATTAATTTATATTAGATCTTATATGAAATTCTCATTTCTAGCTTTACTCAAAGTGTCGCAAATATTCACATACATTAACAAGGAGATTCACCCATATTAACAAGGAGTCTGTTATCATCACCATTATATATATTTAAACATAATTATATAATTAGCGCACACCTAGGCTAAGCTTTCTTGCACACATACTATGCTATCGAATCCCGGTACATCACGTACATAAGGACTAATTATTCTAAATCTCTCAGGAACCGTTTTAATAAGCAAAATCACACATATTGGAGGCGAACATAGTTCACATACCCATGGGTCACGCACATACCTACGCTCCAATGGTCAGCTGACTTATCAACTCACAAATAAGTCATTCACAGGCCTATGTACACAAGGTACCAATCTAAATCCCCCCGTAGGCACACAAAGATTAGAAGTCCCTATTCCGAAAGCCGACCTCCCCTGATAGAAAGTATGGTAGGTATGTCATACACATATAAATCCATATGCTAAGCATTCACACAACATAGATAATTTATAATATTATTAAAGGTACATTCTCAATCCTTATACCATTAATCAAATTAGTACATTTTTATACTTCCGGATAGTTATATAATATGTATGAGGGAATGCCGATGAAGGAATCATCCATTCTCATTCAGATTTGTGGGGAGATTAAAGTTGCTTTTAGAAACTTTCCTTTTCAGGGACTGAAAACTAGATATTGTATTGATACTATAGAGGCTTTTTCTTTGTTAGGTGCTCACATTGCAGAGATCTGATGTAGCTACCGGTGGGGGGCTTTTCCCCACCTGCTGATTTCTAATAAATCCCAGATTTCAATAAAAAAAAAAGATAGTTATATAATATAGTCCACCGACACATCTCACGTCGTAGTTTCAGGTACTTAAAACCTACTCATAAAGGTTACTAAGTCTCCTATTATTCTCACACTTTAATCCAATACTCTTAAGGTCCATATTTCTGCCACTAACCTTATATTATCAACTATATAGATTTAACTCATTTAATCGCAGTCTTTAATAGTACCTCACTCGTCGAATCTTATTAGGTCCAACATAACTCCCAAATATAATTCTAATAATAATCCGGGTCTCATATTCATGCCTACGGGTATTCCTTAAATCTAAAAGAGTTCACAAGGTCCCCACCAATAATTCTCTAGGGTCGAAATTGCTAAAATTCAATAAGGGGGAAAATATCACAATTTCTGGGAAGGTCGACCGATCGACCTTGGATATCGATCAATCGATGGTGGTCGATCGATCTACCTATGAATGTCGATCGATCGATCGCATCAGATAAGGCTACGGATTGCTTCCTTTTTCAGTCCGAGATTTGTCCCAAAACTTCATTACAAGGTATGCAATTCTCAACTAAGGATGTAGGATCATTATACTACCTAAGTACAATATTTTTAACGTTCCAAAACCATTACATCATCAACAATTAACCTTATGTGGATCAAATCTTCATAAAAACCCTAGTTTTCTACGTTCTTCAAGAATCATGAGATTTCTCTTCTTAAATCCATTCTTAATTCATCAAGGGTTATATTTTGGTTACTGAATTTCGTCCAGAACTAATGTACATGCAATTCCTATTCAAGATTTATAGTTATACCTCAAATTTCATGTGTTTTTATCATCTTTCAAGACAAAAATCAATTTCTACACTAACATGGAAGATATATTCGCTAAAAACTAATGGAATTAAATCACCTGCCTTAAGTTTGATGTTCAGAATCATTGATGGTGTCCGAGGGTTGGTTCTATCCTTCTTTCCGGTCACAATTCCGTCAAGATTTGGTGGTTATTGGTGGCGGCTAGGGTTTGGAAACCTCCTGCAACTTCTCCTCTAACTCACGTAGCCCACTATTTGTTTTTTGGCTGATAATGGCCCTAATGGACTTCCCAATAATAATTGAATAAACCCTAAAATTCGTGGGTCTAATTTCCTAAAATTTTGAAATGACCAAAATACCCTCCGGGTTGCCGGTTTGGCCTAAAAATGCTCCGGGATCCAAACTAAACCCTCGACTAGTGTTTTCTAACTATCTCGACCCCTCCAGACACATTGGCGCACTCAAAATGACCATACGGATGATTAAATTATAATTTACTTTTTATTCTAATTAAATTGATTCCTGACGCGACTGACACGCGCGCCCCAACTTAATTTCCCAGATTGTCGTATTTATGACTCAAGACAATTTTAATAAATTTCCATACTCATATATTACCATATATACTCAGTAATACTCAATATTATCATCATAATCAAATACCAACTCACGTCTTGCTAGTATTTAAATCCAGATTAATTTCCAATTAATTCTCATTTAATTTAATTAATCCATTAAATAAAATCACTAAAATTACGGGGTATTACATAACTCCCCCTAATAACATAATTTCATACCAAAATTTGGATAATAAAGTATATCTGGCAAGAACAAATCCAGATAACGTTCTCTCATCTCGTCCTCGCGCTCCCAGGTGGATTCCTCGACATTATGGTGCGGCCACTGAACACGTACTAACAGTACTATTTTCGACCTCAGTTTCCTGTCGCTATGGTCCAGAGTAGCAATCAGCCCCTCCTCATAGGAACTATCAGGATATAAATCGATGTCCTCTAAAGTAATGTGGGTATGGGCCAAATCATCCCTAAGATATCTCCTTAGAGAGGAAATATGAAACACGTCATGGATCCTATGCATGTGTTCTAGTAATCCAAGTTTATACGCAAGTAGCCTAATTTGCTCGATGATAGGGAATGACCCCACATCTCTAGGTGTCCATTTCCCTTTCTTCTCGAAATGCATAATTCCCTTCATCGGAGATACTCTGAGAAGAACCTAGCCCCCCACATTGAACTCTTGAAAGGACCTCTTGGCATCGACGTAACTCTTCTGTCAGTCCTGAGCAACCTGAATACGGATCCAAATCATCTCTATCCACATCGAAGTATCCTGAATCACCTCTGGCCCAAGTAGCTTGTTGTCCCCCACCTCTAGCCAACATGTTGGGGATCAACAAGGCCTACCATACAACGCCTCAAATGGATCCATATTAATAGTGAATTGGTAGAAGTTAATGTAGGAAAACTCCACCAGTGGAAGATATTTCTCACAACCACCTCCAAAGTTGAGGATGCACATACGCAACATGTCTTATAACATCTGATTTGTCCGCTCGGTCTGCCCATTTGTCTGTGGGTGATAGGTTGTACTCAATAGCAGATCCGTTCCCATAGCTTCCTGGAAACTTTCCCAAAATCGTGACACAAATATTTTGTCCCTGTCAGACACGATATTGAGAGGTACCCCATGAAGTCTCACAATTTCAGCAATGAAGATCTAGGTGTACTGTCCCGTAATGTAGTCTGTTCGGGTTGGCAGAAAGTGAGCAACCTTGGTCAATTGATCCACGATTACCCATATGGAGTAGTGACCTCTCTGCGATGTAGGTAACCCCGTGATGAAGTCCATGGAAATTCTCTCCTATTTACACATAGGAACTTCTAATGGTTATAGAAGTCCTACCGGTCTCTGATGGTCCACCTTTACTAGGTGACAAGTGGCACATTTTGATACGAATTCGATAATATCCCTCTTCATTCCACTCCACCAGTACTGTCGCCTCATATCCTGGTACATCTTATCCCCACCAGGATGTACTGCGAATCGTGAACCGTGCGACTCTGTCATTACCTCATGTCGCAATTCTTCCCCCTCAGGAACAACGAATCTTTCATTGAAGCGTAAGCCCCCGTCTGAACTAACGGTATAAGATTTGGACCCCTCTGCTAGTAATCGTACTATCTGCTCTTGATAGAACGAGTTTGCTGCCTGGGACTGTATCACTCTCATAATGATCTGGGGCATCACTATCATCACAGACATGAATGATTGGGCCACTGCGTCCTGGTGTCTCAACTCCTTCCACTTCGCTTTCCACACCTCGACCACCTCACCTACTGTCCTACGTCTCGACACGTCCACTACCACATTAGCCTTCCCTGGGTGGTATTGGATATCGAACTGATAATTCTTCACAAACTCGAGCCACCGATATTGATGCATATTCAGCTCCTTCTTCGTGAATAGGTACTGTAGGGACTTGTGATCTGTGAATAAATGGAAATTCTCTCCCAGGAGACAGTGTCTCCAAATCCAAAGCATAAACACGACTGCCTCTAACTCCAAGTCATGGGTGGGGTAATTCTTCTCGTGAGGCTTAAGCTTACGAGAAGCATAATTTATAGAATGACTCTCCTGCGGTAGTACACCCCTAAGTCCTAGTAAGGATGCATCAGTGTAGACTAGATACTCCACTCCCGACCTGGGCAATGCTCACACTGGTGCTGAGGTTAACTTGTCTTTCAACTCATCGAAAGCCAACTGGCAGGCATCACTCTAGATAAATGGCACCCCCTTGCGAGTCAGATGTGTCAAAGGACCCGCTATCTTCGAAAACCCCTGAATAAACCTCCTCTAGTATCCTATGAGGCCCAAGAAACTACTTATGTCTGTCGGTGTCATGGGTTATCCCCACTCCCTCATCGCTGATACCTTCCCCTAGTCGACATATATACCCAAATTCTGACACATCGTGCCCCAAAAACCGTACTTCTTGTAACCGAAATTTGCACTTCTCATACTTAGCATATAACCGATGCTCTCATAGACTCTGAAGAATCTGTCTCAAGTGCTCGACATGCTCCTCCTCTGTCCGTGGATAAATCAGGATGTCATTTATGAAGACGATGACGAAATGATCCAAGAACTCTCTAAACACTTGGTTCATCAAGTCCATGAATATATCGTGAGCATTTGTTAGCCCAAATGGCATGACTCTGAACTTATAGGACCCATATCTTGTCAAGAAATAATCTTCGACACCTCCTACTCCCTGACACACAACTTATGGTATCCCGATCCCAAGTCAATCTTTGAGGAGAAGACATCTCTCCTCAACTAATCGAATAAGTCATCGATTCGGGGCAATGAATACTTATTCCGTATCGTGACATTATCACCTTCCCTTATTACACCGATTTATTACCGATGTAAAACATTCAATATCACTTCTTACGTCACATAGTAAGGTTCTACTGACCGCAAATAGGAAAAAAATTAAAGTTAAGGTTATGGTTTCTCTTGCGGATGATAACCATGGTACCAAACTCGTCTACTAAAGACCAACCATCCCCAGTTCCCGACGTTTGCATGGGATGTCTTGTAAAGCGAAATCCAAACAAGGAACCCCCCCGATACACTACTAACTAACCTTGTCGGTCAATGAAAATTTTGGTCCTCAGTATTTGACTCGTAACCCACATCCCTGCTTCCTGATAACATTAGCGCATCTATTCTCATGTGACGAACGAAATATTCAACACATTATTCCTACTAACTGGGTGCTAGACTCTTCCATTCACCACAAAATTATTCCCATGCCCAAAAATATTTCGTTCTATCCTGAATCACTTGAGTAAACGTACCTACCCACCGGGCTTTGATATATCATGACAACATACCCCACAAGTCTCTGTAGGATTCAATATCTATATATATATACAAGTGACTCTATTTCCTCTCGGATGACACTTAGCACAAATTGTTTTATAACCAAGACTAATGAACACATAATATTACTCTAGTGGACTATCATCACTCAAACTTATATTATCCCGTTCGAAATCGTGATACTAATACATTCTGCGCTCATGTTTCTCAAGTAGTACAAGTAAGTTGTAATGTACACAGGTTATTCAAGATTTTCCTTGTATCTAAAAAAAACCCTACTATAAATGATAAAGTATGATACCTCCAAACGTGGGTGGTAGTCGTGGTAGCAGTGGCATAACTACATATCTGGCCTTATAGATGCATCCATACTGTACTACTTGCCGTTGTTGTGAAGTCTGTGTTACTGGGGTGAACATCCCCACTTCCCCCAAGTTGGAAATTGTGTGGGTTATGGTGGACACCCAATGACTGTTGCGGATTTCTGCCTTTCTTAGGGCAATCTCGACGATAGTGTCCCCATTCGCCACATATAAAACACTTATGAACACAATTTCTTCTCTGCTGGCCCTGCTGAGCACGCTGCCAACCCTGAATGCCTAGTTAACTTTGATGAGTTGGCCGAGGCTATCCTCCATCTCTTTGCGGGCAAACTTGGCGTTTGTGACCATTTCTTCCACACTTAAAACACCTTTTGGTGGTATCCCTCTTCTCCTAGCTTTTTTGTCTTCGACGGGTTTGGCTCTTCCCGCCATTTCTATTGTCCTCCTGTCCTTGACGACTCTGAGGCACTTGTCACTACTGCGACGGTATTTTCCTTTTGTTGCTAACTTTAGCAATGTCATATTGATCAACTTCTGTCATTCTTTTGCCCACTGCAAGTTGCACACTTCTTTTTTAGTACTGTAATATTGCGGTAGTCACTGCTTGAGTCACAATATTCACTATGTCAGTGATTTCTGCTGTTTCTTGGTGTACCTAAGGTACTTGTTGGTCTTGTTTCTCATTTGTTCCTTCAGTATTGTTAGTTTGTAACTCCCTCATGAGCGACATCTGAAATTCAAATGAATTATATAAGTCCATCAATCATACATAACACTGTAGCAGAGATCGTAGTTTACAAAACGTAATCAAGGAGTGCAACAATCTTAATAAAAGAGCATTATATCAAAGGACGCTACGCGAAAACATAACAAGCCATACAGATTCTAAGGACGCTAGAACCTGATGCTCTGATACCACCTGTGACACCCCGACTAATTAAATACCGAATAGCTACTCATTTATTCAAATTAATACAAAATGCCAAGTTGGTCTAGTTCATAACATCACTGTCGAAAACATTTATTTAAACAATTACTAGCCACCTAATATTTAAAAAGTGACTGGTTAAATTTTATTATTTTAACTTAACATGCAACCAATTAAAATAATAGCTAAATGATACCACCATCACATCACAGTCACATCAAAATAATAATGGAATAATAAATGAGTCTGGAGTAACACTCCTCTAAATAATCCCAAATACTGAATAAAACCAAATACAACGCCTGAATAATAAATTAATTAACTCCAAAACTGCAACGAAATCTATCTCTAAAAGAAATGTGGCGACATGCCCTAACAACTGAGTAAGTCTGAAATGGAATCAATATAGAATGTGGAGCCGTCTATCATCAAGATCCTGCCCGATGTGAAAATAGTTTAAAATATTTCAAGTGTTTAATTGCATTAAACAATGAATATTAAGTACATGTTGGTTCCGTGCTCTCACATGAGTTTTTCACCTCTCAACTAATGTGCATGCTTAATGTATATCCATAACCCCTCCTACTTATGCCACCAACTAACTAGTCTATACCGCAACCTGTCCTCATATGATAATATAGGGGTTTGTTCAAGACATTCCAATCTAGCTTATGTGAATCTACCTTTTCATTTCTCAGATTAATTTATATTAGATCTTATATGAAATTCTCATTTCTAACTTTACTAAAAGTGTCGCAAATATTCACACACGTTAACAAGGAGATTCACCCATATTAGCAAGGTGTCTGTTATCATCACCAATATATACATTTCATAATAATTATATAATTAGCGCACCCCTAGGATAAGCTTTGGTGTACACATACTCTACTATTGAAATCCGGTACATCATGTATATAAGGACTACGTATTCTGAATCTCTCAGGCACCGTTTTAATAAGTAAAATCACACATATTGGAGGCAAACATAGTTCACATACCCATGGGTCATGCACATACCTACGCTCCCATGGCCATCTGACTTATCAACTCACAAATAAGTCATTCACAGGCCTATGTCCTTAATGTACCAATCTAAATCACCCCGTAGGCACACAAAGATTAGATGGCCCTGTTCTGAAAGCTGACCTCCCTTGATAGCAAGTATGGTAGGTATGTCATACACATCTAAATACATATACTAAGCATTCACACAACTTTGATAATTTATAATATTATTAAAGGTATCTTCACAATCCCTATACTATAAATCAAATTAGTACATTTTTATACTTCCGGATAGTTATATAATATAGTCCACCGACAAATCTCACGTCGTAGTTTCAAGTACTTAAAACCTACTCATAAAGGTTACTAAGTATCCTATTATTCCCACATTTTAATCCAATACTCTTAAGGTCCATATTTCTGCCACTAACCTTATATTATCAAATATATATATTTAACTCATTTAATCGCAGTCTTTAATAGTACCTCACTCGTCGAACCTTATTAGGTCTAACATAACTCCCAAATATAATTATAATAATAATTAGGGTCTCATATGCATGCCTACTAGTCTTCCTTAAATCTAAAAGTGTTCACGAGGTCCCCACCAATAATTCTCTAAGGTCGAAATTCCTAAAATTCAATAAGGGGAAAAATATCACAATTTCTGGGAAGGTCGATCGATCGACCTTGGATATCGATTGTTCGATGGTGATCGATCGATCGACCTATAAATGTCAATCGATCGACCTATAAATGTCGATCGATCGATCACACCAGATAAGGCTAAGGACTGCTTCGTTTTTCCGTCCCAGATTTGTCCCAAAACTCCATTACAAGGTATGAAATTCTCAACTAAGAATGTAGGATCATTATACTACCTAAATACAATATTTTTAACGTTCCAATACCAATACATCATCAACAATTAACCTTACATGGATCAAATCTTCATAAAACCCCTAGTTTTCTACGTTCTTCAAGAATCATGATATTTCTCTTCTTAAATACGTTCTTAAATCATCAAGTGTTGTATTTTGGTTACTGAATTTTGTCCAGAACTAATCTACATGAAATTCCTATCCAAGATTTATAGTTCTACCTTAAATTTCATGGGTTTTTTTTATCTTTCAAGACAAAAATCAATTTCTACACTAACATGGAGGGTATATTCACTGAAAACTAATGGAATTAAATCAGTTGCCTTAAGTTTGATGTTCAGAATCATTTATGGTGTTCGAGGGTTGGTTCTTTCCTTCTTTTCGGTCATAGTTCCGTCAAGATTTGGTGGTGGTTGGTGGTGGCTAGGGTTTGGAAACCTCCTGCAACTTCTCCTCTAACTCACATAGCCTACTCTTTGTTTTTTGGCTGATAATGTCCCGAATGGAGTTCCCAATAATAATTAAATAAACCCTAAAATTCGTGGTCTTATTTCCTTAAATTTTAAAATGACCAAAATACCCTCCCGGGTATCCGGTTTGGCCTAAAAAGCCCCAGGATCCAAACTAAACCACCGACTAGTGTTGTCTGACTATCTCCACCCCTTCGGACACGTTGGCGCACTCAAAATGACCTTACGGATGATTAAATTATAATTTACTTTGGAATCTAATAAAATTGATTCCTGACGCAACATACATGCGCGTCCCAACTTAATTTCTCAGATTGTCGTATTTACGACTCACGACAATTTTAATAAATTTCCATACTCATATATTACCATATATAATCAGTAATACTCAATATTATCATCATAATCAAATACCAACTCACGTCTTGCTAGTATTTAAATCCGGATTGATTTCCAATTAATTCTCATTTAATTTAATTAATCCCATTTAATAAAATCAGTAAAATTACGGGGTATTACAATGTGATTATAACTATTCTTAATAAAGTGGAACTTGTAATGACGGTAGAGCATTTTGTGATATAAACTGCTTTCAATATGTTTCCCAGAGAGAAAAAGGGAACTATGAAGTTAAATGGTATAAAACAGTATTGGTGAAGCATTTTGTGAAATAAATTGCCTTAAATTTATTTCCTAAAGAGAAAAGGAACCAAGCATTTAAGTTGTGAATAATTGAAATGATATATCATTGAGTTAAAGTAGATTAGTTCTCCCATGCTTATATGAATATTGATCATTGTCATTGATATTGCGCTAGGCAGTGCTTTTAGAATGAGAGGTGAGAAATTTTATGATTAATTGTGACAGAAAGTTTAGTTCATGATAATGATTAGATATTCATAACTATCATTCATTTTATTCACATGGTGATCATATCAAATCGGGCCCTGACCCGTCTATATCTCTTCGTTTTTCATGAATTCTTTGTGCACCCAAGTGCTTCTCCTCAAGGACGCCCGTACTAACCTCTCCATCCCGGTTGTCCTGGAGTTATAGCATTTTGTGGATGTTGTAGGATTTTAATTATAGACGCTTCTATCTATTGTACTCTAGATAGGATCAGTTTATTTATTTGGGCGTGTTGCCCATTTTTTGTACAAGTTTAATTTAATGTGATATTTATTTATAATACTCGGTGTAACCTGCTTGTATTGGTCTGTTAACCGACAACTTATTCGATTATTACTTTATGCATTATCGTTATACCTTTACTCATTGATTTTTATATCCACCTTCTTTTCAAATTGGATTGTCTAAATGCTTTTCTTTTAACTTAAAAACATTTAAATTTGACGTCCGTTTTCAAAAATAATTGGTGGTTATCTCATATCATTATTGTCACTATAGTGATGCTAAGAATGGACCATCTATGATTCCTTTATTTATTGGGATAATGGAATGGCCACCTCTTATTTTAATTAGAGGGTTGTCACATATAAATCTAAATATTGTTTCAATATCGAGTCATGTTATGGACTTTGAATTAATGCTTAAATTGATTGAAGTTCAAATTAACATAATAACTAACCATAAAATCAATTTAGATTCAAATTCGATAATAACAAAGCATTAGAAGAATACAAGTTGATGACATTATAAATGTAAATATTTTTTCAATATTGGGTGATGTCATGGAATTTTAATTAATGCTTAATTTAATTAAAATCCAAATTAACATTTTCACCAACCTAAAAACCAAAAAATTCGATAATAACAAAGCACTAGAAGAATAAACCCACTGGTTATTACAAGCATTAAACTGATCAAGTACAAATGCAATAAACTATCGTCCGATAATCATAAGGAACTAGAATAATACACCCACTGGTCATGACAAATAATTGGAATACTTATGACAAATTTAAAAATTGTTTCAAATTCGGGTTATCATAAAAAATGGATTGATATTCGGTAGGAGCAACCAAGTCATCAACCCAATTATTTAGGCTCTTTGGCACACGTAGGAAGATTGACCAGGGCTCGTTGTTGATATACTTAGAGTAAAACACTTACTTGACCTTTTGAAAAGTACAAACAAATGGCTCATGCTCACGTGTTCATTGCTCTTCAACTTGGACAAGTCAACCATGATCAAATTGGTGCCAGGGTCAACTTTACAAGCATTTTTATCCTCAACTCTTACCCAATCATAGTAAAACACAACCTCTTTGAAGCTTACATATTCCTATTCAAATATATTTCTAATTACACCATTGTAAGTCATTTCATCTTCAATGGGGTTTTTATCTTTCGTGCTCTCTCAAAAATAAGTAAGATCCTTATATGAAATTCCCGAGTTCTGTAAATCTGTATTTTCCTTGTACGCCCTTGCACTAAATACGTAGCCATTCAATCGATACTTCTTGTACTCTTGTGCCATGAATAAGGATCCAGTATCTAGATGAGCATGACTTGATGTCGCATCACCCATCTTTAAAAGTTGAGAATATAAATAAATGAATTAGTTTAGTTGTAAAGCTTTCTTGTAATGTGACATTTAATAACATACATTTTCATTATAATTTCCTCGTGTGACAACCACAACCTAATTTCGCTATCTGATTGTTCCATTGTTTTCGTCTTTTATTATTCTTGCACGCTTCATATTTTATGCATTGATCGTGACGAACGTATTACAAAATTGATCATGTATAAAAATTAAAATAGAGTAAAAGTTAAATAATTTAAACTTACCTTTTCCATTCTTCGACATCTTTATGTGTGCCAAATAGATATCGAGCTACTTGTTCATGTTGTAAACTCATTAATTTCACTTGTTTGCTCATCACATGACCAACCTCATCGACAAACTCATCACTGTCATCCACGCTGCCTGGGTGAGGCATATATTCCCAAGTGTAGATTGATGACTCTACGGTGATGTATTCCTCTGCAATTGATCCTTCAATGTATCGTGTATTCTTGACGTAACTTTTGAATACTTCCATCAATATTTCAAACATATACATCCACCAATATCTAACTAGGCCGCAAAGAAGTGACTCGCTGAATAGGTGTACGAACAAATGAACACTTATGTCAAAAATTGATGGGAAAGTACTTCTCCAACACACAAATCGCTTCGATCACCACCAATTTTGTAGCCACTATGTGATCTCGATTGACTACCTTCTCATATAAAAGTGAGAAGTAGATACTAATTTTCATAATATCCCACCGCAAATCTTTATGCTTGGAGAAATAATGTTTAAACAATTGAGAAACCAATTGCAGGATCACATGCCAATCGTGGGACTTGCACTTATCTAAATCATGGGTAGGATAATTCACAATCGTTCGCAAGCTGGACAAAAAATTATATGGAATCTTCAAATTATATATTGTGTCTAAAAGCACCTTCTTTTCCTCACTCGTCAAATTAAACGCACCAGGGGGAATTATTGTCATTCCCCTACTTTCTTCTTTCAACCATAGTTGTGTCTTAAGTTTCAATGATTTAAGGTGTTTTCGTGCATTTTCTCCATCCTTCGAGTGACTCCCCCATGGCATGTGCCCACTATATGTTCATTGATGTTATTATCTTTGTGCATCACACCCAATACATGGTGCACCGAGTTATTCTTTCAATAAGGCAAGTCAAATAAAATTACATCGTAGACCATGCCTTTCTTATCTCAGTTTCATTCCCAGTTTGGGTCTTCTTATGCTTGACATTCTTAAATTTAGGATCCTTACCTAGCATATTAGGGCCATAATTAGAAGATTTATTTTCAATTTCTAAACCTGAAATTTTTCTTAGAGGTAGCCTATGTTCAAACCCGCCCGGTAAAAAATTAGAACCTTTCTCAAATATAAAACTATAAGCGTGGGGGCAAAAACCTCCTATGGCAATGGTATATATTTTTTAAGTTAGTGGGGAGACAAAGAGATTCAGTCTTCTCTCCATAAATACACCTCAAATAACCATGTTCTACATAACCGGATAATGTCCCATAAGCTAGAACATCATGAATTGCCCACATCAACATAGCTTTCAGCGTAAACTCTTTTTTTAAAAGAGTAAAATTCTTGCACACCCTCTTCCCACAACTCATTTAATTCTTCTAACGAAGGAGCCAAGTAGACATCTATATCCTCACTTGGTGCCTTTGGCCCAGATATCAACAAAGACAACATCGAAAATTCAGGTCTCATACATTGTGAAGGAGGGAGGTTGAGTGGGGCTAGGATCACTGGCCATACACTCTGATTAGTTCTTAGATTTCCAAATGGATTGAAACCATTTGTTGATATTGGAAACCAAATTTTATGCTTTTCTTGAGCAAAATTTGGATACTCATAACTCATTATCTTGTAAGCTGTATGATTAGGCATAAATTCTCCACATTTATCCCCTTAATTTCGGTATTTTTACGATCCCATGCAGTGTAAATAGCTTGGATTTGTCTCATATTTATAGTACTAAACCCTTTGGGCATGTATTTCATGTTATGTATATTTCTCATGTGTTTTACAGGTATTTCATGCAAGAAAATGCGAGAGAGAACTCAAAATAGTGAAAGAATCCAAGAAATGGGGAGTTGAAGGGAATTTTTGTAAATTTTCAGCCTTATTCCGGAGGTGGGGCCAACTGTAAAGTTGAATATATTTCAATTAAAACAACACTGAAAAAAATAGCACCTCAATCCGAGCTACGGTGAAGAAGTTATGGTTATTCGAAGTTGAGAGAAAATTGTAAGAAAAAAGAACCGAACCGAACCGGACTAGTCCAGAGCCTTGAACTTACTGTCTAACCTTATTGAAGTGGGCCGATCCAAATTAAATGGAAAACGAACCGATCTGGCCATTAGTCACACTCCAGAACCATTACAAAATTTGTCGCACTTTCTAAGTGTGACAAAATTTCCAGATATGAGATTTTTATTTTGTCCTTATCTTTTAGCCAAAAGAGTATTATGTTTTGGGGACTCTTCTAAACGATCTATAGCCTATATATTTAGTCATAAGGGTCCTTTTTATTCAGAATTGATTCATGTAAAAGCTCCTAATCAAGGCGGAACATCTAGGAGGAGAATTTACATATTTTTCACCTTTAATTCAAGAGCTTTTCCGTTTTTTCTTCAATCTTTGATTTCTTCTTCCGTTGTTGTGTTCTTAAATCTTGGTAACCTTAAATTCCAGCACTTTTATCATTGTTTCCTTATTTTTACATGCTTGTTAATGGATTCCTGTGTAATTAATCATAGTTACACCATGCTAGGCTAGATTTTTAGGGGTTGGGATGCATAAACCCAACCCGATGTGGTTTTCATGTGTGTAAAATTAGTTCATGGAATTAAGTAAACAATCAAATCATTTTGTATGGTGATCAAAACCGTTGTAGGAATTTTGATCTCATTTGCCCTAGGTAACTGGTATGCTGAAGAGTGCAACTCGAGTGTAGCTATAACGACACTACTTTATTCTTAGTTTTGATTATGTATGGTGCGGGCTAGTACCCTCATATATATAGTTCTTGAGATTAATAAAGACTGGATTTGACCAATTATCCAATTCATAACTAGTTTTATCTTCAGTAAATGTACTAAAATTTAGGGGATTGTATTCCAACCTTATCTCTCATTCATAATAATTAATCCGTATTTTAATAGTTTTAATTAGGTGTAGTTAACTCCTTTTGTTTTTCCTTTTTTCCTTTCTCACCCCATCATCATCATATTTTACACTTTATTTTTGAAGTAATAAATCAGTTAAAATATATCAAACATTCCCTGTGGATTCGATACCCAGACTAGCCGCTATACTCCTTAAGAGTGTAGTTAAAGTTAAGTTTTTTTTGTATTGTAGTTGAAGATGTTAACAACGATTATCATATTACACGGACACTCGGTTTTCCACTCGATCACTATAGAATTAATAGGTTGACGAACGAGATTATCCCCAACTTCTTCCCTAGCATGCCAAGTCATTGTCTCCACTATTCATAGTACTTTTAAAAACCACTTTAATCTAGGCCCAACGGGAAAATATTTCAACACTTTTTAAGGCACTTTTGAGCTTGTTCCTTCCTTGCCAGTAGATTGGACATATCTAGGTTCATCGCATATCGGACACCGATCAAGATTTTCATACTCTTTTCAGTATAGTATTTTGTCATACAAACAAGTATGAATTGATTTATACTTCATTACCAAACCTTTCAAATTGTTCTTCATAGTAGGATAGTGAGTTCTAAGCGTATTCTACTTAGGTAGCATGACCTTCACCCAATTCAAAATTCTTGTCACGCTATTTCCAGAAAAACCATATTAGGTCATCAAACTATGAAAACTAACCATGGCATGTAAAGTTTTTTGATCTTTCTCACAACCAAAGTACAACGGCTGGGTCGCCATTAATTTTAAACTGTGGTAGTCATCGTAAAGGTTTATCCCGACATTTTCATGAGCACTTGAACCTTGTGCATCGTTAGTGACCTCATTTTCTTCCACTTCATGAACTCCATACACGTAATCAACTAAATCCCCTAGCAGATTTTGATCTAAATTGTCCTCCTTCCCTCGTACATCTATCCTACTTGTTGAAGGTTGTTGTGAAGGTTTCTCGGGGAAAAAAGGAACTTTTGATTCCCCGTGAAAAATCCAAAATTGATAACTATATTGCATACCCCATCTTAAAAAATATAGTTCAACTGTTTTCCAGTCAAACACCTTACCATTCTTACACTTAGCACATGGACACGAGAACTTTTCATCATTACGACATCTCTTTGCGTATTTTACAAATTCATTAGCACCTCTGCGAAACACATCCCCTAATCTATTTGTCTCATCCATCCACTCTTTTTTTTAGGATATCCCATCACAGCTACTACAAACAATCACCTATTATGGGTAAGAAGTGTATATTCATGGATTAGTATAAACAAAAGTGTGAACATTTAGTTCCCATTAAATAATTTACTACAAGATGGACATTTCATCTTTTGGTGTTATATTATAAAAATAATATAATTCCTATTTCCTCCGTCTCTTCTAAAGGGTGAGTGGTCTTATCCCATTGAAGACCCCATATTTCTATAATAAACTTACAAGCTCATGCACATTATTCTAATTTGTGGAAAATTCGGTAGAATATCCCTATAGTTCTCCAAGTACACGACATAGATTCGCAAGTGCAAGTATTATTTCAATTTATAAATTGAAATAACACTTAACATCGCATTATCTAGTATGTACCAAGAGAACATTAAGATACGGCAGAAAAACTTCCCCCTAAAGAAAAAAGTTTAAGCCACTAAGAATATTATTATATAGAAACTATGCAGTCCCAAACTATCCAAACGGGAGAAGTCGAGAGATCTCATTACAGGGATAATGACTCTCGAATAGCTCTAAGGGCTATTGAATGTGTACGCATAAGAACTAGAAGGCTAGTATCTATCCGCACTATATGTAATTTAATTATGTCTTATTTATATTCAATTTAGTCACAACCCTAAATGTTAGAAGTGCCTAGGGTCAACCAACTCAATGGCCATCTAAGTGTTCAAATCCACCAGTTAACAATAATTCAAGAATCCAAAATAACAATGCAAATAATAATACAATAGATTAGAAATTACTAGGGCCAACCAACTCAATGGAAATCTAAATGTTCAAATCCACCAGTCAACAACAATTCAATAATCCCAAACAATTCAACAATTCAATAATCTCTATGTTTGTGTTTGTGTGTGTGTGTATATATATAGAGAGATGTATATATGTAGATAGCGATAGAGAAATAGATGTATGGAAATGTGTGTAAAGAAAGAGAGATGGTCGTTGCTGCTACAATTTTAGAGAGAAATCAAATTTCAATTTCAGATTTGAATACCAATTTCAATTTATACCAAAAATCAAATACACGCTATACACATAATTTCAATACCAATTTCAATATACAAATACCAATTTTAGAAAACCAATTTCAAAGTACAAATGCCAATTTCAGAATACCAATTTCAATATAGAAATACCAATTTAAATATACAAATACAAATTTCAATTTATACCAAATACACACTGTGGTGACAATTATTTTGCAACACAAATAAATATCAAAGAGGCAATGACCAAGAGAAGATAAATAAAATGCAGATCACATAACAACAGGTGTACGTGGTTCAGCAAAGATGTGCCTACGTCCACGATGGTGCAGTCAGTGTTATTTCTCTATATTATGAAGAATAAGTATAGAGAATACAACTTGTCCTTTGCCCCGGACTTAGGGTTTAATTTATACATGTATATGTTGGAGTAATGGGGGTGATGGGTTCCTCCCTATTAGCCATCTCCCCCACATGGGATCGCGTTCCCCCACAACTTTTCTTCATGGGATCGTGGGGTAATCGGATCATTACAAAAGGTGATGGGCCTGGGCTTTGGACCGCTAAGGAGAGGCTACTCGTCCAGGCCTATGATGCTAAATTCAGGGTACCCACAATTGCCCCTAAATTTGTTGGGCCATTTTTACAGGTCGAATGAATTTAAATAATCAGCTGTTATGGTTGATTTCTTTGAAAACTGTGAAGTTGCTTTGGCGGCACCCGCTTCGCTATCCGTGCGCTTGATTAGACTTGAAGGCTCGTTGGAATAAGACACATTTTCTCTTCGTCGCTTCAGCTTTTCCAGCAATCTTCTATCTTCTGAGAACTCTTACGCTTTGTACCTTCTGTTTTCGATCTCTACTCTCGTTGCTTCTTCGCCATTTGACTGATCTTCTGTCTTGTAAGTCTCTCATGCCCTTTTCATTTTCTCTTGAGTTTATAGTTTTTCTTGTGTTTTTCCAATGGCGAAGATTGGGAATAGCTCAGTCATTGAGTTTAGAAAATTCTACAACGTTCCTGAGTGGGTAAAGATTGAGTGTTGTGCCTCGCCTCCTAGGAACGTTAGGGATATAGAGGATGCGCATTGGATTCACGTTCTGTTGCTCTCCCAGGGGGGACTTACCTTTCCCCCTAACGATCTGTTTCTTCATTTTTTTAGCTATTTTAGTATTGTGCCTGCACAATGTTCGCCCAACGTATGGAAAATAGTGAACGGCGTGCATAGGATAAATCAATTATACGACACAAGGTTAGGGCTTGCCGAGGTCTGATTTTGTTACTCCTTTTCTCGTACGAGTTCAGGTGTTTTGTACCTTAAGGCTAGGAGTCCTGATAGGGTATTGGTAGTAAATCTACATGATTCCCATAAGGACTACTGGCAAGAAGGTTTTCTTGTTAGGAATTGGCAATTCTCCCCCCATTCTGAAGGGTCGAGGTCTGAGAGGTTCACTGTTCCCTTTTATGGGGAAGAATATATAGGTAGATGTTATATTATTGCTTCAATCTTTGTTGACTTGTGATTTTTCTAACCTCTCTTTGCTTTTTCTTTCACAGGAAGGACAAAGAATTTGGAGCCTGCTCTCAGCGAGGTTCGTATCTCAGAGATGGTGAAAGCTTGGAATATTAGGGAGCCTTTGGTTGACGGTGAGCATCCTAGGGCTGCTGCTTTTTTGCTTGAATACAAGAACACAGGCTCCAACTTCATAGCTCGACCTGTGGATAGTGTTCCAGACTTTGATTCTTCCGTAGATACTTCGGCTGAGCCCATCCAGTTGGACGAAGAAGGGAGCAGCTTAGAGAGTGAACCTGTAGGCGTTGTGAGTAATTTGGGCGCAGGAAGTGCTGGCAGTAGCAGTTCTTCTGAAGGAGATTCTGAGGCTCAAGACTCGTCGAGCACTACTAGCTGTTCTTCTGAAGAGATGCCTCCCAGGAAGAATTTGATCAGAGATGACGATGATGATGATGTGCTCCTTGCACAGAGGTCCAAGAAAATGAAGAATGCCTCTGGGGCCATAGCTACTGGTTCCCGGCCTTCTTCTGAGGAGCAAGAGAAGAAGAGGAGAAAGGAGGAGCAGGTGAGAGAGAGAGAGAGGAAAAAGGAGGAGGAGAGGAAGAAAGTGGAGGAGAAAAAGAAAGTGGAGGAGAGAAAGAGAAGAGAGAGAGAAAAAGAGGAGGAGAGGAGGAAGGTGGAATCGAGGACCAAGACGGGTCAAGCCCTGGTCCCAGTGTCTGCTTTGCCCGAGGGGGCTTCGGTGGCCTCTCCTCAGCTTGCCCCTGCACTGCTCGAGAGAGCAGTTCTCCCTGCAGATCGTGAGAGGGCGTTGGGGTCTGATCAGTTGGCTCTGCAGGCTAGCCAGAGGCTCGCCTTGGTAAAGTTCTCTTCTAATTCTCAATTTCTTTTAACCAGTTTTGATGGTTTCTTCTTTCTGATCCTTTCCTTGTTTTTTGCAGTTTGTGACCGACTTCGCTGTGCTCTATTGCTCTCGCGACGAGCTGGTGAGAAGGAACGGTGAGCTGGAGCAGCAGAAGTCTATTCTGGTAGCCAGGGGTTCTCAGTTGGAGGCCGATCTGAAGGCTGCTGATGCAGCTCGAGCTTCATCTGCCTCGGCCCTTGCTAATTCTGCTCGCGAGAGAGATGACACTGTCAGGGAGCTTGGCGAGCTGAGGAAGGCGTACGACCTGGTGTGCTCGCGCAAGCTAGATCTTGCAGAGAAGAACAGGGTTCTGGCCGAGCAGATGGAGGCGGAGAAAGCCCAGGCGGCCACTCTTAAGGAAGATTCGTACAACTCTAGCTGGGCTGCTGCGTATGAGGACGCTGAGGTTCAGATAGGCTATATCAGCCGTCTGAACTTCAAGAAAGGGTGGAATAAGGCTCTCGTGGCTGATGGGGTGGACGTTGCATCCCCTCTCTTTGACGAGCATGACCCAGGGCCAAAGCCAGTCGTAGATGAGGACCCAGCCCCAACTGTTTAAGGCACCAACCCTGTCTCTCGGGTGACCTCTACTGACGCTCTGTTGGTCGAGAGGACAGAGGACGTCCCTGCAGAGGGTAATGCCCCCGCTGATGCTGACAAAGACAAGGGACCATCCGAGGTTGCTAATTGATAGGGCTTCTTTGTAATTTTTTTCTTTTTTGATCTGATGTAACCTCGCTCATTATCAATGAAAAGACTTCATTTTTGTTTATGCTGATCTCTTTCTTTTCTCTTTCTTTTACTTGTAGTTGGTTGATGTGGATGACTATATTCCTGTTACCTCCCAACTAGGTAGGACTCTTGGTCCTAATGCAAGCCCTGCAGTTCGCCAGGCCTTCGCTAGGCTTTGCAAATTTGCTAAGTCACGGAACCAGAAATATAAGGATCAGTCCGAGCTAGTGGCCAAGTTGAAGGACAGGCTCCAGAAAATGGGAGAGATCGGTGCTTCAGTGCAAGAAGAAGTTAGCGAGCTGAGAGCAAAGTTACTGGAGGCCACCGAGGTCAACCAAGTTGGGGAGTTTCTGCAGCGGGAGAATGAAGAACTGAGGCGGGAGGTCTCGAAGCTTAAGGAGAATTCGCCGAGCACCGTTTCGGCAGTCCTACAAGGCTCTTCTTCGTCGCGAGCTGCTCGGCCTCCCCTCTCGCGTGCTGGTAGGAGTGCCAGGGGTAGGAATAGGGAAGTCGAGGAACAGCGTGAGAGGGAAATGGAGGAGCTGCGCGGCGATGTTCGACGAACATAAGTGATTGCTGCTGGGCTCCAGAGGGACGTCACCCGTCTCCGGCGTTTGTTCAAGAACGGTCCTCGACAAGTGTGGTCCGATGGCTACGATCAAGGCTGGCTGGATGCTCCGACGAGACTGTCAGAGTTTGAAGAGCTATCCTTCATCAGGGGGTGGTTGAGCTCCCTCAAAGAGCTGCAGGTCCCGAGGAACTCGACGTTGTGGTATCGACACGAGATGTCCTCCTCTACTTTGATGCCCAATCCATTCCGGCGGGATGATCGATGGATACCCATTGATGCTATTCCCTGACGATTATTGGCATTGGACGCAAATGAGGTCATGGAGGAGCTCGCCCCTGCTCCTGATGATGGAAGGAGAGCTAAAGTTGCTGATTATCTTGCTCGGAGGCTTCCACCTTCTTGAGATTTTTAATTATTGTAAATGCTTTGGGAGAGTTTCGCCGACTAAATATGTACTGTTACTGTTTGTAAATGTAAAAGATTAATGAGAAGTTCGAGTTTTGGGCAATTTTGCCGACTAAACGTGTTCATCAATCCTTTTGTATTCTTGTATTGTAAATGCTTTGGGCGATCTTCACCGACTAAACATGTACTATTACTGTTTGTAAATATAAAAGATTAATGAGAAGTTCGAGTTTTGGGAAATTTTGCCGACTAAACGTGTTCATCAATCCTTTTATATTCTTGTATTGTAAATGCTTTGGGCGAGCTTCACCGACTAAACATGTACTATTACTGTTTGTAAATATAAAAGATTAATGAGAAGTTCGAGTTTTGGGCAATTTTGCCGACTAAACGTGTTCATCAATCCTTTTATATTCTTGTAGCTTTTGTCATGTGAGTATCCGCCCAGTCCAGTATAAGAATACCATTGTGCCCTCCCTTTACCTTTTAGGTCGTGTCGTCACACTCCCTTAGGCCTAAGTAGGGCAATTGGCGAGGACACACCTGGTATTGGATGTCTTTATCCGGTCAGGATTTTGTTTAACCAAAGTAGGTTTGTTGCCTAAGAATACTCTGTAGGGCTTCATATATTGCCATGGGCAATGCTAAGAGGTTGGTCGTGCTTCATGAAGATGACCTGAGGAGGGGTGCTTCCCTGCTATGTCAACCATTATGCCTGTGATTTGAAAAGGATGTGTGATAAGAAGAAATTGTTACTTTTTAGAGAGTGATCAACTGAGAGATTTTCATTGGCGAATGAGGAATGAACTTTCATTTCACAAGATGAGTACAATAAAAAGATCTAACAATATAACTCCTAAAA
Source organism: Sambucus nigra (assembly GCA_949130495.1). NCBI lineage: Eukaryota > Viridiplantae > Streptophyta > Magnoliopsida > Dipsacales > Adoxaceae > Sambucus > Sambucus nigra. The sequence continues at coordinate 353,740,486 of OX422221.1, forward strand.
ATAGAATTTCTTGAGATTAGCCGCGTTCCATGCTCGTGGTATCTCTCTGCCCTCCATTGTTTTCAAATGATAGGCACCTCGCAGGTCATCTCTAATTATCTTATAAGGTCCTTCCCAGTTCGGGCCCAGTTTACCGTCTGATGGCTTCGCTGTGTTGCCCAGGACCTTTCTTAGGAAGTAGTCCCCAACTTTGAATTTCCTCGGATTGACCCTTTTGCTGTAGTGCTTCGCGAGCTGTTGCTGATAGCTTGCTAGTTTCACTAAGGCAAGTTCCCTGCGCTCGTCGGCCAGGTCGAGTTCAGCGAGCAAGGCCTGATCATTCTGGCCTTGCTCGACTAGGTCGGATCTCATTGTAGGCAATCCTGCTTCGAGTGGGATGACCGCCTCCATTCCATATGCTAGTGAGAATGGCGTTTCTCCTGTGGCTCGCCTAGGAGTCGTTCTATATGCCCATAGGATATGTGGTAACTCGGTTGTCCACGCGCCTTTGGCTCGCTCTAACCGTTTCTTTAATCCAGCGATCACCGTCTTGTTGGAAGCTTCATCTTGTCCGTTGCTTTGAGGGTAGGCCACCGAGCTGAAGTGGTGCCTGATCCCGTGTTTGTCGCAGAAGTCCTGAAAAGGGCCACTCTCGAACTGTGTTCCATTGTCAGTGATGATGGTTCTGGGGATTCCGAATCGGGTGATTATATTTCTCCATATGAACCTCATCATGTCAACATCTCGGATGTTCGCCAGTGGTTCTGCCTCGATCCACTTGGTAAAGTAATCAGTTGCCACCAACAGGTATTTGCGATTGCCGTCAGAGGTGGGCAGTGGTCCCACGATGTCCATTCCCCACTGGGCGAAGGGCCAGGGACTGGTCAGAGATTTTAATTCGCTGGCGGGTTGGTGGACCATGGGAGCGTGAAGTTGGCATTTTAGGCATTTGTGGACATATACCGTGGAGTCCTTTTGCATGTATGGCCACCAATAACCTTCCTTCATTGCTCGAAAGGCTAGAGACCTTCCTCCGACGTGGCTTCCGCAGATTTTTTTGTGAAGCTCGTGAAGCACTGCCTTGACATCGCCTGGGTGGACGCACCTAAGGTAGGGGCCGGAGAAAGATCTTTTATACAAGTCGCCTCCTGTGGATAAGTGAAAGCGAGCAGCTTTGACTCTTATCTGGTGGGCAGTTCTCTTATCCTCTGGGAGCGTTCCGTTCTTCAAATAGTCTCTCAAGGGATCCATCCAGCTGGGGGCTGGTTCCAATTGAAGTATTGGTTTCGCTTTGGTCATCTCGCAGTTGGGGTAGATGCTCGGGCAGTTGAGGAAATCGATAGGGATGATCCTTTTAAGGCTGGAATCAACTGCCGAGCTCAGGGCTGCTAAGGCGTCAGCGTGGCTGTTTTGCCCCCTGGGAAACTGTTGGATGTTGATGTCTTCAAAGTTCGTCATTAAGTTTTTTACCAAGGAGAGTTAGGCTACCACCCTCTCATCCTTCGCGTTATAGTCTCCACTTATCTGATTGGAAACTAGTTGCGAATCTCCGAATACCTGTAAATTCTTTGCTCCCAGAGTTTGCGCCCTTTGGAGACCTGATATTAAGGCTTCGTATTCTGCTTCGTTGTTGGAGGCTGCAAATCCTAGCCTGATTCCTTGCTCGAGGACTGTATTTTTTGGAGTGATGAGAACAATTCCTACTCCTTCCCCCTTTGAGTTGGAGGCTCCATCAATGAATAATTTCCAGCTTCCCCCTATAGCCTGGTTGTTTTGTTCTGTTGGCTTAGGCTGGTCGATGCGTTCTTCGCCTGTGAATTCAGCTATGAAGTTGGCAAGGATTTGACCCTTGATAGCTGTCCTTGGTTGAAATTAGATGTCAAATCGTCCGAGCTCGACTGACCATTTAGACAGTTTGCCCGACAAATCCGCCTTCCTTAGGATAGCCTTGAGGAGGTGTGATGTAAGGACGATGATCGTATGAGCTTCGAAGTAATGTTTCAGTTTCCTCGAGGCCATTACTAAGGCGAATGCGAGCTTTTCAATGGTAGGTAGCACTGCTCGGCATCTAATAGGGTTTTGCTCGCGTAATAGACTGGATGTTGAATCCCTGTAACTTCACACATTAGCGCTGAGCTGACGGTATGGCTGGATACAGAGAGGTAGAGGTAGAAAGAGTCCATTTGCTGTGGTATGACAAGCAATGGTGGGGAGCTCAGGTAGGACTTGAGCTCGTCTAATGATCGTGAGCAACTTGGGGTCCATTCTACTGTTTTGCTGCCTTTTAGGAGTTGGAAGAAAGGCTTGCATCTCTCGGAGGATTTAGAGATGAAACGATTTAGAGCAGCGAGCATTCCAGTGAGCTTCTGTACATCGCGGATTGTTCGAGGAGGTTGCACTCGTTTGATTGCATCAATCTGGTCCGGATTAGCCTCTATGCCTCACTTGCTGACCAAATACCCAAGAAACTTTCCTGACTGGACACCGAAGGAACACTTGCTCGCGTTGAGTTTCATTAGGTACTTCCTGAGGATTTCGAAGGTACTTGATGAGTCCGAGAGGTATTTTTCCTCCTCCTTGCTTTTGACGAGCATGTCGTCGATGTTGACCTCCATCGTGTCTCCCATTTGATTTTTGAACATTTTAGTAACTAGCCGCTGATAGGTTGTCCCTGCATTTTTTAGCACAAAAGGCATGACCTTGTAACAGTATAAACCAATCGTTGTGATAAACGCCATTTTTTCCTGATCTGGGGTATACAGGGGAATCTGGTGATATCCTGAGTATGCGTCCAGGAAACTCATTCGTTCGTGAGCTGCGGTGGCGTCTACTAGTTGGTCTATTTTCGGAAGAGGGAAGCTATCCTTGGGGCAGGCTTTGTTGAGGTCAGTGAAGTCTATGCAAACTCTCCACTTCCCGTTGCTTTTTGGAACTACTACTGGGTTGGATAACCATTTGGGAAATTGCACTTCCCGTATGGACCCTGCATCCAGTAGTTTTTCGACTTCTTTCTCTATTGCTCTGGCCTTCTCGGGGGCAGTTCGTCGTGCCTTCTGCGCTATCGGCTTGAATGTGGGATCGACGTGCAACTGATAGCAGACCATATTGGGGTCAATTCCTTGCGGCTCATAGGGTTCCGAAGCGAAAACGTCTATGTTGCTTCTGAGTAAGGTTGATAAGTCCTTTTGCTCTTGGTTAGTGAGTGAGGTTCCGATCAGGAAGACTCTGCTATTGTCGCCCTCTTTAGCCGACACTTCTACCAGGTCCTCGATGACGCGCTCGGAGGGGAGGAGCCTGGTCTCTTCCACCCCGGGCCTTCCATATTTTAATTGCTATTTGGAAGGAATTGCACCTTCCTCCACCTTCTCGCTGGTTTGAACAGCTCTTTTCTCTGGCTTTGGTCGGATGGCTGCTATGAAGCACTTTCTCGCCATCGCCTGGTCGCCATGTATCTCCATCACTCCCCGCTTGGTGACATATTCGAGTTTCTGGTGGTAGGTCGAGGAGACTGCCTTCATTGCATGAAGCCATCCCCTGCCGAGGATGGCTTGATACGGTGAATCGATGTCGACCACCAAGAATTCGATCATTTTTGAAACATTTCCAGCGAGCACTGGAAGTACTATCTTGCCCAGAGGCATGGTCATCTTCCCAGCGAAGCCGACCAGAGGAACAGTGGTTCCCTTTAGGTCGGTGATGTTCAACTTCAATTTTCTGAACAGGTCGATGTACATTACTTCGGATGAGCTCCCTTGATCGACGAGCAGCCTGTCGATATCAAAGTTGGCTATCCTGAGTGTAATGACTAAGGCATCGTGATGTGGGGTCCTTACTCCCACAAGATCTTCATCCGTGAAAACAATATGCTTGTTGTAGTTGATGTCCTCTGCTCGCCGACGTTTTCCTGCCTGTGATTTTGCTGGATCAATCTGAAAAGCTTGCATCACCGCTGTCAGCTTCTTTACCTCCATTCGAGCTGAGTTACCCTGGATTTGCTTAACATCAGATACTCCGTGGATTACTGCGAATTCGTGTCCGGCGTCGTCTTGCAATACGTTGTCGGGTTTTGCCTCCTTGTGGACGGTCACTCTCTCTACCTTCTTTTCCACAAAGTCCTTCAAATGTCCGGATTGGGCCAACTCCTTGAGGTGGGACTTAAGAGCTTTGTAGTGCTCGGTCTTATGCCCTCCCTCTTTGTGGAAGGTGCATCTAGTGCATTGTTTCTTTTCGAGGGGTCTCCTCCCATTTTTCGGGGCCATTTGATGAACGGCTCATCCTTGATCTTCGCGAGAATTTTGTAAATTGGTTCTTTGAAGACGGTGTTGACCGCCTGGAACGACTTTGTAACGTCAGGGTTCCCTCCGTTTTTGGAGCCATTCTTGCCCCCATTCTTTCCTCCTTTTTTCTGGTTATCATCTTTCTCACTTCCCCTGGTAGCGAGCTTGGCTCGACCGTTTTCTCCTACGTTAAGGCGGGTGACATCTTCCACCTTTGCGTATTTCTCAATCCGGGCCATCAGGTCATCAATGGTCATAGCTTCCTTCTTTGTCAAGGACTGGTAAAGGAGGGAAGATCTAGGTAGCCCAATTTTGAATGAAGCCACTGCCACTTCTTCCGCGCAGTCCTCGACTTCGTTGAATAACTCCCAGTATCTCTTCGCGTAGTCTCGAAGTGTCTCCTGAGGCGTCTTCTTCATTGTTAATAGAGCATCCATCCTTTTGGGATGGGAGCTGCTGGTGATGAACCGGGCCGTAAAGAGCTCGGCCAGGGATTTGAAATTTTTGATGGATCGGTGAGGGAGTTTCTCGAACCATTTCTGGGCCACGTCATGAAGGCTCGAGGGAAAAATACGGCACATCAGTGCATCTCGGTGATTCCAGAGGGTCATAGCCTGCCGGTACTGCCGGACATGATCAATGGGATCAGTCTTCCCGTCGTAAATCTTGAACCTTGGAATAGAAAACTTTTTGGGAGCTTCTTCTTCTTCTTCAATTTCCCTCGTGAAGGGCGATTTCATCTGGGTCTTGAGGGCTCTCCTGGCGAGTTCTCTGGTCGACCTGGTGACGCGGTGAGCTGGATGTTGGTCCATTTCTCTGCGGACTAGGTTCCGTATGTTGTCGTCGCTACGAGCAGGGCTCTAATAGCGGCGAGCTTTTCTCAGTTGCTCGCGGAGGTCGTCGTCTGAGTCGCCACCTTCGAACCCTTGATATTGCCGCCGAGGGCTCCTTCCTCGGCTGCGAGATTTGCTCGCCTGAGCGCTAGGAGTGCGATAGGGGCATCTCCTGGTATCAGGACGTAGTTCCTTCTCCAGTTTTTCCAATCTTCTTTTCAAGCGAGCAATCTCAGCCTCATATCTGCGAGAAAACTCCCTCTGCTCGTGGAGCCTTGCTTCGTATGCATCGATCAATCTGGATATCTGAGTGGACCTTGCTAGTCCTTGACTTTCTTCTGAGGCTGGCCTTTCTAAGCGAGCCCCTTGATTTGAACGTCGGACTTTAGACCTAATCCTGCGAGGAGCGGGTGGCTCCCGAATATCTCCTGCTTGAGGAGCGTTGCTGCTGTGACCAGACATCTTAGATTTTTTCTTGGCGTGGGCTCTTTTCAGGGAAAGATGAACGATTCCCATAGACGACGCCAATTGTGGTGACAATTATTTTGCAACACAAATAAATATCAAAGAGGCAATGACCAAGAGAAGATAAATAAAATGCAGATCACACAATAACAGGTGTACGTGGTTCAGCAAAGATGTGCCTACGTCCACGATGGTGCAGTCAGTGTTATTTCTCTATATTATGAAGAATAAGTACAGAGAATACAGGTTGTACTTTTCCCCGGACTTAGGGTTTAATTTATACATGTATATGTTGGAGTAGTGGGGGTGATGAGTTCCTCCCTATTCGCCATCTCCTCCACATGGGATCGCGTTCCCCCACAACTTTTCTTCATGGGATCATGGGGTAATCGGATCAGTACAAAAGGTGATGGGCCTGGGCTTTGGGCCGCTAAGGAGAGGCTACTCGTCCAGGCCTATGATGCTAAATTCAGGGTACCCACACACACGCACTAAAACACACACTAACACATGCACACTGAAACACACACACTAACCCATACGCACACACTGAAATACATACTAACACGCACACATTGAAACACCCACACTATCATACACCCACCCACCCACCCACACACACACTAAGACACACCCACCCACCCACCCACCCACCCACACACTGAAATACACACTAACACACACACACGCGCGCGCGCGTACACACACACTAACCCACTGTCCACACTCACACTAATGCACACACATATAAACTCACACACATACACACACCAAGGATATATATATATATATATATATATATATATATATATATATATATATATATATATATATATATATATATATATATATAAAGAAACGAACCTGATTAAGAGAGAGAGAGAGAGAGAGAGAGAATCGCAGGTTAGGGAAATAAACGAGGGAAGGGAAATGAGGGAAAAGAGGAAGTGTCACGATCTTTGACCATGACAAGTTTGTGACAACTTCTTATAACAGCCTTATCACGGTCAAAGATCTTGACAAAAATGCATGTTTTTTTCTCACGGTCTTTGACCATGACAAGGCTGGCCAAGTGAAGGGTACTATTCAGTCCTTCTTGGTGTATTACATAGGTACCAATGTAACTCGTAGGAACCAACCGCGTGGTCATGAGACCCCCAGTCCGGAAGCACGACCCAATTTTTTAAATATCCATAATTAGACTTGAAAACATGTCGTTAGAGGGTGAAACCCCGAAACCCCCCAAAATGGCCCCCCGTGAGCAGTTCCAATACCTCGCACGGGACCAATGTAAATCGTAGGAACCGGCCGCATTGTGACAACAACCTTGGAGATGAGTGTGCACACCCCCAACAACCCTCTTATTGCCCAGGTCTTCGAAATAATACTTGTAACACCCCGTATTTATGAGGATATAGAATTTAATATATTTGGTGACATAGGATTTAATTAATCTGGACGATAAAATTAAATTAGTGAATTAAGAATTAATTAATTCGGGTTATTTTTAAAATTTACCTGCGTCATAATTTGAGGTCGAGGCTGGAAATTTTAGTAAAGTGACTCGAATAGCGATTCTGAGTGCACAGTTGATTCCAAATAGGTCAAGATGGTCGAAAAAGAGTATTCAGGGGTAGCAATTGGGTCTTGAGGCATGTTTAAGCATACCCGGGCTCACACGGGGGTGTTCAAGTCATTTGAGTTTGGCCCATAGGCTTAATTTCGGGAATAGAACTATAAAACCTACATTAGGAAGTTTATATAAGACACAACTCAATAAGAAAACCCCAGTTTTGCAGAGGAGAAAAGAGGAAAAAATTAGGAGAGCTTTTGGGAGTAAAATCAAGAAGAAATTGGAGTCTTCTTCGTTAAATCTTCGTCTACAATAGAGGAAATCAGACTCTACGAATTTATTCAAGAAATTAGTTAAACTTGATTTCAATTTAATTACACTATTTTGATTCTTATCACGGTGGGTGTAATGGAAATTCGCTTTGGGTGGGGATTTGACATGAAAAATGCTTATTTATAAATCTGGACATCTATGTAGATTATTAAGGGTTCAATTAAGGTTGTGTCATGACTCAAAAGTGTGAAAATTTAATTTATATGCATAAATAAGTAATTGATGTTGTTAACTGGGATTATATAATTGTAGTTTAGGAAATGATTGAACAAAAACTAGTGAATACCTAACACGTAAATTAGTGGATTAAATAAAAAATTAATGATGGTTAATGATGTTTTGGAGGGTTTAAAGCTATCGAAGATGCCTAAATTAGTAGGAGTTTGTTCTGGGCCGAAGCTAAAAGCTTGAGGGACTCATCTATGCCAGACGAATCAAAGCAGGAAGATGAAGGAGGGATGAAACCCAACAGGTCGTTCGAACTACACTCGAAGATTTCACCAATTCGGTCCTTTTTTTTCGGCCTAAGGCTTTTGGGGACTTTAGATAAACTTGTGATGAAAATTTTTGTTCTTTCCTACTCAAGGACTTAAGGTGTGAATACGAATAATTATGATGGAAGGTAAAAGTATGAGAATTATTCAAGGAAAAAGAAAACTACGGACTAAGTTAGGGAGTCCGGGCATTTTAGTTGAGTGACACCACTTTGATAAAAAAAAATTAGTGGATGTAAAATTAATTTAATTAAGGTTCGGAGAATTGACTTTGATATTTTCAGGCTAGTACGATGGGAGTTAGGCACGGGGTAGACGGATTAATTTAATATACGTATATATAATAAATTATCAAATAGTGAATTTAATGAGAGGTTAACCTTAATAGTGGGCTTTTGTGTTACAAATTCTAAAGGGTGATAATTCGAACCGAATGAGTGAGTCGGGGTACTGTAGTTGGGTGACACTACTTTAATAAAAAAATTATTAATGTGGGATTAGTTAAATTACAAGTCGGGAGATAGACTTGGGTATTTTGGGCTCGTGCTATGAGTGTTAGGCAAGGGTTAGCCAAACTGTTATTAAATAGATGTATACGGTAGTGTGATAGTGTGTGTGTGTGTGTGTGTGTATGTGTGTGTGTGTGTGTGTGTGTTATAGATATCGGTGTGAATGATATTTATAGGAATACATACCCCCTACAGTGCTATTATAGGAGGTTGCACGATGTGGGTGAATCCCATGGCTTGAGGAGCAGGGAGAGTATAATCCCCCTGTCATAGCATCCAATATTTATACGTTGGGATTCTTTTCGGGGTGAGATGTCTTGGGTATGGTTATGTCTCACACCCGGGGAACAATGATCGCCTCCACCATGATTATTTATTTTTCTCAATCATGAGTGTGAGTCCAACTTGAGGTAGCCGAGTTAGAGTGAGCATACGTGGAATGTGATAGCATTTTAGAGAAAGCATCCAATGAGTTATTACTCGGGAACAGATGGTTATTATACTTGACATGTGTGTGAATGTTTTAGTATACTAGTACGTATATAATATGAGTAGTAATTATATATGGGATTAATACATAAGTGTGAATGTACTCTTTATATAACTAGTGTGAAAGTTATAAGAATTAAAAAGGGAATTTCTTACATAACTTGTGTGAAAGTTATATGATTTAAAAAGTGGTTTCTTATATAACTAGTGTGAATGTTATACGATAATATATAGTTGAACCGATTAATAAGTTAATGAGTCGATAACTTAATAATCAAAGTAAGAATACTCGGGTTAGAGTAGTGAGGTAGAAAGAGATATGATGCGGCTAGTTAAGCGAGGTAGCATAATTAGGAAGGTTAGAAGGCAAATGTTAGGTGTGCACATTAGATGAGGGGTGAGTTATACCTCAAGAGAGTGCAATACTAGCTTAAATATGAAAAGTGTGCATGCATATTTTATTATTGCAATTTAACTGCTTGTTAAATATTTTCAAAATGTTATACTTGGGCTCTGACCCATATCAAAATATTTTCCTAAACCTATTAGGTGTCCAGCCACAGGGATGCCTAGCTTGAGGATTCTATCCAGGGATGCATAGCTGCAGGTCGTGTGGAAGTTGTAGGACTTTGCAATAGACGCTTCGTTCATTCATTCCTAGTGTAAGGAATTTATTTCAGTACTCATTTAGACATGGCGCCCTCATATTTAGTATTAAGTTTATTTATGTGTATCCAGATTATGATTTCAGTTATTGTTGTATTTTATTGTTAAACTAATAGTTGATTCGATCATCTTTATTTATATTAATCATCTGTGTTAGATTCTATTACCAATTTGTGTGATGGTTTAGTTATTTTTTTTTTCACGTGTTGTTAATTAATGAAAGATAAAATTTGGCATCAGTCTAATTAAATTACTAGGTTGTTAGTAACTTTAAAAATATTTTCTACAGTGATGCTAAGAATGATCCATATGAGACAAACGCTTTATTTTGATCACGATCTGGCTACCCGGTATTAGTAGGAGGCGTATCAAAGATGGTATCGGAGAATCAGGTTCTACACTCCTTCGAATTTGTGTGACTTATTACGTTTCAGGGTAGTGTTCTTTGATATAGGGACTTATTATAGGATTGTTGTACTTCTTCACGTATGAGACTTACATTCTATTGCAAGTTAGTATAGTTGATGTGATTCATATATGAGTTCGATTGGGCTTTGTACACTGAATAATTTGGGACGACCAACGAGGGCCGTTGGAAGGACGGTAGGGGGAGAGGCTTAGAAGAAGCCATGGAATATTCTGGGAATGGTGACAACAATAGGAATCACCACGGTTATTTTTCAGGCAGATGACGTTGGGATAATCATTAGGGTTCACTAGTTTCCCTAAGAAATGTAGTAGAAAGCGATGGTGCAAATTCAGACTCAGCCACTGCAGTCGGTAAAAGGGAGGGAGTCGAGGGAACTCTTTTGAATGTCCAACTATAAGGATTAAGGAAATAAATGGAGTGTAATGGGTTAATGTAATGAGATAACCCAAAGGTAGTTGTGTAAGGTGGAGTGCAATGGCACCTAGGATTTAATTTCGAAAAAAAAATTATGGCTCATAGGAGTGACGTTGTAGTAATAGGAGCCAGTCACCACAACCATGGGGAGATACCTTGAATAATGTGGAATTTTGGTTGCGGTTTGATCTCAAATCCTCTCATCTGCTATTTAAACAGAGAGGCATAGGAGATTTCAAGACTTGTTTCATAAGAGTCGTACGGTGGTCGGTTATGAAGGAAAGTTGACGTGTTTAGCAAACTTTGTACTCAACGAGGTGGATACAGAGAATCAAAAGGGTACCTAAGTTAATAATGGACCCATGGGTAGAATATACAATCATGGATAAGGAAAATCTGGCTAGAACGACTAGTACCATTGCTGTCAATGTCATATGTTTACAATTTAATATCAGCGCTTTCGTGAGAAGGGAGCCAAGACAGTTAGAGAATTTATGTGAATGGAAAGACTGGAATTAACAGTGCTAGTGAGGAACCACGGGATGGGATACCCAGTAGAGAACCCATATTAATAATTGAGGTCAATAGAATTCCTACCAGGTGATGGTGGATTCAATCAGGGAAGTCAAGGCCAACAACGAGTCTCATAGGGACAACGGAGGCAAAGGAACAATAGGGGTACCAATCAGGGTCAAGTCTACTACGTCCAGGAGAAGGACAACCCCGACATGGCTAGTGGGGCCATAAAAAGGGGAATGCAACATAGAGTTATCTTATGTGTAAAGAGTAGGAACACGTGTGTGGATATTATTCGTAGTGAATTGAGGGACGAAAATAGGATGCCCAGTAGGGGCAACAATTATAAGATATTTTGGTTTAGTTAGGACGAGGGTGTTATGTCCAGGAACCATTTCAACCGCCAGTGCTATTGGATATTGAAAGTATGAGTTTTATTTAGGGGTGAGTGGGGTGTATTTTGTGTGACATGAGCGAGTCACAGTAGTTCATTACCACTAGATTCGTGTGTGAAATGAGTTTAATAGAACTACCATTAATAGCACTATGGTTGTATATATTTATCATTGAGTAACGGGGATTTATTTAGTTCCATTTGAAGGGGAAAAGGTTTGAACACTGAGAGGCTATATTTTATGAGGATAAATCATTTTGAGAGGTGATATTCGAGGAATGATTTTATCCTGGGTACGGACTATTGAGCGATGGTGGGCGGTTATAACAAGACTATCATGTTCGTTGTTCTGAGATAGGATGTATATTTTTGTGATGTCTCATTTAGAAGAGGGTCGAGCTCACGATGATATGTTTATGAAATATACTTTATAGAGTAAAGTTGTCTAGTTACATTGGATCCTAGTGCGTAGGGAATTTTACTAATGTGATTTAGGTTATATCGGGTTTACCGTTGAGCAGAGAGGTTTAGTTCATTGTTGTTTACATGCTGAGAACTTAGTGATAGTGAGAACATCGTATCGTGTGATGCCTTAAGAGACAGGGGCATAGATGATTTGATTTATGTGTCGGGAGATCAAATTTGGGATATCTTAGTTATGTGCTTTGGGCCCACGGATTTCGATGATTAACAATGCTAGGGAATAGAGCATTGAGAAAAGTTCTTTTGAGCTTCGTTACAGGATGTTACACGCATGGACCTTAATAAACGTTGGGAGTAGTGAGACAATGTGGCTGCTACTACATCAGTTTTATATGTTAAATTATTGAACATGTAGACAAAACACTTTAAGCTGAGAGCTATTACGATATATGACCAGTGGATCTAGGTAGTTTTGCGAAGGAAGCACTGAGAAAACTTTTGCACCACAAGTTAATGGGTGGGTTAGTATTTAGAAGAATTAAATTACAAATTGTGGGGTAATAGAGAATACCTTTATGATATAGATATGCCGAGAGTGCGGAGCTGATCTTGAGATAAGGATGTTACGTACGAGAGTGATAATTATGCTGGGATGCTTGGGCTATAATACATAGTATGGTGAGACTTTGTGTTCGTTGTTCCAAGGGATGATTTACTTGTGTTAGTTATCACCTGAAAGAGAGTCTAGTCTATATATACGTGGATATATGTTACAATGTCTTGCATAATAGACTTATAAGAAAGTGGTTGTATTGTTATATTTATTCCCGGAGAGTAGGGATGTTTACTGATGGGATTCAGGGTGGATAAGGCTTATTATCGGGCAGGAAGATATAGCTCGTGATTGATTCGTGCTAAGAAGCTAGTGGTAGTAAGGGGGGGTCAGATCGTACGAGGTCTTTTGTAACATTAGAGTGGACGAGTATAGTTTTTTTGTCATGAAACGGTAATTTGGGGGTACGTGCTATGGATTGAGGGCCTACCGAATCTTTGTGATCGACTATGTTTGGTAGTAGTGTATCGGGGGAGTTCCTTGTTTGGATTTTACTTTACGAGATGTCATATGCATGAAACTTAGCACAATGTTGGAAGTGGGGAGATGTGTGGTCATTAGGTTATGAGTTTCGTACCTTGGTTATGATACATATATGTGGTTATAACTGTGAGCTACAAGTTATATCACAATTTAAGGCTACTAGAGTCGGGTAAGAATTATGCAGATAAGCACGGGTATAGGGAGTAGGGGCGCCCTGAGTAATTGATTTAATTTTAATATAATTCGCGCTTAGATGGGGCATATATATGTGTAGTGATCTTAAGGGCATGTGACTAGGGAATTATTCGAGGCATGGAGTATTAGATTCGTCTTAATTTCGATGACAAAATTCCTTTGTAAGGGGGGAAGTATGTAACACCCCGTATTTCCGAGGATATAGAATTTAATTAATTTGGTGATATAGGATTTTATTCATCTGGAGGATTCAATTAAATTGGTGAATTAAGAAATAATTGATTCGGGTTATTTTTAAAATTTACCTGTGTCGTAATTTGAGGTCGAGTTTGGAGATTTTAGTAAAGTGACTCGGATAGCGATTCTAGTGAAAGATTGATTCTGAATAGGTCAAGATAGTCGAAAAAGAGTACTCGGGGTTAGTAATTGGGTCTCGGGGCATGTTTAGGCATAACTGGGCTCACACGGGAGTGTTCAGGTCAATTGAGTTTGGCCCATAGGCTTAATTTCAGGATTAGCAATATAAAACTTAAATTAGGGATTTTATGGCATACACAAATCAATAAGGAAAGCCTAGTTTTTTAGAGGAGAGAAAAGGGAGAAATTGGGAGAGGTTTTGAGAGCCAAATCAAGAAAATATTAGAGTGTTCTTCGTCAAATCTTAATCTACAAAAAAGGAAATCAGGCTATTTGAATTTATTCAGGCAAGTAATTAAACTTTCTTTCAATTTAATTTCACAATGTCGATTTATATCATGGTGGGTGTAATGGAAATTTGTTTTAGGTGGATGAAAAATGAGTATTTATAAATTTGAACATCTATATAGATTAAGGTTTCAATTAAGGTTATGTCATGCCCCAAAAGTGTGAGAATTTAATTTATATACATAAACCAGTAATTGATGTTATTAACTGGGATTATATAATCGAAGTAGAGAAAATGATTGAACAAAAACCTGTGAATACCCAACTCGTAAGTTAATGGATTAAATCAAGAATTGATGATGGTTAATAATGTTTTGAAGGGTTTAAAGCTACTGGAAAATGCTTAAATCAGTAGGGGTTTATTCTGGGCCGAAGCTAAAAGCTTGAGGGACTCATCCATGACAGACAAATCAAAGTAGGAAGATGAAGGAGGGCTGAAACCCAATAGGTCGTTCAAACAACCTGGGGCGTCGTTCGAACGACGCTGAAAGATTTCGCCCAGTTTAATCCTTTTTTTTGTTTCAGCTTGAGGCTTTTGTGGACTTTAGAGATACATGTGATGCAATTTTTTTCTCTCCTACTCAAGGACTTAAGGTGTCAATACCAATAATTATGACGGAAGGTAAAGTAGAGAATTATTCATGGAATTTGGAGTAATAAATTCAAAAGGAAAATATGGACTAAGTTAGGGAGTCCATAAATTTTAGTTGAGTGACACCACTTTGAAAAAAAAATTAATGGAGGTGAAATTATTTTAATTAGGGGTCGAAGATTTGAATCGGATATTTTCAGGCTAGTGCGATGGGAGTTAGGCATGTGGTAGCCGATTTAGTTTGTTATGGGTATATATAATAAATTATCGAATAGTGAATTTAACGAGAGGTTAACCTTAATAGTGGGTTTCTGTGTAACAAATTATAAAAGGGGATCATCCGTACCGAATGAGTGAGTCGGGTTACTGTAGTTGGGTGAAAGTACTTGAATAAAAAACATAATTAATGTGTGATTAATTAAATTACAAGTAGGGATATAGACTTAGGTATTTTGCGCTAGTGGTACAGGTGTTAGGCACGGGTTAGCCTGACTTTTATTAAATATATGTATACAGTATAGTGATAGTATATATATATTTGTGTGCTTTATAGATATCGGTTTGAATAATATTTATAGGAATACATACCCCTCTAGTGAAACCATAGGAGGTTGCGCTTTGTGGGTGAATCCCCTGGCTTGAGGAGCATGGAGAGTATAACCCCCAGGTCATAGCATCTAGTATTTATATGTTGTGATTATTTTCAGGATGAGACGTCTTGGGTATGATTCTATCTCACACTCGAGGAACTATGACTGCCTTCACCACCCTTATTTATTTTTCTCAAGCTCGAGAGTGAGTCCTACTTGAGGTAGCTAGGTTAGAGTGATCATGACTGGAACATGATAGCATTTTAGAGAAAGCATCCGGTGAGTTATTACTCGGGAACGAATAGTTATTATACTTGACATGTGTGTGATTGCTGTATACTACTATGTATATAATATGAGTAGATATTTATACATGAAATTGATACATAAGTGTGAATGTATTCTTTATATAACCGGTGTGACAGTTATATGAATTAAAAAGGGGGATTTCTTACATAACTAGTGTGAAAGTTGTATGATTTAAAAAGTGGTTTCTTATATAACTAGTGTGAATGTTATATGATTTTATATATTTGAACCGATTAATAAGTTAATGAGTAGATAACTTAATAATCAAAGTAAGAATACTTGGGTTAGAATAGTGCGGTAGAAATAGGTGTGGTGTGGCTAGTTAAGCGGGTTAGAATAACTAGGAAGGTTAGAAGGAAATAATTAGGTGTGCACATTAGATGAGGGGTGAGTTATACCTCAAGAGAGTGCGATACTAGCTTAAATATGAAAAGTGTGCATGCATATTTAATTATTGAAATTTAACTTCTTGCTAAATATTTTCAAAATGTTTTACTTGGGCTCTGACCCGTGTCAAAATATTTTCCAAAACCTTTTAGGAATCCAGCCACAGGGATGCCCAACTTGAGGATTTTATCCAGGGATGCGTAGCTGCATCTCGTGTGGAAGTTGAAGGACTTTGCTATAGATGCTTCACTCATTCATTCCTAGTGTAAGGACTTTATTTCAGTGCTCATGTGGACATGTCGCCCTTAGATTTAGTATTAAGTTTATTTATCTGTATCTAGATTATGATTTCAATTATTGTTAAATTTTATTGTTAAACCAATAGTTGATTCGGTCATCTTTATTTATATTAATCATCTGTGTTGGATTTTGTTACCAGTTTGTGTCATGGTTTAATTATTGTTTTTGCAAGTCGTTAATTAATGAAAGATAAAATTTGGCATCGGTCTAATTAAATTACTACTTGGTTAGTAACGTTAAAAAGGTTTTCGATAGTGATTCTAAGAATGAGCCATATAAGACCAACGTTTTACTTTGATCACGGGTTGGTCACTCGGTATTTTAGTGGGCGGTGTCTCACAATACTTTTTTCCATAGTCACCATGAGTTAATGATGATGATCCAAGTCCCGTGGCAGGTGGAGGCACGTGGAATGGAAATGCTAGATGAGGTGGCATTTGGGAGGGGAATATTAGATGAGGCGGAATTTGGTCGGGGAATGTTAGAGGCAGCATTTGGGAAGGGAAACTTGATGGGGGAGGATTGGTAAAACTTTGAGGAGGAGGGAGAGGGTAAGGGTAGACTTATGGAGGCGACATTGGGATCCCATAATTTTGGAAATGGGACACAAGTTGCCCAATTTGATTCATAAATATTCTCAGGTTATCTTTGATAGCATGGACATCCCCATCGGTCTTGAACTATCGTTCCTCATTGTATGAGAAACGATCCTTGATCAAAGAAAAATTGTCAATGAGAGGTATGGTCTGTTGATATTTTATTTTTGGCATATGTGAGCCAACACCTCTCATCCTCCCCCTTTTGTCCTTTTTAAAGGCTTGGGTCAGGGAATTATTTTAAGGTCAAAGTCATCATTAGGGCTCGAACCTCACTGATTGCTGATGGCCTCTACTGATTCTAGCATCTCAGCCAAGTGCGTCGGGAATTTATTATCTTTGCCCCATCGAGCATGAACGAATAAGTTGGACCAATTTAGTTTTTTACTCGCATCTGGATCATCCTTTATCCTACTTTCCCATTCATTCTTCAAATCCTCATAGGATTTATATCCCAGCCTGTGGATATCAGTTTTTTGTACCTTAATTTTTTTTGTTTTGCACCCTTTGGACCAACCTTTTCTCCATCGCCTTATTCTCCAAAAACTTATTCCACTGCTCCACTGGAATTTTAACATTGGGAGGCATTCTCTTTTTCAAAGACAAAATATCGAAGATCGCTACCTCCTTCAAGAAATGTTTCTTTTGAAGGTTTCTTATGTATGTCCTCAATAATTCGACAACCCGAGATATGACCTTATTCTTGGAACGATTGGGAAATGATAAATACTTGCAGAGTTGATTGAATATGCCATCTTTAATCCCTTGATCAACCAGGTTCTAGTTGTCTGGTCCACCAACCCCCATGTTCATTTTCCCCAAAGCCAAATACCAATCTTTAAAGTTCAACACATCATTCCTATCACTTGTTGGGTTATTCCCGAGAAAGGAGAACCTAATGGGCTTCTTTGGGGTTGAGCGGAAGCCGTCGACACGTTGGATGGGGGCAGTGGAGCAAAGGGAGTGCTGGATGAGGGCGTCGAAGTAGCTGTAGCTAGACTTGGTGATGAGGGAACATTGGTGGAGTTGTGTATTTCTCACCAATTGGTGTTGAGAATTCGGGTTGTGCACGGGGTGGTGAACCTCGTTACGGTGTCCCCTCGGCACTTTGTTCCTTTGGGCTGGTTCCTCCCGACATTATCTACAAAAATGAAAAACCATAGTGACTAAAAAATTATAATAAGAAATTATAATTAATTAATCAAGCTTATGACTATATATATATATACACACCTTTTCAAAGTAAGACTTTAGAATATGTTCAATGTGCCCGATCTCCGTCCATTCGGTATTAGTTTTTAAGAACCTATGAATTTTTGCACATGGCCAACTAGGAGGAATGGTATCTATGATTGATGTGTAGATATCTGTGACATGAATGATATGCCCAAAATGTACCATCTCGACTCTGATGGCATCAACCTCAGCCAAGGACGTGGCCGACGAGTGGAAGGACCATATATCAATGACCAGTGGCTGACGTTACTACCAATCTCGTCAGGAGAGGCCTTCAAGATCATTTGGAACAAATTCATCATGGCGACCATGGGATGGCAACCTCGGTTGGGAGTAGGTCGAGGTTACATCTACACTCCCATCATCAGCGAGCATCAACAGGGAATCAATCGATATTCCTAATGTGTATCAGTTCAACCTCGGCCCAAGCCGACCTTGTGATAGTGTCTACCCAACCTCGGCTCTGTTTAGGCTGAGGTCACCTGGACTAGCCTCGGATCGGGTAACCTCTAAAGTTTACCAACCTCGTACTCTTCCAGGTCGAGGTTGTGACCAGGCACGGTTGGCTGAGCTCTTATGCGCATTTATTTGAATAAGGACACATGGACACAAATAAGTTATAATAAATCATTCCCCCCACATGGGTGGAATATTTCATCATCATTCTCTACATGTGACAGGGACAACCGTCTTCATTGCATTGGCTAGATCAATACCCACATGCTCATTGCATGCATGGGGGGTACACTATACCCCCCAGCTACTATATATCCTTGTCTTATCCTTCTTAAAGGGGATCCAGAATTAACAACCCTAGATTAAACTTTGTAAAATTATACAGAAAAGAGAGAATGCTTGAGAGTCTATACCCATGGCCATTAGAGGCCTCATATAGTGATATCAACCACACACCTTCACAGTGGACGTAGGCCTGATTGGCTGAACCACTTATATTCCGGTGTAAATCCTCTTCTCCTCACCTCCCTCTACTATATGTGTATATACTCTTATGCTGCCATTGTTAACATTGAATTGAGCTCACGAACACGTTGAAGGGTGGTGCTATTTCCAGCATCATCATTTTGGCGCCGTCTGTGGGAATCGAGAAGCTATCTCTTCCTCATCTCTTTCTTGGCCTCACCGGAGACTCTGGTGTTGAACTAAGCCTCCCCCCTAGCGTGGAGTTGTTTCACCATTGAAAGAGGTCCTGTAAGGTATTAAGCTCATTTAATACACCATCTCTTTTGTACTAACACATGGCACCAAAACTACCACCACCTCTTTCGCCGCCTGTAGAGGGGGGACCTAGCTCCATCCAGGCACCACCCCAATCAGAAATGGAGGAGGTGGCCGCAGCCTTGATGTCTTTGGCTACAACGCAACAAGCAATGCATGAGCAATTTGCACAGCTCAGCCAAAATATGATGAGGCCACCTGGAGTCTCACTGGAAATGTTAACTTCGGCGGCGATTCAGCCTCATCCTGATGCCAGGGGACCACCCCAGGCACCACGGAAAGACCAACTTGCACCCTAGCGGAGGAGGGACGTTGCTGACCCTAGGCGCTTGTGCCTAGGGAGGCAAGGAAACACTTGCCCCGAGGACATGTATGATGATCAAGAGGTGGAAGATGTCCCAAAAGATTGTTAGGAGCCGTATGAGGTTTCGAATAACACAGTTTGTCCTATCCAGCGGAGCCAGGGTTGTGGAGGCAGAAGAGGTGGAGAGGCCCAGCAACGAGGATTAGCTTTTGATCGACTGAGTATAGGGTCATCCTTTGAAAGGCTAGGCCCTGTAAATTACCTAAGACAGAGGTTTCTAAGGTCGAGAAGTGTAGATGGATCACAAAGGGAGGAGAGACAACGTCGGCCTCATCAGGGACGAGGAAGAGAACAAGAAGATGTCAACAGCAGGCGTCGTGCCGCAGCTGGGGAACCCTCGGTCCACCCCTTGGAGGTGGTTGGGGACAACCTTGGCCATGCCGACATTGCAAGACCATGGAATGACTCCATCCAACGTCTTGAGGAAAATATAGGGGACCTCATAAAAAGTCGGGACCCACTGCAGAGAGGTTTCTCAGAAAGCTCTCCGTTCGTGGCTAAGATAGTATGCTTTCCAACCCCAGCCAAGTTCAAGCCACCCACGGTGACTCCCAAGTATGATGGTAGCACCAATGTTGTACATCATATTGAGATGTACCAGTCAACGGCGGACATTTATGTAATACCCCGTATTTTTATACTATATTAATTGGGGATTTATTAAATTTAACGTGAATGATTTATTTAATAAAAATCCGGAAATTAATTATGTTATAATTATTAACGTGACGAGAGTTAGTAATTATGGGAAAATTGGTTGAATATTACTAATGAGCAAAGTAATATATTATATTGGTTATAT
Source organism: Sambucus nigra (assembly GCA_949130495.1). Classification (NCBI taxonomy): domain Eukaryota; kingdom Viridiplantae; phylum Streptophyta; class Magnoliopsida; order Dipsacales; family Adoxaceae; genus Sambucus; species Sambucus nigra. The sequence continues at coordinate 353,760,689 of OX422221.1, forward strand.
TGAATGTCATGAGTGAATTAAATGACGATTTCAAAAATTTAAGTCGGAACGTGCTCGTGTCACGTCGGGACTAATTTTGTTAAATAAAAAGTGAATATTTTATAAGTTGCCCGTATGGTCGTTTTGAGTGCGCCAACGCGTCCGGTAGGGTCGAGATAGTCAGAAAAGTGTACCCGGGGGTGTAGTTTGGGTCTCGGGGCATTTTTAGGCCTAATTAGTACCCGGGAGGGCATTTTAGTCATTTTACATAATTGGGTAATTAAACCCACGAAATTCAGCAACCTATATCATCCGTTTAGGTTAGCTTTTGGGGTTAGAATATCCAGAAATCAAGTGACTGCCATTGGAGAAGAGAGGAGAGAGCTCCAAGGTAATTCAAGGCCAAAAAGTCACCGGTTTGCACCGCCGCCACCACCACCGCGTAGATCGCGAGACGAGGAACGCAGCCATACCAAAATCAGCCGTGAATCAGAATACCAAAAATCCTAGGAAAGTGTTTAACTTGCATATTTTCGTTAATGCAATCTTCATGTTGGTTTAGGATTGATTAGAGATGATAAATATGGAAGAAAATCCAATTTGTGTTAGGAAAATGCATGTAGAATTGATTTATATGAGATTCTGGATTCCTTGCCATGTAGAGGAATATAACCCACGAAATTTTGATGATATATTAGAAGGAAATTCTGGTAAAAATAGATTAGAACCTTGATTAAGAAAAACTCTAGGGTTCTTGATGATTAGATGGGATTTTGGGTTAATTATCCATGTTTAATGTTAGATATACACATGCTTTACGTTGAAAACATCTGGTATAACGTTATAATGATAGTAGTAGGATTTTTGGGACGTTTAGAATGGCAAAACATGGTTTTGGATGATGAAATTGGTAGAACCCGTAACTGCATTTCTGCAGAACTTTCGCAGACTTGCTTGATCGATCGATCGAGCCTAGAGCTTCGATCGATCGAAGGTTCGATCGATCGAGCCCCAGACCTCGATCGATCGACCTCTCCTGACAGACTCCTATTTCCCTTGTTTAATTAGTTAAATTAAATTTATCCCAAAATAATTCTTGGGAATTCTTAATAAAATATTTTGGGAGATAGGAAAGACCAGTAGGACATATGAATAAGTGTTGAGAACTTTATTATAAGACGAGAATTTTGTTCTTGGGATATTTATATAATGAACGATGAAACTACGTATTTCAAGTGAGAGATTGCGGCGAATAGCTACGATAGTAAATAGAGGTATGCCTACTGTATTTTCTACTTGGAAGGATAGAGTCCACGAATGTCACGTATTAAGTGAGAAAACCCTTCGAGTTAAGGTTAGAGATAAAACCTTATACGTAATACTAATAATGTGAAATTAAGGAAAAACGTTGTAATTATGGGTGACGAGAAGAACCTACATTAATATGATAAAAGTGGCATATTTATATGATTGTGTGTACATATATTATATACTTGTCAAAATCATGCCAACGCTACTTGCTATCCCTGAGGTTACTGCGCTGGGACAAGTCTTATCTCGATGGGACCTTTATGGGGGATATTGACTTGTACCCTAGAAGATAGATATCCTTGGTACAGGCTATCGATATGATAGTTCAGACGTTCCTAAGAGACGCAGGCATGTGCCATCCTCTTAGATACTTGGAATCTATTCTTCGCCTCAATATTGTTTGTGTATTTATGTTAATACAATTTGAGAGTGATTCCGATTGTATTCCCCTTAATATGAGTGATATGGGGTTTTGGATAGTAGAGTATGCCCGCACCATAGTTTATTTTGGGGTGTTGTTATTATATATATATATATTATACGAGTAGTTAATATATATATGGAATTCTGAAATTTGGAAACTACCTACTGTGAATTGATATGTAGGACATGGTTGATGCCTCAAATAGTAAATACTTGTTTTGTGAAAGTATAATTTGTTACTGAGAAACTTTATAAATTAATAAAAGCTAAAACGAGAGTTGTGTCGCTAATTGGAAGTATTTTTACAATAATATTGTTCGGTTTTGAAATCTTATGAGTAAGTTAAGATACGCTAAATTATTGGGAAGGTTAGTATGATAAAATGATAAGACAAACCGTTGGGAAGGTTAGTACGATAGGTGTGCACATTAGAAGAGAGATGAGTATTTCTCAAGAGAGTGACGTACTAATATGTTGTTGCATTGGCCTGTATCAATTTATATACTTGCTATACGTATTTTAAAATCAAACACTTTCGGGCTCTGACCCGTTTCTTTTTCTCTCTCTCTCTTGTATATATATGTATATATTTCAGGTGCCCAGCCACAGGGGCGTCTTGCTTAGGATCCCTTGAGAGGAACGTGCTACAGCTTAGGTGGAAGTTGCAGGTCACTTGCGTAGACGACTTCCTTTATTGACTCCACTTCTAGCATTCTCATTTATTGGGCATGTGTCGCCCTTTCCATTATTTCATTATTGTTGGGATATTTGTATTTCAGTTTTTCCAGTATTGTTACTATGGGTTTTATTCAGTTTGGACTTGTGACTTTAGTTTTCGTATGTGGACATTCGATTGACGAATGTATTATATTCATTGGATTTTGTGTTCCAGGTTTTTATGATGTGATTCTTAATTGTTGGAATGTTGTTAATAAAATAAATAAATCTTTTTCTTTAAATAAAGTTTGGAAAGTAATGTATGAAAATGTTTTGACACTTAGCTTAATTATTTAGGGTGTTAAATTGGAAAATTATTTTTATCGACAGTGATGCTGAGAATGAACCAACCCCCCTTGATTTAATTTAATAAAGGAGTGATCGCCCGGTATTTAATTAGGCGGGGTGTCACAGGTGGTATCATAGCATCAGGTTCTAGTGTCCTTTAGGATCTGTGCTGCTTATTATGCTTTCAGCGTTACTTTCTTTGATATAGAGCCCTAATACTAGGATTGTTGTGTCTATCTCTATACATTGGAATTTCGTACTTCTGCGATTTGTTTATTTGAATGATGAACTCATCCAAATTTACTTAAATTTTCAGATGGATTGTCTAGAAGAACTAGCTAAGACAGTTAAGGGAGTCAACGGGTAAGATCGACTCACACCTCAGGTATCCCCAGGGAGAATATCAACCGCCGAGTTAGCGGGTATCGTGGCACAAGCAGTTACCACTGCAGTCCTACAATACCAAGAACGCAGCCTACAACTTAAAGGAGGCAAAAGACCTAGAGAGGTTAACCAAATGCATATGACTAACGTTGAGAATTATGCGAAGGCACCGAATCTGCAATAACAAAATAATCAAGATCGAGTCAGTTTCGGAGGTAACAAGATTTATATTCAGGGACAAAAGTGTCAGGGCCAACGAAGCCAGGTTCAGGATGAAATCACCAAGAGGTGTTTCGGTTGTGGAATAGACGATCATAAACGTAAATCTTATCCGAATCAGACTGGGGATAAACTATAATCTGACCAACGAAGAATTTCGAAACTCTGCTATAAATGTGTACAACCGGGTCACAAGTGGATGGATTGTACTCGCCCTGACATAACTTTTCCGCAGATTTCCCCTCAAGGCCAGCAAGACCAGGGGAAAAGCGGGACTACTCAACACCGTAATAAAGTGAAGCAGTTTCGAGGGAGGTGCTTCCAATGTGGCAGTAATGGCCATAGGCGTCAGGATTGCCCAGAGAAGAATAGGGCCCCCCGACAAGAATGTGCTAACAATAAACCCCAGAAGCCAACTCCACCACCCTTTCCAACAGCCTCATTTCAGCAGAGAAAGCTAGAGGGCGGACGTGTTTATAACTCCCCACAGGCAATATCTCCGCACGCATCCCCCGCGATTGAGGGTATGCTTTTCTATCCATGTTACTATGAGTCGAGTTTTGTTTAATACTGGGGCAACGCACTATTTTATAGCTACTTATTTTGCAAAAGCCTTAGGGTTATTATTCATAGCAGAGAGCACTGTGTCGTGTGTTGACTCACCACTGGGAAGTGGGTCACTTAGTTTCTTTATATGCCGGGGAGTAGGGGTAGAGATTGGTAGCTTGGTATTACCTGCAGACATGTTAGTCTTAGACATGCACGAGCATGATGTGATTATTGGTATGGATTGGCTCGCCGCTTATAGATCCATGATTGATTGCTTCGGTGGGAGCATTATTTTTGCCATTCCGGGGCAAGAGATGTTTATAGTGGCAATGCCTCGCCTAGAGGGAGGATCGACCGCTCTTTTTTATTACATAGAGGAAGATACCTCTAAGGAGGTTGTGATTCCCTTAGATTCGATCCCTGTTGTCCGGGAGTATTCCGATGTGTTTCAGGAGATACCAGGCCTACCGCCCAGTCATGAGATAGACTTTGTTATAGATTTATTGCCAGATACGAGACCTATAGCACGCGCACCGTACCGTATGGATCCGGCAGAGATGCGAGAGCTACGAGATCAGATAGAGCAACTGTTAGGTCAGGGCTTCATTTGTAGGAGTACCTCACCTTGGGGAGCTCCAGTCTTGTTTGTAAAGAAGAGAGATGGTTCACTGAGATTGTATGTGGACTACCGGGAGCTGAACAAGGTAACGATACGGAATAAGTATCCGTTGCCTCGAATCGATGATCTGTTCGACTAGTTGAGGAGAGCAACTTTCTTTTCGAAGATAGATCTGAGGTCGGGGTACCATCAGTTATGTATTAGAGAGCAGTATGTTTCAAAGACTGCCTTCTTATCGAGATATGGGTCCTATGAGTTCAGGGTGATGCCGTTCGGACTCACAAATGCGCCAGCCGTTTTCATGGACTTGATGAACCGAGTATTCAGAGAGTTCTTGGATCAGTTTGTCATCGTCTTCATAGATGACATCTTGATATATTCACACTCCAAGGAGGAGCATGCCGAGCACTTGAGGCAGGTTCTTCAGACTCTACGAGAGCATCAGTTGTATGCTAAGTACGAGAAGTGTGGATTCTGGTTGCGAGAGGTACAGTTCTTGGGCCATGTTATTTTTGAACAGGGGATAGCAGTTGACCCGAGTAAAGTGTCAGCGGTGAGGGAGTGGGGACAACCCACGACACCGACGGAAGTTCATAGTTTCTTGCGATTGAACGGATACTACAGGAGATTCATTCGGGGATTCTCCAAAATAGCCGGTCCATTGACGAATCTGACTCGCAAAGGGGTACCATATGTTTGGGATGACGCTTGTCAATTGGCTTTCGACGAGTTGAAAGACAAGCTTACTTCAGCGCCAATCCTTGCTTTACCGAAACCGGGTGTGGAATACCTGGTTTACACCGATGCATCTTTACGGGGACTTGGAGGAGTACTCCAGCAGGAGGAGAAGGCTATAGCTTTTGATTCCCGCAAGCTTAACCCGAATGAGAAGAATTATCCCACCCACGACCTGGAGTTAGCAGCGGTCGCCTTTGCTTTGAGGATATGGAGGCACTATTTATTTGGGAAGAAATTCCGTTTATTCACAGACCATAAGTCACTGCAGTACCTGTTCACTCAGCGAGAGCTTAATATGCGTTAGCGCAGATGGCTAGAGTTTGTGAAGGACTATCAGTTCGATATACAGTACCATTCGGGGAAGGCCAACGTAGTTGCTGATGCGTTGAGCCGTAGACCGGTAGACGATGTAGCGGACGTCTGGAAATAAAAGTGGAGGGAGTTGGGTCACCAGGACGCAGTAGCCCGTTCTTTCATATCCGTTATGTCAGTCACACCCGAGATTGTTACGAGGGTGATACAGACATAGACCACGGACCCGTTTTGCCAGGAACAGATTGTGCGACTTCTAGCCGAGGGTGCTGAGTCCTATTCTGTTAGTTCTGATGGAGGTTTGAGGTTTAATGGGAGATTGGTGGTTCCAGAAGGAGCCGAACTACGTCATGTAGTGATGACTCATTCTCATGGGTCCCGATTTGTAGTACATCCGGGAGGCAATAGGATGTACTAGGATATGAGGCGACAATACTGGTGGAGTGGGATGAAGAAGGACATCGCCGAGTTCGTGTCCAAGTGTCCTACTTGCCAACTGGTAAAGGTGGACCACCAAAAATCGTCAGGATTACTTCAGCCATTGGAAGTACCCGCGTGGAAGTGGGAGAGTATTTCCATGTATTTTATTACAGGGTTACCTACATCACAGCGGGGCCACGATTCTATCTGGGTGATTGTAGACCGTTTGACCAAGGTGGCTCATTTTCTGCCGGTGAGGACAGATTATACCACGGGTCAGTATGCTCAGTTGTTCATCGCGGAGATTGTCAGATTATACGGGGTGCCCCTAAATATTGTGTCAGATAGGGATAAGATTTTCATGTCACGTTTTTGGGAAAGCTTTCAAGAGGCTATGGGTACTGAGTTGAGGTTGAGTTCAGCTTACCACCCACAGACAGATGGACAGACAGAGCGTACTAATCAGATGTTAGAGGATATGCTACGCATGTGTGTTCTCAATTTTGGAGGAGGTTGGGAGCCACATCTTCCACTGGTAGAGTTTACTTATAATAACTCTTATCAGTTTATGATTGGTATGGCTCCATTTGAGGCTTTGTATGGCAGGCCTTTTCGTTCTCCAACTTGTTGGCTCGAGGTGGGGGACAACAAGTTGCTAGGACCAGAAGTGATTCCGGAGACCTCCGCGAGGATTGAGACGATCAGGAGTCGTATTCGGGTAGCCCAGGACAGGCAGAAGAGCTACGCCGATGCGAAACGGTTCTTTCGGGAGTTTAATGTGGGAGACCAAGTGTTATTGCGTGTATCTCCTATGAAGGGGGTGATGAGATTCTGGAAGAAGGGGAAATTGGCTCCGAGGTACGTGGGACCATTTCCCGTCATCGAGAGGATTGGGCCGGTTGTATACAGGTTGGGATTGCTAGAACATTTACATCGCATCCACGATGTATTCCACATCTCGTCGTTGAGACGATATCTTCGGGATGATATGGCCCATACTCACATTGCGATAGATGAGATAGACTTACTGTCTGATAGCTCTTACGAGGAGAGACCAGTGGCTATTCTAGACTATTGTGAGAGGAGATTGAGGTCGAAAATAGTTCCACTTGTGCGAGTCCAGTGGGAGCATCATAATGTGGAGGAATCCACTTGGGAGCGTAAGGCAGATATGCGCGAGAGATATCCAGAGTTATTTTTACCAGGTATGCCTTATTTTCCGAATTTCGGGACGAAATTCCGTTATTATGGGGGAAGTATGTAATACCCCGTATTTTTATACTATATTAATTGGGGATTTATTAAATTTAACGTGAATGATTTATTTAATAAAAATCCGAAAATTAATTATGCTATAATTATTAACGTGACGAGAGTTAGTAATTATGGGAAAATTTATTGAATATTATTAATGAGCAAAGTAATATATTATATTGGTTATATTGAATGTCATGAGTGAGTTAAATGACGATTTCGGAAATGTAAGTCGGAACGTGCTCGTGTCACGTCGGGACTAATTTTGTTAAATAAAAAGTGAATATTTAATAAGTTGCCCGTATGGTCGTTTTGAGTGCACCAACGCGTCCAGTAGGGTTGAGATAGTCAGTAAAGTGTACCCGGGGGTGTAGTTTGGGTCTCGGGGCATTTTTAGGCCTAATTAGTACCCCGAGAGGGCATTTTAGTCATTTTACATAATTGGGTAATTAAACCCACGAAATTCAGCAACCTATATCAGCCATTTAGGTTAGCTTTTAGGGTTAGAATATCCAGAAATCAAGTGACGGCCATTGGAGAAGAGAGGAGAGAGCTCCAAGGCAATTCAAGGCCAAAAAGTCACCGGTTTGCACCGCCGCCACCACCACCACCACCGCGTAGATCGCGAGACGAGGAACGTAGCCATACCAAAATCATCCGTGAATCAGAATACCAAAAATCCCAGGCAAGTGTTTAACTTGCGTATTTTCGTTAATGCAATCTTCATGTTGGTTTAGGATTGATTAGAGATGATAAATATGGAAGAAAACCCAATTTGTGTTAGGAAAATGCATGTAGAATTGATTTATATGAGATTCTGGATTCCTTGCCATGTAGAGGAATATAACCCACGAAATTTTGATGATATATTAGAAGGAAATTCTGGTAAAAACAGATTAGAACCTTGATTAAGAAAAACTCTAGGGTTCTTGATGATTAGATGGGATTTTGGGTTAATTATCCATGTTTAATGTTAGATATACACATGCTTTACGTTGAAAACATCTGGTATAACGTTATAATGATAGTAGTAGGATTTTTGGGGCGTTTAGAATGGAAAAACATGGTTTTGGATGATAAAATTGGTAGAACCCGTAACTGCATTTCTGCAGAATTTTCGCAGACCTGCTTGATCGATCGATCGAGCCTAGATCTTCGATCGATCGAAGGTTCGATCGATCGAGCCCCAGACCTCGATCGATCGACCCCTCCTGGAAGACTCCTATTTCCCTTGTTTAATTAGTTATATTAAATTTATCCCAAAATAATTCTTGGGAATTCTTAAGGAAATATTTTGGGAGATAGGAAAGACCAGTAGGACATATGAATAAGTGTTGAGAACTTTATTATAAGACGAGAATATTGTTCTTGGGATAATTATATAATGAACGATAAAACTACGTATTTCAAGTGAGAGATTATCTACGATAGTAAATAGAGGTATGCCTACTGTATTTTCTACTTGGAAGGATAGAGTCCACGAATTTCATGTATTAAGTGAGAAAACCCTTCGAGTTAAGGTTAGAGATAGAACCTTATACGTAATACTAATAATGTGAAATTAAGGAAAAACGTTGTAATTATGGGTGACGAGAAGAACCTACATTAATATGATAAAAGTGGCATATTTATATGATTGTGTGTACATATATTATATACTTGTCAAAATCATGCCCACGCTACTTGCTATCCCTGAGGTTACCGCGCTGGGACAAGTCTTATCTCGATGGGACCTTTATGGGGGATATTGACTTGTACTCTAGAAGATAGATATCCTTGGTACAGGCTATCGATGTGATAGTTCGGACGGTCCTAAGAGATGCAGGCATGTGCCATCCTCTTAGAGACATGGAATCTATTCTTCGCCTCAATATTGTTTGTGTATTTATGTTAATACAATTCGAGAGTGATTCCGATTGTATTCCCCTTAATATGAGTGATATAGGGTTTTGGATAGTAGAGTATGCCCGCACCATAGTTTATTTTGGGGTGTTGTTATTATATATATATATTATACGAGTAGTTAATATATATATGGAATTCTGAAATTTGGAAACTAGCTACTGTGAATTGATATGTAGGACATGGTTGATGACTCAAATAGTAAATAATTGTTTTGTGAAAGTATAATTTGTTAATGAGAAACTTTATAAATTAATAAAAGCTAAAACGAGAGTTGTGCCGCTAATTGGAAGTATTTTTACAATAATATTGTTCGGTTTTGAAATCTTATGAGTAAGTTAAGATACGTTAAATTATTGGGAAGGTTAGTACGATAAAATGATAAGACAAACCGTTGGGAAGGTTAGTACGATAGGTGTGCACATTAGAAGAGAAGTGAGTATTTCTCAAGAGAGTGACGTACTAATATGTTGTTGCATTGGCCTGTATCAATTTATATACTTGCTAAACGTATTTTAAAATCAAACACTTTCGGGCTCTGACCCGTTTCTTTTTCTCTCTCTCTCTTGTATATATATGTATATATTTCAGGTGCCCAGCCACAGGGGCGTCTTGCTTAGGATCCCTTGAGAGGAACGTGCTGCAGCTTAGGTGGGAGTTGCAGGTCACTTGCGTAGACAGCTTCCTTTATTGACTCCACTTCTAGCATTCTCATTTATTGGGCATGTGTCGCCCTTTCCATTATTTCATTATTGTTGGGATATTTGTATTTCAGTTATTTCCAGTATTGTTACTATGGGTTTTATTCAGTTTGGACTAGTGACTTTAGTTTTCGTATGTGGACATTCGATTGACGAATGTATTATATTCATTGGATTTTGTGTTCCAGGTTTTTGTGATGTGATTCTTAATTGTTGGAATGTTGTTAATAAAATAAATAAATATTTTTCTTTAAATAAAGTTTGGAATGTGATGTATGAAAATGTTTTGACACTTAGCTTAATTATTTAGGGTGTTAAATTGGAAAATTATTTTTATCGACAGTGATGCTGAGAATGAACCAACTGTTTACCTTGATTTAATTTAATAAAGGAGTGATCTCCCGGTATTTCATTAGGCGGGGTGTCACAATTTACTCAATACTAGATGAGATGAAGTGTCATTCCTTCTCCGGGACCTTGATAGGAGCAGCACAAATATAGTTTACATCTCTTCCGAAGAATTCGATTGAGAACTTTAAGGGCTTAGCTGAACGGTTCATTCATAACTTCTGCTTTGGGGTAAGACCTCAAAAGAAGACCACACATCTGTTGTATGTCAAGCAGGGCAAGCACGAGATCCTAAGAGACTACATCACCAGGTTCAGTAAGAAAAACTTGAGGTTGAAGATTACGAAGAGAATATTACCATGATCGCCCTCATAGGAGGTCTTCAGAAGGGAAAGTTATTGTGGAAACTTGCGAAAGACCTTCCAAAATCCATGGCGGGGCTATTGTCAACTGCGGGGAAGGTCATGAACGCTGAAGAGGCCATAGACGCCAAATATGAGGACGAAAATGGCGATAGTGGCGGAAAGTTCCAGAGAAAGAAGGATGGAAAGAAGAGGTCATCTGAGGACAAGTTTGCGTGTTATACCCCTCTTACGGTAATATGCGAACACATCCTCAATGAGATCAAGAATGATCGATCCCTGAGATGGCCAGAGAAGCTGAAGGCTCCTCCACATAAGAGGAACCAGAGCTTGTGGTGAGAATTCCACCAAGACCATGGCCATATAACAAACAAGTGCTTCGCCTTGAAGGATGAGATTGAGAAGATGTTAAAATTTGGAAATTTGAGGAAGTATGTTGATGGGAAGGCTCCCAAAGGCGAAAAAGATGACCCTAAAGGGAAGAAAAATGACAGATTTTGTGACGATATCCTAGCAAGAAGAGATGGTGAATCAAACAGAGATGACGAAGATGATCCAGACCTCCCGCCAAAGGACAACAATGCCCCAGTGAAGAGGGTTCGTATGATTTCCTTTGGCATTATTACCATATGCGGAGGACTTACGGGAGGTGGCACTGAGGTTACTGACATAAAAGCTCATATGGCCGAGGCCAAATCAGTGACCAAGCTTGAAGTGGTAAGCCTAACGTCTTTAGATACTTCGCAGAAGAGAAAGAAAGTAGACATGGACACTCTCATAGTTGGTTTCTCCCGACTAGACTTCAAAGGCATCCTAGCCTCACATGATGACCATTTAGTGATCACGACAAGAGTTCATGGATGTGAGGTGCAGAGAATTCTTGTAGACGGAGGAAGTTCGGCAGATGTGATGTTCTGGCCCTACTTCAAAAGCCTAGTCCTTAGCAGAGCTAGGTTGATACCATATCATCATCCGTTAATGGGGTTCATCTATGAAAAGGTACATCCACTGGGCATGTATGAGATGGACGTATGAATGGGTGATGAGTGGCCTAAGAGGTCAACTCGAAAGATCAATTTTTTTTTATCATGGACGAAAATGTCTTCTCGGCCTATAACCTCATCATAGGAAGAGTGGCCCTTAAGGAGTTTGAAGCCGTGCCATCGACGGTCCACCAGATGCTAAAATTCTCGATCCCCTATGGGGTAGAGGAAGTGCAGGGTAACCAGACCATAGCACGAGAATGTTACTTTAACTTGGCTGAAGAGAGGGAGGCCCATAAGAGAGCTACTACTACTTATAACATCGATACACTTGACCCTAGAGATAAAACAAAGTTCAAGAAAGGAGAGGCTACGGAAGAGGTAGAATCCATCATCCTTACTGAGGACGAACCGGAAAAAATCGTCCAGATCGACAAAGCCTTGAAGGAAGAAATCAAAGAGGAGCTAATAAACTTCCTAAGGAAGAGTCAGCGTGTCTTCACTTGGAGTCACACAGACATACCTGGAATCAACCCCGAGGTCATGTGACATAAACTCAACGTGTCTAAGGATGCAAAGCCAGTCAAGCAAAGACGAAGAGCCTACTCTAGGGAGAAGTACGACATCATCCGGGAAGAGGTTAGAAAGTTAGAAGCGGCTGAATTCATCAGAGAAGTGGTATATCCGAAATGGCTATCAAACGCAGTCATTGTGCCCAAAGCCAACGGAAAGTGGATAATGTGTGTGGATTTTACTGATCTGAACAAGTCTTGCCTGAAAGACAGTTACCCCTTACCCCGGATCGATCACATGGTAGATGAGCTTCATGGATGCGTATTCAGGCTTCAATCAAATCTTCATGGATGTCGAAGACTCAGAGAAGACAACCTTCATTACTGATAAAGGGACGTATTGCTACAAGGTGATGCCCTTCAGATTGAAAAATGCAGGGGCAACATACCAATGTCTTGTGAATAAGATGTTCGAAGACCAAATAGGCAAGACTATGGAGGTGTATGTAGACGATATGTTGACGAAGAGCTTAAAGGCCTGCACCCATGTGGCAGACCTAGAAAAGACCTTCAATACCATGGACCTGTACAAGATGAAACTCAACCCAGCAAAATGTGTCTTCGGGGTAGGAGCTGGGAAGTTCCTTGGATTCATCGTCAATCAAAGAGGAATAGAGGCGAACCCTGAGAAAATCAAGGCTTTGCTCAACATGAAGACACCTCAGAGTATCAAGGACGTTCAAAGGCTCACTGGAAGAGTGGTTGCTCTCAACAGATTCATTTCCAGGGCAACCAACAAGTGTCTTCCGTTCTTTAAGGTGCTCAGAAAGGCCTTTGAGTGGGATAAAGGGTGTAATGAGGCCTTTGATCAACTCAAGTCATACCTTGGATCTCCCTTCTTATCTCGGCCCATAGCAGGAGAGAAATTATACATCTATCTAGCAGTCTCTAATCGACTATAAGTGCGGCCAATATACGGGAAGCCGCTGGGATTCAGAGACCAGTATACTTCAACAGTAAGGCCCTTCAAGGATCTGAGAATAACTACCCTCGCATGGAAAAGTTAGCCTACGCCCTGATACATGCTTCTAGGAAGATGAAGCCCTACTTTCAGGCCCATTCTATGGTCATTCTCACCGACTCCCCGTTAAGATAGGTCTTCCATAAACCTAAGAAGTCGGGTAGACTGATGACCTGGGCCATTGAATTAGGGGAATATGACCTTGCCTATCAGCCTAGGATGACCATCAAAGGGTAGGAACTATAAGATTTTGTTGCAGAGTTTACAAGGGAAGAGGTCGAGGGTGAGAATGGCACAGAGGCCACACAAGTTTCAAACAGCGACGTCTTCCAACAGCTGGAAGAGGTTATGTCCAAAAAGTCAGAGATGGGGTGACCGAGAGTGAGGAAGACCAGTACCTCTTTAGGCCGGGAATTATGTTAGAAGAGGGTTTCTCATCAGATAAACACATATGGATCCTCTTCGTCGATGGGTCCTCTTGTGAAAGTGGGAGTGGTGCGGGCCTGATACTTTCAAGCCCAGATGGCACCAACATCGAATATGCCCTAAGGTTCAACTTCAAGGCATCGAACAATGAGTCCGAATACGAGGCCATGATAGCAGCCTCTCCTTGGCAAGGATCGTAGGTGTAAGATGACTCTTCCTTCATAGTGACTCAAGGTTGGTTATTAAACAAGTATTGAAGGTTTATGAGGCCAAGGAAGAAAGGATGGCCAAGTACTTGAAGAGGGTGAGGGAGATAGGCTAAGGCCTCGAAGAGGTAAAGTTGAAGAGGGTACCTCGGCAAAATAACAGACACGTAGATGCCTTAGCAAGGTTGGCTTCAGCCACGAAGACAGATGTCCGTAAGACAGTCCCCGTCGAGATCTTGCCCAGAGCAACCATTGAAGAGGTAGAGGTTAGTAATCATTTTCTCAATTTGGACCTAGGGGACTCATGGATGAATCTCCTTATCAGATACATCAAAGAGGGGGGTACTACCGGAGTCAAAATTAGAAATGAGGAAATTGAGATACAGGGCAGCAAAGTTTTCAATAGTGGGAAATGTCCTATATAGGAAGGGATTCCTATTACCTCTGCTCAGATGTGTCCATCCAACCGAGGTCCCCCACGTCCTACGGGAGGTACACGAGGGTTCTTGCTCCAGTCACATAGGAGGAAGACCTTTGGCGAAGAGGATTGCCACGCAAGGGTATTGGTAGCCGACCCTGGCCAAAGATGCTTCAGCTTATGTAAAGAGGTGCGACAAATGTTAAATATTCTCCACGATACCCTATCAACCTCCTCTGCCTATGATGCCTATCAGTTCCCCTTGGCCATTCGCAGTGTGGGGGATTGAGTTAGTTGGTCCCCTACCGAGGGCTGCAAATAATTACAGATTTCTGATAGTTGCCATTGATTACTTCTCCAAATGGGTGGAGGCAGAGCTGATGATCACGATTACTGAGCGAAAGACCTTCCAATTCATTTGGAATAACATCATATACAGACACGGCCTCCCAAACACCCTCATTTCGAACAATGGAACACAGTTCAAGAACTTTTCCCTGGAAAAATACTGCGAAAGAGTTGGGATAAAGCAATTTTTCTCTTCTTCTGGCCGACCTCAAGCAAATAGTCAGAACACAGTCACAAATAGAACGATCCTTGACGGGATCAAAAGGAGGTTGGAGGAGGCTAAGGGAAGATGGAGTGAAGAGGTTTATGCTGTTGTTTGATCCTATAGGACGACAACTAGAACACCTACGGGGGAGACCCCGTTTATGTTATCACATGGCTTAGAGGCCATCATACCAACAGAGGTTGGACTCCCTACTCATAGGGTGCAGACTTATGACCCTGAGAAGAATGGTGAGGAGATAAGGCTAGACCTAGACTTGATCGAGGAGAGAAGGGAAGACACAGAAATCAGGCAAGCAGCTTACCAACAAAGAGCAGCAAAATTCTACAATCAAAGGGTAAAATCAAGGCCCATGGTTGTAGGAGACCTGGTGCTGAAGAAGACGTTACAGAAGGCAAACAAGCTTCACCCAAATTGGCATGGACCTTATAAAGTAATTGAAGATGTTGTTCCAGGAACCTACAGGCTACAGAACCTTGAAGGGGAACCTTTTAACAATCCTTGGAATGTTGATCATCTAAAAAAGTATTACACATGATGTTGCAAGAGTTTTCATATAAATGTATCAAACCCTTAACATCATTAATTTGGTGAGAAGGTCTGAGGTCAGACATCATACTTGGATGACCTCAGACCCTTAACATCATTAATTTTGTGAAATTAATTATGAGGATAACATCTTAGTTGATGACCTCAAGCCCTTAACATCATTAATTTGGTGACAAGGTTTGAGGTCAGACATCATACTTGGATGACCTCAGACTTTATAACACCATGATTTAGTGATAAGGTATGAGGTCAAACATCATACTTGGGATGACCTCAGACCCTAAAAGGTCATAGTGGTGACAAGGTCTGAGGTAAGATACCATTCGTTAAGTATAACAAAGACATCATTGCACCAAGACTTCAGAGTTGAACACATTGCATGGCAAAGAAAGGAATTCAACAAACAAATCAACAAGTGAACAGGTAAAAGCCCTCCCCAGGGGTTAAAGAGTTACAAGGTGCAAGGATAAAAATCATGATGTTCATCAGAGATTACAACAGATCAGAGTTACAAAAAATTTCCCTATCAATAACTAAGTGTCTTCAGCTTCAGGGTTGACGGTCGTGTCTGCTTTTCCTTGGTCGAGTATGGACACATCCACCCCTTCATCTTGGGCACCTACCTCTTCAGTCATGGTGTCTCCTTGTGGGGCAATCTCAGTAGGGGCATGACCACCCTCCTCTTCAACCTCCTACAAGGCCTGCGCAAACTTTGGGTCGGTATAACCCAGGTCGATGAAGTCATTATCTGCTAAACTTCCTGATTCCTTCTCTTTCATGGCAGCCCACTTTCCAGTTTCCATGACACCCCTCTCCAGGTATTCAAAGCAGAAGCTGATAAACTCGTTAGAGACCTTATACTCCTCCAAGATCTTCTCAGAGGTATCTTCTAAGGTAGCCTTAACAGCAACATCGACCTTATGTTGAAGGGAGTCAGCTTGAGCCTTCATGGTAGTGTTATGATCTTCCCTTTTCTTATCCAAGTCCTTATGCAACCCCTTGGCGATGGTGGTGGACATCTTCAGGGCAACCTTCAAGCGCTCCACCTCGGCATTCAGAGTGGCTTCAGTCTTCTCGGCCTCTTGGCCTTTTTGGATGAGGGGCAACTTCTTTAGAGTCTAGTTGGCAAGATGATGCATAGCAGCGAGGCCCTGCAAATCATGTGGTCATATGTATAAGTTGAAACTTAAAATAGAGGTTACACTTCGAAGATAAACTGAAATCCGAAGTCATACCTAAATAGATAATCACATAACAAAGTTAAAGAACTAAAATTGATAATCACATACCTATGAGATTTCAAAGGGGGTATACAAATAAATAAGCCATCAGTAAAACGAAATAATAAGTAATTTAAACCCTTCGGAAAGTAACTCGTTAAGCATATAATTAAAGTGGTAGTCATATGTATATAGCCAAAACTCCAGCTCTCAATCATCTGAGACCATAGGCCAAGTAGAAAATTCAATGGGAAAACACGGTAGTCAACTCCCTAGTTATCATTGATGCTTTTAAAATAAATAATAGTGCAAAAAATGCAAGGTGAACTGAATTGTTACAACGAATTGTTATGATATCCGTTATTATATGAGAAGGACTCAAACTTGAACCAATGATCACAATCAGTTGATATAATAAAATATGAGTATGGTAAGTTCTACACATACTTAGAATCAAATGGGCTATCCTAAAATGATATGAATAGCAGTTAAGAAATACGCAAAATTTACTATTAAAAAGGTAAAAACACCTATTTGATCGGAGTTTTGAATGGCTTAAAAATCAAAAGACGATATCAGGAGGAGTTGTTACTTGAGTATTTTAATACAAATGTTTAGGTGAATAAGTATTGTTAGAATTGGGGTGAGTTTTGGTAAATTTATACCCAAAGCTATGTATTGTAAAGTTTAAGGGATTAATTGTAATTAATTTGGGAATTGAAGTCTTAAGCTTAGGCTCAAATTTGATATTTTGTGTAGAAGACTTTTTGACTTAAAATACTTTAAAGTACTTATAGAAAAAGTTTGGGGTTCAAATTCATAAGTTGGAAAAGTTAGGAGGGGTCAATTTGTAATTTATGGAAAGTATTTCAAACCTAAAACACTAACTTTTCTTATCTTTGTCTAGGCTTGATCAAATACATGCCTATCTTATACCATTTTGACCTAAAAAATAAAATAAAATTATTGGAAAAATTTTTGGAAAATCTTGACTGGCCATGTGCCCTCATGCGCGTGTTCAATGTTTATAATCAAATAGTTCATGTTCAAACTCTCGATTTTTTACTTTAGGGATTGAAATCTTTGACCTGAGATATCTTCTTAATTTCTAAATCATTTAAGACGATTTCTAAATGAACTTAACCTAATTTTTCTTAAGGAATCTAAATATATGAGCTTTATGGATTGAGGTGCAGTATACATTGAGTTCCATAAATATGTTTTTCAGAAATTTTCACCTAACATTTGAAGTTTTTCTGAGTATGGGAGGGATTCTTATGAACATAGTTATGTTTTTGCTATGTTAAGGAAGAGTTTGGTTTTGATTTCAAGACTTACGGTGGTTTGTGTGAAAAGACTTCGAAGTTTTGAGTTTCTGAATCATAAAAAACTTTTGAAAAATTGTAGCTTGTTATTTAAATTCATGGGATTTGATCAGTGCACTAGAGTTCCTAAGGTTCTAATGAATCATTTCCTAGCTTTAAACCGGAGTTACGATCGATATATCAAAGTTCACCATTAAAGCTCAAGCTTTAATGGTGGATTTTTCATGTTTCTTCACCTAGGGACTATTTTTCATGTAAAATTCCTATTATTATGATTGATATGAACATAATATCAACATATAAATCATTTGGTAATGAAAGAATAAATTATAACACATGAAATGACAGTTTACCTGATTTGAGAGAAACTTTTAAGTTTTTAATAGAATGAAGTGGTGAGTTTTGAATGCTTAGTTCATGGGGTTTTATAGGGGAGTGGTAGGAGAGTTCATTGTTGTATTTGGGAGGTGGAATTGTGCTAGTTTCAAGTGGATAATTTAATTGTTTCTTGTTCCTCACATGCTTGTATGCGTATTTCATGTTTTTTTGGCCTTATTAGCTTCGATGGAGGTTGGTGTGCACAGGGGGTCTGCGTAAATATTTAATATTTAGGTTTCAAGCCTTGATTGGTTAGATATGTACTTATATATATCTAAAAGTGTAATTTTATAAACTTTAGGGGCATATTTGTAATTTTATAAAGTTATAAGGGTTAAATTATAATTTCTGGTTAGTTGAAGTCTAGAGGTTCAATTTGATATAGAGTTTGAGCCTAGGGGTTAAGTTATGGTACTACGAAATATTCAAGGGCTAATTTACAATTATTAAAACTTTAAAGATACTTGGTTAATTTAGTCAATTTGTAGGTTTTGGAGAGTAGTTTATTCCTTCTTTTTTATTTATACATTCTTGGAGTCATTAAATGAGAATTAGGGTTTCTTAATTAAAGGTACGGATATTATAATCTACCTAAATGGAAAAAAAATTATCCTCGAACTTACCTTAGAAGAGATCAGGAAATTGGTCTTTCATAGCATGTTCTGGTTCTTTTATGTCTTCTTGCTAATTTTGGTTTTTCCAAAGTCCTTTAACTAATGGGATTTCCTTATTCATGAGACATTTCACTTGGTGATCCAAAATTTGAATAGGGCGTACTTTAAATTCATGTTTCGGTTGAACATAAATTTCCTGCCATGTAATAATATAAGTGGGATCAGAAATATACTGACGTAACTGAGACACATAAAATACATTATGAATATTGGATAATTCCCCTGGTAATTCTAATTAGTAGGCTATAGGGCTCATACGTTTAAAAATAGTGAAAGATCCAATATATCTGGGGCTAATTTCCCTTTCTTTTTTCGAAGCGTAGAATCCTTTTTCAAAGAGAAACTTTCAAAAAAGACTCGGTAATTAACTTAAAATTCTAAGAGCTTTTGGCGCTGATCTACGTAACTTTTTTGACAATCTAGGGTTGTTTTCAATCTTTCTCAAATTTATGGTATTTTTTCACTGATTTCTTGGATTCTTTCTGGACCAAATTGTTTACTATTTCCCGATTCCATCAAACATATAGGTGAACGGTAAGGTCTTCCATATAAAGCTTCAAACGAAGAAGCTTTAATACTTGATTGATAACTGTTGTTATAAGAAAACTTAATGAAGGGTAGATGTTCATTACAATTGTCAGGCAAATCTAACATAGGAGCTCTTAACATATCTTCTCATGTTTGAATTATACGCTGCGATTTTCCATCCGATTAAGGGTGAAATGCAGTACTTAAATAAAGTTTAGTACCCATTACGATTTGAAGTGCTCGAAGAAAATTCCCTATAAAACGAGAATCTCTATTGGATATGATGGATAATGCAATTTCATGTAATCAAATAATTTCTCGAATGTAGAGTTTACTAAGATATTGAAACAAATTGGTGGTTTTCACTTGCCGAAAATGAGCAGATTTAGTAAGTCAGTCTATAATTACCCAAATGGAATTATATCCTTGAGGAATACGAGGGAGTCCACTGATAAAATCCATGGTAATATTATCCCATTTTACTGAGGAATTGGTAAGGGTTGAATAAGTCCACCAGGATACTGGTGTTCAATCTTTACTTATTGATAAGTAAGACATTTTCATACAAAATTATCGATATCATTTCTCATATTTGACGACCAATTTTGCTTCTTTAAGGAGTGGTACATTTTTGAGCTTCTGAGGTGAATCATAAACTTGGATCAATGGGTTTCTTGTAATACTTTATCTCGAAGAGATAAATCATCGGTACATACAATCTATTTCTAAATCATAAGCTTGCTTCCTCATTTTATGTGAAGTCGTGATTTTTATCTTGAAGATGTTAAACAAAAGGGTCTTGGGACAGTTGGACACATATTTTCTCTTTCAATTTGAGATATGCAATTATGTTGGAAAATTTTGATAAAGGGAGTATCAATCGAAGATCATATTTCTCTATGGTAGAATCAATATCATAAGAAATCAGGGTATGGAGTCATGCTACTAGATTACGACTTAAAGCATCGTCTACCACATTTCTTTTTCGTGGATGGTAGTTTAGTTTAAATCGATAATGTTCCAAAAATACCATCCAACGTCGTTGCCTTAAATTTAAGTATTTTTGAGTGTTGATGTGCATTAAACTCTTATGATCAGAAATGACTGGAAAATTTTCACCATAAAGGTAACAACGCCAAATTTTCAATGCAAAAACTACAACCACTGACTCAAGATCATGGACAGGGTAATTACGTTCATGAATTTTGAGTTGTCATGATCCATACTCTACTACTCTCTCTCCTTTCATTAAAACACATCCTAAACCTTGAAATGAGGTGTTGGTACATACGTCATAGCTTACATGACTAAAAGGAAGAGTGAGAACAGGAGCAGTAGCTAACTTGTCCTTCAAAATTTGGTATTGCCTTCCTAGTTAGCTTTAATAGGGGAAGAGTAATGCGAGAAAATCCTTCCACAAAATGTCAATAATATCCAATGAGTCCTACAAAACTTTTTATCTTGGTGATATTGGTAGGATTTTTCCATTCCAATATGGCTGAAATTTTGGCAAGATTGACTTGGATTCCATTTTCTGAAATCAAATATCCTCAATTTTTTTTTCTTTCATTGAAAAATCACATTTCCTTTTCTTAGCATATAATCGATGGTTCCTTATGGTGCCTAATACTGTTCCTAGATGTTGGTCATGATCTATTGGATTTTGGGAATGAACAAGAATCTTGTCAATGAAAACGATAAAAAAACTGGTCAAGAAAAGTCCTAAAGATTTTATGCAAAATATCCGTTAAAGCTTAGGGTGCATTGGTTAATATAAAAGACATTATAGTAAATTCAAAATGTCTATGACGAGTTTGAAAAGCAGTTTTTGGAATATCTTCCTCTCTTACTCGCAATTGATAGTAACTAGATCATAAATATATTTAGAACAAACCCTTTCTCCTCGAAGTTGATCAAATAGATCTCCAATTCTGGGTCAAGGATACTTATTCTTAATAGTCAATGCATTTAGCTTACAATCTATGCATACTATAAAACTTCATCTTATTTCTTGATAATAATACAGGAGTTCCCTAAGGAGATGAACTGAGGCAAATAAAACACTTTTTAAGAAGGTCATCTAGTTTGGTGAGAAGTTCATGAAATTTTAACGGAGCCATTCAATACGAAGGTATCGAAATAAAGAGAGTATTAGGATAAAGATTTATACCAAATTTTATTTCTCGGTAAGGGGGTAGTCTAGTAATTCTTCTAGAAAAACATGTTCATATCGTTCCTAAATTCTTGGAATTAAAGTAGAAGAATTTGAATTTTGAAACTTGATGGTGGTGACAAACATGATCCTTGAAATACAAAGGAAATGATTTTCTTTATTTCGAAAATAAATTTTCTTGGCATGAAAATCAATATAAGCGTGATGTTTAGATAAAACCTCTATCTCGATAATAATATCGAAACCGCAAATATCTAAAATTATCAAGTTAACAAACAGTGTACCTAAACCTATCTGAATTTTACAATTCTTATAACCTTAAGTTGGTGTATTGATTTCACCTGTCAGTAATTCAATATCCAATGGAGAAGTTAAAGATGTAGGTAGTAATTATAACACTTAAGCTATTTTAAGATTCATAAAGGAATGTGTTGAGCGTAAATCAAATAAAATATGTTTAGGAAGATGATGAAAAAGTATTGTACCTTCTATCACATCATGGGAGTTTCGCATAAGCAATATCGCACAATTTTATCCACGACTAGGAATTGGCCCAATTTTCTTAGCAACATTTGGTTTATGATGGTTTTTGATAGGAAGAGAATTTTTATTTCGTGAGGAATTATCTAATTGACGAGGGATTGGAAGAGATCCTAATTTAGGACACTGTGGTCGAATATGTCCCAGTTCTTAACATTCATGACGATGAATCCATGAAAAGTTAGTGTTATGAAGAATCTAAGAATAATTTTGTCCACTTGGATTTGGGCTGGGTTGGGTTGAGGTCGAGATTGAGGTAAAGTCCTAATCACATGATTATTTCTAGTAACGGGGGGAGAAGATTGTATAACATTGGAAGGATTTTTCTCCATAGTTGCCGCAATGTCGATAAGTTGAGAATAATCTCGAATCTGTAAAGGGATGATAGAATTCTTAATCCTCGGATACAGACCCCTTTCAAACTTCTTGTATTTCTGTATCTCAGTATCCACATATTCAATGGCGTAAGGAGAGAACTAGGTAAATTTAGCTTCATACTTGGCTTATGGACATGTTTTCTTATTGTAATCTTAAGAAATCTACAATTCATTAATCTCGTTAAGATTCGAGAAAATATTACTTTGAAGGAAATTTCTTCAAAATATTCCTAGGTAAAATTAAAATCATTCTGGTTACGTGACACCGCTTGCCACCAGAAATCAACTTCACCTTCGAACATATAGGCTGCAAGAATTATTTGGAGATTGGAAGTTACACCTGCTCTATTTAGAAATTTCATAATTTGATGCATCCATTTCTCAACTTACGCGCGAAAAGTGTGTTCGTGTAAGGACACAGTCGTTGTTTTCATTTAACCGCAATAATACAAAAACCTAAATTACAACAACACTTGCGATACAAGTATAACGGTAAGTCGGGTATCGAAAATCCACAGAGACGAGTTGCTAGAATATTATCTGGTTTAATACTTCTCAATAAAAGGGAAAAAGGTGATTACAAACTAAAAAAGAAAAAGATGCGAAAAAGGTAAATTATTAATATAGGCAAGGGAAAATAAATCTAGATTAATAAATCGAGCAAAACTATAGGTTGCGTCGAATATCCCTCACCCGAGTTGATTAGTATAAAATGGTTACATGGATCGACGAGTTATTACAAATGCGTCTCGTTTCGATAGTTAATTGAATCAAGGGTTGTCACGCCCCTAAATCCTCATAAAAGACTAATACGATTTTGGCATCAACAAATTCCACAGAAATTACGCACGCAAGGTCGTAAGCACGAAACATACATGATATGCCCCATCAAATCCCCTAGGAATAATAACTAGGACAACACACCCGAAATAGACCCGTAAACACCATCAACAAAGCAAAGCAACACGTCATCCCGAGTGAGTTCCATTCAAACACAACCTAGACTAATTTAGCTAGAAAGCATATTAAAAATGTGATAAATAAACGCGGTAAATAAACGTGGTAAAACTACACTAGAAAGAAAGGAAATCAAAGCATGTAAACCTAATTATGAAAGCATGTAAATTTAACTAACAAAGCAAGAATAAAGGAAATACAACTATATTAGTGGAGAGGGAAGATGAGAGTACCAATTATAGACCCAAATGGGTGTCAAACCAAGAGAGAAATGAAGATTAATCTCTCAAACCCCAAATCCTAAGCTAAAACTAACCTAAAATGAATTATATCTATTTTTACAACAAAAATTCATTTATATAGTAAAAGGAATTAAATTAGAAAAAAAGGAAAAAAAAAATAAAAGCCAAAATATTAGTTGAAAACAGGGCATCGATCGATCGATCCCGTTGATCGATAGATCGATGGTAAAAATATCAGCCCACTGTCTCAGCTTAAGGGCAAAAACTGAATGATCGATCGATCGATAGCTATAGGTCTGCAACTCTTCCCCCTGCTTTGGTTTCTTTATTTTTCCCCTCCGCTAGAAATCCTAGAACTTCTTCATACGGACTCAAAAGCGCGCACCGTTCAATGGCTATAACTTTCGTGTAGATGTTGGGCCAGGTGCCCAAGATGTGAATTGATCGAATTGCCCTTGAACGTGCTATCGCGTACGAAAATTAGCCGGAATGCGTTCGAACTTCACACTTAACATCCAAATACCTATAAAAGCTCAATTAACCCCTGCAAAATATGTTAACATAGAAATCCGAGGTTGTCTGGTTAACGAGCATAAATATAGGGAATAAGATACCCGAGGGGGCTAAAATGCGTCGGTTTGAGGGATGAAATACGCAATATTTGCGTATTATCACACCCCCTAACTTACACATTGCTAGTCCCTAGAAATGAAATAGGATGCAATAAGAACTACAAGCAAACCAAAAGGAGATAGTACAAAAGTTTGATATAACAGTAAAAGGCCACTTTCGCCGGCGATTCGATTGCATTTAGCATATGCAATAAGCCGTTAAACCCCTAGGTTACCCTAGTGGACAAGTGTCATCTTGTGAGAGTGTTCAGGGATAATACTTACAAACATCACTTGGTTTCCTCAAAATATGCCCAAACCAACATGCGACACACCCAACAATAGTGAACAAGATTTCATATGCATTATTAGCAAAGTGAATGAATTCAAACAAAAGTCCAAATCATTAACATTATAGAATGCACCTTATAGAATTGAAACCTTAAATGTGGGAGGGGAGCGAGCACATGCAAAGTGTGATTTGGTGAAAAACTTATATAAACCGAATAAACATTAAAGCAGGCATATATTTAATCCTCATGGGAATTACACTCATCAAGTGAATTCACTCAAAACAAGGAGGTAACACACAAAATATGCGGTCATAAAGAGTAAATGTAAATGGAAACTAGACTGCGCACATGTCACAAATGAAGAACGCTGTATATAAAATGAAAAATATGTAATCTCAATGAAAGATACCGCTCATAAAAGGAGGCGAAATGTATTTTCACATATTATCAAAATTGTTTAAACCTTTGAAATTGATCTACTTAAGATCACATAGGACTTTAATAGGGTTTTAATGTAGGCTAGGCAAGGGTACGAAATGAAGGATATGTATGTACGGGTTCAAACTGTTCGGGGATGAAAACTTGGGATAATGGAAAATAATTCGGGCAATTACAAAATTGGAAAAATAACATCCAAACAAGCATTACATATATCATCGGGGAGAGTAATCAAAGCCTATTGAACTATATACACAACATATACAACTTTCTCTTTCTTTTATTTTCTTCTTTTTCTCATTTTTTTTCTTTTGTTTTATTTTGCAATATACAACTTTCTCTTTCTTTTATTTTCTTCTTTTTCTCATTTTTTTTCTTTTGTTTTATTTTGCTTTTTGCTTTCTCTTTTTCTTTTTCACTACACTTTCTTTTCTTTAATTTTCTCACTCTCACGTGCCTAAATTGCAACCACACAACAACAATGTTCAATCCCAAGTAACATTCCAAACAAAGGTATGGAAGGTGTATGTATGGTTCTAACTCCAATTTGGAGTTGGTTATGGGATTTGGGTTATGAAACGAAGGGCTATGTTAAGGCTCAAAGGGGTTAACGAGGGTAAACATATAAGGTGAGGTCAAGGCTAATATGGGTGATATAGCCAAGATGGCCTATGATCATTTCATAAAGTTTACGCCATTCTCGATTCAAAACAACATATGAAAATCATGATCAAGTAAAACATTTCATATATGAACTCAATTAATGATAGATCAAATGAAAGAATAGAGAGATTACCGACCAATTCAACGTTTTCAAAGAGGAAAGAATAGTGTATAACACTCACAAAAGATGAAAGTTACAAAGCTTACTCTGTGTAAGTATATACAATGCAACAAAAGATTACCTAGTTATAAAAATCTTAAACCAAATAAATAAAGCAATGAAAGTGCATGTGCTCATGGGATTAAAGTTTAATTCATGAAGCTATTCATAATATCAATGATTGAGGACTAAAGTCTAACAACTTCTAAAATTGAGAAGATGCATCATTGGGTTGTCTATTGGATCGTACAATTATTGAAATTTATCATCGAGAACAAAGGAAAAATGCCTAAAAGGGAGAAAAACGTAAGAAAATATTTTTGAAAATTTTAATTTTTCTAAGAACAGCACACTAAGTAACTAACATGTGGGAAAAAACATGGACTAAATAAATAAATGGATAGAATATCCCACACCCCCTAACTTAAAACCTGACATTATCCTCAATGTGACTTATGAACCAAGTTAAAAAGAGGAAAAGAGCGATATTACCCAAAATTGGAGCGATCCCCATAAGAACAAGTCCAAAGAATCTACAAAACAAGGTAGTACCGAACATAGAGAAAACAATTAACGAAAAGATAACTAATTACAGAAGACTAAATTAGAAAGGAAGGAAAAGATAAAAATAAAGAAAGAATAAAAAGCTAACTATATAAAACCTACTACTTAGGCTTCACACTAACTATACACCAGAAGTCTAAATAGCTGAGGGTCCGCCGCAAAATGATTTGACTTTGGAGGATAACCAGTGTACCCTCCCATACAAGCATGCCCTACGAAAAATATGGATTCCGGTTGAACAACGAAAGGCAAGTGTAAGTTGGAAGAAATGAACCATCTCCAATTAAAAGTTTGGGAGGGACGATGGGGGATTTGGATTGAACGAGTGAAAAAAACATTTAGGTACCGAGAAAAGCAGAATATCCTCCTAAGGATTTTGAAATTGGAATGGGAGCCGATGCACACGAAGGCAAAGATGCGATCGTGGAAGGCGGCTCGAGCAAGTACACATCATCGGCGAAAAGGTTTAAAACATTAAAGTTTGAAACCGAATCATTGGGTAATTATGACGGTGTGATAACAGAGAATTAAAAGGGGGATGAAAGAAATTCAAAATCATGAGATGAAGCATCATCGCTTGAAGATTGAGTTTCGAAGGAAATAAGATCATTTTTAATGAAATGTTCTTCTTTGGGGGCCAAAGAATAAATCATTTCATTGCAAATAGATATTACATCATTTTCATCCTCACTTTCAATATCTATTACGCAATGGGCAAAGTCGACAATGGTTTGTTCCAACGTAGGTACAAAGTCCTCATTTGGTTCAAAACATTCCTCGACTTCAAAAGTCTCGAAAGTAAAATCGTCGTCGGACTCAAATAATAAATCCAATTCATGTTCCCATTGACTATTTTCTTCCTGATAACGATTTTCATTTTTCTCATTTTCGAGCACATGCAAGCCCTCGTCAAAAGTCATAGGCCGAGGTGCGGATACTTGAAAATGAGACTTTGAAAATTACCATCGGACTTAAACTGAAACTCATTATTATAGGAATTTTGAAAACTATTACAATTCCTTTCAAAATTCCTATTATAAGAAGGTAAAGGCCCAAAATCATTATCATCATCATCAAAATACACGCACTCCAAATCTTGACTTTTGTAATACTCGTCCAAAGTCATTTTAGACGTTGCAATTTTTTGGGATTCTAAGTATTGACCAAAAGTCAAAGGTTTATGAGAATTTGAAAATTATCATAATGATTACCGAATGTAATACCCCGCATTTTTCATTGAATTGAAATTGAAAAAAAAAAACTATTCCAGTGTATATATTCGAAATGTTTGGAAATGAAACTATGTCAGTATATATATTCAAAATGATTGGAAATGAAAAGTTAAAATGAATTCATTGAGATACGAATGTGCGACTTAAATATTAGAAGCAAATTAACGCGTAAAAGAATCGAGAGGGTTAAATTTGGAGCAATGGCATTTTTGTAAATAAACTAACTCTAGGTATAAATAGAAAAGAACAGAAGAAGTCTTCATTTTATCATTTTACAAAAGGGGGCTAGGGTTTGGTAGAGAGAGAGAGAGCAAGAAGAGAAAAAAGCTAAGAGGATTTCAAGAAGATCCAGCTTCTCCATACAATCCAAGACAAGTTAATAACCTATATGTGTATATTATGTATCTATAATGAAATTTCACATGAACATGTATTTGGATCCCTAAATTAATATGAAATTGATGTTAAAAATGATATTCAATGTATTAGGATCATCATCCATGTAGATTCAAATGCAATAACATCATTATAGGGATTGACATGTAGAACAACCTTATGAATTTTAGAAATCTATGAAATTAAGTAAATCGTCATATTAAAAATGGTTTTGAGCTATTTTGGTTCTGAAAATGGATGTTTCGTCCACTTTACCCGGTAGAAAATCATATTCTGAACAACTTTGTACTTTTAAGTTTTTCCAAAAACGGATCGAAAAAGTCTCAAATCGGCGTTTTAAAATTCTGCACAGAAAGTTGTTGTTAACAGGTCCGAAATATATATGATAGTTTCGGGTCTGTTTTAGGCAGGCTATGGTAGCGTACATGCACATCCTTGTAGAAAATCACGTTCCGAACAACTTTGTAGTTTTAAGTTTTTCCAAAAACGGATCATAAAAGCCTCAAATCGGCGTTTTAAAATTCTGGGCAGAAAGTTGTCGAAAACAGGGGTGAATATTATATATTAGTTTCGGGTCTGTTTTATGGAGGCTATGGAAACCTGCCCACGTGTCCTTATAGAAAATCACGTTCCGAACAACTTTTTAGTTTTTAGTTTTTCCAAAAACGGATCGAAAGAGCCCATAATCTGCATTTTAAATTCTGGGCAACATGTTGTTGAAATAAGAGCGATAATATTTTTCATGTTGTTAGTAAGATAATTGTGGTTTTGTGCCTAATATCCTAACTTGATCACATACTTATGGTTATTAGGGATATATAACCTTGAAATGATTTGATGTTGAATTAGTAAATTATGTTATATAATGAATAATGACTATTGTATTACTCGAGTAAGAGACTTGGCATGATTGTATATATACATAAGCGTGAAATTGTTTTACATGTATATTGTCGAGTACACACTAGACTATTCCTCCGGTCGACGTAGGCACATGTTGAATGCGATTTTTTTGTGATTGATCCGGCTAGGTTCCGTTCGAGTGTCGTGTCGGAGATAAACCACTGGAACCGGACACATGGTTGTAATGCGGGTCAGATAGAAAGATCTTAAAACGCCATGCGATTTAGGACTTAGTACGATTGCCCTTGCCACGTAACATTGGGGAGTATTCATGTGTAGGCCTAGTGTTACGACTTGTTCCCCCAGGTAACGATAGTGACCCGATATGACTTGTTGTGTGAGATATTATGCTTGTGTCTTAAAATAATATCCTGAATCGATGCATTTGATATTATACTTGAAGAAAATATTTTGATACGTTAAATATTGAAACGAGATTAATAGTGATTAATCATGAGACTACATGTTACTCAAGTTTGGGTTGGGTGACATAGGAACATTAGTTGGGCAATTGAATAACTTATTTACTGGAGACGAGTAATGACTAGTGTGCTTTCATTATAAGTACATCTTATAATTTTATAGCTTATTTTCTTGCTTTGATGTTTGTCTATCTTGCTTCTTGCTCCTCTCCTATATATATAATATATGATAGGTCCTAGTCCTGATGGACAATAGACTATGGAGCTTGATGAGATCATATCACTTGTTATAGTTGTTATTATATGATTTGGTTACACATATGAGAGTGTACATGTTTATTTTACTGCATTTATTTAAATTTTGTTTCTAATGTCAACATATTGACACTCCACTTTAATTGAATTGGGCGTAGCTAACCGAATTAGATATAAAAAGCAAGGTTGTCACAGTTGGTATCAGAGCACGGTTTTAGAGCCTTTAGGGATCTGAGGGCGTCCGTTACGTTTTTCGCGCATCGTTTCCTTGATACGTAGAGCCTTACGATTAGGTATTGTATTCGATGACTTGGAAGATCTTCACGCTACGATTTTGACGGTCTATTCGGAGATAGCCTTGTGTATAGGGAGGGTTCCTTGTTTGGATTTCATTCGTGAGACGTCCCACGCATGAGGTGAATCTTCGATCGGCCAGAGGATAGTACGCGTGAGGTCTGTGTGAGAGTAATTGTTGTAATTATGACTAGGGATCCACTTGAATAAATTTTTTTAGGATACGTGTTCACTTACTATCTTTTAAGATGGTGATTTGATGAGATGTGGACTCTGGGAGGGCAAAGGGTCCATGAATTTTAAGAGATCACAATTCGCGTGCAACTATCGTAGTTTCATCGCCCACCAGTAGTCGAGAAAACCTATATTGAACTCAATGATTGAGTTGACTTTTGGTTCTTTAGGGGGAGGAAACACCCGTATATTTGCTGTGCATTATCAACTTTGAATATCATCGCTTTTATGGCTATAAAGAAGTTGGTATAAGTTATAGCCCACCCTGTAGTACCACTGAGTTATTGGTACCACTTGCGCGTGTAGTTGTTTGAAGTTGTTTCCAATGTGGAAGGGTAGAGCTTTAGATATGGCACACCTCAAAATAATGTGGTTCAGTTGTTGTTGTGACATTTTCCTGAGAAGAAATTATCGTGCTCCACCTGTAATGGACAGACTGTTGAGGCATTCGATGACGTATTAATAAGTAAATGGTTAACGAAGTAAGTCCTGTGATAATAAGAGTATATTATCACTCATGAATATGTAAAGGAAGGTTTGTGATTTGAGAGAGTACTACTCCAAAGCGTTGTATGTCCCACACCATCAAAGGATGACCCGAGGGGTCCAATTTTGGTTTACGCAATAGTGTTATCATACTTGTGAAAAGCACGAACTAGATTCATCTGTTTGATGATGTTCAATGGGAGATTAATGAGTTTGAATCTGGAATGGATAAGTGATTATCCTTGAAATATTTTGTTGGTATCAGGGAAGTTTGGTAGGCGTGTAAACCTACACATTGTCCACACAAGCGATAGATGTCGCATTGGGGTGGCATAGTGGTTTTTAGTGGTCTGATCGTATAAAATCCGTAATGGAATCAACTTAAGGACGATTAGGTGTGTGTTAGGTCATGCACAAGATATATTAGTGGGTTGGGTAATCATTTGTTCAGAGTGGAATGTTTCGGCGAGTTATCCTGAACAAGTTCGTGAGAATGTATCAGTAATGTTACGATATCTTGTCCATGGACACTAGGGATGAGGAAGTCCGTATCACAAGGTCATATGAGAATTGACATTGGAGAAGTCCAAATTTTTTTTGGTAGTTTTCTTTTCGTATTTGGCAATGAATGGAGTTTAGTGTTCTTTGTAAATCCCTAGATTATAATTGGTGTTCGATAAGGTGTGGTTATCTTGCTTTGTAGCACCGGTATATTTCTTAAAAGTTATCGAGAGAGGAATGTGAATATGGGTGTGCTAAGGGATGGACTTGAGTTGGAGTTACCAGTTGTGAACCCTATGATGAGTTGCGAATCTCTAGGGATGATTTTTCGAGTGAGAACATCACGAGGGAGTGTTCAATAGGAGTTTCATTTTATGCGAGTGTGATTTCTTGAGTTGGTGATATATCCACGAGTTTGGTTTTATGTTATCACCCGGTGATTGGGGGTTTTAATTTTTTGCACCGTGATAATGGTGGTGCTTGATTTTGAATCCATCAGATATGGGAATGTGACTATATTGTGGCCCTCGTTATGTATTAA
Source organism: Sambucus nigra (assembly GCA_949130495.1). Taxonomy (NCBI): domain Eukaryota; kingdom Viridiplantae; phylum Streptophyta; class Magnoliopsida; order Dipsacales; family Adoxaceae; genus Sambucus; species Sambucus nigra. Next base: position 353,792,308 of record OX422221.1, read on the forward strand.
TGTGAATTAGAGCACGAGTGAGTAGTTAGTGACATGATGTTTACTTAGATCGTGTGTGATTAAAGACGCGTTCCAAAATCGAGGGTAAGATGTTCGATTTTGGTGATGTCTATACTAGTGAATAGTCATAGAATGGTCTTTATGGTATTTTGATAATGGTAGAGTCATGTGTAGCTCGGTTAGTTTTCGATTGACTAATGATAGTGTTACCAACTGAGTGTTGTCATTAATGGCAAGGATTGAGACTTTTTGGGATTCCATATGTCCGACCATTCATTGAAATAGTTGTCATAACCTCCACTATAGGAGGACAACAAGAGAGTGTTTCGACCATTGTTGAGAAGTTTTATAAGGAGGGTGTGTAATCTTGGGCAAATACCCGCGAATGGGTTCGTAATATATTTGATTTTTACTTCAGTTATGTGTGTATTACTGAGTGTTAATTGTGGTCACCGTACGTGAAGGTATCCGTTTCCTTATATTTACAACCTTTGACACGTTGGATAGCACGTTGTTCTTCATAAAGATCAGGTAGTGTTGGTGTGCTGGAAGATGAGGTTTCAGATGGTGAGTGTGCCAAATCCTATATTCTGATTTGGTAGGATAAGTGGGAATTTTTGGTCTTACCTCGTTTCTTGGAAAATGTACAAGCCTTATTCGTGGTTTGAAGAACCAATTTCATTTCATGTTCGGTAAGAAAATTCTAATATACTCACAGCCCAAGGAAAATCCTGTTGGATAGGTTGAATTCCTATACGTGTTTTTAACAAAAGAGCGGTATGTCGAATCTAGCAAGGGTCTATAACCTTGGGTTAGAGCTACCAACCCGTGAGAAGTGGGGGTATGCAAGGGAGAATATTTCATATTGGGTTAGTTCAAAACCTTTGTGTGAGGGATTATTAACTGTCGAGAATGCAACTTTGTCGGTGTTGTCTTGTTCGAGAGAGTATGAACCATGTTGATATTATTTACCTAAGTCTAGACTTGGAAAGATGGAACAATATTCGCACGTGCATAGAAGTTGTATGCTTATGCACATGTGCAACCTTAGTGGATCCTAAGGGTTGCCATATCGGTTAACTCACCATCAATATAAGTGCAAGTCAAGTGTTATTGACAACTCGGAGTAGAGTTATCTTTTGAGCTTTCAGTACCATCTGTTAGTCGATTATGAGTTGAGTATCGTGGCATGATTGATGAATAATGACATCTGTATTGAATATGCCAAGTTGGATTATTTGTTGTATGATGAACTGTTGAGTCCAGAGCTAAGTGTTTTTTTGGAGTTAGATGATTCTTGTACCATTAGGGGTCTTGAGTTGACAAATTCCTTATCTCGACAAGTTCACAGTAGTGTATTGGAGGGGTTCCTTGTTTGGATTTCGCTTATGAGACACTCCACGCATGAAACTTATCAAGTCGGGACTTGGGGGGTATTGATTTCTGGATTAGCTTAGTAGTTCAGTTATGTTAGGCTTTATGGTGAGACTTCGGTTGTATAGTTAGAAATGGGAAAATATCTCCATGGATTTCATTATTGGGTTGCCAAGATTGCAGTGCGGTCGTGATTCGATTTGGGTCATCATCGACATATTGCAAAGGTGGATCTTTCCTTATAGTGATGACGGATTATATGGTAGCATAGTATGCCATGGTTTTTATTAACGAGATTGTGGTGTTGCATGGGGTACAGCGTGATATCGTGTTCGACCGTGGCAGTGTCGTCATCTCACTTTTGGGGCGATCTTCAAGAGGCGATGGGAGTTCGGTTGAGTTTGATTACTGCGTTCCACCATCAGTTTAATGGTCAGATGGAGAGGGTAAACAAAATTTTGGAGGACATGTTACAAGTTTGTGTGTTGGACTTCAAAGGTGGTTGGGTTACACATTTTTTACTGGGGGAGTTCGCATACAATAATAATTATCAGCAAACTATTGACATTGAACCGTACGAGGCTTTTTACGGCAGGCCTTGTCGATCCCCTACATATTTGTTGGAGTTCAGAGAGCACCGGATGTTGGGTCCAAATATTATTAGGGAAACCTCGGAGAAGTTTGACTTGATTCGTGCACGGATGAAGATCACGCAAAATCGTCAAAAGACTTATGTTAACATAAGGCGGAGGATGTCAGAGTTCCCTGTTGGGTACCAAGTGCTATTGAGGGTCTCACCCATGAGAGGCATCGTTCGTTTTGGTGCCAAAAGGAAGCTTTCAACGCGATACATGGGTTTGTTTAAAGTGTTGGGTAGGTTGAGATCAGTTGACTACCGTTTAGCCCTACCCTACAAGCTCCAGCGGGTACACGATATTTTTTTTATGTATCCATGTTGAGGAAGTTCTTATGTCCCGAGGACTTACACCTACACATAGAGTTAGATAGGGTTGACCTGCAGCCTAATGGGAGATATGAGGAGAGGTCGATCAGGATCCGATATCGTCGTGAGCAGCAGTTGAGGTCAAAAGTTATTCCTCTTGTTCGTGTTATGTGGAGTAATCATGATGAGTCTGAGGCCACTTGGGAGAGAGATTATGACTTGCAAATTAGTCATCCATATCTCTTCATGGAAGGTACGTGTGAAACTACCTTACTTGACATGAATTGATTTGTTTTAATTTGGATTTCGAGGACGAAATCCCGTTCGTAGAGGGGGAGAATGTAATACCCCGCATTTTTTATTGAACTGAAATTGAAAAGGAAAACTATTCCAGTGTATATATTCGAAATGTTTGGAAATGAAACTATGTCAGTATATATATTCAAAATGATTGTAAATGAAAAGTTAAAATGAATTCATTGAGATACGAATGTGCGACTTAAATATTAGAAGCGAATTAACGCGTAAAAGAATCGAGAGGGTTAAATTTGGGACAATGACATTTTTGTAAATAAATTAACCCTAGGTATAAATTGAAAAGAAGATAAGATGTGTTCAGTTTTTCATTTTACAAAAGGGGACTAGGGTTTGGTAGAGAGAGAGAGTAAAAAGAGAAGCTTTCTAAGAGGATTTCAAGAAGATTCAACTTCTCCATACAATCCAAGGCAAGTTAATAACCTATATGTGTATATTATGTATCTATAGTGAAATTTAACATGAACATGTATTTGGATCCTTAAATTAATATGAAATTGATGTTAAAAATGATATGCAATGTATTAGGATCATCATCCATGTAGATTCAAATGCAATAACATCATTATAGGGATTGAGATGTGGAACAACCTTTTAAATTTTAGAAATCTATGAAACTAAAGAAAACCGTCATATTAAAATTGTTTTGAGTTTTTTTAGTTCCAAAAATGGATGTTTCATTCGCGCTTCTCAGTAGAAAATCATATTCTGAACAACTTTGTAGTTTTAAGTTTTTCTGAAAACGGATCAGAAAAGTCTCAAATAGGCGTTTTAAAATTCTGTGCAGAAAGTTGTCGTGAACAGGTCCGAACTGTATATGTTAGTTTCGGGTCTGTTTTATGCAGGCTACAGTAGCGTGCTTGCGCGTACTCATAGAAAATCATGTTCCGAACAAATTTGTAGTTTTAAGTTTTTCCAAAAACGGATCGGAAAAGCCTCAAATCGGCGTTTTAAAATTCTAGGCAGAAAGTTGTCGAAAATAGGGGTGAATATTATATATTCGTTTCGGGTCTGTTTTATGTAGGCTATTGAAACATGCCTGTGTGTCCTTATAGAAAATCACGTTCCGAACAACTTTTTAGTTTTAAGTTTTTTCAAAAACGGATCGGAAGAGCCTAGAATCCGCATTTTAAATTATGGGCAGCATGTTGTTGAAATAAGAGTGATAATATTTTTCATGTTGTTAGTAAGATAATTGTGGTGTTGTGCCTAATATCCTAACTTGATCACATACTTATGGTTATTATGGATATATAACCTTGAAATGCTTTGATGTTGAATTAGTAAATTAATGATGTAAATTATGTTATATTATAAATAATGACTATTGTATAACTCGAGTAAGAGACTTGACATGATTGTATATATACATAAGCGTGAAATTGTTTTACATGTATATTGTCGAGTATACACTAGACTAGTCCTCCGGTCGACGTAGGCACAACTTGAATGCGATTTTTTTGTGATTGATCCGGTTAGGTTCCGCTCGAGTGCCGTGTCGGAGATAAACCACCAGAACCGGACACATGGTTGTAATGCTGGTTGGATAGAAAGACCTTGAAACGCCATGTGATTTAGGACTTAGTACGATTTCCCTTTCCACGTAATATTGGCGAGTATTCGTGCATGGGCCTAGTGTTATGACTTGTTCCCCCGAGTAACGATAGTGACCCGATATGACTTGTTGTGTGAGATATTATGCTTGTGTCTTAAAATAATATCCCGAATCGATGCATTTGATATTATACTTGAAGGAAATATTTTGATACGTTAAATACTAAAAGGAGATTAATAATGATTAATCATGAGACTACATGTTACTCGAGTTTGGGTTGGGTAGTCACGACATAGGAACATTGGTTGGGTAATTGAACAACTTAATTACTGGAGACGAGTAATGACTAGTGTGCTTTCATTATAAGTACATCTTACAATCTTATAGTTTATTTTCTTGCTTGGACGTTCGTCTATCTTGCTTTTTGCTCCTCTCCTATATATATAATATATGACAGGTCCTCATCCTGATGGACAATAGACTATGGATCTTGATGAGATCATGTCAATCTTAGGAATCATGTAGATGTGGAGTTATTCAATTTTAATTTACGTCGCTTGTTTCCTTTACTTGAGGGTGGTATCAAAGATTAATATCACGTTGTTTATACTTGGTATTTGAGAGAATTCTTGTATTATTCTTTCCCGTTTTGTTTTGGGCCGCATGTATCGGCATTTTATATTTTCAGCTTGAGATTACTGATGGATTATTGCAGTTAATAGTTATGAGTTGGTTTCACTTGTTATAGTTGTTATTATATGATTTGGTTACGCATATGAGAGTGTACATGTTTATTTTACTGCATTTATTTAAATTTTGTTTCTACTGCCAACATATTGACGCTCCGCTTTAATTTAATTGGGCATAGCTAACCGAATTAGATATAAAAAGCAGGATTATCACACCGAAAGAGTTGGAATATGACATGCTTACCCCAAAAATGGCTCGAAGTGGCGAATTCCACAATGTAGATGCACGCGCGAGAAATTTGAGCGTTTCTAAGTGCTCAAATGTAGTAGTCCTACAAAAAGATTAGCCAAAAAATACAAATTGAAAGAAAATATTACGAAATACTAAATCAAATAAAGTCTAAAACAAACTAGTCCCCGGCAACGGCGCCATTTTGATCAAGATGTGAAAAGTGTGTTCGTGTAAGGACACAATCGTTGTTTTCGTTTCACCGCGATAATACCAAAACCTAAATTACAACAACACTTGCGATATAAGTATAGCGGTAAGTCGGGTATCGAAAATTCACAGAGACGAGTTGCTAGAATATTATCCGGTTTAATACTTATCAATATAATGGAAAAAGGTGATTACAAACTAAAAAGGAAAATATGCAAAAAAGGGAAATGATTAGTCTAGGCAAGGGAAAAAAATATAGATTAACAAAGAGAGTAAAACTATAGGTTGCGTCGAATATTCCTCACCTATAAAATGGTTACATGGGTCGACGAGTTATTACAAATGTGTCTCATTTTGACAGTTAATTGAATCAAGGGTTGTCATGCCCCTAAATCCGCATAAAAGACTAATACGATTTTTGCGTTAACAAATACCTCGGAAATTACGCACACAAGGTCGTAAGAACGGAACATACATGATATACCCCATCAAATCTCCTAGGCGTAATAACTAGGACAACGCACTCGAAATTGACCTGTAAACACTATCACCAAAGCAAAGCAACACGTCAACCCGAGTGAGTTCCATTCAAACACAACCTAGACTAATTTAGCTAGAAATCATATTAAAAATGCGGTAATTAAACGCGGTAAATAAATGTTGTAAAACTACACTGGAAAGCAAGGAAATCAAAGCATGTAAACCTAATTATGAAAGCATGTAAATCTAATTAACAAATCAAGAATAAAGGAAATACAACTATATTAATGGAGAGGGAAGATGAAAGTACCAATTACAAACCCAAATGGGTGTCAAACCAAGAGAGAAATGAAGATTTAGCCCTCAAACCCCAAACCCTACGCTAAAACTAACCTAAAATGAATTATATCTATTTTTACAACAAAAATTCCTTTATATAGTAAAAGGAATTAAATTAGAAAAGAAAAGGAAAAAGAAAATAAAAGCCAAAATATCAGCTGAAAACAGGGCATCGATTGATCAATCCCTTTGATTGATCGATCGATAGTAAAAATATCAGCCCACTATCTCAGCTCGAGGTCAAAAACTGATCGATCGATCGAACTACAGGTCTGCAACTCTTCCCCTTTCTTTGGTTTCTTTGTTTTTCCCCTCCGCTAGAAATCCCGTAACTTCTTCATACGGACTCAAAATCGTGCACCGTTCATGGACACACGAAGCTTGCGAGGAGGGCTACAACTTTCATGATATGTTAGGCCAGGTGCCCAAGCTGTGAATTGACTGAATTACCCTTGAACGTGCAATCGTGTATAAAAATTAGTCGGAATGTGTCCGAACTTCACACTTAGCATCCAAATACCTATAAAACCTCAATTAACCCCTCCAAAATATGTTAACATAGAAATCCAAGGTTGCCTGGTTAACGAGCATAAATATAGGGAATAAGATACCCGAGGGGGCTAAAATGCACCGGTTTGAAGGATGAAATACGCAATATTTATGTATTATCAACTAGCACTTGGCTTTCTAAGAAATGAAGGAGGTCGTTGTCTCAAAAATTCTTTGAGAGCATTCATTCTACAGATTTCTTCTGAGATTTCCTCCGAAGCAGGATGAGAAATTTGTTATTGTTGGGTTAAAGATGTTAATTCTTGAAGACACGACATGATTCCTTCAGTGTAAAACTGTTCAATTTGAGTTATAATGGTGGAAATTCGAGTATTAACCATCCCAAAATATGATGGACTAGTCACAATAACAAATAAGAACATAAAATAGGAGTATGTAACAAGCCTACTAGATAGAGTTCCATGGTACAATAGAGTCATATGTCTCATTAGTACTTATTCTACATTCTTTTAATGTTGGTCAGTATCTTAAATATTATTAGGGCAAACTATATATAGTAATTTATTCTGTTATGTCACATTAAGAGAGACTAATTTCTTGATTTTGGATTTTGCTTAGGTGAGAATAGTAGCATCGTTCTTGAAAGAGTCAGAATCTGGAACATCGAAGTAGTCATCAAGTTTGGGTGGATCATCATTAGTAGAATTGTTTGAATCCGAGGACGCACAAATGGTTAGCTCACCATTTGATGTCTCTTCGGGATATAGTGGTGGATTTGGTGGTACATCAACTAGAGCAAGAAGTATTACCTCCTAAAGTATGACCGAATCATCCACTTAATCACATATTTTCCTTATTACTTGAACTTATTCGCAAACACGATTGGTCAATACCAGTCACTTTACACCACTACTTGAACCTCCCTGGTCTTAATCCACACTACGAATCATTTCTCTAAGCCTTGTAAGTGCTTCTTCTCTAAATGTACTCTTCCAATGATTTGTTGGTATAATGTCTAAACTAAATAGAAACAAATCCTACATATCATGATGCAAAATGGAATTTACTATGTAATATTGATAAAAGAAGTTACAAAAAGATAAAATAACTAATATCTTATAACTTTTCCCATATAGAATGCTAAAATGACGATATGTTAAAATTCAAACATGCTTTGATACCAACTTGTCACACCTTGATTTTGGTATGAATGTACAAGAGAGTATATATAAAGCAATGAATTAAAGTTAAGGCGAAAACTATAACTTTATTCATTATTAAAATGGCACACATAATGTATTACCACAACTGGAGTGAGTTATATTTTATTGTCAACAAGAACTGTAAAGTAGAAAATAAAAAAGAGACACTCCTTTTTTCCATTTGTCTTAGTCTCCATCCGAATAGTCAGATAAGTAAATAGGTGACTTGTGTTTGTCTCAAAAGGGGAAGAGAGACTATCCTCTCTTTTCTTGGCCATCTAGAGGAAAAAGAAATTAGAACAAATATGATAAGTAGGATTTACAAATTTTATAAAAAATGTACATATAAATAGAAGGTGGAGTGTGTATATATTTCAACTGTCTATATACTTTACATAAGAAAGTCATAGAATTAAAACTGATTATCCCATACTTATCAGATTTCAAAGGGGGTATAGGAAGAAAATAAGCCATTCGTAAAACTAAATAAAAAGTAATTCAAACCCTTTGGAAAGTTAAGGGCTAGGCAATAAATTAAAGTGGCACTCATACGTATGTTTCTAAAACACCGGATGTCAATCTTTTGAGACCACAGGTTAAGTAAAAAATTCCGTGGGATAAAATGACAGTCTACTCCCTAGTTATTACTCGTGATTTTAAAACATACAATAATGCACAAGAGTGCAAGGTGAACCGAATCATTACAACAAATTATTATTATATTAGTTATTAGATTAGAAGGTCTCAAATTTGATCCAATTATCAAGGTCGGTTGATATTATAAAATATGAATATGGTAAGTTCTACACATACTTAGAATCAAATGGGCTATCATAAAAGGATATCAATAACAGTTAACAAATACGTAAAATTTACTATTAAAGAGGTAAAAACACCTACTTGATCAAAGTTTTGAATGGTTTAAGGATCACAAGATGATATCGGGAGGAGCTAATACTTGAGTATTTGTATACAAATGTTTAGGTGAACAGGCATTATTGGAATTGCGATGACTTTTGGTCAATCTATACCCTAAACTGTGTAGGGGTTAAATTTTAATTAATTTGGGGCTTTAAAATATTAGGCTTAGTGTGAAATTAAAAATTTGGTTTAGACTTTTTGATTTAAAATACTTATAGAAAAAGTTTAGGGTTCAAATTCATAAGTTAAAAATGTCAGAAGGGGTCAATTTGTATTTAAGGAAAATATTTCAAAACTAAAACACTAATTTTTCATATCTTTAGATAGGCTTGACCATACACATCCTTACCTTATACCATTTTGACTTGAAAAATAAAATAAAAAATCCAAAAAATTTTGATTGGTCGCACGCCCTTACGCATGTGGTCAATATTTCCTGTCAAATAGTTCTTTAAGCTCTAAATTTTTGACTTTATAGTTTGAAATCGTTGACCCGAGATATTATCTTCATTTCTAAACCATTTAAGATGATTTCTAAATGAACTCAATGTAATACCCCGTATTTTTATGCTATATTAATTTGGGGATTTATTAAATTTAATGTGAGTTATTAATTTAATATAAATCCGGAAATTAATTACTTTATAATTATTAACGTGATGTGAGTTAGTAATTATGGGAAACTTGTTGTTGAATATTACTAATGAGTAAAGTAATATAATATTGGTTTTATTAAATGTCAAGAGTGAATAAAATGACAATTTTGGAAATTTGAGTCGGGACGCGCTCGTGTTGCGTCGGGACTAAATATTGATTAATAAAAGTGAATAAATGATCATTTGCTCGTATGGTCATTCTGAGTGCGCCAAAGTGTTCGAAAGGGTCAAGATAGTCAGAAAAGTGTACCTGGGGGTTTAGTTTGTGTCTCGGGGCATTTTTAAGCTTAATTAGTACCCCGGGAGGGCATTTTTGACATTTTGTAATTTTGGGTAATTAAACCCACAAAATTTCAAAGGTTATATTATATGTCTAAGGTTTCCTTCAAGGGTTATCACAACCAAAGACAAGTGACGGCCATAGGAGAGGGAAGGAGAGAGCTTTCAAAGAAATTCTAGACTGAAAATTCATCCGGTTGCACCGCCACCACCACCAACGCGTAGATCGCGCGACGGGGAACGCAACCACACAAAATTTGTCATCAAATCAGAACTTTGAAATTTCCAGGCAAGTATTTATCTTGCTTATTTTCATTAACTCATCGTTCATGTTAGTCTAGGGTGATTAGGATGAGTTTGGTAGAAGAAAATCCATGTTGGAGGTAGGAAAATCGCATGTAGTAATGATTTGAATGATAATCTGGAAACCCCTTCTAGGCTTCTTGAAAAAGACTGATTAGAACCATGTTAAAGAAATTCTAGGCTTCTTGAGATTTATATGAGTTTTGGCCTATTAATCTATGGTTATTGATGAAAAAATTCATGCTTTACATTGAAGATGTATAATATGGGTTTATACTATTTATAGTACAAAGTTTAGGGAGTTTGGGTGTGAAAAATCTAGATTTTATTGAGGTTAAATTATGAAACCCGTAACTGTTAATCTGCAGAAATCGTCATACATATTTGATCGATCGATCGAACCAGGAGTGTCGATCGATCGACGCATCGATCGATCGAGCCCCTGCCCTCGCTCGATCGACCCCTTCTGGTAGACTCATATTTTCCCTTTGTAAATAGTTGAATTCAAATTAAATGAGTAGAAATATTTTGACATCCTTATTAAAATATTTTGGGAGATAAAGAAGACCAGTAGGACTTATGAATAATTATGAGACCTTTAATGTAAGACGAGGTGTACATTTTTGGGATATTTTCATATAAGGGACGATGAAATTGTACATTAAAGGGAGAGATGCGTAAGATAGTTATGTGGGAAAAATAGTTGAGTACCTACTGAATTCTACACTTGGGAGGATAGAGTCCATGACTGTTACGTAGTAAGTTAGATTAATCCCTCAATTAAAGTAAGAGACGAACCGTTATACGTGATAACTAAAGATTTAGAAATAATGATGAATGTTATATTATGGGTGATGAAAGGTAAATAAAGAGATATGGTAATAGTAGTATATTTATATGACTGTGTTTATGCATATACTATATACGTGTGAAAATCATGCCCGCGCTACTTGCTATCCCTGAGGTTACCGCGCTGGGACAGTCTTATCTCGATGTGCCTTTATGGGGGATATTGACTCGTACCCTAGAAGATAGATATCCTTGGTATAGGCTATCTGATCGATGGTCAGATGGTCCTAAGAGATGTGAGGGTATGTGCTATCCTCTTAGAGACTTGGAATCTATGCTTCGCCTCAATATTGTTTGTCTATGTGTTAATACAGTTCGAGAGTGATTCTCAACTTGTGTTTCCCTTAGTACGAGTGATACGGGGATTGGATAACAGAGTATGACCGCACCATAATTTTTATGTGGGGTGCTGTTAGAATATATATGTTATACGATTCCACCTAGGACACTAGAATGGGGCAAGAGGTTGTTAAGGAAGTGGAGCGAGAACCCGGATAAAAAACCGGCTTTGTAGTTGAATGGTAAGACCCTACTCACTTCCGGATGTTCGTTGAAACCGGCCTGACGCCCCGAATGTGAATAGGTTATCACCTAGTTTGTTTACAACCAAAGACCCATTTTTGTCTGCAATCTTCACACGCGCACCGGGATAGTATGAAGTTATTGGCTTTTGAACTCTTAGTTAGTCTTGCTTTCTATGTCCGTAGTCTTGTTCGTCTTTATCGTCTGCTCGTCTGCCATTTTCATAGGCTTGTCTTTTCTTTGTAGCCGCGCATCCATATAGTTGATACTATATTCTTTAAGATAGATAGGAGGAAGAAGAAAACCATATATATATATATATATATATATATATATATTAAATTATGAAATTTGGAATTTCATACTGTGTTTATGGTAAGTAAGAAATGAATAATGACTTCATATTGGAAATGGGTGTTTTGAAAAGGATAATGGTATATTTCTGGAAAACTTTATTAATAAATAAGGTTAAGATGAGAGATTTGTTACTAAATGAAATTTACTTCTTAAATAGTTGAATTGTTTAGTTTAAACCTTACGAATAACCTAACATAATATGATTTAAACCGTTGGGAAGGTTAGTGCGATAGGTGTGCACATTATAAGAGAGGTGAGAATTTCTCAAGAGAGTGTCGCACTAATATGTTGTTGCATTGGCCTGTAAACATTTTAAATACTTGCTAAACAAATTTTAAATCATTTACACTATCGGGCTATGACCCATTTTCTATTTTTCCTTTCTCTCTTATATATATATATATATATATGTATATATTACAGGTGCCCAGCCACAGGGGCGTCTTGCATAGGATCCTTTGGAAGGAACGTGCTGCAGCTTAGGTGGGAGTTGCAGGCCTCTTGCTTAGACGACTTCATTTATTTGATTCCACTCCTATCATATTTATTCAGTTGGGCATGTGTCGCCCATTTCCATTATTCAGTTGTTTTATGGGATATTATAATTCATTTATTTCTAGTATTGTCACTTTGGGATTTATTACTGTCTGGATGTTTTACTTTAAGTATTAAATGTTAGATTCAACTAGTTGAATATTTGAATATTTGGATTATATGTTCCAGGAGAGTTGTGGTGTGACTATTAAATCGTGAATTATGCAAAGTTTTAAATGTTGATTTATATAAAAATAAAATTTGGAAAGTAATGTCTAAAATGGTTTTGACACTTAGCTTAATTAATTAGGGTGTTTAATTTGGAAAAGTTATTTTTTGACAGTGATGCTAAGAATGAACCAACCGTTCACCTTGATTTTAATATAATAAAGGAGTGATCGCCTAGTATTTAATTAGGCGGGGTGTCACAGGTGGTATCTGAGCATCAGGTTCTAGTGTCCTTAGGATCTGTACGACTTATTTTGCTTTCAGCTTAACATTTTTGTTATGGAGCCCTATGTTAGGATTGTTGTATTCTTACTTTTACATTTACGTCTTTAGCTATTTGAGATTTAGTAATAACTGTAGACTAATAAATTTCTTCACGTTTCAGATGCCTCCGAGACGTGCACCAAAGGATAGGCGTGCCCAAGCCGAGCAGCCAGCAGCTCCGGCTCAGGGGACGATGAATGCTACTGAGGTAGCCGCTATTGTTGCTCAGGTGGTGAATGCAGTGCTAGCGATGGTACAGCAGGCTCCACCCCAGATTCAGGCAGTGGCGCTAGTACCTGCACAGCTTCCATCAGCATGGGAGCGGGTTAGGGATGCCTTTCAGAAGGCGCATCCCCCTGAGTTCTCGGGTAGTTCAGATATTGTCATCGTCAGCCAATGGAAGAAAGATATCCAGTGGAATCTTCGTATGTATGAGTGCACAAATGTGAAGAAACAGTTATTGGCTTCCTTCAAGTTAGTGGGGGCCGCTTTGCAGTGGTGGGAATCCACCACCACATTTGAGGAGAGGGATACGATCCCGATTCAGTCATTCTGGGAGCGGTTTGACCGCAAGTATTTTCCACCCGCCGTGCAGACTGAGATGAGGCAGAAATTACTAAACTTGAAGTAAGAAAATTCTACCGTTGCTGAGTATGAGGAGGAGTTCACGAGACTTCTCACCATAGTGCCAGATGAGGCACCTACTGAGGGTAAGAAGATAATGCAGTTTGTGGACGGGTCAGCTTGGAGGATCCGTTAGCATCTTATAGGGAATTTGTCTCTGAGTACCTTTACAGATGTACTCAATGCTGTCTTACTACATTGCCAGGATCACCGCTTCCATCTGCAGGGAAGCAAGCGAGCAGGAGAGTCCAGCCAACAGGGCAGGACACGGGGTAGTGGCACTGGTGGAGCACCGACATCCCAGGGACAGGCTTGTCAGCATGAGCAGAGTTCCCATCAGGCGGATCCTGCCAAGCTCTTCTGATTAGGTGATTCCAGGTAGGGATTTGGGAGTTATAGGCAGGGTCAGCAGGGCCAGCAAGGCCAACACCGACAGCAGCAGGGCCAACAACATTTTCATCAGGGCCAACAGGGCTAGTGGCGGGCTGGTAACGGCCAGCAGGGCCGTGGTCAGTAGGGTCAGAGGGGAGGTAATTTCAAAGGACGATGTTTCGAGTGCGGAAAGAATGGCCATAGGCGCTAGGATTGTCCAAAGGGAGAGAGGTCCCCACAGCAGCAGGGTCCCCGTATGACCCACGGAGGCCACTTTTTCCAGCCGCCCTCCCAGCACCAGCCCAGGTACCAGCCCTACCAGCTATTCCAGCAGCTCCAGTGCAGCAGGGGCAGTTACAGTATGGACGTGTCTATAACGTCCACCAAGCAGCAGCTCCGTAGGCACCACCCACGATTGAGGGTATGTTTCCTATCCATGGAACTATGGATCGAGTTTTATTTGATACTGAGGGGACGCATTGTTTTATATCTACTCATTTTGCGAAGGCCTTAGGGTTATTAGCCACAACAGAGAGCAATGTGACATGTGTAGACTCACCACTGGGAAATGGTTCACTTATATTCTTTATATGCCGGGATGTGGGTATAGAGATTGGTAGCTTGGTATTACCTGCAGACATGTTAGTCTTAGATATGCATGAGCATGACGTTATTATCGGTATGGATTGGCCCGCTGCTTACAGGGCCATGATAGATTGTTTTGGTGGGAGTATTATTTTTGCCATTATGGGGCAAGAGATGTTTGTAGTGGCGATGCCTCACCCAGAGGGAGGATCGATCGCTCATTTGTATTACATAGAGGAAAATACCTCTAAGGAGGTTGTGATTACCCTAGACACGATCCCAGTCATTCGTGAGTATTCCGATGTATTTCAGGAGATACCAGGCCTATCCCCCAGTCGAGAGATAGAATTTGTCATATATTTATTACCGGATACTACACTTATAGCACGCACTCCATACCGTATGGCTCCGACGGAAATGCAAGAGCTACGAGATCAGATAGAGCAGCTGTTAGGTCAGGGATTTATTCGCAGGAGTACCTCACCTTGGTGCACTCCAGTCTTGTTTTTGAAGAAGAGAGATGGTTCACTGAGGCTATGTGTGGACTACCGGGAGTTGAACAAGGTCACGATACGAAATAAGTATCTGTTGCCTCGAATCGATGATCTGTTCGACCAGTTGAGGGGAGCAACTTTCTTTTCGAAGAAAGATCTGAGGTCGGCGTACCATCAGCTACAAATTAGGGAGCAGGGTGTTTCAAAGACTGCTTGCTTGACGAGATATGGGTCCTATGAGTTCAGAGTGATGCCATTTGGCCTCATAAATGCTCCAGCTGTGTTCATGGAAATAATGAACTGAGTGTTCAGAGAGTTCTTGGATCAGTTTGTCATCGTCTTCATAGATGACATTTTGATATATTCACACTCCGAGGAGGAGCATGCCGAGCACTTGAGGCAGGTTCTTCAGACTCTACGAGAGCATCGGTTATATGCTAAGTACGAGAAGTGCAGATTCTGGTTGCGAGAAGTACAGTTCTTGGGGCATGTTGTTTCTGAGAAGGGAATAGCAGTTGACCCGAGTAAAGTGTCAGCAGTGAGGGAGTGGGGACAGCACACGACACCGATGAAAGTGCGTAGTTTCTTGGGGTTAGCCGGATACTACAGGAAATTCATTCGGGGGTTCTCCAAAATAGTGGGTCCATTGACGAACCTGATTCGTAAAAGGGTACCATATATTTGGGATGATGCTTGTCAATTGGCTTTCGACGAGCTGAAAGACAAGCTTACTTCAGCACCAATCCTTGTTTTACCGAAGTCGGGTGTGGAGTACCTAGTTTACACCGATGCCTCATTACGAGGACTTGGGGGAGTACCTCAGCAGGAGGAGAAGGCTATAGCATTTGCCTCCCGCAAGCTTAAGCTGCATGAGAAGAATTACCCCACCCACGACCTGGAGTTAGCAGCGGTCGTCTTTGCATTGAGGATATGGAGGCACTATTTATTGGCGGAGAAATTCCGCTTGTTCACAGACCACAAGTCACTGCAGTACCTGTTCACTCAGCGAGAGTTGAATATGCGTCAGCGCAGATGGTTAGAGTTTGTGAAGGACTATCAGTTCGACATACAATACCATCCCGAGAAGGCCAACATAGTTACTGATGCGTTGAGCTGTAGATCGGTAGACGATGTAGCGGACATCTGGAAAGAAAAGTGGAAGGAGTTGGGCCACCAGGACGCAGTAGCCCGTTCCTTCATATCTGTTATGATAGTGACACCCGAGATTGTTATGAGGGTGATACAGGCACCGACCGCAGACCCATTTTTCCAGGAGCAGATTGTACGACTTTTAGCTGAGGGTGCTGAGTCCTATTCTGTTAGTTCCGATGGGGGTTTGAGGTTTAATGGGAGATTAGTAGTCCCAGAAGGATCAGAATTACGTCATGCAGTGATGACCCAGTCTCATGGGTCCCAATTTGCGATACATCCTGGAGGAGATAAGATGTACCAGGATATGAGGCGGCAATACTTGTGGAGTGGGATGAAGAAGGACATTGCTGAGTTCGTGTCCAAGTGTTCTACCTGCCAGCTGGTAAAGGTGGACCATCAGAAACCGTCAGGGTTGCTTCAGCCATTGGAAATACCCATGTGGAAGTGGGAGAGTATTTCCATGGATATTATTACAAGGTTGCCTACATCACAGCGGGGCCACGACTCTATCTGGGTGATTGTAGACCGTTTGACCAAGGTGGCTCATTTTCTGCCAATGCGAACAGATTATACCACGGGTTAGTATGCTCAGTTGTTCATTGCTGAGATTGCCAGATTACATGTGGTGCCCCTGAATATTGTGTCAGATAGAGACAAGATTTTCGTGTCGCATTTCTGGGAGAGCTTTCAGGAGGCTATGGGTACTGAGTTGAGACTGAGTTCAGCTTATCACCCACAGATAGATGGACAGACAGAGCGTACTAATCAGATGTTGGAGGATATGTTAAGCATGGATGTTCTTGATTTTGGAGGAGGTTGGGAGCCACATCTACCACTGGTAGGGTTTGCTTATAATAACTGTTATCAGTTCACGATTGGCATGGCTCCATTAGAGGCTTTGTATGGAAGGCCTTGTCGTTCCCCAACTTATTGGCTCGAGTTGAGGGATAACAAGTTGCTAGGACCATAGGTAATTCAGGAAACCTCCGGGAGTATTGAGATGATCAGGAGTCGCATTCGAGTAGCCCAGGACAGGCAGAAAAGCTACGCCGATGCGAAATGGTTCATTCGGGAGTTTAATGTGGGGGACCAAGTATTACTACATGTATCTCCTATGAAAGGAGTGATGAGGTTCGGGAAGAAAGGGAAATTGGCCCTGAGGTACGTGGGACCATTCCCATTATCGAGAGGATTGGGCCGGTAGCATACAGATTGGGGCTTCCAAAGCATTTGCATCGCATCCATGATGTATTCCACATCTCGTCGTTGAGACGATATATTCAGGATGATATGGCCCATACTCACATCGCGATATATGAAATAGACTTACATCCTGACAACTCTTACGAGGAGAGACCGATGGCTATCCTATACCATAGCGAGAGGAGATTGAGGTCGAAGGTAGTTCCACTTGTACGGGTCTAGTGGGAGCATCATAATGTGGAGGAATCCACTTGGGAGCGCGAGGCAGATATGCGCGAGAGATACCCAGATTTATTCTTACCAGGTATGCCTTATTTTTTGAATTTCGGGATGAAATTCCGTTATTAGGGGGGAATATGTAATACACCGTATTTTTATGCTATATTAATTTGGGGATTTATTAAATTTAATGTGAGTTATTAATTTAATATAAATTCGAAAATTAATCACTTTATAATTATTAACGTGATGTGAGTTAGTAATTATGGGAAACTTCTTGAATATTACTAATGAGTAAAGTAATATAATATTGGTTTTATTAAATGTCAAGAGTGGATAAAATGATAATTTTGGAAATTTGAGTCGGGACGCGCTCGTGTCGCGTCGGGACTAAATATTGATTAATAAAAGTTAATAAATTATAAGTTGCTCGTATGGTCATTTTGAATGCGCCAAAGTGTCCTAAAGGGTTGAGATAGTCAGAAAAGTGTACCCGTGGGTTTAGTTTGTGTCTCGGGGCATTTTTAGGCTTAATTAGTACCCCGGGAGGGCATTTTTGACATTTTGTAATTTTGGGTAATTAAACCCACGAAATTTCAAGGGTTATATTACATGTCTAAGGTGTCCTTCAAGGGTTAACACAACCAAAGACAAGTGACGGCCATAGGAGAGGGAAGGAGAGAGCTTTCAAAGAAATTCTAGACTGAAAATTCATCCGGTTGCACCGCCACCGCCACCAACGCGTAGATCGCGCGACGGGGAACGCAACCACACCAAATTTGTCATCAAATCAGAACTTTGAAATTTCCAGGCAAGTATTTATCTTGCTTATTTTCATTAACGCATCGTTCATGTTAGTCTAGGGTGATTAGGATGAGTTTGGTAGAAGAAAATCCATGTTGGAGATAGGAAAATCGCATGTAGTAATGATTTGAATGATAATCTGGAAACCCCTTCACATGTAGAGGCTTAACCACAAATTTATGATGAATTAGGAGTAGAAATTTCTTGAAAAAGACTGATTAGAACCATGTTAAAGAAATTCTAGGCTTCTTGAGATTTATATGAGTTTTGGCCTATTAATCTATGGTTATTGATGAAAAATTGCATGCTTTACATTGAAGATGTATAATATGGGTTTATACTATTTGTAGTACAAAGTTTAGGGAGTTTGGGTGTGAAAAATCTAGATTTGATTGAGGTTAAATTATGAAACCCGTAACTGTTAATCTGTAGAAATCGTCATACATATTTGATCGATCGATCGAACCAGGAGTGTCGATCGATCGACGCATCGATCGATCGAGCCCCTGCCCTCGCTCGATCGACCCCTTCTGGCAGACTCATATTTTCCCTTTGTAAATAGTTTAATTCAAATTAAATGAGTAGAAATATTTTGACATCCTTATTAAAATATTTTGGGAGATAAAGAAGACCAGTAGGACTTATGAATAATTATGAGACCTTTAATGTAAGACGAGGTGTACATTTTTGGGATATTTTCATATAAGGGACGATGAAATTGTACATTAAAGGGAGAGATGCGTAAGATAGTTACGTGGGAAAAATAGTTGAGTACCTATTAAATTCTACACTTGGGAGGATAGAGTCCATGACTGGT
The DNA here is from genome assembly GCA_949130495.1 of Sambucus nigra. Lineage (NCBI taxonomy): Eukaryota > Viridiplantae > Streptophyta > Magnoliopsida > Dipsacales > Adoxaceae > Sambucus > Sambucus nigra. The sequence continues at coordinate 353,811,337 of OX422221.1, forward strand.
ACGTAGTAAGTTGGATTAATCCCTCAATTAAAGTAAGAGACGAATCGTTATACGTGATAACTAAAGATTTAGAAATAATGATGAATGTTATATTATGGGTGATGAAAGGTAACTAAAGAGATATGGTAATAGTAGTATATTTATATGACTGTGTTTATGCATATACTATATACGTGTGAAAATCATGCCCGCGCTACTTGCTATCCCTGAGGTTACCGCGCTGGGACAGTCTTATCTCGATGTGCCTTTATGGGGGATATTGACTCGTACCCTAGAAGATAGATATCCTTGGTATAGGCTATCTGATCGATGGTCAGACAGTCCTAAGAGACGTGAGGGTATGTGCTATCCTCTTAGAGACTTGGAATCTATGCTTCGCCTCAATATTGTTTGTCTATGTGTTAATACAGTTCGAGACAGATTCCGAACTTGTGTTTCCCTTAGTACGAGTGATACGGGGATTGGATAGCAGAGTATGCCCGCACAATAATTTTTATGTGGGGTGCTGTTAGAATATATATATTATACGAGTATTTAATATATATATTAAATTATGAAATTTGGAATTTCATACTGTGTTTATGGTAAGTAAGAAATGAATAATGACTTCATATTGGAAATGCGTGTTTTGAAAAGGATAATGGTATATTTCTGGAAAACTTTATTAATAAATAAGGTTAAGACGAGAGCTTTGTTACTAAGTGAAATTTACTTCTTAAACAGTTGAATTGTTTAGTTTAAACCTTACGAGTAACCCAAGGTAAGATGAGTTAAACCGTTGGGAAGGTTAGTGCGATAGGTGTGCACATTAGAAGAGAGGTGAGAATTTCTCAAGAGAGTGTCGCACTAATATGTTGCTGCATTGGCCTATAAACATTTTAAATACTTGCTAAATTTTTTTTAAATCATTTACACTATCGGGCTCTGACCCGTTTTCTATTTTTCCTTTCTCTCTTGTATATATATGTATATATTACAGGTGCCCAGCCACAGGGGCGTCTTGCATAGGATCTTTTGGAAGGAATGTGCTGCAGCTTAGGTGGGAGTTGCAGGCCTCTTTCTTAGACGACTTCATTTATTTGATTCCACTCCTAGCATATTTATTCAGTTGATCATGTGTCGCCCGTTTCCATTATTTAGTTGTTTTATGGGATATTATAATTCATTTATTTCTAGTATTGTCACTTTGGGATTTATTACTGTCTGGATGTTTTACTTTAAGTATTAAAAGTTGGATTCAACTAGTTGAATAGTTGAATATTTGGATTGTATGTTCTAGGATAGTTGTGGTGTGACTATTAAATCGTGAATTATGCAAAGTTTTAAATGTTGATTTATATAAAAATAAAATTTGGAAAGTAATGTCTAAAATGGTTTTGACACTTAGCTTAATTAATTAGGGTGTTTAATTTGGAAAAGTTATTTTTCGACAGTGATGCTAAGAATGAACCAACCGTTCACCTTAATTTTAATTTAATAAAGGAGTGATCACCTGGTATTTAATTAGGCGGGGTGTCACACTCAACCTAATTGTTCATAAGGAATCCAAATATATGAATTTTATGGATTGAAAAGTTTTATACATTGAGTTCCATAACTGTGTGTTTTTTAGAAATTATGACCTAACATTTAATGCTTTTCTCAGTATGGCGTGGATTCTTATGAAAATAGTTATTTTTATGCTATGTTAAGGAAGAGTTTTGTTTTGATTTCAAGACTTAAGGTTGTTTGTATGAAGAGACTTCGAAATTTTGAATTTTCTAAATAAGAAAATATTTTTGAAAAACTGAAGCTTGTTTTTTAAATCGTGGGATTTGATCATTGTACTAGATTGCCTAATGTTATAATGAATCATTTTCTAGACTCAATCATGAGTTATGATCGATATATCAAAGTTCACCATTAAGGCTCAAGCTTTAATGGTGGATTTTTCATCTTTCTTCACCCATGGACTATTTTACACGTAAAATTCCTACTATTATGATTGATATGAACAAAATATCAACACAAAAATCATTTGGTAATGAAAGAATGAATTATAACACGTGAATTGATAGGTTATATGATTTGAGAGAAACTTTTGAGTTTTTGATAGACTAAAGAGGTGAGTTTTGAATGCTTAGTTCTTGGGATTTTATTGTGTTGTTGGTTTCAAGAGGATAATTTCATTGTTTCTTGTTCCTCTCATGTTTACATGGGTATTTCATGTGATTTTTGGCATTATTAGCTTAGGTGGAGGCTGATGTGTACAACGGGGATTGTGTACATATCAAATATATAGGTTTCAGTCCTTGATTGGTAAGATATGTACTTATATAGCTTTGGAAGTGAAATTTTTGAAAAGTTTATGGGCATATTTATAATTTTAGAAAGTTTTAGGGGCTGCAATTATATTTATGGTTAGTTGAAGTCTAAAAGGCTAACTTGATATAATGTTTGCATCTAGGCATTAAGTATAGGTTAAGTTATGGTAGTTTGAAATATTCAAGGTCCAATTTACAATTATTAAAACATCAAGGATACTTGGTTAGTATAGCCAATTTCTAGGTTTTATAGAGTAGTTGAATCATTGTTTTGGATTCATACATTCTATGATGAATTAAATGATAATTAAGGATCCTTAATTCAAGGTACGAATATTACAGAATTTTAGATGACCATAGGAGTTCGTGGGACCGTGTATGAATAACCGTGGAATGTATTGAAAATTGATTAGTGACGTTACTAATAATTGTGAAAATTAAATTAGGTGGATGGTTAATTGTATTTATAAATAAAGAATGTACAAATTTACATGATGGTAAATCATTAGCGTATGAAGTTTAGGGGAAATCTTTAAGAGGCATTTGGAGTGTAATATGTGGGGTAATTACTGAAAGGAATTAATTAGATGGTTTAAAATATTATCCGAAGGAAGAGGACTTAAATAACTAACTAGATGGTTAAATGTATTTTATAACAAAAAAGAATTTAATAATTTATGAGATTGCTAATTATTTACTAATGATGTTTATGGATAAATCCTTACTAGGAAGCTAGGGGTAATTTAGAGTAATTACCATTATATATTGTAATATGAATCTATATTTTGTGTGGACATACCTATGTTTTTCCATGGTTTTATCGGTTGGGGTTACGCGCATTCAGGACCATAGCACGTGTCGGCACAGGTGGGATCATACTTTAGGTATTACGTAGCAGCACCACTTATAACAGTTAAGTATTGATGTTGGGATCCATGTGTCAGCACTAGGTATGGGTCATCCAATTGCTTACTGCATAGGGACCTCCCCACTTTTGTATTGTGATGTCCGTTTTGGATTGGAGACTTCTCCGAACTTATCGATAGAGTACGAATGAGAGGATATTGGTAGATTCCTTAGAGTCGCATATATATAAGGACATATACATAAATTAATAGAAATGAATAAGATAAATTGCTAGTCTAATGATGTAGACTATAAAACACAGACCCAATACTATATAGTATGTATGATGATTGATTACATCACTTTATGAGTATTATGTTTGGGGTAACTTGGGAAATAGTAACTAGTATGTAGATAACTCTATTACAGTATGTTCATCATGCTAGATGAACTCTTACACTGTCATTAGCATTTATCCATCATCTGTAATGGGAATTGGGTGGTTATACGTGTACCACTGATTTTAGATGATGCGGGAGACATATTACGAATGTGAGTGATGATGGGAGGCATTCACTTTGAATTAATTGTACTTTTGAACAATAAATTTAGTAAGTTAATTCTTGCACACTCTAGGGCACTGACCCAAAATTATAAATGCCCCCTCCCCCCGAGGTTCTCCTAGACAAGGATAGCAGGACTATCGAAAGGTCAGCCTTTCAGTATCACCTTGAGCATCGGACTTCATATCATTAATTCTATACTAGGTTGCTTCTCTACTTCAATTTTTTTTTCTATTTTATTTTAGTTGGTATGAGACTCTTATGCTTATGTTGGGTTTTGTTCATATTATGTGAATCTTGGATTTTATCATTGTCTTGGATATTAATTCAAATTTAGTTTTAATTCAAATATGATTTGCAAATATATTTTCATGGCCCCGATGATGAGAGTGATATAGGTTGGATAACAAGCCTCATCTTCAGTGTACTATATCTGACCAACCATTACGTGTGAAAATGGGGGTTGTTACTGGCACACAAACCTCCAACGTGGACTTTTTACTGTCACTTGTTTACACCGGAATGAAGTTTAATTTGACATCAATCGGGGGAATCATCGCCTACATTTCAGTCGTTCTCGAGAGTTCGTTGTGCTCATGGCAAGATTACACAAGTCTACTTCACATTCACACAATGTTGTTTGCTTTTACGAGATTTTTTGTCACTTTTTCACCTTATTTTTAATATGTGGAAATAATAAAAGAGTGCTATTGGAAGTTAAAAAACATTTTTTAATTTTGTGTTAGTTTTCGAATTTTTTTACGGCCTAACTACTTTAAAAATGAAATCTAGAAATTTAAAAAAAAATTATTTCTTGTTTTCTTATTTTTTTTTTGTATTTTTATGGGGTTTTAAGTTAACACGAAGTAAAACTAATATTTTTTGAATTTTTATGGGTTTTTAAATTGACTCAAATCCCAGACAATGACGCCAAAACTTGTTGTCAAATTAAAAATTACTGCAAGTGCATGGGCTATTACTGTATAACTTATTCAAGTACGAGTCAAACACACAAAGATTTGATCAATTTTCTAATTAAAGACTTTTCACTAGGCGATGCGGTGTAAAGAAGAGAATTATAATCTAAAACTAAAATAAAAGTTATTAATGGGAGCAATTAAGAATATGTAACTAATTTTGGGATAAACTAGGATTTCGGATCCATTTTTTAATTTTAACTAATATTACGCATTAATTTAATTTTTCCAGTCTTGGTTGAGTAATTCAAATTAAACTGTCTCTCGTTGTGTTCAAATCGAAAAATAAAATATTTAAGTGCACACAAAATTTAACGTCTCTAATTTAGATGGCTGAAATTCCCATTCCCTTAAAAATATCAATTTTAAGTCTTAAATGTAGTCTTTAGGCGTGGAATAAACAATCAAGTGCAAGTATAATCTATAAAAAATTACTCACATTAAAAATTAAAATATGAATTATCAATATTAAGTCTGAACGACGTATTTAAGCATGAGATATCAAATAATTTAATGTAAGCATAAATGATAAAAAAATACACACTTTAATCCTTACAATATGAATTAGAAATCACTTCTAACGGTTTAAAAACACTATCATGTCATTTTAAGCGAATACCAAACTTTTACAGCATTTAAAATATGTTCAGAATCAACACGAGATTAAACTAATTGCATAATACAAATCAAGCATAATAAATTTCACATAGTCCTAGTAGAGAATTTACTTTAACATAATGATAGACATAATAAGACTACAAGAATGAATAAGAATTTCTATTAATGATTCAAACTTTTAAATAATTATTGCTTATTGACCCTCAAACAATAATAAATGCTCTTAAAATTTTCTCTAAAAAATCTCTCTGAAATGGTGAACCCAAGGGTGGCCAAGAGGTGAGGTACTTAGTTTGTGGTGAAACTCTCTTAAACTGATCGAAAAATGTTTTGCAGTCACTTAAATAATAGTGTTGGAACCGAACATTTCACCTTCTATGGTCTTTAGATCGAAATAAGGTAATCAATTTCCCTGCACTTGGGGACTCTTAGTTTTACTTGTCGAACACGCATGTTGAATTTCATTCAACTCAGAAAATAAAAAATTTGACTTTTTGTATAAACATATTTTTTTGAATGGCCGTAAAAATTAGTTTTTCACACTTTTCTCAAGTTGATCGTCAATTTGCACCAAATTCCATTATTATACACAAGATTTTCACTAGCCAAGTTTTTTCACATATTAGCTCAAGAATGTTAGAAAATCATTGAAATACACCTTTTTGCCTTTACAATTATCATTTTGAATCCGAATTCAATCATTCTTGCATTTATTTTCTTTATTTAGCAAAATGGACAAAAGAACTTATTAAATAAAATAAAATGGGTCTAAAAAAGTATAAATTTGAGTATAAAATATATAAAATAATTCACTCCTTAGTAAGGATAGATATAGAAAAAAGGCGAGGTACTTATTTTGAGAACAATCGAAGGCTTTCGAAATTACACCTATGACTGTGGAAAAGACCTCTTAAATCTTGGGGGAACCTCGACCATACCCCTAGGCATAGCATCCTCACCTTAGGAGACCTCAGGGACTTCAGAAGAGACCCCAATTGCATTTTTCCTCTTCTTGGGCACCAGAGCAAAGTGCCCAGCTCCTTCATAATCCCCAACCATGATTTTGGGGTCCTTCAACACACCGCCCGACGTCAGAGCTTTAGTCTCAAGCCCCAGTCCATCTTTGAAAATGTGTCTTAGAGTAACGAACGTTTCAAAGGGAATGGGTGACAACTTCAAGTCCTCAATCTTCCTTTACCTTATTGCTTGTTGGGAATAGTAGACACTACAAAAAGGCACGATATTAGCAAATATCCAATCTAAGGTCAGTAAACAAATTTAAGTACCAGGACAAAAGAAAAATATAAACTTACCCATAACTAGTTTTGTGCACCAGATGGGCGGGCAATCTATCTTATGTTTTGGGTCAGGGTTGGCCTAAGATCCCCCAATAAAGAAGACCCTATCCTTTTTTAGGTTGTGAACATTTTAATAGTGTTAGAACTAGAATCTCAATCTCTTAATGATCAACCTGATGCTGACTCACCGTAATTGCTACTAAGATCCATTAGCTGACATGTATATAATATATTTACACAAAATATAAGGATTTACCATAACCGTGATTCTTATTTCAAAATGATCTGACATTCCTACACTTAAAAGTAAACTTCATATGTTGTTTTACGAATAAAATCCCAATAATATCCCACTTAATCTTAAAGCCATGTATTTAACTCCCACCCAAATATTTATGTCATGCTTATTTTTAACAAGTTCTTATTTCGAGCTTTGATCAAAATCAAACGTGATTATCTGATCAAATCAAATGACCCAAGACCTTGATGTTAGTTTAAATCTAAAATATGTATGGAACAAGCTTACATCACTTTATATTTACCTAGTTTTTTCTAGGTAGTTGTTAAGAAAATCGTTCAAGAACGTAGTCTTGATGTTAAAAGAATAAAAAAAAACTCTAGTATGGCTTTTGCGAGAAGGTTTCCCCATGGTCAATACCTAACTTTCTGAGTAAACCTCTCACAAGCCTTGCATTCAACGTTTGTTCCTTTCCATCCATTTATCTTTTAACTTCTTGTAGGTGCACTTGTACCCGATGAGTTTTACGCCATTAATAAATCTAAAACTCCAAAAACTTGATTCAAATACATGGAATCCCTTTTGGTATTCAGAGGCATAAGTCAAAGTAAAAGTTCTTGTCTTGGAATGCCTTGTTGTAGTTCTCGAGTCCAGTTTCATGTTTTCCTAGGATCATATTGAAATGGTCACCCAAAACATTAACCATTCAAGATGACTCCTAATGCTACCACTATAATGTGGCACCACTTTCTATCTGGTATGAGTAACACGTAATCCTAATTACTGAGAACATTCCCACTATGACAAAGTAGTGTATTATCGATATTAGGTTGTATTTCATCCGTATTGGTTATTTACAAACATTAGTAAAATGATGTTCCATTATATCCTGTAAGTCCGAATCACACTTGGTGTAACAACCTACATTTTTATTTTTACTAAAAATGTAGAGTTGAATTATTTGTGTGTCAAAATGACATTTTTATATTTTATCGACACATAAAACAATAAATTTTAATTACCAAGTAGACGTATTTTTATTCAATATGTGTCAAATTTTATTTCAATATACCAATTTACATTAAAATAAAAGATTCAAATTTAGTTTTGTTACGTAATTACAAAACGAAATTTATAGGGTATAAATATAAATTTCTAAAATAAAGTTTAGGGGTGAAGTTGAAAAAGAAAAAATAAAAATAAAATCTTTGAAACAGACAAAACAAGATGCCCACCTTTGTAGAAAAAAAATAAAAAAATAAACCAAAACCCCATTAAACTGCCATCCTATTCCTTATTTAAACCCCTGCTCTGTTTTTTTTCCACAACCAACAACACTTCAAAACAAAACCAAAATTCAATAAAAACTTTAGAAACCCATCTCCTCTATCCCACATGAACAAGTCCGTTTTTCTTTCTTCTTATTCTTCCTTGAAATTATATATGGATATATATGTAGACATATGTACAAGTTTTAGCCATGGAGGTTGGGTATATGTGTCTATATGGGTTCTAGTTTTACGCAAGGTCTATATATATTAGTGTGTGTTGGTTTGGTGAGTAAATGAGATTTTTCCTTGTTGAAAATTTGGACAACCATGGAAGTTTTATATACATTCTCTCTCTATATGAGAGTATATGTATGGATGGATGTGTTTTTTTGTATACACATGCACACACACACCCATACACACACACACACACACACACACACACACACACACAGAGGAGGTACAAAAGTGAAGCAAAAGAATGAACTTTTTAATGAACATATTAAGACATTAACAAATAATCCAATCAATTTTAATTCCTTGTTGAAATTGGTCCGCACCAGCAATGACGGACACGCATGAGACACGAGACCCCTTACCCCACCCCCCTTACGCGTGAGACACATTTCCAATTATAACAAGGAATTGAAATTGATTGGATTATTTGTTAATGCCTTGATAGGTTCGTTCTTTTGGTTCACTTTTGAACTTCTCTCTCTCTCTCTCTCTCTCTCTCTCTCTCTCTCTCTCTCTCTATATATATATATATATATATATATATATATATATATATATATATATATATATATATATGTGTGTGTGTGTGTGTGTGTGTGTGTGTGTGTGTGTGTGTGTGTGTGTGAGAGAGAGAGAGAGAGAGATGTATATGTTTGTGTTAATATACACAAATGTGCGTAACTTAAAAAAAGTAGGTATGTGTGTTTTGTTTTCAAACAGTGTAGTATATGCATGTGTAATATAATGCGTGTTGTGTTTATTATATTCGGGTATGTATATAATTATGGGTACAAGTGTGTCACGATGAAATAAAGTAAACTGAGATGAAAATAATGTATAATTAATCAAAATAAAATTAGTTATACGTAAATTTTGTCAAATAAATAAAACTAGTGTTCTTCTTAAACCAACGGTGACTATAAGTTGACACATTATGATGCCACCTTTTTAAACTTTGAAAATTCATATCTTTTAAACCATTGATCAGAAAAATACACGAAATGTACTGTTGGAATCATGGTGTATTGAAGATTTTTTTGATATAAAAATATTTTAAATTTGATACTATTTTTTACAACATCATATTTGGGCCGCTGTGTCAACTATAGGACTCAAATAAATGTTAAAATATTCTTTTAGGATATTTTCCCCAAGAAAATTATCCGAACATGTTATAATTATTAGGCAAAGATTTTTACTCGAATCACATACGAGTTATATATAAATACGATTTCGCTTCCCGAATACTCACGACAATATAATTATGAAAAACAACATGTAGAGTGAAATATTTATTTTTAGATTATTCATAGTAACCCTTGTATTAAAACTTATAGCTAAAAATGACAAAGCACAACGAATCAGACAAGCTCGCTCTATTCAATACACTAGTAGGTATTTTTACCTCTTTAATAGTAAATTTTGCGTATTTGTTTAACTACTATTAATATCATTCCATAATAGCTCTATTTGATTCCAAGTATGTGTAGAGATTTCCATACACATACGCTACTATATCACTGATTCTTTTAATTATGATCAATTCTATCAATTTGAACCCTTCTCATATAATAACTGATGCATGATAATTCGTTGTAACGATTCAGTTCACCTTGCACTTTTGTACATTATTATTTATTTTAAAAGCATCGGTAATAACTAGGAATTAGAGTGCCGTGTTTTCCCATTAAATTTTCTAATTGGCCTATGGTCTCAGATGATTGAGAGCTGGACTTTAGCTCCATACCTATGAGTTCCAGTTTAATTCTCTGCCTAGCGAGTTACTTTCCCGAAAGGTTTTGGGTTGATATAATTTGATTATATTGATGGCTTACCTATTTCTATACCCCCTTAGTGAGCTGGTACTATGATCCTTGATTGTCTTTATGTGACCCTTAATGAGCTGGTAAGTATGGGATTATCAGTTCAAACTCCTTGATTTTATTTAATGATATTATGAGAAACATTTGCTTACACTTTATTTGACAAACACCAAATTCCATATACATTCCAAGATCTATATATATACTTGTTGTAGAACTGGTAAAAACCTATTGAACGAATTTTCTAACTTGTTTCCTCCCAATTATTTTGCACAGGTACCTATAGGCAATGATGAGCACAATAGGAATCATATTACATCACTAGGAAATATGTAGAGAAACTGATAAAAGAATAAGCCTTTTGAACCACAGTGTAAGGAAGTTTTTTCTTTTACAAACTCATAGTATCTTAGTATGCATGGCTCAATTATGATTTATCATTATTTTAAGATAACATTCACCCCTGATAAATCGGGGTGTAACAAGTTGGTATTGAAACCAAGCTTGAGGTAGCCTATACGGGATATAAGTTTAAGATTATGATTAGGAAAGTTTCTCAAGTTATAAGAATAGTAAGAATAAGGCATCTGGATAGGAAATAAGGAATATAAATCTTCAAATTAAACGATTAATATATGGGATATTAGGTGTGGGTACCCGAAATAAGGAACTATGGGCCTGGACGAGTAGCCCAGTTCTGGCGGCCCAAAGTCCAGGCCCCTCATCTTTTATAATTGATCCAGTATCCCCCCATGATCCCATAAAGGGAAGTTATGGGGGAAATGGAAAACGTGGAGGAACCTATCACCTCCACTCATCTAAATGCACATGTATATATTAAACCCTAGGTCCGGGAAAAAGGACAAGTGGTATTCTCTGTAATCACTCTCCGGAGTATATAGAAATAACATCGACTGCACCACCGTGGACGTAGGCACATTTTGGCTGAACCACGTACATCCTTTGTTGTGTGATTGGCATCTTGTATTCCTTGTTCTCTTCTTGATAATTTTTCTCTCATATTTATTTGTGTTGCATAAAAATTGCTTCTAAAATTAGCGCCGTCTGTGGGAAACGTTCATCTTTCCCTGAGAAGGGCCCACATCAAGAAAGGAGTTTAAGATGTCTGGTCATAGCAGTAATGCCCCTCAAGCAGGAGATATTCAAGAGCCACCTGATAACCAGAGACGCTCATATCGCACTCCAAGCCCTCAGGTGAGCAAGTCTCGCAGCCGAGGAAGGATCCCTAGGCGAGGATCTCAAAGGGACGAAGGAGGAGAGTCAGACGACGACCTCCACGAACAGCTGTGAAGAGCTCGCCGCTACAAGAGCCCTGCTCGCAGTGACGAGCTCATACGAAACATGGTCCGAAGGGAAATGGACCAGCATCCCGCTCACCACGGGACAAGATCAACTAGAGAACTCGGGAGGTGAGCTCTCAAAACCCAGATGAAATCACCATTCACGAATGAAATCGAAGAGGAGGAAGCTCCCAATAAATTTTCCATTCCAAGGTTCAGGGTTTACAACGGAAAGACTGATCCCATCGATCACGTTAGGCAATACTGACAGGCAATGACCCTCTGGAGTCACCGGGATGCCCTGATGTGCCGTATTTTCCACTCGAGCCTTCATGATGTAGCACAGAAGTGGTTAGAAAGGCTCCCCCACCGGTCGATCAAGAATTTCAAATCCCTAGCCAAACTCTTTATGGCCCGATTCATTACCAGTAGCTCCCATCCCAAAAGGATGGATGCTCTACTAACAATGAAGAAAATGCCTCAAGAAACCCACCGAGAATACGCGAAGAGGTACTGGGAGTTATTCAATGAGATCGAGGACTGCGCGGAGGAGGTGGCAGTGGCCTCCTTCAAAATTGGGCTCCCTAATTCTTCCCTCCTCTACCAATCCCTGACGAAGAAGGAAACTATGACCATTGACGACCTTATGGCTCGAATCGAGAAATACGCCAAGGTGAAAGATGTCAACCGCTCTAATACAGGAGAAAATGGTCGAGCTAAGCTCACTACCAAGGTAGGTGAGAAAACTGAAAACTAGAGGAAGGGAGGAAAGAACGGGGGCAAAAATGGCTCCAAAAACGGAGGGAACAAGGACGCATCGAAAGCATTCCAGGCGGTCAACACCGTCTTCAAAGAACCAATTTACAAGGTTCTCGCGAAGATCAAAGATGAGCCATTCATGAAGTGGCCCAGGAAGATAGGGGGAGATCCCTCAAAGAGGAACAATGCGTTGAGATGCGCTTTTCACAAAGAGCGAGGGAACAAGACCGAGCACTGCAAGGCTCTTAAGTCTCACCTCGAAGAATTGGCCCAGTCCGGGCATCTGAACGACTTTGTGGAGAAAAGGGCAGAGAAAGTGACTGCCAACAGAGAGATGAGACCCGACAATGTGCTGGAGGATGATGCTGGACACGAATTCATCATAATTCACGGAGTATCTGACTTCAAGCAGATACAAGGGAACTCAGCTCGAATGGAACTGAAAAAACTTACAGCGGTAATGCAGGCCTTTCAAATCGATCCAGCAAAATCACAGTCAGGAAAGCGTCGACGAGCAGAGGACGTCAACTATAACAAGCATATTATTTTTACGGATGAAGATTTGATGGGAGTAAGGACCCCACATCCTGATGCCCTGGTCATTACACTCAGGATAGCCAACTTTGGCATCGACAAGCTGCTCGTTGATCAAGGAAGCTCATCCGAAGTAATGTACCTTGACCTATTCAGGAAATTAAAGTTGAGCGTCACCGACCTAAAGGAAGCTACTGTACCTTTGGTCAGCTTCGTTGGGAAAATGACCATGCCCCTAGGCAAAATAGTGCTGCCAGTTCGTGCTGGTAATGTCTCCAAGATGATTGAGTTTCTGGTAGTTGACATCGAATCATCATACCAGGCCATCCTCGGACCTACCATCAAAAGCTCAAGTACGTAACCGAGCGAGGAGTGATGGAGATCCACGGCGACCAGGCGATGGCGAGGAAGTGCTTCATAGCAGCCATCCGACCAAAGCCAGAGAAGAAGGCCGGTCAACCCAGCGAGGAAGTTGAAAAGGGTGTGATACCTTCTAAATAGCAACTAAAGTATGGAAGACCAAGAGTAGAGGAGACTAGGCTCCTCCCCTCCGAGCGTGTCATCAAGGACCTGGTAGAAGTTATAGCCAAAGTTAGTGACAGTAGCAGAGTCTTCTTGATTGGAGCATCTCTCACCCATCGAGAACAGAAGGAGTTGACGACCTTGCTGAGACACAACGTAGATTTTTCGCATGGGAACCATACGAGCTGCCTGGCATTGATCCTCATATGGTATGTCATCAGCTGCACGTCGACCCCATGTTCAAGCCAGTCACGCAGAAGGCACGAAGAACTGCACCTGAGAAGGCTAAAGTAGTAAAAAAGGAGGTCGAAAAACTGCTGGATGTAGGATCCATACGGGAAGTACAATTATCCAAGTGGTTGTCCAACCCAGTATTAGTCCCGAAGAACAATGGGAAGTGGAGAGTTTGCATCGACTTCACTGACCTCAACAAAGCATGCCCAAAGGATAGTTTCCCCCTCCTAAAGATAGACCAACTAGTAGATGCCACTGTAGCTCACGAGCGAATGAGTTTCCTGGACGCATACTCAGGATACCACCAGATCCCCTTGTATGCCCCAGACCAAGACAAAACGGCATTCATCACGACGGTTGGGTTGTATTTCTACAAAGTCATGCCTTTTGGGCTCAAGAATGCAGGAGCAACCTACCAGCGGCGGGTCACAAAAATGTTCAAGGATCAAATGGGAGACACAATGGATGTCTACATCGACGACATGCTCGTTAAGAGCAATAAGAAGGAAAATCACCTCTCAAACCTGTCAAAGACCTTCGAAATCCTCAGGAAGTACCGAATGAAGCTTAATGCGAGCAAATGTTCCTTCGGTGTCTAGTCAAGAAAATTTCTTGGATACTTAGTCCGCAAGAGAGGCATAGAAGATAATCCGGACCAGATCGATGCAATCAACAAGGTACAACCACATCTAACAGTCCGGGACGTGTAGAAGCTCACTAGAATGCTCGCTGCCTTAAATCGCTTCAGTTCCAAATCGTCCAAGAAGTGCAAGCCTTTTTTCCAGCTTCTAAAAGGGAATAAACCAATAGAATGGAGTCCGGACTTCTCGCGAGCATTGGACGAGCTCAAGTCTTACTTAAGCTCTCCATCGTTGCTTGTCATACCATAACCAATGGATTCTTTATACCTATACCTCTCGGTATCCAGTCACACTGCCAGCTCGGCATTAATATGCGAGATCGAAGGAATCCAACACCCCGTTTACTACGCGAGCTAGACCTTATTAGACGCCGAGAAAAGGTACCTGCCATTAGAGAAGCTCGCCTTTGCACTAGTGATAGCCTCGAGGAAACTGAAGCATTACTTTGAAGCTCATACTATCATCGTCCTTACATCGTACCCCCTTAAGGCGATCCTAAGGAAAGAAGATTTGTCGGGCAGATTGTCTAAGTGGTCAGTCGAGCTCGGCCGTTTTGACATCCAATTTCAACCAAGGACCGCCATCAAGGGACATATCCTTGCTGATTTCATAGCTGAATTCACTGGCAAAGAACTCCCTGACCAACCTCAACCAACAAAGCAAAAAGAGAACCCAACAACAATGAAAACCTGGAAACTATTCATTGATGGAGCCTCCAACTGAAAGGGGGCAGGCGTAGGCATCGTCCTCATCACCCCATAAAACACCATCCTTCAGCAAGGAATCAGTCTTGGATTTGTAGCCTCCAACAACGAAGCAGAGTACGAAGCCTTAATAGTCGGTCTCCAAAAGGCGCAAATTTTGGGAGCAAAATGTTTACAGGTGTTCGGCGATTCTCAACTAGTCTCCAATCAGATAAGTGGAGATTACAACTCGAAGGATGAAAGGATGGCAGCCTACCTCGCCCTAGTGAGGAAACTAATGATGAGCTTTGAGGAGATCAACATCCAGCATTTTCCCAGAGGACAAAACAGTCATGCCGACACCTTAGCAACCCTAAGCTCGGCAGTCGATTCTAGTCTTAAAAGGGTCATTCCCATCGATTTCCTCACTTGTCCAAGCATTAACCACAACAGCAAGCTGCCAAATGTGGAACAAATACTCCAGGTGGGATCATCCCCCAGCTGGATCGACCCCTTAAGAGACTATTTAAAGGAAGGCACGCTCCCCGAGGATAAGAAAATCGCCCACCAGATAAGAGTCAAAGCTGCTCTCTTTCACTTATCCACAGAAGGTGACCTGTATAAGAAGTCCTTCTCCGGTCCCTACCTTAGATGTGTCCACCCAGGCGATGTCGAGCAAGTGCTGTGTGAGCTTCACGAAGGAATCTGTGGAAGTCATGTCGGAGGAAGGTCTCTAGCCTTTCGTGGCCACCAGTACCCTTCCTTCATTATGATTAGGAAAGTTTCTCAATTTATAAGAATAGTAAGAATAAGGCATCTGGATAGGAAATAAGGAATATTAAATGATTAATATATTGGATATTAGGCGTGGGTACCCGAAATAAAGAACTATGGGCCTGGACGAGTAGCCCAGTTCTGGGGGCCCAAAGTCCAGGCCCCTTATCTTTTATAATTGATCCAGTCTCCCCCCACGATCCCATGAAGGGAAGTTATGGGGGAAATGGAAAATGTGGAGGTACCTATCACCCCCACTCATTTACATGCACATGTATATATTAAACCCTAGGTCCGGGGCAAAAGGACAAGTGGTATTCTCTGTAATCACTCTCCGGAGTATATAGAAATAACATCGACTGCACCATCGTGGACGTAGGCACATTTTGGCTGAACCACGTACATCCTTTGTTGTGTGATTGGCATCTTGTATTCCTTGTTCTCTTCTTGATAATTTTTCTGTCATATTTATTTGTGTTTCATAATAATTGCTTCTACATTAGGATATTGACTAGGAAAACATTTTAAGGATTTAAGTAAAGTTGCAAGATTGAGATGATTATACGTGGATTATTAGAAATATTCTAGAATTATAAGTTGAGAGACGTGATAAATTCAGATGTTTGAATTTCATATGTGAACAATTGCATTATGCATGTTAGGATTATCAAGATATTATCTAAGATTTATAGGCATACTAAGAAAAGTTATCTTAAGGTGGGATTGTATATAATATACTCCACAAAGACTGTATGTACAACACAATTCTTTTGTTTGAAGTATTCAACTCACACTCTCCTTGAAATGAATTACTTAATTTGGAACTCGATTTTCATCTTTGAAAGGTATCTTAATTTTTCTATTGACCTTTTTGTTTTCATCTTCCGCCTTGTACTCTTGTTATACTATATACTATTATCACTATATTATGAGACTAGATTACTTATATTAGAATGGTACCTGAATAGGATAGGATTGGAGAAATTATGAAAAAAATCCTTGATGAGCATGAGGAATATCTTTGAAGAAAAGTAGAAGTATCAAAAAATGCTAAGTTGAACCATTCTACATTTTATAACGTAACGACACCACTTATTGAATTCTAGCCCAAAACTACAATTTTCCCATGTTCTACACAACTTTAGCATTGAATTATGATTAATAAACCACTACCATATATCTTATAACCACTGTAATTATTTTTCGAAGACACCGTGATTCTGGATATCATTGAAAAATTTAATATCTCCAGAAACATTATGAGCTCCGTAGTGAAATGTAACTTTATATCCATAATCAACTAAAACAGTTGTGATGTGATTAAATCTTACCTAAACTTTGTACATGACCTTGATACCATAAATGTGGTTCCCATATAAACCATCTTTTTAAAGAAACTCCAATTTGAAATCCATCTACAAAAAGTTAATGAGCAACATACATTTCACCCATGGTAGGAGATTTTGACTCATTATTATTTCATGAAATTCTTGTATCATTATATAATAAACCCCAGATACTTTATGAGCTCCTTTGTGTAGTTTAGAATATGTTACGCTTGATGTAATTTTAAAAACCCTATATTAATCTTGAAACAATAAGTTTTAACTTAACTTGATTCCATTGAATCTGTTCTTACATAGTTTAGAATATATTCAGGAAATAAAGTACCATTGCACCCACAATAGTATTATTTTCGTATAGGACTAAGATTGTATGAGTGCTTAGTTTTATTTACTATATAAATGCCTGTCTTCAGAGTTTTGTCTTGATATTATTACTCTATCTCTAAAAGTTTTGGATTGATTTTTTATTTGTATTACTATTGACCCTAAGCCTCTAGAACGGATAATTGTGGGTTCTTATTTTAAAATCTATTCACAATCTTATCCATGTGAACTTCATATTTTTAATTCTAGTGACATCATCATATGAATTATTGAATATTACTTATGATGAATTATTCTTATATTTACCTAATGTCACTGATATGACACAAATATTGCATATTTCCGCCCTATATCTTTATGTATTCTAGCACTTTTACGGTCCTTAATGCCTATATTTATGCTCATTAACCATAGAACCTTGGATTTGAATATATACATGCTTTGCAGGGGTTAATTGTTCTTTTGTAGGTATTGGAACTCTAAAAGTGAGCATTTGTTGCATTTTTGAGAAGTTTCATCATCAGACGCTACTTCAAGGGCATTTTAGTTAATTCAAATTTCATCTTCGTCTCATGGAAATTCCACTAATGTGTAGTTCATTGAGTTAGCACCGTGTGGCCGCAAACATCATGTCGTTTGGAGTCTGGACGAAGAAGTTATGGCCATTCCCGTTTGCATACCTTTCCTTTCTTTTTGTTGGATCATACAAGGCTAAGAAATAGAGTATCGGTCGACCGTGCTTGTGACCCCAGTCGACCGTGGTTTGATGTTTTGCCTTGGTTCGAAGATAGTGGGAAATAACCTAAGGGTGCAGTCGACCGTGCCTCTGCGACCGGTCGATCGCGTATACCAGATATTTTGCCACTTTCTCATTTTCTTTTATTTTTCTTTTATTTCTTTTCCACTTAATATGTAAACTAATTTTTTGTTTCTAATTTCATTATCTTTCATTTTACATTAGGTTTAGGTTTTGTAGGGAGATTTGGCCCTTCTCCATTTCCTTTGGGTGTTTTACCCAATTTTATGTATGTAAGCTTCATTTTATTGTCTCTTCCATTTGATTAATGCTTTCTTTACTTATTTCCTTTCATTTCCATGCCTAGTTAATATTTCTTTCTTTCTATTTATTACTTTCGTAATTAGGTTTACTTTTTTTCTTTCAATGCATGTTATTTACCATGCTTTCCAGCTAAATTAGTCTAGGTTGTGTCGGATTGAACTCACCTAGGGTTGACATGTTTCTTTGCTTTGATGGTGGAGTTTACGGGTCTATTTCGAGTGTGTTGTCCTAGTTATTGTACCTAGGAGATTTGACAGGGTATATCATGTATGCTTCGTGCTTACGACCTTGCGTGCATAATTTCTGCGGGATTTGTTGACGCCAAAATCTTATTAGTCTTTTATGCAAATTTAGGGGTGTGACACCTCTTGATTTAATTAACTGTCGAAACGAGACATAATCTTAATAACTCGTCGACCCATGTAACCATTTTATACTAATTAACTCGGGTGAGGGATATTCGAAGCAACCTATAGTCTTTAATCGCTCTGTTAAGTTTAGTTTAAATACACTCTTCTACTATAATCTTTTCCTTTTTGTTAGAATTATCTTTTACACTTTTATTTAGAAGTATTAAACAAACTAAATTCTAGAAATTCATCTCTGTGGATTTTTTGATACCCGAACTTGGCCAATATACTCCCTTAAAAGGGTGTTGTCATAAGTTTAGGTTTTTGTATTGAGGCGGTGAACAGAAAACAATGATCGACGTTTGACACGCGCTACTTTTCATCCTTAATCAAAATGGCGTCGTTCCCAAGGATGAGTTTGTTTTAGAATTTATTTGATTCATTATTTCGTAGTATTTTCTTTGTATTTGTATTTTTTGCTAACATTTTTGCAGGACTTCTACATTTGAGCACCAAGAAATGCTTGAATTTTTCTCGCGCGCATATAGTTTGTGGAATTCCCCACTTCGAGCCATTTTTTGTGTAAGCATGACTTATTCGAATTCTTTTGGTAATCATTATTATAATTCTCAAAATTCTCGTAATCCTATGACTTTCGATCAATACTTAGAGTCCCAAAAAATGATAAATTCAAAAATGACTTTGGGCGAGTATAACAAAAGTCAAAACTTGGGTTATTGGAATTTTAAGGATGATGATAACGATTTTGGGCATCTAATTCCTTATAATAGGAATTTTGAAATGAATTTCAATAGTTTTCAAAATTCTTATAATAATGAGTTTGAGTATAGTTCGGATTATAATTTCCACACTTCTCATTTCCAAGAATTCGCACCTTGACCTATGAATTTTGGCGAGGGCTTATGCATGCTTGAGAATGAGAAAATTGAAAATCGTTATCGGGAAGAAAATCGTTTGTGGGAACATGAATTGGATTTATTATTTGAATCCGACGATGATTTTTCTTCCGAGACTTTCGAAGTCGAGGAATGTTTTGAACCAAATGAGGACTTTGTGACTACTTTGGAACAAACCATTGTTGACTTTTTCCATATCATAATAGATATTGAAAGTGAGGATGAAATGGAAGTAATATCCATTTGAAAGGACCATAGGAGTTCGTGGGACCGTGTATGAATAGCCGTGGAATGTATTGAAAATTGATTAGTGACGTTACTAATAATTGTGAAAATTAAATTAGGTGGATGGTTAATTGTATTTATAAATAAAGAATGTACAATTTTACATGATGGTAAATCATTAGCGTATGAAGTTTAGAGAAAATCCTTACGAGGAATTTGTAGTGTAATATGTGGGGTAATTACTGAAAGGAATTAACTAGATGGTTTAAAATATTATCCGAAGGAAGAGGACTTAAATAACTAACTAGATGGTTAAATGTATTTTATAACAAAAAAGAATTTAATAATTTATGAGATTGCTAATTATTTACTAATGATGTTTATGGATAAATCCTTACTAGGAAGCTAGGGGTAATTTAGAGTAATTACCATTATATATTGTAATATGAATCTATATTTTGTGTGGACATACCTATGTTTTTCCATGGTTTTATCGGTTGGGGTTACGCGCATTCAGGACCATAGCACGTGTCGGCACAGGTGGGATCATACTTTAGGTATTACGTAGCAGCGCCACTTATAACAGATAAGTATTGATGTTGGGATCCATGTGTCAGAACTAGGTATGGGTCATCCAATTGCTTACTGCATAGGGACCTCCCCACTTTTGTATTGTGATGTCCGTTTTGGATTGGAGACTTCTCCGAACTTATCGATAGAGTACGAATGAGAGGATATTGGTAGATTCCTTAGAGTCGCATATATATAAGGACATATACATAAATTAATAGAAATGAATAAGATAAATTGCTAGTCTAATGATGTAGACTATAAAACACAGACCCAATACTATATAGTATGTATGATGATTGATTACATCACTTTATGAGTATTATGTTTGGGGTAACTTGGGAAATAGTAACTAGTATGTAGATAACTCTACTACAGTATGTTCATCATGCTAGATGAACTCTTACACTTTCATTAACATTTATCCATCATCTGTAATGGGAATTGGGTGGTTATACGTGTACCACTGCTTTTAGATGACGCGGGAGACATATTACGAATGTGAGTGATGATGGGAGGCATTCACTTTGAATTAACTGTACTTTTGAACAATAAATTTAGTAAGTTAATTCTTGCACACTCTAGGGCACTGACCCAAAATTATAAATGCCCCCTCCCCCCGAGGTTCTCCTAGACAGGGATAGCAGTACTATCGAAAGGTCAGCCTTTCAGTATCACCTTGATCATCGGACTTCATATCATTGATTCTATACTAGGTTGCTTCTCTACTTCAATTTTTTTTTTCTATTTTATATTAGTTGGTATGAGACTCTTATGCTTATGTTGGGTTTTGTTCATATTATGTGAATCTTGGATTTTATCATTGTTTTGGATATTAATTCAAATTTAGTTATAATTCAAATATGATTTGCAAATATATTTTCATGGCCCCGATGATGAGAGTGATATAGGTTGGATAACAAGCCTCATCTTCAGTGTACTATATCTGACCAACCATTACGTGTGAAAATGGGGGTTGTTACTGGCACACAAACCTCCAACGTGGACTTTTTACTGTCACTTGTTTACACCGGAATGAAGTTTAATTTGACATCAATCGGGGGAATCATCGCCTACATTTCAGTCGTTCTCGAGAGTTCGTTGTGCTCATGGCAAGATTGCACAAGTCTACTTCACATTCACACAATGTTGCTTGCTTTTACGAGATTTTTCGTCACTTTTTCACCTTATTTTTAATATCTGGAAATAATAAAAAAATGCTATTGGAAGTTAAAAAACATTTTTTAATTTTGTGTTAGTTTTCGAATTTTTTTACGGCCTAACTACTTTAAAAATGAAATCTAGAAATTTAAAAAAAATTATTTCTTGTTTTCTAATTTTTTTTTTGTATTTTTATGGGTTTTTAAGTTAACACGAAGTAAAACTAATATTTTTTTAATTTTTATGGGTTTTTAAATTGACTCAAATCCCAGACAATGACGCCAAAACTTGTTGTCAAATTAAAAATTACTGCAAGTGCATGGGCTATTATTGTATAACTTATTCAAGTACGAGTCAAACCCACAAAGATTTGCTCAATTTTCTAATTTAAAGACTTTTCACTAGGCGATGCGGTGTGAAGATGAGAATTATAATCTAAAACTAAAATAAAAGTTATTAATGGGAGCAATTAAGAATATGTAACTAATTTTGGGATAAACTAGGATTTCGGATCCATTTTTTAATTTTAACTAATATTACGCATTAATTTAATTTTTCCAGTCTTGGTTGAGTAATTCAAATTAAACTGTCTCTCGTTGTGTTCAAATCGAAAAATAAAATATTTAAGTGCACACAAAATTTAACGTCTCTAATTTAGATGGCTGAAATTCCCATTCCCTTAAAAATATCAATTTTAAGTCTTAAATGTAGTCTTTAGGCGTGGAATAAACAATCAAGTGCAAGTGTAATCTATCAAAAATTACTCACATTAAAAATTAAAATATGAATTATCAATATTAAGTCTGAACGACGTATTTAAGCATGAGATATCAAATAATTTAATGTAAGCATAAATGATAAAAAATTACACACTTTAATCCATAAAATATGAATTAGAAATCACTTCTAACGGTTTAAAAAACACTATCATGTCGTTTTAAGCGAATACCAAACTTTTACAACATTTAAAATATGTTCAGAATCAACACGAGATTAAACTAATTGCATAATACAAATCAAGCATAATAAATTTCGCATAGTCCTAGTAGAGAATTTACTTTAACATAATGATAGACATAATAAGACTACAAGAATGAATAAGAGTTTCTATTAATGATTCAAACTTTTAAATAATTATTGCTTATTGACCCTCAAACAATAATAAATGCTCTTAAAATTTTCTCTAAAAAATCTCTCTGAAATGGTGAACCCAAGGGTGGCCAAGAGGTGAGGTATTTAGTTTGTGGTGAAACTCTCTTTAACTGATCAAAAAGTGTTTTGCAGTCACTTAAATAATAGTGTTGGAACTGAACATTTCACCTTCTATGGTCTTTAGATCGAAATAAGGTACTCAATTTCCCCGCAGTTGGGGACTCTTAGTTTTACTTGTCGAACAGGCATGTTGAATTTCGTTCAATTTAGAAAATAAAAATTTTGACTTTTTGTATAAACATCTTTTTTTGAATGGCCGTAAAAATTAGTTTTTCACACTTTTCTCAAGTTGATCGTCAATTTGCACCAAATTCCATTATTATACACAAGATTTTCACTAGCCAACTTTTTTCACATATTAGCTCAAGAATGTTAGAAAATCATTTAAATACACCTTTTTGCCTTTACAATTATCATTTTGAATCCGAATTCAATCATTCTTGCATTTATTTTCTTTATTTAGCAAAATGGACCTAAGAACTTAATAAATAAAATAAATTGGGTCTAAAAAAGTATAAATTTGAGTATAAAATATATAAAATAATTCACTCCTTAGTAAGGATAGATATAGAAAAAAGGCGAGGTACTTATTTTGAGAACAATCGAAGTCTTTCGGAATTACACCTATGACTGTGGAAAAGACCTCTTAAATCTTGGGGGAACCTCGACCATACCCCTAGGCATAGCATCCTCACCTTAGGAGACCTCAGGGACTTTAGAAGAGACCACAATTGCATTTTTCCTCTTCTTGGGCACCAGAGCAAAGTGCCCAGCTCCTTCATAATCCCCAACCATGATTTTGGAGTCCTTCAACACACCGCCCGACGTCAGAGCTTTAGTCTCAAGCCCCAGTCCATCCTTGAAAATGCGTCTTAGAATAAAGAACGTTTCAAAGGGAATGGGTGACAACTTCAAGTCCTCAATCTTCCTTTACCTTATTTCTTGTTGGGAATAGTAGACACTACAAAAGGCACGATATTAGCAAATATCCAATCTAAGGTCAATAAACAAATTTAAGTACCAGGACAAAAGAAAAATATAAACTTACCCATAACTAGTTTTGTACACCCGATGGTAGGACAATCTATCTTATGTTTTGGGTCAGGGTTGGCCTAAGATCCCCCAATAAAGAAGACCCTATCCTTTCAGTTGTTTGGGCATTATTTTTACCCATGGCAAAGACCGTGTCAACCCTAAGGGATAAATACTTCAACCTCTTATTTCTAGATTTACTTTTCTCTTGAACCCTATAGGGCATAAAGAACTAGGTTGGAATGACATCGTGTTTGCCTTCGATGGACTCCTAGAAAGCTAAGACAGTGTCCGTAAGAGACCTCAAAAATTTGGCCACCAACTAAGAAGGGGCTATCCCAATGGCCTTCAAAATTCTCACCACAAGCAAAGGTAGTGGAAACCTTACTCAGTAGTGAAAAAAGCACTTTTAAATCATATATGCTTAGACACCAAGGAGCATGCCCTCTCCTTAGGCCTTACGGCCCTCAAAATGATAGACTCTTCCAAAGAAGTTAGGGTCCAGTAATTCGAGAGGTAAAATGGACTCTACCAGAAAAGTTAGGGTCATGGGACCCTAAGTAATTAAATACCAATGAGCCAGAGGGAATCATTCATGTAGGAAGATGGTCTAAGGCCCCGTCATCTTGTTTTATATTTGAAGGAAGGGAAATGTGAGACCCAAAGTCAAAAAGGGGTGTGGAGTCCAAAACCTTAGAGGGAGAGATGTTTTTACAGACGTTTTTTTACGAAGGGAAGGGGAGAAATAACAATTTGTTCAAAAACCTCTAGAGAAGGGTATAGTAGGTGGAGTGAAAGGTGAAGAATTCAAACCAGCCCAGTGGGATCCTTTATTGCACCAATGCCTTATGCTTCACTCAATTCATTTGCATCAGTACTCTCTTCCCCCTTTTACACTCAATGCAAGCTCATTTCTAATGCAATCTCATTATGGAAAGAATCTTAGTGGTTAGTTACACTCCTAACCCCAACTTGCGTAATGGATAAGTGTGTTTGGAAAAAATACTTGGGAATGATATTTAAACATGGAAAAAATTTCATCTTTAAAGATATTTGATTAATCATGCATTGAAAAGAAAAAAAAAACTAGGTTTAAAGATTAAACCTAGGGTTACAAGAATCCACACCATTTCGAATTTTGTTGTGATTTGTACGAGGAGACAGAGGTTGATAATGATGAAATCCTTGCTACCCTCTAAGGTATCCGAAAAACCTTAATAAAACTATATGTATGCTAGGATGTTCTAGTGTATGATCCTACCTAAAGCCAGGAAGGTGGGCGAACACTTTTTGAAATTAAAACCATTCCTTACGAGTGAGATATGGTGGTCTCTCTCTAGGCCTCTTCAAAAAAGCATGAATAGTGTTTTCTCTCACCCCTCTCAAATCCTAATGAACCATAATTATCATTAAAACCCCTCCTCACACCTTTATATACAAGTATAAAATGTGGGATTAGTCCAAACTAGGTTTCTTGAGAGTATGGGATTGGCTACATGGATATATGGACTATATCTAGGACCCAAGAAAAATAATTAAATTATATTCAAATAAATACTCAAAGATCGCAATCATGATAATCGTAATTTTTTCCTTTCTTTACTTAATTATCACTTAACTCCACTAAATAATCATGACTACACTCCAATTTAATTATCTCAGAAATCACTCAGATATAATGAGGTCTTATTTGCAAAGTTGATTATGGTACATAATATGGTTCTTCGCATAAAATGTCAGATACCTGCTTGGAAAAATAGAATTATTGATAATTGACTTTAACCAACATCTAAAAAATCCCATGATTCTTAGATTTAACTTATTTTCTACTCCAACAAAATTATAAAATAATCCACCAGTAGGGTTTTAATTGGTGAAACAAAATATATAAGTCTATCAAGGGGTATAACAATCCACGGTATCCCCTAGACATGGATTCCTCCGAATTATGATCTCAGACCTATTTACACAATTATCACCCAATATGCGGAGATCGTTTGACTCGATATAAATTAGATCGCACCCATAATAATAAAAGTGACATTTGTGCAAGTATTCCAATCCCCATAATTATCTAGATTATGAATCTATGAACCATTTGAAAAAAGAGTGAGATTTTTCGAGTCTAATCATTACAGCCCTTAAATTCAAATCTCACGGATGGACCTATTCGATACATTCCTAGGATGTACCAATTACAATCCTATTCTGAACTATCGTACAAGTTCTCGAATCATCAAATAGGTTCCCATAGTTAGTGATAAAATAATAGGATTTCATTGCAACCATTTCAATAGGATGTTAACTCCTTTTTTAGGTTGTGAACATTTTAATAGTGTTAGAACTAGAATCTCAATCTCTTAATGATCAACCTGATGCTGACTCACCGTAATTGCTACTAAGATCCATTAGCTGACATGTATATAATATATTTACACAACATATAAGGATTTACCATAACCGTGATTCTTATTTCAAAATGATCTGACATTCCTACACTTAAAAGTAAACTTCATATGTTGTTTTACGAATAAAATCCCAATAATATCCCACTTAATCTTAAAGCCATGTATCTAACTCCCACCCCAATATTTATGTCATGTTTATTTTTAACAAGTGCTTATTTCGAGTTTTGATCAAAATCAAACGTGATTATCTGATCAAGCCGAATGACCCAAGACCTTGATGTTAATTTAAATCTAAAATATGTATGGAACAAGCTTACATCACTTTATATTTCCCAAGTTTTTTCTAGGTAGTTGTTAAGAAAATCGTTCAAGAACGTAGTCTTGATGTTAAAAGAATCCAAAAAAACTCGAGTATGGCTTCCGCGAGAAGGTTTCCCCATAGTCAATACCTAACTTTCTGAGTAAACCTCTCATAAGCCTTGCATTCAACGTTTGTTCCTTTCCATCCATTTATCTTTTAACTTCTTGTAGGTGCACTTGTACCCGATGAGTTTTACGCCATCAATAAATCTAAAACTCCAAAAACTTGATTCAAATACATGGAATCCCTTTTGGTATTCAGAGGCATAAGTCAAAGTAAAAGTTCTTGTCTTGGAATGCCTTGTTGTAGTTCTCGAGTCCAGTTTCGTGTTTTCCTAGGATCATATCGAAATGGTCACCCAAAACATTAACCATTCAAGATGACTCGTAATGCTACCACTATAACGTGGCACCACTTTCTATCCGGTATGAGTAACACGTAATCCTAATTACTGAGAACATTCCCACTATGACAAAGTAGTGTATTATCGATATTAGGTTGTATTTCATCCGGTATTGGTTATTTACAAACATTAGTAAAACGATGTTCCATTATATCTTGTAAGTCCGAATCACACTTGGTGTAACAACCTACATTTTTATTTTTACTAAAAATGTAGAGTTGAATTATTTGTGTGTTAAAATGACATTTTTATTTTTTATCGACACATAAAATAATAAATTTTAATTACCAAGTAGACGTATTTTTATTCAACATGTGTCAAATTTTATTTTAATATACCAATTTACATTAAAATAAAAGATTCAAATTTAGTTTTGTTACGTAATTACAAAACGAAATTTATAGGGTATAAATATAAATTTCTAAAATAAAGTTTAGGGGTGAAGTTGAAAAAGAAAAAATAAAGATAAAATCTTTGAAACAGACAAAACAAGATGCCCACCTTTGTAGAAAAAAAATAAAAAAATAAACCAAAACCCCATTAAACTGACATCCTATTCCTTATTTAAACCCCTGCTCTGTTTTCTTTCCACAACCAACAACACTTCAAAACAAAACCAAAATTCAATAAAAACTTTAGAAATCCATCTCCTCTATCCCACATGAACAAGTCCGTTTTTCTTTCTTCTTATTCTTCCTTGAAATTATATATGGATATATATGTAGACATGTGTACAAGTTTTAGCCATGGAGGTTGGGTATATGTGTCTATATGGGTTCTAGTTTTACGCAAGGTGTATATATATTAGTGTGTGTTGGTTTGGTGAGTAAATGAGATTTTTCCTTGTTGAAAATTTGGACAACCATGGAAGTTTTATATACATTCTCTCTCTATATGAGAGTATATGTATGGATGGATGTGTTTTTTTGTATACACATGCGCACACACACCCATACACACACACACACACAAACACACACACACACACACACACACAGAGGAGGTACAAAAGTGAACCAAAAGAATGAACTTTTTAATGAACATATTAAGACATTAACAAATATTCCAATCAATTTTAATTCCTTGTTGTAATTGGTCCGCACCAGCAACGACGGACACGCGTGAGACACGAGACCCTTTACCCCATCCTCCTTACGCGTGAGACACATGTCCAATTATAACAAGGAATTGAAATTGATTGGATTATTTGTTAATGGCTTGATAGGTTCATTCTTTTGGTTCACTTTTGAACTTCTCTCTCTCTCTCTCTCTCTCTCTCTCTCTCTCTCTATATATATATATATATATATATATATATATATATATATATATATATATATATGTGTGTGTGTGAGTGTGTGTGTGTGTGTGTGTGTGTGTGTGTGTGTGAGAGAGATAGATGTATATGTTTGTGTTAATATACACAAATGTGCGTAACTTAAAAAAAGTAGGTATGTGTGTTTTGTTTTCAAACAATGTAGTATATGCATGTGTAATATAATGCGTGTTGTGTTTATTATATTCGGGTATGTATATAATTATGGGTACAAGTGTGTCACGATGAAATAAAGTAAACCGAGATGAAAATAATGTATAATTAGTCAAAATAATATTAGTTATATGTAAATTTTGTCCAATAAATAAAACTAGTGTTCTTCATAAACCAACGGTAACTATATGTTGACACATTATGATGCCACCTTTTTAAACTTTGAAAATTCATATCTTTTAAACCGTTGATCAGAAAAATACAAGGAATTTACTGTTGGAATCATGGTGTCCAGAAGATTTTTTTGATATAAAAATATTTTAAATTTGATACTATTTTTTACAACATCATATTTGGGCCGCTGTGTCAACTATAGGACTCAAATAAATGTTAAAATATTCTTTTAGGATATTTTCCCCAAGAAAATTATCCGAACATGCTATAATTATTAGGCAAAGATTTTTACTCGAATCACATACGAGTTATATATAAATACGATTTCGCTTCCCGAATACTCACGACAATATAATTACGAAAAACAACATGTAGAGTGAAATATTTATTTTTAGATTATTCATAGTAACCCTTGTATTAAAACTTATAGCTAAAAATGACAAAGCACAATGAATCAGACAAGCTCGCTCTATTCAATACACTAGTAGGTATTTTTACCTCTTTAATAGTAAATTTTGCGTATTTGTTTAACTACTATTAATATCATTCCATATTAGCTCTATTTGATTCCAAGTATGTGTAGAGATTTCCATACACATACGCTACTATATCACTGATTCTTTTAATTATGATCAATTCTATCAATTTGAACCCTTCTCATATAATAAATGATGCATGATAATTCGTTGTAACGATTCAGTTCACCTTGCACTTTTGTACATTATTTTTTATTTTAAAAGCATCAGTAATAACTAGGGAGTAGAGTGCCGTGTTTTTCCATTAAATTTTCTAATTGGCCTATGGTCTCTGATGATTGCGAGCTGGAGTTTAGCTCCATACCTATGAGTTCCAGTTTAATTCTCTGCCTAGCCAGTTACTTTCCCCAAAGGTTTTGGGTTGATATAATTTGATTATATTGATGGCTTACCTATTTCTATACGCCCTTAGTGAGCTGGTACTAAGATCCTTGATTGTCTTTATGTGACCCTTAATGAGCTGTTAAGTATGGGATTATCAGTTCAAACTCCTTGATTTTATTTAATGTTATTATGAGAAACATTTGCTTACACTTTATTTGACAAACACCAAATTCCATATACATTCCAAGATCTATATATATACTTGTTGTAGAACTGGTAAAAACCTATTGAACGACTTTTCTAACTTGTTTCCTCCAAATTATTTTGCACAGGTACCTATAGGCAATGATGAGAACAACAGGAATCATATTACATCACTAGGAAATATGTAGAGAAACTGATAAAATAATAAGCCTTTTGAACCGCAGTGTAAGGTAGTTTTTTCTTTTACAAACTCATAGTATCTTAGTATGCATGGCTCAATTATGATTTATCATTATTTTAAGATAACATTCACCCCTGATAAATCGGGGTGTAACAAGTTGGTATCGGAACCAAGCTTGAGCTAGCCTATACGGGATATAAGTTTAAGATTATGATTAGGAAAGTTTCTCAAGTTATAAGAATAGTAAGAATAAGGCATCTGGATAGGAAATAAGGAATATAAATCTTCAAATTAAACGATTAATATATGGGATATTAGGTGTGGGTACCCGAAATAAGGAACTACGGGCCTGGACGAGTAGCCCAGTTCTGGCGGCCCAAAGTCCAGTCCCCTCATCTTTTATAATTGATCCAGTCTCCCCCCATGATCCCATGAAGGGAAGTTATGGGGGAAATGGAAAACGTGGAGGAACCTATCACCCCCACTCATCTACATGCACATGTATATATTAAACCCTAGGTCTGGGGCAAAAGGACAAGTGGTATTCTCTGTAATCACTCTCCGGAGTATATAGAAATAACATCGACTGCACCACCGTGGACGTAGGCACATTTTGGCTGAACCACGTACATCCTTTGTTGTGTGATTGGCATCTTGTATTCCTTGTTCTCTTCTTGATAATTTTTCTCTCATATATATTTGTGTTGCATAAAAATTGCTTCTACAATTAGCGCCGTCTGTGGGAAACGTTCATCTTTCCCTGAGAAGAGCCCACATCAAGAAAGGAGTTTAAGATGTCTGGCCATAGCAGTAATGCCCCTCAAGCAGGAGATATTCAAGAGCCACCTGCTCCTCGCAGGATTAGGTCGAAGTCCGACGTTCAGATCAGAGAGCTCGCCTGGAAAGACCAGCCTCAGAAGAAAGTTAGGGACCGGCGAGGTCCACGCAGATATCCAGGTTGATTGATGCGTACGAGGCAAGAATCAATGAGAAGAGAGAGTCTTCTCGCATGTACAAGGCTGAGAATGCTCGCTTGAAAAGAAGACTGGAAAGATTAGAAAGGGAGTTTCGTCCTGATAACCAGAGACGCCCATATCGCACTCCAAGCACTCAGGTGAGCAAGTCTCGCAGCCGAGGAAGGATACCTAGGCGAGGATCTCAAAGGGATGAAGGAGGAGAGTCAAACGACGACCTCCACGAACAGCTGCGAAGATCTCACCGCCACAAGAGCCCTGCTCACAACGACGAGCTCATACGAAACATGGTCCGAAGGGAAATGGACCAGCATCCCGCTCACCACGGGACAAGATCAACTAGAGAACTCGGGAGGCAAGCTCTCAAAACCTAGATGAAATCACCATTCACGAATGAAATCGAAGAGGAGGAAGCTCCCAATAAATTTTCCATTCCATGTTTCAAGGTTTAGGACGGAAAGAATGATCCCATCGATCACGTTAGGCAATACTGACAGGCAATGACCCTCTGGAGTCACCGGGATGCCCTAATGTGCCGTATTTTCCACTCGAGCCTTCATGATGTAGCACAGAAGTGGTTAGAAAGGCGCCCCCACCGGTCGATCAAGAATTTCAAATCCCTAGCCGAACTCTTTACGTCCCAATTCATTACCAGTAGCTCCCATCCCAAAAGGATGGATGCTCTACTAACAATGAAGAAAACGCCTGAAGAAACCCACCGAAAATACGCGAAGAGGTACTGGGAGTTATTCAATGAGATCGAGGACTGCGCGAAGGAGGTGGCAGTGGCCTCCTTCAAAATTGGGCTCCTTAATTCTTCCCTCCTCTACCAATCCCTGACGAAGAAGGAAGCTATGACCATTGACGACCTTATGGATCGAATCGAGAAATACGCCAAGGTGGAAGATGTCACCCGCTCTAATACAGGAGAAAACGGTCGAGCTAAGCTCACTACCAAGGTAGGTGAGAAAACTGAAAACTAGGGGAAGGGAGGAAAGAACGGGGGCAAAAATGGCTCCAAAAACGGAGGGAACCAGGACGCATCGAAAGCATTCCAGGCGGTCAACACCGTCTTCAAAGAACCAATTTATAAGGTTCTCGCAAAAATTAAAGATGAGCCATTCATCAAGTGGCCCAGGAAGATGGGGGAGATCCCTCGAAGAGGAACAATGCGTTGAGATGCGCTTTTCACAAAGAGGTAGGGAACAAGACCGAGCACTGCAAGGCTCTTACGTCTCACCTCAAAGAATTGGCCCAGTCTGGGCATCTGAACGACTTTGTGGAGAAAAGGGAAGAGAAAGTGACTGCCAACAGAGAGATGAGACCCGACAATGATGCTGGACATGAATTCGCCATAATTCACGGAGTATCTGACGTCAAGCAGATACAAGGGAACTCAGCTCGAATGGAACTGAAAAAACTTACAGCGGTAATGCGGGCCTTTCAAATCGATCCAGCAAAATCACAGTCAGGAAAGCATCGACGAGCAGAGGACGTCAACTATAACAAGCATATTGTTTTTACGGATGAAGATTTGATGGGAGTAAGGACCCCACATCATGATGCCCTGGTCATTACACTCAGGATAGCCAACTTTGACATCGATAAGCTGCTCGTCGATCAAGGAAGCTCATCCGAAGTAATGTACCTCGACCTGTTCAGGAAATTAAAGTTGAGCGTTGCCGACCTAAAGGAAGCTACTGTACCTTTGGTCGGCTTCATTGGGAAAATGACCATGCCCCTAGGCAAAATAGTGCTGCCAGTTCGTGCTGGGAATGTCTCCAAGATGATTAAGTTTTTGGTAGTTGACATCGAATCACCGTACCAGGCCATCCTCGACAGAGGATGGCTTCATGCAATGAAGGCGGTCTCCTCGACCTACCATCAGAAGCTCAAGTATATAACCGAGCGAGGAGTGATGGAGATCCATGGCGACCAGGCGATGGCGAGGAAGTGCTTCATAGCAGCCATCCGACCAAAGCCAGAGAAGAAGGCCGGTCAACCCAGCGAGGAAGTTGAAAAGGGTGTGATACCTTCTAAATATCAACTAAAGTATGGAAAACCAGGAGTAGAGGAGACCAGGCTCCTCCCCTCCGAGCGTGTCATCGAGGACCTGGTAGAAGTTATAGCCGAAGTTAGTGAGAGTAGCAGAGTCTTCTTGATTGGAGCATCTCTCACCGATCGAGAACATAAGGAGTTGACGACCTTGCTGAGACACAACGTAGATGTTTTCGCACTGGAACCATACGAGCTGCCTGGCATTGATCCTAATATGGTCTGTCATCAGCTGGACGTCGACCCCACGTTCAAACCAGTCACGCAAAAGGCACGAAGAACTGCACCTGAGAAGGCTAAAGCGATAGAAAAGGAGGTAGAAAAACTGCTGGATGCAGGATCCATACGGGAAGTAAAATTCCCCAAGTGGTTGTCCAACCAGTAGTAGTCCCGAACAACAATGGGAAGTGGAGAGTTTGCATCGACTTCACTGGCCTCAACAAAGCATGCCCAAAGGATAGTTTCCCCCTCCCAAAGATAGACCAACTAGTAGATGCCACTACAGCTCACGAGCGAATGAGTTTCCTGGACGCATACTCAGGATACCACCAGATCCCCTTGTATACCCCAGACCAGGACAAAACGGCGTTCATCACGACGGTTGGGTTGTATTGCTACAAAGTCATGCCATTTGGACACAAGAATGCAGGAGCAACCTACCAGCGGCTGGTCACAAAAATGTTCAAGGATCAAATGGGAGACACAATGGAGGTATACATCGACGACATGCTCGTTAAGAGCAAGAAGAAGGAAAATCACCTCTCAGACCTGTCAAAGACCTTCGAAATCCTCAGGAAGTACCGAATGAAGCTTAATGCGAGCAAATGTTCCTTCGGTGTCCAGTCAGGAAAATTTCTTGGATACTTAGTCAGCAAGAGAGGCATAAAAGCTAATCCGGACCAGATCGATGCAATCAATAAGGTACAACCACCTTGAACAGTCCGAGATGGGCAGAAGCTCACTGGAATGCTCGCTGCCTTAAATCGCTTCATTTCCAAATCCTCCGAGAAGTGCAAGCCTTTTTTCCAGCTTCTAAAAGGGAATAAACCAATAGAATGGAGTCCGGATTACTCGCGAGCATTAGACGAGCTCAAGTCTTACTTAAGCTCTCCACCGCTGCTTGTTATAACACAACCAATGGATTCTTTATACCTATACCTCTCGGTATCCAGTCACACTGCCAGCTCGGCGTTAATATGCGAGATCGAAGGAATCCAACACCTCATTTACTACCCGAGCAAGACCTTATTAGACGCTGAGCAAAGGTACCTGCCGTTAGAGAAGCTCGCCTTTGCACTAGTGATAGCCTCGAGGAAACTGAAGCATTACTTTGAAGCTCATACTATCATCGTCTTTACATCGCATCCCCTTAAGGCGATCCTAAAGAAAGCGGATTTGTCGGGCAGATTGTCTAAGTGGTCAGTCGAGCTCGGCCGTTTTGACATCCAATTTCAACCAAGGACCGCCATCAAGGGACAGATCCTTGCTGATTTCATAGTTGAATTAACTGGCAAAGAACTCCCTGACCAACCTCAACCAACAAAGCAAAAAGAGAACCCAGCAACAGTGGAAACCTGGAAACTATTCGTTGATGGAGCCTCCAACTCAAAGGGGGCAGGCGTAGGCATCATCCTCATCACCCCAGAAAACACCATCCTTGGGCAAGGAATCAGGCTTGGATTTACAGCCTCCAACAATGAAGCAGAGTACGAAGCCCTAATAGCCGGTCTCCAAAAGGCGCAAATTCTGGGAGCAAAACGTTTACAGGTATTCGACGATTCTCAACTAGTCTCTAATCAGATAAGTGGAGATTACAACGCGAAGGATGAAAGGATGGCAGCCTACCTCGCCCTAGTGAGGAAACTAATGATGAGCTTTGAGGAGATCAACATCCAGCAGTTTCCCAGAGGACAAAACAGTCATGCCGACGCCTTAGCAGCCCTAAGCTCGGCAGTCAATTCTAGTCTTAAAAGGGTCATTCCCATCGATTTCCTCACTTGTCCAAGCATTAACCACAACAGCAAGCTGCCAAATGTGGAACAAATACTCCAGGTGGGATCAGCCCCCAGCTGGATCGACCCCGTAAGAGACTATTTAAAGTAAGGCACGCTCCCCGTAAGAGTCAAAGCTGCTCGCTTTCACTTATCCACAGGAGGCGACTTGTATAAGAAGTCCTTCTCCGGTCCCTACCTTAGATGTGTCCACCCAGGCGATGTCGAACAAGTGCTGCGCGAGCTTCACGAAGGAATCTATGGAAGTCATGTCGGAGGAAGGTCTCTAGCCTTTCAAGCAATGAAGGAAGGGTACTGGTGGCCATATATGCAATCGCCTTGTACTCTTGTTATGATTATGATTAGGAAAGTTTCTCAAGTTATAAGAATAGTAAGAATAAGGCATCTGGATAGGAAATAAGGAATATAAATCTTCAAATTAAACGATTAATATATGGGATATTAGGTATGGGTACCCTAAATAAAGAACTATGGGCCTGGACGAGTAGCCCAGTTCTGGCTGCCCAAAGTCCAGGCCCCTCATCTTTTATAATTGATCCAGTCTCCCCCCACGATCCCATGAAGGGAAGTTATGGGGGAAATGGAAAACGTGGAGGAACCTATCACCCCCACTCATTTACATGCACATGTATATATTAAACCCTAGGTCCGGGGCAAAAGGACAAGTGGTATTCTCTGTAATCACTCTCCGGAGTATATAGAAATAACATCGACTGCACCACCGTGGACGTAGGCACATTTTGGCTGAACCACGTACATCCTTTGTTGTGTGATTGGCATCTTGTATTCCTTTTTCTCTTCTTGATAATTTTTCTCTCATATTTATTTGTGTTGCATAATAATTGCTTCTACATTAGGATATTGCCTAGGAAAACATTTTAAGGATATAAGTAAAGTTGCAAGATTGAGATGATTATACGAGGATTATTAGAAATATTCTGGAATTATAAGTTGAGAGACGTGATAAATTCAGATGTTTGAATTTCATATGTGAACAATTGCATTATGCATGTTAGGATTATCAAGATATTATCTAAGATTTATAGGCATACTAAGAAAAGTTATCTTAAGGTGGGATTGTATATAATATACTCCACAAAGGCTGTATGTACAACACAATTATTTTGTTTGAAGTATTCAACTCACACTCTCCTTGAAATGAATTACTTGATTTGGAACTCGATTTTCATCTTTTAAAGGTATCTTAATTTTTCTATTGACCTTTTTATTTTCATCTTCCTCCTTGTACTCTTGTTATACTATATACTATTATCACTAAATTATGAGACTAGATTACTTATATTAGAATGGTACCTGAATAGGATAAGATTGGAGAAATTATAAAAAAAATCCTTGATGAGCATGAGTAATATCTTTGAAGAAAAGTAGAAGTATTAAAAAATGCTAAGTTGAACCATTCTACATTTTAGAACATAACGACACCACTTATTGAATCCTAGCCCAAAACTACAATTTTCCCAAGTTCTACACAACTTTAGCATTGAATTATGATTAATAAACCACTACCATATATCTTATAACCACTGTAATTATTTTTCGAAGACACTGTGATTCAGGATATCATTGAAAAATTTAATATCTCCAGAAACATTATGAGCTCCGTAGTGAAATGTAACTTTATATCCATAAACAACTAAAACAGTTGTGATGTGATTAAATCTTACCTAAACTTTGTACATGACCTTGATACCATAAATGTGGTTCCCATATAAACCATCTTTTTAAAGAAACTCCAATTTGAAATCCATCTACAAAAAGTTAATGAGCAACATACATTTCACCCATGGTAGGAGATTTTGACTCATTATTATTTCATGAAATTCTTGTATCATTATATAATTAACCCCAGATATTTTATGAGCTCCTTTGTGTTGTTTAGAATATGTTACGGTTGATGTAGTTTTAAAACCCCTATATTTATCTTGAAATAATAATTTTGAACTTAACTTGATTCCATTGAATCTGTTCCTACATAGCTTAGAATATATTCAGGAAATAAAGTACCATTACACCCACAATAGTATTATTTTCGTATAGGACTAAGATTGTATGAGTCCTTAGTTTTATTTACTATATAAATGCCTGTCTTCAGAGTTTTGTCTTGATATTATTACTCTATCTCTAAAAGTTTTGGATTGATTTTTTATTTGTATTACTATTGACCCTAAGCCTCTAGAACGGATAATTGTGGGTTCTTATTTTAAAATCTATTCACAATCTTATCCATGTGAACTTCATATTTTTAATTCTAGTGACATCATCATATGAATTATTGAATATTACTTATGATGAATTATTCTTATATTTACCTAATGTCACTGATATAACACAAATATTGCATATTTTCGCCCTATATCTTTATGTATTCTAGAACTTTTATGGTCCTTAATGCCTATATTTATACTCATTAACCATAGAACCTTGGATTTGAATATATACATGCTTTGCAGGGGTTAATTGTTCTTTTGTAGGTATTGGAACTCTAAAAGTGAGCATCTGTTGCATTTTTGAGAAGTTTAATCATCAGACGCTACTTCAAGGACATTTTAGTTAATTCAAATTTCATCTTCGTCTCATGGAAATTCGGCTAATGTGTATTTCATTGAGTTAGCACCGTGTGGTCGAAAACATCACGTCGTTTGGAGTCGGGACGAAGAAGTTATGGCCATTCCCGTTTGCATACCTTTCCTTTCTTTTTGTTGGATCATACAAGGCTAAGAAACAGAGTATCGGTCGACCGTTCTTGTGACCCCGGTCAACCATGGTTTGATGTTTTGCCTTGGTTCGAAGATAGTGGGATTTAACCTAAGGGTGAAGTCGACCGTGCCTCTGCGACCGGTCGATCGCGTATACCAGATATTTTGCCACTTTCTCATTTTCTTTTATTTTTCTTTTATTTCTTTTCCACTTAATATGTAAACTAATTTTTTGTTTCTAATTTCATTATCTTTCATTTTACATTAGGTTTAGGTTTTGTAGGGAGATTTGGCCCTTCTCCATTTCCTTTGGGTGTTTTACCCATTTTTATGTATGTAAGCTTCATTTTATTGTCTCTTCCATTTGATTAATGCTTTCTTTACTTGTTTCCTTTCATTTCCATGCCTAGTTAATATTTCTTTCTTTCTATTTATTACTTTCGTAATTAGGTTTACTTTTTTTCTTTCAATACATGTTATTTACATGCTTTCAAGCTAAATTAGTCTAGGTTGTGTCGGATTGAACTCACCTAGGGTTGACATGTTTCTTTGCTTTGATGGTGGAGTTTACGGGTCTATTTCGAGTGTGTTGTCCTAGTTATTATGCCTAGGAGATTTGACAGGGTATATCATGTATGCTTCGTGCTTACGACCTTGCGTGCATAATTTCTGGGGGATTTGTTGACGCCAAAATCTTATTAGTCTTTTATGCAAATTTAGGGGTGTGACACCTCTTGATTTAATTAACTGTCAAAACGAGACATAATCTTAATAACTCGTCGACCCATGTAACCATTTTATACTAATTAACTCGGGTGAGGGATATTCGAAGCAACCTATAGTCTTTAATCGCTCTGTTAATTTTAGTTTAAATACACTCGTCTAGTATAATCTTTTCTTTTTTGTTAGAATTATCTTTTACACTTTTATTTAGAAGTATTAAACCAACTAAATTCTAGCAATTCGTCTCTGTGGATTTTTTGATACCCGAACTTGGCCAATATACTCCCTTAAAAGAGTGTTGTCATAAGTTTAGGTTTTTGTATTGAGGCGGTGAACAGAAAACAACGGTCGACGTTTGACACGCGCTACTTTTCACCCTTAATTAAAATGGCGTTGTTCCCAAGGATGAGTTTGTTTTAGAATTTATTTGATTTATTATTTCGTAGTATTTTCTTTGTATTTGTATTTTTTGCTAACCTTTTTGCAGGACTTCTACATTTGAGCACCAAGAAATGCTTGAATTTTTCGCGCGCGCATATTGTTTGTGGAATTCCCCACTTCGAGCCATTTTTTGTGTAAGGATGTCTTATTCGAATTCTTTTGGTAATCATTATTATAATTCTCAAAATGCCCGTAATCCTATGACTTTCGATCAATACTTAGAGTCCCAAAAAATGATAAATTCAAAAATGACTTTGGGCGAGTATAACAAAAGTCAAAACTTGGGTTATTGGAATTTTAAGGATGATGATAACGATTTTGGGCATCTAAATCCTTAAAATAGGAATTTTGAAATGAATTGCAATAGTTTTCAAAATTCTTATAATAATGAGTTTGAGTATAGTTTGGATTATAATTTCCACACTTCTCATTTCCAAGAATTCGCACCTTGACCTATGACTTTTGGCCAGGGCTTGTGCATGCTTGAGAATGAGAAAATTGAAAATCGTTATCGGGAAGAAAATTGCTTGTGGGAACATGAATTCGATTTATTATTTGAATCCGACGATGATTTTTCTTCCGAGACTTTCGAAGTCGAGGAATGTTTTGAACCAAATGAGGACTTTGTGACTACTTTGGAACAAACCGTTGTTGACTTTTTCCATAGCATAATAGATATTGAAAGTGAGGATGAAATGGAAGTAATATCCATTTGCAATGAAATGATTTATTCTATGGCCCCCAAAGAAGAACATTTCACTGAAATGATCTTATTTCCTTCGAAAATCAATCTTCAAGCGATGATGACTCATCTCTTGAGTTTGAATTTCTTTCACCCCCCTTTTCACTCTCCATTATCGAGACGATACAAGTGCCAGATGAATCGGTTTCAAACTTTAATGTGTTAAATATTTTCGCCGATTAGGAGTACTTGCTCGATTCGCCTTCCATGAAGGAATATTTGTCCTCATGTGCGCCACCTCCCATTCCAATTTCAAAATCCTTGGGAGGATATTCTTCTTTTCTTGATCTCCACATGTTTTTATCACCCGTTCACTCCAAATTCCCCATCATCCCTCCAAAACTTTTAATTGATGATGGTTCATTTCTTCCGCCTTACACATGCCTTATGTTGTTCAAATGGAATTCATATTTTCCGGAAGGCATGCTTGAGAGTGAGGGTACATTGGTTATCCTCCAAAGTCAAATTTTTTTCATGGTGTACCCTCAACTATTTATACTTCTAGTGTATAGTTAGTGTGAAGCCTAAATAGTAGGTTGTATATAGTTAACTTTTTATGATTTCTTTCTTTAGTTTTTCTTTCTTTTAGTTTAGTCTCTTATCATTAGTTAACTTTTCGTTATTTGTTTTTGTTGTGCTCGGTACTAACTTGTTTTGTAGATTCTTTGGACTTGTTCTTATGGGGATCGTTCCAATTTTGGGTAATATCGCTATTTTCCTCTCTTTAACTTGGTTCTTAATTCACATTGAGGATAATGTGAGGTTTTAAGTTAGGGGGGTGTAGGATATTCTATCCATTTCTTTATTTGTCCACATTTTTGCTCACATGTTAGTTACTTAGTATGCTTTTCTTAGAAAAATTAAAAATATTCAAAAATATTTTCTTTCTTTTTCTCCTTTGTTGGGCATTGTGCCTTTGTTTTCGATGATAAATTTCAATAATTGCCCGATCCAATAGACAACTCAACGACAGATGTTCTCAATTTTAGAAGTTATTAGACTTTAGTCGTCAATTATTGATATTATGAATAACTTCATGAATTAAACTTTAATCCCATAAACACATGAGCTTTTCTTGCTTTATTGGTTTGGTTTAAGATTATTATAACTCGGTAATCTATTGTTGCATTGTATATACTTACACCGAGTAAGCTTTGTACCATTCATCGTTTGTGAGTGTAAACAATATTCTTTGCTCTTTGAAAACGTTACAGTCATTGGTAGTCTCTTTATTCATTCATTTGATCGTTAATTAATTGATTTCTTTCTTTAAATGTATTACTTGAGCATGATTTTCAAAGTTTGTTTTGACTCGAGAATTGCGTAAACTTTAGGAAATGATCATAGGCAATCTTTGTTATATCACCCATATTAGCCTTGACCTCACCTTATATGTTTACCCTCATCAACCCTTTTGAGCCTTAATATAGCCTTTCTTTTCATTGACGAAAAATCCCGTAACCAACCTTAAAATTGGAGTTAAAACCATACATACACCTTACATACCTTTGATTGGAATGTTACTTAGGATTGAATGATGTTATTGTCCTCTGGTTGTAATTTAGGCATATGAGAGTGAGAAAAGTAAAGAAAAGAAAACAAAGAAAAGAGAAGCGGAAATCAAAAGAAAACAAAAGAGAAAAATGAGAAAAAGAAGAAACGAAAAAGAAAGAGAAATTTTGTATATGTTGTGTATATAGTTCAATAAGCTTTGATTGCTCTGCAA
Organism: Sambucus nigra; assembly: GCA_949130495.1. Lineage (NCBI taxonomy): Eukaryota > Viridiplantae > Streptophyta > Magnoliopsida > Dipsacales > Adoxaceae > Sambucus > Sambucus nigra. The sequence goes on from OX422221.1 coordinate 353,852,626, forward strand.
ATGATATATCCAATGCTTATTTGGAACTTCTTTTCCAATTTTGATATAGGCCACATTCTTCCCATTATTCCAAGTTTTCATTCCGAACACTTTGAATCCGTACATACATTTCTTTAATTTTGTACCCTAACCTAGCCTACATTATAACCCTATTCAAGTCCTATGTGATCTTAGGGTGCATTTAATTTAAAAGTTAAAATAGTTTGATAATCTGTGAAAAGGCATTTTGCCTCTTTTATATGAGCGGTATCTTTCATTGAGATTACAGTTTTTCATTTCCTATATAGCGTTCTTCATTTGTGACATGTGTGCGGCCTAGTTTCCATTTACAATTACTCTTCATGCTCGCATGTTCCATGTGTTACCTCCCTATTTTGAGTGAATTCACTTGATGAGTGTGATGCCTGTGAGGATTGAATATATGCTTGCCTTTACTTTTATCCAGTATATATAAGTTTTTGCCAAATCACACTTTGCGTGTGCTCGCTCCCCTCCCACATTTTAAGGTTTCAATTCTATGAGGTTCATTCTATGATGTTAATGATTTGGACTTTCGCTTGAATTCATTCATTTTGCTAATAATGCGTATGAAATCTTGTTCGCTATTTTTGGACTTGTCGCATGTTGGTTTGGGCATATTTTAAGGAAACCATATGTTCTTTATGGGTTTCATCCCTAAAAACCCTCACGAGACGACATTCATCCACTAGGGTAACCTAGGGGTTTAGCGTCTTATTGCATATGCTAAATGCAATCATGTTCCCTACGAAAGTGTCATTTATATTTCGATGCATATATACATCTTGTACTGCCTTCTGTGGACTGGTTTTGTTTGTTTCATCACTAGGGACTAGCAGTGTCTAAGTTAGGAGGTGTGATACAGCATAAATATTGCATATTTCCACCCTATATCTTTATGCATTCTAGCACTTTTATGGCCCTTAATTCCTATATTTATGCTCATTAACCATACAACCTTGGATTTGGATATATACATGCTTTGCAAGGGTTAATTGTGCTTTTGTAGGTATTGGAACACTAAAAGTGAGGATTCGTTGCATTTTCGAGAAGTTTTGTCATCGAATGCTACATCAAGGGCATTTTAGTCAATTCACATTTCATCTCTAGCTCATGTAAATTCCACGGATCCGTAGTTCGTTGAGTTAGCATCGTGGGGCCGCAAACGGCACATCGTTTGGAGTTCGGACGAAGAAGTTGTGGCCATTCTCGTTTGCATACCTTTCCCTCCTTTTTGTTGGATCCTACAAGGCTGAGAAATAGAGTACCGATCGACCACACTTGAGACCCCGATCGACCACGGTTTGAAGTTTTGCCTTGGTTCAAAGACAGTGGGCTTTAACCCAAGGGCACGGTCGACTGCGTATACCAGATATTTTGCCACTTTCACCTTTTTTTTTCTTTTTTTTTCCACTTACTATATTAACCAATTTTTTGTTTTTATTTTCATTATCTTGCATTTTACATTAGGTTTAGGGTTTGTAGGGCGATTTGGCCCTTCCCCATTTCCTTTGGGTGTTTTACCCATTTTTATGTATGTAAGCTTCATTTTATTGTCTCTTCCATTTGATTAATGCTTTCTTTACTTGCTTCCTTTCATTTCCATGCCTAGTTAGTATTTATTTCTTGCTATTTATTACTTTCGTAATTAGGTTTACTTTCTTTCTTTCAATACATGTTATTTACCATGTTTTCTAGCTAAATTAGTCTAGGTTGTGTCGGATTGAACTCACCTAGGGTTGACATGTTTCTTTGCTTTGGTGATGGAGTTTACGGGTCTATTTCGATTGTGTTGTCCTAGTTATTGCGCCTAGGAGATTTGACGGGGTATATCATGTATGCTCGATGCTTACGACCTTGCGTGCGTAATTTCTGGGGTATTTGCTGACGCCAAAATCTTATTAGTCTTTTATGCGAATTTAGGGGTGTGACACCTCTTGATTTAATTAACTGTCGAAATGAGATACAATCTTAATAACTCGCGACCCATGTAAGCATTTTATACTAATTAACTCGGGTGAGGGATATTCGATGTAACCTATAGTCTTTAATCGCTCTGTTAATTTTAGTTTAAATACACTCGTCTAGTATAATCTTTTCCTTTTATTATCTTTTCCTTTTTGTTAGAATTATCTTTTACACTTTTATTTAGAAGTATTAAACCAACTAAATTCTAGCAATTCGTCTCTATGGATTTTTCGATCCACGGACTTAGCCAATATACTCCCTTAAAAGAGTATTGTCATAAGTTTAGGTTTTTGTATTTAGGCGGTGAACAGAAAACAACGATCGGCATTTGACACGTGCTCCTTTTCACCCTTAATCAATCACCAAAGTTTTTATCCTGAATAAATAATTTTTTACCTCAATCAATGAGACATTATATCATTCCACAATTTATCAGAAACCTTTAGCCTCAGAGAACTTGCTTGTTTCCATATTTAATAATTAAAGAAACTATTGAGAAGATATAAAAAACTTGAGAATGACTCAAGACAACTCAAGATACATTGGACCCTTTAGTATTAGTAAATGCACTTGCTCTATGGTCTATCAATTAGATTTATCCGCAGAATATCCATTATGTTTTCCATGTATTCTAGTTACGTTAACATATTCCAAACATAATACATCTCAACTTTATGACCACACCAACAACTTGCCTTTTGCAATTAAACCTCTTTCGAAAACTTAGACTCCCGTTACCTCATACCATTAGCCTACCCTTGATTCTCTATAGTTCATTGTAATTTAAAATTATACAAAATCCATCAATGAATATTATCCGACTCTATAAGGAATGTTTTGGATAGATAATTGATTCAGAACCCTTTTATAAGTATATTTACATTATCTCATGGTAGACTTCTTTGAAATATATTACCCATATGACCCTCTAGAGTTCTAAGAAGTGTACTGTAACAATTCAAGCTAAGAGAAATCTAACAAAGCAAACATTAGTCCAAACCTCATCCCAATTATATATATTAACCCTAATGCATGTTTTTAAATAACCAGTTTGTACCTATTTAAGAGAAATTCATTTTTACTCTTTATGCTATCTTATATAGTAAAGTCGAAGTTCTTTATTATACGGTAAGAAATCCCAAGGTAAATTCAAGTAACAAGGATCAAGATAAATCTTCACCCAAGGAAACTTGAAGTTAAGATAGAAACATTCAATGATTTTTATGGATTATATATTCAATTTAGACACCAATCTCGGAAAAAGGGAACACTATAGCCATCGCCTTAAGCCATTAACCTGTCAAAAGATTTAATAATATGATTTTCCAAAATATTGTTGCAACCATAGAGCAATATGATCTTTGTCCAAACACACCTTTTTCGAAATTAACCAATATCATTGGTTATCTACACCTGAAAAATAAAATCTTAGAACAACCATTCTAAGATCCCTTTTGGATGAAACCAAAAACTGAAAGTAAAGACTCGATAGTTATCATACGATGGGGAAACAAGTCTATAATTTAGAAATAGATTATACAACCCTGATAAGCTGTCACTACAATAAGAGATATTACAGGAATCTACCATTTTTAAATTCATGATACATCCCAAAATTTTAAAAATATATTATATATCAAAGACACAGTATTGACGACCAACATAAGAAGTGATGTCGGGAACCATATAAACGTGTTAACTATTATGTTAATATACCAAAGTATTAAAATAATATATCCAAGTTTTGTTTTGTTATGTAATTACAAAACGAAACTTATAGGGTATAAAGTATAAATTTATATAAATAAAACTTTGAGGGTGAAAGTTGAAAAAGAAAAAAAATCTTTACAACAGACGAAACAAGTTTCCCACCTTTATAGAAAAAATAAATAAAGAAAGAAAACAAAAACCTCACTAAACCGCTATCCTCTTCCGTATTTAAAACCCTTCTCCGTTTTCTTTCCACAACCAACAACACTTGAAAACAAAAACAAAATTCAATAAAATCTTTAGAAATCCATCTCCTCCATCCCACATGAATAGGTGTGTTTTTCTTTCTTCTTCTTCCTTTAAATGACATATATATATATATATATATATATATATATATATATGTTTTAGCCATGGAGGTTGGGTATATGTGTGTATTTGGGTTCCGATTTAAGGCAGGGTGTATATATATTAGTTTGTGTTGGTTTGGTGTATAAATGAGTTTTTTCCTTACTAAAAATTTGGATAGCCATGGAAGTTTTGTATTCACTCTCTCTGTATATGTGAGTATATGTATATATATATATATATATATATATATATATATATATATATATATATATATATATATATATATATATATATATATATATATATATATATAGAGAGAGAGAGAGAGAGAGAGAGAGAGAGAGAGGAAGGCTCACCTACATCTTGATGTATACATCACATCATACATCACGCCTAGTTCTAGGCCCTAAGAAACCTTTTTTTCCAATTTTTTTATTTTTGGATAGCCATGGAAGTTTTGTGTGACACCCCGCCTAATAAAATACCGTGCGATCACTCCTGTACCATGTTAAAACAAGAGTCACATATGGTTCATTCTTAACATCACTGTCGAAAACAAAATTAATTACTAATAACCTATTAGGATGGCGTCAAAAGTTTACTTAACTAATCTTTTTAAACAATTTTCAATTAAAACATTCACACAGTTTCAATAAATAAAATTGAAATAAAATGGAATAATCGAACACTCGGTTTAACATAATACAACCATAATAAATGCCGCACTCAAAGGCGGTAAAAGAATAAATAAATGCAATTGGGCTTTAGCCCGAGTGTTTATACAGTACTTCCTATCTAGATTACAAGGATAGAAGCATGTACAGTGGACCTACATGCATCGACAACTATTGCAGCAGACGTCTGACTCGAAGGAATCATCATCCAGGCGTCCCTGTGTCTGGACACCAATATATATATATAATATATAGAAAGAAATTAAAAAATAGTAAAACGGGTCAGAGCCCGAGTTATAAAAATATTTTTCAAGTGCATAAATGCTTTATTTTTGAAAATAGGTTTTATCTCATATTTAAATTGGTATCGCACTCCCATGAGATACCCCTCTTCTAATAGTGCACACCTATCGCATTGTTTAAAACATCATAGTTAAGCTACCTCGCCTAAGTAATCTAATTCACCCGTCTCCTAGAAACCTCGACAACCCGAGTACTAAGGGATAAACTTCTCTCCATTCTTAACACTGCACTGCGTTCATGCGTGGGGTGTCTCGCGAAGCGAAATCCAAATAAGAAACCCCCCGATACATTACTGCTCTGGCAACGTCGGTCGTCGAGGTCCATTAGACCCTCAGCACATGACGTGTATATAAGACTCATATAAACATACGATAATAATATATTATTCATAATAAAGCTCCATATTCATAGTCATATACATCCGGATCCAAATTTACCGGAAAGGAGAAAAATGCACCTTATTAGGCTTTTCACTTTATATGCGTGAGTTTGCTACATGATGGCTTGTCTTTATATACAAACAATCAAATATACTCATCCAATATATAATTATAACTATTGCACACATAAGTATAATAACCATCCCAATGAGCTATAACTCGAGGATGCGGTCTCTCAATGCTATCAACTTCCATGGAAACACTCACATACCATCCTGGGGACCAGCGGTCGGACTCAATATCAGCGACAACGCGGCCATAAGTCACAACGTCTGGGAAGCCATCATAGTTCCTCCACGAAAATGAGACGAATCATACCCACCACATCTCACCCCTAATAAAAATCACACAATATAACAATGGACGCTATGACTAGGGGACTATACACTCCCTGCTCTTCAAGTCAGGGACCTCACCCACATCGCGCAACTTCCCATGATAGCACTAGAGGGGGTATGCTTCACATAAATATATATATACCATTCACACATAGATATATATATACATATTCGTATCATATCATATATACACTGTAATCACATCGTGTATATATATATATATATAGAGAGAGAGAGAGAGAGGATCTCATGAGGACCTCTGTTTGCATACCGCTGGCGCAAACCAATTTTGATAAAATAGAAAAAAAAAATGAGCTAATTTTTTTTATATAATATTTAAACATTTCAGTAGGGCCATATAAAAAAATCAACTCAAAATAAATTTTTTTACTATTTTAAAAAAATCGGTCGAACTTTGTCAGTTCTTAATAACTTAAAAAGCTGACAAAGTTTGACCAATTTTTTTAAAATAGCAAAAAAATTCATTTTGAGTTGATTATTTTTTATGGTCCTATTGAAATGTTTAAAAATCATAAAAAAAAAAATTAGCCCAAAAATATTTTTTTTACTATTTTAAAAAAATGGTCCTCATTCAGGGTCCTCAAACTGGGACCTCACTTGATCCTTTACATATATATATATATATATATATATATTACATCATTTCTCAAATATATACATGGCTAAAATTGCCAATCTCATAATAATATTTAAGTATTTTCCTACTTAAATATGCCTCACACCTTAATCGTTCTTAGGGATTTATATACTCTCCAAATATCCCGATTCATAATTGTATGATAAGTATACCCTCAACTTATCTTTAACCTATAACCCAAATTCCATCCTAGTCGCCTCGTAGGAGTTACTCACTAATTCCATATACACTTACTTTTTCCTACTCGCAAAATTATTTAGCTATAATCGCTCGCTAAAATATTCCCTCGGGTGTCACTCACTCCGAACATCCATAATTAAATAAGTCTTGTAATTTTACCCAATTAGTCCAAGGTATACATTTCACTCCAATAATAATTATTTTAAAGTCCCCTCTTGCTTGTCTGGAAATCCTAACTGTCCAATCCCTCAATTTATTTATTTTCCTCGAAAATATACCCTAGTGCCACATAATCATAACACCCTCCTAGCCCCCATAAGTTTCTCCCAAATGGATAGTGATAATTTCCTAGATGAATACTTATTTCCTCAAATAAATAAATTAGGAACAACTAAATCGGAATTTATCCCATATAATTAACCCTAGAAAATTGCTAAAAATCCTGAAGGGTCGATCGATCGACCCTGGACCGTCGATCGATCGATCGCCCCCAACAGCTTCTTCTCCGAGAAGCTATTTCGGCCATTAAAGCTTCTCCCAAGCTTTTGTCTCCTCACCAAATGTCCCCCAACCTCAATCAACTACATATACACAAACAATAAGGGTTCTAAACATCCTAGAACCCCTTTTCCAACAACAATTTTTGGCTATATCCTAAGTTTTCCAATTGGGATATTTTTTTGGGGTTAATCCGTTAAACTTTTTTGAAAAACGGTTTTTGTTCACAAAAACCCATCCCGAAAATCTTTGTGGTTTATCACTACCAACTATAATATGAGATTTATGCTTTAAACGAAATAAGCAAGTAAACACTTTTCTCGTGGATAAAATCCGACGACCTCGAGTCGAATCCCGCGGAGTTTGGCCGGAACCTCCCTTTTCTTCCTCTCCTCTTTCTTTTCTACCTTTTCTTTCCTTATCTCGTCCCTTATATTTTGAGAAATAAGGGTTTATCCCTTTAAACCCAAAAATGACTCGTTTACTCAATTACGAGTCCTTATTAGCCCAAAAATTCTCGGAGCCTAAACAATACCCCCGGATACTCTATTTTGACTATCTTTGCCATTCTGAGACCAACCGCGCAATCGAAATTTTCATCCGAGGTACTTGACCACAATTCACTATTTTAACCCAACACAACTTAATGCGATTTTCTCATAAAAATATTATCTTTTGTCTATTTACTCAACTGCGACCTGTAATAAAATAATCATTCTCATTTACTTATTCCCAAAAGTAGTTATAACATGCATCGAAAATCATCTAACACTCCTAAACTCTAAAAATTATTATTACGAGAAATTACTCAGATTTCCAAATTACACCCATTTATGAAATTTAATTTCCCATAAAAGTGCGGGGTATTACATTTTGTATACACTTTTTTTCATTATATGCGAGTATATGTATGTATGCAGATTTTTTTTGTATATATATATATATAAAGAGATGGAGAGAGGAAGGCTCACTTACATCATTATGTATACATCACACCTAGTTCTAGGCCCTAAGAAACCTTTTTTTCCATTGTTTTTTAATTTTCTCTTGTATTTAACCTTCCAATTTGGATAATGCTCACAAAATACGAAACTTCCCCCAACCCGTCGTAACAAAACGAGGGAGTGAGCCGAATGCTCAGCGGAAAATATACAAATGCAGTATAGAATCAAACGACAAAAAGAAGACCCTAATACTTTATACCTATGTGCACAGGCAACTACCTTGTATACATATATAAAAATACATATACATATACTTAATGCACAAAATAGTTTACTTAAGAAAAACCTCATTTATTAAGATTAATTTACCTTAATCTGTAAAAGACTTCCTTTTTCTCACTTTGAAGTTTCTCACTTTATTTAACACACACGGTAAAATACTTGAAACAACTACACTTGGTTTGTCCGAAATCCATTTCTTTATCGAAATTAACCTTTCCATTTTAGCAATCCACATTAGTATTTTTATTGAAAACCACCCTTTCAACACACGACTCATTTAGCCTCTGAAAACCTTTCAGAACACACCTTTTGTGCCAATTATGACTTTAACCACTTATATTGCTTAACCACCCATTTACCCACTTACTTTAACTTTTTCCTTACCTTATGGACATTAATCAGTTTACACATTTACTTGTCCATTTTACCTTTACCGGAACATTTATTAGTTCATTCAAGGTAGTTTGTGTTAACACCTTTGCACCACCCATTTCTTGACATGTTCCTTATTCATTTATCTTTTCTCACAATCTTTCAACAACCACATACTTCAACTGGCTCCACGTGACAACCCGCATATCCGAAATAAGGGGTGGCCAGCCCGATACTCCAACATAACGGAATCATGGATGGAAATCATTCTCAGCATCACAACAATAAAATGAGTATACGGGAAAACCACCCAATAATTCAGAAAATGAGTTGCCAAATTTTTTTTTTAGTTTTATTAAAGATTAAGTTAAGAAAATAATGTAAACAACCCATTCTAAAAGATAGTGGAATTCCAAGATAACATAAATAATACATCCATAACGAATATACAAGAGGAGGACCGAATATGCTGTCGGTCCACAGCTACATACAACGTATTACAACAGTTTAATAGGTTACATAATACAGTCACTAAACAGTTACAAAGGTTTGGGCAACACGCCCGAGTGAAAGACCCGATCATATCTAGAATACAAAAATGAGGCCGTCTAACAAAACATCCTGTAATATCCGCAAAATCTTACAGCTCCGCAAAAGCATAGGAGTAGGAATATCAACATGGGCGCCCTTGCGACGGAGCACCTGAGTGGATACAATAATATACATGACATAGAAAATGAACGGGTCAGGGCCCGGTTTATATATGATTCCTAGATGAATAAGATGCATGATAGATATGAAAAGTTAATCATTAATGATGAAGATGAGAATCTAACAACCTAATCACAAAGCATAATAAAACAGTTTAAATGATTATGTCTTTTATTAAATTATGCAAGAGAATATAATTAGACATCATAAATTTAAAAGCCTCCATCATTATTTACCACTTTATTCCAATTTCCATTCCTTAATAGGAATATAATACCATCATCTTTTCTTACGGTATTTTACATATCTCAAGTCCCACTTGAATTAGAATGGTCATATTCTTATACATATAATGATTCTAAGACCGCCTCTCCGAGTTTCCCCACTGGGCGCGCCCTTAAATGACTATCATCTTCCAGGGCCCATCAAACAAGACAACCTGGGTACCTAACGCACATCGGGAAGTGGCCATATGCTTGGGAGTGAGTCATAACCACACCCGAAATTACCTCACTAGCGCAAAATAAAACATATAACAACCCCGCATATGGCTGAGGACTATAGTCTCCCTACATTCACTACTTATGGGACATCACCTCATGCGCAGGCTTCCCTTATGATAGCATTTACAGAGGTGTGTTTAAGTAAATTAACATTTACCAATTTAAATCACATTTTCATTTCAATTAATCATATTTGTTTCATTATATCTAAAACCATAATCATTGAATATTCTCATTAATATTCATCACGTTTTAAGTCCCGAGTTATTCTCCAAGTGATCACAATGATTCTCCAAGTCCCAAGGTTTTATATACCTCAAATGAGTCCCTAAAGTCTCCAAGTATGGGCTTTTAACTCCTAAAGTCCTAATAAGTTGTAAAAAGAAAAGTAATACTTGAACATCACTTTAAACACCCCTGGAATAAACCCCAGATGAACGAATTCTAATATAGGGTGGCGACCAAACTCAACTAAGACTCTAGGACTATAAGTTTACTTCATTCAAGAAGGTTCCTAGGTCCTAAGCCTAAAGAAAACGGTTGAAATTGGAAAAGAAAAACAAATTAAAAATGCAGGATTTCTGAATCGATTCGGCCTCGCCGAATCGATTCGGTCAGAGACAAGCGAATCGATTCGGACCAGCCAAATTGATTCGGTCAGGAAAACTCACTTTCTACATAACTGCCGAATCGATTCGGTTCACTCAGGCCTGTAAATTGTCCCTATGTGAATCGATTCGGCCTAGCCGAATCAATTCGCCCCTGCGAATTTTGCCAATTTTTGCTATGGAGTCTTGGACTCCAAATTCTCCCAACTCAAAACGCTTCCAAACCAAGGTCATTTATGGCTACCAACTGATTATAAATGCTTCCAACAACATTACTCTACACCAATAAATATCCAAATCTCTTTCAAGGATTCCAAAACCCATAAATCCATAAAAAGCCCTAACTTTGTTAAACCATAACTAATACACAACTATCATACTAATTATCCATCTTAAATCACATAATAGAAAGTAGAAAACTTGCCTTGGGGTTCCAATCTTAGATTTGAGGAAGATGAATGCAAGATCAAGCTACAAATCTTCAATCTCTGTCTTTCTCCCAAAGTTCTCTTCTTCTCTCTAACTCTCTAGGTTAACAAATGCTTTTAAGGGAAATAAAAGGGCTTAGCAAGACTAAATCGGGTCATTAGTCTAAAGTCTCCCAACTTAAGTGGTTAATACCACATTAAAATGATTCCCAATACGCAATATACTAAAACCAGTCAAAAGTGCCCAAAACATCAAAATACAATATGGCTCACATTTTGACTATCTCGCACCTCCCGGAATTAACTACACCCTCCAAATTATCATTTGGAAATTTTATAACTCATTTTAAGTTCCGGTTTCATTTTAAACTAAAATGTCATTTTAAATCTTATGACACAATAAAACACCACATAGTGATATTCACCTACACATAAGGTAAGTATGCAATATTTTAGTAAATATTAACTTTTCTTCATTAAATTAATACTTACTACCCATTCCAACGTTTTATATATAATTACTTCACATAGTAAATAAATATAAAATAGGCTCTCACAAGCGAGGGTTGTTACATACTTCCCCCCTTATGAGGGAATTTTGCCCCCAAAATTCAAGCGTACCTCGTATAAAGAGATGCGGATACTTTTCCCACATATCATCCTCACGTTACCATGTTGATTCCTTAGCGTTGTGATGAATCCATTGGACTCACACCAAGGGCACCACTCGAGACCTCAACCTACGCTCCCCATGCTCTAAAATAGCAACGGGTTGTTCTTCATATGAAATGTCGGGTTGCAAGTCGATATCCTCAAAAGGGATATGCCAAAGGGCACCTTCACACCACTTGTACTTCTTCAAAGAGGAGACATGGAACACATTGTGGATTTATTGTAAAGGTTTCGGTAGGGCAAGTTGATACTCCACTGGACGCACCTTAGCAATAACGGGAAAAGGTCCAACAAAATGTGGCGCAAGCTTCCCCTTCTTTCTGAAATGCTTGATACCTTTCATAGGCGACACTCGCACCAAGACTTGGTCCCTAATCTCCAACTCCATGTGCCTCCTATGTGAATCGACATAACTCTTTTGACGGTCCTGAGCTCTCCAAATGCGATTTCGAATGAGTTCGATCTTAGAAGAAGTATCTTGGATCATTTTAGGTCCAAGGAATTTTTTATCCCCCACTTCCAACTAACATGTGGGTGATCTACAAGGCCTACCATACAAAGCTTCATAGGACGCCATCCTAATAGTAAATTGGTATGAGTTGTTATAAGCAAACTCAACCAAAGGAAGATATTATTCCCAACCGCCTTTGAAATCAAGCATACACATACGGAGCATATCCTCCAACATTTGGTTTACTCTTTCAGTCTGGCCATCTGTTTAGGATGATAAGAAGTGCTTAACTTCAATTCAGTTCCCATAGCCTATTGGAAACTTCGCCAAAAGTGGGAAACAAAGATTTTGTTGTGGTCGAAAACTATATTTAAAGGCAGCCCATGGAGTCTGACAATCTCCGCGATGAATAATCGGACATAGCGAGTAGTGTCATAATCGGTACGCACGGGTAGGAAATGTGCCGACTTAGTCAAGCAGTCGACAATCACCCAAATTGAATCACAGCCGCTCTGTGACCTTTGCAAGCCTGTAATAAAGCCCATCGATATGCTCTCCCATTTCCATACCGGAATCTCCAATGGTTGCAACAAACCTGTCGATTGCTGATGATCTATCTTGACCAACTGACAAGTAGTGCATTGAGATACGAACTCATAAATATCTCACTTCATACTTGGCCACCAATACTGACGGCGCATATCTTGATACATCTTATCCCCACCAGGATGTACCATAAATTTCAACCCGTGATATTCTTTCATCACCGCCCGTCTCAAATCCTCCTCCTCTGGAACAATGAGTCTTCCATGGAAGCATAGTCCACCCTCTGAACTTATCGAGTAGGATTCCACTTCCACGGACAGTAATCGGCATATGCGGTCCTGACAACCTTTATCTCTCCCTTGGGCTTCTATAACCCTTGCCATAATTGTAGGCGTAACGGTCATCACTGACATGAACGCCCTAGCAACCGCATCCTCGTGACTGAGCTCTTTCCATTTAGCTTTCCATACTTCAGCTAACTCTCCTTCGGGCCTTTTACTCAAATCATTCGCTACCATATTCACCTTGCCAGGGTGATAGTGGATGTCAAATTGTTAATCTTTCACAAACTCCAACCATCAGCGCTGTCGCCTATTCGAATCTTTATATGAAAATAAATATTGCAGCAACTTATGGTTCGTGAAAAGACTAAATTTCTCCCCTAGGAGATAATGCCTCCATATCTTCAAGGCAAAGATAACTGTGGCCAATTCTAAGTCATGCACCGGATAACTTCTCTCATGGGGCTTTAGCTTGCGAGAAACATATGCAATAGACCGTCGCTCCTGTTGGAGTACATCTCCTAATCCTTGTAGAGATGCATCGGTGAAGACCAGGTATTCCAACCCTGGCTTTGGCAATGCAAGGACTGGAGCCGAATTCAATCTATCTTTAAGCTCATCAAAAGGAGCCTGACAAGAGTTATACCAAACAAATCTCACCCCTTTCCGGGTCAAATTTATCAATGGGCTAGCGATTTTAGAGAAACCCTTGATAAACCGACGGTAATAACCCGCCAAACCCAAAAAACTATGAATTTTGGTCGGTGTCGTGGGCTGACCCCACTCCCTCACCGCAACCACCTTGCTCGGATCCACCGATATACCCTGGGACATCACAATATGACACAAAAATTGTACCTCATGTAACCAAAATCCACACTTCTCCAACTTATCATACAATTGGCGATCCCTCAACCTTTGTAGGACCAACCTCAAATGAATAGAGTGATCAGACTCTGTTCGAGAATAGACTAGAATGTCATCGATGAATACAATAACAAATTGGTCCAGGAAGTCCCCAAATACCATATTCATGAGATCCATAAATACGGTGAGGGCATTGGTAAGTACAAAGGGCATAACCAAAAATTGATAAGACCCATACCTCGTCAGAAAAGAGGTCTTGGATACATCCTGCTCCCATATCCACAACTGGTGATACCCCATCCTCAAGTCTATCTTAGAGAAGTGTGACGCTACCCTAAGTTGATCAAACAAATCATCGATACGAGGCAAAGGGTTTTTATTCCGTATGGTGACCTTATTCAATTCTCTATAGTCAATAATTAACCGGAGAGAACCGTCTCTTTTCTTTATAAACAACACCAGAGCACCCCATGGCGACGTACTACGCCTAATAAATCCCTACTCCAATAACTGTTGGATTTTCTCTCATAGCTCCCTCATTTCCACAGGAGCCATGCGATATGGAGCTCTCGCGATCGGTCGAGTTCCCGGCGCTAAATCAATCACAAACTCAATCTCCTTACTTGGAGGCAAACCCGATATCTCCCAAAAAACATCCTCAAAATATCTAACAACCGGAATAGAATCCAAGGGAACAACTACATCCAGAGAAGTCTCTTCCACAATACAATACAAATAAGTACTAGTACCTCCTTCTAAATGAGGCATAACCACCAAGAACATTTCTTGTCCCGGAACGGCGAAGACTATACTCTTCCCGTAACAATTAACTATTGCATGATACTTTACAAGCCAATCCATACCCAATATTATATCATACCCAAACACAAATTACCACGAGTAATTCCTATATGTTTACAAATAAGGAAAATGAGTGAACCATCACCCATAGAGGACTCAACACTAGTGAAAGTGCTCTCTGCAGATTTTATCAACTGTCTGAGCAAAACTTCTAGAAATGAATGAATGAGTCGCACCCATATCAAACAAAATGGGACCATGTGCCCTTGAATAAGTAACTTACCCTCAATCGCTGGCGGCGCTAGCAGAGCAGGAGGATGAATAGCATCCTGGATATGATAAACTCTCCCATACTGTAGCTGACCCTGCTACGGAGGGACAACCGGATTTGGTGCTTGTGGAAAAAACTGAACATAAGGCTGTTGTGGAGCCCTAGGAGGCTGACTCCCAATCAACTGAGGACACTCCTTCTTCTAATGACCCGCCTCTACACATTGGAAGCACTTCCCCACCATATTCTCCGGAACACGGACCCGGTTGTTTCTAAACTGGTTAACACCTTGGCCCTGATGGCCTCTACCACTTTAACCACCCCAACCTATTTGTTGTGGCGGGGCACCCTAACCGTGCCGATTATTATTATCACCCGAATTGAACCCACCAAAATGTTGTCTTTTTGACACGTCCCCCTACTGGGGATCCCTTTCTCGTTGCTTATTACCCGAAGATTGGGAAGAAGGAAATGCTCCTCCTCCATTCCCACTGCCTCTAAAATTTCCCGCTTGCCCCACTACTGTATCTTTCTTGCTACCCTGCATGTACAACTGATGCTCTTGGCAATGGAGCAATGCTGCATTCATTACCTCACCAAAAGTTTGCAAGGCCGGATTACCCAACAAATGTTGTCGGATTCTCCAGTTCAGACCTCCCATAAACTTTGAAACTTTCCTCTCTTCCGGAGTCACCTCATCCGGTACAAAACTTACCAACCGAGTGAACTCCTCTCCGTATTAGGCAACGGACCGCTCTCCTTGTACCAGATCTTGAAGTCTCCTTCTCATCTCCCTTTGAACTGCGAGAGGAAAATACTTTTGGTCAAACCAGACCCAAAAATCAGTGATCAACATAGTATCCCTCTGTTCTGGTGTAGTCATCGACTCCCACCAATGCAACGCAGATCCGACAAGCTTAAAGGTAGCAAGGACTTATTTCTTCTCCTCACTACAATCCACCATTCGTAAATGGCGTTGCATATCTTTCTTCCATTGATTTGCTCAAATAACGTCAGAACCTCCATCACATTCCGGGGGATGGACCTTTAAAAAGGAATCCCTAACTCTTTCCCAGGGAGAAGGTCCCGTACGAGCTTGGGCATCCTATGCTCGCTGTTGAGCTTGTGGAATTTGTTGAGCCACTGCGGTCATAGCAGCATTAACCGTTTGAGACATAATTTTTTCTACATCAGCAACATTAATAGTTCCTTGTGGCGGTGGAGGACCAACGTCATCTTCTACAACTTTATTACGTCTCACAGGGTGACCTCTCTTAGGCGGCATCTGAGATGAAGAAACAATAGAGTTAGAATACTAGTCAAAATAATCAATATTGCATAAGATCGCAAATGTAAGCAACAAAGAAGTCCTAACATTAGGCACTATATCAAAGAACGCTATGGTAGAACGTGACAAGTCCGCATAGATCCTAAAGACTCTAGAAGCTGATTCTCTGATACCATCTGTGACAACCTTCATATCCTAAATAAGGGTTGGCTAGCCCGATACTCCAACATAATGGAATCATGGATGGAAATCATTCTCAGCATCACAACAATAAAATGAGTATACGGTAAAACCACCCAATAATTCAGAAAACGGGTTGCCAAAAATTTTATTTAGTTTTATTAAAGATTAAGTTAAGAAAATAATTTAAAAAACCCATTCTAAAATATAGTGGAATTCATAACATATATAATACATCCATAACGAATATACAAGAGGATGACCAAATATGCTGTCGGTCCACAGCTACATACAATGTATTACAACAGTTTAATAGGTTACATAATACAGTCATTACACAATTACAAAGGTTTGGGCAACACGTCCGAGTGAAAGACCTGATCATATCTAGAATACAAAAATGAGGGCGTCTAACAAAACATCCTGTAATATTCACAAAATCTTACAGCTCCGTAAAAGCATAGGAGTAGGAATATCAATACGAGCGCCCTTGCGAGGAGCACCTGAGCGGATACAATAACATACATGACATGGAAATTGAACGGGTCCGGGCCCGATTTATATATGATTCCCAGATGAATAAGAAGCATGATAGATATGAACAGTTAATCATGAATGATGAAGATGAGAATCTAACAACCTAATCACAAAGCTTAATAAAACAATTTAAATGATTATATCTTTTATTAAATTATGCAAGAGAATATAATTAGACATCATAAATTTGAATGCCTCCATCATTATTTACCACTTTATTCCAATTTCCATTCCTTAACAGGAATATAATACCATCATCTTTTCTTACGACATTTTACATATCTCAAGTCCCACCTGAATTAGACGGGTCATATTCGTACACATATAACGATTCTAAGACCGCCCCTCCGAGTTTCCCCACTGGGAGCTCCCTTAAATGACTATCATATTCCAGGGCCCATCAAACAAGACAACCTGGGTACCAAACACACGTCGAGAAGTGGTAATATGCCTGCGAGTGAGTCATAACCACACCCGGAATTACCTCACTAGCGCAGAATAAAACATATAACAACCCCGCATATGGCCGAGGACTATAGTCTCCCTACATTCACTAGTCAGGGGACATCACCTCATGCGCGATCTTCCCTTATGATAGCATTTAGAGAGGTGTGTTTAAGTAAATTAACATTAACCAATATAAATCACATTTTCATTTCTATTAATCATATTTGTTTCATTATATCTAAAACCATAATCATTTAATATTCTCATTAATATTCATCAGGTTTTAAGTCCCGAGTTATTCTCCAAGTGATCACAACGATTCTCCAAGTCCCAAGGTTTTATATACCTCAAATGAGTCCCTAAAGTCTCCAAGTATGGGCTTTTAACTCCTAAACTCCTAATAAGTTGTAAAAATAAAAGTAATGCCTGAACATCACTTTAAACACCCCTGGAATAAACCCCAGATGAACGAATTCTAATCTAGGGTGGCGACCAAACTCAACTAAGACTCTAGGACTCTAAGTTTACTTCATTCAAGAAGGTTCCTAGGTCCTAAGCTTAAAGAAAAGGGTTGAAATTGGAAAAGAAAGACAAATTAAAAATGCAGGATTTCCGAATCGATTCGATCAGAGACAAGAAAATCGATTTGGACCAGCCAAATCGATTCGGTCAGGAAAACACACTTTCTGCATAACTTTCGAATAAATTTGGTCTGGACGAATTGATTTGGTTCACTCAGACCTGGAAATTGTCCCTATGAGAATCGATTCGGCCTAGCCGAATCGATTCGTCCCTGCGAATTTTGCCAATTTTGGCTATATGGAGTCTTGGACTCCTAATTCTACCAACTCAAAACCCTTACAAACCAAGGTAATTTATGGCTACCAACTGATTATAAATGCTTCCAACAACATTACTCTACACCAATAAATATCCAAATCTCCTTCAATGATTCCAAAACCCATAAATCCATAAAAAGCCCTAACTTTGTTAAACCATAACTAATACACAACTATCATACTAATTATCCATCTTAAATCACATAATAGTAAGTAGAAAACTTGCCTTGGGGTTCCAATCTCATATTTGAGGAAGATGAATGCAAGATCAAGCTCCAAATCTTCAATCTCTCTCTTTCTCCCAAAGTTCTCTTCTTCTCTCTAAGTCTCTAGTTTAACAAATGCTCTTACGGGAAATAAAAGGGCTTAGCAAGACTAAATCGGGTCATTAGTCTAAAGTCTCCCAACTTAAGTGGTTAATACCACATTAAAATGATTCCCAATACGCAATATACTACAACCAGTCAAAAGTGCCCAAAACATCAAAATACAATATGGGACACATTTTGATTATCGTGCACCTCCCGGGACTAACTACACCCTCCAAATTATCATTTGGAAATTTTATAACTCATTTTAAGTTCCGGTTTCATTTTAAACTAAAATGTCATTTTAAATCTTATGACACAATAAAACACCACATAGTGATATTCACCTACACGTAAGGTAAATATGCAACATTTTAGTAAATATTAACTTTTCTTCATTAAATTAATACTTACTCCACATTCCAACATTTTATATATTATTACTTCACATAGTAAATAAATATAAAATAGGCTCTCACAAGCGAGGGTTGTTACACTCCACACCATAGGCTATGCACACCATATGCTCTGGTCAGTTATTTTAGGTCTTTCACCCCACGGCTCTGGGCCCTCCTTAATTATCTCGGTGTCATCCAAGTTCTTTTTAATGTGTTTTAATATTTTACAAATTTTCATATTATTCCACTTTTCCTTTTACCTGGTCGAAGCCAAAACCCGGGGTTTCACCTCAATTCGTGTTACACTTTAAAATTATCATTTCATATCCTTTACCTTTTAACTTTGATTTTATTTCAAAATCGTATTCATTTACGACCAATTTATGTAACACCTTTTCCACATTTATATTTCATACAAATATTCCACTATAAGTAAAATTACCATTTTACCCATTTATTTCCAAAGTCAACTTTTACTCCATTTTCACAAGCGTTAATTTTCTCAAAACACTATTGAATCACCCATACTAACTTCTTAAGTGTTTTTAACACCTTAACAGCTCTTTAGTTGTGGAGTAATATTATTTTTACTTGGAGACATATTTATTTCATTATTTCCTTTCCAATTTCATAAGTGTTAATCTTTCAAAATATTATTAAGTTAAACTCACCAACTTTCCAATGTTTAACCATTAAGACTTATTTAACACCTTGACTAACCATCGTTCCAAATTTAGCCTTTCTTTACTTTCTTTATTCAAGAAATATAATTTACACTTAAAGACTACTTTCATAAGAAAATACCATTTCCTTTTTATCCATACATATACTCTTATGCCCTTACATTCATCACACATTTAGCCCCCTTTTCACACACTTTGAAGACTAGACTTTCTAATTCTCTTTTTCTTGTTTAAACCCATCAAAAACTTCTTTAAACTTGTTCACATGTTTATTTTCAAAATACTACAAGTTTATATATATGATAAGATTGATTTTAAATCCTAAAATCCTATTAAATAGGTTAAATGTGTTTTGCATTCTTGAAATTCACAATACTTTGCAAAAATGCATTTTCAAGTCATAAAAGATATTTTTTTTTACTTCTTTCAAGCACAACCAATGTCCATTTGTCATAAAGTCAACATTTTTGCAACTTGAAAAATATTATTTCACCAATGTTTTAACATAATCTATCACCCTTTCAACATCTTATTTCATAAAATGTTTAATATAGATTTTATGGAAAATACACCATTCTCATAAAAATCCTAATCTTCATTTCAAGAAACTTTGAAATATTTACTTCATTATTTATTTCAACAAAATAATATTTTACAACATTTTTATTCCATAAAATGTTTATTATTTACTATATATGATTTTCATCAATTAATCAAATGCACCCTACTCATGTGAACAACATGACTACAAATACACAAAATACAGTCTTAATACTAAGAGTAAGATTTCTCACCCTAAAAGATCCAAATGGTGGTAAGAGGGTTGGTGTAGGAGGAGCATCCCCCACCTCCAAAGGTGGCCTCAAGGGGTTACCAAATGCATCCTCCAAAATGCTCCATTCAAGCTTCAAGGACAAAAACCCCTTCAACTCCATAAAATATTCCATCATCTTCTCGAAAAGTCCCCCAAGAATTCTCCAAAATTCATAGCTCTACAACAAAAATGGTGGTAATGGGTGTAGTAGGCTTGAATATGATGGAAAACTACAAGAATGGAGTGGTTTATGGTGGTAAATTGGGGGGGGGGGGGGGGAGGAGGAATGGTCGGGATAAGCCCTCCCATGGTGGAAGACCACCTCTCTCACCCTATTATCTTCTTATAACTTCAAATGTCCGAAATAGCCATTTTTCCTAAAATTCCCATGGTGGAAAACAAATCCAATGCCTAAAATTCTCATTTTGCCCATTATGGGTTCATCTGAGCTCGATTGCACCCTAAATCAAGGGCCAGAATTGTGACAGCACACCAGGGCAATCAGTTTTAAACATTTTTAGGCATATTATTCGAACGACATAAGCCTCGTTCGAATTACATCACCACATCGTTCGATGATTAGCTTCGCGCATCTTCACGGGACCTGGGACTGTTATGCAGATGGAACTCATGTGAAGGTCGTTTGAACCCTCACTTCAAACGACACTTATATATCGTTCAACAACCTTACTGTAATTTAAACCCTACAACTTCCATTTTTCTTTATTTCTTTCAATTTGACCAACAATTTTTCTATAATTATCATCAACCCCGCTTCAGTATAATTTACACAAAAATTTAAATGAAATATTAGAGAAGAATTTAAACTTTGAAAATACATATCTTTTAAACCGTTGATTGTAAAAATACACATAATGTACCATTGGAATCGTGGTTTCGAGTAGAATTTTTTGATATAAAAATATTTTTAATTCAACACTAGTTTTTGCAACGTCATATTTAGGCTGCTATGTCAATTAAAGGACACAAATAAACATTAAAATATTATTTTAGGATATTTTCCCTAAGAAAATTGTTCAAACATGTTATAATTATTAGGTAGAGAATTTTACTCGAACTGTATACGAGTTATATATAAATACGAGTTCGCTACCCGAATACTCATGACAGTGTAATTACGAAAAGCAACATATAAAGTGAAATATTTATTTTTAGATTATTTATAGTAATTCTTGTATTACAAATTATAATTAAAAATGACAAAGCACAATGAATCAGACAAGCTTACTCTATTCAATTCATTGGTAGGTCTTTTTACCTCTTTAATAGTAAATTTTTCATATTTGTTTAACTTCTATTGATATCATTCCATGATAGTCGTATTTGATTCGAATTATATGTAGATATTACTAGACTCATGTGTTACTATATCATTGATTCTTATAATTATGATCAATTGGATCAATTTGAACCCTTTTCATATAATAAATGATATCATGATAATTCGTTGTAACGATTCTGCTCGCCTTGCATTTTTGTGCATTATTATTTATTTTAAAAACATCAATAATAACTAGGGAGTAGACTTTCGTGTTTGTCCACGTAATTTTTTACTTGACCTATAGTCTCAGATGATTGAGAGCTAGAGTTTAACTGCATATGTATGAGTGGCACTTTAATTGTGTTCCTAGCCAGTTACTTTTCCTCGAAGGTTTTGGGTTGATATTATTTAATTATAGTGATGGCTTACCTATTTCTATACCACCTTACTGATATGGGAAGTATGATACTATCAGTTCAAAGATCCTTGATTTTCTTTATGTGGCCCTTGATGAACTGGTATGTATGGTATTATTAGTTCAAACTCCTTGATTTTCTTTGATGTTATTTTGAGAAACATTTGCTTCTGCTTCATTTGACAAACACCTAATTCCATATACATTCCAAAATCTCTCTATATGTACTTGTTATAGAACTGGTAAAAACCTATTCAACAACTATACTAATTAATTTCCTTCCAGTTATTTTTCACAGTTACTTATAGGCAATGATGAGAACCATAGAAATCATATTACAGTACAAGAAAATATGTAGAGAAACTGATAGAAGAATAAGCCTCTTGAACCATAGTGTAAGGTAGTTTTGCTTTTAAAAACTCTTAGTATCTTAGTATGCATGGCTCAATTATGATTTCAAATTATTTAAAGATAACATTCACCCCGAGAAATCAGGGTGTGACACTTAAGAATATGTTTTATTACGTAATACTCTTTCAAGAACTGGACATTGATACAATAAATGAGCTTCGTGTCTTTAGGAGTATGATATATATTGCTTTTGTAACATTTGGGATAACTAACAAAGAGACATACCTCTATCCGTAATTTTAATTTCCTTGGCTCCTTCAACATCATGAGTGTTGGGCTCCCACAAATTCGAACATTCCCTAGAATGAGCTCGTGTCCAATTCAATATTCAATGGGAGTTTAAGTGACCAATTAAGAAGAAATTAAACACAGAATGTAAATACCTGTCTCATAAGTAAAATCCCAATAAGAATCATCTAGTCCTGAATAACCAACAATGGACCTTATCATATCTAAAAGAATCTTATTCCTTTCTTACCCTCTACACCATTCTGATGTGGAATGCTCAGTGTAGACACTTGGGATAAAATCCCACACCTTTGATAAATGATCCCTTAACCTTATCGAGAGGTAAACACCTTTATGAACATATGCTATAACTTGGATTTGTTTACCTCACCCATGCTCCACATTAGCCTTGCACACTTTGAACAAATCCCAGCCCTAGACTTGTGATGCATAAGGTAAAGACCTTCACTCCTTCAAGTAATCATCAATGAAATTGATCAAGCACTCAAAGACACCTATTTTATGGATTGTCAACAAATCATACTAATGGAAATGAACCATTCCCAACACACCTTTGGATCTTTAGCTTCAGTCCATGAAGGATGTTTGGTTATTTTACCTTCTAAATGGGATTTAAGACTAGAAGTGCTTCCACTTGCAATTAACTTAATTATTTATTTTAAACCTGTCTTCAAATTACTTTAAGATAAAACAATCTAAGTGTAAGTGCCAAAATTGTGTTTGGTTCTAAAAGAAAACTGTCTCTTTAATGAATTTATCCATTAAATTATGCATATCAGTATTTAGCAGTAATTGTGAGACAACTGTCATAACGTATAAGTTTTTTTCCAATGTACTAGAACATATAAAAGATATCAAATTTTGATAAGATAATTTTATAAAATCAATCGAATATCTATTAAAAACCAACTTATAAAATCGAAACCAACATTTCTAAAACTAGGTACATTAAATAATTTACCTACATCAACATTATGTATACACCAATATTCATAAGAATATTCCACTGCTAATACTTCTACGTTATTCTAATTTCCCACAACGTAGGATAATCTCTCTTTAAAGTAAATCCTCAATTACCTGGAACCTTTGCAACAAGTTGAAATATTTATTTATGGTACTCGAGTCTACATACCAAGTTACCATAGATTGGAACATAAATCATGCATTTACCTTTAAGCGATAAACCTTTACTTTTTCCTTTTCCTTCAAGGAAGAATTGGACACGTTGCTATAAACTTTTAACTACTTGCAGTGAGAATACCTGCCTATCATATATTCCAATACTGATGAATATGAACTTTCCTTAAGACCAAATCGTTGTACTTGGGGCTTACCCTTATCCTCCAACTTCCCTTTTGGGAAAGAAGTAAAGATATTCTCAAACAATTGACACCAATCTTGGGCTATCGATGATCCTCACTCTTGAATTACGAAATGGTACCGGGTATTTCGATCATGTCCAATACAAAGAATAATTAATTCAATCAATGATGGAAATAATTTCAAGACATAATTCTTACTTGAGTGTCATCAACCAACAAAGGTGTCAACATATACTCATTGATATATTCTTTCAAATTAAAACATTTATGTACAACTTCCTTGATGGGGGATCGAACACATGTAATATTTAATTTAAAAGAATTAACATGTATTTTAAAATGTTGTATTTCGATGATTAAAACCATTCGATAGCGTCCAAATGAAGCTATCACGAGGAATCAATCACACAAAAATTTTATAATATTTATGAGAATTGAAGTTTAAATAAGTTTACTCTCCCATTAAGTTTGAACAATCTCCAATGACATTTTTTATTTTGAAAACTATTCTAGTTACAACTTTAAGACTTAAACAATGAGAAAAGGTTGAATTCTTTTTAGAAATCTTACAATCATGAAATTGGAAAAACTAAATTCTAATTAACACATGAGAATTAATTCGATTAAATTTTAAAGTGGCATCCCTCAACATCCAATTTTTAAAATTAATCCATCAGACATCCTAGTTCACTTATGACGTGAGATTTCCCGATGGGAGCTTAAATCACTCCACCTTGTACGAAACATATTGATATATTTCATTATGCTATCTATAAAGTTCGAGACCCTACTATCGAATATAATGAATAGTCATCGACTTTTGGTCCCATTCCTAATGACAGTGAATTTGATAGGGGAGGATATCAAAAGTTGTGCCTAAGTCCATTGGTTTATTTATTGAAATCACAATCGCATGTGTATAACTTCTTCGATGGGAGGACGAAACTCACTCACATTTAATTTCAATAAACTGTCACATAAAATTTTTGAAATTTTCATGATACCATGATTAAAACCATCCAATGGGAGGCCAGATCAAGATGACATAAGGAATTAATCGCATCACAATTTTAAAATACTACTGGGGACCGGGATGTTTATGTTGAAACCACTCTCCCAATTAAACATGAGGGTTTTAGGAAAACTATTCATTTAATTCTAAAAGACCGGATTAAAATTATTGCTAATTTTCAATTTACTTATAATTAAATTAGTCGATCGCACTATTTTAATTTTTCCAAAAATAAAATCATTTTTGAATTAAAATAAAACCTAGAGATCAAAATTTAATTTATACCTTGAAATTAGTTATCCCGATTTAATTCAATTTAGAAAAAATAAATAAAATAGATTTTCTTAAAAAACGATGATCTGGGTTGGTGTCAAAATTAAACCCATGTTATCTATAAAACAAGTGTTTCTAGTTAATTTAATTCGCACACCAAAGTATGCAACATAATAATAAAGAGACAAAATGCAAATAAATAAATACAGTTGATAATAAAGGACAAAAATACCCCTTTACAACAAGGCCTAGAATCCTAGTTCATGTAAAAGTCTTGAGGAACATGTAACCCACTCGAAGTAGACTTCCTAAGGGGCAATACTTCATTCTAAAGTAGAATTCATCAAAACAAAGAGTTCTTGAGGGTTTTGAACACTCGAAACTGATCCTCCATGTACTGGGAACATACTGGACAAGAACCACCGTGAAAAAAAAAACAAAAAATGCCCAAGAAGCCAAAACTACCATTCTACCTGCATCAATCCCAATCGATTCCGAATCGACTCGATTCTCCTTTCGGATCAATACGAAAGCCCCATGTTTGACATCTTCAAATTCCTTTCATTTTTACCATACAAGAACCTCCATAGCCCATCCAAACCTTCATGAATCTCCATGAAACTCTGGTTAACATTTAAACCTACACATATACATGATTTAATGTGTAAAAAAACATTACAATCCGTCACAATTTCCTCCAGTTACATCGATAATGAAATAATTACAAAACATAATTATTACAACCATATGGAATCAATAAGCAAAAAATAAATACTAAAACCACCATAGGATACAATCGCACCACATAAACATATGTGACTACGATGGAAAGGTTATAAACATATAATCTCTACAAAACCATGTCAATACAAATCCATACAACATGCCAAGACTAGGGTTTCTTATTGGACAACGTAGACCTTTTCAATGCACGTTTAATCTCAATCGGGGATCTAATACGAATTGTTGGTAAAATTACTTGGGATTAACACCTAAGTATAAAAAAAATAGCCCTAATGCTCTTTGATTAATAATGTGTTGAAAAAAAAATAAGAACTAGGTTTAAAATATTAAACCTAGGGTTTCAAGAATCCATATCATTACGGATCTTATTGTGCTTCATATGAAGAGACAAAGGTATATAATGATGAAATCATTGCTTCCCTCTAAGGTATCTGAAGTACCTTGATTAAAACTTATGTGCATTAGGATCTTCTAGTGTATAACTCTCCCTAAAGTCAGGTAGGTGGGTGGACACCTTTTGAGATGAAAACCCTTCATTATGAGTGAGATATAGTGGTTTCTCTAGGGCACTTAATAAAAACATGAATAGTATTTTCTCTCACACCTCTCAAACCTTAATGAACCATAAATATCATTAAAAAACTCTCCCACACCTTTATATACAAGTATCAAAACTAGGTTTCTTAAGAGTATGGGCATGGCTACTTAGGTACATGGACTACACCAGGGACTCAAGACAAATAATTAATTTAGCTCCAAATAAATACTCAAAAATCCCAATCATAATAATCGTAATTATTTCCGTTCTTTATTTGATTATGAATTAACTCCACTAAATAATAATGATTGCACTCCAATTTAACTATCTCGAAAATCACTCGGATATAATGAGGTCTTACTTGAAAACTTGATTACGGTACATAATATGATTCACCATGTTAAGTGTCTGATACCCACTTGATCAAATCAATTTACTTCTAATAGACTTTAACCAACATCTAATAAATTCCTTAACTCTTACACTTAACTTATTTTCTTTTTCATCAAGATTATGAAATATTCCATTGATCGGTTTTACTTTATCAAAACAAAACATATCACAATCAACGATATTCCATGGAGGTGGATTCTTTTGAATGAATATCTCAGACCTACTTACATCATTTGACATGATATAAATCAGATCGCACCCATAGCAATAAAAGTTACATTTGTGCAAGCATTCCAATCCTCATAATTCTCGGGATTAAGAATCTGTGCACCCTTTGCAAATGGTGTGAGATTTCCTAAGTTTACTCATGACAAACCTTAGACTTAAATCTCATGGATGACCCTATTTAATACATTCCTAGGATGTACCGATCATAATCCTCTCTCGAACTATCGTACAAGTTCTTGAACTATCAAATAGGCCCCCGTAATTTTAGATAAACTACTATGATTGCATCGCAACCATTTTGATAGGATGTCAACTCCCTATCTAGGTTGTAAACATTTCAATAGTATTAGAACCAGAATCTTGATCTCCTAGTGATCAACCCACAATCGACTCACTCGAATTCCTCCCAAGCTCTATTGACCAACATGTCTACAATATATTTAAACCAAATATAAGGAATTCTTATAACCATGGTTATTACTTCAAAATGACATAACACTCTTTAGCTTTAAAGTAAACATCATACATAGTTTTAAGAATAAAACCCCAGGAAAGAGTGGCCCCTTAAAAATTGTGCAAAGAGCAACAAGGGGATGATACCACATTTAGCTACTGATATTCCAAGGCTCCCAAAACATTCCAACATTCACTCACATAAGAACAAAGGTCCCAAGGTAATCCTCTAACCTCTACTATAATACTACCAAGCTCCTTAGGTATTCGTTACCTTTAATAAAGGACTATAATATTATTATTGGACTTATCAACCTTCTCAATCTCCTAGAATGGATAGTCACTCTAGCATGTCTTTAAAACCAAGCTCATAGACCTTATCACCAGTGACCTATTGACTCTAACGTGTTCACCAGAACTTAGTTTCAATATAAATGACTTCCAGAGGTAATATGACCCTTATCCCAAAAAATTATCATCACAACCTACCTCGACACCATCAAATGGCAGTGACGATTATGACCTCTCCGGCGTCTGGATAATCCCTTGCAATTTGATAGACGGACAAGTAAAAAGAATAAATTACTATTCCACCTACCACCACCACTCACCTCCACTTGCATCGATGACTCATATCCGTATGAAATGCACCCATCAACTACCTTACGCCACCTGCAAGCCTTCCTACCACACTTCAAATTGCAAGGGAACCCTGATCATGCTATTGTAGTCCACTCATTCTCTTCTCTCCGAGAGAATGCTTATAAAAATAAGGGTTGCAAACAGTTAAGGATAAGTTCAAATGATCATACACCAGTACAATAAAGGGATTTAGCTTATACAATTATTTTCTCATTGTTAAATACACTCTCAACCCACTATTGTGATCACTAAGTCTTCATCTGGTTCATTTCTCGCTATTTTACTTATTACAGACCCTATTGAGTCCTAAATTAATACTTTGGAACCCTTAAAGAAGTCCATAAGTTACTTCTTAAAGTCCTATAGATTATTGATACAATGATCTTAAATTCTCTTAACCAAAGCCCAATATGTCTTTGAAATACCCCGTATTTTTATGACTTTTAATTTTGGGGATTTATTAAATTTAATTAGAGATATTAATTTAATATTAATCCTGAAAATCATTTAAATACTTACTAGCGTGACGAGAGTTAGTAATTATTGGAATTTTATTGTAAGTTACTTTATGAGTAAAGTAAGAGGTGTATTTAAATTTAGTAAAATTATCACGAGAATTTAAATTGATAATTTTGAAAATTTACCGGGACGCGTTTGTGTCGTGTCGGGATTAAATTTGGACTATCAAAAGTGAATAAATTATAAGTCACCCATATCGTCATTTTGAGTGCATCAATGTGTTAGGAAGGGTCGAGATAGTCAAAATAATGTACACGGGGGTTTAGTTTGGGTCTCAGGGCGTTTTTAGGCCTAATTAACATCTCGGGAGGGCGTTTTGGACATTTTACATTTTTGGGCATGAAAACCCACGAAATTTCTAAGAGTATATCAGATGATAGGAGTCATCTTCTAGGGTTAGAACATCCATAAACTAAAGACGACCATTGGAGAGGAAGAGGAGAAGCTTTCCAAAGAGTTCTAGGCCAAGAACTCCGCCGTCTGCACCGCCGTCGCCGCCAAACTTTAGATCACGCAACGAGGATCAAAACCACAACAATCTCTCCACAAATATGAACCAAGAATTCCCCAGGCAAGTATCTATCTTGACCTATTTCAGTTAATGCTTCAATAATATTAGCCTAGGATTGTTTAGGACTAGTTTTTGTGAAAGAAAAACCTATTTGGAGACTTGAATTGCATGATATATGGGTAATAGATGTATTCTGTAAATCAAACATACATGTAGAGATTGAACTATGAAAATTATAGTAAATTAGGAGTATGAAATCTGGTAAAAGAATGGGAAGAAACTAAAGAAAGAAAATATTAGGGTTCTTGATATTTTTATGGATTATTCCCCATTTAATTCGTTATTCATGATGAAAATCCTCATGCCTTACGTAGAATACCCTTTATTTGAGAATATAACACTGGTAGTATAAATTGTTGGGAGTTTGGAAGTCAAATATATTGTTTTGGACGATCTTGGAAGAGGAAACCCGTAACTGGAAATTCTGCAGATTTGCCATACCTGCTTGATCGATCGAACCAGGAGTATCGATCGATCGACGCATCGATCGATCGAACACCTTCCATCGATCGATCGACCCCTCCAGGAAAACTCAAATTTCCCTTTTTAAATAGGTGGTCCCAATGTAAATTAATGGAAATTCTTGGACATTATTGTTAAAATATTTTGGGAGGTAAAGAAGACCAGTAGGACTTTATAAAAATGGAACCCTTAATCTAAGACGAGATTTAATCCTTGACAAAGGTATTTTACACTTAATAAATAATGGGAACGTGTGTTTAAAGGGTGAGACTCGTGAGGAAGTTACGTTGTAAAATAAATGACTACCTACTGAAATTACACTTGGGGAGATAGGAATTCACGAATGTTACGTAGTAAGTTGGAATAATCCCATAAATAAGAATAAAAGAGGCAAACCATATACGGGATAATCTAGTATTGTGCAATGAGAATAATTATCATAAGTATGGGTTGCGGGTGTACCTAAATTTGAAATGGGAATAGTAGTATACATATATTATTGTGTTTGTGTATATACTATATACGTGTAAAAATCATGCCCGTGCTATTTGCTATCCCTGAGGTTACCGCGCTGGGACAATCTTATCTCGATGGGACCTTTATGGGGGATATTGACTCGTACACTAGAACATAGGAATCCTTAGTACAGGCTATCAGATCGATAGTCAGACGGTCATAAGAGACGTGAGGGTATCTGCTGACCTCTTAGTGACTTGGATCTATGCTTCGCCTCAGTTTGTATGTGTTTTGTTCTAATACAGTTCGAGAGTGATTCCGAACTAGTATTTCCCCTTAGGAAGAGTGATATGGGGACTGGATAGTAGAGTATGCCCGCACCATAAATTTATGCGGGGTGCCGTAGAATATATATATTATATGAGTATTTGATATATATATATATATATATATATATATATATATATATATATTTAAACTTGGAATTTGGGAACTATCTACTATGACTATGGTAAGTAAGAAATGAATAATTATTTCAACATGGGATTAAGTGTTAGGAAAGTATGATTACGTTACTGGGAAACTTTATAATCACATGAGGGTTATGTGAGAACTTTGCTTTAAAATAAAATTAACTTTCTCAACATTAGAAATTGTCGGCATGAAATCTTATGAGTAATTTAAGATAAGTTAAACTGTTTCGAGAATTAGTGCGATAGGTGTGCACATTAGAAGAGATGTGAGAATTTATCAATGGAGTGTCGCAATAATATGATTATTGCATTAGCCGGTAAGCATTTTAAATACTTGCTAAAATGAATTTTAAACTATTTTACTATCGGGATTGACCCGTTTCCTATTTTCTCTTCTCTCTTGTATATATTACAGGTGCCCAGCCACATGGGCGTCTTGCATAGGGTCCTTTGGATGGAACGTGCTCCAGCTTAGGTGGGAGTTGCAGGCCTCTTGTTTATACGACCTCATTATTGATTCCACTTCTCGTTCTATTTTATCCAGTTGGTCATGTGTAGCCCTTTTCCATTATTCAGTTATTTTTATCAGAGATTGTTATTTGTTTAGTTCCAGTATTTACATTTTGGAATGGTTATTGTCAGGATGTTTTTCCTTTAAGTTTTAATGTTGGACTTATTTAGTTGAATGTTTAAATTGCTTGGATTATATTTTCCAGTCAGATTGTTGTGTGATTTTTAAACCATGGATTATGTAAGGTTTTTAATATTGGTTTTAAATTAAATTTAGAAATTTAAACCTAAAAATGGTTTTGTCACTTAGCTTAATTATTTAGGGTGTTTAATTGGAAAAGTTATTTTTGCGACAGTGATGCTAAGAATGAACCAACCGTTCATCTTGGTTTAATTTAGTAAAGGACTGATCACCCGGTATTTAATTAGGCAGGGTGTCACAGTCTTCTAACCATTTTATGATCTAATAAATAGTGAAACTTCCTTTAACAGTTGATGTAGGATCCTCAACTAAGGTCCAACCCACTTTATATACTTGTTTATTACTTTGACAAACATTCCCTTAGCTTGTCTAAGGTCTAAAGGGGAGCACCTATTTGGTTAATGTCTCATACGATTTTAATGCCCCCATCATTTATAGTAGAACGGACTATGGCTTCCTCATCATCTCCTTCTCAGGGATCGATGGCTTCTGTGATCTCAGGTAAGTGTTTAGTAACACTATTTTTGAGTTTGGTATAGACATCTGTAAAATACATAATCTCTTGTTTAGTGTATTCATGGTAATCCTTATATTCAGCAATGACGTTCTCTTAGGCCTTATTTAGATCTCCCTATAAATTGAAGATGATATCCTTATCCTACTTCTGCGTTTTATTTAGAATGGACCCCCTCACTTAGGTCTCAGCCACCTATTCTTTCAACTCATCGTTCTCCTTCTCAAGTTCAGTAACCCAATCCCTCAGTTCCAAATTTCTTTTCTTGTGCTTTTTATAAAACATTTCCTTATTTTTTGCAAAATAGACTCTCTCTTTCATAACAATGGTGGCCATGGATTGCTGAAAACTAAAAAAGCAAAGAGTTAAATAGGAAATACATACAAAAACATACATAACTCAAGAAAATGAGAGAAGTAAGAATTAATTACAGGGCTATGTGCTGTGAGTAGAACCATATTTTTATTAGAGTTTATATACCTGAGATACCTGTAGTTGAGGTCATAGTCGGTATAGCCAATATAGTTGGTGGAGTTACCGATGTTGGATCATAAGTACTCTTTGTATTTCTTCACCATCTCAAAATATACTAGGATGGAAGGATCCTTCACATATGATGGGACGTCCACACCGATCCTATAATCGTTTCTTTCCTGGTCCATTTAGATTGGACACCTTAAGTAGTGATAACCCCTTACATAGTTTTAGACCTCTACGGCTTATCCTAGACCACATCTTCGATAGGTTTCTTCTTGGCTTTGGCCTATTTCCACTTTAAGGATGTAATGGTGGCATTATCAATGACTTTTCGTTCCATCTTCAAAGTAGAGTGCGTAGAAGATTCAAAAGAAGAGGAAGAACTTGAAACTATAAAGTATTAATGGGTTAGTATGATCCAAACAAA
The DNA here is from genome assembly GCA_949130495.1 of Sambucus nigra. NCBI lineage: Eukaryota > Viridiplantae > Streptophyta > Magnoliopsida > Dipsacales > Adoxaceae > Sambucus > Sambucus nigra. The sequence continues at coordinate 353,885,571 of OX422221.1, forward strand.
CACTTAAAAAATGAAATGAGATGAAAGTCACTATAACCAGCTTCGTCTTTTTCTTGAGGCCAAGCTTATGTAACAGTGTGGCTAAACTAAAAAAGTTTTTTGAGAGAAAAATATCATCATAGACAAGTGACTCTGTTCTAGAATACTTCTTCATCAATTTCTTTTCGATGGGGGTAAGTTGAGGAGATGATTTCTTTATAAATAAACAAAACACAAGGGTTAGAAGTAGTAAATGAAGTAAAAATTCAAAAATATAATGAAAGTAATAGCGCAATTCCACTAGTATATGTGTTACCCATTCCCGAGGAACATTCAGGCTCCTATCATCTCCTCAGGGAAGAAATTACCATCGACCTAAACATTTTTTTCCAGAAATGGTTACTTGCTTGGACCACTTTAATGAGTTTTTGCTAAGGTTTTAGGGGGATATGTATAATAACTAGGATCCTTGGCATTATCCTTAAGGACATGGACAAATATGAAGATCCTCTTCATTATATCCTGACCCGATCTTTATTTCTATTATATCATCGAGCCCGGGATCGTCCTATGCGCCTTGAGATTGATCTGAGTGGTTACATAACACCTTAGGATACCCCTATTTATACAATGCAGGGTCAAACGAAGTTCCACCATAAGAGAAAATTGGGAAATTGCAATTTTTCCCTCACATATCATAAGCTCTCTTAGTTTGCCTTAGGAGCCTACACATGATACTTATGGGAATACTTTAAAAAACCCTATACTCGAAGAGCTTTTATGAAGTTATGTCACATGGATTCTTGCCAGCATCAGCCCTAGATTGATCATAAAATCCTACCCGAAGATTTGTTCTCGTTACCTGAGTCAAGGGGAACTATGACTAGAGAGGTGGTGGAAGAAAAAGGAGTCTGGAGCATGCGACCTTAGTTGAGGAACAAAAATGGGGAAAATCACTATCAACAAAGATTTCACGGGCCCAATTTTTATGACCTTCACTGCTCCTGACCATATTAGAGACATTACTTTTAGAGGCCATAAATTTAGGACCACCATATTAAAGATTCAAAATAGGAAATGGAGAAGAACCTATTGACTCTAAGGAATAAGAATCGATTACCCTATGCTCTTATTTGTAGGCTCCTTCCCTAAAAGGAGGTTAAACTATTAATAGGGGTGGGTGAAACACCCTAAATCTTTGGCTTACTTGAGTCTATATTATTTAGGTGTTTCAAATAATTTGGATATTGTGTCAAAACATATTTTTCAGTACGAGCCTACTCCATGGTACATCATGCAATGTTACTCGACTTTTCAAGATGCTTCAACTCTACTCAGCGTACATATCCGAGTAAAGGTATTCACATGTGGTTGCACATTTCCACTTGACACATTAGACACTCATGCATTCTTAATTATTTGATATTATTAATTGTGTGCTTAAATATTTTATAAAAACGAAATTATATTATTTTTTCTAAAAATAATTTTCAAAATTTATTAATAAAATTAAGTTTCGATTTAATTGGAAAGATGAAATAATTTTTTTTAAATCAATTCACGAGTTATAATATGTATGTGCGCATGCTGATATTTTGTACATAACTTCCACCTTACACTGTTGAACCTTAGAGACTTTCGGCTGTTACCTGTTGTGATTATAAGTGGTGTACTGTTTCATTTATATGTATTTCAGCTACTTTGTGATTTTGAACTTATAGGAGATGTAGGTTTACTTTTTTAAACCATAGGTACCACCACCTTTAACCGAGATATAGGATGCTATCCATTGTTTGGACTTTTGTCCATTGGTTAAGATTTCGTCACTTTATGTGACTTGTCCCATTAGGCCGAACAATACAACTTATGAGCTTTATACCTGATACCTGGTGTACCGTAATACAAAGAGATATTTGTTTTAGAGACTTTGTTGTCCATTATGTTTTTAAGACCCATTTTGGTTATACCCTTTTAACCGCCAATTGTTTTTAAGATCTTATTGATTGAGATTGAGTTAATGCCAGTTGTCCTATTGTTAGAACTTTATACAGATTTGAGTGTTGGTTTATTATAGAGAGTTAATTTGGACCTTAGTGCCAGCTATACTGATTATATCCGATGAGAGTTTGTTACACCCAAAACCTATACCATCCTTGATTACATTTTTAGTGGCTGTTGGTTTAAATTGTTAAATCTATTTAGATCGTTTAAATTCGTTAAATTTGTTTTAACTCGAATTAATTTCAGCCTTAGATTAATAACTTTTAATTTGGACCCTTGATTTATTTATTTCTAGAATATTGTTTTCTCACCTATATAAACAACATTAGAAAGTTTATTTGTGTTATATATTCAGAACATATTTTCTAGAGTGAAAAACACAAAAATGGTTAGAATTTGTAGAGAGAAAAATATAGAGAATTAGAGAGAATATCTAAGAGAGATTGAATGTTACTTTGCACACACTGTGTTTATTTCTACTTCATCTTTATTCTTTTTTTATTCTTAAATTCTCAATGATCTTGAACATCATCTCATATTTTAGAGATTGAAATATTGTGTTATTGTAGAGAGAATTTATATGCTTTCATTCAGAAATAATTTTTTACAAAAACTTGAATTCCTTAGATTTTTTTACCAGAATTTTATTGAAAATTTTTATGATCTAAATATTCTGATTTTTGTGTTGGATGTTATATGATGTTGAAATCAAAATTTCTCTGGATCTTGCATGTTAAAGTTTTTATAGATCTGTTTTCTCATATTTGTGAAATTATTTGTAAAAGACTTTCCTCATAGAATTGAATTTTATATTTTTGAGAGATTGAGAACACATTTTTAAATGATTGAATAATCTTGTTGTGTCTCTAAGATAAGTGTTGTATGAATTTCTTAGAAAGAATGCTTATAAGATTGTTGATTGAAAATATATTTTTGCTAAGTTTTTATAGAAAACTTATGTGCTTGATTACAAATGTATTTTTGTTAAGGTTTTATAGATAACTTATATGGTTGTGTTAAGAATTATGTTCTTGCATGGTTTGCATTTAGAACATATTCACTTACACGTTTTGCATAACTAAAAACATAGAAAGTATGTTATTGTGAGAGAGATCAGTTTTGACTGAGTTGGAAATAAGAAGCAAGGAGTTAAAGCAAGGAAACAGTCAGGGAGATTTAAGTGTCCGTATGAGAAATGTCGTTGGAGGAAAGACCAATGACTTTTATGCTTCGAAAAAGAGATAGCTCGTGTAGGTATATTTTTCTGACTATTTTACTTAGGATATTGCGTTGTATGTTTGGGTTCTTGTAAATCTTGTAAAATTGTATATAGTGGAATTTTTGTTTTGTGGCGTAGAGGTCACCGTGGATGTTTTCCCTAGTTTGGGTTATTACCACGTAAAAAATCATACTTGTTAATATTTTTTTTCCTCATCTTCTTCTATGTATGATTTAGAATTAAAATTGTTACACTATTTAATTACTTGAGTTAGAATAATTATTCATATGAGATATATTGTATTGTAATGTAATAAATCAAATTTTTATTAATTTGACTTTAGAATAAATCTAATTTAATTGATTTTAATTTTTGCATGTATTAAAATCTAATTAGTTGAATAATAAAGTTTTCTTGCTTTGATTATATATATGTTATTAGAAAAACTTGCATGAAATCAGAGTATGTTCATTTGCACGTATGGAGATTGTTTCATGGGCACTCGATTTTTCAATTGGTATCAGAGCGGGTTGATCTGAATAAGATTTTACCATCTTGAGTGTTGAACCTTTATTCTTTGATTATATGATTTCATGTTACAAATCTGATTATTTTTTATATCCAAATATGATGATGAATTTTTATATATATGACCTCATGGTAGACAACATGTTATTTTTATCTCCTTTAATTAATCTCACTCTATTTCTTGAATTTAGAACCCCTATTATGGTTTGTATGCTTAGTTTAATATTTTTTGTAACCATAGCATTGGTTGTGGTGAGAGACCTTTTTTGTTGATTACTCTAGTATGTGGTGATCTTGTTTAAATTGTGTTGAGTATGTCTATGACCCTTGATTTTTTATTTGAGTATCCCTGAAGACTAGATGACTATGCTTTATTTATTTTCTGCCATATTTACATATTTTCCTGTCATAATCATGGTAATTATACGTCCTCTGAGATTTTAGGGTATGGATGTTTGTCAATGCAAATTACAACTCTTAAAATCATGTCAATGTAGGAGTGACACTTGATTAGAACCATTTATATGTTTATTGTGGAAGTTATATTTTTTAATCTTCTCTATGTTATCATTATTTTTATCCTTTGTCTATTTGAGACAAAAAGGGGGAGAAGAGTACATCATTTTTATTAGTCTTAATTCTTGAATTATATTAATGATATCATGTTTTTAATGATTTATCAATTTCTATGATATCTTACACTTGCACTTGTGAGTTTGGTTTTAATGTTTTATGCAGGAAATTACAAGAAGGTGTTAGGGTAATTGATGTATAGTTGAGTCTTGTAATTTTTACTTTCTAGGATTATTTTTGGATTGGGTAGAATAGTAATTGTTGTATAGGAATTAGGTTATTTTGTTTTTTTCTAATAGTACCATGATGTACTCGAAGGGTTTTGTCATAAATATCCAAAGGGGGAGATTGAAACACCCAAAATATTTCACTTACTCGAGTCTATATTACTTAGGCATTTCAACTAATTTGGATATTGTATCAAAACATATTTTTTAGTTCGAGCCTACTGCATGGTACATCATGCAACGTTACTCGACTTGTCAAGATGCTTCGACTGACTCAGCGTAAATATCCGAGTAAAGGTTTTCACGTGTGGTTGCACATTTGCACTTGACACATTAGGCACTCATGCATACTTAATTATTTGATAATATTAATTGTGTGTTTAAATATTTCATAAAAGTGAAATTATATTACTTTTTCTAAAAATAATTTTCAAAATTTATTAATAAAATTAAGTTTCTGATTTAATTGGAAAGCTTAAATGATTTTTTTAAATCAACTCGCATGTTATAATATGTATGTGTGCATGTTGATATTTTTTATACAATTGCCACCATACACGATTGGACCTTAGAGACTTTCGGCTCTTAGAGCATGTATAGTGGTGGGTGCATAAGAAAGGTAATTATACAGAATGTCAGATTGACTTTACCTTTCATTTGTGGCTTACTTCACAGTGGTGGAGTCTTCAATTTGCATGTTTGAGTTCCTACGAACTACTCTTGTTCGTAGGAAGCACATACACATTTCTTACGGACAACATTTATTCGTAAGAAATTATTACGGACAAATGTTGTTCGTAGGAACCCATAGACATAATAAAAATAATTATTTATATTTCTTACGAACTTTATTTGTTCGTAAGAATTTGTTACGAACTTTATTTTCTCGTAAGAATTCCTATGAATAAATAAAGTTCGTAGGAACCATTTGCAAATTCAGTAACTAATTGGTGACTTTGCAAAATGGCTACCATTTCTACTACTGATTTTGTTGCTATGACTACACCATTACAGAGCTTCCAATTTGCAAAGTTACCTCTTCCTCCGTCTTTTAGCATCACCACTACGGATGCTCTTACCTGTTGTGATTAGAAGTGTACTATTTCATTTATATGGATTGCAGCCACTTTGTGATTTTGACCTTGAGTAGTTCTACAGTGACCGAATTTTTGACAGAATTTTGGTGGATAAACTGACGTGGCGGGCATTTATTGGTTAGTTTCTAGGTCCCACTGGTGTGGACCCCAAAAACCAACCAATAAAATCCCGCCACGTTAGTTTGTCCATCAAATTTCGGTCAAAAATTCGGTCACAATAGCATTTTTGTTTTGACCTTATAGGAGATGTAGGTTTACTTTTTTCAACCTTAAGTACCACCGCCTTTAACAGAGATATAGGATGTTACCCATCGCTAGGACTTTTGTCCATTTGTTAAAATTTCGTCACTTTATGTGACTTGTCCAACTAGGGCGAACACTATAACTTAGCAGCTTTATACTTGCTACCTGGTGTACCATAATTCACAAGAGTTATTTGGTTTAGAGACTTTGTTGGCCATTAGATTTTTAAGACCCATTTCAGTTATAACCTTTTAACCGCTAGTTATTTCTAAGATCTTATTGATTGAGATTGAGTTAATGCCAGTTGTCCTATTGTGAGAAGTTTATATAGATTTGGGCGTTGGTTTATTATAGAGAGTTATTTTGGACCTTACTGTTAGTTGTACTGATTATATCCGTTGAGAGTTTGTTACACCAAAACCCCATACCAGCCTTGATTACATTTTTAGTGGTTTTAGGTTCTTGAGACTTTTATAACCGACTTAGTGGTTTGAATTCTTAAATCTGTAAAGATTGTTTAGATTTGTTAAATTTCTTTTAACTCGAATTAATCTCAACCTTAGATTAATAACTTTTAATCTGGACCATTGATTTAAGTGTTTCTAGAATATTGTTTTCTCACCTATATAAACAACATTAGGGAGTTTATTTGTGTTAGATATTAAGATCATATTTTCTAGAGGTGAGAAACACAATGTGACACCCCGCTTAAAATAATAACTGCTAGCCAGCCCTATACTAAAATAATCATAAATCTCAAGTGGATCATTCCCAGCATCTACTAACGATACTAAAACAAACACCGCTAACTACCCAATACTACAAAAAGAGGGTGTCAAACATTTAAAGCATACACAATAATACCCATCTAACCACATAACAACTGCTGAATATGATAAAGAACACACACATGTTGTATAAAAGAGAAGAGTATTAGAGTACAACCAAAATATAAAAAAAGGAAATACCCGACTATGTTGTCGGGTCACAAACAATACAACAGTCTAAAGAAAGATAAATAAAAAAAAAATTCTACAACTACAAATCTTGGGTGTAAACCCGATATACAAACTAAATCCTAATATAGATATACAAAAGATAGGAATCGACTATATCAAAATCCCACAACAGTCCGCAACTTCCATAGCTTCCTCGAATTCACTGGATAGACAACACCAATGGCGTCCTTGCGGAGGAACACCTAAAATAATGCAATATATATAGCAGGGAGAAAATATAAATGGGTCAGATCCCAAGGTGTAAAAACATTTTTAGCAAGTGCATTAAAATGCATAATAATTATAAATGCACTATGACATAATTAAAGTGGAGTCAATTCTCTAGAAAATCCAACTCACCTCTCAACTAAAGCGCGCACCTAAACGTATGCACATGATCCTCAAAAGTTTTCTCAACACTATCTAGGGGCAAAACAATCTCTCCTACACCCAAAATTTATACTCATTTAAACTACCATCTAAAATATAACCATCAAAATCCAATTCTACCATAATCCCCAAATGTGCATCACTTCTTTAACATAGAATTATACATATACACTTTGTCTTACTATAATTTCTCAGATTCTAGTCATTGACATAAATGAGTTATTAGCATCTAAATGCTAAGGATTAAACTTCTGCCAATTCTCAATACTGCACTGCGTTTCGTGCGTGAGACGTCTCGCAAGAGAAATCCAAATAAGGAACTCCCCGATATACTACTCCTTGACAATATTGATTATCGAGATTCATTATTTCCTCAATGCATTATGCATATAACCCCAATTACTTAATTAATATATATACTTTAACTATTCCCAACTCTCAACAGTGCACTGCATTTCCTGCGTGGGGCGTCTCGCAAGCGGAATCCAAACAAGGAACCCCCCGCTACACTACTCCTTGACACTGTCGATTCTCGAGATATACTAATATATAAATCTGAGTATTAAGGACTAGACTTCTCCCCACTCCCAATATTGCACCGTGTTTCGTGTGTGGGACATGTCGCAAGCGAAATCCAAATAAGGAACCCCCTGATACACTACTCCTTGACAGTGTTGGTCGTTAGGGTCCACTATGCCCTCGGTACCCAACGTAATATATAAACTCATATAGATATATATATACGTTCATATTCACTATAACATATTCATCACAATATAAGTCCGGATAAAATCTCCCGGAAAGAGATTCAATCATTATTCTTATATCTCTTTACATTAGAGACGGATATATGATATATCATAATCATATACAAATATTATAATATACACACAAGTATAATAATAACCATCCCAACAAGCTATAACTCGAGGACGCAGGTTCTCAATGCTATCATCTACTCGAGAATCAGTCACATATCATCCTGGGTACCAACGGTAGGAATCTCACACCGCCTTAGTGAAAAAAAAATCACAACGCATGGAAAGCGGTCATAGTTCCTCCGTGAAAGTGAGACGAAACATACCCACCACGTCTCACCCCTAATAAAAGTCACACAATAACAATGGACGGTATGACCTGGGGACTATACGCTCCCTGCTCCTCAAGCCAGAGGCCTCACCCACATCGCGCAACTTCCCATGATAACATAGAGGGGGTATGCTTCACATAAATATACATATATCATTCACACTAGATAAATATACAATCACATCATATAAATGAATACCATCACACAAGGTATTTATATCACCCATATAGATATACATACTCTATTACGTTCATGTATTTGAACGAAATAATTTCATTTATATAAGTATATTTTACTCTCGATATACAACCCGTTTCTAACTCTCACACTTTCCCACTTTATATACACGATACGATCCCTCACTTGAAATTAACTCATCCAACACCTCTATTTGTATGAATAATCTCCTAATTAAATTAACGTTGAGGATATTCTCTATATCCGTATGCACATCGATCGACATTCATTATTCCTCAAATATTAACCTCAACACGAAGAGGATTCCACCTAAATCGATACGATAACTTAAATTCGTACTCTCTCAAAATCAATCAATAAGACCCCAACATTTACATCCAATCCTCTTTAATTCGGCTCTCAAATTTCTTAATGAGTGAGGCAATACGCACTTAATTTCATTATGAAATAAACCCCAAACATCTCTTCACCTTTCTAAGATCCTTAATCCCCTTATATAATCACTTAACCCTCTAAGATACTACAATTGAGAAGGTCCATTAATATAAACTCAAAGGAAAGGGGATAAACTTGAAATCCCATACTTGAACCAAAAACAGAGGCTCGGTCACCCGGTCCCCTAACCGCGATCGACCACAGTGTTCAATTATACCTGGAAACGAAGACAGTATGCTTTTACCTCAAGGCACGATCGACCGGTCCCCTGATCGTGGTCTACCGGCCTTACCAGTAACCTCGGCCAAACTCCATTTTAAAGAAACTCCTACCTTTCATAAACCTCAAAATACTTACTTCTAACAAAAATTCTTCAACCCAATCATATTACTAACAATAATACACACCAAATAACTCAACCCAAATAATTTACAACCTCAATTTCATCATAAACACATCAAGTGTAAGATTTGACCCAAAATCTAGGTTTTAACATTATTAACCTAAAATCCGTAAATTTATCCATAAATCATGAAATAAAAGATGCACAAGAATTATTTAGCAAGTTTGATCACTTGCCTACAAGTTGTAGAGTCTGATTCGCCCTCGAAATTACGGATTTGTTGGAATATCCAAGCTTTTCTTCTCTTTCTCTTCTTCTTTTCTTCTTCCTTTCTCTCTCTCTCTCTCTCTCTCTAGGGATTCTCTTTCTCTCTAATGATATTTTCATCTCATGTAGTCTTTTAATCCTTATCTCCAAAATACCCAACTTTAAATGATTATACACACTTTAAATGACTTGGTTACTCCAATTCGAGTCAAACGAACTGAAAATATTTTGGAAACCAAATAAAACCCAAGTACAGTCATTTCCACTATCTCGACCATTCCGGAATCAACCGCACACAGATAATCGTCATTCAAAATTCTTTATAACATCTTCAAATTTTGACCTCAAATGACAATTTAATTATTCTCCAAATTTTAATAATATTATTTCTCCCCAAAATAGTTAATTTATTGTCCCAAAAATCTTGGGGTAGTACAGACTTCCCCACTTACAAGAATTTCTCCCTCGAAATTAAGCTTAGACTAATACTAAAAATCTCAATTGATTTCTACGACACTTATCCTCACTGTCACTATACTTATTCCTCCCATTTCTCACTGCGAATAATTTTAATTTATTAAACCAAATCTGTCAGCTAGGGCGCCTATACACCCTGTATTCGAGTTTTACTCGTAAAAACATAACTCGACATCACTTAGCCTTCAAAATTGTACAATAAATCACAATAAATTACATCATACTAACATACTAATTATAGAAGAATTTTTTTGAAATGTCCAGATATTTAACTCCTCTCAATTCATGACATTCGCTACTTTCATGCGAGGGAGGTCTCGCAAGAGAAATCCAGACAATGAACCCTCCAAATACACTACTATGTAGCTCTGTCAGGGATTGAGAGTTAGTTAGATCGGGACTAGAGTTTTAAAAAAAATTGTGTAAATTATTTTTGATATTACCCGAAGGCCTATACAAAATTTTATTTTGAAAAAAGTTTATGTCTTTTGACATTCAAATTAAAATACCTTATTCCCAAGACACAAGGTTCTAGCAATTATCATACTCTTACTAACATATAGTTCTCAAAACTAGCATAACTATGAGCTAAATCCCTCGCTCAACAATAATCCACTAAACTCTGAATATTTTCAATAATAATAATCTCTTATATAATTTTAAAATATTGCCATACACTAGGCTCTTCCATAACTGGAATATAACAAATATATAAGTCTTTCACAACTATAAAACAATAGCGTTTCCGTTACTACTCAACACATTTCAACAATTACTACGCTCAAAACAAAATCATAGCTCTCTACTAGCATAACACAAGATAATCTATTCTACCAAAAGATAATCATATAAGAGCCTTACCGGCCCAATACTCCCTTCCGGGTCATTTCACACATAATAGGGGCATAACACTAACCACTCATTTCAATCTTACATACGATACTCCCAAAGCCTCATAAAGCATAATCATAATCTCCAAGGAAAATAATTTACATCATACCTCTCTAGTCCGATTGTATCTCTTCATCAATGGGTTCCCACTCAAAGTCCCCCGACCTAAAATATCCTCGAACCTGTCGTAAGGGTTTATATGGTCCTCTACCTCTTTTAGGATAATCTCTCTTCCTATGTCCTAATTATTTACAAAAGAAACATCTACCCGCAAATCCTCTCTGCTCATCGTGAGGAACAAAACGATGTTGCGACCCTCGATAATCTTGTTCATACCCTTTTTCTTTACTAGAATTCTTCTCTCCAAACTTACTAGATGAACCCAAATCTCCAAAGTTCTTACCCCCTTGCTGACGAAGATGATATTCCTGACACTATAACCATGCCTCATTCACCACCTCGGCAAAAGTCAGTAACGCTGGGTTTCCTAATAAATGCTACAGAATTCGCCAGTCTAAACCTGCCATAAACTTCGCTATATGCTTTTACTCCGTATTTACCTCATCGGGCAGTAAATGCTCAAATCGAGTAAATTCCTCTTCGTAATCGTCCACCGTTTGATCACCTTGAAACATAACTAACAATTTCCTCTTCACTTCCTTTTGGACCGCGGAAGAAAAATACTTTTGGTCAAAGAGTTCCCAAAAGTCTGATATGGGTAATGTATCTCTCTATTCCGATGTGGTGATTGACTCCCACCAATGGAGGGCTTCCCCCGTTAACTTAAAGGTGGAGAGAAATTGCTTATGAACCTCACTAAATTCAACCATGCAAAGGTTCCTCTGTATACTATTATTCCAACGATTTGTAGCCATCACATCAGCTCCCTCTAAAAAGTATGGAGGATGCCCCTTCCTAAAATCTTCCCGTACTCTTTCCCACGTAGACATCCCTGGGTGGTCTTGGGCTGCTTGAACTACAGGTTGATGTTCCAGCATAGAAATGGCAGTAGTTACTACTTTTGCTATAATATTGGCAGCTTCAGCTGTGGTCATAGTCCCTTGAGGCATTGGGGGTTCCATATTCTCAGCTCCTCTATTTTCCCTTCCTGGAAGACCTCTCTTTGGTGGAATCTGAAACAAGAAAAAGTGTATCAGAATGCCTTTCAATTGTTTTCTCATCGTAGAAGAAAATATAGATGTGTGAACACAACAGTCCTAATAATAGGTCTCTACATCAAGAATGCTTATAAAAGATCGCAGAAAACCCACACATATCCTAAAGACACTAGAACCTGATGCTTTGATACCACCTGTGACACCCCACTTAAATTAATAACGGTGGTCATCCTTATAATAAAGTAATCAGGAATCCCAAGTGGATCATTCTCAACATCTACTGACGATACCAAAACAAACACAACTAACTACCCAATATTACAAAAAGAGGGTGCCAAAAATTTAAAACATACACAAAAATTCCCCACTAACCACATAACAACTACTTGATATGATAAAGAGCACACACATGCTATATAAAAGAGAAGAGTATTAGAGTAAAACCAAAATATACAAAAAGGAAATACCCGAATGTGCTGTGGGGTCATAGACAATACAACAGTCTAAAGAAAGATAAATAAAAACAAAATGCTACAACTACAACTTTTGGGTGTAAACTCGATATAAAAAATGAATCCTAATCTAGATATACAAAATATAGGAATCGGCTATATCAAAATCCCTCAACAGTCCGCAACTGCCACAGCTTCCTCGAATGCAATGGATAGACAACATCAACGGCGTCCTTGCGGAGGAACACCTAAAATAATACAATATATATAGAAACAAGAAAATATAAACGGGTCAGAGCCCGAGGTGCAAAAGCATTTTTAGCAAGTGCATTAAAATGTATAATAATTATAAATGCATTAAGACGTGATTAAAGTGGAGTCGCACTCACCAGAAAATCCAACTCACCTCTCAACTAAAGCGCGCACCTAAACGTATGCACATGATCCTCAAAATTCTGCCCAACACTATCTAGGGGCAAAACAATCTGGACTACACCCAAAATTTATACTCATTTAAACTACCATCTAAAATATAACCATCAACATGCAATTCTAACATAATCCCCAAATGTGTGTCAGTTATTAAACATATAATTATACACATACACTTTCTCTTACTAGAATTTCTCAGATTCTAGTTATTGACATAAATGAGTTATTAGAATCTAAATGCTAATGATTAAACTTCTCCCAATTTTTAATACTGCACTACGTTTCGTGTGTGGGACGTCTCGCAAGCGAAATCCAAATAAGGAACCCCCCGATACACTACTCCTTGACAGTATTGATTATCAAGATTCACTATGACCTCAATGCATTACGCATATAACGCCAATTACTTAATTAATATATATAATTTAACTATTCCTAACTCTCAATAGTGCACTGCGTTTCCTACGTGGGACGTCTCGCAAGCGAAACCCAAATAAGGAACCCCCCCGATACACTACTCCTTGACACTGTCGATTGTCGAGATATACTAATATATAAATCTGAGTACTAAGGACTAAAATTCTCCCCTGTCCCAACATTGCACTGTGTTTCGTGCGTGGGATGTCTCGTAAGCGAAATCCAAAAAAGGAACCCTCTGATACACTACACGTTGACAGTGTTGGTCGTTGAGGTCCATTATGCCCTCGGTAGCCAACGTAATATATATACTCGTATAAATATATATATATATATATATATATACGATCAAATTCACTATAATATATTGATCACAATTTAAGTCCCGATAAAGTCTCCTGAAAAGAGATTCAATCATTATTGTTATATCTCTTTACACTAGAGACAGATATATGATATCTCATAATCATATAAAGATATTATACTATACACACAAGTATAATAATAAACATCCCAACAACCTATAACTCGAGGACGCATGTTCTCAATGCTATCATCTACCATGGAATCGCTCACATATCATCCTGGGTACCAACGGTCGGAATCTCACACCGCCTTGGTAAAAACAAAATCACAATGTACGGGAAGCGATCATAGTTCCTCCCCGAAAGTGAGACCAAACATACCCACCACTAATAAAAGTCACACAATAACAATGGACAATATGATCTAGGGACTATACGCTCCCTGCTCATCAAGCCAGAGGCCTCACCCACATCGTGCAACGTCCCATGATACCATAGAGGTGGTATGCTTCACATAAATATACATATATCATTCACACTATATATATATATATATATATACAATCACTTCATATAAATGAATACCATCACACAAGGTATTTATATCACCCATATAGATATACATACTCTATTACGTTCGTATATTTGAACGAAATAATTTCATTTATTTAAGTATATTTTACTCTCGATATACAACCCATTTCTAACTCTCACACTTTCCCACTTTATATACACGATACGATCCCTCACTTGAAATTTACTCATCCAACACCTCTATTTGTATGAATAATCTCCTAATTAAATTAACGTTGAGGATATTCTCTATATCCGTATTCACATCGATCGACATTCATTATTCCTCAAATATTAACCTCGACACTAAGAGGATATCCCCATAAATCGATATGATAACTTAAATACGTACTTTCTCTAAATCAATCTATAAGACCCCAACATTTACCTCCAATCCTCTATTAACCCGACTCTCAAATTTCTTAATTAGAGAGGCAATACGCATTTAATTTCATTATGAAATAAACCCCAAACAACTCTTCACTTTTTAAAGATCCTTAATCCCCTTATATAATCACTTAACCCTCTAAGATACTACAATTGAGAAGGACCATTAGTATAAACTCAAAGGAAAGGGGATAAAATTGAAATCCGATACCTGAACCCAAAACAGTGGCCCGGTCGATTGGTCCCCTAACCGCGGTCGACCGCAGTTTTCAATTATACCTAAAAATGAAGATAGTATGCTTTTCCCTTAAGCCGCGGTCAACCGGCCCCCTGGCTACGGTCGACCGGCCTTACCAATAACCTCGGCTAAGCTCCATTTTTAAGAAACTCCAACCTTTCATAAGCCTCAAAATACTTACTTCCAACCAAAATTCTTCAACCCAATCATATTACTAACATTAATACACACCAAATAACTCAACCCAGCTCATTTACAACCTCAATTTCATCATAAACACATTAGGTGTAAGATTTAACCCAAAATCTAGGTTTTAACATTATTAACCCAAAATCCAAAAATTTATCCACAAATCATGAAATAAAAGATGCACAAGAATTATTTAGCAAGTTTATTCACTTCCCTCAGAGTTGTAGAGTCTGATTCTCCGTCAAAATTACGGATTTGGCGGAATACCCAAGCTTTTCTTCTCTTTCTCTTCTTCTTTTCTTCTTCCTCTCTCTCTCTCTCTCTCTCTCTCTCTCTCTCTCTCTCTCTAGGGCTTTCTCTTTCTCTCTAATGAGATTTTCATCTCACGTAGGCTTTAAAGCCTTATCTCCAAAATACCCAACTGTAAATGATAATACACACTTTAAATGACTCAGTTACTCCAATTCGAGTCAAACGAACTTAAAATATTTTGAAATCCAAATAAGACCCAAGTACAGTCATTTCAACTATCTCGACCCTTTTGGAATCAACCCCACACTCAGAATCGTCATTCAAAATAATTTCTAACATCTTCAAATATTGACCTCAAATGCCAATTTAATTATTCTCCAAATTTTAATAATATTATTTCTCCCAAAAATAGTTAATTTATTGTCCCAAAAATCTCGGGGTATTACACACAAAAAGGGTTAGAATTTGTAGAGAGAAAAATATAGAGAATTATAGAGAATATCTAAGAGTGATTGAGTGTTACTTTCCGCACATTGTGTTTATTTCCACTTCATCTTTATTTTGTTTTCGTTTTTAAATTCTCAATGATCTTGCACATCATCTCATACACAAGAAGAATTTGCACCATTAGCAACAATATTTAGCAACACAAACTATTTTTGTTGCCAAAGATACCCTTTTGGCAACAAAATCATATTTATGTTGCCAATAGACCATTTTCCATTGTACTTTTGGCAACATAAAATAAAACTTGTTGCCAAAAGTTAATTTTTTTATGAGGGAAATTATTTGAAGCTTTAGCAACATTGTCTTATGTTGCCAAAAGTCATATAACTTTCTACAACATAAACCCGTGTTGCGGAAAGAGAGTGGCTTTGGCAACTAAAATTTTTTGCTGCCAAAAGTATTTTCTATATAATTTATATATTTAAAATACATTGAAATCTTAATAAACAAAACCCTTCTCACCAAAAAAATAAATAAATAAACAAAACCTTAAAAGAAGAAATCGTCATTCGGCTTCTCTTTCCTTTGCTCTCTCTCTTTCTCTCTCTCTCTCAACGAATATCCACTCCACCACAGCTGTCTGAATCTCCGCTCCACTAACCACCATAGCAGGTTCCCCTATCAACCTCTCCCATATGCACACATTCACAAATGCACAACGGAACACACACACGCACACCTACATCAGTTTCTGTATGTCGGGGTCAGGTCCAGACAGCAAAGTGGGTGGTCGGCACCAGATCTGCATTGGGTCTGTGCCAATTGAAGATGGACAAGGGCTTGGTTGGTCGGGGATTGCTGGTGGTAGGGTTTTGGTATGGGGTGGTTGGAGGGAGTGCGGGGGGGGGTGGGGGGGGGGGGTGGGGGGGGGGCAGAAGCTGAAGGTGAGGTGGTAGTTGAAATGACGGAGGAGGAATTGAAGGTATTGTGAAGATGGGAGCTTTTTTTTTTTACTTTTTTATTGTTTTAGTTTTGGATTTTATTTTTGGGTTGGGGTATTTTTTTTCCCTTTTAGGTAAAAAATGGAGGGAATCCTATTTCTAGGCTTAATTACGACGAATTAATATTTAAGGGGGTGAATTTGTCGGGTATTTTTATAAGGGGTGTCCCATAACTCTTATTGTCCTTATTAACTTATATGTTATTTTATGCGCTTTTAAGATTTTGACATCTAAATGTGCAATGTTTACTAGTTCAAGTAGTTTAGAAATGTTTCTCCTCCAATTACTAATGATGAAATTGATTATTTAAGATTAAGTAGTAAATGTTGTCTCCTAAGTAACACGAATTCAATTGTTTAATAAAATATGAAATGATAATACTTTTAAGAAACATTCCCAACATTACATTGTTATGTTTAATGTGTAGCTGATGAGAGAAAAAAGTTATTGTTTCAGGTGTATGTTTTCTTCTTTGCTTAGAGAAACTTCCGAGAAAATTCCATGGTTAAAGTGTGAGGTGCACTATTAACTCAATTATTTTTGTGGATGCTCACGGTTTGATTTATTGGCTTAATTCTTCAATTATACATTTCATATATATTTACTCTCTTTTTCTTTCAATTGTTCGCTGGTTTGTTATTTTATTTTCAAAAAGTTATACTTAGGCATAAAAACATGTCGTTAAAGGGTGAAAACGTAAAATAGCAACAAAATGATCCCATAAGTGGCACGAACACCTCACACGTGATGAATATAACTCGTAGAAACCGACTGCGTAGTCACGACACTCCCAGGGTAAGAATTCGACGCAAATTTGTCAAAAATTACACTTAGACATAAAAACATGTCGTTAAATGGTGAAAACGTCAAATAGTCACAAAATAGTCCCGTAAGAGGCATGAACACCTCGTACGGGACAAATGTAACTCGTAGGAACCGACCGCGTAGTCACGGGGCTCCCAGTTAGAGTATACGATGTGAATTTGCAAAAAGTTTGACTTAGGCATAAAAATATGTCGTCATAGGATCAAAACATAAAATAATCACAAAACGGTCCCGTAAGATGCACGAACACCTCATATGACACCAATATAATTCGTAGGAACCGACCCCGTAATCACGGGACTCTCGGTTTGAGTATACGACGTAAATTTGCAAAAAGTTAGATTTAGGCATAAAACCGTGCTGCAAATGGGTGAAAACGTAAAACAACCACAAAACGGTCCCTTAAGAGTCATAAACACCTCGGACGGGACCAATGTGACTCGTAGGAACCGACCGCGTAGTCACGGGGCTCCCGGTTTGAGTGTATGACGTAAATTTGCAAAAAAAAGACTTAAGTATAAAAATATCCCATCGAAGGGTGAAAACGTAAAACAACCACAAAATGGTCCGGTAAGAGCGGCGAACACCTCGCACGGGATCGATTTGACTCGTAGTAATGACCGCGTAGTCACGGAGCTCCCGTTTTCATTGTACGACGTAAATTTGCAAAAAATTTAGACTTTAGAACAAAAACATGCAATCGAAGGGTGAAAATGTAAAAAATACACAAAAGAGTCCCATTAAGAGTCACAAACACATCGCACGGGACTAATGTGACTCGTAGGAACCGACCACGTAGTCACGAGGCTCCTATTTTGAGTGTACGACGTAAATTTGAAAAAAAAGACTTAAGCATAAAAACATGCCATCGAAGGGTGAAAACGTAAAATAGCCACAAAACGGTCCCATAAGAGTCACGAACATCTCGCACGGGAACAAGGTAATTTGCAGGAACCAACCACATAGTCACGGGGCTCCCTGTTTGAGTGTACGATGTAAATTTTTAAAAAGTTAGACTTAAGCATAAAAACATCCCATCAAAGGGTGAAAATGTAAAACAACCAAAAAACGATCCGGTAAGAGTCACGAACACCTCGCACGGGACTGATTTGACTCGTAGTAACGACCGCGTTGTCACGGAGCTCCCGTTTTGAGTGTACGACGTAAATTTGCAAAAAAATAGACTTTAGCACAAAAACATGCAATCTAAGGATGAAAATGTAAAAAATACACAAAAGAGTCCCGTAAGAGTCACGAACACCTCGCACGGGACCAATGTGACTCGTAGGAACCACCCGCGTAGTCATAGGGCTCCCGTTTTGGGTGTACGACGTAAATTTGCAAAAAATTAGACTTAAGCATAAAAACATGCCATCGAAGGGTGAAAATAAAAAATAGCCACAAAATGGTCCCGAAGAGTCACGAGACCAATGTGACTCGTAGGAAACGATTGCTTAGTCACGGGGATCCCGTTTTGAGTGTATGACATAAATTTGAAAAAAAGTTAGACTTAAGCATAAAAACATTCCATGGAAGGGTGAAAACATAAAACAACCAGAAAATGGTCCCGAAGAGTCACGAACACCTAGCACGGGAACAAGGTAAGTCGTAGGAACCGACCACGTAGTCACGAGGCTCCTTGTTTGAGTGTACGGCGTGAATTTCTAAAAAGTTAGACTTAAGCATAAAAACATGCCATCGAAGGGTAAAAATGAAAAACAAATAGAAAACGATCCCGTAAGAGTCACGAGCACCTCGCACAGGACAAATGTAACTCGAAGGAACCGATCGCGTAGTCACGGGACTCCCGGTTTGAGTGTACGCCGTAAATTTAAAAAAAAAATTAGACTTGAGAATAAAAACTTGCCATCAAAGGGTGAAAGCATAAAACAACAAGAAAATAGTCGGGTGAGAGTCACGAACAACTCGCACGGGACCAATGTGACTCGTAGGAACCGATCGCGTAGTCACAGGGCTCCAAGTTTGGGTGTATGAAGTAACTTTGTGAAAAATTAGACTTAAGCATAAAAACATGCCATCGAAGGCTGAAAACGTAAAATAGGCACAAAACGGTCCGGTAAGAGTCACGAACACCTCGCACGGGACTAATGTGACTCGTAGGAACCGACCGCGTAGTCACGGGGCTCTCAGTTTGAGCATACGACGTAAATTTACGAAAAATAGACTTAATCATAAAAACATGCCATCGAAGTGTGAAAATGTAAAATAGCCACAAAACGGTCCCGTAAGAGTCACGAACACCACACACGGGACCGATGTGATTCGTAGGAATAGACCGCGTTGTCACGGGGCTCCCGATTTGATGTACGACGTAAATTTGCGAAAAATTCGACTTAAACATAAAAAACGGCATCGAAGGGTGAAAACATAAAATAGCCACAAAACGACCCGATAAGAGTCACAAACACCTCGCACGGAACCAATGTGACTCATAGGAATCGACCGCGTAGTCACGGGGCTCCCAGTTTGAGCGTACGACATAAATTTGTAAAAATTTAGACTTAAGCATAAAGACATTCCATCGAAGGTTAAAAACGTAAAACATCCACAAAACGGTCCGATAAGAGTCACAAACACCTCGGACGGGACCAATGTGACTCGTAGGAACCGACCGGGTAGTCATGGGGCTCTCGATTTGAGTGTACGACGTAAATTTGCAAAAAAAAAAAAACTTAAGAATAAAAAGATGTCATTGAAGGGTGAAAATGTAAAATAGCCACAAAACGGTCCGGTAAGAGTCAGTAACACCTCGTAGGGGACAATTGTGGCTCTTAGGAACTGATCGCGTAGTCATGACGCTCCCGCTTTGAGTGTACGATGTAAGTTTGTAAATAATTAGACTTGAGCATAAAAACATCCCATCGAAGTGTGAAAACATGAAACAAACACAAAGCAATCCTGTAAAAGTCATGAACACTTTGTAAGGGACCAATTTGACTCGTAGGAACCGATCGCGTAGTCACGGGGCTCCCAGTTTGAGTGTACGACATAACTTTGCGAAAAATTAGACTTAAGCATAAAAACATGCCATCGAAGGGCGAAAACATAAAATAGACACAAAACGGTCCGATAAGAGTCACGAATACCTCGCACGGGACCAATGTGACTCGTAGGAACCGATCGTATAGTCACGGTGATCTCGGTTTAAGCGTACGACGTAAATTTGCAAAAAAATTACACTTAAGCATAAAAACATGCCATCGAAGGGTGAAAACGTAAAAAACCGATAAAACGGTCCCGTCAGAGTCACGAACACCTCGCACGGGACCAATGTGACTCGTAGGAACCGATTGTGTAGTCACGGTGATCTCGGTTTGAGCGTACGACGTAAATTTATAAAAAATTAGACTTAATCATAAAAACATGCAATCGAAGTGTGAAAACGTAAAACAACCACAAAACGGTCTCGTAAGAGTCACGAACACCTCACATGGGACCAATGTGACTCGTAGGAATTGACCGCGTAGTCACGGAGCTCCCGATTTGACTGTACGACGTAAATTTGCAAAAAATTGGACTTAATCATAAAAACATGGCATCGAAGGGTGAAACATCAAATAACCATGAAACGACCTGGTAAGAGTCACAAACACCTCGCACGGGACCAATGTGACTCGTAGGAACCGATCGCGTAGTCACGTGGATCCCAGTTTGGGTGTACGACGTAACTCTGCGAAAAATTAGACTTAAGCATAAAAACATGCCATCGAAGGGTGAAATCGTAAACCAACCACAAAACGGTCTGGTATAAGTCACGGACACCTCTCACGGGACTAATGTGACTCGTAGGAACCGATCGCGTAGTCATGGGGCTCTCTATTTTATTGTACTACGTAAATTTGCAAAAAATTTGACTTGAGCATAAAAACATGCCATCGAAGGGTGAAAATGTAAAATGGTCCTGTAAGAGTCACGGAAACCTTGTACGGGACCAATGGACTCATAAGAGCCGATCGCGTAGTCACGGGGCTCCCGGTTTGAGTGTACGACGTAAATTTGCAAAAAATTAGACTTAAGCAAAAAACATCCCATGGAAGGGTGAAAACGTAAAACAACCACAAAATGGTCCGGTAAGAGTCACGAACACCTCGCACAGGGCCAATTTGACTCGTAGTAACGATCGCGTAGTAACGGAGCTCCCGTTTTGAATGTACGACGTAAATTTGCAAAAAATTTGGACTTTATCACAAAAACATGCAATCGAAGGGTGAAAATGTAAAAAATACACAAAAAAGTCCCGTAAGAGTCACGAACACCTCGCACGGGACCAATGTGACTCGTAGGAACCGACCGCGTAGTCACGAGGCTCCTGTTTTGAGTGTACGACGTAAATTTGAAAAAAAAAGACTTAAGTATAAAAACATTCCATCCAAGGGTGAAAACATAAAATAGCCAGAAAACGGTCCCGTAAGAGTCACGAACACCTCGCACAGGACCAATGTGACTCGTAGGAACCGACTGCATAGTCACGGGGCTCCTGGTTTGAGTGTATGACGTAAATTTGTAAAAAAAATAGACTTAAGCATAAAAACATGCATCAAAGGGTGAAAACATAAAACAACCAGAAAACGGTCCCAAAGAGTCACGAACAGCTAGCTCGAAAATAAGGTAAGTCGTAGGAACCGGCCATGTAGTCACGAGGCTCCCGGTTTGAGTGTACAACGTAAATTTGTAAAAAGTTTGAATTAAGCATAAAAGCATGGCATCGAAGGGTAAAAATGAAAAACAAATACCAAACGGTCCCGTAACAGTCATGAACACCTCGACGAGACCAATGTGACTCGTAAGAACCAATCGCGTAGTCACGGGACTCCCGATTTGAGTGTATGACGTAAATTTACAAAAAAATTAGACTTAAGCATAAAAATATGTCGTCAGAGGACGAAATTATAAAACAATCACAAAAGGTCCCGTAGGATGCACAAACACCCATATGACACCAAGGTAATTCGTAGGAACCGACCCCGTAATCACGGGACTCTCGATTTGAGTATATGATGTAAATTTGATAAACTTAAATTAAGGCATAAAACGTGTTGCAAATGGGTGAAAACGTAAAACAACCATAAAACGGTCCCTTACGAGTCACAAACACCCCGGACGGGACCAATGTGACTCGTAGGAACCGACCGCGTAGTCACAGGGCTCCCAGTTTGAGTGTACGACGAAACTCTGCGAAAAATTAGACTTAAGCAGAAAAACATGCCATCGAAGCGTGAAAATGTTAAACAGCCCCAAAACGGTCCGGTATAAGTCACGGACACTTCTGACGGGACCAATGTGACTCGTAGGAACCGACCGCTTAGTCACGGGGCTCTCGATTAGACTATACGACGTAAATTTGAGAAAAATTGGACTTAAGCATAAAAACATGGCATCGAAGGGTGAAACATAAAACAACCACAAAATGACCCGGTAAGAGTCACAAACACCTCGCACGGGACCAATGTGACTTGTAGGAACCGATCGCGTAGTCACGTGGATCCCAGTTTGGGTGTACGACATAACTCTGCGAAAAATTAGACTTAAGCATAAAAACATGCCATCGAAGGGTGAAAATGTAAAACAGCCACAAAACGGTCTGGTATAAGTCACAGACACCTCTCACGGGACCAATGTGACTCGTAGGAACCGACCGCGTAGTCACAGGACTCTCGGTTTGAGCGTACAATGTAAATTTGTAAAAAATTGACTTAATCATAAAAACATACCATTGAAGTGTGAAAACGTAAAACAGACATAAAACGGTCCCGTAAGTATCCCGAACACCTCACACGGGATCAATGTGACTCGTAGGAACCGATCGCGTAGTCATCGGGCTCTCGATTTTAGTGTACTACGTAAATTTGCAAAAATATGACTTGAGCATAAAAACATGCCATCGAAGGGTGAAAACGTAAAATGGTCCTGTAAGAGTCACGGAAACCTTGTACGGGACCAATGGACTCATAAGAGCCGATCGCGTAGTCACGGGGCTCCCAGTTTGAGTGTACGACGTAAATTCACAAAAAAATAGACTTAAGCACAAAAACATCCCATCGAAGGGTGAAAATGTAAAACAACCACAAAACGGTCCGGTAAGAGTCACTAACACCTTGCACGGGGCCAATCTGACTCGTAGTAATGACCGTGTAGTCACGGAGCTCCCATTTTGAATGTACGACGTAAATTTGCAAAAAAATTAGACTTTATCACAAAAACATGCAATCGAAGGGTGAAAATGTAAAAAATACACAAAAGAGTCCCGTAAGAGTCACGAACACCTCGCACGGGACCAATGTGACTCGTAGGAACCGACCGCGTAGTCACGAGGTTCCTGTTTTGAGTGTACGACGTAAATTTGAAAAAAAAGACTTATGTATAAAAACATTCCATCCAAGGGTGAAAACATAAAATAGCCAGAAAACGGTCCCGTAAGAGTCACGAACACCTCGCACAGGACCAATGTGACTCGTAGGAACCGACTGCATAGTCACGGGGCTCCTGGTTTGAGTGTATGACGTAAATTTGTAAAAAAAATAGACTTAAGCATAAAAACATGCATCAAAGGGTGAAAACATAAAACAACCAGAAAACGGTCCCAAAGAGTCACGAACAGCTAGCTCGAAAATAAGGTAAGTCGTAGGAACCGGCCATGTAGTCACGAGGCTCCCGGTTTGAGTGTACGACGTAAATTTGTAAAAAGTTTGAATTAAGCATAAAAGCATGGCATCGAAGGGTAAAAATGAAAAACAAATACCAAACGGTCCCGTAACAGTCATGAACACCTCGACGAGACCAATGTGACTCGTAAGAACCAATCGCGTAGTCACGGGACTCCCGATTTGAGTGTATGACGTAAATTTACAAAAAAATTAGACTTAAGCATAAAAATATGTCGCCAGAGGACGAAATTATAAAACAATCACAAAAGGTCCCGTAGGATGCACAAACACCCATATGACACCAAGGTAATTCGTAGGAACCGACCCCGTAATCACGGGACTCTCGATTTGAGTATATGATGTAAATTTGATAAACTTAAATTAAGGCATAAAACGTGTTGCAAATGGATGAAAACGTAAAACAACCATAAAACGGTCCCTTACGAGTCACAAACACCCCGGACGGGACCAATGTGACTCGTAGGAACCGACCGCGTAGTCACAGGGCTCCCAGTTTGAGTGTACGACGTAACTCTGCGAAAAATTAGACTTAAGCATAAAAACAAGCCATCGAAGGGTGAAAACGTTAAATAGCCCCAAAACGGTCAGGTATAAGTCACGAACACCTTTGACGGGACCAATGTGACTCGTAGGAACCGACCGCGTAGTCACGGGACTCTCGATTTGAGCGTACGATGTAAATTTGTGAAAAAAATTCACTTTAACATAAAAATATACCATTGAAGTGTGAAAATGTAAAACAACCACAAAACGGTCTTGTAAGGGTCACGAACACCTCACACAGGACCAATGTGACTCGTAGGAACCGATCGCGTAGCCAGAGGGCTCTCGGTTTGAGTGTACTACGTAAATTTGCAAAAAATTGACTTAAGCATAAAAACATACCATCGAAGGGTGAAAACTTAAAACATCCTCAAAACGGTCCGGTAAGAGTCACGAACACCTCGCAAGAAACCAATGTGACTCGTCGGAACCGACCGCGCCCCGGTTTGTGTCTATGACGTAAATTCGCAAAAAAATTACACTTTAAGATAAAAACATGCAATCGAAGGGTAAGAATGAAAAACAAATACAAAACGGTCCCGTAAGAGTCACGAACACCTCACACGGGACCAACGTGACTCGTATGAACCGATTCCATAGTCAAATGGCTTTCGGTTTGAGTGTACTACGTAAATTTGCAAAAAAATTGACTTAAGCATAAAAACATGCCATCGAAGAGTGAAAACATAAAACATCCGCAAAACGGTCCGGTAGGAGTCACGAACACCTCGCAAGGGACCAATGTGACTCGTCGAAACCGACTGCGCCCCGGTTTGAGTCTATGACGTAAATTAGCAAAAAATTTAGACTTTAAGATAAAAACATGCAATCGAAGGGTAAGAATGAAAAACAAAAACAAAATGGTCCCGTAAGAGTCACGAACAACTCACACGGGACCAATGTGACTCGTAGGAACTGACTGCGTAGTCACGGAGCTCCCGGTTTGAGTGTACGACGTAAATTCGCAAAAAATTAGACTTAAGCACAAAAAATCTTATCGAATGGTGAAAACATAAAACAACCTCAAAATGGTCCCGTAAGACTCACGAACACCTCACACGGGACCAATGTAACTCGTAGGAACCGACCGCGTAGTCACGAGGCTCCTGTTTTGAGTGTACGACAAAAGTTTGCAAAAAAAAGACTTAAGCATAAAAACATGCCATCGAACGGTGAAAACGTAAAATTGCCACAAAATGGTCCCGTAAGAGTCACGAACACCTCGCACAGGACCAATGTGACTCGTAGGAACTGACCGCCTAGTCACGGAGCTCCCGGTTTGAGTGTACGACGTAAATTCAAAAAAAATTCGACTTAAGCAGAAAAACATCTCATCGAAGGGTGAAAACGTAAAATAGCCAAAAAATGGTTCGGTAAGAGTCACGAACACCTCGCATGAGGCCAATTTGACTCGTAGTAACGACCGCGTAGTCACGGAGCTCCCGTTTTGAGTGTACGACGTAAATTTGCAAAAAAATTAGACTTTATCATAAAAATATGAAATCGAAGGGTGCAATGTAAAAAATACACAAAAGAGTCCCGTAAGACTCACGAACACCTCACACGGGACCAATGTAACTCGTAGGAACCGACCGCGTAGTCACGAGGCTCCTGTTTTGAGTGTACGACAAAAATTTGCAAAAAAAAGACTTAAGCATAAAAACATGCCATCGAAGGGTGAAAACGTAAAATTGCCACAAAATGGTCCCGTAAGAGTCACGAACACCTCGCACAGGACCAATGTGACTCGTAGAAACCGACTGCATAGTCACGGGGCTCCTAGTTTGAGTGTATGACGTAAATTTGTAAAAAAAATAGACTTAAGCATAAAAACATGCCATCAAAGGGTGAAAACATAAAACAGCCAGAAAACGGTCCCAAAGAGTCACGAACAGCTAGCACGGAAACAAGGTAAGTCGTAGGAACCGGCCATGTAGTCACGAGGCTCCCGGTTTGAGTGTACGAAGTAAATTTGTAAAAAATTAGACTTAAGCATAAAATCATGCCATAAAAGGGTAAAAATGAAAAATAATTACCAAACGGTCCCGTAAGAGTCATGAACACCTCGACGGGACCAATGTGACTCGTAAGAACCAATCGCGTAGTCACGGGACTCCCGGTTTGAGTGTACGACGTAAATTTACAAAAATTAGACTTAAGCATAAAAATATGTCGTTAGAAGATAAAATTATAAAACAATCACAAAAGGTCCCGTAAGATGCACAAACACCCATATGACACCAATGTAATTCGTAGGAACCGACCCCGTAATCACGGGACTCTCGATTTGAGTATACGATGTAAATTTGCAAAAACTTAAATTTAGGGATAAAAACGTCTTGCAAATGGGTGAAAATGTAAAACAGCAACAAAACGGTCCCTTACGAGTCACAAACACCTCGGACGGGACCGCTGTGACTCGTAGGAACCGACCGCGTAGTCACGGGGCTCTCGGTTTGAGTGTACGACGTAACTTTATAAAAAATTATGCTTACGCATAAAAACATGCCATCGAAGGGTGAAAATGTAAAATAACCCCAAAACGGTCCGGTATAAGTCACGGACACCTCTGACGGGACCAATGTGACTCGTAGGAACCGGCCGCGTACTCACGGGACTCTCGGTTTGAGCATACAACGTAAATTTGTGAAAAAATGACTTAATCATAAAAACATACCCTTGAAGTGTGAAAACATAAAACAACCACAAAACGGTCCCGTAAGAGTCACGAACACCTCACACGGGACCAACGTGACTCGTATGAACCGATTCCATAGTCACATGGCTTTCGGTTTGAGTGTACTGCGTAAATTTGCAAAAAAATTGACTTAAGCATAAAAACATGCCATCGAAGAGTGAAAACGTAAAACATCCGCAAAACGGTCCGGTAGGAGTCACGAACACCTCGCAAGGGACCAATGTGACTCATCGGAACCGACTGCGCCCCGGTTTGAGTCTATGACGTAAATTAGCAAAAAATTTAGACTTTAAGATAAAAACATGCAATCAAAGGGTAAGAATGAAAAGCAAAAACAAAACGGTCCCGTAAGAGTCACGAACATCTCACACGGGACCAATGTGACTCGTAGGAACTGACTGCGTAGTCACGGAGCTCCCGGTTTGAGTGTACGACGTAAATTCGCAAAAAATTAGACTTAAGCACAAAAAATCTTATCGAATGGTGAAAACATAAAACAACCTCAAAATGGTCTGGTAAGAGTCACGAACACCTCGCACGAGGCCAATTTGACTCGTAGTAATGACCGCGTAGTCACGGAGCTCCCATTTTGAGTGTACGACGTAAATTTGCAAAAAAATTAGACTTTATCATAAAAAACGAAATCGAAGGGTAAAAATGTAAAAAAAATACACAAAACAGTCCCGTAAGACTCATGAACACGTCGCATGGGACCAATGTGACTCGTAGGAACCGATCGTGTAGTCATGAGGCTCCTGTTTTGAGTGTACGACGTAAATTTGCCAAAAAAAGACTTGAGCATAAAAACATGCCATCGAAGGGTGAAAACGTAAAATAGCCTCTAAATGGTCCCCTAAGAGTTACGAACACCTCGCAAAGGACCAATATGACTCGTAGGAACCGACTGCATAGTCACGGGGCTCCTAGTTTGAGTGTATGACGTAAATTTGTAAAAAAAATAGAATTAAGCATAAAAACATGCCATCAAAGGGTGAAAACATAAAACAGCAAGAAAACGGTCTCAAAGAGTCACGAACAGCTAGCTCGAAAATAAGGTAAGCCTGAGGAACCGACCATGTAGTCACGAGGCTCCCGATTTGAGTGTACGACGTAAATTTGTAAAAAGTTAGACTTAAGCATAAAAGCATGGCATCAAAGGGTAAAAACGAAAAACAAATACCAAACGGTCCCATAAGAGTCATGAACACCTCGACGGGACCAATATGACTCGTAAGAGCCAATTGCGTAGTCACGGGACTCCCGGTTTGAGTGTACGGCATAAATTTACAAAAAAAGTAGACTTAAGCATAAAAATATGTCGTCAGAGGATGAAATTATTAAACAATCACAAAAGTTCCCATAATCACGGTAATTCGTAGGAACTGACCCCGTAATCACGGGACTCTCAATTTGAGTATACGATGTAAACTTGCAAAAACTTAAGTTTAGGCATATAAACGTGTTGCAAATGGGTGAAAATATAAAATAGCCAGAAAACGGTCCCTTACGAGTCACAAACACCTCGGACGGGACCCATGTGACTCGTAGGAACCGACCGCGTAGTCACGGTGCTCTCAGTTTGAGTGTATGACTTAAATTTGTAAAAAAATATATTTAAGCATAAAAACACCCCATCGTAGGGTGAAAATGAAAAATTTCCATAAAACGGTCTAGTAAGAGTCATGAACATCCCGCACGGGACCAATTTGAATCGTAGTATCGACCGCTTAGTCACGGAGCTCACGGTTTGAGTGTATGACGTAAATTTGCAAAAATTTAGACTTTAGCATAAAAACATGCAATCGAAGGGTGAAAATGTAAAAAATACACAAAACAGTCCAGTAAGAGTCACGAACACCTCGCACGGGACCAATATGACTCGTAGGAACCGACCGCGTAGTCACGAGGCTCCCGTTTTCGGTGTACAATGTAAATTTACAAAAAAATAGACTTCAGCATAAAAACATGCCATCGAAGGGTGAAAACGTAAAACAACCACAAAATGGTCTCATAAGAGTCACGAACACCGTGCACGGGACCAATGTGACTCATAGGAATCGACTGCGTAGTCACGAGGCTCTCAATTTGTGTGTATGATGTAAATTTGAAATAAAAATAGACTTAAGCATAAAAACATGCCACCGAAGGGTGAAAACATAAAACAGCCAGAAAACGGTCCCGAACAGTCACGAACACCTAGCACGGAAACAAGGTAAGTCGTAGCAATCGACCACGTAGTCACGGGCCTCCCAGATTGAGTGTACGATGTAAATTTGTAAAAAGTTAGACTTAAGCATAAAAACATGCCATCGAAGGGTAAAAATGAAAATAAATACAAAATGGTCCCGTAAGAGTCACGAACACCTCGCATGGGAACAATGTGCCTCGTAGGAACCGACCGCGTAGTCACGAGGCTCCCGGTTTGAGTGTACGACGTAAATTCGCATAAAAGTAGACTTAGCATAAAAACATGCCATCGAAGGGTGGAAACGTAAAACAGCCACAAAACGCACTGGTAAGAGTCATGAAAACCTCGACGGGACCAATGTGACTCGTAATAACCGATCGCGTAGTCACGGGACTCCCGGTTTGAGTGTACGACGTAAATTTACAAAAAAATTAGACTTAAGCATAAAAATATGTCGTCAGAGGATGAAAACATAAAACATTCACAAAACAGTCCCGCAAGATGCACGAACAACTCATATGACACCAATGTAATTCGTAGGAACCGACGCTGTAATCACTGTACTCTCGATTTTAGTATACGACATAAATTTGCAAAAAGTTAGATTTAGGCATAAAAATGTGCTGCAAATGGGTGAAGACGTAAAATAGCCAGAAAATTGTCCCTTACGAGCCACAAACACCTCAGACGGGACCAATGTGACTTGTAGGAACCGACCGCGTAGTCACAGGGCTCCCAATTTGAGTGTACGATGTAAATTTGAAAAAAATAGACTGAAGCATAAAAACATCCCATCGAAGGGTGAAAACCTAAAATAGCCACAAAACGGTACGGTAAGAGTCGTGAACACCTCACACGGGACCAATTTGACTCGTAGTAACGACTGCGTAGCCACGGAGCGCCAGTTTTGAGTGTACGATGTAAATTTACAAAAAAAGTTGGACTTTAGAATAAAAACATGCAATCGAAGGGAAAAAATGTAAAAAATACACAAACAGTCCCGTAAGAGTCACGAACACCTCGCACGGGATCAATGTGACTCGTAGGAACCGACCATGTAGTAACGAGGCTCCCGTTTTGAGTGCACGACGTAAATTTGCAAAAAAATTAGACTTATGC
Organism: Sambucus nigra; assembly: GCA_949130495.1. Taxonomy (NCBI): domain Eukaryota; kingdom Viridiplantae; phylum Streptophyta; class Magnoliopsida; order Dipsacales; family Adoxaceae; genus Sambucus; species Sambucus nigra. The sequence goes on from OX422221.1 coordinate 353,916,397, forward strand.
ATAAAAACATGCCATCGAAGGGTGAAAACGTAAAATAGCCACAAAACGGTGTCGTAAGAGTCATGAAGACCTCGTACGGGACCAATGTGACTCGTAGGAACCGATTTTGTAGTCACGGGGCTCTCGGTTTGAGTGTACGATGTAAATTCGCAAAAAATTATACGTAGCATAAAAACATGCCATCGAAGGGTGAAAATGTAAAATAGCCACAAAACATTCCAGTTAGTGTCACGAACACCTCGCACGGGACCAATAATACTCGTAGGAATCGACCGCGTAGTCATGAGGCTCCCAATTTGAGTTTAAGACCTAAATTTGCATAAAACTAGACTTGAGAATAAAAATATTCCATCAAAGGGTGAAAACGTAAAAAAGTGACAAATCGGTCCCGTATGAGTCACGAACACCTTGACGGGACAATTGTGACTCTTAAGAATCGATCGTGTAGTCACGGGACTCCCAGTTTGAGTGTACAACGTAAATTTATAAAAAAAATCAACTTAAGCATAAAAATATGTCGTCAGAGGATGAAAACATAAAATTATCACAAAACGGTCCCGTAAGATGCACGAACACCTCATATGACATCAATGTAATTAATAGCAACCGACCCCATAATCACAGGGCACTCGGTTTGAGTTTACGACGTAAATTTGCAAAAAAGATAGATTTAGGCATAAAAATATGCCGCAAATGGGTGAAAATGTAAAACAGCCACAACACGGACCCTTAGGAGTCACAAACACCTCGGGGGGACCAATGTGACTTATAGGAACTGACCGCGTAATCACGGGGCTCCAGATTTGAGTGTACGACATAAATTTGCAAAAAAATAGACTTAAGCATAAACCATTCCATCGAAGGGTGAAAATGTAAAATAGCCACAAAATGGTCCGGTAAGAGTCATGTACACCTCGAACGGGACCAATTAGATTCGTAGTAACAACCGTGTAGTCACGGAGCTCCCATTTGGAGTGTATGACGTAAATTTATAAAAAAATTAGACCTTAGAATAAAAATAAGAAATTAGAGGGTAAAAATGTAAAAAAAAAACACAAAACAGTCCCATAAGAGTCACGAACACCTCGCACAGGATCAATGTGACTCGTAGGAACTGACCGGGTAGTCACGAGGCTCCCATTTTGAGTGTACGACGTAAATTTGCAAAAAAATAGACTTAAGCATAAAAACATGCCATTGAAGTGTGAAAACATAAAACAACCACAAAACGGTCCCGTAAGAGACACGAACACCTCGCACGGGACCAATGGGACTCGTAGGAACTGATCGCGTAGTCACGGGGATCCCGGTTTGAGTGTATGACATAAATTTGTAAAAAAATAGACTTAAGAGGCATGAACACCTCGGGCGGGACCAATGTGACTCGTAGGAACCGTTCGCATAGTCACGGGGCTCCCGGTTTGAGTGTACGATGAAAAATTTGTAAAAAAAATAGACTTAAGCATAAAAACATGCCATCGAAGGGTGAAAACGTAAAAGAGTTCGAAAACAGTCCCGTAAGAGTCACGAACACCTAGCACGGGAGCAAGGTAAGTGGTAGGAATCGGCCACGTAGTTACGGGGCTCCCGGTTTGAGTGTACGACTTAAATTTATAAAAAGTTAGACTTAAGCATAAAAATATACCATCGAAGGGTGAAAATATAACATAAATACAAAATGGTCCGGTAAGAGTCACGAACACCTCGCACGGGACCAATGTGACTCGTAGGAACCGATCGCGTAGTCATGCAGCTCTCGGTTTGAGTGTACGACATAAATTTGCAAAGCATTCAACTTAAGCATATAACCATTCCATCAAAGGGTGAAAATGTAAAACAGCTACAAAACGGTCTGGTAAGAGTCACGAACACCTAGCACGTGACCAATGTGACACGTAGGAACCGACTCCGTAGTCACGGGGCTCCCGGTTTGAGTGTATGACGTAAATTTGTAAAAAATAGGACTTAAGCATAAAAACATGCCATCGAAGGGTGAAAACATAAAAAAACCAAAAAAGGTACCGAAGAGTCACGAACACCTAGCACGGGAAGAAGGTAAGTCGTAGGAACTGGCCACGTAGTCATGGGGCTTCCAGTTTGAGTGTTCGACGTAAATTTGGAAAAAAGTTAGACATAAGCATAAAAACATGCCATCGAAGGGTAAGAATGACACATAAATATAAAACGGTCTCGTAAGGGTCACGAACACCTCGCACGGGACCAATGTGACTCGTAGGAACCGACGGCGTAGTCACGGGGCTCCCGGTTTGAGTGTATGACGTAAAATCGCAAAAAAATTAGACCTAGCATAAAAACATGCCATCGAAGGGTGGAAAAGTAAAACAGCCACAACACGTTCTGGTAAGAGTCACGAACACCTCGTACGGGATGTGACTCGTAAGAACCGATCGCGTAGTCACGGGGCTCCCGGTTTGAGTTTAAGACGTAAATTTGCATAAAACTAAACTTCAGCATAAAAGCATGCCATCGAAGGGTGAAAATGTAGAAAAGTGACGAACACCCCGACGGGACCAATGTGACTCGTAAGAGCCGATCGTGTAGTCACGGGACTCTCGGTTAGAGTGTACGACGTAAATTTACAAAAAAATTAGACTTCAGCATAAAAAAATGTTGTTCGAGGATGAAAACATAAAACAATCACAAAACGGTCCCATAAGATGCACGAACACCTCAAATGACACCAATGTAATTCGTAGGAACTGACCCCGTATAATCACGGGACTCTCGGTTTGAGTATATGACATAAATTATCAAAAAGTTAGATTTAGTCATAAAAATGTGCCGCAAATGGGTGAAAACGTAAAACAACCACAAAACGGTCCCTTAGGAGTCACAAACACCTCGGACGGGACCAATGTGACTCGTAGGAATCGACCGCGTAGTCACGGGGCTCCCGATTTGAGTGTACGACGTAAATTTGTAAGAAAATAGACTTAAGCATAAAAACATCCCATCGAAGGGGGAAAACATAAAATAGCGACAAAACAGTCCGGTAAGAGTCATGAACACCTCGCAAGGGAATAATTTGACTCTTAGTAACGACTGCATAGTCACGGAGCTCCCATTTTGAGTGTATGACGTAAATTTGTAAAAAAATTAGACTTTAGCATAAAAACATGCAATCGAAGGGTAAAAATGTAAAAAATACACAAAACAGTCCCGTAAGAGTCACGAACACCTCACATGGGATCAATGTGACTCATTGGAACCGACCGCGTAGTCATGAGGCTCCCATTTTGAGTGTACAACGTAAATTAGCAAAAAAATAGACTTAATCATAAAAACATGCCATCGAAGGGTGAAAATAAAAAAACACAAAACGGTCCTGTAAGAGTCACGAACACCTCGACGGGACCAATGTGACTCGTGAGAACCGATCGCATAGTCACGGGACTCCCGGTTTGAGTGTACGGCGTAAATTTTAAAAAAAATTACACTTAAGCATAAAAATATGTCGTCAGAGGATGAAAACAAAATCACAAAACGGTCCTGTAAGATGCACGAAGACCTCATATGACACCAATGTAAATCGTAGGAACCGAACCCATAATCACGGGACTCTCGGTTTGAGTATACGATGTAAATTTACAAAAAGTTAGATTTAGGCATAAAAATGCCACAAATGGGTGAAAATGTAAAACAGCCACAAAACGCTCCCTTAAGAGTCACAAATTCCTCGGATGGGACCAATGTCACCCATAGGAACTGACCGCATAGTCACGGGGCTCCCTATTTGAGTGTACGACGTAAATTTGTAAGAAATTAGACTTAAGCATAAAAACGTCCCATCGAAGGGGGAAAACATAAAATAGCGACAAAATAGCCCAATTAGATTCACGAACACCTCGCACGGGACAAATTTGGCTCGTAGTAACGATCGCGTAGTCACGGAGCTCCCATTTTGAGTGTACGACGTAAATTTGCAAAAAAAATAGACTTTAGCATAAAAACATGCAATCGAAGGGTGAAAATATAAAAAATATACAAAACAGTCCCGTAAGAGTCACGAACACCTCGCACGGGACTAATGTGACTCGTAGGAACTGACCGCATAGTCACGAGGCTCCCATATTTGAGTGTACAACGTAAATTTGTAAAAAAATAGACTTACGCATAAAAACATTCCATAGAAGGGTGAAAACGTAAAACATCCACAAAACGGTCCCGTAAGAGTTACGAACACCTCGCACAGGACCAGTGTGACTCGTAGGAACCGATTGCGTAGTCACGGGGCTCTCGATTTGAGTGTATGATGTAAAATTATAAAAAAATAGACTTAAGCCTAAAAACATGCTATCTAAGGGTGAAAACATAAAACAGCCAAAAAATAGTCCCGAAGAGTGACGAACACCTAACACGGGAACCGGTCGCATAGTCATAGGGTTCCCCGTTTGAGTGTACGACGTAAATTTGTAAAAAGTTAGACTTCAGCATAAAAACATGCCATCGAAGCATAAAAATGAAAAATAAATACAAAACGGTCCCGTAAGCGTCACGAACACCTCACACGGGACCAATGTGACTCGTAGGAACCGACCGCATAGTCACGGCACTCCCGGTTTGAGGGTACGACATAAATTCGAAAAAAGTAGACTTGGCATAAAAACATGTCATTGAAGGGTGAAAACATAAAAAAATGACAAAATGGTCCCGTAAGAGTCATGAACACCTCGACGGGACCAATGTGACTTGTAAGAACTGATCGTGTAGTCACGGAACTCCCTATTTGAGTATACGACGTAAATTTACAAAAAAAATAGACTTAAGAATAAAAACATGCCATCGAAGGGTGAAAACGTAAAGTAGCGGTAAAACAGTCCGGTTAGAGACTCGAACACCTCGCACGGTACCAAATGTGACTCGTAGGAACCGATCGTGTAGTCACGAGGCTCCCAATTTGAGTGTACAACTTAACTTTGTGAAAAATTAGAATTAAGGATAAAAACATGCCATTGAAGGGTGAAAATGTAAAACAACCATAAAACGGTCCGGTAAGAGTCACGAACACCTCGCACGGGACCGATGAGACTCGTAGGAACCGACTGCTTAGTCACGGGGCTCTAAATTTGAGTGTATGACGTAAATTTGCAAAAATTAGACTTAATAATAAAAACATGCCATCGAAGTGTGAAAACGTAAAACAGCCAGAAAACGGCCCCGTAAGAGTCACGAACACCTCGCAAGGGACCAATATGACTCATAGGAATCGACCGCATAGTCCACGTAACATTGTGAAAAATTAGACTTAATCATAAACACATGGCTTCGAAGGATGAAAACATAAAACAACCACAAAACGACCCGATAAGAGTCACGAACACCTCGCTCGGGACCAATGTGACTCGTAGGAATCGATCGCATAGTCATGGGGCTCCCGATTTGAGCGTACGACCTAAATTTGTAAAAATTAAGACTTAACCGTAAAAATATGCCATCGAAGTGTGACAACATAAAACATCCACAAAACGGTCTGATAAGAGTCACCTACATCTCGCACGGGACCAATGTGACTCGTAGGAACCGACCGAGTAGTCACGGGGCTCCCGATTTGAGTGTACGACGTAAATCTGTAAGAAATTAGACTTAAGCATAAAAACAGCCCATCGAAGGGTGAATATGTAAAATACCCACAAAACGGTCCGGTAAGAGTCATGAACACCTCGCACGTGACCAATTTGACTCGTAGAAACGACCGCGTAGTCACGGAGCTCCCGTTTTGAGTGTACGACGTAAATTTGTAAAAAATTTAGACTTTAGCATAAAAGCATGCAATCAAAGGGTAAAAATGTAAAAGATACACAAAACAGTCCCATGAGAGTCACGAACACCTCGCACGGGACCCATGTGACTCGTAAGAACCGACCGCCTAGTCACGAGGCTCCCGATTTGAGTGTACGATGGAAATTTGTAAAAAATTAGACTTAAGCATAAAAATAGCCCATCCAAGGGTGAATATGTAAAATAGCCACAAAACGGTCCGTAAGAGTCATGAACACCTCGCACGGAACCAATTTGACTCGTAGAAACGAGCGCGTAGTCACGGAGCTCCTGTTTTGAGTGTACGACGTAAATTTGTAGAAAATTTAGACTTTAGCATAAAAAGATGCAATCGAAGAGTAAAAATGTAAAAAATACACAAAACAGTCCCATGAGAGTCACGAACACCTCGCACGGGATCAATGTGACTCGTAGGAACCGACCGCCTAGTCACGAGGCTCCCGGTTTGAATGTACGATGGAAATTTGTAAAAAATTAGACTTAAGCATAAAAACATGCGATCGAAGGGTCAAAATGTAGAACATCCACAAAACGGTCCCGTAAGAGTCACGCACACCTCACACGGGACAAATGTGACTCGTAGGAACCGATTACGTAGTCACGGGGCTCCCGATTTGAGTGTATGATGTAAAATTGTAAAAAAAATCGACTTAAGCATAAAAACATGCCATCTAAGGGTGAAAACATAAAACAGCCAAAAAAAAGTCCCGAAGAGTCACGAACACCTAGCACAGGAACAAGGTAAGTCGTTGGAACTGACCACGTAGTCACGGGGCTCCCAGTTTGAGTGTATGATGAAAATTTGTAAAAAGTTGGACATAAGCATAAAAACGTGCCATTGAAGGCTAAAAATTAAAAACAAATAGAAAACGGTCCCATAAGAGTCACAAACACCTCACATGGGACTACTGCGACTCGTAGGAATCGACCGCATAGTCACGGGGCTCCCAGTTTGAGTGTATAACGTAAATTCACAAAAAATTAGACTTAGCATAAAAACATGACATCGAAGGTTGAAAATATAAAACAACCACAAAACATTCCAGTAAGAGTCACGAACACCTCGCGCGGGACCAATGTGACTCATAGGAACCGACCGCGTAGTCACGGGGCTCTCGATTTGAGTTTAAGACGTAAATTTGTATAAAACTAGACTTAAGCATAAAAACGTGCCATCGAAGGGTGAAAACTGAAAACAGTGACAAAACAGTGCCGTAAGAGTCACTAACACCTCGACGGGACCATTGTGACTCGTAAGAACCAATCGCGTAGTCACGGGACTCCCGGTTTGGGTGTACGACGTAAATTTACAAAAAAATTAGACTTAAGCATAAAAATATGTCGTCAGAGGAAGAAAACATTAAACAATCACAAGACGGTCCCGTAAGATGCACAAAAACCTCATATGACACCAATATAATTCGTAAAAACAAACCCCGTAATCACGGGACTCTAAGTTTGAGTATACAATGTAAATTTGCAAAAATTTAGATTTAGGCATAAAAACGTGTCGCAAATGGGTGAAAACGTAAAACAGCCACAAACGGTCCCTTAAGAGTTACAAACACCTCGGACGGGACCAATGTGACTCGTAGGAACCGACCGCGTAGTCACAGGGATCCCGATTTGAGTGTATGACGTAAAGTTGCAAAAAATTAGACTTAAGCATAAAAATATATCATCGAAGGGTGAAAACATAAAATAGCCACAAATTAGTCCGATAAGAGTCACGAACACCTCGCACAGGACCAATTTGACTCGTAGTAATGACCGCGTAGTCACAGAGCTCCCGTTTTGAGTGTACGATGTAAATTTGCAAAAAAATTATACTTTAGCATCAAAACATGCAATCGAAGGGTGAAAAGTAAAAAATACACAAAACAGTCCCCAAAGAGTCACAAACACCTCGCACGGGATCAATGTGACTCATAAGAACCGACGACGTAGTCACGAGGCTCCCGTTTTGAGTGTACAACATAAATTTGCAAAAAAACTAGACTTAGGCATAAAACCATGCCATCGAAGGGTGAAAACGTAAAAAACCCATAAAACGGTCCCGTCAAAGTCACGAACACCTTGCATGGGACCAATGTGACTCGTAGGAACCGATTGCGTAGTCATGGGGCTCCCGGTTTAACTGTATGATATAAATTTGTAAAAAAATAGACTTAAGCATAAAAACATGCCATCTAAGGGTGAAAACATAAAATAGCCAGAAAACGGTCCCGAAGAGTCACGAACACCTAGCACGGGAACAAGGTAAGTTGTAGGAATCGACCCCGTAGTCACGGGGCTCCCGGTTTGAGTGTACGACTTGATTTTGTAAAAAGTTCGACTTAAGCATAAAAACATGCCTTCGAAGGGTAAAAATGAAAAACAAATATAAAACGGTCCCGTAAGGGTCACGAACACCTCGTTGGGACTAATGTGACTCATAGGAATCGACCGTGTAGTCACAGGGCTCCCGATTTGAGTGTACAACATAAATTTTTAAAAAGTTAGGCCTAAGCATAAAAAAGGCCATCGAAGGGTAAAAATGAAAAACAAATACAAAACGGTCCTATAAGTGTCACCAATAATTCGCTTGCGACCATTGTGACTCGAAAGAACCGACCGTGTAGTCACGGGGCTCCCGGGTTGAGTGCGACGTAAATTCGAAAAAAAATTGACTTAGAATAAAAACTTGCCCTCGAAGGGTGAAAATGTAAAACAGCCACAAAACATTCCGGTAAGAGTCACAAACACCTTGCACGGCACCAATGTGACTCGTAGGAACCGACCGCGTAGTCACGGGGCTCTCGATTTGAGTTTAAGACATAAATTTGCATAAAGCTAGACTTATGCATAAAAACATGCCATCAAAGGGTGAAAACGAAAAAAGTGACAAAACGGTCCCGTAAGAGTCACTAACACCTCGACGGGACCAATGTGACTCATAAGAACCGATCGTGTAGTCAGGTACTCCCGGTTTGAGTGTACGATGTAAATTTACAAAAAAATTAGACTTAAGCATAAAAATATATCGTCAGAGGATGAAAACAAAAAACAATCACAAAACGGTCATATAAGATCCACGAACACCTCATATGACACCAATGTAAAATGTAGGAACCAAACCCGTAATCACGGGACTCTCGGTTTGAGTATACGACGTAAATTTGCAAAAAGTTAGATTTAGGCATAAAAATGTGCCGCAAATGGGTGAAAATGTAAAACTTCCACAAAACGGTCACTTAAGAGTCATAAATACCTCGGACGGGACCAATATGACTCGTAGTAACCGATCGGGTAGTCACGGGGCTCCCGATTTGAGGGTACGCGTAAATTTGCAAGAAATTATACTTAAGCATAAAACATCCCATCGAAGGGTGAAAATGTAAAATAGCCAAAAACCAGTCCGGTAAGATTCACGAACACCTCGCACGGGATAAATTTGATTCGTAGTAATGACCGCGTAGTCACGGAGCTCCCATTTTGAGTGTACGACGTAAATTTGCAAAAAAATTAGACTTTAGCATAAAAACATTCAATTGAAGGGTGAAAATGTGAAAAATATACAAAACAGTCCCGTAAGAGTCACGAACACCTCGCACGGGACCAACGTGACTCGTAGGAACCGACCGCAAAGTCCTGAGGCTCCCATTTTTTACTGTACAACCTAAATTTGCAAAAAATTAGACTTAAGCATAAAAACTTGCCATCGAAGGGTGAAAATGTAAAACAGCCACAAAATAGTCCGGTAAGAGTCACGAACACCTCGCACGAGATCAATGTGACTTGTAGGAACCGATTGCTTAGTCGCGGGGATCCCGGTTTCAGTGTATGACGTAAATTTGTAAAAAAAATAGTCTTAATCATAAAAACATGCCATCTAAGGGTGAAAACATAAAACAACCAAAAAATAGTCCCGAAGAGTCATGAACAATTAACACGGGAATAAGGTAAGTCGTAGGAACCGACCACGTAGTCACAGGGCTCCCGGTTTGAGTGTACGACGTAAATTTGTAAAAAGTTAAACTTAAGCATAAAAAAATGCCATCGAAGGGTGAAAATTAAAAATAAATACAAAACGGTCCTGTAAGAGTCACGAACACCTCACACGGGACGAATATGACTCGTAGGAATCGACGGCGTAGTCACGGTGCTCCCGATTTGAGGGTACGATATAAATTCACAAAAAATAGACTTAGCATAAAAACATGCCATCGAAAGTTGAAAACGTAAAACAACCACAAAACATTCTGAAAAGAGTCACGAACACCTTGCACAGGACCAATTTGACTCGTAGGAATCGACCACGCAGTCACGGGGCTCTCGATTTGAGTTTAAGACCTAAATTTGCTTAAAACTAGACTTTAGCATAAAAACATGCCATCAAAGGGTGAAAATCGGAAAAAGTGACAAAACTCTCCCGTCAGGGTCACGAACACCTCGCACGGGACCAATGTGACTCGTAGGCACCGATTGTGTAGTCATGGAGCTCCAGGTTTGAGTGTATGACGTAAATTGGTAAAAAAATTGTCTTAATCATAAAAACATGCCATCTAAGGGTGAAAACATTAAACACCCAGGAAAAGGGTCCAGAAGAGTCACGAAGACCTAGCACGGGAACAAGGTAAGTTGTAGGAATCGACCCCGTAGTCACGGGGCTCCCGGTTTGAGTGTACGATGTAAATTTGTAAAAAGTTTGACTTAAGCCTAAAAACATGAATTAGAAGGGTAAAAATGAAAAACAAATATAAAACGGTCCCGTAAAAGTCACGAACACCTCGCTTGGGACTAATGTGACTCGTAGGAACGGTCCGTGTAGTAACGGGGCTCCCGGTTTGAGTGTACGACGTAAATTTTTAAAAAGTTAGACTTAAGCATAGAAAAAGGCCATCGAAGGGTAAAAATGAAAAGCAAATACAAAACGGTCCCGTGAGAGTCATGAACACCTCGCTTGGGACTAATGTGACTCGAAGGAACCGATCGTGGAGTCACGGGGCTCCCGGTTTGAGTGTACGACGTAAATTCGCAAAAAAATAGACTTAGAATAAAAAACTTGCCATCGAAGGGTGAAAACATAAAACAACCACAAAACATTCCTGTAAGAGTCATGAACACCTCGCACGGGATCATTGTAACTCGTAGGAACCGATCGCATAGTCACGGGGCTCTCGGTTTGAGTTTAAGATGTAAATTTGCATAAAACTAGGCTTATGCATAAAAACATGCCATCGAAGGGTGAAAATGGAAAAAAGTGACAAAACGGTCCCGTAAGAGTCATTAAAACCTCGACGTGACCAATGTGACTCGTAAGAACCGATCGTGTAGTCAGGGACTCCCGGTTTGAGTGTACGACGTAAATTTACAAAAAATTTAGACTTAAGCATAAAAGTATGTCGTCAGAGGATGAAAACAAAAAATAATCACAAAACGGTCCTATAAGATCCACGAACACCTCATATGACACCAATGTAAATCGTAGGAACCGAACCCATAATCACGGGACTCTCGGTTTGAGTATACGACGTAAATTTGCAAAAAGTTAGATTTAGGCATAAAAATATCCCGCAAATGGGTGAAAATGTAAAACTTCCACAAAACGGTCCCTTAAGAGTCACAAATACCTCGAACGGGACCAATGTGAATCGTAGGAACCGATCGGGTAGTCACGGGGCTCCCGGTTTGAGTGTACGACGTAAATTTGTAAGAAATTATACTTAAGCATAAAAACATCCCATCGAAGGGTGAAAATGTAAAATAGCCAAAAACCAGTCTGGTAAGATTCACGAACACCTCGCACGGGATAAATTTGATTCGTAGTAACGACCGCGTAGTCACGGAGCTCCCATTTTGAGTGTACGACGTAAATTTGCAAAAAATTTAGACTTTAGCATAAAAACATTCAATTGAAGGGTGAAAATGTGAAAAATATACAAAACAGTCCCGTAAGAGTCACGAACACCTCGCACGGGACCAATGTGACTCGTAGGAACCGACCGCATAGTCCTGAGGCTCCCATTTTTTACTGTACAACCTAAATTTGCAAAAAATTAGACTTAAGCATAAAAACTTGCCATCGAATGGTGAAAATGTAAAACAACCACAAAATAGTCCGGTAAGAGTCACGAACACCTCGCACGAAGCCAATGTGACTTGTAGGAACCGATTGCTTAGTCGCGGGGATCCCGGTTTCAGTGTATGAGGTAAATTTGTAAAAAAAAATAGTCTTAATCATAAAAACATGCCATCTAAGGGTGAAAACATAAAACAACCAAAAAATAGTCCCGAAGAGTCACGAACAATTAACACGGGAATAAGGTAAGTCGTAGGAACCGACCAAGTAGTCACAGGCCTCCCGGTTTGAGTGTACGACGTAAATTTGTAAAAAGTTAAACTTAAGCATAAAAAAATGCCATCGAAGGGTGAAAATTAAAAGTAAATACAAAACGGTCCTGTAAGAGTCACGAACACCTCACACGGGACGAATATGACTCGTAGGAATCGACGGCGTAGTCACAGTGCTCCCGATTTGAGGGTACGATATAAATTCACAAAAAATAGACTTAGCATAAAAACATGCCATCGAAGGTTGAAAACGTAAAACAACCACAAAACATTCTGAAAAGAGTCACGAACACCTCGCACGGGACCAATTTGACTTGTAGGAATCGACCGCGCAGTCACGGGGCTCTCGATTTGAGTTTAAGACCTAAATTTGCTTAAAACTAGACTTTAGCATAAAAACATGCCATCAAAGGGTGAAAATTGAAAAAAGTGACAAAACTCTCCCGTCAGGGTCACGAACACCTCGCACGGGACCAATGTGACTCGTAGGAACCGATTGTGTAGTCATGGAGCTCCAGGTTTGAGTGTATGACGTAAATTGGTAAAAAAATCGACTTAAGCATAAAAACATGCCATCTAAGGGTGAAAACATTAAACACCCAGGAAAAGGGTTCAGAAGAGTCACGAAGACCTAGCACGGGAACAAGGTAAGTTGTAGGAATCGACCCCGTAGTCACGGGGCTCCCGGTTTGAGTGTACGATGTAAATTTGTAAAAAGTTTGACTTAAGCCTAAAAACATGCATTAGAAGGGTAAAAATGAAAAACAAATATAAAACGTTCCCGTAAAAGTCACGAACACCTCGCTTGGGACTAATGTGACTCGTAGGAACGGTCCGTGTAGTAACGGGGCTCCCGGTTTGAGTGTACGACATAAATTTTTAAAAAGTTAGACTTAAGCATAGAAAAAGGCCATCAAAGGGTAAAAATGAAAAACAAATACAAAACGGTCCCGTGAGAGTCATGAACACCTCGCTTGGGACTAATGTGACTCGAAGGAACCGACCGTGGAGTCACGGGGCTCCCGGTTTGAGTGTACGGCGTAAATTCGCAAAAAAATAGACTTAGTATAAAAAACTTGCCATCGAAGGGTGAAAACATAAAACAACCACAAAACATTCCTGTAAGAGTCATGAACACCTCGCACGGGACCATTGTGACACGTAGGAACCGATCGCATAGTCACGGGGTTCTCGTTTTGAGTTTAAGATGTAAATTTGCATAAAACTAGACTTATACATAAAAACATGCCATCGAAGAGTGAAAATGGAAAAAAGTGACAAAACGGTCCCGTAAGAGTCATTAAAACCTCGACGTGACCAATGTGACTCGTAAGAACCAATCGTGTAGTCAGGGACTCCCGGTTTGAGTGTACGACGTAAATTTACAAAAAAATTAGACTTAAGCATAAAAGTATGTCGTCATAGGATGAAAACAAAAAACAATCACAAAACGGTCCTATAAGATCCACGAACACCTCATATGACACCTATGTAAATCGTAGGAACCGAACCCGTAATCACGGGGCTCTCGGTTTGAGTATACGACGTAAATTTGCAAAAAGTTAGATTTAGGCATAAAAATGTGCCGCAAATGGGTGAAAATGTAAAACTTCCACAAAACGGCCCCTTAAGAGTCACAAATACCTCGGACGGGACCAATGTGAATCGTAGGAACCGATCGGGTAGTCACGGGGTTCCCGGTTTGAGTGTACGACGTAAATTTTTAAGAAATTATACTTAAGCATAAAAACATCCCATCGAAGGGTGAAAATGTAAAATAGCCAAAAACCAGTCCGGTAAGATTCACGAACACCTCGTACGGGACAAATTTGACTCGTAGTAACGACCGCGTAGTCACGGACCTCCCATTTTGAGTGTACGGCGTAAATTTGCAAAAAAATTAGACTTTAGCATGAAAACATGCAATCGAAGGGTGGAAATGTAAAAAATACACAAAATAGTCCCGTTAGAGTCACGAACACCTCGCACGAGACCAATGTGACTCGTAGGAACCGACCGCATAGTCCTGAGGCTCCTATTTTTGAGTGTACAACCTTAATTTGCAAAAAATTAGACTTAAGCATAAAAACATGCCATCGAAGGGTGAATATATAAAGCAGCCACAAAATAGTTCGGTAAGAGTCACGAACACCTCACACGGGACCAATGCGAGTCGTAGGAACCGATTGCGTAGTCACGAGGCTCCTAGTTTCAGTGCATGATGTAAATTTGTAAAAAAATAGACTTAAGCATAAAAATATGCCATCTAAGGGTGAAAACGTAAAACGGCCAAAAAATAGTCCCGAAGAGTCACGAACACCTAACACGGGAACAAGGTAAGTCGTAGGAACTGGCCACGTAGTTACAGGGATCCCGGTTTGAGTGTACGACGTAAATTTGTAAAAATTAGACTTAAGCATAAAAACATGCCATCGAAGGGTAAAAATGAAAAATAAATACAAAACTGTCCCGTAAGAGTCACGAACACCTCACACGGGATGAATATGACTCGTAGGAATCGACGTCGTAGTCACGGTGCTTCCGATTTGAGGGTACGATATAAATTCGCAAAAAATAGACTTAGCATAAAAACATGCCATCGATGGTTGAAAATGTAAAACAACCACAAAACATTCTGAAAAGAGTCACGAACACCTCGCACGGGACCAATTTGACTCGTAGGAATTGACCGCGCAATCACGGGGCTCTCGATTTGAGTTTAAGACCTAAATTTGCTTAAAACTAGACTTTAGCATAAAAACATGCCATCAAAGGGTGAAAATCGGAAAAAGTGACAAAACTCTCCCGTCAGGGTCACGAACACCTCGCACGGGACCAATGTGACTCGTAGGAACCGATTGTGTAGTCATGGAGCTCCAGGTTTGAGTGTATGACGTAAATTGGTAAAAAAATCGACTTAAGCATAAAAACATGCCATCTAAGGGTGAAAACATTAAACACCCAGGAAAAGGGTCCAGAAGAGTCACGAAGACCTTGCACGGGAACAAGGTAAGTTGTAGGAATCGACCCCGTAGTCACGGGGCTCCTGGTTTGAGTGTACGATGTAAATTTGTAAAAAGTTTGACTTAAGCATAAAAACATGCATTAGAAGGGTAAAAATGAAAAACAAATATAAAACGGTCCCGTAAAAGTCACGAACACCTCGCTTGGGACTAATGTGACTCGTAGGAACGGTCCGTGTAGTAACGGGGCTCCCGGTTTGAGTGTACGACGTAAATTTTTAAAAAGTTAGACTTAAGCATAGAAAAAGGCCATCGAAGGGTAAAAATGAAAAACAAATACAAAACGGTCCCGTGAGAGTCATGAACACCTCGCTTGGGACTAATGTGACTCGAAGGAACCGATCGTGGAGTCACGAGGCTCCCGGTTTGAGTGTACGACGTAAATTCGCAAAAAAATAGACTTAGAATAAAAAACTTGCCATCGAAGGGTGAAAACATAAAACAACCACAAAACATTCCTGTAAGAGTCATGAACAACTCGCACGGGACCATTGTGACTCGTAGGAACCGATCGCATAGTCACGGGGTTCTCGTTTTGAGTTTAAGATGTAAATTTGCATAAAACTAGACATATACATAAAAACATGCCATCGAAGGGTGAAAATGGAAAAAAGTGACAAAACTGTCCCGTAAGAGTCATTAAAACCTCGACGTGACCAATGTGACTCGTAAGAACCGATCGTGTAGTCAGGGACTCCCGGTTTGAGTGTACGACGTAAATTTACAAAAAAATTAGACTTAAGCATAAAAATATGTCGTCAGAGGATGAAAACAAAAAACAATCACAAAACGGTCCTATAAGATCCACGAACACCTCATATGACACCAATGTAAATCGTAGGAACCGAACCCGTAATCACGGGACTCTCGGTTTGAGTATACGACGTAAATTTGCAAAAAGTTAGATTTAGGCATAAAAATGTGCCGCAAATGGGTGAAAATGTAAAACTTCCACAAAACGGCCCCTTAAGAGTCACAAATACATCGGACGGGACCAATGTGAATCGTATTAACCGATCGGGTAGTCACGGGGCTCCCGGTTTGAGTGTACGACGTAAATTTGTAAGAAATTATAGTTAAGCATAAAAACATCCCATCGAAGGGTGAAAATGTAAAATAGCCAAAAACCAGTCCGGTAAGATTCACGAACACCTCGTACGGGACAAATTTGACTCGTAGTAACGACCGCGTAGTCACGGACCTCCCATTTTGAGTGTACGGCGTAAATTTGCAAAAAAATTAGACTTTAGCATGAAAACATGCAATCGAAGGGTGGAAATGTAAAAAATACACAAAATAGTCCCATTAGAGTCACGAACACCTCGCACGAGACCAATGTGACTCGTAGGAACCGACCGCATAGTCCTGAGGCTCCTATTTTTGAGTGTACAACCTTAATTTGCAAAAAATTAGACTTAAGCATAAAAACATGCCATCGAAGGGTGAATATATAAAGCATCCACAAAATAGTTCGGTAAGAGTCACGAACACCTCGCACGGGACCAATGCGAGTCGTAGGAACCGATTGCGTAGTCACGAGGCTCCTAGTTTCAGTGCATGATGTAAATTTGTAAAAAAACAGACTTAAGCATAAAAATATGCCATCTAAGGGTGAAAACGTAAAACGACCAAAAAATAGTCCCGAAGAGTCACGAACACCTAACACGGGAACAAGGTAAGTCGTAGGAACTGGCCACGTAGTTACGGGGATCCCGGTTTGAGTGTACGACGTAAATTTGTAAAAATTAGACTTAAGCATAAAAACATGCCATCGAAGGGTGAAAATGAAAAATAAATACAAAACGGTCCCGTAAGAGTTACGAACACCTCACACGGGACCAATGCCACTGTTAGGAACCGACTGCGTAGTTACGGGGCTCCCGGTTTGAGTGTACATTGTAAATTTGGAAAACATTAGACTTAAGCTTAAAAACATGCCATCAAAGGGTGAAAACATAAAAGAGCCAGAAAATGGTTCCGAAGAGTCACGAACACCTAGCACAGGAACTAGGTAAGTCGTAGGAACCGGCCACTTAGTCACGGGGCTCACAGTTTGAGTGTACGACGTAAATTTGTAAAAAGTTATACTTAAGCATAAAAACATGCCATCAAAGGGTAGAAGTGAAAAACAAATACAAAATGGTCACGTAAAAGTGATGAACACCTCACACGGGACCAATGCGACTCGTAGGAACCGACCGCGTAGTCACGAGACTCCCGTTTTAAGTGTACGACGTAAATTTGCAAAAAATTAGAGTTAACCATAAAAAATTTCATTTAAGGGTGAAAACGTTAAACAGCCCCAAAACGGTCTCGTAAGAGTCACGAATACCTCAAACGGGACCAATGTGACATGTAGGAACCGATTATGTAGTCACGGGGCTCCCGATTTGAGTGTATGACATATATTTGTAAAAAAATAGACTTAACCATAAAAAATGGTCTCGTAAGAGTCACGAACACCTAGCACGGGAACAAGGTAACTCGTAGGAACTGGCCACGTAGTCACGGGGCTCCCGAATTGAGTGTACGACGTAAATTTGTAAAATGTTGGACTTAAGCATCAAAACACGCCATTAAAGGGTGAAAACATAAAAAACCCACAAAACGGTGCCGTCAGAGTCACGAACACCTCGCATGGAACCAATGTGACTCAACCTGGTAGTCACGGTGCTCCCGGTTTGAGTGTACGACGTAAATTCTCAAAAAAATATGCCTTCGAAGGGTGAAAACATAAAATAGCGACAAAACAATCCGGTTAGAATCACGAACACCTCAAACGGGGCCAATGTGACTCGTAGGAACTGATTGCGTAGTCACGGGGATCCCGATTTGAATGTACGACTTAAATTTGCACAAAATTAGACTTAGGCATAAAAAACATGCCATCGAAGGGTGGAAAATGTAAAATAGCCATAAAAACGGTTCGATAAGAGTCACGAACACCTCGTATGCGACCAATGTGACACGTAGGAACCGAATGCGTAGTCACGGGGCTCTCGATTTGAGCGTACAACGTAAATTTGCGAAAAAATAGACTTAATAATAAAAACATGCCATCGAAGTGTGAAAATGTAAAACAGCCACAAAACTGTCATGTAAGGGTCATGAACCCCTCGCAAGGGACCAATGTGACTCGTAGGAATCGACCGCATAGTTACGGGGCTCATGATTTGAGTGTACGACGTAACTTTGCGAAAAATTAGACTTAATCATAAAAACATGGCATCGAAGGGTGAAAACATAAAATAACCACAAAACGACTCGGTAAGAGTCACGAACACCCAGCACGGGACCAATGTGACTCATAGGAATCGACCGCGTAGTCATGGGCCCCCCAATTTGAGCGTACGACATAAATTTGTAAAAATTTAGGCTGAGGCCTAAAAACATGCCATCGAAGGGTGAAAATATAAAACATCCACAAAACGGTCCAATAAGAGTCACGAACACCTCGCACGGGACCAATGTGACTCGTAGGAACCGACCGGGTAGTCACGGGGCTCTCGGTTTGAGTGTACGACGTAAATTTGCGAAAAATTAGACTTAAGCATAAAAACATGCCATCGAAGGGTAAAAATGTAAAATAGCCACAAAACAGTCCGGTAAGAGTCACTAACACCTCGCAAGGGACAAATGTGATTCTTAGGAACTGACCACGTAGTCCCCCTCCCGCTTTGAGTGTACGATGTAAATTTGCAAATAATTTGCCTTGTGCATAAAACTTGCCATCGAAGGGTGACAACCTAAAACAAAAACAAAATGGTCCAGTAAGAGTCTCGAACACCTTTTACCGGACCAATGTGACTCGTAGGAACCGATAGCGTAGTCAAAGGGTTCCTGGTTTGAGTGTATGACATAAATTTGTGAAAAATTAGACTTAAGCGTAAAAACATGGTATGGAAGGCTGAAAATGTAAAACAACCACAAACGGGCCGGTAAGAGTCACAAACACCTCGCTCGAGACCAATGTGAGTCGTCGGAACCGACCAGTTAGTCACGGGCTCCAGGTTTGAGTGTACAACGTAAATTTGCAAAAAAATAAACTTAGGATAAAAACATGCCATTGAAGGCTGAAAATATAAAACAATAACAAAACGGTCCGGTAAGAGTCACGAACAACTCGCACGGGACCAATGTGACTCGTAGGAACCGACCGCATAGTCACGGTGCTCCCAGTTTGAGTGTAAGACGTAAATTCGTAAAAAAATAGACTTATCATAAAAACATGCCATTGAAGTGTGGAAACGTAAAACATCCACAAAATGTCCTGCTAAGAGTTACAAACACCTCGCACAGGACCAATGTGACTCGTAGGAACCGACCGCGTAGTCACGAGGCTCCCGATTTGAGTTTAAGACGTAAATTTGCATAAAACAAGACTTAAGCATAAAAACATGGCATCGAAGGGTGAAAACGTAAAAAAGTGATAAAATGGTCCCGTAAGAGCCACGAACACCTCAATGGGACCAATGTGCCTCGTAAAAACCGATCGCGTAATAATGGGACTCCCGGTTTGCGTGTACGATGTAAATTTACAAAAAAAAATTATACTTAAGCATAAAAATATGTCGTCAGAGGACGAAAACATAAAACAATGACAAAATGGTCCCTTTAGATGCACTAACACCTCATATGACACCAATGTAATTCGTAGGAATCGATCCCGTAATCACGGGAGTATCGGTTTAAGTATACGACGTAAATTTGCAAAAAGTTAGATTAAGGCCTAAAAACGTAAAATATAAAACAGCCACAAAACGGTCCCTTAGGAGTCACAAACACCTTGGACGGGACCAATGTGAATCGTAGGAACTGACCGCATAGTCACGGGGCTCCTGATTTGAAGGTACGACGGAAATTTGTAAAAAATTAGACTTAAGCATAAAAACATGCCATCGAAGGGTGAAAACGTAAAACATCTAAAAAAATGGTCCCGTAAGAGTCACGAACACCTCGCAGGGGACCAATGTGACTCGTAGGAACCGATTACGTAGTCACGGGGCTCCCGATTTTATTGTATGACGTAAATTTGTACAAAAAAATAGACTTAAGCATGAAAACATGCCATCGAAGGGTGAAAACATAAAACAGCCAGAACACGGTCTCAAAGAGTCATGAACACCTAGCACGGGAATGAGGTTAGTCGTAGGAACCGGCCACGTAGTCACGGGGCTCCTGGTTTCACTGTACGACTTAAATTTGTAAAAAGTTAGACTTAAGCATAAAAATGTGCCATCGAAGGGTAAAGATAAAAAACAGAAACAAAACGGTCCCGTAAGAGTCACGAACACCTCACATGGGACTAATGTGACTCGTAGGAACCGACCGCATAGTCATGGGGCTCTCGGTTTGAGTGTACGACGTTAATTGGCAAAAAATTAGACTTAGCATAAAACCATGCCATCGAACGGTGAAAACCTAAAACAACCACAAAACATTCCAGTAAGAGTCACGAACACCTCGCACGGGACCAATGTGACTCGTAGGAACCGACCGCGTAGTCACGGGGCTCTCGGTTTGAGTTTAAGACATAAATTTTCATAAAACTAGACTTAAGCATAAAAACATGCCATCGAATGGTGAAAATTGAAAAAAGTGACAAAACAATCCCGTAAGAATCACTAACAACTTGATGGGACCAATGTGACTCGTAAGAACCGATTGGGTAGTCATGGGAGTCCCGGTTTGAGTGTACGACATAAATTTACAAAAAAATAGGCTTAAGCATAAAAATCTGTCGTCGGAGGATGAAAACATAAAACAATCACAAAACGGTCCCGTAAGATGCACGAACCCCTCATATCATGACACCAATGTAATTCGTAGGAACTGACCTCGTTATCACGGAACTCTCGGTTTGATTATACGACGTAAAATTTGCAAAAAGTTAGATTTAGGCAAAAAAATGTACCGCAAATGGGTTAAAATGTAAAACAACCAACAAATGGTCTCTGAAGAGTCACAAACACCTCGGACGGGACCAATGTGACTCGTAGAAACCGACCGCGTAGTCACGGGGCTCCCAATTTGAGTGTACGATTTAAATTTGCAAAAAATTAGACTTAAGCATAAAAACATTCCATCGAAGGGTGAAAACATAAAATAGCCACAAAATAGTCCGATAAGAGTCACGAACACCTCGCACGGGACCAATTTGACTCGTAGTAACGATTGCTTAGTCACGGAGCTCCCGTTTTGAGTCTACGACATAAATTTGCAAAAAATTTAGACTTTAGCATAAAAACATGCAATCGAAGGGTGAAAATGTAAAAAATACACAAAACAGTCCCCAAAGGGTCATGAACACCTTGCACGGGACCAATGTGGCTCGTAGGAACCGACAGTGTAGTCACGAGGCTCCCGTTTTAGTGTACAATGTAAATTTGAAAAAAAATTAGACTTAAGCATAAAAACATGCCATCGAAGGGTGAAAACGTAAAAATCCCACAAAATGGTCCCGTCAGAGTCACGAACACCTCGCACTGGACCAATGTGACTCGTAGGAACCAATTGCGTAGTCATGGGGCTCCCTGTTTGAGTGTATGACGTAAATTTGTAAAAAAAATAGACTTAAGCATAAAACATGCCATTTAGGGGTGAAAACATAAAACAACTAGAAAATGGTCCCGAAGAGACACGAACACCTAGCACGGGAACAAGGTAAGTTGTAGGAACCGACCACGTAGTCACGGGGCTCCCGGTTTGAGTGTACGACGTAAATTTGTAAAAAGTTAGACTTATGCATAAAAACATGCCTTCGAAGGGTAAAAATGAAAAACAAATATAAAATAGTCCCGTAAGAGTCACGAACACCTCGCACGGGACCAATGTGACTCATAGGAACCGACTGTGTAGTCACAGGGCTCCCGATTTGAGTGTACGACGTAAATTTTTAAAAAGTTAGACGTAGCATAAAAACATGCCATCGAAGGGTGAAAACGTAAAACAACCACAAAATGTTCCAATAAGAGTCACGAACACCTCGCACGGGACCAATGTGACTTGTAAGAACCGAGCCCGTAGTCATGGGGATCCCGGTTGGAGTGTAAGACGAAAATTTGAATAAAATTAGACTCAAGCATAAAAACATGCCATCGAAGGGTGAAAACATAAAAAAACCCACAAAACGGTCCCGTCAGAGTCACAAACACCTCGCACGGGACCAATATGACTCGTAGGAACCGACCGCTTAGTCACGGTGCTCCCGATTTGAGTGTACGATGTAAATTCACAAAAAATAGACTTAACACAAAAATATGCCTTCGAAGGGTGAAAACGTAAAATAGCGACAAAACAGTCCGGTTAGAGATTCGAACACCTCGCACGGGACCAATGTGACTTGTAGGAACCGATCGCATAGTCACGGGGCTCCCGGTTTGAGTGTACGACTTAACTTTGGCAAAAATTAGACTTAAGCATAAAAACATGCCATCGAAGGGTGAAAACGTAAAATAACCATAAAACGGATCGGTAAGGGTCGCGAACACCTCGCAAGGGACCAATGTGACTCGTAGGAATTGACCGCGTTGTCACAGGGCTCCCAATATGAGTGTACGACATAACTTTGCGAAAAATTAGAGTTCAGCATAAAAACATGGCATCGAAGGGTGAAAACGTAAAATAGCCACAAAACGACCTAGTAAGAGTCACGAACACTTCCCACAGGACCAATGTGACTCGTAGGAACAGACCACATAGTCACGAGGCTCCCATTTTGAGTGTACGACATAAATTTACAAAAAAATATACTTAAGCATAAAAATATGCCATCGAAGGGTTAAAATGTAAAACAGTCACAAAACGGTCCCGTAAGAGTCACGAAAATCACGCACGGGACCAATGTGACTCGTTACAACTGACCGCGTAGTATGGGGCTCCCGGCTTGAGTCTAGGACGTATATTTGCAAAAAAATAGACTCGTAGGAACCAATTGCGTAGTCACAGGGCTCCGTGTTAGAGTGTATGACGTAAAATTGTATAAAAAATAGTCTTAAGCATAAAAATATGCCATCAAAGGGTGAAAACATAAAACATCCAGAAAACGGTCCCGAAGAGTCACGAACACCTAGCACGGGAACGAGGTAAGTCGTAGGAACCGGCCACGTATTCATGGGGCTCCCGATTTGAGTGTACGACGTAAATTTGTTAAAAGTTAGACTTAAGCATAAAAACATGCCATCGAAGGGTAAAAATGAAAAACAAATACAAAACGGTCCCGTAAGAGTCACAAACACCTCGCACGGGACCAATGTGACTCGTAGGAACCGACGGCGTAGTCACGAGGTTCCCGGATTGAGTGTATGATGTAAATTTGCAAAAAATTAGACTTAAGCATAAAAAATGCCATCGAAGGGTGAAAACGTAAAATACCAACAAAATGGTCCGGTAAGAGTCACGAACAACTCGTAAGGGACCAATGTGACTCGTTAGAACCGATCGCGTAGTCATGGGGGCTCCCGGTTTGAGCCTAGGACGTATATTTGCAAAAAAAATAGACTTTAACGTAAAAAATGCAATTGAAGGGTGAAAACTTAAAATGAACACAAAACGGTCCCCTAAGAGTCATGAACACCTCGCCCGGGACCAATATGACTCGCAGGAACCGACCGCGTAGTCACGGAGCTCCCGGTTTGAGTGTACGATTTAAATTTTCAAATAAATAGTCTTAAGCATAAAAAAATGCTATCAAAGGGTGAAGACGTAAAACAACCACAAAACGGTCCGATAAGAGTCACGAACACCTCGCACGGGACCAATGTGACTCGTAGGAACCAATCGCGTACTCACGGGGCTCCCATTTTGAGTGTACGACATAAATTTGCAAAAAAAATAGACTTAGGCTTAAAAACATGCCATCGGAGGGTGAAAACGTAAAAAAAACACAAAACGGTCCCGTAAGAGTCACAAACACCTCGCACGGGACAATTGTGACTCGTAGGAAGCGATCGCGCAGTCAGGGGGCTCCCGACTTGAGTATACGACGTACATTTGCAAAAAAATAGATTTAAGCATAAAAACATGTCATAGAAGGGTGAAAACCTAAAACAACGGCAAAACGATCCCGTAAGAGTCACGATCATCTCACACGGGGCCAATGGGACTCGTAGGAACTGATCGCGTAGTCACGGGGATCCTGGTTTGAGTGTACGATGAAAAATTTACAAAACAAATAGACTTAACCATAAAAACATGCCATCGAAGGTTGAAAACATAACACAGTTGGAAAACGGTCTCGTAAGAGTCACGAGCACCTTGCACAGGAACAAGGTAACTCATAGGAATCGGCCACGTAGTCACGGGACTCCTGGTTTGAGTGTAAGAATTTGTAAAAATTAGACTTAAGCATAAAAATATGCCATCGAAGGGTGAAAACATAGAACAAACACAAAACGGTCCTGTAAGAGTCGCAAACACCTCGCACGGGACCAATGTGACTCGTAGGAATCGATCGCGTAGTCATGCGACTCTCGGTTTGAGTGTAAGACGTAAAATTGCAAAACATTCGACTAAAGCTTATAAATATACCATCGAAGGGGGAAAATGTAAAACAGCTACAAAATGGTCCAGTAAGAGTCAAGAACACCTCGCACGGGACCAATGTGACTCGTAGGAACCGACCGCGCAGTCACGGGGCTCCCGATTTGAGTGTACGATGTAAATTCAAAAAAAATTAGACTTAGCATAAAACATGTCATTGAAGGGTGAAAACGTAAAAAAACCATAAAATTTTTCGGTAAGAGTCACGAACACCTCGCACGTGACCAATGTGACTCGTAGGAGCTGACCGCGTAGTCACGGGGCTCCCAGTTTGAGTGTACGATGTAAATTCGCAAAAAATTAGACTTAAGCACAAAAATATCCCATCGAATGGTGAAAACGTAAAACAGCCACAAAACGGTCTAGTAATAGTCACGAACACCTCGCACGGGACCAATTTGACTCGTAGTAACGACCACGTAGTCACTGAGCTCGCATTTTGAGTGTATGACGTAAATTAGTATAAAATTGTACTTCACCATAAAAACAAGCAATCGAAGGTTGAAAATGTAAAAAATACATAAAACAATCCCGTAAGAGTCACGAACACCTCGCACGGGACCAATGTGGCCCGTCGGAACGTACCGCATAGTCACGAGGCTCCCGTTTTGAGTGTACGACATAAATTTGCAAAAAAATCTACTTAGGCATAAAAACATGCCATCGAAGGGTTAAAATGTAAAACAGCGACAAAACGGTCCCGTAAGAGTCACGAACACCTCGCACGGGACCAATGTGACTCGTAGGAACCGATTCTCTAGTCTCGGGGCTCCCTGTTTGAGTGTATGACATAGAATTGTTAAAAAAATAGACTTAAGCATAAAAACATGCCATCGAAGGGTGAAAATGTAAAACATCCAGAAAATGGTCCCAAAGAGTCACGAACACCTAGCACGGGAATAAGGTAAGTCATAGGAACCGGCCACGTAGTCACGGGGCTCTCGGTTTAAGTGTAGGACATAAATTTGTTAAATGTTAGACTTAAGCATAAAAACATGCCATCTAAGGGTAAAAATGAAAAACAAATACAAAGCAGTCTCGTAAGAGTCATAAACACCTCGCACGGGACCAATGTGACTTGTAGGAATCGACTGCGTAGTCACGAGGCTCCCGGTTTGAGTGTACGACGTAAATTTGCAAAAAAATAGACTTAAGCATAAAAATATGCCATCGAAGGGTGAAAACGTAAAAGAGCCACAAAATGGTCCGGTAAGAGTCACGAACAGCTCGCAAGGGACCAATGTGACTTGTCAAAACCGACCGCGTAATCACGGGGGCTCCCAGTTTGAGTCTAGGATGTATATTTGCAAAAAATTTAGACTTTAACATAAAATCAGCAATTGAAGGGTGAAAACTTAAAATGACCACAAAACTGTCCCGTAAGAGTCACGAATACCTCGCCTGGGACCAATGTGACTCCTAGGAACCGACCGCGTAGTCACGGAGCTCCCAGTTTGAGTGTACGATGTAAATTTTCAAAAAAATAGTCTTAAGCATAAAAAACTGCCATCAAAGGGTGAGACGTAAAACAACCACAAAATGGTCCGATAAGAGTCACGAACACCTCGCACGGGACCAATGTGACTCGTAGGAACCGATCGGGTACTCACGGGGCTCCCGTTTTGAGTGTACGACATTTATTTTTTCAAAAAAATAGACTTAAGCATAAAAACATGCCATCGAAGGGTGAAAACGTAAAACAAAAATAAAACGGTCCCGTAAGAGTCACAAACACCTCGCACGGGACAATTGTGACTCGTAGGAACCGACCGTGTAGTCCGGGGGCTCCCGATTTGAGTGTACAACGTAAATTTGCAAAAAAATAGATTTAAGCATAAAAACATCTCATCGAAGGGTGAAAATGAAATAAATGAGAAAATAGTCCCGTAAGAGTCACGAACACCTCGCACGGGACCAATGGGACTCGTAGGAACTGATCGCGTTGTCACGGGGATCCCGGTTCGAGTGTACGATGAAAAATTTACAAAACAAATAGACATAAGCATAAAAATATGCCATCGAAGGTTGAAAACATAAAATAGTGGGAAAAAGGTCTCGTAAGAGTCACGAACACCTAGCACAAAAACGAGGTAAGTCGTAGGAATCGACCACGTAGTCACGGGGCTCCCGGTTTGAGTGTAAGACATAAATTTGTAAAAATTAGACTCAAGCATAAAAATATGCCATCGAAGGGTGAAGACGTAAAACAAACACAAAACGATCTTGTAATGGTCACGAACACCTCGCACGGGACCAATGTGACTCATAGGAATCGACCGCGTAGTCATGCGACTCTCGGTTTGAGTGTAAGAAGTAAATTTGCAAAACATTCAACTTAAGAATATAAACATGCCATCGAAGGGTGAAAATATAAAACAGCTACAAAATGGTCCAGTAAGAGTCACGAACACCTCGCACGGGACCAATGTGACTCACAGTAACGGACCGCGCAGTCACGGGTTTCCCGGTTTGAGTGTACGATGTAAATTCGCAAAAAAATAGACTTAGCATAAAAACATGCCATTGAAGGGTGAAAACGTAAAACAACAATAAAATGTTTCGGTAAGAGTCACGAACACCTCGCACGGGACCAATGTGAGTCGTAAGAACCTACCGCGTAGTCACGGAGCTCCCGGTTTGTGTGTAAGACGTAAATTTGCATAAAATTTGACTTAAGCATAAAACCATGCCGTCGAAGGGTGAAAACGTAAAAAAGTAACAAAAAGGTCCCGTAAGAGTCATGAACACCTCAACGGGACCAATGTGACTCATAAGAACCGATCGCGTAGTCACGGGACTCCCGATTTGAGTGCACAACGTAAATTTACAAAAAAATTAGGCTTAAGAATAAAAACATGCCATCGAATGATGAAAACTTAAAACAAAAATAATAAAGTCCGATAAAAGTCATGAACACCTTGCACGGGACCAATGTGACTCGTAGGAACCGACCGGGTAGTCACGATAATCCTGATTTGAGTGTACGACGTAAATTTGCAAAAAACTAGACTTAAGCATAAAAACATGCCATCGAAGGCTGAAAATGTAAAACAGCCACAAAACGGTTCGGTAAGAATCACGAACACCTCACACAGGACCAATGGGACTTGTAGGAACCGACCGCGTAGTAACGGGGCTCTCGGTTTGAGCGTACGACGTAAATTTGCAAAAAATTAGTCTTAATCATAAAAACATGCATCGAAGTGTGAAAATATAAAACAACCACAAAACGGTCCAATAAGAGTCATGAACACCTCTCACGGGACCAATGTGACTCGTAGGAATCAACCGCGTAGTCACAGGGCTACCGGTTTAACTGTACGACGTAAATTTGCGAAAAATTAGACTTAAGCATTAAAACTTGGAATTGAAGGATGAAAATGTAAAACAACCACAAAAAGACCCGGTAAGAGTCACGAACACGTCGCAGGGGACCAATCTGACTCGTAGAAATCGACCGCGTAGTCATGGGGCTCCTTGTTTGAGCGTACGACATAAATTTGTAAAAATGTAGACTTAAGAATAAAAACATGCCATCGAATGGTGAAAACATAAAACATCCACAAAATGATCCGGTAAGAGTCACGAACACCTCGCACGGGACCAATGTGACTCGTAGGAACCAACCGGGTGGTCACGGGGCTCCCAATTTGAGTGAACAATGTAAATTTGGGAAAAATTTGACTTAAGCGTTAAACATGCCATCAAAGGGTGAAAATATAAAACAGTCACAAAACGGTCAAGTAAGAGTCACTAACACCTCGCAAGGGAGAAATGTGACTCTAAGGAACTGACAACGTAGTCACGGCGCTGCCGCTTTGAGTGTATGACGTAAAATTGAAAATAATTAGACTTGTGTATAAAAACAAGCCATCGAAGACTGAAAACATAAAACAAACACAAAACGGTCCTGTAAGAGTCACGGACACCTTGTACGGGACCAATGTGACTTGTAAGAACTGATTGCGTAGTCACGGGGCTCCCAGTTTGAGTGTACGACGTAAATTTGCAAAAAAATAGACTTAAGCATAAAAACATGCCATCGAAGGGTAAAAATGTAAAACAGCCACAAAACGATCTGGTAAGAGTCACGAACACCTCGCAAGGGACTAATGTGACTCTTCAGAACCGACCGCGTAGTCACGGGGGTTCCCGGCTTGAGTCTATGACGTATATTTGCAAAAAAATAGACTTTAACATAAAAACATGCGACTGAAGGGTGAAAATGTAAAACGAACACAAAAGGGTCCCGAAAGAGTCACGAACAGCTCGCACAAGACCAATGTGACTCGTAGGAACTGACCGCATAGTCACGGAGCTCCGGTTTTGAGTGTACGACATAAATTTGTAAAAAGTTGGACTTAGGCATAAAAACATGCCATCGAAGGGTAAAAATAAAAAACAAATACAAAACGGTCCCATAATAGTCACAAACACCTCGCATGGGACCAATATGACTCGTAGGAACCGACCGCATAGTCACGGGGCTCCCAGTTTGAGTGTACGACATAAATTCGCAAAAACTTAGACTTCGCATAAAAACATGGCATTGAAGGGTGAAAACGTAAAACAACAACAAAATGTTTCGGTACGAGTCACGAACACCTCGTACGGGACCAATGTGACTCATAGGAACCGACCGCGTAGTCATGGGGATCCCGGTTTGTGTGTAAGATGTAAATTTTCATAAAATTAGCCTTAAGCATAAAAAAATGCCATCGAAGGGTGAAAATATAAAAAAGGGACAAAACGGTCCCGTAAGAGTCACGAACACCTCGACGGGACCAATATGACTCGTTAGAAACGATTGCGTAGTCACGAGACTCCTGGTTTGAGTGTACGACGTAAATTTACAAAAAAAATAGAATTAAGAATAAAAACATGCCATGGAAGGGTGAAAACGTAAAACAATGATAAAAATGTCCGTTAAGAGTCACGAACATCTCGCACGGGACAAATTTCACTCGTAGTAACCGATCGCATAGTCACGGGGCACCCGGTCTGAGTGTACGATGTAACTTTGTGAAAAATTAGAGTTAAGCATAAAAACATGCTTTCGAAGGGTGAAAATGTAAAATAGCCACAAAACGGTTCAGTAAGAGTCACAAACACCTCGCATAGGACCAATGTTACTCGTAGGAACCGAACGCATAGTCACGGGGCTCTCGGTTTGAACGTACGACATAAATTTGTGAAAAATTAGTCTTAATCATAAAAACATGCCATCGAAGTGTGAAAACATAAAATCGCCACAAAACGGTCTCGTAAACACCTCGACGGGACCGATGTGACTCGTTAGAACCGATTGCGTAGTCACGGGACTCTTGGTTTGAGTGTACGACATAAATTTACAAAAAAATTAGAATTAAGAATAAAAACATGCCATGGAAGGGTGAAAACGTAAAACAACGATAAAAAAGTCCGTTAAGATTCACGAACATCTCGCAGGGGAGCAATGTGACTCGTAGGAACCAACCGCGGAGTCACGGGGCTCCGGGTTTGAGTGTACGATATAAATTCGTAAAAAAATAGATTTAGCATAAAAACATGCCATTGAAGGTTGAAAATGTAAAACAGCCACAAAACGTTTCGCTAAGAGTCACGAACACCTCGCACGGGACCAATGTGACTCATAGGAACCGACCGCGAGTCACGGGGCTCCCGATTTGTGTGTAAGACGTAAATTTGCATAAAATTTGACTTAAGCATAAAACCATGCCATCGAAGGGTGAAAACGTAAAAAAGTAACAAAAAGGTCCCGTAAGAATCACGAGCACCTCAACGGGACCAATGTGACTCGTAAGAACTGATCGCGTAGTCGTGGGACTCCTGATTTGAGTGTACAATGTTAATTAAAAAAAAATTAGGCTTAAGAATAAAAACATTCCATCGAATGGTGAAAACATAAAATAGCAATAACAAAGTACGGTAAGAGTCACGAACACCTTGCACGGGACCAATGTGACTCGTAGGAAGTGACCGGGTAGTCACGAGGCTCCCGATTTGAGTGTACGACGTAAATTTGCAAAAAATTATACTTAAGCACAAAAAGATGCCATCGATGGGTGAAAATGTAAAACAGCCACAAAACGGTTTGGTAAGAGTCATGAACACCTCGCACGGGACCAATGGGACTCGTAGGAACCGACCGCGTAGTAACGGGGTTCTCGATTTGAGCGTACAACGTAAATTTGCAAAAAATTAGTCTTAATCATAAAAACATGCATCGAAGTGTGAAAACATAAAACAACCACAAAACGGTCCACTAAGAGTCATGAACACCTCTCACGGGACCAATGTGACTCGAAGGAATCGACCGCGTAGTCACGGGTCTACCGATTTAACTCTACGACGTAAATTTGCAAAAAATTAGACTTAAGCATAAAAACTTGGCATCAAAGGGTGTAAATGTAAAACGGCCAAAAAATGACTCGGTAAGAGTCAGAAACACCTCGCAAGGGACCAATGTGACTCGTAGGAATCGATAGCGTAGTCACGGGGCTCCTAGTTTGAGCGTACGATGTAAATTTGTAAAAAGTTAGACTTAAGCTTAAAAACATTCCATCGAAGGGTGAAAACATAAAACATCCACAAAATGGTCCAGTAAGAGTCACGAGCACCTCGCACGGGACCAATGTCACTCGTAGGAACCGACCTGGTGGTCACGGGGCTCTCGATTTGAGTGTACGATGTAAATATGTGAAAAATTAGACTTAAGCGTAAAACATGCCATCGAAGTGTGAAAATATAAAACATCCCCAAAACGGTGTAGTAAGAGTCACTAACACCTCGCAAGGGAGAAATGTGACTCTTAGGAAATGACCGCGCCATCACGGTGCTCCCTCTTTGAGTGTACGGCGTAAAATTGTAAATAATTAGACTTGAGCATAAAAACATGCCATCGAAGGGTGAAAACATAAAACAAACCCAAAACGGTCCTGTAAGAGTCACGGACACCTTGTACAGGACTAATGTGACTCGTAAGAACCGATCGCGTAGTCATGGGGCTCCCGGTTTGAGTGTATGACGTAAATTTGCAAAAAAATAGACTTAAGCATAAAAACATGACATCGAAGGGTGAAAATGTAAAACAACCACAAAACGGTCCGGTAAGAGTCACGAACACCTCGCAAGGGACCAATGTGACTCGTTAGAACCGACCGCGTAGTCACGAGGGCTCCCGGCTTGAGTCTAGGACGTATATTTGCAAAAAATAGACTTTAACATAAAAACATACGATTGAAGGGTGAAAATGTGAAATGAACACAAAATGGTCTCGTAAGAGTCACGAACACCTCGCACGGGACCAATGTGACTCTTAGGAACTCACTGCATAATCACGGGGCTCCCGGTTTGAGCGTATAACGTAAATTTGTAAAAATTTAGACTTAAGCATAAAAACATGCCATGAAAGGTTGAAAATATAAAACATCCACAAAATGGTCCGGTAAGAGTCACGAGCACCTCACACGGGACCAATGTGACTAGTAGGAACCGAACGGGTGGTCACGGGGCTCTCGGTTTGAGTGTACGATGTAAATATGTGAAAAATTAGACTTAAGAGTACAACATGCCATCGAAGGGTGAAAATATAAAACATCCCCAAAACGGTCTAGTAAGAGTCACTAACACCTCACAAGGGAGAAATGTGACTCTTAGGAACTGACCACGTCGTCACGGCGCTCCCTCTTTGAGTTTACGACGTAAAATTGTAAATAATTAGACTTGAGCATAAAAACATGCCATCGAAGGGTGAAAACCTAAAACAAACCCAAAACGGTCCTGTAAGAGTCACGGACACCTTGTACGGGACTAATGTGACTCGTCAGAACCGATCGCGTAGTCACGGGGATCCCGATTTGAGTGTATGACATAAATTTTCAAAAAATTAGACTTAAGCATACAAACATGACATTTAAGGGTGAAAATGTAAAACAGGCACAAAACGGTCCGGTAAGAGTCACGAACACCTCGCAAGGGACCAATGTGACTCGTTAGAACCGACCGCGTAGTCACGGGGGCTCCCGGCTTGAGTCTAGGACGTATATTTGCAAAAAAATAGACTTTCACATAAAAACATACGATTAAAGGGTGAAAATGTGAAATGAACACAAAACAGTCTCGTAAGAGTCACGAACAGCTCGCACGAGACCAATGTGACTCGTAGGAACTGACCCCATAGTCACAGAGCTGCCGGTTTGAGTGTACGACATAAATTTATAAACAATTAGACTTAAGCACAAAAAGATGCCATCGATGGATGAAAATGTAAAACAACCACAAAACGGTTTGGTAAGAGTCATGAACACCTCGCGAGAGACCAATGGCTCTCGTAGGAACCGACCGCGTAGTAACGGGGCTCTCGATTTGAGCGTACGACGTATATTTCCAAAGTCTTAATCATAAAAACAAGCATCGAAGTGTGAAAATGTAAAACAACCACAAAACGGTTCCGTAAGAGCCATGAACACCTCTCAAGGGACCAATGTGACTCGTAGGAATCGACCGCGTAGTCACGGGGCTACCGGTTTAACTGTACGACATAAATTTGCAAAAAATTAGACTTAAGCATAAAAACTTGGCATCAAAGGGTGAAAATGTAAAACGGCCACAAAACGACCCGATAAGAGTCACGAACACCTTGCAAGGGACCAATGTGACTCGTAGGAATCGACAGCGTAGTCACGGGGCTCCTAGTTTGAGAGTACGACGTAAATTTGTAAAAAGTTAGACTTAAGCTTAAAAAAATTCCATCAAAGGGTGGAAACATAAAACATTTATAAAATGGTCCAGTAAGAGTCACGAACACCTCGCACGGGACCAATGTGACTCGTAGGAACCGACCGGGTGGTCACGGGGCTCCCGGTTTGAGTGAACGACGTAAGTTTGTGAAAAATTAGACTTAAGTGTAAAACATGCCATCGATGGGTGAAAATATAAAAGAGCCACAAAATGGTCTAGTAAGAGTCACTAACACCTCGCAAGGGAGAAATGTCACTCTTAGGAACTGACTGCGTAGTCACGGCGCTCCCGCTTTGAGTGTACGACGTAAAATTGCAAATAATTAGACTTGAGCATAAAAACATGCCATTGAAGGGTGAAAATGTAAAACAAATGCAAAATGGTCCTGTAAGATTCACGGACTCCTTGTACAGGACCAATGTGACTCGTAAGAACCGATCGCGTAGTCACGGGGCTCCCGGTTTGAGTGTACGACGTAAGTTTGTAAAAAAATAGACTTAAGCATAAAAACATGCCATCGAAGGGTGAAAATCTAAAACAGCCACAAAATGGTCTGGTAGGAGTAACAAACGCCTCGCAAGGGACAAATATGACTCGTCAGAACCGACCATGTAGTCACGGGGGCTCCGGCTTGAGTATAGGATGTATATTTGCAAAAAAATAGACTTTAACATAAAAACATGCGACTGAAAGATAAAAATGTAAAACAAACACAAACCGGTCCTGTAAGAGTCACGAACAGCTCGCACGGGACCAATGTGACTCGTAGGAATTGACTGCATAGTCACGGAGCTCCCGGTTTGAGTGTACGACATAAATTTGTAAAAAGTTAGACTTAGGCATAAAAACATGCCATCGAAGGATAAAAATGAAAAACAAATAAAAAACGGTCCCATAATAGTCAAGAACACCTCGCATGGGACCAATGTGACTCGTAGGAACCGATCGCGTAGTTACGTGGCTGCCGATTTGAGTGTTCGACGTCAATTCGAAAAAAATTAGACTTAGCATAAAAACATGCCATTGAAGGGTGAAAACATAAAACATCCACAAAATTGTCGGGTAACAGTCACGAACACCTCGCACGGGACCAATGTGACTCATAGTAACCGATCGCTTAGTCAGGGGGCTCCCGGTTTCAATGTACGATGTTCTTTGTGAAAAATTTGACTTAAGCATAAAAACATGCCTTCGAAGGGTGAAAATGTAAAACAACCACAAAACGGTTCGGTAAGAGTCAGAAACACCTCGCACGGTACCAATGTGACTCGTAGGAACCGAATGCGTAGTCACGGGGCTCTCGGTTTGAGCGTACGACGTAAATTTGTGAAAAATTACTCTTAATCATAAAAACATGCCATCGAAGTGTGAAAACATAAAATAGCCACAAAACTGTCCCGTAAGAGTCACGAACACCTCTCACGGGACAAATGTGACTCATAGGAATCGATCGCGTAGTCACGGGGAGCCCGGTTTAAGTGTACGACGTAAATTTGTAAAAAAAGTAGACTTAATCATAAAAACTTGGCATCGAAGGGTGAAAATGTAAAAGAGCCACAAAATGACCCGATAAGAGTCACGAACGCCACGCAAGGGACCAATGTGACTCGTAGCAAACGATCGCGTAGTCACGGGGCTCCCGGTTTGAGCGTACGACGTAAATTTGTAAAAATTTAGACTTAAGTATAAAAACATGCCATCGAAGGGTGAAAACATAAAACATCCACAAAATGGTTCGGTAAGAGTCACGAGCACCTCGCACGAGACCAATGTCACTCGTAGGAACCGACCGGGTGGTCACGGGGCTCCCGGTTTGAGTGTACGACGTAAATTTGTGAAAAATTAGACTTAAGCATAAAAACATGCCATCGATGGGTGAAAATGTAAAACAGCCACAAAACGGTTCGGTAAGAGTCACGAAAACCTCCCGAGGGACCAATGCGACTCGTGAGAACCGACCGCGTAGTCAAGGGGGCTCCCGGCTTGATTCTAGGACGTATATTTGCAAAAAATAGACTTTAACATAAAAACATGCGATTGAAGGGTGAAAATGTAAAATGAACACAAAACGGTCACGTAAGAGTAACGGACAGCCCGCATGGGACCAATGCGACTTATAGGAACTGACCGCATAGTCACGGAGCTCCCGGTTTGAGTGTACGACATAAATTTATACAAAGTTAGACTTAGGCATAAAAACATGCCATCGAAGGGTAAAAATGAAAAACAAATACAAAACGGTCCCATAATAGTCAAGAACACCTCGCATGGGACCAATGTGACTCGTAGGAACCGATCGCGTAGTTATGTGGCTCTCGGTTTGAGTGTTTGACATAAATTTACAAAAAATCTAGACTTAAGAATAAAAACATGCCATTGAAGGGTGAAAACGTAAAACATTCACAAAATTGTCTAGTATGAGTTACGAACACCTCGCACGGGACCAATGTGACTCATAGTAACCGATTGCATAGTCAGGGGGCTCCCGGTTTCAGTGTACGATGTTACTTTGTGAAAAATTAGACTTAAGCATAAAAACATGTCTTCGAAAGGTGAAAATGTAAAACAGCCACAAAACAGTTCGGTAAGAGTCACAAACACCTCGCACGGTACCAATGTGACTCAAAGGAACCGAATGCGTAGTCACGGGGCTCTCGGTTTGAGCGTACGACGTAAATTTGCGAAAGATTAATCTTAATCATAAAAACATGCCATCGAAGTGTGAAAACATAAAATAGCCACAAAACTATCCCGTAAGAGTCACGAACACCTCTCACGGGACCAATGTGACTCATAGGAATCGACCACGTAGTCATGGGGCTCCCAGTTTAAGTGTACGACGTAAATTTGCAAAAAAAGTAGACTTAATCATAAAAACTTGGCATCGAAGGGTGAAAATGTAAAACCGCCACAAAACGACCCGGTAAGAGTTACGAACACCACGCACCGGACCAATGTGACTCGTAGCAAACGATCGCGTAGTTACGGGGCTCCCGGTTTGAGCGTACGACGTAAATTTATAAAAATTTAAACTTAAGCATAAAGACATGCAATCGAAGGGTGAAACAATAAAACATCCACAAAATGGTCCGGTAAGAGTCATGAACACCTCACACGGGACCAATGTGACTCCTAGGAACCGACCGGGTGGTCACGGGGCTCCCGGTTTGAGTGTACGACATAAATTTGTGAAAAATTAGATTTAAGCATAAAACATTCCATGAAAGGGTGAAAGTATAAAACATCCACAAAATGGTCCAGTAAGAGTCACTAACACCTCGCAAGGGAGAAATGTCACTCTTAGGAACTGACTGCGTAGTCACGGCGCTCCCGCTTTGAGTGTACGACGTAAAATTGCAAATAATTAGACTTGAGCATAAAAACATGCCATTGAAGGGTGAAAATGTAAAACAAATGCAAAATGGTCCTGTAAGATTCACGGACTCCTTGTACAGGACCAATGTGACTCGTAAGAACCGATCGCGTAGTCACGGGGCTCCCGGTTTGAGTGTACGACGTAAATTTGTAAAAAATTAGACTTAAGAATAAAAACATGCCATTGAAGGGTGAAAATGTAAAACAACCACAAAATGGTCCGATAAGAGTCACGAACACCTCGTAAGGGACCAATGTGACTCATCAGAACCGACCACGTAGTCAAGGGGGCTCCCGGCTTGAGTCTAGGACGTATATTTGCAAAAAAATAGACTTTAACATAAAAACATGCGATTGAAGGGTGAAAATGTAAAACGAACACAAAACGGTCACGTAAGAGTAACGAACAGCTCGCATGGGACCAATGCGACTTATAGGAACTGACCGCATAGTCACGGAGCTCCCGGTTTGAGTGTACGACATAAATTTGTACAAAGTTAGACTTAGGCATAAAAACATGCCATCGAAGGGTAAAAATGAAAAACAAATACAAAACGGTCCCATAATAGTCAAGAACACCTCGCATGGGACCAATGTGACTCGTAGGAACCGATCGCGTAGTTACGTGGCTCCCGGTTTGAGTGTATGACGTAAATTTACAAAAAAATTAGACTTAAGAATAAAAACATGCCATTGAAGGGTGAAAACGTAAAACATCCACAAAATTGTCTGGTATGAGTTACGAACACCTCGCACGGGACCAATGTGACTCATAGTAACCGATCGCATAGTCAGGGGGCTCCCGGTTTCAGGGTACGATGTTACTTTGTGAAAAATTAGACTTAAGCATAAAAACATGCCTTCAAAGGGTGAAAATGTAAAACAGCCACAAAACAGTTCGGTAAGAGTCATAAACACCTCGCACGGTACCAATGTGACTCGTAGGAACCGAATGCGTAGTCACGGGGCTCTCGATTTGAGCGTACGACGCAAATTTGCAAAAAATTAATCTTAATCATAAAAACATGCCATCGAAGTGGGAAAACATAAAATAACCACAAAACTGTCCCGTAAGAGTCACGAACACCTCTCACGGGACCAATGTGACTCATAGGAATCGACCGCGTAGTCATGGGGCTCTCAGTTTAAGTGTACCACGTAAATTTGCAAAAAAAGTAGACTTAATCATAAAAACTTGGCATCGAAGGGTGAAAATGTAAAACCGCCCCAAAACAACCCGGTAAGAGTTATGAACACCACGCACGGGACCAATGTGACTCGTAGCAAATGATCGCGTAGTTACGGGGCACCCGGTTTGAGCGTATGACGTAAATTTGTAAAAATTTAGACTTAAGCATAAAAATATGCCATCGAAGGGTGAAACAATAAAACATCCACAAAATGGTCCGATAAGAGTCACGAACACCTCACACAGGACAAATGTGACTCCTAGGAACCGACCGGGTGGTCACGGGGCTTCCGGTTTGAGTGTACGACATAAATTTGTGAAAAATTAGATTTAAGCATAAAACATTCCATGAAAGGGTGAAAATATAAAACATCCACAAAACGGTCCAGTAAGAGTCACTAACACCTCGCAAGGGAGAAATGTCACTCTTAGGAACTGACCGCGTAGTCACGGCGCTCCCGCTTTGAGTGTACGACGTAAAATTGCAAATAATTAGACTTGAGCATAAAAACATGCCATTGAAGGGTGAAAATGTAAAACAAATGCAAAATGGTCCTGTAATATTCACGGACTCCTTGTACAGGACCAATGTGACTCGTAAGAACCGATCGCGTAGTCACGGGGCTCCCGGTTTGAGTGTACGACGTAAATTTGTAAAAAATTAGACTTAAGCATAAAAACATGCCATCGAAGGGTGAAAATGTAAAACAGCCACAAAACGGTCTGGTAAGAGTCACGAACACCTCGTAAGGGACCAATGTGACTCATCAGAACCGACCACGTAGTCAAGGGGGCTCCCGGCTTGAGTCTAGGACGTATATTTGCAAAAAAATAGACTTTAACATAAAAACATGCGATTGAAGGGTGAAAATGTAAAACGAACACAAAACGGTCCCGTAAGAGTAACGAACAGCTCGCACGGGACCAATGTGACTCGTAGTAACTGACTGCATAGTCACGGTGCTCGCGGTTTGAGTGTACGACATAAATTTGTACAAAGTTAGACTTAGGCATAAAAACATGCCATCGAAGGGTAAAAATGAAAAACAAATACAAAACGGTCCCATAATAGTCAAGAACACCTCGCATGGGACCAATGTGACTCGTAGGAACCGATCGCGTAGTTACGCGGCTCTCGATTTGAGTGTTCGACGTAAATTCGTAAAAAAATAGACTTAGCATAAAAACATGCCATTGAAGGGTGAAAACGTAAAACAGCGAGAAAACGTTCCGGTAAGAGTCACGATCACCTCGTACGGGACCAATGTGACTCGTAGGAACCGACCGCGTAGTCACGAGGCTCCCGGTTTGTGTGTAAGATGTAAATTTGCATAAAATTAGCCTTAAGCATAAAAAAATGCCATCGAAGGGTGAAAATGTAAAAAAGTGACAAAACGGTCCTATAAGAGTCACGAACACCTCGACGGGACCAATGTGACTCGTTAGAACCGATCGAATAGTCACGAGACTCCCGATTTGAGTGTACGAAATAAATTTACAAAAAAATTAGACTTAAGAATAAAAACATGCCATCGAAGGGTGAAAACATAAAACAACGATAAAAAAGTCCGTTAAGAGTCACGAACACCTCGCACGGGACCAATGTGACTCATAGGAACCGATCGCATAGTTACGGGGCTCCCGACTTGAGTGTATGATGTAACTTTGTGAAAAATTTGACTTAAGCATAATAGCATGCCTTCGAAGGGTGAAAACATAAAACATCGACAAAATGGTCCGGTAAGAGTCACCAACACCTCGCACGGGACCAATGTGAGTCGTTGGAACCGATCGGGTGGTCACGGGGCTCCCGGTTTGTGGGCAAGATGTAAATTTTCATAAAATTAGCCTTAAGCATAAAAAAATGCCATCGAATGGTGAAAATTAAAAAAAGTGGAAAAACGGTCCCGTAAGAGTCACGAACATGTCGACGACACCAATGTGACTCGTTAAAACCGACCGCGTAGTCACGGGGCTCCCGATTTGAGTGTACGACGTAAATTTACAAAAAAAATAGACTTATGAATAAAAACATGCCATCGAAGGGTGAAAACGTAAAACAACGATAAAAAAGTCCGTTAAGAGTCACGAACACCTCACACGGGACCAATGTGACTCATAGGAATCGATCGCATAGTCACGGGGCTCTCGGTTTGAGTGTACGATGTAACATTGTGAAAAATTAGACTTAAGCATAAAAACATGCCTTCTAAGGGTTAAAATGTAAAACAACCACAAAACGGTTCAGTAAGAGTCACAAACACCTCGCACGGGACTAATGTGACTCGTAGGAACCGAACGCGTAGTCACGGGGCTCTCGGTTTGAGCGTACGACGTAAATTTGCGAAAAATTAGTCTTAATCATAAAAATAAGCCATCGAATTGTGGAAACATAAAACAACCACAAAACGGTCCCGTAAGAGAGACGAACACCTCTCACGGGACCAATATGGCTCGTAGGAATCGACCTCGTAGTCACGAGGCTCCTGGTATAAGTCTATGACATAAATTTGCAAAAAATTAGACTTAAGCATAAAAACATGGAATCGAAGGGTGAAAACATAAAACATGCACAAAACGACCTGGTAAGAGTCACGAACACCTCGCACGGGACCAATGTGACTCGTAGGAATCGATCGCGTAGCACGGGGCTCCCGATTTGAGTGTACTAAGTAAATTCGTAAAAATTCAGACTTAAGCATAAAAACATGCCATCGAAGGGTGAAAACGTAAAACATCGACAAAATGGTCTAGTGAGAGTCACAAACACCTCGCACGGGACCAATGTGACTCGTAGGAACCGACTGGGTGGTCACGGGGCTCCCGATTTGAGTGTACGATGTAAATTTGTGAGAAATTAGACTTTATAAATAAAAACATGCCATCGAAGGGTGAAAACACAAAACATCCACAAAATGGTCCGATAAGAGTCACGAACACCTCGCACGGGACCAATGTGACTCGTAGGAACCGACCGGGTGGTCACGGGACCCCCGATTTGAGTGTACGACGTAAATTTGTGAAAAATTAGACTTAAGCGTAAAACATGCCATCGAAGGGTGAAAATATAAAACAGCCACAAAACGGTCCAGTAAGAGTCACTAAGACCTCGCAAGGGAGAACTGTGACTCTTAGGAACTGACCGCGTAGTCACGGTGCTCCCTCTTTGAGTGTACGACGTAAAATCGCAAAAAATTAGACTTAAGCATAAAACATGTCCTCGAAGGGTGAAAACGTAAATCAAACGCAAAATGGTCCTCTAAGAGTCACGGACACCTTGTACGGGACCAATGTGACTCATAAGAACCGATCGCGTAGTCACGGGGCTCCTGATTTGAGTGTACGACGTAAATTTGCAAAAAATTAGACTTAAGCATAAAAACATGCCATCGAAGGATGAAAATGTAAAACAACCACGAAACGGTCCGGTAAGAGTCACGAAAACCTCGCAAGGGACCAATGTGACTCGTTAGAAGAGATCGCGTAGTCACGGGGGCTCCCGACTTGAGTCTAGGACGTATATTTGCCAAGAAATAGACTTTAACATAAAAACATGCGATTGAAGGGTGAAAATATAAAACGAACACAAAACGGTCCCGTAAGAGTCACGTACAGCTCGCACGGGACCAATGTGACTCGTAGTAACTAACCGCATAGTCACGGAGCTCTAGGTTTGAGTGTACAACATAAATTTGTAAAAAGTTAGACTTAGGCATAAAAACATGCCATCGAAGGGTAAAAATGAAAAACAAATACAAAACGGTCCCATAATAGCCACTAACAACTCACATTGGACGAATGTGACTTGTAGGAACCGATCACGTAGTCACGGGGCTCCCAGTTTGAGCGTAAGACGTAAATTCACAAAAAAATAGGCTTAGCATAAAAACATGCCATTGAAGGGTGAAAACGTAAAACAGCCACAAAACATTCCGGTAAGAGTCACGAACACCTCGCACGGGACCAATGTGACTCGTAGGAACCGACCGCGTAGTCACGGGGCTCCCGGTTTGTGTGTAAGATGTAAATTTGCATAAAATTATCCTTAAGCATAAACAAATGCCATCAAAGGGTGAAAATGTAAAAAAGTGACAAAACGGTCTCGTAAGAGTCACGAACACCTCGACAGGACCAATGTGACTCGTTAGAACGATCGCGTAGTCACGGGACTCCCGATTTGAGTGTACGAAGTAAATTTACAAAAAAATAGACTTAAGAATAAAAACATGCCATCGAAGGGTGAAAATGTAAAACAACGATGAAAAAGTCTGTTAAGAGTCACCAACACCTCGCACGGGACGAATGTGACTCATAGGAACCGATCACATAGTCACGGGGCACCCGGTTTGAGTGTACGATGTAAGTTTGTGAAAAATTACACTTAAGCAGAAAAACATGCCTTTGAAGGGTGAAAATGTAAAACAACCGAAAAACGGTTCCGTAAGTGTCACAAACACCTTGCACGGGACCAGTGTGACTCGTAGGAACCGAACGCGTAGTCACGGGGATCTCGGTTTGAGCATACGACGTAAATTTGCGAAAAATTAGTCTTAATCATAAAAACATGCCATAGAAGTGTGAAAACAAAAAACATCCACAAAACGGTCCTGTAAGAGACACGAACACCTCTCACGGGACCAATCTAACTCGTAGGAATCGACGGCTTTGCCAAAAATTAGACTTAAGAATAAAAACTTGGCATTGAAAGGTGAAAACATAAAACATACACAAAACGACCCGGTAAGAGTGTACGACATAAATTCACAAAAAAAGACTTAAGAATAAAAACATGCCATCGAAGGGTGAAAATGTAAAACAACGATGAAAAAGTCCGTTAAGAGTCACCAACACCTCGCACGGGACGAATATGACTCATAGGAACCGATCACATAGTCACGGGGCACCCGGTTTGAGTGTACAATGTAACTTTGTGAAAAATTACACTTAAGCAGAAAAACATGCCTTTGAAGGGTGAAAATGTAAAACAACCAAAAAGCGGTTTGGTAAGTGTCGCAAACACCTCGCACGGGACCAATGTGACTCGTAGGAATCGATCGTGTAGCACGGGGCTCCCGATTTGAGCGTACTACGTAAATTCGTAAAAATTTAGACTTAAGCATAAAAACATGCCATCGAAGGGTAAAAACATAAAACATTGACAAAATGGTCTAGTGAGAGTCACGAACACCTCGCACAGGACCAATGTGACTCATAGGAACCGACCGGGTGGTCACGAGGCTCCCGATTTGAGTGTACGACGTAAATTTGTGAAAAATTAGACTTAAGCATAAAAACATGCCTTCGAAGGGTGAAAACATAAAACATCCACAAAATGGTCCGGTAAGAGTCACGAACTCCTCGCACGGGACCAATGTGACTCGATGGAACCGACCGGCTGGTCACGGGGATCCCGGTTTGAGTGTACAACGTAAATTTGTGAGCAATTAGACTTAAGCATAAAACATGCCATCGAAGGGTGAAAATATAAAACATCCACACAACGGTCCAGTAAGAGTCACTAACACCTCGCAAGGGAGAAATGTGACTCTTAGGAACTGACCGCGTAGTCACGACGCTCCCGCTTTGAGTGTACGACGTAAAATTGCAAAAAATTATACTTGAGCAAAAAGACATGCCATCGAAGGGTGAAAATGTAAAACAAACGCAAAACGGTCCAGTAAGAGTCACAGACACCTTGTACGGGACCAATGTGACTCATAAGAACCGATCGCGTAGTCACGGGGCTCCCGGTTTGAGTGTACGATGTAAATTTACAAAAATTTAGACTTAAGCATAACAACGTGCCATCGAAGGGTGAAAATGTAAAACAACCACAAAACGGTCCGGTAAGAGTCACGAAAACCTCGCAAGGGACCAATGTGACTCGTCAGAACCGATCGCGTAGTCACAGGGGCTCCTGGCTTGAGTCTAGGACGTATATTTGCAAAAAAATAGACTTTAACATAAAAACATGCGATTGAAAGGTGAAAATGTAAAACGAACACAAAACGGTCCCGTAAGAGTCACGAACAGCTCGCACGGGACCAATGTGACTCGTAGGAACTGACCGCATAGTCACGGAGATCCCGGTTTGCGTGTACAACATAAATTTGTAAAAAGTTAGACTTAGGCATAAAAAGATGCCATCGAAGGGTAAAAATGAAAAAAATACAAAACGGTCCAATAATAGTCACGAACAACT
Source organism: Sambucus nigra (assembly GCA_949130495.1). Taxonomy (NCBI): domain Eukaryota; kingdom Viridiplantae; phylum Streptophyta; class Magnoliopsida; order Dipsacales; family Adoxaceae; genus Sambucus; species Sambucus nigra. The sequence goes on from OX422221.1 coordinate 353,960,600, forward strand.
CACATTGGACCAATGTGACTCGTAGGAACCGACCGCGTAGTCCCGAGGCTCCTGGTTTGAGCGTACGACGTAAATTCGTAAACAATTAGACTTAGCATAAAAACATGCCATTGAAGGGTGAAAACGTAAAACAACCACAAAACGTTCCGGTAAGAGTCACGAACACCTCGCACGGGACCAATGTGACTCGTAGGAGTCGACCGCGTAGTCATGGGGCTCCCGATTTATGTGTAAGATATAAATTTGCATAAAATTAGCCTTAACATAAACAAATGCCATCGAAGGGTGAAAATGTAAAAAAGTTACAAAACGGTCCCGTAAGAGTCACGAACACATCGACGGGACCAATGTGACTCGTTAGAACCGATCGCGAAGTCACGGGACTCCCGATTTGAGTGTACGACGTAAATTTACAAAAAATTGACTTTAACATAAAAACATGCGATTGAAGGGTGAAAATGTAAAACAAACACAAAACGGTCCCGTAAGAGTCACGAACAGCTCGCACGGGACCAATATGACTCGTAGGAACTGACTGCATAGTCACGGAGCTCCCCGTTTGAGTGTACGACATAAATTTGTAAAATGTTAGACTTAGTCATAAAAAATGCCATCGAAGGTTAAAAATGAAAAAAAATACAAAACGGTCCCATAATAGTCACGAACACCTCGCATTGGAACAATGTGACTCGTAGGAACCGACCGCGTAGTCATTGAGCTCCCGATTTGAGCGTACGACGTAAATTCGCAAAAAATTAGAATTAGCATAAAAACATGCCATTGAAGGGTGAAAACATAAAACAGCCACAAAAACGTTCCGGTAAGAGTCACGAACACCTCACACGGGATCAATGTGACTCGTAGGTAGTCACGGGGCTCCCGATTTGTATGTAAGATGTAAATTTGCATAAAATTAGCCTTAAGCATAAACAAATGCCATCGAAGGGTGATAATGTAAAAAAGTGACAATGCGGTCCCGTAAGAGTCACAAACACATCGACGGGACCAATGTGACTCGTTAGAACCGATCGCGTAGTCACGGGACTCCCGATTTGAGTGTACGACGTAAATTTACAAAAAAATAGACTTATGAATAAAAACATGCCATCGAAGGGTGAAAACGTAAAACAACGATACAAAAGTCTGTTAAGAGTCACGAACACCTCGCACGGGACGAATGTGACTCATAGAAACCGATCGCATAGACACGGGGATCCCGGTTTGAGTGTACGATGTAACTTTGTGAAAAATTAGACTTAAGCATAAAAACATGCCTTTGAATGGTGAAAATATAAAACAACCACAAAAATGATTCGCTAAGAGTGACAAACACCTCGCATGGGACCAATGTGACTCGTGGGAACCCAATGCATAGTCACGGGGATCTCGGTTTCAGCGTACGACGTAAATTTTGCAAAAAATTAGTCTTAATCATAAAAACATGCCATCGAAGTGTGAAAACATGAAACAGCCACAAAACGGTCCCATACGAGACACGAACACCTCTCACGGGACCAATGTGAGTCGTAGGAATCGACCACGTAGTCAAGGGGCTCCCAGTTTGAGCGTACTAAATAAATTCGTAAAAATTTAGATTTAAGCATAAAAACATGCCATCGAAGGGTGAAAACATAAAACATCGACAAAATGGTCTAGTGAGAGTCACGAACACCTCGCACGGGACCAATGTCACTCGTAGGAACCGACCGGGTGGTCACGGGGCTCCTGGTTTGAGTGTACGATGTAAATTTGTAAAAAATAAGACTTAAGCATAAAAACATGGCATCGATGGGTGAAAATATAAAACATCCACAAAATGGTCCGGTAAGAGTCACGAACACCTCGCACGGGACCAATGTGACTCGTTGGAACCGACCGGGTGGTCACGGGGCTCCCGGTTGAGTGTACGACGTAAATTTGTGAAAAATTAGACTTAAGCGTAAAACATGCCATCGAAGGGAGAAAATATAAAACAACCACACAACGGTCTAGTAAGAGTCACTAACACCTCGCAAGGGAGAAATGTGACTCTTAGAAACATACCGCGTAGTCACGGAGCTCCCGCTTTGAGTGTACGACGTAAAATTTCAAAAAATTAGACTTGAGCATAAAAACATGTTATCGAAGGGTGAAATTGTAAAACAAATGCAAAACGGTCCTATTAGAGTCACGGACACCTTGTACGGGACCAATGTGGATCATAAGAACCGATCGCGTAGCACGGGGCTCCCGGTTTGAGTGTACGACGTAAATTTGCAAAAAATTAGACTTAAGCTTAAAAGCATGCCATCGAAGGGTGAAAATGTAAAACAACCACAAAACGGTCCGATAAGAGTCACGAAAACCTCGCAAGGGACCAATGTGACTCGTTAGAACCGACCGCGTAGTCACGAGGGCTCCTGGCTTGAGTCTAGGACGTATATTTGCAAAAAAATAAATTTTGACATAAAAACATGCGATTGAATGATGAAAATGTAAAACGAACACAAAACGGTCCCGTAAGAGTCACAAACATCTCGCACGGGACCAATGTGACTCGTAGGAACTGACCGCATAGTCACGGAGCTCCCGGTTTGAGTGTACAACATAAATTTGTAAAAAGTTAGACTTAGGCATAAAAACATGCCACCGAAGGGTAAAAATGAAAAACAAATACAAAACGGTCCCATAATAGTCACGAACAACTCACATTGGACCAATGTGACTCGTAGGAACCGACCGCGTAGTTACGGGGCTCCCGATTTGAGCATACGACGTAAATTTGCAAAAAATTAGACTTAGCATAAAAACATGCCATTGAAGGGTGAAAATGTAAAACATCCACAAAACGTTCCGATAAGAATCACGAACGCCTCGCACGGGACAAATGTCACTCGTAGGAACCGATCGCGTAGTCACAAGGCTCCCATTTTGAGTGTACGAGGTAAATTTGCAAAAAATTAGACTTAGGCATAAAAACATGCCATCGAAGGGTGAAAATGTAAAACAACCACAAAACGGTCCGGTAAGAGTGACGAAAACCTCTCAAGGGACCAATGTGACTCGTTAGAACCGGCCGCGTAGTACGGGGGCTCCCGGCTTGAGTCTAGGATGTATATTTACAAAAAAATTGTCTTTAACATAAAAACAAGCGATTGAAGGGTGAAAATGTAAAACAAACACAAAACGATCCTGTAAGAGTCACGGACAACTCGCATGGGACCAATATGACTCGTAGAAACTGACCGCATAGTCACGGAGCTCCCAATTTGAGTGTACGACATAAATTTGTAAAAAGTTAGACTTAGGCATAAAAACATGCCATCGAATGGTAAAAATAAAAACAAATACAAAACGGTCCCATAATAGTCACGAACAACTCACATTGGACCAATATGACTCTTAGGAACCGACCGCGTAGTCACGGGGCTCCTGGTTTGAGTGAACGGCGTAAATTTGAAAAAAATAGACTTAAGCATAAAAACATGCCATCGAAGGGTGAAAATGTAAAACCGCCACAAAACGGCCCAATAAGAGTCACGAAAACCTCGCAAGGGACCAATGTGACTCGTCAGAACCAACCGCGTAGTCACGAGGGCTACTGGCTTGAGTCTAGGACGTATATTTGCAAAAAAATAGACTTTAACACAAAAACATGCGATTGAAGGGTGAAAATGTAAAACGAACACAAAACGGTCCCGTAAGAGTCACAAACAGCTCACACGGGACGAATGTGGCTCGTAGGAACTGACCGCATAGTCACAGAGCTCCCTATTTGAGTGTATGAGATAAATTTGCAAAAAGTTAGACTTAGGCATAAAAACATGCCATCGAAGGTTAAAAATGAAAAACAAATACAAAAAAGTCCCATAATAGTCACGAACAACTCACATTGGACCAATGCGACTCGTAGGAACCGACCGCGTAGTCACGGGGCTCCCAGTTTGAGTATACGACGTAAATTTGCAAAAAAATAGACTTAGCATAAAAAGATGCCATTGAAGGGGGAAAACGTAAAACATCCACAAAACGTTCCGATAAGAATCACGAACACCTCGCACGGGACCAATGTGACTTGTAGGAACCGATCGCGTAGTCACGAGGCTCTCGTTTTGAGTGTACGACGTAAATTTGCAAAAAATTATACTTAGGCATAAAAATATGCTGTCGAAGGGTGAAAATGTAAAACATCCACAAAACGGTACGATAAGAGTCACGAAAACCTCGCAAGGGACCAATGTGACTCGTTAGAACCGACCGCATAGTACGGGGGCTCCCGGCTTGATCTAGGACGTATATTTGCAAAAAAATTATCTTTAACATAAAAATAAGCGATTGAAGGTTGAAAATGTAAAACGAACACAAAACGGTCCTGTAAGAGTCACGAACAGCTCGCATGGGACCAATATGTCTCTTAGTAACTGACCGCATAGTCACGGAGCTCCCGATTTGAGTGTACGACATAAATTTGTAAAAAGTTAGACTTAGGCATAAAAACATGCCATCGAAGGTTAAAAATGAAAAACAAATACAAAACGGTCCCATAATAGTCACAAAAACCTCGCATTGGACCAATGTGACTCGTAGGAACCGACCGCGTAGTCACGGGGCTCCCGGTTTGAGCGTACGACGTAAATTCGCAAAAAATTAGACTTAGCAAAAAAATATGCCATTGAAGGGTGAAAACGTAAAACAGCCACAAAACGTTCCGACAAGAGTCACGAACACGTCGCACGGGACCAATGTGACTCGTAGGAGTCGACCGCGTAGTCATGGGGATCCCGATTTATGTGTAAGATGTAAATTTGCATAAAATTAGCCTTAAGCATAAACAAATGCCATCGAAGGGTGAACATGTAAAAAAGTTACAAAACGGTCCCGTAAGAGTCACGAACACATCGACGGGACCAATGTGACTCGTTAGAACCAATCACGAAGTCACGGGACTCCCGATTTTAGTGTACGACGTAAATTTACAAAAAAAATAGCATTAAGAATAAAAACATGCCATCGAAGGGTGAAAACATAAAACAACGATAAAAAAGTCCGTTAAGAGTCACGAACGCCTCGCACGGGACGAATGTGACTCATAGGAACCGATCGCATAGTCACGGGGCTCCCGATTTGAGTGTACGATGTAACTTTGTGAAAAATTATACTTAAGCATAAAAACATGCCTTTGAATGGTCAAAACATAAAACATCCATAAAATGGTTCGGTAAGAGTCACAAACACCTCTTGGGACCAATGTGACTCGTAGGAACCGGTCGCGTAGTCACGGGGATCTCGGTTTGAGCGTACGACGTAAATTTTGCAAAAAATTAGTCTTAATCATAAAAACATGCCATCGAAGTGTGAAAACATAAAACATCCACAAAACGGTCCCATAAGAGACACGAACACCACTCACGGGACCAATGTGACTCATAGGAATCGACCGCGTAGTCACGGGGCTCCCGGTTTAAGTGTATGATTAAATTTACAAAAAAATATACTTAAGCATAAAAACTTGGCATCGAAGGGTGATAACGTAAAACAGCCACAAAATGACCCGATAAGAGTCATGAACACCTCGCACGGGACCAATGTGACTCATAGGAATCGGTCGCGTAGCACGGGGATCCCGGTTTAAGCGTACTACGTAAATTTGTAGAAATTTTGACTTAAGCATAAAAACATGCCATCGAAGGGTGAAAACGTAAAACATCCACAAAATGGTCTAGTGAGAGTCACGAACACCTCGCACGGGGCCAATGTGACTCGTAGGAATCGATCGGGTAGTCACGAGGCTCCCAGTTTGAGTGTACGACGTAAATTTATGAAAAATTAGACTTAAGCATAAAACATGCCATCGTAGGGTGAAAACGTAAAACAACAACAAAATGGTCCGGTAAGAGTCATTAACACCTCGCAAGGGACAAATGTGACTCTTAGGAACTGACTGCGTAGTCATGACGCTCTCTCTTTGAGTGTACGACATAAAATTGCAAATAATTAGACTTGAGCATAAAAACATGCCATCGAAGGGTGAAAACGTAAAATGAACACAACACGGTCCTGTAAGAGTCCCGAACACCTTGTACGTTACCAATATGACTCGTAGGAATTGATCGCGTAGTCACAGGGCTCCCGATTTTAGTGTACGACATAAATTTGCAAAAAAATCGACTCAAGCATAAAAACATGACATCGAAGGGAGAAACATAAAATAGCCACAAAACGGTCCGGTAAGAGTTACGAACGCCTCGCAAGGGACCAATGTCACTCGTCAGAACCGACAGCGCAGTCACGGGGGCTCCCGATTTGAGTTTAGGACGTATATTTTCAAAAAAATTAGACTTTAACATAAAAACCTGCAATTGAAGGGTGAAAACGTAAAACTAACACAAAACGGTCATGTAAGAGTCGCGAACACCTCGCACAGGACCATTGTGACTCGTAGGAAACCGAACGCGTAGTCACGGGGCTCCCGATTTGAGAGTTTGATGTTAATTTATATAAAATTAGACTTAAGCATAAAAACATCCCATCGAAAGGTGAAAACGTAAAACAGCCACAAAACGGTCCGGTAAGAGTCACGAACACCTCGCATGGGACCAATTTGACTCGTAGTAACGACCGCGGAGTCACGGAGCTCCCGTTTTTAGTGTACGACATAAATTTACAAAAAATTTAGACTTGAATAAAAACATGCAATCGAAGGGTGAAAATTTAAAAAATACACAAAACAGTCCCTTAAGAGTCACGAACACCTCGCATGGGACCAATGTGACTCGTAGGAACCGATCGCGTAGTCACTAGGCTCCCGTTTTGAGTGTACGACGTAAATTTGCATAAAATTAGACTTAAGCATAAAAATATGCCATCGAAGGGTGAAAATGAAAAACAAATACAAAAAAGTCCCATAATAGTCACGAACAACTCACATTGGACCAATGCGACTCGTAGGAACCGACCGCGTAGTCACGGGGCTCCCAGTTTGAGTATACGACGTAAATTTGCAAAAAAATAGACTTAGCATAAAAAGATGCCATTGAAGGGGGAAAACATAAAACATCCACAAAACGTTCCGATAAGAATCACGAACACCTCGCACGGGACCAATGTGACTTGTAGGAACCGATCGCGTAGTCACGAGGCTCTCGTTTTGAGTGTACGACGTAAATTTGTAAAAAATTATACTTAGGCATAAAAATATGCAGTCGAAGGGTGAAAATGTAAAACAGCCACAAAACGGTACGATAAGAGTCACGAAAACCTCGCAAGGGACCAATGTGACTCGTTAGAACCGACCGCATAGTACGGGGGCTCCCGGCTTGACCTAGGACGTATATTTGCAAAAAAATTATCTTTAACATAAAAATAAGCGATTGAAAGGTGAAAATGTAAAACGAACACAAAACGGTCCTGTAAGAGTCACGAACAGCTCGCATGGGACCAATATGACTCTTAGTAACTGACCGCATAGTCACGGAGCTCCCGATTTGAGTGTACGACATAAATTTGTAAAAAGTTAGACTTAGGCATAAAAACATGCCATCGAAGGTTAAAAATGAAAAACAAATACAAAACGATCCCATAATAGTCACAAAAACCTCGCATTGGACCAATTTGACTCGTAGGAACCGACCGCGTAGTCACGGGGCTCCCGGTTTGAGCGTACGACGTAAATTCGCAAAAAATTTGACTTAGCATAAAAATATGCCATTGAAGGGTGAAAACGTAAAACAGCCACAAAACGTTCCGACAAGAGTCACGAACACCTCGCACGGGACCAATGTGACTCGTAGGAGTCGACCGCGTAGTCATGGGGATCCCGATTTATGTGTAAGATGTAAATTTGCATAAAATTAGCCTTAAGCATAAACAAATGCCATCGAAGGGTGAACATGTAAAAAAGTTACAAAACGGTCCCGTAAGAGTCACGAACACATCGACGGGACCAATGTGACTCGTTAGAACCAATCACGAAGTCACGGGACTCCTGATTTTAGTGTACGACGTAAATTTACAAAAAAAATAGCATTAAGAATAAAAACATGCCATCGAAGGGTGAAAACATAAAACAATGATAAAAAAGTCCGTTAAGAGTCACGAACGCCTCGCACGGGACGAATGTGACTCATAGGAACCGATCGCATAGTCACGGGGCTCCCGATTTGAGTGTACGATGTAACTTTGTGAAAAATTATACTTAAGCATAAAAACATGCCTTTGAATGGTCAAAACATAAAACATCCATAAAATGGTTCGGTAAGAGTCACAAACACCTCTTGGGACCAATGTGACTCGTAGGAACCGGTCGCGTAGTCACGGGGATCTCGGTTTGAGCGTACGACGTAAATTTTGCAAAAAATTAGTCTTAATCATAAAAACATGCCATCGAAGTGTGAAAACATAAAACATCCACAAAACGGTCCCATAAGAGACACGAACACCACTCACGGGACCAATGTGACTCATAGGAATCGACCGCGTAGTCACGGGGCTCCCAGTTTAAGTGTATGATTAAATTTACAAAAAAATAGACTTAAGCATAAAAACTTGGCATCGAAGGGTGATAACGTAAAACAGCCACAAAATGACCCGATAAGAGTCATGAACACCTCGCACGGGACCAATGTGACTCATAGGAATCGGCCGCGTAGCACGGGGATCCCGGTTTAAGCGTACTACGTAAATTTGTAGAAATTTTGACTTAAGCATAAAAACATGCCATCGAAGGGTGAAAACGTAAAACATCCACAAAATGGTCTAGTGAGAGTCACGAACACCTCGCACGGGGCCAATGTGACTCGTAGGAATCGATCGGGTAGTCACGAGGCTCCCAGTTTGAGTGTACGACGTAAATTTATGAAAAATTAGACTTAAGCATAAAACATGCCATCGTAGGGTGAAAACGTAAAACAACAACAAAATGGTCCGGTAAGAGTCATTAACACCTCGCAAGGGACAAATGTGACTCTTAGGAACTGACTGCGTAGTCACGACGCTCTCTCTTTGAGTGTACGACATAAAATTGCAAATAATTAGACTTGAGCATAAAAACATGCCATCGAAGGGTGAAAACGTAAAATGAACACAATACGGTCCTGTAAGAGTCCCGAACACCTTGTACGTTACCAATATGACTCGTAGGAATTGATCGCGTAGTCACAGGGCTCCCGATTTTAGTGTACGACATAAATTTGCAAAAAAATCGACTCAAGCATAAAAACATGACATCGAAGGGAGAAACATAAAATAGCCACAAAACGGTCCGGTAAGAGTTACGAACGCCTCGCAAGGGACCAATGTCACTCGTCAGAACCGACAGCGCAGTCACGGGGGCTCCCGATTTGAGTCTAGGACGTATATTTTCAAAAAAATTAGACTTTAACATAAAAACCTGCAATTGAAGGGTGAAAACGTAAAACTAACACAAAACGGTCACGTAAGAGTCGCGAACACCTCGCACGGGACCATTGTGACTCGTAGGAAGCCGAACGCGTAGTCACGGGGCTCCCGATTTGAGAGTTTGATGTTAATTTATATAAAATTAGACTTAAGCATAAAAACATCCCATCGAAAGGTGAAAACGTAAAACAGCCACAAAACGGTCCGGTAAGAGTCACGAACACCTCGCATGGGACCAATTTGACTCGTAGTAACGACCGCGGAGTCACGGAGCTCCCGTTTTTAGTGTACGACATAAATTTACAAAAAAATTTGACTTGAATAAAAACATGCAATCGAAGGGTGAAAATTTAAAAAATACACAAAACAGTCCCTTAAGAGTCACGAACACCTCGCATGGGACCAATGTGACTCGTAGGAACCGATCGCGTAGTCACTAGGCTCCCGTTTTGAGTGTACGACGTAAATTTGCATAAAATTAGACTTAAGCATAAAAATATGCCATCGAAGGGTGAAAATGAATAACAAATACAAAAAAGTCCCATAATAGTCACGAACAACTCACATTGGACCAATGCGACTCGTAGGAACCGACCGCGTAGTCACGGGGCTCCATGTTAGAGTGTATGACGTAAATTTGAAAAAAATAGACTTAAGCATAAAAACATGTCATCGAAGGGTGAAAATATAAAACAGCCAGAAAACGGTCCCGAAGAGTCACTAAAACCTAGCACGGGAACAAGGTAAGTTGTAGGAACCTGCCACGTAGTCAGGCGGCTCCCGTTTTAAGTGCATGACATAAATTTGGAAAAAGTTATACTTAAACATAAAAACATGCCATCGAACGGTGAAAACATAAAAAAGTGACAAAACGGTCCTGTAAGAGTCACGAACACCTCGACAGGACTAATGTGACTCATAAGAACCGATCGCGTAGTCACAGGAGTCCCGATTTGAGTGTACGACGTAAATTTACAAAAAAATTGACTTAAGAATAAAAAGATGCCATCGAAGGGTGAAAACATAAAACAACGATAAAAAAAGTCCGGTAAGAGTCACGAACACCTCGCACGGGACCGATGTGACTCATAGGAACCGTCGCATAGTCACGGGGCTCCCGGTTTGAGTGTACGTTATAACTTTGTGAAAAATTAGACTTAAGCATAAAAACATGCCATCGAAGGGTGAAAATGTGAAACAGGCACAAAACGGTTCAGTAACAGTCACGAACACCTCACACGGGACCAATGTGAGTCGTAGGAACCAATCGCGTAGTCACACGGCTCCCGGTTTGAGTGTACAATGTAAATTTGAAAAAAAAATATACTTAAGCATAAAAACTTGCCATCGAAGGGTGAAAACTTAAAAAAGCCAGAAAACGGTATTGTAAGAATCACGAACACCTCGTACGGGACCAATGTGACTCGTAGAAACCGATCGCGTAGTCGCGGAGATCTCAGTTTGAGTGTACGGCATAAATTTGCAAAAAATAGACCTAAGCATAAAAACATGCCATCGAAGGGTGAAGACATAAAACAACCACAAAACGGTCCAATAAGAGTCACGAACACCTCGCACGGGACCAATTTGAATCGTAGGAACTGACCGCGTACTCACGGGGAACCCGCTTTGAGTGTACGACGTAAATTTGAAAAAAATAGACTTAAGTATAAAAATATTTCATCGAAGGGTGAAAACATAAAATAAACACAAAATGGTCCCGTAAGAGTCACAGACACCTCGAACGGGACCAATGTGACTCGTAGAAATCGATCGCATAGTCAGGGGGCTCCCGATTTGAGTGTACGACGTAAATTTACAAAAAATAGATTTAAGCATAAAAACATGCCATTGAAGGGTGAAAACGTGAAACAACGACAAAATGATCACGTAAGAGTCATGAACACCTCGGATGGGACCAATGGGACTCGTAGGAACTGATCACGTGGTCACGGGGCTCCCGGTTTGAGTGTACGACGAAAAATTTGCAACAAAAATAGACTTAGGCATAAATACATGCCAACGAAGGTTGAAAACATAAAACAGTTAGAAAACGATCTCGTAAGAGTCACGAACACTGAGCACAGGAACAAAGTAAGTCGTAGGAATCGGACACGTAGTCACGGGGCTCCCGGTTTGAGTGTACGACGTAAATTTTTAAAAAGTTAGACTTAAGCATAAAAATATGCCATCGAACGGTGAAAACATAAAACAAACACAAAACAGTCCTGTAAGAGTCACGAACACATCGTACGTGACCATTGTGACTCGTAGGAATCGATCGCGTAGTCATGCGGCTCTCGATTTGAGTTTACGATGTAAATTTGCAAAACATTCGACTTAAGCACATAAACATTCCATAGAAGGGTGAATATGTAAAACATCTACTAAACGGCCCTGTAAGAGTCTCAAACACCTCACAAATGACCAATGTGACTCGTAGAAATCGACCGCATAGTCACGGGGCTCCCGGTTTGAGTTTACGACCTAAATTTGCATAAAATTAGACTTAAGCATAAAAACATGCCATAGAAGGGTGAAAACATAAAACATCCAGAAAATGGACCCGAAGTGTCACGAACACCTAGCACGGGAACAAGGTAAGTCGTAGGAACCGACCACGTAGTCACAGGGCTCCCGGTTTGAGTGTACGACGTAAATTTGTAAAAACTTAGACTTAAGCATAAAAACATGCCATCGAAGGGTAAAAATGAAAAACAAATAACAAACGGTCCTGTAAGAGTCAAGAACACCTCGCAAGGGACCAATGTGACTCGTAGGAACCGACCGCGTAGTCCCGGGGCTCCCGGTTTGAGTGTAGAACATAAATTCGCAAAACATTAGACTTAGCAAAAAAATATCCCATTGAAGGGTGAAAACGTAAAACAGCCACAAAACGTTCCAGTAAGAGTTACAAACACCTCGCACGGGACCAATGTGACTCGTAGGAACCGACCGCGTAGTCACGGGGCTCCCCATTTGTGTGTAAGACGTAAATTTGCATAAAATTAGGCTTAAGCATAAAAACATGCCATCGAAGGGTGAAAACGTAAAAAAGTGACAAAACGGTCCCGCAAGATTAACGAACACCTCGACGGGACCAATGTGACTCGTAAGAACCGATCGCATAGTCACGGGATCCTGGTTTGAGTGTACGACGTAAATGTACAAAAAAAATCGACTTAAGAATAAAAACTTGCCATCGAAGGGTGAAAACATAAAACAGCGATAAAAAAGTCCGGTAAAAGTCACGAACACCTTGCACGGGACCAATGTGACTCATAGGAACCGATCGCATAGTCACGGGACTCCCGGTTTGAGTGTACGATCTAACTTTGTGAAAAATTAGACTTAAGTAAAAAAAATGCCATCGAAGGCTGAAAATGTAAAGCAACCACAAAACGGTTCGGTAAGAGTCACGAACACCTCGCACGGGACCAATGTGACTCATTGGAATCGACCGCGTAGTCACGGGACTCTCGGTTTGAGCGTACGACGTAAATATGTGAAAAATTAGTCTTAATCGCAAAAAACATGTCATCGAAGTGTGAAAACATAAAACAACCACAAAACGTTCTCGTAAGAGTTACGAACACCTCTCACGGGACCAATGTGACTCGTAGGAATCGACAGTGTAGTCACGGGGAGACTTAAGCATAAAAACATGGCATCAAAGGGTGAAAACGTAAAATATCCACAAAACGACCCGGTAAGAGTCACGAACACCTCACACGAGACCAATGTGACTCGTAAGAAATGACCGCATAGTCACGGGGCTCTCGGTTTGAGCGTACCACATAAATTTGTAAAAAATTAGACATAAGAATAAAAACATGCCACCGAAGGGTGAAAACATAAAACATCCACAAAATGGTTCGGTAAGAGTCACGAACACCTCGCACGGGACCAATGTGACTCGTAAGAACTGACCGAGTAGTCACGGGGCTGCCGGTTTGAGTGTACGACGTAAATTTGTGAAAAATTAGACTTAAGCATAAAAACAAGTCATCAAAGGGTGAAAACGTAAAACAGCAACAAAACGTTCCGGTAAGAGTCATGAACACCTCGCAAGGGTCCAATGTGACTCATCAGAACCGACTGCGTAGTCGCGGGGGCTCCCAATTCGAGTCTAGGACATATATTTGCTAAAAATTTAGACTTTAACATAAAAACATGCAATTGATGGGTTCAAACGTAAAACGAACACAAAACGGTCCCATAAGAGTCATCAAAAACCTCGCACGGCACCAATGTGACTCGTAGAAACCGACCGCGTAGTCATGGAGCTCCCGGTTTGAGTGTAAGACGTAAACTTGCAAAAAAATAGACTTAAGCATAAAAACAAGCCATCGAAGGGTGAAAACGTAAAACAGCAAGAAAACGGTAACATAAGAGTCACGAACACCTCGCACGGGACCAATGTGACTCGTAAGAACCGATCGCGTAGTCACACGGCTCCCTGTTTGAGTGTATGACGTAAAATTGAAAAAAAAATAGACTTAAGCATAAAAATATGCCATAAAAGGGTGAAAACTTAAAAAAAAGAAGACAGAAAATGGTACCGTAAGAGTCACGAACACCTCGCACGGGACAAATGTGACTCTTAGAAACCGATCGCGTAGTCGTGGAGCTCCCGGTTTGAGTGTATGGCATAAATTTGCAAAAAAATTAGACTAAAGCATAAAAACATGCCATCGAAGGGTGATAACGTAAAACAATCACAAAACGGTCCAGTAAGAGTCACAAACACCTCATACAGGACCAATTTGACTCGTAGGAACCGACCGCGTACTGACGGGGCTCCCATTTTGAGTGTACGACGTAAATTTAAAAAAAAATAAACTTAAGCATAAAAAAATTCCATCGAAGGGTGAAAACGTAAAATAAACACAAAATGGTCCCGTAAGAGTCATAGAAACCTTGCACGGGACCAATGTGACTCGTATAAATCGATTGCGAAGTCAGGGGGCTCCCGATTTGAGTGTACGACCTTAATTTGCATAAAATTAGACTTAAGCATAAAAATATGCCATAAAAGGGTGAAAACATAAAACATCCAGAAAATGGACCCGAAGTGTCACGAACACTTAGCACGGGAACAAGGTAAGTCGTAGGAACCGACCACGCAGTCACGAGGCTCCCGGTTTGAGTGTACAACGTAAATTTGTAAAAACTTAGACTTAAGCATAAAAACATGCCATCGAAGTGTAAAAATGAAAAAAAAATAACAAACGGTCCTGTAAGAGTCAAGAACACCTCGCAAGGGACCAATGTGACTCGTAGGAACCGACCGCGTAGTCCCGGGGCTCCCGGTTTGAGTGTAGTACATAAATTCGCAAAACGTTAGACTTAGAAAAAAAAATATGCCATTGAAGGGTGAAAATGTAAAACAGCCACAAAACGTTCCAGTAAGAGTCACGAACACCTCGCACGGGACCAATGTGACTCGTAGGAACCGACCGCGTAGTCACGGGGCTCCCCATTTGTGTGTAAGACGTAAATTTACAAAAAAATAGGCTTAAGCATAAAAACATGCCATCGAAGGGTGAAAACGTAAAAAAGTGACAAAACGGTCCCGCAAGAGTAACGAACACCTCAACGGGACCAATGTGACTCGTAAGAACCGATCGCATAGTCACGGGATCCTGGTTTGAGTGTACGACGTAAATGTACAAAAAAAATCGACTTAAGAATAAAAACTTGCCATCGAAGGGAGAAAACATAAAATAGCGATAAAAAAGTCCGGTAAAAGTCACGAACACCTTGCACGGGACCAATGTGACTCATAGGAACCGATCGCATAGTCACGGGACTCCCGGTTTGAGTGTACGATCTAACTTTGTGAAAAATTAGACTTAAGTAAAAAAAATGCCATCGAAGTCTGAAAATGTAAAACAACCACAAAACGGTTCGGTAAGAGTCACGAACACCTCGCACGGGACCAATGTGACTCATTGGAATCGACCGCGTAGTCACGGGACTCTCGGTTTGATCATACGACGTAAATATGTGAAAAATTAGTCTTAATCACAAAAACATGTCATCGAAGTGTGAAAACATAAAACAACCACAGAATGGTCTCGTAACGGTTACGAACACCTCTCTCGGGACCAATGTGACTCGTAGGAATCGACAGTGTAGTCACGGGGCTCCCGATTTAAGTGTACGACGTAAATTTTAAAACAATTAGACTTAAGCATAAAAACATGGCATCAAAGGGTGAAACCGTAAAATAGCCAAAAAATGACCCGGTAAGAGTCACGAACACCTCACACGGGACCAATGTGACTCGTAAGAACTGACCGCATAGTCACGGGGCTCCCGGTTTAAGCGTACGACATAAATTTGTAAAAAAATAGACATAAGCATAAAACATGCCATCGAAGGGTGAAAACATAAAACATCCACAAAATGGTTCGGTAAGAGTCACGAACACCTCGCACGGGACCAATGTGACTCGTAAGAACTGACCGAGTAGTCACGGGGCTGCCGGTTTGAGTGTACGACGTAAATTTGTGAAAAATTAGACTTAAGCATAAAAACAAGTCATCAAAGGGTGAAAACGTAAAACAGCAACAAAACGTCCCGGTAAGAGTCACGAACACCTCGCAAGGGTCCAATGTGACTCGTCAGAACCGACTGCGTAGTCGCGGGGGCTCCCGATTTGAGTCTAGGACATATATTTGCAAAAAATTTAGATTTTAAAATAAAAACATGCAATTGACGGGTGCAAACGTAAAACGAACACAAAACGGTCCCATAAGAGTCATCAAAAACCTCGCACGACACCAATGTGTCTCGTAGGAACCGACCGCGTACTCATGGAGCTCCCGGTTTGAGTGTACGACGTAAATTTACAAAAAAATAGACTTACGTATAAAAACAAGCCATCGAAGGGTGAAAACGTAAAACAGCAAGAAAACGGTCCCATAAGAGTCACGAACACCTCGCACGGGACCAATGTGACTGGTAAGAACCGATCGCGTAGTCACACGGCTCCCGGTTTGAGTGTATGACGTAAAATTGAAAAAAATAGACTTAAGCATAAAAATATGCCATAAAAGGGTGAAAACTAAAAAAAAAGCCAGAAAACGGTACCGTAAGAGTCACGAACACCTCGCACGAGACAAATGTGACTCTTAGAAACCGATCGCGTAGTCGCGGAGTTCCCGGTTTGAGTGTACGACATAAATTTGCAAAACAAATAGACTAAAGCATAAAAGCATGCCATCGAAGGATGATAACGTAAAACAATCACAAAACGGTCCGGTAAGAGTCACAAACACCTCGCACAGGACCAATTTGACTCGTAGGAACCGACCGCGTACTGACGGGGCTCCCATTTTGAGTGTACGACGTAAATTTGAAAAAAAATAAACTTAAGCATAAAAAAAATCCATCGAAGGGTGAAAACGTAAAATAAACACAAAATGGTCCGTAAGAGTCACAGACACCTCGCACGGGACCAATGTGACTCGTAGAAATCGACTGCGAAGTTAGGGGGCTCCCGATTTGAGTGTACGACGTAAATTTGAAAAAAAATAGATTTAAGCATAAAAACACGCCATCGAAGGGTGAAAACATAAAACAATGACAAAACGGTTTGTAAGAGTCATGAACACCAGCCACGGAACTAGTGGGACTCGTAGAAACTGATCGCATAATCACGGGGCTCCCGGTTTGAGTGTATGACGTAAACTTGTAAAAACATTAGACTCAAGAGGCACGAACACCTCGCACAGGACCAATGTGACTAGTAGGAACCGATCGCGTAGTCATGGGGCTCCCGATTTGAGTGTACGATGAAAATTTTTCAACAAAAATAGACTTAAGCATAAAAACATGCCATCGAAGGTTGAAAACATAGAACAATTAGAAAACGGTCTCGTAAGAGTCAATAACACATAGCACAAGTGCAAGGTAAGTCATAGGAATCGGCCACGTAGTCACGGGGCTCCCGGTTTGAGTGTACGATGTAAATTTGTAAAAATTTAGACTTAAGCATAAAAATATGCCATCGAAGGGTAAAAACATAAAACGAACACAAAATAGTCCTGTAAGAGTCACGAACACATTGCACGGGACCATTGTGACTCGTAGGAACCGATCGCATAGTCATGCGGCTCTCGGTTTGAGTGTACGACGTAAATTTGTAAAACATTCAACTTAAGCATATAAACATACCATCGAAGGGTGAAAACGTAAAATATCTACAAAATGGTCCTGTAAGTGTCACGAACACCTCGCAAAGGACCAATGTGACTCGTTGGAACCGACCGTGTAATCACGGGGCTCCTGGTTTGAGTTTACGACGTAAATTTGCATAAAATTAAACTTGAGCATAAAAACATGCCATCGAAGGGTGAAAACATAAGACAACTAGAAAATGGTCCCGAAGAGTCACGAACACCTAGCACGGGAACAAGAAAAGTCGTAGGAACCGGCCACGTAGTCACGGGGCTCTCGATTTGAGTGTATGATGTGAATTTGTAAAAAGTTAGACTTAAGTATAAAAACATGCAATGGAAGGGTAAAAATGAAAAACAAATAAAAAACGGTCACGTAAGAGTCACGAAAACCTCGCACGGGACCAACGTGACTCGTAGGAACCGACTGTTTATTCACGAGGCTCCCGGTTTGAGTGTACGACGTAAATTCGCATAAAATAGACTTAAGCTTAAAAATATCCCATTGAAGGGTGAAAACGTAAAACAGCCACAAAACGATCCAGTAAGAGTCACGAACACCTCGCACGGGACCAATTTGACTCGTAGTAACGACTGCATGGTCACGAATCTCCCATTTTGAGTGTATGACGTAAATTTGCAAAAAATTCAGACTTTACCATAAAAAACATGCAATCGAAGGGTAAAAATGTAAAAAATACACAAAACAGTCCCCTAAGAGTCACGAACACCTCGCACGGGACCAATGTGACTCATAGGAACCACCCGCGTAGTCACGAGGCTCCCGTTTTGAGTGTACGACGTAAATTTGCAAAAAATTACACTTTAGCATAAAAACATATCATCGATGGGTGAAAACGTAAAACGACCACAAAACGGTCCCGTAACAGTCACAAACACCTCGCATGGGACCAATGTGACACGTAGGAACCGATAGCGTAGTCACGGGGCTACCTATTAGAGTGCATGACGTAAATTTGTAAAAAAATAAACTTAAGCATAGAAACATGCCATCGTAGGGTGAAAACATAAAACATCCAGAAAACGGTCCTGAAGAGTCACGAACATCTAGCACGGGAACAAGGTAAGTCGTAGGAACCGTCCACGTAGTCATGGGGCGCCCGATATGAGTGTATGACAAAATTTGTAAAAAGTTAGACTAAAGCATAAAAACATGCCATCGAAGGGTAAAAATATAAAACAAATACAAAACGGTCCCGTAAGAGTCACGAACACCTCGTACGGGACCAATGTGACTCGTAGGAATCGACCACGTAGTCACGGGGCTCCCGATTTGAGTATACGACGAAAAATTTGCAACAAAAATAGGCTTAAGCATAAAAACATGCCATCGAAGGTTGAAAACATAAAATAGTTAGAAAACGGTCTCGTAAGAGTCACGAACCCATAGCACAGGAACATGGTAAGTTATAGGAATCAACCACGTAGTCACGAGGCTCCTGGTTTTTGTGTACGATGTGAATTTGTAAAAAGTTAGACTTAAGCATAAAAATATGCCATCGAAGGCTGAAAACATAAAATAAATTGAAAACAGTCCTGTAAGAGTCACGAACACATCGCCTGGGACCAATGTGACTCGTACGAACCGACCGCGTAGTCATGCGGCTCTCAGTTTGAGTGTACGACGTAAATTTGCAAAAGATTAAACTTAAGAATATAAACATGCCATCAAAGGGTGAAAATGTAAAA
Source organism: Sambucus nigra (assembly GCA_949130495.1). Classification (NCBI taxonomy): domain Eukaryota; kingdom Viridiplantae; phylum Streptophyta; class Magnoliopsida; order Dipsacales; family Adoxaceae; genus Sambucus; species Sambucus nigra. Next base: position 353,979,871 of record OX422221.1, read on the forward strand.
TATCTACCAAACGGTCCTGTAAGAGTCACGAACACCTTGCACAGGACCAATGTGACTCGTTGGAACCGACCGCGTAGTCATGGGGCTCCCGGTTTGAGTTTACGACGTAAATTTGCATAAAATTAAACTTAAGCATAAAAACTTGCCATCGAAGGGTGAAAATGTAAAATAGACAAAAAATGGTCCCGAAGAGTCACAAACCCTAGCATGTGAACAAGGTAAGTCGTAGGAACTGGCCACGTAGTCACGGGGCTCTCGATTTAAGTGTACGATGTAAATTTGTAAAAAGTTATACTTAAGCATAAAAACATGTCATCGAAGGGTAAAAATGAAAAACAAATACAAAACGGTCATGTAAGAGTCACGAACACCTCGCACGGGACCAATGTGAGTCGTAGGAACCGACTGCATAGCCACGGGGCTCCCGATTTGAGTGTACAACGTAAATTCAAAAAAAATAGATTAAAGCATAAAAACATCACATCGAAGGGTGAAAATGTAAAACAGCCACAAAACGGTCCGGTAAGAGTCACGAACACTCGTACGGGACCAATTTGACTCGTAGTAACGACTGTGTGGTCACAGAGCTCCTATTTTGAGTGTACAACGTAAATTTGAAAAAAATAGACTTTACCATAAAAACATGCAATCGAAGGATAAAAATGTAAAAAATACACAAAACAGTCCCTTAAGAGTCACGAACACCTCGCACGGGACCAATGTGACTCTTTGGAACCGACCGCGTAGTCACAAGGCTCCCGTTTTGAGTGTTTGATGTAAATTTGCAAAAAAATAGACTTAAGCATAAAAATATGTCGTCGAAGGGTGAAACCGTAAAACAGCCACAAAACGGTCCTGTAAGAGTCACAAACACCCCGCACGGGACCAATCTGACTCGTAGGAACCGTTTGTGTAGTCACGGGGATCCCTATTAGAGTGTATGACGTAAATATGTAAAAAAAATAGACTTAAGCATAAAAAGATGCCATCGAAGGGTGAAAACATAAAACAGCCCGAAAATAGTTCCGAAGAGTCACGAACACCTAGCACGGGAACATGGTAAGTCGTAGGAACCGGCCACGTAGTCATAGGGCGCTCGATATGAGTGTATGACAAAAATTTGTAAAAAAATAGACTTAAGCGTAAAAATATGCCATAGAAGGGTAAAAATAAAAAACAAATACAAAACGGTCCGGTAAGAGTCACGAACACCTCGTACGGGACCAATGTGACTCGTAGGAATCGACCACGTAGTCACGGGGCTCCCGATTTGAGTGTACGACGAAAAATTTGGAACAAAAATAGGCTTAAGCATAAAAACATGCCATCGAAGGTTGAAAACATAAAACAGTTAGAAAATGGTCTCGTAAGAGTCACGAACCCATAGCACAAGAACATGGTAAGTTATAGGAATCAGCCACGTAGTCACGAGGCTCCTGGTTTTTGTGTACGATGTGAATTTGTAAAAAGTTAGACTTAAGCATAAAAATATGCCATCGAAGGGTGAAAACATAAAATAAGAGTGACGAACACCTGGCATGGGACCAATGGGGCTCGTAGGAACTGATTCCGTAGTCACGGGGCTTCAGGTTTGAGTGTATGACGTAAATTTGTGATAACATTAGACTCAAGAGGCACCAACACCTCACACGGGACCAATGTGACTCGTAGGAACCGATCGCGTAGTCACGGGGCTCCCGGTTTGAGTGTACGACGAAAAATTTGCAACAAAAATAGACTTAAGCATAAAAACATCCCACCGAAGGTTGAAAACATAAAACAGTTAGAAAACGGTCTCGTAATTGTCATGAACACCTAGCACAGGAACAAGGTAAGTCATAGGAATCGGCCACGTAGTCACGGGGCTCCCGGTTTGAGTGTACGACGTAAATTTGAAAAAAGTTATACTGAAGCATAAAAATATGCCATCTAAGGGTGAAAACATAAAACAAACACAAAGTAGTCCTGTAAGAGTCACGACCACATCGCACGGGACCAATGTGACTCGTAGGATCCGACCGCGTAGTCATGCGGCTCTCGGTTTGAGTGTACTACGTAAATTTGCAAAACATTCGACTTAAGCATATAAATATGCCATCGAAGGGTGAAAATGTAAAATAGCTACAAAATGTTCCTGTAAGAGTCACGAAACCTCCCACATAACCAATGTGACTCGTAGGAACCGACTGTGTAATCACGGGGCTCCCGGTTTGAGTTTACGAGGTAAATTTTCAAAAAATTAGACTTACGCATAAAAACATGCCATCGAAGGGTGAAAATGTAAAACATACACAAGATGGTCCCGAAGAGTCATGAACACCTAGCACGGTAACAAGGTAAGTCGTAGGAACCGACCACATAGTCACGGGGCTCTCGGTTTGAGTGTACAATTTAAATTTGTAAAAAGTTAGACTTAAGCATAAAAACATGCCATCGAAGGTTAAAAATGAAAAACAAATACAAAATGGTCACGTAATAGTTACGAACACCTCGCACGGGACCAATGTGACTCGTAGGAACCGACTGCGTAGTCACGGGGCTCCCGATTTGAGTGTACGATGTAAATTTGCAAGAAAATAGACTTAAGCATCAAAACATCCCATCGAAGGGTGAAAATGTAAAACAATCACAAAACGGTCCGATAAGAGTCACGAACACCTCGCACGGGACCAATTTTACTCGTAGTAATGACTGCGTAGTCACAGAGCTCCTGTTTTGAGTGTACGACGTAAATTTGCAAAAAATTTAGACTTTACCATAAAAACATGCAATCGAAGGGTGAAAATGTAAAAAATACACAAAGCAGTCCCTTAAGAGTCACGAACACCTCGCACGGGACCAATATGACTCGTAGGAACCGACCGCGTAGTCACGAGGCTCCCGTTTTGAGTGTACGACATAAATTTGCAAAAAATTAGAGTTAGGCATAAAAACATGCCATTGAAGGGTGAAAATGTAAAACAGCCACAAAACGTTCCGGTAAGAGTCACGAGCACCTCGCATGGGAACAATGTGACTTGTAGGTACCGACCGCGTAGTCACGGGACTCCCAGTTTGTGTGTAAGACGTAAATTTGCTTAAAATTAGGCTTAATCATAAAAACATGCCATCGAAGGGTGGAATCATAAAAAAGTGACAAAACGGTCCCGTAAGAGTCACGAACACCTCGATGGGACCAATGTGACTCGTAAGAACCGATCGCATAGTCACGGGACTCCCGGTTTGAGTGTACGACGTAAATTTACAAAAAAAATCGACTTAAGAATAAAAACATGCCATCGAAGGGTGAAAACATAAAACTGCGATAAAAAAGTCCGGTAAGAGTCACAAACACCTCGCACGGGACCAATATGACTCATAGGAACCGATCGCATAGTCACGGGGTTCCCGGTTTGAGTGTACGATGTAAATTTGTGAAAAATTATACTTAAGCATAAAAACATGCCATCAAAGGGTGAAAATGTAAAATAGCCACAAAACGGTTCCGTAAGAGTCACGAACATCTCGCACGGGACCAATGTGACTCGTAGGAACTGACTGCGTAGTCACGGGGCACTCGGTTTGAGCGTACGACGTAAATTTGTGACAAGTTAGTCTTAATCATTAAAAATGGCATCGAATTGTGAAAATGTAAAACAATCACAAAACGGTTTCGTAAGAGTCACGAACACCTCTCACGGTACCAATGTGACTCGTAGGAATCGACCGCATAGTCACGGGGCCCCCGATTTAAGTGTACGACGTAAATTTTCAAAAAATTAGACTTAAGCATAAAAATATGGCATCGAAGGGTGAAAATGTAAAACAACCACAAAACGACCGGTAAGAGTCATGAGCACCTCACACGGGACCAATGTGACTCGTAGGAATCGACCACGTAGTCACGGGGCTCCCGGTTTGAGCATACGATGTAAATTTGTAAAAATTTAGACATAAGCATAAAAACATGCCATCGAAGGGTGAAAACGTAGGACATCCACAAAATGGTTCAGTAAGAGTCACTAACACGTTGCACGTGATCAATGTGACTCGTAAGAGCCGACCGGGTAGTCACGGGGCTCCTGATTTGATTGTAGGACGTAAATTTTTGAAAAATTAGACTTAACCATAAAACTTGCCATTGAAGGGTGAAAATGTAAAAATACCACAAAACGGTGTAGTAAGAGTCACTAACGCCTCATAAGGGATAAATGCGACACTTAGGAACTGACCACATAGTCACGGCACTCCCGCTTCGAGTGTATGACGTAAAATTGCAAATAATTAGAGTTGAGCATAAAAAAATGCCATCGAAGGGTGAAAATGTAAAACAAACACAAAATGGTCCTGTAAGAGTCACGAACACCTTGTACTGGACCAATGTCACACGTAGGTATCGATCGTGTAGTCACATGGCTCCCGGTTTGAGTGTACGACTTAAATTTGCAAAAAAATAGACTTAAGCATAAAAACATGTCATCAAAGGGTAAAAACGTAAAACAGCCACAAAACGCTCCGGTAAGAGTAACTAACACCTCGCAAGGGACCAATGTGACTCATCAGAACCGACCGCGTAGTCACGGGGGTTCCCTATTTGAGTCTTCGACATATATTTGCAAAAAATTTAGACTTTAACATAAAAACATGCAATTGAAGGGTCCAAACGTAAAACGAACACAAAACGGTCCCGCAAGAGTCACAAAAAACCTCGCACGGGACCAATGTGACTTGTAGGAACCGACCGCATAGTCACGGAGATCCCGGTTTGAGTGTACAACATAAATTTGCAAAAAATAGACTTAAGCATAAAAATAAGCCCTCGAAGGGTGAAAACATAAAACAACCAAAAAATGGTCCCGTGAGAGTCACGAACACCTCGCACGGGACCAATGTGACTCGTAGGAACCGATCGCGTAGTCACACGGCTCCGGTTTGAGTGTACGACGTAAATTTGAAAAAAATGGACTTAAGCATAAAAACATGCCATCGAAGGGTGAAAACTTAAAAATGCCAGAAAACGGTACCGTAAGAGTCACGAACACCTCGCACGGGACCAATGTGACTCGTAGAAATCGATTGCGTAGTCGCGGAGATCTCGGTTTGAGTGTATGGCATAAATTTGCAAAAAAAAATTATACTTAAGCATAAAAACATGCCATCGAAGGGTGAAAATGTAAAACAACCACAAAATGGTCCGGTAAGAGTCACGAACACCTCGCACGGGACCAATTTGAGTCGTAGGAACCGACCGCGTACTCACGGGGCTCCCGTTTTGAGTGTACGACGTAAATTTGAAAAAAATAGACTTAAGCATCAAAAAATTCCATCGAAGGGTGAAAACAAAAAATAAACATAAAATGGTCCCGTAAGAGTCAGAGACGACTCCCACGGGACCAGTGTGACTCGTAGAAATCAACCGCGTTGTCAGGGGGCTCCCTGTTTGAGTGTATGACGTAAATTGTAAAAAAATAGATTTAAGCATAAAAACATGCCATCGAAGGGTGAAAACATAAAATAACTACAAAACTGTCCTGTAAGAGTCACGAACGCCGGGCACGGGACCAATGGGACTCGTAGGAACTGATCGCGTAGTCACGGGGCTCCCGTTTGAGTGTATGACGTAAATTTGTAAAAACATTAGACTCAAGAGGCACGAACACCTCGCACGGGACCAATGTGACTCATAGGAACCGATCGCATAGTCACGGGGATCCCGGTTTGAGTGTACAACGAAAAATTTACCACAAAAATAGACTTAAGCATAAAAATATGCCATCGAAGGTTGAAAACATAAAACAGTTAGAAAATGGTCTCGTAAGAGTCACAAACACCTAGCACAGGAACAAGGTAAGTCGTAGGAATCGGCCATGTAGTCACGGGGCCCCCGGTTTGAGTGTACGACGTAAATTTGTAAAAAGTTAGACTTAAGCATAAAAATATGCCTTCGATGGGTGAAAATATAAAACAAACACAAAACAGTCCTGTAAGAGTCACGAACACATCGCACGGGACCAATCTGACTCGTAGAAACCGATCGCGTAGTCACGGAGCTCTCGGTTTTATTGTAAGACGCAAATTTGAAAAAAAAAATAGACTTAAGCATAAAACATGCCATCAAAGGGTGAAAACTTAAAAAAGCCAGAAAACTGCCCCGTAAGAGTCATGAACAGCTCGCACAGGACCAATGTGACTCGAAGAAACCGATCGTGTAGTCACGGAGCTCTCGATTTGAGTGTATGACGTAAATTTTAGAAAAATAGACTTAAGCATAAAAACATGCCATCGAAGGGTGAAAACGTAAAACAACTGCAAAGCGGTCCGAAAAGAGTCACGAACACCTCGCACGGGCTCAATGTGACTCGTAGAAATCGACCGCGTAGCCACGGGGCTCCCGATTTGGGTGTACGATGTAAATTCGTAAAAAAATTAGACTTAAGCATAAAAACAACCAATCGAAGGGTGAAAACATAAAACAACCAGAAAATGGTCCCGAAGAGTCATCGACACCTAGCACGGGAACAAGGTAAGCCGTAGCAACTGTCCACATAGCCACGGGGATCTCGGTTTGAGTGTACGACGTAAATTGGTAATAAGATAGACTTAAGCAAAACAACATTCCATCGAAGGGTGAAAATGGAAGACAAATATAAAATGGTCCCGTAAGAGTAACGAACACCTCGCACGGTACCAATGTGACTCGTAGGAACTGACAGCATAGTCACATGGCTCCCCGTTTGAGTGTATGACGTAAATTCACAAAAAATTAGACGTAGCATAAAAACATGCAATCAATGGGTGAAAACCGAAAACAGACACAAAACGTCCTAGCAAGTGTCACGAACATCTCGTAAGGGACCAATGTGACTCGTAGGAACCGACCGCGTAGTCACGGGGCTCCCAGTTTGAGTGTACGACGTAAATTCGCGAAAAATTGGACTAAAGCATAAAAACATCCCATCGAAGGGTGAAAACATAAAATAACCAGAAAATGCTCCCGAAGAGTGATGAACACCTAGCACGGGAACAAGGTAAGTCGTAGAAACCGGCCATATAGTCACGGGGGCTCTCGATTTGAGTGTAAGATATAAATTTGTAAAAAGTTAGACTTAAGCAACAAAACATGCCATCGATGGGTAAAAATGAAAAATAAATACAAAACGGTCCCCTAAGAGTCACAAACACCTTGCACGGGACGAATGTGACTCGTAGGAACCGACCGTATAGTCACAGGGCTCCCGATTTGAGTGTACGACGTAAATTCGCAAAAAATTAGACATAGCATAAAAATATGCCATCGAAGGGTAAAAAATGAAAAACAGCCACAAAACGTTTCGATAAGAGTTACGATCACCTCGCATGGGACCAATGTGACTCGTAGGAACCGAATGCGTAGTCACGGGTCTCCCTGTTTGAGTGTATGACGTAAATTTAAAAAAAAATAGACTTAAGCATGAAAACATGCCATCGAAGGGTGAAAACATAAAATAGCCAGAAAACGGTCCTGAAGAGTCAGTAACACCTAGCACGGGAACGAGGTAAGTCGTTGGAACACGCCGCGTAGTCACGGGGCTCCCGATTTGAGTGTACGACATAAATTTTTACAAAGTTAGTCTTATGCATAAAAAGAAGCCACCGAAGGTTAAAAATAAAAAATAAATACAAAACAGTCCCGTAAAAGTCACGAACACCTCGTACGGGACCAATGTGACTCGTAGGAACCGAATGCGTAGTCACGGGTCTCCCTGTTTGAGTGTATGACGTAAATTTTAAAAAAAAATATACTTAAGCATGAAAACATGCCATCGAAGGGTGAAAACATAAAATAGCCAGAAAACGGTCCTGAAGAGTTAGTAACTCCTAGCACGGTAACGAGGTAAGTCGTTGGAACTCGTCGGGTAGTCACGGGGCTCCCGATTTGAGTGTACGACATAAATTTGTACAAAGTTAGTCTTATGCATAAAAAGAAGCCATCGAAGGTTAAAAATAAAAAATAAATACAAAACGGTCCCGTAAGAGTCACGAACACCTCGAACGGGACCAATGTGACTCGTAGGAACCGAATGCGTAGTCACGGGTCTCCCTGTTTGAGTGTATGACGTAAATTTTTAAAAAAAATACACTTAAGCATGAAAACATGCCATCGAAGGGTGAAAACATAAAATAGCCAGAAAACGGTCCTGAAGAGTCAGTAACACCTAGCACGGGAACGAGGTAAGTCGTTGGAACTCGCCACGTAGTCACGGGGCTCCCGGTTTGAGTGTACGACATAAATTTGTACAAAGTTAGTCTTATGCATAAAAAGAAGCCACCGAAGGTGAAAAATAAAAAATAAATACAAAACGGTCCCGTAAGATTCACGAACACCTCGCACGGAACCAATGTGACTCGTAGGAACTGACCGCATAGTCACGTGCTCCCGATTTGAGTGTACGACGTAAATTCGCGAAAAAATAGACTTAAGAATAAAAGCAACCCATCGAAAGGGTGAAAATGTAAAACAAACACAAAACGGTCTAGTTAGACTCGCGAACACCTCGCACGGGACCAATTTGACTCTTAGTAACGATCGCGTAGTCACGGAGCTCCCGTTTTGAGACTACGATGTAAATTCGCATAAAATTTTGACTTTAGCATAAAAACATGCAATCGAAGGGTGATAATGTAAAAAATACGCAAAATAGTCCCTTAAGAGTCACGAATACCTCGTACGGGACCAATGTGACTCGAAGGAACCGACTACATAGTCACGATGCTCCCATTTTGATTGTATGACGTAAATTTGCCAAAAAATAGACTTAAGCATAAAACATGCCATCGAAGGGTGAAAATATAAAACAACCACAAAACGGTTCCATAAGAGTCACGACACCTCGCACGGGACCAATGTGACTCGTAGGAACCGATTGCGTAGTCACGGGGCTCTCAGTTTGAGTGTATGACTTAAATTTGTAAAAAAAAATAGACTTAAGCGTAAAAATATGCCCTCGAAGGGTGAAAACATAAAACAACCCAAAAATGGTCCCAAAGATTGATGAACACCTAGCACGGGAACAAGGTAAGTGATAGAAACCAGCCACATAGTCACGGGGCTCTCGGTTTGAGTGTACGACGTAAATTTGTAAAAAGTTAGAGTTAAGCATAAAAACATGCCATCGATGGGTAAAAATGAAAAACAAATACAAAATGGTCCCGTAAGAGTCACGAACACCTCGCACGGGACAAATGTGACTCCTAGTAACCGACCATGTAGTCACCAGGATCTCGATTTGAGTGTACGATGCAAATTCAGTAAAAATTAGACTTAGCATAAAAACATGCCAACGAAGAGTGAAAACGTAAAACAACCACAAAACGTTCCGGTAAGAGTCACGAACACCTCGCACGGGACCAATGTGACTCGTAGGAACCGAATACGTAGTCACGGGTCTCCTTATTTTAGTGTGTGATGTAAATTTGTAAAAAAATAGACTTAAGCATGAAAACATTCCATCGAAGGGTGAAAACATAAAACAACTAGAAAATGGTCCCGAAGAGTCACGAACACCTAACACGGGAACAAGGTTAGTCTTAGGAACCGACCATGTAGTCACGGGGCTCCCGGTATTGAGTGTATGATGTTAATTTGTAAAAAGTTATACTTAATCATAAAAACATGCCATCGAAGGGTAAAAATGAAAAATAAATTCAAAACGGTCAAGTAAGAGTCAGAAACACCTCGCACGGGACTAATGTGACTCGTAGGAACCGACCGCATAGTAACGAGGCTCCCGTTTTGAGTGGACGACGTAAATTTGCCAAAAATTAGACTTAAGCATAAAACATGCCATCGAAGGGTGAAAATATAAAATAACCACTAAACGGTCCCGTAAGAGTCACGACACCTCGCACGGGACCAATGTGACTCGTAGGAACCGATTGCGTAATCACGGAGTTCCCGGTTTGAGTGTAGGACGTAAATTTAAAACAAAATTAGACTTAAGAATAAAAACATGCAATCGAAGGGTGAAAACATAAAACACCCAGAAAACGGTCCCGAAGAGTCAGGAACACCTAACACGGGAATAAGGTAAGTCGTAGAAATCGACCATGTAGTCACAGGACTCCCGATTTGGGTGTACGATGTAAATTTATAAAAAGTTAGACTTAAGCATAAAAACATGCCATCGAAGGGTAAAAATGAAAAACAAATACAAAACGGTCCCATAAGAGTAACCAACACCTCGCGCGGGACCAATGTGACTCGTAGGAACCGCTTGCGTAATCAGGGGGATCCCGATTTGAGTGTAAGACGTAAATTCACAAAAAAATAGACTTAAGCTTAAAAATAACCAATGGAAGGGTGAAAACATTAAACAACTAGAAAATGGTCTCGAAGAGTCATGGACACCTAGCACGGGAACAAGGTAAGCCGTAGGAACCAGCCACGTAGTCACGGGGCTCCCGGTTTGACTGTACGACGTAATTTTTTAAAAAGATAGACTTAAGCATAAAATCATGCCATCGAAGGGTAAAAATGAAAAAAAAATATAAATGGTCCCGTAAGAGTCACGAACACCTCGCACGGTACCAATGTAACTCGTAGGAACAGACCGCGTAGTCATAGGGATTCCGATTTGAGTGTACGACGTAAATTCATAAAAAATTAAACATAGCAAAAAATCATGCAATCAAAGGGTGAAAACATAAAAGAGACTCAAAATGTCCTGGTAAGTGTCACGAACACCTCGAAAGGGACCAATGTGACTCTTAGGAACCGACCGTGTAGTCACGGGCTTTCGGTTAGAGTGTACCATGTAAATTCGTGAAAAAATGGACTTAAGAATAATACATCCCATCGAAGGGTGAAAACATAAAACAGCCACAAAACAGTCCCATAAGAGTCACGAACACCTCGCACGGGACCAATTTGACTCGTTGTAACGACCGCGTAGTCACGGAGCTCCCGTTTTGAGTGTACGACGTAAATTAGCATAAAATTAGACTTCAGCATAAAAACATGCAATCGAATGGTGAAAATGTAAAAAATACAAAAAACAGTCCCGTAGGAGTCATGAACACCGCACACGGGACCAATGTGACTCATATGAACCGACCGCATAGTCACGAGGCTCTCATTTTGAGTGTACGACATAAATTTGAAAAAAATTAGACTTAAGCATAAAAACATGCCATCGAAGGGTGAAAATGTTAAACAACCACAAAACGGTCCCGTAAGAGTCACGAACACCTCGCACGGGACCAATATGACTCATAGGAACCGAATGCGTTGTCACGGGTCTCCCTGTTTCTGTGTATGACGTAAATTTGTAAAAAAAATAGACTTAAGCATGAAAACATGCCATCGAAAGGTGAAAACATAAAATAGCCAGAAAACGGTCCCAAAGAGTCAGTAACACCTAGCACGGGAACAAGGTAAGTCGTAGGAACTGGCCACATAGTCACGGGGCTCCCGGTTTGAGTGTACATAATAAATTTGTAAAAATTTAGACTTAATCATAAAAACATATCATCGAAGGGCAAAAATGAAAAACAAATAAAAAACGGTCCCGTCAGAGTCACGAACACCTCGTTCGGGACCAATGTGACTCATAGGAACCGACCGCATAGTCATGGGGCTCCCGGTTTGAGTGTACGACTTAGATTCGTAAAAAAATAGACTTAAGCATAAAAACAACCCATCGAAGGGTGAAAATATAAAACAGCCACAAAACGGTCTGGTAAGAGTCGCGAACACCTCGCACGGAACTAATTTGACTCTTAGTAACGACCTCATAGTCACGGATCTCCAATTTTGAGTGTACGACATAAATTACGATAAAATTTTGACTTTAGCATAAAAACATGCAATCGAAGCGTGAAAATGTAAAAAATACACAAAACAATCCCTTAAGAGTCACGAACAGCTCGCAGGGGACCAATGTAACTCGAAGGAATCGACCGCATAGTCACGATGCTCCCGTTTTGAGTGTACGACGTAAATTTGCCAAAAACATGCCATCGAAGGGTGAAAATATAAAACAACCACAAAACGGTCCCGTAAGAGGCATGACACCTCGCACGGGCCCAATGTGACTCGTAGTAACCGATTGCGTAGTCACGGCCCTCCCAGTTTGAGTGTATGATGTAAATATGTAAAAAAACTAGACTTAAGCATAAAAACATGCCATCGAAGGGTGAAAACATAAAACAACCAGAAAATGGTCCCGAAGAGTTATGAACACCTAGCATGGGAACAAGGTAAGTCGTAGAAATCGGCCACATAGTCACGGGGCTCTCGGTTTGAGTGTACGACATAAATTTGTAAAAAACATAAACTGAAGCATAAAAACATGCCATCAATGGGTAAAAATGAAAAACAAATAAAAAACAGTCCCGTAAGAGTCACGAAGACCTCGCACGGGACGAATATGACTAGTAGGAATCGACCGTATAGTCACAGGGCTCCCGATTTGAGTGTACGACGTAAATTTGCAAAAAATTAGACTTAGAATAAAAACATGCCATCGGAGGGTGAAAACGTAAAACAACCACAAAACGTTCCGATAAGAGTCACGAACACCTCACACGGGACCAATATGACTGGTAAGAACTGACCGCGTAGTCACGAGGCTCCCGGTTTGAGTGTAAGACGCAAAATTGCATAAAATTGGACTTAAGAATAAAAACAAGTCATCGAAGGGTGAAAACTTAAAAAAGTGACAAAACGATCTCGTAAGAGACACGAACGCCTCGACGGGACCGATGTGACTCGTAAGAACCGATCGCGTAGTCACAGAACTCCCGGTTTGAGTGTACGGCGTAAATTTACAAAACATTTAAACTTAAGCATAAGAAAATTTCGTCAGAGGATGAAAACATAAAACAATCACAAAACAGTCCCGTAAGATGCACAAACACCTCATATGACACCAATGTAATTTGTAGGAACCGACCCCGTAATCTCGGGACTCTCGGTATGAGTATACAATGTAAATTTGTAAAAAGTTAGATTTAGGCATAAAAACGTGCCACAAATGGGTGAAAACATAAAACAAGCACAAAGCGATCCCGTAAGAGTCCCGAACACCTCGCACGAGACCAATGTGACTCGTAGAAAACGATCGAGTAGTCACGGAGCTCCCGGTTTGAGTGTACGATGTAAATGTGGAAAAAAATTAGACTTAAGCATAAAAACATACCATCGAAGGGTGAAAGCGTAAAAAAACACAAAACGGTCTGGTAAGACACACGAACACCTCGCACGGGACCAATGTGACTCATAGGAATCGACCACGTACTCGCGGGGCTCAAGTTTTGAGTGTACGACGTAAATTTTCAAAAAAATTAGACTTAAGCATAAAAACATGCCATCGAAGGGTGAAAATGTAAAAAAAGTACAAAATGGTCTCGTAAGAGTCACTAACACCTCGCACGGGACCAATGTGACTCGTAGGAACCGACTGCATAGCCAGGGGGCTCCCGATTTGAGTGTACGACGTAAATTTGCAAAAAATAGATTTAAGCATTAAAACATGCCATTGAAGGGTGAAAATGTTAAACAACGAAAAATGGTCCCGCAAGTGACACGAAGACCTCGCACACGAGCAATGGAACTCGTAGGAACTGATCGCGTAGTCACGGGGCTCCCGGTTTGAGTGTACGATAAAAAATTTGCAGAAAAAATAGAATTAATCTTAAAAACATTCGATCGAACGTTGAAAACATAAAACAGTCGGAAAACAGTCTCGTAAGAGTCACGAAAACCTAACACGGGAACAAGGAAAGTCGTAGGAATCGACCACGTAGTCACGGGGCTCCCGTTTTGAGTGTACGACGTAAATTTGTAAAAAGTTATACTTAAGCATAAAAATATGCCATCAAAGGGTGAAAATGTAAAAAAAACACCAAACGGTTCTGTAAGAGTCAAGAACACCTTACACGGGACCCATGTGACTCGTAGGAACCAACCGCGTAGTCATGCTTCTCTCAATTTGAGTGTACGACGTAAATTTTCAAACCATTTGACTTAAGCATATAAACATCCCATCGAAGGGTGAAAATGTAAAATAGCTACAAAAGGGTCCGGTAAGAGTCACGAATACCTCGCACAGGACCAATGTGACTCGTAGGAACCCATCATGTAGTCACGGGGCTCCCGATTTGAGTTTACTGTGTAAATTTGCATAAAATTAGACTTAAGCATAAAAACATGCTATCGAATGATGAAAACATTAAACAACCAGAAAACGGTTCCGAAGAGTCACGAACACCTAGCACGGGAACAAGGTAAGTCGTAGGAACCATCCACGTAGTCATGGGGCTCCCGATTTGAGTGTATGATATAAATTTATAAAAAGTTAGACTTAAGCATAAAAACATACCATCAAAGGATAAAAACGAAAAACAAATACAAAACATTCAAGAAAGAGTCATGAACACCTCGCAAGGGACCAATGTGACTCGTAGGAACTGACTACGTAGTCACGGGGCTCCCGATTTGAGTGTAAAACATAAATTTGCAAAAAATTAGACTTAAGCATAAAAACATCCCATCGAAGGGTGAAAACATAAAATAGCCACAAAATGGTCCGGTAAGAGTAACGACCGCCTAGTGAAGGAGCTCCCGTTTGGAGTGTACGATGTAAATTTGCAAAAAAATTAGACTTTAGCATAAAAATATGCAATTGAAAGGTGAAAATGTAAAAAATACACAAAACAGTCCCGTCAGAGTCACGAACACCTCGTACGGGACCAATGTGACTCGTTGGAACCGACTGCGTAGTCACGAGGCTCCCGTTTTGAGTGTACGACGTAAATTTTCCAAAAATTAGACTTAAGCATAAAAACATGCCATCGTAGGGTGATAATGTAAAACAACCATAAAATGATCCCGTAAGAGTCACGACACCTCGCACAGGAACAATGTGACTCGTATGAATCGATTTCGTAGTCACAGGGCTCCCGATTTGAGTGTATGACGTAAATTTGTAAAAAAATAAACTTATGCATAAAAACATGCCATCGAAGGGTGAAAACATAAAACAACAGAAAAATGGTCCCGAAGAGTCACGAACCCTAGCACGGGAACAAAGTAAGTAATAGAAATCGGCCACATAGTCACGGTTCTCCCGGTTTGAGTTTACGACGTAAATTTGTAAAAAGTTAGACTTAAGCATAGAAACATGCCATCGAAGGGTACAAACGAAAAAAATACAAAATGGTCTTGTAACAGTCACGAACACCTCGCATGGGACTCATGTGACTCGTAGGAACCGATCGCGTAGTCACGAGGCTCCCGGTTTGAGTGTACGACGTAAATTTGCAAAAAATTAGACTTAGCCTAGAAACATGGCATCGAAGGGTGAAAACATAAAACAGCCCGAAAATGCTCCGGTAAGAGTCACGAACACCTCGCACGGTACCAACGTGACTCGTAGGAACTGACCACGTAGTCACGGGGCTCCCGGTTTGAGTGTAAGACGTAAAATTGCAAAAAATTAGACTTAAGCATAAAAACATGACATCGAAGGGTGAAAACATAAGAAAGTGACAAAACGGTCCCGTAAGAGTCATGAACACCTCGACGGGACAATTGTGACTCGTAAGACCCGATCCCGTAGTCACGGGACTCCCGGTTTGAGTGTTCGACGTAAATTAGCAAAAAAATTGGACTTAAGCATAAAAATATGTCGTCAGAGAATGAAAACATAAAACAATCACAAAAATGGTCCTGTAAGATGCATGAACACCTCATATGACACCAATATAATTCATAGGAACCGACCCCGTAATCACGGGACTCTCGGTATGAGTATATAACGTAAATTTGCAAAAAGTTAGATTTAGGCATAAAAACGTGCCCAAATGGGTGAAATTGTAAAACAACCACAAAACGGTCCCTTAAGAGTAACAAACACCTCGGACGCGACCAATGTGAGTCGTAGGAACCGACCACATAGTCATGGGCCTCCCGATTTGAGTGTACGGCGTAAATTTGCAAAAAAATAGACTTAAGCATAAAAACATCCAATTGAAGGGTGAAAACGTAAAACAACCACAAAATGGTCCGATAAAAGTCACGTACACCTCACACGGGACCAATTTGACTCTGACTAACAACCGCATAGTCATGGAGCTCCATTTTGAGTGTACGACGTAAATTTGCCAAAAATTTAGACTTTAGGAAAAAAACAAGCCATCAAAGGGTGCAAATGTAAAACAGCCACAAAAAAGTCCCGTAAGAGTCACGAACACCTCGTACGGACCAATGTGACTCATAGGAACCGCTTCCGTATTCACGGGGATCTCGGTTTGAGTGTATGACGTAAATTTGTAAAAAAAAAGATGTAAAAAAAAACATGCCATCGAAGGGTGAAAACATAAAATAGCCAGAAAATGGTCCCGAAGAGTCATGGACACCTAGCACGGGAACAAGGTAAGTCGTAGGAACCATCCACGTAGTCACGGGGCTCCCGATTTGAGTGTATGCTATAAATTTATAAAAAGTTAGACTTAAGCAAAAAAACATGCCATCAAAGGGTAAAAACGAAAAAAAAATACAAAACATTCACGAAAGAGTCATGAACACCTCGCAGGGGACCAATGTGACTTGTAGGAACTGACTGCGTACTCACAGGGCTCCCGGTTTGAGTGTAAAACATAAATTTGCAAAAAATTAGACTTAAGCATAAAAACATCCCATCGAAGGGTGAAAACATAAAATAACCACAAAACGGTCCGGTAAGAGTAACGACCGCCTAGTCAAGGAGCTCCCATTTGGAGTGTACGATGTAAATTTACAAAAAAATTAGACTTTAGCATAAAAACATGCAATCAAAACGTGAAAATATAAAAAATACACAAAACTGTCCCGTCAGAGTCATGAACACCTCGTACGGGACCAATGTGACTCGTTGGAACCGACCGCGTAGTCACGAGGCTCCCGTTTTGAGTGTACGACGTAAATTTTCCAAAAATTAGACTTAAGCATAAAAACATGCCATCGTAGGGTGATAATGTAAAACAACCATAAAATGATCCCGTAAGAGTCACGACACCTCTCACAGGAACAATGTGACTCGTATGAATCGATTTCGTAGTCACAGGGCTCCCGATTTGAGTGTATGCCGTATATTTGTAAAAAAATAGACTTATGCATAAAAACATGCCATCGAAGGGTGAAAACATAAAGCAACCGAAAAATGGTCCCGAAGAGTCACGAACCCTAGCACGGGAACAAAGTAAGTAATAGAAATCGGCCACATAGTCACGGTTCTCCCGGTTTGAGTGTACGACGTAAATTTGTAAAAAGTTAGACTTAAGCATAGAAACATGCCATCGAAGGGTACAAATGAAAAAATTACAAAATGGTCTTGTAACAGTCACGAACACCTCGCACGGGACCCATGTGACTCGTAGGAATCGATCGCGTAGTCACGAGGCTCCCGGTTTGAGTGTACGACGTAAATTTGCAAAAAAATAGACTTAGCCTGAAAACATGGCATCGAAGGGTGAAAATATAAAACAACCCGAAAATGCTCCGGTAAGAGTCACGAACACCTCGCACGGTACCAACGTGACTCGTAGGAACTGACCACGTAGTCACGGGGCTCCCGATTTGAGTGTAAGACGTAAAATTGTATAAAATTAGACTTAAGCATAAAAACATGCCATCAAAGGGTGAAAACATAAGAAAGTGACAAAACGGTCCTGTAAGAGTCATGAACACCTCGACGGGACAATTGTGACTCGTAAGACCCGATCCCGTAGTCACGGGACTCCCGGTTTGAGTGTTCGACGTAAATTAGCAAAATAATTGGACTTAAGCATAAAAATATGTCGTCAGAGGATGAAAACATAAAACAATCACAAAAATGGTCCTGTAAGATGCATGAACACCTCATATGACACCAATGTAATTCATAGGAACCGACCCCGTAATCACGGGAGTCTCGGTATGAGTATATAACGTAAATTTGCAAAAAGTTAGGTTTAGGCATAAAAACGTGCCCAAATGGGTGAAATTGTAAAACAGCCACAAAACGGTCCCTTAAGAGTAACAAACACCTCGGACGCGACCAATGTGAGTCGTAGGAACCGACCACATAGTCATGGGCCTCCCGATTTGAGTGTACGGCGTAAATTTCCAAAAAATTAGACTTAAGCATAAAAACATCCAATCGAAGGGTGAAAACGTAAAGCAACCACAAAATGGTCCGATAAAAGTCACGTACACCTCGCACGGGACCAATTTGACTTTGACTAACAACCGCATAGTCATGGAGCTCTGTTTTGAGTGTACGACGTAAATTTACCAAAAATTTAGACTTTATCATAAAAATAAGCCATCAAAGGGTGCAAATGTAAAATAGCCACAAAAAAGTCCCGTAAGAATCACGAACACCTCGTACGGACCAATGTGACTCATAGGAACCGATTCCGTATTCACGGGGATCTCGGTTTGAGTGTATGCCGTAAATTTGTAAAAAAATAAATGTAAACGAAAAAACATGCCATTGAAGGGTGAAAACATAAAGTAGCCAGAAAATGGTCCCGAAGAGTCATGGACACCTAGCACGGGAACAAGGTAAGCCGTGGGAACCGACCACGTAGTCACGGGGTTCCCGATTTTAGTGTACGATGTAAATTGTTAAAAAGATAGACTTAAGCATAAAAACATTCCATCGGATGGTAAAAATGAAAAACAAATTCAAAACGGTCCCGTAAGAGTGACGAACACCTCGCACGGTACCATTGTGACTCGTAGGAACCGATCGCGTAGTCTCTAGGGTTCCCGACTTGAGTGTACGACTTAAATTCGCAAAAAAATAGACTTAGCATAAAAACGTGCCATCAAAGGGTGAAAACATAAAACAGACACAAAAAGGTCTTATAAGAGTCATGAACACATCGTACGGGACCAATGCGACTCGTAGGAACCAACCGCGTAGTCACGAGGCTCCCGGTTTGAGTGTAAGACGTAAATTTGCATAAAATTAGACATAAGCATAAAAACATGCGATCAAGGGGTGAAAACGTAAAAAAGTGACAAAATGGTCCCGTAAGAGTCACGAACACCTTGACGGGACCAATGTGACTCATAAGAACCGATCGCGTAGTCACGAGGCTCCCGGTTTGAGTGTACGACGTAACTTTGCAAAATATTGGACTTAAGCATAAAAACATGCCATCAAAGGATTAAAATGAAAAACAACCACAAAATGGTCCGATAAAAGTCACGAACACCTCGCACGGGACCAATGTGACTCGTAGGAATCGACCGCGTAGTCACGGGGGATCCCGGTTTGAGTGTACGACGTAAATTTGCGAAAAATTAGACTTAATCATAAAAACATGGCATCGAAGGGTGAAAATGTAAAACAACGTCAAAACAACCCGATAAATGTCACAAACACCTCACACGGGACAAATGTGACTCGTCGGAACCGATTCCGCAGTCCCGGGACTCCCGGTTTGAGTGTACGACGTAAATTTGCGAAAAATTAGACCTAATCATAAAAACATGCCATCGAAGTGTGAAAAAGTAAAACAAAAACAAAATGGTCCCATAAGAGTTACGAACTCCTCGCACGGGACCAATATGACTCGTAGGAATCGACCGCGTACTCACGGGGGACCCGGTTTGAGTGTACGGCGTAAATTTGCAAAAAGTTAGACTTAAGCATAAAAACATGGCATCGAACGGTGAAAATATAAAACATCCCCAAAATGACCCGATAAGAGTCACGAACACCTCGCACGGGACCAATGTAACTCTTAGGAATCAACCGCGTAGACACGGGGCTCCCGATTTGAGTGTACGGCGTAAATTTGTAAAAATTTAGACTTAAGAATAAAACATGCCATCGAAGGGTGAAAACATAAAAAATCCATAAAACGGTCTGGTAAGAGTCACGAACACCTCGCACGGGACCATTATGACTCATAGGAACTGATCTGTAGTCATGGGGCACCCGGTTAGAGTGTCGACGTAAATTTGCAAACAATTATACTTGAGCATAAAAACATGCCTTCGACGGGTGAAAACATAAAACAAACACAAAATGGTCTTGTAAGAGTCACGAACACCTTGTATGGGACCAATGTGACTCGTAGGAACCGATCGCGTAGTCACGGGGCTCTCGGCTCACTACGTAAATTTGCAAGAAATTAGACTTAAGCATAAAAAAATGCCATCTGAGGGAGAAAACGTAAAACATCTGCAAAACGGTTCGGTAAAAGTCACGAACACCTCTCAAGGAAACAATGTGACTCGTCTGAACCGACCGCGCCCCGGCTTGAGTCTATGACGCAAATTTGTAAAAAAATTAGACTTTAACATAAAAACATGCAATTGAAGGGTGAAAATTTAAACCGAACACAAAACGGTTCCGTAAGAGTCACGAACACCTCGCACGGGACCAATGTGACTCGTAGGAACAGACCTCATAGTCACGATGCTCCCGATTTGAGTGTACAACATAAATCTACAAAAAAATAGACTTAAGCATAAAAACAAGGCATTGAAGGGTGAAAACCTAAAACAGCCACAAAGCGGTCCCATAAGGGTCACGAACACCTCGCATGGGACTAATGTGACTCGTTGGAACCGACCACGTAGTCACGCGGCTCCCAGTTTGAGTGTAAGACATAAATTTGCATAAAATTAGACTTAAGCATACAAATATGCCATCGAGGGGTGAAAATGTAAAAAAATGACAAAAAGGTCCCGTAAGAGTCACGGACTCCTCGATGGAGCCAATGTGACTTGTAAGAACCGATCGCGTAGTCACGAGACTCTCGATTTGAGTGTACGACGTAGCTTTGCAAAATACTAGACTTAATCATAAAAAAAGCCATCGAAGGGTTAAAATGTAAAACAGCCACAAAATGGTCCGATAAGAGTCACGAACACCTGCACGGGACCAATGTGACTCGTAGGAATCGACCGCATAGTCACGGGGCTCCCGGTTTGAGTGTACAACGTAAATTTGCGAAAAATTAGACTTAAGCATCAAAACATGACATCGAAGGGTGAAAATGTAAAACAATCACAAAATAACCCGGTAAGAGTCACAAACACCTCTCAAGGACCAATATGACTCGTAGGAATCGACCGCGTAGTCACGGGGCTCCCGGTTTGAGTATACGATGGAAATTTGTAAAAATTTAGACATAATCATAAAAACATGTCATCGAAGGGTGTTAACATAAAACATCCACACAACGGTCCGGTAAGAGTCACGAACACCTTGCACGGGACCAATATGAATCACAGGAACCGATCGGGTAGACACGGTGCTCCCGGTTTGAGTGCGACGTAAATTTGCAAAAAAATTGACTTAAGCATAAAAACATGCCATCGAAGGGTGAAAATGTAAAACGGCCACAAAACGGTCTGGTAAGAGTCACTAACACCTCGCAGGGGACAAATGTGCCTCTTAGGAACTGACCGCGTAGTCACGGCGCTCCCGCTTTGAGTGTACAATGTAAATTTGCAAATAATTAGACTTGAGAAAAAAAACATGCCATCGAAGGGTGAAAACGTAAAACAAACCCAAAATCGTCCTGTAAGAGTCACGAACACCTTGTACGGGACAAATGTGACTCGTAGGAACCGATCACGTAGTCACGGGGCTCTCGGTTTGAGTGTACTACGTAAATTTGCAAAAAATTAGACTTAAGCATAAAAAAATGCCATCGAAGGGTGAAAATATAAAACATCAACAATACGGTCTGTTAAGATTCACGAACACCTCTCAAGAGACCAATGTGACTCGTCAGAACCGACCGCGTAGTCACGAGACTCCTGGTTTGAGTCTACGACTTAAATTTGCGAAACATTAGACCTAATTATAAAAACATGCCATCAAAGTGTGAAAAAGTAAAACAGCTACAAAACGGTCCTGTAAGAGTCACGAACTCCTCTTGCGGGAACAATGTGACTCATAGGATTCGACCGTGTAGTCACGGGGCTCCCGGTTTGAGTGTACGGCATAAATTTGAAAAAAAAATAGACTTAAGCACAAAAAGATGGCATCGAACGATGAAGACATAAAACATCCACAAAACGACCCAGTAAGAGTCACGAACATCTCGCACGGGACCAATGTAACTCGTAGGAATCGACCCCGTAGTCACGGGGCTCCCGGTTTGAGTGTACGACGTAAATTAGTACAAATTTATACTCAAGCATAAAACATATCATCCAAGGGTGAAAACATAAAAAATCAATAAAACGGTCCGGTAAAAGTCACGAACACCTCGCACGGGTCCAATGTGACTCATAGGAACTGACCTGTAGTCATGGGGCACCCGATCAGAGTGTCGACGTAAATTTGCAAACAATTAGACTTAAGCATAAAAACATGCCTTCGAAGGGTGAAAACATAAAACAAACACAAAACGGTCTTGTAAGAGTCACGAACACCTTGTAAGCGACCAATATGACTCGTAGGAACCGATCGTGTAGTCACGGGGCTCTCGGTTTGAGTACTCAACGTAAATTTGCAAAAAAATATACTTAAGCATAAAAAAATGCCATCTAAGGGAGAAAATGAAAAACATTTGCAAAACGGTTCGGTAAGAGTCACGAACACCTCTCAAGGGACCAATTTGACTCGTCTGAACCGACCGCGCCCCGGCTTTAGTCTATAACGTAAATTTGTAAAAAAATAGACTTTAACATAAAAACATGCAATTGATGAAAATGTAAAACGAACACAAAACGGTCCCATAAGAGTCACGAACACCTCGCACGGGACTAATGTGACTCGTAGGAATCGACCGCATAGTCACGAGGCTCTCGGTTCGGGTGTACAACATAAATCTGCAAAAAATTAGACTTAAGCATAAAAACAAGCCATTGAAGGGTGAAAACGTATAACAGCCACAAAGCGGTCTCATAAGGGTCACGAACACTTGGCATGGGACTAATGTGACTCATTGGAACCGACCGTGTAGTAACGGGGCTCCCGGTTTGAGTGTAAGACGTAAATTTGCATAAAATTAGACTTAAGCTTAAAAACATGCCATCGAGGGGTGAAAATGTGTAAAATTACAAAACGGTCCCGGAAGAGTCACGAACTCCTCGACGGGGCAAATGTGACTCGTAAGAATGGATCGCGTAGTCACGAGACTCCCGGTTTAAGTGTACGACGTAGCTTTGCAAAATATTAGACTTAATCATAAAAACAAGACATCAAAGGGTTAAAATGTAAAACGACCAAAAAATGGTTCGATAAGAGTCACGAACACCTCACACAGGACCAATGTGACTCGTAGGAATCGACCGGATAGTCGCGGGGCTCCCGATTTGAGTGTACAACGTAAATTTGCAAAAAATTAGACTTAAGCATCAAAACATGACATCGAAGGGTGAAAATGTAAAACAACCACAAAATAACCCGGTAAGAGTCACAAACACCTCTCACGGACCAATGTGACTCGTAGGAATCGATCGCGTAGTCACGGGGCTCTCGGTTTGAGTGTACGATGGAAATTTGTAAAAATTTAGACTTAATCATAAAAACATGTCATCGAAGGGTGAAAACATAAAGCATCCACACAACGGTCCGGTAAGAGTCACGAACACCTTGCACGGGACCAATGTGAATCATAGGAACCGACTAGGTAGTCACGGTGCTCCCGATTTGAGTGTGACATAAATTTGCGAAAAATTTGACTTAAGAATAAAAACATGCCATCGAAGGGTGAAAACGTAAAACGGCCACAAAACGGTCTGGTAAGAGTCACTAACACCTCGGAGGGGACAGATGTGCCTCTTAGGAACTCACCGCGTAGTCACGGCGCTCCCGCTTTGAGTGTACGATGTAAATTTGTAAATAATTAGACTTGAGCAAAAAAACATGCCATCGAAGGATGAAAATGTAAAACAAACCCAAAAATGTCCTATAAGAGTCACGAACACCTTATACGGGACAAATGTGACTCGTAGAAACTGATCACGTAGTCACGGGGATCTCGGTTTGAGTGTACTATGTAAATTTGCAAAAAATTAGACTTAAGCATAAAAAAATGCCATCGAAGGGTGAAACAATAGAACATCAACAATACGGTCCGGTAAGATTCACGAACACCTCGCAAGGGACCAGTGTGACTCGTCGAAACCGACCGCGTAGTCACGAGACTCTTGGTTTGAGTCTACGACGTAAATTTGCGAAACATTAGATCTAATCATAAAAACATGCCATCAAAGTGTGAAATAGTAAAACAGCTACAAAACGGTCCCGTAAGAGTAATGAACTCCTCTTACGGGACCAATGTCGTAAGATTCGACCGCGTAGTCACGGGGCTCCCGGTTTGAGTGTACGGCATAAATTTGCAAAAAAATAGACTTAAGCATAAAAAGATGGCATCGAACGTTGAAAACATAAAACAGCCACAAAACGACCCGGTAAGAGTCACGAACACCTCGAACGGGACCAACGTAACTCGTAGGAATCGACCCCGTATTCACGGGGCTCCCGATTTGAGCGTACGACGTAAATTTGTAAAAATTTTGACTTAAGCATAAAAACATGCCATCGAAGGGTGAAAACATAAAAAATCCATAAAACGGTCCGGTAAGAGTCACGAACACCTCGCATAGGGCCAATGTGACTCGTTGGGACCGACCGCGAAGTCACAGGGCTCGCGGTTTGAGTGTAAGACGTAAATTTGCGTATAATTAGACTTAAACATAAAAACATGCCATCGAGGGGTGAAAACATAAAAAAGTGACAAAACGGTCCCGTAAGAGGCACGAACTCCACGACGGGGCCAATGTGACTCGTAAGAACCGATCGCGTAGTCACGAGGCTCTCGATTTGAGTGTATGACGTAACTTTGCAAAATATTAGACTTAAGCATAAAAATATGCCATCGAAGGGATAAAATGTAAAACAGTCACAAAATTGTCGGATAAGAGTCACGAACACCTCGCACGGGACCAATCTGACTCATAGGAATCGACCGCGTAGTCACGAGGCTCCCGGTTTGAGTGTACAACGTAAATTTATGAAAAATTAGACTTAAGCATAAAAGCATGGCATCGAAGGGTGAAAATGTAAAACAACCACAAAATAACCCGGTAAGAGTCAACAAACACGCGTCACGGACCAATGTGACTCGTAGGAATCGATCGCGTAGTCACGGGGTTCCCGGTTTGAGTGTACGAAATAAATTTGTAAAAATTTAGACTTAATCATAAAAATATGTCATCGAAGGGTGAATACATAAAACATCCACACAACGGTCCGATAAGAGTCACGAACACCTTGCACGGGACCAATGTGAATCATAGGAACCGACCGGGTAGTCACGGGGCTCCCGGTTTGAGTCCGACATAAATTTGTGAAAAATTTGACTTAAGCATAAAAACATGCCATCGAAGGGTGAAAATGTAAAACAGTCACAAAACGGTCTGGTAAGAGTCACTAACACCTCGCAGGGGACAAATGTGCCTCTTAGGAACTGATCGCGTAGTCACGGCGCTCTCGCTTTGAGTGTACAACGTAAATTTGCAAATAATTAGACTTGAGCAAAAAAACATGCCATCGAAGGGTGAAAACATAAAACAAACACAAAACGGTCCTGTAAGAGTCACGAACACCTTGTACAGGACAAGTGTGACTCGTAGGAACCGATCGCATAGTCACGGGGCTCCCGGTTTGAGTGTATGATGTAAATTTGCAAAAAATTATACTTAAGCATAAAAACATGCCATCGAAGGGTGAAAACATAAAACATCAACAATACGGTCCAGTAAGATTCATGAACAGCTCGCAAGGGACCAATGTGACTCGTCGAAACCGACCGCGTAGTCACGGGACTCCCGGTTTGAGTGTACGACGTAAATTTGCAAAAAATTAGACCTAATCATAAAAACATGCCATCGAAGTGTGAAAAAATAAAACAGCCACAAAACGGTCCCCTAAGAGTTACGAACTCTTCGCACGGGACCAATGTGACTCGTAGGAATCGATCGCGTACTCACGGGGAACCTGGTTTGAGTGTACGGTGTAAATTTGCAAAAAATTAGACTTAAGCATAAAAACATGGCATCGAACGGTGAAAACATAAAACAACCCCAAAACGACCCGGTAAGAGTCACGAACACCTCGTACGGGACCAATGTAACTCATAGGAATCGACCGCGTAGTCACGGGGCTCCCGGTTTAAGCGTACGACGTAAATTTGTAAAAATTTAGACTTAAGCATAAAACATGCCATTGAAGGGTTAAAACATAAAAAAATCAATAAAACGGTCCGGTAAGAGTAACGAACACCTCAGACGAGACCAATGTGACTCATAGGAACTGACCTGTAGTCACGGGGCACCCGATTTGAGTGTCGACGTAAATTTGCAAACAATTAGACTTGAGCATAAAAACATGCCTTTGAAGGGTGAAAACGTAAAACAAACACAAAACGGTCTTGTAAGAGTCACGAACACCTTGTACGGGACCAATGTGACTCATACGAACCGATAGCGTAGTCACGGGGCTCTCGGTTTGAGTGTACTACGTAAATTTGCAAAAAATTAGACTTAAGCATAAAAAAATGCCATCTAAGGGTGAAAACGTAAAACATCCGCAAAACGGTTCGATAAGACTCACGAACACCTCTCAAGGGACCAATGCGACTCGTCGGAACCAACCGCTCCCCGGCTTGAGTCTATGACGTAAATTTGTAAAAAAATTAGACTTTAACATAAAAACATGCAATTGAAGGGTGAAAATGTAAAATGAACACAAAACGGTCCCGTAAGAGTCACGAACACCTCGCACGGGACCAATGTGACTCATAGGAACCGACCGCATTGTCACGGGGCTCCCGATTTGTGTGTACAACATAAATCTGCAAAAAATTAGACTTAAGCATAAAATAAGCCATTGAAGGGTGAAAACGTAAAATAACCACAAAACGATCCAATAAGGGTCACGAACACCTCGTACGAGACTAATGTGACTCGTTGGAATCGATCGCGTAGTCACGGGGCTCCCGGTTTGAGTGTAAGACGTAAATTTGCATAAAATTAGACTTAAACATAAAAACATGCCATCGAATGGTGAAAACATAAAACAGCCCCAAAACGACCCGGTAAGAGTCACGAACACCTTGCATGGGACCAATGTAACTCGTAGGAATCGACCGCGTAGTCACGGGGCTCCCGGTTTGAGCATACGATGTAAATTTGTAAAAATTTAGACATAAGCATAAAAACATGCCATTGAAGGGTGAAAACATAAAACATCCACAAAATGGTTCGGTAAGAGTCACTAACACCTCGCACGGGACCAATGTGACTTGTAGGAATCGACAGTGTAGTCACGGGGCTCCCGGTTTAAGTGTATAATGTAAAGTTACGAAAAATTAGACTGAAGCATAAAAACATGGCATCGAAGGGTGAAAATGTAAAACAACCACAAAATAACCCGGTAAGAGTCACAAACACCTCTCACGGACCAATGTGACTCGTAGGAATCGGTCGCATAGTCACGGGGCACCCGATTTGAGTGTACGATGTAAATTTGTAAAAATTTAGACTTAATCGTAAAAACATGTCATCGAAGGGTGAAAAGATAAAACATCCACACAACAGTCCGGTAAGAGTCACGAACACCTTGCACGGGACCAATGTGAATCATAGGAACCGACCGAGTAGTCACGGGGCTTTCGATTTGAGTGCGACGTAAATTTGTGAAAAATTTGACTTAAGCATAAAAACATGCCATCGAAGGGTGAAAATATAAAATAGCCACAAAACGGTCGGGTAAGAGTCACTAACACCTCGCAGGGGACAAATGTGCCTCTTAGTTACTGACCGCGTAGTCACGGCGCTCCCGCTTTGAGTGTACAATGTAAATTTGCAAATAATTAGACTTGAGCAAAAAAATTGACATCAAAGGGTGAAAACGTAAAACAAACCCAAAACCGTCCTGTAAGAGTCACGGACAGCTTGTATGGGACAAATGTGACTCGTAGCAACCGATCACGTAGTCACGGAGCTCTCGGTTTGAGTGTACTACGTAAATTTGCCAAAAATTAGACTTAAGCATAAAAAAAATGCCATCGAAGGGTGAAAACATAAAACATAAACAATATGGTCCGATAAGATTCACGAACACCTCGCAAGGGACCAATGTGACTCGTCGGAACCGACCGCGCAGTCACGAGACTCCTGGTTTGAGTCTACGACGTAAATTTATGAAAAATTAGACCTAATCATAAAAACATGCCATCGAGTGTGAAAATGTAAAACAGCCACAAAACGGTCCCGTAAGAGTCACGAACTCCTCGCACGGGACCAATGTGATTTGTAGGATTCGACCGCATAGTCATGGGGCTCCCGATTTGAGTGTACGGCATAAATTTGCAAAAAAATAAACATAAGCATAAAAATATGGCATCGAACGGTGAAAACATGAAACATCCACAAAATGACCCGGTAAGAGTCACAAACACCTCGTATGGCACCAATGTAACTCGTAGAAATCGACCGCGTAGTCACGGGGCTCCCGATTTGAGCGTACGATGTGAATTTGTAAAAATTTAGACTGAAGCATAAAAACATGCCTTCGAAGGGTGAAAACATAAAAAATCCATAAAACGGTCCGGTAAGAGTCACGAACACCTCGCACGGGACCAATATCACTCATAGGAACTGACCGAGTAGTCACGGGGCTCACGGTTTTAGTGTACGACGTAAATTTGCAAACAATTAGACTTAAGAATAAAAACATGCCCTTGAAGGGTGAAAACGTAAAAAAAACACAAAATGGTCATGCAAGAGTCACGAGCACCTTGTACGGGACTAATGTGACTCGTAGGAACCGATCGCGTAGTCATGGGGCTCTCAGTTTGAGTGTACTACGTAAATTTGCAAAATATTAGACTGAAGCATAAAAACATGCCACCAAAGGGTGAAAATGTAAAACATCCGAAAACGGTTCGGTAAGAGTCACGAACACCTCGCAAGGGACCAATGTGACTCGTCGGAACCGATCGCGCCCCGGTTTGAGTATTTGACGTAAATTTGTAAAAAAATTACACTTTAACATAAAAACAGTCAATTGAATGGTGAAAATGTAAAACGAACACAAAACGGTCCCGTAAGAGTCACGAACACCTCGCACGGGACCAATGTGACTCGGAGGAACCGACCGCGTAGTCACGGGGCTCCCAGTTTGAGTGTACAACATAAATCTGCAAGAAATTAGAATTAAGCATACAAATAAGCCATCGAAGGGTGAAAACATAAAACAGCCACAAAACGGTCCCATAAGGGTCACGAACACCTCGCACAGGACCAATGTGACTCGTTGGAACCGACTATGTAGTCACGGGGCTCCCGGCTTGAGTGTAAGACGTAAAATTAAAAAAAATAGGCTGAAGCATAAAAACATGCCATCGAAGGGTGAAAACGTAAAATAGCCAGAAAACGGTCCCGTAAGAGTCTCGACCACCTAGCACAGGAACAAGGTAAGTCGTAGGAACCGACCACGTAATCACGGGACTCTCGATTTGAGTATTCGACATAAATTTGCAAAAATTAAGATTTAGGCATACAAACATGTCGCAATTGGGTCAAAACGTAAAAAGATCCTTTAAGAATCACAAACACATCGGACGGGACCGATGTGACTCGTAGAAACTGATTGCGTAGTCACGGTGCTCCCGGTTTGAGTGTACGACATAAATTTTCAAAAAAATTAGACTTAAGCAAAAAAACATGCCATCAAAGGGTGAAAATGTAAAACAGCCACAAAAAAGTTCTATAAGAGTCATGAACACCTCGCACGGGACCAATGCGACACGTAGTAACCAACCACGTACTCACGGGGATCCCATTTTGAGTGTACGAAGTAAATTTGCAAAAAGAATAGACTTAAGCATAAAAACATGACATCGAAGTGTAAAAATGTAAAATAGTCAAAAAATGGTCCCGTAAGAGTCACGAACACCTAGTAGGGGAACAAGGTAAGTTGTAGGAATCGGCCACGTAGTCACGGGGTTCCCGATTTGAGTGTACGGAATAAATTTTAAAAAAGTTAGACTTAGGCATACAAATATGCCATCGAAGAGTGAAAACATATAATAAACACAAAACGGTCCCGGAAGAGTCATGAACACTTCGCACGTGACCAATGTAACTCGTAGGAACCGACCGCGTAGTCATGCGGCTCTGAGTTTGAGTGTACGACATAAATTTGCAAAAAAATCGACTTAAGCATATAAACATGCCATCGAAGGGTGAAAATGTAAAACCGCTACAAAACGGTCCGATAAGAGTCACGAACACCTCACATGGGACAAATGTGACTCGTAGGAACCGACCGCGTAGTCATGGGGGTTTCAGTGAATGACGTAAATTTGAAAAAAAATAGACTTAAGGATAAAAACATGTCATCAAAGAGTGACAATGTAAAACAACTTGAAAATGGTCCTGCAAGAGTCACGAATGCCTAGCACGGGAACAAGGTAAGACGTAGGAACTGACCACGTAGTCACGGGGCTCCCGGTTTGAGTGTACGATGTAAATTTGAAAAAAGTTAGACTTAACCATAAATATAAGCCATAGAAGGGTGAAAATGTAATACACACACAAAACAGTCCCGTAAGAGTCACGAGCATCTCGCACGGGATCAATGTGACTCGTAGGAACCGATCACGTAGTCATGGGGCTCCCGGTTTGAGTGTACGACGTAAATTTGCCAAAAATTAGACTTAAGTATAAAAACATGCCATCAAAGTGTCAAAACGTAAAATAGCCACAAAACGACCCCGTAAGAGTCATGGACACCTCGCACGGGACCAATGTGACCCGTAGGAATCGACCGCATAGTCACAGGGATCTCGGTTTGAGCGTACGA
Source organism: Sambucus nigra (assembly GCA_949130495.1). Classification (NCBI taxonomy): domain Eukaryota; kingdom Viridiplantae; phylum Streptophyta; class Magnoliopsida; order Dipsacales; family Adoxaceae; genus Sambucus; species Sambucus nigra. Next base: position 354,010,704 of record OX422221.1, read on the forward strand.
CGTAAATTTGTAAAACATGCCATCGAAGGGTGAAAATATAAAACATCCACAAAACAGTCCGGTAAGAGTCACAAACACCTAGCACGGTACCAATGTGTCTCATAGGAACCAACCGCGTAGTCACGGGGCTCTCGGTTTGAGTGTACAACGTAAATTTTCGAAAAACTAGACTTAAGAATATAAAGATGCCATCGAAGTGTGAAAATATAAAACAGCCACAAAACTGTCTCGTAAGAGTCACGAACACCTCGGACGGGACAATGAGACTTGTAAGAACCAACCGCGTAGTCATGGTGCTCCCGGTTTGAGTGTACGACGTAAATTTGAAAAAATTAGACTTAAGCATAAAAACATGCAATCGAAGGGGGAAAATGTAAAAAGCCACAAAAGGATCCGATAAGAATCACAAACACCTCGCACGTGACCAATGTGACCCATAGGAATCGACCGCATAGTCACTGGGCTCCCAACTTGAGCGTACGACATAAATTTGTAAAAGTTTAACTAAGCATAAAAACATGCCATCGAAGGGTGAAAACGTATAACATCCACAAAACGGTTCGGTAAGAGTCACGAACACCTCGCACGGGACCAATGTGACTCGTAGAAACCGACCGCGTAGTCATAGCGCTCTCGATTCGAGTGTATGACGTAAATTTGCATAAAATAAGACTTAAGCATAAAAACATGTTGTCAAAGGGTGAAAATGTAAAAAAGTGACAAAACAGTCTCGTAAGAGTCACGAACACCTCGCAACGGACCAATGTGACTCGTAGGAACCGATCCTGTAATCACGGGGCTCCCGATTTGAGTGTACGATGTAAATTTGTAAAAAGTAAGATTTAAGCATAAAAACATGCCATCGAAGGGTAAAAATGATAAACAAATACAAAATAGTCACGTAAGAGTCACAAACACCTCGCACGGGACCAATGTGACTCGTAGGAATCGACCTCGTAGTCACGGGGCTCCGTGTTTGAGTGTACGATGTAAATTTGTGAAAAATTAGAATTAAGCATCAAAACACGCCATCGAAGGGTGAAAACGTAAACCAGCCACAAAACGGTCCCATAAGAGTCACTAACACCTCGCAGGGGATGAATATGATTCTTAGGAACTGACCGGGTAGTCACGGCGCTCCCGCTTTGAGTGTACAGTGTAAATTTGCAAACAATTAGACTTGAGCATAAAAGCATACCATCGAAGGGTAAAAACGTAAAACAAACACAAAACGGTCCTGTAAGAGTCACGAACACCTTGTACCAGACCAATGAGACTCGTAGGAACCGATCGTGTAGTTACGGGGCTCCCGATTTGAGTGTACGACGTAAAATTGCAAAAACATAGACTTAAGCATAAAAACATGCCATCGAAGGGTGAAAATATAAATCATTGGCAAAACGATCCGGTAAGAGTCAGAACACCTCGCAGGGGACAATTGTGATTCGTCGGAACCGACCGCGCCCAGATTTGAGCCTATGGCATAAATTTGCAAAAAAATTAAACTTAAGCATAAAAACATGCCATCGAAGGGTAAAAATGTAAAACGAACACAAAACGGTCCGGTAAGAGTCACGAACACCTCACACGGGAGTAATGTGACTCGTAGGAACTGACTGCGTACTCACGGGGATCACACTTTGAGTGTACGATGTAAATTTTCAAAAAAAAAATAGACTTAGGCATAAAAACATGCCATCAAAGGGTGAAAATGTAAAACAGACAGAAAACGGTCCCGTAAGAGTCACGAACACCTAGGACAGGAACAATGTAAGTCATAGGAATCGGCCACGAAGTCACGAGGTCCCGGTTTGATTGTACGGCGTAAATTTGTAAAAATTTAGACTTAAGCATAAGAATATGCCATCGAAGGGTGAAAACATAAAATAAACACAAAAAGGTCCCGTAAGAGTCATGAACACCTCGCACAGGACCAATGTGACTCGTAGGAACCGACCGCGTAGTCATGCGGTTCTCAATTTGAGTGTACGACATAAATTTGCAAAAAATTCGACTTAAGCATATAAACATGCATTCGAAGGGTGAAAATGTAAAACAACTACAAAACGGTCCGGTAAGTGTCACGAACACCTCGCACGGGACTAATGTGACTCGTAGGAACCGACCGCGTAGTCATGGGGATTTCAGTGTATGACGTAAATTTGCAAAAAAAATAGACTAAAGGATAAAAACATGTCATCGAAGGGTGACAATGTAAAACAACCAGAAAACGGTCCTGTAAGAGTCACGAATGCCTAGCACGGGAACAAGGTAAGACGTAGGAACCGACCATGTAGTCACAGGGCTCCCGGTTTGAGTGTACGGCGTAAATTTGTAAAAAGATAGACTTAACCATAAAAATAAGCCATCGAAGGGTGAAAATGTAATACGATCACAAAACGATCCCGTAAGAGTCACGAGCGCCTCGCACAGGACCAATGTCATAGGAACTGATCACGTAGTCATGGGGCTCCCGGTTTGAGCGTACGACGTAAATTTGCCAAAAATTAGACTTAAGCATAAAAACATGCCATTGAAGTGTCAAAATGTAAAATAGCCACAAAACGACCCCATAAGAGTCACGAACACCTCGTACGGGACCAATATGAGCCGTAGGAATCGATCGCGTAGTCATGGGGCTCCGGGTTTGAGCGTACGATGTAAATTTGTAAAAGTTTAGACTTAAGCATAAAAACATGCCATCGAAGGGTGAAAATGTATAACATCCACAAAACAGTCCAGTAAGAGTCACGAATGCCTAGCACGGGACCACTGTGACTCGTAGGAACCAACCGCGTAGTCACGGGGCTCTCGTTTGAGTGTACAACGTAAATTTGTAAAAAATTAGACTTAAGAATATAAACATGCCATCGAAGTGTAAAAATATAAAACAGGCACAAAAATGTCCCGTAAGAGTCACGAACACCTCGCACGGGACGAATGAGACGCATAAGAACCGATCGCGTAGTCATGGTGTTCCCGGTTTAATGTATGATGTAAATTTGAGAAGTAAATTTGAGAAAATTAGACTTAAGCATAAAAACATGCTCTCGAAGGGTGAAAGTGTAAAAAGCCACAAAATGACCCGGTAAGAGTCACAAAGACCTCGTACATGACGAATGTGATCCATAGGAATTGACCGCGTAGTCACAGGGCTCCGACGTAAATTTGTAAAAGTTTAAACTTAAGCATAAAAACATGCCATCGAAGGGTGAAAATGTAAAAAACCCACAAAATGGTCTAGTAAGAGTCACGAACACCTCGCACGGGACCGATGTGACTCGTAGGAATTGACCGCATAGTCACGGTGCTCCCGGTTACAGTGTAAGGCGTAAATTTGCATAAAATTAGGCTGAAGCATAAAAAGATGCCATCGAAGTGTGAAAATCTTAAACATGCCGCAAAACGATCCCATAAGAGTCACGAACACCTCGCACGGGACCAATGTGACTCGTAGGAACCGACCGCGTAGTCTTGGGGCTCCCAGTTTGAGTGTACGATGTAAATTCGCAAAAAATTAGACTTAAGCATTAAAACATGCCATCGAAGGGTGAAAATGTAAAATAACCACAAAACGACTAGGTAAGAGTAATGAACACCTCGTACTAGACGAATGTGACCCGTAGAAATTGACCGCGTAGTCACGGGGCTCCCAGTTTGAGCGTAGGACATAAAGATGTAAAAGTTTAGACTTAAGCATAAACACATGCCATCGAAGGGTGAAAACGTATAACATCCACAAAACGGTCTGGTATGAACACCTCGCACGGGACCAATGTGACTCGTAGGAACCGATCGCGTAGTTACGGTGCTCCCGGTTCGAGTGTACGACGTAAATTTGCATAAAATTAGACTTAAGCATAAAAATATTACATTGAATATTGAAAACATACAAAATTGACAAAATGGTCCCGTAAGAGTCATGAACACCTCGCATGGGACGAATGTGACTCGTAGGAACCGATCTCATAGTCATGGGGCTCCCACGTTGAGCGTACGACGTAAATTTGTGAAAAATTAAACTTAAGAATATAAACTGTGACACCCCGACTAATTAAATACCGGGTAGCTACTCCTTTATTAAATTAATTCAAAATGCCAAGTTGGTTCAGTTAATAGCATCACTGTCGAAAACATTTAATAATTACTAACCACCTAGTATTTAAAAAGTAAGTGCCAAATTTTAAATAAAATCTGATTAACATGCAATAAAAGAATTATGAAAGAGTAACGTAACCATTCACCATAAAGAAGAAATAGAATCACCAACAAATAATAATAAGTCTGGAGGAAATACTCCTCACAACAAATCCCACAACTGAAATAATAAAACAAGTCTGAATCCTGAATTAATTACAAACCAAAGTCTGAATAACTGAAATATAAAAAGTCTCTAATAGAAATGGGCGACATGCCCTACAAATGAAGAAACTGAATATGGAGTCAATATTGGAAAATGAGGCGTCTAATATCAAGGCCCTGTAACTTCCACAACAACTGCAGCTCGTCACCTGTGGAAATCCTATGCATGGTGTCCTTGTGGCTGGGCACCTAAAAAGGTTTTTACAAAAATAGATTTGAAAGCAAACGGGTCAGAGCCCGAAAGTGGAGAGTATTTTAAAAATGGTAAGTGCTTTAATAACATTAAAACAATGAATGCAAAATACATGTTAGGACGTGCCCTCTCATGAAATACTCACCTCTCTACTAGTTGTGCACTCCTAACGTACCATACCAATCTAAGTGACATTCATATCTAACTAAACCGACATAAGCTCTAACCTTTCTACTCGATTCATAATATAAATTCCCAACCTCATCACTTAAATAGGTAGCCTTACTTAAACTCGGATTCTCAATTATTAGCAAAACATTTCACATCAGGTTATCTCTTTTTATCTTTATCAAGACGTTACTACAATTATACTCGCAATTAAACATAACAATTACTTTTCATTTAATTGTGTTATTCACATCATAAATATACAATATAAGCACCCCGAGGCTAAGCTGTGGTGCACACATACTCTGCTATCCATCCCGGTACATCACGTACGTAAGGATTACAAATTCCGAATCTCCCAGGAATTGTTAGAATAAGCACCACACACAAAAATGGAGGCGAACATAATTCAACATATCCATGGTCACATACATACCTACGCTCCATAGTCAGCTGACCTATTAACTCACAATTAAGTCATTCCCTTGAACTATGTCCTCTAGGTACCAATCTAAATCCGGGCACACAAGGATTAGATGGCCCTAAGCGAACGTAAACCTCCCGTGATAGCAAATATGGTAGGTATGTCATACACATAAAATCATATACATATACTAAGAATGCACACATCTTAGTAATTATAATAATTTATTAGTGGTATACTTCTCATTCTTATACCAATACACGTGTCCCCGGTTTATACATACACATCATCCATTATCCTCACGTCGTAATTAGTTATTCGCGTCCTAACCCACAATTTCCATTTGGTTCAAATCATTCTTCAATATTTTACTCCCCAATATATCCCGAATATCCCAACTATATCAATTAGTCATCAAGGTAATGTAATCTCTACAATTAAACAAGGTTACGGGACACTAGAAATCAAACCAGGCCAAAAAGGCCAATCTGTCAACTCGTTAGAAGTCTCGTTCGAACGAAAGGGGCATCTAACGAGGTCTCGTTTGAACGAAAGGCATCGAACGAACATCCCACTCATTAGAAGGCAAACTGTCACCTCGTTAGAAGCTCGTTCGAACGAGCTCGTTCGAACGACCTGGGCAGGTCTTCTAACGAGATGCCAGTTTCGAGCCCAAAATTTTCCTATCTCGTTTTTCTCTATTTTCTTCACCTCTAATCCCATATAAAAATCATCCCAACAGTATTTTAAGGTTTCTAATCCACACTAAACATTCATAGGTCATAACTTAACATTTATATAGGGCAAAATCTTGATAAACATCATCTAATTATCATAACTCCCCAATTTTTCCCAAACCTTATGAACATGAACCCTAGAAATTTAAAGTATTCAATTTCCATAAATAAATCCGTTTTTATAACATAAAAAGTAATAATTCTTTTACTCCAATCCCCCAATAACAAATCTACATGCAAACATATATCAAATATGAATTTATAACTCCAATTTCATGGGTTTTTATAAGTCTCCTAATAAAATGCAAATATATCAATTTCTAAGCATGGAAGAAGCATTCGCTTGAAATTAACGTAATTAAACCACTTGCCTCAGATTATTCTCGGAATTTGCTGTTGAATTGATGAAGGTTGGTCTCTCTCTTTCTCTCCCAAGGTTGAAGGTTGAAGATGGAGGTTGTGTTTCTATTTTAGGAACTTCTCCTAACCTCTCCTATAACTCCCGTAGCCCTTTTGTTGGTTAAGTGCTGGTAATGGCTTAGTGGGTCACTAAATATCCTAATATTTAACTCCCAAAATTCGTTGGTTAATTATCCTAATATTTCAAATTACCAAAATACCCTTTTAAGTTGCCGGTATGGCCCAATAATGCCCCGGGACCCAAACTAAACACCCGACTAGTGTTTTCTGACTATTTCGACCCTTCCGGACACGTTGGCGCACTCAAAATGACCATACGGTTGATAAAAATAAAATCCACTTTTTAATTAAAATAATTATATTCTTGACGCGACTGTCACGCGCGTCCCAACAAAATTTCCCAAATTGTCGTATTTCAATTTCACGACAAATTCAATATATTCATATATTGCCATATATACACATTATAATAAAATACCAACTCACATCTCGTTAGTATTTTATCCGAATTAATTCTCAATTAATTCCCATTTAATTTAATTAATCCCACAAATAAATATCAATAAAAGTACGGGGTATTACATACTTCCCCCCTAATAACAGAATTTCGTCTTGAAATTCAGAACTAGAAAGTACCTGGTAAAAGTAACTCTGGATAACGTTCCCGCATCTCATCATCGCGCTCCCATGTGGACTCCTCGACATTATGATGTCGCCACTGAACATGCACTAATGGAACTATCTTTGACCGCAGTTTCCTCTCACTTCGGTCCAAAATAGCAATCTGCCCCTCCTCGTAGGAGCTATCAGGCTGGAGATCGATGCCCTCCAAAGCAATGTGAGAATGATACAAATCGTCTCTAAGGTATTTCCTTAGTGAGGAAATATGAAACACATCATGAATCCTGTGCAAATGCTCCGGTAACCCAAGTGTATATGCAAAAGACCCAATCCGCTCGATGATAGGAAATGGTCCCACGTATCTCGGTGCCAACTTCACCTTCTTCCCGAATCGCATAATCCCCTTCATAGGAGATACTCTGAGCAAAACCTGGTCCCGCAATTGGAACTCCCTGAAGAACCTCTTCGCTTCAGCATAGCTTGCTGATCTTGATCTAGCCGAATGCGACTCCGTATCAATTCTATCCTTACCGAAGTATCCTGAATCACTTTCGGCCCAAGTAGTTTGTTGTCCCCCACCTCCAGCCAACATGCTGGGGAATGACAAGGTTTACCATACAGCGCCTCAAATTGAGCCATGCCAATGGTGAACTGGTAGGAGTTGTTGTAAGCAAACTCCACCAGTGGAAGATACTGCTCCCATCCACCCCCAAAATCAATGATGCACATACGCGAAATATCCTCCAACATATGATTTGTACGTTCAGTTTATCCATCGGTCTGCGGGTGATATGCCGTACTCAACCGCAAATCCGTGCCCATGGCCTCCGGGAAACTCTCCCAAAATCGTAAAACAAATATCTTGTCTCGGTCGGACACGATATTTAGGAGCACACCGTGAAGTCTCACTATTTCTGCAATAAAAAGCTTGTCATACTGTCCCGTAGTGTAGTATGTCCTTACGGGTAGAAAATGAGCGACTTTGGTCAACCTGTCCATAATTACCCAAATGGAGTCGTGACCCCTCTGTGACGTAGGTAACCCCGTGATAAAGTCCATGGATATGCTCTTCCACATCCACATCGGGACCTCTAATGGCTTTAGAAGTCCTTCCGGTCTCTGATGATCCACTTTTACCAGTTGACAAGTGGCGCATTTAGAAACAAACACGGCAATATCCTTCTTCATCCCGCTCCACCAATACTGTCATCTCATGTCTTGGTACATTTTGTCCCCACCGGGATGTACCGCGAACCGTGAGCCGTGCGACTCTGCCATCACCTCGTGTCGCAATTCCTCCCCTTCTAGAACTACTAGTCTCCCATTGAAGCGTAATCCCCCGTATGAGCTAACGGTGTAGGACTCACCTCCCTCTTCTAATAATCGAACTATCTGCTCCTGACAGAATGAGTAATCTGCTTGTGCCTTTACCACTCTCGTTACAATCTGTGGTGTAACAGTCATCACCGACATGTATGATCGGGCCACTACATCCTGGTGTCCCAACTCCTTCAACTTAGCCTTCCACACCCCTACCACCTCATCTACTGGCCTACGGCTCAACGCGTCTGCTACCACGTTAGCCTTCCCCGGGTGATATTTGATATCGAACTCATAATCCTTCACAAACTCAAGCCACCTTCGCTGCCACATATTCAACTCCTTCTGCGTGAATAGGTACTATAGGGACTTGTGGTCTGTGAACAATCGAAACTTCTCCCCCAAAAGGTAATGTCTCCAAATCCGAAGGGCGAATACCACTGTCGCTAACTCCAAATCATGAGTGGGGTAATTCTTCTCATGAGGCTTAAGCTTACGGGAAGCATAAGCTATGGCCTGACTCTCCTGTTGCAATACACCTCCAAGTCCTTGCAAGGTCGCATCAGTGTAAACTAGATACTCAAATCCCGGTCTCGATAATGCTAACACAGGTGCTGAGGTCAACTTGTCCTTCAACTCAATAAATGCCAACTGACAGGCATCACTCCAAATGAATGGCACACCCTTACAAGTCAGATTTGTCGAAGGGCCCGCTATCTTTGAGAAACCCCGAATAAACCTCCTGCTGCTAGGACCAAGAAACTACGGATCTCAGTCGGTGTCGTGGGTTGTCCCTACTCCCTCACCGCGGATACCTTTCCCAGATCAACAGATATCCCCAGTCGGAAATAATATGCCCCAAAAACTGAACCTCCTTCAGCCAAAACCCCCACTTTTCATACTTTACATACAACTCGTTCTGACGTAGCATCTGCAAAACCTGCCTCAAATACTCGGCGTGCTCCTCCTCTGTCTGGGAGTAAACCAGAATATCATCAATGAAGACAATGATGAACTGATCTAGGAACTCTGTGAACACCCTATTCATCAAACACAGCTGGAGCATTGGTCAAACCAAAAGGCATAACCCCAAGCTCGTAGGAACCATATCTCGTTAAGAAAGAAGTCTTCGAGACATCCTCCTCCCTAATATGCAACTGATGGTATCCCGATCGCAAATCAATCTTCGAGAAGAAAGAAGATCCTCTCAGCTGGTCGACTAAGTCATCGATTCGGGGCAACGAATACTTATTCCGTATCGTGACCTTATTCAACTCCCGGTAGTCTACACACAATCTCAGTGAGCCATCTCTCTTCTTCGCAAATAAAATTAGAGCGCCCCAAGGTGAGATACTCCTACGAATGAAGCCCTGACCTAACAACTTCTCTATCTGATCTTGTAGCTCTTGCATCTCTGCCGGAGCCATACGGTACGGTGCGCGTGCTATAGGTCTTGTATCTGGCAATAAATTTATAACAAAGTCTATCTCTCGACTGGGGGTAGGCTTGGTATCTCCGGAAACACATCGGAATACTCCCTAACAATTGGGATCGAATCTAAGGGAATCACAACCTCCTTAGAGGTATCCTCCTCTATGTAATACAAATGAGCGGTCGAACCTCCTTCTGGGCGAGGCATCGCCACTACAAACATCTCTTGACCCGGAATGGCAAAAACAATGCTCCCACCGAAGCAATCAATCCTGGCTCTATAAGCTGCGATCCAATCCATACCAATAATAACATCATGCTCATGCATATCTAAGACTAACATGTCCGTAGGTAATACCAAACTACTAATCTCTGTCCCCACTCCTCGGCATATAAAGAAGGTAAGCGAACCATTCCCCAGTGGTGAGTCTACCTATGTTACAGTGCTCTCTACTGTGGTTAATAACCCTAAGGTCTTCCCATAATATGTAGCTATAAAACAATGCGTTGTCCCAGTAACAAACAAAATTTGACCCAAAGTCTCATGGATAGAAAAACATACCCCAAATCGCGGGTGGTGCCTGTGGGGCGGCTGCCTGGTGGATATTATATATATGTCTGTACTGTAACTGCCCCTGCTGCACTGAAGCTACTGGAAAAGTTGGTAGGGCTAGTACTTGAGCTAGTGCTGGGAGGGCGGCGGGAAACATAGGCCTCTGCAGCTCCTGTAGGGCACCCTGCTGCTGCTGCTGCGGGGCCCTGCCCTTATCAGGACAATCTTGGCATTTATGGCCACGCGTGCCACACACGAAACATCAGCCTCTGAAGTTACTCCCCCTCTGACCCTGCTGTTGACGCTGTCGGCCTTGCTGACTTGGGACTTTATTCCCCTTTCGAAACTGCTTCACTTCATTACAGTGTTGACTAGTCTCGCTTTTCCCTTGGTCTTACAGGCCTTGGGGGGAGATTTGCGGAAAAACTATGTCAGGGCGAGGACAATCCATCCACTTGTGATCCGGTTGTACACATTTATAGCAGAGTTTCAAAATTCTTCGCTGGTCAGATTGTAGTTTATCCCCAGTCTGATTCGAACAAGATTTACGTTTGTGATTGTCCATTCCACAATCGAAACACCTCTTTGTGGTTTCATTTGGAACCTGACTTTAATGGCCCTGACACTTTTGCCCCTGTACATAAATCTCGTTACTTCTGGAACTTACTTGATCTTGATTGTTTTGTTGTCGCAGATTTGGTGCCTTCGCACGATTTTCAACGTTAGTCACATGCATTTGGTTAACCTCTCTAGGTCTTTTGCCTCCTTTAAGTTGTATGTTGCGTTCTTGGTATTGTAGAACTGTAGTGGTAACTGCTTGTGCCACGATACCTGCTAACTCGGCGGTTGATATTCTTTCTGGGGATACCTGAGGTGTGAGTCGATCTTGCTCGTTGACTCCCCTAACCGTTTTATCTAGTTCTTCTTGACGATTCATCTGAAATTTAAGTAAATTTGGATGAGTTCATCATTCAAATAAACAAATCGCAGAAGTACAAATTTCCAATGTATAGAGATAAACACAACATTCCTAGGATTAGGGCTCCATATCAAAGAAAGCTCAGCGGAAACATAATAAGCCGTACAGATCCTAAAGGACACTAGAACCTGATGCTCTGATACCACCTGTGACACCCCGACTAATTAAATACCGGGTAGCTACTCCTTTATTAAATTAATTCAAAATGCCAAGTTGGTTCAGTTAATAGCATCACTGTCGAAAACATTTAATAATTACTAACCACCTAGTATTTAAAAAGTAAGTGCCAAATTTTAAATAAAATCTGATTAACATGCAATAAAAGAATTATGAAAGAGTAACGTAACCATTCACCATAAAGAAGAAATAGAATCACCAACAAATAATAATAAGTCTGGAGGAAATACTCCTCACAACAAATCCCACAACTGAAATAATAAAACAAGTCTGAATCCTGAATTAATTACAAACCAAAGTCTGAATAACTGAAATATAAAAAGTCTCTAATAGAAATGGGCGACATGCCCTACAAATGATGAAACTGAATATGGAGTCAATATTGGAAAATGAGGCGTCTAATATCAAGGCCCTGTAACTTCCACAACAGCTACAGCTCGTCACCTGTGAAAATCCTATGCATGGTGTCCTTGTGGCTGGGCACCTAAAAAGGTTTTTACAAAAATATATTTGAAAGCAAACGGGTCAGAGCCCGAAAGTGGAGAGTATTTTAAAAACAGCAAGTGCTTTAATAGCATTAAAACAATGAACGCAAATTACATGTTAGGACGTGCCCTCTCATGAAATACTCACCACTCTACTAGTTGTGCACTCCTATCGTACCATACCCATCTAAGTGACATTCATATCTAACTAAACCGACATAAGCTCTAACCTTTCTACTCGATTCATAATATAAATTCCCAACGTCATCACATAAATAGGTAGCCTTACTTAAACTCAGATTCTCAATTATTAGCAAAACATTTCACAGGAGGTTATCTCTTTTTATCTTTATCAAGACGTTACTACAATTATACTCGCAATTAAACATAACAATTCCTTTTCATTTAACCGTGTTATTCACATCATAAATATACAATATAAGCACCCCGAGGCTAAGCTGTGGTGCACACATACTCTGCTATCCATCCCGGTACATCACGTACATAAGGATTCAAAATTCCGAATCTCTCAGGAATTGTTAGAATAAGCACCACACACAAAAATGGAGGCGAACATAATTCAACATATCCATGGTCACGTACATACCTACGCTCCATAGTCAGCTAACTTATTAACTCACAATTAAGTCATTCCCTTGAACTATGTCCTCTAGGTAACAATCTAAATCTGGGCACACAAGGATTAGATGGCCCTAAGCGAACGTAAACCTCCCGTGATAGCAAGTATGGTAGGTATGTCATACACATAAAATCATATACATATACTAAGCATGCACACATCTTAGTAATTACCATAATTTATTAGTGGTATACTTCTCATTCTTATACCAATACACGTGTCCCCGGTTTATACATACACATCATCCATTATCCTCACGTCGTAATTAATTATTCGCATCCTAACCCACAATTTCCATTTGGTTCAAATCATTCTTCTATATTTTCCTCCCGAATATATCTCGAATATCCCAACTATATCAATTAGTCATCAAGGTAATGTAATCTCTACAATTAAACAAGGTTACAGGACACTAGAAATCAAACTAGGCCAAAAAGGCCAATCTGTCAACTCGTTAGAAGTATCGTTCGAACGAAAGGGGCATCTAACGAGGTATCGTTTGAACGAAAGGCATCGAAGGAACATCCCACTCGTTAGAAGGAAAACTGTCACCTCGTTAGAAGCTCGTTCGAACGAGCTCGTTCGAACGACCAGGGCAGGTCTTCTAACTAGATGCCAGTTTCGAGCCCAAAATTTTTGCTATCTCGTTTTTCTCTATTTTCTTCACCTCTAATCCCATATAAAAATCGTCCCAATAGTATTTTAAGGTTTCTAATCCACACTAAACATTCATAGGTCATAACTTAACATTTATATAGGGATAAATCTTCCTAAACATCATCTAATTATAATAACTCCCCAATTTTTCCCAAACCTTATGAACATGAACCCTAGAAATTTAAAGTCTTCAATTTCCACAAATAAATCCGTTTTTATAACATAAAAAGTAATAATTCTTTTAGTCCAATCCCCCAATAACAAATCTACATGAAAACCTATATCAAATCTGAATTTATAACTCCAATTTCATGGGTTTTTATAAGTCTCCCAATAAAATGAAAATATATCAATTTCTAAGCATGGAAGAAGCATTCGCTTGAAATTAACGTAATTAAACCCCTTTCCTCGGATTATTCTCTGAATTTGCTGTTGAATTGATGAAGGTTGGTCTCTCTCTTTCTCTCCCAAGGTTGAAGGTTGAAGATGGAGGTTGTGTTTCTCTTTTGGGAACTTCTCCTAACCTCTCCTATAACTCCCGTAGCCCTTTAGTTGGTTAAGTGCTGGTAATGGCTTAGTGGGTCACTAAATATCCTAATATTTAACTCCCCAAATTCGTTGGTTAATTATCCTAATATTTCAAAATTACCAAAATACCCTTTTAAGTTGCCGGTATGGCCCAATAATGCCCCGGGACCCAAACTAAACCCCCGGCTAGTGTTTTCTGACTATTTCGACTCTTCCGGACACGTTGGTGCAGTTAAAATGATCATACGGTTGATAAAAATAAAATCCACTTTTTAATTAAAATAATTATATTCCTGACGCGATTGTCACGCGCGTCCAAACAAAATTTCCCAAATTGCCGTATTTCAATTTCACAACAAATTCAATATATTCATATATTGCCATATATACACATTATAATCAAATACCAACTCACATCTCGTTAGTATTTTATCCGGATTAATTCTCAATTAATTCCCATTTAATTTAATTAATCCCACAAATAAATATCAATAAAAGTACGGGGTATTACATAAACATGCCATCCAAGTGTGAAAATATAAAACAACCACAAAACTGTTCCGTAAGAGTCACGAACACCTCGCATCGGACCTATGAGACTCGTAAGAACCGACTGCGTAGTCATGGTGCTCCCGGTTTGAGTGTACGATGTAAATTTGAGAAAATTATACTTAAGCACAAAAACAAGCCATTGGCAGGTGAAAATGGAAAACATCCAAAAAACGGTCCCGTAAGAGTCACGAACACCTCGCACGGGACCAACGTGACTCGTAGGAACCGATCGCGTAGTCACGATACTCCTGGATTGAGTGTACGACGTAAATTTGAAAAAAAAATAGACTTAAGCATAAAAACATGCCATTGAAGGGTGAAAACGTAAAACACTGACATAACGGTCCGGTAAGAGTCATGAACACCTCGAACGGGACCAATGCGACTCGTAGGAACCGACCGCGTAATCACGGGGCTCCCGATTTAAGTGTACGACATAAATTTGCAAAAAATTAGTCTTAAGCATAAAAACATGCCATCGAAGTGTGAAAACATAAAACATCCATAAAACTGTCTCGTACGAGTCATGAACAACTCGCACGGGACCAATGTGACTCGTAGGAACCCATCGTGTTGTCATGGGGCTCTCGGTTTGAGTGTACAACATAAATTTGCGAAAAATTAGACTTAAGTATAAAAACATTCCATCGAAGGGTGAAAATATAAAATAGCCACAAAACGACCCGATAAGAGTCACGAACACCTCGCACGGGACCAATATGAAGCGTAGGAATCGATCGGGTAGTCACGAGGCTCCCGGTTTGAGTGTACGACGTAAATTTGTAAAAGTTTAGACTTAAGCATAAAAACATGCCATCGAAGGGTGAAATTGTATAACATCGACAAAACGGTCCTACAAAAGTCACGAACACCTCGCACGGGACCAATGTGACTCGTAGGAACCGATCGCATTATCACGGTGCTCCCGGTTCGAGTGTACAACGCAAATTTGTATAAAATTAGAGTTAAGCATAAAAACATGCCATCGAAGGGTGAAAACATAAAAAAGTGACAAAATGGTCCCGTAAGAGTCATGAGCACCTCGTACGGGACCAATGTGACTCATAGGAATCGATCGCGTAATCATGGGGCTCCCAATTTGAGTGTACGACGTAAATTTGTAAAAAAATTAGACTTAACCATAAAAACATGCCATTGAGGGTGAAAACATAAAATAGCAACAAAACGGTCCGGTAAGCGTCACGAACAGCTCGCACGGGACCACTGTGACTCGTTGGAACCGACCGCATAGTCAAAACGCTCCCGGTTTGAGTGTACGACGTAAATTTGCGAAAAATCAGACTTAAGCATAAAAACCTGCCATTGAAGGGTGAAAACGTAAAATAACCACAAAATGATCCGATTAGAGTCACGAACACGTTGTACGGGACCAATGTGACTTGTAGGAATCGATCACGTAGTCACGGGGCTCCTGGTTGGAGTGTATGACGTAAATTTGCAAAAAATTTAGACTTAGCCATAAAAACACGGCATCGAAGGTCGAAAATATATAACAAACACAAAACCATCCCATAGCAGTCACGAACACCTAGCACGGGACCAATGTGACTCGTAGGAACCGATCGCATAGTCACAAGGCTCCTAGATTGAGTGTACGACGTAAATTTGTAAGAATATTAGACTTACGTATAAAAACATGCCATCGAAGGGTGGAAATGTAAATCACCAACAAAACGGTCCGGTAAAAGTCATGGACACCTCGCACAGGACCAATGTGACTCGAAGGAACCGATCGCGTAGTCACGGGACTCCCGATTTGAGTGTGCGACGTAAATTTGCAAAAAATTAGACTTAAGCATAAAAACTTGCCATCGAGGTGTGAAAACGTAAAATGGCGCCAAAATTGTCCCGTAAGAGTCACGAACACCTCGCACGGGACAAATGTGACTCGTAAGAACCGACCGCATAGTCACGGGGCTCCCGAGTTTGAGTGCATGACGTAAGTTTGAGAAAAATTAGTCTTAAGCATAAAAACATACCATCAATGGGTGAAAATGTAAAATAGCCACAAAACGACCCGGTAAGAGTCACGAACATCTCGCACGGGACCAATGTGACCCGTAGGAATCAACTGCGTAGTCACAGGGCTCCCGATTTGAGCGTACGACATAAATTTGTAAAAGTTTACTTAAGCATAAAAACATGCCATCAAAGGGTAAAAACGTATAACATCCACAAAACGGTTCGGTAAGAGTCACGAACACCTCCCACGGGACCAATGTGACTCGTAGGAACTGACCGCGTTGTCACGGTTCTGCTGGTTTGAGTGTACGACGAAAATTTGTATAAAATTAGACTTAAACATAAAAACATGCCATCGAAAGGGTGAAAACATAAAAAAGTGACAAAATGGTCCCGTAAGAGTCACAAAGGCCTCGCATGGGACCAATGTGACTCGTAGGAACCGATCACATAGTCACGGGGCACACGGTTTGAGTGTTCGACGTAAATTTGTTAAAAAATTAGACATAAGTATAAAAACATGCCACCGAAGGGGGAAAATGTAAAACAACCACAAAATGGTCCGGTAAGAGTCATGAACACCTGGGACGGGACCAATGTGACTCATAGGAACCGACTACATAATCACAGCACTCCCGGTTTGAGTGTACGACATAAATTTGCAAAAAAATAGACTTAAGCATAAAAACATGGCATCGAAGGGTGAAAATGTAAAACAACAACAAAACGGTCTGGTAAGAGTCGCGAACACGTCGCACGGGACCAATGTGACTCGTAGGAACCGACCGCGTAGTAACGGGCCTCCCGGTTTGAGTGTACGACGTAAATTTACAAAAAAATTAGACTTAAGCATACAAACATGCCATCGAAGGTCAAAAACATAAAACAAACACAAAACGGTCCCATAAGAGTCACAAACTCCTCGCACGAGACCACTATGACTTGTAAGAATCGATCGCATAGTCACGGGGCTCTCGAATTGAGTGTACGACATAAATTTGTAAAAAATATCTGTAAGCATAAAAACACGCCATCGAAGGGTGAAAACATAAAACAACGACAAAATGGTCCGGTAAGAGTCACGAACACCTTGCACGGGACCAATGTGACTCGTAGGAACCGATCGCGTAGTCACGGGGCTCTCGGTTTGAGTGTACAACGTAAATTTGCAAAAAAAAAATACTTTAGAATAAAAACATTCAGTCTTAAGGTGAAAATGTAAAAAAACGCAAAATGGTCCCGTACGAGTCACGAACACCTCACACGGGACCAATGTGACTCGTAGGGACCGACCGCGTAGTCACGGGGCTCCCGATTTGTGTGTACGACATAAATTTGCAAAAAATTGGACTTAAGCATAAAAACATTCCATTGAAGGGCGAAGACGTAAAATAGACACAAAACGGTCTCGTAAGAGTCACGAACACCTCGTACGGGACCAATGTGACTCGTAGGAACCGACCGTGTAGTCACGGGGCTCCTGGTTTGAGTGTACGAGCAAAAAATTTAGACCTAAGCATAAAAACATACCATCGAAGGGTGAAAACGTAAAACAAACACAAAACGGTCCCTTAAGAGTCACGAACACCTCCGACGGGACCAATGTGACTCGTATGAACCGATCGTGTAGATTCATGATAACTATTTATTTACTACTTTGATATTTCATAAAAGTGAGTGAGAGGTCAGCATGTCCCCTCACTTTTTGAGGTGGATCAACATATTTGATTAGTATACAATACAACATTGTATTGTTACCCTAAAAATAAAAGCAATAACTTAAATTCATCTAAGGCTTTATTATTTGGAATTACAAACATCAATGTCACATAATGACAATGCATATGACATCCTAATCAAGTTTTGGATACTTTCACCAATCTAATGTTGTTAGTAACTCTGGAATTCCCCGCAAAATTATCCAATACTTCTTTTTGTCAAAAGCCAACACATATCTATAACAAGTTTTATTGCCCCCAAATGCAATTTTACTGAACTAATAATTGGAATAAAAAAGATTTATTCGTCTTCGTACTGTGTAACTTTACCTACTCAACTAGGATCGTTGATAAAATTAACTGACATGAATAATTGTATGGAGGTTTAGCCCAGTTGAAAAATTCAGCAAATAAATGAACATTAAGTTCGATATCATAATAATTCAGGGCCCATTATAGGACTCACCATGCCATTTTATTCATTAAATAGGTTGCCATTATATTCATTAAATAGGTCGACTTTGTCAAACATATGTTTTTATTCTTTCTAAAATACATATACATAGCTTTCATAGATAAAGTCAATAATAACCTGCGAGTTTATATCCTAGTGTAAGTGGAAAATTAAATCTCTCATTCGAAAATAAACGAAGTGACCAAATCGAGACTAGAAGATCATATAACAGTTATATGTATACATATATAACAGTTATATGTGTGTATATATATAAACTAGAAGGTACCCATGCTGATGGCACGGTAATAAATTTGTTCCCATGATATTTTGAACCCGTTCCAGTGGTACACGATAAATTTGTTCCCATGGTATTTTGTACCCGTGCTGATGAGACGACAGTAAATTTGTTCCCGTTATTTTGTGTTTTAAATGTATATGCCCGTGCATGAAGGCACGGCGAAATTTTTCCAAGATACGTAATAGCAAAACGGCAAAAAAATTCAAAGTACGTAATTGCAAAACGACAAAAAAAATTCAAAGTACGCAATTGCAAAATGACAAAAATTTCGTTCCCTGACAAAACATGCTGCAGTCTAAAGTATTGAATATGTAAACAATTTACGTTAATGTTTTACAACACGTGAAACGACAAAAATTTCAAAAATACATAATTGTGAAACGAACAAAATTTTCAAAATACGTAATTGTAAAATGACAAAAATATCATTCCCCAACAAAACAAGGGGTAATTTTAAAAAAATTGGCCATAATTTCCCTTGTTTATAGGACCATCTATCCTGGTTAACAAATAACAAATTGTCCAACACCATTCAAATAATCTAATTTCATAAAATAAAGTCGCATATAACATGAAATATATAATATTCATCAACTAAATTCACATTGCCTCTAATAAACGAAGTGTCCATTTAAAAAAATTTAACATAGTCTCCAACGTTTATTAGATTATCCACCCTCTTAAGGGATAACAACAAATCCAACAATACTAAATGATCTCAAATTCATCTAACAAATACTTCAACGAAATAAACTTCGTAACAAAAATAACATATGCACTTTGTGAGATCTGCCAAAGATTTAAAATCCAAAAATAGTAAATTAACTTGTTGATCATCTATAAGATAGTAAAAGACCAAATAGATGCACACCAAAAATTTCATTTGAATGGAGTATTAACTACAAAAGTATCAATTGCCTATATGCATATACAATCTATTAGAACCATTTCATTCCCATATACTAATTATACAAAAATCAAAATCAAGTTTAAAAGAAAAATTACATGTCAATATTTCCCATGCATAATCCATTGAATTATAGGGAACACATTAACTTACAGTGCCAAAAAGTAGTGAATAATCCATTGAATTAGGAAAAACCCACAAATTAACTATAGTGACTGCTCATTCAGTTAATTTCTGCATTTCATCATAATGTGTACAAAACTTTTTTGAGTTCAATAAATAAAGTTTGTATTGAATTACTGATATTTGTACACAATTGCACAACCTTAATAACCATTTTCAAAAAATGAAAATACTATGCATTCAAATTCTGAATGAAAGGAAGCAGTGAAGAACAAATCCAAAGGACTACATACTATATGATAAAGATGACATACAAAGGCAGCGAGGAAGGAAAGATGGAGAAAAATAACTAAAATCCTCATATTGGATTTCTATCATGAAGCTCATATGACACAAATAAAATGACTTTTGTTGCACCTTTAAAATTAAAACAAAACCAAGATTTCATATTTTTTACAGATAAAAACTTCAACTCTGTTAGTTGATTTATTCCAGAAACATACAACTCACAATACATCAAAAGGGAATAATAGATCAAGGTGTTAAGAGTAACTTGAAGTATGTTTTATATATTATCTTACTCCAGTAGTAACAAATCCCAATGAAGTACGACTCAACCTTCAAGAAACCTACACATACACAAAAAGGTAGGTATTAACTAATTACGTGAGAATGCGACATTTCAAATCATAATATTTAGACAGTTATAATAACCACGAAAAATATTAAAGAAAGACTTTACCAATCTCCACACCCAATATTCATACCCTGACCCCTAACCAAACTCAAATGAATGATAATACTTCATATATTTTGGGCTCCAATCAGGTGGCAACAAAGATAAAATAATAATTAAAAAAAGTATAGAAAACACAAACCCTCATAAATTGGAAAATTGGAAAAAAAACTGTAATAACAATGTTGAGCCAAGGTTAGGGACTTAAATGAGAATATAATTTACTCGTAATTGTTAATCCATAAATCTAAAAAAAAAACTGCGTAATATATGGACCTCAGTCTGAACAGGGGGATAGATGAAAAGTGTTGCTTTGATGGTTACCTTGATGGACCTCAGTCTGACATTTTTGTCTTACAACTCAGATAATATGGCCAACTTTATGAGAAGGCCATTAGGAGATGAGATTTACCCACCATGCGCGTATACTTTTCCCTCGACTACATGCAACTCAGATAACTGGTCATTTGTTTCACCGGTAGCACCATGATTAGTGTCGGCTAATGATTTTGTTGGGGTTGAGCGCCAATTCATACACAATAATGCTCGATTCCAAGGCTCATACAACTCAACATTTGTCCCCCCTATGATCAAACACACCAAGTAAGCAATAAAAACTTTATATTTTGAGTTATGCAGATGAAATTATTTGCCTAAAAATAAAAACTCGATATCTAAAATTGAACACTATAATAAACAAATGATAAAATAGAAGTTCATGCCATCTCGAGTGAAGAAGAGCATAGAAAGATGAACAGACCATATCGTTGGATGTCCGTGGTCCTCTTGTCAATGTTCAAATGTCTCTGAATCCCCAAAGGTAATTGGAGTTGAGTTAGGCAGAACTCAAACAGACCTAGAAGCTTCATTCGAAAACACAACTTTACAGTTTTGGAATATTTTGGCACGGAGGATGCATTAAATTTTTGCATTCAAGCCCTTCAAACATTCCCTGTGAAAACCTTATTGTTTTCCACTTATCCCCTTTGCACCTATATTAACTTAACATGTTCAACACATTAAAATAAATAGATGAGAAAACAAATAAAGTTTTGTGCTATGAAACAAATGAAAAAACTTTTCAATACATTAAAACAAAGTTCTTACGATCTACACTGGCTGATGCCTTGGGTCGAACTCAGATGCCCTCCTGAACAACACTCGAGCAAGATTTACAATTGCATATTTGAATTCTAATGAAGCAAGAGACTTAAGAAGAATATGATCATTTGGATTCAATGCATAGCCAATCTTCAGAAGTTTCAAGACTTGGGATGATACATTCCACCCGAATCTGTTTTTGGCACTGGCGTGGCCTGCTTTCTGCTTAGGGTATGCTTAGGGTAGCAAACTGAGCAACCATAAAATATTGTGTATTGATCTATAAAAATATAAAATTTAAGAAACACATAAATAAGCCATACAAATAGGTCACTAAGATTAGACAATTCCGAGATCAAACTTCTGAGTTTGGACAGTTTTGGAAGGCTGAGTCTAGACAGTTTTGATCTTCGTCAAAAAATTCAATCGCAACTCTCATGGCCATCAAAATGAAATCCCCCGGTCTTGATTATGAACCTCTGAAATTTAAAACAGAGGAACCGCTAAAATGGCCACAACTTTTCATTGGAACCACTGAAATTTAAAATAGCGAAAAACACTTCAAACAGAGGAAAACTCTTTGAATTGTACAGTAAGCAATCAATCAAAATTAAGACAAAAGGATACTTTTCATGTATGTTATATACATAATCCCAAGAAATAGTTAAATGTTGCTATCAATTATGTATGTTATAGATGAATGTGTTCAAACTTGTGTTCAAATAATCCTTGTTTGACATGTTAGTAAGAAAGTCTGAGTACGTACTTGCGACCATCGACGATATGGGATCATCATTTGTAGGCACAATTTAATCACTTGGGATATGAGGTATTCGCCTTCTGACCTGAAACTGATTCATAATAATATAGAATCTTAATACTTTGGAGAGTTAAGAAACATTCGACACCAAATTTAGATAGAATATTGAATATGCAGATGCAATGTGAATAATCATTATCTATAGAAAGATTCTAAATCAGGTAATCCAGAATAGAATTAACACAATATGTGTACAATATGAATAATCGGTAAGGGTACCTGACCTCATCGATAATGTGTGGCATTTTTGGGTCTTATCATTGCAGCTGCCCCAGCTCTATGTGCAATGGGAAGAGCTGTAATAGCTCTGTATGAAATGTCACAAAGGCTCGAAATACCCCTTTCAACCAATTGCACCTTCCTTCAACTAATGACAAAGTGGCAGCCTCTCCACCCATCTGAGCCTGCTAGAATATAAATGTGCAATAAAATTGATCAAGCACTTCTTTCACACAAATTAATTAAAGAGGATCGACCACCGAGTATTGAGGAACGAAATGCAAACCTACTCGATCAACAAAAAAATAATGAAAATAAACTGAAGGCATGGATATCCACAAAATCAAAAAGATAATGTATAAACCATTAAAAGCTATGCAATTTAAACAAAACTAATGCGATTCATAATTTAAACAAAACTAATGAGTCTTCAAAATCATGATCGTTTTTCAAACAATTACATAATCTTCATAGTTTTATGGCCCTGTTTCGTTCGAGCCGAAATATTTTCAACCATGGCCCTGTTGCAAATGGATCGAGTAAAATATTTTCATCCGATTAAAAGGTAATTTAATTCCATGGCCCTTTTTGGTTCGAACCAAAATACTTTCATGGCCCTGTTTGTTGAAGTTCAGAGACAATGAGAAAATAGCCATTCAAAATCATTAATCTAAAAATCAATACACACCCAAATATTCATAGATCTGAAAATTTTATAATTGAAACTCAAACAAAGAAGAAAATGATCTTACATGTTTGCTGGAGTCGAAAGAAAATGAGATACGAACAGGGAATCAAAGAGATCTATAATCATCTCCGGCGAGTAACCTTGGATTAGAGCTTTTTTTTAAGCAATGCATCGTTGCAGAGCTTTTTGATTATTTGGAGCCGTGTTTGGAGTAGGTGGGTGAGAGGGGTTGAATGGATTTAACGCATGTTTGGTGCCGGTGAGAGAGAAAATATAAAAGTTATGGGAGTATGAATCTCTCACTCAAGCAAGTACTGTCAGTGCAAGTCTCGAGAATTGTGCGATTTCGAGCCGTGTGCTCTGACCCGCCCATACCCAATTAAACGTTAATTAGGTATCCTCAAAATTTTAAATACGTGGCATCATTTCAAACCATTAGTTGATATTGATGGATACAAAACTCCTTTATATAGATTTTGTATATAAAATTGTATGATGTGGCTATATGATGTGGCAATAGTTGTATGACATGGCAAAAAACCCCTCCTTCTTTATTATATAGATATACAAACACATATAACTGTTATAACAGTATATATGTATATATACATATACACTGTCAGTTATATGTATATATATACATTACATATATAATGTCAGTTATACATATACATATATATATATATATATATATATATATATATATATATATATATATATATATATATATATATATATATAGATATAGATATATATATAAACATACATATGTTGTATATATATACTAGCGGAATGCCCGTGCCTGAAGGCAGGGAGAAAATTTCCAAAGTACGGAATCACAAATCGGTGAAATATTCTAAAGTACGTAATCGCAAAATGGCAAATTTTTTGTCCCCACACAATACAATGTGCAATTTTTAAAAAAAATATCCATAACATCGTTTGTTTATAGGACTATCCACCCTGGTTAACGAATAACAAATAATCCAATAACATTCAAATAGTCTAAATCTACCCCCAATATTACTACATGGAGTTGGGACACGACACCATCGCCAAGTACCACAAACATACCACCAATGTAAAATTGAAGGAAAAAAGTTTCTTTTACAACACATAAGTGTAAAAATTTTAGAAAATTTGGACAAAGTTCCCTTTGTTTATAAAACCATCCACCTTATTTAAAAAATAAAAATGCTCGAAGAATAATACTAATAATCCATTTTGTACCTCATATAAACAAAACCATCAATTTATCTCAATTTGTGGAAATAGAACCAATACATTTAAAAATAAATAAAAAATATTAAGAATTAAAGGAAAGTAAACCTACGAATGTTTTAAGGGAAAGTAAACAAAAATATTGACTGAAATAAATAAATTATTCATAGCCTTGTGTCATCCATCCTAAAGTTAGATTGACTATAATAAATCATAAAGCTGCGTACACCACTGACTACTTGTACATCATGCGATATCTCGGGGGTGAAGACATTCAATGAAATGATCAACATTATTCACCGATGTCACCCTATTTTCTTATTCGCCCATTACAGAACAAGACGGTCGGATGAGATTCACAATGATCAACCTACAAAAAGTGCACCCAATGTCAAGTTTGTGTCAGCTAAAATATCAAAGATGGAATACTGAATCTACAATTCATAACAACAAGGATTCATCCATCCTTGGATGAAATTTTTTAAGATTGAAATTCTTCATGTATCAAATCAATGATAAGTCATCATGCATTGAGATTGAAAATCAAAATAAAATGTAACCCAAAATATATCCCCCAAACTCTTATCGTCATGTTTATATGCAATGTCGAGTTCTAATGTCTAAAACATTAAAAGAAACAAGGCAAATTCGTGATTCCTGAAATTTGATAATTGGAAGTAACCCATTGTGAAGTAACCAATAAGATGAGATTTTTTAATAAAAAAAATCCAAGAGAAAAAAAAATATAAGCTATGAAAAGTAAGAAAATGAAGATGAATTATATAAAATGAATTTTACAACAATTTAAAACTAAACACCCAAAAAAATTGAAGCACATAAAACTTAATATCAAAAAGATATATCCTTAATTAGTCCATCTTCTGATTCTTCAATTAAGGTGTATAGTGTTAGGATGCATCCACCCAATATCGACTTTAAGAAATAATATAACTTTAAGAATCAGCCTCTTTGACCATTTCTTTAAAATTATAAGTTGTGATACATGATGAACTGATCCAAGTTTTGATACTAGATATTTTATTTCTATAGTACCAAGATTAATACTTTTTGTATCCCATGAAAAAAAATTGAAAGGCATACTTTGTTGGTAGTTAGGTCAAAATTTTATGTATTTTTTTATTTCAACCTCTAATAAATAACTCCTAGCCTTGCCTCCGATCATAATACTAAATGCATTTACAACCAATTTAAGATTAGATATTTAAAATAAAACTACTAAAGATTTGTGATATTAAAACAACTTACGTCGAAAACACCAAATTAAACTTTTGAGCATCCAAATCAGGGTTTAGAAACGTAAGGCCAAAGAATATACCAAACATAGATGCAATCAAACTTACCTAGAACATCATTAGTGGTGAACCTTTTCGAAGGATCAACACAGAGAATTCTAGTGATCAACTCCTTGGCAGATGCTGATATGGTCTCATCGATCAGTAGGAACTGAAGATCTGCAGCTCTAACAGCATCAAAGATCTTCGATTTGGTCTTTCCCCAAAAGGGGGTCACTCCATTGAGAAGAATGTAGAGAATAACCCTAGCATTCCACACATCAGTAGCCTAATTATAACCTCCTGCCAGCACCTCCGGAGCTATATAAAATGGACTCCGAACAGTCCCTTATAAATATTTCCATGTTCATACAAAATCCTTATGATTAAACTTGCCTATGTTAGTGCAGTCCACTTAAGTAAATCTAACAATTTATATAGTTATATTACAAAAATAGTATTAAATAGTTCAATTAACTTACAGTTACCCAAATATAACAATGTAATACTTATATTACAATCTGAGACTTACCTTTTTGAGATAGTATCAACAATGGATTTCACCTTTTTTGATCCAATAGTAAAAGTCACAACCGACATCAATTCAAATGCCTAAAAATATATTCCATTAGTTATACACCATATAGTACTAATATTACAGTAAAAAAAGGTCAAATATGGCACAGTAAACTCCAAAAAGCAGAGAACTTTTTATTCAGATACGAGTAAAAACATAGAAAAGCCAAATGAGATCAAGTATTAAAAAAATAGAGAAAGTGTACAAAGAAACCTTAAAGTTGAATCTCATAGAAGCAAGCGTCAGTTATGTTGGCACACAACGCATAATAAAAATATAAAGTTTCATTCGTTATCGTGAAAAACACACAATGACCAATAAAAACTCTCAAAGGAGTATTGAATTATATAAACTTACTAATTCGAAAAAGAAAAATGGACAAAGAAGAATGCCTAGGCCATCGAATCATCACACATGGGTTAATAGAAGATGCATTATATATCGCGCAATATACAATTAAAAGGGTATCTTCGCTACGTGAACGAAGAAATTACATCTATAAAGGACTTGATGGAAGTCAATTAAACATAGCGTATAAAAAATCTTGGATGCTAAGTCAGTGAAAAACTAAACTTCCATTTAAATCCACCTATTCAACATGTGACAAATTCATAAGTAAGCCCATAAAAAAACCATCATTATCATTCCCTATCCCAAAGTAAGTTTACTTAACTGCCTAGCTTTACATAAGCTCAGCCCAAGTTATCTATAAAAAAATGAACTTTTAAAGTCCTTAGTATTGTTGCTTCGAATGAACTAATATTTGAAACGATTGGCATCAAAATTTTTCTATGCAATAACCTTTTTATGGAATGACCGTTCATAATTTACATATGCTCTAAGATGTTTGGTCCACATGAAATACCAAGCAATGTTAAAAACTATGACGGCTGGTTGCATAAGACACTGCCATGTATAATTAACACTATAACAAAGATACGTTAGCGTGTATGTATAATATGATAAAAAACACATTAAGGTACCACCCAACTGACCCTAATCAAAAATGACTTTGACTCATCATGCCCATCCCAAATTTCTAGATTATGATGAACTTGTTGCTCGTTTCCTACCTTCGACTAACCCTAAAGTGCAAAGAGGTGCACGCACCCGCACCCTCACACGTGAAAAAATAATTTCAGAAGATGAGAGTGGTCGAACGACATTCCAAATAATATGAGACATGTGGAGGCATATCATATCCATTGGGACTATTTTTTCAATTTTTAGATTTTCCAATAATTTTTCATTGCAAATACATGAACTTGTGGATTAAAATTGGAAGTATATATGCATACGTTAAAAAATAGGAACAACATCATATTATCTGGATCAAAATAGAAAATTGATGGACGAAATGTATACATGGTTCAAAGCCAAAGCCTCTTTGGAAGACAAAACATGCTAAAATAGACCAAATAGGTCTAATACCTAAAAAAGATTGGGTATCATTGACTACTATTAGAAAATTAAAAACAACATTGCAACATATACTATCTTGTTTTGTATTAATTAAACTGAGTTGCATATATAATAAAACTTTATATATAAATAAACAAACTAATGCAAATAAGATAGATCAATTATAGTTCTGTGACCAAATCTACCTTGTGTTGCCCTTTACCATATGTGTGTGTGTGTGGGGGGGGGGGGGTCAGCGTGGAGATTTAGTAAGCTGTCATGGACATTGGTAAAGCAGGTATAACTACAAAATATCTACATGACAACGATGTGACAACCTTGTGCATTAGTGAAGAAGGTCCAGTAGATCTTGATAAGTAATCTATTTTGAAATAGTATCTAATAGTTAAGCAGGACCAGCAGACTGACCTGATTGAACCTATAAACATCAAACATAAGAAGATGTTTTAATTAAATTTCAAGGCCTAGTTAATATCGGTAAATAATCATTACTTGAACTTTAACTTGCACACAAACGTGATGCCGGGGAGAAAGAGAGAACCTCATATAGATCTACCAAACAATGCAATACTTAGATCTGTAAAACAATGCATTTTGAACTATCAATTTAGATCTGCAGAATAAAAAAAATCAAGTGAATGTGTTGATTTAATTAAACACCCGATCTATTAATTAAACGGCCGATCTATTAATGTATATACCTTTTCGATCATCAGGGAGGTTTCCCTTTTTCAACCTTATGTATTGTCAGTACATGGCACCATACACATAGCACATCAGTAAGATATGTATAGAATTCTAGGATCTAATAATGGAGTCTTACTCAAATTGAACATAATTGAACATAAACTTATATTGGTAAAAAATAGTACAAAGTCTTTTTACAGGAGATAATATACCGCATCATTTTCACATGACCCTAAGCATAGAGTATGAATTTTTTCTATTATGCTAGCAATGAAAAACCTTACCAAATCATCACAATACAATAGAAATCTTTGTTCCAAATCAACATATCAGTATAACCTTTGAATTAAATTTCCAAGGATATTTATATAAGTATCTAAACATATAGAACATATAAAACATTCATTGTGAGTAGAGAATGCATACAACTTCTGTAAATATAGGAACCAAAAATGTGTGATACAACAAACAATTTTGGCAAACATCGTAGCTTCAAGACCACATACATATGAGTTTTTCACAAACTTTTGAAGTTTGATTCTTTCTCTTAAAAATCATGGAGTATGAGTTTTATGGTTGAAAAGGAATCTTGACAAAGTTAAACGTGGGTTCTTTATCATACATAACATATACCTTAAAAATTAATCTTGAACAATAAAAATTATTTTTAAACAAAAAAAATGTGATGGGGTTCTTAAGGTGCGGAGGAAATTAAATGCACGCACCATAAGTGACAAATAAATCTAAACGCATATACCATTACTGCTAGGAGTATTACTCAATTAAAAAGGTGATAGGTGCATGAAAAGTCTTAAATATACATTCATTTGAAGTATGTTTCTAGTATCTAATAGAATCACTACTAGCAGAAGTCGACCGAATTATTTCACCACTAATATCTCTGGTACAGTGAATGATAACATCAACTCGAGGATATGTAGGATCACCTTATAAAATAGAGAGGAATAAATTAATAACATGATGTAACTTGAAAATTGAACCTCAAGAGAAACTACAAAAAACAAATTAAGAACCATTATTTAACATACATAATGAACAATGGGGTATGTAACTACTAAAAATATGGTAAATCTCGGTATTAAGAAACTTTACGTTTCTATATTTTAAACAATGAGTAGAACTGTGGTGCGAGATACATATAGTTTTGAAATGGGTAGGCTCCACCCACCTTCCCCATCATCCCATCACAAACAAAATAAAACATTAATCTTACAACGCTTCTATATTTTCCTCGATTTTCTCTCGTTTGCTAAAAAGGCACAAACATAAAAAAAATGGAATGTATTGGTCTGGTTAGGTTGATGCTGGTGCTTCACTGCTCCACCCGGTTCATCTCGAGTTTTATAAGCTTAAATTCAATTCTATTGCACAAACATACACAGAAATTAAAGAATCACATGTCGACATGTATTGAAAGAAAGAAAACTAATACCTAAATCATTAATGAATGGTATGGGGCAAAGTATTGAACCAAAAGAAAATGGCAACCAACAATTTTATGTTCCATCATAGAGTGAAATAGGCAAATTATTTAACTGTAAGTAATAATAAATGAAAATCAAAGGAGAAAAATGTTAGATCTAAATTGAACGTTGTCTTCCATATCACTAACATTTTCCCAAGAAAAAAAAGTCAAACGCATCTAAAAATTCATGAGTCCATACCCAATTCATGAACCAGCGCAAGATGCCCTGTGCCACCTACAAAAGAGAGCACATGCTAAGTAACATATCGCACTACTAAGCTAACAAATGAAAAATAAAACAAAATCATTTTCCACAATCGAAATAATGTATTATGAATGTTATTTGTCACTAACGAATTAACAAATTGATGGGGTACATAGTTCCATATGAGATTTTTTAGGACAACAATTCACATGTTCAAAGTTTATGTTCCATTTTGAGAAATAAAAATATAACACTCTAATCACAATGAACTATAAAAAGAAGAATAAACTGCGTCAGCCCATTTTAAGGGGAAAATGTAATATACCAAGACCAACATAATCCATACTATTAACTGGAACCCAAAAATAAGAGGCGGTGAATGAGAGACGGGATGAAAAAGAGATGGGATAGTGGTTATAAAATAGTGTATTTTCTTCAACACTAAATGAGCGCCGGAGTAAAAATATACACATTTATGCCTCCAAATACATACCAATCGCAAAAACACTAACCCTGCATCTATTCCAAAAAAGTTAATGTCACGTCTCTTCAACACTAAATAACTCTACACCTTTGCATCAATATCTAATCGTGTGACTTTGACATACTATTTAATTCAGATGTAGATTAAACATATTAATTTTCTCGAATATTGAATAATATTAAACTCTGCATAGTTTTGGGTATAACCGAACTTTCAATCGACACTAACATCAATCTAATAGCTTTAAAAAACAATTTTCACGCACACACACCCGGGATTTAAAAGACTATAATGAACACAAAGTCAGGGGAAAAGTGGAAAACAACACACAAATCTTCAATTAATGTACTTGCACAGTCAAAAGGGTAACATATTCTCATATCATGTATGCCTCTCCTTTATATAGATTCATCAAACAGTTAGAATGCATTATGGAAAATTCATAAGAACATATTAATAAATTAATCTAAAAGATGCAAACAACTTAAAGAATATAAATGATATCGCAAAAAGTAAAATATTGAAATGTTTGAAGTTAAACCGTTCAAAGGTGTATATAGAAGTAGGTATTTATATTACACATCAGAATCATGTATTTAGAAACAACTTCAAGTTTTAACTATACTATATATAGCCAGTACTAAACATCAAATTAGCCAATATATAACGATCCACACAACTAAAACCATTTTAATCCCTTTAAATCACAAAAACTCAATTACTAAGACCCATAAATCGACTAGGGGGAGAAAAACTAAGCAAGTGATAAAGAAAACCAAATACCTTGACTTGGGACCACATAAGGATGGTTGTCGGAATAAAGATTAAATCTTTAAAAGAGCTCAGATCTGCAAAATGTAAACCAAACATCAATTTTTCTCAAATAGATTCAAAATTCGAACCCGTAAATTTTAGATTTTCAAAGTCATTTAGAAAAAGTAAGAAAGTTAATTCATTAATACTACGTGAAACCCTAAGTCAATTGGTATAAAATGATGTGTATAAAACTCGACTCAATCAATCAAAATGTATCCCCCATACAAATAGATTAAAATGTATCCCACTAAACAGACAACGAATCAATCAACTGAGCTAAACCAAAGTTGGCATTTTCACAACGAATCAATCATTAAACTCGGTTGAACCCAACGCTTCAATCAACAACATAAACAAAAACAAACCATTTTCAAGCATCAATCAATACCATAAAATGAAATCCGTTGATAAAACTTTTATTATACCCACCGGTAAACCTAAACCCATTACCTCTGGTTAGGAGAGAAAGTTATTCCGATCGATGGAGAGAGAGAGAGATGAGTGTACTCGGCCACAGAACAAATGGAGAGAGAGGGAGAGGTGTTCTTCCTACGATTGATAGAGAGAGAAAAGTATACCCGCCTAGTGGCAAAAATGTTCCAATGTGATAATTTTCTATTTTATCCATATTTGTGAATTTTGGATAGGAGAAAGTAAGTGAAAAAAAGAGGGGGAAATTAAATAGGGAAAGGACAAAAGGGTAAATGAGGGTTCTTTTTATTTCAACAATTGGATCTTACTTTTTAAGAATCAATCCTAGCCTCTAATTAAGTTGTCAACTTATTGAATAGTAGCCAATATTCTACTCCTTATTATATATATATATATATATATATATATATATATATATATATATATATATATATATATATATATATAAACAGCAGTACCATAAAAAAATGAACTGCAGTTTTTATATATAGGAGTTTTTTTTAATAAACTGTTTATATATAACAATTATATATATAAACTGTTATAACTCTTTATATAACAGTTATATAGAACTATTTATATATAAATGTTTTTATATATATAACTATAATAGTTATAAATTATTATTATATTTTGAAGTCGGATAGATTATAATTTAATTTGTATTTTGTGTAGAATGAAAATGGATTTGCGGCACATGGAAAAGTCAATGGATACGGAGGATCGAAGTACGTAGCTACTGGGATACTTATTTAAGTTTATGCTACTCGGATACCTATTTAAGTTTATGTAGCTACTCGGATACTATTTTTAAATATTAAATTGGTGAAAGGGATTTAATGGTGGTTTAGCTGCGTTTTCTGTTGTTGGGTTTATTTTAATGTTAAAAATAGGTTGGATTTCATGAATAAACAAGGAAACTCTGCCAAAATATTCTGAAATAAAATAGTGTTTTAAATTGATCAAGTCAAACATACATGCATTTGAAGTTATACAAACCCATGTAGTCATTTATTTTTGTATCTTGTGCAGTTTGATGATGAATTTTTCTTGGAGTTATTATGTTCATGGTGGCTTGGATCTGCGATTTCTTATAGTATAGGGGAGCGATATAGTCATCATCGTTTTACTTTACGTGGATTTTTTTAACATCTTTTTAATTTATTAGGTTAGATCATGTTTACATCTTTTGTTATGTTCTTATTTAGGAGGCATTTATTTTGTACCTTTGTACTTGGATTGTGATGAAATATTATTTTCTAATTCATATTTATGAGATTTGGTTGAAAATTGTGGAACTTTGTATTACTTATGCTTGTATGAAAAATGCGTAATGTTATTTTCGATTGTAAGGTTGCACATTTGATGAAAAAGTGCAGGTTTAAAAGTGCTTATGTGGTGACAATCATTATGCAACACAAATAAATATGAAAGAGGTAATAACCAAGAAAGAATAAATAAAATGCCAATCACACAACAACAGATGTACGTGGTTCAGCAAAGATGTGCCTACGTCCACGATGGTGCAGTCAGTATTATTTCTCTATATTCTGAAGAATAGGTACAGAGAATACAACTTGTCCTTTGCCCCGGACCTAGGGTTTAATTTATACATGTGTATTCTAGTTAGTGGAGATGATGGGTTCCTTCATATTAGCCATCTTCCCTATCCTTTCCCTTCATGGGATTGTGCTCCCCTGTAACTTCTCTTCATGGGATCGTGGGGAGAGACCGGGTCAATATGAAAGATAGAGGGCCTAGATTTTGGGCCGCCAGAACTGGGCTACTCGCCCAGGCCCATGGTCCTAAATTCTGGGTACCTACAATTGCCCCTAAATTTTTTGGGCCATGTGTATGGGTCCAATGAATTTAAATGATCGACCATTATGGCTAATTTGTGATTCTTTGAAAACTGTGAAGTTGCTTTGGAGGCACCCACTTCGCTATCCGTGCGCTATGATTAGAATTGAAGGCTTGTTGGGATAAGGCACATTTCTCTTCGTCGCTTCAGCTTTTCCAGCAATCTTCTATCTTCTGAGAACTCTTACGCTTTGTACCTTCTGCTTTCGATCTCTACTCTTGTTGCTTCTTCGCCATTTGACCTGATCTTCTGTCTTGTAAGTTTCTCGTGCTCTTTGCATTTTCTCTTTGGTTTGTAGTTTTTCTTGTATATTTCCAATGGCGAAGATTGGAAATAGGTCAGTCACGGAGTTTAGAAAATTCTACAACATTCCTGAGTGGGTAGAGATTGAGTTTTGTGCCTCACCTCCTAGGAACGTTAGGGATATAGAGGATGCATATTGGATTCACATTTTGTTGCTCTCCCAGGGGGACTTACCTTTCCCCCTAATGATCTATTTCTGCATTTCTTTAGCTATTTTGGTATTGTACCTGCACAATGTTCGCCCAATGTATGGAAAATAGTGAATGGCGTGCATAGGATAAATCAATTGTACGACACAAGGTTAGGTCTTGCCGAGGTCTGCTTTTGTTACTCCTTCTCTCGAACTAGTTCAGGTGTCCTATACCTCAAAGCTAGGAGCCCTGATAGGGTATTGGTAGTAAATCTACCTGAATCCCATAAGGACTACTGTCAGGAAGGTTTTCTTGTTAGGAATTGGTAGTTCTCTCCCCAATCTGAAGGGTCAAGATCTGAAAGATTCATTGTTCCCTTTTATGGGGAAGAATATATAGGTAGATATTGGTACTGTTGCTTCAAACTCTGCTGACTTATGAATTTTCTAACCCCTTTCTGCGTTTTCTTTTATAGCGAGGTCAAAGAACGTGGAACCAGCTCTCAGCGAGGTCCGAATTTCTGAGTTTGTTAAAGCTTGGAACATCAGAGAGCCCTTGGGTGACGACGAGCATCCCAGATCTGCCGCTTTCTTGTTAGAGTATAAGAACGTGG